>CM065428.1:40230000-42810000 GCA_033030585.1 Hippophae rhamnoides
AAACTAAGAAAAACTCAAAAACTAAGAAAAAAGAGAAAGAAAGAAAAGAGAAGTGTGGTTTTGAGGTGTGTTTTGAAGTGAATGGAAGAGGGTATTTATAGGTGAGGATGGAGAGAAAAAATGAGTAAAAAAATGTTAAAAAAATATAAAAAAAATAAAAAACGTGTAGTGGACATCTTTGGGGTCATCAATGACGTCGGCGTATGACGTCGTAAAGCTGTTGCACGTGAAAAATGGGTCAAAAACGCGTTGGCTAGCCTGTATGATAGCGATGTATGGCCGGTATTGTTGAAAGTGGTAGCCAATTTGAGCGTATGATTTTCCGTCTTTTGACATTTTTGACCTTTTCGACCCATTTTGTCCAATTTTTCCATGTTTGTTGACCTTTTTCCACTTATTTATTAATTTATTTGTGATGTATTGCTTCAAGTATTCTTCTTTGAGTCTTTAAATTGCGTTTTTAAGCCAAAATACCTGAAAAACAATAAAAATACCCGTGATTCCGAAAAAGACAAATTTATATAAATATATGATAAAACATATAAATATATATATTTTTAATCAATTATTGTGCATAAAATCATGGTTATTTTAGTGCTTTTTGAGCACTCATCAATAACTTAACATCCCCCCTCAAACTCAAGGAGGAAGAGAAACAATCAACTTGAATTTGGAGAAACTAATTCTTGAAATCTGCCTGGTAGATGAGATTTGGTGAAGATGTCAACTGTTTGATCTGTGGAAAATATTGATTTTAGACAAACAGTGTCTTGGAGAACATGTTGATGAACAAAATGACAATCAATCTCGATATGTTTTGTTCGTTCATGAAATACATTATTGTGAGCAATCTGAATAGCACTCTGATTGTCACAATATAGGATAGTTGCAATTGATTGGAGAACACCCATATCAATAAGTAACCAACGGAGCCAAAGAAGTTCTTGAGTGGTGTCAGCAAGAGCATGATATTCAGCTTCAGTACTGGATCGAGAAGTGAGGGATTGTTTCTTGCTTCGCCAAGATATGAGAGAGTTTCCAAGAAAGAAACAATATCCAGTGGTAGAGTGACGATCAGTTGGGTCACCTACCTAATCAGCATCAGAGTAGGGGGAAAGAAGAAGATAAAACTTGTTGGAGAAGTGGAGACCGTGAAACATGGTACCTTTGATGTAGCGGATAATGCGAAGAACCGTAGTATAATGGGTAGACCGTGGAGCATACATAAATTGACTAACCAGATGAACAACATAGGCAATGTCAAGACGAGTGACTGTGAGATAAACAAGACTGCCTACTAGTTGTCTGTATAATGTGGCATCTGAGAGAATAGTACCATCTAATGGAGTCAGTTTGACATTGGTTTCTAGAGGTGTTGATGCAGTTTTGCAATCAGTAAGGCCATCCCGATTAAGAATATCAAAAGAGTACTTTGCTTGAGAGAGATAATATCCTTGAGAATCAGATGAGATTTCTAGGCCCAAGAAGTAGTGGAGACGACCAAGGTCTTTCATTTCAAATTGATGGCTCAGAAACTACTTGAGATCAATAATTCCATTAGAGTCATTCCCTGTTATGATCATATCATCTACATAAAGGAGTAGAAGTGTTACACCAATGGGAGTCTTCCGAATAAAGAGACTGGAGTCATAAGAACTAGAAGTGAAGCCAAAGTTAGTAAGTGTAGAGCTGAATTTGGAAAACTAAGCTCGAGGAGTTTGTTTGAGGCCATAGAGAGCAAGAAGAAGTCTGCATACTTGATGAGGTGAATGAGTGTATCCAGGAGGAGGTTTCATATAAACTTCCTCAGTTATGTCTCCATTGAGAAAAGCATTTTTGACATCCATTTGAAACATGTTCCAATTTCGGGCAACAACAACAGCAATGATACTTCGAACAGAGGTGAGGCGAGTTACAGGTGAAAAAATTTCTTCATAGTCGATTCCATATTCCTGTGTAAAACCCTTTGTAACTAGACGAGCTTTATATCATTCCACAGACCCATCTGAATGAGTTTTGATTTTGAAAATCCACTTACAACTAATCAAAGATTTATTAGATGGAAGATCAACAAGATCTCATGTATGTGCTTTTGTTAATGCATGTAATTCATCTGTCATAGCTTGCTGCCAATGAGGGTTAGAACTAGCTTCTATATAGTTTTGGGGTTCATGATGAGACAAAATAGTAGAGAAACATTGGTAATCATGAAGATGAAAAGGAAGACTACTTACATGAGTAGAACAATGAAGTGATGACTTTGGACAATCAGGTAGTTGGTCTTCAGAAGATGTTGTTATGGTAGGATCAGCAGAAGGAGCAGACACATAAGGAAAAGCCGTAGTATACGATGGTGAGGGTAATGGAGCAATGTCAGGAGGAAATAAATCAATAGTTGGGTTATTAAAAAATGAGAGTGAGGTAGGAGATGAGACATGAAATGAGGAAATAGAGGAAAACATTTTATGTTCCCAAAAGATGACATGACGAGAGATGCGCAATCGTTTAGAGATAGGGTCCCAACAACGATAGCCTTTGTGTTCTATTCTATACCCTAAGAAACAACAAAGACTAGAACGAGGTTCTAATTTATTGCATTTATGAGGGTGAAGAAGAACAAAATAGGCACAACCAAACACTTTGAGCAGTTCATAAGATGGAGAAGTAATAGAGAGATGCTCATAACGGGATTGATTGTGAATAATAGGCATGGGAACACGATTGATGGTATAAACAATCGTAAGAGCTGCTTCACCCCAAAAACGTTAATGACAAGAACTAGAAATGAGGAGAGTGCGAACAGTATTAAGAATATGTATGTGTTTTCACTAAGCTCTTCCATTTTGTTGAGATGTGCCAGGACAAGAATATTGAGAAAGAGTCCCATTTTGTCAAAGAAAATTTAAAAAATTTGTTTCTTTATATTCCATAGCATTATCATCTCTAAGTACTTTGATATTTTGAGAAAATTGGGTTTTAACCATTTGGGCAAAATCATAATAAATTTTGGGTAATTCATATCTATGTTTCATGAGAAAAATCCATATGAATCTTGAATAATCAACATAAAAATGACAAAGTAAACACATCCCCCCATAGTAGGATGTGGGGATGGAACCCAAACATCAGAACGAATTAAGTCAAAAAGGGGAGATAGAAGTAGAATCACTTTTATTAAAACATAAAGCAGGTTGTTTTCCCAATTGACAAGGCAAAAAATTTATATTATCAGAAATAGAAACAGATCCTAATTTACCAGAAGATACTAAGGGACAAAGATTCTATAGACGTATGGCCTAGACGAGCATGCCATAGGTTGATAGGAGTAGTAGAAGCAGTAACAGAAGTATGAGGAGAATTGGGTAGATGAAGGTTGATAAGTTCAAATAATTGTCCAACCTTACGGCCAAGGATCTGTCTTGTATGTGGATCCTGCACATGACAACCAGAAGAGGAAAAAGTAATAGTAAGATCAAGTTCACATAATTGACCAACAAAGATAAGATTTAGAGTAAGGTTGGGAATATGAAAGGTGTCAGAAAGTGATATAGAAGATGTGGAAACTTGTCCTACAGCATTAACATGCATATGTGAACCATTGGTAGTTTGAATTAAAGGTTTGGAGATGGAGGATTGTGTGGGAGAGAATATGTGAGTATCATGAGTCATATGGTTACAATAAGCAGAATCAAAATACCATAAAGATTTACCTGATGTGAGAGACAAGGCAGTAGAAGGAATATTACTAGATTGTGAGAGAACATGTTTAAGAAGACCTTCAAGTTCTTGAGTAAATAAGGTAAATTTGTCATGATTATCCTCAGAAGCAGCAGCAGTGATAGATGAGTTACTATTTTTACCTGAAGCATGTTGAGAGGGATTCTGAGAGAGATTCCATGAGGAATGGTGAGAGGGATTCCGAAAGCAATCTTTGTTAAAGTGTCATGGACCCTTCTTGTGACAATATATACATACCCGAATGGGACATGACATGTAAGAAGCTCATGATTGGGGTTGTGATAGTAGGTGTAGCCTTGATGTTTGAAGTCCTCTTTAGAACCTCCTTTAGGGCGATAAAATGGGGTGGCAAGAACAGAATCTGTATGATGAACTTTGAAAACCCCCATCTAAGTTTCTTCAGAGCGAAGCTCGGTCACAACAGTATCTAAGGATGGAAAAGGACTCCGATGGAGTAAGGAAGCCTGAATAGGTTCAAATCGATCATGGAGGGCCTTGAGAAAAATAACAAGACGCTGGTGATTATGGTAAGTTGCAAACATCTCAGCATCAATCTTGTTCGTCCAAGTTGGTTCAGAGAGAGCGAGTTGATCCCAAATAGTATGCATTTCAGAGAGAAATTGGTTAATGGTTTGATCAGCTCTTTGGCGTTTGGTATGAAGAGTTGTTAGAAGTTAATTTTGGTTGGCCAAATTTGTTGTAGTGAAGCGAGCCTCAAGAAATTCCTAAACTTCTTTGGCAGTGTCAAAACGCTCAAATTCACCATGGATGGAGGGTAAGGTGGTGTTACAGAACCAGGTAATAATTTGATGATGTTTACTCTCCTAGTCTTCAAGGCGGTTAGAAAATAAGGAGTTGTTTTCAGTGGTTTCTTGGATGGGTATAGAGATATCACCAATTATGAAGCACCATAGCTTGGGTCTTTTCAAGAAACTTTTCATTGCTTGTGCTCAGGCTAGGTAGTTAGTATCATCAAGGGTGGTAGAGTTGGTTTTGAGACATTATTTCGGTCCATTTTAACGAAATAATGGAGGAAATATAAAACAAATATATAGAAACAGTATAAAAGAGATATCCTTAAAAATGAAAAGAGGAGTTGAAAACAAGCCTGGAATCGGGTTGAGATGAGTCGGGTTGGAGTGAGTCGGGTTGGAGTGAGTTGGGTTGGAGTGAGCCGGGTTGAAGTGAGCCGAGTTAGAATGAGCCGAGGTGGAGTGAGCGGAGTTGGGGGGAGCGGAGTTGAGGTGAGCCGGGTTGGAGTGAGCCGAGTTGGAGTGAGCCGGGTTGGAGTGAGCTGAGTTGAGGTGAGCCGGGTTGGAGTGAGCCGATTTGAGGTGAGCCGAGGTTGGAGTGAGCCGGGTTGAGGTGAGCCGGATTTGGAGTGAGCCAGTTTGGCTATGATGAAGAGAGGCGAAATTTTGATAGAAATTTTAGAGGTATATGAGAGGCTCTGATACCATGTGAAGAGTATAGAGAGATAGGAAGAAATAATGATTTAATGTTGTATTGGTGTGTTTAGAATGTATATAGAGAACCATATTTATAGGGTTGTAACAAGTATACTACAAGTGAAATAATAGAAGTGTAATAGAAGTGAAATAATGAAAGTGTAGTATAAGTGAGATAATATAAGTATAGTATAAGTAAAATATAAGTGAATCATAATATCAAATATAACTTAACATATTTAATCAAACAAAATACAATCAAAGCTTAAAGAAATCAATAGAAACAACAAATAAAAACAAATCAGATTACTCATCAAATAAGTCCCTAAATCAGAATTAGACACCATTTTAACTTCTCAATTAAAAAAAAAGGAATGAATTGGGCAAGTTAAAAAAGACAAAGGATAAGCAGACAATAACTAACAGAATACCATGATTTCAATAATTTTCAATCCTCGCACATTAAAGCAATACTAAATAAACAATACTGATCTCTAAGAAAATATTACTACTTAATTGCGATTACGATTTGAAGAAGTCGAACTAGAATAATAGAAAGCGAAAAAACCGTACTCGATCTCAAACCTGATGAAAAGGGTGGGTGGTGAACTGGGTTCTTCGTATTTGTTTCTAAATAATCAAGTCCTATTTATTTCTAATTCAATAAATAAGTGATAAAGACTCCTTACTTCAATTATTTAAAAGAGATTCTAGAAAATTACGAAAAACCCATGAAATGACAATGTGATGCAAATTTGATCAATTTTTCGCCTACCATGCGTTTACCCATTAGATCAAAAACTGAGTTTATGCTACAAAATTATTCAAATGTTAATGTTTACAAATTCTTGAGCATCCAAAGACAATGATTGAGATTCAATATCAGGACGGATACTGCTGACTAACTCCATATTTCTTGTCAATAATGATGTATTAGCTAACAAAAGAATTGCATATCTTTAGGGCTATCGAAAATCTTAGCCCAATTTATATTCTCATATCTGAAATTCTGAACCCATTCTTTGATTTTGAAAGGTAGAGAATCAGATGCAATTTTATCATTTAAGAATAAGAAAATGGCACATTTGTCTATAAAAATAGCAACTTCTCCTAAAGATTTATACTTGAGCTAAATAAGAAGCAAAGAGAGCCTAAAAGCATATATGACGAGGAGCTCTGACTATTCTCATGAGGATTACAATTCTTATGTTAAAAGAATTGCTAGAGCACCTATTGTTCTAACTGATGTTCCTCGCCGTGGACATATGCCTTTCAACAACACAAGGGTCACTTATGAAGAGCACCACCCTCACGTGAACGTTCACCACAAAAACCACCACCATCACAAGGCTCCAAAACCTGAGTTTCACGAGAGTGTTCAAGTGATTGAGTACGATCAGTCGATCGACGACAAAGGCAACATCCACGTTCATGAAGAGATGGTTGACGTGGAAGCTGACAGATACATCCAGCAAAGGCACAAGGGCTTTGAACTGTGGAAGTAGAAGACGTTCAATGCACATTAAGCTCATAAGAGTGTGTTGTGTTTGTCATATTTTCAATAGGCAGGCAAAAATATGCCTTAATATGTAGTCTGTTACTTGCCTAGCTACTAAAATAACACTAGTTCCTGCCCTTGATGTATGCAAAACTTACTAGACCTCTTCACAACATGTCATGTACTATTTTACTCAAATTGCGTGTTATTGTTACTTGCTTAAATAAGATGAAAACGGCTGAGTTATTCTGCTGCTATTTCTATTAATTTCTTATTCATTTATTGATTCACTTTCTTTAATGTTTTGCTAACTTTGTGACAATTGTAATTTCAATGTCTACTTAATACATGAAGATTGATCTTTTAGTTTTAGTAAAGGTTTCGAATAAGTTAAAATAAAACTATTTGTTTAATTTCAGTTCTGTTTAAATGAATTGTAATTCAATTCAATTTATTTATGTGACGATAATTTAATTCATATATTTTTAAATGAGTTAAACTGATTAATTTATCAACTAAATAATTTGTAAAATTTATAATTTTGTTTAATAACATTTTTTTTTAATATATATAATAAAAAATAAAAATATTATCTTTTAAATATGTTTTTTTTATAGAAACCTTATTTATAATGACATTATAATAATTATTTTTAGATAAATTTATTTAGTATTTTCGGTGACTTAAAGTGATTTGGACTTTTGGAATCATCAACTCATTAAATAAATCAAATGAGCTAAATTATATATTTCACACCACTAATTTGCTCCTCCTAGTGAATCAATGATTGTATCATAATAGAAAAATACTAAAAACAAACTTGTTAAGTTCACATTTCTATATTATACAGACTTTTTAAGACACCGATAGCGTATAATTTTAGATTCGTATAATTGCATATGGAAGTCTAACAGGCCAATTTTTTCTAAATGTTCTGAATTGTCCTAGTATTCATCTGTTGCGTTTATTAGTTCTTAGGTACAATCAATCAATTACAACTTTGGTTTGGTGCTTGGCCCTTATGGCTTATAATCGATTTATATCAGTTCATGTACTGTTGTAATCTTTCATATGACTTTCTCTGATGAATTTTTGAGTCAAAATTATCCCATATTTGAGTACTCGATCATCTGATACCATGTGGATGTTCTTCATTTACCATCTATCGTCTATATTAATTAGCTGACAAATTAACCTGCATGAACAAGAACTATAAAACTGGAGAAGGAAGAAAATATTTATCCATTTGGAATCCGAAGCTCTGAGACACAAGGAACTATATTCATCTAGCAATTGTTATATATATATATATAGGTGCAGAATAGTCCATAGGTTGAATTTCAAATTTGTAAATTAGTAGCATGGTTTTGAAAGACTGCTTGCTATATATATACACGATCAAGAATAGGGATGTTAATTTGCTCGATCCCATCGGGATATTCATCCAAGGCGAAAACTCCTGTTCTGGTACGATCGGGGAATGTCCTTCTGGGAATTGGATCAGGGTTGGGTAATTGAATTCGGGTAATTTTCGGTCCGTGTATTCAAAATTGAGGCACAATTTCCACGAGGATAACTAAAAATTTTACCTTTCTTATATTAAAATGTGACCCTCAATGCAAATAAATGAAGAACACATTTAAAACATAACATCTTTCATCCTTAAATAAAATCTTTCATTTTTTTGAAAATCATTTGAACTTAACTACAATCATCTCAAACGAACTTAAATTAATCAAGTTGTTCTAATCCAAATCATTTGACTAATAACCTAATGCCAACTTAAAGTATCATTATATGGGAGAGAATATATATGATGAAATGCTGCTTACCTCACGTGTAAATCGTTTGAAACTAAATGCACAGAACCTTCTTACAATAATTCAATCGGGAATAACATGATATTTACAAGGTGCACAATTATATCGCTAAGAATAGTACAATACTCTTTTCAGGATTCTCAAGTTATGTAATCTAATGAAGAATCTAAGTCTAGAAGTACATACCCACTTGTTTGATAATTTATTCAATTCAAATAGTTTATTTCTTCATTTGGCAGGATAGAAAAAGATGGTGAATAAGATACCATTCTAGATAAAAAAGAAAGTGAGAGAACTGTGAAGCAATATAAATTAGCAGAGGATAGAACCTTTTAAGTTATATTCAAAACTGAAGTTACATTATATAATTATTTAATTTTAATGATTTAGTCTATTAAGCATGTTAAGTTTTGAAAAAAAGACAAAGTAGTTTTGTTATTAATTACAAATGAACTTTTCGTTCCGTAATTTTTAAATTCAACACCTATAGTTCCATTATTTATAAAAATTAGTTACTATAAGTGCTCACATTTAATACTTTTGATGAACTACCCATTTTAATAAATTATAAGAATAAAAATGATTATTTTTCATAATAATAATATGATTAGTATTGATTAACTCATAAATTATTCGACTAAAATACTCGTTCTAAAAACTATGGAACTTTTGATGTTTAGTTCAATAATTATGAAACTGATATGCTAATTTGATTAAAAATTTCAAAACCTACTGCACTTTTTTTTCCATTGAAAACATACATAGATAAAAATTTCATCTAACCCAAAAGGAAATTGGAGAAGCAAAATCACCTTTATCAACAAAACTAGTTATTCAAGACAATATCAAAGTAGAAAAGCTTGGAATGGTTAGAAAAGTAGTGTTTTTGCACCCAAGTCACACTTTTCCACACACCGTTTAGAAGGGGGGGAAAAAGTTTTGTGATAAAATGAAAAAACAATAGAACAAATTAGGCTGTAATATATATATATATATATATATAACCTAAGACTCTGAATCACTTTTTGGAGTTTTAGCTTCATTGAATCGCCTGGAAGGTATTTGGTTGAACAAATTTCTAAGGCTGTTTTTACTCTCTTTTGGCCTCCGGTGAAATTGAACTGAACCATCTAACTCAGTAAATATGGGGTTATCAAACACTAATCCTGCCTCTAACATTTTGGACAAAGTCACAATCTCATAAGAATCCCAAAGTGATTGCCTGAAATCCCATGTTGTGGAGCTGCTGCTACTAGCTAGTGAATTTTTCCTGGCTTCAAGCTTGAATCTGGAAGGCTTGCCATTGAAGATTTTCTTGTGGGCATAAAATTCATTCATGGGTTTAGAATTGCCAGAGTGGCTGTACCAAGCTTGAGCCACAGCCTTGATAATTTCAAGCTCTTGTCCATTTTCAAGCTCTAGCGTTTTCTTCATGGCTCTTCTCTCATGATTTTTTTTAATCTTTGGTCAAATTAGAGCCTCGTATTACTGGTACATGTAAAAGATAAGTTGTTGGGATTCCACATATTTTTCTTTATCTGATGGAAGAATTTTACTAATTCCAAGTCCTTAGGTAGATATTGGTATCATCATGTGTCTGTGGGGCAGGGATAGATTTGTCTGTTAGCCCTCATAGTTTAACTTGTGGATGTGGAAGGTCTGCCCACGATAACTAAAGAAGTAATTATTATCTTGAATGCATGCGTCTCTTAAATTTTCTTAGTTTGTCAAAGATTTCAAGTGATTGTATTTAGAACCTCACATTTGTCTTCTTTTTGAGAGAAAATAATATGATTTAAAATGATAGAATAATTTCTTCTCCACCATACTTTAAATCAACCCATTCACCATTTAGGTGTCAAAGTAAATATCCTTAATTTTAATGCTAGGTTAACCATTTCTTTATAGATATAGTTAGGGGTGAACATCGGTTCGAAACCGTAAATTTTAGGTCAATTTGAATCCGATCCGATTCGAAACAAATTATGAATTATTCAATCCAAATCTGATCCGTTGTACATGCCAATCCGAACAAATCTGAAACTGCTAATTTTAAGTCAATCTGAATCCGCTTTAAATATCAATCCGAATTCGATCCGTTGTACATGCCAATCCGAACAAATCCGAATCCACCAATTTTAAATCAATCTGAATCCGATCCAATCCGAATCCGATTAATAGGGTCAAAATTTTAATTTAAATCTATTAAAAAAATTACATAAATAAACAGATTATGAAATACCAATCTAATCCGAACCGCTATAAATGTCAATCCGAACAAATCCAAATCTGATATAATTTCAACATATAAAATGAAAAATTACAAAAAATAAAAAAATCTAAAATAAAAATATTTTTCATACAAATTAAAAAGTAGACAACATGATTAAAAATAATTCAACAAAAATAATTAAAAAGAAAAAATTCAACATCAATTACATAATTTAACTCCAAAAACTTAAATATCAATTACATAAATTAGCTTCACTCTCCAAAATTAATAATAACAATAACTCTTTTTAATAATTATTCAAGGTTTAAGTCACCAATACCATTAAGAACATCTATATGATCAAAATTAAAAAGTTAAAAATATACATAAATAATGAGCTAATAAACATAATAATATATATTTGATAACAAATAAATCTATATATATTTGAAAGTTTTATACAATATACCTTATTCTAGAGCTTCAATTTCATCAAGTGATTCTTGGATATTAATGATTAGAGATAACGAATCCAATTTTAAGTGCAAATCAAAGATTGTAATTATATAAATAACCATGATATATTACAATGTTCACATTTGTTCCACCAAGCCACGATAGACCTCAATATTTTAAAAGTAACTTAAAATTTTTTGTAACTCAATTAAAGCATGAAAACAATGTTTTTGGGGAAAAACTCAGGACAAATCGCCTGACAATTTGGTGTGCCTAGATATCGAAAAGTTACATAGAATCATAAAAACATTCATCCAAAACAGATCTCCCAACACAATCACATTTTCACTTAGACTCGCAATTTCATCACATAGCTCTTGAAAATTATTATAAAAAAACAGTAAATCACACAATATATTCTAAATAGCTTATTGCTTCATACATCCATTTGAAACAAAAATAATAACTATCAATAGCAGCCAAAATAGAGCATTTGAATATTATATCTGAAATCAAAATTCAGAAAAAGAAAAAAGTTCAAACAAATACAACCTTTTGTTTGTACTGTGATGAAGAACAACAAAAAAAGTTCAAACAAATACAACCTTTTGTTTGTACTGTGATGAAGAACAACGAACAACGAGTAGCAGGGAGCAACAGCAATGAGAAGGGAGCAACAGCGAAGTAGAGAATCACAAGCAGCAACAGTAGCAAAGAAGCAAAGAGTAGCAGCAACAAAGAAGCAGAGAATCCTTCAAGTCTAAAACTAGCGATGGAGGAAGGAAGGGAGAAAGAGAGATAGAGGTATGGAGGTAGAGAGACAGCTTGGAAAATAGATTAGGTTAAGAATCAAATATACGACTAAGGTTAGGTTAGGTTAGAATAATAATTAAGTTTATTAATTATTATATATATATTTTTAAATAATATATTAAATATATTGGATCGGATTATACTGATTTAAATATTAATTATAGATATATATATTTAATTTAATAAATATATATTAATTAAATATATATATAATTAATTTCGATCAGATTGGATGAATCATAGTGAAATCCACCATCCGATCCGACCATCGGATTGGATCAGATCAGATGAAAAATCAACGAATCGGATCGGATTGATCGGATGATCGAAATTTTTGCACACCCCTAGATATAATCATATTTGATTGACAGTAATACGAATCATAATAAAAATGATTTAAGGTTTTATATATTTAATTTGATCGTTAATTTTGTATAGAACGTAAATTTTTCTAACAATAACATAAATCCTCGTTCTTTCCACGCCTCTCAAGAATACGTTGAAATAATCTATTTTTCTCACATTTATATAAAAATTTATTATTTTTTTTATTATCTTATTTCATTTACAAAAAAAAATTAATTTTATTTCATTTATAATTTTTTAAATTTTTACTTTAATTATTTATCATTATTATTATTCAATTACTCAACAAACATAATAATAATAATATTATTTCTATTAAATTCAATTCATATTATCATTCTCATTCACGTTACGTTTCTATTTTACAAATTCTCATTCACGTTACGTTTCTATTTTACAAACCAATAGAAACCAAATACCGCCTATCCGTATTAAAAACATAGCAAACAAACTCCTTAAGGAATCTATTTCTCAAATCTTAACACGATAATGTCGGCATGGTCCTCAATCAGGTGAGAGGCTAATTGATTACAAGTACAGAGTTCTAGGTCCTCTTACTAAGAGGAGCAAAAAATCTACAACAGGACTGGAATGTTACACAACAGTATTCCAAATATCCAATTAGCCATGCTTCACTCCAATCTGTTCAACTTTCTCATTCAGCCTTTGCCTTACCAGCTACAGCTCTCTTTTCCCTTGGAACATTAACAGGTTGAGCTGAATACGAAGCAGGCACACATTAGTGCCAAATTTTATAATCGTTTTATGTACTTAGATTGACCATAAGCATTTTTTGTTTTCTGTTTCTGTAGTTCATAGTGGTGCTTTTGACCTCCCAAGTGACTCTCGAATGAATTATGATCCATACACCATATGTTACACACTTCACACCTCTGTCTCTGGCTTGCTCCTTTCGCTATCTGTTTCTTGCCAAATTTCAAATTTGTCAACATTGCCCTATGCTTCTGACCTTTTAAATGCTGCTCATAACAAACGGCAGCTGAGCAGGGTACTTGGCAGATTTTGAAAAAAAACTTATCCTGTGAATTCTTAGATGTGGAACTACCATAAAATGGTTGCTGTTTTGAAGGTAGGTCGCATCTCGAAATACCAGGTGGGAGTGGCCGCTTTACTCCAGAGAATGCAGTACCCGGAATAAGAGTGGTATTTGAACTCAGACTAGGCCTAGAACACTGCATCTGGCATGATATGTTGTACTGATTATTTTCAATAGCAGTGTCTCATTAGTCATTAGTACATTGAAAATGATACACAAAATTTAGATAATGTTTGATAACAATTTTAATTTTTGATTTTTTAATGTTTTTTTCAAGTGATTTTTAATCAAATATGTTTGATAACGAATTTTTATTTTAATTTTCACTTTTTTAATAAATCACTTACAAAATCTAGGTGATCCATAAATATTTTTTAAAAAAGATGTTTTAATCTAATACTGATTTTTTTTTCAATTTTTGCTAAACATTTTTTCTAGAAAAAAAATAAGTCTTATGACTTTCTTTAAGGATAAATATTAGAAAAACAATTAAAAACATAAAATTTATAAATAACAACAAAAAATCACTTACTAAAAAAATAATTAAATTACATCTCCAAACAACTTATAAATGATTTTTGATTTTATTTTCCAAAAAATCACTTACTAAAAATTGTTATTAAACATGTGATTATTTTGATAAAAAGATTAAAAATCACAAAAATTAATTATTTAATTAAAAATAAATCATAAATCAAAATCATTATTGTTTGTTATTATATATGTAACATATACACAACCTAATCAATGTTAATACCTCGCTATTATATAGCAAGGTGATAAAGATAAAGACTTATTGAAGATCAAGACCTTATAAGTTCAAAAATACACGGCCTAGCTAACTACGACACCCCGCTATTTTATTGCGAGGTCATGAAGATCAAGACTTGATGGTTGGGAGCTCTACATCCCAGGATGACTTCGATCCCGACAACATATTGGCGACCTAGGCAACCAACTTAAGAGGCTTAAGTCTGAATACAACGATCTATCTATGTAAACGCTTATGACGACCTATTTAGTATAAATTAAATTATATGTAATTATCATGTATTTAGGTCGTTAAGTTCCTAACCTTGTTACCTACTTTATATCTAAGATGTTATATATATATACATCTTTAATGAGGAGAATATATGATCCATTTCAGATATCAATTTTCTCTTCTCTCTAAAATCCCTAACATAAAAAATTTTCTCATCTGTGAGAACTTAAATCTTTCTAGTCCATAGTTAACATTTGAGATATGATCATATTATTAAGAGAATTAATTTGTTTTTGGGGACTCACACACCGCTAAATGGATTGCCCGCCTATAATTGGTGAACAGATAGATAATCTTGCCCCTTCGGCTCAACAGTTTGATCTTAACAATAGGGCACATCTTTCTTCACCCATTAGATCACGACCTGGGGACTGCTCCTTCAGCCAGCGAAAACCAACAAATCTAAACCCATCATGATGTGATCAAACCTACGCAAGCAATGTAACATTTTGCTAGTTCCCCGAAATGTAGTTTAGAAAGTGTTTTCCTTGAAAGAGATAATGATGAAAAGTCTTCAAAGCAAAATAAAAGAACTACAACAGGCTTTTACAGAATGTCAAAGAGAGAATAATATGTTGAGATCCCAATTGGAACTGAAAGTGTGTTCGAAAACAGAAAATTCATTTTACACACCTAATCTTCGGATACTAAGTCAACCTTCTAAAAAGGAACATGTACCCTTAATCCCCGTCAACACACAGGTGTCATAGAACAATATCCACAAATGGCTTCTGATCCCCATTTCATTCCGTGGACCTCCCAAGTGAATCATCCAACTTATGAGCACATAATCCAACAAGCATCCATTCCAACTCCTTTGTATGACTCGAGTGACGTTTTGGACAAAAAATTAAGAGAAATAGAGGAAAAGATGTGGTCAAAAGTAAATGATAGACTTAAACGACAAGAAAAAGCAAAACCCTAGAGTGACATAATTTGTTTGTAATCAATTATCAACGTCACCTTTTTCAAATGTCATTGAGTTGACGTTACATCCTCCAAAATTCAATGCTACTAATTGTCCTACCTATAAGGGAACAAAAGATTCGGTGGTGCACGTTCACCAATTCAAGATAGCTATGGTTGTCGTGAGCCTCTTAGATGATAAGCAAGAAACAATGTATTGCAAACTATTTATGGCCACCCTCCAAGATTCGACGTAACAATGATTCATGGAATTGCCTCCTAAAAGCATAACTAGCTTTAACGCCCTAGTCAAAGTATTCGTCACTAATTATGCTTGTAATAAACCAATCAGAAAGGAATCTCATCACTTATTCTCAGTAATCCAAGAGGAAAACGAGACAATTGAGGCTTATATAAAGAGATTTAAAACAGAAAAGATGAAGATTAACCAATGTCATGACTCTATAGCTATCGAAGCTTTCCAAAAGAGAATCAAGGGCGATATTGGACTCTTTATTGAATTGACAAAAACCACCCCACGCTCTCTAAATACGATTTACGAAGAAACCCAAAAATTTGTAAATGTGGAACGGGAAATAAGATCCAACAAAGGGCTAGTCAATAGAAACGTAAATAAACCTACCTTAAGTAGGCGAGAAGAGAACAAAAGACCTATTGGAGACGATCATTCAAATCTTCCTCGTTTTAAACCCACAATTGTGCCAAGAGGAAGCTCTGGGACTTGGGGACGCGCCTTATCACCTTTTAGAGGTCTAGTCTTACGAGTTACACTGCAGAGGTAGTGCAGCGAATGAAACGTCTCAACAATGTCAATTGGCCTCCAATTATGAGGACCCTACTCAGAAACCCTAACAAATATTGCATATTCCATAAAGACACGAGGGCATTCGACCAAGGAATTTCGAAACCTCAAGTAGGAGATTGAACATTTGCTCTCAGAAGGATACCTACGAGATATTGTTGACAAAACCAAGAATCCTCAAGAGGAAAATCAAAAGGGTAACAACTCTAACCAAAGAGTCAAGACACCTACCAATCCAGGTCATTAGGAAGCGAATAGGACTATCCTGCTCCATCAGGGGATGTGTGTATAGTACATACTATACATGGTGGACCTACGATGGCTGGCCATACCAATAATTCTAGGAAAAGATATGCACGAGAGTCTCGAGACACAGGATGGCTGGTCTACAATTTGAGACCAGAAGGGCCCGTTTAGCCCATCACCTTTGAAGATCGAGAAAGTCTACCTCCCCACGATGATCCTTTGGTATCACTATTAAGATTGCCCACTGTGAAGTACGCCAGATATTAGTTGACAACGACAGTTCATATTGTACTTATCCGCTTTACTAAATATGGGCATAAACCCTAAGGAGATTACCCAACAACAAATACCATTAATTGGATTTAATGGCAGCATAACAATGTCAATGGGAACCATACGTTTATCGATCTCCGTGGAAAGAGCTATAATTCTAACAAATTTTGTAGTTTTGAACACCCTTATATCTTACAACGCAATTTCGGGTCGCCCATGGATACACAAGATGAGAGCAATGCCTTCAACATATCATCAGCTTGTCAAATATCCTATTGTTAACGAGGTAAAGGAAATTAAGGGAGAGAAAGACAAGACAAGGAGTTGTTACAATGCCGCCAAGAAGAGTGCATTGCCCCAATCATCAAAATAGCAATAAAAAAATAAACACCGTTTCGACGAGGCTACCCTCGTTGTTGAAAACCACTCTTATTGATTTTTTTTGGACTAATGTTGACCTCTTAGCTTCAAAACCAGAGGACATGCCCAGCATTGATCCGAGTATCATTTCTCATGAATTATCTCGACCATACCAAAAAGTCGATCCAACAAAGAAAGCGGAGATTTTCCAAGGACAACAACGAGATCATTAAAAGGAAGATTATTCGTTGAAGAGTATAGGTTGGGTTCGTGAGGTCATGTACCCAACATGGTTATGGAATGTGGTGCTGGTAAATAAATCGGGAGGTGATCATAGGATGTATTGATTTCACTGATTTGAATATAACGACACCGAAAGATTGCTTCCCTTTACCCAATATAGATCAATTAGTAGATGCAACTGTTGGTTTTGAGTCAATGAGCTTTATGGATGCTTATTAGGGCTATCATCAAATCCAAATGCATCCCAGAGATGAAGAAAAAACAATGTTCATCACGAAAGAGGGAATATTATGCTACACTAGGATGCCATTCGGCTTGAAAAATGTCAATGCCACTTATCAAAGAATAATGAATAAAATGTTCCAAGACCAAATTGGTCGAAACATGGAGATATATGTTGATGATATGATGGTCAAAACCAAATGCGCCAAAGATCATGTTTTCGATCTTAAAGAGGTGTTTGCATTAATTCGAAATTACAAGATGCAGCTCAACCCAAAAAAATGTATGTTTAGAGTCACCTCGGGGAAGTTCTTAGGATACTTAGAATTATCCAGGGGTATAAAAGCCAACACTGATAAAATCTCAGCTTTGGTCAATATAAGATCTCCATGTTGGCTCACGAAGGTACAACAATTGAACGGACGCATAGCAACTTTAAGTCGCTTCATCTCTAATGCATTGAAAAATGTCTATCGTTCTTTCGGTTGCAAAAGAAAAGTACAGAATACATATGGGATAGCGAGTGCAAACAAGCTTTTCAATCCATTAAAGATTATTTGGAGAAAGCACCTCTATTGGCTAATCCTATGAAAGGCGAAGAATTATATATGTACATGTCCTTCATGGACAAAGTCGTCAGTGAAGTGTTGATAGTCAACAGAGAGGGGACCCAACACCCGATGTATTATGTAAGTCACTCCTTCACAGGAGCACAACAATGATATCCCTCATTGGACAAGGTAGCATTCACAATAAGGATGATAGCACGTAAACTCAGGCACTACTTTGGCGCCCACAGATTAGTGGTCTTCACTCCATACCCCCTAAAAAACATTTTGGATAAACCAGATCAGTTCGACCACCTCTCTCAAATAGCCATTAAGTTAAGAAAATTTAAGATACATTATAAGCCTTTGTCGACAATCAAAGGACAAGATCTTGCGAATGTTATTGCTAAATGGACACAAGAGTGTACACCGTTACACGGTGGTAGAGCCAAGATCCATGAGAGTGACACTTCCCCCAGGGCAGATTTATGGAGGGAATGTTGATGGAGCAAGCAACTCGTGAGCGGGAATTGGAATCGTGATACTCACCTAACAAGAGGCTTAATAGAACAATGTCTTCGTATCACTTTCCGAGCAATAAACAATGTGGTTGAATACGAGGCGTTATTCTTAGCCTTGCAACAATTTATAACCCTTGGAGCTGAAAGGGTGCTGATCCATAGCGATTCGCGGATGGTGGTAAATCAAGTGAACGATTATTTTGAGGCTAAAGAGGAAAGGATGAAACTTTATGTGCAAGAAGTGATAAAGGCAACATTTGAAACCTTTAAGATCAAATAAATTCCTCGAGGAAATGTCCATATCGATTCCTTGGCCACCTTAGCATCCGCTGTGAATTCAGACTTGAAAAGAGTAATCCTAATATCCTGTTTGTCGAGTCCTAGTATTGGAACGGGTGAAATGAAGGACCAAACTCAGTCGGACGTCATTTCTACAACTCACCTTTCTTAGTTAAGTCCATATCTAGAGTACATTGTTAACAACACTCTCCCAAAAGACAAGCACTTAGCTCGCAAGCTCACAATGAAAGCAAAAAACTACGCTGTTTTCCAAGGAGTATTATATCGTAAGAACTATAGTGGCCCATGGCTGAAATGCTTACCCATGACGAAAGCTCAGATGATGTTGAGTGAATAACACGACAACTAATACGGTGCCCATTCTGGTGGCAGGACTCTTTCACAGAGAATTATCCGACAAGGTTATTATTGACCTACTCTTCTCAAAGATTGCACATCTTATGTCAAAAAGTGTGATAGATACCAAAGGCATGCCAACGTGCCACATCAACCGGCTACTGACTTAAAATCCATTGTTAGCCCATGGCCGTTTTAGAAGTAGGGATTAGATATTGTTAAAGTGTTGCCCATCGCCACAGGCCAAAGAAAATTCCTCATAGTGCCAACTGATTATTTTTCTAAATAGATAGAGGCTGAACCTTGAGCGTAAATTCAAGAAACGGACATGGAAAAATTTATATGGCGCAACATCATATGCAGATATGGGTTACCTCCTGAATTAGTTGTCGATAATGGCAAGTAGTTCACGAGTCAAAGGTTAATATCTTTCTGCAATGAAAAGACATCAAGTTATCTCATTTCACCCCTTATAGACCATAGGCAAATGGTCAAGCCGAGTCATCTAACAAAACGTTCATCAACATATTACAGAAACGTTTGGAGGGAGCGGGAGCCAAAAGTAAATGGGTTAATAAATTACCCAACATTTTTTGGGCTACGAGGACTACTCCTGGAGTGTCAAAAGAGAAAAGTCCTTTCTCTCTCGTTTATGGCACCGAAGCAGTCATATCCCTTGAGATACAAGAATCTACTTTCAAATCCAGCATCACGCAAATGATAATGATCATCTAAAGAGTGAGGATCTTCTGTTAATTGAAGAGAAACGAGAGGAAGCTTTGATGCGACTCGAGTCACAAAAGAGAGCACTTTAAAGGACATATAATAAGTTCGTCAAGCACAAGAGTTTCAGTATAGAGGCGTGGGTTTTGCAAATATCAATAGGAACAAAATTGAAACTAGTGCCAAAAAGTTTGCCACAACATGGGAAGGTCCATATCAAAAATACAATATTACCCCAGGGGGATCTTACTTGATAGAATGTGATGGTATAAAGGAGGCGTTGAGTTGGAATGGAGAACACCTCAAAATATATTATGTATAAAGTCCTATATATTTGATATATTGAGAAATACAATATCTTTTGATATTTATCTTGTGTCGTGGAATTCATTTGATAACCCCCCAAATCGAAAGGAGGCAACTAACCCTCTCGCTTAGGATGCAAGATTCGTCCCATGCCTCACGATTGGAGGTGGAGTCCACTGACCACCCACTTGAGATACAAGATACGTCCCATGGAGCACATGCAAAGGATTGGATTTTCACCCTCGTATGTCGCCTATCTTGTGGAATTTATTTAATGATCCTACTAGTTGGAAATAGTCGACTGACCTTCTCACTTAGGATGTAGGATTCATCCTATGCCTCATGATTAAAGGTGGAGTCCACTGACCCCCACTTGAGATGTGGGATACGTCCCAAGATATTGCTTTGCGTTCCATAGAGAACCTCCTCTTCAAGACATATTTAAGAGTTGAAGTTAGTTTCACTCTTACATGTCTCCTGTCCCATAGACAGTTTACACGGCAACCACCCCATGATAGGAGGGAGTCCACTGACCCCCACTTGAGATGCGGGATTCGTCTCATGCCCTATGATTGGAGGGAGTCCACTGACCACCCCCCCTCCACACACACACTTGAGACGCCAGTTACGTTTTCCATCACTTTGCAATGCAGCTATTAATGCACGATCCATTCAACATACATCTTAATAACATTCACACGACATTTAATAATTTATTATTTCAACAATCCACAATTTATATAAATAAATGGAGTTCAAATGATTCTCAGACGAATTACACACCAAGCAAATCCATCAACATCATTACAAAGATAACAATGGAGCCCTTTCAAACATCGAGTCACTTCATAGCAAAAGGCGCTTCTGAATCTTCTACAATAGGAACTTTATGAGTGTTTTTCTCAAGCGCCCTATATTTCCAATACTCTACCAATTTGCACAATACATTTAGCCCCTCCTTGTATCTCTCCCATTCAAAATACATCAACTTTAATTCTTCACACATATTTACCAGCTCTTGTGCCATGGCTCCATAGCGAGTTTTCAACACACAATTTTTGATCTACAAATTCGACTGTTTCCCAACACGTTTCAACCTCTTTTCTAAATCTCTCACCAACACTATGGCCAATGTTCAAGTCATACCACAGAGAAAAAAATAACAATAATCATCATGAATTTACAATTGTTATAATAATAGGTTGCTTACATCGAGCACACACCTGGCTATCATATGTCAGATCGTTCCTTTCTCTCTCTTGTGAGCTGCGTAGATAGATGGTCGATCTTCAAGCACCCCAAAATGGTGATACAGTGCATCCTAAGCATTTAGAGTGTTAAACATCCCATCTTTGAAAAGGTCGTTGATACTACTAGCTTCACCCCTTTCTCTCTTCATGGGATATATACTTTGCAACGGACTAATATCTTCCCTCAAAGAAGACATTCCCTCACCCAGGGGTAATTTCTCAAATCGCAATATGTTTGATGGTAAGAGTACATTTGCACTACTACCTGGCGTCTTAATATCGACCTGACTCGGTTTAATCAGAGACCCCTTGGTCATCAACCGAGCTAGACCGTGGATTGTTTTAGATTTCTACTCTTTCCTTCCACCTGGGTCTTGGGGAAAACTTGATTAACTTCCTCGCTAAAAGAGGGAAAGGTAGCTCGTTTTCTTGTATCAGGTATGACTTGCGTAACGAGCAAAGTTGTCTGGTTCACCTCCTCGTTGTGGGTAGGAGAAGTAGGTTGTTCTCCAGTAACGGGGAGTATTCTCACAACTTGAGATGACACCTTGGGAGTACAAGAAAAACATGATCCCATTTCGAATAAGTCATCCAAATTCACTTTGTTATAATCCATCTTTATATACCCATAGCCTTAGACAAATTTGTGGTTAGGTCACGCGCGGTATTATTATCAATTATAATTATCAAGCACGGCCTCAAACACTCAGAACTAAAACTTTTGTAACCAGGTAAATCATATAAATAACAAGGGAGACATTAAATAGAAACAAAACTGGATTTAATGAAATCAAAATTCAAAATTTCAAAATATTCTTTACACGAATTTTTTTCTATCCTAACATTACAAAATATTAAAATAAAGCCTTTGCTACGGGGTGGCTTCTTCCACCATGCCCTCAAGATAATTACTACAAGTGGCCTCATTACTGCAGGGTGAAGGTTGGGGTGTATCAGTCGGAGGCGCCTTGGATCGACTACTTTGAAAAGCTCGCATTAGAGTAAAATAAGGCACTGTTAAGTCCAACTTTTTAGCTTGGGTTTTAAGACTAATCACCATAATGTTTTGATAAGCATTGGTACACTCCACTTTCAAGGTATCTACAAAATTAGAAATCAAGTTCACCTGGTCTAACATTGTGCACAATTGACCTTGTAAAGTGCGAGCTCTATCCTCAGCCTCTTTAACGAGCTGCTCAAAATGTTTGACTTGTTGTTCCTATTCGAAACAATAGTTGTCCGCTTTTCTCAATTTCTCAGACTTATCAAGCAAGTCACCCTCAAGCTTAAGGATTTTGGCCTCATTTTCTACCATCAAGGCATCTTTATCCTTGGAAACCTTTTCATATTTGGCAATTAGTAAGCGACTGGCCTGCACCTCGTGCTTATAACCCCTAAGAGACAGCTCGTCTTCTCTAGCCAAGCACATCGCCTGCAACAATACGTAAGTTAGTCATTATTTACTTTTAATTATAGGCAACAACGATGTAGAAATTTACCTCCATCATGCGATCAAATATCAATTCAGCATTCAAGCCCCTTCCCTCCTACGAGCTGCTCTAACCTGAGACCTCTCATTGGCAATACCTAAATGTTGGAACAGATCCCTTTTTAGATATGATCGCCCAAATATCCTATTACTGAAGTATGTGATGAGGGTATCTAACACCATGGCATCTTTCAAAATGACTTCATTAAATTCGAAGTTGTCCATGTCCATGGCTTCCATACCCGAGATATATTCCTCCCAACCTTCCTTTTCTTAACGGCCTCGTATCTACGAGGAAAGGACGAACCTGGATTACCAAACGTCATTTGAGGTGTAATGACCTCTGTAGCAGGCACGACATCCACTCGTTTCGAGTTGGTAAAAGAGACAAGTTTCAAGCGAGGATATATAGGAACCAAGTCTTGGACACCAGAAGTGTCGATCAAGTCCTCCAAGTCAATATGTGAATAATCCATACCTATACAAGGAAAATCAATAATTAATAACTTATACAAACCGCAAACTGAAAAATTACCTCGTAAACAAAAGACGACCTTGATATTCATTTGTGTATTCCTTCCACACCCCGAATTTTCTCAGACGAGCTACAGTCAAAATATTTCGATAGTTTTCGCGAGAAATATTTTGTAACTCAATCCTCCTAATCTTCTCCTTACCACTTGAATCCAGTTTGCTCATTAGTTCACTTGCATGAGGTTGTGTGGTACTAAAGTGATGATTCCAGGTATAACGAATAAGAAAATCCACCTCGTTACCCCAAATATCTCTAATAATATAAAAGTAATTGTCCTTCCAGCCTGAACTATTATGGGGGAGTTTAAGATAAAACCTGTGGCCAACAACACAAGATATATATGTCTTTCCCTTATCCAAGCCATTTTTCTTCAAACAGTACAAGCTCATCAGCTCGTCACTCGTAAGGTCTATCCCGTGATCACCAACAACTATGGAGAGACACATAAGGGTTCGCCACCCATTTGGATTTACTTGGCAAAGTTTATATCGAAGGTGTTCAGGGCACGAGCTACCAACCTAGGGAAAGGGCAGCGAAGTCCTATCTTAAAGGCTACTAAATGAATTACCCACCACACTAGTGGGGGATCATCGGCATCACACAGATAGGCATCGACATTACACCTACGCGAGTAGGAATGTCGTCTTTTTGCCTAATCTCCTCTAGGTCGTTTACTATCAGGACACTAGGCATCTTTTCGATCTGATGTTTGTCCTTAGCCCTATGGGTAGGTTCACCTCGACTTTCCCGTTTCTTTTTAGGGCAAGGTACTTTCGTAGTCGTCGACACAGGAATCTTAATAACGGACACTAGACCTCGTGAAGACGAGGTAGAGATCATCTGGGATTCCAAAGAGGCAGGGAGAGTAAGAATGCTCTCCTTGATGATCCCCCTAGTAGGCCTATTATCACTACTCCCTGCTATTTCAGGTCGTTTGGTTTGTAACAACCTCGTAGATAAACGACCTAAGTCATGGGATATTTCTTTGGATGGATCTCCTTTCGAAGACATATCCTTAACAGGGATTTCCTCAAGAAGAGGAGGAACCACTTCTTTTCCCTTATGAGACATAGAAAATAAGATAAAAGATCAAGTACCTAAGTTATGCGAAGGTCATTTGAATCGTGAGTTAAGAATATAATAACGGTCTAACTCCCGACTGATGTCGTTAGATGAACGAGCTAAAATTCCAACCAAGTGTTTTTCTAACGATCTAATCGAGAATACAGTAATATCAATGTAATTAACGGGATGAAACTCTCTGAAAATAAATTTAACTAAGTTAAAACAGGTAAAGTAAAAGTAAATTTCCCTACTATTTATAAAGGGAGAGAGAGAAGTTGAAAGGTTTACCCAATAAATAAAATTAATTAAGGGAATATTATTTGTAATTAATAACCTTGCAACTAATAGAGTTGCATTTCGTCTAAGAGGTCATAATCCATTTAAATGCGTTGAATCATCATTTAATGACATAATTATATTAAAATCAAACGACCAAGTATTATTCTTTTTTCTCAAAATCAAAAGAATATGAGAATTAATGCTTGATATTATATATGTAAAAGGTACACGGCCTAATCAATGTTGATATCTCACTACTATTTAGCGAGGTGATAAAGATGAAGGCTTAGTGAAGATCATGATCTAATGAGTTCAAAAATACAGAGCCTAAATAATTACAACACCTCGTTATTTTATTATGGGGTCATGGAGATCAAGCCTGATAGTTGGGAGCTCTACATCCCAGGACGACTTCAGTCACGACACCGTAATGGTGCCTTAGGCGACTAACTTAGGAGGCTTAAGCGATCTGAATACAACGACCTATCTATGTAAACAGCTATGACGACCTATTTAGTATAAATTAAATTATATGTAATTATCATGTATTCAGGTTGTTGAGTTCCTAACCTTTTTACCTACTTCATGTCTAAGATGTTATATATATACCTCTTTAATGAGGAGAAAACAGGATCCATTTCAGATATCAACTTTCTTTAGTTCTCTCTAAAATCACTAAAATCTCTGTCATAAAAAATTCTCTAAACAACTATTAAACATAAGCTCAATATGAGCCATATAAACATTGGAAACACAACAGTTTTTATCAGCTCTCTGCTCTCATGTAAATGAATATATATTCCACCTAATTTTGTCAAAACATCTAAGATTTCATGCTGAATAAAGTTGGACATACCAACCAAAACAACATCAAAACAGTGTTTTTACAAAACAAAATAAATGCTTTAATGGTAACACCACATTAAGTTTACGCTAAAGTTTCTGGTATTGGATCTTAGGAGCTACTATGGTCTTAAGAGCTAGCTACCATGAAATCCCATTCGAATCAAAATGTGGGCATCTTACATGGAATCACAAATGGAAGAAGAATGCAAGATGGGACCCAATTCTAAAATCATTGACCTTTTACATCATTCATTATAATATTTGCTATACAGATTCCCAAATTGGTTATAACAAAAAAGGGGTTTTAAAACCGCTAAAACAAATGTAGTTTCTTAGCTACAATTCCATTGTTCTCTCTTATTTATCCTCTTGTTTTCAAGGAAGTCACTTCCACTTCCACAGAGAAGTATGAATCCATAATCTATGAATTAGGAAATCATAGTTCTATCGCTTATAAGTTTTGGATCAAGTGGTACCAAAGCAACAGATCCAAAAAAGGTGAAGGTGGTTTATGTCTTAACTCGTGACCGATGCAAAACTTCTAAAGAAGAACTTGTAGGTCCTTTCCTCATTCATCGAAAGCCAAGGATAAAGAGAAGAGCTATGACTGAAGAAGACAAAAGTGATGGTGATAGAGTAACCAAACTTGAAAAACAAGTTGAAACACTAAGAACGTCTATTTCTATGCTTGCAAAGTTTGAAATTTGCAAACTAGTTCAAAACATCCACTTCCAAAGAGAAAGATCCTAGGAAGAAGGTTTCCAATGAAAACAATGAAAAATATAATACCGATTATAATGTAGATGATAATGAAGAAGATGCGAATAAGAACTCAATAAATATCTTAAAAATTGATTTTAAGATTGATATTCTTATTTATAATGGTGATGTCAATGCTGACAAAATATATAATTGGATTGTCACATTAGAAACTTATCATACATTATATAAGTGTCCTAACTCTCAAAAGACACAATTTACAAGCTTGAAACTTTCAAGTCACGCACTTACATGGTGTAAGTCTTCTCAAAAACGAATTAAGACATCATAATTAACTTGGGAGAGATCCAAGTTGTTAATGAGGAAACAATTTTATCCAATAGGCTACAAAGAAGAACAACGGTACCAATGGCCACACTTTAAACAAAGGTTTGGACAGACTGTGCAAGAATATATTACAGAATTTCATAATCAAGCTTTAGCTTTGGACATTGATGAAAATAACTATGAAGTATTCATGAAGTATATTGGACGTCTTGCAGATTACATACAGAAAGAACTTAAATTTTTTACCGTAGAAATCATTGGAGATGCCACTATGAAAGCTATTTCCATTAAGGCAAAGAACAAACGATCTGACAAAAGAGATGACAAACAACCTACAAGAAACCCTTACTCCATTCTAAGTTGAAATGGAAGAGACACAGAAACAACCAGGGTAGGAATGACAGAAAAGCCACCTTAATCGTACAGAAGGTAGAAAAGCTTCAAGAGTTGAAGTAACTTGATGCTACGTTAGCCCTAATGATGAAGCCAACAGACGTTAAAGAAGTTTACAAATAAGAAGAGTTATTTCATTTGACTATTCAGATCAAACAAAGTCTTGTGTAAGCCATTATTGATCCAGGAAGTCAAAAGAATCTGATTTCAACAACCTTAATAAGTTGGGTATAGAAACAACGCCTCACCCAAAACCTTAACCATTCGGTTGGATACAGAAGGAAATTAATATGTAAATTACAAAACAATGTACTTTCAAATTTGTCATCACCAATCGTTATATTGATGAGGTGACATGTGAGGTGGTTACTTTGGATGTATGCCAAGTGATATTAGGCAATCCATATTTATAAGACCGTAATACCATTCACTACATGAGGCTATGCATGTATCATCTTATAAAATACGGGAAAGAGTTCCTCGTTAAATCTTGCAAGCCTCAAGCAAAAGAGAATCTCTTGATCGCTAACCAGGCGAAGAGATTAATTAATTCATACGGGCAATTTGATATGCGAATGATTCGACCCCAAAACCAAAGTCCTTTTGATATGGCATTCACTATCAATAACAAGTCATTAAGTGGAAAAGAAGAAGAAGAACATGTTCGAGCATAGAAATTTCTTGAACAAGTTAAAAAGATTGATACAAAAGTAAAGACACAATTACAATGATCTCAACAAGGGTACAAGGCTTGTCACAACAAACATCTTGTGTCATGCAACTTTAAAGGGGGTGGCCTAGTTTGGTTACACCATGGAAAAGTGCGGTTACAAGGAGAAGGAAAGAAGTTGAAGCCAATTGATCATTCAAGATCATCAACCAAATTGGAGATGAAGCTAAACTTTTCAGCTCCATCTACCACTATACATGCATATGTATTTGGTCATCAATGCAGAGAATTTAAAGCTCTTTGAACCATCTCTGTTAGATGACGATCTTGAAGAAGGCACTCATCTTCCATCAATTGATGACTTGTGCATTAAACAAGAAGATCCTTTGGAAGAAGACTATATCTTAGAACAAAAGATTCGTGAAACAAGACGTGGAAAGCATAAGTATTTCACATTGGTAGGAAAGGATAACTTCCAAGAAAAAAATGCTATATTCAAGAAAAGACAAAAATTGGGTTTTCTCATCTCACATTCTAATTTGACAAGAGCTCGGGAAGCCATGGAAGGATCTTCCTTAAAATAAGTAAAACTAACAATACTAATATAATTAATTATTGTTCTTAAATATAGGATTTGTTTTCTATAAACATAGAAAACAAATTGGTTATAACAAAAAAAGGGTTTTAAAACCATTAAAACAAATGATTAAAAAAAAAATTACCATTTTTAGTTTTCCATATTTAGCTAGTCAACTTCATAGAAATATGTAGGGAACTTTTTGTAAAAATTAAGCAAAATTCAAAGAAGTTTCTTAGTTTCAATTCCATTATTCTATTTTATTTGTCCTCTTGTTTCCAAGCAAGTCACTTCCAAAGAGAAATACGACTCCGTAATCCTAAGAATTAGGAAATCATAGCTCTACCACTTAGAAGTTTTGGATCACACAATCATTCTTTAGCAAAAAAAAAATAATATATAAGAGGCAATCCCATTCTCATGCCTATTACCTATTATCACAACACAACTCACAAGTAAGCAGGTCACACTACAATAGCCAAGAAATAAAGTTCAATAACTTAACAAAGGTAAACAGAAGAATAATTTTGCTAGTACTAACTAGGGACAATTCCCATTTATGTGGCACATCCTCCACTGCATGCACTGTGCAAGGTGAGCCAGAAAACGCCCATGTAAAAGGGGGGTTGTTTAGACAAATAACATTTTAATCAACAGAATGTGAATAAACAACAAAGAAGTTTCTGCACAACATTCTCATCAAAAATTAAAAGGGAGGGTTTTTGCCTTCTGCTGTACCTGTACATGGTACATTACCTAACTATAATAAACAAGAAAAGTAAGTCATACGTAAAACGAAAAGTCATACTCACTTTCAAAGGCTTAAGCACCTCAGAGAAGGTGAATTGTGCTTGCAGTTTCATCCTAGCCACCTTAGCTTGATAAGCCTGCTCTCGCTGAAGGGCAAGCTCCAATTCCATAATGCCAATTTCTATTCTCTCTTCAGTCATCTTCCTTATAGTCGAATTACATTACCTGCAACCCATTATATAATACAGCCCAATAAATCTCAACCTTGTTAGCAACGAATTTCACTACAAACCAACAAAAATTACAAGCAGATGAAATAATGGGGCACAATCCTAACCAGTCGGCAGAACCAATGATCTGAGAGTGAAATTCCCAATCAAAATCCAAACAAAATGGCATTCCGTACCTAAGAGCTCATTTTGTAATAAGTTATGTTTTCAAATTCTATTTTTGCGTTGGAAACTAATTTTATATTTTCTAATTCATTTTCTAAGAAACAAAAACTCACTCAGTAATAAGTTATATTTCCTGTTTACTAAAATACTAACACAAAACACATGAAACTCATATAAGTTCTATTTCCTGTTTACAAAAATACTTGTTTAGTAAAACTGTGTTTTGTGCTCTGTTTTATAATTTTAATTTATATTACACTCGTTTTTGTGTTTTTACATTCTAGATTTTAATTCTATTTTATTGAGAATAGCGATAGAAAATAGATGGGATTTTGGCCTTAGTGAAAAGGAGATGTTAGTATAAAAAAATTTTGAAATCCAAAAACAGTATGGAAAAAAGGTTTTGAAAGTTTAGATTTTTAAGTCCAAAATTAGGTTAACTTTTTTTTCCAATTAAAATGGAAACTGAAAACATAAATATTTTTTTTAAAAAAAAGGACCTTGAAACATAGCACTCTACAAAAGGAGCCATAAGGGAATACAATAAGCAAACACATACATAAAAAATTCAAAACAAGAATCACATTTTGGAGATAAAAGACTAACAAACGAAGAGAGAGAATAAAGCTTGTTGTAATAGCAAAAGCAAAGAGAAAACTAATAGTAGCATTAACATAAAACCAATCACTCAAGAGAAGATTTTAATTTGCCTTGAAAAAAATCCTATGCCAAAGATGCAAAATAATCCATTATAACTTAGAACATATTCAAAGATTAGGAGGACGCCAGGCATTCAGCAAAAAAAACCCAAAATTGGCCATGTTTCGCTGCTCGCTGATGTCTCGATCTTGAAGAAAAATCCAATTGAGCTGTAAAAACTCCTCCTTTTTCTTTTCTTCTTTTCTATTAATTGCAATTTCTTTGCTTCTTCTCACATATGTTTGAGCCTATCGGACTTCCACGTCCCATTTCTCAATGCCAACCCACAAATTATGAAGTAGTAAACTCTTGCAAGAGGAAGTAAAACCCTTACCTGAAGACGTAGGTATGAAATCACCCCAATTACATTTGAAGCCAAATTTCAAAACTTGCTTAAACTAGAAGCCAAATGAAAAGAGAAAATGGTTAGAGGCTCAAAGTCGAAGCAGCTTTGGAGTGTCAAAGGGAAAACCGGGAGAGAGGAGGGGGATGGGAAGAAATATTGAAAACGAAAACCAACGCATGACACAACCCTCCTTCAATAAACCGTCACAGCACGCACTTTCTCATAACCGCGTATTCTCAATACACCACTCTTTTTATTTTTTTAAGGATGAATTACATTTATCTTTGAAATAACAAAAATACCATAAATTTAAAAAAATAACAATTATATATCTTTCTTTTAGTTCTTACTATTTTTTTTCTTCTTTAAATAATAGTAAAAAAAATTTATTAGATATTTTCAAACGTAAAAATTGGTTTTACAGCTTTAAAAAAATAAAAGATGTTGTAATAATTTTTCATTTTAATTGAAAAACATGAAATCACCCACGATGGGTACATTTTTTATGAAATTTACAAAAACATTTGAGTTAAACTATTAAGTCATGTTATACTTGTATTTATGTGTTGATTTTCGGTGTATAAAATATGGTGTATGTTTTTTATTACTAAATGTTTTGTTTTCTCTGTGTAAGGTTCATTAATGTGGATGAGTAATATACACATGTACATAGTGAGAAATACTTTGTATGTAAGTATATTTACACATACCATGAGGTCATCTTTCGTAATGTGCATGCTAGGTTGTCACTTATGTTTTTAGTTCATTTCAGATATGGATATTTATAGTTTTTACTCTGCAATTCTTAGAACGAAAAAATGTGACTTTTTAACACCTCGATATGAACCTCATTACCACCCTTGCCACCACTCTCGACGAGGTGAAAAATCTAAGTGTTATAAATACCTCACATTTCTCTTATTTCTTACCCATTATTTTAAGGATCGAAACTTTGTCAAAATTCACATTGAGATTTATATCTGTTTTATAAATTATTTGGATAGCCTACATTTGAGAGTAGTTCATTTTGTGGTTAGTTATAAAATCTTTATTTGTGTGAGTACGTGGTTTGACTGTGTATCTCTCATACGTGATTTTGTATTCGTAATAGACCGTGTCCCGTGAGGTTAAGAGTATTTACACTTCTAGTTACTGACCAATGGTTTCCAATCACACCACATTGGGTGGTGTTCACTATGAAGAATAGCTAGGTTCATGTGTTGAACCAAAAAGTTGCAAAAATAGCAAGCATAGAGCAATAGTAGGTCGTTCGAAAGGAAGTCCCTCCTGATAAAGGTAATAGTAGTTTTATTATATATCAGAGTTGTAACTATTTTATTGTTTAATGATTTATTTACTATCGAATGATTGCCTTAAGCAACCCGAAGATGTTACCACATAGAATCGATCTCTTTGTGGGTTTACCTCATTATATCGCTTATTATGCATGATCAGTTGTTAGGCTAGTATAATTTGAATTTGATGTGTGTATACCTCAACATATTGAAACATAATGTCTTAACATATTAAAACATAAACTCTGATTAGAAAGTATCTATTGTTTACATGTGTTTTGTTTGATACATAATATCTGTTGTCATAAGTTATCTACATTATATGATATTTTTTCCATATTTATACTGCGTGCTCTTTATAAGTGTTTACTATCTTGTTTGTCCGAGTTAAGGTTGAGTCTTTTAAGAGTCTAATTCTCCTTACCTTGATAATTACTCTTTCAATCATTATCAATTTGGGTTGTGTAAAATTTTCAAATTTCTTTACAAAAAGGTGAAAACAATGATGAGCAAGCTATCAGTTTGTTATTTGTGTATACCACCTGTAAATGTAACAATGGTGAGATAGTAACTAACTTGCTATATATATTCCTCAAAGCATCAATAATAATTAATTTTCTCTACAATTCCTTTCTTGCTTTCCTTAGTTTCTTTTGGTATCAGATCTAAGTTTGTGAGAGTTCTTGAAAATTCTTCTCACTTCTTTCTTCTTCTTGAAAGTTCTTTTTTTCTATTTCATGTTCAAGGATGATTCAAGTTCTGTAGTTTGTAGTATTGGCATTGGTGTTTCTAGCAATGATAATTCATGTATAATTGTGCATTTTGCAATTGTTCCACCAATAAATCTGTCATTTCCTATCAAGTTAGATAAGTCTAACTACTTAGTATGGAAGAAGCAATTATTGTGGGTGATATGGACCTATAGATTTGAAGATTATGTTGATGGAACAAAAGTCATTCCTGATAAATATTTTCCTTATACATCTACAATTTCATTAGAATTTTTTGTTTAAAGTCTCACAAATGGCACCATATGTAGCTAGATCTATGGTTCAGTTTCTTCATAAGTATATGGTTATCTTACTAGTAACAAAACATCATGTAAACTTTAAAAGACATATGAGGAGGTGTTTTCCTTATCTATACAATCTCGTATGATAGATTTTAAATTGCAACTACATACTATTAAAAAGGAACATTCTAGAGTCAATGACTATGTGATAAAAATGAAAATCTTGGTTGATAACTTAGGAGCCATATGAAAGCCAATTTCACGTCATGATCTTATTTTAGTCTTAATTATCGCTATAATGCACTTATTTGTTTAATCACAAACAAAGCTATATTGTGACTTATAAATAATATCATAACAAACCATTGGTGTATGAACATCACTTGTTGGAGCAAGAAAAAGATAGAGTAACAATATTTCGAGCCAATCTAGCCAAATATGGACTTGGTAACACCTCTTATGGTAATTCTAGGTCAAGATCTGATCATTCTAGTCAATAAGGTGGTAATACCTTTAGTGGTGATAGAGGTAGAGGCAAGGGTCAAAGTAGAGGACATGGAAGGAAAGTATAGTGTCAATTCTATGAAAGAATATATGCATATAGCTTCAACATGTTATAAGTTGAAGAATTTTCTTGGAATTTCTCAATGTTCTCAATCTCAACCTTTTTTTCTTTTATTGCCTCTAATACTACTAGTAGTGATGGTTCTTGGATCTTAAATACTAGGGCCACATACCATCTCCCTCAAGATTCTACTAATCTTGGAAATACAACTATATATCCTAGTCATGACATGTTGCAACATGGAAGTGTTAGTGCTTTTGTTATCATTCAAGATCATTATGTTTCTCTTGTAGCTTTCGTAGCAAACTCTAGTGTATGACATGATAGGTTATGTCATATTTCTGATCATATTCTTCATAAAGTCCTTTATAGTTGTAATGTTCATGTAATAAAGCCCTTACAAGGTGTTGTTTGTGAAACCTATGAGTTAGCAAAATCTTATAAACAATTTTTAATTTGTTGTACATTGATTTCTAAGGACTATTACTTCTATCAATGATGAGAGATACTTTTTCTTGATTGTTAATGATTGCACTCATTGTATATAGATTGATGTTTCATATACTAAGGATCAAGCCATGTCTATTTTCTTAAAGTTTATAATAATGGTTGAAAAATAGTTTGACAAGAAAATTAAATCTGTTCAAAGTGATGGTAAGGGATTTAAATTTTTTTCTATTTTTCTTGAGAATTAGGTTGTGAACCATAAGAAGACTTTTCTTTATAATAGTGGACAAAATGGTATGTTAGTGAGCGGGAATAGAAGAGTAGTTGACACAAGGTTGGCTTTATTACTAAAATCTGGTGTGTATAAAGCATATTGGCCATATGCCTTCAGAACCTTTATGTTTGTTCTCAAATGGATTCCTTCTCGGGTTTTTTTCATTCAAGTCTCCTTATACCCTTATTATATAATAGTGTATATGATTATTACTTTTTCAAAATCTTTGCTTGTATATGCTTCATTTTCCTTAGGATTAATAGAGTGCATAAACTTGATGGTAAGTCTTTTGTTTGCATTTTCTTGGGTTTTGCACCCAATCAACTAGGGTATTTATGTCAAGAAAAAGAAATTGATAAGATTCATACCAATAAGCATATAGTCTTTGCCGAGAATCTATTTTCCTATTTGTCTGCACCTATTTTTGATAACGTTAATCTAGCATTGCTTTACCCAATGTACCATGTTTTGGACCTGCTAGATGTGTTACTTTGTCTTTTTCTCTAGCTACACCTATAACCCCTACTCTTCACTTGTCATATCTGATTCTTAATTTGTCTCATGAGTCATTTTTTCTCAATACCCCTTCACAACCTATGTTTTCCCATTATAGTAGTGTCTAGTCCTCTTACACCTATTATTTCTAGTGTTATAGCTTCCAATGTCCATTCTATGTAGACTAGGTTAAAGTTAGGAATTACAAAACCTAAAAACAAATTCTTGGGACTTTTGAGGTGCACTAGGACCTAAGAGTTTTTCTAAAGCCAACATTTATCCTGAGTGAAGACAAGTAATGAAAAATGAGTATGATGATTTCATTAGAAATGATACTTGGAAACTTGTCCAAATCTTCCTCATCAAAAGGTTATAGACTACTTGTGGATGCATAAAACAAAGACTCTTGTCAATAATGATCTAGATAAAAAGAAATCAAGATTGATTGCTCAATTTTATTTGTAAACTCATGTGATTGATTACAAAGAAACATTAAGTCTAGTTATTAAAGATTTTTACATTAGGGTTATTTTATCTTTTACAATTTCTTTTTGCTGGCCTTTACATGAATTAGACATTAATAAAATTTTCTAAAATGGTTATCTGATCTAGCTGAGATTATTTACCTTAAGCAATCTCAAGGGTTCATAGATCCTTCCAAGCCTGATTCTATTTGTAGATTGAAGAAGTCCATGTATGGACTCAAGTAGGCTCCTTAAGCATGGTATCACAAATTGAGCACTTCTTTGTTGGATTGGGTTTTCAAGAATGATGTTATTGATACAAGTATATTTGTAAAGAAATTAGGTTCAAACATGTTTATTCTTTTTAGTTTATGTCGATGACATTATTCAAAGTAGTAACAAGTCTTCACTATTGTCTTCTTTCATCTCTCAACTAAGTGTTATTTTTGCTTTCAAGGATCTAGGAATCTCCATTACTTCTTATACATTGAATTCTTATGTACATCCTCTGATTTATTTATTTCTCAACAAAAATATATTAAGAGGTTACTCACTAAGGCTGGTAGAGATTCTATAAAGACTTTAAATCTTGTCAATCTATCCCTTTATTTTTCATTTCTTGTCATTAATTTTATTTCCTTTATATTTTTTTTGTTCTTATTTAGCACATGAAAAATAAAAATAAAAAGAGAAGAGAAAAGAAAAAAAATCTAGTGTTGAAAATTCATAAAAAAAGAGAAAAAAAAATTGGTTGTTTTGTTTTTAAAGTTGTAAGCATATTTTATATTAGATGTTATGTTAATGGTAAAGAAAAATTAATGTGTGGCACGGAGTGAATTTTTCTAGCATTCTTATGGTGAAAAATTAAATTTGATAACTTTGTAACATCTAAGACAATATGAGCAATTATGAATGAATGATTGTGGGCTAGTAAAGGTAAATAAAAAAATGTGGGTGACCTTTATAATAGGGAGGTATGAAGATGGGGTTTGGTGTGATGTGGTTCCAATGAAAACATGTCATATTCTTTTGGAAAAAACCATAACAATGAGATAGGTAAGAAACTCACGATGAATACATCAATTGGTACTCTTTTGTTATAAAAGTACTCTTTTGTTGTTGATAACGAATGAACTACTTTTATGCCACTAACTTGAAAATAAATGCACAAAGATAAAGTACAATTAAAGGAAAAAGTGAGTGAATATAAAAAAAGTTGATAAATGAATTAATTAAGAAAAAAATGAGTCAAAAAGAGAGATCGAGCAAAAGATAGAGTTGAATTTAGAAAGAGAAAGTGAATTACAAAAATGTGATATAAAAAAGTGAGCGTGTATAAAATGAGAGAGTTGAAAAAAAATATTAAATTAGAAAGGAAAAGTGATTCACAAAAAGGAGAATGAGCCCAAAGAAAAATTGAATTAAAAAAAAGAGTGATCATAAAAAAGAGTTTAAGTTACAAAAAAAGTGTTATAGAAAAAAATTCAATTACAACAAGAGAGTGATAAAAAAGAGAGATTAAGTTACATAAAAGAAAATAAGCATTCAAAAAAATGTGAAAAAAGAAAAGTTAGAGTGAAAACAAAAACTCGAGTGAAAAAAAGTTGAGTGAAAAATAAGAAATGATTAAAAAGAGTAAAGAATGAGTTGATCAAGAAAAGGGATAAAAAAGAGGGTAAATAAGACAAGAAAGTTTGTGATAGTAAGATAACTTTTTATTTTCCTAGTATTGTTGCTCCTATTTTGCAAAGCTTAGATGTTATATAAAATGTTGATTTTATAGGAATCAAACAATTAAATGAACCTATAAGAATTAAGTTCCAAATTAACTTCATACACGGACCATCGATTCTAGAAAGGCCAGCCATGAGACTAATGAATCATGATCTTGATTCAACCTTCATGACGCAGCCAAATCCTATTATCACTACAAAGATTTGAGAACAAATCTTTTTGTGGAAAGTGGGAATGATGAGAATTAAGAAACATCATGGAAGGATCCTTGACACATTTTAATTAGGCCAATTAATTAATAATCACTCAATAGACCAAGAGTAGTATGGGTATAATTACAATTTACTTGAGAGTAAAATGAATGACCAAATAAAAATCCAATTTGAAAAAATTTAATTGAGTAGATGGCAATATATTAACCATATCTTTTCCTCTAATATCCAATTGAGGTAAAATTAAAATTTTAAAAATATTGTTCAATGGGCTACAATATTTCCTAAGACATGATTTTCGTAATTCAGAAGTTTACTAGGTCAAAAATGACTTTGAAGAAGCACCTAAAAATCTACAAATAATTACATTTCATATTTTCATGGTTTATTTAATAAATCTATGTTGCATTATTTCATAAGATTTTATATTCAATTTTTAGAAATAATATTTAGAGTTTTATATTTATATTTTATTAACTATGGTTTATCTTATGAGTTTGTAAATACTTACTTAAGATTTTAATTGAAACCAAACCAACTTTAATATAATTTTTAATGAGAGTTTTCTCTTACTTCTTTTTCATAACTTTATCAAACTTATCAAGAGTAATTCTTATAGTATTTATCCTAAACTTATCACTCACATCTCTCCCATATTCTTAAGTGTGACATCTAAAATATCATTCTTTGATACCAAAATTCATATCTCGTTATAGATAGTGAGTCGCAGTCCTTATTTTTTTCAATCTATTTTAGAAAAGATCTTAATATTGATTTTTAGTCTCATTTTTTAGATGAGGTTTGTATCACATGTAGTTACATATCATTTATAGATAATCAAATGAACAATTTATTATTTATGGGAGTATTTCAATAGTAAACATCTAAAAAGGAGAGAATAACTAATATTGACTATGTTCGAGTCTATTAGAAAATATATAAAAGATAAATAGGATAAAATAGAAGAAATTTTAATAAATGGAGACATGAAGTAGGCAAAAGAAATGAGAAATCTATGTTGAGAATGAGGAGAATTATATTAATTATCAAACTCATCATAATAGAGGCTACAAGTTTAAGGCTACTCATGACGTCAATAAAATTATTAGTGTTAACTCGTGTTGATGTTAATGCTAGGAGTTATAGTTATAAAAATTGAGATCCTAATGGTATCTCATATGCACATGCACATGCCTAGAATTGCATGTTAGATGCATAAGGAATATCAAATGGAATATATACATTCATTATTAAGTAGGAAAATTATTAGCTTTTATATAGGTTAATTATAAACCTTATAAGAAGCTAACATTTTTATAAATTTAATATTATATGTGTAAGGATTATAAGTATTAGTTATTTTCTTGAACAAAATATTTACATGTAAACTTATATTTAAGCTTGCTCTTAAGTATATCAAGCAAATTCGAAGAAACGTCAGAATTTTAGATAGTCACACTTCAGGTATATCTGTTATAACTATAACATATGATTGAACTGATACATTTAATTGCACATAAATCTAGAATTATTTTTGCTACTAAAATATAGAATAAGATATATGCTAAATTATTATATACGATATATCCTAAATTATAGGCTAAACTTTAACCTAAAAGATAACATAAAATATACTTTAAACGAATTCTTCTTTAAATATGAGTCTTCATAATTAACGAGTTTACTTTAAAAGAACTCTTATTTAAATAGTAGTCTTCATGATTAATGAGTCTACTTTAAAATATCTCTTTTTTTATATATGAGTCTTCTTAATTAATGAGTATTATTAATCTTATTTGTAATAGAAAATATATTTATCAATTACATAAGAGTCTTCTTAATTAGTGAGTATTATTAATCCTATTTGTAATAAAAAAAGATATTTATCAATTACATAGGATTAAGGATTTTAATTTTTTCTATAAATAAAACTCATTGCTCATTGTTTCAATCGATCACACAAGAACATTATTCTTTTCTTCTTAGTCTCCCTCTTGTTTTGCAAATATAAGATCATAATTCTCTAGGCTTATTTATTTAATTAATCTATCAAATATTGGTGGTTATGTTTAATTGATTAATAAGCCTAATTAGTTTATGATATTTTGATCATATGTTTTTATAGCTTATTATTTATTTATTTTTGAATTATTAGATCAAATAATTGTGTTTGTTATATCATAATTATTTGATTTGATTATTAATCTTTAAAGAAGGTATTTTTATTAAGCTTGTGCTTAATCTTTTTGCTCTAAGATTTGCTAGTTGAATTGATTTAAGTGACATATGTTTTGAATCATTTAGTTAGAATTATTCATTATTAAATCCATTATATAACACATACTGACACTTGTGTTTTTTTGTGATAACCATTTTGTAGTTAATTCATGAACGTATTTGATTGGCGGAGAGCTTATTGGAACGTTGGTCTAGAAATTGCTCATGCTAATATTGGAAATTGTGAAAATAGAGTAAGAGCTCGTAAGTATGGTACATTGAGGCAGTATCCTAGGGAGGGTAGCATAAGACCGAGTTTTTACTTGAACATTTGTTTTTCATAGTGGAAAGTTAGGTGGTTAGGTGGACTGGTGGTTTTCCTCTTAAGTCATAGTTGTGGCCTAGGTTGTTTCCACCTAAAAATATCGTGTGTTATTCTTTTATTTCTACACTTTAATCTTACACTCAATTGCATGTATGATCACTTTGTTTAGGTTATGAAATTATAAATTGATAAAAATTAAAAATAACATATTTATCTCATCTAGGTTAATTAGGTCTGTAATTTATAAATTATCAATTGATATCAGAGCCAACACTAGATACACTTAGTGTTAGTCGTACGGATTTTTATTATGGATAATATTATTGAGAGTTATAGCTGAGATGATGAGGAATTTGAGTCTTCTTTTCTATCTAAATATAATGTTAAAAGTTGTAAAGAATTATTTTCTAAATGTTTTATAGCCATAGAATAAAATAATAGTTTAAATACAAAAATAGAAAAATTGAATGAACAATTTGAGGCACATGAAAACTTTTTAATAAATTAAAAGAAGAAAATAATATTTTCCAAGATAAAAATAATGCTTTGGATTTGAGTCTTATAGATTTAAAAGAAGAAAATAATAAACTTGCTAAAGATAATAAAAAACAAGTGCAAAAAGCTCAAAGAATCATATGAAGTAGTAGAGAGACTTACCATTGGAGCTCAATACTTACATAAAATCTTGAGCATTGATAAGTCACATGATGATACACATGGTTTTGGTTTTAAGAATGAGAGTTCCACATCTTCAACATCAAATACCACACTTGTAAGGCCCTTAAACTCTACCCCTACTATTACTACTTATGCACAAGGAACTATTGCACCTATGGTAGAAAAAGTTGTTAAGTTTGTGTCTGTCTGTCATCATTGTGGTAGGAAAGGTCGTATAAGACCAAAATGTAGATTTTTGATGAATGTTCTTGAACTTAATGATTCTTTCAATGCTTCACATAGTAGGACCCATAAGCATCATTCATCTATGCATGCTATATCATATTCAAAGATGAATGAAAATTATAATAACTTGTTCAGAAATTCTACTAGAAAGCATGAAGTTTTACGTTCAAAAAGATAAGCAAAATTCAATACTTTTAGCTTTAGGACTCATTATCATCATCCTATTATGCATATTGCATCTTTATTTGGGATGAATGAGAAAAGTATAGCTAAGTTCAAGAACACAACTATAAAACCTAAGTTAGTTGAGTCCCAACCTAATGATATAGAGAAACCAAAATGCAAGAAAATTTGGGTAAGGAAATATTAGTTTTTCCTGATCACTTGACCATATTTTATTCCTTCATCTAAGTATTTTTGTTAGAGTGCTTAAATGACCATAAATGAGCAATGTTTATTGTCTTTATTTTATTTATTAGTTAAACTTAAAAAAAAAGATAGAGAAGTAAAATCCTTATCTACCCAACAAGGTATTGGACTTATTCAACACTTACATAAATATAACCTTATTTTAGTGACTTAATTCATTTTGATATTTATTGTATACATTATTCTACAATTTTGATTTATGCACACACATATTCTTATGCATGAGATGATCAATGCTTACATAAACTTATTCACACACTCACAAACACACATATATGTTATGCATGAAGTTTATGAATTCTCTTGAAAGACTCTAGGACTTCAACTAATCTTGACTATAAAATTATGTTGAGTTATATTTGTTGCATACTAAAATTTTATTATATGGAGGCACCTAGTATTGAGAGGGTTACTTACAATGATGTGTGAAGCTACCATAGTGAGCGGAGAGAGATACCTCATAACTAGTGTGAAAGTCATCATACTGGGTTTATGCCTCATGCAAAAAGCAATTGCTTATAAAATTTGTACTTAGAATGCACAAAACGAAATGGCCAATAAAGGTTAAAGAAATTTAAAAATATATATATCATTTGCCTTATTTATAAAATAAAGAAAAAAATTGAAGTCCTCTTTTGGTATATATATTTTATTTTGTAAGATTGAAGACTCGATTATAATTTTATATGATATGTAATGTTTTTTCTTTTAAGTTTTTTTTATTGATCATAAGTGAATTAATTGACATATTTGTGGAGTTTAAACATATATACTGCTTTTAAGTAAATGTCAATATATCATTCTATGTGTTGGTGTGCCTCTCCTATTCTACTTGCTTATTTATACATTAGATAATTAAAATTTGAGTTAAAAAATGATAAGTTTTCAATTGTTTGTGTGATTGTTTGTGATTAAATGAATTTAATACTTTATGTGGCTATTTATGAAAATTTAAAAAAATAGATTTTTATTCATTTACATCTTCTTTTTATTTATTAACTTTTTAATTAGTTTTTAAGTTAGAGAGTCATAGAACTTAGGGAGAGTTTAAACCACATTGCATTTCTACATTCATTTTCTTCTACATTGCTCTATCTTTAGGAGAAGTTTAGCTCCATTCCTTTGTCCAATGCTTTGTTCTTTTGGTATGTCAAAAAGGGGGAGACTATATTTCACTTTCATGATTTATTTTGTTATGCATATATGGAAAGAACATATTTAAGATAAAAAATGCTTTCCATCATTTTGTCTTATGTTAAGCTTGATTGGTATGAATGCATGTACTACATGATTATTATTTATACTTCACTTATTTTTACGTAAATTGAACTAATGTATAATGAGGCTTTCATGCCAAGTTGTCGTATACTTTGTCTATGTCATTTCAATTACTTACAAGCTTGTCAAGTTGTAACAAAGATGGATTCATCGGACCATAGGATAGTTCAACTATGGAGTCGAGGATATCATTGTATTTTATCTTATTCCTATAAGTGTCATGTAGTGAGAGAGAGGATTTGCCACACGAATATGTCAAAGGGGGAGTTTGTAAGGATTATAAGTATTGGCTATATTCATGGACAAAATATTTATATGTAAACTTATTTTTAAGCTCGTTCTCAAGTCTATCAAGCAAAGTCAAAGAAACGTCTGAATTTTAGATAGTCGTACTTTAGGTATATCTATTATAACTATAACACATAGGATTACACTCACGCATTTAATCGCACATAAATCTAGAATTATTTTTGCTACTAAAATATTTATGCTAAAATATAGAATAAGATATATGCTAAACTATTATATAAGATATATCCTAAATTATAGGCTAAATTTTAAACTAACAGATAACATAAAATATACTTTAAAAGAACTCTTCTTTAAATAGAAGTCTTTATGATTAATAAGTCTATTTAAAAGAACTCTTATTTAAATAGTAGTCTTCATGATTAATGAGTCTACTTTAAAGAAACTCTTATTTAAATAGAAGTCTTTTTAATTAATGAGTATTACTAATTCTATTTGTAATTAAAAATATATTTATCAATTATATAGTAGTCTTCTTAATTAATGAGTATTACTAATTCTATTTATAATAAAAAAGATATTTATCAATTACATAAGATTAAATGTTTTAATTTTTTCTACAAATAAATTTATTACTCATTATTTCAATCAACCACACAAGAACATTATTTTATTCTTCTTAGTTTCTCTCTTGTTTTGCAAATATAAGATCATATTTTTTTAGGCTTCTTTATTTAGTTAATCTATCAAATATTAGTAGTTATGTTTGATTGATTAATAAGCCTAATTAGTTTATGATATTTTGATCATATGTTTTTATAGCTTATTCTTTATTTATTTATGTTTTTTAATTATTAGTTCAAATAATTGTATTGTTATATCATAATTATTTGATTTGATTATTAATATTTAAAGAAGTTATTTTTATTGAACTTGTGCTTACTATTTTTGCTCTAAGATTTGCTAGTTGATTTGATTTAAGTAACATATGTTTTGAATTATTCAGTTAGGATTATTCATTATTAAATCCATTCTAGAACACACATAGACACTTTTATTTTTTTTTTTGCTAACCCTTTTGCAATTGATTCATGAACGTATTTGATTGGTAGAGAGCTTATTGAAACATTGGTCTAGAAACCTGTCACGACCTTAATTTCTCAAGTAGCGATCGTGCGGCACTTAGCACCGTCCGTTGCACTAAGCCTGCCTTTGAATCCGAAATGTAACTCCAAAGAGAATAGAAAGAGAGTTTGCAAAGAATGCTTTGTATTGCTCTAGAGAGAGTTTATGTTACAAATGCTAAGAATTCCCAAGGATTTTCCAAGATGGTTAGGAATTTCCAAGATGAATGCAAATGAAGACCAAGTGGTCTATTTATAGTGTGGCTCTAAGCTTAAGAGCATGCCACCACTTTCTAGAGTCTTCCTAGTCTAGAATATACAAGGGTATTCTAGATTTATGTACAATGTGCCACAAGGCTCTAGGACCTTCTAGCCAACTCTAGAGTCTTCTAGGTTTGTCTAGCTCCTTCATGCACCTTCCGGGATGTTCCGTAAGCTTCGGCGGCTCTCCCGAACCATCCGGCGCATTCTAGAACGTTCCACGGCCCGTTCTAGCACTCTCCCGGCGTGCTGCAGAACATTCTAGGGTCTTCAGTTGAGTCCGTCTAACCAGCCTCTTCTCTAGACTTCTCTAGTGCAACTCTAGAACTTTCCATATGTCTTAGATCCTTTAGGCAGCCATCATTTGGATTTTTAGGGGTAGTTTGGGCGGGACGTGACACCCTCCCCCACTCAAATTCACGACGCCCTCGTCGCGCCTTCAAGGTGAAACCTCTCTATGGCATTTTTGAATTGCCATAAAGACTCCTCGGGTTCCCAGCTTATCTCTACATTTGGGGCGTTTTTCCATTTGACCAAGTATTCCCTATAACTTGGTACGCCCCTTCGTCGGATCAAGCGATCCGTCCAAATTGAGTCCACTTCTTTATTGAAGGAGGTTTCTGTCGCGGTAGGCGCCCTCTCGGGATTCTCACACCCATGTATTCCTTATCTTCATGAAAGGATTTTAACATGCTTACATGAAAAACAGGATAGATTTTAAGCTTCGGAGGGAATTGCAGCTTATATGACACCTTACCGACTTTCTTAAGGATAGGAAATGGTCCCTCATATTTCCACAATAACCACTTATGAGCCTTCCGCAATGTCTTCAATTGTTGGGGCAATAGTTTGACAAGGACTAGACCTCCTTCCTGTAATTCGACCATCCTTCTTTTCTTGTTAGCCCACTTTTTCATCTTCTTAGATGCCATATGCAAATAGGCTTGGGCCAGCCAATCCCACTGTTCATGCCACGCCTTGGAAAATCAAGGCAGAAGCGTGGCTCTTCCCTTCATAACTTGTGGTCATGGCATGAGGATGGGTTCTTTGCCACATGACGATCTCGAAGGGACTCTTCGGGGTAGACTCGCTCCTTTGCAAATTGTAGGAAAATTGGACTCCAAGAATCCTAGCCCAATCATGCTGATTGGCACCGACAGTGCCTAAGATACAACTCCAGCAACGCATTGGCACGTTCCGTTTGCCCGTCGCTTTGGGGGTGGAAACTGGTAGAGAAATTCAAGTTTGATCCCAATAGCTTGAATAGTTCAGTCCAAAATTTCCCCATGAATCGTGGGTCTTGGTCACTCATAATATTAGACGGGATCCCCCAATGCTTCACAACATTCTTGAGGAACAAACATGACGTCTCATCTGCCGTGCAGTCCGTTGAGGTAGATATGAATGTCGCGTATTTGCTGAAGTGGTCAATCACCACACACGTCGCCAAAGCTCGATTTTGGCGGTGCAAGTGATGAAATCCCATGAGACACTCTCCCATGGTCTCTCCGGGAACGGGCGTCGGTTCTAGTGCACGGTGTATCTTGCTTTGTCTTCCCCTTTCGACTCGGCGCATCAATCACTGCGCTTCAGCCGCGCAACCTCGATTTTTCCACCGCGTGGGCTCACGTTATCGGGTGGTCTTGTATCGAGCTCGGCAAACCCGACTTCATGGTTCACCTCCCTCCTCGGGAGATAACCGCTCGGGCGAGGCCACGCATCACCCTCGGGATTCATCTCGGGTAGCTTGCACTTCCGCTGGCAAGCTTGACTTTCGTGACACCTCAAACATCACCTTGTGGGACTTATCCGGGGCAACTTGCACGTCGTCCGCTCTGTGCTTGGTGATACCTCAAAACATCACCTCGTGGGACTTGTTGAGGCAACTTGCTTCTTCCGCCGGCAAGCTTGGCTTTGGCGACTCCTCCTGTACTCTTTTGAGATGGTCGGGTAACCTCTTCGTCCCTCTTCAATCCCCGATTTGAAGTGCGAGAGAGCTCGTCAGGCGTTTGGTGGCCTTCGTCGGTACCACGCAACGCCTCTCGAACCATCCATGATGCACATGGAGTTTGAGTACGGCACCAAGAAAGCTCTTACAGTCCAAGAACTCCATGCCAAATACCATCGAGTAGTCATCATAAAGCCAACGATAAGTCCAGCCGATCCATTGCGCGAAGACCGACCTTAACTCCTCGAGCGACTCCACGTAATGGTAGTCTTGCCGAGTTAACCGCCTCGCCCAGATCCCCTCCATTGACAACCTTTAGGCCGAGTCTCCTTGCTTCTTCCACCAAAACAAAGTTGTGAGATGCTCCCCGTGTCGACCAATCGTTGGCGACCTTCCCGCACGGTGGCATCCACGCACATTAAGCCTTTGGTCTTGGGCGCCCCCCGTATCGCACCCAGTAAGCGCAAAGAACCCATCTTCGCACTGCGTCCGATTCGCCTCCATCCCGGTCATGAGTGGAAGCAACTAAGGCACCTTCCGCCTTCCTCTTCGGACATTCACATGCCCAATGCGGTCCATCGCAAATGAAGCACGTAACACGGGGCTTTGAGACATTCCGATCCTCCTTTTCCTTCCCTTTGTCCCGTGGCTTAAATGAGGAGTTGCTTTTATGACTTTTGGAACCCTGACTTTTGGCATGGCCTCCATTACTCTTCTCTCTACCAAAATTTTTATCTGAGGCCTTTGGACTCTCCTTGTTTGTGGAGTAGTCAATAAAGCTTTCCGCAGTTGCAATGGCCGAAGACAAGTCTTGGACACCACGTCACTTGAGATCCAAATTAGCCCACGATTGGAAATCGTCCATGAACAAGAATAGGACATCCTTGTCAGTTGTGTCGGGGACTTCAAGCAGCAAGGTTGTGAACTCCTTCACATAATCCCTTATGCTACCCATCTGCTTTAACCGTCGCAATCGGCCCCTTGCCTCCTCCTCAGCATTTACGGGGAAGAACTGCGTTTTGAACTCCTCAGAGTCTTCAAAGGTGTCGGTGTGCAAACCCGCCGTTGCACATCTCCATGTCTCGCCTCCACCACAAGATAGCAAAGTTGTCGGACAACACATAGCAGTGCTTCGGATCTCACTGGCATGGTCCGTTATGCGTAGCCTCGGTATTGTTCTAGCCCCCACAGAGTTCTCCACTTCCACAGCGTTTCTAACGCCATTGAAGGTCTTGGGCTTGGGAACATCCACCCTCTTAGCCTCAATTACGTTGGTGTGCTAGTTCCGCGGCCACAGCCCGCCACAAAGAGCTAGATCACCACCCATATCCTCAACTCTAAGTAAGACATTTGCAAGTTCTCTTTGGACGAAATCTCTTACCTTGGCAAGTTCAGCTTTCAACCCATCAATCTCTTGTCTTAGCCCACCATCTAGCTCGTTGAGTGACATCTTAACCGCTGCATGGATCTCCACATCCTCGACCTCCAAGCCATTGCAACGCCTCCTGCTAAGTTGTCCACTCGGTCAACAGCCTCCCCAAGTCGTCCGCGCCCAACTCGTGCCTCCAAGCTAGAAAGTATGTCTTTCGACTTGGCTCGAGATTCCTTTGATGGTTTCACAGTTTCCTCACGTCCACGTTCCATAGGTGGAACATGACCAACGCCGAGTTGGACTGGATGGACCAACGTTCTTCATTATGCCACGAGTAAGATTGCTTCAACCTAATGCTCGATACCAAGCGTCACGACCTTAATTTCTCAAGTAGCGATCGTCGGCACTTAGCAATCATTCGTCCGACTCAAGCCTCGCCTTTGAATCTGAAATGTAACTCCAAAGAGAATAGAAAGAGTTTGAAAAGAATGCTTTGTATTGCTCTAGAGAGAGTTTATGTTACAAATGCTAAGAATTCCCAAGGATTTTCCAAGATGGTTAGGAATTTCCAAGATGAATGGAAATGAAGACCTAGTGGTCTATTTATAGTATGGCTCTAAGCTTAAGAGCATGCCACCACTTTCTAGAGTCTTCCTAGTCTAGAATGTACAAGGGTATTCTAGATTTATGTACAAGGTGCCACAAGGCTCTAGGACCTTCTAGCCAACTCTAGAGTCTTCTAGGTTTGTCTAGCTCTTTCATGCACCTTCCGGGATGTTCCGTAAGCTTCCAGCGGCTTCCCGAACCATCCGGCGCATTCTAGAACGTTCCAGCCCATTCTAGCACTCTCCAGCGTGCTCTAGAACATTCTAGGGTCTTCAAGCTTGAGTTGAGTCCGTCCAACTCTAGCCCTTTCTAGACTTCTCTAGGCAACTCTAGAACTTTCCATATGTCTTAGATCCTTTAGGCAGCCATCATTTGGATTTTTAGGGGCAGTTTGGGCGGGACGTGACAAACTGCTCACGTTAATATTGGAAACTATGAAAATAGAGTAGGAGGTTGTCAGTAAGGTACGTTGGGGTAATATCTTATAGAGAGTAGCATAAGATCGAGTTTGTACTTGAATATTTTTTTTCATAGTGGAAAGTTAGGTGGTCTGATGGATTAATGGTTTTCCTTTTAGATCATGGTTATGGCCTAGGTTGTTTCCACCTAAAAATATGGTGTGTTATTTTTTTTATTTTCGCACTATATTCTTACACACGATTGCAAGCCTGGCCACTTTATTTAGATTATTAAATTATAAATTGATAAAAATTAAAAATAATCTATTCATCCCCTCTAGGTTAATTGGGTCCGTAATTTATAAACTTTCAATATACTTTACTTATATTTATAATTATTTTCATTTTTTGTCATGCTGATATAAATAATAAACATAATGAAGACATATAAGCTAAAACTTTAATGGATGACATATAATTCAATAAAGTCAAATTACCCAATATAAAATTATTGATAAGTTAACGATTAATTCTGTGAAGTTAACAATTAAAAGGGTTTTTACTTCAACCAATGCCAATAGAACTACTTTATGAATCGTACTGTCAAATTAATCAACTTGTTTTTATAAACACTTCAAAGTTACACTACGCCAAAATATACTATTAAAATCGATTAATAATCGACTTTAAATTGGGAGACTTAAAATTTAAAGTTGGTTCATACATTGAACCGACTTTAAGCTTAGAGTCAATTAGGACGTAGCGTCAATTTTACGTGTCAACCGATGCTACATTTTTAATTTTTTAAGAAGGTTTTTTAACATACTAACTTAAAATTCATTATAAGTCGATTTTTTTTTCAAAAATTGACTTTCTCAACTTAAATACCCATTTTTGTAACAGTGTCAATAAATATGGCCATTTTTGAGAAATGAATTACACTTGTTTTATATACACTTCAAGTAAGAGTAAGCTAGCTATTAAAACATAAGTTGTTTTGTTATCTAGGTTGTTTTATTTACATATTTTGTTTGATTGTGCTAATTTGGATGGAAATAAATTATAACATGTCATCAATCAATTTGATGTTATTAGTTGTCCTTTTTTTTAAGAATTTAAGTTTCATTTTTTATTAAATAAATAAAAATATTATAAAATTGAAATTTAAACTTAGGTCTATGGTGGAGGTGAGATAAATGATTGATGATGGAGGGTGAATAGCCTTACCACTTAGATCATGAGGTAATCCCAAAGACAAGTGTTAATTTAGAACATGTCTCAAGTAATTAGTATATGCTTTGACTAATTTCTTTCCTATTTTATTTTCTTGATCCAATCTTCGTGGGTACAACAACCTTTGTTCTTAAAATTATTTATTATTTGTACATAATCACGTACACTTGCATATGCTCAAGCATATCAAGATTTTGGCACTCTATTGAATCTTGGTTGAATCACGATCAATTGGGCTCTATTTCGGATCGATCAATATCTTTCTCGATCGATCTAACTTTTTTTTAGTATTCATCAACATTATGCTATGTTTCCTTTGTCGAGTCATTTATCGATCTATCAAGTCATTTTGATTCTTAATTTTTCCATTCTTCTTATTTTAAATGCCATTTCGTTTAATATTAACATAATTAATCACAAGATAGTTTTTTTTAGAACATTTATCTCAAAATAAAACAAATAACTAAATTAAAGTAGCTATATAAAATAACTATTGTAGAATTATTATATGAGTTCAATGTGCAAAAATACCTTCCATAAATAGTTTGCATAGGGTGATCCTATTTGAATTACGTTTGATGCATGATTATTATTTTTTAAATAAATTGACTAAAGCATATTCAAATTAACTTTGTTTGTGAGAAATGTTCTTATTAGTGGAATTAATAGCAAACGGAAAAATCTGGAAAGAAATAAAGTCTTGGAGCTTATATACATATGCACTTTTTTTAACCGAAACTTTAAATTATTATGTAAATGCATATATGCTATTTCTATCCAATATTAAATGTTTATGTGAGAAGTGGATGAAACTGTTTCTATTCAATAAAAACAATGACCTAAATATTATTTAAAAAAGAAGAGGACAAAAATGTACATTTTGTTAAAAAAAGAAATACACTTAGAAATTTTTAATAATATCAATTAGAATTACTTAATTCTTATATTATTTTTTATAATAATTTAGTCATTTTGAAAAATAATAATAGAAAGACAATTAATCAAAATTTTAAATTTTATTTTATTTTATAAATTTTGTAGTTATTATTTTCTATTATTAAAAATAATTTATAAAAATGATATCTCGATAACTATTGAAATAATATAAAAGAATAAAAATAAAATAAAAAATTAGTTAATTATCTTTGTGCTGTCACTTTTTTAAAATAAAATAATAGACCTATTACAAAATAATAAAAGAAAAAAAGTTTTTCTTAACATAACAAATGAATAATTTAGTGATAAAAATATAATAACTTTTTTCAAACATAATCGTAACCAATTGATCAAGAAAGGATGATTATTGTAATATCAAAACTGTAATTAATTAAAATCTAACATATATTAATACATATTATTATTTTTATATAAATATAATTGCATAAAAATACAGTTTTTATAGTAAAACACATATCACTTTAAATAATTAAATTGAATTTTGTCATTCTTACATTTGTATTTTTATTTTACTTAAAAACTTGTAATAAATATCTTAAAATTAAATATTAATATCAATATTTTATATAATATAATAATATATTATATTAACATATTAATTTTTTTTAAATTAAATATATTTTTAAATTAATTTTAAAATATAATAAAAGTAGTTAAACCATGAAATAACTATTATCTATTTGTAATTAATAATTATTAATCAAATCTATCTAAATTAATTTAAAATGAATAAATATTAATATAAACGTATCAGTCAATCTAACCACGTCCCTAAGTAAGCGTGCATTGTGAGTTTGGGACATATATAAGGGCCGTTTACATTCAAAAACAAAAAGTACAAAACAAGTGGTTTTACTAATTAAAAAATATAATTTAAGCAAAATAAATAATATTAATTTTTCAAAAATACCCTTTAACTGAATCAGGGTTGCATTGCATTCAAATTACAACAGTAGATGGATTATTATTAATACCTTCCTACCAAAATGCTTCTACTGTTGAATGGGGAGCCTGCTAACCACGATTTCGTCAGGCATTGCTAAATAATGTAGCCTAAAACTTAAGTTTAGTACAAAGTCTAATAATTAAATAAACCCTTCTATTCTACATACATATATATATATATATATATACTGCTAAAACTGGAAAAACAAAAGAGATCGAAAGCTGTCGAATAGCTCCCAAACCCATTCGGCCATTAGAGAAAAATCATCAGCCTCAATTCCACCTTCATCTATAACTTCTTTCTCGTATTGCATTTTTTATTGCTGAGTGAAGATATATATTTAGAGGCTACCCAATAGAAAAAAAAGGAAAATTTAGTCAGGACAAGCTGTCAATTTCTGCTTTCATTGGTAAAATTTTTTATCATTTGTACAATAATATTTGATTTAATAACAAGTTGGTTAATTTATCTTATTATATATTACTAGTAAATTAGAAATGGTTATTTTTTGAGTGTATTTGGATTTTCTTGGTATATTTTTTGAGTGTATTTGGATTTTCTTGGTATATTTTGTGAAGCTCTCTGAATATTAATATTTGTATATCAATTTGATTATTAGTGGATTTTTTCAGTGTGTCATCGTCAGTGGAGTAAACTTTTTACATTAAAAAATTGAACCACTTAAATCATTGTGTGCCATTTATTTTTTCATTGCTTATTGTTTTGTTGTTACCTATAATTATTTATTTGTGCAATCAAATTGGACCTAAACTTTGTTTCTGTAAGTACTAATTTATAACAAATTGGTATTAGAGCATTAAGTTATTCGGTTATTTATTGGAACTAATCAAGTTTTCTTTTTTGGATTTATTTTGAACTTCTGGTTATCTGATTGATTTCATATTTTTTGGATTGTGCTTCTGTTTATTTAATATTGGGTTTTCTATCATGGCAGTACAATACGAAATTAAGAAATTCAATAGTAGGAATGATTTCAGTCTATGAAAAATGAAGATGCATGCCGTATTAGTTGAAGAAGAGCTCGTTAAGACACTTGAAGACAAGGATAAATTATTAGAAAAATTGACTGATGAATAAAATGATGCATTGATAGAAAATGCTCTTGGTTCAATTCAGTTATCCTTGTCTGATGAGGTATTACGCGAGGTTGGAGATGAGGAATCTCCCGTTGGGTTATGACTTAAATTAGAGAATTTGTATACGACTATGTTTTTGACAAGTTGGTTATATTTTAAGCAGTGTTTGTATACATTTAGAATGTCAGAAGGTACACCTTTACAAGATCACCTTGATGAATTTACTAAAATTATTTATGATCTAAAAAATGGTGGTGTTAAAGTTGATGATGAGGATCAGGCAATAGTTTTATTATGTTCTTTACCTCATTCATTTGAACATTTTTTTGATACCATTCTACATGGGCGAAACACTATTTCTTTGGAGGATATCAAAACATCTTTGAATGTCAGAGAGTTGAAGAAAAATGTGTCTACAAGCAACATTGATAATAGCAATGGTTTATTTGTCAGAGGCCAAAATCAAGAAAAATGTTCAAGCAACAATAGAGGCATGTCTAGATCTAAATCTAAAAAAAGAAAATATAAATGCAACTATTACCGTCAAGAAGGGCACTGAAAAGTAAATTGTCCGAAACTCAAAGGTGAAGGAAAATCTATCACAACGTCTTCTGTTGCTAATGATGTTGCTGGTGTTGTAGATAGTTCTGGTTCTGATGGTAAAAATGTTCTATCAGTATCTATTGGTTTTCTTGGAGATGTTTGGATTCTTGATTTGGGTTGCACTAGCTTACCATATGTGCCCTAGTAGATACTGGTTTGTTTCTTATCAGTCTATTAATGGGGTTGTTGTCTTGATGGGAAACAATATGTTTACCATGTTCCAGATTTGAAAAAGAACTTGATATTTTTGGGTACTCTTGATTCACAAGGCTATAAGTATATAACTGAAGGTGGAGTTTTAAGAGTTAGTAATGGTGCTCTTGTTGTTATTAAAGGACAATTGTCACATTGTCTCTATATGTTTTAGGGTAGCACTATTATTGGTAGTGTTTTAGTTTCGTCTTTATCAAATCAAGATTTAGATACTACTCGATTATGGCATATGCGGCTAGGGCATATGACCGAGGCAGGGATGTCAATTTTTAGCAAGCGAAATTTGCTTGGTGGTTAGAAAACTGGGAAACTTGATTTCTGTGAGCATTGTGTCTATGGAAAGCATCGCAAGGTCAAGTTCAGTACAACCATCCATAAAATGAAAGGTATTGTTGATTATATTCATTTAGATCTTTAGGGTCCTTCTCATTTTCTGTCTAAGGGTGGTGCCCGATATATGTTGACTTTTATTGATGACTTCTCTCGTCATTTTTAGGTGTATTTTCTGAAGAACAAGAATGATGTATTCTCAAATTTTGTAAAATTTAAGGCTTGTATAGAAAATCAAACATGTAAGAAAATCAAGCATTTGAGGATTGACAATGGTTTGGAATTTTGTAAAAGTCAGTTTAATGAGTTCTATGAAAGAAATGGCATACTGAGACACCGTACTGTGCGTTATACACCACAACAAAATGGAGTAGTAGACCATATGAATATGACTCTCTTAGAAAGAGCTCATTGTATGCTCTTTCAAGCTGACTTGGATAAATATTTTTGAGCTGAAGCTTGTAACCATGCCTGCTATTTAGTGAATCAGTCTTCATCAATTGCAATTGAGTTGAAGACTCCGTTTGAGGAATTCTCTTGTACAACTTGCTAATTATTCTGATTTGAAAGTTTTTGGTTGTCCTGCTTATGCTTATGTTAATGATGGTAAACTTGATCCTAGAGTATTGAAATGCATATTTTTGGGGTATCCTTATAGGGTGAAAGGTTATAGGTTATAGTGTGTTGAACCCAAGTCACTTACATTTTTGATTAGTAGAGATGTTAAGTTTGATGAATTTTCCATGTTAGAAAAGAAAAAAGGTCTATTGTTATAGGTAAAGACCACGATGTTAGTGAGCATGTAGAGCTTGAGAGTGGAGCTCTTAGTCAAGTGCAAGAGAGCACTTTAGATCAATCATCTATGAATGAGATAGATGATTCTTCGCATGATGTAGCAGAAGAGCAATATGAGCAATGATATAGTATCGCTAAGGGTAAAGGAATAAGAGAGATTCGATGCCTTCAGAGGTACGTAGATGCAGACTTAGTTTCTTTTGCATTGTATGTGGCATAGTGTATTGAGGTGCGTGAACTTTCTAATTATCATGAAGTTTTCACTTATGATGAGTCTGTTTAGTGGTTGGTTGCTATGAATGAATAGATTGAATCACTTCACAAGAATCATACTTGGGAATGGTGAAACTGCCTAAGGGCTAGAAGATTGTTGGAAACAAATGGATCTTTAAGAAAAAGGAAGGTATACCTGAGGTTGAAATAGCTAGGTTCAAGGCATGTGTTATTGCAAAGGGTTATTGCCAAAAGAAAGGTATTGACTTCAATGAAGTATTTTCACTTCTTGTGAAACATAGCTCTATTCGTGTGTTGCTTGCTACGGTTGCATTGTTTGACATGGAATTAGAACAGGACAACCTTCTTACATGGTGAGCTTGAGGAACAAATATATATATGCATCAGCTAGAGGGGTTTGTTGTTCCAGGTAAGGAAGATCGTGTTTGTTTATTAAAAAAGTCTTTATATGGGTTGAAGCAATCCCCTAGGCAGTGGTATAAACATTTTGATTCTTCTAAGATTGATCATGCATACTCTAGGAGTGATTATGATAGTTGTGTTTATCATAAAAGATTCCATGATGGTTCATATGTCTATTTGTTGCTTTATGTTGATGACATGCTTATTTCTTCTAAGAATAAGTTTGAGATTCATAAATTAAAGTCTCAACTTGGTGGTAAGTTTAAGATGAAAGATTTGAGTGCAGTGAAGAAAATTTTGGGCATGGAAATTTATAGGGATAGACAAGTAAACAAGCTTTATTTGACTCAGAAAAGTTATTGAAAATTTTCTTGAACGCTTTGGTATGAAAGAGTTTAAACTTGTAAGTACGTCGTTAGTTGCGTATTTCAGACTTTCTTTGGATTTGTCACTACAGTCAAAAGAAGAAGAGTAGTAAATGTCTCATGTTCCATATGCTAGTGTCGTTTGTAGTTTGATGTACGCTATGGTTTGTACTATTTCTAACATTTGACATGTAGTTAATGTTGTCAGCAGATATATGGGTAATCCTAGGAAAGGTCATTGGTAAGCAGTGAAATGGATACTTCAGTATTTGAGAGGCACATCTAATTTTGGTTTGGTATATGATGGAAGTTCTAATACCAGTTGTAGTGTTATTGGTTATGTGGACTCCAATTATGTTGCAAGACTACTTTATAGTCTACAGTTGGTTTGTCTACAATAGAGGCTAAATATATGGCAACAATAGAAGTAGTGAAAGAATCCATTTGGCTTAGAGGTTTGGTTTGTGATTTGGGTTTACAGTATGATATTTCTATTGTATTTTGTGATAGTCAGAGTGCGATACACTTGACCAAGAATACTATGTATCATGAAAGAACCAAACATATTGATGTCAGATATCACTTCATTTCTGACATTGTGTCTCAGGGTGTTATTGTTGTTAATAAGATAGTCACTATAGAGAATCCATTTGATATGTTAACCTACTAGTTCCATTTAACAAGTTCAAGCATTGTTTGGACTTGATTGGTGTTTGTAATAGAAGATCATTCTTAAGGGCTTTGGACGACGATTATTTGATAATCTGAGGAATTTCATATTTGAAGAGCATGTTTTCTGTTTTGAGCCAAGGTGGAGATTTGTTAAATAAGGTGGCCCAAAACATAAGTCTAGCCTAAAGCCCAATAATTAAATAAATCCTTCTATTGTATATATATATATGTTTTTTTCCTGTCGAAATGCTTGCTGCTAAAACTGGAAAAACAAAAGATAGAAAGTTGTCGACCAGTTCCCAGACCCATTCGACCATTAGAGAAAAATCATCAGCCTCAACTCCATCTTCATTTATAACTTCCTTATGCTATTTCATTTGTTTTTTGTTGAGTGAAGATATATATTTAGAGGCTCCTGAATAGAAGAAAAGAGGGGAAATCAGCCCCAAGGACAAGCTGTCCATTTCTGCTTCCATTGGTAGAGTTTTCTCTCATTTGTATAGTAATATTTGATTTAATAGCAAATTTGTTAATTTATCTTACTATATATTACTAGTAAATTAGAGGGAGTTATTTTGTGGGTGTATTTGGGTTTTCTTGGTATATTTTGTGAAGCTCTCTGAATATTGGTGTTTGTATTTACATATGATTATTAGTGGATTTTCCTCGATGTGTCGTCGTTAGTGGAGTAGATTTTTTACATTGAAAAGTTGAACCACTTAAATCATTGTGTGCCATTTATTTTCTCATTGCTTATTATTTTGCTGTTAGCCATAATTATTTATTTGTGTAACCAAATTATACCCAAACTTTGCTTCCACAAGTGCTAATTTATAACATACATCTTTTTGTTGAATCTCAAAATATTTGCTACATAACCAATTAATAAATCCTTATAATTATTTTATAATTTATTGTTATTATATCAAATTAATTTTTAATAATATACTATTCACATGTCCAAATGACAGGTAAAGTGTAAGAGCACATTGCATCTTCTTGGGAGATAATTTGGTGTCTTGGACCTCTACAAAGCACAAGTTAATTGCTAGATCTTCAACTAAATCTAAATATCGTGCATTGGCATTATTGTTTATAGAAATCAAGTGGATCAAGTCATTACTAGTTGAGTTAGGTATAGTTTTGCAGCAACATGCATCTCTATTGTGTTGTGGTAACATAAGTGCCAAGTATATCTCACAATATCCTGTGCTTCATCAACGTACAAAACATATATAAATTTATATATGTTTTGTACGTGAATTGGTGCTTCAAAAGAAGGTAGTGATAGTCTGATAGAGTATTGTCCATTTGAATATCAAGTTGTAGATATATTAACTAAGGCACTACCTGGACAAAGGTTTTTGATGTTAAGAAGCAAGCTCATGGTGCTGCAGTCATCTTGAGCTTGAGAGATAGTATCAAGCTGTGTAAAGACTAGCTAATATTCTATAGGGCTTAGATGTACACGTGTAATTGTTAGATAGGTTACACTCTAACTAAACTAGACTATATAAAGAATATATGTAACAAGTTGTTAATCTAATGAAGCCATTCCGTTTTTCCCTCTTTCTTCTTGTTTTTTTTGTAGTAACTGTTTACATATCGACTTAAATACCCCTTTTGTAGTAGTGATTGTAGATGAATGGGTGCAGAACCATAATGTGCTTTTGTTCTGGCAAGTCAAGCTTGTTGTGCATATTTTTCAGGTAAGACTATTTGTCTATAACACAGTTAGGGTAGAGCAAACTCAACTATGTTGTCTTTAAATTTCATTCTCTCTACTTTTTAATGTAATTCAACACCGTTTACCTACTGTATGCATATCATAGGATAATGAATTAATGATAGTGCTTTCAATTTGTATGGTGTGAATGTGATATTTTTATCTGTGTTTGATCCTTTATATATGCTATGTTATGTTGCTTTTTGTTAGAGGCAAAATGACAAGTTGTGGATTGCTATATAGTAGAGTTTGTAAGTATTAATGTATATCTATTAACAGATTAATATATATCTATTAATGTATATCATATCTACTAATGTATATCATATCTACTAAGGTATATCAAGTTTACTTGTAACTCTTATATAAATGCACCATGTATATTCCTTAATAGATAGAATACAATACAATCGTTGAGTATTTCTAACATGGTATCAGAGCCACTTCTCTTACCTTTCTCTTAGCAGTCTTATCTCTTATGGTGTTACTCCACCCTTATTGCTTTCGCTATCATAACAGCCGTTGTAGACACTCACCGTTGAACCTTCGATGTCTTTCAGCCGTTGTCCTTAGGTTCTGGGCCTACATTCGTCATCGTTGAAGAGCCCCGCACCACATAAACCACTACAATCACCATCTCCTCTGTGCATCTTGTTCTGATAACATTTTTACAGGTATTACAGTGATCGACTCGCCTCGATATACACAACCATGGAAGTCCTGCAATCATCGGAGTCCGCACGCTCCCTCACGCACCTCTCAGAGGAACCATACCTCATCCACACATGCCGCTATAGAAAACCAAGTGCCATCATGCATCTTGCTCCGACAACCTTTCTGCAGATACCATTGTGATCGGCTTGACTAGATCTATATATTCGTGGAAGTCTCGCAAGCATCGGAGCCTACATGCACCGCCAACAAAAGCCGTGTGTTAGATTCACGCACCTCACACACTGCACTCTAGTTCTGTGATGTCATTAGTGACACATCCCTAGGGTTGACATCATCATCACCTTCTGGTGACATCACCGTACTATTGCCGTCACGTTAACTATTGTTGACCGTGGTGTTACTGACCGTTGACCGTTTACTTTTTGCAAATTAGGTTCTCCCTATCCAATTTTTCATGTAGACCTCGTTTTTGCAGTCTGTTTTTGCATATTGTGTTTCTAAATGGATAAAAAGGATATTTTTCTTCCTTGCCCCATCAATACTGTATTGGAGGGGAACAAGAATTACTTATCCTAGTCTCAAGCTATGCGTAGTTTTCTTAAGGGTCATATGCTTTATAATTATTGTACTGGTGCAATTATCATTCCTGTCAAAGGAGAAAGTGAAGAAGATGCTTCCTACCTTGGTCACATGATTGAATGGGATAGTGATAACCACATGATCCTCACATGGATTAGAAATATTTATGTTCCCTCTATCTCTAATCTATTAGGCAACTTTGATGATGCAAAATCAGCATGGGATATATTGGCCAAAAGGTACTTCACTACTCACGGATCTATGAAATATCAGTTAGTAGTTAAATTACATCAACTTTGATAAGAATCAGGACAATCCATCAATGAATACTATGATCAGCTTCACTTTCTTTGGGACCAATTGACCTTTGTGATCCAATTTGGGCATACTCAAAGGATTCTCAACAATATGCTACAGTTAGAGATGAGTTTCATCTCTATGAGTTCCTGATGTCACTTCATAAGGACTTTGAGCCCATCCATCTCTTGATATTATCGTAAACGAGTTGGTTAGAAAAGAAACTCAGCTTGCAATCCTACAAGCCCAGAATAAGTTCAATGTTTTGGCTATTATTCTTTTTGCTTCTACTCCTACCATTGAACAACCACAACAGTCAGGTGATTTCTCTCAATCGTCACAAGTAGACCAACAAAAAGTTTTGCAATTATTGCAAGTGTCATGGCCATATTATTGAGACTTATTACCGTCGTAACAAAACTACTGCTATTGTTGCTAATACTGAGCCTATTCCACTGATGCCTTCCATTTGAACTGAGTCCTAGTCTTCTGGATCCACTATCAACCTCTCCCCCACTGAACTACAGAAGATCATAAATTAGGCTGTTCAAATGGATGGTAATGCATCTCTTTCTAATACTCTCTCAATTCTACCCAATAAGTCCCAAACTTGGCTTTATGATTATGCCTATTGTAATCACATGTCACCTTACTCATCTTTATTCTCCAAACTTGACCCTACACCACATCCTCTTAATATTCATATAGTTGCTGGTTCCACTATGCATAGGAATAGTCTAGGTTTTGTTTCGACCTCTAATCTCTATGTTCCTATAGTATTTCATGTACCTGACCTATCATATTATTTATGTTTGTGGGACAATTAGCTAAACTAGGATATCGCCTTATTTTTGACTATTCTAAGTGTATTGTGCAGGATCCAAGGATGGGGCAAGAGCTTAGGACCGGTCCTAGGGTTGGACGTATGTTTCTCTTGAATAATCTTCATCTTCCACATGTTGCTCCTGTCTCTATTACTGCTACAGCTACTGCAGTTTCTTCCTTACCTTCTCTCCCACTTTTGCATTCTTGTCTTGGTCATGCCCCATCCACTCGGGTACAACAGTTAGCTTCTAAAAGTCTATGGGTTCTATGTCCAAATACAATTTTGATTTTACTTTATACCAATTAGGAAAACAACCAACTTTACCTTTCAATAATAGTGAGTAATAGTATTTTTGAGTTAATTCATTCTAATGTTTGGGGATCTTATCCTATTACTAGTATTGGTGGATCTCGTTATTTTTTTGTTTTTATTGATGATTATTCTTGTTATAGTTGGATCTTTCTTATGATATCTCGTTCTAAAATCTTGCCAATATACAATAACTTTGCAAAAATGGTTGAAACACAATTCTCTAAACATATCAAAACTTTTCAATATGATAATGTTCTTGAATATACTCAATATGTTTTTCATGCTCTTTTACATTCCTATAGCACTATACATCATCTAACCTATCCACACACCTCTCAACAAAATGGTCGAGCTGAAAGAAAACTTTGTCATATTCTTGACACTGTCTGTGCTCTTCTTCTTTTTGCCAAAGTTCCTGCCCCATTTTGGGGTGAAATCACTCTTCATGTTATTAATGCCATTAATCGCATTCCAAGCATTGTCATTCATAATCAGACTCCGTATGAGTGCCTTTTTGGGTCATCCCCTGACTATCATTACCTTCGCTCATTTGGATCTTTCTGTTTCATTCGTCTTCAGCCTCATGAACACAACAAACTTGAGCCTTGTTCTAGACTTTGTTGTTTTCTTGGTTATGGTAAAACTCAAAAAGGGTATTAATGCTATGATCCTCTTTCGCATCGTCTTCATGTTTCCCATGATGTAGTCTTTTGGGAACACTGTTTATTTGTTGAACTCTCTCACTTTCATTCTTCCCTAACTAAATCAAATGTTTTGGAAATCTTTCCAGATGAATCTCCTATTCCTTCTACAGATACTCTTGATCCTCCTTTAGACTTCTCTATTCACTCTTCAGATATTTTTGATGATTCTCCTAGACAGGTTGTAGAAGAACAGGTTGATGACGAGCTACCCCATCTTGAGCATAGGTCCCCTACTCCTACTCTACCTGAAGATCCTGCACAAGACATTCCATCTCGCCACTCATCCCGGATAAGATCCATTCCTGCACATTTACTTGACTATCTTGTTACACTGCCCTTGCTACACTCCACGAGCCTCACAACTATCGTGAGACATCTACTGACCCTTTATGGTAGATTTCAATGAAAGAAGAAATTGATGCATTAACCAAAAACCATACTTGAGATCTGGTTACTCTCCCTCTTGGTTAGTCTGTGATTGATTGTAAGTGGATCTATAAGATTAAGACTCATTTTGATGGGTTCATCAAGCGCTATAAGGCTTGTCTTGTTTCAAAAGGTTTTACACAAGAGTATGGGATTTATTATGTAGAGACTTTTGCTCCAGTTGCTCGTATCTCCTCTGTTCGTGCCCTCTTAACTGTTGCTACTGCTAGTAAATGGGACATTTTTTAGATGGATGTTAAAAATGCATTCCTTAATGAGGATTTGTATGGAGAAGTCTATATGCAATCTCCTCCTGGTATTTCTATTGAAACAAACAAGGTTTGTTGCCTTCGACGTTCACTCTATGACCTTAAACAAGCTCCACGAACGTGGTTTGCCAAGTTTAGCTCCAGCATCCTTCGCTTGGGTTACACTGCCAATCCTTATGATTTTGCCTTATATCTTTGTCGCAATAATAAAGGCATCATTTTGCTTCTCCTATATGTGGATGATATGATCATAACCGATGATGACCTTAGTGACATTCAAGAACTCAAGGATTTTCTTAGTCAGCAGTTTGAGATGAAAGACCTTGGATATCTCAGCAATTTCTTGGGTCTTGCGATCACTCGTTCCATAGATGGTCTTTATATTACTCAAGCCTAGTATGCATCTGACATTTTATCTCAAGTTGGACTCATTGATAGCAAGACTGTTGAAACTTCAATTAATTTAATGCACATCTGACACCCTCGGGAGGTGGGGGGAACCATTGTCTAATCCCTTTCTTTACAGACGAATGGTTGGCAGTCTGGTTTATCTTATAGTTACTTGATGAGCGAAAATCGACATCGCCGATTCTTGCCAATACTTTGGTTTTATATTTATAAAACTCTCGCAAGTGCACGAATCATTTCGAATAAAATGATAAGTATACTCCCAAGGTCGATCTAAGGAAGGAATGTATGTGGTTTTTCTTTTATTATTCAAACTTTTAAAAAGAAATTAAATCCTAAACATCCTGTCACGATATTTTAGGTTTTTTGTGTTTTAATCTACTTACATAAAATTAAACATAGATTCAATAAATATTTATGCAAATTTTATCATTTATAATGGTGGATATTTTATGGATATAATAACTAAGTAATTATGCTTGCTCATATTATTTAGGTTATTAAAGATATGAATTGATATTTATTGATTCTCTCTTTTTTATATGAATACCACATTTGGTAGGGTTAGATATTCTTTGTTAACTAAACAAATCAATTAACACCTACGGGTGGAGTTGATAACTAATTTGGTTAATTAAATTAATTCCTTTTTTCTAAGAGATTGAAAATGAACCATTTAAATGTCACCTTTGGTGGGATTAGACAGTTTAAACTTTATTCAAGGTGTCCAAATTAAACCTAAGAATTTAGTTATCCGAGTACTAACTTTCAAGTGTTAAAACTACTACTGAAAACATGTTGTCAATACATTTTCAGATAATAATTCTTATAAAAACTTTTGAAATAGAGCTTCACTCTAACTATCGGGCGATTGTACCAACAAATAAAAGAGTAATACTCTAAATTAGACCGGATAACTAAACCTTAAAATCTAAATTTTAGATTTAAGTTTGTAATGAAAAATAATATATTTCTCTCTAACATTCTTAATATAAAATCTTGAATAAAAATAAAATCAATTCATTTCAGAGATTTTTACCTATTTAATATTTTGCAAGCATAACAACGTTATTATTATATCATGTTTACAAACAGCCACCATAGTTAAATTTAATCACATACAAATTAAATATAACATGTAAGAATAAAGCATAAAAAATAACTGCAAAGAAAATAAAATCTTTACAGTACTTCGATACTATTCCCGTTGCTAGAAAACCTCCAAACGGAATTTGTACTCCCATTTATTGAATCAAAAGCAAATAAATTACAAAAACATAACTAGTTCTTCCCAAAAAGGGAAGAACTTTAAAACTAAGAGAAACTAGCTAAAAAAATAAGAAAAACTTAAAAAAAACTAAAAACTAAGAAATGGAAAGAAAGAAAGAAGAGAGAAGTGTGTTTTGAGGCGTGGTATGAAGTGAATAGAAGGGGGTATTTATAGGTGAGGATGGGGAGAAAAAGTGAGTGAAAAAATGTTAAAAAATTGTGAAAACACGGAGTGTAATTGCTAAGGTCATTGATGACGTCATGGGAGCGGCTGCGTGCGAAAATGGGGCGAAATGGCAGTGGCGCGCGCGGAAGGCAGGCACAGCGCTTACGGGAATAGTAACAGTGCGTTGGGGCGCGCACGGATCTGGAGCAATGCACGCGCTGTGCACGCGGCTGGGCGCTCGCGGCGCGATTTTCTCGTTTTTGACATTTTTGACATTTTTGACCCATTTTGTTCAATTTTTTCATATTTGTTGACCTTTCCCCATTTATTTATTAATATATTTGTGATGTATTGCTTCCATTATTCCTCTTTGAGTCTTTAAGTTACATTTTTAAGCGAAAATACCTGAAAAATAATAAAAATACCCGTGATTTTGAAAAGAACAAATTTATATAAATATATGATAAAACATATAAATATGTATATTTTTAATCAATTAATGTGAATAAAATCATGGTAATTTTAGTGCTTTTTGAGCACTCATCATTACTCGTCCAGACATTTCTTATGTTGTTCATTAGGTGAGACCGTATCTGTTTGCTCCACGATCGACTCACTATGCTGTTGTTCTGTGCATTCTAAAATACTTGAAGGGAACTCTCTTCCATTATCTTTTCTACTCAACTCAGTCTCCTCTTGTACTTCGTACATTCTCTGATGCTTATTGGGCAAGAGATCTCACTGATCGCAGGTCCACTACAGGTTATTGCTTTCTCCTTGGTTCTTCTTTGATTTCTTAGCGAAGTAAAAAAGAAACTTTCGTGGCCTGCTCCAGTATTGAAGCAGAATATCGTGCTCTTGCTGATACCACATCTGAGCTCATTTGGCTATGATGGCTTCTTAAGGATTTGGGTGTGTTCATATCCTCTTCTACTCCCATTTATTGTGAAAATCAGAGTACCATTCATATTACTCACAATGATGTCTTCCATGAATGGACTACACACATCGAGATTGATTGTCACTTTATTCGTTCTTATTTTGTCCATGGTGCTCTCAAGTTTTTTCCCATCTCCTCCAACGATCAATTTATAGAGATATCTTCACTAAGACACTTCTAAGGAACACATTCGTAATTTGATTGATAACCTTAAGTTGGTCTCACATTCACATTGAAATTGAGGAAAATTATTAATGTATATCTATTAACAGATTAATATATATCATATCTGTTAATGTATATCTAGTTTATTTTAGTCACGTATAAATTACTTATAACTCGTCTATAAAAACACTATGTTTATTTCTTAATAGATAAAATACAATATAATCATTGATTACGAGTATTTCTAACCGTAAGTAACTTGGCCCTCACCACCCTTGGGATTGGCAGGCTAAGCAGCTTAGAATTCTACAGAACTTATTATTTTTCTTCAATTTCTTGTATATCGTATCGGGAAGAAGTTCGACTATTGCTTATGCGGTTGTAATGCATTTGATTTCTTGAACCCCCATCCTTTGCCCTTCTGAATTAATCTTTAAGCACTTTTTTGCGGTGTTATTATGTTTTCATCAGCTTAGTGAGGAAGGACCATGCGAGGAATTAAGTGGGGATGGGCAACTTTCTACGTTCAGCGAATGGATTCTTCCTGCAAAGGAATTTTATGGGATGTGGGAAAGGTTTGTTTTCCACTTTCCTTTTCTTCTTAATTATTTTTCTAGGTCAATCTGAAATGAATTAATGTAGACTAGTCACCTGCTCTTTTTGATTGTGCAGTTGAATTTATGAATCTGGTCTCAAGCAAAGATTACTGCTGTATGCAGCCAGTGCATTGCTCTTTAATGAAAAGGGTTGACCGGTAAACTACTGTTTATCATAGCAATATCTTGATCTGGGTTATGGTTGTAGACTGTAGTCAGTGAGAAAGTAGGACTTACCAAAGAAAATAGTGTCTGAATCATTCTCTTTTTCATTATCAATTATCATTATTGAATAAAGAAAATGGTAATAAAGCTTGTGCAAGTGTGCTAATCATACTTAAACGTGGCTTTCTTTCCTCTGCAAGTGAAATATCAAGCTTCTAAGCTAAGTAGTATATCTATGTTTTTTCCCCAGAGTATGTTATAACCTTCATGATATTTTTGTATTTCTGCAGCATTGTTCTTTTACATGGACCTCCTGGGACGGGAAAGACTTCTTTGTGTAAAGCATTGTCTCAAAAGCTGTATATAAGATTTAGTTCCAGGTTTTTTGATATATTTCTCCGATGAAAACAGATTCTTTGAAATGGAATGTGCATATTACTGTGTCAAACATACGTGTAGAAGTGGAAATGTTTTCTGATTTGCAGGTATCCACAAAGCCAACTGGTTAAGTCAATGCACATTCGTTGTTCAGCAAATGGTTCTCTGAGAGCGGAAAGCTGGTATAAAGTCATTAATGCAACTCTTCAAAGTTTCCTTTGGCCTCCATTACATGCAGGTTCTAACTTAGGAAATATTTTTTGAATACGAATCTGTAATGAATTGCTAGAGCCTAGGGATTCCTTAATTTAATCTATTCTACAGCAATTTTGAATAATAAACAAGGAAAATGCTAAATACACTTAAAAATTTGCATCCACACTAGTTATGATGTGATACATGTTAAATTTTTTTGAAAAAATGAATAACTTAATCATTTTCAAAGTTACTCCATCACCTGTCACATCATAAATGATGTGAGTATAAATTTGTGCGCAATTAGAATTTCTTTTAATGACAATCATGGATAAAAACTTTCTCCAATAATTCAAAATTTCTTGGTTCTTATTCAATGCTGTGTCAATAGTGATGTTATGAAACAAGCTAATGGCCAACTGTTATTGCTTATCGTTAGATATGTCTCTATTTTCATTTTGTTTCTTACCTCAAAAGTTCTGTAAGGCATATATAAAAACAAGGGTTTTGATCATAAGAGATTTATTTGTGTACAGAAAGAAAGAGCTTGATTTGTTCATGTGGCTCAATTTTTATCACACATCTTTTTAGGTTGCAAAACTTTTCCAGAAAAATCAAGAAATGGAGGGGGAAGAAAACAATCTGGTATTTGTTTTGATTATTGAGGCTTGCTACTACAGAGATTTTAAGTTTGATCTTTATCTTTTTTCCTTCCATTTTATAACAATTATTATATATGCTGCAGACGAAGTTGTGAGTCTTGCTGTGCCCGAAAGGCTGCTTTGTCTGGTTCTGAACCTTCAGATTCTATTCGGGAAATTTTTTTTTCCTTCTCTTCTTCATGATCCTGCACTTCCCGAATAATTTCACTGCTTTTCTTTAGTTCATAACAAACAATTTGAAATATTGGCAAGTTTTTCCATCTTTTATTTCAATAACTCTTTTAAATTGCTGTCAGGTTGTGAATGCACTACTAACTCAGATGGACAAACTGAAACCATCACCAAATGTGATAATTCTGACCACTTCCAACATTACAACTGCCATTGGTAACGCTATGATCAGTATCTGAACCACTGGGTCTAAAAATCATTGTCACTTGGGTTCACAACTTTAGCATCTACTGATTACCATTTCTGTCTGTTGGGTTGCAGATATTGCATTTATTGATCGGGCAGACATAAAAGCATATGTTGGTCCTCCAACCCTTCAAGCCTGCTACGAAATTTTGAGAACCTGCTTGCTGGAACTTAAGCGGATTGGAATATTGTCAAATTTTCACACATGGGTGTCACCACTCCAATCAAATTGTCAAAAATCATATAGTTATTGCTTTTAATCACTTTTGGAAGGAAAACAAAATTGAGGAGGTTCATGCTGATACTTGCATGCGAACCAATAAAGATTTAGGCTTTTGTAGGACTGTAGTGACTTTATGATACGAAGCTACACTATTGTGAAGGAGAAATTGTATGTGCCTGAGACTGAGGAAGCTCAGACATCCTTGCACTTGTATAAACATTTGCTAGAAACGGCCAAGGCATGCGAGGTTAGGAACTAATACGCTTCAATTATTAGGCAAGACTTTCTCGACTTAATTTAATCTTCAACAATTAATTTTCTTTGTTCTCAGGGATTGAGTGGGCTGTCTTTGAAAAAGCTTCCTTTCTTCTCCCATGTAGCTCTTGCAAATCCCTACCAGTGTGACCCTTGCAAGTTCCTGTGCACAATGATAGATACAGCGAGGAGGGAGCATTCTGAGTTGCCTGACTTAATTTTCTAGAGTTCAGTTTTGTGTAAATAATATATTATTATGCCCAGTGCTTAAGAACGTTTAAAATATAATCCGCAACTTTCCTTGCTGACCATGGTTGCATCATTAGAATATTCATACAAAAAGCAAGAGCAAGAATTCGTAATGTAACAATTTGGTTAATCCATACTGTGCAATCTTGATTATCACTTATCAGAGGGAAATGGTTTTAAATTTAAGAATAATTGAATTGCTAAAAAAAATTAAAATTACAAACACCTTTTAAGATTTTGTTGGATATTTTTACTCCAAATGTAAAAGGGTAAAAGAGTGAGAGAAGTTTTTGAGCTAGATTAATATTCACTTACCAATGGTATCGGTGAGGATCAAAATTAGTTTCGATCTTAAGCGTGCATCGGTTTCTGGAGTGCAAATTCCCTTATCTAATAAGGTATTTGGTTCTAAGGTGGTTTGGCTCGATCTAAGCTACGAGCGTTTTTTGCTATTCCACTATCATTGTGGCATGCTCATACATGAGACTAAGATGAACATGTCCAGTAGTAGGATGAATGTTCGTTTTGGAGATAGAAATTCCAGTTTTAGCTAATGGTTACATGCTGATTTGAATTTATCTACTCCTACGCATGTCAAGGGTGTGGTTGGTGATTCTACACATTCGTTTGAGTATGGTTACAAGCAGTCACCTCTTGATACTAATGCTATGCAAGTTCGTAAGTTGCACAAAGGGGCTAGGAATGATCATGCTATTAGTGGCTCAAGTGATGAAGATTTTATTATCACTATGGGCGGATTAGTGCAAGCCAGGAAGATTGGTAGCCAAGGTGTGTGCAGAGACAAAGCCTCTGATGGTGTGACCAAAAAGATTTTGGTTGCTAGTAGTGGCAAGAGGATATTTAGGGAATTGGAGGATTTTTCCAACGTAAGAGCTGGTGTGGGGACTGGAACTTCTAGCAAGTAAGTGGTGGTTGATGTGCAGTTGAACTAGCATAGTGCTTTTCATTTTGGCTCTGTGTTTAGGTGTGATTTTTTTTTAGTTTTTGGCTTTGGATTTGTGTAGGTTATTCTTTGTTGTCTGTTGTGCTTTGTTGGTTTTTTTTTGTGTTTATGTTTCTCGTTCTTGTTTGTGGTTTGTTTTAGGAGATGTGTTAGCATGGTTATGAATTTTGTTGCTGTTTGGCTCGGGTTTTAATATGCACTGATAATCTCTATTTGTGTTAAAAGGGATGCATTTGTTGGACAGTTAATGTTTTGTCATGCAAATAGGGATATTGGTCTGTTTGCACTCTAAGTAATTGTTTGCTTAGAATAGGATGAGTTGTAGGCCTAGTGTATCCTAACTATATGAGGTTATTGTATTGTCTCTTGTTTGAATAATATTTTCTCATTCACTCATATATTAGAAAAAATAATCTAAAAGGGTGTATGCTTGTTCATCTTTATATTATAGGTAGCTGCCAAGGTTATAAACCAGCTTTATTCATCAATTCAATCAGCAATGGTGTGCCTCTTTTGATCAACAAAACCTTTTACTAGAACATCCATAAGAAGGCTGATATTAGAGGTGTAATTAGGATACAATGTCACATCAATCTATAGTAAAATCTATAAATTTTGTGATTTCATTTAATTATTTTTCACTTATTCTTAGCTGGATTGAGATGATAAAAAAAAATTATTTATAATAAATAAATTCTATAATAACCATGTGTCCAGTTCATTAAAAACAAATTTAAAGGGATAGAGTGAGATTTAATTAAGATGAAACAACTTTAAGTCTTTAACTCATAAATTTATTAGAAATATTGAATGAAATACGAAATAAAATAAAACAACCTATTTAACATCTTTAATCACAATTATTCTCCATCATCTTTGCAAAGCAAATCAGTCCTTTGTCAACTTTGTCAGCAAGACAATGCCCTTGAATTAAAATCGTTCAAGTCTTAATATCAGGGGGACACCCATTTTCTTCCATTTAATCCAACACTTGACAGGCTTGTTGAAATATATTTTGCCTTGCAAAGTCCAAAGGCCAATTAACTGTATGTGATGTTGTCCGGCTCATGCCTTGCGTTTCTCATAGCATGCACAAAATATCTCTGCTTCATCAAACCTACCTAAACTAACTAATGACCTATGATTGCCATCATGAACAGGCTTATAAAGTGTATGTCCAACAGACTCATATTTCTTTGCAACTCGAAATACCAAATTCAAATCTGGTTTCTCACTGGTTGAGATTGTTGAAAATAAGTGAATGTTTATAAAAACTAGTGAAGCCAATTTTTTACCTTGTCCCACATTGTAATTTTACATCACTTAGAAGATGTATAAATAGAAAAGAGTTGGCTATTGGGTTTGGACCCTAAGGAACACTCACTTTTGTGAAAGGGGAGAGGATCTAAGCAAATGTGATTTTTTTTATTAAAATACTTTTCTACTCAAAAAAATGGTCGTTACATTTTTACTCAGAAAAATAACCGTTATTCTCTTTACTTATAAAATGACCATTATTTTCTTTTATTCAGAATATGGTTGTTATTTTTTCTTTACTCAGAAATAATTGTTAAATGGCCGCTACTCTTTTTTACTCAGAAAAATGGTTGTTACGCTCTCCATACCCAGACATTACTGTTATTATCATAATGGCCACACGTTTTGTGAAACCTATAAATAGAGGGCCTCAACTCTCAGTTTCTACACGGCAATATGCAAACTCATCTCATTGAGAAAAAAATTCTCTTAGAAAGAAAAAGAAAAAGATCCTAAATTACTTTTGAGTTTTCCGAGCAACAAAATTTTTATAGGTGTAGCATTCCGGTCTTTATTAGTGCAGTGAAGTTTCGAGACAGAAAAAAAAAGATTCTGGGCTATTTTATCCTAGGGACGATGAGGCTATGTTTGTTTGCATAAATTTGGGCAGAGCCGTGAAACATCTTAAAGAGAACGACTTAGTTCGTGACTTAACCCGAGTAGTTCATTTCAGGTTATCGGTAATAATGTTCCAATACTATTTTCACATACTTGTTTGAAAAATTTTAAGACTTCTTTCTATCTGCCATGTTTATTGAAATGTTAATTGTTGATCTCAACAAACCATTTTGTTTTGAGGGACTACACTTTAAAAGATGCAGAAAAAAAATGTTATTTTTCTTAACCATGAAAAAGGTCATTTATGCTCTAACTACTGAAAAACCAATACTATCTACTCCTCCTACTGAAGCTACAACTAAGGATTTAGACACCTGAATGGAAAATGATTTTCTATGCAAAAATATTATTCTTAATGGATTAGCTGATGACTTGTATGATTATTATAATCTGATAAGTTTGCTAGGGAAATTTGGGATGCTCTTCAAAAGAAGTACGACACTGAGGAAGCTAGAACTAAGAAGTATGTTGTCATTAGATACATGAAGTAATGATTGATGGCAAATCTGTGGAAGCTCAATCACATGAACTGTAGAAGATAACACACGAAATGACTTCTAAATGTATGACTTTAGATGAACAATTTCAAGTAGCTGTTATTATAGATAAATTACCCCCTGCTTGGAAAGATTTTAAGAATACACTTAGACATAAAACTAAGGAATTTTTTTTAGAAAGTCTTATAACCCATTTAAGAATAGAAGAAGAAGCCTGAAAACACGACCAAAGAGATGAAGTACTCGTTGTCTCAAACAACAGTACCAATAAGAAACCCTCATATGTAATTCTGAAACCTAAAGGTAGAAATATGAAAACTTAGAATCACAATAATAACCAAAATCGCAACCACCACAATAGAAACATAAACAATCCTCCCCAGAATGGAACTCAACCCCCTTAAGGAATAACATATTCATGTGTTATAGTTGTAACATACTTGGCCAGTTGGCCAAGAACTGCCAGAAAAGGAATCATCCTACCCCGCAAGCGAACCTTACCAAAGATCAACTTATTGCTATGATATCTGAAGTCAATTTTGTTGGTGGATCCGAGGGGTGGTGGGTGGACACTAGTGCTTCTCACCATGTTTTCTATGATCGAGACATGTTCAAGTCCTATTCTGAGTTTGAGGATAAGAAAGTGCTACTGGGTGACTCCCACTCCACTAAAGTTGTTGGTACTGGTGAGGTGGTATTAAAGTTTACCTCTGGAAACACTATCATCTTGAAAGATGTCTTGCATACTCTAGAGATGAGAAATAACTTAGTTTTAGGCTATATTCTTAACAAAGTTGGGTTTACTTAAACTATAGGGGTTGATTTATATACTATAACTAAAAATAATATAATTTTTGGGAAAGGGTACGCCACTGATGGCATGTTTAAATTAAACATTGAAATTAATAAAGCTTCTTCTTCTGCTTATATGTTGAGTTCTTTTAATATTTGGCATGCTAGACTTTGTCATGTTAATAAATGCATAATCTAGAACATGAGTAATTAGAACTAATTCCTAAACTATCTTTGAATGATTTTGAAAAATTTTATTTTTGTAGTCAAGCTAAAATAACCAAAACTTCACATAAATCAATAGTTAGAGAATCTGAACCTTTAGATTTAATACACTCTAACATATGTGAACTTGATGGAAATTTAACAAGAAATGGATAATGCTATTTTATAACTTTTATAGATGACTATTCAGATTACACTTATGTATATCTAATGAAAAATAAAAGTGAATCGTTTGACATGTTTAAAATATTTATGATTTAAATTAAAAATCAACTTAACAGAAAAATAAAAAGGTTTTGAAGTGATAGAGGCATTGAATATGATTCCAATATTTTCAATGATTTTTATAAAACTCATGGAATTATTTACGAAAAAATGGCACCTTATTCTCCTTAAATGAATGGCAAAGCTGAAAGAAAAAATAGAACTTTTACGGAATCAGTTGTTGCAATTTTATTAAACTCTAGTGCTGCTTCCCATTGGTGGGGAGAAATTTTATTAATTGTTTGCTATGTGCTAAATAGAGTGCCTAAATCTACTAGTAAAATTTCACCATATGAAATTTGAAAAATAAGAAACCTAATTTAACTTATTTTAAAACTTGGGGTTGTTTAACCTATGTTAGGATCCCTGATCTTAAAAGAAATAAACTTCCTAGTAGAGCATATGAATGTGTATTCATATGATACGCTATGAATAGTAAAGTTTATAAATTCTGTGACTTAAATGATCATGTAGTTATAGAATCAAATGATGCTGACTTCTATGAACATATGTTTCCCTTTAAATTGAAAAATAGCGGGGGCTCGTCTTCTAGTAGTTTACCTATAACTAGAACTAGTGAACAAAATGAGGAATTAAACACTAAAATTAGGGGAAGTAAATGAGCTTGAACCCTTAAGGATCATGGGTCTGATTTTTATGCTTATACCTTAGAGGAATATCCTCAAACTCTTAAAGAAGCATTATCTTCTTTAAATGCCAACTTATGGGAAGAAGCCATAAATGATGAAATGGATTCTCTTGAGTATAATAAGACTTGGCATTTAGTTGACTTATCTCCTGGTTGCAAAACCATTGGATGCAAATGGATACTAAATAAGAAATTAAAACTCGATGGTACTATTGAAAAGTACAAAGCTCATCTTGTAGTTAAAGAGTATATGCAAAAGGAAAATGTAGATTTGTTTGATACCTTTTCACCAGTCACACGAATAACTTCCATACGTGCACTTTTCTCTCTTGCTACTATCCATGATTTAGTAGTGCACCAAATGGATGTTAAAACTGCTTTCTTAAATGGTGACTTAGAAGAAGAAATTTATATGGACCAACCTGAAGGATTTGTTGTCCTAGGTCAAGAAAATAAAGTTTGTAAACTAGATAAATCCCTTTATGGTCTAAAACAACCTAAGCAATATCATGAAAAATTTGATAATCTAGTTATCTCACATGGATTCAAAATAAATGAAAGTGACAAATGCATTTATTATTAATTAGAAAATGACATTTGCACTATTATATGCTTATATGTGGATGAAATGCTTATTTTTGGATCAAATATTCATGTTGTGAATAATGTGAAAACTTTGTTAAGTGCTAACTTGGATATGAAAGATCTCGGAGAAGCGAGTGTAATCCTTGGTATAAAAATTACTAGGTTCGAAAAGAGAATTTCTCTATATCAATCTCATTACATTGAGAAGATCTTAATGAAATATAATTACTTTAACTGTAACTCTGCATGTACTCCTTATGATCCTAGTGTAAAGTTGTTCAAGCACACCGGAGACAGTGTTAGACAAACTGAGTATGTGAGCATCATTGGTAGCTTACCTTATGCTACTGATTGCACTAGTCTAAATATAACTTATGTTGTGGGACTACTATGTAGGTTTACCAGTAGACCTAGTGTAGAGCATTGGAATGCTATTGAAAGGGTTATGAGATACCTTAAGATAACTATGAACCTTGGATTACATTATAAAAAGTTTTCCGATGTTCTAGAAGGATACAACGATGCTGATTGGAACACTTTATCATAAGACTCCAAAGCAACTAGCGGCTATATATTTAACATAGCTAGTGGAGCTGTTTCTTGGAAGTCTAAGAAACAGAAAATATTGGCTCAATTTATAATGGAGTCTGAAATGATAGCACTAGCTACTAGTAGTGAAGAAACATATTGGTTAAGAAGTCTGTTAGCTGAGATCCCTTTATGGGAAAGACCAATACCAATTGTCTCGATCCATTGTGATAGTACTACAGCTATTACAAAGATTTAGAACTATTAGTTCAATGGAAAGAGACAATAGATACATCATAAGCATAGTATTGTTAGAGAATTTCTCTCTACAGGAGCTATGAGAGTGGATCATGTACGTTCTGATGAAAATTTGGTAGATCCTTTGAAGAAAGGATTACCAAGAGATAAGGTTTTCAAAACCTCAAAAGGAATGGGACTAATTCTTTTAGAATGAAGAGTCACTAATGATGGAAACCCAACTTATAGATTGGAGATCCCAAGAAATAAGTTCAAAGGGTAATAACAAGTCATGAAGTGATATGAGATGAATCATGCTATTTTGAAATCCTATTCTATATTGTTAGAAGAATGAAGTCCTGAAGCGATAGAAAAGGATGAGTTAATTATTAAACTCTTAATGAGTTCTATACTTTATGCGGAGTACATAGCTATAATAGTGCTCTTAATAGACTCACCTATGTGAACGTGGAAGTGTGGCCGCTTCCTATGAAAATATTTGGGCAAAATTTACTAGAGCATTCACTATACTAGGATACACGTGCATGACCGTAAAGCAAGGGCTTTTTGAACAACACCTTGGAAAGGTTGTGTGTGTAATGTTGTTAGAGATAGAGTTCAAAACTATGAGTTACTCTAGTATATTCTAAAGCATCAACACTATGCAAAGGTTCAAGTCGAAAGACACCTTTTGCTTATGCATAATCTTATACTTTTAATTGATCAGTTGGTCGATGAAAAATATTTTTATATAAAATTCAAGTGCGGGATTGTTGAAAATAAGTGAATGTTTATAAAAACTAGTGAAGCCAATTTTTTGCCTTGTCCCACATTGCTATTTTAAATCGCTTAGAAGATGTATAAATAGAAAAGAGTTAGCTATTGGGTTTAGGCCCCAAGGGGCACCCACTTTTGTGGAAGGGGAGAGGACCTAGGAAAATGTGATACCACACGCGCGTGCCACCACTACCATCCGTCCGACCGACCGGCCGTGCCGAGTCTGAGTGCGTGTGTGTGAGGTGAGGTGGCATTTTATTTTTTTGGAAATTTGTTTTTTATTAAAATATTTTCCACTCAGAAAAATGGTTGTTATGCTTTCCACCCCTAGACATTACCATTATTATCATAATTGTTTGGAGAGAATTTTCTGGTTAGGGATTCTAGTGATTTTTAGAGAGAAGTGGAAAAATGGACAAATGAATAGATCATGTATTCTCCTAATTTAAGGGGTATATATGTGTATGAAATCCTACGTACGTGGCAAGTTACGTATAAGTGACATGTATACATGGTTACATATGTAGTAAAAATAGAAAGCATATCGCTACAAGTATTACACACTAATAAAGGGAGGTTGTTATATACAGGTCACTCACGGAGAGGGAGGACCATGATCACGTCAAGATATCATAGTTTCACCAGGTCTTGACATCCAAGGCCTTGTCGTTTGATAATGAGGTACTTTTTTCGACTGGGTTGTATGCTCTACCAAATTCATTGGGCCCAAACCATTTGTTAAGTCAACCCTATATTTTCGCTATACCCTAGCAGGGTACCTGTACTTATTAGGTCGTATGTCCATTACATATTTAATATGAAACATTAACTCCCCTATTCTCTTGATTTTGAGAATTCAAGGGAATAATACTTGTTTGTTGATTTTAATTTAAATAAACCACTTTAAATGATTCAATGTATCTAAGTATATAACGGCCACTCAAAAATATACAATTTTTGATCGCGAGGTTATTTAACTACAAAAAATATTGCTTTAATTAATTTTATTTTTTTGTTAAACCTTTCAGCTTTTCGCTCACTTTATAAATTGTAAAGAAATTTACTTTTACCATACGTTTTAACGTAAATTTATTTTTAGATAATTTCGACCCTTTAAATGTTTTCCTATTATTCTACTCTTTCTGCTTGTTATAAAAATACTTAGTCTATTTTTTAGTTCATTTGTTTAATGACGTCAAATGGAGAACTAGTCCATTCTCTATTTTTAGTTCGAGATTCAAATGACCAATATTTACATTAAGTAATTTCTTCTTCTTAATTTTATTTAACATATCTCAAAAGAGAAAAGAGGTGGTTTATCCTATGACGATGTGGTTTATTATTAATTCGAATTTGAAAGGGTAAACCCTTCAGGCTTTCTTCGGGTTTCGTTATTAACTCTAAAAGCAAACCTTCATATAAGAGTTACTTGATTAGGTCTTGTATGCATAGGTGACCCAGGTCGTTTACTTTGACCTGAAGATCTTGGTCTTTAGGTCTCGACTCTCAGGTCGCTAGGCGAATGTTACTATGCCACTCCATTGTTACAGAGGAAAAATTAAGTGATCCTTATGAATAAGGAAGGTGGATGGCCTTGATATTGGATGCCATATATCTAAGCCCTTATTTGTCACGTAGCTTGAGAAGCGGGGCTTTTATTACACTGCACTACACTATGATATGGTATTTTCAAACTAGGAGTAAAGCATGGCCTCATAACGTAAAGATAGCTCATATAACCTAACTACCCCAATGAACCAAGGACCTAAATGCTCTACCTTAATGAAAAATATGCAAATTGATATATCTATATTGCTTCTAATACCAAAGTAGTGGGGTGAACTGAGGTCCCTTTTGAAGGAAATGGTGGAACTTGTCAGAAGAGATTAATAGCCCACATTCAGATACAATATGCCATGGTGAAATATTGACCCACACTTAGATGGGACATGCGAGGGTGAAATATCCAATCCCCCACATGTGCTTCCATAAGAGGAGTAGTTTGCCCTAGAACTCAAGTCTCTTTCTTAAGACGTATTTCAGATTATGAGCGAATCATTTAATAATACCTGTATTGATCATTTAAAAATACCTACATTTTTACCATGTTGAAATACATCTGGCGTCTCAAGTGGGGGAGAGGGGGGGTCAAGGGACTCCACCTCCAATCATGAGGCATAAGATGTGTCCTGTATCCCAAGCGAAAAGGTCAAATGACTTTTCCCAACTTGGGGGCATGAAATAAGATGCCTAAAGCATGATCGTGAGCATATTTCATATCTCGAGTGAGGGGGTCAGGGGACTCCTCCTCCAATCACGAGGTATAGGACATGCGAGGGTGAACCCTACCCCACATGTGCTCCAAATTTTCCTTGCAAGAAGAAAGTCAATACTTTGAAAAACTCATAGTTAAATACTCTTAATATGGGAGGTCATGTATCGACCTTACGCGCCTAAAGAAAACATGGTGCGAACTTCATAATAACTTCATCAATATTTGGATAATGAATTGGTCGTATACGCCATATATGGAGTGAATAGTCCCGCTTTATAATAATTTCATCAACAATCTTTCTTGTCATGATGGGATAAATAATATGACTAGATAAATCCATCAATACGGGAATGAATTGTCAATATCTTGATGAATACCGAATCGCTATGAAAGACCCAAGTATGGGCACTAATAATTAGGACAACACAAGTAAAGTTTACAAGTCATACCTGGTTAATGGACATCGTTAAATAGTCTTCAAAGATCGAATTATTGTCATATGTGAATGAAGTGTTGATCCTTTTATAATTTCTTTTCGGGATGCATGGATTGCATATATCTCAAGGTGCACCAAACTTTACCTCAGTCGCCAAAATCAACCCCTATATCATATAAAGAAGGGCATGTAATGATCAATTCATACATCATATAAACGCACCTCGCTTGAAGCGCATAAGCTTCCCTTATTTTTGTTGGAAACTCTATCCTCATAATTATGGCGATATTCATTATGTTTGTACCCGTGGAATACTTGGACCATGTTGAGCAGTATTTAGTTCTTTCTTAGACTTAAGATTGTTGTTTTTCATGATAGACATATAGCACAACAGAAATCATGAACTGGTGCTAAAGTAGTAAGCGTATAGAACTATATGTAAAAAAAAGTTCAATGGTGCCACCATTTCCAGTGGACAAAATGTTTAGAACAAAGACAACTTCGGAAATCACAAAACCCTAGCTACGCTCATGTCTATCCCAGAGTTCCATTCTCAATTCCAATTCGAAAACATAATTCCTTAAGTTGCTTTCCTACTTATTATCTTAATTTAATTCCAACATCTCTGTCTCTGAAAAACATTGTGCTCATATATAGAACTGATAGCTCCACCAAGGTGAAAAACAGCACGTTGCATACCACTTTATCATATCAATCCCAACAAGTCAATGTCACCTCGCAGGAGTACTAAACTCAAAGCAATCTATGTAACAGGTCGAACAGGCACAGTTCATTCTACATCAATATAGTAATATGTGCAAGCGAGATTAGAGAGACAAGATGTCAAACGATGGGTAACACAGTTCACCTTTTCACATAGGTCAATCCAAACACAGCCCGTAAGTGATTGAATCAATAAGTAATCCAAGAATTAAAGTGATATTTTTTACAATTTCCACTCCGGTTTTGATTCTTAGGCTTCGTGAAAGGCAATCTCACCATAGTTGGGAAAATTAGTAATTCAGAAACTACTGTTTTGCTCATAAATTAGTACTTAGTATTTGGTGTGTCATTAAACACTGAACCGAGTATAAACCAGTTTATGACTTTATTTATTGCTTACTGCACGGTTCTTCTGTGCGAACCAAAAATGGGTCATTTTTTTTATCGGAGATTCAATTCTAATAACTCGGGTGTAATCCTTGCAGCCCCAATGAACGTTGGTTGATGATCTAACCAACCAAACTTGTAACTCCCCATGTCGTTCTTTTTACTCGCTTGTCGCCCAACCTGTTTCGTTCTTCAGATCGTGATGCTGTCAATTTACTTAGCACGTAACTCCACCTTTAGTTCATCACTTAGCACACTGGTTGATAATCGAACCAGCTGCACCAAACCACAAAATAGAGGAAACAACTCTCAAATAACCCCAAACGACATGGAACGAGTTGGGAATGAAACTGGTAACAGTTAACAGCTTGCCTTGTTCATTTAAACATCATAACAGATCGTCCCTGTTAGCAATTTCGCGATTCACTTTACCAGCCTCAACGACCCATGTCATTCTTATTCAAGCGACGTAGGGCATCTATTCGTCTCTTTTCAGTTCACCAGCTCCAACCGGTCAACCTCTAGTTCGTTATTCCTCAAATCACGGCATACCGAGTTCATCTGTTCCAACCCAGCTCGTATCACTTCAAGGCTCTCATAAAGAGTATTGGATTACTTTATGTTGTTGCTATAACTGAGAGAGTTCGAAATTTGGTACTAGAGAAAAAATAGTGGGGTTAATTTTCATTCGGGTCGAGCTAGGCCCAGTTCATTCAAGAGTTTACACAACCCACATCTCCTCAGCACATTTCTACATGTCATTCATTGTGCACAGATTTATGTAGTCCATTTCCAGTTCGTTCATTGCGCATAGATTGGAACAATCTGTTTCCACTTCGCTCAAGAGTCCATAACCCATAAACTTATATTCTCAGCCTATTTCTACAAGTCGTTCATAGCGCATTGGTTTGTGGTTGTTCATGGTGGAGCTGTTTTCAGATTGGAAGCAAATCCACTCACTAGTTCGCAACAGGTATCTCGTTCATCATTTATATAAACTGATCAGTTCTTCCAGGAAGAAATGGCCAGAGAAATGATGGCAGGTGTCTAACGCAGCTCGTCTTTATCACACCAGAACTAATTAGAGATCGACTTCCATTATTCATAATTTTACTCGCTTTGTACCAGTAACACGAGCTTGTAATCGACTTCCACGGATCACTGGTTAACCAGGCTACGAGATAGAGCTATTTGTTCATTTAAACATTACAATAGATCATCAATGTTCGCGATTTATTCAGGCTATAGTTCCCACTTTGACTCAATCCGAGTCAGATAATCCCAAATATTGTCTTGTATACGCTGGCAGCTACCCAGATTGTGATTCACTTTTCTAGCCCAATGACCCATATCTCCCCAGGTTGTCGACTTAGCGAGCTCGATAATGGTGGTCATGATAGAGATGGTTTTAGAATATTCACCCTCTTTGCAAGTGCTAGGTACCACAGCCTGTCATTCGTTGCTTTCACATCCACCTAACGGCCCAGCCCGGATTGATCCGGAAATATAGCTTCCTCAGTTAGTGTCCTATAAATTTCAATCGCCGGTGAGAGAAATGGGTTTATTACTGGCAAAAATGTGGAGTGATAGCGAGGTCTGGTACCAAACATAATTAAATGCCATTCCACCCCGCTGCCCAACTGCGCGAGATCTACTTTGTATCTTTTGATCACCCAACTGACCGAGATCTACTTTGCTTCTCCTAATCACCCCGTTTTTCCAACATTTTTATGTTGCAAATTTCCCCAAAATACGAGATAATTTTTGGCTCAAAATCATACCAACATTTCTTCAAAACGAAATGTTTTGTTAAGATCAGCAGTTAACATTTCAGTAGATATGGCATATAGAATTCGTCTTAAAATTGTTGGAACAAATATGTGAAAAAACTATGTAAGAACAATATTACCGATATACTGAAATATAATGCTTGGGTTGAGTCGCGGTGGGTCATTTTCTTTAAGGCGTTTGTCTGCTGACTGTAAAGCAAACACTCGTCGTCACAGGGATAAAATAGCCGAGAATCTTTTTCTATCTGGAACTTCTTGATGAAGTCCGGAATACTACACCTCTCAAATATTTATGTTGCTCGGAAATCTGAGAAAACAATTCTGAATTTTCTTTTCTTTGATTTTGCTATGAAAATCGTAGAACTATTTTTGAGTTGTTAAGTTATCTCCTAAACTGAGGGCTATTGCCCCTTTTTATAGTGGAAAAATATGTGTAACGGTCATATAATTATGAAAATAACGGACACATAATTATGAAAATAACGGACACATAATTATGAAAATAACGGTCATAAAAGTAACGGTCACATAATTATGAAAATAACGGTCATAAAAGTAACGGTCACATAATTATGAAAATAACGGTCATAAAATAATAAACAATATTTTTTTATTTAAATTCATTTCCAACACCTATTAGCTCTCACATGGATCTAAGAACAACCGGAAAAGGACGACCAATGCTTGTTAATTTAGCTCGTGGTTGGGTGATTTGGACTAACGCTTTGTCATCAATTCACTCCTAGTCTGCATTCACCACGATTCATCGTGGTCCTGCTATAGCGACCTACAAGTCGCCTTGTCCTCAGTGTCAAATCCATCAACACGGATTGTGTGAGTGCTCGTTATTCTAGCTCGCTACCTATTCATGTCCATTTTTTGTGTACAAGTAAATTTCCCTAAAATGAGATAATTCTCCTTGGAATAAAAATGAAGGTCTCAAATGCCAACTATGGACTAGAAAGATTTGAGTTCCCATAGACGACGCCAATTGTTTGGAGAGAATTTTCTGGTTAGGGATTCTAGTAATTTTTAGAGAGAAGTGAAAAAATGGACAAATGAATAGATAATATATTCTCTTCATTTAAGGGGTATATATGTGTATGACATCCTATGTACGTGGAAAGTTATGTAAAAGCGACCTGTATACATGGTTACATATGTAGTAAAAATAGAAAGCATATCGCTACAAGTATTACACACTACTAAAGGGAGGTCGTTATATACAGGTCGTGCATAGAGAGGGAGGACCATGATCACGTCAAGATATCATAGTTTCACCAGGTCTTGACATCCAAGACCTCGTCGTTTGATAACAAGGTACTTTTGTCGACAAGGTTGTAAGCTCTACCAAATTCGTTGGGTCCAAACCATTTGTTAAGTCAGCCCTATATCTTTGCTATACCCTAGCGGGGTACCTGTACTTATTAGGTCGTATGTCCGTTACATATTTAATACCAAACAATAATGGCCACACATTTTCTAAAACCTATAAATAGAAGGCCTCAACTCTTAGTTCCTACACAACAATGTGCAAATTCATCTCACTAAGAAAAAAAATTCTCTCAAAAAGATAAAGAAGAAGATCCTAAATTACTTTTGAGTTTTCCGAGCAACAAATTTTTTATAGGTGTAGCATTCTGGTCTTCATGAGTGCAATGAAGTTCTGAGACAAAAAAAAAACAAAGATTCTGGGTTGTTTTATCCTGGGGATAACAAGGCTGTGTTTACTTGCACAAATTTTGGTAGAGCCGTGAAACGTATTAAAGAGAGTTACCTAGTCCGCGACTCAACCCAAGCAATTCATTTTAAGTTATCGGTAATATTGTTTTAACATTGTTTTCACTTACTTGTTTCAATGGAGATGCTTCACAAAAGATTAACACATTCCTGAAACGAGGGCTTAGATGGGCCATCTATAATATTCTAATAAAGCTTTGCAACATCCATCTTCAGTATTTTGATCTTTCATATATATTGGTATAGTATTTTATTCAAAGAAAAACAAATAAGAGAAAAAAAAGCTTAAATGAACTCACCCTTTAAAAAGTGACAAAAAAAAGTTAAAAGAAAATTACAAAAAATAACACCTTTAAACTTATAACAACAAAAATAACATCCAATAATATTAAATGAGGTCTAATTAAAAGATATTTAAAATTAAAGATGTCTAAATGATGTAGTTCAATTTGAACAACGTCTTATATAACGTGACAATTGTTCAGAATGAAAAAGTGTACTAGACATTTTTTAATAGTTCAAATATATGAGATTGATATAAATAATTATGTGATTATAAATTTTAAGAATATTATTTTTATTATTTTTTAAAAAAATTAGAGAAAACCTTCGTATTTCTATTGTCTACTATTACTATTTAAAAATAAAATAAATACCTTATTAATTACTATGAATATAACTTGATTTAATAGTGAAATTTATCTTTGCAAATCACTAAAAAAAATAAATACATTGTTAGGTTGTTTTTTAGTAATTACAAATAGAAATACTAATAAAACATCATTGCATATATGTCCTGTGTGAGTAGAGGTAGCAATCATACTATGTTAGTTGCATTTTTATCACGTTGGTTTTGTATTATTCATATAATCTTTTGATATTAACATTAACTAAGATTTAATTTGAATACTTTTAATATTAAATGAGTTTAAATAATTATAATTTAATTTAAATAATGTATCCAAGTTTTTTAATGATAAAAATATATAAATTAGTTATAAAAAGATACTATTTTTTTAATTAAAAAAGTTTAATGATATTTATTATTATTATTTATAAAATGATTATATTAGTTTCCATAAAAATTAAGTATACCTTTTGTTTTATTCTAAAACTTAGTGACCGATAACTTTCTATGAGATTTATGAGTAGTGAATAGGTATGGAGAGGGGTAATAAGAAATTTTTTTACATCTTACATATTTTAATATATTAAATATTAAATATAAAATCTATAAATTAGAGAAAATAAATTCACGTGTTAAAATTCTATAATTTAATTCTTATTTATAGATGTATGAGTTTTTTTAAATTATATTTCATTTATTGAAACAAAGAATAAAAGAATAATTAAGTCAATAAAATGAAAATATGTTAAATCATTCTACATTACAAAATTAGTTTTATCGTAAAAGAATAGTAGTCAATTTCTAATCTTTAAACATTAAAAAAATAAATTATAGTTGTTTTATACATAATGAATGGCTAGCATCATTCTTTAGTGATTTTATTTTTATAAATTAGATACATTAGTCATATTTCTTAATATTAGTCCACTTCAATCACACATTTTGGACACTTTAGTAATTCTTTGTTAATTTTATTATAGGATATTTTTTTATTGTAAAAACTTAAATTAAATTAAAATAAATTGTATTAGTGAGAGTCCTTTAAATAGATGTTTAATGATAAAAATGTCTCAAAATAAAGTAAATTAAAATCATCAAAATTTGACTAAAATAATTAAAGTGTCTATTAATATAAAAATAATAATAATGTGATTAAAATATATCAATTTAAAATAAAGTTATTAATATATTTAATTTTTAAAATTAAAATAACCTCAATTATAATTATTTTAATAAATTATCTTTAAATTTTATTGAAAATAAAAAATATATGATTTATATGTCGGCTAAAAGCTCATAAATTTTACACAAAATAATGATTGAGGCTTAATTTCAGTTTAACACCTAACGTGGCTACACAAGCAAGGGAACTTTTGTATTAGGCACCCAAGAAAACAATAACAAAATTTCTATATTAGTGCCTAAATAAGATCTGCCTAATTGTATGAAATCTTTTTGGCATATAAAAGTTCTGAAGTTAAAGTACGAGGTGCTTAAGTTTGTACTGTGGCTAAATTACATGAAATCCTTTTGGCATATAGAAATGCATCTGGTTTGAGTCTCATACGTGCGTGGTTTGTATATATATATATATATATATATTATTATAAGAGTATTAGGGCTACAAAAGAAAAGGTATATATATATTAATATTTTTACCAATTTTAGCCTTAATATTATAATAATAATCCATTTGAAACAATTTATTTGATATAGTAATAATATGATTAAAATTTTATTGATATGTAATTACTAAAATTTTATTCATTTAAAATAAATTTTTATGGTTTAACTATATAGCATAATCTTCATCATAAATATAGTTTTATTTTTAATTTTATTTATGATGTGTATATTTTTTTTATATATAACATAAAATATAATTTTCATATTTTAAAAAATACAGTATATATATTTTTCTCATAAATAAAAAGTAATTTTTAAGAAATAAAAGTTAAACCACTTAAAAAATGAAAAGATATTTGATTAATTTACTTGCATTATTGTGGAGGAAAAAAGAGTATTTTTATTTGTATTAAGTGAGTATCATCTTATTATATCCATTTTTTTATTCTTTGTCATACAATGATATTCTTCTTTACTAAAGTGAGAATGTTACGGATTTGACCCTTTATCGAGTCAGTTAGGTTCTCCTTAGTCACCTTTGCGGACAATGACAATCTACAAAGAGTACCATCTCTAGAGGTCATATGCGTCACGATTTTTGACATGGTCGTTATTGTTTTACTCAGAAAATGACCGTTATTTTTATTTACTTAGAAAATTTCGTTATTTTTATTTACTTAGAAAATTTCGTTATTTTTCTGTACTCAGAAAATGACCATTATTTTTTCATTACACAGAAATATCCGTTAAATGGTCGTTCATCTTTCCACCCAGACATGATCGTTATTATTATAATGGCCACACGTTTTCTCAAACCTATAAATAGAGGACTTCAGCTCTCAGTTTCAACATACCAATTTGGAAACATTTATTACTAAGAAAAAACTCTTAGAAAAAAAGAAAAGATCCTAAATTGTTTTGAGTTTTCCGAGCAAAATATTTTTATAGGTGTAGCATTCCGATCTTCATCACTATAGTGAACTTCGGAGACAGAAAACAAAGATTCTGGGTTATTTTATCTTGGTCACGGCGAGGTTGTGTTTGCACAATTTTAGGCCGAGCCGCGAAACATCTTAAAGAGAGTTACCTAGTCTGCAACTCAACCCAAATAGTTCATTTCAAGTTATCAGTAATATTGTTCCTACATTGTTTTTACGTACTTGTTTCAAAAAATTTAAGACGATTTTTTATCTACCATGTCTATTGAAATGTTAACTGTTGATCTCAACAAACCGTTCCATTTTAAGGGAATACACTGTGAAAGATGGAGATAAAAAAATGTTATTTTTCTTAACCATGAAAAAGGTTGCTTCTTTTATTACTATCAAAAAACCAACACTGTCTAATCCTGCTACTGAAGCTACAACTAAGGATTTAGACACCTGGATGGAAAATGGTTTTCTATGTAAAAATATTATTCTTAATGGATTAGCTGATGACTTGTACGATTATTTTAATTTGATAAGTCTGCTAGGGAAATTTGGGATGCTCTTCAAAAGAAGTACGACACTGAGGAAGCTGGAACTAAGAAGTATGTTGATAGTAGATATATGAAGTACCATATGATTGATGGTAAATCTATGAAAGCTCAATCACACAAACTGTAGAATATAGCATGTGAAATAACTTCTGAAGGTATGAATTTAGATGAACAATTTCAAGTAGTTGTTATTATAGATAAATTACCCCTTGCTTGGAAAGATTTTAAGAATGTACTTAGACATAAAACTAAGGATTTTTATTTAGAAAACAAGATTAAAGAGATTAAGTACTCGTTGTCTCAAACATCAGTACCAACAAGAAATCCTCCTCTACAATTCTGAAACATAAAGGAAGAAATATGAAAAATCAGAATCCCAATAATAACCAAAACCACAACCACCAAAATAGAGACAGAAACTATCCTTCCCAGAATGGACCTCAATCTCCCTTAAGTTGTAATAGACCTGGCCACTTGGCCATAAACTGTTAGAACAAGAATCGTCCTACCTTGTAGGCAAACCTTACCAAAGATCAACTTATTACTATGATATCTGAAATCAATTTTGCTGGTGGATCTAAGGGGTGATGGGTGGACACTGGTGCTTCTCGCCATGTTTGCTATGATCGAGACTTGTTCAAGTCCTATTATGAGTCTGAGGATAACAAAGTGTTGCTAGGTGACTCCCACTCCACTAAAGTTGCTAGTACTAGTGAGGTGGAATTGAGGTTTACCTCTGGAAAGACGACAATCTTGAAGGATGTCCTACATACTCGAGATATGAGAAAGAACTTAGTTTCGGGATATCTTTTCAACAAAGTTGGGTTTATTCAAACTATAAGGGTTGATTTATATATAATAACTAAAAATAATATATATTTTGGGAAATGGTACACCACTGATGGCATGTTGAAATTAATAAAGCTTCTTCTTTTGCTTATATACTGAGTTCTTTTAATATTTGGCATGCTAGACTTTCTCATGTTAATAAGCGCATAAGCAAGAACATGAGTAACTTAGAACTATCTTTGAATGATTTTGAAAAATGTGATTTTTGTAGTCACGCCAAAATAACTAAAACTTCACATAAGTAAGTAATTAGAGAATCTGAACCTTTAGAATTAATACACTATAACATATGTGAACTTGATAAAAATTTAACAAGAAATGAAAAGCATTATTTTATAACTTTTATAGATGACTGTTCAGATTACACTTATCTATTTCTAATGAAAAATAAAAGTGAAGCGTTTGACATGTTTAAAATATATATGACTAAAATTAAAAATCAACTTAATAGAAAAATAAAAAGGTTTCGAAGTGATAGAGGCATTGAATATGATTCCAATATTTTCAATGATTTTTATAAAACTCATGGGATCATTCATGATAAAACTATACCTTATTCTTCTGAAATGAATGGCAAAGCTGAAAGAAAAATATAACATTTACTGAATTAGTTGTTGCAATTTTATTAAACTCTGGTGCTACTTCTCATTGGTGGGGATAAATTTTATTAACTGTTTGCTATATGCTAAATAGAGTGCCTAAATCTACTAGTAAAATTTCACTATATGAAATTTTGAAAAATAAGAAACCTAACTTAACTTATTTTGAGGTAACTAGATTATCAAATTTTTCATGCCACTTAGGGTTGTTTAGCATATGTTAGGATCCCTGATCCTAAAAGAAATAAGCTTGCTAGTAGAACATATGAATGTGTATTCATAGGATATGTTGTGCATAGTAAAGCTCATAAATTCTATGACTTAAATGATCATGTAGTTATAGAATCAAATGATGATGACTTCTATGAACATAAGTTTCCCTTTAAATTAAAAAAATAGTGGGGACTTGTCTTCTAATAGTTTACCTATAATTACAACTAGTGCACAAAATTAGGAATTAAACACTAAAATCAAGAGAAGTAAACGAGGTTGAACCTTAAGGATTTTTGGTCTAATTTTTATGCTTACACTTTAGAGATCCCCAAACTCTTAAAGAAGCATTATCTTCTTTAGATGCCAACTTATGGGAAGAAGACATAAATGATGAAATGGACTCTCTTGAGTATAATAGAACTTGACATTTAGTTGACTTACCTCCTGGTTGCAAAACCATAGGATGTAAATGGATACTAAAGAAGAAATTAAAACCCGATGGTATTATTGAAAAATACAAAGCTCATCTTGTAGTTAAAGGCTATAGGCAAAGAGAAAATGTAGATTTCTTTGATACCTTTTCACCAATCATATGAATAACTTCCATAGATATACTTTTCTCTCTTGTTACTATCCATGATTTAGTAGTGCACCAAATGGATGTCAAAACTACTTTCTTAAATGGTGACCTAGAATAAGAAACTTATATGGACCAACCTGAAGGTTTTGTTATCCCAGGTCAAGAAAATAAAGTTTGTAAACTAGATAAATACTTTTATGGTCTAAAACAAGCATATAAGCAATGCCATGAAAAATTTGATAATCTAATTATCTCACATGGATTCAAAATAAAGCAAAGTGACAAATGCATTTATTATAAATTAGAAAATGACATTTGCACTATTATATGTTTATATGTGGATAACATGCTTATTTTTGGATCAAATATTCATGTTGTGAATAATATGAAAACTTTGTTAAGTACTAAATTTGATATGAAATATCTTAGAGAAGCGAGTGTAATCCTTGGCATAAAGATTACTAGGTCTAAAAAGGGAATTTTTGTATATCAATTGCATTAGATTGAGAAGATCTTAAAGAAATATAATTACTTTAACTACAAACCTGCATGTACTCCTTATGATCCTAATGTAAAGTTGTTCAACGACACCGGAGATAGTGTTAAACAAACTGAGTATGCAAGTACCATTGGTAGCTTAAGTTATGCTACGAATGCACTAGACCAGACATAGCTTATGTTATGGGAATACTATGTAGGTTTACTAATAGACCTAGTATAGAGCATTAGAATGTTATTGAAAGCTTATGAGATATCTTAAGAGAATTATAAACCTTATATTACATTATAAAAAGTTTCCATATGTTCTAGAAGGATACTGCGATACTGATTGGAACACTTTTTCAAAAGACTCCAAAGAAACTAGTGGTTATATATTTAGCATAGCTGGTGGAGATATTTCTTGGAAGTCTAAGAAACACACAATATTGGCTCAATCTACAATGGAGTCTGAAATGATAGCATCAACTACTGCTAGTGAATAAGCAGGCTGGTTAAGAAGTCTATTAGTTGAGATCCCTTTATGGGAAAGACTGATACCAGCTCTTCTGATCCACTACAATAGTACTACAACTATTGCAAAGGTTCAAAACCATTACTACAATGGTAAGAGATGACAGATACGTCGTTAGCATAGTACTATTAGAGAATTTCTCTCTACAGGAGCTATAAGAGTGGATCATATATGTTCTGATGAAAATTTGGTTTATCCTTTGACGAAAGGAATGAGACTGATGCCCTTAGAATGAATAGTCACTCATGATGGTAATCTAAATTATAGATTGGAGATCCCAATAAATAAGTTCAATGGGTAATAACAAGTCATGAAGTGATATGAGAAGAATGACGCTATTTTGAAGTCTCATTCTATATTGTTAGAAGCATGAAGTTATGAAACGATAGCAAAGGATGAGTTAATTATTAAACTCTTAATGAGTTCTATACTCTATGTGGAGTGGAGTAAATAGTTACAGGAGTACATAGGTACAGGAGTGCTCTTGATAGACTCACCTATGTGAATATGGAAGTTTGGTCCCTTCTTATGAAAATTTTTTAGGCAAAATTTACTAGAGCACTAAATTGGGATACACGTGCATAGCCGTAAAGCATGGAATTTTTGAACTATACCTTGGAAAGATTGTGTGTAATATTGTTAGAGATAAAGTTCAAAACTACGAGTTACTCTAGTATATTCTAAAGCATCAACACTATGCAAAGGTTCAAGTTGATAGACACCTTTTACTTATGCATAATCTTATACTTTTAATTGATCGGTTGCTCGATGAAAACTATTTTTATATAAAATTCAAGTGGGGGATTGTTGGAAAAAAGTGAATTTTTGTAAAATAAATTATGTCAATGTTTTGCATTGTCCCACTTTGCTATTTTACATCACTTAGGAGATATATAAATAGAAAAGGATTGGCTATTGGGTTTTATCCCTAAGAGGCACCCATTTTTGTGGAAGGGGAGCGGACCTAGGTAAATGTGATACCACACACGTGCACATGCTACTGCTGTCTGTTCATTCGGGTGTACGTGTGTGTGAGATGAGGTGAAGTGACATTTTGTTTTTTGGAAATTTTTTTTTGTTAAAATACTTTTTCACTCAGAAAATAGTCGTTACTTTTTTACTCAGAAAATGACTGTTATTTTTATTTACTTAGAAAATTTTGTTATTTTTCTTTACTCATAAAATGACTATTATTTTTTCATTACTCAGAAATATCCATTAAATGGTCGTTCCTCTTTCCACCTAGACATGATCGTTACTTTACCTTTCATAAAATGGTCGTTCCTCTTTCCAACTAGACATGACCGTTATTATCATAATGGCCATACATTTTCTCAAACCTATAAATAAAGGGCTTCAGTTCTCAGTTTCAACATACCAATTTGGAAAAATCTATTACTAATAAAAAACTCTTAGAAAGAAAAAAAAAAGATGCTAAATTGTTTTGAGTTTTCCGAGCAACAAAATTTTATAGGTGTAGCATTTCGGTCTTCATTAGTGTAGTGAAGTTCTGAAACAGAAAACAAAGATTATGAGTTATTTTATCTTGGGCACAATGAGGTTGTGTTTATTTGCATAATTTTAGGCAGAGTTGCGAAACGTCTTAAAGAGAGCTACTTAGTCCGTGACTCAACCCAAACAGTTTATTTCAGGTTATTGGTAATATTGTTCCTACATTGTTTTAACGTACTTGTTTCAACAACGTGTTTCTGAAAGCCACGCTACACGTATGGGTTTTCATTGTAAACACATTATGATGCCTTTTGACCAGTATTTTCTCTTTCCAAGAAACATGGTATAACAGATCTATGTCTATTTTACATCATCCAATGGTTCAGATTTAATATGAGTTCAAAAGCCTAATTGTTTCCTTGTAAATACCTAAACATCACCCCTTAAACATAATTAGTAGTAGAAAGACATGAAAATTGAGAGAAAAAATTATTTTGGAGCTTTCTTGAAGTATTTTTGAAGGATGATTCAATAAGTACAAGGTTAAAGATTTTTGCATCTAACCTATTTAACTTTAATTTCTCATCAAAATAATAAGATTCTTATCTCTTTCCTCTCTTAATAATTATGAATTATTTAGTTATTTTTTAAATTTGTTGAATATGTCTAATTAAACAATTCATCATGATTATGAGTAATTTTAAACCCTAAATTATGATTTAATTTGAATTATGGTTTAATTAAAATTTTAATTTTAAATTTTTTGATGTATTTAATTTTACGTTTGAGTGTCAAAACATTCTAATTCTTGAATTAGATGTATAATCAGTATGATATTTAGGTTTACTTATTGCTTAGATTACGAAGTTAGTTTGAGATTACTATTTTTATAATTGAAGTTGCAAGTTATAGTTTTTATATAATTAAAATTAAATGCTTAGGTTAGAAATTATTAACGTTATCAATTTCATCTAATTTATCATTACTTGTTATCATTATAATGTAACAAATAAATTAAATATAGTAGTCATAATATTAGGTTGTTTATGAATTAAGTTGATTAATAATTGAGTTATTAGTCAATTAAAGTAAGAATAATAGAGAATTTTAAACAAACCTAAATTCTCAAAGCTAAAATTGAGAAATTAAAAAGGGGTCCTAAAATTATGTTAAAAATTTAAGTCTTGGAAATTAAGTGAATCATAACATGATAAATTGGATTGTAATGTACTGTAATGAGAGTCATGTAATTACATATTTTTCTTATTGATTTCAAAAATCATTTTTTGCTATTTTATTATATTTTATTATTTTATTTTTGAAAAAAATATTTAAAAATCCCTAATAATTTGTGATATTTTAGAATTTAATTTTTAGACCGATAATTAATAAGTTTAATTAAAATTAAATATTTGATATTCCATTTTTGATTCATCAACTATATTTGTGATCATATAACAAACTTTTCATATACAATTCAACTATTTAGTGTTAAATTAATTTTGATCAACATAATACAACATTTTTCATAATTTTAATCATATATTTTATACTTCTGGGGAAATGTTTCAAATATAAGCTTCAACTTCGGATTTAAAATGTAATAAAACATTATATTTTCAATGTCTCGATGTAATATTATATAGAAAATTATTCATCCTCCAAATGATGAGTATTAGCACAATTACTTAGTAAATTTATCCCATTATATTTCATTCTTCTGAAACTTTCTACTATATTGTGCTTAAATTTTGTTATATATGATGTGAAACATAATTCAATTGGAGAGTTCTCATTGTTTTCCGCATATATGTACTTTAACAATTCTTTCCAAAATTATTGAGCTCCTAGCTTAATTTAGTTTGTTTAAGAATGATTACTACTAGCCAAATAATAAAAATAAAATAAAAAATAATGAAAATTAAACACATTAATTTTAAGGTTAATTTAAAAATAAATAATGAGAAAATAATGAAGCAACACAAAGAAATGTAAAACAAATAATTTCATTATTTGTGATGCAATTTATCTAATGAAATCAATCAATGTGATAGTTACTAGCTAAGGAGAAAATTTTATATACCACTTATTGTATATCCCTTATTAATATTAATATTGATTCATTTCTTACATCTTACTATAATTGTAAACATAACTAGTAGAACTCCACTTCTAATGGTACTCTAAAGTGTTTCATTCAAGTAAATATGAACACCATATTTACTGTAATAATTTTTGCCAATCTCATACGCATTGCCATAAAATCAACTTCAGGGAACAATTAAAAAATTTAATTTTTATTTTAATAATATTAGCATAAAGGTATTTTCATATATGCTTTCTACACCGATAGTTCACGAGAAAATTTAATTTGGAGGATGGCTAAATATTACCAAAATTTTGATCATATTATTACTATTTTGGAAGTTCATGCACTTAAGATAAGAAAAATATATTACTAATTATTTGTTTTCAGCACTTATAGCCTTTCAATATATATATATATATAGTTTTGGTAACCCTTTCTCCGTACCATTTAAATAGGATTGTTCTGACTATATAAAACATTTGAAAATTAACTTTTAATAATATAATTAATTTGAACCTTCATACAATCCTTCGTATACATGCTAAATTTTCTCATTTTAATAAATTACGTTGATATATATCATTTACATAGATGTTAAATTATGATTTATGTTCAAAATTATATGAACTTTCAATCATTTGGAAAGCTTTCATTATCTATGGCAAAATTAGACATAACATTTTTATTGATACCGATTTTTATCAATATTAAGTAGAACTGTATTTTGTGAATCTACGAAATGAACAAACTGTTAGAATCTTAAATCACTTTGTGGATGGATAATCTTTGACCCTTTGATACTTAAATCAGTAATTGTAAGATGAAGGTTATAGGAGATCCACAATCTCGCTCTAAGATTATACAAAAATAGAGTCTTAACTATGATTCTCTATATCCAAGTGATATTTCAAGTTCAACTTTTTATAATTGTGTTCATATTTGAATATATATATATATATACATATAGGATAACATATTAACTTGATGGATGTCTCTTGTCGGGATGTGATTGACTTGTTGTAATTTTGTAAACATATATCCTTAATTATCCCTTTAAGATAATTGAAGGATAATCATTGAATTTTTATCTCTTTAAGATAACTATTACTACTACAAAACATACATATGGCCTCGGTTTTTAACTGTGACCGTAGGTCTATGGTCACGGTTATAAGAACCGAGGCCTGAGTGATAGAGACCATAGGTAACGACCTATGGCCTCAGTTTTCTAATAATCGAGACCATATGATATACATAAATTAAAAAAATACAATTATATATTAATTACAATATTAAAAATCAATATAAATTACAATAAATTTATTAAAAATAATATTATATTAAAATTAAAAGTATAATTACATTATTGAGTTTATTATACACTAAAAATTATTAAACAATGTACAATAGAAATAACTTCAGCATAGTATTTATTTTTATATATTTTGAGACTCAAAACACAGTTCGCCTACTGCCTGGTGCGCTGGTGTGCCTGGTGCCTGCTACGCTGGTGGGCTAGAGCTTGTTGTTCCCTGGTATGTTGGTGCTCCTAGTGCCTGGTGCACTAGTGTATTGGTGCCTGCTGCATTGGTGTGTTGGTGCTTACTGCACTGGTGTGCTGGAGTCTGCTACGCTGGTGTGCTGGTGTTTGTTGCATTGGTACGTTGGTGCTTGGTGCATACTACATTGGTATGCTGGTGCCTAGTGCCTGCTGCTCTGGTGTGCTAGTGCCTACTTCCCTGGTATACTGGTGCGCTTGGTGCCTGGTGTACCTATTAGGTTATGCAAGCATGTAATAAGAATGAACCATATACACAGTGTACAATAGAAATAACTTGAACATAGTATTTATTTTTATCTATTTTGAGGCTCAAAACACAGTGCACATAGGTACTTACATAGGTATTTATTTTTATCTCTCATTAATTAAGCTAATTAAGCACAACTATGGTGTGATAGCAAAAGGAGACACTGATAAAAGAAATAGACAATCATAAATTTTAATTATAGTGACCTAAATGGAATTAACTTGCTTATTTGAAGCTTACAATGTTTGTTCAATTAAGATGTCCATTTATGTTTTCAATTCTAATCATCCAAAGGCCATTCAAATTACATTTATAATATTCACACTGGCCAGCTAAAATTTCTCTGGTGAAACCACTCTGCAACAAAAATAGGAAAATATACAATTACTCATTACAAGTTAATTGGTAAATAGCACCACCCAAACGAACCAACACCAGCACCAAGCCAAGCACCAGGAAACCACACGTTCCATAAACCATACCAAGCGACCTTGATGAGCGAAAACCGGCATCGCCGATTCTCGCAAATACTTTGGTTTTAATATTTGTAAAACTCTCGCAAGTGCACGAATCATTTCGTAGAAAATGATAGGTATACTCCCAAGGTCGATCTAAGGAAGGAATGTATGTGGTTTTTAATTTATTATTCAAACTTTTAAAAATGAAATTAAATCCTAAACATCCTGTCACGATAGTTTGGTTTTTGTGTTCCTAATCTAATAACATAAAATAAACATATATACAGATTAATTAAATATAATCTAAAAACATAAAAATAAACATAGATACAAATTCAATAAATATTTATCTAAAAATAAATATAAATACAGATTCAATAAATATTCATGCAAATTTTATCATTTATATTAGTGGAGTATTTATGGATATAATAACTAAATTAATTATGCTTGCTCATATTATCTAGGTTATTAAAGATATAAATTGATATTTTATTGATTCTCTCTTTTTTGTATGAATACCACCTTTGGTGGGGTTAGATATTCTTTGTTAACTAAACAAATCAATTAACACCTACAAGTGGGTTGATAACTAATTTGGTTAATTAAATTAATTCCTTTTTCTAAGAGATTGAAAAATGAACCATTTAAATGCCACCTTTAGTGGGTTTGACACTTTTAACTTTATCCAGGGTTTCCAAGTTAAACTTAGGAATTTAGTTATCCCAGTACTAACTTTCAAGTTTTAAAACCACTATTGAAAACATGTTGTCAATACATTTTCACATAATAATTCTTATAAAAACTTTTGAAATAGAGCTTCACTCTAACTACCTAAGCGATTGTACATTAACAAATAAAAGAAAGCACTACTCTAAATTAGACCGGATAACTAAACCTTAAAATCTAATTTTCGATTTAAGTTTGTAATGAAAAATAATATATTTCTCTCTAACATCCTTAATATAAAATCTTGAATAAAAATAAAATCAATTCTTTTTAGAAATTTTCACCTATTTAATATTTCTCGCAAGCATAACAACGTTATTATTATATCATGATTATAAATTAGCAGCATGCAGTTAAATTTAATCACAGAACAAATTAAATATAACATGTAAGAATAAAGCAAAATAACTGTAAAGAAAATAAAATCCTTACGTAACTTCGATGCTATTCCCCGTTGCTAGAAAACCTACAAGCGGAATTTGCACTTCCATTTATTGAATCAAAATCTAAATTATTACAAAAAAATTACAAGTTGCTCTCAAAAAGAGAAGAACTCTAAACCTAAGAGAATTGAACTAAAAACTAAGAGAAAAACTCCAAGAAAAGCTTAGAAACTAAGAAAGAAACTAAGAAAAACTCAAAAACTAAGAAATGAGAGAAAGAAAGAAGAGAGAAGTGTGGTTTTTAGGTGTGCTTTGAAGTGAATGGAAGTGGGTATTTATAGGTGAGGATGGAGAGAAAAATGAGTAAAAAAATGTTAAAAAAATATTAAAAAATTAAAAACGCGGTAATGGACATGTTGAGGTCATCAATGACGCCAAGATGACGTCAGGCTGCGTGAAAAAATGGGGTGAAAACGCTGGCCATGCTACGGTCATGGCCGCTAAGCTGTCATGTTAGCTGTTGCCGCGCTGCCCCGGTCTGGGAACGGCACAGCGTTGCGGCGCGCACGGAATGGAGTCAACGCACATGGCGCCACAGAAGTACGGGCGCTTCGGGATGCATACTGGTATCGGCGTTGGTCAAGCGGCACAGGCTCTGGCGCCGCGATTTTGCCTTTTTGACATTTTTGACCTTTTCGACCCATTTTGTCCAATTTTTTCCATGTTTGTTTCACTTTTTCCCACTTATTTATTAATATATTTGTGATGTATTGCTTCAAGTATTCTTCTTTGAGTCTTTACATTACGTTTTTAGGCCAAAATTCCTGAAAAACAATAAAAATACCCGTGATTCCGAAAAAGACAAATTTATATAAATATATGATAAAACATATAAATATATATATTTTTAATCAATTAATGTGCATAAAATCATGGTTATTTTAGTGCTTTTTGAGCACTCATCAGACCTTCCCAACAAATTTTCATAACCTATCTAAGAAATATCCAGCATCCAAATTTCTCAACATAAGCAAGCCTTTAGGCAGCTAGAAATAACCTCTACGTACCGATCAAGATTTGGTACCAAGACTCATTTATAAAGGAAAAGATGAGTTCATGTTACCAAAAAGATTCAAGCAGTAGCCAAGGAACTACTATGGTGAGAGTGGAACAAAGGCTGGAATGCGGTGCGAGAGTGGAATAGATGATGGAACGTGGTGTGAGAGTGGAATAGATGCTGGAACGTGGTGCAAGAGTGGAATAGATGATGGAACGTGGTGTGAGAGTGGAATAGATGCTGGAACGCGGTGCAAGAGTGGAATAGAGGCTGGAACGCGGTGACACAAGAGTGGAACATAGGATGGAACGTTGTGACGGGAGGTTGGAATGCGGTGACACAAGAGTAGAACAGAGGATGGAACGTGGTGGCGCGAGGTTGGAACGTAGCACGAGGGTTTTGAGAAAAGAAGATAATATATAGTTATGCTAGGTTTCGCGCGAGCAGTGAGGGAAATTTTATAAGTAATATATATATATATATATATATATATATATATATACATACAGCAAAAAAAAAGAAAAAAATTTGAAAAAAATTGGAAAACGAAAAATAAAGAAAAAGAAAAAGGAAAAAAAGAGGAAATTAAAAGAAAAAAATTGATAAAAAATTTGGTGTTTAGTATGAAAGAGAGAAAATTGAGAGAGAAAAATAAAAAAGAAGAGGAAAACAAATTGGTAAAAAATTTTGGTATTTGGTGTAAATTAAAGAGAGAAAATTGATAAAGTATATCTATGGCCTCGGTTTTAGAAAAATTGAGGCCAAAACCCTATAGCCTCAGGTTTTCTAATAATAGTGGCTAAATGTCCGAGACTATATATATATATATTAGTAGTGTATCTTGCGATTATACTTATCCGATAATTAGACACTTATTGGGATTGGCCCACAAGGCTCTTTATTGACCAGAACTACTCTTTGATTGCTATGTGGGATGTACGAAATTACACCCAACATCAATGCCTCAGAATTTCTGGCCTTTAGGCTAGAAGGTTTGATCATAATTTATATCGATACTTGTGTTCAATTTCCCTTATAATTATCCTGGCGACAAAGAGCTTACCCTTGCATGATTTTTTACCTACCCAAGTGAATGCTTTATGACATGTCTAGCTATTCGAAATATGCATGACAATATCCTATTACTGGTGATGTTTTCAAAATTTCAATCAAACTTTCGGTTAGAAAATTATGTCGAAGTCTATGTTTTTATTAAGAAAGTCAAACTTCTTTTATTTTGGAGGGAATTTCAACATTCAAATCATAAGCCTAGTTCCTTTAGGATTAGCCAAGCAATCATGGCCATTGATTATAATTTTAGAGGAATGGATGAGATCACCTCACCATCTCGATTAGTACAAGCCTTTACACCTTTGCATTTTTCATAACTTACAACACTTTCTTGGAGCTCATTGAGAGAAGAGAAGCAAATGAAATTCTCTCAAGGTAATTATTCTTTCTTCTTTATTGATTTTTCTTCATTTATTTTGCATGAATGTAGGATAATTACTCTTTTACTATTCAAAAATTTTACACCCTATGATGCTTATACAACATTTTATTGTATAAAAAGTGATGAGTACCAGATATGTGGATGTATAGGATCAAGTCTGGTCTCCATGGGTGCGTACCGAGGTAGACAAGGGTTAGTATGGATAACACGTATTGGTAGTCGAGTGGATGTTAGACTTTAGATGTGGCTAGTGAAGCCTTGGCTGGTTTTGCTCTGGTTGATGATGTCCCAGTTGACTCCTCCTTAGCCAACAATCTTCTAAGTAGTAGTTCTCTAGTAGACATTTCCCTGGTCAATGATAGTCTAGTTGGGGATAGCATAGTTGATGGTAGCCACGAACGAGTCATGTTGAGCGATAGCCCTAAGCCATATTGATGTCATGGTTCTTTTGGATGTGTTTGCGAGGATTGTTTTGGTATTTGTTTTATGCAAGTTGAGTATTCATATAGTAGGAAGTTAGCTTATACCTGGATGAGCATTCATATGTGCCATCCGAGAATTGATTGGAGCAATCTTGAGTGCTTCTATGTGAACCTTTTAGATGTTGTCATGACTAATCATTTCTTGGACATGATAAGGAATTATAAGCAATCATTATTTTGATTACTTATTCATAGGGTTACAAAACTCATTTTTTCATAAAGTGTGAAAGTTCTTGATTGATGTCCATATGACTCTGGGATAGTTTCCACCCAATTGTTACATGATGTTGCCTAGTTGTTGAGTACTCTAGAAGGAGAACGATAGAGAACTTATCATCGAGGAGTTAAAAATGTTTTGATCTCTTTAGAATGTAGTAGGGGTTGGTACCATTATAAGCCCTTTGCTGACCATATCTTGATAAATAAGTAGTTGAATTAGAAATAGGGGTGGAAAGAGGCTCGTGGGCGAATTTGAAATTCCGTCCCTTGATATTCCTCGTACACCTATCCATTTCAATATAAAAGGTAAAGTTTCTAAAACTTAATCTTTTATTATAATTCTTTGTAATGTCCTAACTTGTTTCTTTTTATTTATTATGCACTGTACTCTAGATGACGTTACTCTTGAGCATAAAGATTTCATCAAGTTATTTTATTGACTTTCCCCATTGCTGTAATGTAGAGACCAACTTATTATCCCTTATTAGATTACTTATTGGAGTTTAGACCCTACTATAGGTGATCTAGAGGACCTTAACACCCTAGACATAGACAATGAGTATGACTTCTCAATATCCTTTCTAAAAGAAGAATAAGTTGTAGACAACGATCCATTTTTTGAGAGATTCTAGCTTGGAAGTATGCCTGATTAAGCCAAGGCTTTATGAAAGCTTGGGGCTTCCAAGAAGAAGAGTTCCCCCAAATCTAGGTGATTGTTACTGGTTCATTTCATAAGAGAGTTAGATCCACTCCATCACCTTTCAATATTCCTTTTGATATAGTGGTGGAAAAAATTGGTCCAAGAACCATTGACTTGGATGAGGACATTGTGGGCCCATCTAAGCCCTTTGTCTTCCAGATGTTAAAGAATATACCAAGCTTGCATATGATGATATATATGCCTTAATAGGTAGATCAAGATAGTTTATCGAGGATTTTAAGTGGGTTATCATTGCACATGTTAGCTTAGAGAACAATTAGTTTTCATCAAGGTGGTATTTTGTAAGGTAGTCGACATTAGAGATGTTATTAAGGCTACCTAATGCAACTTAGAGACTCAATTTAAGGAGTCTCTGGTAGAGCTTTTAATAGTTAGAAAGATAGAAGCCAAGGCCATGCCGATCCTAGAAGCATCCAATGATGAAGTCTATCATCTATATACTCTATTATTGGAAGAGCATACAACTTGGGCTAAATAAAAGGAATGGATTGATGAGTTATCTGAGAGCCTTTGCTTAGTATGATGGTAGTTATAGGAACCTACCATAGAGCTAGTTCCGGATAAGATCTAGGTCCTGGCTGAGTATCATGATTCTAATAGATATGTCAAGGATACCTTTAATACCTAGGCTCATGGTTTTTAGACTATGAGGAAGCAATTAAGGTGAATCTTCCAATAAAACATCCTTGATGAGACTGTTTTCCATCTTTAAAGAGCAATGCTTCTTGGTACGACGTAGTCATCTTGGAGTGGAAGAATGATAATTTTGGAAGTTTCTATAGCTCAAGGTAGTTCTAGTGATTCTAAAAATTTTGAGACGATAGAGGATATGATGGTGCACAATGATGTAGTTCAGGTTGCTACCAAGTATAGGCATTAGCCTTACTTAACCTTTTAGTTATTTCAATGTTAGGATAGTCTGAAATTCATATATATTTTCACTAAAGTGTGTGTAATTAGTGGATTTATTTTCACTCTTATACTTATCTCTTTCGTGTAGAGTTTTTGGGCATGCCTATATCCTTTTTATTGCATTGGCTTTTGCATTACTTTCCACACTTGGTCTCTTGCTTATATTTTGTTTTGTACTTGTATTTTTAACATTATTATTGAAGTAAACCCTTGTCCTATCTATTTGAAAGTCTATGGCCTATTGAGTTAACATGTGGATCCATAAGGATGTACTGGGGTAAAACGAAGTACGAATCTAGGACTTAAGGTGTGTGTGGAGATGTGGGAAGATTTCTTGACCTATAGCTCGATTTGATCATGCCAGACATATGTGCTTTAGACCTTCTTCCTAGTCAATCGACCACTTCTTGACTAGTTGGTCACATCCATTGATGGGTGACAATACTCTTGGTAGGGTGTACCTCCTGGTCATAGCTTACCTGGCTAGATGGTGGTTTGATCTATGGGCCATACTTTGGTGATGATTATATGAAAATAGAGTCATCAGTGTACTTTTCTACTACTAATATTTACTCATTTTATTTAATAAGTAGCATTTTTGGAGGTTAAAAATATTAAAATATAAACATCTAGTGAAAAGGTGTGAAAATATATTTTTAATTTTTTTTAGATTTTTTATGAATTTTTTAATGCATGACTAATTAGTAGATGCCACATGGATGCCATGCAAGCAAAAGAGCTGACCATGTATGCCACGTGAATGACATTCAAGTAAAGAGGCCCAATCATACAACACCATGTGTATTGTGTGACGTTGCATCATGCCATGTGTTAGCATAGTGTTCTTGTCGATTTTCACTGCATGATCAACGGGTGTACCATGCATCACCACCTGATTTGTCCATTCTTTCCACTAGAGTGCCACGTAATTTGTAATCACAAATCATAGTACATCACAGGGCACTAACTCAGTATGCATTGATCAAGGCTAATCCATTCCGCCATGCGTCACTCGTTGATTCGCAAAATAAATCCCACGTGTCACGTGTCACGTTCTTATTAACTAACACTATTAATTTTCTATTTTTTCATCTCAGTCCTTGTTTTGAAGCTAATTTGATGGTCCAGATTTCACCCGAGTCTAATTTAACCCATTAATTGCCCCATAAACCTGAATGAATTGAAAATTATATAATTTTGATCAAATTTTGGAGCCATAAAGAGAGAAAAATACAGAAAAATTTAAAAGTAGATAACATTTTAGTGGAGATTAAAGAGGATATTGGTGCGACAATTCAAGATATTGATTGTATTTCATTTTTCTTTATCAATTTTTATGTCTTTCTTTATAAAAAATATGAGCTTTATGAACAAAATCATATCTAGCTAATTTATTAATCTAGGCATTATACAAACCCAAATTTTAACATGTGATGATCTAATATTTTACCCTAATTATTATTTTAATTTAATTATATTATTTAATATGATTTTTATGATATTAATTGTTTGGCTAACAATTAATTTATAGAGGCAATTAAATAGATTTGAGAGAATTATTTAATTGTTTGTCTTGATTAAATAACATACATAGTTTATAGGCATAGATGTATGATTCTTATGTATGTGATCCATAATTGATTAACTTAATGAGTAATATGCAATTTAATTGACATGAGAGTATGATTAAGTTAATTACTATATGGTTTATAGCTTACTTAAGAGATTAATATATGCTAGGTTAGATTCAATTGATCGGATAATTGATTGATAATTATATTGGGGAGATTCTAGTTATTCACATTTTTAGAAAATTGGGGGATTAAATATTCGTAGATATTTTCTCATATATTTTTTTAACTACCAAATTTGATTTAATTAATTATTTATATATTTTTAGTTCAATTTTTCTTTCTTAAAATATAAAAATATAAAAAAATTGATTTTTATATATTTTTTAGTTTTAAAAATTAATTTTTAATAACATAATATTTATAAAAACGATATTTTTTATCATTATATTATTTATTGCAATACGTATATTTACATATTTGTTACATATAATTTGTGTTTGATCATATAACTCAATTGAGAAGATAGTGGTTAGAAATTCGAGTTATTTTGAACTTGTGTAACCAAGGCCTTACTTTTCTCTCTCGGCCTTGCCATGTTTCTTGAAATTTTCCTCATCAAGAAAAGAGAGAGAGAGAGAGGAATTAGACCCCTCAATAGCTCTAGGACCCGAGGTGGCATGGCTTTTTTAAGGTCTATGGTCAATTATGAGGCAACAGGTAACCTAATAAGCTATTCTTCATGTTATTTATGGCCTAGAGTACATAGCTAGTTAACACGTTAATATTTTACTGACAATTTGGTGGGTTGGCCCTAAAAGCACCGAGCTTACTTATTGGGATACTTCTTATTCACTTTCCAAGCAAGGGTTTAGCACCGAGCTCACTTATTGGGATACTTCTTATTCACTTTCCAAGCAAGGGTGTATGCTTGGTTGGGTACTGAGGTTTTTATTATGCTTAACTCTATTGTTGGGTAGTCTAGATGACATGGCGCACGACTTACTCATTAGGATGCTTTTTATTCATTGCCTTGGCAGAAGTACCTGTCCCTACAGAATACTGAGGGCTTCATTGAAAATATGATTAAGTAGTTTATAAATTTCATTTAATAAATCCATGAAAAATTAGAATATTTAAATAAATGAGCGAGTAAGTACTGGAATGTTAGTCAAATTTGTTGATGTTTTGATATTTGAAAATATAAAGTCAACATTTTGGATTTCTTGCTTGAATTTGTAATGCTTTAAATAAATGTTACCTTAAATAAACAATAAAAAATAAGTTTATATATACGATCATTTGTTTTTAATAACTACATTATTCGCTCATTTATAGCTAAGATTCGAATCTTAAAATTTCTATACGTCAAAATACACTATATTTCATTGAACTCATTTGCTTATATACATAATCATTTTTTAAAAATAAATTAAGGCCTTTTAAATACTCTCATTAGAAAAGAGTCAAATAGTTTCTTTAATTACATGTATGTATAAGGAAAAAAATAATAATTTCATAGTTAATACTATTAGAGATTGTTATAAAACTCCTTAATTTAAGGAGCAAATTAAGGAGCAAAACAAGGAGCAAAATATGAAACAAAACAAAAAGTAAAATATGGAGCTTAACTCAATGAGCAATTTAAAGAACCATTAATTTAAAGAGTAATTCAAGGAGTCAATTTTCCTATAAATAGATGTGTACTTGTAATGAATTAATCAACCAAGTGTTCATTCCAATTGAAAGAAAAGCTTAGAGAGAAAAGCTTTTGTGAGAGAAAATTGAGAGTAATTTTCTTGGGTGTAATTGGGTTGTGGGTTGTGAGTTGTGAGTGTTGTAAACATCTTGTGTAATTTCATCCCTTTTAGTAAAAAGATCTGCAGTAGGTCTGGAGACATAAGCAAGATTAGCCGAACTCCGTTATCAAATTTGTGTGTTATTTTTCTATTCATGTTTTCTCATAAATTTGACTTATCGAGAATTTACGTAATTTCCCAACAACTGGTATCAGAGTTCTAGGTGGTGATTTTTGTCATTTTCTTGCAAGGATACTATTCACAAGAATAGTGAAATTTTTTGACAATATTTATTCATTGACGGAGGTGTTCTAATACACGGTGATTTGTAAAAATAGTCAGAAACAATCTAGAGGAAGTCAGATTTGAGTGGGAACAATGCCAGTAGATGAAGGAAGACTGAAACTCTAGAAATTTGATGGCACATATTTCGGGTTTTGGAAAATGCAGATAGAGGATTATCTGTATCAAAGAAATCTACATTAACCTCTCTCAAGGAAGAAGCCAGAGGCTATGAAGGAAGAAGATTGGAATCTTCTAGACAGACAAGCCCTCGGAGTTATTTGATTGACGTTATCCCGTAATGTTGCTTTCAACATAGCAAAGGAAAAGATCATGGCGGGTCTTATGGAAACTCTTTCCAATATGTATGAGAAGCCATTAGCCTCAAACAAAGTGCACTTGATGAGGCGTTTTTTCAATTTGCAGATGACGGAAGATGCATCGGTAGCTCAACATCTCAATGAACTCAACACAGTCACAACCCAGTCGAGTTCAGTTGAAATTGAATTCAATGAAGAAGTACAAGCATTGATACTTTTGTCTTCTCTACCAGAATACTAGAATGCTACTATCACGACTGTGAGTAGCTCGTCAGGAAGCAATAAGTTGAAATTTGACGATGTTCATGATCTGGTTCTCAGTGAAGAGATCCGACGTAGAATGTCAGGTGAATCATCAACCTCTTCAGTTTTGCATACAGATTCAAGAGGAAGAGATTCAACCAGAGGGAATGGAAATGGTAGAATAGACTACCAAGGTAGATCAAAGGACAGGAGGTCCAAATCCAAAAATCCTAATAATTCCCATAGCTCGAAGACTATCGAATGTTGGAATTGTGGGAACAGAGCATTACAAAAATCAGTGCAAAAGTACACTGAAGGACAAACAAGTGAAGGCAAAGGAAAATGTTACTTCCACCTCAGGAGGAGATGGAGGAGATGGAGGAGATGATGCATTAATATGCTCTTTGGAGAGCAACAAAGAATCTTGGGTGTTAGACTCTAGAGCATCGTTCCATATTACTTCACATAAAGAATTCTTCGAGAAATATTTCCCCAGAAACCTTGGAAAAGTATATCTTGGTGATGATCAACCGTGTGCTATTATTGGCAAAGGTGTAGTGAAGATTAAGTTGAACGGGTCTATTTGGGAACTGAAGAATGTCAGGCATATTCCCGACCTAAGAAAGAACTTAATCTTAGTAGGGAAATGGGCTAGTGAAGGCTACACTACAATCCTCCATGGTGATGATTGGAAGATTTCAAAAGATGCAATTATGGTTGCTCGAGGCAAGAAGAGTGGCATACTTTACATGATAATAGGGGCACGTTGTTCAATCGCATTTGCAGTAGGCAATGAAACACCAAATCTATGGCACCAGAGATTAGGCCACATGAGTGAAAAAGGGATGGAGATTATGCACTTAAAGGGAAAACTTCCAGGCCTACAGTCTGCAGAGATAGACATGTGCAAAGATTACATACTTGGAAAGCAAAAGAGAGTCAGCTTTCAGACAAGTGGAAGAACCCCAAAGAAGGAAAGGCTAGAGCTTATCCACTCTAATGTTTGGGGACCGACAACCATCTCATCCATTGGTGGGAAACACTACTTCGTGAATTTCATCGATGATCACTCTGAGAAGGTATGGGTTTGCTTTCTAAAGCATAAGTATAAAGTATTTGAGGTTTTCAAAAGATGGGAAGTTATGGTGGAAATGAGGTGGGTTTGAAGATGAAAAAGCTCAGAACTGATAATGGTGGTGAATATGAAGACACCATATTCAAAAATTTCTTCTATGAGCACGGGATCAGAATGGAAAGTACTATGCCAGGCATGCCTTAACACAATGGTGTAGCTGAGAGTATGAACCAAACGTTGATAGAAAGAGCCAGAAGCATTCGTATACAATCAGGTCTACCGAAGCAGTTCTGGGTAGAAGCGGTCAACACGGTAGCTTATTTGATCAATCGAGGTCCATATGTTCCATTGAAACACAAAATACCAGAGAAGGTATGGAGCAGAAAAGAGGTAACACTATCACATCTAAAAGTTTTCGATTGTGTAGCATTTGTGCATATTAGTGATTAAGGCAGAAATAAGCTTGATCCCAAATCCAAGAAATGCACCTTCATCGGCTATAGTGAGGATGAGTTTGGCTACCACATTTGGGATGACGGAAACAAGAAAGCGATCCATAGAAGAGATGTGATTTTCAATGAAAGAGTTTTGTATAAGGACATGCATAAAACAGACACGAATGACTCAAAGCAGAATGAGTCTATATTTGTAGATGCAAATGATGTCCTAGATAGTTCTTTGAAGGAACCAATTGTAACAAGTCCTCAGCCAGAAGAACTCGTTGGATAGAGTAGTGCGCAATAGTCTGACACACAACAGTCTCCTACTACAGCTCCTGTATTGAAAAGGTCTTCTCGACCTCATGTACCTAACAGAAGATACATGAACCATATATTGCTGATTGATGTAGGAGAGCCTGAATGCTATGATGAAGCTTGTCAGACTCGAGATTCCAGCAAGTGGGAGCTTGCCATGAAATTGAAGTTGTGCTAAACTTCAGTTGGTCTACTAGAGTAACAAGACTAGAAAAGATGCTGCATTGATCGAGGTGTGAAGATAGATTGAAATCAGTATTCAAGTGAGAAATTGTTGGAGATTGTTATAAAACTCTTTAATTTAAGGAGCAAAACAAGGAGCAAAACATGAAACAAAAAAGGAGCAAAACATGAAACAAAAAATGAGCAAAACATGGAGCTTAACTCAAGGACCAATTCAAGGAACCATTAATTCAAAGAGTCGATTTTCCTATAAATAGATGTGTAATTGTAATGAAGTAATCAACCAAATGTTCATTCCAATTGAAAGAAAAGCTTAGAGAGAAAAGCTTTTGTGAGAGAAAATTGAGAGTAATTTTCTTGTGGGTAATTGGGTTGTGGGTTGTGAGTTATGAGTGTTGTAAACACCTTATGTAATTTCTCCCCTTTCAGTAAAAAGATCTATATTAGGTGCGGATACGTAAATAAGATTGGCCGAACTCCGTTATCAAATTTGTGTGTTATTTTTCTATTCTTACTTTTCCATAAATCTAATTTATTGGAAATTTGGTAATTTCTCAACAAATATTAATTAAAACCTATATGAATTCTATAGACGTAAAAATTGTGTGCTTAATTGTTTAAGTGTGACGTAGAAAGACAAGATGACAACGGATTAAAATTTTTAGCGATAAAATGTGTAATATATATACACAGTTGATCTACGAGATAAACTTAATAGGACTTCATACGACAAGGGGATAGTGTCATTTGTCCTTTCGATATTAAAATCAATTATGTGATTTATAAGAAGTAGAGAGCTTAAGTTCTTCATCTACCGTGAATAAAAAAAAGTATTTGTGATTGTTCTTCTCAATTATGAGATATGATATATGAAATATCGTGGGAAGTACACAATAGTGAATATGTATACCTATTAGAAATAATTTGATGTCTATTCTTTATCTATATTAATAAATTTATTATAACATTGTAATTATTTTTTTTATATTTATCTATTTTAAAAGATTAAAAAATAATTATTAACCATTATCTATTTACAGAGATAATTATTCTTATATGATAATTTTATGGTATAAGAATAATTAACCAAATCATATCCATATCATAATGATTAAGCATGATTATAAAAAACGTTCATAAAGGATTCTTTAAAAGAGCCACGACAATACAAATTAATCCAAAAACTATTTAACTATTCATCACAAATAACAAACTAAGTCTTTTATATATCAATTAAAATACAAATTAATCCAAAAATTATTTAACCATTCATGACAAATAACAAACTAAGCCATTTATATATCAAGTAAAAACATACGTGTAAGTGATTTTATATATGTGTAATAAATTTAAACGAAACTTCATAACACAGTTAAAATTTATCACTTTATATAAATCTATTATCAAACTCTAAGGGTAAAAATCAACCTTATATAACTTATAATTAACAATATACTATTTTCATTAAAAATTGGTAAACTAATGTTGAATAGGCAACGTGCAATTCACGTAACTTATTTACCTTCATAACCCCACAATGAAACTTGATTATGCATAGCCTACATTTCCTCGCATAAATACTCACAAGATTCATCACCCTCACCATTCTATCAATCCCTATTCCTCACGAATTAGGGCATAAAGCCAGACTGTTTTGAAGCGACATTCATGGCTCCTTATTGTCATCGTAAAATTTGCAAAACTTATTAAGGTAGATATTATAAAACTATCTATCATCATCCTTGCGAAAACATAAGTTTCACACTACATATGTAAGACCATTCCTTTTACAGGATTGGCTTGTCCTCTTCTCAATAATGATTCAAAGACACTACAAAACATATTAAAAAAAATTAAAAATTAATAGAAAAAATAAGATACATAATAAATTAATTTATAAGATGCAAATGAGGACAATGCATCATATTTTATTAAAAATAATCACCTCACCACATAAGCCATGGTGCCATTGATCATCAAAAGACTTCCTAAAAGCACTGGTGGCACTACAGCAAAAATGACTTTTAAAGTCAGTTCACCAAACTGACTTTAAATGCGATGACTTAAAATGTTTTGGTTGGTTGAGTTTTGGTGCTTATAAACTTATAAAACAACTGTTTTTTGCCTAACCAACCCAAGTAACAAATCGAAGTTACACTAGACTTCATATTTAGAGCTCATTATAGCATTTAAAATACCAACTTGATTCCAGATAGATTTCATATTTATAGACAAAAGATTAATACAGTACTAATATGATTTCGAAGGGATAAGCTTATTATTATATCACTCCGGTGTTGATGTGGTAATATCTTTTACTAATCTTTTATCATATTTAAGTTATTTTTTGTGAATTCGTCATATTACACCATAATGATGATTCTTGGCGGTTTTTCTATACTTGGCTAGCCAGTGACTACCATGATGTTGTCATACAAGGGGACTAGGTAAGAGAGATGAGATGAAATTTGGGCTAAAAATAGGTCCATATAACAATGAATTCCTCTAAATACATGAGCATATAAACATCCATCAAACAAAAGATCCATCAAACAAGCTACCTAGAATTTAGACACAAGAATAGAGAAATTAAAGCATTATAAAAATTACCATGATGTTGTCATATGCCATTTAAGATCATTAGAATCTTCTCTTGATTCTTCTTGTTCTAACCAAAGAACTACATGTATTTAAATTCAAAATAAGAATGTAATTTCATGAATTCACAAAAAATAACTCATATATGTTGAAAAGGTATATTGGTAAAAGAGATTACCACATCTTTAATTGGAATTTTGATATTTGTGATGATTTTGCTCATAAACTTCATGACATAATAACCACACATGACTCCATCATTTTGTTGTGGAACCTACAAAAAACAAGTGTACATTATTTTACATATTCAAATATTTTACATATTCAATAGTAAAATTAATTAAATTATTAATATTCGCTTGTACATACCATAACTTTGTCCCATATAAGATTATGAGATTTTTTAAGGGTAATACCCCTACTCTTGTTCCATAGCTTCCATGCCCTATCAAATCTTATAACGGTTAGTTTTTTTATTAAATATTAAAAAGAAAAATAGAGAAAATAACTAGCTATAACTCTTACATTTTAACAATTGCTTTTGTATCTTTACTCAATTCTATGGAAGCTAAGTCACACTACCAAACATGATTACCATATAGATCAAGGATTACCAACATCTAATGATCTTGGTCTTGTTTAAACCTTAGTGGCCGATGGATTATTAATTTCTTATTTGTGTTTAAGTGTTAATGCTCTGTCACATAATTGCTTAGCTCTGATGCTAACACCCTTCTTTTGATATTGATTGACAAATGAAGAACCATAGAACATTGCTAAATGTGATGAGTGATTAGCTTGAAGTCGATAATAATATGCCCTATATAAAAGAATTATATATAAATAATTAGCTAATATAAATATAATTATATATGTTTTATATAAATGAAAGTTATTTACTGATTAAGGACTCACATTGTCCACACTTGAATTATACTTAAATTGATCATTTGATATTCAAATAGCTACAATATGCACTCGATCGATATATAGGTTTGGCCAATGTCTACACTAGAAATTTCTATAAGAAGTGGCACAGTCTATCCATCATTTATGCTATATTCCCTCGCAACAATAGTCATCAAAGTGCCAAGATTTCTGCTGAAATTTATAGCATAATTATAAATATACTTTTTCCATGGCTTCTTCTTGAATGACTTAGTGCACGATGATTACCACGAGATACTTGCTTTGTATCTCTTAAATGTGTCGTACTTACTAATTCTGGTATAATAAACTAAAGAAGAAGTATTATATATGTTAGTAACAATAAAAGAATAATAATATAATAGAAGTAAAAAAAGTGTTATTTTAAGTAAAAAAATAGTACCATGTCAAAATTAATCACAACTTGACTCGATGGCCAAACCACATATTATCTAACCGCTTCTTGGATTGTGGTAGAATCAAAAGGCATAGGTAGTGGAAAATCATGGAGCAATGATTGATCAATTACTATATGTCAATAATTTGGAAAATATTGATTATGAATCATTCAATCATCGCTCAATTTTTGTACCGTTCCAATAGCAACAAAGTCTGTTGATGAATGATGTTTCAATAAACATTTCATATTATGTAAAACATTTAAGCATTATATATAATAAATAAAATATATAATAAAAAATAAAAGTAATAGACTATCTACATAAACATTAAATCTTACCACAAATGATTCATCAAATAGAGAAGGACTCTCATATGGGGTAGCTATTGGAAGTACATTCTCATCAAAATATTCATTGTGATGTGATGGATGGTAAGAATGCACAGATTGCATTGGAAAAAATGAACCACTACCTGATTGCATCTGCACTCCTGGCATAAAGGAGGGACCAATAGGATGACTATATCACATACATGATATAGGTTGGGCGCCATAAGATTACATGGGTGGTATGCCTGGAATGGATGGTGGCATGCCTGGCATGGATGGTTGCATGCTTGGCTAGTATGGCATATTGATTATAGTATGCTGCCATGCCTAACATGTGTTGTGATCAATATTCTTTTAGAGTGGTAATCTCGCTTAACATTGAGGCCTTAAAGAAGCTGAGTTCTTCTTTAATTTTACAGTACTTCTACTTACTAACCATTTGAGGTTTTGTTTTGTAATGTTAAAAAAAATTCATATAACCATCATATTGGCTTTCTTCACTAACACGACCAGAATGCTTGCGTCCAAATGCATGATATATAACATCTCTCCCTAGTTGTTCGATTATTTCACCCCTGGCTATTTCTTTTTGAACAACTATCTACAAATAATAAAGTAAACAAACATATCATACATTATTACATCAATTAGAAAAAATCATAAGGACTTTGTATCAAGTTAAATTACTAACTAATTTATTTAGTTGTTCTTCTCCTTGTTTAGTCATTGGTCTCGACTTCTTCATTTTGGGGGTCTTTGTTTCTGTATACAATTCATAACGGGTAACCGGTCTACCCAATTCAACTTCCTACATAAATTAAATAAATTTATTAACTAGGACATCAACTTAAATTTGAGAAAATAAATATAAAAATATTTATAAATTAACAACTTAATAATATCATCTATGTCTAACTTCAGGATTTGAAGACCTCCCAATACGGTTAGGAAGAACATTATGCATTTGTATATTTTGATGTTCTTCCCTAATAATTTAGAATTCATTCATACACCAATAATCCACGAAGTCTTTTCAAACTTGGGGTTCAATCCAAGGGTATTCTTCAGGGATTTTGTATAGTTGTGCTTCATCAAGTAGTTCCAAATATGAAAACACATAATTTTTGGCTAATCTGTAAGTTTTGTATTCCTTCCATACCTTATTTTCAATCTTATAACACTTGCTCATCCAAGTGTCAGGGACTTTATAATGATTATGTAAAAACACACTACAAAAGATGAGATATAATACAAAAAAGATATAATATATGTAATTAGTTATAAAATAAAAGAGACTTACACAAATGGTTTTCCCTATTTTGAACTACGTCCTATGTGTAGTGTCGGTTCTACGTGTCAATCGATGTTATAATCTATATATTTTCAATTCATTTTAAGTCAGTTTTTAAGTGAACCGACTTTAAATTCATTATAAGTCGGTTTTAACCAAAACCGACTTCAAATCTTAACTTAAATAATCACTTTTGTAGTAGTGTGGTGCCACCACATAACTCACACTCAGCAGCAAAATTTGTTTATCTCAGAAGTTAATAAATGGTGATCTTGAACTTGTATACGATGACAACTCTTTATATTATTTATAGTTGATGGACTAAGAGACTATTTAACATTACAACAATAGTCCAACTAATAGTCCAAGTGAGAGGTGAAGTTATATGTATGATACATGTGTTATAACTAGATCTAAATACATGCATAGATCTTACACTCATGTTAGATTATCAAGATTATGCAAAACAATGAAGAACATACCTGAATCCATGATGAAGATTGAAGAACGAATTAAGGGTTTATAGTCTTCCATAGACTAATCTTTTCTATCTTATGGGTTCTCACTCAATTGATGAAAAGATAGGAGGAGAGGTGATAGTGATTAGCCTTGGGGGCCAAACCCTACAGTATTCCTTATATAGTAAACTAATAAGAGCCCCATTAACCGTAATTATATTTACTATTGGGTATTACACATTGCGTAGCCAATACCGTATAAGATGTACAATTAGACTCTCCTAATTAGATCACTTAATTAGTCCAATTAGAATAATAATAGCTCAAAATATAATTCTCTTAACTTGTTAGCCCACTCATTGGGTTATTAAAAATGACCCAATAATCTCCCAATTGGGCTACAAATTAATTCCAATGACAATTATATTTGATAACCCTAGGTGCGCACAAACTTTCTAATTATTCTATAAATATATTCTTTAATCAATAAGGTCTGTATCCTATACCAATATGAGACCAAAGGGACCTTTGTTACATTTATCATAACTCAATCCACCAATGATCATCATACCAAATATATTTAACAACATAGATCAAGTATGGATATGTAACTAGAAATTACATGTAATGTGATCTTAATCATGCCTATTTCTAATGGGTTCTTTATTCCTTAGTGAGATCAAACCTCAATCTTTCAAAATTTATGTCAAACCACAATTGAAAGATAACACATTCAAAGTAATAAATATAATAAAACCATCAACTTTATTCTACAGAAAACTGAACATATATAAATTATTATAATAATAGCGTCAAACCAAATAACCAAATACAGAATACAAACTGCCACTAAAAATACATATCATCAAATAAGACAACACCTATTTAAGTAGTATGCTCATGAAAGACCTTGGGTGTCAAACCTTTAGTCAATGGGTTTGTTTGCATAAAGTTTGTTCCTATATGCTTAATAAACACTATTTTACTCTAAACTCTCTCTTTAACAACTAAAACTTAATGTCTATTTGCTTAGACATCGACGAACTTCTATTGTGATTCGAATACAAGACTACTAAAAGATTGTCACAATAAATATTTAGTGGTCTTCTAATTCCATCCACAACTTGAAGCCGAGTGACAAAATTACGCAGCCATATTGCATGATTGGTTGCCTCATAATAAGCTATGAATTCTGCTGCCATGGTGGAAAGAGCTATGAGTGACTGGTTAGCACTTCTCTAGGATATAACTTCTCCAGACAACATGTAGACAAAGCCAGAAGTGGATCTCTTTGTATCATGGAAACCAGCAAGATCGGAGTTATAATACTCCTAACTCATTTGGCTGCTTTCCAATGATCCATGCCAGGGTCACTTAAGTATCTACCCAACATACCCAATATATACGTGAAATCTAGACGCGTACATACTTGAGCATACATCAGACTCCTAACTGCTGAAGCATAAGGAATCTTTTGCATCTCTATTCTTTCAATCTCATTCTTGAGGCATTGATTGAGACTAAACTTGTCTCCTTTGTCAACAGGAGTCTCTCCTCATGCACAATATTTCATGCCAAATCTAGCAAGTACCTTCTCAATATAGCTCTTTTGTGATAAATCAAAGACACATCGAAAATGATCTGAGTGTATCTTAATTCCTAATACAAAAGAGGCATCACCAAGATTTTTCATTTCAAAATGCTTCGTTAGAAATCTCTTGGTTTCGTACAAAAAGCCTATATCACTGCTAGTCAATAGTATGTCATCAATATAGAGCACCCGAAAAATAAATTTACTCCCACTAAGCTTGTGATATACACAATCATCAACTGTATTGACCTCAAAACCATAAGATATATTGATTTGATGAAACTTATGATACCATTGACGGGAAGCTTGGTTGAGACCATATATGGAGCTTTTCAATTTTCAAACCATGGACCTTGGATCACCTGATACAATGTTTTCTGGTTGTATCATGTGTATGGTTCCCTCAATGTCACCATTGAGAAAAACTGTCTTAACATCCATATGGTGCAACTCTAAGTCAAAATGAGCTACAACTGCCATTACTATCCTAAAGGAATCTTTCAATGATAGTGGAGAGAAAGTTTCTTTGAAGTAAATACTTTCCTTTTAAGTAAAATCCTTATTGACTAGACATGATTTATACCTCTCAATATTGCCCTTAGAATCCTTTTTGGTTTTAAATATCCATTTACAACCAATTGGTTTTTCACCTTCAAGAAACTTGATAAGATCCCAAACGTCATTGTCTTTCATGGATTTCATCTCATCATTTATGGTATCAATACACTTTTGACAATTAGAACTTGTTTGGCTTTTTGGAAATTAATTGGATCATCTTCCAATGTCCCTATGTCAAACTCATGCCCTTGAACAAATACAATGTAATCACTTGAAATTGCAATTATTTTCTCTCTAGTGGATTGCATAAGTGGCACTTGCTATTAAGGTTGTTAAGTTTTCTCTTCTGGAGGAACTTCTTGATTTGGAGTAGGGATTTCTATAGGCAAATCCTCATTATTGTCGTGAATTGTATCTTGAACAATGTCAATAGGTTAATCATTGTCAATAACAACATTTACTATAGGAATGGATTCCTCTTCAAAGACAACATTCCTAACTCTATCTCCCCCCTCAAACACAACATCCTTAAGAAATATCGCATTTCCCATCTCGAAAAAGAACTTAGTTGAGGGATTATAAAAATTAAAACCCCTCGTCTATTCAAGATACCAAACCAAATAAAAACTAATAGTTCTTGAGTCTAGTTTGTTTTCATGTGGCATATAAGGCCATGCCTTAGCTAGACAAACCCAAAAGTGTAAGTCCTTAATACTAGGATTTTCACCTATCGATAGTTTATAAGGGGTCTTAGCGACTAGGCTTTCCTAGGACTCTATTCAGCATGTAGGCTACAGTCTTAAGTGCCTCTTTCTAGAATGGTTCTGGCAAAGAAGAATGACTAATCATACTTCTTACCATGTCCTTAAGTGTCTTATTATGTCTCTCAGCAACATCATTCATGCGAGGTTTCCTTGGCATTGTGTATTACAGTATGATTCCACATTCCTCTAAGAATTTGGAAAATGGTCCTGGACGTTGTTCACTTGATCTGTCATATCTACCATTGTATTCAACACCATGGTTTAATTTGACAACTTTAATCTTCTCATCTAGTTGATTTTCAACTTCGGCTTTGAAGGCCTTAAAAACATCCAAGGATTGTGACTTTTCATGGATAAAGTAACAGTAACCATAATGAGAATAGTCATCTACAAAAGTGATAAAATACTGTTAGCCATTCCAAGAAGTTGTCAGGAATGGACCATATATATTAGTAAGTATTAATTGTAAGATGCCATAACTCCTATTGGCACTCAACTTCCTAATGTTTGTTTGTTTCCCTTTGATACACTCAACACACACATCAAGTTCCTTGTAATCAAGGAGTTCAAGTATTATGTCTAACACAAGTCTCTCTATTCTCCTTTTCGAGATGTGTCCTAAGTAACCAAATTTGTCCAAAACAGAAATAGAAATAAAATTCCTCCTAAATGATGGTACTACATAAGTCTCTCTAAATTCAAAAAAATGACCAGTCTCAAAAGATAATCTAAAAGTGGCAATAGTTTCAAGTGGAACTACTTTTCCATCTCCCACATAGATGAATCTTTCAGTATCACTTGGTGGTCGGCTTCAAATGCAACCTTACATAGAAACACTTGTGTGAGTAGTAGAACCAGAATCCACCCACCAAGTATTACTAGGTACAAAAGTAAAATAAACTTTAGAATAAATAAAGGTGAAAATTCTACCTTTCTTTATATGTCATGCGATGAATTTGGAACATTCCTTCTTCACATGCCCAGGTTTCTTGCAAAAGAATCATGCATCCTAAGTCTTTTGTTTCTTGGGTTGTGATGTTCCAACTACAGTTCCCTTATCATTAGTCCTTTTTCATTTGTTGCCTTTTAAGGTAGTTACAAGATGAGCTGATTGCCACATACGAAGTGTGTGCAATTAATACATAAGTATACATATAGCAACAAGTAATATAATGATAAGGAAAAGATCATTCCCATAGAGATTATTTTATTAGAAACTAATTTCTAAAACTAAAAACAATAAAAATCATTTTTTTTTGTTGTTTTAATATTTTAATGAAGCAAAATTAAAATAAATTAAATTAAATAGCAATAATTAATTAAATCAAATTTGTTCACTAAAAATATATATGAGAAAATATCTAAGAATACTTAATCTTCCAATTTTCTAAACATGCAAATTGGTAAAATCCCCCCAATATAATATCAATTAATTACATGATCAATTGAATCTAACCTAGCATGTATTTCTCTCTCAAGTAAACTACACATCATATAGTAATTAATTTAATCACACTCTCATACCAATTAAATTGCATACTACTAATTAAGTTCATCAATTATGGATCACATACATAAGAATCATACATCTCTCCTTAAAAACTATGCATGTTATTTAATCAAGACAAACAATTAAATAATTCTCTCAAATCTATTTAATTGCCTCTATAGATAAATTGTTGGCCAAACAATTAATAGCATAAAAATCGAATTAAATAATATAATTAAATTAATATTATAATTGGGAAAAAATAATAGATCATCACATGGTGAAAATTAGGTTCATAAGATCCCTAGATTAATAAATAAATTATACATAATTGTGTTTATAGAGCTCATATTTTTCATAAAGAAAGACATAAAATTGATAAAGAAAAGAGTAGAAGAAGAAAAACAATCAATTTCTTGAATTGTAGAAGTAATCTCCTCTTGAATCTTCACCAAAATTGTGTCGTTTCTTGATTTTTTTTGTATTTTTCCATTTTTTTAGCTCTAAAAACTGACCAAAATTATGCTAATGGAGGTGAATTAGGGGTTATGGAATGATTAGGGGCTTAAATAAAGCTCAGGTGTGATTTGGACCATCCGATCGGCTTCAAATCAAAGGCTACGATCAAAACAAGCAAAACTGATAGTTTCAACCAATCATAGTGCGACACATGGCATCAGAAATTCATTGGGCGAATTTGAGAGTGATGCATGGCAGGGGAGACTGGTCAGAGTCAACGCTTGCTGAGTAAACAAAATTTGGTGTGACGTGATTTGCGGGAACAGATGGCGTGGTGCATGGGTGAAACGCGCGGAGTAATGGAGTGGTGACACGTGGCATGGCGTGTTGACTCATATCCAAACTTGGAGTGAACATTGTGTTGACACATGGTGCGTGTTTCATCCTCCTCACACGTGATGCGATGTTATTCAATCTCTATTCTTAGGTGGCGTGCCACGTGGCAACTTCTGATTGGTCATGCATTAAAAATTCATAAAAATCCCAAAAAATTTCAAAAATAATATTTTCACCCATTTTCACTAAAAAGTTTATATTTTAATTTTTTTGGCCATAAAAATACTATTTATTAAATAAAACAAGTAAATATTAAGTAAAAAGTATGTTAATGACACTATTTTAATAGAGTCATCACACCCCCAAACTTAAATCTTTGCTTATCCTTAAGTAAAGCTAAGTATAACTAAATAAAATAAATTGTGTAGTATATTAATAAATATACTTATATTAGTACATTTATATTTCATAAAAACTATGCCTCTCAAAAGTCGTACAAGTCTATGATAAAGAGATTCACATATTCATCAATCAATGTTCCATCAATACAAGGATATGAAAGGTTTTTGAAAAATTGATTCGTGTGTGTGTGTGCTACACATTATATCATCCAATGCACTCATAAAATCAACCTATATGAGCATGCTAATCAATTCAATCTTAGAACAAGTCTCATAAGTCTATTTTTCACACCCCTCTCCACTAATATAAATATGCACTTAGCTCAAGATCAATAAGGGCTTTACATGGTTGTAATGTAAGGCTTAGGTGGTGGGTCAATAAATGAAGACATTTTAGGCTCTTTCCACACCTTAGCTTCTTCCTTTTTTCATCTTTCACTTTTTAACTACAATTGAGTTTTTACTTGATATTTTAGTGCACCCTCTTTTGACATTCTTTTCATATTTTTTTTATTCCACATCTCTTTTCTTTCTCTTCCTTTTTTTTGTAACTTCATAACACCCCCAAACTTATTTTCAACTTTATTTTCTTTTCTTTAGAGGGATAATTGTATTCTGAGTTCCGTTCAGGGTGCATTACATTTCACCTTACTCTATAGTATAACACATGATTGCATTTTTTTTCTTTTCATACAAGAAGGATCAAGGTAATGCTTATTGGTTAGGAATTAAATGTGGCTTAAAGATATGAATGGTTCTTTGTTAAGCTCAAATGGGTGACTAAAGATATTAACAATGGTTAGCTTGAAAGGCTCAATCAATCCAAATAAGGCCTAAATCATTCCTCTTTCTAAATACTATTTAGGATTTCGCCTTAAGGGATGATCAAATAGATTTTAAAACTTGGTAGATCTCATTGACTCACATAACTCACTACAAATTTTCTCTCAATAAGCACACCAAAATCAATCATGAACATGTGTACAAAAATATGAATCAATCAAATCAAAACTAGCAAGCATATCATGTGATTAATGTAAATATCTTAACAAATATGTTACATTCTTTATCTTATTCATGACAACCAATTTTATCATTGAGTTAATATGTTTCACATCAAGCATGCAAAAATTTAGTTTCCATATACTTATCAATTTCTACCTATGTCATGATTAAAAACAACCTAAAAATTAAAAAACAATTCCCTAAAAATTAAAAATGCATACTAAATACTAATGTAGAGAATGAAGTTCCCTTCCCCAAACTTAAATTATACATTGTCCCCAATGTGCACATATAAATATTAAAAAAAATAAAAACTCCCTTAATTATGGCACACCACATCTTTCGCTAAAATGCTCATTATTGTTGCGCCATTGCTCTATTCACCTATAAAAAAACAATGAAAATATAAGTAAAAAAACATTTGGTTGCCTCCGAACCAGTATCATGTTTAAACCCATTGACTAGACAGTCATATCATGTTCTAAAGTATAACCCTTTGTGTCCATTTACTTTTGAGTTTGCATGGAAACAATTTGAGTCTTGACTTGTTCAATAATACTTTGTGTCCTAGCTTGCAAACACGGTGCTCCATTCTTCGCTCATGCCATAATTTGTTTTCTTTTTGAACTTTTTAGCATTCTTATAAGCACTCCATCGTAACTCATCCAATTTATGTATTTCTAATAGCTTTGTCACCTCTACATTGGAATATTTCACTTTTATACTTGACTGGAGATAGGAGGGTGAAAGTTTGAGGTCCAAACATGGTGGCTCTTCAATTGATGTTTTGAGCTTTGATCCTATCTCAAAATTCTCCATAATTGGTAAAGCTCTCATGTGGCCTGGCGTGTCCTCTTAAAAATTCACACAGTCTACAATGTCAACCTTTGATGTCATACTTTCAAAGTTAAAACAGGTTAAGTTGTTTCTGGTGAGTTTATTTCCTTTTTCATATGTGTAGCATTCTTAAGTGTGGGTGACTTAACAGATTCTTTTAAGTTATCCCCACATTCAGTAACAATTATTATTAAACCTTCATTAGCATTTTAAATATCAAGGGGTTCAGGTTCTTTAAAGACTTTAAACATTATTTGTTCATCTTGCACTTTCATTGTAATTTCACATTTTTGTACATCAATGAATGCTCTTCCAATTGCTAATAATGGACTGAAAAGTATGATAGGAACGTCACAATCCTCTTCCATGTCTAGCACAATGAAGTTCGCCGGAAAAATGAATTTGTGTACTTTTACTCGCAAATATTCTACCACATCCCGAGGTCTCTTAATTGATTTATCTGTCATTTGTAATGTTATTGAAGTGGGTATGGCTTTACCAACCCCCAATATTTTGAAGACTGATAATGGCATAAGGTCAATGCTAGAATCCAAGTCACATAATGATTTCTCAAAGTGGATGTTCCCAATTGTACAAGGAATGTCAAAACTACCTAGATCTTTCAATATTTGGGGTAGTTTTCTAGCAAGGATGGTACTAAAACCTTTAGTTAAGGTTATTATTTCATTATCTCTACGCCTCCTTTTCTTAGACAAGATGTCCTTCATAAGAAGGAATTTGTTCACTTGCATCTGCAAATCATATGTTTATGTGCAACTTCTTGAAGACTTCCAAAAATTTTGAAAAATGCGTATCTAAATTTTGCTTTTGCAATATTTGAGGGAAAGAAATAATGGGTTTGTAGAGGTTTCTCTTTTTTGGCTTAATTATTTCCTTTCCATTACTCTCTTTATCCACTAATTTTTCCTCTTCCTTTTTAGTTTCCGGTTTCTCTTTATCCTTTTGAGTCTCATAGTCTTCCTTATTCTTTTTAGTTTCATAGTCCTCCTTATACTTTTGAGTCACATCTTCCTGCTTTAAAGTTTTACTACTCCTCAAGGATAATGATTTACAATGGTCCCTACCTTCTCTTCTTGGGTTTACAATCGTGTCACTTTGAAGGTTATCTTGAGGCATTTGGCTTATAACCTGAGCAAGTTGTCCCATTTGATTCTCCAAATTTTGAATTGAAGCCTCTTGAGTTAACACTTTTGTATTAAATGATTGGATGAAGTATTTCATCATCCCCATTAAGGCATTTGTATTGTCCTCAGTAGGTGGATTCTTTTCTTGGGCTTATAATTGTCGTGGTTGTTGGAAACTAGGTGATGGAAACAACTAACGTTTGAATTGATTACCACCTTGATTGTTGTTACTGTAAGAGAAATTTGGATGTTACCTCCATCCTAGGTTATATGTGTTTATATTTGAGTATGAAATATTGTTTTGATTCAAATTACTCATATAGAAGACCAATTTAGGATTATGTGGACAATTATCAAACAAATGGGCTCCATCACAAAACACAGAAGACACCATTGAATCTTGGACCTAGTTTATACTCGCTGACGAGTTTTAAACCATCAAAAGATTTACCAAAGAGGACACTTGAGTTGTGAGTGCCGTGATATCATTTATCTCATGCATTCCACCTACTCCTTTTGTGGCTATTATTTCATTCATTGACCATGGATAATTAATGCTAGCCATTTTCTACTCTATGCTTCTAATAGTACTAAATGATATGTCTACATTAAAAATAAATAAAAATTAAAAATAAATAATCAACTAAATAAATAAATAAGTCATTAAAAGAAAATAATTCAATTAACATTAAAATTAAACTAAATAAAAAACTAAAATAAAAATACTAATTTCTAATATTAATAATATACGTCAACGATGCCAAAAACTTATCACCACACACGAATTGTGTGCAACGAATACACAAATATACGTATCGCAACAAGTAATATAATAATAAGAAAAAGATCGTTCCTACATAAATTATTTTATTAGAAACTAATTTCTAAAACTAAATACAATAAAAATCAATTTTTTTGGTGTTTTTATAATTTAATGAAGCAAAATTAAAATAAATAAAATTAAATAGCAATAATTAATTAAATCAAATTTGGTAACTAAAAAGATATATGAAAAAATATCTAGGAATACTTAATCTCCTAATTTTCTAAACATGCAAATCGCTAAAATCTCCCCAATATAATATCAATTAATTACATGATCAATTGAATCTAACCTAGCATGTATTCCCCTCTCAAGTAAACTACACATCATATAGTAATTAATTTAATCAAACTCTCTTGCTAATTAAATTGCATACTACTCATTAAGTTCATCAATTACGGATCACATACATAAGAATCATACATCTGTGCTTAAAAACTATGCATGTTATTTAATCAAGACAAACAATTAAATAATTCTCTCAAATCTATTTAATTGCCTCTATAGATAAATTGTTGGCCAAACAATTAATAGCATAAAAATAAAATTAAATAATATAATTAAATTAATATTATAATTGGGAAAAAATAATAGATCATCACATGGTGAAAATTGGGTTCATAAGATCCCTAGATTAATAAATTGATTACACATAATTGTGTTCATAGAACTCATATTTTTCATAAAGAAGGACATAAATTGATAAAGAAAAGTGTAGAAGAAGAAAAAAAATCAATTTCTTGAATTGTAGAAGTAATCTGCTCTTAAATCTTCACCAAAATTGTGTTGTTTCTTGATTTTTTTGTATTTTTCTCATATTTTAGCTCTAAAAACTGACCAAAATTATGCTAATGGAGGAAAATTAGGAGTTATAGAGTGATTAGAGGTGTAAATAAAGCTCAGGTGCGATTTGGACCATCTGATCAACTTCATATCAAAGGCTATGATCAAAACAAGCAAAATTGATAGTTTCAACCAATCATAGTGCGACACGTGGCATCAAAAATTCATTGGGTGAATCCTGGAGCGACACATGATAGGGGAGACCATTTAGAGTCAAAAAAATATGGCACGATGTGATTTGCGGGAATAGATGGCATGGCACACAGGTGTAACGCGCGGAGCAATGGAGTGGTGACACGTGGCATGAGCTTGATCGATTTCCGAACTTAGATTGAACACCGTGCTAACACGTGATGAGTGCTCAAAAAGAACTAAAATAACCATGATTTTATGTACATTAATTGATTAAAAATATATATATATTTATATGTTTTATCATATATTTATATAAATTTGCCTTTTTCGGAATCACGGGTATTTTTATTGTTTTTCAGGTATTTTGGCTTAAAAACGCAATTTAAAGACTCAAAGAGGAATACTTGAAGCAATACATCACAAATATATTAATAAATAAGTGGGAAAAGGTCAACAAACATGGAAAAATTGGACAAAATGGGTCAAAAAGGTCAAAAATGTCAAAAGGACGGAAATCGCGCCCCGCATACCGCAAGCCTTGGCCCCATCCCGCACGCCCCGTCGTACGCCAGACGCACGCCCAAATACAGCATCTTGTTCACGCTTGCCGAGTCACAAGAATACAACGCTGCGCGCCAATGACCCCCTCCGCGCGCCCAACGCCATTTCGCCCCATTTTTCACGTGCAGCTACCCCCATGACATCATGTTAACGTCATTAATGACCTCAGCATTTCCATTACGCGTTTTTGCATTTTTTAACATTTTTTTAACATTGTTTTACTCATTTTTTCTCTCCATCCTCACCTATAAATACCCCCATTCCCTTCACTTCAAAACACACCTTAAAACCACACTTCTCTCTTCTTTCTTTCTCTCATTTCTTAGTTTTTGAATTTTTCTTAGTTTCTTTCTTAGTTTCTAAGCTTTTCTTAGTTTTTCTCTTAGTTTTTCTCTTAGTTTTTAGTTCAATTCTCTTAGTTTTAGAGTTCTTCTCTTTTTGAGAGGAACTTGTAATGTTTTTGTAATATTTTAGTTTTTGATTCAATAAACGGAAGTGCAAATTCCGCTTGGAGGCTTTCTAGCAACGGGAATAGCGTCGAAATTCTGTAAGGATTTTATTTTCTTTACAGTTATTTTTATGCTTTATTCTTACATGTTATATTTAATTTGTCTGTGATTAAATTTAACTGTGCTAGCTGTTTATAATTATGATGTAATAATAACGTTGTTATGCTTGCGAAATATTAAATAGGTGAAAATTTCTAAAATGAATTGATTTTATTTTTATTCAAGATTTTATATTAAGGATGTTAGAGAGAAATATATTATTTTTCATTACAAACTTAAAACTGAAAATTAGATTTTACGGTTTAGTTATCCGGTCTAATTTAGAGTAGTGCTCTTTTATTTGTTGGTACAATCGCCCGGTAGTTAGAGTGAAACTCTATTTCAAAAGTTTTTATAAGAATTATTATGTGAAAATGTATTGACAACATGTTTTCAATAGTGGTTTTAAAACTTGAAAGTTAGTACTCGGATAATTAAATTCTTATGTTTAATTTGGACACCTTGAATAAAGTTTAAACTGTCCAACCCCACCAAAGGTGGCATTTAAATGGTTCATTTTCAATCTCTTAGAAAAAGGAATTAATTCAATTAACCAAATTAGTTATCAACCCCACCCATAGGTGTTAATTGATTTGTTTAGTTAACAAAGAATATCTAACCCCACCAAAGGTGGTATTTATATAAAAAAGAGAGAATCAATAAAATATCAATTTATATCTTTAATAACCTAGATAATATGAGCAAGCATAATTAATTTAGTTATGATATCCATAAATACTCCACTAATATAAATAATAAAATTTGCATGAATATTTATTGAATCTGTATTTATATTTATTTTTGGATAAATATTTATTGAATTTGTATCTATGTTTATTTTTATATTAGATTATATTTAATTAATCTGTATATATGTTTATTTTATGTTATTAGATTAGGAACACAAACCCCAAAATATCGTGACAGGATGTTTAGGATTTAATTTCGTTTTTAAAAGTTTGAATAATAAATTAAAAACCACATACATTCCTTCCTTAGATCGACCTTGGGAGTATACTTATCATTTTCTACGAAATGATTCGTGCACTTGCTAGAGTTTTATAAATATAAAACCAAAGTATTGGCAGAATCGGCGATGCCGGTTTTCGCTCATCAAGTTTTTGGCGCCGTTGCCGGGAAAGCAATAACGGTTTTTAAATTATTTATCAAAATTTTAAAAACAGTTTTTGTGCTGTAAATAATTGTGATATTTTTAATAAAAAAATAATAATCAAATTTCAAAATCCATAAGAAATAAAAAAAAATAAAATAAAATTTTTTTTTATAGTTAAAATAATTTAGAAACTTGAAATTTGAATAAAATTTTTTTTTTACCGTTCATGAATAATAAAAAATAAAAATTAAAATTAAAAAATTTAAAATTAAAAAAAAAATTAAGTTAATAAGAAATAAGATAACATGAATAGTAAAATAAAATTACCGTTCGTAAAAAAAATTTAAGTTAATAAGAAATAAGATAGCGTGAATAGTAAAATAAAATTACCGTTTGTAAAAAAAATAAAAAAAAACTTGAATTTATACATAATTAACTAAATGGCATGAAAAGTAGAAATCTAAGGGAGTTCTATCAAGGAGACTAGTTCTTGGAAGCCTTTGTGCCACTAGCCTTTCTTGGGAACGTTGTTCTGGTTAGGAGAATGGTTTTTAAGGAGCCATTGCACCACCATTCTTTCCTAGAACACTCTTGGTTAATACTGATTATGGTATTTAAAAAAAATAAAAAAATAAAAAAATAAAAAAAAATAAAATTTTTTAGGGTTTAACTAGTTTTGTCTAGTGTTTTGTATTAAATGCCATGGAAATTTTCTCTAAATTTTTTATTTTTGTTGACAGGAGTTTTAAATTTACGTTTACAATAGTCTATGCGTGGTAGGAGATCCTTAGGAAACCCCCTTACACCATATGTAAATAATATTCATAAATTTAAACAAGTGTCAACAACACTGGATTCTACCCATCAACCTGTTTTTGAGCCAAACATAGAACCAAGTCTTAATCCTTTACTAGAACCAAAAGAAATGGAGGAAAACCAACATGTTAGGGAAACCACGATGAAGGAGTTTGCAAGACCGGTGATTAGCACGACAACTGCCGCTATCCAGTTGGGTGAGGCTGCTCGGAATTATGACCTTAAAAATATTCATTTTTCTATGTTTCCTTCGTTTTATGGGCTACCTAATGAAGATTCTCTTTCCTTTATGAGAGATTTCTATGCTACGGTCCAAACATTCCCCCTCGGTATTCTAAACGAGGATCAACTTAGAATGAGATGTTTTCCCTACACCTTAAAGGATAAGGCCAAAGCTTGGTTGATGTCACTTCCCCCAGGTTCTCTGATGACATGGGGTAACATTTACAATAAATTCATGGGAAAATTCTATTCCCATAAAAAAAACATCAGAGTTGAGAGGAAAGATTGCTACTTTCTCTCAGATGGAAGGAGAACCATTCCATGAAGCTTGGGATAGATTCAAAATGTTTCTCACTCAATGTCCCCATCATAGCTTTCCCCTGCAGTTGCAGAACCAATTCTTTTACGATGGACTTACACAACAATGTCAGTTCATTGTCGACAACGCTGCAGGAGGAGCAATAGGAGAAAAGACTGCCTCAGAGACGTATAACCTCTTTGAGATGTTGGGTGCTAATTCCCAACAGAAAAGCTCCCGAGTGAGAAAAGCTGGAGTTCATGAAATCGACTCCAGTAATGAAGTTCAACAACAACTTGTTCAACTGACTAAGCAAGTTGCCCTTCTCGCTACACAAACCAACACCAATAATGAACAATATGGTTTGTATAGCAACATGGGACATGGTACTGAAGCCTATCCATATCAAGGAGATACAACTGGACCTGAACAGGTTAATGTGTTGGGAGCATATCAACAGAGACCAAGGTTTGATCCCAATTCAAATACCTATAATCCTGGGTGGAGAAGTCATCCAAATTTCTCCTGGAGGCAAAACAACCCTCCTTTCACTCAAAGCTCAAACCAAGCAGGCCAGCAATTCCACCCACCTATTCCAAGAAGCATTCCCAATAAACCAACCCTGGGATATCTACTAGAAGACGATAAATTTTAGTCCTACATGGGAGGTCACCCATTATTGTATTTTCCTTTGTTTTAGTTTGCGTGTAATAAAAAAAATTCAAATGAAATAAATTCGTTTGTTTCAAAAATTGTGTCTCTTCGTTTAAATTAAAATTAAAATAAAATAAAAAAATAAAAAATAAAAAATTTAGGTTCCTTGCACCTTTTTAGAGATATCTACTATTGTTTTTAAGAGCAAAATGTTGATACACAATAGGAGGAGGATCATTTTCAACTACAAACAACCATGGGAGATGCTGAAGATAGGCAGAAAAAGATGAAAGACTATACAATGCCAATCTTTGGCAATGTAACTTCCGGCATCCAATTACAAGAGGCTGCAAGGAATTATGAATTGAAAAAGATTCATTATTCTTTGTTGCCTTCCTTTTACGGTATCCCTAATGAAGACCCTTTGCATTTCATTCGAGAATTCTATGCTACTGTCCAAACCTTTCCATTACATGCAATTAATGAAGATCATCTTAGGATGAGGTGTTTTCCTTACACTCTCAAAGATAAAGCTTGGTCATGGTTCATTACTTTATAGTCGGGTTCTCTTAAAACTTGGGAGGCATTCTATGAAATATTTATGGGTAGGTTATATTCCCATCAAAAGACCGTTGATCTAAGAACAAAGATAGCAACATTTTCTCAATTGTATGAAGAGCCCTTTCATGAAGCTTGGGAACGATTCAAACTCCTTTTCATTCAATGTCAAAATCATAGCTTTCCATTACAGCTACAAAACCAATTCTTTTATGATGGATTGACACTACAGAGTCAATACATGGTTGATAATGCTGCTGGAGGTGCTGTAAGAGAAAAGACCGCAGAGGAAACCTATAATCTTTATGAGCTATTGGGTTCTAATTCCCAACAAAGAGGTGGTAGAAGAAAATCAAGGTTCAATGAAGTTGGCTCTGATAATGAGATAACCTTGCAACTTGTTGAATTGACTAAACAAGTGCAAATTCTCACTACCCACCAAATTTCAAATCAAGAGGTATGTGAAGTGTGTTGTTCAATTGGGCATGGTACTCATAATTGTTCAAATACTTGTGATTCTAGTGTCGATTCCATAGAGGAAGTCCAATATTTTCAAAGGTATCATCCAAACACATATAATCACCCAGCCTACACCCAATATCCAACACTAAGGTCGGTTAACAACCACCCTTACCCACCAAGCCAATCTTTTAAGACAACCTTAGAAGATAGCTTGAATGCTTTTATTCAAGTTAGTCATGACAACCAATTGATGACTAATCAAAGGTTGAACACCATGGAGGCTTCGGTTAAAAGGATTGAATCTAAAGTTGGGCAACTAGCTGAACAAATGCAAAAGAAAGAACCATGAAAGTTGCCCAGTCTACCAGAACAAGCAAAGGATGTAAGAACCCTTCGAAGTGGTAAGGTAGTCAATACCAATTTACCTGAAATCTCTAACAATCTACCTTGTAGTTCAGGTAACAAAGAAGGCGATATTCTAATCTCGCAAAAAGGAAAAACAAGTGTTAAACTTAACAAGCCTTCTGAAAAATTCATTGGGGGGTCATCTGACACCCCCAAAATTCAAAAGACAACATAACCACACGAGATGCAAGTACCTTTTCCCCACCGGTTAAAAGAATCCAAACAAGATAAGCAATTCAACGATCTTTTTAATATGCTCTCTAAAGTAAATATCAATTTACCATTATTAGAAGTGATCATGAATGTGCCCTCATATGCCAAGTTTTTCAAAGAGTTGAACACTAAGAAAAGGAGGTATGAGCTGAATGAACGAGTAGTAGTATCAGAAATTTCTAGCGCCGTACTCCAGAACAAACTACCCCTAAGTTGAAAGACCCTGGAAGTTTTATTATAAACATAACTATGGGGGATAGGAAGGTTGCTAAAGCAATGCTTGATTTAGGTGCTAGTATAAATTTGATGCCCTACTCTATATTCTTACAGCTCAATCTAGGGGATTTAAAACCCACAACTATGACCCTTCAACTTGCAGATAGATCTCTTAAATATCCAGAGGGAATAGTTGAGGATGTGTTGGTACAGGTAGACAAACTGATAATACCTATTGACTTTGTGGTTCTAGATGTGCAAGAAAATCCAGCATTGGACAGAGAGCACACAATATTGCTTGGTAGACCATTTATGGCAACTACTAAAACTATTATTGATGTCCAAGATGGAAATTTGACAATGACAGTCTTAGGAGAGACTGTTCATTTTAAAGTTTTTGATTCTTCACCTTTTCCTTCTATTTCTGCCATCGATGAAATATTCGATGTTGATCCTTTGTATAATCTTGTCCAAAGCACCTTTTTCCAAACCATAATAGAAGACAAGCTTGAAACCGTTCTTACACTTGAAGAGGTTGAAGAAGATTTAGATGAAGAAATTAAGGGGTACCTTGAACAACTAGATAATAATGAAGTAATGACAAAATCTAGTACACTCTTAAATCTACCCAGTTCTTCATCTATTAAAGAGGCCAATCCACCTGAACTTGAACTCAAAGACTTACCTGAGCACTTAAAATATGTGTTTTTGGGAGAAGGAGAAACTTATCCAGTGATAATTTCTTCAATCTTGACCAAACCACAAGAAAAGGAACTCATCAAAGTGCTTAAACAGTTTAAGAAATCGATAGGTTGGAGTATAGAGGATATAAGAGGCATTCGTCCAACAATGTGTATGCACAAGATCAACTTGGAGGATGGTGCTAAACCTGTATGAGAGGCCCAAAGAAAACTAAACCCAAACATGCAAGAGGTAGTTAAAAAATAAATTCTTAAATTATTGGAAGAAGGGATTATCTATCCTATTGCGGATAGTAAGTGGGTTAGTCCAGTGCATGTGGTACCAAAGAAATCTGGGATAACAGTTGTTAAAAATGACAAAAGTGAATTAGTGCCCACTAGAATAATCATTGGATGGAGAATGTGTATAGATTTTAGGAAACTAAATTTATATACGAAAAAGGATCACTTTCCTCTTCCATTCATTGATCAAATGTTGGAAAGATTAGCTGGGCACGAATTTTACTGTTTTTTGGATGGATTATCTGGATATTATCAAGTACCGATAGCACCAGAAGATCAGGAAAAGACCACATTTACATGTCCTTTTGGGACATTTGCTTTTCGCATAATGCCATTTGGGTTATGCAATGCCCCTGCCACTTTCCAGAGATGCATGATATCTATTTTCTCGAACATGGTGGAAAATTCATTGATATCTTCATGGACAATTTCTCTGTCTTTGGGAACTCATTTGATGATTGCTTACATAAATTGACTTTGGTTTTAGAAAGATGCATTGAATGCAATCTCACCCTTAGTTGGGAGAAAAGTCATTTTATGGTTCAACAAGGGATAGTTTTAGGACATATAATTTCAAACAAGGGTATTGAAGTCGATAAGGCAAAAGTTGAATTGATATCCAAACTACCTCCCCCTACATCTGTGAAGGGGATAAGAAGCTTCTTAGGACATGCAGGATTTTACAGACGATTTATTAAAGACTTCTCTAAAATAAGTCGTCCCTTATGTAACTTGCTATCCAAAGATGCTTATTTTGATTTCAACAATGACTGCCTTATCTCCTTTAATACCTTGAAAGAGAAACTAACATCTACCCCTATTATTATGGCACCAAACTAGTCTTTACCTTTCAAAATAATGTGTGACGCTTCTGATTATGCTATAGGAGCAGTCCTGGGACAAAGAGTGGATAAACGTTTGCATGTCATCTACTATGCTAGCAAAACACTCAATGATGCCCAAATGAATTATACCACCACTGAAAAGGAATTCTTGGCTATTGTATTTTCTTTAGACAAATTTCGGTCTTATTTAGTAGGATCTAAAGTGATTGTGCATTATGATCATGCTGCTTTAAGATACCTACTAAGTAAACCAAATGCCAAGCCAAGATTAATCAGGTGGGTCCTACTCTTACAAGAATTTGACCTAGAAATCAAGGATAAGAAAGGTAGTGAAAACTTAGTAGCTGACCATTTGTCTAGGTTGATTTCTGACTTTAATTCTCTTAAAGATGAGAGTAATGAAGATATAGTTGAAACCTTTCCTGATGAATAGTTATTTTTCATAGGTCCGAACCCATGGTATGCTGATATTGTAAACTATCTTGCCACTGGTGTTTTGTGACCTAACACTTCATATCAGGACAAGAAAAGGTTTTTTAAAACTATTAAGGACTATTTATGGGATGACCCTTATTTATACAAGATTGGTCAAGATCAAGTCATCCGGAGATGTGTACCTGAAGAAGAACATAAGAGCATTCTAACTTTTTGTCATGAACTTCATTGTGGGGGTCATTTTGGTGGTGAAAAGACACCGTAAGGTATTACCTGGATTCTTCGGCCCACTCTTTTTAAAGATGCTCATATGTTTTGTGCACAATGCGATAGATGTCAAAGAACAGGAAACATAAGCAAAAGAGATGAAATGCCTTTGACATCTAATTTAGTTGTTGAACTCTTTGATCTATGGCGGATTGACTTCATGGGTCCTTTTCCCCCATCTAATGGTTTTCAATACATTTTGGTTGCTGTGGATTATGTGTCCAAGTGGGTAGAAGCTATCCCCACCAAAACCAATGATGCTAATGTTGTTGTAAAATTCTTGAAAGATTTAATATTCAGTAGGTTCGGAACGCCTAGAGCTATAATAAGTGATGGAGGTAGCCATTTTTGTAACAAACTCTTTGATGGAGTACTAAACAAGTACAACATCACACATAAAGTAGCTACTCCATATCATCCTCAAACTTCCGGTTTAGTGGAAGTAAGTAATAGGCAAATTAAGGGAATATTGGAACGCACTGTACATCCTTCAAGGAAGGATTGGGCATTTAAGTTAAATGATGCCTTATGGGCATACCGCACCGCTTACAAAACACCTATTGGGATGAGCCCTTACCGGTTAATCTTTGGGAAAGCATGCCACCTTCCAGTTGAACTTGAACACAAGGCTTACTGGGCAATTAAAGAGTTAAACATGGATTTAGATAAAGAAGGTGAAAAACGATTACTCCAGCTTTATGAGTTGGAAGAAATTAGGAATGAAGCCTATGAGAATGCCAAATTATACAAGGAGCGTACTAAGCGCTATCATGTAAAGAGGCTAGTTCCTAAGACTCTTTACCCTGGAATGAAAGTTCTTTTATTTAACTCTCGTTTGAGATTGTTTCCAGGAAAGCTGAGATCAAGATGGGATGGACCATTCAAAATAGTTCAAGTATTTGAACATGGAGTAGTGGAACTATTGGACTCCAAGACACAAAAAACGTTCAAAGTCAATGGCCATCGTGTCAAGCCTTATTTAGAAGAACCAAACAACATTGCTGAAATGGATTGCATTTGGCTGAGTAACCCTTAGCACCAAAAAGATATGTCTTGCTAAGACGTTAAACTAAGCGCTGTATGGGAGGCAACCCATCATTTTAGGTAATTTTCTTTTATTTCTTTTATTTACTTAATTATTTCATTTTAATTACATGTGAATAATTTTTAAATTGTTAAAACTAAAAATATTTGTTGAGATGTTAGAAGTTCACACGATTTGTCGGTATACACTTTAATGATGAATATGATGGATGCACCTGAATTTTCCATTACTACTTGCACATTCTCAGGAAATAGGTAATCTTTCTTCTCTTTTCTCTTTATCTTTAATTTACAATTGTTACATTGAGGACAATGTAAGTTCTAGGTTGGGGGTGGTGAAAAGTTACCATGCTTAATTAAAAAAAAAAGTTTTAACAATTTAAAAATTAAAAAAAATTAAAAAATTAAAAAATATACTTTTTCAGTTTTTGTGTGTTTGGTTTTATTTCTATTTTGTGTGATTTAGTAATTTTTGGAATAAAAAAAATAAAAAAAACTTTTTCACAAAAATTTATCATTTCTTTAAATCAAATTTAAGTAAATAGTTAAGTCTTTTGTACTGTTAGATTAATTTTTGAAAACATATCATGAAATATTTTGTAATTATTTTTTGATAATTAGTTAGTTTTTGTCATAACTAGTATTTCTTGATAAGATGTAAAATTATATTAAACCCAAAATCGATGTTTATGAATTTTTTTTAGTGGAGACTACCTTTGTGAGATATAATTTGAGCCTAATTTCCTTTATTCAGAGTGAAATATATATTTTTTCTACTCCAAACACATTTCTTATTTCTTCAAATTTTTAGATGATCTCTATAAGTATTAGCATTGAATCTATGAATTTTTTTTCTCATCTTAATAGAGTATCATATATTTTTTTATTATTTTTGCTTAGATTAAATGATTTGAGTAGAAATTGATAGTATATGCTTATATCTCGTTCATGCATGACTGCTACAAAAAAAGAAGAAGACATATCTGGGGTTACCTAAACCAAGATCAAACAGAAAAGCCACAAAATTAACCACTCACCAAAATCCAAAAAACAAATGTACAATCTGTACATGGGTTGACTCTCTAAAATACATATATTGAGAAATATCTTCAGAAAAAAAAATAGAGAGATAAAGAATATATAGTATAATCTACATACTATAACCCACATTGCCTACAAAGTTGTGAGTAAAAGTTAATTACAAAAGAAAGATATAGGAAATAATTCCCTAAAAAGTCATTGCACTCTCTTCATTTGTAAAAGGCATATATCTTGAAATTCTTTCTTAATGATTTTGATTTATGCATTAAAATAATTTTTATATATGATATCTTTATAATTTATAAATTTGATTCCTTTCATGAGATGAATGTTAAAATAACACTTTGAGCCTTTATTCTTTATACATATGCGAACATATTAGTTCATTTCTATACATCAACTCTTTCGCATATAAAATAGTATGAGTGTTTGAACCCATAGGATTCAGTGTTTTGAGAGTATTGACTTGTGAGGAATAGAGTTGAAACGAATTCTGATTCATGACACTCAAATTGGGTAAAATTAAATTGATACATTTTTGATAGGAAATATGAAAATGATTTTCGACTAATTATTATAATAAAATCATGATTGTTTAAAGAGATTAAAATAACTTATGCTTGAGATTTTAATTACGATCTTAAAAGAGATTAACAAAGTATGAGACATTTTTGTGATATGTTGTTTTCTATTATTCTTAAATTAATTTTTGATTTTGTTGTAATTTTAGTTTTTGATTTGATTGTTTTTATTTTTACATTTAGTTCAATATTTGTGGGTATCATTACTGAAAACCCTCACGAGACTCAAAATCGTCCACTAGGGCAACCTAGGGATTTAACGGCTTGTTGCATAGGCTAAATGCAACCATTTCAATCCACGAAAGTGATTTAGGATAGTTTAATTTTTAGTTTTTACCGCTTCTCTTGCTAAGAGACTAGCAAGAAGCTGGTTGGGGGTTGTGATAAGTGCTTAAAAAGCACTAAAATAACCATGATTTTATGTACATTAATTGTTAAAAATATATATATTTATATGTTTTATCATATATTTATATAAATTTGTCTTTTTCGGAATCACGGGTATTTTTATTGTTTTTCAGGTATTTTGGCTTAAAAACGCAATTTAAAGACTCAAAGAGGAATACTTGAAGCAATACATCACAAATATATTAATAAATAAGTGGGAAAAGGTCAACAAACATGGAAAAATTGGACAAAATGGGTCAAAAAGGTCAAAAATGTCAAAAAGACGAAAATCGCACCCACGCCACCACACAGAGTCAACAGGTGCCAAGTGCGACCCGCTTCTATGCGCCAGCGTGGCACTGTTCACGCGTGCCGAGCTGCGCGCAGCGACAGCCCCCCACGCGCGCGCCCAGTGCTCAACAACCCCCCTCCGCACGCCCAACGCCTTTTCGCCCCATTTTTCACGTACTACCGCCCCCATGACGTCATGCTGACGTCATTAATGACCTCGGCATTTCTATTATGGGTTTTTTCATTTTTTAACATTTGTTTACTCATTTTTTCTCTCTATTCTCACCTATAAATACCCCAATTCCCTTCACTTCAAAACACACCTTAAAACCACACTTCTCTCTTCTTTCTTTCTCTCATTTCTTAGTTTTTGAGTTTTTCTTAGTTTCTTTCTTAGTTTCTAAGCTTTTCTTAGTTTTTCTCTTAGTTTTTAGTTCAATTCTCTTAGTTTTAGAGTTCTTCTCTTTTTGAGAGGAACTTGTAATGTTTTTGTAATATTTTAGTTTTTGATTCAATAAATGGAAGTGCAAATTCCGCTTGGAGGTTTTCTAGCAACGGGAATAGCGTCGAAGTTACGTAAGGATTTTATTTTCTTTACGCTTATTTTTATGCTTTATTCTTACATGTTATATGTAATTTGTATGTGATTAAATTTAAGCGTGCTAGTACATTTATAATTATGATGTAATAATAACGTTGTTATGCTTACGAAATATTAAATAGGTGAAAATTTCTAAAATGAATTGATTTTATTTTTATTCAAGATTTTATATTAAGGATGTTAGAGAGAAATATATTATTTTTCATTACAAACTTAAAACTGAAAATTAGATTTTACGGTTTAGTTATCCGGTCTAATTTAGAGTAGTGCTCTTTTATTTGTTGGTACAATCGCCCGGTAGTTAGAGTGAAACTCTATTTCAAAAGTTTTTATAAGAATTATTATGTGAAAATGTATTGACAACATGTTTTCAATAGTGGTTTTAAAACTTGAAAGTTAGTACTCGGATAATTAAATTCTTATGTTTAATTTGGACACCTTGAATAAAGTTTAAACTATCTAACCCCACCAAAGGTGGCATTTAAATGGTTCATTTTCAATCTCTTAAAAAAGGAATTAATTTAATTAACCAAATTAGTTATCAACCCCACCCATAGGTGTTAATTGATTTGTTTAGTTAACAAAGAATATCTAACCCCACCAAAGGTGGTATTTATATAAAAAAGAGAGAATCAATAAAATATCAATTTATATCTTTAATAACCTAGATAATATGAGCAAGCATAATTAATTTAGTTATTATATCCATAAATACTCCACTAATATAAATGATAAAATTTGCATGAATATTTATTGAATCTGTATTTATATTTATTTTTAGATAAATATTTATTGAATTTGTATCTATGTTTATTTTTATATTAGATTATATTTAATTAATCTGTATATATGTTTATTTTATGTTATTAGATTAGGAACACAAACCCCAAAATATCGTGACAGGATGTTTAGGATTTAATTTCGTTTTTAAAAGTTTGAATAATAAATTAAAAACCACATACATTCCTTCCTTAGATCGACCTTGGGAGTATACTTATCATTTTCTACGAAATGATTCGTGCACTTGCTAGAGTTTTATAAATATAAAACCAAAGTATTGGCAGAATCGGCGATGCCGGTTTTCGCCCATCAACACGTCGTGCGTGTTTCTTCCTCCTCACATGCGACATCACATTATTCGCTCTCCGTGCTTACGTGGCGTTCGTGTGGCTTTTCCATTCAACTCCTCTACTTGCGTGGCATGCCATTTGGTGGCTTCTGATTGGTCCTACATTAAAAATTCATTAAAAATGCATAAAAATTCCAAAAAATATATTTTCACCCCTTTTTACTAAAAAATTTATTTTTAAATTTTTTGGCCATAAAAATACTATTTATTAAATAAAACAAGTAAATATTAAGTAAAATTGCACTAATGACTCTATTTTCATAGAGTCATCATGATCACTTTCAATCTTTTCTCGCTTCAGCCTATCCTCTTCTTGCACACAGTGTGAAATGAGCTTACTAACATCCCATTTCTCCTTTTGAGTGTTATAGCTAACTATAAACTGACCATAATGTGTAGGAAGAGATATGAGCACCAAATGCACAAGCAAGTCATCAGAAAGATCAAGCTTTAGTGCCTTAAGTTTGGAAGCGATGTTAGACATCTCCATAATGTACTCCCTAATGTTTCCCTTTCCTTTATATATCATCTAGACAAGGTTAGTTAAAAGCTTCCTTATCTCATCCTTTTTGTTCTTTGTAAAATGCTTTCCAATTTCTTTAAGAAAACCCTTAATAGTTACCTCATCTGACATACCGCCCCTGAATGCTTTTGGAACGCTGCATTTTAGCATCATTAGACTTAAGCGATTAGAACGTTCCCACTTATCAAAGTTCATTTTTTCATCAGTGGAAATTTTCTTCGTAAGAGAAGCGGGTTGTTCTTTTCTTAATACATAGTCCAAATCCATTCAACCGAGAACTAACAGAATGTTCTCTTTCCAGCTCTTAAAGTTTGTGCTGTTATGCACAAAAATTGAGTTCATGTTGGTAGTGATATTAGCAACAGAAGTAGTAATTAAATGAAAAAATTCATAACAAACAAATACTTATGCTCACAACTATAATGATAGGCCCATTTAAACAAGATACCTAGAACAACATTGGTGTTTAGTCTTTGGATAGAAACATCGACTTGTAAGTGGTACTCCTCATGTAGAAATCAAATGTTGATAATAAATCCTATCAAACAACAACCTTCCTTTGGGTTAGTATATTGTTCGCATGGAAACTATATAATTATCACCCATTTATTCCTACAGATGCATTTATTGTTTGGCCAATCAATGACCTTCCTTTGGGTTGATCCTTGATCGCATAAACAAGAAATACACACATCCTATTATTCAAAAATAAATAAATCTACACAAAAGAGGTTACTTTGGCAACATTTTGTTTCAATTAATTTATTCCAGAATAAAGGTCACAAAAATTAAGTGTGCCCCTAAATCCAAAGTTTAATGCAAAAATATCAAAAATAAATACATAAATAATGAACTTTGATATTTTTACCATAAATAAATATATGTAGTGCGTATTTTATATTCCAAAAAAGAAAAGAAACATAATACATAAATATAATTCATATTTACTAAATCAAATCAAATATGATTCACTTTATTTTTACCATAAATAAATAATGAAGTTTGATATTTTTACAATAAATAAATAATGAAGTTTGATATTTTTATCATAAATAAATATATATAATACATATTTTATACTCCAAAAAAAGGAAAAGAAACATAATATATATATATATATATATATATTATTCATATGTACTAAATCAAAATCAAATATGATTAGTTGAAGACATTAACTCAAAGGCATATATGGATATATATTATCAAAACCACATCATATTTATATATATTATAATCTTTACCATTTCTACAAAAATCATATAACCAAGATTAATGAAAATACACATAATATGAATCAAATCCCTAAAACCATATAGATTTATAAAACAAACTAAAATCATGTATATATATATAGAAGTCAATAATCACATCCAATATGATCAATCCTAATAATTTAACATACAGTAAGGCTCTAATTCCACTTGTTATAACTAAATCTAAATACATGCATAGATCTTAGACTCATGTCAGATTATCAAGATTACACAAAACAATGAAGAACGTATCTAAATCCATGATGAATGATTGAAGAACGAATTAAGGGTTTATAGTCTTCCACAAACTAATATTTTCTCTCTTATAGGTTCTCACTCAATAGGTGGGAAGAGAGGAGGAGAGGTGATAGCAATTAACCTTGGGGACCAAACCCTACAGCATTCCTTATATAGTAAACTAATAAGAGTCCCATTAACCCTAATTAGGTTTACTATTGGGTATTACACATTGCGAAGCTCATACTGTATAAGATGTTTAATTGGGCTCTCCTAAATGGATCACTTAATTAGCCCAATTAAAATAATAATAGATCAAAATATAATTTTCTTAATTTGTTAGCCCACTTATTGGGTTATTAAAAATAACCAACACTATGGCCACTTTCAAAAGTCCAGAGAGTGAGTAGGGTAACAGTAGTCAATCAAATGATTCTTAAGATTATTTTTCAAAAAAACAATGCTACTAAGTTCCACGGTCTCTTTTTAAATATCTTTACTTTTTTATAAGGTTAAGGACATGGAGATTACATGGAGAACTTTTTTAAGAGTCCTAGAAATTTGATTTTTTCATATGAGTAGAACACACTTCTTTTTATAGATGACGAAATATGCTTATATTGACTCTTTTCAATACCAGGTAAGACTATCATCCGTGGATCTACAAGAAGAACAAACTTTTAAGACCTCAGATCACCTTGTGGGTGGGTGGTCTGGTCTTTAGCACTCCTATGCTTATCTTGGTAACAGTAAGATGAAGATTAGATGAGACCTACAATCTTGTTTTAATATTATATGAAAGAAAGAGTGTTTAGTTATAATTCTCTATATTTAAGTCATATTTTAAGTTCAATTTTTTTTATAATTGTGTGCATATATGAATATATATAGCATAAATAATTAACTTTATGGCTATCCTTTGTCGGTATATGATTGATTTGTGTTAGAGCACAATTAATGATGTTTTTTTTAATTTTCTCCTTTAGAGAGAAATTTATATATTTTTATATATGCTTATAAATCACAAACCCTCGATTAAGTGATTAAGAATTTTATAGTATCCTTCTAGGATGCTATGACATTAGATAGTTAGAAGTATTATTCACTTTAAATACTAATTTAGTTTATGTGATTTTATTATTATCATATATACACTAGAACACTATCTTAAATACCCTGAGGTTTGACATATTTTCAATTATGCCCATGAGGTTTATAAAATATCAAAAATGACCTTATACCTTGATGGTGTTAATTTTCCATTCATTACTATTTAGATTACTAAACCTAGGATCTGATACCAATTTCTAAGGATCGATACAATTTTTAATCGGAGTTAATATTGACCTAGTTGATGGTCTTTGTCTAATCCTAAATCTATTAATTGTCTTTTAAAATTAAAAATTACTCTTTCATTTATTAAATCTAATAATTCTAATTTATGTACTAATGATTCCATGGTCATAGAGTATTATCTTGATAAATCATATGTGTTAAATGTATATTATTTTGTCCTATTCTTAGTATACAATCAGGTTTTTCTTGTGTACATACAGTATATTTATAATCTCCAAAGAAGTAATATCCAAACATTAAGTTGTTGAATTATTCTTCCTCTATTCTCACATATTTTTGACTAAAATATTTTTTTAATGTCCTTGAAACAAGATGGTCTATGATGCTTGTGATAGCTTTAATATAATTTGTATAGATATCTGATAAGGTGTTAAATCTTTTAAAATTTTCAAGACAAGTTTCATAGTCTTCATTTTTAAAATATTCATTTAAATGATAGAGATAACTTTTATCAAATTTTTCTAATAGAATTAGATTTTTATCTTTGATTTCCATTGGAATTATTAGTTGTTTATTTCTAAAAATAAATTCCATTTTCTTGTTTTTACAATATTATGTTTTTTTGTAAACAAATATTTAAACATTCAAGATTCTTAACTAGCTTAAATTTATAATTATTATACCTAAACTTGATGGGTCCACCATGGTCTTCCCTTTTTTTCTTCTTCTTTTTTTACACATGTTATGCCTAAGCTTTGCTCAAACCTCAACGTCCTCCTGGCAATGGTGAGACTTCTACATCCGTACATAAATGGTGTCCAATAGTTGACTTACTAAACAAGAGTAATTGAACTCCATTTTATTCATAATATAATAATTATTACAACTTAAGGTCAACTGAAAACCTTGAAGAGGGTGTTTAGCTTCTCAGAGTTACTGAGTATAACATTATTGCTTTTGAGATTTCTAGATAAAGAGGTTTTCTATGCTAGAGTGTTTCAGAGTAGAGAGCTCTAGATTTCTCTGTATTCATGTTTTTTGAAATTATAATAAGGGTTCCTTTTATAGAACAAGGAATCCTTGTTTACAAGACTAAAATTATTATTTTACCCTTGTTTTAATAATTCATATGCTTTTCTTCTTTAAAGGATAGCCACTTCTTTTTTTCCTTAGCACATGCTGCCAACTAAGAAGTGGGGTCTACATCTTTATTTCTTTTGTAGTCTTCTACCGACAGCTTGTTTTCTTATTTTTCTTTGTCATTTTCTACCGATAGTTCCTTTGATGATGTTGATGATGACGAATCTTCATCTTCTCGATCTTTGAAGCAGAGAACGCATTTGTGGTCTTTGGTTTCTTTTCTGGCATAGAAGTAGAATACCTTCCTTGTTTCTCGACCAATTTCTAGGTTGTTGCAATTAAAATTGGTTTCATATTTGGTGATTTTTTCACCATCTTCCTCTGACAGAGCCATGCTACTGTGAGATATGATAATAACTTTACTAGTTGAATAATTTACTTTTTTTGTCTTAAATTCCTTTTCTGGAAGTTCCCTTGGTTTGGGAACCTCTCTGTTTGTGTTGGAAATCTCTATCTTCATGAAGTGGTAGAGACTAATACTTCCTTCCTCATTCGAGTCCATTAATGAACTAAAAAATCTAAGATAAACATGTTTATCACCTGCTTTAATTTTTCTTCTAAAATTCTTGATTACACTTTTAAAATTTTCTGGTAAATAATTTAATTCACTTAAATTAATTCATGGATATATATTTTCTATTAATCTTGCATGAAATGCTTTATACACAAAAATTGGATCAGCTACATCCAATATATTGAATTTACTTCCTAAAGGAAATTCCTTGTCTGTAGTATAGAATTTCATATCTTTAATATGTTCTTGGGTAGATTTTATGGCCAAATTATAGAGAATCAACCATTGTAGTTTTCTGAGGTTTCTATAGGGATCCTTTTCATCTTCAATAATTGGAGTAGTTATAGGATATGTCTCCTTGAATAGTACTGAATGTTTTACTATTTTTGATGTTTCTAGTGGAGATGTTTCTCCAAATAGCACTGGAGGCCTTGCTATCTTTCCAATATTTGTTAATCTGCTTAGAGCTATTGGTTGTTATTGTAGTGCTGTAGAATAATTTCTTACTATCTCCTCTAGAGTTATTAGTTTCAGTGTTTTGTAGTTGGCATAACTACCTTCAGCTTCTATTTTGTTGGTGAAGGCTCTATGAGTTAATCCACTAATTCCTAGAATAGATTTGCTAGCTTCTGCCCAGTTGTTATAAATTCTTGGTTTTGGGCCATTATAGACCACATAAACTTTTTTCTGTTCTTCTTTTTCTTCCTTATCTGCCCAATTGAGCTTTGTGATTTTTGAAGTTTTTTGTGAACTGTTAGGTTCTTCCTTTTTTAATAGAGATTCCTTGTTTGAGTTTCTGGTCTCTAGAGGTTGTTTTAAAAAATTAAGTTCTTCCTGTTTATTTCCTATCTCCATAAGAGATTTCTCGAGATATAGCAACTCGAGTGGTTCCTATAGGATTTTTATCCCCTTTTATTTTATCTTGATTTTGATATCAAGATGTTCCATTCCTTAACACATAAAAATGTTAGAGGTATTAATTCTCTAGTAAGAGCATCAACTAAGCTATTTGTATGTGTTGGAAGATGTTCAACATCAAAATTGTAATGGCTGAACCATTGTTGCCATCTAACTATTCTTCCTTATTTGTAATCACCTGCAATATTAGTTCTTAAGAAATAACCAAAATTCTTGTTATCTATTCTAACAATGAATCTGAAGCTTATGACATATATTGCAAATTTCTTAATAGCCTTTTTAACACCTAAATATTCTTTTTCATTACTATGATAATTTAATTCTGAACCTTGAAAAGATCCTGATGTATATCTACAAAGATATTCATCTTTATCATCTACTCTTGCTTTAAGAACTGCTCTCCAATATTCTTGTGAAGCATCTATTTCAATTATCATCTTATTATCTGGTCTTGATATATGCTTCTACATATGTTAAACATCCTAAAAATCTTTGTAATTGGATTTTATATTTTAATTCACTAGGAAAACCTTGAATATTATTTAATATTTGGGGTTGTAGATTATGTTTTCCATCTTCTATTTTCAACCCTAAGTATTTGATTTTTTGTTGAGCAAGTACTGCTTTCTTTTCAGATAGTACAATGTCTTTTTTTCTACATTCTTGTAGTATGTTGATAATATCCAAATAATGTTTATTTAATTCGTTACTGAAAACCAAAATATCATCTATGTAAACACAACAAATATCTTATAATTTCTTAAAAATGTTATCCATATATCTTTGAAAAATACCTGGAGCTTGCTTTAATCCAAATGGTATAACTGTCCATTGGAATTGACCTTGGGGGCAACTAAATGCTGTTAATTTTTGGGATTCATTATCTAGTCTTATTTTCCAAAATCCACTTTTGTAATCAAAACTCGAGAAGTATTTCTTTCCTTTTATTAAAGATAGTAGTTCTTCCTTTTTTTGAATGAAGTATCCATCATCAATGATTTCTTTATTTAGTGCTTTAAAATTTATTACCATTCTCTTTTTTCCTCTTCTTTTCTCAACTTCTTTTTCAACTAAGAATGCTGGACTAGAGTGAGGTGGTGAATTACTTGGTATTATGACTTCTAAATCATTGATTTAACTCTTATAATCTTGTTAGGATCTCTTAATTTATATTTTTTGGATCCAAAGGATTTTCTAAAGTGACTATTTGTAATAGTCTTCTAATGCCTATTAGGTCTTTGTCTTCCTGTATCTCATTGAGAAAAGAGTTTTGTTTTTCTTTCATATCTAATGAAATATTTTCTAAATAAGGTTTTTGTTAGTCTTCTATCTCACCACTTTTTTATTTTTATGTTGTTGCATAAAAGTTGGGTTTAAGACAGTTAAAGCTTTTCTTACTTTAGAAACATAGATGGTATCTCCTTCTAAGGTTGTGAGACTAATTTTGTCAGAATGTTGTTTGAAAGGTTGATATAAGTTTAGGAAAAATATTTCCTATTAACAAATCTACTCCTATTTCTTGTTGATCTATGGTAGAAATGTGAAAGTTTTCTCCTCCTATCATTATATCAATATCTTTTAATACATGATTGAGTTCATTGTAGCGTTATTAAGAATTCTTAAAATTAAATATTTTGGTGCTTGTTTCCAATTGTTTTCTGGAAATATATATCTACTAGCTACACATATACTTGCTCCTGTATCTATATATGCATGTAAATGATAAGTGTTATAGCCTTTAAATTTTAGTCCTACTTTAATGTAACTACTATTTGGATTTGTATGACTATGCAAATTATTCATCTTCTGATGAAGAATATTCACAATCTGAGTGTTCATATTCTCAGTCAGTTATTTCTTCCTCAACTTCTTCCAATAGATAGATACTGTAAGTATCATCTATATCAGATTCCTCGATTGGTTCTAATTTCATTTTGGAAGCTTCTTCTAAGATTTTTGCTTTTTGTGAAAATTCCTCTTTAAATTCCTTTTTATGTTGAAGTATGCTTGGACATTCATTAGCATAATGTCCTTCCTCATTACAGATCCAACACCTACATTTTTTCTTTCTTGAAGGGCAATAATTCCTTTTTTTAGAAGGTTTATAAATCTTTCGTCTAAAATATTTTTTCTTGTAGTTTTCTCTATTGAATCTCTTTTTATATTTTTACAAAATTTGTTTTCTAAATTTATATTTTTGTTTATAAGATTTTATATTACATTCATATTTCTCTGCTTTCTAAAATCTCTTGTATCGCAGCAAATTTTATCATTTCCTCTTATTTGTTTATATTCTTTTCTTTCTTGGCATTAATAATGATCCAATTTTTAAGACTTCTTATTCTTCCTCCTAGAGTATCTGGTGTAGTTTTTCTACTCCTTTGTTCCCAATTTTCTTTTAAGGTTTTATATAATGTTCCAGGTAATTTTTGAAAAACAATATTTCTTTATAGACTGTTTGTATAGAGGGTGGTAAATTATGGTAATATATTTCATATTAACAAATAAAAGAATCTATGTAATACATGTTACAAATTTTCATATTTCTTAGATGGCTTTTAGCTTCATTGATTTCATTTTCACTGGATTTAGTGATAGTCCTTCATTTATATTCTCCAATAAATTCTTTGTATATTTCATTTATTACTGTATCCAAGTATTCCCTTCCTGTGGCAGCATTTCCTTGCATTAATAAATGTTGTTGATTTGTTAAGTTTGAAAACCAAGCTTTTACATTTCTTGTCGTTTTATGTGTTATAAGCATTCTACAAGTTGAATGATTTGTTTGGATAGTTTGAGAAGTTTGTATGAGCACACTCATTCCACTAGCCTATTCATCCAAGGCTTTTTTCCTATCTCTTATACAATCTAATTCTAGAAGTTCATTTTTATAATTATCATAGAGTTTGAACTCTGGTGGAATACTACCTTTAGTTCCCCAATGCAACCCTTCCTCTATTTTAGGTGATTGTCTTATTCTATACGTGGTATCAGGTTGTTTTGTTCTTTTCTTATTTTTTTCTCCTTTATGTGGGTCAGATGTTCCTTTTTGGTAAAGGATTGGTAATGAAATTGGTTTCATATGACCTTTTGAGGTCATATTTTCTGATTTAGAATCAGTTTCACTAATTATTGTCATATCATCCTCTTCTTTGATAGTACAAAATTTTTCATTATAATGTTATTCTATTTCTTCATTAGTTAATGTTAATAAACTGACCAATGTTTCTATATCTCTATTTTTAGAGTCCATGAATTTTCTTTCTAATTCTTTTCTATATTCCATTAAATTGGAATTGTCTCTTTATTCTTAGATTGTTCCTCATTTTTCCTTTTTCTCATTTTTAGGAATCAAAGAATCAGATTTCCTTGGTGGTTCTTCTTTTAATCCTTCTAAAGGATCATATTTATAACCTATTATTTCATTATTCTTATGTATGTTGTATATATCTTTTCTTAGTTCTGAAAATTCCTTGTGCATATCCTGTAAATATTTTGTGTTTGATTCTTGGGAGGCAACCCATGTGTTTTAGTTTTTATTTATTTATATATTTTGTTTTAGAACATGTATTAGTTGCATAATTCTTCATTTTGTTATTTTGTTTTGATAGGTGCAATCGGAGGAGGTAAAACGATTTTTGGATTTCAATCTCACAAGTCAACTCACCATTCAGGGAAGTTCTTTTAACACATCTCCTTTGTTCTTTAATTTTCACACATTTGGGACAATGTGCATATTAAGTTTGGGGTGGTGGATATTTTGAACTTAATTGAAATATTTTCTGTATGTTCTTGCTTGTAAAAAAAACAAAAAAAAATTATTTTTTTTGTTTGGTTAATTGAAGATATTTTGCTATGAATAGTGATTTAATTTTTGTTTCATCTGTTTAAATGGTGCATGTCTCTTTGAAAAATTTGAATATTATCTAAGCGATGAATGATTTTTACGTATGTTTCATTTTTACAAAATTAAATATTCATGAGCACTAGTCTTGATTTTTAATTTGTTATGATAATTTAGAGGAGGTTTATGTGAGTGTGGAATTCGATTGATATTTGTGGTGTCACAGTTCTTAGAATTTGTTTGATTTTCTCTCGAGGCGAAATTATAGATAACATTTAACTAAGAAAATGATTTAGGCCATCTTTGGATCGTTTGAGCCTTTCTATCTACCGTCACATACATTGTCCATAGTATACCCCTTTTGAGCTTCAAAGTTTATATATATATATATATATATTTATCTCATTTCAAAAGCCTACCTTAATATATATATATATATATGTGTGTGTGTGTGGATATATCTATTTTTTCTATCTCACTAAAATTTACAGTTGTTAATAAATAATTAAAGATATATCATGAAAAAAAGAGGTTACAAAAAAAATAGCAGAAAAGAAGAAAAAAAAACAGATTCTAAAAAGAAAAAAAAAGCAGCAGAAATGAAAAAATAAATTGAGTTTGGATGTGATGATAAATCCTTAATTGGAAAGTATTTATTGTGATGATAGAAGATCTCTTGTTTCAATCCTAAAATGATGTGTTTAGGAAATTTTGTGCTAAATATTATCTTTTATCCTACCTTCACCTAAGCCATACATTACAAGCTTAATAAAGTCCTATTGATTTGGTGTTTTGTGTTTGTCTACATTAGTGGAGAGAGAAATGAAAAATAAACTTATGAGATTTGTGATTTCATGAAAATTTGTTTGATTTTATATTTGTATAAACTGATCCGGATTTCATGCGATGAAATATGAAAAGACTTGACACACACACACACTAAAATTTATTGTGAAAATGTAATATATTTTTAAATTAATTTTGATACTTAGATAAAATTCTTTTATTTCTTTGAGTTATGTTATTTGGAATGTTTAAAAAGAAATATTTTGAAAATCACTATTTTAAATGCAGTTATCTTTGTTTTATTTCCTTCCTTTTGCTCGAGGACTAGCAAAAACTTAAGTTTGGGGGTGTTGATAACTGTATTTTATACAGTTATTTTCATCTATTTTATCAATTATAATTGCTATGTTCTTTACATTTTTGGTTAATTTTAGTTAAATAAATTAATATTCACCTTTTATATGTTAAAAAATATATTTTTAAGAAAATTAATTAAATTGTATCTAAAACGTACTTAATTTCAGATTTTTGTCCAAAAATATAATTTCAGATAAAAAAAGTTCTTAATTGGAATTAATAAAAGTTTAAAATATAATTTAAATTAAAATCGGGCTTCATTTCAATTATTAAAAGTTTAAAATTTAATTTAAATTAGAAAAAGGGCTATATTGTAATTAAGAAAAGTTTAAAATATAATTTGAAATATATTTGTGGGTGAAAATGCAATTAATAAAACTTAATTTCTGCGCAGGTGAGATGAGGCCACATGCCCTATCCAAACGCGAAACGTGGACCATCCGATCAAAGAAGTAACGGTTGGGATTTGCGCATGTAGATCAAAACCGACCAATGAGAGTGGGTACAGAGTTCTTCTTTCGCGCGGCTCGGTGTGCCAGTGGGGCCCACCTGCCGTGCAGACTGGCGTGCAGAGTGGGACCCATATGTTGGCTGCGTAGATTCCCTCGAGGCGCATCGATCGCCGTTGGATGAGATGAACGGTCCAGATTGAAGCGCGTTGAACCAAGCTGTCGCACACCGAGCCGCTCGTCTACAAATCCTGTGTGATCTGGTACATCCAAGCTACGTGCACCCTCATGTTTCAACGGAAAATGAGCAGCCACGGGTCTGATAAATATTACAGCGAATAGAATGATGACACGTGGCATCTATTTGGTGAAATAAAAACACAGAAACGGCGCCCACTTCCAGCCGTTATCGCATTTCCAGCGCGAGGAAATCTTGTACGACGCGGTCCAGATATGCTCTATGCGTCCGATCCTCTCACCTAATGAAAAGCTGCCACGTGTGTCCCTATTTCTCGTAGCCAATCACATGGCGACACGTGTCATGTGTGAAAAGAAAAAAAATCAGAAACGCGCAGAATGGTTTTCACGCGTGTGTTGTTATTTTAATTCCCCATACATTTTTGTCCCCCACTTAAAATAAAAATAATAAAAAAAGAATAATTAAAAGGGGGATATATTTTGTACACGAGGAATTAGTTGGGAGTTTTTTCTTTTGTTGGGTTTTCTTTCATTTTGGTTACAGGCAGTTCTTCTTATTTTTTTCTCTTTACCATTTTCATTTTTTTTCCTCTCAGTTTTGGGAGAAAATTTCGCAGTTCTTGCGAAATTTTCTTCCTTGTATCATTTTAATTTTCTTTCTAGTTTGCGTGTTACACAAAACACGCAAAGCGTTTATTTAACATTTTGTATTGTATTTTCTTAGGGAAATTACAGGGAAAGAAGACAACTAAGAAGAAAGAAAGGGAAGAATTTATTTTTCATCGAGGAATCGTGAAAGAGTTTCTCCTAATCTATTTTCTTTTAATTTTTGTTTCTCTGCAATGTTTTATTTTTGTTGTGTTGTAATTTCAATTTCTGCCATGAACTAATTTATTTGTTCTAGGATTGCAATGTAGCGTAAATTATGAAACTTGAATTAAGTATTTTTGAATGATTTATGGAACTGTTTTAAGTTGTTTATTTTATCTGTGTTTAATGCTTTTAATTATCGGAAGATTAATTAACTGATATGTGACACGTAAATAAACTTGAAAAAGGCATTTTTGTGTGCTGCTCGTGATGAAATAACGTATATACATAAGAGATAGAAATATACTTTTATTGTATGTGTAACTGTTTGAGAACTCAGAACTTAATAAATCTGGTTGAATTTAATTCGCATAGGAATATAGTGAATCATTTTAACTAGATGTGTCTGTATGGAGCTCGGAAGAGATATATGGATAAATTAGGAGTTCTTGGTTAACAACTTAAAATACGATAACATAAATCAAGATAAAATATAATGATTCAAGTGGATTAATTTGGTGAAACTGCAATCCTAGAATTTTCTTGCAATCTGTTATAAAAGTTAGTTAGTCAAACTGCATCAAATTATCGACTGTTTGGATAAAATTAGGTTGAAATAATTTTAATAATTAACGAATACTAGTAACAAATCTCTATGGGAACGATATTTTACTTATCATATTATTACTTGTGACCGTGTATACTTGCACGTTTTTATGTGTTGTAAAACACATAACACATATTTTTTATTTTATCTCTAAACAATACTTTTTCCTAATAAAAAATTATGAACTAATGCCTTCATTATTTTAACTTCATTTTCTAGTTTTTTAACTTCTTCTTGGTTAGAAGTTTCTCCTTCATGGTTTATAAAAGTAAATCTTGGCATGCTATTAGTTTTAACAACATTACTATTTCTTCATGTTATTAAGGGTTTTTTTAATATCTAGTTTCCATTTTTTTTGGTATTTCAAAGTCTGTTAGTATTTCTTGTTTTATTATTTGTCCAAGTTCCTTAAAAGTTTTGTCTATTTCTATAAAGTCATTTTGTCCATATATTAAACTATTATGACTATTTGTTAAAAAATATGCTAATAGATAATGTATTGAAAATGGATGGTTTCCTTATTTCATTAAATCTCCTTTTTCAAATTCATAGCCAGACTTAATACTTGATTTAGATTTTTATCATGTATATTTATAGCAAACATAGGATATGCTATAAATTTTAGCTTTTGGTATCCTAAATTACCATGGATCATTCCTGATAAGGCATCGTGTCTATTTATTATTCTGTTATCTAAGAATGCTATTTTTATTGGTGTATCTATTCATTCTCTAAAATGAGCTTTTATTAGTATTTGAATTCTTCCTAAATTGATATATCCATTTTTTTTCTTTATCTTTATGATAAATTTTTGATAGCTTGTTTAATATAGTTTCTTTATCAATTAATGGTATATTATATCTCACTTTTGCATCTGTAGTCTTAATACTCATTTCTTTATTACTTATACCATAATAGATTATATTTTTTCAAGGGAATAATTTTCTTAATAAAAATAATGGGTCTTTAAATCCATCTCCTTCTTTAAGATTTAACTTTGTTTTTGAATTTCTTCAAATTTCTTTTTACTTATTACTATTTATTGTGAAAAAAACATCTTGAAATATCATCTGTTTCTATGTCTATTATTTCTTCTTCCATTTTTCTTTTTTATTATTATTAAACCATAGAGGTATTTTTTATAACTATTAGATTTAACCTCCTTTTATGTTTTTAGGGATATTTTGGATTTTTTTGAAACCTTAGGAATATTTTTAAAGAATACTTCAACTTTCGGAATATTTTTGATTTTTTTTCACTATATATACCTTTATAACTCAATTATCTGCTTTAGGAGTATACTTGAAAATTTTTGAAGTAGGAGAATAAGCCATCATAATCCATTTTCAATAATCTTATTTTAATATATACATCTCAATTGTATTTTTTATACATACAGGTCACCTTAGAATAAGAATAATAAAAAGAGATCATGCTAATTTATTTTTCTAAAATCTTTAGTGATAAAATATAAGTGTGTATATATAATCAACAAAATAGTATTGATACGATTTATTCTTCTATTGAAATTTGTGTAAATATTATTGATGTAAATTTTATTCAACACTAGTTATAACTATTTTTCATGAACCTGTGACATAAAGAACTTTAGACCATAGTTACATTTTCCATCCAATGTTTAAGTCACCTATGAGCTTTTTAGAAAGTAGAGAACTTAAGATCTAGATTTGTGATCAACAAAAAAAATTGGAATGTTTGTGACTGTTTTTTTAGTTGTGAGATATTATGTGATGTAAACCATAGTGAATATTTATATGAATTAAAAATAATATGATTTGAATTATTTATCAACGTAGATATATTTGTTATAATATTATAATTATCTCTAAGTAATTATCTATTTTAAATAATTAAAAAATAATTATTAATTAATTATTTATTTATAGAGATTATCTGATAAATATGTTTATATAATGACTCAATACTTATAACTTATAAAGCATTTTTTCAAACTAAAATTGATAAATACTTATCATGTGATAAGTAACACCAATTTTAGTTTGAAAAATACTTTACGATATCACGTTAAATATTAAGTCATTTTATAATCATATTTGTTATATAATTTTTATAAATAAATAAATTTAGATAGATGGGACCGATCCATGTTTCTATACCATAACGATTAACCATGACTATATAAAATGTTCATAACATTCTTTTAAAAACCCACGACAATAAAAATTAATGGAAAACTAGTTAACTATTCATGACAAGTAACAAATTAAGCCATGCATCCATCGATTAAAGGCAGAGGTGTAGGTGATTTTATATATATGTAATACATATAAATCGAATAATAAATTTTATAATAATAACAACAAAATAGGAAAACATAAAATAACATATAAGATAAATATCATAATTCGTAAAAATCTAAATTAAACTTAAATTAAGTTGTTACAATATATTATTTTATAAAAAATTGGTTGAACTAAAACTTGATTACGCATAATCCACGTTTCTCGTATAAACCCCTCACAAGATTCATTGCTCTTACCGATTTATCCATCCCCATTCTTTGCGAATGAGGGCTTTAAACCAACCTATATTGAAGCAACATTCATGCTCCTAGCTGTCATCTAGAATTTGCAAAACATATTAAGGTAGATATTATATAACTATCTATCATCCTCCTTGTGAAAACATAAGTTTCAAAACGCATTTAAGGCATCTAAGATCATTCCTTTAACAAGATTGACTTGTCATCTTTTGAATGATGATTCTAAGGCCTACTACAAAACAAAGAAATTTTTTTTAAATTTAATAGAAAAATAAGACATTGAATAAAATAATATATAAGCAACAAAGAAAGATAATACATAATATTTTATCAAAAACATAATCACTCGGTACATAAGCCATGGACCCATTGACCATTAGAAGACTTTCTAGAAGAGCCAGTGGTGTCACCGTATAACTCACACTCAACAATAAAATAAGGCTTCTCTCATAAATTAACAGTAAAGGAAAGGAAATTAACAGTAAAGGTGGTGATCTAGAACTCGTATAAGATGTATAAGATGATAATGTTGGAAAATTATATAAATTTTCGATAATTTAGATTTATGAGAGAGTAAAAATAGACAAAATAATACATAAATTTGTTAACGGAATTCGATCAATTTTTTCTTCGCCTCTGGACTTACTGTAGATCGTTTTACTAAAAAAGAGAAATTATACAAAGTGTTTACAACACTCAGAACTCATAATCCAATTACACCCAAGAAAATTACTCTTAGTTTTCTCTCACATTAACCTTTTTTTTTAAGCTTTTCTCTCTATCTAATAATAAAAAGTACCTATTGGGATGCTCTATTTATAGATGTAAAAACCCCCTTTTATATGTTTTTCCAACTAATTATTAATTGGCTTTCCTTCTTTTTCAACAAAAGGATGCACTATCCATTCAATTTTCTTGAGTTGTTGGCTTGATAACTACTCTTGGGTTGTTGACTTGACAACCATTCTTTTGTTTTATTGTCATTTATTGCACCGTTTGGTGTATGTAAGTTTAACCAACAATATCTCACTTGAAGATTGATTTCAATCTGTCTTCACACCTCGATCAATGCAGCAGCTTTTCTAGTCTTATTACTCTAGCAGGCCAATTGAAGTTGAACATAACTTCAGTTTGTCAATAGTCACTACCTTTGTCCACATGTCTGCTGGATTTTTTATTTCCTTGAATCAACCCATCATCTTCCAATAAAGATCTGATGAAGTGATAATGAAGCCCAATATGCTTGGTTCTAGAATGAAATGCTGAATTCTTCTCCAAGTGTATCGCACTTTGATTATCACTGTGCAGAACGTTCTTCTCCTGGTTGAATCCTAACTTATTTAACAAACCTTGAAGACATATCATCTCTTTATTAGCTTCAGTCACTACTACATACTTAGCCTCTGTAGTGGATAGAGTGAAAATCTTCTGTATCTGTGACATCCAACTAACAATTGTAATTCCAATAGTAAATATATAACCGATGGTGTTTTTTCGATGATCAACTTCACCTCCAATGTCTGCGTCTACGTAACCTTGTACTTTTAACTCTCCTTTACTAAAGTACAAACACTTCTCTATGGTGCCTCGTAGATACCTTAAAATCCACTTAACTTCTTCCCAATGAGCTTTCCCTATATTTTACATAAACATGTTAACAACTCCTATTGGATGGCCAATGTTTGGTCTTGAAAAAACCATCGTGTACATGAAACTCCCATTGGCTAAGGCATAAGGAACCTTATCAATGAATTCTTTCTCTTCCTCCGTCTGAGGGGACTAATACTTGGATAGGCGAAAGTGACTGACCAAGGGTGTATTAACTGGCTTGGCATCACTTATGTTGAATCTATGCAAAACAAGGTTGTTGTACTCTACTTGAGATAATTGCAAGGATCATGTCTCCCTATCTCTTGTGATTTGCATTCCAAAAACCTTCTTTGCTGGACCCAAGTCTTTCATGTCAAACTCCTTTGAAAATTTCTGCTTCAATCTTTTGATATCATCCATATTTAAACCTATAACTAACATATCATCAACATAAAGTAGTAAAATGATATAACTAGACCTATATCTCTTGAATTAGCAACAGTGGTTGGCATTGCACTTCTGGAAACCTTCCTTTTGCATAAAGCTATCAAACTTTCTGTACCACTGTCTTGGGGATTATTTTAGGCTATATAAAATTTTCTTAAGTTTGCAGACCATGTTCTTCTTCCCTCTTTCTAAAAACATTTTGGTTGGTACATGTATATCTCCTCATCTAACTCTCAGTGAAGGAATGTAGTCTTCACATCCAACTATTCAGGATGAAGATCTTCAATGGCTATAATACTCAACATTGATCTGATAGTATTGAGCTTCATAACGGAAGCAAAAATATTGATGTAGTCAATTCCTTCCTTCTGTTGAAATCCTTTAACAATTAGTCGGGCTTTGTATCTATTAGAACCATCATGCTCATCTTTCACCTGGTACACCCATTTGTTATGAAGTTTCTTCCTCCCCATGGGTAACTCAGCTAGTTCCTATGTCTGGTTGGAGATGAGAGATTTAATTTCTTCTTTCATGGCAAGCTCCTACTTGAGAGCATCTCGAGTTTAATAAGATTCATCATAGAATTTAGGCTCCCCTTCATTAGTCAGAAACATATAGTTCATGTATCTCCTGTTAGGCACATGAGATCGAGAAAACCTTCTCAATGTAGGGGCTAGAGTAGGAGGCAGCGGTGTCTCAGACTATTGTGCACTACTCTGCCCAACGAGTTCTTCTCGCTAAGGACTTGTTACAATTGGTTCCATCACGGGACTATCTTGGACATCATCTACATCTATAGATACTAACTCATTCTACTCTGAGTCGTTGGCTTTTATTTTATATTTATCCTTATACATCACCATTTCATTGAAAATCACATCTCAGTTACGGATCACTTTCTTGTTTTTTTCATCCCAAATGTGGTAGCCAAACTCATCCTCACCATAGCCAATGAAGATGCATTTCTTGGATTTGGGATCAAGCTTATTCCTACCTTGATCACTAATATACACAAATGCTACACAACCAAAAACTTTTAGATATAATAGTTTTACCTCTTTTTCGCTTCATATCTCCTCTGGTATTCTATGTTCCAATTCCAATGGAACATATGAGCCTCAATTGATCAAGTAAGATGTCGTGTTGAATGCTTCTGCCCAAAACTAATTTTGTAGACCTAACTATATACAAATGTTTCTACTCTTTCTATCAACGTTCGATTCATATGCTCAGCTACACCATTTTGTTGAGGCGTTCCTGGCACAGTTCTTTCCATTCTGATCTGGTGCTCATAATAGAAATTTTTGAATTTGGTGTCTTCATATTCATCACCATTATCAGTTTTGAGTTTTCTGATCTTCAAACTTGTTTCATTTTCAAGCATAGTTTTCCATCTCCGAAAAGCCTCAAACACTTTAGACTTATACTTTAGAAAGTAAACCCATACTTGTCAAGAGTGATCATCAATGAAATTCATAAAGTAGTGTTTCCTACCAATGGATGAGATAGTCCTTGGTCCCCAAACATCATAGTGAATGAGCTCTAGCCTTTCCTTCTTTGAGGGTTTTGCCACTTGTTTGAAAGCTGACTCTCTTCTGATTTCTATGTCTGCAATCTTCGCATATGTCTATCTCTGTTAACTATAGACCTGGAAGTTTTCCTTTTGAGTGCATAATCTTCATCCCCTTCTCACTCATATGGCATAGTCTTTGGTGCCATAGATTTGGTGTTTCATTGCTTGTTGTAACTACGATTGAACAACGTTCCTCTACTGTCATGTAAAGAGTGCCACTCTTCTTCCCTCGAGTAATCGTTATTACACCCTTTGAAATCTTCCAATTATCACCATGGAAGATCATAGTGTAGCCTTCACTAGCTAACTGTCCTACTAAAATTAAGTTTTTTCTTAGGTCGGGAATATGTTTGACATCTTTTAGCTCCCAAATAGACCCGCTCAACTTAATATTCAATACACCTTTGCAAATAATAGCACACTGTTGATCATCACCAAGATATACCTTTCTATGGTTTCTAGGGACATATTTCTCGAAGAATTCTTTTTTGTGTAGTATGGAACGATGCTCCAGAGTCTAACACCCAAGATTCTTTCTTGCTCTCCAAAGAGCATATCAATGCATCATCTCCTCCTGAGGTGGAAGTAACATTTGCCTCTGCCTTCACTTCTTGGTCCTTTAGTGTAGTCTTGCACTAATTTTTGTAGTGCTCAATTCTCTCCCACAATTCCAAAACTGGAAAAACTTCCAGCTATAGGAATTATTAGGATTCTTGGATTTAAACATCCTATCCTTTGATCTACCTCAATAGTTTATTCTACCATGTCCATTCCCTCTGGTTGAATTTCTTACTTTTGACTCTGTGTGCAAAACTAAAAGTTTGACGATTCACTTAAATCTCTATGTCGAATATCTTCACTGAGAACCAGATCACGAACATTGTCAAATTTCAACTTATTGCTCCCCAACAAGCTACTCACAACCGTGCAGTAGCATTCCAGCTTTTTGGTAGGGAAGACAAAAGTATCAATGCTCATACTTATTCATCGAATTCAATTCCAACTAAACTCAACTGAGTTGTAACTATGTTAAATTCATTGAGATGTTGAGCTACCGATGCACCTTCTGTCATCCACAAATTGAACAAATGCCTCATCATGTTCACTTTGTTTGAGGCCAATGGCTTCTCAACATATTGGAGAGAGTTTCCATAAGACCCACCATGCTCTTTTCCTTTGATATGTTAAAACCACCATTACGGGATAATGTCAATCAAATAACTCTGAAAGCTTTACTGTCTAGAAGATTCCAATCTTCTTCCTTTTATAGCCTCTGACTTCTTCCCTGAGAAAGGTTGATACATACTTCTTTGATACAGATAATCCTCTATATACATTTTCCAAAACCCAAAATCTATGCCATCGAATATCTCGTGTTTCACCTTTCCTTCATCTGTGACCATTGCTCCCACTCAAATCTAACTTCCTTTAAATCGTTTTTGATTATTCCTACGACCCACAGTGTATTAGAATACTTTCGTCGACAAACCAATATTGCATACAAAATTTTACTATTCACATAATTCACTATTTAAGTGAATCGTAACATTGTAGAAAATTGACAGAAATCACCACAAAATTTTCTGATACCATTTGTTGGAAAATTATGCAAATTCTCAATAAGCTAGATTTATGAGAAAGCGAAAATAGACAAAATAACATATAAATTTGATAATGGAGTTCGACTGATTTTACCTAAGTCTTTAGGACCTACTGCAGATCTTTTTACTAAAAAAGAAAAAATTATACTAAGTATTTACAACATTCATAACTCACAACTCAATTACACCTAAAAAAAGTGATCTTAGTTTTCTCTTACTAAAGCCTTTTTTCTCTATGTATAGAGAGTTTCCATAAGACCCACCATGCTCTTTTCCTTTGATATGTTAAAACCACCATTACGGGATAATGTCCATCAAATAACTCTGAAAGCTTGTCTGTGTAGAAGATTCCAATCTTCTTCCTTTTATAGCCTCTGACTTCTTCCATGAGAAAGGTTGATACATACTTCTTTGATACAGATAATCCTCTATATGCATTTTCCAAAACCCAAAATCTATGCCATCGAATATCTCGTGTTTCATCTTTCCTTCATCTGTGACCATTGCTCCCACTCAAATCTAACTTCCTTTAAATCGTTTTTGATTATTCCTACAAACCACTGTGTATTAGAATACTTTCGTCGACAAACCAATATTGCATACAAAATTTTACTATTCACATAATTCACTATTTAAGTGAATCGTAACATTGTAGAAAATTGATAGAAATCACCACAAAATGTTCTAATACCATTTGTTGAAAAATTATGCAAATTCTCAATAAGCTAGATTTATGAAAAAGCGAAAATACACAAAATAACATATAAATTTGATAACGGAGTTCAACTAATTTTACCTAAGTCTTTAGGACCTACTGCAGATCTTTTTACTAAAAAAGAAAAATTATACTAAGTATTTACAACATTCATAACTCACAACTCAATTACACCTAAAAAAAGTGATCTTAGTTTTCTCTTACTAAAGCCTTTTTTCTCTATTGTATAATACAAAGTACTTATTAGGGTGCTCTATTTATAGATGCATAAGCTTTCTTACTACATGTTTTACCAACTAATTCTTAATTGGTTTTCCTTCTTTTTCAACAAAAATATGTACCGTCCATTTAATTTTTTGGATTGTTGGCTTAATAACTACTATTTTGTTTTATTTTCATTTATTTCACGTAAGTTTGATCAAAAGATAACTCTTCACATAAATCACAATGGACTAAGAGATTATCTAACACTATGATAATAGTCCAAGTGAGATGTAACTTGTTAAACAAGAACAAATCTAAGACTAAAAAAATTATTTAACTTTTGGAAGAAACCCATATGTTTGGTTAAAACTAGGAATGGGCACGGGGACGGGCGGGGACGGTTTTTTGATATAATCGTCCCCGAACCGAATTTTAAAACCTATAACCGAAACCGCCCGAAAACCGTTACGGTTCGGGGACGGTTTTTTACCCGCGGGTAACGGTTCGGGACGGTTATGAAAAAAACTCCAAAAAAACCGAAATATATATATATAATTTAATTTATTAAATATATATAATTAATTTTTTATTTATAATTTAATATATAATTTAATTAATTAAATCTAATTAATTTCGGGTACGGGCGGGTACGATTTTTAGTATAACCGTAATCGAACCATAACCGTTGTTTCATATTCGGTTTTTCCCCGAAACCGTCCCCATCCCCGAAATTTACCGGTTAAAAACCGAACCATCGGTTCGGATAACCGCGGATAACCGAATCAGTGGTTTTTTTGCCCATCCCTAGTTAAAACTTTGCAACCCGAGGAGACTAAATTAGGGTTTAATATTGTCTTAGAGCATCTATAGATGCCATTGGATCTAGGATGTTCTTTGAAGAACTTTGTAACCAAATGAGTAAAATCAGAGTGCTTTTCAACTTAAATGTTTGAGACAACGACCCTCTAAGGGTCTCTCTTGGTTGTGAAATTAGCTGCGAATTGTCTTATCTTCCAACTAAAATGCTTAGCTTCATTGTATCTTACAAAGACAATAGCGTACATAAAAAAATAAAATAAAATATCTGTAAGGATCAAGCACTAATAAGATGCTGATAGAGTGTGAACACCCTCAATGGTGAGGGCAATGAATCTTGTTAGGGTCTAGCGAGAAAATGTAGGTTATGGGTAATAGAGTTTTATTTGAGGGTTACTAGCGTAGAAATATGATATGAGTTATCTATTTAACCTTAAATTTAACCAATTTTTAACTGAAATGATAAGTTGTTATAATTTATACAAAATTTAGTGATAACTTTTTATATTTGAAATTTTTTATGATAGATTTATATAAAGTGATAAAATTCGACGATAAATTATAAAATTTACCCTAAAATATAAGAAGATGAAAATAAGCTATTCAAATAATTGTTAGTCCCGTGAACTCCATGTAAGAAATTGTCGACCATCCAACCTGAATAAGAAATGCTATGAACTCTGGATGCTCAACAGTGGAAAAAGAAACTGACCTCATAAACCCAATCAATTAGACAAAGTCTATGAATATGCAATGGTGAATAAAACAACAAAATAAAATTTCTAGCATAGATTCAAAAATATGAATAACTTAAATCATTTAAAATGAAATCATTGGAAGAATTCAAAAATTCATTCGAAGACATGGATCCAAACGCCACAAGTAAAATAATTCAACAAGAAATCATGATTTTGTGTGATCGTGCTTTATTCTAATAACTAATGGATCGTGAGAACAAAATTTTGTTGGCAACGTCATCTCATGAGCTTTGAATGAAAATTATCTAACTAATAAGTATTATGAAATTAGAAAAGAATAATAGAAAAAGTGATAATATAGATAGAGAATAGAAAAAAAAATGTTATATTTATATTAAAAAAAATTTCATTTAGTAATTTGATTTTATAAAAATGATTAATTAAAAATAAATTATATTATTTTAATATTTTAATATTATTATTTTTTTATTTAAAAAAAAATAAAATCACAATTAATATGAAAAAATTCACAAAAAATTTATTTTAATATTTATTAATTGACACACGTTTTATTTTAATGTTTTATTATTTTTTGAATTTTATTATAAATTAAAATATATATTTAATTAATTTTTTGTTTATTTTTTTTTTAACTAATTCATATTAAATTTTACTTTTATACTTATTAATGACTTATACTTTAATAACATTTTAATTACTTAATAAAAAATAATAATATTTTAAATAAAAAATTATTAAAATAATATAATTTATTCGACTTTTTTTATAAAATTAATAAACTAAATGATATTGTTTCTATTTAAAAAAAATTAAATATCATAAATTATTTAATTAAATGTCATAGATTACTTAATCTAAGGATTTATGTTACACCTTACATTAAAGAATACTAAAGAGTATTGTTATTTGTGTATGACAATACATTGTTGAGAGCCTTTATATGATTGAATACCCACTCATGAAACGGAAAGTGCATAATGTATTGTCTTTTAGTGTTTACTCTCCACATTATTATAAGTATAAAAAACTATTGACAACTATTATTATTTACAACAAAAACTACATTTAGAAAATTAGCAAAAAAAATAAATAAATTTTAGATATTATGTTTTAGGAATAAATTTCTTATAATAATTAATAAATTATTTAATTTATTTTTAAGTGTGGGTGAAATGATAGATGAAGAAATATAAAGATATAAAGAGTTTTCCTTTATAAAATTATGAGTTGGTCGGCCAGTTACATTAATTGGATCTTTTATTCTTACTTTTATTGTCTTCTCTTCCACTTCTTCCGTTTTCAAACTGAGCCCTCTCTCTCTTTCAGGCTAACCCGGCTCACTAGTCCATTGCTTGGTTGTTTGTACTGAGCGAGCGTGCTTGATAGTACTCTACAAAATATGATATAAACTTGGCATGTTTATATACGTGAGAAAGATTGTTGGGTCATTTTCAGTATTCTCATATTTTGCAAAAAATATTTATTGGATATGAACGTTTTATATATATATATATATATATATCATTTTTTGATAAAAATTAAGTAGTAGTTGAAAAATAAATAATAATATTATTTATTATTTATATGGTTGAGAATAAATAGTAAATCCACCGTTCACTACAGTAACTTTCCCATGTTAATAGGTGTGTACACACACTGTCAGCATGATAAAGATGGCATTTTCCATACTCCAGTTGTATGTATTTTTCATTCATTAACATCTTATTGGATACAACATAATCATTACATATATTTAACTTAATCTATGACCGATCAATAATTCATAAGTATTGCATCTAATTGTGATACGTTTTAAATTAGGTGATATAATGTTATTAAACAATATATAGTTGGGTGTCTACACAATTTTAACTAATAAAACTATTTTATGCAACAAAATGGTCGTTGGATTGAAATGGATTGCTTGTGCTGTGGTACTTGTGATTAAGTGTGTAACAAATTTGGAATCGATTAAGATAAATGGTTTATGTTGGGAAATAACGCAAATTTCCGATAAGCCAAACTTATGAGAAAGCAAGAATATAAAATAACACACAAATTTGATAACGGAGTTCGGCCAATCTTGCTTACGTCTCCGGACCTGCTGCAGATCTTTTTACTGAAAGAGTAGAAATTACACAAGGTGTTTACAACGCTCACAACCCACAACCCAATTACACTCAAGAAAATTACTCTCAATTTTCTCTCACAAAAGCTTTGCTCTCTAAGCTTTTCTCTCAATTGGAATGAAAACTTTAGATAGTTAATTCATTACAATTACACATCTATTTATAGGAAAATTCACTCCTTGAATTACTCCTTAAATTAATGGTTCCTTGAATTGCTCCTTGAATTAAGCTCCATGTTTTACTCCTTGTTTTGTTCCATGTTTTGCTCCTTAATTTGCTCCTTAAATTAAGGAGCTTTATAACAATAATCTCTAACAATCTCCCACTTGAAGACTGATTTCAATCTGTCTTCACACCTCGATCAATGCAGCAACTTTTCTAGTCTTTGTTACTCTGAGACCAACCGAAGTTGAGCACAACTTGATTTGTCAATAATCACCACCTTTGTTAACATATCTCTGGATTTTTGCTTCCTTGAATCTTCTCGGTATTAACATATCATCTTCTAATAGAGATCTGATGAAGTGATAACGAAGTCCAATATGTTTGGTTCTAGAATGAAATGCTGAATTCTTCGCCAAGTGTATTGCACTTTGACTATCATTATGCAGAACATTCTTCTCTTGTTTGAATCCCAACTCAGTTAACAAACCTTCAAGCCATATCATCTCTTTACTAGCTTCGATTCTTTGCTACGTACTCGACCTACTGTAGTGGATAGAGTGACAATTTTCTCGTATTTGTGACATCCAACTAACACCGTAGTTCCAACAAGAATATATAACCGATGGTGCTTCTTCGGTGATCAACTTCACCTCCAAAGTCTGCATCTACGTATCCTTGTACTTTTAACTCTCCTTTACTAAAGTACAAACACTTTTCTGTGGTGCCTCGCAGATACCTCAAAATCCACTTGACTGCTTCCCAATGAGTTTTCCTTGGATTTGACATAAATCTGCTAACAACTCCCACTGCATGGCCAATGTCTGGTCTTGTACAGACCATTGCGTACATCAAACTTCCAATGGCTGAGGTATAAGGAACCTTAGCCATGAATTCTCTCTCTTCCCCTGCTCGAGGGGACTGATCCTTGGATAGGCAAAAATGACTAGCCAAGGGTGTGCTAACTGGCTTGGCATCGCTCATGTTGAATCTATGCAAAACACGATTGATGTACTCTGCCTGAGATAACTGCAAGGATCCTTTCTTCTTATTTCTTGTGATTTGCATTCCAAGAATCTTTTTTGCTGGACCCAAGTCTTTCATGTCAAACTCCTTTGACAATTGATGCTTCAATCTTCTGATATCATCCATATCTGAACCTGCTACTAACATATCATCAACATAAAGTAGTAAAATGATATAACTGGACCTATATCTCTTGAAGTAGCAACAATGGTCAGCATTGCACTTCTGGAAACCTTCCTTATGCATGAAGCTATCAAACTTTCTGTACCATTGTCTCGGGGCTTGTTTCAGGCCATACAAACTCTTCTTAAGTCTGCACACCATGTTCTTCTTCCCTCTTTCTGAGAAACCTTCTGGCTGGTACATGTATATCTCTTCATCTAAATCTCCATGAAGGAATGCAGTCTTCACATCCAACTGTTCAAGATGAAGATCTTCGATGGCTACAATGCTCAATACTGATCTGATAGTATTAAGCTTCACAACGGGAGCAAAAATGTCAGTGTAGTCAACTCCTTCCTTCTGTTGAAACCCTTTGACAACTAGGCGGGCTTTGTATCTCTTGGAACCATCATGCTCCTCTTTCACCCGGTACACCCATTTGTTGTGAAGTGCCTTCTTTCCCATAGGTAACTCAGCTAGTTCCCATGTCTGGTTGGAGATGAGAGATTTCATTTCTTCTTTCATAGCAAGCTCCCACTTGTTGGAATCTCGAGTCTGACAAGCTTCATCATAGCATTCAGGCTCCCCTCCATCAGTCAGCAACATATAGTTCATGTATCTCCTGTTAGGCACATGAGGTCGAGAAGACCTTCTCAATACAGGAGCTGGAGTAAGAGGTTGTGGTGTGTCGGAATGATGTGTACTGCTTTGTCCAACAAGTTCCTCTGGCTGAGGACTTGTTACAATTGGTTCTGTTGCGGAAGTATCTGGGACATCATCTGCATCTGCAAATACTGACTCATTCTGCTCTGAGTCATTGGCGTCTATTTTATGCATGTCCTTATACATCACCCTTTCGTTGAAAATCACATCTCTGCTACGGATAACTTTCTTCTTTTCGTCATCCCAAATGCGGTAGCCAAACTCATCCTCACCATAGCCAATGAATGTGCATTTCTTGGATTTGGGATCAAGCTTATTCCTGCCTTGATCACTGATATGCACAAATTCTACACAACCGAAAACTTTTAGATGTGATAGTTTCACCTCTTTTCCGCTCCATACCTCCTCTGGTATTCTATGCTCCAATGGAACAGATGGGCCTCGATTGATCAAGTAAGCTGTCGTGTTGACTACTTCTGCTCAGAATTGCTTCGGTAGACCTGACTGTATATGAATGCTTCTGGATCTTTCTGTCAACGTTCGGTTCATATGCTCAGCTACACCATTGTGTTGAGGCGTGCCTGGCACAGTTCTTTCCATTCTAATCCCATGCTCATAGCAGAAATTTTTGAATCTGGTGTCTTCATATTCACCACCATTATCGGTTCTGAGCTTTTTGATCTTTAAACCCGTCTCATTTTCCACCATAGCTTTCCATCTTCTGAAAGCCTCAAATACTTCAGACTTATGCTTTAGAAAGTAAACCCATACCTTCCGAGAGTGATCATCGATGAAAGTCATGAAGTAGTGTTTCCCACCAATAGATGAGATGGTCGTTGGTCCCCAAACATCAGAGTGAATAAGCTCTAGCCTTTCCTTCTTTGGGATTCTGCAACTTGTCTGAAAGCTGACTCTCTTTTGCTTTCCAAGTATGCAATCTTCGCACATGTCTATCTCCGTAGACTATAGACCTGGAAGTTTTCCCTTTGAGTACATAATCTTCATCCCCTTCTCACTCATATGGCCTAGTCTCTGGTGTCACAGTTTGGTGTTTCATTGCTTGCTGCAACTGTAATTGAACAACGTGCCTCCGCTGTCATGTAAAGAGTGCCACTTTTCTTGCCTCGAGCAACTGTCATTGCACCCTTTGAAATCTTCCAATCATCACCATGGAAGATCGTAGTGTAGCCTTCACTGGCCAACTGCCCCACTGAGATTAAGTTCCTTCTGAGATCGGGAATATGCCTGACATCCTTCAGTTCCCAAACAAATCCATTCAACTTAATCTTCACTACACCTTTGCCAATAATAGCACATGGTTGATCATCACCAAGATATACCTTTCCAAGGTTTCCGGGGACATATTTCTCAAAGAATTCTTTTTGTGAAGTAGCATGGAACGATGCTCCAGAGTCTAACACCCAAGATTCTTCCTTGCTCTCCAAAGAGCATATCAATGCATCATCTCCTCCTGAGGTGGAAGTAACATTTGCCTCTGCCTTCACTTGTTTGTCCTTCGGTGCATTCTTGCACTGATTTTTGTAGTGCCCGGTTCTTCCACAATTCCAACACTCGATAGTCTTTGAGCTATAGGTATTATTAGGATTCCTGGATTTGGACCTCCTGTCTTTTGATCTACCTCGGTAGTCAGTTCTACCACGTCCATTTCCTTTGGTTGAATTTCTTCCTCTTGACTCTGTATGCAAAACTGAAGAGGTTGACGATTCACATGTCTCTCTACGTCGGATCTCTTCACTGAGAACCAAATCACGAACATCGTCAAATTTCAACTTATTGCTTCCCGATGAGCTACTCACAGCCGTGACAGTAGCATTCCGACTTTTCGGTAGAAGACAAAAGTATCAATGCTCGTATTTCTTCATCGAATTCAATTTCCACTGAACTCAACTGGGTTGTAACTGTGTTGAGTTCATTGAGATGTTGAGCTACCGATGCGCCTTCCGTCATCCGCAATTGAACAAGCGCCTCATCAAGTGCACTTTGTTTGAGGCTGATGGCTTCTCATACATATTGGAGAGAGTTGCCATAAGACCCGCCGTGGTCTTTTCCTTTGCTATGTTGAAAGCAACATTACGGGATAACGTCAATCGAATAACTCCGAGGGCTTGTGCCTGTAAGATTCCAATCTTCTTCCTTCATAGCCTCTGGCTTCTTCCCTGAGAGAGGTTGATATAGATTTCTTTGATACAGATAGTCCTCTATCTGCATTTTCCAAAACCCGAAATCTGTGCCATCAAATTTCTCGAGTTTCACCCTTCCTTCATCTGCGGCCATTGCTCCCACTAAAATCTGACTTCCTTTGGATCGTTTCTGATTATTTCTTGCAGAAAATTGACAAAAATTACTACCAATAGCTCTGATACCAGTTGTTGGGAAATAACGCAAATTCCCGATAAGCCAAACTTTTGAGAAAACAAGAATATAAAATAACACACAAATTTGATAACGGATTTCGGCCAATCTTGCTTACGTCTCCGGACCTGCTGCAGATCTTTTTACTGAAAGAGTAGAAATTACACAAGGTGTTTACAACGCTCACAACCCACAACCCAATTACACTCAAGAAAATTACTCTCAATTTTCTCTCACAAAAGCTTTGCTCTCTAAGCTTTTCTCTCAATTTGAATGAAAACTTTGGATAGTTAATTCATTACAATTACACATCTATTTATAGGAAAATTCACTCCTTGAATTACTCCTTAAATTAATGGTTCCTTGAATTGTTCCTTGAATTAAGCTCCATGTTTTACTCCTTGTTTTGTTCCATGTTTTGCTCCTTAATTTGCTCCTTAAATTAAGGAGCTTTATAACAATAATCTCTAACAGTTTATGGGGTTAAGAGGATAAATGTGCTCTGTTGCAGTTAAGTTTGTTAGTCAGTTAAATGGTGGGTTAGAATTAAAGGCCAAATTGGGTCACACAATGCCTATAACTATTGCTTTGACTGACATATAATGGTGGAGAACTGCTCTATAACTCCTAAATGATCAGTAGCTGCTATTTTTTTGGGATAGATATCGAGAATTTTTTCTATATTTCCAGCGTTTAAAAATAAAAGGTTAATAGATTAGTATAATATGAATCTAGAATTATGAGTCTATATCTCTTTTAATAATATATATTTTTCAATACTCTTGAAATATTGAAAAAAAAATTGTAAGTATACGATTTTTGATCCAAATACAATTACATATTGCACTAAAACATCAAACCCCATAATATGAGAAGATTTGCTTCCAAGAATAAGATACCCAATTGCTTTTGTGTTTTTGCAAGTACAACATCATAATTGGATGCTACTTCTTGTCAGTTACGTTGCACATACCTTGTTTATAATGTTATCAATGAAATTACTAATGCCTTTTCAATTTCATGTAATCTCACTGAAACAAAGATTTTTGCTAGACAACAAATCTACATTGACCTGGTAGAGGCATAATATCTGTATTGGTCTTTTCTCTTACTCATGGTGGGATGCTTGTTAGAGGCTATTACAGTCAAACTATAGAGATGATAAAATGGAATTGTCAATCAGCTTGTATGTACTTTAGTATATTTAGATTAATAACTTGTAATTTATAGTGTATGATTGTAATGTTTTATATGTTAGTAAAGGATTATTACTCCTGATAGCTTCTTAGGTGGTTACATAGGCTAGTGTAGACTGTTGTGCAGTCTAGTACAAGCTGTTAGTAGCTATTCCTATAAAGTCTATTATACAAACCCGTGAACATTTATTAAGAAATATTACTCATAACTTTATTTTATCTTCTAGCTTTATCTATCTTATTTCTTGCTTTCATTTCTTCAATGGTGAAGTTTATCATGGTATCATATCATTAATAACTCAAACTACAGCTTCCTTAGACTCCAATGGAATCTCATTATCTTCATTAAACATTTTTTTCCTCAATTATTTCATGTCCTTTGTCGAGCATCCCTAATAACCCCAATTTATTGATGAAATTGGATTATTCTAATTTCCTTATCTGGAAGAAGAAGATTAAACATGTAGCAGTGGTTCATGGTATACAAGGCTTTCTCAAAGGTAATAAAACTGTGCCTGCATAACTAATCAAGAAATCTGTTCAAATTTCATCTGAAGATAGCAAGGTTAAATTTCAAGAATCACTTCAAGAAAATCCAGAGCATGCAATCTAAAATAGAAAGAAAAAAAAACAAAATCGTGATGAGTTGGATATAAAATTCTATTTTACCTAGTAAGTTGAAATTTCTCTATTGAAATTCATCAGCATATGGCTATTGGACATCTTCAGCAAAGAATTTTCAAGATAGTTCACACTCTAATCTCATAGAGTTAAGATGTATGTTACAAACAATGAGAAAAGATGGACAATTGATGGATGAGTATATTGAAAAGGCTAAAGAATTGTTTTATCTCATGTCAAAGATGGTGATCAAATCTCTTCCTAGAGAGAAAATCTTGTATTTGCTAGAAAGGACTTAACATTGATTACATTTCTCTTGTTACAAACATTACACACAAGAAAAGCATGCCAAGTATGGATAAAGTCCTCCCTTGAATGTGTAAACATGAGAGGATAATTTCAAGAATGAATCTTAGGGATGTGAGTCTTGTTCCAGCAAATCTGGCTCATTAAAGTAAATTTGTGTATTCTCGCACTTCATATCTTCCTTAAGAATATCAAGCTGTGGTGCCTACTTATGCACATGTTACAGTGTTCATGGTGGTCAGTCATAAGCTTAAATACTTGCTCCTAGAAATCAAATGTATTCACAAGAAGCCCATCAAGGTTTTGATAATAGACAAAGAGATTAATACAAAGGAACTTGTCAAATCTGTAGCAAGGTAGATCATGTTGAAAATCAACACCAACATAATAAATGAAGTGATCGAAGGATGTAGGAACATAAATGGAGTAGCTGAAAGATGTAGAAAAATAAATAGAGTTGTTGAAGGTTATAGGAATATAAATGGGGTAGTTGAAGGATGTAGGAAAGAGAAGTGTAGATAATATTTGCGTGGTTAGAATTATTTTTTAGTTTTATATTTGTGTGGTGTAGATTGCATGGTGAGGACTATAAATAGCATACCTTGCATTTGGTTTAATCATCCCATCAAAAACAATTAAGTCTTGTATTCTTAGTTTGAGTGTGAGTTAAGAGTTTTCTCTTTGAGTATTTGTATTTCTCTTCAATTTGTGAGTTGCCTTTAAAATGTGTTATAGTGGGTATAATACAAGTAGTTTGTTTACTTGTTTGGATCCAATATTAGTAAATTTAGAATTGTGTATTCTGAATTTTACTCAACAATTGGTATCAAAGCAGGATAGTCAATGATCGTTCTTAGTGGAACTATCTTGAGTTGTGAGGAGTTTGGTACTCTACAAGATTCTTAGTTAAACTTGTTCAGTATAATCGAAGTCTCGCCAACACAATGGATGATCTTCAAGTAGTTGGAGGAATCAAGAAGCTTAACAATAAAAACTATAACACATGGGCAATATGTATGGAGTCTTACCTACAAGGTCAAGACTTGTGGGAGGTTATTGGTGGTGACAAAGTTACATAACCAGTAGCGGAAGATGCAAACGGCATCTTATGGAAGTGAAAAATTAAAGCAAGCAAAGCGATGTTTGCTTTAAAGATCACAGTTGAAGAAGAAATGTTGGATCACATTTGGGATGCCAAAACACCGAAGGAAGCATGGGACACTCTTTTCAAAGAAGAATGATACAAGACTATAACTTCTAGAGAATGAGTTGCTATCGATGGCGCAACACGACATGATAATTTCCCAATACTTTCACAAGGTAAAGTCGTTATGCCGCAAAATTTCAGAGTTAAATCTAAAAGCTCTTATTGGGGAAACTAGGATAAAGAGAATAATTATCCATGGTTTAAGACTTAAATATCGAGGGTTTACTACCACTATACAAATGGGAGGAGTCTTGCTAAAAGATGAAGACGAAGCGCTCTACACCAACAAAAGTAGAGGCGCTTTCAAGCAGTACAATGAAAATGGATATAAAAATGATGGCGATAAAGGAAAAATTCCTCAAGGAAATGGAGGCTTTCGTCTAGGGGGAGCTTGGAAGAACCATAATAACAATATAAAATTTGATGATGAATGTTACAATTGCGGAAAGATGGATCACATGGTAAAAGATTGTTGGAGTAAGAAAATTCCTGTTGAAAATAATATAGCTACTTCCAGTTCTAAGGAGCATAGCAAAGATGATTGGGATGCCAAAGCATTATTCGCTATAGAGGAAGAAGAATTAGCTCTTATAGTGACAATATCAAAATAGATTGAATACAAGAATGGTTGGATTGTAGATTCAGGCTGCTCAAATCATATGACAGGTGATAAACAGAAGTTGAAAAGCATGTCTGAGTATAAGGGAGGTCACGTAGTGGTGACAATTGATAACTCAAGGCTACCGATAGCCAACATCAGTAAGAAGATAGTTACGCCTCGATATAATGCTAACCAGGTACCACTTCAAGATGTTTATCATGTCCCAGGAATGAAGAAAAACTTGTTATCTATGGCTCAATTGGAATAAATCTATGTGATGTCAGCAGAATCTGTATATATAGACAGGACAAGAAGAAATGAGATAACAGATCTATGGCATATGCAGTTAGGTCACGTTAGTTATTCCAAGCTAAGTATGATGATGAAAAATTTGATGTTTAAATGGCTTTCTCAACTAGAAGTGTAAATAGACACGGTCTGTGCAGGATGCTAGTATGGTAAAGCTCACCAATTTCCACATGAGGAATCGAAGCTTAAAGCAAAAGAACCATTGGAGTTAGTTCACTCTGATGTATTCGATCTTGTTAAGCAACCATCAATTGGTGGTATGCGATACATGGTGACATCCATTGATGAATTCTCAAGGTATATGTGGGTTTTCTTTATGGAAGAAAATTTGACGTATTCTTAAAGTTTAAAGAGTTCAGAGAGTCAACTGAAGGAGAAGTAGGAAAGAAGATTTGTTTCTTGCGCACAGAAAATGGCGAAGAATATAGCTCAAGTGAGTTCTCTTAATATCTAAGGGAATGTCAAATACGTCATCAATACACTTATGTCAACACGCCACAACAAAATAGTGTAGCAGAGAGAAAGAACCGACATCTTGTAGAAATTTATTGAAGTATGCTACATGAAAAGAATGTACCTAGGAGGTTTTGGGCTAAAGCGATGAGGAATGCAGCCTTTGTGATCAACAGACTTCCTCAACCAAGGTTAGAATTTGTTTCACCCTTTGAGAAACTATGGAACATGAAACCTAGAGTTAGCTACTTTCGAGTATTTGGCTGTGTATGTTATGCATTTGTTCCTAATCATTTACGGAGCAAATTTGACAAGAAAGCTATTAGATGTGTCTTAGTAGGATACGACAGCCAGAGAAAAGGGTGAAAATGTTGTGATCCAATGAGTGAAAGATGTTACACTTCACAAGATGTGGCGTTCGATGAAGCATCTTTTTGGTGGTCCTCAGAGAAGAAGGCGTTTCCAAACTCGAGAGAATTTGGAGATAAGCTACAACAAAAGATGGGGGAGCATATTATTCAATTCCAACCAAGTTTAGAGGAATCCAGAGATCCAAATGATGATGGTGCCGAATAAAGAGTAACTCATAATCCTTGGCAAACTAGAATATATCAACAACTTAATGAAGAAGGTGGGCCTAGTGAAATGGAAGAATCAACTCCACAATCTCAACTTCGTAGGTCAATAAGAACATGAAGGCCAAATCCAAAATATGCCAATGCAACCATAGTTGAAGAAGCAATAGAACTTGAGATATTTGAAAAAGAATTACAAAGATCTGAGTAGATGAGAGCTATGAAAGAAGAGATCGATGCACTTCAAGAAAATCAAACTTGGGATTTAGTGTGAAAACCAAGAGATATGAAATCCATATCCTGTAAATGGGTTTACAAGATAAAGCATCGTTTAGATGGGTCAATTAAGAGATACAAGGCATGATTAGTAGCTTATAGTTTCTCTCAATAATATGGACTAGACTATGATGAAACGTTTAGTCCAGTGGCAAAACTTACAACTGTATAAGTCCTACTTGTAATTGTAGCCAACAAAGACTAGAGTTTATGGAAAATGGATGTAAATAATGCTTTTCTTCATGGAGAGCTAGATCGGGAGATCTATATGATCCAACCAATGGGTTTTTAGAGCCAAGATCATCCTGAATATGTGTGTAAGCTGTGAAAAGCACTTAACGGATTGAAATAACCTCCCAAGGCATGGTATGGTAAGATTTCTGAATTTTTAACACAAAGTGGTTATTCAGTAACACTTGCATATTCCATCTTTCTTTTCAAAGCCAATGAAGGAAAGCTATCTATTGTACTAGTGTACATAGATGATTTAATCATAACTAATGATGATAAGATAGAAATTCTTCGAATAAATGAGAATTTATCGGTCTATTTCCAGATGAAGGAACTTAGACAGCTCAAGCACTTCCTTAGTCTAGAGGTTGACTGCACACAAGAAGAAATATTTCTTTGTCAACCAAATTATTCCAAAGATTTGATGAAGAGGTTCGGAATGCTTGAATGCAAACCGTTTTGACGCTGATGGAACCAAATGCCAAAATGTGTGCACATGAAGAAAAAGATTATGCGACAATGTATCAAAAATTGGTAAGCAGTCTAATCTACTTAACCTTAACTCGACCTTACATTTCTTATACAGTTAGTGTAATGATTTGGTACATGCAAAATCCAAAGAAGCCTTATTTAGAAGCCGATCAACGAATACTGAGATATATGAAGAGTGTAATTGACTATGGTCTTTTGTACAAGAAAGGTTGAGACAGCAAGTTAGTTGGTTACTACGATGCTGACTATGCAAGAGATCATGACACCAAGAGATCAACAACTGGGTATGTGTTTAAGCTTGGTTCTAGAACAATTTCTTGGTGTAGCAAGAGACAGCTGACAGTATCATTATCAACCACTGAAGTTGAGTATCGAGCAGTTGAAATGGAAACTCAAGAGAGTACATGGTTGATACATCTAATGAATAATATACACAACCAATAGATTATGTAGTTCCATTATACTATGACAATTAGTCGATAATTCGTTTGGCAGAGAATATAGTCTTTCATGCAAGAACTAAGCATGTTGAAGTGCACTATCACTTTATTAGAGAAAAGGTTCAACAAGAATAAATTGAGATGAGGCAAATCAAGACAGACGATCAAGCTGTGGACTTGTTCACAAAAATCTTAGGCGTTGGTAAGTTCGAAATGTTTTACCGTTAACTTGACACAATAAAAATAGTGAGAGTTGGTGTTGAGGGGGAGTGTTGAAAATCAACACCAACATAATAAATGAAGTGGTCGAAGGATGTAGGAAAATAAATGGAGTAGCTGAAAGATGTAGAAAAATAAATAGAGTTGTTGAAGGTTATAGGAAAATAAATGGGGTGGTTGAAGGATGTAGAAAAAAGAAGTGTGTAGATAATATTTGTATGACTATAATTATATCTTAGTTTTATATTTGTTTGGTGTAGATTGCATGGTGAAGAATATAAATAGCCTACCTTGCATTTGGTTTAATCATCCCATCAAAAACAAATAAGTCTTTGTATTCTTAGTTTGAGTGTGAGTTGAGAGCTTTCTCTTTGAGTGTTTGTATTTCTCTTCAATTTGTGAGTTGCTTTTGAAAGATGTTATAATGGGTATAATATAAATAGTTTATTTACTTGTTTAGATCCAATATTATTAAATTTAGAGTTGTGTATTATAAATTTTACTCAACAGGTCATAATGTATATAGGTGTCATTTTTGTTACACATTAAGTCAATCATTCAATCAATAACTACCAATTCCAAATTTCCCTTAACAATTTGGACAAATACCATGAGTACCTACTAAAACTCCATAGTTTCAACCTAATTTTCCATCTGCTCAATCACCTAGACCACAACTAAATCTTACTATTATGAATAATGTGTCTCAACTCAATCCTATTCCTACACCATGCACTTTACCTCTAGTATTACCCATACCTTATACATCATATGCACCCCTTAATCTAACTGGTATTACTCCTTTAAGACCTATTTCAAACCTACAATCCATTATGGTTAATTTAGTACCATATCCAACCATGTATACTCAATAACATCATATTATGCCATCTAAGACTATGTATAGTCAATACACTCAGTGGCCTACATATCTTCCTCCTAGACATGCAGCTTTATATAATACTCTTACTCTTCACCAATAAATAAACCAGTATATGGACTCAGGTGTAAGTCACCATCTCATTACAAATAGCTCTCATCTAGCCAATCCATCACCTTACTCAGAGCATGAAGAAGTCACATTAAGTAATGGTAATAATGTTTTTATTTCACATATAGGACATGGTAGTGTGAATAATGACATATTGGTTTTTAAAATCAATACCTTTCTCTATGTTCCACAACTAGTAAAGAATTAAATTTATTTCATCAAATGTGTATCGATAATCATGTCTCAGTGGAGTTTTTTTCATAATTCCTTATGTGTGAAGGATCTGAACAAAGGGAAGGTTTTACTAGTGGGAGAAATGGATAATGTCCTTTATATGTTCCCTAGTACTATGTCAAAATATCAACAGATGGTTAAGAACTATATGTAAGAGGACCAGGTTTCATGCAATAATCATCTTTCTTCTACTATAGTACCTAGCATCCTACAATATTATCATAATATGTTAATTGATGCATATCCAATACAATGTATTAAAGCCTCTGTACATGTTTAGTTTGGCATCACCATTTGGGGCAACCTTATATAGCTATTGTGAAGCATGTAATAAATGAGTCTAAAATTTCAATAAAACTAGGAACAATTCTTGAAGTCTATGGTTCATGTCAGTTAGGAAGTCATCAGATTACCATTTCATCATTTGCATGAAAGAACTAGTGAACCTTTTGACATTTTTCATGTAGATATTTAGGGATCATCCACAATTATTGTAGATAATGGAGTTAGACACTTTATTTTATTTGTAGATGATCATTTTAGATATTAATTGATTTTCTTGATGCATAATAAAAATCAAATTATTAAAGTTTTCTTACATTTTGAAGCACTCGTAGAAAGATAATTAAGCATGAAAATAAAGAAATTATAAAGTGATAGAGGTACTAAGTACAAAACTTTAGAATCTCACATGATTCATGGTGTATATAGGAGAAGAATTACTTGACCATATACTCCTTCAAAGAAAGAGTTACTGAACGTAAAAATAGGCATGTAGTTAAGATGGGATTGTCTTTGATGATTATGTTTGGATTGCATTTGGAAACGTGGATCTACAGTTTTAAAACTACAATATAGTTGATAAATAGATCACCATTTTCTACCTTATCAAGTAAGTCACATTTTGAAATCTTATACAAAACTAAATATAATTATTCTAACACTAGAATTTATAGGTGTTTATGTTACCCTTATAACCATGCTTGTTCAACCTCCAAACTTGATCTTAAATCTATACCCTATATGTTTTTAAAGTATTCTAAGCATCAAAGGGATTCAATTCTTTTGACACCATTACTAATTTCTCCTTATGTAATTTTTGATGAAATTGAGTTTTCTTATTTGTATACTTATCCAACTCTTCAACGGTCAAAAACTTTGTCATCTTTTGTTCTATTGGACTTTAATATTTTACATCAATTAACTTTACACTTTGTAGATTTTCCCTAGTCAAATGGTCGAACACAAAAAATTTATGATTTTAAACAACATGTCCATAATGTACCTACTACACCTATGACTACTCTTAGTCTACAAAGTTGTCACAATCTCTTTCAAAGCATCATGTGTCAGATAATAGTACAAGCACAAGCTTTCCTTCTCCTTCTACCAATGTATCTCCTTTATTAACCACTTATCTTTCTCACTCTTTACCTTTTGTGCTTGGGTCATAGAAATAAAACTCCTATATTTCTTACTCTTCTACCCATTTTACTTTAAGTAATTTTCCTTCTCATTATATTAATTCTTCTCACCCTTAAATTTTTGAACCTTATGGCATAAACCTTACACTATCTTTACTTACTTTGTCTCATAAATATAAACCAACATAAGACACCAATATTCACTATATGAAAACTCGTGCCAAGGTAGGCACTTTAAAACCAAAAGCTTTGGTTTTTTCTGTCATTTTACCCATTCCTTCTTCCATTAAAGGGGTTACAAAGCATAATGGCTTAAGGCCATGTATAAGTAGTTTTAATATCTTACTAGAAATGGAACTTGGGAATTAGTTCCTCCACCCAAGGATGAGAATAATATTAGTAACAAATAGGTTTTTGTAGTGAATTTAAAGGTTGATAGGTCTTGGAAAGATAAAAGAGTAGACTTATGGCTATAAGGTTCTTGAAAATTGAGAGAATTGCCTATAATGAAACCTTTAGTCTTGTGGTAAAACCAACAAAAATTAGAGTTGTGTTGACTCTTGATCTTTCTAAGGGGGTGAAAAATAAGACATTTAAATGTGAATAATGTGTTTTTGAATAAAAACTTAGATGATGAGGTATATATGTACCAACCTGAAGGCTTTGTAAGAAAATAATTTCTTGGTTATGTTTGTAAGTTGAAGAAGGTTCTATATGGCCTTAAGCAAGAACCCAAGGCCTAGTATAACAAGTTAAGCACTTACTTGATGAGTTGAGGTTTTGAAAGTTCTTAAGAAAATACCTCAATAATGGTTTATAATGATGGTGTTAATATAATTATTATGTTTATATATGTTGATGACTAGATTAGATAATAAACTTGTGCAACAAATGTTGACAAATCTCAATAATGCATTTTCTCTTAAAGACCTATGAGAGTTGAACTACTTACTAGGCATTGAAGTTATAAAATTCAAGGAATACTTCCATCTAAACCACTACCAATAATATATAGCTTAGTTATTGGAAAAGGTCAAACTCATTGAATCTTAGCCTGTAGCTACACCATTTTCACGAGGAAGACTTTGTCAAAATATGATGGAAAACCTTTTCTTGATGCATGAATTTATAGGTCAATTATGGGTGCTTTGCAGTATTGTACAATCACAAGACCTGACATTTCTTATCCAAAAAACAAATTGTGTTAACTCTTACATTGTCCAACATATGTACATTGGAAATCATTGAAGAGGTTGCTTAGGTACTTGAAGGGTACAACTAGGCATGGCATCTTATTACATAAACAAAAAGCTTTGTCAATGGTACCTATACTAATGCATGTTAGGCTACTTGCTCTGATGATAGAAGACGCACTAAAGGTTGGAGCCTTTATGTAGGAAACTCATTAATTTCATGGTGTTCAGGAAAACACAGAGTTACTTTAAGGTCTTCAACAGAGGTTGAGTTTAGATCACTACTCTTAATTCTAACAAAAATACTCCAGGTAAAGAAACTATGGAAGGAATTGTGCATTGCATTACCCTATACACCTAAGCGCTTTTATGATAATTACAGTGTAGGTGCCCTATAAAAACATCAAGTGTTTCACTTTAGCACTAAACATATAGAGATAGATGGTTGAGATTTTTCTAATATATGGATTGTACAAGTAATAAAGTATTGTGAAGCATAAATATCATCTTGTAGAGAGTGTTGTATTTTATAATTAAGTATCAATACATAGCAATCACAATACTATCTACGTGATCAATAAGAGAGAAATATCTAAATTATGAAATAACCTAAATTGATTCAAAGGAACAAATAATAATAAAGTAAATAGCGTTTGAGAATTTGGGATCTATGAATCTCCTAACCACTCCACATGCAATATCAAATAATGTTGAATGATTTCTCTACTTAATTGATTGGCTAAATGCTTTTATATACCTATAAATCTTTGTCAAGCATTCTTTTGATTACGTACAAACAATCACATGTAACATGCCATACATTCATCAATCATACTATCATACTATTTCAATTCATACGATAATAATTTCATGACTAATTCAAATACCTACTTTGTTAAGCTAAGATATGAATCTTAAATCATATAATTGTTGGTCAAACAATGTTAACTAATGGTAAATAAATTCATTTAGTAAGATAAAATTAATCATATGGTTTATGGATAGGTTCATCAAAAATCTTAACTAAGAACCTAGCCACTCATAGCTCTAAAAACTATTTTTAAAATATATGAGTGCATAAAGATCACAAGTATGAAGAAGAAAGGAATTGAATCCATTTTTGATGAAGAATCTAGCTCTGTTTTCAATTTCCCTTGCTAGCTATTCAATTAACTCTTTAACTTTGTTCTTCTTAATTTCTCTTGTTTCCTTAGAATTCTCTTATGTTTTTGTTAATTCTATGTTAATTATTACCTCTCAATGGTGTTTAAGTAGGTTAAAAATAATCTTAATTGGTTCAAAATTTGTATTCGCTTTAATTCAATAGTTGAGATTCATAGTTAGATATAAAATCAAAACTGATGTGTCAAATTCTTCTCCGTTCAATTTATCGAGACCTTTTGTTTGATCGATTTACTAATGGCATCGTTCTAACCCAAGAGCACTCAATCGATGCTTTAATGAATCTTGATTGATCGAAACCCTTTTGGATTAATTGATACCCTTTTCGATCGATTTAATAATGTTTTATGTTCATCAATATGTGCCCTACTTCCTCGATCATTCCTTGATCAATTGAGCTCTTTTTTGATCTAATTGGTTTAGGATTCATATTAGATTTGATCCAATCAGTTGAGATAGATAGTAGGATGTAAAATCAGAACTGATGTGTTAAATTCTTCTTTGTTTGATCGATTGATACCCCTTGTTCGATTAATCTAGTAATGACATCATTCTAATTCGAGAGTACTCAATTAATGCTCGAACGAAACTTGATCAATCGAGATCCTTTTGGATTGATCGATATCCTTTTTGATCGATTTAACAATGTTTTATGTTCATCAGTGTGTATCTTGCTTCCTCGATCTATCGAGATATGGCTCGATCTATTGAGACTTGTGCATTGTGAATTGTTTCAATTTGTTTATTTTTGCTTCGTTTAAATTGTTTAAGCTATATTAATATAGTTAAACATAAGATAGAATTATTAACAATATTTATCCTAAAACAAGACAAATAGATAGCTTGAAGTAGCTAAATAAGGCTACTTTCTTAGAATTGTCAATAGAATTTCATTTTATAAGAGAAAGAGTATTAAATGGTGAAGTTATGTGGAATATATCCCATCTTAAGAACAATTGGCAGATATAATGAAAATGTCTCTTGGTGTTTCAGATTTTTATCAGTTAAGAACCTAGCTTATTGTTCTCAATAGAAACATCAGCTTGAGAGAAGATTTTAATCATCCTGCATGTGGTTTAGTATACTCAGATTAATAACTTGTAGTTACAGCGTACAATTGTAATGTTGTGCATACTGGTAGAGGATTACTACGCTTGAGATTTTGTTAGGTGGTTACATAGATTGGTGTAGACTGTCTTGTATAGGTTGTTAGTAACTATTCTTATAAAGTCTCTTGTATAAGCCCGTGAATGATATTCATTAAGAAATATTATTTAGAACTTTCTTTTATCTTCTAGCTTTCTCTATCTTCTTTCTAGCTTTCACTTCTTCAATGGTTAAGTTTATCTATGTTATATGTATTGCATGGCCAAGAAGGTGGGATTAAGATATGAAAATTTCATTTACACGAAGGGTGACATGCATTTTAGACGGTTTAGGATGATGTTGGATTTGGTTTTTGGAAGGATATTTATTTCTTATGCAAGGTAGGTTTTAAGTTTATGCAAGTAGTGAAGCATAGGTGATGATAAAGATAGAAACTTTATGATTCTTATAGCATATGGGATACTATATGTGATCTGGGTAATATAAAATTCATGATCAATTGCATTTAAGAGAGAAACCATTTTGAAAGTGATTTATGTATATGACTTTGTTGAATTAAGCTAAAATGTCGATAAAATTGGATAAAAATTAGTGAAATGGTTTTAAGGGGTGAAGTAGTTTTTGATGGGATTTAACCTTATCCATCACAATTAATTTTACATAATAATAACAAGTAATAGTTAGATGGATCAGTACAATTAGCTTAACAATAGAGTTAAAGGGTGAAAATTCGAATAATTTATAGTTGGTTTGATAAACATGAGGGTACAATTTCGAGGGTTATTTTAGACATTAATATGAGATTTATTTCTTACATAAATATACTAGATAATAACGCTATTATATCATATTTTTGCGTGTAATCATATAGGGAAAAAAAACTTATAAAAAGTTATAATATATGATAACATGAATAACATATTTAAGCTAAATATTTTTTTTTATATAAATAAATCATACGTAGTATATATTTGTCTAAGTTTGACTAAACTAGCCAAATATTTCTGAATATTATGTATCGTCCAGCAAAGCACTACTAGAAGTCATACGATGGACAGATAATTGTCTCCAATCCAAGTGCACGGCAAAATCTTCAAGAGTTGTTATCCTCTATAAAGTACAATTTTATATATATTGAATTAAATAATTTACATATTATATATACAAGTTTAAAAAAATTGTGATACATATATCGTAATATTAAGCTGAAAAGACAGCCACAACAACAGTAAGATAAAAAGCTAGCAAGCAAGCATACATAAATTACAATTCCTTTATATATAAACAGCCGACCAAAAGATTATACTAAAGTTACGGGTGTAAAAAAATAGCCAAATAATTGAAACATACCCTCATGTAAAAAGGTACCCTTTTACAAAGGGAGGCCCAACTTTAGGGTTACCATGCTTTGCCTTAAAAAAAAGTTACAAAACTTAAATTAGGAAAATGCTATATATCATGTTAAATTTGATATCACCGATTATTTGACACAACAATATTAATAAATATAATTATACTGTACTACTTAAATAGATATAAAATAAGAAATCATCAATCTTATTTTTTAACCACACTAACTTTTCACAGAGTGGTAAAAAAGGTTAATAGCTTCATATAATTCATCTCCCCACCTTAATTTCATTTTTCATATGCTGATTTTTACACTTTTCTCTTGCAGTTTTTATTGTTGACTTTTCCATTTGTTTTTAATTCTTTTTATACTACTCGTGTTATTTTAACATGTGTTTGTATTTTTCTTATTGTATATTATTTAACATATGTTTTTAACATAATATTTTTATATATTATATATGTTTTTTAAAATAATATTTAACAATTAAGATTGATACTTTAACCTTACATTTAAAGGCTTGCAAATAGATTTGAAGTTACTGCGTTGCAACCATGTAACTAAAAGTATCAAATGAGTTGAATTTGTTCCGTTAACTTAAGTTTAACTTATCTTAAGTAAATCGTAGTTCAACTTAAATCATCTAATTTTAAATGAGTTGAACTAAATTGAACTCATTTATCTGCTATCTGTTTGTACAGTTTATAAGTATCTCATTTAATTAAATTTTATACAATAATAAAATATGAACAATCTTAAATAAAATTAATTAATTTGTTATTTAAAACTTAAAATAAGAGAGTTTTATAATGATATATGAAATTAATCATAATTTTTTCTTAAATTAGTAATAATTATATTAAAAACTAATTCAATAATGTTCACCATAATATAAATAATATTTAGTAAAATAAGTATATTTGTTTTTTTTTTCTTCAGATAACTCCAAATTACAAACCATAAAATCTTATAAACTAAAATTCTAAAACTTTCTAACGACATATGAATGATTCATAGTATTGTGTGAGTTAGTATAGTTTATATTTCAAAAATGAGTCAAAAATGTTATACCAATTATGATCAATCATTAATAAAATGAGTAAAAAAATTTATATAAAATTCAAAATCACAAACTATAAAATTTATTAGAAACTACATTTATAAAACTTTCTAATAGTTTATGGAATGATTCATAACATTTAGTGAGTTAGTAAAATTTATATTTTAAAAATGAGTATAGAATGTTTTATTAAATCTGAACAATTATTAGTAAAATATATACAACTTTTTATAACAAAACTCAAAATCATAAATTGTATAATTTCTTAGAAACTAACTTATCGAGATTCCTAATAATATATTAAATGAATCATAATATTTTTTAAATTAGTACAGTTTATATTTCAAACATGTTCAATAGAATCTGAACAAATATTCAATAAAATGAGTATAACTTCTCTAGAAAATTGAAAATTTTAAAATATAATATTTCTTATAAAATAGATTATTTTATATTTTTAATGATATATGTAATTATAAATTATTGTAAATTAATATTTAAATTTCAAAACTAAATCAATGATAATCTCTTTAACTCAATTATATTGTGTATGTTTTTTAAGTTATTATTTTTCTTGTAATTCTATATTTTTAGAATATTCTAATATAAATTTAATTTACTATCTTTAATTTTATTTTTTAAAAACTATTTGTTACTTTTCTATTTATTAATCGACTAGTATTTATATTTTTGTAAACTTTATAATAGTAATTAATAATTATATTTTGATAACTCATTCATTTTTTCTCTTTTTTGTTAGCTTTTTAATTGAAAATGTCTTTATTAAATGAGTTATCGAGCTACTCAAGTAATTTTCTCATTTAAGTTTATTAGGTAAGTGAGTTTGGTTTTTTTTAACTCATGAGTTTCATGAGTTAACTTTAAATAAATTGAACTGGATTAATTAGCTTGTTTGATATCTATACATGCAACTATATATATTAATTCTACCATTTTGAATAGGTGTGATATTGATAAGTGTGGTTAATATTAAAACCAGTTCAATAAGTAGGTAAGTTAAAAAATGGAAGGGAAAAAATTAATTACATATCATAACTTCATTTATAAATGAAGTTTCATTTTTATCTCTCTAAATGGTACACATGTTTGATTATGTCAAGATTATACATTTTTACTATTATAAGAGTTCTATATGTTATTTTATATTAAATATTATTTAATTAGATATTGTTTTAATTAAAATAAGATCATTTATATTCATTTATTATTAAACAATATCAAATTAAATCCTTTTAATATTATGGATATATTATTTTTATTGTTATAAATTTTGATATATTATTTTTGTAATATAAAAAATATATATTTAATTCATATTCAAAAATAATTATATATGTTTTTAAAAAAATTAAAAGTAAAATCAAGTAATCAATTATTTAAAAAAAAAACACTTACCCACTTACCCACTTACCCACTTACCATTTCAGTTGTCTTTTATTTAGCCCCTTTTTGGCTCGTGGAAACACGCGTCCTTTGTTCCGATTCTGTACACTCTGCATGCGCACAGGAATATACATACATACAAGATTAAGCCGAGGGTCTGACCCAAACTCAATAAAGTAATCCTCTTTTAGTTTCACCTCATATAAATAATATATATATATATATCCAAACTCTCTCTCTCTCTCTCTCTCTCAATATTCTTTCCTTCCTATACCATCTTAATAAATATATTCAACCAATTAAGACATTCGTAAATATTGTGTTTTCTCTCCAACCCACCACCATGTACTTTTTATCATCTGTGTCGAAAATGGCTTCCAATTTTAAGGCTCCATCAATTAATCCAACAACTAATCAAGTAAAGAGATGGTGGCTATCCTTAATCTCCATAACTTAGAGGTTTCGTTCGTCTCCACAATCCAAAGAATCGTATCGCATGCATCTTCATGGGGGAATTGAGCTTTCCTGGTCCGACTGCTACCTAGCTATTAGCAGCTATTGTTCCTTTTATTATTGTTTTTTCTTCTTCTTTGGTTTTACCAGTACTAGTGTTGATTTTTCAAAGAGAGTGTTTATTCTTAGTTTCAAACATATATGTTTACCAACTATTTGTTTACATCAGTGTTTTTCATGTGTCAGCTTGCAGGATCTCTGAATTACGACATAATTAAGATATGTAATGTGTGTTATATATTATTTATATTGCAAATTATTATTGATTAAATAAAATATTCTGAATTGTGATGATGAAATAATGGCGCTTCAGTTCGTGTATGGAAAATTTGAGTGATGAGAAAATTGAGATTTAGTAGGAATGAAAACATAATTAGTACAGCTTAGTTCTATATAATTCACTTGTGTAATAAATAATAATGTGTGTATAATTACTACTTTATTAGTGTACCTGTTTAGTTTAAGTATGTACTGTTTGGAGTTATTTACACATAAATAAGTAATAAATTTCATTATTAATATCTGTCCTCGTTTCTGAATTTTTTTTTTCGAAACGTCTGTTGCAGATGTTGTTTTATAAAAATAGAATTTTCAGATTTTATACCATATAAATTTTTAAATAATATAAAACATTTTGAAAGTCTCTTATTTCATTAAAAATTACACATTACTTCTCTTATTTTATAACAGTCTATAATTTACTGTGAAATGTTTGATAAATTAAATATAATGTATTAGATTGAACTCTATTTAATTATATTATAATTATTTTGTATGTTAGATGACAACATGTATAGTGATAAAATTAATGAAAAATATTTTAATAAAATAATTTATATTTAAAATCATATTTAATATATTTTATTTAGTTTTTTTACCTATCAAAATAATTTTATTAGAATTTATTTAAATAAGTTTTTAACTTTTTTATATTTCTTTCATTTTAGAAATTAAAAAAATTTAATTTTAATTTGAAAAGAAAGAAAAAATTAAGATACATAATTTAAAATTAAAATTTTAGATATGTTAAGTAAAATATTTCGGTATGATTTAAACTCACACCCACTTTCGATATTAAATTTTTACATAATCTTAATTTTTATTCTATATCTTATTGTTTTACTTTAAATTCAAACACATGATTGTATAAAAATTATACAATAATGATCTTAAGGATATGTTTGGTACACCATATTAGATAGGTTAAATATAATTGTATTGGACTTAAATGTATTGAATTATATTATTATTATTCTATACAATGTTTGATAGGCATAATTTATTAAGAAAAAATTGATGATAAATATTTTAATAAAATAACTTATATTTAAAATAGTATCTAATTTGTTTTATTAGTTTTCTTCCTAATTAAAATAGTTTTATTTTTTAAATCAATATTTAATTTATTTTTATATATATATTTTACATTTTAAAAATAAAAAAAATTATTTTTAATTAGAAATAAAAAAAATAAGATACGTAATTTTAGAATTAAAATTTCAAACAACCTAAATAAAGTATTATATTTAATGTGATATAGTAGGAAAATTATCACAAATATCCTTTACTTTTCATCTTTTGTCACATATACTCCTAGTATTTTCAAAATATCATAGATGCTCTTAATACTAATATTGTTATATTTGATGTGATATCTAAGAGTAAAATTATTATTGGATCTTCAAGTTTAAAATTTATTCATTAGGATCCTTCAATTCACTTATATTCTATTAAGCCCTCTCCTTAAATGCAAAACCCATATCTTATGCTAACGAACCATCTCCACCCCTAATGCGAACTCAACAATTTATGTGTTCTTTTATTGATTATTGAAATCTTAAATTCTTTAAGCTACAAAAACTATCACAATGTTAAAAATTGATATTATTGTCTCTGTCCTAAGAATGCAATTAGTAGTAATGTGAGGATGAAAGGGTAATATTGCCAATAATTTGTGTATGAACCATTGTCTTTGATGGTAAAATTATCTCTTATTTATGTTATTAACGAAATGATAAATTTTAATAAAAATTGTGATTTTTTATTTTAATTTTTGTTTTAAGTTCATATCTTCTAATGAGAAAACTTTTCAATTAATCCATATTAAACTCTTAATCTAAATTATTTAAGATAATTAATTTTATATAAGTTATTGATATGAACCCGTTAATGAAATCCTTAGATAAATTGTTTATATTCTTTTTTAATTTTACACATATCTCACATAACCTTTTTTAATATCAAATTCTATCTGAAATATAATGTGGTGGTTTATTCATTTTTTTTTGTTTGATAAGAGAGAAGATGCAACAATCCCTGATGTTGGAATATTTAAAGTTTTAATATTTTTGGCATATAATTGAAGTAAATCAACCAACTAATTCTAAAAGGAAAAAGTCAATAGAGACCGTAATTTTTAACCTTGTAGTACAAATATTTATTATTTATTATAATTTATGAACTTTGTGTTAGGAGTGCATGAAAAATGAAGAAACTAATTGTAAGTATTAACACTATTAACAATTTAAGGGTATCAATAACAATATATAAAATGTTAGGGGTATATGTGACAAACAATGAAAATTCAAGGATATTTTTTATCATTTAGTACATGAAAAATTAAGAAAGTATTAACTATTGACACATGTAATAATGTGAGTGGTCCAACTACACTTATTATTACAAACACTAGTCGTAGTGTTTGATCATTAATTATTTCATTCATTTTACACAGCTTTCTTGAAGACTATTCTTAGATCTTTTAAGTTTTTATATGATATTAGAGCTAAATTTGGGAATTTTCCTATGATTTGCTCATCAGTGGCTAACGATGAAGCTGTGAATCAATTTACTATTGGAGATAATAATTTCTTTCTTGTCAATTAGCACAATTTGCTGTGATAATTCCAACAATCAATGTTTTCATTAGAGTGAAGCTTGTTCGAGTTAAATTTCTAACATGGAAAGAATAAATGACTAGTTTGATCTCATCTTATGGAGTTGAGAACTATATTGAAGGTTCAAAAATAAAGCCATCTAAACATTAAAGGTAAACATTGAAGGTACTACTAAAATTCAATCCTAAATATGCTTTTTGGTGATGCATCAATGGAGTTATTAAGAGTTGGATTTATGGATATATTTTTGCAAACATGATTGATGTAATTTTTGGAAAATCAAAGCTTGTGAAATGTGGAGTCTTGAAAGAAATTGCATTTCTTTATTTATGACTAGGGTTATGGAACTCAAATTGTAATTACAAATTACTAGGAAAGATAATCAGCCTATTATTGATTATTTTGACAAAATGGAAGATCAACACACGATCAAGATTTCATAACCTTGATTCTTAATGATTTGAATCATAGGTTTTATCCATGCATTTTCTCTATCAGTCAAGGGGATGTTTCACTTGATGAAGCAAATAGTAGGTTACTAGCTCATAAAAATTTGTTGGTTTAGCAAGACAATAATGAAAACAATCATATTTATGAAGCCAATTTCACTCGATCCAATTTAGTACATGAACAAAACCTCTAACTCTTCCAATTCTGGTACCTATTCAATTTCTGGTCAAGAAAATACATGAAGAGATGGACATATTGGTGGTAGATGAAGAGGTGATTGGAACAATGTGTAATGTCAATTTTGTTCCAAGCAAATCATGTAACATCTATTTATCACACCTTAGAGAATTTAATCTCTGGTGGTTCAAATAGAGGTAATTCTAACAATAACAAAGAAGGTCATTGAACATTTGTTGCTTCTTTTATTGGTATATGGAATCATGCAAAAAATGAAAAATATTGGTTAGATCTTTGATAGTGATTATAGTCATCACATCACTAATATTAATAATGGAGGAACAATTTCTAACACATATCCTTATGGTAAAGTATTCATAGGTAATGAAGATAAAGTTCCTAATACTAGTACTAGAACTTCACTTATTGCTACTAATAATAATGCACATTTTTTCCTAAATCATGTTCTGTATGTTCCTATTATGACTTCAAGTGTGATCTTGGTTAATAAATTGTGTAGAAACAATCATGTTTTTTGTTAAAATCTATGATAATTACTTTGTTGTTAAGGACATAAGTACGATGAAGGTTCTACTTTGAGGGCTTGCTAAGCATGGTTTGTATAAGTTTTGGAGCAAATCAACTAGGATTGGTAGTAATTCTTGTCATGCTTCGCTTGCAAAAATTTCTTTGTGGCATGATTTTGTAACACACATTTTTTATCCTACTTTTGATAAATTCCTTAGTACTAATAGAATAAAAGTGAGTCAATCTATAAATAATGTCAACACTTGAAAAGCTTATGTTCTTGCTAAGACTCATAAATTTCATTTCTTTTCAAATCATGTAAATGCTTTTAAACCATTTGATCTTATGTAAATTGATATATGGGGACTTACTTCTCAAACAAGTATAAATAGAGAGATATTTTCTTTTGATAGTTGATGATTTCACAAGGTTTTGTTAGATTTATTTTTTGCAAATCTGTGATCAATATGTCTCTTTTTTCTAAAATTCAAAACTATGTTTGAGTCAATATAATACCAAGATTAAATAAGTTCAAAGTGATGATGCATATGAGTTTAAGATTTTGGCTAGCAATCTTGAAGACTTTGATATTATTTATTGTTTAACATGTTCTCATACTTTACAATAAAATGGAATGTTTGAGTCTCATCATAGACGTGTAGTTGATACAGGTTTAGCTATTTTATTCAAATCTAATGTTTCTTTATCATATTGGCCTTTTTCCTATAGGACTACTATTTATACATTAAATAGTGTGCCTAGTAGTGTACTAAATGACTCTTCTCCTTGTCATCTTTTTGTATGGTTAAATTTGCACATGTTTAAGTGCCTCAATTTTCCTTGTCTCAGACCCTTTAATAGCAATAAGTTGTAGATTGAGTCTTTTGTGTGCACCTTTCTTAGTTATGCACCAAATCATAAAGGATATATGTGTTTAAACATGGCTACTAAAAAGTTTATCACCACCAAGCATGTTTTTTTTGTTGAGAATGAATTTTCTTTTAGTTGCAATCTTGTGTTCTTTTTTGAACACTCAGTTTTTTCTTCTTCATAGCTTCATTTTCCTTCCTGATTAACACATTTGTATGCTAGTCTCTTTCAAACTAACTCATATGTTCACAATCAAGAGTCCAACCCTATCATACAGTAGTCAATTCTTCACATAGGTCTATTGCTTCTAACCATAGCATTCCAAATGGTCATGTTGCATATTTTGATAGCAATATAGCTAGTTTTATTCCTTTATCATCACATGATATGAGTTTTTCACACAACTCTACACCTTTGTCTTCTAGTGATCAACCTCTGTCTTCTCAGACTGCTATGTCTCAATCATCTGACTCTATTCCTATCTTGTCTATATCTGCTCCTTCCATTCATAATCCTTCTAGCATTATTTTAGAAATTTGTCTTCCTTTTTTCCATGTAATACTAGTATTGTTGGTAATCCTATGTTGACTCATTTCAAGACTAGGCATTCCAAGCCTAAAGCCTTAGTTACTTTTGTTTAGAAGCATGTTTTGTTACCTAATCCAAAGTCTTTTAAGGAGGCTGTTAGGCATAAGGAGTGGCAAGATGCAAAGTTAGTTGAGTAAAATGCACTTGTGAATTAAAACTTGGTCTTGGGTGGTGCCATCTCTCGGGGAAAAAGTGATTGGAAATTTGTGGGTTTACAAGACAAAAGAGAAAGTTGATGGAAGTCTTGATAAATACAAGGCATGGTTGCTTGAGGGTATCTTCAAACTCTTGGTCTTGATTTCATAGAGACATTCATTCATGTGATCAAGTTGTCCCATTTCTCTTCATTTTGATTGGGACATCAATTAGCTTGACATTAATAATTCATTCCTCAATGATGATCTTAAGAAAGCTGCTTACATAAGACAACCATAAGGCTTTGAAGAGTCTTTTTAACCAACAAACTTTGCAAGGAACTTTATTGTCAAAACAAGCTCCTTAAGACATACTTTCATAAGTTGCAACAATTTTTATTGTCAATGGGTTATGCGAGCATTAAGAGTGATATCAGTTTAGTTTTTTTCAAATGCACTTCTACTGAGATTATATTTGTCGTAGCTTATGTTGATGATATATTATTCACTAGCTCTAATTCTTTCTCTTTGCAAACTTTTGTTACTTCTTTGTATGATAAGTTTTCTCTCAAAGATATAGGGTCTCTTGAGTTTTTCTTGGGGATTTGGGCTACTAGAACACCTTAAGAGTTGCATACTAGTCAATCTAAACATGTGTAGGATCTATTGCTTAGACCTGGTTTGGTTGATTCAAAACCAACTACAACTCCCATGGCTTCTAGGGAAGTATAAGGTAAGATGGATGTTGTGGTATTAGATGATCCTTTTCCTTACAAAAGCTCGGTTGGTGCTCTCCAATATTGTGCTGTTTCTCGACTAGACATTACTTTCTCAATCAACAAGTTATGTCAATTTTTAAATGCTCATATTAACGTTTACTTAAAGATAGAAAAAGGGCAACGAGGTACTTATAGAACTTGGAATATGGTTTGGTATTGATGAAGCCAAGAGAATTGGATTCGTATGGATATACGAATTCAGATTGGGCAAGCAGTCTAGATGATAGAAGGAGTACTAGTGGCTATTGTATGCTAATTGGAGGTAATATTATCAATTTGTCATTAACTAAATCATAGGTAGTTTCTCGTTCATCAACTAAAGCTAAAACCGAGCACTTGCAGATGGAACATTAGAATTTGTGTGGATACAATCTTTGTTGAATGAAATTAATTTTGCTTGTTTAGGAAAATCAAAACTACTTTGTGACAACATGAGTGCACAATATCTAGGAAGGGATCCAACAACACTCACTAACAAAATATATAGAAATTGATTATTATTTTGTTAAACATTTGGTGTTAAAAAAAAGCTAGATGTAGAATAATGTTGTTCTAGTGATCAGTTGGTAAAGTTGTTTACAAAAACTCTACGACGTCCTAATCTTTTTTCAGTTAGAATAAATTAATGGTTTTATGCAAATTACTAATGATTTTATGCAAATCATAGGTTCGAGGGAAAGTATTTAAATTTGATAATGTGAATGGTCCAATTGAACCTGTTATAAGTTAACTAGTAAAAGATTATTTTGTTATAATAAAAACCTAGTATATAACAAACACTAGACATAATGCTTGATTATCAAATGATTCATTCATTTGATACATCTTTATTGAAGTGTTCTTCTTAAGTTTTGTATTAACATATTTAACAATTTAAAGAAATCAAAGATAATATATAAAATATTGAGATTTTTGTAATTAAGTTATAAACCTTGAAAATATTTGTGATGATTTTCCTATATTTATGTAGACATATACAAGTTTTTATAATTTGTATGTTTAATATCTACTCATCACAATTGAGAATATAAATCTCAATTAAATTATCAATTTTTAATTAAAACAAAATGAAAAAAAATTGGGTTTACTTAAAATAGGAGTAGGAGGCAAATTACTTGTTACAAGTGGATTATTATATCACAATTATAATACAAAGCATTTTTCTTAAATATCTCAGGGACTTGTTAAGTATGACATAGCTAGCTCGCTCGCTCGCTCTATTGTATTAAATCCTATTTTGGTTAATTAAGCACTTTTTTCCCTATAGAACTATAGTAGAAAAGGAAAAATAAACTAATAAGTTAAAAATATGATTGCAGTACTGATATAGCTGACTTTTTCAGTATGATGAGTGGTAATGCACTACATATTGTCTTCTCTTTAATCATGAAAATGCTTAAGGTTGACTCTGAAGGGTTTTTTTGTTCTTTGCCTGTTCCTCTAGTAACTATCTGCCCAGATTCCAGCTACGATAGATATCTTATATCTTAACTGTACAACATAAGAAATCTCAATTCCTTTGACAATAAATTTGAAATATTCCTGAGTTTATTAGTATTAAATAAACTGACAATATACATACATATATATATATATATATATATTAGTATTAAATAAATTGTGTTTGTTTAATTCAATTAATCTCAATATATTTTAAGTGAGTTGATGCACAGTTCACATTATTTATTTTTAAATAAACTGAGTTTATTTTTAAGTAAGTTTAACTGTACTATTCATTCATTTGCAGTTGATTTAATTTTTTATTAAATTTATTTAAATTATTTTAAAATATTTAATTAATTATTAAAAAATAAAAAATATTTATATTCATTTTAGACCAACAGTTAGATTAATTTTATCAACTTAAGAATTAGATATATAATGCTATTTTTATTATTCAAATAAAGATTTTAACTAGCTATAAGTTTGATGGTTCATTTTCATATAAACTAATACTAAAAATGAATACCAGATGAAAATTGATCTTAAAGTATTATTATAAAAAATAAAAATAAAAATGGTTTTTTCGGCTAAATTCAATACTTAAATTTGTAATCTTATCTCCATGGCCATTTCTTTTCCTGGCCTTCAATTTATTTTATTATATAACTAAATGAAAAAAATGAAATTAATATTATAAGTAGTAATTAAAGATGTAATTTGGACTCAAGCTTCGAGGAAGAGAGGTGGTATGTATCTAGCTAGCTATTGGGTAGTACTGCTTCGTGATCTTTTCGATACCATCATGGCATGTGGGAGACATTCCCTGATCTCATTTTCAATATTTACTTGTGGACCTCAAGATTCCCAATATATTCCATTGAGTACTATTGGTTACAGCCTTACGGAGCAAAAAGTGACACTATAATTTTCACTTTGTATATTCATCCTTTCAGGACATATACATAGTTACATACATATATATATATATATTGTTATAACCTTGCTAGATGTATAGTTATCAAAAGTGAAATTGTTTTTCAGCTACTTTAGCTGCCCTAGCTACCTTACTATCACACTGCCGTTGCTGGTCTCTTTATGCTATTGGTGAAATATGAAAAAATATATATATATAGTTTCTACTTAGATTTTATTTAGGTTTAAATGAGTTTTATTTTTTTAAAATAAATTAACGTAATAATTACACGTAAAAAAAAGTATAAGAGGTTGGTTAAAGAGTAGTAAAATTAGTTTTATATGATATATATACAAGTGATAATTTATTAGAAATTCAATTGTGCAAACATCTTGTATTTTATAGACGGTATAAACATATTTCAAAGGTTTAAACTTAACCATAGATTTTTTTTTTTTACTAATCGTTCTAAACATAGAGAAAGCTATTGTGAAAAAGGATAATTTTTACAGCTTGAATGGCCTACTTTACCCTATAAATGTAAAACTGATTCTACCTTAGCTTGATGGGACTGAATGATTCCCAATAAATTAAAGAATAAATTATATATATAAAAAGATGTCTAATCAAGCATCTTATCTAGGTTTCATTGCCCACTGCTCCAACCGAGCAAATATTTTGCGGTTGACCGGGAAACATAAATATTTTAAGTAGTATTTATATGCGTAAATTTATTGTACGTAAGTAAAAGTATATGTATAATATAAATAATATAATGTATTGAGTATGTATATGAATCTCACGTAGAGTTGTGTGTCTTATAAACAATTATTAATATAATTATTATGAATACTGTTTGAATAATAAAAAATTATAAAAATTAAAAAATAAATAAGAACTAATTTTAAATGCCTTACTCAACAACTACAAAGATATATACAAAAAAAAACAACAATTTACGAATCTTTAATCTCAAAATTTTATAATATGTGAATCATTAAAATTTCTCGATATAATTATCAACTAATTACATAATTAATTGAATCTAATTTAGTATGCATTACTCTCTCAAGTGCATTACACACCATATAATAATTAAACTAATTATACTCTTATGTCAATTAGATTACATGTAATTCATTAAGTTCATCAATTATAGATCACACATAAGAATTATATATCTATGGCTAGAAACTATACATGCTATTTAATCAAGATAAATAATTAAATAATTCTTTCAAATCTATTTAATTTGTTCTATAGATTAATTGTTAACTAAACAATTAATGACATAAAAATCAGATTAAATAATATAATTGAATTTACATCACAATTTGGATAAAATATCATATCATTACATGTAGAAAATTGGGTTCGTAAGACCACTATATTAATAAATTAGCTAGACATAATTATGTTCATAAAACTCATAATTTAAAAAAAAAGACAAAAAAATTGATAAAGAATGAAAAAGAAGAAGAGATACCCTCAATCTCTTAATTTGTAATACTAATCTTCTCTTAAATTCTTCTCATAATTTTCATCTATTTTCTCTCTTATTCACAATTGCTAGGTTTTGTGTTTCTTAATTGTGTGTTTTATTTGTGCAATTAGAGTGTTTATTTAAAGGAAAAATGACCTAATATGGATCATTAGATCATATCTTAAAATGATCCGATGGATGAGGATTAAAGCTAAGAATCAATGTTTGATCAGAAAAGGATTTTTGTCTAGCTACGAATGCGTGCTACATCATGCATTTTTGTACACCATGACATGGTCCTTGCTGCTTAAATCTTCTCCATATGTGCTATGACACAAAAAAAATACCTGCTGCGGTATTGTGCTGATTTTCCTATTTTTGACTCATTTTCACTTTGTTTGCCTTCATTCTTTCTATATTGACATACTTAAATACAAATTAAACTTTTTCATAATATTTTAACACATAAAAAGGTAAATAAGTAGTTTAAAAGTAGTTAAATAATTCTACTTTCGTAAAATTATCATATATATTAAGTTATATTACAATTATTGATTAGATATAAAGTTGGGATATGGGATGATAAAATGATTGTAAGAACACTTACTAATTATAGATCAATTAGATTATGACATGGACATTCTTATTTAGGTTAAGTTAAAAATATTAATCTAAAGGTTTAATTATCAATATGTGAATTGTTTTATAAATTGCAAAAAAAAAAAAACATTATTCTAAAGATTTAGTCAATCCATTATGCCTACTCAAAAATCAAATCACTAATATGTATAAGGTTAATTATATTTTATGTCTAAAATGTATGAGATAATTTGAATAAATTCTCAAAATATTTACTTTATTGTAATTATGCCCACAACATATATGTAACGATAAAAATATGCTTAACTTTGAACATAATTGTATTATTATTCATACATTATGGGTATAATTCTAACTTTAAAAATGCATGTTTTTGTCATTATCTATAAATTGTGGACATAATTACCACAAAGTAAACATTTTGAGCATGATGCCATTTCCTATGTAGTTTGACTAGCTACTAGAGCACTAATGAAACTTGCAAAATAACACTAAGATAAATAATCCATACATCTTTTAGGTTGAACCATATCATATATATTAGCCAACAATTATTTTTGATAAGGTATCACTTTTTACATCATATTTATGCATGCAACAATATTGAATATATACGAAACTCTCTTTCATATATAATTATATATACAATACTGCTAGGTATGTATAGAGAGAAATTGGAAGAAATGTAAGAAAATTTGATAAGATAGACATGAAATTAAAAAGAATATGCATATAAGAAAAAAAAACTAGAATGATAGATCTGTAAATGTTTGGTATAAGTCCCATATTGGATAGGTGAAAGTCTTGGAAAGAATTCATAAATGTTTTGAAAGGATGTGATGATAAACCACTAGCATGTAGTATGTGTATGTGTGTATGACTTCTTAATTGCACCCATTCAATTTGGGCCACTGGATCCATGAAGGGTCATGATAGTTGATTCATGACCTTTGGATTTGATGAACCATTATGATGGTTGATCATGACCATTGGATCCATAAAAGATCATGATAGTTGATTCATAACCTTTGGATTTAATGAATTGTTATAATGGTTGATCATAATCATTAATCAATGTTGAGTGAGGGTTTACCAATGTTGACTTATGTTGACCAAAGGTTGACCTTTTGACCAAAGTTTGACCAATCAAAGGAGGTACAATATAATCTAAGCCATATAATCATTGGGGGTACAATATGGACCTTTGATTGATAATAAAACATGATTCTTGATAAAATAGAGTTGTATTACTTGAGATCTGACAATTGGATCAAGATCTAAGGGCTAGAAATGAAGGAATGCAACTTAAATGAATGTGTTCAAATTATTCTTTAAATATCAAAGATCCTATGCCATAAAATCCATCCAAAAAAGCTATTATTTTCTTTTAATTCCCTTTCTAAAATATTATTTTGTGATAAAATATTCATAAGCTTTAAATATCCAAAATAACATTTTAATAATTGCAGTATTTGAACTTTATATATATCTTGAAATGCTTTTCAAGTTTAAAGTATTCTAAGTTATCTTTGTCAGTGTATACCGCTTATAACAAGAGTTTCATTGTATTTTGGAGGCACACTTGTACCCTAGTGCATCATCAAAATGGTGGTAGTAAATAACGTCTTACGGAGTGAAATATTATATTATCCCTTAAAGCCTTTATTAAATTTTAAAAAGTTCAACAACAAGTTCTCGCAAATTTATTAATTTTTCAAACAATCTAAAGACGCTATTTGTAGACAATGGCATAATTATCATCTTCACTTCTTGAATTTTCTATTGATTTGTTCAAATTGGAGAGGTTCGATGGAGGAAACTTTTGACGTTGACAAAAGAAACTACATTTTTTGTTAGCAAGTTTGAATGTGGTATATATTCTCCCTACACCAAAATCATATGTAAATAAAAATGAGCCTATTGGAGATACTTGTAGAAGACGAAAGTGGGAGCAAGATGACTATGTGTGCAAGGGATATATTTGCAATGCTATGTCTGATGCTCTTTTTGATCAATATTAAAACAAATCTATTACCAAAGAAATATGGGATGCTTTAGAAGCCAAGTGTATGTTTGAATATTGTACAAGTAAGAAATATCTAGCTTCTCAATTTTTTCAATATCACATGGTTGATAATAAATAGGAAGGAAATAGAGACATTTCATGAGATATGTCATATTCATAATCAATTTCAACAACATGACATAAAAATGGATGAATCTATTGTTGTAACTTTTATTATTAAAAAACTTTCCCCTTCATGAAAAGACTACAAATAGAGTCTTAAGCATAAGAAAGAATATATATCCCTAGAAGAATTGGGTTGTCATCTCACCATTGAGAAGGAAATGAAATTAAGTAATATATATGGTCAATTCTTTAGAGTACTTATGTTGGATGAGGGAAATGGAAATAGTCATAGAAGATAAAGGAATGAAACTTCTTTAGTCCATAATAACAAGAAAAGAAAGTTTGATTCAAAATACAAAAGGAAATAAGAAAAGAAGGACCCATACTTTAATTGTGGTAAACCTTGTCATTTTTAGAGAAATTGTTATCTCTTGAAGAAAGGCAAGAATAATGGCAATTCAAGTGCCAACTTTGTATCCATGATCAGTGAAGTATTTATTGCTAAAGGCAACATATAATGGTGGAAATATTCTTGTGCAACTAGGTATGTACACAAAGATAAATACTTATTTTCCATCTATGAAGCCCTTGATAATGGTTTTGTTCTCTACATAAGGAACTCCTCCATTGTTGGTGTTAAAGGCAAAGGAAATGTTCAAATAAAGCTCACTTCTAGGAAGATTATGGTTCTAACTGATGCATATCATGTATCATAAGTTAGAAAGAGTCTTATTTCTGGAAGCCTACTTAATAAGCATGGCTTCAAAGTTATATTTAAGTATGATAATTTTGTACTTTCTAAAAGGGGAATGTTTGTTGGGAAGGTTTATTTGTATGAAGGCATGGTTATAATTAATATTAATAATAAAATAAATGCTTATTTTTCTTATATTGTTGATTCATTATCCTTATGTCATTATCATTTAGGACATGTAAATAACAGACGTCTAAATGATATGACTAATTTTGATTTAATTCCTATGTATAAGCATGGTATGCATGAAAAATATAATTTTTTGCATCTAAATAAAAATTAAAAAAACAACTTTTCCAAAATTAGAAAGGACATCTTCTTTATTGCAATTAGTTCATAGTGATGTTTGTGACATGCATAGTACTTATTCTAGATGTGGTAAATATTACTTTGTTTAAACATTATTTTGTTACATTTATTGTTGATTACTCTAAGTTTTGTTGCATATTTAATACATACAAAAGATGAGATGATGGATAAATTTAAGTCCTATAAGACTAAAGTAGAGTATTTATGTGACATTAAAATAAGTAGAGAATTTATGTGACATTAAAATAAAGTGTCCAAGTAGTGGTCAAGGGGTGAATATCATTTTCTCTGATTATTGTGAAAGTATTGGCATCATACATGAATTTTTTGCACCTTATAATCCAAAAAAAATGGATGGTAGAAAGGAAAAATAAAACTCTTACCAAAATGTTGAATGTTATGCTATGCAATTCCTACCTTGGTAAGGGTTTTTGGGGAGAAGTTTTGTTAACAGTATCACATTTTGAATAAAGTGTGTAAAGTTTGTAAGTGTTGGCAAAATTCTTGAATAAAACATCTAAATGTAACTTAGTTTTTAGGTGAGTTCTTGAATAATACTATTCAAGCTTAAGAAACTATCGAGCCCCAAATGAATACATTTGAGGTATATTTCGATCCTTATTCATGTTAGATTTCATATTAGACACATATAAATATTTTGCATATAGGTTACTCAATCAATCAAGTAACATTTAGATTGATCGAAGAGGTAGATTGATCAAGAATCAATCTACTATGATTAAAAGTCATCTCAGAATTAATTTTTAAATGGGATAGATCGATCAAGAATTGATCACATTCGACCTATTGGGTTTCAGGTTTTATATTTTGATACCTTAAATCAATTGAGATTTTGTTAGATTAATTTATTAGCTTTTGATCGTTGCTTGGATCAATCTAAAAGGGTTTCAATCAATCGACCTTTTTGGCTCAATCGATCGAGCGGTGAAGGTTTCAACTTTAACCAAATTTTTACTTGAGACAAACTAATTTTTTACTATATTTTCTTCACTTTTGAAAGATCTTTTAACTGATTTTATGAAGAAAAAATAGTAATAGGCCTTTAACCTAAGGCTTTAACAAATTCTGTTTAAACAAACCTAGAGCATATAATTCTCTTAATCACAATTGAGTCAACATTTTCAACTTAAGCTTTTTCTCTAAATCTATTTTGCAAAAACTATTGTGTTAGGCTTTTTTCATTAATTAATCTTTCGAATATGTTTTTGTTATATTTGATTGAGTAAAAAGCCTAAAGTATTTGTGTTATTATGCTTAATCATATGTTTTAATGTTGCTAGTGATTTTGGCTTATCTGTTATTTTACTGAATCATCTAGCTAGGACTCCTCATTGTTGAATCCATTATAGGACACATCTTCACTTGTGTTTTTATGCTAACATTTAAGGTGTTAAATGATAGGTTTGATAACTTGTGTGACTTGAGTTTATCAAAAATTTGGTTCGGATTCGAACACCTTACTTGTGGAAACTACGAAAGAAGGCTTAGGCTTGTAAGTATGTTTTTTTGGGAATTACCTTCGAGAGTAGTTTGAGTCATATCCTTGTAATCGAACATATTTTTATAGTGGATAGTTAGGTGGCTTGGTAGACCAATGGTTTTTCTTAGGTTATTGTTATGGCCTAGGTTTTATCCGCATAAAAATCTTGTGTGTTCATTTATCTTTCTGCATTATTTTATTTACACACAATTGCTTATCTGGCCATCTGTGAAATTTCAATTTGGAATATTTTTGCTAATTATCTATTCACCCCTCTAACTAATTAGATCTATAACTAAAGACTTTCAATTGATATTAGAGCTAGTCACTAGATACATTTAATATTGCCAAGGACCTTGTTATGGATCATTTGAGAAAGGGTTTTTCTACAATCGGTGTACCTTTCATTGATGGGTCTAACTATCCATATTGGAAGAGTAGTATAAGAGCCTTTCTATGGTTTATATATAAGAGTGTCTGATACTCTATTATTTATGGTTGGGAACCACCTATGATTACTAAAGATAATGTATTCACTCTTGAACCTATGATGGATTGGACCACTGAAGATAAGACTGCTAGTAACTGGAATCAAAAAGGTATAAAATTCTATCTTTTATGCTATCTATGGATGGATGAATTTCATTTTATATCTAATGTTGAAACTACCAAGCATGCTTGAGATACTTTAGAGATTTCCTATAAGGGTACCACTCAAGTTAAAAGAACAAAACTTTGCATGCTAGGTACTGTGTTTGAAAATCTAGGAATGGAAGAATCTAAAATATTTTCTAAATTTTATATTAAAGTATGTGATATTATTAACTCTTCTGCCAATTTTGGTGAGAAAATTGACGAATTTAGGTTGGTTTGAAAGATACTATGCTCTTTACTAGATTGCTTCCAAGCAAAGGTAGTTGCCATAGATGAAAGAAAAGATGTTGACACCATCAAAATTGAGGATCTATTTGGCTCACTTCTCACTTTTGAGATGAGCTTTCGAACTCCTACAAATACCAAAGGTGTTGCTTTCAAATAAATATTGATTGAAGATGGTAACAATGATGATGAAGAAATAACACTCATAGCCAAAATATTGAAGAAAATCTTCAACAAAAAGAATCCTCAAAATAATTGACAATCAAGTCATCCAAATGATCCGAATAAGAGAGAACTCAAACCTATGAGTTTTGAAGGTAAGAAGCCTAAACCCATTAGATTTCAATGTTTTAAATGTATGGGTTGTGGTCACTTTATAGGTGACTTTGCAAACAATAATAACAAAACTATAAGAACCTTCAATACTACACTGGCTGATTATAAAAGTGACAATTTAGTTGAATCCTAAAATAGTGACACTAACTTTTTGGCATTTACTACAACAATTGGTGGACATTTTAGTAAGCTTGATATTGATTCAAACAATGAGAAAAGTGACTCTAAATTCTTATTGAATAAATTTAATGCCACTAGTATTGATGAATTATTCATAGATTTAATAAGATCTAAAAAAAGAAAAGGATAGGTTGCTTATAAAAGTAACTAAACTTAATGAAAACTAAAATCCTATGAAATAGATTCTTCAATGCTGAAAAAAGAAAAAAACTTGATTTATGTGAACATATTAATGATCTAAATTCATGTCTTCCAAGTCTAAAATAGGAAAAACAGAATCTGGTGCAAGAACTTGAACAACCCAAAGAAGTTGTAAAAGACTAACCATTGGAGCTAAAAGGGTAAACAAGGTTCTGGTTTATGGAAAGTCTATTGAAGAAAAGAAAGGACTAGGATATGTAGATTCACTACTTATCTACTTCAAAATCAATAGAGTTTGTAAAACCTTCAAACATATCCTCCTCGTATGCTACACCTTCAACATCAAGAATCGATTTGCTAAGGCCTTTTAGCCCTATTTATACTGTTACTTATTATACACAAAGAATAGTTGCACCTGTGATTGAAAAATATGTTAAATATGTGCTTATTTTCCATAACTGTTTAGAAAAGGTCATATCAGACCAAAATATAAGTTCTTGTGACATTTCCCTAAACAATGTCTTCCATGCTCGATACTTTAGAATTAATTTTCATCATCCATACATGAATGTTACATCTTTTCCAATGATGAATACGAAAAGTAAAGCAAAAAATAATGGTAAATCTAAGAACATGCCAAAGATAACTAAGTCAATTGATCCAAACTCAAGGACATTAAGAAACTAAAATTCAAGAAAATTTGGGTTAGGATAGATTGCTTTTTCCCAGTCAAATGACCATCTCTCTTCTTCACTTTAGTATTTTTATTTGGTGCTTAATTGACTCTAGGTGAGCTTGTTGGTTTGATTGTTTAAATTGTTTATTTCTTAAATTTAGTTTAGTTGCCTGTTTCTTAGTTTTATTTCATTTCTTTTTAAATTGAAAAAATGTTAATAATGGGAGTATAATTATTCTAACATTGAAATAATTATTATTTTGAATCACAAAAAAAATTATTATTTTTTATAACTTGATTTATTTTGATTGATTCTTCATTGTATGATTAAGTTTCTTGTAATGTGTATTTACATTCCTTCATTACATCAGTTGATCAATGTTAACAAGAACTCGCTCACATACTCACTAGACACATATGTATATCATTCTTGATGTTTAAGATTGATTATGTAAGATTATAGGACTTGAGATAATCTTGACTATTAAATTTTGTTTGAGCTCTATCTTTCACTTCAAAAAATATTGCTACAGAGAGACATCTAGTTTTGAGAGCTACCTACTCTACTGTGTGAAACTACCATAGTAAGAGGAGACCACTACCTCACAACTAATATGAAAGTCATCATTCTAGGTCTTTTGGCTTGGGCATATTCCATTTGCAAAAGAAAAATTAAAGGAAAAACTAAAAAAATACAAAAGAAACTGCATGCATAAAAAAAGAGCCATAAATAGCTATGAAAAAAATATCTAATCTCTTATACAAAAAATTATACTAAATAATGAGAGGAAATATAAAATAAAAAGTTAATTAAGTTCTCTATTGGTAAGTAAAATTTTATTATGTGCAAGTATGAATGCAACTGTAATTTTTTGATACTCTTTTTTTTGAATTTTTTATTACTAATCATGAATGGACTAATTGACATACTGTTGTAATTCCAATATTTATTATACTTTGAGCAATTGTGAGTATGTCACCGTATGTATTGAAAAATGTATGTATACTTTAGCATAATACTTATGCATAAGGTGAATAATTTAATTATGATAAAAAATAATTTTATAATAAAATTGATTATTTGTGTTATATTCATGTTTGAATAAATCTACTACATATATATTGTCTGATATTTTTTATTTTATTTTATTACTTTTATGAAGAAATTAAGTAGTTATAGGACTTAGGGGAAGCATAATATTATCCTTGTAGTATACATACTTGTTTCCCTTCATTCGCAAGGTATCTCTATTCCAATGTTTATTGGACTTAATTTCTCTGATTTCATACAAATTCGATTTTACCTTGGTGTCTAAGATATTGATTTGTCACTTGAATTAGAGAAACCTGCTACTAGTACCGCTACTAGTAGTAAGGAAGAAAATACTTACAATGATTCGTGGGAAATTTTGAATAGACATTAGCTTAATGCTATTGCGAATGAGTGTAGCAAATGACATTAAGTCCACTATTTTGAAAACTGAAAAATTCTAAGGAATTGTTGAAATTTGTGAAAGTACTTTCCCAAACTGCTCACAAGTCTCTTCTAGGACATTAATGGCTACTTTAACCACCATGAAATTTGGTGATTCTTGTAGCATGCATAGTAGCAAGAGTCAAGACATTGGGGATGAATATGGATGAAAATTTCTTTATACAGTATATTATAAACTCACTACCTTATGACTATGACCCATTCCAAATGAACTATAGCACCATGAAAGATAAATACAATGTGAATGAACTTCTTAGTATGCTAGTTCATGAGCAAACAAAGCTTAAGAATCAAGGAACTCATTCCATTTATTTTATAAATAAGCAAGGTGATGGAAAGAAAGCTAGAATAAAGCAAGGAAAGGGCAAGCATGGATCAATTAAGATGAATGGATCATTTTCTCAAATCTACAAAAAGGAACATAATAATGATAAGTTCCATTTTTGTGGGAAACCTGGACACTTTCAAAAGGATTGTGATAAACATAAGGCATCCATTGTAAAGAAAGGTAAGTCTAGTGCTTTCGTATGTTTTAAATCAAATTTAGTTTAAGTTCCTTATAATACTTGGTGGATTGACTCTCGCTATACTACTTATGTTTCAAATTCGATGTAGGGATTCATTATGACCTAAACCACATATCCAAATGAAAATTTTGTCTTCATTGGAAATCAAGCCAAAGCTTTGGTTAAAGAGATAGGAACATATTTTTTAGTTTTAGAAATTGGATAGGATACCATTTAGATTTGTTTCAAGCTCTTGATGTACCTTCTATTTCTCATAATTTAGTTTCCTAATCTTAACTTTATTCAACAAGATACTTTTTCAAATTTGGAAATAAATGTCTTAGTTTTTTTAAACAAAACAAATTCATTGGTTATGGTATCATTTGTGATGATTTATACAAATTTAAACTTGATAGTCTTTTCACAAAAACCCTTTTAACCTTGCATCATAATGTTGGAACTAAAGGTATTTTAGTGAATGAACGTTTACTTGTGGCATAAACATCTACAGTCATATTTTCAATGAAAGATTGGAAAAAAATATTTATTACCTTTATTGATGATTTTTCATGTTATAATTATGTCTATTTGTTACATGAAAAATCTCACTCATAGATGCCTTAGAGGTGTTTATTTATGAGTTAGAGAGAAAATTCGATTGAAAAGTGAAAGTTATCAGGTTTGACACATGTGGTGAATATTATGAAGAATATGATGAAATTGGGCTATGTCTTGGCCCATTTTCTAAATTCCTAGAAAAGTATGGCATATGTGCTTAATACACTATGCCAAATACACCACAATAAAATAATGTAGTAGAAAGGAATAATTTTACATTATTGGATATAGTAAGAAGTATACCAAGTAATTCATCTTTACTCATACCATTGTAGATGCATGTATTAAAAACTTCCAAGAACTTGCTAAATAGGATTCCTAAAAAGGTAGTTCCAAAAACTCCTTTTGAATTATGGACTAGAAGGAAACCAACATGTTTGAGGTTTCTTGGCAGAAGTAAGGATCTATAATCCACATGAAAGAAAGATGGATTTAAGAACAACCAGTGGTTTCTTCATTGGTTATTGATGCTTGAGTTTTGCATTTGATAAATAGTTTATAAGTGAATGAATTACTTTATAAGAAATAATAAATATACTTTTAAGGTTGATCTAAAAAGAAAGTACGTGATTTTTAAGTATTTTGATAATATTCTTTAAAATGAAAAAAAATAAACTCGAACATTCAATCATAATTATTTTGGTTTGAAAAAATCTAATCTATTGACATAAAATAATAAAAGATAAATGTAGATTACTTTACATTAATTACAGGCATGCATGTAACTCAATAATCAATGAAGAATTTATAGGATATTTAGTTAGTTGATTATGTTTGATAGAATTAATTAATTTAATGAAATATAAACTCAAATTATTGGCTCCTTCTTATATGTATAAATATCACCTTTGATGGGGCCGTTATTCTTTCTTAATTAAATTTAACTTGCCACTTTTGGTGACATCAATAAGTTAATTTTAATTAAATTACGCTTTTTTTAAGAAGTTATCAAACCATTTAACTTGACACCTTTGATTGGGCTGACAATTTAAACTTTTATTCAAGCTTGTCTAAATTAGTTTTTATATTCATGTTTTTGAAATCTAACTTTTATGATTTAAATCTATTACGAAAAATATGTTCTCAAAACAATTTTCAATAATAAAATCTTGAAAAATCTTTTAAAATAAAACATAATTTTAAATTAGATTTAGATTCATTTATCTAAAATCTTATTTTCATATTTTAAATTTATTTTGAAAAATATGTCATCAACATATTTTTCAATAATAAACTTTGTAAAAATTATCAAATAGAAAATAGTATGTGTTGAATTATTATTAAAAATATTTCCCTAAATAATTTATACAAATATATCAACGTAAGTAAACTTTCATTATAATAATCAAGCACACATGTTAAAAATAATGAATGATTGGTAAATTATTTATAACAAATTCAAGAAATGTAATATTATTTGCTAAAAATAAATTAGAATACAGATTAGATTTATACCCAAAAGATAGATGGATGGGTATGCCCTAGTCTACAGAAGAGGTATAAAATTTAAAATGTTCCCTAGATTCTAGTAAGGATTTCGTATCGCTTGATATGGAATAACTCCCTATTATTATATTTTTATTTGAGGTAACTTAATCTAAACCGTTTAAGAAATAAACATAAAAATAATATTTGTAACTCTCAAAATTGAGAGAAACTTAAAAACAAAACTAAACAAAAGCCAAAGAGAAGAATAAAGGAGATGAATTTGCTGTTGATTTGTTAGTAAAAAAGGATGGTGGTATATAGCTTTAGAAAATGCTACAAAAAGGAGAGAAAAGTGGATCAGGGTGTAGTATGTCACGACACTCTTTCTTTTGCCTCAATGGTTTGCATCAATCTGGTATGTGTTTTATTCACGATCCAAAAGTCATATGCTGTGACATACATTAAAGTATCGTCGTAGCACGCGTTGTTCTATGTGTCTTCAACATTCTTTATATTTCACCCCTTCCAAGCTTGGTTGATGCATATATATGGCTTACATATATTTCTACTCTTTTATTCTTCTTTGGTTACAATTGAGTACGTCCAATGTTTATCAGTTGAATAATTTAAAGCTAGAAATACTTAAAAAATAACAAAATATACCTGTGATTTTAAAAACATAGATTTGCTATAATAATAGCAATAACATTTTGCAAATGTAAATCTATTTTGATAATAAAGTGCATATAAATCACATAATATTTAGTGCTTTCCAAGCACTTATCACAACCCCTGACCAGCTTTTTGCTAGTCTCTTAACAAGAATAGCATAAAACTAAGAAAACTTAAATAAATAAATTAAACTATCTTAAATAACTTTCTTAAATTGACATGGTTGCATTTAGTGTATGCAACAAACCTTCAAACCCTTAAGTTGTCCTAATGAACGAGTTTAAGTCTCATGAGGCTTTTAGAGATGATACACATAAAAATCAAACTAAATTGAAATAATTTAAAATAAATAACAAAAACAAACAAATAAAAAATAAACAAATAACAAACAATAAAATAAAAACTAAAATTTAACAAAGTAAATTTGAAAAAAAACAAAATAAAGATAAAAATACAAAACTTCTCATGCTTTTAGTATTTTTTTAAGTTCATAATTAAAATCCAAAGCATAAGTTAGACTAACTTCTCAAACAATCATAGTTTATTGTAAAATTTAATTAAAAATCACAAATTCATATTCCACGTAAAAAATATATTAATATTGATTTACCTAATTTTAGTATTAGGAATATGAATTCGCTTCGATTCTAATCCTTACAAGTCATACTCTAAATATTACACTGATCCTGTGTGATTCAAGTACTCAATCAAAGTTATATACAAATAGAGTTTATGTAAATAAATGAATTAATGGATTCACATATGTTTATAAAAGAAAGACTCAAAATAATGCATAACATTCGATCTTATGAAAGGAATCAAGTGATAGGATTTATAAAGAAATCAAATATTATTTTCATGCATAAATTAAAATTATCAAATAAAAATACCAAGTATAAGCTGATGAAAAAAATTGACATTGGGTTAGCAATACTGGTTTTGCAAATACTTTGGTTTTATATTTGTAAAACTCTCACAAGTGCACGAATCATTTTATAAAAAATGACAAGTATGTTCCCAAGTTCGATCTAAGGAAGGAATATATGTGGTTTTTAATTTATTATTTAAAATTTTAAAAACAAAATTAAATCCTAAACATCCTATTACGATATTTTGATTTTTTTTGTGTTTCCTAATCTAATAACATAAAAAAATAAACATAGATATGGATTCAATAAACAATTATGCAATTTTTTCATTCATAACAAGAGAGTATTTATAGATATAATAATTAAGTTAATTATGTTTGCTCATATTATTTAGGTTATTAAAGATATAAATTGATATTTATTGATTCTTTTTTTAATATAAATACCACCTTTGATAGGGTTAAATATTCTTTGTTAATTAAAAAAATCAATTAATATCCATGAGTGAGGTCAAAAGTTAATTTGGTTAATTAAATTAATTCCTTTTTTTCTAAGAGATTGAAAATAAACCATTTAAATGACATATTTGGTAGGATTAGACATTTTAAACTTTATTTAAGGTGTCCAAATTAAACCTAAGAATTTAATTGTCTAGGTACTAACTTTTAAGTTTTAAAACTGTTACTGAAAATATGTTGTCAATATATTTTCGAATATTAGTTCTCTTAAAAACTTTTGAAATATAGCTTTACTTTAACTATCGGATGATTGTACCAACCAAATAAGAGGACACTACTCTAAATTAGACCGAATAATTAAACCTTAAAATCTAATTATCAGATTTAAGTTTGTCATGAAAAATAATATATTTCTCTTTAACATATATCCTTAATATAAAATCTTGAATAAAAACAAAATCAATTTATTTTAGAGAAATGTTTTACCAATTTAATATTTCGCAAGCATAACAATGTTTTTATTATATCATATTTACAAACAGCGAGTCATGGTAAATTTAATCACAAATAAATTAAATATAACATATAAGAATAAAATATAAAAATAACTATAAGGAAGTCATTTTAAAATGATATCTCAATAGAATCCTTATAGAACTTTGATTCTAATTCCGTTTCTGGGAAACATCCAAACGAATTTTCATTTTCGTTTATTGAATCAAAAACTAAAAATTTACAAAAGCATAACTATTTCTTCTAAAAAATAGAAGAACTATAAACTAAAAAAAAATCTAAAAAATAAAAATAAAAATGCTTTATAGAGAAAGAAATAGAAGAGTTGAGAAATGTGAGATTTGGTGGATGTTAAGGGATCGTGAGGGATTATTTTTACAATTGGGGATATGGTCTTTTTATAGATGAGTAAAAGACTAAAAAAGTGAGAAAATATCTCAAAAATTGGTCATATATGCATTTGGATAGGTTGGAACGCGTGTGGGGGCATTGGCATGCACGGCTTGGTGTAGATGAGTAAAATTTGTGACAGGACGAGTGCTAACGGGTGCAGGAGCACATGGGACTCGGCATGGTGAGTAGGCTGGACTCAGAATGGCAGGCACAGGCGCCTATGCATTAGGGCAGTTTTGACCTTTTTTTACTCATGTTGTCCAATTTTTTTTTTCATTTTTTGACTTTTCCTCATTTGTTTCTCAATATATTTGTGATGTATTTCCTCTAGTATTTTTCTTTGACTCTTTAAATTATTTATGAACAAAAATACCTGAAAAACAATAAAAGTATCCATGATTCTGAAAAGAAAAATTTATATGAAAATATGATAAAATCATACAAATATAAATCTATTTAATCAATTAAAATACATTAAATCATGATAATTTTAGTGTTTTTTTAACACTCATCATATTCCTTTAAAGAATGAATAAAAATGCAATGATTTCTAAGGGATGTATTTTCTATCTTTCTTTTGTATTAGTCATCTCACAATTTTGTAGGATTTTTGGGTTATAGTATTTGGTTTATACCATTCATTTTTCCCACTCCTTTTCTTATATTATTCTTTTAGAGAATGGACACATGTACATTTTATACATATTTTGTATGAATAGGTGCGTGGTTAATTTGGCTCTTTTTTGCATTGTTTAGAAACTTTGAATATAAATCGATCAAAGTTTGAATGTTGATAGATCGACATTATTCTTATTTGATCAAATAGTTTTAGTTTATATACCCTTCTTGTTTTTCCCTCACCCCCATGAATCTTAACCCCATATTATTGCTCCTCATTTCGGTTTTCTCTCAAAAATCCACCAAATCTTTTCATTTTTGATTATGTTTCACTTAGAATTGATTCCTAATTACATTATTAGGATCAATTTCTGCAAAAAAAATCTACATTTAAGCAAAAAGTCAAAACCAACCTTTTTCTCCATTTTCTCTCCAAATAAACACTGATTTTGGCTTGAAAATCTTCTAAAATCTCCCCCTTTACTCCTTTAACTATTCATTCCATTCCATTCCTTGGTTTATTTGGAATATTTGGATCAATTTTTGTGTTTTCAGTTCATAGAAGAATTTTGGTCTTGTTTGTTGTATGCTTGGTTTTCAAATGGTAACTAAATGTGGATAACACCCTCAAAGTGCTTATTCTCCCCATTTATCTCAATGGAAGGACAAAGTGTCTCAAACGAGGTATCAAACTACTATGTATAAATGAAACTTTTTACTTGAGCATGGTATAACCTGGATTGAATTTTATGAGATAAGAATTACTCGAGCCGTTAGGGGTCTGGGTTGGCAATCTATGTTTACCCCATTGAAATATTTTTATCCTACTGTGGTTCGTGAGTTCTACACTAATGGTGACCCTAAAATACTTCACCTTGGTCCAATGAGTGATAGGATATTTGTTCAAAACAAAACTATTGACATCTCGACTGAGAGAATCAATATTTTTCTTCAATCACAAACATCGAAGATGATGGTTTTTTACTTTGAATGGTATAGAATTTCAAATGAGGATTTGTTAACCAAACTATCAAGTTCTTCCAATATTAGTCTCAATTTTAAAAAATTGTATATCCTAGGTGAATTTACTCATTTTTATTGGGTTTTGAATAAGATGGTATGTGCAAATCTGTTGCCATCCAAGCAATCTTTTTGACTACCTGCATCTAAGATATTGTACTACATTGTAAAAGGGATTGCCTTTAATATATGAACAATCATTCAAGATGAAATCATAAACCAATATCAAATCAAAAATTTGAGGATTGGTCTACCTTATGGTTGCCTCATTAACTAATTGATTCTTGCGGAAGGTGTGCAACCCGCAAGGGATTTCAAATCCGTTCATTGTAGGGTGACATTGATAAGTCAACCATATCAAGATCCTTTACCCAAACCTTAAAGAGATGGAGGTCTACTGCTTTTAGAGCAAGTGGTAGAGAAGTTGATGACATTTTTGGAGAAGAAGAAATAGAAAACTTGCCTGCTTTTGAACCTTTTTGTCATGACTTATTTGGGTATGAAATGAGAATGAGAATGAGAATGGGAGCATTGTCAATCAAAATGGGTGGTATCCAACCAAAAGTGACTACCATGGATGAATGACAAGAGGTTATGTATTCCATGATCAAAGATATACATTCCCAATATATGGTTTTCAACCACCAGGACAATGATTATTTTATGTTTTTGTTTTCTTTACATTGTACTATTTCTTTGGTTGTTGAAAAATATTTTATTTTTAACTTATGTTTTATAGTATATTGAAATATGTTTACTGATGCACATGAATTCTATCAATCAATACACTTTTGTGTTTCCTTCACTTGCTTGTCTTTACTTTTTGTTTATGTTGTTTATTCATATGAAAAAAAGGTAGAAAAAATTATTGATTAATTGAAAATCTACAAAAGGGAGAGATTTAATTTAGGGGAAGGAGAGTTAATTTGAAAAATCTCATTTCTAGAGGGATTACACGTAAAATGAGTAACTTTTAAAAAAATATATCAGTTGTTTACTCATTGTCTCTTCACTTGTCTATATTTTTATACACTGAACTAATGAACAACGATTCTTTTGGGACAAGTTGAGTGGTATTTTATGTTTTTTGTCTTTCAATGTATACGTGGGTTGTCAAAGATTCAAGTAAAGATAGTTTCATCGGATTATAGGATAGTTCCACAATGCAAACTATATTTTTCCTATGAGTGTTATGTAGTGAGAAAAAGATTGTCACACAAATATACCAAAGTGAGAGATTGTAAGATTTATGAGTATTGGAAATATTAATGAACAAAAATCTAATTGTAGTTTAGTTTCTATGTGAATTCTTCAAGAATACTATTCAAGCCAAAGAAACTATTGGGCTCAACACGAACACATCTCATACACTTTAGATTTCATATTAGACACATAGAATATTTTTCATATAGGTTACTTGATCAATCAAGCAACATCTAGATCGATCGAGAAGGTAGATCAATTGAGAATCAATCTATCATGGTTAAAAGTCATCTAAGAATTTTGTTTTAAATGGGATAGATAGATCAAAGTTTAGAGTTTGATTAATTGAGGATTGGATCAATCGAGAATCGATCACATTCGATCTATCAAGTCTTGGGTTTTCTTTTTTGATACCCTAGATTGATCATTACTTGGATGAATCAAAAAGAGTTTCGATTGATCAACCTTTTTGGTTCGATGGATCGAGCTCGACTTAGATCGATCAAGTGATGAGGGTTTCAAATTTAACCTAGTTTTTACTCTAGCCAAACTATTTTATTACTATATTATCCTCACTTTTTAAAGCTCTTTTAACTATTTTTATGGATATAATAGTAAAAGGCCATTGATATAGGGCTTCGACAAAATTATATTTAAAAAAACATAAAGCATACAATTCTCTTAACTATAATTGAGTCAACTTCTACAACTTAAGATTTCTCTCCAAATCTATTTTGCAAAAACTATTCTGCTGGGCTTTTTTTATTAGTTAATCTTCAAACATTTTGTGATTATATTTAATTGATTAAAAAGGTTACAATATTTGTTTTATTATGCTTTATCATTTGTTTTAGTGTTTCTAGTGATTTTGGCTTATCTATTATTCTATTAAATCATCCAGTTAGAATTGTTCATTGTTTAATCCATTATAGGACACACCTTACACTTGTGTTTTTATGCTAATTTTTGTGGTGCTAGCCAAATAAATTCAATAACTCGTGTGAGTTGAGTTTATCAGAATATTACTCAAGATCCGAACAACTTGCTTATGGAGACTGTGGAAGAAATTGAAGGCTATTAAGTAGGATACATGTGAGAATTACCTTGGATGGTATTTTGAGTTATAGTCTTGTAATTGAACATATTTTCATAGTAGATAATTAGATGGCTTGATAGATCGATGGTTTTCCTCTTTGGTCATAGTTTTGACCTAGGTTATTTTCACCCCAAAATCTTGTGTGTCAATTATCATTTTGCATTATTTTATTTACACACAATTGCATGTTTGGCCATCTATGAAACTTTAATTTGGAATATTTCTATTAATTATCTATTCACACTTTGAAGCTAATTAGATCTGTAACTGAAGATTATCAGAATGACAAGCAAAAGCTTAAAGATAACCTTATATGAGTTATGGAAGAAAAGAAAACCTAAGTTATGCTATCTTAAGGCTTAAGGATGCACTATATTGAGACTGCTTGAACATAGCAAAGCCTATAAGTTTCTAGTAGTGGAACCTAATAACTCAATTGAGATCAATATAGTGATTGAATTAAGAGAGGTCATATTTTATGAAAATAGATTTTTTACTATACCAAAAATTGTTCCAAATCTTCAAACATCTCAAGAAGTGATAGAGACTTCCCAAAATAGAGATGAGGATTTATCTTATGAGAAAGAAGATAGAATATATTTAAAGGGAAATTTCATTGAGAAATCTCCTGAGTAGATAAGAGACGAAAAGGATTAAAAAACATAAATTCTTTGGACCTCACTTTGTAGTATACTTAGTTGAAGGGACTAAAGACTCACATATGAAATAAACTTAATGTTTTACAAGAAATACTTGAGTTTGATCCTTTCACATATGAGGATGACATGAAGTCCCAAGATGTTGCATTTTAGAAAGAGGCTATAAATAATGAAATTGATTCCATTATAGGTAATAAGACATAGAAATTAGTAGACCTACTACCAAGGTCTAATTATATTTAGCTATAGATGGATCTTCATAAAGAAAAGGAATATTGATGGATCAATTGATAGATTCCAGGAACTATTACTAGCAAAAGGCTATAATCATAAGGAAGGCTTTGATTATTTTGATACAAATGCACTAGTTGATAGGGCTTCTACTATTAGAGCATTAGTTGCATTAGCAGCCATAAGTGACTTGAGATCTATCGAATGGTTGTAAAAATAGTTTTTCTTAATGGAGTGCTTAATGAAGAAATATACATAGAGCAACCTAGGTTTTTTGTGAAAGGTTAAGAACACAAATATGTAAACTAGTCAAGTCTTTATGGTCTCAAAACAGGCACCTAAGCAATGGCATGAGAAATTTGAAAAATTGATACTCTATTGGATTTAGAATCTATGAATCTGAAAAATGTGTTTATAGTAAATTTTATGAAAGTAAAGGTATGATTAAATGTCTTTACATACGTGACATGTTGATTTTTGGAACTGACTTAAAAAATATCAAAGCTACTAACTTATTTTTGTCATGTAATTTTGATATGAATGACATGGGGCTTGCATATGTGATTTTAAGAATTAATATTATTATAAATGATAATGGTCTTACATTAACTCAATCTCACTACATTGAGAAAATAATGAAGAAATTCAATTATTTTGATTGAAAGCAACTTAGTACACCTTTCAATTCCAACATTAGGCTATTTCAAATATTAGGAGAGTAGTTATTCAATTGGAATGTACTCGAGTCATTGGATTCCTTATGTATGCTATGCAATCAACTAGACCTGATATAACCTTTATAGTTGGAATATTGAGTAGATATACTAGTAATCCTACTCTATTACACTGGTAGGTAGTGTATAGAATATTGAAATAATTAAAAGGTACTATGGATTATGGTATACATTACACTGGTGATTCTTTAGTTTTAGAAGGGTTTATTGATGACAATTAGATAACTGATTGAGATTATCATAAATCCACAAGTGAAAGGATATTTCATTTGGTGGAGTTGCTATATCATGGGGATCCAAAACAAAAACTTGTATAATAGACTCTACCATGGTTGTTGAATTTATAGCATTGGCTTCTTATAGTAAAGTAGCGGAATGGCTTAGGAGTTTATTATTAGAGATTCTTATATGGCATAAATCTATGTCATCAGTGTCTATTCATTATGATGGTGATGCAACACTTTTAACGGCTTATAGCCAGATATACAATGGTAGGTCTAGGCACATTGGCTTAAGATATAGTTTTGTGAGACAATTGTCCAAATATGGAGTGGTTACCATTAATTATGTCAAATTATATGAGAACTTAGGAGACTCCTAACAAAAGGCCTTGCGAGGGATTTACTTACGAAAACATCTTGAGGAATGGGATTGAAGCCAACTTCAAAATAAATCATCAATGATGAAAACTCAACCCAAAAATTGAAACATCAAGATCTTAGTTCAATGAGGAAAAGTACATCATATATTTATGATTGTAAGTACAATAATAAAAAAATAGGTGTCCCCAAGGAAGATGTGCTCAACACATATAATGGAATGAGAAGGATAAGCTGTTTAGTTTTCAATGAACTTATAATAGAATTATTTGTGGAATATCTAAGTTACATGAGTATTCTTGTTAAATTCACCTATGTGAGTGTAGGAGATGGTGTTGTCTCCTATGTAGTTTGGCTAGCTACTAGCGCACTCATGAAACCTGAAAACATAATTGAGATAAATAGTATACATATATTTTAGGCTAAACCATATCCTATATATTAGGCAACAATTATTTTTGATAAGGTTTCACTTTAACCTCATTTTTATGCATGTAACAATATTATACATATACAAAACTCTCTTTTACATATAGTTATATTTACAATACCACTAGTATGTACATAGGCAAATATGAAGAAAATTGAGAAAATTTGATAAGATAGACAAAACAATTGAAAATAATATGTATATAAGGAAAAAGAAACTAAAATGATATATCTTAAACATAAAAAAAAGTGTTAAATAAGATGGATGAAAAATGAAACTTTATGATATATTTATTTATCTCAATATCCATTCAAGAAGGTATTACTAACACCAATTTGCTTTAATTAATGTAGATCTGAGTGATTGTACGCCTGAGAAAATTAACCTCATAACAGTTATAATAGTGCTTCATACATAGCTTGTAAACATTATGGTAATGATTTTGAAAAGAGTACTAGCACTCACATTTACAACCTAAAATTAAATACATATTCTGTTTCTTTTAAATCCTTACAAAATAAAAGGCAAGAATTTATAAGCCTTACAAATAAACTATTTTTTTCATATTATCATTAAAATAGCATAAATAATAGAAAATCAAGAAATATTATAAATAGAAACACAAAACATTTCATGATGTTTTTACCAAGAAAGGATAATTAGCAAAAGAAAAATATATAAAAATATAAAAAGTAAAATTAAATCTTAAGAAATAAGATGTATTCAAAGATTCATCATTCTCAAGAATAAATAAAATATTTCCAAGAAAATATATAGTTTATTATGAAATAAATAATAAATAAATGAGTATTAATATTACCGATACAAAATAAAGATATAATATGTCTTTAATTGACAAAGAAATCATTATAGATAAATTGTCAAAAATCCCTCAGAATGATAAAAGAATTATTTGATACATCTATTTAGGTGGAATCCAAATACTAATAAAAATACATTTTAGATAATGAATTGATACACTAATAAACCTAGTATCGCAAGACAATAAGATAATAAATATAAAATATGCTTTATTAGGAATGATCCATAGAAACGTAGGATACCAAAAATTAAAATTCACAACATACTTTAGATTTGCCATTAATATTAATGATAAAAACTTAAATCAAGTCTTAAGTTTACCTTATAAATTTGAAAGAGGAGAATTAAATTTAAAAAGTAAGTCATCCATTTTAAATATGCTACATATTAAGATATTTATTAACAAATAACCATAATAGTTTAACATATGGACAAAATGAATTCATAAAAATAGATAAAAAAATTCAAGAAATTGGAAAAATGATAAAACTAAATATATTAATAGGCTTTGAAATACATGAAAAATGGAAAGAGATGTAACAAAACTCAAACAATAAGTTAAACAAATGAAAAGTTGAGTCCATGATGTAATATTAGAAAGACAATAATATCATTATTATCACAATAATGTTCAAAAAATAAACTTCAAGATATAGAATTAGATTATAATGGAAGCCTTAATCTCCTAGCAAAATAAATATATACAACACAAGAATCAAATATAAAATGAACACAAAAAGAACTTCTAAAAGAAATGAGAGAATATGGTTATTGTTTAGTATTAAATATGTAATGGCTATACAACCTAATGAATACAGGTACCGCATTGGGGGATAGCAAAGTTATGATGATGGCTTTGAGATGGATTAGGTCCAATGAGGTTTTTAAAGCATATAGTTAAGTTGATCTATGGACCTCGTTATTCAGTTGTGAAGTCTTAGATATCAAGATCTACTGAAGTCGTGGGAACCCGACGTGTCCACGATTCTCTCTCTCTCTCCTTGTGAGCTACTTGAGAAATTTCCTTAGGAATCCAAAAAGCTGCCTGAATATAATGACCTACGATTATATCTATGTAATGACCTAACAATGTAACATTTATAGTGGTCTACTTTCTATTTAGTTCATATATAATTGTGTATCTAGGTCGCTTATACGTAGCCCACACACATGTAGGATGTCATACTTATATATACCCCTTAAATAAGAAGAATATAGGATCTCATTCAGTTATCTAAATTTCTACTACTCACTATAAATCGTTAAAATCTTGAACACTTGAAATTCTCTCCAAATAGTTATAATAAGAAATTACAAGAAAAAATATAAGAAATTTACAGAATTAAGAAGGGATGTAAATAACATACCTAGAGATAATGAAATCATAGGTTACAAGTTTAATCTATTTTTAGGATTAAAATAAGAACTACCCAAGAGATTAGATATATTGATAAATAAGAATTGAAAGAGAAAGAATGAAGAAACAGCCCAAAAATAAAGAATAAGCTATAATCTCGATTTAATGAAATATAAAAGAGAATTAGAAAAATAATTTATGAACTCTAAAAATAGAGACATAGAAAAATTAATTAACCTATTATAATAAAAACCAGAAAAATGTTATGATGAAAAACTTTGTAAAAGAAAAGAGGAAGATGATATAACAATTGTTAGTGAAACTAATTCCGAAACAGAAAATAATACCTTAAAAAATCATATGAGATCTATGTCATTAAAAAATCCCCCATCAAGAACAAACATCTTATCCATATAGGGAAAAAAGAAATAGACAAAGACTAGAAGAACTTGATTTTTCTTATATAAGAAAACAAACACCCAAAATAGAAGAACGATTACAATTGGGAATTAGAGGCAGTATTCTACCATAATTCAAACTTTGTGAAAATTATAGATATGATCTTTTAGATTTAGATTGCATAAGAAATATAAAAAATGCTTTAGTTGAATGGTCTACTGGTATGGGTGTAATCATATCAACTTTTTCAACCACACAATCAAACCTTTCCACTTGTTAGTAGCTCACAAAATGATAAAAAATGTTAAAATTTGGTTTACAAATTTAACAGGACAACATTTACAAATGTAGGGGAATGCTCCCATAGATCGACAATACTTAGATACTATAGAAAATGAAATATACAAAGAATTTATTGGAAAATACAAAAGTAGATATATCATTGAATCCAATGAATATGACATAAAGAAAGCCAAATGGCATTTAACAAATATGAAAATATACGACATGTTTTATATAGATTTTTTTATTTGTAAATATGAAATGTATTATCACAAGTTATCACCCACTATAAAAGAAACTTATAAGGAAACGTTTTTAGAAATTACCTAAAATATTACATAAAATTATAATAGAAGGATAGAATAAAAGGAATAGATAAACTATACTTGATACCTTAGGAGGAAGAATACGATTTCTTAAGAACTGGATAATCATTAAATATCAAGAAAGAAAGAATATTAACATATAAGAGGAAATGATCAAATTTGTTGTGATTCATGAGATTTTAGGATGCTAGAAAATAATGTATGTAACCTAAAATCTTATAAACAAAAGTATAAAAAATTCAAAAGATATAAATTTAGAAAAAAAAGACCTTTAAGAAATATATATAAGAGAATGCATAAAAAAGAACATTGTAAAAATATATATTTTAGGAGAAAAATATATAAATCACTATAAAAGAAGAATTATTTCCCATTAGGAAAAAATAAATACAGATGTTGTATTTGCAATGAGGAATGTCATATGCTAATGAATGCTCTTAGTTGGCTTCAACATAAAAGATAATTTAAAAATAAATTTTCACATAAAGCAAAAATCTTAGAAAAACTTTTAAAATAAATTTAGAACTAATAGTGGAATTAGACATAGATGATACTTGTAGTATTTATTTATTAGAAGAAACTAAGAAAGAAAGAACTTTCTCAAAATTTGAATATTCTTCATTAGAAGATGAATGATTTGTACTGTACTACAATTCTAAACACTAATTACATTAAAATAAGATAAAAATTTAAAGGTTACACAAATGTCATTTATATGCATATATAGATATAGGGGCTAGTATATATATAGCTAGTAAATATGTATTCCCAAGAGAACTTTGAAAACAAGCAATAAAAGATTTAATTGAAAAACTTGCTAACAATACTACAATAAATATTAATAAAGCCTTAAAAGATATAGATACAATGATAAGATGAGAGAAATTTCATATTCCTACCATATATCAATAAAAAATATGAGCTGATTTATTAATGGAAAATAACTTCCTAAACCTTTACCAACACTACTCAATATTCAAACAAATTAAATTTAACAACACTAGATGATGAAACCATTTATGTATCAAAAATAAGAAATTTTTTGACATTATCAAACCTAATTTTTGTGCAACAACATAAAAAGCAAAAATGTGGTAAGATAGATACAAGTGAAAGTTTAAAGTTACACATCTAATTACCTAGAGTGTGAATAGGTAATTTTTGAATTATGAATAAATAAAAAAATCACAAGCTGTTATACATGCAATTCTGTATAGATAAAATAATGAAAAAATAAATAAAGATTTGACACATGATATTTTAAGTGAAAACAACCTAGGCCACAATAATAACCTAAAAAGGAAACCACCAATCCACTAGATCACTTAACTATTCACTGTGAAAATAAGGTCCAATTATAAGGCTGGGACTTAAACTACCCTCCAAGATAATGTCCCCAAGTAATCTACTTACAAGCCGTTGCTTTCCTTCACATCATTCAATTATTGATGTTCGGAATAGGATCAACATTATGATAAACTTGAGTCACACGAGAAATCGAGCCTTTTCAACTAGCATATGAAATATTAGCACAATAACACAAGTGCAAAGTATGTCCTAGATCATATTCAATAACGAATAACACTAACTAGAATATTCACAAATATATCAATTAATTTTAAAGCATCTAACAACCCTAAAATAAGTAGATTAAGCACAAGTTCAATAAAGATAGCTTCTTTAAAGTTAAATAATCAAATCAAATAATTATGATATTACACATACAAATATTTAATACAAACATTCAAGAACATAATAAAGAAGAAGCTATATGAATATATAATCAAAATGCATAAATTAAATAGGCTTATTAATCAATGAAATACAATCACCAATGTTTGATAGATTAATTAAAGAAAGAAGCCTAAACAAATATGATCTTATTTTTACAAAATGTTTTGAGAGAGAGCACAAAAACAATTAGAAAATTTTAATGAATATGGTTAGTTGAAACAATGAGTAATGAGTTTTATTTATATGAAAAATTAAAACTCTAATCCTATGTAATTGATAAATATATTTTCTATTACATATAGAATTAGTAATACTCATTGATCAAGCACACTCTTATTTAAAGAAGAGTTCTTTTTTAAGTAACTTCATTGAGATTTTAGGTTATCTCTTAGGCTATATCTTATCCAATATTTTTGTCTCTATCATACCCTATATTTTAGGACATATTTTAAAAACATTGAAGCATATTAAAGAAAAGACTAAATGGTAATTTCCTAAATTGACTAGAGTTTAAAGAAATATTTCAAGTTGAAAACTTACATACTTGATCGATCTAAAATAGACTTGATTGATTGATTCCATAGGTCAACCGATCGAAACACTTTTCTTATTGATCCATCAATGATTAATAAAAAACCCAAGAGTAGGTAGATCATTCATGATCAATCCTCGATCGATCTAACACATTTGATTGATTAACCCATTTATATTCCAAATGTTCCTAAGTGTATAACATGTATTCTAACATGCATGAAGATGAGTATATACCTAAAATATATTGACTTGAAGCTCGAAAGTTTCTTTGGCTTGAATATAAGACAAGAAGACACACTTAGAAACTTGCTTACGTTTAAAATTTTGTTTCACGAATATCGCCAAACACTAATATACCTTACAATCTTCCCCTCTGATATATAATGTGACAAACCCTATCTCTCTCTCTCTCTATGTATATATATATATATATGACACACATAGGAAAAATAATTTTTTTACAAAGTGGTGCTATTATACGATCCAATGATACCATTTTTACTTGGATCTTAATAGCTCATTTGTATATTGGAAACCAAAACAACAAAGCAGCATACTGTTTGTCTAAAAAGACCCATTGTGCATTAATTCAATGTATATAATAATAATAAAGCGAAAAAACAAACATAATTGGTGAGTAATAATAGATAAAATATTTAAATATTAAAATTACTTTCCGATGTGACATATCAAAGTAAATAGAACACTTTAGGTGTTCTCTCTCATATGCAATCTCTCCCATTGAATAATATTTCTCTAATTGGGAAATCTCCCTTAATATGCATCATCTCTCTTATTTTTATCATATGAATTACTAGCAAGAATAAGATCTATGCAATAAAAGAACTCCCCTTAAGTTCTATGATTCGCAAAAATAAAGTAGACGAAAATAAAAATTTATAAAATTTGATATATATAAATTTTTCATTGTTATTGAGGATAGTAGAATTACTTAAACATGATTAGAATAGAGCACTAAATTGATGATAATAATCTAGTTCCAATTTTAGCTCTCCATTGAAATCATAAGTATATAGACAAGACAAATAAACATATTAATACATACTATGACATATCAACAATTACAAAAAATATGTGTTGGAATTGTGATAATATGTCAATTTATTCATTTATGGTCAATTATATGAAAGATTCAGAGAAATGAGTATCATCAGTCGTGAAAAAATGCAGTTGAAATCTTACTTACACAAAATAAAACATACATACTGATGAGTGCTCAAAAAGCACTAAAATTACCATTATTTTATGCACATTAATTGATTAAAAATATATATATTTATATGTTTTATCATATATTTATATAAATTTGTCTTTTTCGGAATCATGGGTATTTTTATTGTTTTTCAGGTATTTTCGCTTAAAAACGTCACTTAAAGACTCAAAAAGGAATACTGGAAGCAATACATCACAAATATATTAATAAATAAATCGGTAAAGGTCAAAAAATATGGAAAAATTGGACAAAATGGGTCGAAAAGGTCAAAAATGTCAAAAAGGAGAAAATCACGCCCGGAGCTTGACCACAACGCTCCAACGCCTCGCCCACAAGCACGCGCCTGTCCGCAGATGCACACACCTTCCTCCAGCTCACGCCGCTTTCTTCCGCGTGCTGTGTGCGCCCCAGCTGCCCGTACACGCGCGCGCCGACGCCATTTCACCCCATTTTTCACATGCAGCCACCCCCATGACGTCATACTGACGTCATCAATGACCTCCATAATTGCACTACGCGTTTTCACCATTTTTTAACATTTTTTCACCCACTTTTTCTCTCCATCCTCACCTATAAATACCCCCCTTCTCTTCACTTCAAACCACACCTCAAAACACACTTCTCTCTTCTTTCTTTCTCTCCATTTCTTAGTTTTTAGGTTTTTTTTAGTTTTTCTTGTGTTTTAGCTAGTTTCTCTTAGTTTTAGAGTTCTTCCCTTTTTGGGAAGAACTAGTTATGTTTTTGTAATTTATTAGCTTTTTGATTCAATAAATGGGAGTGCAAATTCCGTTTGGAGGTTTTCTAGCAACGGGAATGGCATCAATCTTGTAAGGATTTTATTTTCTTTAGCTATTTTTTATGCTTTATTCTTACATGTTATATTTAATTTGTATGTGATTAAATTTAACTGTGCTAGCTTGTAAAAATGATATAATAATAACGTTGTTATGCTTGCGAAATATTAAATAGGTAAAAATCTCTAAAATGAATTGATTTTATTTTTATTCAAGATTTTATATTAAGAATGTTAGAGAGAAATATATTATTTTTCATTACAAACTTAAATCTGAAAATTAGATTTTAAGGTTTAGTTATCTGTCGATTTAGAGTAGTGCTCTTTGATTTGTTGGTACAATCGCCCGTAGTTAGAGTGAAGCTCTATTTCAAAATTTTTTTAAGAATTATTATCTGAAAATGTATTGACAACATGTTTTCAAGAGTAGTTTTAAAACTTGAAAGTTAGTACTCGGATAATTAAATTCTTAGGTTTAATTTGGATACCTTGAATAAAGTTTAAATCGTCTAACCCACCAAAGGTGGCATTTAAATGGTTCATTTTCAATCTCTTAGAAAAAGGAATTAATTTAATTAACCAAATTAGTTATCAACCCCACCCATAGGTGTTAATTGATTTGTTTAGTTAACAAAGAATATCTAACCCCACCAAATGTGGTATTCATACAAAAAAGGGAGAATCAATAAATATCAATTCATATCTTTAATAACCTAAATAATATGAGCAAGCATAATTAATTTAGTTATTATATCCATATATATCCACTATTATAAAAAATAAAATTTGCATAAATATTTATTAAATCTATGTTTATTTTTATGTAAGTAGATTAAAAACACAAAACCCCAAAATATCGTGACAGGATGTTTAGTATTTAATTTCGTTTTTAAAAGTTTGATTAATAAATTAAAAACCACATACATTCCTTCCTTAGATTGACCTTGGGAGTATACTTATCATTTTCTATGAAATGATTCGTGCACTTGCGAGAGTTTTATAAATATAAAACCAAAGTATTGGCGGGATCAGCAATGCCGGTTTTTGCTCATCAAAGTTTTTGGCAATCCCGATTCTGCTCATCACATACCAATTGAGAACTTATTATTTTATTTTTTTTTTGTATTTCCTTGTTAATAGTTTTTGTTAGGGATTGGTTATTTATTTTCTTTTTGTATAATCATTTGTGGCTCTTTCTTTTTGTGCATGAAAAAGCATTTTGATTTTTCTCTTTTCCTTTAATATTAATTTTTGAAGAAAATATGCACGAGACAAAACCTAGTATGATGACTTTTATACTAGTTATGAGGTAGCCCTTTTCACACATTACGATAACTTCATACATCACAGTAGGTAGTTCTCTCAAAACTAGGTGCCTTTATATAGTAAGATTTTAGAAAGTGAAGATAGATATCAAACAAAATTTTGCAATCAATGTTATCTCAAGTCATAAAATCTAACAAAAGCAATCATAAACTTCAAGCATGATATACATATGTGTTCAGTGAGTGTTTGAATATATTCTTGTCAACATTGATCGCTACATGTGAAATAGTATGTAAATGCATAAGTCGAAATATCCATATGCATAATGTAAATTCAATCAGAAGAATTGAAGTAGTATGAGAATAATATATAAAGTTCATGTCAATGTTAAAACTGGTCTACTCCCGATTTAATTTTTTTATTTTTATTAAAACTAAAGAACTATCAATAAAAAATAAAAAGAAATGAACAAATCTAACAAAAATGCTCAATGAGGGTTAATTAAGCACTAAAAAAAAGTATATAAGTGAACAACAAAAGATGGTCAATTGACTGGAGAGAGAATTTTTCTAAACCTAAACTTTCTTGAATTTTGCTTTTTTTTTATTTCCTTGGGTTAGAACTTAACTATCTTAGTCTTGGTAGGCATGTTCTTGGACATAGCATTACTTTTAGATTTCACATTCATCCTAAATGAAGATACAATATGTATGGTAGGATGATGATAACTCGTCCTAAAATTAAATATGTTGAATTTTAATTGCCTCTTTGAACTAACAACTTCATGCTTTCTAGTATAATAATTGGATATAATATTCATAGATAGATGTAACTAGGAGTCCTATAACTAGAAGCATGCAAATGATTAACAACATGGGTGGCAACCCACCAAAATCTACACATAGGCCTAATATAACATTTCTTACATAATAATGACATAAAAGCACAAACATAAATTTTTTTTCAATTATAGGTACAACGGTTCTTTGTGCATAAATAGTGACTGTAAGAATAGAATTAGAAGACCTTATAGATATAGTTTTTAATGTTTATGGAATGGAAATCTCCTCCTTATAACCAATGTTATGTGTGTCATGTGAAGAAGGGTTAAAAGATTTCACAAACTGAGTTGTTTTTGAAGATGATGGCAAAATATTTTCCATAGTGAAAAACTTTGTTTAGCTTTTTAGCTCCAATGGTGAACCTCTTTATAGCTTCCTTTGATTATCCAAGTTTCTTGTTTTTGTATTTAAGATCAATAAGACTTTAATTCAAAATATTAGTATATTTAGACAATTCAATTTTTTTTTCTTTTTCTATGATTAAGGAATTTATTTCAAAGGATTTAAGTTTATCATTTAGTTTAGTAACTTTTACAAGTAACTTATCCTTTTGTCTCTTATTGTCAATTAAATCTATAAAAAATCATCAAGATTATTTACATTAAATTTATTAAGTAGGAATTCATAACCACTTTTCTCATAGTCTGAATCAATGTCAAACTTACTAGAGTGTTCACCAGTAGTCGCAGTAAATGCCAAGTAGTTTGTGCCATAATTTTTTGAGTTATTAGGATTTTCATTGTCACTTTTGAGTCACTAAGGGTAGCATTGAAAGCTCTTCCAATTTTTTTCTTTTTGTTAGCACATTTAGCTGCAAAATGCCCAATCTCAATACATTCAAAACACCTAAGTCTAGTGGGTTTATTTTTCTTATGTTTGAAACTCATAGGTATGATTTCCCTTGGATGTTGATCCCTTGAACAACTTGGTTTCCAATTACTCTGGGAATTGTTCTAGTTGAAGAGTTTCTTGAGCCTTTTGTCCAAGCGTATGAATTCTTCATCTTGCACATGTTTCTTATTGTCACTATCATCAATCATGAAAATTTTGAAAGTGACACCTTTGCTCTTTGTTAGTGTTCAAAAGTTCATATCAAAAGTGACAAAGTAGCAAACTAGATCCTAAATTTTGATGGAGTCCATATCTTTGCTTTCATTAATAGCAGTGACTTTTGAACCAACTTGAATTCCTCAATTTTCTAACCAAAATTAACAATGAATGAGTAATATCATATAATTTAATATAAAATTCATAAAAGGTTTCAGACTCTTCCATTCTAAGATTTGCAAACCTACCACCTAGCGTGCAAAGTTTTTTCTTTTAACTTTAGGAATGCCCTTATGAAAAACCTCTAGAATACCCTAGACATGCTTGGCAATCTTAACATCAGATATACGATAAAAATCATCACCAGAAACAACAACAAAGATAGCATTTATACCTTTTTGATTCCAATTACTACTAGTGTTATTTTTAGTGGTCCATTCCTTCTAAGGGTTAAGAGTGAAAATATTATCTTTAGTAATCATAGGTGGTTCCTAACAGTAAATAATAGAGTTGCAAACACTCTCGCCTATAGAACATAGAAAGGATCCCATATGAGCTTTTCAATATGGGAAGTTAGACCCATTAAAGAAAGGAGTACGAGTTGTCAATGAACCTTGTCTCAAATGATCCATAACAACGTCTTAAGCAAACACTAAGTACATCTAATGATCCGTTGTAATACAAAATGAAAGTTCAAATCTACGAATCTAATTAATTAAGGGGTGAATAGGTAAATTTTTGAATTATGATTAATTAAAAATCACAAGTGATCATATATGTAATCATGTGTAAATAAAATAATGCAAAAATAAAAAAAGAACTAAATACGATATTTTAGGTGGAAACAACCTAGGCCATAATAATGACCTAAGAGAAAAACCATTGGTCTACCAGATCACCTAACTATCCACTATGAAAATAAGGTCCAATTATAAGGCTAGGACTTAAGCTACCCTTCAAAATAATGCCCCCAAGTAATCTACTTACAAGATGCTACTTTCCTTCACAATATGTACAAGAAAGGTGTTCAGATCTAGACTAATGTCCTAATGAACTAGAGTCACATAAGTAATCGAACCTGTTCAACCAGCACCTAAAATGTTAGCACAACAACATAAGTGTAAAGTGCGTCTTATAGCAGATTCAATAATGAATAACTCTTACTAGAATATTCAAGAACATATCAGTTAATTTTAAATCATCTAGCAATCTTATAACAAGAAGATTAAGCACAAGTTCAATAAAAATAATTTGTTTAATGTTAAACAATAAAATCAAATAACTATTATATTACACACACAATTATTTGATCCAAACATTCAAGAACATAATAAAGAAGAAGCTATATAAACATATAATCAAAATATTATAAATTAAATAGGCTTATTAATCAATCAAACACAACCACTAATATTTGAGAGATTAATTAAACAAAGAGGCCTAAACAAATATGTTTTTTTTGTAAAGTGTATTGAGAGAGAGAGAGAGCACAAAACAATTAGAAAATTATAAATAATATGGTTATTTGAAACAATGAGCAATAATTTTTATTTATTTGAAAAATTAAAATCATAATCCTATGTAATTGATAACTATGTTTTCTATTACAAATAGGATTAGTAATACTCGTTAATCAAGAAGACTCCTATTTAAATAAGAGTTCTTTTTTAATTAGTTTCATTGAGATTTTAGGGTATCTCTTAGGATATAATTTAGAATATATTTAAAGATATATCTTATACAATAATTTAGGCTATAATTTAGCCTATATTTTAGGTCATATTATAAGAACATTAAAGCATATTAAAGAAAAGACTAATGGTAATTTTATAAAATGACTCGAGTTTAACTAAATATTTTATGTTGAAAACTTATACGCTCAATCAATCTAAAATAAGATAGATTGACTGAATCAACAGGTCTATTGATCAAAACCCTTTTTAATCGATCCAACAACGATTAATAAAAAATTTGAGAGTAGTTAGACCGAACATGATCAATCCTCCATTGATCAAATACATTCGATTGATCAACCTATATATATATATATATATATATATATATATATATATATATATATATATATATATATATATATATATATATATATATCAAATGTTCATAAGTGTATAACATGTATTCTAACGTACATAAGGATGAATATATACCTAAAATATATTAATTTCAAGCTCGAAAGTTTCTTTTGCTTGAATATAAAAACCAGAAAACGTTCTTAGAAACTACTTTACATTTAAATGTTGTGTTCATAAATATCGCCAAACACTAATATACCTTACAACAAGAAATAATCTTATTTAGAAAATATTTCAATAGTCATAGAGGAGAAATAACTATTTTATTAATGAAATACAGAAAGATAATGACTTAACAAGAATAAGAAAATTGTTACAAATAGTAAGTTAAAAAAATCCATTTCATCCTAAAATCAATGTCTAAAATAATAGCAAGCATACAACTTAAAGAACCTAACATAGTTATAAGAGTAAAACCAATGATTTATACCCCATAAGATAGAGATGAATTTTAAAAATAAATTCAAAAACATTTGAAATTATAAGTCAGAATACCCAGTAATTTACCTCACTCTAACTAAGTATTTTATTTGGAAAGGAAGCTGAGAAGATAAGAGGTACAAAGGGAATGGTAATAAACTTTAAAGCATTTAATAAAGAAACTAGTAAGGATAGATATTTTATTCTAAAGAAAGAAGAATTATTATCATTAATGAAAGGAGTGAAATATTTCTCAAGTTTTGATTGTAAAAGTGATTTTTAGAAATTAACTACATTTAGTTGCCTACAAGGAAAATTCTAATGGACAGTTGTATCGCTTGGATTAAAACAAGCACCATATATTCTGAAGATAAATGGATAATATCTTTAAAACGTTACATGATATTTGTGGTGTATGATGAGTGCTCAAAAAGCACTAAAATTACCATGATTTTATGCACATTAATTGATTAAAAAAATATATATTTATATGTTTTATCATATATTTATATAAATTTGTCTTTTTTAAAATCACGGGTATTTTTATTGTTTTTCAGGTATTTTCGCTTAAAAACGTCACTTAAAGACTCAAAAAGGAATACTGGAAGCAATACATCACAAATATATTAATAAATAAATGGGGAAAGGTCAACAAATATGGAAAAATTGGACAAAATGGGTCGAAAAGGTCAAAAAGGAGAAAATCGCGCCGAGGACCATTACGCGTGCGCCAGCCTGACGCGCGGAGCATGGCCCACGTCCGCGCGCAGATGCGTGCGCCTTCCTCCAGATCCGCGCGCGCCGCAGCGTGCTATCACTGTTCACGCGCGCGCGTGCCTGTGCGCGCCCCAACTGCCCTCCGCGCGCGCCGATGCCATTTCGCCCCATTTTTCACGTGCAGCCACCCCCATGACGTCATGCTGACGTCATCAATGACCTCCATAATTGAACTACGCGTTTTCACCACTTTTTCTCTCCATTCTCACCTATAAATACCCCCTTCTCTTCACTTCAAAACACACCTCAAAACACACTTCTCTCTTCTTTCTTTCTCTCCATTTCTTAGTTTTTAGGTTTTTTAGTTTTTCTTATGTTTTAGCTAGTTTCTCTTAGTTTTAGAGTTCTTCCCTTTTTGGGAAGAACTAGTTATGATTTTGTAATTTATTAGCTTTTCGATTCAATAAATGGGAGTGCAAATTCCGCTTGGAGGTTCTTACATGTTATATTTAATTTGTCTGTAATTAAATTTAACTGTGCTAACTGTTTGTAAAAAATAATATAATAATAACGTTGTTATGCTTGCGAAATATTAAATAGGTAAAAATCTCTAAAATGAATTGATTTTATTTTTATTCAAGGTTTTATATTAAGAATGTTAGAGAGAAATATATTATTTTTCATTACAAACTTAAATCTAAAAATTAGATTTTAAGGTTTAGTTATCCGGTCTGATTTAGAGTAGTGCTCTTTTATTTGTTGGTACAATCGCCCGGTAGTTAGAGTGAAGCTCTATTTCAAAAGACAAAAAATTAAGTATTTTGGATTAGAAATAGAAGATGGAAAACATCCTCCAACCTCATATATTAAATAGTATACAAGGATTTTCTAATGAAATAAAAGATAAAAATAAGTTATAAAGATTTTTATGGTGTTTGACTTATATGCATCCATCAAAAATTAGCAATAATGCAAAAACCATTACAAACTAAACTCAAAAATATTATGTTTGGAAATGGACAAAACATGACACACAATACCTAGACAAGGTAAAAGAACAAGCTAAAAACTTGCCAACTTTATACCACCCAAGTCTAGATGATAAAATAAAAATAAAAATAAATACTTAATATGAATATTGGGAAGTAATTTTAAAAGCAAAGATAGATGATAAAAATAAATATCTTTGTAGATTCATATCAAGATCTTTTTAGGATCCATAAATAAATTATTATAGCAATGAAAATGAATATTTAACTATTGAAAATGCTATGAATAAATTTACAACATATGTCATCAATTCCAGGTTTGTCATCAGAATAGATAATAAAAACTTTGGGTATTTCTTAAGGACTAAAATTGTTTATGATTATAAGGTGGATTAATTAAATGGAATTAATGGTCCATCATTATAAATTTGATGTTTAACATTTACCAGGAATTAAGAATAATTTACCTTATGCATTAACTAGAGAATTAATTTTTTTTAACTATTTTTCATTTATCAGGAATTGATAATCTTGACATAGACATCAAGATCAAAGAAAAGGAAGTCAAAACCCTATAGGATCAACTTGAGATATTATATTTTAAAAAATCCTTAAAGTATAACATCAAAGAGGTCAACGGCTAACTAGGAAGAACTTAAATATTCAAACTCTAAAAATGATGAGATTATTTCCTCTATCTTAGATGAAAAGAAAGGAATCAAAATTTTCAAAACAGGTGAAGCAAAAAATTATCTCTGTATGTAAAAAAAGAATGAAAAACTTAATTAAGCAAATGAAACAGAAAATGAAGAATCTTCAAAGACTAAACTTTACATAGTCTACATTGGCACCAAACCAACAATCTATACTAATTGTTTAGAAGCTAGAAAAGTCATAATAGGCTTTAGTGGAATAGTCCATAGATCATTTAGCAACAGGATAGAAGCATAAGGCAGTGTTATCAATTATAGAATGCCAAAACTATTAATTCCTTTAAAGATAACCAAGAACTATTTCTAACCAATATAACAATCAACCCATCTTAGTAGATGGAAGACACTCGGAAGGGTACCTAGATCGGTGCTATTTAGGGAAGCAAGTAAGAACTCTCTTGTTTCAGAAAAAGAAAGAGACCACCACAAGAACCTCACAAAACAATAATGGTTAAGTTTTAATAACCTAGCCAAAAAATCTATCGAGGAATATCTTCATGATATCAATTTCTACATTTCAGAGAAAAAATTCCTTATAAGTAGCAAATTCAATATCTGAGAAGGAACATATCCAATGTATAGCATTTCACACTTTGTTAATAGAAAACTTGTATTGAAGAAATAATTTAAATTACTTCCTTGAAAACTTCATGAAATCCAATAAAAGTTTAGAAAGAAAATTAAGGCTATGAATAAGAATGTTTATTTCAGATTTTTCAGTTCAATTATGGATTGAAACCAGAAAATTTTAGTGAGTCCATATCATTTCATTAAGCTTGGACTTGCCAACACCAAAATGGAATTTAATCATCCCAAAGCTTGCTATAAAAGGAATTTAATCCAGAGGAATTAAGCATAGCATGTGGCAAGATGTTAAGATATATCTATTATGAATTAAGAAAAAAACAACTTTTCTAAAGTTAAAGTTAATTATTCTATCGACAAACTCATTATCATCTCACAAAGTAATATGCTTAACACTAAGAAAGATGTCCAAATTATCAATAAATATGAAGTTGCTTTCAATTTCCACAAATTGGAAGTAAGTATAGAATATAAGGTGTTCTAATATTATGCCTTTTAGTAAGCTCGAGACCATAAATACATTTATTGCATTTAAAATAAGGAAGAAGTGGAGAATTTAGCTTAACAAGAATCAATGTCGACAAATGACTTTGAATGAATGTAGGGTCCATACATTGTAAATTGGAGCTCCATCCTCAATAATGAAAAGTTTAACAAGGAAAGTTAGGTATAATAGTGAAATCTCACTTACGTAAAAGAGAACACTGATGTTTATAAAAAGGAACTCTTATTTTAAGAGAAGACACACATTTCCCAGTATCTAAAAAACTTGTTCGCTTAGCTTCTATGGTTCTATCTTTTATAATCTTCCATCTACGAATGAGTAACTAAAAACTTATTCAAAGTTCTTAATACTCTAGTTGTAATAAACTATTATGATAAATAAAAGATCACCTTAAATAGAAAATTTCATTTATCATTCTAACCTTAAAAGAAATGTATGGATACTATAGATAGCAATATATGAAGAATGACATAAGTTGGATCTAGTTAAGGTGTTACCTTAAAAAAATGAGATATCACGAAGAGGAAGATTGAGGTAGACCCATATTTATTAGTTTTAGTACAATTATATATTGCGAGGATTCTAATCTTGATTGTTTATTAATTTATTTATCACTCATTTAATAAGTTTCATAAAATATGAAAGAAAAATATAATGGAGAGAAGAAATGAAGAACTAATTTATATACAAGAAAGATAAAAGGAAAATAATAAATCAAAGAAACTTTAAAAAATGTTATATACCTTAAAGCATATTTACTACATTTTAAGAAATCTATAAAAGAAAACCTCATTATTAGCATTGAAAGATTAAAGTAATTTTAAACCAACAAGAATTAATTGATAATTTTTTAAAAATAAAAAGAGACATAATCTATTAAAATGATTTGATAAAAAATTTTAAATCTAAAAATTAGCTCGGACATAATCATATTGAATGCATAAAGAAATAATGAAATACAAGAATTCATTTAGTGGTGACAATGAATTTAATACATTAAAATATTGACTTAAATATAATTTTTGATTGACTAGAATCAAAATAATCTACCCATAATTTGATATCAGTGTCATTTTGGTCATAAAAATAAAATATTAATTAAAAAGCTATCATGATTTTTATAAGAATTACAAAATATAATAAAAAAGTTGTAAGCTTTACACTAAAAAAATATATAAAAAAAGGTGTATGTATAATCCCTTTTGAAAATAGTACACCATGTTGTTGAAGATATATAGCCCAATGGAGAGGCTTTGGGTATGTAAACAACTCTAATAGCATTGTCTAATAATAATAATAATAATAATAATAATTTAGTCAATGGTTTTGGGTATGTAGACAATGAATTTATTATTATTATTATTATTATTATTATCATCATCATCATCATCGAATCAAAGCATTGCATAATTTAGTCCAGGAAACCAATTCATTATCAATTACAATTTTGCCATCAAATAATGGAAATTATGGAATAAATGTCAAATCTTGTTTTTAGTACTAATAATAGGCCACGAAGTAAAGCAAAGATAATAATTAAGGGGAAGTTATATTAACATCCCTCGTACGTCTTCTTATATATATTCTTTTAATTATTTTTCTTGATGTAAAAGTTAGAAATCTTTTATTAATTGTTTATAATGCTTACAAAATTTATGATATTTTTTTTATTTTATTTTTTATGATAAAAATGATTATGATACCTAATTATGGTTAAATTGTTTTGATTGTAGTTAATTATATATTAAACTTAATTCAATAATAAATTAATTGTCTAACCAATAGTTTAATTCTTATAGTTTATTACTTTATTTTATATCTTATATGATTATGTGGCTTTTAAATTTAAAAAATCCTTATCTCATCATTTTACTAGATTACATCTATTTTCTATTTTTAAAAAATAAGCAATTAATCCTTATAACTTTTCAATTGTTTTTTATCTTTATATATGCTAACAATTTTATAGATTTCTTAAAATGTAGCAAATATATTTTAAGGTATAAACATCTTTTAAATTTTTTTTGGTTTCTTGTTTTCCTTTTATTTTACTTATGTATAAATTAGTTCTTTATTTCTTTTCTTCAGTATGTTTCAATTTCATATTTTATGCTTATTATTAAAAAAATGATAAATAAATCAATAAACAATCAAGAACCTTAGTATTCTTATAGTATATAATTGTAATAAACCTGATAAATATGGATCCACCTCAATCTTCTCTTTCCACCTCAATCTTCTCCTTCCACCTCAATCTTCTACTTTGAGATATCTCATTTTTTTTCCTTAAGATAGCGCCTCAACTAGATCCAACTCTATGTCCTTCTTGACTTATGAAGATATATAATATCCTTACGTTCCTTTTAAGATTAGAATTATAAATAAGAGTTTTTGTTTAAGATAGACTTTTATTTATCATAATAATTTATTACAACTGAAGTACTAAGAACCTTGAATAAGTTTTTAGTTACTCATTCATAGATGAAAGGTTACAAAAGATAGAAAGATGTGAGCTAAGTGAACAAGTTTCCTATAGAGTGTAAAAGGCATGTCTTCCCTTAAAATAAGAGTTCCATTTTATAGACGGGGTTATCTTTTACATAAGTGGGATTTTACTATTTCACCAAACTTTTATAATTAAGACCTACATTATTGACGATGAAACATCAATTTACTATGTATGGGCCCTACATTTATTCCAAGTCATTTTCCAAAATTGATTCTTGTAAAACTAAATTTCCCACGTCTTCTTCCTTATCTTCAATGGAATAAATGCATTTGTAGCCCTAGCTTGCTGTTTGGCATAATTGTAAAACAACTTCTTGCCTTCCATACTTGATTCTAATTCATTGCATTTAAAAGCAACTTCATATTTACTGTTTTTTTACCATCTTCCTTGGTGATTGTATGTTTAGTGATACACACACACACACACACATATATATATATATGTGTGTGTGTGTGTGTGTGTGTGTGTGTGTGTGTGTGTATGTACGTATTTTCTTTTTTTACTATCATTTTACGTAAATCTATCTTTCAGAAATTATAGGTATATTTTGTTATTTTTCAAATATTTCTTGTATTAAAAAGATTCATCTTGAAAAAATTATACTTGAAGCACCCATTACAACTTGGAATATTAGAATAAAATAACTGTAAAACATTCCATGTGCTTAAAATTAAAAAAAACAATTTACAAGAAAATTAGGGTTGCAAAATGATGCAGTTGGAAGTGGGTCATGGTATGAAATTGTTGTGAGCCTCAGCATGAGGCTAGAGGAAAGAATCAATAAGTACCAAATATGATTCAAGTCACAGCTTGAAAAAATTGTGTGCTATGAAGCGAAAAGAGTGGATCATGCTTAAACCGTGTATAGGTTGTGTATGACGCAGTGTGGAAAAACTGTATGCGGTGATGCTAGGCTAAAAAATCCATTTTTCCTCTTTTATTCACACTATAAATAGGATCATATTTCTTTTGTAATAGATATTTCATCATCTCTCTTCTAGTTGATTTCTTACATTTCTTAGCTCTTAGTTTAGTAGTTCAAGTTCTTCTCTCGTTCGAGAGTTAAACAAATTTAGTTCATGAATAACTTTTAGGTTCAATTCAATAAATAACACAACAATACTATTTGGAGGTTTTTCAAAAGCAATTCTAAGAATTCTAAGAATTCTATTGAGAAATATTTAAAAATATTCTTTTTATAATATTTTTAAGTGTTGTTTTACATGCTATATGTTTAATTTTTTGAGCATTTATTAAACTATATATCCAACTATAAATAGTATAGGATATTAGTAATGTTGTTACCCTTGTGAAATATTAAAGTAGACTAAAACAATTTATAAAATCATTAAGTTTTATTTCCTCATCAAGATTTAAACCAAATTGTTTAAATAAAATATATATTGATAAAATATTTTTCATAATAAACAAGAGTACCACTACTACAAAAAGGGATATTTAAGTCGATATGCAAAGTCATTTGTTTTTTCAAAAATTGACTTATAATGAATTTAAAGTCAATTCGGTGTAGAACCAATGCTATCCACGTAGGACGTAGCATTGATTCACGTGTTGAACTGACGCTACATGTGGATGTAGCATTGGTTGACGTGGTGAACCGATGCTATCCATGTAGCGTAGCGTAGGTTGACACCTGAAAACGATGTTACGTCCTACGTGGATAGCATCGGTTGACACGTAGAACCGATACTACACATGTGGATAAATTCTTTTCTCTTTTTTCTTCCCCAAACAAAAACTATTTCAAGAGCTGTATAACTCTTAAAAATCCAAAACCTCATCCACTTCTCCTCCACTCTTTCTCATTTTCCGACAACCTATGACCACCAATTACAGCGTTGATTAGTGGGTTTTCTTCCTCTCTAACTAATCTTTTAGATCCTCTATTTTTTACAGCAAAATACTCAAATTTTTTATACCCATTTTTCACTTACAAAACACATTTTTTTCTTCATCCTTCATTTTGTCACTTCATTTATTATTGTAAGTATTTCTATTAATCCTACGCACTTATTAATCATATTTTTTCATTATTATGTGTTATTATTTATGTGTATAAATTTTTATATTATATATGTAAGTTTGTATTATAATATCATGAGAAGAATATGATGATCTTGAATAACATAGGACAACACCAAGATAATTTTTCTACTATTAATTAATATTTTTTTTAATTATTTGTATTATTTAAACTATTTGTTAAACAGATTTTGTTTCTTTCTGCTATTATTTAGTGAATGAATACACTAGTGTTAAATTTAGGATTTAAATGATCTAAATTTGATTTAGAGTAGCGCTCTTAAATCTTTTAGTCTATATCAGCTATATAATTAGAATCAGCTCTATTTCAAAAATATTTATAAGAATTATTATTGAATATATATTGAAGATATCTCTTTCATAATAGTTTTTTAATCTAAAAGTTAGTTCCAAATACTTAATTCATAAACCAAACTTACACACCTTGATGAAGTTTAAAGTGTCGGTTCGATAGAAAGTGGGAAGTTAAATGGTTTAGTAATTTCTTAGAAAAGAAACATAATTTAATTAATGCTTAAATTATTGGTCCAATCGAAGATGGAAAGTTACAATTTAATTAACAAATAAAATGATCACTACCTTACCATATTTTCATACCTATAAGAAATAATCAATAATTTTAATTCATATCTTTAATATCCTACTTAATATTGAACGAACATGATTAACTAACAATATATCCTATAAATTCTCCATTGCATGATAAATGTTTGATTGTTTAAATATTTATTGAATCCATCTTTATTTTTATGTTATTAGTTTAGAAACTCAATCCAAAACAATCGTGGCAAGTTGTTTTAGTTATTTAATTTCATTTTCAAAGAATTTGTTAAATGATTTAAAAACCACATGATTCTTCTTTAGACCGAACTTAGAAGTATAATTGTATTTTCTATAAGAGATTCATGCACTTGCAAGCTACTTTGTAAATTATACAAAATTTGTATACCTAATTTTGGTACATCAATTTTTTGGTGTACTTTCCAGCTAAACCGATAATAACACTAAAAAATATTTAACATTTGCAACCATGAGTGACAAAAAGATTACTCTATGAAGTGATACTCACTTTGCTGGTAGATTAACATTAACTTTAGAAGATTTGTTAATTTTTCATTATTCATAATAGATCTGACTTAACATTTGGCCACATTTTATGCTTAATTTCACTAGATTAAATTGCTTTTATGGAAAAGCTTTGGGACAATTAAATTCCCTTTTGGTGTTGGAAAGTCCAAGTTTAAAGAAATGATTTGGATTTACTAAAATTTCCTAGTTCCAATCCATAATTAAGTTGAAAATCTTAAATAAATAGGCTTGTCCATAGCCCTAATTTTCTTTCTAAAATTTTAATGGATTTCCTAAAGTTTTCATGCAAGTAATTTAACTCATTTAAATTATTTTCTATATACAAGTTATTTATTAACCGAGTGTGAAATGCTTACATAAACACAGGATCTACGCATTCTCGAATATTGAAATTGTAAGTTTTATGAATATTGATAGTATTAGTAAACAAAACATTTAAGTATAAACTAGTTTCTAGGTATATTTTCAAGTCTTCTATTTAAGCTAAAGAAACTTTTGAGCTTCAAGTTAATGTATTTTAGATATACACTATTTACTTAACACGTTAGAATTGAGTGTACACACATACGAAACATATATATATACATATATATATATATATATATATATATGTATACATATATGTATATACATATATGTATATACATATGTATATATATATGTATACATATATGTATATACATATATGTATATACATATGTATATATATATGTATATACATACATATATATATATATAGGTTGATGAAACGAGTATTAGTTTGATCGGTCAAAGAGTTATATCAATCCAATATTTATTGTGTACAATCCAGCTGCTTTTGGGTTGAAATTATAATTGAAGTGGATCGTTCGAAGTTAGGTTTTATCGATTGATTATCAATCATGATTGATCTACCTTCTCTCAATGGTTTGATCGATCGAGCACATAAGTTTTAAACTTAAAACCTTTTGGTTTACTTAAACCAAACTAGAAGATTACCATATTGGCCCTATTTATTATTGCTCTATGAAATGTTTTATGGATAGAACAGTCATTACTCAATGATCAAGCATTAGGATTTCAATTTTCATATTTCAATAACCTAATACTCTTTATTTTAAACTATGACATTCATTCTATTCATCTTATGCTTTCTCTCTCAAAAGGTTTTTTTGAAAACTACATCATATTTCATTATGCTCATCCTTAATTTAATCTAGAAATATTGTGTCATTATATTTGATTGATTAATAAGTCTATTTATTTTTATGATATTGTACTTTTAAATATTTATTCTAGGGTTTTCTAGATGATTTAATTTAACTGATTTAAATCTTGAATCTTCTAACTAGGGTTTTTCATTGTTGAGTCTACTTTAGGAAACACTTTGCACTTGTGCTATTTATGCTAACTTTTTAGGTACTTGCTAAACATTTCAATTCTCGTTAGACTCAAGATATCAGAAATTTGGTTCAGATCTATATCTATCTTGTTAGTACTTTAAAAGAATTGATGGCTTATAAGTAGATCACTTTGGGTGCTTTATCTTTGAAGGGTAGTCTAAGACTTGGCTTTGTAATTGAATTGATTATCCTAGTGGATAGTTAGATATTCCAGTAAACCGGTGGTTTTCTCCTAGGTCATTATCGTGGCCAAGGTTGTTTCCATTTGAAATATCATGTCTCAAGCTTATCATTATTTTCACTTTACATTATTTACATATGATTGCATGTTTGACCACATGGTAGTTTTTAATTAGACTTGATCCAGAAATTACTTATTTATCCCCCTCCAAGTTAATTAGCTTCATAACTTGAACTTTCAATTGGTATTAGAGTGGGCCACTAGATATAGTTAGTGTTTTCCTAGGACCTTGTTGTGGACCATTTGAGTGCGCAAGGTTCTTCTATGATCTGCACTCATTTCTCTTATAGGTCTAGCTACTCATACTAGAAGGCTCATATGAGAGTCTTTTTACATTCTCTAGATGAAAATGTGTCAAATTCTATTATTTATGGTTGAGAAACACCTATGATTTTCAAAGATAATATAATCACACTTTAGCCTAAGATTGAATGGACCAATGAGAAAAAAACTGGTAATAATAAGTCAAAAAAATAATTAATTTGATAGGATTTGACTTTATCATTTAATTTGGTTACTTCTACAAGAAAACAAGATTCTTATACAGGAATTTGGACAATCTAAGAAAGTTGTAAAGAGGTTGACCATTGGAACTGAAAGGCTAAAAAAAATTTTAAATATGAAAAATCTGTTGGAGATAAGAGAGGGCTAGGCTATATAGAGAAGCACTCCACGTCATCATCTTCAAAAATAACTTAGTATGTAAAACCCTCTAGCCCTTCTTCTTCACATGATACACATGGTCTTGGTTATAAAGATGAGTGATCCATGCCTTCAACATCAAAGCAACATTTGTAAGGCTCTCCAACTCTACTCCAATTGTTACAAATTATGAAAAAGGAATCATTGCACTTATAATAGAAATTTTTTTTACATTTGACAACTACCCATTCTAATAATACCTCACACGCTTCTAATTATATGACTCATTACTATCATCCATCTATGCATATTATGTCCAATAATTATTCTAAAGAACATAAAGTTGTTCGTTCAAAGAGGTAATTGAAATTCAATACATTTAATTCTCTGACTCGTTATCATCATCCTACCATGCATGGTGCATTTTCTTTTAGGATGAATATGAAAAGTGATCGCCACACACGAAGTGTGTGCAATGAATATGCAAGTATACGTATCACAACAAGTAATATAATCATAAGAAAATATCATTCCCATGTAGATTATTTTATTAGAAGCTAATTTTCAAAACTTAAAAAAATAAAAATCAATTTTTTTGTGTTTTTATATTTTAATGAAGTAAAATTAAAATAACTATAATTAAATAGAAATAATAATTAAATCAAAGTTAGTAACTAAAAAGATATATGAAAAAATACTAAGAATACTTAATCCCCTAATTTTTTAAACATGCGAATCGCTAAAATCCTCTCAATATAATATAAATTAATTACATGATCAATTGAATCTAACCTAGTATGTATTCATCTCTCAAGTAAACTACACACCATATAGTAATTAATTTAATCACACTCTCATGCCAATTAAATTGCATACTGCTCATTAAGTTCATCAATTATGGATCACATACATAAGAATCATAAATCTCTGCCTAGAAACTATGCATGTTATTTAATCAAGACAAACAATTAAATAATTATCTCAAATATATTTAATTGCCTATATAGATAAATTTTTGGCTAAACAATTAATAGCATAAAAATCAGATTAAATAATATAATTAAATTAATATTATAATTGAGAAAAAATATTAGATCATCACATGGTGAAAATTGGGGTCATAAGATCCCTAGATTAATAATTTAACTACACACAATTATGTTCATAAAGCTCATATTTTTCATAAAGAAAGACATACAAATTGATAAAGAAAAGAGTATAAAAAGAAATACAATCAATATCTTAAATTGTAATATTAATTTCTTCTTGAATCTCTACCAAAATTGTGTCTTCTCTTGAAGTTTTCTGTATTTTTCTCTCTTTTTAGCTCCAAAAATTGACCAAAATTATGCTAATGGATGCAAATTAGGGTTTATGGAGTGATTAAGGGCTTAAATAAAGCTCAGGTGCAATCTAGACTGCCTGATCAACTATAAATCAAGGGCTACAATCAAAACAAGCAAAATTGATAGTTTTACCCAATCATAGTGTGACACATGGTAGGGGAAATTCATTGGGTGAATCAGGGAGTGACGCGTGGTAGGGAAGACTGGTCAAAGTCAACAATCATTGATTCATCAACACATGGCATGACGTGATTCACGAAAATGGATGGCGTGGCACATGGGTGGAACGTGCATAGAAATGGCGTAGCGACACGTGGCATGTCATGTTAACCAATTTCTAAACTCAGATTGAACACCGTGTTGACACGTGGTAAGTGTTTCATCCACTTCACACGTGGTGCAACGTGATTCACTCTTTGTGCTTACATGGCTAGCCCAATCAACTCCTCTACCTAAACGATATGCCATGTGGTAGCTTTTAATTGGCCCTACGTTAAAAATTCATAAAAATTTGAAACAAATTCCAAAAATTATATTTGCACCCCTTTTCATTAAAAATATTATTTTTTAATATTTTTGATCCAAAAAGTACTATTTATTGAATAAAAAAAGTAAATATTAAGTAAAAAGTGTGTTAATGACTCTATTTTCATAAAGTCATCACACCCCCAAACTTAAATCTTTGTTTGTCCTCAAGTAAAGCTAAGTATATTCATAAATATACTTCTATTAGTACATGCATATTTCACGAAAACTATCCCTCTCAAGAATCATACAATTTTATGATAAAGAGGTTCACATATTTATCAATCAACGTTCCATCAATACAAGGATATGTAAGGTTTTTGACAAACTAATTTGTGTGTGTGTGTTGCATAGATATCATCCAATGCACTCATGATATCAACCTATACGAGCATGCTAATCAATTCAATCTTAGAATAAGTCTCATAAGTCTATTTTTCACATCCCTCTCAACTAATATAAATATGTACTTAGCTCAAGATCAATAAGGACTTTACATGGTTGAAATGTAAGGCTTAGGTGGGGGTCAATAAATGAAGACATTTTAGGATCTCTCCACACCTTAGCTTCTTTCTTTTTTTCATCATGCACTTTTTAACTGCAATTAAGTTTTAACTTGATATTTCAATGCACTCTCTTTTGACACTCTTTTCATATTCTTTTGTTTAACATCTCTTCTATCTCTCTCTTTTTTGTAACTTCATAACACCCCCAAACTTATTTTCAATTATATTTTCTTTTTATTTAGAGGGATAATTGTGTTGTGAAATTTTATTCTTCTTTTTTTTCTTTTTTTAATAGGGTGCATTACATTTCATCTTACTCTATGATTAGCAGAACCAGCATTGCCAATCCTGCCAATACTTTGGTTTTATATTTATAAAACTTTCACAAGTGCACGAATCATTTCATAGAAAATAATAAGTATACTCCCAAGGTCGATCTAAGGAAGGAATATATGTGGTTTTTAATTTATTATTCTAAATTTTAAAAACAAAATTAAATCCTAAACATCCTGTTACAATATTTGGGTTTTTGTGTTTTTAACCTAATAACATAAAAATAAACATAGATACAAATTTAATAAACATTGATGCAAATTTTATCATTTATAATAGTGGAGTATTTATGGATATAACAACTAAGTAATTATGCTTGCTCATATTATTTAGGTTATTAAATATATGAATTGATATTTATTGATTCTCTCCTTTTTATATGAATACCACCTTTGGTGGGGTTAGATATTCTTTGTCAACTAAACAAATCAATTAACACTTATGGGTGGGGTTGATAACTAATTTGATTAATTAAATTAATTCCTTTTTCTAAGAGATTAAAAATGAACCATTTAAATACCACCTTTGGTGGGGTTAGACAGTTTAAACTTTATTCAAGGTGTCCAAATTAAACCTAAGAATTTAGTTATCCGAGTACTAACTTTCAATTTTTAAAACCACTATTGAAAACATGTTGTCAATACATTTTCAAATAATAATTCTTATAAAAACTTTTGAAATAGAGCTTCACTCTAACTACCGGGCGATTGTACCAACAAATAAAAGAGCACTACTCTAAATCAGACCGCATAACTAAACCTTAAAATCTAATTTTCAGATTTAAGTTTGTAATGAAAAATAATATATTTTCTCTCTAACATTCTTAATATAAAATCTTGAATAAAAATAAAATCAATTCATTTTAGAGATTTTTACCTATTTAATATTTCGCAAGCATAACAACGTTATTATTATATCATGTTTACAAATAGCCAGCAAAGTTAAATGTAATCACAGACAAATTAAATATAACATATAAGAATAAAGAATAAAAAATAACTGTAAAGAAAATAAAATTATTACAGTACTTTGATGTTATTCGTGTTGTTGGAAAACCTCTAAACAGAATTTGCACTCCCATTTATTGAATCAAAAAGCAAATAAATTACAAAAACATAATTAGTTCTTCTCAAAAAGAGAAGAACTCTAAAACTAAGAAAAACTAACTAAGGAAAAACTAAAAAACTAAAAAAACTAAGAAATAGAGAGAAAGAACGAGAAAGAAGATGTGTTTTTAGGTGTGATTTGAAGTGAAGACAATGGGGGTATTTATAGGTGAGTAAAGGAAGGAAAAGTGGGGAAAATGATTAAAAATGGAGAAAACGCAGAGTAGTGAATGATGACATCATGGTGATGTGGGGTGATGGGCGCAACAATGCGCGCGGATTGGGCGCAGATGGGTAGTGGTGCGCGCAGACTGGAGCAAGGGTGCATAGAAGTGCACGCGGATAGGTAAATGTGGCGCGCAGGACCGGGCTCTAATGGGTGCGGGCGCACGCAGAATGGGCGATGCTCGCTACGCGGGTTGGCCAGCACGGTTGGGCGGCTGCATGCGTGATTTCCTCCTTTTTGACCCATTTTGTCCAATTTTTCCATATTTTTTTACTTTTCCTCATTTATTTTATGAATATATTTGTGATGTATTGCCTCCAGTATTCTTCTTTAAGTCTTTAAGTTACGTTTTTAAGCGAAAATACCTGAAAAATAATAAAAATACCCATGATTCCAAAAAGACAGATTTATATAAATATATGATAAAATCGTATAAATATATACATTTTTAATCAATTAACGTGCATAAAATCATGGTAATTTTAGTACTTTTTGAGCACTCATAACTCTATAGCATAACACATGATTGCATTTTTTTCTTTTTATACAAGCTAAAGGTGCAAGGATAAAGGTAATGCTTATTGGTTAGGCATTAAATGTGGCTTAAAGATATGAATGGTTCTTTGTTAGGCTCAAATGGGTGACTAAAGATATTAACAATGGTTAGTTTGAAAGGCTCAATTGATCCAAATAAGGCCTAAATCATTTCTCTTGCTAAATACTATTTAGGATTTTGAATCAAGGGATGATCAAACAGATTCTAAAACTTGGTAGATCTAATTGACTCGCATAACTCACTACAAAATTTCTCTCAATAAGCACACCAAAATCAATCATGAACATGTGCATAAAAAATGAATCAATTCAATCAAAACTAGCAAGCATATCACATTATTAATGTAAATATCTTAACAAATATGTTAGATTCCTTATCCTAGTCATGACAACCAATTTTTATCATTGAGTTTATATGTTTCATATCAAGCATGCATGCATTTAGTTTCCATATGTTTATCAATTTCTACCCAAATCATGATTAAAAACAACCTAAATATTAAAATATTCCCTAAAAATTTAAAATGCATACTAAATACTAATGTAGAGAATGAAATTCCCTCCCTCAAACTTAAATTACACATTGTCCCCAATGTGCATATATAAATATGAAAAGAAAAGAAAAACTCCCTTAATCATGGCACACCACATCTTTTCGTTGAAATCCACACCTTTTGTTGAAATCCACATCTTTAGTTGAAATGGTCATTCTTGTTGTGCCATTACTCTCTACATTTATTCAACTAAAAATAAAAATAATGAAAATATAAGTAACATAGCATTGGGTTACCTCCCAACCAGCATCACATTTAACTTCCTTGACTAGATGGTCCTATCAAGTCCTAAGGTACATCCACTAAGGTTATCACAAGTGTTTCATTTGATAATTGATCTTCATAATAATGCTTCACCCTATGCCCATTAATCATAAATCGCTCTTTATCTTTATTTTCTAATTCAATGGTTCCATGGTTGGTCACCTTAGTGATGATGAATGGTACTGACCATCTAATCTTTAATTTTCCCGAAAACAATTTGAGTCTTAAGTTGTACAGTAACACTTTTTGACATGGTTCAAAGATATGGTGCACAATTTTTTTATCATGCCATCATTTTTTCTTTTCTTTGTAAAGCTTGGCATTTGAATAAGCATTCCATGGTAATTCATCCAATTCATTTATTTGAAGCATTCTTTTCTCACTAGTTGCATCTATGGACATATTCAACTATCTCAATACACAATATGCTTTGTACTCCAATTTCTAATGGTAAGTGACAAACCTTTCCATAAACAAGCTTATATGGAGTGGTACCAATTGGTGTTTTAAATGCAGTTATGTACGCCCATAAAGCATCATCCAACTTAGATGACCAATCCTTCCTAGAGATGTTCACAGTTTTTTCCAAAATTCTTTTCACTTTTCTATTAGATACCTCTACTTGCCTACTTGTATAGGGATGGTAAGGGGTAGACACATTATGCTTAATCCCATACTTAGACAATAAGGAATTAAATTCTTTATTGCAAAAGTGACTTCCTCCATCACTAATAATGATCCTAGGAGTTCCAAACCTAGTGAAAATATTTTTCTTCAAATATTTCATGACAACTTTTGCATCACATTTGTTGCTAGAAAGGGCTTCTACCCACTTTGACAAGTAATACACTCCTACGAGTATGTATTGGTTGCTAAATGACAGAGGAGATAGTCCCATAAAGTCGATGCCCCACACATCAAACAATTCCACTTGAAGTATACTGTTCAAAGGAATCTCATCTCTTTTTGAAATATTACCTATCCTTTGACATCTATCACATATCTTTACATAATTGTAAGAATATTTAAATAGTTTAGGCCAAAAATAACCAGATTGAAGTACTTTAGCTGCTGTTTTTGAGCTTCCAAAGTAACCTCTATAGTTTGAGCTATGGCAATGGTAAAGGATACTTTCAAATTCATCATTAGGGATACACTTTCTCAAAATACCATCACCACATTCTTTATAGAGGTAAAGGTCATCCCAAAAATACTGTTTAATGTCATGGAAAAACTTTTTCTTTTGTTTCCATGTGAGGTTCAGTGGAAGAACGTTGGCGGAAAGAAAATTTACAATGTCTCCATACCATGGAATTTCTGTTTAAGCTATAACAAATAGTTTCCCATTTGGAAAAGATTCCCTAATTACCATATTATCATCCATTTTTACTTCTCTCTCTAGTCTAGATAGATGGTTTGCTACCTAATTTTTTGTTCCTTTTTTATCACAAATTTCCAAGTCAAATTCTTGTAGATGGAGCACCCATCTTATCAATCTTGGTTTTACATCCTTCCTCGTCATGATATACTTTATTGCAGAATGATCTATGTAAATAGTCACTTTGGTGCCAACCAAATAAGATCTGAATTTCTAAAAGGCATATGCAATGGCTAAGAACTCTTTCTCTATAGTAGCATAATTCATTTGGACCTCATTCAATGTCTTGCTTGCATAGTATATGGAACGAAATATTTTGTCTCTTCGTTGTCCAAGAACAACTCTTATAGAAAAATTACTTGTGTCACACATTAATTCAAAGAGCTTGTTTCAATCCGAAGTGACTATAACTGGTGTTGAAACTAGTCTTTCTTTAAGCACTTGAAATGCAGTTAAACATTTATCATCAAACTTGAAAGGCATGTTCTTTTCCAAAAGATTACACAAGGGTTTGGAGATTTGGGAAAAATCTTTTATGAATCTATGATAAAAGCCTGCATGCCCAAGAAAAATTCTTACTCCTTGTACATTGGTAGGTGGTGGTAGTTTCTCAATCACTTCTATTTTAGCTCTATCCACCTCAATGCCATTAATTGAGATTTTGTGGCCCAAGCTTATACCTTTATATACCATGAAATGACATTTCTCCCAGTTTAAAACCAAATTTGTTTATTCACATCTTTGTAACACTAGAGAGATATAGTGTAGACATTCATTAAATGAGTTTCCAAAGACCGAAAAATCATCCACGAAGATTTCTAGAAGCTTTTCCACCATGTCTAAGAAAATGGCCATCATGAAGCATTGAAATGTATCAAGTGTATTATATTATCCAAAAGGCATTCTCCTAAAAGAAAAGTTCCATAAGGACATGTGAAATGTGGTCTTTTCTTGGTCTTCAGGTGCCACATCAATCTGGTTATAACCAAAGTATCCATCTAGAAGGCAAAAGAAAGAATGCACAGCTAATCGGTGAAGCATTTGATCCATAAATGGGAGAGGAAAATGATCCTTCCTTGTAGCTTTATTTACTTTATGAAAATCCATACATACATTCCATCTCGTGACCATCCTAGTAGGTATTAACTCATTAGACTCATTTTCCACCAAAAATCTCCTTTCTTTGGTACACATTGGACTAGACGTAACCATTCACTATCTGATATTGGGTAAATAATTCACATGTCCAGCCACTTGACAATTTCCTTCTTCACCACTTCTTTCATAATGGGATTTAAGTGGTGTTGTGCATCCCTAGTAGGTTTATCCCCATCTTCTAGCAAGATTTTGTGCATGCATATTGATAGACTTATGCCTTTGATGTTAGAAATAGACCAACATATAGCTCTTTTGAAGTTCCTTAGCACCTTTAGTAGTGCTTCTACTTGCTCCATACTTAGATCAATAGAGATTCTGACTAGAAGTGTCTCATTATCACCCAAAAATGTATAACGAAGATGAAAAGGTAAGGGTTTAAGCTCTAATTTTGGTGGCTCCTCAATGGATGGTTTCAACCGTGAGCTTATTTCAAGACATTCCACAAATGTATTTTATATACACATGAGAGACGTGTCCTCCAAAAAATTTACACAATGCACAAAATCAACCTTTGATTCCATATTTTCAAAATTAAAACAAGTTGAGTTGTTTTTTGTTGAGTTAATGTCCTTGTTCATAGCATCATGTGTTAAATTCATAAATGGGGGTGATTCATTAAGTATTGTTAAGCTACTGACATGAATTTGTGCGCCTACATACATGTCATGGTATTCATTAGTATGTGTGTTACAGAATTAATAAGCACAGACTCTAAAGCATCAATAGGACACATGTCATAAATTATATCAGTGGTTAGCTCATCAGTGCTATCTATTTGAAAGCAATCACCAGCATTATCATCATCAGAAAATTTAATTTCTTTGAACACATTAAATGTTACTTGTTCATCTTGCACTCTTATTGTAAGTTCACCTTTTTGTACATCAATGAGTGCTCTTCCAGTTGCTAAGAATGGATGACCAAGTATGATAGGAATGTCATGATCTTCTTCCATATCTAGCATAATGAAGTCCGCCGGAAAGATGAATTTGTCTACTTTTACTAGCAAATCTTCTACCACACCTCAAGGTCTTTTAATTGACCTATCTTCCATCTGCAATGTTATTGAAGTGGGTTTGGCTTTACCAACCCTCAAACTCTGGAAGACTAATAATGGCATGAGGTTAATGTTAGAACCCAAATCACATAGTGCCTTGCCAAAACAAATGTTCCCAATAGTGCAAGGGATGTCAAAACTACCTGGATCTTTTAGTTTTTGTGGTAGTTTTCTATCAAGAATGGCACTACAACCTTTAGTCAAGGTTATTGTTTCATGATCTCCAAGCCACATTTTCTTTGATAGTATATCCTTCAAGAATTTGGCATAAGATGGATTTTGTTCAAGTGCCTCTACAAATGGTATGTTTATGTGCAGTTTCTTGAAGACTTCCAATAATTTTGAAAACTGTGCATCTGTATTTTGCTTTTGCAACCTTTGACGAAAATGAATAGTGGGTTTGTAGAGGTTGCTCTTTTTTAGCTGAATTTTTCCTTTCCATTTCTCTCTTTATCCACTACTTCCTTTTCATCCTTTTTAGTTTTTGGTTCCTCCTTATCCTTTTTAGTCTCATATTCCTCCTTATCCTTTTGAGTCTCATCTCCCTCTAGAGTTTTACACTCCTCAAGGCTATAACACTACATTGGTCTTTCCCTTCTCTTCTTGGGTTTATAATTGTGTCACTTGGAAGGTTACCTTGACACCTTTGGCATATGGCTTGGGCAAGTTGCCCCAATTGGTTCTCCAAATTTCGAATCGAAACCTCTTGAGTGGAAACTTTTGTATTTATTGATTGGATGAAATCTTTCATCATACCCATTAAAGAATTTGTATTGTCCTCCATAGGTGGCTTCTTCTCTTGGGCTTGTGATTGATGTGGTAGTTGAAATGATTGATGGTTGGATTGATTACCACCTTGATTTTTGTTACTCTAAGAGAAATTTGGATGTTGTTTCCATCCTGGGTTATATGTGTTTGAGTATGGATTATTGTTTCGATTCACATTACCCACATAGCAAATGGATTCAGGATTAATTGGACAATTATCAAACAAATGAGCTCCTCCACAAAACACACATGACACTCCTAAATTTTGGACTAGGTTTATACTTACTGGCGAGTTTCGTACCTTTAAAATATTAACCAAAGATGAAAATTGAGCTATAAGTGTTGTGATATCATTTACCTCATACATTCTGGCTACTCTTCTCGTGGCTGTTATTCTGTCCATTAGCCATTGATAATTATTGCTAGCCATTTTCTCAAGCTTGATTGTAAGATTTGGCTAGTAAAGCTCCATTAGCAGATGCATCAACAATAGTTCTTGTTTGATCATTGAAACCATTATAAAAAATCTCTATTTGAATCCAAGAGGGAATACCATGAATAGGACACTTCCTTAGAAATTCCTTGAATATTTCCCATGCTTCCTTCATGTTTTTGGTAGGAATTAATGTCATTCCTAAGCTTGGCATTCTTTGTTGGTGGGAAGTATTTCATCAAGAATTTCTCCGCCAAACCATTCCAAGTTGTAATGGAATTAGGTGGAAAAGAGTTTAGCCATGCTCAATCACAGTCTCGCAAAGAGTAAAGGAATAATCTAAGCCTCAATGCCTCCTCTGTCACACCATTGAACTTAAATTAATCTACAACTTCAATAAACAATTTGAGATGAAGATGAGGATCCTTTGTTGGTAATCCGCTGAATTGTCCAACTGTTTGTAGAATTTGAAACATCGCTGCTTTAGTTCAAACTAATTAGCTTGAATATTTGGCCTTGTAATACTTGGATTCAACCCTTCCAATGGAGGTATTGCATATTCAATCATAGCTCTATCTCTATCATTTATCAAAAGCATTCGATTGTTCAAGTTTAGCTCATTGTTATTTATTTCTAATGGATTAGCCATTGTTTCTTCTTAGGTAACTTGTTGTTTTCTAATTGATCTCAAAGTATGCTCAATTTCAAGATCTAAAGGTAAAACTTCTCCCTCATGAACTTTGCTCATGCAATAAACTCATGTTTCTACAATAATAAAGGAGAAGTCTAAATAAAACCTAAATAAACAAATAAACAACTAAATAAATAAATTAAAATTTTAAAAAAATAAATAAATCAATAAAAGAAAATAAATAAATTAAAATTAAAATTAAAGTATATAAAAATAAATAAAGAGATTTAAGTGAAAAAAATAATTAATTTCTAATATTTATAATCTTCAGCAACGGCGCCAAAACCTTGATCGCCATGCACGAAATATGTACAATGAATACGTAAGTATACATATCACAACAAGTAATATAATGATAAGAAAATATCATTCCCACAAATATTATTTTATTAGAAACTAATTTTCAAAACTTAAAAAAATAAAAATCAATTTTTTTTTGTTTTTATATTTTAATGAAGCAAAATTAAAATAACTAAAATTAAATAGCTATAATTAATTAAATCAAACTTAGTAACTAAAAAGATATATGTGAAAATATCTAAGAATACTTAATCCCCCAATTTTCTAAACATGTGAATTGCTAAAATTCTTCCAATATAATATCAATTAATTACATTATCAATTGAATCTAACCTAGCATGTATTCCTCTTTCAAGTAAACTACACACCATATAGTAATTAATTTAATCACACTCTCATGCCAATTAAATTGCATACTACTCATTAAGTTTATCAATTATGGATAACATACATAAGAACCATACATCTATGCCTAGAAACTATGCATGTTATTAATCAAGACAAAAAATTAAATAATTCTCCCAAATTTATTTAATTGTCTCTATAGATAAATTGTTGGCCAAACAATTAATAATATAAAAATCAGATTAAATAATATAATTTAATTAATATTATAATTGGAAAAAAATATGAGATAATCACATGGTGAAAATTGGGTTCATAAGATCCCTAGATTAATAATTTAAATACACATAATTGTGTTCATAAAACTCATATTTTTCATTAAAAAAATGACATAAAAATTTATAAAGAAAAGAGTAGAAAAAGAAATACAATCAATATCTTAAATTGTAGTATTAATTTCTTCTTGAATCTCTATCAAAACTGTATCTTCTCTTTAATTTTTCTGTATTTTTCTCTTTTAAGCTCTAAAAATTGACCAAAATTATACTAATTGGGGCAAATTAGAGTTTATGGAGTGATTAGGGGCGTAAAAAAAGCTCAGGTGCAATCTAGACTATCTAATCAACTTCAAATAAAAGGCTACGTTCAAAACAAGCAAAACTAACAGTTTTGGCCAATCACAACGCGACACGTGGTAAGGTAAATTGATTAGGCGAATCAGGGAGCGATGTGTGGCAGGGTAGACTGGTCAAAGTCAATTATTGCTAAGTCATCAACGCGTGGCAAAAGAGTGGAACGTGCGGAGCAATGGCGTATGACATGTGGAATAGCGCGTTGACCGATTTCTGAACTCGGATTGAATGGCATGCTAACACGTGATGTATATTTCATCCTCATCACATGCTGCATGATGTGATTTGCTCTTCATGCTTACGTGGCGTCTGTGTCGCTTGCCCAGTCAGCTCATCTGCCTATATGGTATGCCACGTGGTGTGTGTTTCATCCTCCTCACACACGGCATGACGTGAGTCACTCTTTGTGCTTGCATGGCGTCTACATGGCTTGCCCAGTCAACTCTTCTACCTACGTGGTATGCCATGTGGTGCAAGTTTTGTCCTCCTCACACGTGGCATGATGTGATTCGCTCTTTGTGATTGCGTGGCATCTGTGTGGATTGCCCATTCAGCTCATCTACCTACATGATATTCCACATGGCAACTCCTCATCGTCCATGTCACATGGCTGCTCTTGATTGGTCCTATGTTTAAAATTCAGAATTTTTTTAGAAAAATTTCAAAACTTATATTTTCATCCCTTTTCATTAAAAAAATTATTTTTTAATATTTTGGACCAAATAAAATACTATTTATTGAATAAAACAAGTAAATATTAAATAAAAAAGTGTGATAATGACTCTATTTTCATAGAGTCATCAAAAAGTAATATTAAGTTCAAGAATATGCCTATGATGACTAAGGTAGTTGATTTCCAACCCAAAGATATAGAGAAATCAAAATTTAAGAAAATTTAAGTTATGAAAGATTGTGTTTTTATGCTCACTTAACCGTTTTTTTAATGTTCAGCTAGAACTTTTGTTTAAGTGCTAAATAACTCTAGTTGAGCACTTTAGTAGGATTGTTTGTTTGTTATTTTTCTTTTTATTGTTGTTTCTTTAGTTGAAAAAATTATTATAAAAATAAAAATGGGAGTATATCTATTTTAATAAATATCACTTTCACCTACAAAGTTATTCTTGTGACTTGACTTATTTTAATTTACTCTTTATTGTATAAATAGGTATTTTGACTTATGCATTTACATACTTTTTCACATGTGGTAATCGATGTTGATAATAACTTACTCACACACTCAAAAAATACATATGTATATCATGCATAATTGTGTTTAAGCTTAATCTTTCATTTTCTAAATAAATCTATAGAGTGATACCTAGTTTTGAGAGAACTACCTACTGTGATGTATGCAGCTACCACAGTAAATGGAAAGAGCTACCTCACAACTAGTGTGAAATTCATCATACTATATTTTTGACTTGTGCATGCTTCATAAATAAAAAAAATTAAAATAAGAAGAAAAAGCTTTGCATGCACAAAAAGAAAAGCCAAAAGTGGTTATACAAAAAGAAAATAAATAAATAACAAATCCCTCGTATATAAAAAAGGGGTTGGAATAAAGATTTTAAGTTCTCTCTTGGTATTTTTTTTTTATTTTGTGAAATTGAAGATTCAATTGTAGTTTTCCATGATAAGTGATATTTTCTCCTTTGGATCTTTCATAGCTAATCATAAATGAATTAATTGAAGTACTTTTGAGGTTCAACCATGTATCTTATTTTTGTTGATTATTAATATATCATTGTATGTATTAACATGTTTGTGTGTCTTATTGATGGGCAAAACCAGTATCGTGGATCCTGCCAATACTTGGGTTTTATATTTATAAAACTCTTGCAAGTACACAAATCATTTCATAGAAAATGATAAGTATACTCCCAAGGTCGATCTAAGGAAGGAATATATGTGGTTTTTAATTTATTATTCAAACTTTTAAAAAATGAAATTAAATGCTAAACATCTTGTCACGATATTTTGGGGTTTTGTGTTTTTAATCTAATAACGTAAAAATAAAAATAGATACAGATTCAATAAACATTTATGCAAATTTTATCATTTATAATAGTGGAGTATTTATGGATATAATAACTAAGTTAATTATGCTTGCTCATATTATCTAGGTTATTAAAGATATAAATTGATATTTATTGATTCTCTCTTTTTTATATGAATACCACCTTTAGTGAGGTAAGATATTCTTTGTTAACTAAACAAATCAATTAAGACCTATGGATAGGGTTGAAAACTAATTTGGTGGGGTTAGATATTCTTTGTTAACAAAACAAATCAATTAAGACCTATGGATAGGGTTGATAACTAATTTGGTGGGGTTAGATATTCTTTGTTAACTAAAAACTTTTAAAATAGAGCTTCACTCTAACTATGAGGCAATTGTACAAACATATAAAAGAGCACTACTCTAAATCAGATAAGATAACTAAACCTTAAACTCTAATTTTCATATTTAAGTTTGTAATAAAAAATAATATATTTCTCTCTAATATTCTTAATATAAAATCTTGAATAAAAATAAAATCAATTCATTTTAGAGATGTTTATTTATTTAATATTTCGCAAGCATAACAACGTTATTATTATATCATATTTACAAACAACCAGCAATATTAAATTTAATCACAGATAAATTAAATATAACATATAAGAATAAAGCATAAAAAATAATTGTAAAGAAAATAAAATTATAACAGTACTTTGATGTTATTCGTGTTGTTGGAAAACCTCCAAACGGAATTTGCACTCCTATTTATTGAATCAAAAAGTAAATAAATTACAAAAACATAATTAGTTCTTCTCAAAAAGAGAAGAACTCTAAAACTAAGAAAAACTAACTATGTAAAAACTAAAAAACTAAAAAAAACTAAAAACTAAGAAATGGAGAGAAAGAAAGAGAGAAGAAGATGGGTTTTTATGTGTGGTTTAAAGTGAAGAGAATGGGGGTATCTATAGGTGAGGAGAGGAAGAAAAAATGGGTGAAAAAATGATTAAAAATGGTGGAAACGCAAAGTAGTAAATGATGACATCATTGATGATGTGGGCGCGATGGTGTGCACAGATTGGTAACCGATGGATGCTGGCGTGCGTGGATTGGATGCTGATGGGCGCAGGCGTGCATTTCTCGGCGTGGCTAGGCGCACATTTCTCGGCGCGGCTAGGCCCACATTTCTCGGCGCAGCTAGGCGCGTTGGCCGACGCGGTTGGGCGGCTACGTGCGTGATTTCCTCCTTTTTGATATTTTTGATCCATTTTGTCCAATTTTTCCATCTTTTTTTACTTTTCCTCATTTACTTTATGAATATATTTTTGATGTATTGCCTCCGGTATTTTTCTTTGAGTCTTTAAGTTACTTTTTTTAAGCGAAAATACCTGAAAAACAATAAAAATGCCCGTAATTCCGAAAAGATAGATTTATATAGAAATATGATAAAATCATATAAATATATATATTTTTAATCAATTAAAGTGAATAAAATCATGGTAATTTTAGTGCTTTTTGACACTCTTATCCATATACTTATGCCTTTAATGGGTCATCAAAATTTGAATAGTATTAAAATCTCAATTAAGTGTTCTATTTTAGTCATATTTAAATAAGTCTACTACCCTAAATTAAAAATAAAAAATTTATTTATATTAGATTTGATAATTTTTTGTTTTATTCTACTTTATTTTGGGAAATCATAGAACTTAAGGGAAGTACATTTATTATATACATTGCATTCTTACTCATACTGAGTAACTATGCTTCAAAGTTCTTTTACTTTTTCATATGACAAAAAGGAAAAAAGTAACTAATAATGGGAGAGTTATTACACATAGAGGCGAACTCTTAATAATTAAGTGTTCAATTTGATATGTCATATAAGGGGAGAATTTTTAATGATTAAATATTCTATTTGTTACTAATTAGTTATTTTATTATTATTATGTACACTAAACTAATAAATAATGAGTTTATCGAGACAAGTTGTATGGCTATTGGGCTATTTCATTTTCAATTTACATATGAGTTGCCAAAGATGCAAGCAAAGATGGTTTCAAGTCTTGACATATGAAGTTCTAATTGAAGTGGATTGATTGAAGTTGAGTTTAATCGATCAAGAGTCTAAATCAAATAAGGATTGATCGTGATCGATTTAACTACTCTCGGTTTTTTATTAATCATTGTTGGATCAATCAAAAAAGGTTTCAATCGATTAGCCTTAATGGTTCGATTGATCAATCCTAGTCTAGATTGATCGATCACATAAGTTTTCAACTTAAAATCTTTTTATTTACTCAAGCCAAATTGATATATTAACATATTATCCCTATTTAAACAACCTAATACTCTTTTTTTTTAAACAACCACATCATTGTATTCATCTTGTGCTTTCTCTCTCAAAATGTTTTCTGAAAACTATATTATATTTCCTTCAGCTTGTTTTTAATTTAATGTATCAAACATTGTTTGGTTATATTTGATTGATTAATAAGCCTATTTTTTATGTTATTGTGCTATTAAATCTTTATTCTAAGGTTTACTAGATGATTTAATTTAACGTTGAATCTATTCTAGGACACACTTTGCACTTGTGCTATTTGTGTTAACTTTTCAGAAGCTTGTTGAATGGGTTTGATTACTCGTGTGACTTGAGATATCAAAACATTGTTTCAAATTTGTACTCTTATCTTGTAGAGAATGTGAAAGAAGCAAAGGCTTGAAAGTGGATTACTTTGGGGGGCTTCATTTATGAAGGGTAGGTTGTTTCCACATAAAATATCATGTGTCAAGTTTATCCTTATTTTTTCTTTATATAATTTATGCATGATTTCATGTTTGGGCACTTGGTAATTGTTAATTAGACTTAATTCCAAAATTTTCATATTTACCCATGCTAAGTTAATTAGATCCATGACGTGAACTTTCAGAATTTAATACATGAAGGGAATTCTTTCTTTGAAGTGTAGAACTTCATATCATGAAGATATTCTTCAATAGATTTCCTAGCTAGGTTATACAAACTTGACCATTATTGTCTTGTGAGATTCCTGTGTTGGTCTTTTTCTTCTTTTGAAACAAGAGAGTTGTTGGTTACTTCCTTGAATAGCACCGATCTAGGTACCCATCTGAGTGTCTTCAATCTGCCAAGACTAGGTGATTATTATACTACTTGGGAATAGTTCTTGGTTGTATCTAAAGAAGCTAATGGTTTTGGCCAGCATTCTATAATTTCCAAAATTGCCTTCTTTTTCTATCGTATTGTTGAATGATCTGTGGATTATTCCACTAAAGCCTGTTATGACTTTACTAGCTTCTAGCCAACTAGTATAGATTTCTAGTTTGGGATCATTGTAGACTATAAAAATTTTAGTCTTTGAAGATTCTTCATTTTCTATTTCATTTTCTCAATTGAGCTTTTCATTCTTTTTCTCTATAGAGATATTATTTTCTTCTTCATCTATTTTGGGAATTTTGATTTCTTTCTTTTCATCCAAGACAAAGGGAATAATCTCATTATTTTTGGAATTTCAACATCTAAATTCTTCTTGCTTGGCCGAGGTCTTAACTTCATTGATGTTATCCGTTAAAGATTTCGTAAGATATAATACTTAAATTGGTCTTGTACAATTTTGATTTACTTTTCTTTGATATTGATGTCTATATTAAGATGATTTATTCTTGATAAATAAAAAAACGGTTAAATGTGATAATTCTCTAATTAATGCATCAGTTAAATTATTTTTATTTCCTAGTAAATTTTCAACATCAAATTTATAATAATTGAACCATTACTTCCATTTTATCAATCGACATTGCTTATAATCACCTGTAATATTAGTCCTTAATAAATATCCAAATTTTTTATTATATGTTCGTACAACAAACTTGAACTGATAACATATATTATAAATTTCTTTATAGCCTTTTTAACAACTAAATATTCATTTTCATTACTATGATAATTTAATTTTGAACCCTAAAAAGATTTTAATGTGTATATATGAAGATATTGATCTTTATCATCTACCTTTGCTTTTTAAAACTACTCGCCAATATTCATATGAAACATCTATTTCTATTATCATTTTACCATATGGATCTGGGTGGTATAAAGTTCACCAGTTTTTTGCTTGTGTTTTTACCATGTACATGTACTGCGTGTCATGTTTTGTTCATTTTCAAACATAATATTTTTTAAGTTTATTTTTAATGGTTTTGCATTTTTGCTACTTTTTTATGTATGCTTCTGCATAAGTCAAACATCCTAAAAATCTTTGTAATTGATTTTATCTTTAATTTCATTAGAAAATCCTTATATATTGTTTAATATATGAGGTTAGAGATCATGCTTTTCATCTTCTATTTCTAATCGTAGATATTAATTTTTGTTGAGTTAGTACAACCTTTCTTTCTGATAGAACAAGTCCTTCTTTCCTATATTATTGTAAGACATTATAATATTTAAGTAATTTTTATTCAAGTCATTACTAAATACTAAAGTGCCATCAATGTATATACAATAAATGACATGTAACTTTTTAAAGATATTATCCATATCTCTTTGGAAAGTACCTGGTGCTTGTTTTAATCCAAATTGTACAATTTTCTATTAGAATTGTCCTTATGGGCAACTAAATATTGTTAATTCATGTGATTCTTTATCTAATCTTATTTTCCAAAATCCACTTTTACGATCAAAGCTTGAGAAATATTTATTTTCTTTTATTAATAATAATAATTCTTCTTTCTTTGGAGTAAAATATACATCATCAATTGTTTCTTTATTCAAGGCTTTAAAGTTTATTACCATTTTCTTTTTACCTTTTGTTTTCTCAGCTTCTTTTTCAACTAAAAATATTATACTTGAGTGAGGTGAATTATTGGGTATTATGACTTTTAATTTCAAAAGTTCTTGAATTTGTTTTCCAAATTCATCTATCTTCTGGGATATAAATCATTGATTTTACTATTATGAATTTTTAGGTTCTTAGAGTTTTATGCATGCTATTATTTTGGACCTATTGATTTTAAGATCTAAAAAGTTTTCTAAACTTACTATCTTTAACAATTTTATTATTCTTGTTAAGGCTTTGCCTTTCTGTAATTTATTAAGAAATAGATTTGTTTATCTTTTATTTCTAATGAAATTTTTTCTATATAAGGTTGTTGCTTTATATCTATCTCAATACGTTTTTACTTTTTTATATTGTTTCATAAAAGTTCAGTTTGATACTGTCAAAGCTATTATGATTTTTGACAATTAAATGGTTTTATCATTTAGTGTTGTTAAACTTATTTTATCTAAACATTGAATAAAGGGTTGGTAAAGGCTTAGAAAGTTATTTCTTATTAATAAATTAACTCAAATTTTTTGTTGATATATGGTATGAATATGAAATTTCTCTTCCCCTATAATTATATTTGTATCTTTTAATACTTTATTAAGATTTATTATAGTAATGTTGCAATTCTTACAAATAAATATTTTTGTGCATATTTCTAGAGTTCTTATGCAAATACATATTTACTAGCTATTGTACCTACATATGCATGTAAATGGTAACCTTTATATTTAAACCTACTTTAATATAAGTATTATTTGGATTTATAATACTATACAAATCATTGATCTTCGGATGAATAATATTAATATTCTGAGTCAATTATTTCTTTTTCAATTTCTTATAATAGATAAATATTGTAAGTATCATCTATATGTGATTCATCTATTAGTTCTAATTCTATCTTAAAAGTTTTTCCTAAGATTTTTACTTTTTGTGAAAATTCCCTTTTAAATTCTTTTTTTATGTTGGAGCCTGTATAGACATTCATAAGCGTAATGTCCTTCCTTATTTCAGATCCAACATTTGCATTTCTTTTTCACTGATGGGCAATAATTCTTGTTTTTTGATGGCTTATGCATTTCTCTCCTAAAACATCTTTTTCTATAAGGTTCTTTTTTATATCTTTTCTTATATTTTTGAAAGTCTTGTTTTTTAAACTTATATTTTTTGAATGTTTTATATTTTTTATAGTTTTTATAGTTTTGTTTGTAAAATTTTATGTTACATCCATATTTTTCTATCATCCTAAAATATCTTATACCATAACATATTTTATCATTTCCTCTTATTTATTTATATTCATGTATTTATTAACATTTAATGATTATCCCATTTTTAAGAGTTCTTATTCTTCCTTTTAAGGTGTTTGATATAGTTTTCGTATTTATTTTATTCCATTCTTTCCTTATAGTTTTATGTAATATTTCAGTTAATTTTTGAAAAAATATTTTCTTATAAATTTCTTACGTAGAGAATGGTAACTTATGATAATACATTTTATATTTACAAATAAAAAGAATCTATATAACACATGTCATAAATTTTCATATTTGTTAAATGTCATTTGGCTTTCTCAATTTCATTTTCATTGGACTCAATGATATGTCTACCTTGTCTTCTCCAACAAATTCCTCGTATATTTTATTTACTATAGTATCTAAGTACTACCTAAGTGTAAACCCTACATTTGTAAATTTTGTTATTATGATAAATTTGTAAACCAAATTTTAACATTTTCTATTATTTTGTGAGCTTTTAAGACTCTACAAATTGAGTGGTTTGATTGTGTGGTTGGAGAAGTTTGTATGATTACACTCATACCATTAGTCCATTTATCTAAGGTTTTTTCTATTTATTATGCAATCTAAATCTAAAAGATCAGATCTATAACTGTTATGAATCTTGAATTCTAGTAGTATACTATCTCTAGTTTTATAATGTAATCCATCTTTTATTTTGGGTTGTTATTTTTTTCTATAATAAAGATCAGGTTCTTTTGGTCTTTGCCTAATTCTTTCTTCTCTATGTAGGTCAGATGTTTCTTCTTGATCAGGGACTAGTAATGAAATAGGATACATGTGATTTTTTAGGGTTATATTTTTTGGTTCAAAAGCAGTCTCACTGACTATTGTTATATCATATTTCTCTTTGTTTGTACAAAGTTTTTCTTTATAATGTTTTCCTAGTCCTTCATCTGTTAGGGTTAATTGACTAACTAGCTTTCTATGTCCCTATTTTTAGAGTTCATAAATTATTCTTCTAATTCTTTTTTATATTTCATTAAAATGGGATTATAGTTTATCTTTATATTTGGATTTTTTTCTCATTCCTTTTCTTCTCATTCCTAGGTATTAATGCATCTAGTCTCCTGGGTAGATTTTCTTTTAATCCTACAAATGGATCAAACTTGTAACATACGATTCCATTGTCTCTAGATATGCTATTTACATCCCTTCTTAATTTTGTAAATTCTTTATGTATGTTTTGTTGTAATTTCTTACTATAACTATATTTTTATTATTTCTTTTAGAAGTTCTTTTTATGTTTCATGTATGTATTGTTGTAATTTCTTACTATAACCATATTTTTTTTATTTCTTTTAGAAGTTCTTTTTATGTTTCATGTATGTCTTGTTGTAATTTCTTACTATAACCATATTTTTTTATATATTTTACAAGTTCTTTTTATGTTTCATTTATGTTTGGTAAGGACTTAATATTTGATCATTGAGCTATATTTATTTATTTTACCAATTAAAGCTTTCCTTATGGCTATTTGGTTTTTTGATATGCTTGTTAGGGTTCCATCAAAATCTTATTTTATATTCTGTAGTTTATTTTTTAATATTATTTTGATAATAATGATATCATTTTCTTTCTAATATCACATCATGAACTAATGTTTTTATTATTTTAACTTTTTTTATAAGTCACTTATTTTTCTTTGTTAAAGGTTTCTCCTTCAAGATCTAAGAACACAAACCTTGATACATTATTTTTTCTTCTTGGTATCAGAGGTTTTTCTTCAACATCTATGTTCCGTTCTTCTGGTATTTTAAAGTCTGTTAATTTTTCTGATTTTATTATTTGTCCAATTTCTCAAAAAGTTTTATTTGTTTCTATAAATTTATTTCTTATATATATCAAACTATTATGACTATTTGTGAGTGAATATCATACTATGTAGTATACTGAAAATTAATGATTTATTTCTCATTTCAAATTTATTAACTAAACTTAATACTTGATTTAAATTTTATCATTAATATTAACTACAAACTTAGAGTATGTTGTGAATTTTAATTTCTAGTATCTTAGGTTTCCATGGATCATTCCTAGTAGATATTTTCTATTTATTATTCTATTATCTAATAGTACTTGTTTTATTGGTTTATCAATTCATTCTCTAAAATGTGTTTTTATTAATATTTGAATTAATCCTAAATAGATGTATTAAATTTTTTGCATATATTTCTGAGAGATTTTTGATAGGTTATCTATAACCCTTTTTTTTATCAATCCATGGTATATTATACATTTTTTCCATCTATAATATTAATATTCGTTTCTTTATTATTTATTATATAATAAATTATATTGTTTCTTGAAAATATTTTTCTTATTTTTGATAATGATGAATCTTTAAATCCATTGATAATACTATTTTATACATGTTTTTATATTAATTCCTTTATATTTATATATATATATATTATTATAATGGGCTAAAACTATTTATTTTTTATTTGGAAGGAAAAAATTGATTTTTTTTAAAATGGAATTTTTCTAAGATTTTTATAGATTTTTTATAGTTTTTATTTGATATGTGAATTAACTTAGAAAGAAAGTAGATATATTTTTGCAACTTTCCCTATCCTTTTAGCTATCACATCTTGTTCTATCATTTTGACATATGGTGTACACTAATTCTATCTTCACTAGAATACCATTAATCATATTTACATTCAAGTTTGATTTTTATCTCTTATAAATATAAAATAACACCTCATAAAATAAAATGAATGGGAGAATATCATAATACAAATTTAGAATAATAAAAGTTGGAGGCAAGAATCAAGAATAAGATTGAAGAGGTAATCAAAGGAAGTGAATAGGAGAATTAAACACAAAAATTCTAAGATTTCTCTCCCTTTCTTTTATTATTTTCCTAAATAATTTTCGTAATTTATTGTTTTTCATGAACAACTAATTTTACAATTGATTGTGGGTAAATCAAAGCCCTAGACACAAATTACAATAGTTAATAAGATCTGTAATATTGTATTTAACTTTTATTTTTAATTATGTATTAATTTTCTATTTTAACTGTTATATGAATTTATTTGATTATTTGAGTGTATAATTAAATAATCAAATTAATTCATCGTTAATCAATTTAATTGATTCGATACGCAATCGCTTGATCAATTCAAATAATTAGTGATAAATTATTTACAATGTGAATTAATGCTTAAGATAATTAAACTGAGCTTGTGTGTTTAACCTTCTTTAAAAAATTAATGTTTTTAATAAATTAAGTTTAGAGAGATTACTCTAGATTGTCAATTAGAAAGAGTAGGATTAAGAGTTTATTTAATTCAATGAATCTGTAAAAAGAGGTGGATATTTTTATGTTTGTGAATTCTCTAAGTTCATATAATCAAAAAATAAGAAAAAATAATATGTTTCTATTGATTTATAATACATACTAGTGGTGAAAAATGATCTTATAATTATTCTTTTATTCGAATATTTAGGAGAATGATCTTGCAATCATATTTTTATTTGAATATTTATCATAATATTTATATTTTTATTAATTTTAAGTTTATAAAACAAACTTTTTTTTAATAAATATGAGTTAGTTTTCAAGATCCTTTATGGAAAAGACTCTTATTTATTATATATTAAATAAGGACATCTTAGACAATTTAAAGTAAGATTTAATCTTACTTTTTGTATTTCTTCAAAATGTTTTTACTAATTATCATTTCTTATCTTATGTGAAATTTCATATGATATCTTGTGTTTGCATTTCTATTATTTCCTAAGAGTCAACAAATTATTGCTTTTATTTTATAAGAATTTTAAAAGACATGGAATACGCTATTTAGCTTTGGATGATTAATGTGAGTATTAATATTTCCTTAATAAAGATGGTAAGAAGCAAAATCAATTTATTTCCTAAGAGTCAACAAATTATTGCTTTTATTTTATAAGAATTTTAAAAGACATGGAATACGCTATTTAGCTTTGGATGATTAATGTGAGTATTAATAGTTCCTTAATAAAGATGGTAAGAAGCAAAATCAATATATATGAGTGGGTAATAATTTCACACACCATCTAATAATATAATATGATATTTATTAGAATATGACATAATACGAGATGATATGAACGATTTATTTTAATCTATTCGTTAAATAACTCAAATATAATTTGATAAAATAATTTAAAATTAATATATTAAATTAATATTTTAATATTATTTTATTTATTATATTTGATTCAAATACAAACGATTCAAATGAATTTATTAAATTATATTGAATTTTTTCTTGAATTGATGACTTGATAATCCGATGAAACCTGAAATGGCCTTAAAGATAAAAATATTTTTATTAATAGATTAATTTGATAAGAGTTTGTTTATCAAATACTTTGATATAATTGACACAATTTGTCAGCTAGATATGACTTAGAAGAGTAGGAAATCGAGGGATTCGTTTCATGAAATTCCAAGTCTATTTCACACAGTAAATGGGCCATCTACACCTTTCTTTTTTTTTTTAAGGAGAAATGAACCCATCCTCATACTTACTGAGCCCATTTTCTTTTCTGACCAAAGGTGATTAAAATAGGCTCAATCCCATTATTTCAGTCGAATTTTTATACTAAAGGTTGTTTCCAAGATATTCTAAATTTTTGTAATAAAATAACGTGATAAACAGATATTTAGCTTGACACATTTAATATAGCACAATATTGTTAATTATGTTATATTTTTATTTTTAAATACTAATAAAAGATATAAAGTATAAAAATTATTACACTTCAAAATATATTAATTAAACATTCTTAGTATGACTATACTACTTTTATAAAATAATATATTTTTATTGTAATATATAATACAGTGTGTTGGAAAGAAAGAAAGAAAGAAAGAAAGATAGATAGTGCAATTTTTCAACTAAAATAATGCAATGGATTAGAAATTGTTATAAAGGATTTTATCCACTGTATATCAATGTTACTATCTATTGGCCTATGAAGAATAAAACAGAGGATATACTAATTAATTAATTAATTAATTAATTAGCTTTTAATTTGGAAATGTATCAAACTATGACATGGTAAAACCTTCTCTTTTCTTTAGTAAGCTAAGTGTCACGACCTTAATTTCTCAAGTAGCGATCGTGCGGCACTTAGCTCGGTCCGTCGTACTAAGCCTGCCTTTCAATCCGAAAATGGAACTCCAAAGAGAATAGAAAGAGAGTTTGCAAAGAATGCTTTGTATTGCTCTAGAGAGAGTTTATGATACAATTGCTAAGAATTCCCAAGGATTTCCAAGGATTTCCCAAGATGATTACAAATGAAGACCAAGAGGTCTATTTATAGTGTGGCAACAAGCCTAAGAGTATGCCACATTTCTCTAGATCCTTCTAGTTCTAGAATATACAAGAGAGTTCTATGTCTGGCCACGAGGTTCTAGGACGCTTCCCATCCCCTCTGAGTCTTTAGGTTTGTCCGGCTCCTTAATGCACCTTCCGGGATGTTCATGACTTCCGGCGGCTTCTGACACCTTCACCGGGATGTTCCATGGCTTACAGCGGCCTACATCGTCCCCTTCCCGAACCATCCGGCGCATTCTAGAACGTTCCCGGCCCATTCTAGCACCTACAGTGTGCTCACAGAACATTCTAGGGTCTTGACTTGAGTTGAGTCCATCTGACTCCGGCCACTTTCTCTAGACTTATCTAGCAACTCTAGAACTTTCCATGTATGCAGATCCTTTAGGCAGCCAACATTTGGATTTTTAGGGGCGGTTTGGGCGGGGACGTGACACCTCCCCACCTCGAGTTCGCGACGCCCTCGTCGCGCCTTCAAGATTGAAACCTCTCATAGCATCTCTAAATTGCCCGCGAGGAATCCTCGGGTTCCCCGACTTGTTTCTTCTTCGGGCGTTTTTCCATTTGACCAAGTATTCCTTATAACTTGAGTACGCCCTCCGTCGGATCAGCGGTCCGCCCAATTGAGTCCACTTCCTTATCAAAGGAGGTTGTCCTTGCGGTAGGTGCTCTCTTTTGATACTCACCGACTTATGTCATCCCTCGTCTCCATGGTAAGGTTTTAGCGTACTTACATGAAAAAGCAGGATATATTTTTAAGCTTTGGAGGAGTTGTAGCTTGTATGACACCTTACCAACTTTCTTGAGGACGGGAAACGGTCCGCCGTACTTCGTACCAACCCGCATGAACCTTCGCAAGGACTTGAATTGTTGGGGCAATAGTTTTACAAGGACCAAATCGCCTTCTGAAACTCTGCCATCCTCCTCTTCTTGTCGGTACGTTTCTTCATCTTCTTGGACGCCTTATGCAAATAGGCTCGAGACGACTTCTGCTTGTTCATGCCGGGCCTTGGCAAACTTGGCGGTAGCTCTTTTCCTTGATAGCTCGTGGCCGAGGCATGAGGAGGGTCGTGGGCTGCGCCCGCGGACAATTTCGAGAGGACTCTTAGTGGTGGACTCACTTCTTTGCGGATTATGAGAATTGGGCTACATCCAGCGACTTCGCCCAGTCCCGTTGATTGGCACTTAACAAAGTGCCTGAATGCGATTCGACAGCGCATTGGCGCGCTCCGTTTGTCCATCACTTTGTGGATGAAAGCTTGTGGAAGTTCAAGTCGATCCCAACGGCTTGAATAGTTCCGTCCAAAATTTCCCGTGAATCGTGGGTCTCGATCACTCACGATATTGGAAGGAATTCCCCGATGCTTCCATGACATTCTTGAGAACAACCGCGCCGTCTCATCTACCGTGCAGTCCGTTGAGCAGGTATGAACGTCGCATATTCTTTGAAACGGTCAATGATGACAATAATGCTGCCAAATCCCTCGGATTTTGGCGAGGCGAAATGAAGTCCATAGAGACACTTCCACTCGCGCGGTCTCTGCGGAATGGGCGGCAACTCTGCAACAACCCCGGGTGCATGTTGCTCAATCTTGTCCTGTTGGCATACAAGACAAGTCTTCACGTAAAGCTTCTACATCATCCCGAAGTTGAGGCCAATAGTAGATGGACTTGATCAAAGCAAGAATCGCCTCATTCCTGGGTGTCCCGCCCATGAACGAATCATCGCCTCCTTGATAAGCTCTTTCCTTAAGCTCCCCCGTTTTGGCCGCGAAGATTCGATTAGCGCGTAAGTAATCCGTCACTCAGCCAAAATCGTCTCGTCTTTCCTTCCTTGATGAGGGCAAGGAGGTTTTGGGCAAGGGCATCGTGCTCGACCCTTCTTTGATCTTATCCGACAGAATCTTGGCACTACTCGAAATTTCTGTAGCTCAGTCTTGACTCAGTGCATCGGCCACCACGGTGGCCTTACCGGGCTTGTATTCCAACCTATAGTCAAACTCCGCCAAGAAATCTTGCCACCGAGCTTGCTTGGGACTCGGCTTCTTTTTGAGTACGAAAGTAACTTGTCGCCACGTTGTCGTAATAACAAAATGAGAACCCGATAAATAATGTCGCCACGCCAGGCAATGAATGATGGTTGTCATTTCTTTTTCTTGTACGGTGTAGCGGCGTTCGGTGTCATTGAGCTTGCGGCTCTCATAAGCTATTGGACGTCCTTCGCATGGTACTCCCACCAATGGCGAAGTCGGAAGCATCTGTATGCAGCTCGTATGTCTTGGTAGGGTCTGGTAGACAAAGCAGCGGTTCTCTACTAACAGCTTTCTTCAAGTCTCCAAATGAGGCTTGGTATTCATTTGTCCTCTCCCAAGCCTTGTTCTTTTTAAGCAAGTTAGTGAGTGGCTGCTCTTCTTGAGTAAGACTTGATAAACCTTACCGTAATAGTTTACCGGTCAAGGAAAGATCTTAATTCGGGAACCTTGGTGAGAGAGGCTCCCGATCTGGATGGCTTTCACCTTAACACCATCCATCATCAATTTTCCATCCCTTTATCCTATGCCACTAGAACATCACTTCGTCTTGGGCAAAGGAACATTTTCCTTCTTGACGTATAGCTATTCTCCTTCGGGACCTCGAACACCTTCCTCGAATGCTACAGATGTTCTTCCAAAGTCCGACTATATATCCAATATCATCAAGATATACTACCACAAACCGATCGAGGTAGGGATGGAAAATCTTATTCATGAGTGTGCGAAGGTGGCGGGTGCATTGGTGAGACCGAATGGCATGACAAAGAAACTCATGGGCACCGTACCTTGTCCACCTGAGTAGTCTTGGGCTCATCTCCCTTGGCTATGCGTAGTAGTAACGATCGCAAATCCAACTTTGTAAAGTATCTTGCATTCCCCGATTGGTCGAACAAATCGGCAATAAGTGGGATAGGATACTTGTTCTTGACGGTGATCTTGTTTAGAGCCCGATAGTCAATACTGCACATCCATGACGAGCCATCCTTAATTTCTTTTGGAGACGATGCTGGGCACCCAGAAGGGGGCTTTTGAAGGCCTTATAAAGCACTGCGTCCGACAATTCATCAAGTTGCTTCCGCAATTCAGCCAACTGCGGAGTTCGCCATCCGATAGGGACTTCATTCTTGGTGGCACGGTGCGAGTTCAACTCTATCTCGTGATGCTCCTCCTCTCCTTCCCAGAGGTAGCAGCTTTAACTGCTTGGCGTTACCTCTTGGAACTTGTCTAAGACGACTTGCACCTCAGGTTGGCAAGCTTGGCTTCAGTGACACCTCTTCATCGTCGTACTCCTTTAGGATAGCCAAGTAACTCTCTTCATCCCTCTTCAATCCTTAACTTGAATTGAGCCTTGAAAGAAGTTTGAGTAGTAGATGCTGGTGGTCCTGCTCCGTTGGTACCGCACGTGCCCAGAGCCATCCGTGGCCATAGAGTTTGAGCTTGGCAGCAGAAAGCTCTAACTGGTCCAAGAACTCCATGCCAAATACAACCAGAGAAGTCGTCCATAGCGCCAGCGACAGAATCTGCCAGCCGATCCGTGCACCAAGGCCCGGCCTTAACCCCGCGAAGCAACTCCATGTACGATGGCCAGTCTTCTTGAGATGCTGCTTGAGAGAACCACGCCGTTGACAACCTTCAAGCCAGAGTCTCTTTGCTTCCTCCACTGAAACAAAGTTATAGACGCCTTTGTGTCGACCAAGGCTTTGGCAACCTTCCCACGTTGATGGTTGCATCTACATACATCGGGGCCTTTGGGGGGTGCTTCGGGGCTGCACGCACCGGTAAGCGCGAAAGAACCACGTCTTTGCACCATCGTCCGACTCACTCCATCTTGACCATGTGTGGAGGCAACTAAGGCACTCAATGCCTTCCTCTTCGGACATTCACGTGCCCCGTGCGGTCCGTCGCAAATGAAGCACGTTACACGGGGCTTTGAGGTATTCCGATCCTCATCTCGCTTCCACTTTGTCTCGTGGCTTGAATGAGGAGTTGCCTTTATGATTTTTTGGAGCCACGACTTTTGGCATGGCCTCCGTACTCTTCTCTCCCACCAAACTTCTTGTCCGTGGCTTTGGAGCCCTCCTTGTTTGTGGGTAGTCAATGAAGCTTACTGCTTTGTCGCAATGGCCGAAAGATAAATCTTGGACACCACGTCGCTTGAGCTCGAGTTAGCCACGATTGGAGACCGTCCGTGAACAAAGAATAAGGCATCCTTGTCGGTTGTGTCGAGGACTTGACAAGCGGCAAGGTTGTGAACTCCTTCACATAATCCCTAATGCTACTCGTTTGCTAGCGTCGCGATCGGCCCGCACCTCTCTTCTGGCGTTTACGGGAAGAAGCGCATCTTGAACTCCCTTTTAAAGTCTTCAAAGGTGTCGGTGTGCAAACCCCGTTGCACATCTCCATGTCTCGTCTCCCGTCTCACAACATCGCGGTGTCGGATAAGTACATGGCTGCGGTTCGGATCTTGCTGGCATGGTCCGTTATGCCGATAGCCTCAAAGTATTGTTCTAGCCAGCCATGGGAAGTTGTCACTTCCCTGGCGTTCCTAACGCCATTAAAAGTCTTGGGCTTGGAACGTCCACCCTCTTAGCCTGGGTGGCCGGTGGTTGCACTGGTTCATGCACCGTAGCCCGCTTACGTAGAAACTAGATCACCACCCATATCCTCGAATTCTATCGCGATACATTGGTGAGTTCTCTTTGGACAGATCCCTTACCTTGGCAAGTTCGGCTTTCAACCCCGTCAATTTCTTTGCCTTGGCCACAGTCTGGCCTCGTTGAGCGACATCTACACCGCGCATGGATCTCCACGTCTCGCTCCAAGCCATTGCAACGCTCCTTTCTAAAGTTGTCTACTCGGTCGAAACTGACTCCCTGGTGTCTGCGCCTCGACACGTGCTTGGCTAGAAAGTATGTCTTTTGACTTGGCCTCAAGCTTCTTTTGATGGTTTAGGGTTTCCTCACGTCCACGTTCCATAGGTGGAACATCGGCTTGAAGGTAGATGGACCAGCGTTCTTCGTTATGCGAGAGTAAGATTGCTTCAACACAGCTCGATACCAGCTCACGACCTTAATTTCTCAAGTAGCGATCGTCGGCACTTAGCTCGGTCCGTCGTACTAAGCACCTTTCAATCCGAAAATGGAACTCCAAAGAGAATAGAAAGAGAGTTTGCAAAGAATGCTTTGTATTGCTCTAGAGAGAGTTTATGATACAATTGCTAAGAATTCCCAAGGATTTCCCAAGATTTCCCAAGATGATTACAAATGAAGACCAAGAGGTCTATTTATAGTGTGTGACAAGCCTAAGAGTATGCTCCCACGTTTCTCCGAATCCTTCTAGTTCTAGAATATACAAAGAGAGTTCTATGTACAAGGCTGTTGCCACGAGGTTCTGGACCTTACATCCCACTCTAGTCTTCTAGGTTTGTCCGGCTCCTTCGTGCACCTTAGGGATGTTCCATGACTTCCGGCCTGACATGCAGGATGTTCCATGGCTTAGCGGCTTACACGTCCTTCCCGAACCATCCGGCGCGCATTCTAGAACGTTCGACCCATTCTAGCACCCTACAGTGTGCTCTAGAACATTCTAGGGTCTTGACTTGAGTTGAGTCCCATCCAGAACTCCGGCCACCGCTTTCTAGACTTCTCTAGGCAACTCTAGAACTTTCCATGTGTCTAGATCCTTTAGGCAGCCAACATTTGGATTTTTAGGGGCAGTTTGGGCGGGACGTGACATAAGTCTCTTTTGCATTTTTATCCAGACACCATCGTGGATTAATCAGTCTAATTGAAGTTTCCCTATTCATATAGATTTTTTAAAATCAATTTCATAACAAATTACTTGATGAACAAGTATTCCAACAAATTTAAGACATCATCACCATGTGATTGAATTTATGTATAATAGTTAATTTCAAAAAGTCTTTGTTTTGCTTTTAGTTATGTGACTAATCTTTATTTGGTATCATAAAAGAAGCTCATCTCTTTATAACTAAAATAATAACAAATCCTCTTAATGTTTCAGCATTTAAAATCCTTTTTTTCAATATTTTAAACAAACAAGCATGAGTTTTAGGTTTTGTTAATGAGAGAATAATGACCCACCACAATCTTTTTAATGTTCATTCTTTAGTTTTTGTTTAGGTGTAATGCACCGTCCTAGTTCAATTCCAGCACCAAAATTGACTTTCTTAGTCACCATCTTTCAATCCACTAAAAGCTAACTTTATTTCTTCAACTTGATATAACTAGCTCATGCCAAAATATTAGTTAGGTTGCCTTGCCTTAATTTTTTTTTTATTGATTAATTATATTCTTATTCTATTAATTTTATCATTTTAACGTTTTGATTCCTTAATAAAATTTTCTTAATTTTTCATCTATTTGTTTTTTTATATTTAATACCTTTAGTTTAAATTTAAAAATTAGATTAAATTATCCCTATTAAAAAGCTTATTTTTTGAATTACTTAATCTCGTAACTTTTAAACTTTACAAATTTATTTCATTTATTATTAAATTAAGTAGCCAAGAACTTAATAAAATTTTGTTAAGAGATCAAATTATTAAAAATAATAAAATTAATTGATAAAAAATATATTTTATCATTTTTTTATTCTATTTTTTATAATCTCTCTTTTCTTCGCTATTTTAATTTAATTTAATTTTAATATTGTTTATTAATAAGCTCATCAAATGTATATCTCTATGACTTGTATTTAAACTAAGAGTAGTTTAAAGAAAAAGGGGAGAAAAAAAAAACCCCACAACTTCAAAAGCCGAGATGGAAACAAATAAGAAGAAATGGATTGAAATAGAGACATTGCTTGTAAAAAGTTCCTTGGCATTCTAATAAGAAGAAATGGATTGAAATAGCTTGTAAAAAGTTGCTTGGCATTCTAATATAATATGCTCTTAATTAATTTGAATCATATTCACTTGATTCAATTATTACTTTTTTAATGAAAATTATAGTTGATAGATATTAAAGGTGTATTAGGATATTTTTAACTAGATTGACATTTCGTAATATCTTTTTTCATCTAATTTATCAAATACAAATATTATTAATTAATGAAAAAGATAACACAACTTAAATTTTAATAAATGATATAAACTATACATGCTATTAACATCAGAAAAACTAAAAACGTTAGCAAATGATGATACACACCACCGTTATATAATTGTACGGATACTATGTATTATATAATCTATATAATCGTTGCTTTTCATATTAATAAATATATATATATATATATATAATTAATAAATATATTATCGAATTATTATAAAAATTATAAATATATTATCTAATTTTATCAAGATATAAAAATAACACTTAAATATTATTAGTAGTATAAATATATCACTATTGTGATAAATCTACTACAAAACTCTTTATTATTGGTACAAATTTATCACCAAACATCTTATTAATGTTCAAAATTTATCACAAAGTTTTCTTATTAGTTGTACAAATCTACCGTTAAAAGTATAACATAAGTATGAAAAATGACAAAATAAAAATGACAAAATACACCGTTACTTATACTTAAATATTATTTTTTATTATTAACATAATTTAATAATTTATTTTTTAATTAATTTGATTTATATTCGGTTTAGTAAACATTATCTTGACTAAACACGTGATTAAGTGAAATAAGATTATATATCGATCAAAAAGATATCATTGACGTAATCAAAAATGAGAATATTGATAAAAAATCACTTATATATCTATATTATCTGTTGGTATATATATATATGCATGATTGATCCTTGTTCGTATTTCAATTAATGTTTTTTGTTTTGTTTAAATTTATATATTTTTAATATTATATAAATTAAATTATTTTTAACTAATTTTTCTATTTATAATAATAAAAAAATTAATATTTTTACAGGTTAAAAAATTAATAATTACTTATAATTAAAAAAAAATAATGTATCAAGTTTCTACCCTATCAGTTTCCTCCATTAGTTTGTACTATGAATATGATTTAGAGATGAATTCCTTCCAAATACATATAAACGATTAACCAAAAAAAAAAACTTAAAGAAAAAGTCAACTGCTCAATCACATAAACTATATATACTTATAACATATAATATATGTAAGGTTAAAGTATTAATTAGACCTACAATATGTGAGTTTGAATTATTAAAAAATATATTTAATAAAAATAATAACAAAAGAAGCATATAAATTAAAGAAGATTAAAGATTGAATGAAACCGATGGAAAAAAATCTTTCCAATCATTACAAATGTATTTACTAACAAGAATCATTAAAGAAAGAAATATTTTCATTCACGTATTATTTTTTTAAGAAATAATTGAAAATGGATAAAAATTTCAAAAATTAAAAAATTATTTTTATTGATTGTTTTCTTATTCTTTGATATATTCATTATATTTTCTAAATTTTAAAATATAATAACTAAAATATTAATTACTTTCATTATATATAAAATATATTTAAAATAAATAAATTAGATACTATTTATGTTCTTATATTATAATTCGTGTTATTTAAAATTTTATTAAATTTGAAAAAAGAAATTATTTAAAGAAAAAATATATTATTTTAATATTTTAATACTAATTAAAATAATATTTTAATTAAAAATATTAAATAATATATTTTATCTTTAATTTAATTTTTAAAAAAATTATATGAGTAAATAACATCACTTATAATTTAAAGTATCAAATAATAAAAGTGAATTAATAATCTAAGCAACTTCTAGTACCATAATCCCTCTACTTTATTATTATTTTTAAAATGATATTTAAATAAATTAATATTAATATTTTTATTATTTATTATTAATTGATATTCATAAAGAAAATGAGTTTTATACTCTCTTTTTTTTATTTTAATTCATATTTATTTATATTTCATTGATTTTCGTTAAGTATAATATTATAAGTTCAATTGTATTAAAAAAATATAAAAAAAATAAGACATGTTGAGTTATATAAAAAATATCTATTTATTATAAGTTATAATATTATTATAATTAGAAGTAATACTATATGAGATAACATAAATATGATATCTCGTGGATAAACTTTTTAATCAGAATTGATTAATATTTTTTTAATGTAATTAAACTTTTTATTATTTTTTATTATTATAAGTAAACAAGTAACATAAAAAAAATCAAAGTAAAATTTTTTTTATATATTAATTAGCATAATAATCCAATACTATTAAAGTCAAAATAAGATATAAATAATACAAAACGAATACACGTAATTAAAAGCTAAAAAAAAATTATTTTCGCTCCAAACCACCACTAATAGCTAAAAAAAACTTACACTTTATTATTTTAACTATTAATTATCCACTTTAATTCTACCCCAAGTTATTTAGCCAACAAGTTGCTGGATATAAAATTATTGCTTAATTCCACGTGTTATAGACTTGTGCGTTAGAAAAGCTTCCTCGGAGGTATTAAAAAGTTTTAGTTACAATTAATTATATTTTTTAAAAAATAAGACATGCTGAGTCATATAAGAAAAATTTATTTATTTTAAATTATAATATTAAAGGGATAATATCTAATACTAGATATTACAAATAAAAAATTTAAGAAGAATTAATAAATAATTTTTTTATATTTTTAAATTTTTTATTAGTATAAATAAATAAATAGTATGAAAAAAATCAAATAAATTTTTTATACATTAATTAATACTATAATCTAACATAATTAATATTAAAATACTATGTAAATAATACAAATAGAATCCAATATAAATTTGATTTTCACTCTAATCACAACTAAAAGCTAAAAACCGCAAAGACCTTATTATTTTAAGTACTAATTATCTACTCAAGTTATTTTACCAAAAAGTTGGTGAATATAAAATTATTAGTTAACTCCACTTGTTCTGGATATCCATCAATCAAAGACCTTGTGCGTCAGAAAAGCTTCCTCAGACCAATATAAGAGGAGAAATTTTTCGCTTAAAATCGTGATGTTATTTTAATAAAATAAATATCATTAAGATTTTATATTGATAACAAAAATAATACTTAAATCTTATAATTATTTTTTATATTACAATATATATTATTAGTATAAATTATTGATGATTTTGTGATCGAGGACAATAAAAAAAATACAATAATTTGTTTAGATTACTTTTTTTTTAATTTAAATCATAACTAATAAATTCATCAAGCTATCACATTATATTAATTATATTAAGGAAAATTTACGGTAAAACAATATTAATTCATAGGATATATATTTATAATTTTTTTTATGAGAAAATAATCGTTTAAGAATAAATAATTATTTTTATATTATTTATTTATTTTTCATTCAATTTTTTTAATTATAATTTATTTAAATTATAATTATTTCTATTTAATATAATTGAAAAAATTAAATAAAATAAAAAATTATTTTTATTTTTGTAGGGTAATTTTTTTATTATAATAAACTCAATTTTTATAAAAAAAAATCAAATTAAAATATTATTTTTATCATAAATAAAGTACAGTATTTTTATAATCTCTCGTATAAGAGACAGAGCTATCAGGAGAACTATAACTGAAACTGAATTGAGAGAAACTTTCTTTCTTACCACCTCTGTTTTAGACTGAAACAATTCTAACCCATTTCCCAAACAATTAGACTCCATCGATTCTTGCCGGAAAAAGCCGACGTGGCTCAAAGGGAAGTTGACTAAATGGAGTTCAATTTATGGGCTACAAAAGTTCATTCTGCTAAGCATCCTCTCTATTCTGCTCGGCTTTGCTCTGGTACTTGAATTCTCTCTACCTCTGGCTATGAATGGGTCGTATAGGATTTTGGATATTTTATATTTGTTCCTTCAAAACATTTTGGATTTTTAATTTTTGATTAATTGGAAGGATGATTTTCCTATGAATTTTAATGTTTTGCTTTGATAAAGGATTTGAGTTTTATTTCTTCAGTGCTTGAATTATGAGGTTTGTGGTGTTTGCTTCATGTCCTGAGTGGATAACTTAGTGTATAGAAAACCGATAGTTTTACTAAATAGCCTAGAGTTTGTCTTGTTTTGGTCCAACTTAAGATGCTTTATTACAAAGAAGCACCTAAAATAACTGATAATATAAAAAAACCATATACAAATTACTCAGGGAGTGGGCTCTATGTGTCATTTACAATAGGGTATTGGTGCGATTTGGTTACGTAGATTAGAGGTAGTGTTACTTAGTCACGTTATTTAAAAAAATGTAAATTAAATTATAAATATATTATTTTAATAATTATTTATTAAAATATTATTTTTTTTTCTAGTAATTAAAATATTATTAAAACATGAATCTTTAACAAAAATAAATATTTAAATTTAATATGATAATATTTAAGAAAAAATAAATAAAATAGTGAGAATCATAAAATTTTAAAACAAATATTTTATGAATTTTTTTATATTAATTGTTATCTTATTATTTTTAAAGACTCGTATTTTAATCGCGTTTTAATATATAACATAAAAATAATATTTTAATTTAAAAATAATTAAAATAATATAATGTAAGAAATGATATTAAATAATTAGAGAATATCAACATTCAAAAATAAATGGTGCAATCTTGGTGGTATATGGGTTGCCTAGTGTTTGTTAGAGTTTGTTAGTAGGTATACTTTAATATTAAGTTAAAATTAAACAATTTTTTAACTTAATTAACATCTATTTTGATAAATTAATTAATTTTCTTTAACAAGTAACAATCTTCCAAAAAAATCATAGTTTTAAATTAAATTACTAAATAAATAGATTAAAATATTCTTATTTCATAACCTTAATGAAATGGGATCGAGGTGAAACCCTCGTAACTTCTTCAATGATCTCATCGAAACTTTCACAACCTATTGATGATCTCACCAAAACTCCATTCACGGTTCAAACGATTTCATTAGAGCTCCAGAATATGTAACATAGTACATACAAATATATAAAGATATAAATAAAAGTAACATATTACATACAAAGATCTACTCTGATTACTATGCATGCGACCTTATTGAAGCTCTGATGTATATAACATATTATATACAAATATATAAAGATAAAGATAGATGTAACATATCACATACATTAAGTAAATATATAAAGATATAGATAAAAGTAGCATATTATATACAAAGATCTACTCTGATTACTATGCATGCGACCTTATTGAAACTCCGATGTATATAACATGTTATATACAAATATATAAAGATAAAGATAGATGTAATATATCACACATTAAGTAAAAATATCATGTTATATAAAAAGATCTTAAAATAGATATAACATATTACATAAAAAGATATAAAAAAATATAAAGCATTAAATATTAATCATGATCGGTTTTAATACCTTTTCTAATTAGTCAAACTAATACAACTTGTTAATTTTACTTTTTATCATTAACTTACTTTTTTTCCTAAGTAGGAATGATGGTGTAAAAAATTTTCGTTGAAATGTTTTGGAAATAATTGATTGAATTTAGTGAAAACAATGAAATAATTATTACATAACAAAACAAAAATAAATTTAATATATTATATACAAAGACATATATCAATGTAATATATTATATATAAAGATAGATGAGATATAACATATTATATAAAAAAACAAAAAACAAAATGAATATAATTTTGTTAGTCTCTAGTTTGTTTGAAAGCGAAAGAAAATTCTCTTGAATATATGATTTTGGTAGTCGTTGGATCTCTTTCGAAGCTCAGATGATTTCACTATCGATGAACCAACTCCATTTAGTTTAATTCCATCTTCTATGTTTTGTAATGTTTTGGGTTATAAGACATCGTTTCAGATCTTCAGCTTGGGTTTAGTGCTATTCACGGGCTTAGTTGGACCAAGTGACATCTTCAACTTGCTTTAGTCGCCTTAAAGTTCTTAATGGAGCGTTCGGTGTCAACTATAGCCCGCGACAAATACAGAGAGAATAAGAAGAAAGGGAGTTGGATCTGGTAATAAATAATCTAATAAAAGTAAAAACAGGACAAAAGTCAAAATTTTATAAATAATGATATATAATATTAGTAGAGATGCTTCTACACTTAAATGTACGGTCAAAATATACGGAAGTAAAGTTAATATAATAAAAAGAGAAAATTTATAAGATTTTAAGGCATTGAATAACGTAGTTAAGACATAAGTTATTTTTTTAAATTCATTGTACTAAAACACTACCGTATAACAATTTTGGTCAAAATTAATTTAAGCCTTTGCTACTCTTTTGAACCATTAATTCAAACTAATTATCTTAAATGTATTTTATAAGGGCCCAATTACTAGTTTGCACACGTGTACATGCTAAATTAGGTAGGGAGAGACTAGCATATATATGAATGTATCAGACACCCCTAGTATACACTTGCTCGTTTTTATTGTCATCATTGTGCTTGAGTGATCTCTGTGTTTTTGGAGAATCATTCTAGAGTTGTTCTTAGCTTGTAATCTCATAATTTGGAATATTCTAAAAAAAAAAAATGGCTTAGATTTCATACCGATTATGGATGAAATAAGTAAACTAATTTGTTCTCTATCTATTTGCGTTGCATGGCTCTTGAATTGGGTTTGACATGCACAATAGATTCATCAAGAATCCTTATAATTTAGTATAAGAGCTTGCATTACTTAGATCAAGAAGGTGAGGTTTGAACAATTAGATTTCAAGATTTCATCATCTCAAAAAGATCAAATCCTGAAGTCTGAAGATTTTGAGGTGGATCGCGAGGAGATAGTGTCGAGGAGTCCCACATCGACCAAGGATGGTTTATAAGTATGGGCAGTCCTCACCCTTGTAAGCGTGTTTTTAAGGGTAGAGTTAGGCCAGGTAATCACGATGCTATCAACAAAGTTAAGAGTAGAAAAATTTGATGACTTTGGTGATTTTTCTTCGTGGAGGAGGAAAATGAAAAATACCTTGATACAAAAAGATATAGACTGTCACCAAGGACATCAAAGAAGAGAAAAAGAAGATTATACTGGAAAAGGCATATAGCTGTATTGAATTATACCTAGCTTATAATGTGCTATGCAAAATTCAAGATTTAAGCTCAGTCAAGGAAATTTGAGATAGACTTGAAAGTACTCTTTATGCTAGGAAGACCTTATCTAATAAGATTTTCTTTTAAGAAAAGCTGTTTAGCTTCAAGATGGATCAAGGTAAGAGCATGGAGTACAATCTTGATCAATTCAAGATTATCACTGCTCAACTTGTAAATCTTGACAAAAAGGTTGATGTTGAGGAGCAAGTTATTATTCCTTTCTATTTTTCTAAACCTAGATTCATTTTCTTCCCTTGTTAGTAAAAAATATATCATAAAAAGTCCTAAATTAATCCCCACTAATGAAACCCCTAGTCACAATCAATGAAAACATCGATCATCGGCTCCAACAATTCACCATAGCAGTGCCGTCCACCACCGTGACCCACTTATTGCCATCGTCTCTAACGCTCCATCTCATATCGTCGGCCATCTTGTTTCTCAACGTCGTCGTCAACCGAAGTCGTAAAATAGCAACCTATTGAGATTGCGACATCGTCAATTGTCAAACCAGCCACCATATCAATTTTCGCCACCGTCGATAACCTGTTTTCAACGTTGTTTGTGCCAGCGCTATTCTACCCATTCAACGTCGCTTGTGTATGCGTGGTCTCTGCGTCGTTGGTTTGCCTGCGCATCATCATCCCTTTGGTTGACGCCGTTTGCTGCCTCACCCATTACGAGTTTGATTCATGACCCTATCACCCACTTCAATTTTCACTACTGATCCAATACAACTGTTGTTGCATTGCCGCTCGCTGCCACTTACCAATCCTCGTTCAATTCTTTTCACTATCAGTCAACCACCACCTTCAATTTAGATTCTTCCATTACCGTTCATGCCGGAGTTTCGTTTATTACGGAAAATCAGCATTTGAACTGATTCGTACTAGGGTTACATTGGGCTTAAGTGTTACTTTGGCTGATTGGGTGTTTTGGGTGGAATTAGTTTATTTGGTCTAATTAATTGTGCACATTCAATGAGGATATTTTTATTAAAATTGGATTTAAATTGGTAACTTCATCTTATTATGATTAAGCCCATGTTTTGGTTTTCGAGTTTATTTGTTCTATTTTTATGGGCTCGACTTTGTTGGATTTTTTCCTGTGCTTTAACATTGTCATCTTAGTCAAACAAAAATAAAAATTAATTGTGCACATTCAATGAGGATATTTATATGTGTCTCAATATTGTTACTACTTTTACTTTATTAATTTGTGATTTATTTTATAATAAGAGATATTTGATGGGTTATTTTATTTATTGAAATTTTGGTTATCAAAACATGTCATTCATTTTAAATATTTGTAATTCTATTATTTTTGTGAGCTTGTTTTTTATGGATAGTGTTAGTTACCTTGTGACTAACTAATATCAATTATATACTGTATGTTGGGTGAGCTTTTTGTATTATTATCTATAAGTGTTAATTGATTTTTTTTAGTTCTTCTGTGATTAAGTTTTTGTATTTTTTGTTTATGTTGTTGTATGTATTAATTTAAGTTATTATTTGATTATAATCATTCTAAATTTAGTAAAATTCTAATTTTACTTCTATTCTCGATAAAAGTTATTATTATTAGAAGATTTTCATATCTTACCATTAAAATTAAACATATTTTATATTTATGTTTAACTCATGAAAATTAGAATATATTTTTATTCTACATGTGTCATAGTTAATTATACAAACCTTTATTAACTATCTTTATACTTTTTAACTATATTTGTTCCTTATTATTTCCATTTTTCGGAAAGCTTTTCTCTATGTAGCTGAATTGTTGTTTAGACCATATAATCACATCTTTTGTTACTTTCGGTGTCTTAAGGATTTTTGCGTTGCCCTACACTCTTAAAGACTTTCTATCACATGTAACCTATGACTTTACTCACGTTTAAAAAAAAGTGAATTGTTACACTCTTGGCAAGACTTCTTCAATGCATTTTTTAGATTCAACTCCACTTTTGACATATTGTTTTTGTTTATTTTTATTTTATGTCTTTTATAATTATTCAAGCTGAATGTATCTGCATTTAGGTTGAGGGGGAGAATTGAAATATTAGATATTAATATTTAGTTTTTTTATTAATGTTAGAAACTATTATGATTAGATATTAGATAATTATTACTATGTTTTCTTATTAATTTGAGAGTTTTATTTAGAATTCAATTAGGATTATTGTTTTATTATTATTATTATTATCCCTATAAATACGTATTTAATTTCTCTATATTATAATAAATGAGAATTAAAATGACTTTCTTTGATTTTTTGATTCTTCACTCAACCTCTTTGGATTCTTTAGTATTTGTTTTTGTGTAATCCTATTTTATGTTTCTATTGTTTGTATAGACAATGAAGAGAGCTATATGAGCTATGAGATGGTTATAAAAGCCAACTCTTAGACAATAGTTTAAAAATGGGCATAATTAAATTTTTTTTAAAAAATAGGCAAAATCTTACCTTAAATTTAAAAAGCAAAATTTTTAACCAATTTTATTTTTAAAAAAAGATATATTAGTTCTATTTTATAAAACATAATTATTATAAACATAAAAAAATATTAACATCTTATAAATTTATAATTAATTTTAAATACATAAATCTTTTTTATCATATCATATATTACAAATTTATTTTAAAAAATAAAAAATAATTTATTTTACAATAAAATAAATATAAATTTATACATATATTGAAAATGATATGTTAAATATTTTGATAATTCATAAATAACATAATACATTATTATTTTTATATAAATTATTGTATTATTTTTTATTTATAATAAAAATAAATTTTTAATTATTAAAAATTGGTGAATGACTATATTTAAAAAAAATAAGGTTATGGAAATTAGTGAAAAAGAGAGAAGGAAAAGATAAAAATAATTATTTTTTAAAAAAACCTAGTTGATGACTACTAATTAAAAAGAAGAAGAGAGAAAATGTAACGAGAGTTAGAAAAAACAAAATGAAAAAAGAGAGAGAAAATGTGATGGTATAATAAAGAATAACTAAGTTACATAAAAACTATAACTTACTTAACTATTTTGCAAAATTTTATAAAATTAAATTTTTATCTTATTATAATAAAAATAACCTAAATAATATAATAAATAATTATTAAAGATAATTATAATATTAATTATAATTATGATATAAAAAATAATATTCATAAAAAAATTAAATTATAAAAAAAAATTGTGAAGTCTCTCTCTCCAACTTTTTACAATATACAATACAAACATAAAACATTTTACCACAAATTTTGTGTGAAAATATTATCTAATATAATATTATTATAATTATTTTTATTATTAATATAATAAATTATATCTAATTAATTATATTTTAATATTTAAATTAAATTATTGTTAATAAATATTTGTTATCTTAATAATAATTAAAATTATAATAATATTAAAGATATGTGTTATAATGTAATCTATTTTTTAATTTTTTTAATCTTAAATAATTTATTTTTTTAAAATGTCAATAATTTATTTTAGTAAAATTTTTAATAATTTAAAATTTTATAATTTATTATTATTTAAATTATTTTATAATAAAATTTTGATAAGTTATTTGTTATAAAAAACTATATATAAATATAAATTATTATTTATTAAAAGTTGGTGGAAGCTAGTATTTTATTTTTGATTTTTTTAAAAAAATAAGAAGATGAAAAAAATGGTAATTAGAGAAAGAGAGAAGAAATAGAATTGGATGAAAAGTTGAAAAAGGACAAAAAAACAAATGACTTGCTAATGGTTGAATAGGTCATAAATAGTTTATTTCTAAACTAAAACACAAATAAATCTATTTTTAAACTATTGAATAGAATATGACTATTATAGACAAAAATCACTATCAGATAGCTTAATGACTAACTCAAGTCTTTTTTGTTTTTATCCCTTACTAGAATACTTTGGATTGATTAGAGTTTATTAGTACACTTAAAAATGTCTAGGAAGACCGAATTTTTCTTAAGGTGAATCTTTGTACGAATTTTTGGATTCTTGGTATGTATGAAGTTATGGTTCAGTCCCAGTGGTTTTGCAGGTTTTAGTCCTATTATTTTATTATAATTTTGTTGCAACAGATAATACTTTTGCCTTTGACGATGCTGGAGGAGATCACGGTGATGCTACATATTGGTTTCCATGCCCTTTCTGTTACGTCGAGATTGAAATTACAGCACTCTGCATGCACTTGCAAGAGGAGCACTGCTTTGACATAAAAAATGCAGTATGTCACGTTCCTAACCTGTTATTTTCCTAATCATATATATATAATTATTTTTCCTTTTCCTAGTAAAGTGTATACAGACTTGTCAATTAGGGATTGAGGTTTAATTTTGAACATGATGGCTGGTATTTCAGGTTTGTCCGCTCTGTGCGGAAAATCTAGGGAAAGATGTAACTGGACATTTTAAGGTGCTGCATGTGAGCTCCCTAATGGTATATATATACCGACTTAAGAATGTCTTATTGAAGATTATGTGACTCGCTTGACCATTTCTTTGAACCTGAATAAATAAGGTGGTTTGTAGCAGAGAAGAAAAAATAATCATCGGTCTAGCTACTGGACTGGCAGTTCATTTATAAATGGGAGGGAAAACATGTGTGAATCTGCCCCGGATCCACTGCTTTCGTCATTTATCTGTGGTATACCTTTCACAGAACATGAGGGTTTTCGGCAAGATGAAATTTTCAACGGCAATGTTCCTGCAATTTCTGATGGGAAAAGGTAATAGGTAATTTTGCAATCATGTACAATTGAAAATTCCATCTATTCAACAACAAGTCCAATTGTCACAATGAGTCATACTTTTGCTAGTTGTTGCAGAAATGCTGAGCCATCATCACATTGTCAAGAAGATAATGAAGAGAGAAGACACAGAGCAGCTTTCGTGCAAGAGTTGATTGCGTCGACCATATTATAGGATTTCTTCATTCTCCCGATTTTGAAAATTTGAAAGTTCAGAAGGCGGGTTACTTGAGGCAGAAGCTGCAAGTGATGCTGTATTGGCCATCTAATTTTTAGATGAGAGCGCTAAGTGGTATTAGAAAGGTAGAGATTCTTGGTTGGTATTATGGAAGTAAGTGCAGTGTGTATCTACTATATGATCATCACTCTGCATATATGCAAATAGCAGCCTGTTTAAGGCTACCGTCTGTAGTCTGCCCTAATGGATACACAACTCTAAATATATAATGTATTTATATATGCTATTATAAAAAATAAAAAAAAAGTGTATTTATGCATGCAAGAGCAAAAGTAACAAAACTTCAATGCGCCCCTGATTTTCAGGTAATTCGGTTTCGGCCTACTTGAAATAAGAGATGCCTCTGCTTTCAATTACCATAACATTAACCACCAGATTTATCCTTTGTTTTCTATGCTTGTTACTTAATTCGTATATTCTTCATGAGGAAAACGATCCTAATAGTACATTATTATGTGCAAATGTGCTCCAGTTATGATATTTTTTTTATTCAACACTTCTAGTATCGTTATTTATGCACTTCATAAAAATTGGTGTTTGACTATATATTATCTGTAAAGTGCTCTTCTTTTCACCATGTAAAATACTAACATTAATAAAACACTGCCATCCCCATTTCTCAAGTGAATTCAGACCTATGATCATTTTCAAGTTATGGTAGTGAAGTAGCAGGCAGGTACTATGAGTAAAAATAATGAAAAGGAAAAAACAAGAAATTGAAAAGCTGATCAATCATAAACGACTACAAAACTTTCTTCTTGTTTTTTCCGTCGTCGTCTAGAAATAAAGTAAGGAACTCAACAAAACAACTGTATGGGGATTCCCACATTGATTATAAGAATCATGCTTCTAACATCCAAATGGCTAAAACGACACACAAGCATTCACATAATGATTACAAACTTCTCTAACAACTAGACATTGTCCCAAAAGGCAAGGGAGAAAAGTCTGAAAAAATGAAGAAAACCAGCATAACTAAAACACATGGAAGGCAGAGCTCATTCTCATCCATTAACAAAGGTATGCAGAATAACCAAATAGGCAAAGAGAGATGTTAAAATAATATTTTCTTATTTTTTTTCTAGTTATCAACTGTGTCTACCTCCATGCATTATTCACATTTAGAATTCATCAATTCCAAATCTGACAACTAGAAAAAAATAATCCAAGATTAGTACTTTTAACTTTCTCATATTTTGAAACTATAAGGTACCTTCATTAATCAAATAAAAGAAACAAACAAACAGCATATAGTTCATCCACTAACTTAAAGACTGGTCCTTGAGAGACCACAGCAAAAGAAGAAACAAACAAGAAAAAAAGGCTATTGTGATTACTAAAATCTGCTATATTAGAAACCTGCTGGGTTGAACAAGTTTGGGGTTTAAATAGCATGTACTATATACATTGTATATAATTAACATTCATTTACATAAAATGTACACAAATTAGATATATATATATATATACATATATACGTACAAACTAATATGCTATTTTGAGGCCAGATCGATTATGCAAATTATATACGGGCTATTTTGGTGCATCGAATAGGGTTGAACCACTCCAAAACACTGTCCTGCAAGATCCTTGAAAAATTCTTTCGTTTCAATACTTCCATACTTGTCACCAAAAAGCATTAAGTTTATAGCACATATTTTCTCCTCAAAAGAGAAAACTTAGGCAGCTAGCAAGCAAATATTAAAATGTATGGCTTCACAAACAAAACCTAAGTTGCAGATATATCATTAACAAGAGGCATATATTTTCTCCTCAAAAGAGAAAACTTAGGCAGCTAGCAAGCAAATATTAAAGTGTATGGCTTCACAAACAAAACCTAAGTTGCAGATATATCATTAACAAGAGGCATATTATGCCTCTATCTCAAGAATATGTGACCAGCCAATCGCAGAGCATGTCTGCATATTTTAACAATCGATTCATGGGAATAAATGCAAAGGAAGCACCAGCTTGCTCGAGCAAAGAAATGCATTTCAGAAACATGACATCAGTCATTTTTTAAGCATGAAAACCTTTGGAAAATTGAATTACGCACCTAAAATATATGATTGACTGAAGGTTCTTGTTGAATTATCATTTAAAAAAAAGAAAAAAAAATCATTCACCTATGCTAGACAGCAAAACCAAGAGAAAGGAGAACAAAACCTAGAAATTTATATGATATTGGTTTTATGAAATTGAGTAAGAGGCAGAACTAAATAAAATTGAGCTGAGGATAGAACTTTAGCACACTCAAAGAAACTGAAGAGCATTTGCTGCCATTCAGGCCCATCTCCATATCACTCAATTATGGATTGAATAACACCAGCTCCAACTGTCTTCCCTCCTTCTCTGATAGCAAACCTCATTCCTTGCTCACAAGCAACCGGAACAATGAGTTCCACAACCATTTTAACTCGGTCACCAGGCATGACCATCTTAGACTCTTCATCCTTGTCACTCATAATACTAGTGACCTTGCCAGTAACATCAGTAGTCCTCATGTAAAATTGTGGCCTATAACCTGTGAAAAATGGTGAATGCCTCCCACCCTCTTCCTTCTTCAACACATAAACAATTGCAGAAAACTTGGTATGAGGTGTAATGGTTCCAGGCTTAGCCAAAACCATCCCTCTCTGAATATCAACCTTCTGAATACCTCTAAGCAACAATCCCACATTATCCCCAGCCATAGCATCATCAAGAATTTTCTGAAACATTTCTACCCCAGTTACAGTAGTTGTACGTGTTTCCCTCAAACCAACAATTTCCACAGTTTCTCCAACCTTAACGGTACCCCTTTCAATACGGCCAGTAGCCACAGTACCACGACCAGTAATGGAGAACACATCTTCTATGGCTAACAAAAATGGTAAATCGATTTGTCTTTGAGGGATTGGAATATAACTATCAACAGAATCCATAAGTTCATAAATCTTATCAACCCATTCATTCTCACCCCTCTTAATAGCGGGATTTGCCATCAAAGCTTCTAAAGCTAATAAAGCAGAACCAGAAATAATGGGCACCTCATCACCAGGGAATTCATAAGAACTAAGTAACTCACGCACCTCCATTTCCACAAGCTCCAAAAGCTCCGCATCATCAACCTGGTCCTGTTTGTTCAAGAAGACAACCATATTGGGCACACCCACTTGTTTAGCCAACAAGATGTGTTCTTTGGTCTGTGGCATTGGCCCATCAGCACCAGATACAACAAGAATAGCACCATCCATCTGAGCAGCACCGGTAATCATATTCTTGACATAATCAGCGTGTCCAGGACAGTCCACATGCGCGTAATGGCGATTCTCAGTCTCGTACTCGACTGTGGCGGTGTTAATGGTAATTCCACGAGCTCTTTCTTCTGGGGCAGCATCTATTTCGTCGTATTTCTTCGGGGCACTGTTACCCATTGAAGCTAAAGCCATGGTGAGAGCAGCAGTGAGAGTAGTCTTTCCATGGTCAACATGACCAATGGTTCCGATGTTCAAATGGGGTTTCTTTCGCTCGAATTTACCACGAGCGGCTCGGACTGTGAAGGATCGTTGGTAGCGGGTTGTGGGTATGGTGGTGGCGGAGGTTGAAGTGGGTTTGAGATGGAGAATCGTGGAGGGATTTATGAAGGAAGAGGAGAGATGGGTTACTTTGGAATTGGGTCTGGAGGTGAAATAAGTGAGGGAGGTTGGGGTTGATGGGGAAAGAGAAGATGGGGAGGCATATGGGTATGTAAGCTTCGAAGAAGCTGAGGCTGTAGCAGTTGATATAGCCATAGAAGGACTTGGCTTCAGAGAAGAAGAAGATATTCGGATTTGAAAGGTTTGATATAATGGAAAGTGGAAACGGGAGAGGAATAGGGGAGTCTAAATGTTATCTATAAGGAAGGGGTGACGAGAGCCTCATATGAGTTGAGGGAGGGTTCTATCCATTCTCTCTCTGCCTCAATTTTGGAGGGACTAGTGTGATTGGTTGCTGGTGGATATACGAAGTTTCTATGCAACCGCCGTTAGATGCTTACACGTGTACAACTCCATTTTCTTGACGTTAGGACAAGTTTTTTGTTTATCTGTAATTGCACTTTTTCACTCTTTTGTCACGAAATATGTAAAAAGATATGATTTGCTTCTAAAAAAAACAAATCTCAAAAAATTTAAAGAAAGAAAATAAGAAAGTAAAAGCCAGAAGGGTTAATTTTTGATGGTATATAGGATTTTGGGCCTTTGACATATTATTTTGAGCTATAAATATTTGTTACTTACAATGCAGAGATGATGGCTGTGGGGATTTTAAAGGAAGCTCAAGTTTTTTATTTGATATTTGCTGACTCCAAATCCTTCTTATTCGAGCGGCTTTAGTTTGAAAGTATTTACTTATTACCTTTTATGCAAGAAGAAAGATGAAATAATATTATATCTTCTCTTCTGAAATATTATTACATATCTCTTCTTGTGTGTGTAGTAGAATCGAGGAGATTTTTTTAGATGAAAGGATAATTTTTCTGATAAAAGAGTTTAAGAAAGGGTCAACTGGGAGAGTTTTGATGACTTGTTAAAGTTCTTACAAGTTAAGAAGAATATTGTTACTTTTTCTCTAGTTCTTTTTATCTAGTAGTAGATTTAGAAAATGAATGTCATGATTTTTTTTAAATAAATAGATGTCAAATCAAATCCTAATCTAATGTGTTTTAAGTAATTTTGAGCTCAATGAACAAGTTTTATAGAATTGTTTTCTTTAATCTTTATTTGTGTTAGTTTGTAATTTTAGTGGTTATTATATATGAAGCTATATATTTAACAATTTGATACACTAAAAAGTTAAGTAGAGGTAGTAGGGGAAAAAGAAAAAAAAATAAGTAGAGGATTCGGGAAAAAAGAAGAAGGTAATTTGAAAAGTTATTAATTATCATTACTATAATAATAAAAAAAATTAATATGTTAATTATATCTATTACAATATAGCTACAATATAATTTTTTAAATTTGGAATATATTTATTATTTGAAAATGTTAGGAACAAATGATATTGTAGCTTAAATTATTATATTTAATTACAAGTAAATAAATAAATATACTTAAAAGCTTATTTTGAATTTATTTTACTTTAAGCTATTTAAAATACAAATAATCTTTTTTTTTACTTTTTTAACGGGACTAAATGTTTTTGGATCATTTTTACCCACTAAAATATTGTTTAGTTCTCTAAATTAATAAATATGTTTATTCGTTATTTTATTTATAAAAAAAGAACCACTTAAAGATTTTTAATAATATTAATAAATATTTTATCGGAATTTTTTTAAAAGGAAATAAGTTGTTAATTTTGCATAATAAACAATGAAATGATGGGATATTTTTAATATTTTTTTTTATAAAATAATTTTAAAATTATTAAATGTGGTAACCTTTTAAAAAAGAAAAAGAAATAAATGATATCTCCCATCCTTTTTAATATAATATTATTGGCAAAAACTCCATTCTCCGTAAACATCTTGAACATCTAATGAAAAATCCAAATCCCTCCAAAATGGACAAAACCGAACTAAATTCCCTTTGCTTATTTCCATCCAAGAGTCAGGACATGACATGACTGGGGAAATTTGTTCAACAAAAGTGCTAATTTTGTTTCTCCATTTCTACCAATTTGATTGGGGAACGAAAGACATTGTATTAAATATTGTTTCTACTCTATTAAGAAAAAGATTATGCATCTCTTTTTCAGATGCGTAGACAAGGACGAGAGTTTGGTTAACATGGTTCTTTTGACCTCAATGTCCGTGAGGGCTAAGAAAATGAAACTGACTGATTGTTATTCGCAAGTGATGTAGCAACTCATAAAGAAATGCTCATTTTGGTTCCACGTAGTTGATTCCAAGAACACAAATTGTAGCCATGTATTGACCTCCTCACCACCGGTAAAAGCCAAAATAGAAATGCAAGGACCTCTTGAGCATCTGTCAATGAAAACATGATATCACAAATTTACAATTTCCTAAACTAATTTTGCTAAGGACAAGCATGCCATTAATATATCTTCACGAGAAGAGAAAAAAATAATAAAAAAGACTCTTCCACTTCTTTAAAATGGTAAAAACTAGCAATCGAGGCATATTGTTAAAGAGACGTATGTTAAAGTAAATGAATTATCTATACACTTAAGGACTCGTTCATAAGTTTTGATGATCAAAGTTGATATTAGGAATAAACAAACCTACTTAAGACTTATAGAAGTGATGTCTGATCTCAGCAGACTACTGATCCTTCAATGTTGCAGCTATTTAAATTTCAAGCAAGATCCTCCACCTTCAGGTTAAGACTTTGCAACAGTTATCCCCCTTAACATTCCAATTGACAAGGTTGATCCCCGAAATCCATGAAGCAGGAGGCTTAAGATTTTTTAAGACATATCATTCTCTCACCCCAAAGATTTCATGTACTGATGCTCGGCCTCTCTTCAAAAACTAAAATGACCATTGTCATCATACACTGGATTGATGTTTCTCTTCAAGAGACCATGTGGTGCAGCTTCCACCTCATAAAAGCTGTTTCATCATGAAACATTTGGATTAGAAACGATAAACTCTTGCCTTGCATATATCTAAGACCTTTGAACGAGTTTCTGGGGAAAGTTCCTTCACAATATATAGTATTTCCGATTGATGTTTCTTCTTGAGTTTGTCCAGCTCCTTCTGTTGCTCTAACAACAACGTCTCAAGATTTTGAGCAATTATTTTAACATCTGATTCAAATCCTTCAAATAATGGAAGTGCTCCAAAGGGTAGCTTTTCCTCAGCATCATTTTTATTGTGAGTCTGTACAGCAGGTCCGACAGTCTCTTCTCCTGAGTCATGAAGACACAGGGGTACATCTACTGGTTGTTCAAGTGATGCAGAACCATTTGTATTATCTTCGTTATTATGGCTACTAGTAGAATTTTCATTGTCAAGAATAGGGCTACCTTCTTCTGTGACCAAATTTACAGGAGCAGCCAAGTGCAAAGGGCTTACTTTTTCTGGGGACTTCTCATTGCTTGCCTTTGGTGAGTCGGACCAATATTTACGGCCCGAAGGCAATCTTTCCAATGCAAGAGTACTAGAAGAAGGGTTAGACTCAATTGGCAAAGAAGCATCAACCTTCATTTCAGAGCCATCATTATCATTTGTTGGAATCTTGCCACAAGAAATTTCTCCAGTGTCATCTATGGATCTCCAACCTGGATTATGGTATCGAATTTCAATGTCAATCATTTCAGAAATTGTTGAAACATCCTGATCTGTCAGGTCCAACTCCTCAACCATTTCACTAGCAACTGCAATTGCTGTGTCTACCTCAACGTCAAATGGGAAGTGTATGTTTCGGATATGACCTGAGTCCACAATGTAACTTCGAAATTTAGGAACAGTATACCAATATATAGTTTTCATTTGGAAAATAATCAAACAATCTAAGGGGCGACAAAGACATAACAAGAGAAACCTGATGGATCAGCTATCCGCAACTTCAGAAAGATTGTGTTAATATCTTTCCTTTGACCCTGCACCATGAAGTCTCTACTTGTCTCAATGGACAAATCCTTGTCATTTCCTCCAACATTAATCTGACTGTGAATTCCTTCTGCATCAAATATTTCACAACATGAGAATATAATCTTTCAGCTCTATGACAACTTGAAATTACCTGAATCACAATTATTGAATTGAATAAGATGACAAATACTCTCGAGATTCTCATCAGAACGGAGAAATGGATCCATTAAAAGTTCCATAGCAGTCAATCGGTCAGAGACTTTTGCTATACATTTTTCTATTAATAATCTTACTCCAGGGTCTGTCACTCTGGCCAATGATGCTGGCTTTATTCCCTAGAAGAAATGAACATCAGAATAAAACATTCATGTGTTTGAAATTCTACAATTTGTACTTGATGAGTACTAGAGACGAAAATATTATAACTATATGTCTAGTATTTCAATCATTCAAATGAGACTACTTTTAGGAAATAAAAAAGAACCCTGAAAAAAGTTAAAGCATGTATGAATGTTTACTTGCACATGCATACATGACCACATGAATATACATGAGCAGATAGATGAAGATGTATACTCGTATAAAACTATATATACAAGGAAGAAAAGAGTATAAAACTATAAACATAAGCGGAAAACAAATAGCACCACATCAATACAGCCAGATGTCATGAAAAGCTTACTGATGTCACTTTCTTGTATATCTGAGCAGCATTGGCACATTCAACATATGGATATTCAAATGTCACCAGCTCTAACAAACACATACCAAAAGCATAGATGTCAACAAGCTCATTATATTCTTCTTCATACAGCTCTGGTGCCATGAACTCTGGCGTACCTAAAAATCACCAGAACAATCATGTCATTGTTCCAATAGAATGGACCTTGTAGAAGCATCATTCCCTAAGAGAAGCGGTTCAGATGAGGCTATAATCCTCACCAATGATACTGTGAGCTGACTGAGCCTGGCGAAGAAAGGCAGCCAGTCCTAGATCACCAATTTTTACCTCACCTTGGTTTCCATTGACAAAAATGTTATCACACTTCAAGTCTCGGTGAACAACCGGAGGATCATGACTGTGAAGATACATCAGACCTTCTAAAATCTGCCTGGACCATTTCTTCAATGCCCTTACATCAACATGTTTGTGTTTCTTCCGGTATCTAGACAACATGCAACCTTAAAATGCTTAATAAAGCACAATAAATAAATAAAAAAGTTTTTGTAAACCCAACAATGAACCCAACAAAATCCTTAAAAGCACTCACTGTCGCAATGTTCCTGAAGTGAAAATCTCAGTGATGAAGTTGATATTCTCATTCTTGGCATCAACCCAAGAATTGTAAAACTTAATTATGCTCTTGTGCTTCAAAGTCTTGAGCAAACGAACTTCCGAGTATAGGCGTTCCACGTCTTCCGAATGGCGCAACAGATCAACTACTTTAACTTGATTCCAAGCCACTTCTATCCCTTCTAATTCGTCAAATGCCCTATATCTATATTCCCAGATTTTGATCAAGGACACCAAAGGTAATAACACAAATTGCTTCTCAAATGTATGATACTGATAGTAAAAATAATAATAATCAAAACAGTAATTTATAAGTTTCACATTACTATATGTCAAAGTAGAGAAGCGCAAAAAAGGATACACTTTCTTGAATGCCCCCTTTCCTAGAATCTCTTTATACTGCAAACCATCGTTACCCCCCACCCCCCCAAAAAAAAAAAAGGATAAACCAATCAATGATAGTTATTACCAGATGAATAAAAAGCAACCCATTATTGAAATAATACATAAAGATATCAAAATTCAAAACGCTGGCATGCTAAAAACACAAAGAAAAAGGAAGAATCAAAGTAATTATTACGTAAGAGGTAGGCTCAGATTGTTGAGCTCAAGCAATTCAACACCAATTGATTAAATTATAAAACGGGAGGAAAAATCAAAGAAGATGGAGAATTCATTAAATACAGACCCGACCGTAGCGACCAGTGGGATCAACCTCAACGAATTCGGCATCGGAATCGTCCGGTTCTTGTTCGGACGATAAATCCTGTGGCATTCTTGTCCTTTCAAAAACACAACTCACCGAAATCAGAAATTCCTCGTTTCAAATTGTTGCCAACACAATGACCAAAGTGACGAACACCATAAAAGTAATTTCTTCGCGTAAGAGGAACAAGTTCAGAATCTTTAAAAGCCATCGGTGATTCCCTTCCCTATTAATAAAAAAAAAAACTTAAAAGACCAATTACATCTTAAATAAGGTAAACTATATATATATATATATTACTATTATATATAAAACTTTTAAATAGAAATCACAGCCATAGTGTTTTTTTTTCCTTCTAATTATAAGCACACGCATTCCTGAGATTAAAAACCTAAATTTCGTTACTTTAATAACTTTCTAATTGAGAAAAATATCATTATACTTGTTCGGGTAAGTCATGGACATATTTAGATATTTATTTTGTAATTAGTTCAAAAATTATAAAAAAAACTATTTTATATGTAACATATGCTTATTTTTATATTTCAAGTATTATATTTTAAATCAGAATTTATCTCTACTTTTTCTTAATAATAAAATTAATAATAATTTATCTTTATTTACAAATATATTAAATTTAATTATATAACGTAATAAATTTTATTTATAACTATTCATTAATCACATCTTTATTTATTTTATTAATATACATAAATTATCTTATTATTTTGTATTTTTTTTTAAACAATCAATATAAATATTAATGTTTAATTATAATTGAGAAAAAAAATTCATATCATAAAACATAAACAACAAAATATGAAAAATCCATGTGTGATTGCCTGGTTATTGCGAGCTCATATAACACTGATAAATACTTAAATAGTTTTCATTCGATTTGATTTTACTCTCACACGTTTTACTTCTTACACAAAAGTTCTAATCTGATGGTTTAAAATGAATAAGGACATCGTGTTCAATTTCTATCTCCGATGTTTTTCTAATTGAATGGAACAATTCCATGCGTGATTGCCTGGTTATTGCAATTATGATAATTAACGTTGATAACTTTTTTTTTTTAAATAATTATATTAGATACGTGTTAATAATTTAAACTTAAATCATATAAGATATCCTTTTTATGCTAAAATAAAATTTATATAATTCTGTCGGACTTCATTTTTAATTAATGTTGGTAGATTAAGTAATAAAACTCATATCTAATCATGTCACTAATTGTGATACATAGTATATTTAACAAAAAAATCTATTTATTATAAATTATATTATTATAAATGATGTATAATTAAAAAAAAATAAACTTTTAAGTAATAATTACTTACTATGTAAGTTGGACATTTCAATAATTGTAATCCATCTTATATTTAACAAAAATCTTATTTATCATAAGTTATAGTATTATTATAAATAATGTATTAATTATTTATAAGTTGAAAAAATAAAATTTTAAGTAATAATTACTTACCATATAAGTTATAAGTTATGATTGTGGCACAAAGTGGTATATAATCAACTCTTTAAACCAAAAAAATATAATATTGAAGGCAAATAATTATAAAAAATGAAAAGATATGTGTATAGTGAGAATAACATAAAAAATACCACCAAGTTTTAAGGTATTTTAAAAAATATTTTCAACGTTTCAAAAAATTTAAAAATATTGAAAATTAATTAAGAAACAAGGAAAGGATATTACTTCTATGCCAAAAAAAGAGCCCTTACTTTTATTTGGAGACACAAAAAAGACGAAACGTATAGCTAAAAAAACACAACTTCTAGCAATCCCATCTATCCATAAATTTCAATAAGTAATTATATATTTAGTAATTATGAGTGGTTGAGAATATCTTCAATATTCTTAGTTGGTCATAGAATTGTAATATTATCTTATGAATAAAATGGAGTGCAATCACTCTTTTCTTGTAAGGTTAAATTGGATGCCATTAGTAGGAGGATACTAAAGTTTGAGCAAAGTTAAAGCATAATCAGTGTAACAAGAGAAGATGAACAAAAGGAAAGATCGTGGTGTACTCATTAAATTTAAGTATAATAATTATAAATTTTAAATCAATTAAGGATTTTGAGTATTTAAATATTTACCTGTATCAATTTATAATAATAATAAACAAGGAGATGAATATAAAAATAACATAATATTATGTTAAGAAAATTAAAAAATTATCTTTAATCAATAATATACAGGAATGAAAAGAATTAACAAGTAGCGTTATATAGTTAGCCTCTAATTTGGTATCAGAGACATAGTAATACTAACATAATATGGTTATAAAAGTTAATACCTATAGATATAAGGGTATCAATGGTATTAATCATAAAATTTAGGGATATTATAGCATTTTTTTGTAAATCTCAAGGGAATAAGTGAAGATATGTTAAACCCTAGGAGCATTTTAAATAAATATCTATGTAAAGTGTAGTGCTTGCCAACATTTTAATATAGGTGGAAGAAACCCATACGGAGGAAGTATACCAACCATTCAAGAATTCATTTCCCAAATTGTTATGCATATTAGTTCATGTTTATCACATGATTTATTATTTATTAATGTACTCAAAAATTGCCTTTAAACTCAAACCAGTAACATTTTCAATCTATGATACTCTTGAATCTACTTCATGAGATTCTATGATAACAATTTGTAAGATTTATGAGTGTTGGAAATATTCATCAACAAAACATTTAAGTATAAACTAGTTTCTAGATGCATTTTTATGTTCGTTATTCAAAGCCGAAGAAACTTTGGAGCTTCCACTTGATTTACTTCAGGTATACATTTGTTTCTTTACATGTTAGAATTGAATTTTCACACATAAGAAAATATGGTATATATGTTGGTCGATCGATTGAGTCTTAGGTCGATCATTGAAAGGTTAGATCGATTGAGGATCAATTGTGTATGATATTGTTGCTCTCGAGTTGAATTCTAATTAGAATAGATCGATCAAAGTTATTTTAGAAGACTGAGAGTCTAGAACGATCAAAGATAGATCATGTTTGATCTATGTGCTCTCAGGTTATTTGTTAATCATTGTTGAATCAATCGAAAAGGGTTTTGATCGATCGAGCATGTAAGTTTTTAACTTAAATTCCTTTTGTTTACTTAAGCCAAATTTATAGATAACCATGTTGTTCTAATTTAGTTTTGCTATATTAAATCTTTTATAGATAGAAGGGTCATTATCTTTTGACCTAACGTATAAACAACCTAATGCTCATTATTTTATATACCCATACATATTCTACTCATCTTATATTATTTATGTTTTCTCTCTCAAAATGTTTTCTAAAAACTAGATAATATTTCTTTAGGCATGTTCTTGATTTAATCTATCAAACATATTATGTGGTTATGTTTGATTGAGTCATATGCCCATTTGCTTTTATAATACTGTGTTTTTAATTTTCGTTCTAGGGTTTTCTAGATGAATTGATTTATCTAGGTAGGGTTTTTCATTGATTATGCTCTAGGACACACTTTGTACTTGTGCTAATTTTTGAAGTGCTAGTTGAACGGGTTTGATAGCTCCTGTAACTCAAGAGATCAAAATTTCGTTTCAGATTCGTACACCTATCTTATGGAGACTCTAAAAAGGTGAAAGATTATAAGTAGATTAGTTTGGAGGCTTTATCAATGAAAGGTAGTCCATGGTTGGCTTTGTAATTGAATTAATTTTCATAGCAGATAGTTAGGGATCCGGTGGATCCATGGCTTTCTTCTGAGGTCATTATTATGCATTAGGTTGTTTCTACCTAAAATATTGTATATCATATTTATCTTTATTTTCACTTTATATTATTTACACACAATTATATGCTGATTACTTGATAATTTTTAATTAAAATTAATAAAATTACCTATTTATCTTCTTTAGATTAATTAGATTAATAACTTAAAATTTTAATTGATATCAGAGTGGTCACTATATATACTTAGTGTTGCTAAGGACCTGATTATGGATCATTTGAGAGAGGCCAGGTTCTTCTACAACCCATGCTCCCTTTTTTGATTGATCTAATTATCTTTATTGGAAGGTTCGTATGGGACCCTTTTTATGTTTTCTAGATGAGAATGTGTGAATTCTATAATTTATGGTTGGAAACCACCTACGGTTATCAAAGATAATGTAGTCACACTTAAGCTTGGAAATGAATGGATTATTGAGGATAAAACTAGTAGTAACTGGAATCAAAAGGACATTAATGTCATCTTTAGTGTTGTGTCATTTGACGAGTTCCATCGTATTTCTGATGTTGAAATTATTAAACGTGCTTGAGATACTTCAAAGGTTTCCAATGAGAGCACCACCCAAGCTAAGCAAACTAAATTTCACATGCTTGGTACTAAATTTGAAAATCTTATAATGGAAGAAAATGAGACTTTTGTGAATTTTATGTTAAATTTTGTGATATTGCTAACACCTCTTCAAATCTTGGAGAGAAAATTAATGAATTCATGTTAGTTTGAAAGATTCTTTGCTCATTATCAAATGCTTCCATGCATAGGTCATTGCTATTGATGAAAGAAAGGATATAGACACTATCAAAATTGAGGAAATCATCGATTCACTTCAAACCTTCAAAATAAGCTTTCCAACACCTACAAAGAAAAAAACGTATCACTTTCAAAATCATCATGACTGATTATGGTGACAATGATAATGATAATGATAGGTGATCACCACACACGAAGTCTGTGCAATGAATAAGCAAGTATACGTATCGCAACAAGTAATACAATGATAAGAAAATATCGTTTCCACAGAGATTATTTTATTATAAACTAATTTTTAAAACTAAAAAAATAAGAATCAATTTTTTTGTGTTTTTATATTTTAATGAAGAAAAATTAAAATAACTAAAATTAAGTAGCAATAATTAATTAAATCAGATTTGATAACTAAAAAGATATATGAGAAAATATCTAAGAATACTTAATATCCTGATTTTCTAAACATGTGAATCGCTAAAATCCCCCCAATATAATTATCAATTAATTATATGATCAATTGAATATAACCTAGCATGTATTTCTCTCTCAAGTAAACTACACACTATATAGTAATTAATTTAATCACACTCTTATTCCAATTAAATTACATACTACTCATTAAGTTTATTAATTATGGATCACATACATAAGAATCATACATATCTGCCTAGAAACTATGCATGCTATTTAATCAAGACAAACAATTAAGTAATTCTCTCAAATCTATTTAATTACCTCTATAGAAAAATTGTTGGCCAAATAATTAATAGCATACAAATCAAATTAAATAATATAATTAAATTATAATTATAATCTCGGTAAAATATTAGATCATCACATGATCAAAATTGGGTTCATAAGATCCCTAGATTAATAAATTAACTACACATAATTATGTTCATAAAGCTCATATTTTTCATAAATAAAGACATAAAAATTGATAAAGAAAAGAGTAGAAGAAGAAATACAATCAATTTCTTAAATTGTAATGTTAATCTTCTCTTGAATATCCACCAAAATTGTATCCCTTCTTGAATTTTTCTATATTTTTCTCTCTTTCTAGCTCCAAAAATTGACTAAGATTATGCTAATGGAGGCCACTTAGGGTTTATGGAGTGATTAAGGGCTTAAATATTGCTCAGATGCTATCTGGACCGTCAGATCAGCTTCAGATCAAGGGCTACGATCAAAACAAACAAAATTGACAATGCCAGCCAATCACAACACGACACATAGTAGGGGAAATTCACTGGCGAATCAGAGTGCGACATGATTCACCAAAACCAATGGCGTGATGCACGGGTGGAACGCACGAAGAAATAGTATAGCGACACGTGGCAATGTGGTTTGACCAAACCCGAACTCGGATTGAACATCGTGCTGAAACGTGGCACGCGTTTTTTCCTTCTCACACGCGGTGTAGAATGATTCACGCACCGTGCTTATGTGGAATCTACGTGGCTTACCCAGTCAGTTCCCATGCTTACATGGCAGCTCCTGATTGGTTCTACATTAAAAATTCACAAAAAATCCCAAAAAATTTCAAAAATCATATTTTCATCCTTTTTCACTAAAAAGTTTATATTTTAATATTTTTAGCCTCAAAATACTATTTATTAAATAAAAAATTAAATATTAAGTAAAAAAGTGCGCTAATGACTCTACTTTCATAGAGTCATCAATAGCGGTGATGATGAATTAGTATTGATATAGCTAAAAGGCTGAAGAAAATTGTCAACCATAACAATTCACAGTCTAACTGCAATCAAGCCGTACAAAATGATTAGAAGTCAAGATAACTTTAATAACTTATAAGTTTTGAAGGTAAGAAAACTAAACCAACTGAGCCACAATGTTGCTGAGTGTGCCAATAAAAAGAAAAGAACTGAAAGGGTTTTCAATGCTACCCTTAGTGACTCAAAAAATGACAATGATGATCTTAATAACTTAGAAAATTGTGGCACCAACTACCTAGTATTTACTGTAACTATTACTGGACACTCTAATAAGTCTAACATTGGCTCAGATAGTGAGAAAAGAGATTCTAAAATTCTGCTTACTAAATTTAATCTAATAGTCCTGATGAACTATTTATAAACTTAGTGGGTTGTAATAAGTAACCAAATTAAATGATGAAGTCAAATCCCATGAAAATTAATATGTCTATTATATAAAAATAAAAAAATTGAGTTGTCCGAAGTTATTGATGTTTTGAATTCAAGTCTTGTAGGTCATAAATAGGAAAACAAGAATCTTATGTAGAAGCTTGAACAATCAAAGGAAGTTGTGCAAGAGTTTAACAATTTGCGCTAAAAAACTTGACAAAGTTGTGAATTATGACAAGTCACATAATGATACATGTGGTCTTGATTATAAGGATAAGAGCTCCACACCTTCAACATCAAAAACCACATTTGTAAGACCTTCTAACTCTACACCTAGTGTCACTAATTACTCACAAATAATCATTGCACCTATGGTAGGAAAAACTATTAAGTTTATACCTATCTATCATCATCATTGTAATAAGAAATGTCATATTAGGCCAAAATGTAGATTCTTGTTAATAGCTACTCACTTTAATAATTCCTTTCATGCTCCAAATTCTAGGACTAATTATCATCATCATATCATATATGTTGCATCTTTATTTAGAATGAATGAGAAAAGTAAAGGTAAGTCTAAGAACATACCAATGACAACTAAGGTAATTGAGTTCCAACCAAAGATAGAGAAAAATAAAAATTCAATAAAACTTGGGTTAAAAAAGATTGTATTTTTTCGATCACCTGATTATCATGTACTGTTCACCTAGATAATTTTTGTTTTAGTGCTTAAATAACTTTAGGTGAGCATTTTTGGTAAGATTGTTTATTTCTTGTTTTTATATTTTATTATTGTTCTTTCAGTTAAATTAAAAATGGAGTATATTTGTTTTGATAATGAAATGGACTTCAAATATTAATTTAGCTTACAAACTTAGTCTTATGACTTGACTTATTCTAATCGTCTCTTCTTTGTATAAATGTGTATTTCCACTTGTGTATTTACATATATTTTTCCATATGATGATTAATGTTGAGAAGAACTTGCTCACACAATCACTGAACACACATGTATGTCATGCTTGAAATTTATGGTTGCTCAAGTAAGATTCTAGAACTTGAACTAGCCTTGACTGTAAAATTGTGTTAAGCTCTATCTTTCATTTTCTAAAATTTTACTGTAGTGAGACACTTATTTTTGAGAGAGCTATAGCTACCATAATGAGCGAAGATGGCTATCTCACAATTAGTGTGAAAGTCATAATATTAGGTCTATGGCTTGTGCATGTTTTCTTATTAAAAAAAAAGAAAGGAAAATAAAAAGAGAAAGCAACTACATACATAAGAAGAAAGAGCCAAAAGAGTTTAAACAAATAAATAAATAATTAATGTCTCATTAAAAAAAAGAAGGAATAAAAATTTTAAGTTATCTCTTGATAGATATTTTTAGTTTATGAAATTGAAAACTCAATCATAGTTTTACATGATAGATGATGCTTTTTCTTTTGTGTCTTTCATGACTGACCATAAATGCATTCATTTACGTATTATTGAAGTTTAAACATGTATCTTATTTTAAGTGATTGTCAATATGTCACTGTATTTGCTAGGGTATTTTTGTGTCTTATCAATATACTTATGTATTTAATGGTTAGTCAAATTTTGAACAAGAATAATTTCTTAATTGAGAATTCTATTTTATTCATGATTAAATAAGTCTAATACCACACATAAATACGGAGTTCAATTGTAAAAAAATTATTTAAAAGTAAAAAATATAATACAAAAAATTACTTTTTATAAATTTTTATAAATTTTTGTTCTGTTTTTTCTTTTTTCCTATTTAATTGTTAAGTCATAGGATTTAAGGAGAGTAAAAACAAATTTTGAAATTGTTTAATATCGATTGATCCAAATAAACTCGACCGATCAAAGTTTGAATGTCAATTGATCAAAGTTTGAATGTCAATTGATCAAAAATATCCTTAATTGATAGAATGATTTCATTTTAAATACCTCATATCTTCTTTCTTTCCCTCATACCGAACCCTAACCCCCTTTTTCGCCTCCCCTCACAGTTTTCTACCAAAATCTCAACAAAACTCCATCTTTTTTATTCTAAAGAACTTAGAATTCATTTTTAAGATCATACAATACAAAAATTTCATGTTTGTGCAAAAATCTGAACTCACTTCAATCTCATTTTCCTTCATTTTCTCACCACCCAAAATCCTCCATTTAGCCTAACAATCTAAATTAACCCAGTATCTTCATTCCTAATCCTCAATTTTTTTGGCAAGATTCTATTGGTGTCAAGTTTTTTTATCTCTTAGGGATATTTTGGTCATTTTGGTTCTTTGCACGTATTTTATAATGGCTACTAGATGTCATGAACTTTCTTAGGGTACACCGACTTTGTTTTCTTCTCAATGGTGGATCAAAGACTCTCAAACAAGTTATAAGCATGTTATCTCTACACAACCTATCTTACTTTACTAATGAATAGCCTGGTATGATCCTGGTATGGTTTTCATGAAATTGGAATTATTTGAGTCATTAGGCCTATTGGCTGACAATTGGTTTTTACACTGTCCAAATTTGGTTTAATAATTTTAGGCTAATATTTATTCTAAGATTTGTCACCGTAAGCCTATGAGTTATAAAGTATTTATTCAAAACAAAATAGTTAACATCTTGGCCCATAGGATCAATAATTTTTTATTAATTGCCAATATTAGGGATGTTGATTTTGAATTGGAACAATTTAACATTTCAAATGAGGAACTATTAACAAAATTAACTAGTTCGACAAAATTCGGCCACAACCTAAAACAACTTTATACCCCAGGAAAATTTACTCTTTTCTAGGCAAATTTACTCTTTTCTATCACATTTTAAATAAGATGGTTTATGCTAATTTGCTTCCTTCAAAGCATTCTTCTGAGATAGGCTACCAACAAGCAAAGATTATATATTATATTAAAAAAAAGCATTCCATTTAATGTTAGAACCGTAATTCAGAATGAAATTATGAACCAAACTAAGTTTACTAATCCAAGGATTGGACTAACTTTTGGATGTCTCATTGCACAAATGATCATCATACCTAATGTGTCAATTGCAATATATTTTGACACTACTTGTTGTATGTGCAATATTAAGTGGGTCACAATTTCAAGATCCTCAGCCTAGACATCCAAGAAAAAAAATCATGTTGATGTTGGAACTAACGGTGGAACAACTGCTAATATCTTTAGTGATGATGACATATTTAAGGATGAAGTGAGAATGAGAATGGATGCACTATCCACCAAATTGGGAGCCATGCATACTCTCTATGAAGGTCTATACTGAAAAATGATCGTCATTGATGATTATCAAGAGGTCTTATTTTCAATGATAAGTGATATGAATGCACAGTACATACATCAGAATAATCAACCATCTGATCAATGATCCTTTTTTCAATGCTTATTTGCATTGTATTGCTTTTGAGTTTTTGAAAAACATCTTATTCTTAGACATTTTATTCTTCTTTATGATCGTCATTAATATTTATCTGAATGTGCATTTTTATTTACATTTCATTGAATACATGTTATGATTACTCATATTGAATAACTGTGCTTTAAAATTGAATTATCTTTTCATATGACAAAAAAGAATAGAATAATTAAATAATGGGAAAGTTATTGCATATAGAAGGAGAACTTTTAATGTTTAAATATTCTATTTGTTACAATTCACTAATTATGTTTCCTTTGCTTCACGATTACTATCTACACTAAACTAATAAATAATGAGTCTTTTGAGACAAGTTATGTGCCTATTTATCTATTTACTTTTCATGGTACATATAAATTGTCAAAATTCAAGTGAATATAGTTTCACTGAATTATAGAATAGTATAATTATGTAATTTTATTTTTCCTATGAACATTATATATTGAAAGAGATGTTTTGTTACATAGAATGTTAAAAATGGAAATTGTAAGGTTTATGAGTGTTGACGTTATTCATGAACAAAAAATTTAATTGTAAACTAGTTTCTAGGCTCATTTTCATGTTCTTATTCAAAGCCAAAGAAATGTTTGAGCTTCAATTTGATGTGCTTCATGTATAAACTTGTTTCTTAACACATTGGAATTGAATTTCCACACATAAGAAAATATGGTATATATGTTGGTTGATCGATCGAAGGGTTAGATCGATCGAGGATCAATCATGTATGATCTACTTACTCTCTTGTTGAATTGTAATTGGAACAAATTGATCAAAGCTAGGTTTGAGAGTCTAGATCGATTAAGGATTGATCTTGTTCAATCTATTAGCTCTCAAGTTTTTGTTAATTGTTGTTGGATCGTTCAAAAAGGGTTTTGATCGATCTATCTATTGATTCAATTGATCGAGTTTGATTTAGATTCATCGAGTATGTAAGTTTTCAACTTAAAATCCTTTTTTTTACTCGATTCAAACTTATTGATTATCATATTATCTTTATTTAATATTACTTTATTAAATCTTTTATGCATAGAAAGGTCATTACCTTTTGACCTAGCATTAGGGTTTTAATTCCCCTATATAAATAATCTAATGCTTATTGTTTTAAATATCACACCTATGCCATTCTTCTTGCATTATTTGTGTTTTTTCTCTCAAAACATTTTCTAAAAGTTAGATCATATTTATTTAATATTTTTCTTGATTTAATCTATCAAACATATTGTATGGGTTATATTTGATTGATTCATATGCTCATTTGCTTTTATAATAATGCATTTTTAACTTTCATTCTAGGGATTTTCTAGATGATTTAATTTATCTTATTTACATTTTGAATCTTTTAACTAGGGTTTTTTATTGTTGTATTTACTCTAGGATACACTTTGCACTTCTGCTATTTGTGCTAACATTTTAGATGTTAAATGAACGGTTCAATTACTCGTGTGACTTGAGAGATTGAAACATTGGTTTAAATCCGTACACTTATCTTGTGGATACCGTGAAAAAGTGAAGAATATAAGTATATTACTTTGGCAGCTATATCTCTGAAGGTACTTTAAGACATGTCTTTGTAATTGAAGTAATTTTTATAGTGGATAGTTAAATGAAAAGGTGGGCTCGTGGTTTCTTCTTTAGGTCATTGTTATGGATTAAGTTATTCTCATTTAAAATATTGTGTCATATTTGTCTTTATTTTCGCTTTATATTATTTATAAACTATTGTATGTTTGATTTCTTGATAATTTTTATTTAAACATAATTAATAAAATTATATATTTATTTTTCCTAAGTTAATTATATTAATAACTCAAACTTTCACTGTTTATTTTATTTTGAGTTAACACACCTTTTTTTTTAGTTTAATGACTTTTGTAACAACAAAGGGCAATTAATTAAACAAGTTATATTATCTATTTCTATATATGTGTGGCTATGTAGACTAAGGTATGTTTTAGAAGCAAAGTAGTTGAATTTTCCACATGAATAAAATATATAAAGCTTTATTTTTTCCTTTTCGAAAATAACTCGATGCAAGTCGTATAAATTAACATGACCTCATTAATCCATATATAGTAAAGAACTACAGAGATCAAGATGTAAAAAATAATAGTAAAATTGGTTTTAAAAAATAAACATATATCAAATTTTACACCCATTGATACGTGTGGCGTACAACATTTATAAAAAACAATAGTAAAATTTGTAATTAAGAAAAAAGGTTGAAATAAATTGAGACGAGAACTCACAAGAATTTTCCTACTTAGAAGAGGCACATGCAACCATTAGAAATAGTAGAGAGTCAACTGTTTCGCGCTAAGAGGAAAAGTAAATTGTTTGAATTTGAAAATTTATGTCTTCTAACTTCTTGTGATCCATCGAAATTTTCATAAAATTTTGGTTTAAATTGATATAAAACGGTTAATTTTTTTGGTTACATTAGATGGTCTCATTTCACGTGGTACAAGATTTTTCGCTTTAGTTCATAACTATAAATTTATTGGATCCACAACCATAACTTTACAATTCAATGGGACCTCATCACATGTTTCTAAGAAAAAATCCTAAAACATATCGTTCTATTTAGAGAGTACTCACCCCTAATATGCACATTAACACTTAGCTTCCTAAGCAATGTGTAACATGTATAGGTATACTGCATCATACACCCCAATTTAGAGAGTCTTACGTCCTCATAAGAACGCAAGCTCATAAGGCCCAATATCATGGCTCTGATTCCAACTGATACATAACAGTTAATCGGTCCGCTTACTGCGAGATAGGGCCCATTTCACATGGCACGAGATTTTTCGCTTTGGTTCATAATTGTAAATTGAACGGATCCACGACAATGACTTGATAATTTAACGAGACCTCATAACTTTACTTTTAAGGAGAAATCATAAAACGCGTTATGCCATTTAGAAATTATTCAGCTCTTATAGGTACATTATCACTTAACTTTCAAAGTAATTTGAGACATGTGTAGGTACACTGCATCATAAATATACAACATAATTATTTTTTATAAATAAAATTTTAGGTATAATTTTTTCTAACGGTGACGATACTTATATGAAAAATTTCTTAATTTTTGACAAAATTTAACCATAATATATATGTAATAACAATTGAAGTTCAATAATAATTTTGTAACAAATTAAAATATAGTAGTGTTTTTTTAGCAACCACCTCCATGGTAAAATATATATTTACCCTTTAAAGTAAGATGTTCAATTTTGGTTGGTATCCTAAATGTATTTTTTTTTAAATAGCAATTATACATTCTCGCGTACAAATATACTTTGAATCCATAATATCCTAGTATCCACGAGGTGCATATATCATTGCATTGGAGCAAACAAGTCGAGACATTCACACATATTTTCAAAATTCTTGCCATATGATCTGGAATGACTAAATCTTTCAGTGTATCAATATTATTGTAAAATAGTTTCTTACTGTAAAGCTAGATAGAATTATATTATCTTATTAGGATTATTTTCTTTAAAACACTAAGAAAAATATATTAAAATAAGTGAGAAAATACAACATTTTATAAGAAAAGAGAAAAAAAAAATAATAGACAAATATATGTTGCATTTAAATGAAAAGAGCACAATCGAAGAAAATTATTTGCAAATATTTATTAGCAAGCCACTACCTACATGTAGCCTGTAGCCCACGCTACAACCCTTCCTAATTGCCACCTCTCTCAAGTGCTGCTAAATATGTTTAATTTTTTATAACTTGATGAATATATGTTTAATCTATTAGATGTACGTTCAATTTATATAAGATTTTGATCATCTATTTATTATATATTTTTAATGTTTTATTTTATAATATATTAATCTTTATACTTGTGAAAAAAATTCTAAGAGTAGTTTCCGTTGAGCCACAGGTTGATGTGTAGAACGGTAAGGTGGAAACGTGTTGTCTCTCATTTTTTATAAAGAAAATTTTAGGTATAATTTATAAAATTATAAATAATATTGTATTATTTTATTTTATTTAAATATAATATAATTTTATTTTATTTTATTTAAATTTTAACTATAATGGATCTAGTTGTATTATTTTATTTTTACTAAATTTACATTATAAGTTAATATTTATCATATTATTATTATTTTTATATTTTTACTTATTTTATTTAATCCATTAAAAATAAATAAAATATTTTAATTAATATTATTTTATTAAAAATTAAATAAAATAAGATAGAATAAATTTTTAAAATTAATAAATTATCTTATAAATTTTATTAACTTTTCTTTTCGATTTACCTCTCAAAATCTCTAAGTTTCCTAGCACTATTATAAAATGCTACTGTTATTCGTATAATCAATAATCATTCTTTGGTATGAGAGTCAAGAACATTTCTCGAAGCTCTTTAAGGTGTTCATATGGATTCTACTCCCGTTAACAATTTCGCACGTAACAATGGAGCCTCCCGTTAACAATTTTATTACTTTTGTCTTTTAATTAACAGTCTCAATAAATCTTCTGAAACAGTTGTTTTTTCAGTCGCTATGTGGACAGTCCTAATGATACGACTTTCCTAAAAGTAAAATAAAACCAATTAATTAATCTTTAGTAGCTTTTTGGGGACGGTTTCGGGCTAGTAATTGGGGACTATTTTTTTTTTATTATCAATTTTACTATCTTAATTTATCCAAAATATATACTTTTAAAATATTTTACATTTTTAATTATACATACATGTATATATATATATATATATATATATATTCATTATCAATAACTATAACAATATCATCGTTTAAATGATTATATATACATTATCAATTATTAGAAATTTAAATTTAATTTAATTCAATAAAATATCGTTAAGTTAATGTTTGTTTAAGTTTATAAATAGTATTATTATTTTGTTATTAAACTACATTGAACAAAGATATTTAACATTAATTAATTAAATATTATAATATAATTACCCCACGTTTGGTTGGAGGGAATGGAATGTAATCAGAATCGATTCCTTCCATTTTGTGTTTTTGGTTGGACGGAGTGGAGGGCGGAATGGAATTTGATTACTAAAAGAGAAGGAATCACAATTCCTTCTCCCTTTAGTATCGTTATTAATTCATCTAAACATTTTTTTCCAATTTTACCTTTACCTAAAATATAACCTTAAATTCAAATCCCAAATTCTCAATCCAAAAAATCCAAAACCTTAAACCCTAAACCCAAAATTTCAAAACCCTAAATCCAAATCCTAAAATCCTAAAACCTAAACCTCATATCCCTAAACCACTAAACCACAAACCTAAAACCACAAACCTTAAAACATAAATCCCAAAACCACTAAACACGTAAATCCAAAATCCATAAACCACAAATCCTAAACCCCAAATCCCAAATCCCTAAACCATAAACCCCAAATCCCTAAACCCTAAACCTTAAAACATAAATCCCAAAACCCAAAATCCTAAAACATAAATCCCAAAACCCAAAACCACTAAACCCTAAATTCCAAATCCTAAAACCACTAAACCACTAAATCACTAAACCACTAAACGTTAAACCACAAACCCTAAACCCCAAATCTCCAAATCTCTAAACCACTAAACCTTAAAACATAAATCCCAAAACCCAAAACCACTAAAACATAAATCCCAAAACCACAAACCCTAAATTCCAAATCCTAAAACCATAAACCTAAACCTTAAAACCCTAAAACCCTAAACCCTAAATCCAAAATTCTAAAACCACTAAACTATTTTTAGAAAAATAATAATTTTAACCCTAAACCTTAACCTACAAATATAACCCCAAATCCTAAATCCCTAAACCCTAAATCACACATCCCAAACCTCAAAACCCTAAACCCTATTTAGAAAAATAATAATTTTAATAATATATTTCTTTTTAATTAAGTAACACTTATTTAGAAAAATAATGATTTCAATAATTTATTTTATCTGACGAAAAAATAGTAATTAAATGACATTATTTGAACTTTATAGCATGTAGGGGTATTAAGGTCATTTACAGCTTTTTTCATTCCATTCCAATGGTAAACCAAACACTATAATCCTAATTCTGAGCTTGATTCCAGTGGTCAAACCAAACAAATTTTTTTCCTTTTCATTCCATTCCATTCCGATTCCGATTCCATTCCACGAACCAAACGCCACCTTAATGATCACAAAACTCTTGGAGTCATTTTTACTGATGGCGCTAGTGGATCGAGTTGCAGGACTGTTGAAGAGGGTGGAGCTCCACTATGACTACAGGCTCTGTACTTTGTGACTATAGGAGATTCACGATTTGGATATCTCCTTTGATTAATTAGATGACAGAAACATAAATATTGTTATAGTTTAGATAGAGAGAGATCCTAGCTTGGAATACTTTGAAGTATTACAAATCTAACAAGCACATGCATTCTTTTAATTGATTGCATGAACAAGTAAATGTAACTTACAGAACATGCTCCATAACAAAGAGACTAGACTACATTTCAAAAACTAAAGGCATAAACCGGTGAAAACTACCAGATTGACTTGCTGGCAACGCCTCGTAATATGGATGAAGATATATATGCATAGTAAACCAAAGGATATATAAAATGAAATCTATTCATTGCATAATGATTTTTATTTTCACTTATTTAAAAAATCACTAACAAATCTTTAAAAATAAGATTTTTGAAATAAATTTTTAATTTTTAATTTTATTTTCATTTTTAATGTATATTTTTTTTAGAGGATAAATCAAGTCTTATGACTTTTGTATTTATAAATGTTAGAAATATGAATTTTTTTTTCACAAAATATTTACCGGTAAACTTGATTTTAAGTTTATTATCAAATTTATTAAGAAAAATCGAACAAATATTCGAGTTTCAGATAATCGTATTTTATATATATCTTTTATAACTATGACATATAATATTATATTTATGCATTTAATAACATATGTTCATAAATATGAAATTATTTTTTATGCTAAAATATTTATTTAAACTTAAATCAATTTATAAAATTACTGATTAAATATTTTCAGATATGTTTTAATATTTTTAAGATGTGTTTTAAAAAATGATTTTGTAAGAAATAGTTTTATTGATGATGAATAAACGAATGTTTACAACCTATTTATACAAAGAAAAAGAAAAATTATAATAATTAAAAATAAACATAATTATGGATAGGCATGTCCTTGGAGAACCTATCCTTCCCCACCAAGAGTTGGTGGCTGCTTCCAGCTAGTGTGTTGGTTGTCACCAGTTGGATCTCATGTTCTTTAACATTCTCCCTCAAGTTAGAATATATGTTAATTATTCCTAACTTGTTAACTAAGCTTGAGAACTATGGAAAACTCAGAGATTTGGTAAATATATCTGCTGATTGCTCTAATGTAGAGATATGATAAGTTTTGATCATTCCAGCTTGAATCTTTTCTCTTACTAGATGACAATCGATCTCTATGTGTTTGGTTCGCTCATGAAACACTAGATTTGATGCAATGTGAAGATCCGCTTGATTGTCACAATATAACTTGGTTGGTTGGGAGTGTTTGATACCCAAATCATCCAAAATATATCGTAACTAGGTTACTTCGCAACATGCTGCCATAGAGCGGTATTCTACTTCTGCACTTGATCGTGAGACTGTATTTTGTTTCTTAGTCTTCCAAGAAATTAGTGAGTTTCCAAGAAACATACAATATCCTGTGGTTGATCGTCGTGTATCTGTGCATTTTGCCCAATCTGCATCACAAAAAGCATTTAGTTGTAATGAACTAGTTGCTGAGAAAAAGAGACCTTGCCCTGGTGTGTTCTTGACATATCGTAGCACTCGTTGAGCTACTTCCAAATGTGGTTGTCGTGGTTTATCCATATATTGACTGAGAATGTGCACGGCATACACTAAGTCGGGCCTTGTGATGGTCAAGTATATTAATCTCCCAACAAGTCTTCGATAGGATGTGGGATTACTGATGAATTCCCCTTCAACCTTGCTGAGGGATAAATTTTGTTCCATAGGTGAATTGGCAGATTTGGCACCAAGATAACCCATGTCCTCCAATATTTCAAGTGCGTACTTGCGTTGTGATAGAACAATTCCCTTACTGGAACGTGAAACTTCTATGCCCAAAAAATACTTTAATTCACCGAGATCTTTAAGCTTGAATTGTCTCATGAGATGATTCTTAGTTTCTTCAATGTCTTGTATATTGTTTCCTATTATGATTATATCATCTACATAGACAAGAAGAGTAGAGAAGGAATTACCACGGGTTCGGACGAACAATGAGTGATCATACTTGGATTGGTTAAAACCAGCTAGCTTAAGTGTTGTTGATAGCTTGATAAACCATTGTCGTGAGGCTTGTTTGAGTCCATACAAAGATTTATGTAGCTTACATACTCGTGTTTCCCCCTTTCGTTCGAATCCAGGTGGAAGGGACATGTAGACATCTTCATGAAGATCACCATAAAGAAAAGCATTGTTGACATCAAGTTGTCAAATATGCCAATTTTGAATAGCAGCAACGGCAAGGAGAGGCCGAACAGTGACAAGTTTGGCTACTGGTGCAAAAGTTTCTTGGTAGTCAAAACCTTCAATCTAACTATATCCTTTGGCCACTAACCGAGCCTTGTATCGTTCCACAGAGCCATCAGGATTATACTTGATTTTGTAGACCCATTTACAACCAACTGGTTTCTTATTTGGAGGAAGCTGTTGAAGCGTCCAAGCGCCATTAGTTTCAAGAGCATCCAGTTCTTGTTTCATGGCAAGCCATCATTTTGGATCATTAAAAGCTTCAGCAAAGGTGGTTGGTTCCCTGAGAATGGAAATAGAAGTAGCAAAGGCACGATGTGCAGGTGATAATTGGTCATAGATAAGTACATGAGATAAAGAATGAGAAGTACCTTTGTCTTTGGACGATGCTGAGTGAGACAAAGGGAAGGAACGAGAAGGTAAGGAAGCTTCTACATGATATTTTTGAAGGTAGCTAGAAACATTGGTGGATTGATGAAGCCTATGTGTGACTGGTGTTGGAGGAGTTATGTATGGTGGAGAAGTTGATGATGATGTTTCTGGAGATGAATTTTGAAGATGAAGAGTGTCTGAGTTGATTGTTGGAAGGACAGATGGTGTATGATCAAGTGATATATTTGGATTGGTTGATTGACGAATGTTGGGTATGTCATCATAAATAATATCTTCTGATGGAGGAAATAGAGTTGGAGTGTTGACAGCGAAAGTGAAATAAGGAAATACATGTTCATGAAAGATAACATCACGAGACACTATAGTCTTGCTTGTTTCCAGATTGTAGACAAGATAACCTTTGATCCCAGATGGATACCCAATGAATATGCATTTATGTGACCTAGCATCAAACTTCGTGAGTCGATCATGATGTGCAGACACAAAACAAAGGAAACCAAAAACACGAAGATGTTCATACCTAGGAGTCTTGTGAAAAAGGACTTCAAATGGTGTTTTACCCTTGAGAACAAGTGTTGGAGTACGATTTATGAGGTATGTGGCTGTAAGAATGGCATCTCCCCAGAATTGTTTAGGAAGATTGGCTTGGAAGAGCAATGAACGAGCGACATTGAGAAGATGACGGTGTTTGCGTTCAGCAACACCATTTTGTTGAGGGGTAGAGACACAACTAGTTTGATGAAGGATTCTCTTGGTAGAAAATAACTGGGTTATAGAAAATTCTGGTCCATTGTCACTACGAATGATTTTAACTCTGGATGAAAATTGTGTTTCAACAAGATTGATGAAGGTGGTAGGAAATGTGCATGTATCAGATTTAGCATGTAAGAGATAGACCCATGTGCATATTAAGTAGTCATCAACAATAGTGAGAAAATAACGTGCTCCATTAAGTGCTGGAATGTGATAACCATCCCAAATATTTACATGAATCATTTCAAAAGGTGCTTTTGTATTGATGGAACTTAAAGGAAATGGATTACGTGTTTGCTTAGCTAATGGACAAATAGAACAATCACTAATGGAACAAAAAGGTGTGTTAATGGAAAGAGAAATTACACGCAAACTGTTATTAGATAAATGACCAAGTCGTTGATGCCATAGATGAGAGTTGGTGGAAGCAGTGTTTGAAATAGAGAAACATCCAGCCTTTTCAAAAATAGTCAGGTAGTAGAGTCCTGCTTTCTCAGTTCCCATCCCAATCGTCTTCCCTGAGCATTTGTCCTGAACAAAGCACATACTGTTAGTGAAGGTGACATGAAAAAATGAGGTTTAAGTTAGTTTAGCTACTAAAACTAAGTTTAATTTGAAGGAGGGAACACACAAGACATTATGGAGTATGAAATTATTTGAGAAATATACAGTGCCAATATATGTGACACGGGTAAGAGAATGATCGGGTAAATGCACATGTCGATTAGTGATTGGAATGCTGGAGCTCATAAGGTTTTAGGAACATACCACGTGATCAGTTGCCCTTGTATCAAAAATCCAACGGGTTTTTGAATGGAAAACAGTTGCACATAATGTGTTACCTGAAGAAGTAGTCACTTGACTTGCCATGCTACATGATTTGGATTGATTGAGAAGTGTAAAGAGCTCTTGATATTGGGTAGATGTAAGGTTTTTTGGATGGTGTCTTTGTATCGGAGCAGCTTTCCTGAAAGTCAATATGATGAGCTTTGGAAGGGAAGCCATAACTTGTATTTCTCTTATCTTGAATTGCTCATTTCTTCTGATACATGTTGATGTCATGTCCATTCAAACCATAGAAATTACATTTGAGACGCTTTCGGCAGTTTTCAAAATTGTGTCCATTGAGACCACAAAAATCACATTTGAGGTGACTTAGGCAATTTTTGGAAATAAGTGCGGCAGCTTCTGGCATCCTTCCCATGCTTTGTGTGGAGACAACTCTTTTCTTTTCATCTTGCACAATAAGTGAATATACCTTATTTACTATAGGTAATGGTTCCATGAGCAAGATTTGTCCACGTGTTGATGTGTAAACAATGTTAAGCCCTATGAGAAACTTTATGGTTCGCTACTTTTGTTGATATTCTTGTAGTTCCCTTCCGGCATTTCCTCCACAATATGGAAGAGAACATAGTGTATCACGAATATCCCATAAGCTTTTCAATTTGGTATAGTATTCTCCAATGCTTACACCTTCTTGTATGCAATCATAGATCTCTTGCTCAATGTGGAATAGGTGCACACTGTTGGTGTGCGAAAAACGTTCCTTTAATTCTTCCCATAGCTCATATGTAGTATCACTATACATGACACTTTTTGCAATTTTGGGCGATATGGTGTTGAGGATCCATCCTTTGACAAAAATGTTGCAGCGAGTCCATTGTTTGATTTCGGTTTCAAGGTTTGTTGATGGCCTTTTGATTGTGCCGTCAATGAATCCTTCTTTGTTTTTGGTTATTAGAGCCATGAGCATTGCATGACTCCAAATGTGATAGTTTTCTTGGTTTAAGGATTGAGCTACGAGAACCATACCTGGTTGGTCTGAGTGGTGTAGATATAATGAATGGCTAGGGTCATCATACCATTTTGGTAAAGTAGGGTTGGTATTGGTAGTTATAGACATTATTTGTTGAATAAATTCGAAAGTACGGGATAGATTTAAGTGTGTTTTAGACAATAATGACTATTTATGAAATAAATAATGGACTGAAATATGCTTTATCTTATAGAAAATGAGTCAAGGATTATAGAACCGGTCGGAAAGTGGGTGAACCGGCAGTTGGAGTGGCTGGAACGGCGGTTGCAACGGTGGAACCTTGAATCGGATGAAGACCGAACCGGACCAGACCAGACCGGATGGAGGACCTAACCGGGTGAACGACGCGTCGTTTGCTTCAACGGCGCGTGAACGACGTGTCGTTGGAGTTGTCTTCCTCAGCAGCTAGCGCGTGTGTTGCGCGTGGAACGCCGATGAGCTTAAGGAAGGCGCGTGTGAGCGCATGGAGAGGTATTTTGGCTTGATTTTAATTGCAGATTACTCGGATGAATCTGAATAATATGATGGGATGAAATTGAAATTATTTTGTGAATCGAAACTGGTTTTGGAAAAAAAACATATTGAGGAATAATGGGAAAAATATTTCTATGAGCTGAATTTTCTGGGAATTGTTTTATAAGCTCTGATATCATGTAAGGAATGGATTTATTGATAATGAATAAACGAATGTTTATAATCTATTTATACAAAAGAAAAGCAAAATTGTAATAATTAAAAATAAACACAATTATGGAGAGACATATTCTTAGACAATCTATCATTCCCCACCAAACTGTTGGTGACTGCTTTCAACTGGTGTGTTGTTTGTCATCAATTGTATCTCATATTCTTTAACAGATTTATTATAATATTAATGTTTTTAATTGATTTTTACAAATTAAACCTAAATTAAATTCAACTCTGATACTATTAGTTATTATTATTATCATCTATATATATATATATATATATTAGGATTAACGAAGGGTGGGTGTTCCAATACAAAGTGAATCCGCTGAAACGCTGAATACGGCCGAACTGTAAAGAAAAAAAAATGTAAGAGGAGCGGCGCTGAATGATACAGAGCCGCTTATACTCCTCAAACAGCTATGGAACCACAATTATATCTATATACTTTACGTCAGTGAAGTAAGAAAAAGATCACACGGTTATATATATATATATATAGAGAGAGAGAGAGAGAGAGAGAGAATTATTGTATTGGATTTATGTAATACTAGCTACTTCATTGAAAGAGGGTCAACAAAAGTAAGAAAAAGATCACATGGTTATATATATATATATATATAGAGAGAGAGAGAGTTATTGTATTGTACTTATGTAATACTAGCTACTTCATCAAAAGAGGGTCAACATCAGGGTAATTGAAAAGGTATATTAATTGGCTTGAGAATTTTAGGTATTAATTGACTTGATAAAGGGTCATCGGCAAAGTAGAAGTAATATTCCGCAAAAATAATGTTTTTGTTTAAATTATATTTTTATATTTTTCATAATCTGCGTATTAGTATTTATTAGTTTTTTTTTAATTTCATATTTATTACCCTAATTGTCTTATATTTTCATATTATTTTCATATTGCTTATTTTTGTTATTAATATCTTAGATATTTAGATTTAATAATTATATAAGCGATTATAATTATTTAATTTAATTATTAAATCTTAAATAAGTTAATTTTAACTAACTTGGGTTTAATTTTTTTATCTAGAAATTACTAGTTGATTTATTTTAAGTAACATATGTTTTGAGTCATCTGGTGAGGATGATTAATTGTTAAATCCGTTCTAAAACACACAGACACTTGTGCTTTTGTGTTAACCATTTTGTAGTTAATTTGTAAACGTATATAATTAGTGAACTATTTATTGGAATGTTGGTATTTAAACTGAATACACTAATATTAGAAACTATGAAAACATAGTAGAGATTCGTAAGATATATTGGGACAGTATCCTAAGAAGGAAAACATAAGATCGAATTTATACTTGAATATTTGATTTTCATAGTGAAAAGTTAGATGTTTCGATGGACTACTGGTTTTCCTCTTAAGTTATGGTTGTTGCTTAGGTTGTTTCTACTTAAAAAATTGTGTTATTATTTTATTTTTGCACTTTATTCTTAAACACGATTGCATGACTGATCATTTTGTTTAGGTTATTAAATTATAAGTTGATAAAAATTAAAAATAACCTATACACCCTCACTAAGTTAATTAGGTATGTATTTTATAAATTTTCAATTGTTGTCAGAGCCGACACTAGACACACTTAATAAATTTAATCTTTAGGGACACACATTTCTACTTATGGATCAAATGAAAGAAGGTAGGTCATATGTTAGAACGTCTACTCTTTAATGGGTATAATTAATCTTATTGGAAAGATAACATGCAAGCATTTCTCAAATAAGATAAAAAAGTATGAAATGTTATTATTGATGGTTGAAAACCACCTTTGTTAATGAAAGATGGTATAACAATTATGAAACCAAGAAGAGAATAGACCATTGAATAACACACTCTTAGTTGAAAAAACTAAAAAGATCTAAGCTCAATGCTTGTTGTAGTGTTGATGGATGTCGTATTTATATTAACTTGTATAATTTGACATAATTTATCACTATTTAATTTTAACTTTAATATAATTTTATTTATTTTTATTTATTTTAGACTTTATTATTATTATTTAAATTTTATTATGGATTTAAAGAAAATTAACATTCAAAATTTTTAAAACATATTTGATAAAATATCTTAAATTTTAAAAAGATTATTTAAATCAAATTAAAATTAATACTTCTATATATATAAATAAGGTAATAGGGATGGAAGAAGGAAAAAAGTGAAGATAAAAAAGCAGAAACGGCGCGGGGCTGAACAAAACAGAGCAAAGAGGACACACCTCTTTTTTATGATTAGCATGGTACAACAAGCCTAATTTATTGGATTGACACTTGATGACCCTAATATTCATTTGGCGATGTTCTTGAATATTTGTGACATTGTAAAAATGAATGGTGTTATTGATGACACCATTAGACTGAGATTTTTCCTTTTTCATTGAGGGATAAGGCTAGAAGTTGGCTAAAATCTCTACAACCTAGAAGCATCACTAATTGGCAGAATATGGCAAAAACTTTTATTGCTAAATTCTTTCCACCTGAAAAAAAAACCCAACTTAGGAGTGAGATTGGTCAATTCAGGCAAAATGATTTTGAGACACTATGAAGCATTGGAAATATTTTAAGATATGATTTGGCGTTGCCCTCAACATGGATTGTCAGATTGGTTGCAAGTTCACATGTTCTATAATAGGTTAAATTGGCAAACTAGAACCATAGTTGATGCTGCTTTTGGTGGAACTTTGATGCCAAAGACAACTGAGGGTGTTACTTCTCTTTTGGAAGAAATATCCTCAAAAAACTATCAATGGCCAACTGAAAGATCTATGGCTAAGAACATTGCTGGGATTCATAAATTGGAGTCGTTTGCTTCTCTATGACATCAGATTTCAACCTTGATAACCCAAAGAATACCACAAAGTGTAGAATATGTTGTAGATTCAAGTATGATAGTTCCAATGAATGAAGCAAGTCAAGAACATGTTCAATACATCAACAATCAGAACTACAACTATCGTGGTAATCCTATGCAAAATTACTACCATCTAGGGCTTCGAAATCATGAGAATTTTTCTTATGGAAACACAAAGAATGTGTTGCAACCTCTTTCAGGGTTTGATAGTCAACCAAGTGAGAAGAAGATGTCACTTGAGGATGCCATTGTTTCCTTTGTTGAGGAGACCAAAGCAAAGTTTAAAAAAAGTGATTCACGGTTGGTTAACATTGAGACTTATTATAACAATATGAGAGCCACTATGAAAAATCTTGAAGTGAAAATTGGGAAATTAGCCACGACCATCAATGCCTAACAAAGAGGAACTTTTCCTAGCAATACAGAAATGAATCCAAAGGAACAATGTAAGGCCATTACACTTAGAAGTGCAAGAGAACTTGAAAGGTTACCTTGCACTATTGAAAATTCTTTTTTTGATAAATTTTTATGTGATCTTGGTGCTAGCATTAATCGTATGTCAATATTTATAAGAAATTGGGACTTGGAGAGATGAAACAAACAACCATTTCTTTGCTACTAAAAAATTGATCCATCAAGTATCCATATGGAATCATAGAAGATGTATTGGTAAAGGTGGATAAATTTATTTTTCCTACTGATTTTGTGGTGTTAGATATGGATGAAGACCAAGATGTCCCACTATTTCTTGGCCGACCATTCTTGGCTACAACACCATGAGATTTCCAAAAGATCCAAGCACTTTCTTTCAAGAGGACATGCCAACCAATCACCTAGAACGATGTATCACCACTTCATCTCATGCTTATGATTTTAATAACTCTACTGTTTGTGAATCTAATTTACCTTTTGTTAGTGATGAATTTCTCCACTATGTATTTGCCTTGGAAGCATTGTATCAGGTTACATTATTTAACAAAGAAGTGGAGAGGCTAGAGCCAATGGTAGCAAAGATGGATTCTTTAATCTCTACAAAAAAAGTATAGCAACTATAACTCCAAAGTTGAAGCAATTGCCTGAGCATCATCGCTATGCGTTCTTGGGTGATAGTTACACATTTCCAGTGATTATTGCAGCATCACTTACACCCGAAGAAGAAGAAAATTTATTGTGTGTGTTAAGAGAGCATAGAAAAACTTTGGGATGGACTATCTCTAACATAAAAGGTATAAGTCATTCCATTTGCATGCACAATATTCTAATGGAGCAACTTTACAAACCATCAATTGAGCCCTAAAGAAGATTAAATCTAGAAATGAAGGAAGTTGTGAGAATTGAAATTTTGAAGCTCTTCAATGCTGGAATTATTTATGCTATTTCAGACAGCTCATGGGTAAGTCCAGTGCAGGTTGTACCAAAAAGTGTGGAATAACGGTGGTGAAAAATGACAACAATGAGATTATTCCTACAAGAACAATCATGGGTTGGCATGTATATATAAATTACAAAGCAATAAGGAAGGATCATTTTTCGCTTCTGTTCATTGATCAAATATTAGATTGATTGGCCCAATATCCATATTACTACTTTTTAGATGGTTATTTAGGGTATAACCAAATTTCCATAGCCCTCGAAGATCAGGAGAAAACTATATTCACATGCCCCTATGGAACATTTTCTTTTAGAAGGATGCCCTATGGATTGTGTAATGTCCCAGCAACATTTCAAGTTACATGATGGCTATCTTTTTAGATATGGTGGAAGATATAATTGAAATTTTCACGGATGAATTTTCAGTTTTTGGTACATCTTTTGATCATTGTTTGCATAATTTAGCTATTGTTTTGTAGATATGTGAAGATAAAACTCTTGTCCTAAACTCATAGAAGTGTAATTTCATGGTTCAAGAAGGTATCGTGCTTGGCCATAGAGTGTCATATAAAGGAATTGAGGTTGATTGAGCTAAAATTGTAACCATAGAAAAACTACCACCTCCAAAGAATATGAAAGGAGTCAAAAGCTTTTTGGGACATATGTGGGATTGTATAGAAGATTTATATAGGAGTTTTTTAAACTTTCTAAACTTTTATGTAATCTTTTTAAAAAAAATTCTACATTTGACTTTAATGATGTTTTTTTGCAGGCCTTTAATGTAATCACAGAAAAACTGATTTCAGCACCAGTAATGATTGTACCTGATTAGAGTCAACCTTTTGAAGTCATGTGTGATGCAAGTGACTTTACATTTGGAGAAGTGTTAGGACAAAAGTGAGACAAACTATTTAGGGCCATATACTATGCAAGCCAGACATTAAATGAAGCCGAATTGAATTATAAAACAACTGAGAAAGAGATGCTTGCTATGGTATTTGCTTGTGACAAATTTTGATATTACCTCATTGGTACAAAGGTGATAGTGTTCACTGATCTTGCAAAACTTTGTTATTTTCTTTGGCAAGAAGGATGCTAAGTCTAGAATGATTCGTTGGATCCTTTTTCTTCAAGAATTTGATTTAGAAGTTCGAGATAAGAAAGGAAGTGAAAATTTAGTTGCAAATCATCTCTCTCGGTTAGAGCAAGAGGAATTAAAACTAGATTTAGTGATCCAAGAAGCATTCCCTGATGAGCAGTTGTTTGCATGTGAGATCAAGCTTCCTTGGTATGCTGATATTGTAAACTACCTAGCTTGTAGGGTATTGCTACTAGATCTTACTTACTACCGACATAAGAAGTTTTTGCATGATATGAAAAATTATTTTTGGGATGAGCCTTTACTTTTCAAAAGAGGCCTTGATCAAATCATCCAAAGATGTGTGCCTAAAAAGGAGATGCAAGCCATTCTCCATCATTTCCATTCCTCGTCATATGGAGAACATTTTGGAGTAACATGAACAGTAGCTAAGGTACTTCAAAATGGTTTATTTTGGCCCTCTATTTTTTTGTGATAACTATATTTTGGTGAGAACTTATGATTGGTGCCAACGTATGAGAAATATTTCAAGGCGTCAGGAGCTATCATCGAAAAATATCTTAGAGTTTAACTTATTTGATGTTTGGGGAATTGATTTTATAGGTCCTTCTCCTTTCTCTTTTGGCTTTCTTTATATCTTGTTACCAATTGATTATGTGTCAAAGTGGGTGGAGGAAATTGCTACAATAACAAATGATGCAAATGTAGTGCTTAAATTTTTGCATAAGAACATATTCATAAGATTTGGTACTCCACGAGCTATTGTTAGTGATGAAGAGACACTTTTGGAACAAGTTGTTCAACAACCTTCTCTCTAAATATGGTGTGAAGCATAAGATAGCATTTTCCTACCATCCTCAAACTAATGGCTAAGTTGAAATTTCAAATCGAGAAATCAAGAATATCCTTGAGAAGATAGTCAACACCAATAGAAAGGATTGGTCAAAGAAGCTTAATGATGCTTTGTGGACATACCATGCAACTTTTAAAACACCTATCAGGATGTCTCCTTATAGATTAATGTTTGGAAAAACATATCATCTCCCTGTTGAGTTGGAGTATAAAGCTTATTAGGTTGTAAAGAAGTTTAATTTTGATTTGAAGGCAACAGGGGAAAAACAACTTCTTCAATTGAATGAAATGGATGAGTTCCAAAATGTTGCGTATGAAAATGCAAATATGTACAAAGAACACACAAAAAAGTGGCATGAAAAACAGATTCTTAGACATGAGTTTGCTTAAGGACAACATGTTTTGCTTTTCAATTCAAGACTAAAACTCTTCCTTGGTAAGTTGAGATCAAGATGGACAGGTTCTTATACAATTGATAAAGTTTCCCCTTTTGGAGCAATATACTTGAAGGATAAATTATGGCATATATTTAGAATTAACGGTTAGAGATTGAAGAACTATTATAGAGAACAGGTGGAGAGGAATTATGAATTTACTCCTTTTCAAAACCCTAATTGATGAAGATTGAAAAGTCTGGTTGTAGACTATAAAATAAGTGCTTATGTGAGGCAGCTCATAAAACTTTATTTTTATTTTATTTTACTTATTTGAATAATTTGGATTTTGTTGCTGGTTTATTTTGCATGAATAAAAAGTTGAAAATTACAAACTAATGTAGATCCATCATAGACATAGGGAAGTTCCTTTAATTTCTTCAATCTATCTCACTTTTGAATTACAATGAGGACATTGTTTAGTTTAAGTTTGAGGGTGTCAATTACTATAGTCTTGAGTTGTTGGATTCTCTTATCAAACATGTATTTGAGTATGATTGGATTCGCTATGATTCTAAAATTTGTGATTGAGGATGGTTTTGAGAAATATTTTTGAAAATCAACTATTATGTTAGTAAGAGTTTTATGGGTACTTTGGTTTAAATCTTTGTCTTTAAAAATAATTGAGCACATAGTTAATTTTTTTTATTCTATTTTTCCTAAGAAGAGAAGGAGTTGAATTAAATATGTCAAGAAAGTTCAATCTTTCTTGGCTCTAGAATATGTTGATGGATCCTTAAGGCAAAATCTTAGTTGATACTAAGTATTAGAGAAAGGATATAGGCAATTTTTTGTCACAACAAAAAAGCTTTCTCAGTCGTCTTAATTATCACACCATCATTACATGATGTATTCCTATAGTTAACCTCTTTGAATCTTATTTTACATAAGCCTTTATTTTTTCTTTTAACTACATAAACCATTCCCGTTCTAAGCTTGAAAAACCATGAATTTACCTTAAATTTATCTTAAATTTTGATAAATACTTTGGTAAAAATTTACATTTAAAAGAAAGTTAGTTTAAATTAAATAATCCACATTATGTTCACTCTGTTTGATCAAAATGTGAAGAAGAAGAAAAGAAAGTGAAAGGAAAGAATCAAAAAAGATTTAAAGTGATTGATTTCAATTGTTCTACTTTGGTCTGAATTTGCTAGTGGTTTGGAGTTAAATTGACTAATTCACACACACTAAAGGACTTAGCCTTTAGTTAAAGTAAATAGTTAACTCTTACTTTACAAATTGTTAATTTTTGATTGATTTTCCTACTATCTTCGATGTCAAAAGTGTAAGTTATTAGTGATAAAATCTAAATTTAGATCATGGCTTGGTGACTGATGGTAGTTCTCTATGGGATCTAGTTGGTATTATCTATAATTGTCTCTTATTTTATTTTCTTTTTGTTTGAGGACAAAAAAAGTTATAAGTTTAAGGGTGTTTGATGACTTGCATAATTTGTCATAATTTATAACTTCTTAACTTTAACTTTAGTCTAATTTTATTTATTTTTATTAATTTTAGATTTTATTATTATTATTTAAATTTTATTACAGATTTGAAGAAAACGAAGATCCAAAATTTTAGAAACATATTGTATGAAGACTCTCAAATTTAAAAGAATATTTATTTAAATTAAGATGTATCTAAATCAAATTTAAACGAAGATTCCTAAATATATATACAAGGAAGAAGGGCTGGAAGAAAGAAAAAATCGAGGATAAAAAAGGTAGCAACGGCACTGGGGTTGAACGAAATAGAGTAGAAAGGCATTAGGAAACAAAAATAGAGAAAGAAAACCGATGCTGAAAAGGGTTTATATATAATAGAAAATAAGAGATGAACAGTGGTGAGGGAAAAAAGAAAAAAGAAAAAAGAAAGAGGCATAGAAAAAAGCATAAAAAAAAAAGAAAAGAAAGCAGTGAAGAGAAGAATATTAGAGAATAACGACTCAGAAAGGCGCTAGATAGAGGAACATGAATCAGATTGTTTTGCAATTTATTCTCCTTTCAATTCCTCTTAGAAAGTTTACCGTGAATTTTTTTTATATTAAATTTAATTTTTAGCATGAATAAATATTTTTTTATTATAGAAAAGAGATGTAATTTTATTCTAATTATGCTTGATTTTTCATGTTAATTTGAATTATTTATCTTCATGTTTGTATAATTTATTATGAGTTTATTGCTTCTAATTAACTGTCTATTAATTAGATGATTTTAATATTGTGATTTATTATTGAAAGAGGAAATTATAAAATAGATCTGGAATATTTTGACATAGGTAAATATATAGATCAAAAGACTTGTATAAACCTGTGTAGTATTAAAATCATTGGTCTTAATGATTTATTGCTTTATTATATTGCATACTCTTCTGTAAATTAATGAATATGAATGTTTTCAATTGACTATCGAAAGAGGCTTTTGGATGTTTTTTTGGAGATTTCTAATAAACAAAGAGAATTAAATTCAATTAGCTAGATGAGTAAAACATAGTGAGAGATTAGGTGAAATCGATTTCTTAGAAGTTTTTGTCCCATTGATTTATATTTTGAACATCTTTATTTTCTTTATATTTATGTTATTTTAAATTCCAATTACAATAACTTTAGAGACTTCTCTAGATAAAATTGAGATTAGCATAATTTTGGTATTTTTCAAAAATAATTTACCAATATGTGAGGATAATTCTCTTCTTATCACTTTAATATAAAACTACGATGCTATACACTTGTAGTTTTACACTGAACAATCTCCGACTATGAGACTGCTAAAGATACATAGAATGCACTAGCTCTTGCTCATGAGGGAATCTCCCACGTGAAACAAACAATATTGAGATTACTAACATCTCAGTTTGATTCCCTTAAAATGAGAAACACTAGAACTTTTGGTCAATTCTATGTTTGCTTTTGTGATATCACTAATGCTTGCTCTAACCTTGGTGAACAAATTCCACAACCTATACAAGTACACAAACTCCTAAGCTTCTTAACAGTACACTACTAGATGAAAGTTACAATGATAGAGGAAAGCAAAAATATGGACACTTTAAACATTGATGAACTTGTCAGGTCATTCCAAACCTATGAGCTTACTCTTGATCTATCTAAGAAAAACAATGATGTGACATTCAAAAGCTCCAAAAAGGACATCTTTGATTGTGATGAGGATATGAATGATGAGTCACTAGTTTTGTTAGCACAAAAATTTAAGAAGTTCATGAAGAAAAAGGGTCAACTAAAAAGGGACAATCCAATCATTTGAAGGACCAAAAGTAAAGGGAAATCAAGCCTTGATGGTAAGAAAAGTAAGCCCACTATTCCTCAATGCTTTACTTGTGTGGGGTTTTTTTTCATATTTCTACAGAATGTGATAACAATAAAAATAAAGTTAGAAAAGCCTTTCATGCTACACTCATTGACACAAAAAGTGAGCAGCACAATGCTAGTAGCTCAAAGGATGATGACATTAACTTTTGTGCCTTCACCACAACTACCAAAGCACACCACAATGACTCCGACTTTAGCTTGGATGAAGAAAAGAGAAAGTAAACTTTTATCTCTTACTGTCTAAGTTTATTGTATCCAATTATGATGAATTATTCATGGATTGTCTAGGTGATAGGAAAGAGAGAGATAAACTACTTATGAAAATAACAAACTTAATGATACTATCAATGTTCACAAAACAAATTTCTCTAGCCTAGAGAAAGATAAAAAGGAATTGTCTGAACATATTAATGCCAAAATTTGAGACTTGCAAAAACCAATGAGGAAAACAAAAAGCTTAGGCAAAAACTTAGTATTACTAAAGAGACAGTGAATAATTCAACCATAGGTGCTAAAAAATTGACCAAATTCTTAGACTATGGAAAGCCACACGAAGATAAGAGAAGTCTTAGATACATAGATGAATAGTCAACACCTTCATCATCCAAAATTTAATTTGTAAAACCCATTGTTACTTAGGCAGGGAAGATAATTTTTGCACCATATCAATCTAAGAAATTTTAGTTTGTTCCCATTTATCATCATTATGGTAGAAAATGACATATTAGATCTAAGTGTATATTTTTTTATGCTTATGATTCTATCACGAGTAAAAATATTTCTAGGACACCTTAAAAATTTTCAAAACGTAAAGTTTTTACTACAAGAAACTACACAAAAAGAGGAACCTAAGAAACTAGTAACTCAAACGTCCAAAATTAAAGAAGGATGGGTTAAGAAATCTAAGTCACACTACTTTATGGACCATATAGCATTTAAAGCTAAATCAAATACCATATGGTATTTTGATAGTGGATGCTTTATACACATGATTGGGAACCACTCTTTGTTTAAAACCTTTGAGGAATAAAATGAAGGGATAATTATCTTTTGGTGATGGTAAAACATCTAAAATTGTTGGAAAATACTATGTTCAAATAGAAGGTATCCCTAAAATTGATGAGGTTTTATATGTGGAAGGACTCAATAAAAACTTGATTAGTATAAGTCAAATATGTGACAACGATTTTAATGTGCAATTTATAAATAATCATTGTATTGTAACTGGTCAAAAGGGTGAATGTATGATTAAGGGAATCAGATCACATGACAATTATTATTGCATTGATACATCACCTATAGTAACATGTAACCTAGCTAGAAATGAATCAACTACCTAATGGCATGAAAATCTAGGTCGTATGAATTTTGAAGATCTGGTTGGATTAAGTAAAATTGAAACACCTGTAAATGGACCATGTCAATTGGGTAAACAAATTAAGATCGCTCATAAGATGATCAAGAGTACCAATATAAATAGAGTATTGGAATTGATACATATTGACCTTATGGATCCTATAAGAACAGAAAGTAATGGAGGTAAGAAATATATCATAATTGCAGTAGATGAATTTTCTCACTACACTTAAGTAGACTTTCTTAAAGATAAGTCAGATGTTTTTAAGTTCTTCATCTCATATTGTATAAGAATGTAGGTTGAAACAGGTGACAAAATAGTAACCATCAATAGACTGTGAATAGACCATGGAAAAGATTTTGAAAATATCAAGTATGTTGACTTCTACAAAGAATATGGTATCTTTTATGAATTCTCTGCTTCCATCACATATAAAAAAATGTAATGGTTGAAAGGAAAAATAGGATACTTCAAGAGATGGCAAGAGTAATGTTACATGCCAAGGGAATCTCCAAAAGATTTTGGGCTAAAGTTATAAACACCACATTTCACATTATAAATCGGGTATATCTTTGCGCATGTACAAACCAAAGTCCCTATGAGATATGGAGAGGTAAAAAGTTGGGTAAGTTTGATTTAAGAAGTGATAAATGTATATTTTTTGGTTATTCCCTAAATAGTAGAATCTACATAGACTTCAACTATAGAACTAATGTTATTATGGAATCCATAAATGTCATTATAGATGATGCAAGAAAGTAGATTACAAGTGAAGAAGTTGATAATGAAGTAAATTTCACAACACCTCAATTAACAATGACCAGTGACACAATTGAAAAAAAGAAGAGGAGTTTGAGGAAAGAGAAGAAAAGAAGGAAGAAGCATTAACCTCATCAATGATAAATCCAACTCGTACTTCTAAAAATCATCATATTAAGAATATAATTATAGATCCTAATGCAAGCATGGTAACAAAAAGAAGACAAATAAGTGAGGTAACCCATTTATGCTAGATTTATCAGGTTGAACCAAAACATGTGAATGAAGCCCTTAGGGATGAATTTTGGATAAATGTCATGCATGATGAGTTAACTCAATTTCAAAGGAATCATGTGTGGATATTAGTACCTAAGCCTAAAACCAAAAATGTTATTGGAACTAAATGGGTGTTCAAAAATAAATTTGATAAGCATGACGTTATTGTTATAAATATGGTTAGGTTGGTAGCTCAAGGCTATACGCAAGTTGAAAGAGTTGATTTTGATGAAAAATTTACACCTCTAGCTAGGTTGGAGTCAATTATGATTTTACTTGCCACTACTTGTCATATGAAATTCAAATTATATCAAATGGATGTTAAATTTGCCTTTTTAAATGGATTTTTGAATAAGGAGGTATACATGGAATAACCAAAAGGGTTTGTTGATCCAAAATTTTGAAATCATGTTTACAAACTTAACAAAGCTCTTTATAGTTTGAAACAAGCTTCTCGAGCATGGTATGTGAAATTTACCAACTATCTCTTGAACAAGGAATTATTCGAGCGGAGTTGATAAGAATCTATTCATTAAAAGGAGTAGTGATGAGATCTTTATTGCTCAAATTTATGTGTATGACATAATTTTTGGATCCACATCTAGTACACTAATGGATGATTTTGTACATGTTATGACAAGTGAATTTGAAATATGGTGAAATGACTTTCTTTCTTGGTTTGCAAATCAAACAATCTCATAATAATATATTTATTTCTCAAACCAAGTACTCTTGAAAACTTGTTAAAAGTTTTAGTCTTGAAACTAGCATGCCATTAAGGAATCCTTTAGGTACTATCACAAAAATTACAAAGGACATTCAAGGTAAAAATGTTTATCAAACCTTTTATAGGAGTATGATAGGCAGTTTACTTTCCCTCAGTGCAAGTAGGCTTGACATATGTTTTCATGTTGTTGTGTGCGCCTATTATCAAGTTGACTCTAAGGAATCACACTTAGAGAATGTAAAGAGAATCATTAGGTATATCTCATAAACAAGTAATTATGATCTATATTCTACTACTGACACTACTTGTGAAGTAAGTGGTTATATAAATAATGACTGGGCAGAAACTAGGATGATAGGAAGAGCACATCAGGTGGTTGTTTCTACATTGGGAACAACTTAGTATCCTGGCACAGTAAAAGGTAGAACTCTATCTCACTCTCTACAGTTGAGGCAAAATACATTGCTGCAGGAAGCTCTTGCAGACAAATTCTTTAGATGAAAAAAATACTCAAGGACTATGGTCAACCACAAGGTATGATGCGCTTATATAATGTGATAGCTCTAGTGCTATATGTATTTCTAAAAACCCAGTTCAACATTCTAGAACTAAGCATATTGACATTAGGCATCACTTTATTCGAGAATTAGTTGAAGAGAAAGTAATGACACTTGAGTTTGTACCTACTGAGAGACAACTAGCTGATATATTCACTAAATCCATAGACACTCAAAGATTTGAGTATCTTATAAGTGCCTTAAGAATTTTTCCCTCAAATTGAATTTCAAATTTTATAAACAAAAAAAGAGGAGAGAGAGAAGTAGAATCCTTATTTGGCCAACATGTTATTCGACTTCTTTAATACTTATATATATATATAACCTCATTTTTAGTGACTCAACTAATTTTGATATTTATTGTATAAATTATTCTACAATTTTGACTTATGCACACACATATTCTTGTACATGTGATGATCGATCTTGACATAAACTTATTCACACACTCACTAACACACATATGTGCTATGTTTGCAGTTTATAAATTCTCTCGAAAGACTCTAGAACTTTAACTAATCTCGACTTTAAAATTCTATTGAGTTCTATTTATTACTTTCTAAAATTTTACTATATAGAGGCACCTAGTATTGAGAGGGCTACCTATTGTGGTGTGTGAAGCTACCGTACTGAGGGGATAGAGCTATCTCACAACTAATGTGGAAGTCATCATGTTAGGTTTATGCCTCGTGGAAAAAACAAATACTTATAACTTGTACTTGGAATGGACAAAAAGAAAGAGCCAATAGAGGTTAAAAATATCATGTGCCTTATTTATAAAATAAAGAAAAAATTTAAATCCTCTTTTGGTAGATATATTTTATTTTGTGAGATTAAAGACTCTATTATAATTTTATATGATAGGTGATAGTTTTTCCTTTTGAGTCTTTCTTGATTGGTTATAAATGAATTAATTGGTATATTTGTGGAGTTTAAACATATGCACTTATTTTAAGTAAATGTCAATATGTCATTATATGTGTGAAGTGTGCTTGTGTGGCTCATCTACTCTACTTGCTTATTTATATAATAAATAACCAAAATTCGAGTTAAAAAATTATGAGTTCTCAATTGGTTGTATTCTCGTTTATGATTAAATGAGTTTAATACCATATATGGCTATTTTATGAAAATTAAAAAAAAAATCAAATTTTTATTCATTTACATTTTCTTTTTATTTATTAATTTTTTTGATTTTTAAGTTAGACAGTCATAGAACTTAGAGGGAGTTTAAATCACGTTACACTTCTATATTAATATTCTTTTACATTGCTCTATCTATAAGGAAAACTTAGTTTCATTGATTTGTTCTTCTCGTAATCAAAAAAAGGGGAGGGAATAGTTTGTTTCATTTTCATGTTTTATTTTGTTATGCATATGAGAGGAGAACATATTTAGTTAAGCTTATGTTAAGCTCAATTTGTATAAATGCATACTACATGATTATTCTTTACATTTTGTTTATTTATATGTAAATTGAACTGATGTACAATGAGGCTTTCAAGTTAAATTGTCGTATGCCTTGTTTATGTCATTACAGTTACTTACAAGCTTGTCAAGTTGCAATTAAAATGTATCCACTTAACAATATGATAGTTCCATTATGGAGTCTGGAACATCATTATATTTTTATTTTATTTTAATAAGTGTCATGTAGTGAGTGAGAGGTTTTTCCACATAAAAATGCCAAAGTGAATTTTATAAGGAATATAAGTGTTGATTATTTTCGTGGACAAAATATTTATTTGTAAACTTTTTTTTAGGCTTACTATCAAGTCTATCAAGAAAAGTCGAATAAATGCTCGAGTTCTTCATAATCATATTTTAGATATATCTTTTATAATTACGACACATAGAATTGCATTCATACATTTAATAACACATGTTTATAAATCTAAAATTATTTTTTATTCTAAAATATTTATTTAAACTTGAATCAATTCTTAATTAAAATTATTACGATTTATTTTAAAAAATGACTTTTACAAAGAAAAAAAAGTGGCGCTAAATGATATAGAGACGCTTATACTCTTGAAACAACTACCTTGCTAAGGTGTAGCCACAATTATAAATATATATATATATATACACACACTTTACACCAGTGAAGTAAGACAATGATCACATGGTTATATATATGTAGAGAATTACTGTATTGGCCTTATATAATACTACTGCATCAAAAGAGGGTCAACATCAGGGAAATTGAAAAGGTATATTAATTGGATTGAGAATTTTGGGTATTAATTGACTCGATTAGAGGGTTATCGGCAAAGTAGAAGTAATATTTGGCAAAGATAATGTTTTGATTTAAATTATATTTTTTTATTTTTCTTAGTCTGCATGTTAGTATTTATTGTTTTTTTTAATTTCTCATATTTATTACCTATTTTTCTCATATTTTCATATTCATGTAGTTTAGTTTGTGATTACACTACTACAAAAAGGATATATGACCTCAACTTTTTACATTAACTGTATACCTATGGTTACGGTTATAAAAACTGAGGTCTAAGTGAGAGACCAAAGACTGTTATTTATGCCCTTGGTTTTTTAACCGAGATCATAGGACATGTCAATAACTTCGTTTTTTAATAATTGAGATCATAGGGTATGTTTATGACTTCGGTCTTTCAATAACTAAGGCCATAGGGTATATCTATAGCCTCGATTTTTTAATAACCGAGATTATAGGATATACATAAATTAAGAAAAAAATAAAATTATTAATTACAATATTAAAAAAAATATTATATTAAAATTAAAAGTATAATTACATTTGAGAGTTTATTATATACTAAAACATAATAAAATCTTACTATTACAAACTGACTTTTTACTATTAATTACAAATATTTATAAGTGTACTTCAAATCAACATAATTAAGTCCACAATGACTTCAACAGAAGTGTAAAGAAAAGACAAATACTATAGGCACTGGTACGCTGGTGTGTTGGTGCGCTGGTATGCCTGGTGTGCTAGTGTGCCTAGTGCGTTGGAGTTGGTGTGTTGGTGAGCTTGGTACACCTGATGCTACTGCACATGTTGCCTACCAAGAAAAATAAAATAGAAAAAAAAACTAGAATAACATGTCATCATCCATAGGCCTAATAGCAGCCAATTCATCAGAAAATACTTTCATTTTATCAAAATAATCCAATACATATAGATTATCCAAGGATGATTTTATATGATGTAAGGAACAATCTTTGTTTATTTATAATATATTACAAAGTGCATAACATAGGTACTAATATATTACTTTCACTTATGTTGCCTTCATCAATATTAGCTAATACCATCTCTTCAATATTTGAATTAGTTGGTGGATGCTATGCTTTCAACTCCTGATTTCTTGTGCTTAGCATATTAACTTGAGCTTTTAATGATTCTAAGTACTCTCTTGTGGTTTTCATCAAAGATGCTTTGTCTTTCTAATACTATTCAATAATTAATTAATATAATTAAAAAAACAATGTATTAATACATGATCAAACCAATGTTATGTTTTATAATGCATACGTTTGAACAGATGCAAGCACTGCTTATTGGATTCACCAATTGAGTATTAATTGAGCTATGTTGGTGTTCATGTGAAAAAGAAGAAGAAACTATAACATTAAGTATAGCTCTGGTCATGTTAGCATATTCAGTCAACACTAGACACCAACACATGCACTAGCACTAGGCACCAGCACAAGCACCCAGTACCAACACAGGTACAATACCAAAACTATGCACCAGTGCCAGCCACCAATACCAGTACCAGTGCCACCATGCCAGTACCAGCACCAACAAATTTCTGAAATTAAAGATTTATGAGCAGAAAAGACAAATATAATTTTCAGATAAACTGATCTTAAACTACCTACATAAGCTCCCTTTAAGATAAACACAAACAAATTAATCTTAAAGCTGATTAAATAAGCGAGGAAACAAAAGAGTACCTTGGAAGGCTCATTTTTTGTTCTGATGCTGATGTCAGGAATATACTTTAACCAAACAGGAAACCTCTAAACATATACAAATTAAAAGGAAAAAAACAAACTTAGAGCAAGAACAATGAAGTAAATCTCAATTACAATCAACCATATGCTACAAAATTAGTGAATAGAAAAATAAAAATTCTAATTCAATTCAAATTTTCAGTGAACAGCCTTATTAACATAAAGGAAAGTAAAGGGAATCAGACAGTTAGATCAATAACTATAGAAGATAATAAGGAAAAAAACAAAAAAACTAGTACCCAAAATTCCATTATGTACAAATATAAGGTCCAATGCGAAGTTGAGCATAGATTCCAACTTTATGAATTGTTTTTATGAACCTTACTAGATCATATCTACCTTTAAAATTGTAATAAGAAACACATAAAATAGCTTAAGCATACAAAGAAAATAATTCAGAAGGGAAAAAATAATAAAGCACAGAAGTAAAACCACTGAATAAGAAGAATGTGCACGTCTACCATGTGCTAGCTCTAACTATAAGGAGAAGGTCAGAACATATGCCATTAAAATACTGCAGCTAAAATATGAGGGAACATATGAAGCCAAGGAATCCAAAAACCAAAACTCTAGGAATTTTAGTATGAAACGAAAAGGACCAAACACTGTAAGGGGAATCATCCTTCATTCCAAGTACAAATTGCTTAAGCAACTTGCATATAAGAGTAAGAGGTTGCATTAATTCACAAGCCAAACTTGCTGAACCAGAAATTAAAATAAATTAAACCCATACTCTTTAATTCACAGTAGAAAATAAAAGAAATTAAACAAGCCATAGAACAAGTTACCTCAAATAGAAATTTTCAATCCAAACAGAAACAAGTAGTAGCTAAGATCCTGCAAACACACACTAACTCAAGTTAACCCTAAAATACAAAACAAAAGTAAAACACAAGAAAAATCGGGCAACGAAATGAATCCTAGATCTTGGAAAAAATCAAATCGAGTTAACTACAAAATATAAGATCGAACTAGATTTTGGAAACAATACATACCCGGATCTGGGTCGCGAGCAACAACAGAGAGAAAAGGAAGAAGAAAAGGGAAAGGAAGCTGCTAGGGAAGAAAGGGCAATTTAATGAGGGCTGGCTCTGGGAGAGGAAAGAAAACACGAGGGAGATAGATAGGGGAGAAAAGCAAAGAAAAGCTAGGAAAAAGATAGAGGCAAAAAGAAGAAAGAGGAAAAAAGAGAGGCAATGTTGTGAATGAATTAAAGAAAAAAGTATCAGCACAAATAAAAAGGAACAAAAAAGTAAAAAAAAGGCAAAAAGAAGAAAGAGGAAAAAAAAACTGATATAAAAGAAATAAAACACATTAAATTAAATCAATAGAGAAAAATAAAAAAAAATTGTAAAGTAATTTTTGTATTTTCTTTTAAATGAATGACATACAGTATATTATTTGATTTCGATTTTAAAAATATTAGAAACTCTATTATTTTAATTATAATCAGAATCATTTAATAATCGTGGCTATATAAATTTATTTATATATATTTAAATACTTTTTGCAATTTAACTTATGACCATAGTTATTGATAAAACCGAGGTTATATGTATACACTACAGTCTCAATTTTTAAAAAATCGAGACTAAAATCTCAAGACCAAAGGTATGTATTGTAGTAGTGTTAGGATTTTTGATATTTAAATCTAATAATTGTATGATCAATCATGATTATTTGATTTAATTATTTATCTTAAATAAGCTATTTTTAGTGAACTTGGGCTTAATCTTTTTGATCTAGAATTTACTAGTTGAGTTGATTTAAGTGACATATGTCTTGAATCATTTAGCGAGGATTATTCAATATTAAATATGTTCTAGAACACACATAGGCACTTGTGCTTTGTGAAAATTATTTTACAGTTAATTTGTGAACGTATCTAATTGGTAAGAAGCTTATTAGAACGTTGGTGAAGTAACCTTTCACGCTAATATTAGAAATTGTGAAAATAGAGGAGAAGATCGTAAGTAAGGTACATTGGTGCAGTATCCTAGAAATGATAGCATAAGACCAAGTTTGTACTTGAATATTTGATTTTATAGTGTAAAGTTAGGTGGTCCGATGGACCAATGGTTTTCCTCTTAGGTTATGGTTGTGGCCTAGGTTGTTTCCACCTAAAAATATTATGTGTTATTATTTTATTTCTACACTTTATTCTCACATGTGATTGCATGACTGACCATTTTTTATGTTATTAAATTATAAATCGATAAAAAATGAAAATAACATTTTTACCCCTTCAGAAGTTAATTAGGTTCATATTTTATAAACTTTCAATAAGTATTTAAAAAAATGATTTAAGACATAAAATTTATAAATAATAAAGAAAGTTTTTATTTATCTTTGAAGTTTTAGAAAAAAAATCAAAAAAATATAATACAATATATACCAAATAATTTGTAAATGATTTTTTTATTTATTGTTTTTTTGATTTTTTTTCTTGAAAATCAATAAATAAAAAATATTACTGAACATAGTGACTATTATTTTTTCAAAAAATAAAAAAATCATAAATCACGAAACCAATTATTTAATCATAAATATTATCATACAATATCTTACTAATTAAACACATTATAAACATGCATTATATGTCAAACAGTGCCAGCAATACATGATATATTTCTTAAATTAATGACTCTCAAAAAGAAAGTTTACAGAACGATGACAAGAAATTGATGTCAAAGTTTATTTTGAAAAAATCAAAATAAAATTATTCTTGACGAATTCTTTAATTACTTAAATAAAAAGAAATGACTGATTGCCATGTTGTGGTTAGCATTAACGATTTCTAGTTCTCCAAGTCCAAATACATATACATAAGGATAAGAATTTAATGAAGTTGTGCTGTAAAAATATCTCAACATATAGAAACAGTTTAGACGAGGTGCTTACGTTGAAAGTATAGTTATCCAGATGAGCACCACATGTACAGTCCACCCAAAACAATCTTTGTTGGGATTACACCATAAGTAACCAGATGAAGAAATCGCCGCAGCTTCCATCCTGCCTGTCAAGCGAATGACAACGTGCAACAATTGGTTTTTGCCATGAGAAATAAACAGGTAAAAACACCTACGGGATAAAAACAGGAACATTGACAGCAAATCAAAGAATGTTGCCTTCAATTCCTTAAAAATATTTATCTAGATTAAAAATGCAAGAACCCCAAAACCATAAAATATTTGTTGTTCAAAACTGCCGACCATACACTCTAGTCAAAGGAAAATTTTGCAAGGACCTGTTGGAAAATTACGCAAATTCTCGATAAGCGAGATTTATAAGAAAGCAAGAATAGAAAAATAACACACAAATTTGATAACGGAGTTCGGCCAATCTTGCTTACGTCTCCGGACCTACTGCAGATCTTTTTACTAAAAGGGGAGAAATTACACAAGGTGTTTACAACACTCACAACTCACAACCCAATTACACCCAAGAAAATTACTCTTAATTTTCTCTCACAAAAGCTTTTCTCTCTAAGCTTTTCTCTCAATTGGAATGAACACTTTGGATGATTAATTCATTACAATTACACATCTATTTATAGGAAAATTTACTCCTTGAATTACTCATTAAATTAATAGTTCCTTAAATTGCTCCTTGAATTAAGCTCATTGTTTTGCTCCATGAATTGCTCCATGTTTTGCTCCTTAATTTGCTCCTTAAATTAATGAGCTTTATAACAATCTCCAACAGGACCACCCACATTCCTGAAAGGGGATAAGAGCTTGGAAAGAGAGGTAAACAATTTTAGGTGCTGGTGGCTGGAGGTAGAGCTAAATAACTATTGAACGAGTGTCGTGTTAAAAATAAAACTTTTTAAAGCACAAGATGGAGTTTAACCAAATTGAAGCTCAATTTGAAGAAGCTTCCATGGTAGGTCAAGAAATTATTCAAGGTGATGAGTTGTGAGACAGCTAGTGGAGGTTAACTTGGATTGTAGGTAAGATACTGAGTTGTGAGACAACTAGTAGAGGTTGAGTTGGATTGTAGGTAAGAAGATAGGTTATGTGTGGTGATTAGAGTGAGTGTTAGCTTTATATTGTGTGGATTGTATTAACTCTATGATAGTATAAATACCTTGTATCCTTTGCTATGTAATATACCTTGTCACCACCTTTGTTAACATATCTGCTGGATTTTTGCTTCCTTGAATCTTCTCCAGTATTAACACATCATCTTCCAATAGAGATCTGATGAAGTGATAACGAAGTCCAATATGCTTGGTTCTAGAATGAAATGATGAATTCTTCGCCAAGTGTATTGCACTTTGACTATCACTATGCAGAACATTCTTCTCCTGTTTGAATCCCAGCTCAGTTAACAAACCTTGAAGCCATATCATCTCTTTACTAGCTTCAGTTACTGCTACATACTCAGCCTCTGTAGTAGATAGAGTGACAATTTTCTGTATTTGTGACATCCAACTAACAACTGTAGTTCCAACAATAAATATATAACCGGTGGTGCTTCTTCGAGATCAACTTCACCTCCAAAGTCTACGTCTACGTACCCTTGTACTTTTAACTCTCCTTTACTAAAGTACAAGCACTTTTCTGTGGTGCCTCACAGATACCTCAAAATCCACTTGAATGCTTCCCAATGAGTTTTCCCTAGATTTGACATAAATCTGCTAACAACTCCCACTGCATGGCCAATGTCTGGTATCGTACAGACCATTGCGTACATCAAACTTCCAATGGCTGAGGCATAAGGAACCTTAGCCATGAATTCTCTCTCTTCCTCTGTCTGAGGGGACGGATCCTTGCATAGGCGAAAATGACTGGCCAAGGGTATGCTAACTGGCTTGGCATCGCCCATGTTGAATCTTTGCAAAACATGATTGATGTACTCTGCCTGAGATAACTGCAAGGATCCTTTCTTCTTATTTCTTGTGATTTGCATTCCAAGAATCTTCTTTGCTGGACCCAAGTCTTTCATGTCAAGCTCCTTTGACAGTTGCTGCTTCAACCTTTTAATATCATCCATATCTGAACCTGCTACTAACATATCATCAACATAAAGTAGTAAAATGATATAATTGGACCTATATCTCTTGAAGTAGCAACAATGGTCAGCATTGCACTTCTGGAAACCTTCCTTGTGCATGAAGCTGTCAAAATTTTTGTACCATTGTCTCGGGGCTTGTTTCAGTCCATACCAACTCTTCTTAAGTCTGCACACCATGTTCTTCTTCCCTCTTTCTGAGAAACCTTCTGGCTGGTACATGTATATCTCTTCATCTAAATCTCCATGAAGAAATGCAGTCTTCACATCCAACTGTTCAAGATGAAGATCTTCAATGGCTACAATACTCAATACTGATCTGATGGTATTGAGCTTCACAACGGGAGCGAAAATGTTAGTGTAGTCAACTCCCTCCTTCTGTTGAAACCCTTTGACAACTAGGAGGGCTTTGTATCTCTTGGAACCATCCTGCTCCTATTTCACCCAGTACACCCATTTGTTGTGAAGTGCCTTCTTTCCCATAGGTAACTCAGCTAGTTCCCATATTTTGTTAGAGATGAGAGATTTCATTTCTTCTTTCATAGCAAGCTCCTACTTGTTGGAATCTCGAGTCTGACAAGCTTCATCATAGCATTCAGGCTCCCCTCCATTAGCCAGCAACATATAGTTCATGTATCTCCTGTTAGGTACATGAGGTCGAGAAGACCTTCTCAATACAGGAGTTGGAGTAAGAGGTTATGGTGTGTCGAAATGATGTGTACTGCTCTATCCAACAAGTTCCTCTGGCTGAGGATTTGTTACAATTGGTTCTATTGCGAAACTATCTGGGACATCATCTACATCTGCAAATACTGACTCATTCTGCTCTGAGTCATTGGCGTATATTTTATGCATGTCCTTATACATCACCCTTTCGTTGAAAATCACATCTTTGCTACGGATAACTTTCTTCTTTTCGTCATCTGAAATGCGGTAGCCAAACTCATCCTCACCATAGCCAATGAATGTGCATTTTTTGGATTTGGGATCAAGCTTATTCCTGCCTTAATCACTGATATGCACAAATGCTACACAATCGAAAAATTTTAGGTGTGATAGTTTCACCTCTTTTCCGCTCCATACCTCCTCTGGTATTCTATGCTCCAATGGAACAGATAGGCCTCGGTTGATCAAGTAAGCTTCCATGTTGACTGCTTCTGCCCAGAACTACTTTGGTAAGCCTGACTATATATGAATGCTTCTGGCTTTTTCTATCAATGTTTGGTTCATACGCTCAGCTACACCATTGTGTTGAGGCGTGCCTGGCACATTTCTTTCCATTCTGATCCAGTGCTCATATCAGAAATTTTTGAATTTGGTATCTTCATATTCACCACCATTATTGGTTCTGAGCTTTTTGATCTTTAAACCCGTCTCATTTTCCACCATAGCTTTCCATCTTTTGAAAGCCTTAAAAGCATCAGACTTATGCTTTAGAAAGTAAACCCATACCTTCTGAGAGTGATCATCGATGAAAGTCATGAAGTAGTGTTTCCCACCAATAGATGAGACAGTCGTTGGTCCCCAAACATCAGAGTGAATAAGCTCTAGCCTTTCCTTCTTTGGGATTCTGTAACTTGTCTGAAAGCTGGCTCTCTTTTGCTTTCCAAGTATGCAATCTTCGCACATGTCTATCTCCATAGAATGTAGACCTGGAATTTTTCCCTTTGAGTGCATAATCTTCATCCCATTCTCACTCATGTGGCTTAGTCTCTGGTGCCACAGATTTGGTGTTTCATTGCCTGCTGCAACTGTAATTGAACAACGTGCCTCTACTGTCATGTAAAGAGTGCCATTTTTTTTGCCTCGAGCAACTGCCATTGCACCCTTTGAAATCTTCCAATCATCACCATGGAAGATCGTAGTGTAGCCTTCACTGGCCAACTGCCCGACTGAGAATAAGTTCCTTATGAGATCGGGAATATTCCTGACATCCTTCAGCTCCCAAACAGATCCGTTCAACTTAATCTTCACTACACCTTTGCCAATAATAGCACATGGTTGATCATCACCAAGATACACCTTTCCAAGGTTTCCGGGGATATATTTCTTGAAGAATTCTTTTTGTGAAGTAGCATGGAATGATGCTCCATAGTCTAACACCCAAGATTCTTCCTTGCTCTCCAAAGAGCATATCAATGCATCGTCTCCTCCTGAGGTGGAAGTAAAATTTGCCTCTGCCTTCACTTGTTTGTCCTTTGGTGCACTCTTGCACTGATTTTTGTATTGCCCGGTTCTTCCACAATTCCAACACTCAATAGTCTTTAGCTATGGGAATTATTAGGATTCCTGGATTTGGACCTCCTGTCCTTTGATCTACCTCGGTAGTCTGTTCTGCCACGTCCATTCCCTTTGGTTGAATTTCTTCCTCTTGACTATGTATGCAAAACTAAAGAAGTTGACGATTCATCTGATTCTCTACGTCGGATCTCTTTATTGAGAACCAAATCATGAACATCGTCAAATTTTAAATTATTGCTTCCTAACGAGCTACTCACAGCCGTGACAATAGAATTCCAAATTTTTGGTAAAGAAGACAAAAGTATTAATGCTCGTACTTCTTCATTGAATTCAATTTCCACTGAACTCAACTGGGTTGTGACTGTGTTGAGTTCATTGAGATGTTGAGCTACCGTTGCGCCTTCATTCATCCGTAAATTGAATAAATGCCTCATCAAGTGCACTTTATTTGAGGCTGATGGCTTCTCATACATATTGGAGAGAGATGCCATAAGACCCGCCGTGGTCTTTTCCTTTGCTATGTTGAAGGCAACATTACGGGATAGCGTTAATCGAATAACTCCGAGGGCTTGTCTGTCTAGAAGATTCCAATCTTCTTCCTTCATAGCTTCTGGTTTCTTCCCTGAGAGAGGTGATGAGCGAAAACCGGCATCGCCGATTCTCGCAAATACTTTGGTTTTAATATTTGTAAAACTCTCGCAAGTGCACGAATCATTTCGTAGAAAATGATAAGTATACTCCAAGGTCGATCTAAGGAAGGAATGTATGTGGTTTTTAATTTATTATTCAAACTTTTAAAAACGAAATTAAATCCTAAACATCCTATCACGATAGTTTGGTTTTTGTGTTCCTAATCTAATAACATAAAATAAACATATATACAGAGTAATTAAATATAATAAAATAAAATAAAAATAAACATAGATACAAATTCAATAAATATTTATCTAAAAATAAATATAAATACAGATTCAATAAATATTCATGCAAATTTTATCATTTATATTAGTGGAGTATTTATGGATATAATAACTAAATTAATTATGCTTGGTCATATTATCTAGGTTATTAAAGATATAAATTGATATTTTATTGATTCTCTATATTTTTGTATGAATACCACGCTTTGGTGAGTTAGATATTCTTTGTTAACTAAACAAATCAATTAACACCTATGGGTGGGGTTGATAACTAATTTGGTTAATTAAATTAATTCCCTTTTTCTAAGAGATTGAAAATGAACCATTTAAATGCCACCTTTGGTGGGGTTAGATGATTTAAACTTTATTCAAGGTGTCCAAATTAAACCTAAGAATTTAGTTATCCGAGTACTAACTTTCAAGTTTTAAAACCACTATTGAAAACATGTTGTCAATACATTTTCACATAATAATTCTTATAAAAACTTTTGAAATAGAAGTTTCAACTCTAACTACCTAAGGCGATTGTACCAACAAATAAAAGAAACACTACTCTAAATCGAATAGGATAACTAAACCTTAAAATCTAATTTTCGCATTTAAGTTTGTAATGAAAAATAATATATTTCTCTCTAACATCCTTAATATAAAATCTTGAATAAAAATAAAATCAATTCATTTTAGAGATTTTTACCTATTTAATATTTTATGACAAGCATAACAACGTTATTATTATATCATGATTATAAGCATACGCTTAAATTTAATCTGAGACAAATTAAATATAACATGTAAGAATAAAGCATAAAAATAGCGTAAAGAAAATAAAATCCTTCTGAGAACTTTGGCAGCTATTCCTGCTAGAAAAACCTCAGCGGAATCTGCACTTCCATTTACTGAATCAAAAATCTAAATTATTACAAAATCATTACAACTTCCTCTAAAAAAGACAAGAACTCTAAACCTAAGAGAATTGAACTAAAAACTAAGAGAAAAACTAAGAAAAGCTTAGAAACTAAGAAAACTCAAAAACTAAGAAAACATAAGAAAAACTAAGAAAAAAACTAAAGAATCTTAAAAATCTAAGAAAAGAGAGAAAAGAATGTATTTGGAGGTGTTTTTAGGTGTGTTTTGAAGTGAAGGGAAGTGGGGTATTTATAGGTGAGGATGGAGAGAAAAAATAGAGAAAAAAATGTTAAAAAATGTAAAAGCGGATTAGTGATTCTTTGACGTCATTGATAACGCCGTGATAGATAGAGGCGGCTTAACAAGATCTGCGGATGAGCAGTCGCGGATGAACAAAGGTGCATGAGACAAACGATGTCAGCGGATGAAAACGATCTGCGGATGAAAACGATGTCGCGGATGAAACGATATCTTGTGAATGAAACGATCACAGCGGATGAAACGATGTTGTACTTGACTTAAATGGGTTAGTTAGTAATGTAGCTTGACGGTATGATTTTCTCCTTTTCTCGACATTTTTCTTTTTTGACCTTTTTTGTCCAATTTTTTCTTATTTGTTGACCTTTCCCCATTTATTTATTAATATATTTGTGATGTATTGCTTCTAGTATTCCTCTTTTTTTTTAAGTTGCGTTTTTAAGCCAAAATACCTGAAAAATAATAAAAATACCCGTGATTCCAAAAAAGACAAATTTATATAAATATATGATAAAACATATAAATATATATATTTTTAATCAATTAATGTGCATAAAATCATGGTAATTTTAGTGCTTTTTGAGCACTCATCAAGAGGTTGATATAAATTACTTTGATACAGATAATCCTCTATCTGCATTTTACAAAACCCAAAATCTATGCCATCAAATTTCTCAAGTTTCACCCTTCCTTCATCTATGGCCATTACTCCCACTAAAATCTGACTTCCTCTAGATCGTTTCTGACAATTCTGTAATCCACCGTGTATTAGAACACCTCCGTCAATGAACAAATATCGTCAACAAAATTTCACTATTCACGTAATTCACTATATACGTAAATAGTAACCTTGCAGAAAATTGACAGAAATCACCACCAATAGCTCTGATACCAGTTGTTGGGAAATTACGCAAATTCCCGATAAGCCAGATTTATGATAAAGCAAGAATATAAAAATAACACACAAATTTGATAATGGAGTTCGACCAATCTTACTTACGTCTCCGAACCTGCTGCAGATCTTTTTACTGAAAGGGGAGAAATTACACAAGGTGTTTACAACACTCACAACTCACAACCCAATTACACCCAAGAAAATTACTCTTAATTTTCTCTCACAAAATCTTTTCTCTCAAAGCTTTTCTCTCAATTGGAATGAACACTTTGGACGATTAATTAATTACAATTACACATCTATTTATAGGAATATTCACTCCTTGAAATACTCCTTAAATTAATGGTTCCTTAAATTGCTCCTTGAATTAAGCTCATTGTTTTGCTCCATGAATTGCTCTATGTTTTGCTCCTTCTTTTGCTCCATGTTTTGCTCCTTAATTTGCTCCTTAAATTAATGAGCTTTATAACAATCTCCAACAGGACCACCCACATTCCTGAAAGGGGATAAGAGCTTGGAAAGAGAGGTAAACTATTTTAGGCGCTGGTGGCTGGCGGTAGAGCTAAATAACTATTGAACGAGTGTCGTGTTAAAAATAAAACTTTTTAAAGCGCAAGATGGAGTTTAACCAAATTGAAGCTCAATTTGAAGAAGCTTCCATGGTAGGTCAAGAAATTATTCAAGGTGATGAGTTGTGAGATAGCTAGTGGAGGTTAACTTGGATTGTAGGTAAGATACTGAGTTGTGAGACAACTAGTAGAGGTTGAGTTGGATTGTAGGTAAGAAGATAGGTTGTGTGTGGTGATTAGAGTGAGTGTTAGCTTTATATTGTGTGGATTGTATTAACTCTATGATAGTATAAATACCTTGTATCCTTTGCTATGTAATATATCTCAATCAAGTTTAAGAAATAAGAAGTACGAGTTTGAGAGTTCCTAAGAGTTGCTAAAAATTGTTCTTGAGTGTTCTTAAATGTTCAAGAGTTTTGATCTATAATATTCCAACACGTTACACTGTTGAAAGACCATCAGTTTGTAGCTGATGGCTGGTGCCTATTATGTCATTGCCGGATAGGTATTAAGTTCGATCGTGTAAGGAAGAGCTAGAGAAGAAAAGGGAGCCTTTATAAAGTGGGAAACTTTTAGGTTTAAGTAAATATTTTTAGAGGCTATTAATAACCGTTCTAAAAAAATATTTTTAGGGACAGTTCTGCCTTCAAAATTTGTTTCATAAATCACCGTCAAAATTGTCCCAATGTACCCATTTTGGGACAATTAATTCCTTTTCAACTTTAAAATGATCCCAATCCATTTATTGTTATAATTAGGAGTGAGCAACAAATTACAATTGCTTATTTTGGATTAATCTAAATTCGATCCTATATGAACCCGATCCGAAGGTTTTCAATCTAGATATGATCTAATAATGTAATCAATCCGATCCAATCCGAATACATACAGATTAGATTTTTGGGATTGGATAATATTTTCAATTTAAGCAAATTGATTGGATTATTTGCTTACTCCTAGTTTTGGTGTAGTAATCAATGGTATGATGTGAGTTGTAGTTTCTCATATATTGCCATTCTTCCATTGAATCTTAGTTTTCCCATTAAATTAGATAATTCAAACTATTTGATTTGAAAAGAGTATTTGCTTTCAATTATCATTGCATATGGTCTAGATAGTGCAACTGATAAAACAATTTTGCCTCCTATGTAATTTCTTGATGGATCTTCAAGAACTAATCCAACCTTTTCTCATTAGAATAGTCTTCACAACTTGGTTAAGAGTTGATTTTATGCCTTAGTCTCACCTTTAATGCATGTTTATCTTCCTTGTGAGCTTAAATTGCTAAACAATGAGATTATCTTGATTAAGTCTTCTCTTCTTCCTCAAAAGCAAGAATCATGGATTTGTTCCTTTAACTACAAACCTTTGCTAAAAATGATATATCTGTTGAACAATACACTATGAAACTTAAAGGTATTATTGATAATCTGTTAGTCATTGGGAAATCTGTATTTGAGAGAGATTTGTTACTTTATTGATTTAGTGGTCTTGATTCCATATGCAATTCTTTTGTGTTTTTCATGACAATTTTAATGAGGAAAGATATAGTTACATTTGAAGAATTTTAGATTCAGTTAATGACTTATGATAGAAGGTTTCTACCACAATGTGATTCACAAGTTATTGATCAACATAATCATCTTCAAGACAATATGACTCGATTTGGGGGATGACATGGGTCAAAAAGATCAAGTGGTAGCATTAGTGTTTTAAGAAAAATAAATCAGGTGGTAGCATTAGAGTTTCAAGAATTCATCCGGATGAAACTTGCAAGATTTTATTTAGAAGAATGTCTCATCGTATTCCCTAGAAGATAAAGGTACTAGTTCAAGAACAAGAAATGAGATGGTTCTTCTATTAATAACATTTAGTGTCAGATTTGTAATAGATTAGGACATCCTGGAAATAATTGTTTTCAACTCAAGGATGTATTTGTTTCACATAGACAATCATCTTGTTTTGGTGAACCATTTACCAAGTTAGCTACAAGTTAATCTATATGACACATTGCATGGTTACTTGATTCTAGTGCTACTCATCACCTTACAAATGATGTGAACAAATTAACTCATTCCACAACATTCAATGCACTAAGACAATTGGTGTAGGTAATGGCTCTACCTTTACATAAAAAGTCATGGCTCTAGTCATCTTAAAACCCCTAATAATTCTTCTATTTTTCATTTTTCTAATCTTCTTCATACTTCATATGTGTCTAGTAATCTAGTTTCTATAGTAAATTGTACAAAGATAGCAATGCATATGTTGAATCTTATCCTGATCATTTTTTTAAAGATTCAACTTCTCAAGCTTTTTTTGCCCAATGCATTGTTGAATGAGGTTAGTATACTTTTTAGGGTCATGTTTAGCATCTCTTTACTTTTAGTTTTGTAAGTGGTACTCCTAACATTTTTGTAGCTATCAAATCTTTTATTTGGCATAATCGTTTAGCTCACACCCCTATGCACATTCTTGATAAACTTATTTCTCCTAATTTGATTCCATTTATAAATTTTGATAAAATCACTTTGTGTTCTCATTATGCTATGTCTAAATCTCTTAAGCTATCTTTCAAAAACACTTATCTACCTTGTGCTTCTTTATTTGATTTGATATATGGGAATTTCTGGTGGTCATCTATTGTTGCATGTACTAGTGCAAGAAATTTTACGTTCATTATTGATGATTGCTCTTATTTCATATGGATATTTTTTCTTAAAACAAAAGATGAGGATCATGGTTTGTTTTTATAATTTTTTCCATATGATAAATTGAGAGTGTGAATGTCTACTACCCAATGAATAATCAAGGAAATGTGATAAAAAAATCCTTTGAAACTCACTCCTAGCTCACTCGTAGTGCAAAACAAACAACATGAAAGCACATAATTATTTAAGTAGGGCAAAAATCAACATAAATAAATTAAATGAACATGAATAAGATTTAATTTATACTAAGAAAAAGATAATGTATAAGTAGATGAAGTAGTAAGAAAGATAAAAATAAATGCTTTCCAATCACAATAAGATCCTTATATATTGGTACATACTTGGATAGAATTATTATTGTACTAACTAAACAATAAAACATGCAAATATAATGATATAATGAGATAAACTCATATATACCTATACCCATGTGGTAATATCCTTAGGTTGTTTATGACAACAACACGACAACAAAAAATTCACTAAATGAAAAAAAATAGTTTACAACTCAATAGAAATATAAACTCAAATACATCTACCATTCAGGACATTTGCTATAAAGACTCCTATGCTACCATCGCTACCTATCTCCGTAGCTACTGTGATCCTATGTTGAATCAAGATCTCTTTCATAACCCTACCACTACCTCATTGTAAGAACAATCGCTAACAATTAGTAACGTGGAATTTAAGTCTAAGTCTAAGTCATCTAAAGTATATGGACCTAAATAAGCAATCTAAGTTTTGTGTGTTAATTCACTTTTAATTAACCCAAACCCTGATAAAATTGTTTTTGCTTAAACGCTCTTGAATCATTAATACCAAAAAACCACTCAAGCTATTTGATAGTTCTAAAATAGACTATCAAATAATTAATCTTACATTTTTTTAATATGTTTATGTAAATATAGTTGAATGTAGGGTTGAGCATCGGTTCGAAACTACCAATTTTAAACCAATCTGAATCTGATCCAATCCGAAGCAAATTATAAATTATTCAATTTGAATCTGATCCAAAGCAAATTATGAATTATTCAATCCGAATCCAATCCGTTATAAATGTTGATCCGAAAAATGAAAAATTACATAAAATCAAAGAAAATTTATAATAAAAATATTTTCTAATAGTAACTAACAACATGATTAAAAATAGTTCAATAAAAATGATGTAAAAGAAAAAAAAAATTCAATATCAATTATATAATTTAACTCCAAATATCTATAGTTTTAATGTAAAGTTTAAAAATATTAAAATTCAAAGTACATCAAAATAAAATAAAACTTTTAAAGTGTGTTATTCACTACAAAGCTTCAATATGCGTTGGTTCTGAGATGATTCATTTAATGGAGCTTCTAAATCTCAACCCCTTTAAATCAACGGTCGTAGCATGGAGGTCGTGAATGCTATGCAATGTACAACAAAACGAGTACTAATTGCGCACGATGTTTGCCACACATGTTGTCTTTGTCTGTTTTCATCATTGAACTGTAAAAGAATACAGATGATAAATTTTTCTATAAATGATGGATCTTATAAATATAATTATATCTATATGATTATGCACCAGATAACAGATTAGGCAGCAAAATAGGCACTAATAAACCAATACCCTCTTTTTCCAAGAACATGTGTTCCAAATGCACGGGAGAAGTTCTGTAAGAATATTTGAAAAATGTATGTCCTTAGGTCTCTTGTTCAAGTTGGTTTACTTTGGAAAAAGTGAAGAATTATAGAGATAATATGGTTAGCTTCATCCCTGTCAAAAGTGAACTTATTTGAAGTAATGTTATTAATATCCTACTTTTGTACTTTTATTCTTCTTCTACCTCTCCCCTGAATATCTGATCCTCTTTCTAGCTTGAACTAACAAACTTCTCCTTTAGATACCACTTGAACTTAATGATGCCTTTGTATCTACAATTGATAAAGGAAATATTAGAACTATGCCAAATAGAAGCATGCTTGCAAATCCACATCCTACTTATGGAGCCCTTATACTCGGAGATGCTCTTAACATGCACCATCCATTGACTGGTGAAGGAATGACAGTGGCACTTTTTGATATTGTTGTCTTAAGGAATCTTCTTAAGGCATTGCATGACCTAAATATTACGGCTTCACTCTACAAATACTTAGAATCATTCTACACTCTGCAAGGTAAATCAGAATGTATAAGTTTATAAATTGAAAAACATAACTCCCAACAATAATAAACCGCAAAAACCAGACCACCACCTGAACCGACAGATCATACACACCAAAGAGAAGGTTTGTTCAATTAACCATGGAAAAAACAAACTATGAGACAATACTTATATAGAATCAATGAAATCATATCTTCAAAATCAAGTTGAAAACCAGCTTCATTAAAAAAAAAGGATCAAATTTTTTTCCCAAAGATGAGAACCCATATAACCCAAATTTGTACACACATAGACATGTTGTTAAATTTAATGTTCACACCTAAAAAGAAAAAAGTAACGCATAAAGCGCAAAGTGAAGTACCTAAACAAGAGCAAGATGGAATAGGCGCAAAGATCTAATGACGAGCTGTTAATTGACTAATTAAGAGTTCTTTCCAAACACATAATTCTTAATGAGAATATATTCATGAGTAGTGGCGAATTGAGCTAAGACCTGTGAATATCGTAAAAAGAGAACACCTAAAAAGGAAAAAATATTCAAAAATCAATCTCCTTGATTATCAACAAAATTGAAGGATAAAAAGGAAGAAAATCCAACACTAACTCAAAGAATATGAGATAGATTCGGAAGAAAAAGGCGAAAGAAAAAAACTTGGATCAATTAATTATGAATTGTTTGATCGATCTAATTAAATCTCAATCGATTTAGTGAAAAAATTAACTAATTTAGAAATAAGTAGATCAATTTAGTCATTAATCTCATCGATCAAGTTAATGCTTCGATTGATCTAGTCATATTAAAAATTAATTCAGCTTGATCGATTGACTATGAATTATTTGATCAATTGAGTTACTGTTTCGATCAATCTAGTCTTATTAATTAAGCAAGATCAATTGAGTTAATTCTTCAATCAAACTAGTCATATTAATCAAGCACAATCGATCTAGTCACCACTCGAATAATCGAGTGACCTATTTGAATAATGTTTTTATATATCTAATATGAAATCTAATATACAGGGGAACATAGGTATACCTAAGATGTGATCGTTGAGGCTTAATAGTTTCTTTGACTTGAAAATATTCTTGAAAGACACTCCTAAAAACTAATATTACATACAAATTTTTTATTTACAATTATTACCAACACTTACAAGCTTTATAACCTATTTACTTCTAGACACTAATATTGGCCAGTTAATTAGTTATTGATCTTCCCACTTTACTTAGTTTTAGTGTTACCCTATGGTCACACGTTCTAAAAATGGTTCCTTAAAACCAATACTCACATTCATTGTCTCAGTTGCTATTTTGCCTTAACTAAGTTTCTACATCGAGGCTTGTGGTATCAAGGAATGGGAAAAAGTTATGCAAAATGAGTTCAATTATCTTCTTATGAATGGTACATAGGATTTTTTGCCTTTCTTGATGACGTTAATCCTATTTGATGTAAATGGGTGTATAGAATATAGCTCAAGAGTCATAGCACTCTAGATAAATACAAGGTTCGTGTTGTGGCTAAGGGTTATAATCAAGTGAAAGATATAGATTACTCTGAAACTTTTTCTCGATTAGTGTAGCCACAAATAGTGTGAGTTGAGCTCAAATTTCTCTTACTATGTGTTGGGGCTTACGAGAGATCATTCAAACATAGGTAAGTAATGAGGTAAACCCAAATAAAACTACTATCCATATGATAACTTCCTTGGGTTGCTTATGACAATCACTTGGCAACAAAAAATCCACTCAGCAATAAAATAATTTTAACATTGATAGAAATAAAACCACTAATACCACTATTAGTCGGGACCTCTATTCAAACTATCTATTGCTACCCTCACTTGGTATGAAATAGCCTAGTTTGACACACAAACCCAACTTTCCTCCAATGCCAACACTACCCAATATGGTGAGAAAAAAAATAGTAGATGAATAATGTGTAAAGTGAATAAACAATCAACCTTAAGAACCACCTTCAATCATGAACAAACAATAACCACTTTGAGAAACACTTTTAATCACAAGCACAAATTATCTATAAGGGATATTTATTCAACCACATATCTCACACAACAAACGATTTGAATAACACAAGCAACCACTTCTTACACATAACCAAAGTGGGAAACATATTCAATCTTTTATCGTACATAACCAAAGATAAGAAAAATCAACCAATTCAAATTAATCCACTCTCAAAGTAGAGTTTTCACAAATTTCATAAAGTAGTTAACCATACTATTTTATGCTCACACTGATGTATCTAATTATTGAAACACTTTCAAGGTAATTAGTGAAGATAGAATTCAAAATGATTGATAATTTTGGCAAAGTTTAAGTAGTTTTTTTTAATTAATTGCAACAATTAATCGGGGGTATTTATAGAAGGAATACTAACAGATAGACCAAATCAACGAGGCCTCACCTTAGGTCTTTTTCAACCACCTCATTGAGGGTCCATATAAGGGTCTGACGAAGCACTTGTCGAGGATCTCATTGACTTGCTAAAAATCACATTTTTTTATCCGAAAATTGTTGAGTAATTTTCATAAATATTTTCACCCAAATAAACCCAAAATTTACCACTCACGGTCTAACATGCATACTAAACAACTAACCCTATGTTGTGTGAAAAATATGCTTTCAATCACAATGTTCCTAACTATGCATGTATGTGCATTACAGATCTACAATAACCAACCATATACAGAGGGAGATAGAACACTGAGCAAGATAGACTTTGTGTTTTGCATACTAAAAGCCAACACAAAGGAATATAGTACAACTAGACTTATAAGTACTGATCATCAGTCACTAACCTTACACCAAGGAAGACAAAATAATAAGTCAAAATAAATAGAATGTGTTTTGCACATAGGAATTCCAACAAATGCATAAGGGATTTACAAGACTTATAGAGAAATATTTCACTCAATAACTCAAAAATTTTCAATCTAATAGAGGTGGGGAATTTATTTTTCTCATTACAATCCTTGATTTTTTAGGTATAATTCATACAAAACCTTGTCTTTATAGCTCTAAGCAAAATAAGATGGTTGAAACTCAAAATAGGAGAATGGTTGAGAGAGGGTTAGCTCTTCTATTACAATCTGGTCTTACACCTAAATATTGGTTGTATACCTTTTTTTTTGTGATTTTTACTTTGAATAGACTTCCTTCTAAGACTTAAAATTTTAAATTCCCTAAGTTTCTTTATTCTAAGAATTTTGACTTTTAGTTCCTCCAAACCTATAGTTCTTTGTGCTTTCCATGTCTTATATTATATAATGCATATATGTTGCAACCTAGGTCCTTGCTCTATGGGTTTCTTAGGCATGCACCTCAATAAAAAGGTTTCCTTTGTCATAACACCTACTCTAGTGGGCGTATATATACTAGTGGCCATGTTCTTTTTAATGAAACTCTATTTCCTATGTTACAATATTCTTCAATGTCTCTTTTGTCAAATATTGAACAAGTCAATTTTGTGTGTTAATTATTTCATTTCTCGCTATCATTTAAGCCTTGCACATAGTCCAAATGTCTTAGTACCTATATCTAAGTACTACACCTACCATTATATCTAGTTCAACTTCTGATCCTATACCAGCTCCTATTACACTTTGTCTTGATCAACTACACCTTCTACTCCTATATTGGAACAAGAGTCACCCTCAAATTAAATATCGATGACATACAATACTATTTTAGAATCTATTGATCTACTTCCATTTTTCATTCCCTTGATATATCTCCATCTACATATGACACAACACGTTAACTAATGAAAGTCAAGGAGCATCAGCGAATGATCAATAGCTTGTTTCCATTGGGCTCATTAATCAATAATAAAGCAATTGGACAAGGAGCAAGCATATGCTTATTTACAAGCTACTTGAACTACTTTGGCATGAAATAAAATAAATTACCAAATAAAATTCGAATTTAGAAAGTTTCATTGAGCAATTATCAATATATTTTTCATTTGATATCCAATAGAGATGAAACAAATTGTGTTACAAATCTTATTCAATGTGCTAAAGTATTCAAAGAGACAATATTTTTTGTAATTTGGAAGTTTACTAGGTTAAAAATGGCTTTCAAGCAATGCCCAAGAATTTTTCAAATAATTAGTTTTCTTAGTTTCTTAGTTTATTTGGTAGGTCTAGTATTTACTTTATTTCATAGGAATTTTTGTTTGATTTCTAATAATAGCATTTTGTGTTTTATATCTATGATTTATGTTATAATTTACAAGAGTTTTCTCTTTAATTCTTTTGAGAACTTTATCAAACTCATCAAGAGTAATTCTTGTGGAATTTATCTTGGAATTATCACTCATATCTCTACCTGTTCTAAAGTGTGGCATCTAAAACATCATTCTTTAATACCAAAGTTTATATCTCGTTATTGGTAATGGGTCATACTCCTCCTTTTCATTATCTTTACAATCTAATTTATAATGTTACTAGTTAAGAGATCAATATTTATCTTCGAGTCTCACTACTTAAGCTGAGATTCATATCATTTTCCTTATGCCTTTAACCATAACTTTACCTATTTACTTCTAGACACTAGTATTGCCCAGTTGGTTATTGATCTTCCCCCTTTACGTGGTTTTAATGGTACCCTATAGTCATATGTTTTAAAACTAGTTTCTTAAAACCAATACTCACATTCATTATCTTAGTTGCTATTTTGTCTAAACCAAGTTTGTATATCGAGGATTGTGGTATCAAGTAATAAGAGAAAGCAATGCAATATGAGTTCAATTATTTTCTTGCAAATGCTATATGGGATTTGTTACATTGCCCAATGATACTAATCATATTTGATGTAAATGGGTGTATAGAACATAGCTCAAGAGGGTAGCACTCTCGATAAATATAAGGATCATGTTATGGCTAAAGGGTATGATCAGGTGGAAGGTATAGATTACTTTGAAATTTTTCTGCAATTGGGAAGCCACAAATAGTGAGTTTTCTCAAATGTACTCTTACCATGTGTTGGAGATTAAAGTAGCTTGATATGAAGAATGCTTTCTTGTATAAGGATTTAAAAAAGGTTATGTATATGAAGTAGCCACAATAGTTTTAAGACTAAACTCATCCCAAATGGGTGTATAGATTGAAAAATTCTTTGTATAGCATTAAGTGAGCACCTAGAGCATGGTGTTCTAGATTACTTGAGTTCCAACTTATGAATTCAAAGGCTAACACCTCCTTGTTTGTTAGATTGATTGAAGATCATTTAACTATCATACTAATGTATGTTGGTGACATAATAGTGATAGGTAGTGATAAAGTCTATTTGCTAAAGCTGGTTGGTTTACTTAATAAGAAATTCTCATGAAAAGATCTTGGTTCGTTACACTTTTTCAAGGCATTCAAGTTCAAAGGTCATATGACCAGATATACTTGTCTTAGGAGAAATACCTCACTACATTGATTCACAAAGCTGGTCTTGAGTCATCAAAGCGTTTGGCTACCTTAATGTGTTCTTCCTCAATGTTATCAAAGTATGTTCTTCCTCAGTATTTCCAAAGAATGTTGGAATTGTGTTTCAAGATGGCACATTTTTTATAAGTATTGTAGAAATGTTACAATATTGTGATATCACGAGGCTTAAGATTACCTATGTAATCAACAAGTTGTGTCAATTATTGTACTCTCCCCCAAATTCTCACTGGCTTGTAGCTAAAAGTGTTTTAAGGTATTTCAAAGGTATAGTTTTTCATGGCATATTATTTAATAGAATAGATGTCTTGGGACTTATTGGATTTATTGATACTGACTGGACTAGCTATTTCGATGACTGTCAAAGCACGAAAAGGTATTACATATACTTTGGAGATAGTATCATTTTTTTGTCATCCTCTAAACAAAAAGTTGTAGCACCATCTAGTGTTGAAGTAGAGTATAGAGCACACAATATAGCTTATGTATAAATCATATAGTTGCACCCATTGTTGAGTGAATTGAAGTTTGTTGAGCCATACAAGCCTATCTTGTTTACAAATTCCATTATTTCAAGTTTCTTTCCTTACATGATAAAATGAAGCATGTATATATTTATTTTAATTTTATTAGAGATTTAATAATGAATGGAAAATTAGATGTAAGGTTTACACATTCGGAAGAAGAAGTAGTTGATGTGCTCACTAAGCCTCGAAGTGAAAACATACCTTTTCCTTTAGAAACCAAGCTCATGGTTTTTCCTTCACCATGAGTCTGAGAGGTGGTGTTGATTAGTGTACACATAGTTTTACCTAAGCATATGCCTTAACATTTAGTTGTAATAGGTTTGAATAAGTGAGCCATTGAGTTGTTAACAAAGTTGTTATAACCGAGTGTACTAGCAGTACTATAAAAGGCTATTGTTAGTTGTATAAACATTAGGAAATATAATCCCAGTTTCTTCCTTGTCAAAGCATTCTAGGAGGGATTGTAACCTCGTGAAAGTTTTTCATAAAAGGTTGGATACATTAATTTTGGTGACTAGATCAAGTAATATCCTAAGTATTAATTTGATCAATATAGTAATAACTTTTTCATTTTGACTAATTTGATATCTTATAATTTTTCCAATTGGGGATATGTAAATTTTTATATGAGTAGATGTTAAATTAGTCAAATTGGAAAATTGAAATATTAAATTAGTAAAAATGGAAAACTTGGAGTACTAAATTAGGAAAATTAATTTTGAGGACTAAGTCGATCCATTAAAACAATTTGGTAGTAAATTGATCATTTAATCTATTAATTATTACATCAAAATTTGAAAATGTTTATATGTTTATTTTGGATCCTACTTAGAAAGAAAACAAAGACCTTTCTTTTTAAGAAAAAATCAAACACTAAAAATAATGAAACTTTATGCTTTAATTATTTACGAGAAAGTGACTATAAAAGTCCTCTACTTATTCTAAAAGTGATATTTAGGTCAAATATTTATTTTTTGTAACAATTTATTCATAGTGTTATGAAAAAAAATGACTACAGAAGGACAAATAATTTTTTTATGTTTTTATTTATTTATTTATTTTTAATTCTTTCAGTTATAGTTTATTTAAGTTATGATAGTCTCTATCTAATGTTATTGAAAAAATCAAAAAATTACATTTGTTTTTACACAGTCACTTTTTCATAACAATAAAACTAAATTATTTAAAAAAATAAATGCAAAATCTAAGTCTCATTTTTTTAATAAGTAAAGGATCCCGATGGTATTTTTTTCATTTTTTTAAAATTGAAATACTTATGAACTTTTCATTAATCATAGAAAAGTGTAAGTTTTTATTGTTTTAGATTTACTATTTTTTCCTAATTTTGCGTATGAATATGCACTTTAACTTATTCTTTTAATTCATTAATCATATGAATATTACTGCTTATCGGGGTGAGCAACAGATCAAAACTACCTATTATTCATTAATATAAATCTAATTCGATCCAAATCATATTTGAAGATTTTCAATCCAAATCTAATCCAATGATGTAATCAATCCAAACCAATCTGAATTTGAGTAGATTAGATTTTTTGGATCAATAAGATCAAATGTATAAAATATGGTATATACAATATTTAAATTTTAAATAGATATAAATCTAGTAAAGTATATTATTTATAATCACAACTGAGAAAATGAAGAGAATAAGAAATACATTTGAATAATTGTTAAATAATTATAGAGATTTACATTTATATTTTTTAATCTAAAATAATAATTTAATCGTAATTGTAATATATATATATAATATTTAAATTTAAAATATTATAAAATAAAATGTGTGTTTACCTAAAATTCTAATAGTAATTATGATCGGATCAAATTGTAGTAATCATAAAATCCATCGATCTTAATCCAAATGGATTATATGCCTTGCTATTTGAATGCGATTTTGATTATAAAAATTTTCAATGCGGTTCAATTTGAATCCGATAAATTAAATCAAATTTATTAATTTAGGTACATTTATCGAATCATTCGCTCACCCTTAACTGCATGTACCTATAGATATGATAACATATTAAACAACATATCTGTTCAGGACCAATTTGGTTCCTTACTCATGCAAATGTTAGTTATTTTAGTGAAAATCAAGAAAAAATAAGTTTAAATTTTAACAAAATTATTAAATACAATTAAATTGACCATGATGAGCAATTTTATCGTTAAATTATGTTGATAATGTTATAAACATAATGATTTTAAACTATATATTCAATTTATAAATAATTTTAAATTCTATCAATTTTACTAAACAAAAGGTAATGGAATGAACAACAAGTATCCCAAAATCAAGAGGTTAAATTTATTAATTATTTTAAAATATAATATAGTAGCTAAAAAGTATTTAGCCTTTTTTAAAAGAAATTCCAAAGTCTATCATGAATAATAACCAAGAAAAAAGTAGTATAATTTTTATTATTTATATAGTTCCTCTCTTGAGTTCAAATCTTCAATTTTTTCATATCACACCAAATTAGATAAAATTAATTGTATTAATTCTCATAGCTCTCATATTTCGTTTGAGCGCGATGGGAAATGAATAGAATATAATTCACATATTTGTAAGGTTGAAAATTTGTGTGAGTTAAACCAATTTGAGTTGACTTCTAACCTAACTCAAATTGGTCTAATTCCAATTCAATTCAAATTTAATTTGAACCGATAAAGGTGAGCATAAACCTAAACTGAACACAAACGAGCTGACCAAAATGGACCAAACTAGCTCGAATTGTTAATTGATTCTTTTTAGTAGTTAGTTGAACTTTTTTTATAAATCAAAAAAATATGTTTAATGATTAAAGCTCATTATCTCAAACAAAATTACATGAAATATCAAAAATTAAGTAAATAATATTACAACAACTATTGTTTGGATAAAATAATAAATTAACATTTAATGAATAAATCATACACATAACAAAGTTTATAGAATAATATAACTCATCACATACACCTGTTATATTACAATATTAATTAATAAGCATTTGAGCCACATCTTATGTGTCCCTCATCACAAACTACTATAATAGGGCGTGAAAGTATATGTTTCATTCTCATATCTATTTTGATAAATTTGACCATAATACTTTTTCTTTTCTTGTGGAATATTATGAGAAACCAAAAGGAGAGTCTCAAAGTGTACCCATATCTATAATCTTTTTGATACCATCTTTTTCTTCTAATAATTTAGAATGATTTTTTTTATTTTCCTCTAGTGTGTTTTCTATTACATTAGCAATATAATCTCTATTCACCTCCATATTACTTTTTTCACTTAAATTGAAACATGTTTGTAAGTTAATAACCAAAAACTAAAACAATAAATTAATTAATTACTAAAAAGTTAGAACACACAATATAGATTTATCATGTATAATAAGACACTTTTGTTCTAAGTGCACAACTAGCTCTCTCTTGAAGAATACAGATTTACCAACAATAGCTCACAAGTTATGAATGTAGTACAGTACTTACTAATATACCCTATTTTCAAACCATAATTTGCTAATTGTTTTTACATTATTTTTTTCCTTTGGGTTTCTAATACTAAAATTTCATTTGTAGTTGAGTTTGTTAATATGAATATACAAAATGAACAAGTTATGGCTTATTCAAAATCGGTATGAATTTTATCATAATGACTTTCTATTTATTTTAAAAGAAAATACGTTTCTTGTAAGAATTACGATAGGATATGTTGGTCCAACTAATGTGGGCCATCCACAAAGAAAAAAAAAGAGGGAAGAATAAAGTCTCTGGCGCGCCGAAAGAAAAGGAAGAAAAGAAAGAAAAGGAAGAAAAGAAAGAAAAAAAAGTCAAAAATCTCTCCGTGTAATCCGGAGAGAAAGATGAAGTTTTGGCTATATAAAGCCTTAGCTTCAATCTCAAATAGATCAGAAGCGGTGAAAACAAAAAGAGAGTGAGAGAGAGTTTCTGAGAAATTTTGAGAGAGAAATTAAGAGAGCCAATTTGTGAAGTTTTATCCACAAAATCAAGATACATATTTGTTGTATTTTTTGAGAGATCCACCAAGGTGAAGTGTGTAATCCCATCTTATTATAGTGGAAGTTTAAGTGGCCTACAACTCGGGTGTGGTTGTTACTTTCATTTTGAAAAGGTTTTCCACGCTAAAATCGTGGTGTCATTTTTATTCTATTTTGATTTGGGAAATTATCCTGGGTGTGTGGAATTTATTTCTTTAAAACCATCCATTTTTCCCAACAAAGTGGTATCAGAGCCAAGTTATTTTTAGTAAGAGAGTGTACACATATACAGTACTATTCATATATACTGTATTGTACTATTCACGGGTACTATTCACGGGTACTATTCACGGGTACTATTCACGGGTACTATTCACGGGTACTATTCATTGTCAGAAAAGTATCAAGTTCGGCGAAACACAGTATTTGGCACGATTCAAATGGAGGAAAGCACAGGTAATATGATAAAATTAACCGCATTTAATTATGCAATTTGGAAGCCGAAGATGGAGGATCTTTTATACATTAAAGATCTATGGAAGCCAATTATAATGCCAAAGGAGAAAGAAGTGTGCTGCTCAAATCAGACAATGGATCGACAAAAGCATTTTTCAAAATTTTGCTAATGAACACGACGCTTATGTTCTTTGGCAAAAGTTGGAGAAAATGTATGCGAGGACAACCGCACAAAATAAAGCAAATCTGATGCGACGATTAGTCAATTTGAAGTATAAAGACTAAGCAAGATCGAACATATGAGTGAGTTTCAAGGCATTGTAGATCAACTCAACTCTATGAAGATGATTTGTAGAAGACGGTACAAGCGTTGTTGATGTTGAGTTCTCTACCAAAATTTGGGATACTCTAGTTGTGTCGCTAGCAACTCATTGCCTCACGACGGTAAGCTTACCATGGATATGGTAAAAGACGAGAATGTTAAACGCGAAGAGTCTCGGACGAAAAGATGAAGGCTATACTCCCGACATCAAGCGCTTTGTCATGCGTAAACAAGGCAAGCAAGAATGGCATGGAGAAGTAAAAGTAAAAATCCCCGTAACCAAAGTCAACAAAGGAGACGGTCGAAGTCTAGATCAAGGTATGACATGAAGTGTCATGTCATTGCGCTGGACACTTCATTCGAGAATGTAGAAGGTTAAAGGCGGAATAATCCGTAAATCAAAGTAGAAACCCGAACAAATGACACCACAACTGCCATCAAGAAGTTGTCATCGTCGAGATCTTGATTATGTCAATCTTGCATGCCAAGACACTACTTCAGTAGTTGACTCAGTGCGCTTCCTATCATGTTACCTCACGACGGGAATTCTTCTCAACCTACACTCAAGGTGATTTTGGACGTGTGAGGATGGGAAATGATGATGCATCAAAATTGTCGGCATTGAAATATTTATCTAGAGACTAATCTTGGATCTGATTACTTCGAAAGATGTGAGGTATGTTCTCGATATCCGCCTCAATTTAATCTCTACCGGTATGCTTGATAATGATGGATACAATAATTATTTTATGGTGGAGGAAAGTGGAAGCTCACCGAAGGCAATGCGGTAATAGCTAAAGGCAAGAAAGATACATCACTCTACATCACGTAAGCCAAAATGTGTAGAGGAGAAGTAAATGCCACACAAGGAAAGAAGTTTCTACCGAGCTATGGCATGTCGACTCTAGCCACATGAGTGAAAAAGGTCTCGAAATTCTTTCCAAAAATGAGTTCTTGCCAGGAATGAAAGGTACACCCTTGCAACCATTGTTGATCTGACATGGAAAACAACATAGAGTTGCATTTCGTAGTCTCACACCACATCTAGAAAGGAAAATATTCTAGATTTAATACACACGATGTCTCCGTACAACGAAGTTGTAAGTCATTAGGAGGTGTCACTATTTTGTGACCTTTATCGATGACCATTCAAGAAAAGTATGGACTTTTGCTTTGAAAACTAAAGATCAAGTAGCATGAAGTTTTCAAGCCGTTCCATGTAAAAGTGGAGAGAGAAGCGGCGCACGCCTCAGTGTGTACGTGCGTATAATGGTGAGTATCGTGGACCATTCGAAGAGTAATCAGGTTTTGGCATCAGTGGAAAAATCAAGCATTAAAGACACCTCAACACAATCTGTCGCAGAGAATGAACAAAACCATCTATGAAAGAGTCGGATGTATGCTCTCAAATGCAAAGCGCCAAACACCGGGGGAGGCAATGCGGACAGTAGTCGATTTAATCAACCTTTCTCCATCAGTTCCACTGAACTACGACGTACCGGAAAGAGTTTGGACGGGGAGAGACGTTTCTTACAAACACTTGAAAGTATTCGGCTGTAGAGCATTTGCTCACATCCCAAGAGATGAGCGGTCCAAGTTGGATGGAAAAGCGAAACAATGTATCTTTATGGTATATGCCCATGAAGAATTTGGCTACGTACTTTGGGATCCTATTAACAAAAGGATTGTCGTAAGCAGACGTGATATTTCTTGAAGACCAAACAATCGAGGACTTTGAGAAATCGAGAAACCACGAGATGAAATTCCGTTAATGCGGACCCGGCCTCTCCACCAATAAATCCCGATGACGGGGAGTCACACCAGATGCGATGATGTCAATCCACTGCACCGCGATTCGGAACGAACAAGTCTCCGAACAAGTCCAAGTAAGGCTGCAAGGGATCTGCACCCGGAGACGACAACCTAGTCGTATATATTCTGCTAACGAGTATGTGATGCTCACCAAGAGGGAGAATCAAAGACTTATGACAAAGCTATCACCGATCAACATAAGAGTGAAGCTTAAAGCCGTACGAGGAAGAAATGAAATCTCTGCGTGAGAACCGCACATTTGATGAAACTACCACATAGGGAAGAAAAGCTCTCAAGAACAAGTGGGTGTACGAGAATCAAAAGTGAAGAAGGCAACAACCACGCTATAAAGCAAGATTGGTCAGGAAAGGATTCGACGAAGAAAGGCGTTGACTTCGATGAAATATTCTCACCAAGGGTTAAAATGTCTTCAATCCGAGTTGTTCTTGGTTTGCGACTAGTCTTAATCTGAAGTTGAACAACTTGATATAAAGACTCCAGATTCTTACATGGTGATCTTGATGAAGAAATCTATATGGAGCAGGGAAGGTTTCAAGTCAAAAGCAAAGAAACGTTGGTATGCAGACTAAAGAAAAGCTTGTATGGTCTGGAAAGCAAGCACCAAGGCGGTGGTACAAAAAGTTCGACTCATTCATTGAGAAAAATGAATACAACAACGAATTTTACCATCACTCGCCTTCGTCAAGAAATTCTCTCGATGGTGATTTTATTATTCTTTTGCTTTATGTTGATGATATGTTAATCGTGGGTCAAAATATTGACAAGATTAACAAGTTAAAGAAGGAGTTGAGCAAGTCCTTTACAATGAAGGACTTAGGACACACAAACAAATTCTTGGCATGACGATTACCGTAATAGGCAAAAGCAAAAGATCCGCTTTCCCAAAAACGGTATGTTGAAAAAGTTCTTGAAAGATTCAACAGTAGCAAAGCTAAAACTCGTTAGTTGTCCACTTTGCAAGCCAACTTCAAACTTAATGTGAGTCAATGTCCCTCGCGAGGAGGATAAATCGAGAGATGAGCAAGGTGCCTTATGCATAGGTTAGCGCTGGCGCCTAATGTACGCTATGGTATGTACTAGGCCGGACATTGCACATCTTTGTTGGCGTGTGAGGCCGATTCACTATCAAATCTGGAAAGGAACATTGGCAACACAAATGGATACTGTATCTTAGAGGAACCTCCGGTCATTGTTTATGCTTTGGTAATAATAAACTCGTATTAGAAGGATATACGTATTCGGATATGGTACAGCGAGATACGAGAAAGTCTATATCTGGGTACCTAATAACATTTGAAGAGGGAGCTGTTTCATGGAAATCATGATTACAAAAGTGTATTGCCTTAAGTACCACAAAAGCAGAGTACATTGCAATCATTGAATGTTATAAGGAGATCATGTGGATGAAAAAGTTCCTACAAGAATTGTATCAGAACCAAGAAAATTATGTTCTTTATTGCCACAGTCAAAGTGCAATTCATTTTAGCAAGAACCCAACCTTCCACTCAAGGTCCAAACACATTGGACGTAAGGTATCATTGGATTCGTGATGTGTTGGAACATAAACTCTTGAAAGTTGAAAAGATTCATACCCAATGATAACAGGCGAGATATGATGACAAAGACCGTGACTAGAGAAAAACTTGTTATCTCAGTAGAAAGATTGCGAGTATGGAAGAGCCATGTCCCACATAAGGTGGAGGGAGATTTGTTTGGTCCCAACTAATGTGGGCCATCCACAGAAAAAAAAAAGAGGGAAGAATAAAGTCTGCAAGGCCGAAAAGAAAAGGAAGAAAAGAAAGAAAAGGAAGAAAAGAAAGAAAAAAAAAATCAAAAATCTCTCCGTGTAATCCTGAGAGAAAGATGAAGTTTTGGCTATATAAAGCCTTAGCTTGATCTCAAATAGATCGGCTTTGAAAACAAAAAAGAGAGTGAGAGAGAGTTTCTGAGAAATTTTGAGAGAGAAATTAAGAGAGCCAATTTGTGAAGTTTTATCCACAAAATTGAAGATACATATTTGTTGTATTTTTGTGAGAGATCCACCTGAAGGTGAAGTGTGTAATCCCATCTTATTATAGTGGAAGTTTAAGTGGCCTACGGGTCCCGTGGTTGTTACTTTCATTTTTGAAAGGTTTTTCCACGCTAAAATCGTGGTGTCATTTTTATTCTATTTTGATTTGGGAAATTATCCTGGGTGTGTGGAATTTATTTCTTTAAAACCATCCATTTTTCCCAACAGGATATAAGATGAAATAAGTTTCTTCAATTTAAGTTTTTGACCTAAATTGTAAGTTCTATCCTGTAATAACTTCATTTTTTATTTTTATTTTGAGCTAACTCGTTAGCTCAAACCCAATTAAATTTTTCAATTTATTTGAGTTAGTTTAAATTTAATCTAAATTTAATTCGATTAATATTCCATTCGAAGTGTACAGCTCGACTTCGATTTGATTAATTCCATTTGAATAATTTAGCTATGATATAAGTTATCATATTCAGTTTGACATTTTGGTCATTGGAAATCAAAAGAACCCAAAAAGTTTTCAGCCTACGCATGAAATTGCTATTGCTCCAGCCTCGTATGGAAAGAGAATTTTGGTTCTATATTTGTTTTTCCTATTTCGCCGCCACCAAGAATTAAGCTAAATGCTCGTATTCCCATTCATGATTGTAATCCCATTTTAAGCTATATTATTAACTTATCAGATCATCACCACCATAAATAATTGCAATAAAACTTTAATAAAAAATTCGTCTAAGAAAAGAAAGAGATAATAGATGGGTTCGATATCTTATTGGTATATTTTTTAACCAAAAGTTACATATATAGATTTATATTCTCGAAATAAAAAAATAGTATTTTTTTCATTTATTTTAAGGTCTATAAATAATCCAATTTCATGTTATTTAAAATACGTGTTACTTTATTAGTAAAATTATTTAATAAAAGTTACGATGTGAGTCCATATCTTCATAATCCAATTTTATGTTATTTAAAAGAGTGTTATTTTATTAGTAAAATTATTTAATAAAAGGTACAATGTAGGTCCATATCTTCATAGCACTATACTAATAATACATATATTTAATTTTAGATATAATAGGATCTAAAATTAATATTTAATTAAAATTTTCAACATCTAACACACATCAACAAAAAATTAAGGGAAAATTCATCTTTAAAATAATTAAAGAAAAAAAATTTATTAAAACATTATTAACAAAAAAAATTTAGTTGATCCTAAAACTAAACGAAATCACAAAAAAACTGAGAGTAAAAAAATTAGAAAAAATCAAATTGTATTGAAGATGGTTTTGAGAGAAAACTTAAAAGGGGATGAATGGTTTTGAGATAAAAACATATGGCTTTTATTTGGTACTAAAACATCTAAGTATAGTAGAACACTAAGTTACAAAAATAGAAAGAAAAAAAAGACATGCTTAGAAAAAGTGAACAATCCAAAAATCAATAGGAATGCTAACTATAGATATTACTCTAGTCAAAATGATACATATAAATCAAGAGTCTTAAAAACAAATAAATAATATACAATATACAAATATACATGACACACTATAACAAGAAACAAGTACAAAGAAAAGAGGAGACAACATTTAAGTATTTAGGTTTGAAAAACAGACTTCAATTTTCTCAAAAAGACATCAAAAATAAAAGATAAAGAAGATTATACATAAGATGAACACTAAATGGCAAGAAACAAAATAAAAACCATATAAGACATACAATGTAACAAAGAGAATAACATAATAAATCATAAGAGGTACAATATATATATGATATAACATATGAATAACATAAATACAAGAAGAAATATCTTAATACTTTGGTACTATATAAAATCATATAATGTGATACTCACGTAAAACGATATCGAAAAAATGATAAGTTGAAGACTGAGTTTGCCCTTAATTGTTTACCCACGTGTATATTACATGTTAAAATATTAAATTAAATCTTAATATTTAATTACTTGTAAATTAAATATAAAAACTATTAGTGTATTGCTACAAATATATAGATCCACCTGCATACATTTTGTTCAATAGGATTAATGTACTAACCCATATAAATAGCACAATTACCCTTTGTTTATATCACATGTGTCAAACATGTGATGATTTAAAATATAAAATTAGACTATTTATATATTTTAATTTAATATGAGATTATTATTATACAACTTTGAGAATATGAATTATAAATATCTTTTGGTTAAAAACCAAAATGGTACTAATAAAGTAACAAACTTAATAATAAGTTATTTAATTACTTTCTACGTAAATTAAATCTTCACTGCCATGACTGCTGTTTAATTCTGTCTCATATGAATATTTTACCGAAGGTAAAAGAATGGAAATAATACAATTGAGTAGGTGATATTTTTTTTTATCTTGAAAGGAAACGATATCATTAATAATCAGATTCATTACAAATTATGGCTGAAAATTGTTGGCATATCATACATTTTGGAATAAAAGCCTTAACAAAACTAACAGAAGCCCATTTAACTAAATAGTGAGCGGCAAAATTTTCACTTCTATAATCCAAGAAGCAGTAATTATGGTAAAAAAATTCAATTACTGTTTAGATTGGTTTTTGAAAATCTATGCCTCCTAAGATATAATGAAATCATCATGCATTAAGGACTTAATAACATTTTGGTTATTACATTCCAAATAAACAGTTTTGTAATTTTTTTTCCAAAGCCACTTGAATGGAGAAAAGTAAAGCATCACCTTCACCTAACTCAGCATAAATACTCGAAGAGAACTTGTCTATTGGAATCTCTTATAATAACAACTACACTAAGATTATTTTTGAAAATGGCTGTATCAAAGTTTATTTTGAAAGCTCATTTAGGAGGTTTCCTCCAAGAAATAGGTGGCAGTAGAGATGGTGTGAGTCTTCAATCAATATATCAGAAAAATAGTTGTTTCTCAAAGTAAAATTAAGAACATTTTGGAAAGTAGAAAATCTGAGATCTAAATTGGATCAATGAGATTCAGATTAAGAGATTTGAAATTAAAGTTAAGATCATTTCTAATTTTCTAAATGTCTTCCAAAGAAAGAAAGATAGCAAGGATGAATTCAACATGAAATAATCTAATAAGAATACAGTTGTTATTAGATCAGAAGATTTATTTAAAAGGACCATCCAAAGAGAGAAAAGTAAAATCTTTTGACTTGGAAGTAAAAGACCAATTTTTCCAAATAGAAATGATCTTTGACAGAAAATATGGGTAGATATTCAGGATGAAAGTGACAAAGAGAGCATAAAACAACAAATAAAAGAATCATCACAATAATGTTACATCTAGTAGGAAGAAAATTAGAATAAAGTAACAAATATCAATAGATTTACAAACTCTAATATTGATACAAGCTCCCATATTTAATACCTTTATGGAAGCACAAATGCCTTCTAGATGAAAGAACCTGAAGGTCTCACAACATAATCAAGAAAATCATTAGGCTAACCATATTCATTATAAAACATTTGAACCCAAGACTTGTTATCATTATTAAGAAATTATCATCCTAATTTAAAGATAAGACTTAAATTGATGTCTTCAAGTTTACGAAATCTTAAACCTCTAACATTTTTAAGAAGATACAAATGATCCTAGTTTCTTAAGCCAAAAATCTAGAATTATTCTTCTTAGAGCAAGAACCCCACCAAAATTTTCTTACAATGACATCTCCTTTTTCACATAAATTTAGAAAATTTTAATGTCATCATAGAATAAGTTGGTATGAAAGAATAATATATTTAATATAAATCACTTTACCAACTTTTGATAACAATTGAGACCTCAAATATAATTATCTTTCTTTGAAATGAGTGTATCAATGATTCTTTTAAATTCTCTACTTCTTTGTCTGTGAAGAAAAAGATTGTGACCAAGAAATTTAACACCTCCTGAAGCCTCTGGGTACCCTAAATGATTCTAAAATTGTTATCTTAGGTGTCCAAAAACATTTTTTGAATAAAAGATACAAGATTTAGATAAATTAATCTTCTGGCATAACCACGTAAAATATTTGAGCATTTATGGATGAATAATACTAACTTTTGAAAAATTAGCTGACAAAAATGAATTAAATCATCGGCATACAATAAGTAGGTTATAGCATGCCATTTTTAGTAATTTTAATCGCAAGGAAATCTAAATTAGATTTTACAGAAAGAATTAATCAATTTAAAGATTCAGCTCCAATAATAAACAAATAGGGAAATAACTTATCACCTTGTCTTAAACCTCTATTAGGGATGATGTTATCAAAGGGAATACCACTAAAAAGTAAAAAAATAAGACACTATATTGAGACATATATAGATAAAATTTCAAATTTATTCTAAAATCCAATAAGTGTCAGAATTCTAATAATGAAATTGCACTTCATCCTCTCATAAGCTTTTTGAATATATATTTTAATACCCATTAAGCTACTTTTCCTTAATTTTCTTTTAATAGTATGAACAAATTTTGGAGCAATAAAACATTTTAGAAATCAATTTACTAGAAATGAAAGCAAATTAAAAAGGTGAAATAAATTTATTAAGATAACCACGGATCTTATTGGACAAAATTTTAGAAATGATCTTGTAGACAACATTGCAAAAATTAATGGGACAAAATTGATTAACTTACTAAGTATTATTAACTTTTTCAATTAAAATAATGAAAGTTTATTTATAATTGGATTAAAAATTCTAGTTTTGAAAAAATCTTCAACAAGACTTACTAAACTTTTGCCCCAAATATCCTAGTAGTTCTTATAAGCCAAGGAAGGAATACCAAAAGCACTATTTTGATTTCATCCTGTTGGTCTCTTAAAAGAACATCAATGTGCAAGTATACACGGTATAAGTAATAAGTGATAAATAATATATTTTTGCATGGAGATTTGTTACTAATCTTTGTTAAGTACTAAAATTGTTTCAACCTAATTTTATCCAAAAAATTAATATTTGGATAGAGTTTAACTAAACTAATTTTAAATAATAATATATGAGATTAAGATTTGAAGAAAACTCTAGGGTTGCAATTTTTCCAAATTAATCCACTTGAATCATATTATTTTCTCTCAATTTATGTTGTCGCATTTAATTTGTCAACCAAGAACTTCTAATTTATCCACATGTCTCTTCCGATAACAAATACACACATCTCGTTAAAATAATTCACTATATTCCTATGAGAATTAAATTTACCAAAGATTCATTAAGCTCAAAGTTCTCAATAGCTACACAAAAATTCTATCCACTAGCAAAACACAAAAATTCTTTTTCTAAGTTCGTTAGGGTTCACATATCAGATCAATTGATTAATCTTCCAACAATCATAGGCATTAAGCACAAATAAAATAAACAAATTAAAAGCAACATCTCATAAATCATTCAAAAACAATTAATTCAAGCTTCATAATGTAAGTTACATTGTAACCCTAGAACAAATAATTTAGTTCATAGCAAATATTGAAATTACAATCCAAAAATATTTAGACATTTTAGAGAAATTAAATTAAAAGAAAAAAGAGATTAAAAAAAACTCTTTCACGATTCCTTAGTGAAAAAATGGAGTTCCTCCATTTTTCTTCTTCTTTGCTTTCTGCCTTCTCTGTATTTTTTTACTTAATAAAACCATCTCAAAAACCAAAAAATGGCTTCTGCTTGTTCTTTGTACCATTTTTTAGAGACAGAGTAACACAAAATATATCCTCTCCTCTCTCAAAAAATACACTAAAAATATTTTTCAAACACGCGTGCCAAAAAGGGGTAAACATTATGCAAAATAAGCTGGAAAGAGAAATGTTTCTAAATTTTTATTTTACACTATGCATGACACGTGGAAACCTATGATTCTTTGGAAGGATAATTCTTTGGAAGGATAATAGGACATGCAGAGGCTTCAGACTAGGCGAGACGAGAGGGCACACGCAACTTAGGTGGACTGCGTCATAGGGGAATTCTGCACGCTAGTTGTGCAGAACAGTTGGACTCCACTTGTAACTCTCTCTTGCAGGGCATGGAAAACACTGACGATCTGGACCATTCATCATTTAATCTGACGAAGGGTGATAGAGGGTGCATCTCAGAGAAAATCAATTGCGTAGATATGTGGACCCCACTTTGTGCGTCGAACTGTGCAAAATAGCTAGAAATCTCGTCCACTCGCCCATGTAGCTTTGGCATCTCGCTCTCTAGATCTGCACCATTGAATTTCTAATCTGACGGTGGGTGATGCGCGTTAATCCATCCCGTGCGTGAGACTCCCTTTCTGAGTAGGAAAATATTTAAAATTCAATTTTTTTTATTAATTGCATTTAAGCCCTCTTTTTCATTCAAATTAAATTTTCAACTTTTCTTATTTTCATTTAAGTCCTTTTTTAATTTAAATTGTTTAATTTTCTCTAACAATATAATTTCTTAGAAAACTAACACTAAATAATAATTTAGAAACTTAAATTAATTAAAAACCTTAAAAACATAGCAATTATAATTAATAAATTAGACAAAATAACTCTAAAACATAGAGTTATCACACCCATATCAAGATACTACAATGCTCATTATTATCTATGAGGGGGGTACTTTGAGAAAATAACATAGGAAGTTCAATATTTCATCAAGTTGAATCATTAAAAGAGGACCAAAAAATATCATTGAAGTGATTAATAAAGCCAACACCAATATCATTTCTATTTGATAACCATCAGTCATCATCAAGTTTGATATTAAGAAGGTATTCATTCTTCTTCTAATTAAAGTTGAAGTATGAAAAAAATTGGTATTTTGGTCCCCTTCATGTAACCAAGTTTCTCCCAATTTTTACTTCCATATGCTTTCAATTCTACTATTATATTCATCAATGTCTTTTAAAAGTTGATTTTTGAGCGAAGCATTATTGTCAAAAATAAGACGATCGCTACATACAAAGTGTGTGCAATGAATACGTAAGTATAATTATCGCAACAAGTAATATAATGATAAGAAATGATCGTTCTCACGGATATTATTTTATTAGAAACTAATTTTAAAAACTAAAAAAATAAAAATCAATTTTTTTTTGTGTTTTTATATTTTAAGGTAGCAAAATTAAAATAACTAAAAGTAAATAGCAATAATTAATTAAATCAAATTTGGTAAATAAAAAGATATATTAGAAAATATCTAAGAATATTTAATCTCTCAATTTTCTAAACATGCGAATCGTTAAAATCCCTGCAATATAATTATCAATTAAATTACATGATCAATTGAATCTAACCTAGCATGTATTACTCTCTCAATTAAACTACACATTATATAGTAATTAATTTAATCATACTCTCATGTCAATTAAATTACATACTACTCATTAAGTTCATTAATTATGGATCACATACATAAGAATCATACATCTCTGCCTAGAAACTATGCATGTTATTTAATCAAGACAAACAATTAAATAATTCTCTCAAATCTATTTAATTGCCTTTATAGATAAATTGTTGGCCAAAAAATTAATAGCATAAAAATCAGATTGAATAATATAATTAAATTAACTTTATAATTGGGATAAAATATTAAATTATCACATAGAGAAAATTGGGTTTATAAGATCCCTAGATTAATAAATTAACTACACATAATTGTGTTCATAAAACTCATATTTTTCATAAATGAAGACATTAAAATTGATAAAGAAAAGAGTAGAAGAAGAAATACAATCAATCTCTTGAATTGTAGTGTTAATCTCCTCTTGAATCTCCACCAAAATTGTGTCCTTTTTTAAATTATTTTATATTTTTCTATCTTTTTAGTTCCAAACATTGACAAAAATTATACTAATGGAGGCCACTTAGGGTTTATGGAGTGATTAAGGCTTAAATAAAGCTCAAGTGCGATCTGGACCATCAGATCAGCTACAGATTAAGTGCTACGATCAAAACAAGCAAAATTGACAATTCTAGCCAATCATAGGGCGACATGTGGCATTCACTGGGCGAATCAGGGAGCGAAGTGTGGTAGGGGAGACTAGTTAGAGTGAACACTCGCTTAATCAGCGACATGCGGTGTGACATGATTCATGGAGATGGATGGTGTGGAGCATGGGTGAAAAGCGAGGAGTAATGGCATGGTGACATGTGGCATGACGCGTTGACCAATTTCCAAACTCGGATTTAACATCATGCTAACACATGGCACGCATTTCGTCCTCCTCATATGTAGTGTAACTTGATTTGTTGTCCCTACTTATGTGGCTTACCCAATTAGCTCATTTTCTTGCGTGGCATGACACATGGCAGCTTTTACTTGGTCCTAGGTTAAAAATTCATAAAAATTCCCTAAAAATTCCAAAAATTATATTTTCACCCATTTTTACTAAAAAGTTTATATTTTAATATTGTTGGCCATAAAAATACTATTTATTAAATTAAACAAGTAAATATTAAGTAAAAAAGTGCGCTAATGACACTACTTTCATAGAGTTATCATAAGACCACTTTGAACTTTCAATAAAAGGTCTTATTGTACCATTTGAAATCCCTAGCTAAATGAATATAATTTAAATGAAAATTGGATTGAATATCACACTACACTAAAAAAGACTATTAAAGTCAGTTAATAATCGACTTTAAATTTTTAGTCGATTTACGTGCTGATTTGCCTTTAAATTCTCTATTGTTTTTACACATTTTACTTATTTTCTACTATCTTCAGAACCTATATTCGATCACATAATAGAAGAATAAATCAAAATCTATTTAAAAGAGTTTAAATACTACAAATAATTAAAAAATTAAATATTAATTAATTACTTGATAATTAAATTTATTACAAAAAATAATTTACATACAATACATATTTATATATAACTTAAATTACATTATTACTATATCTACAAGCAAATTCCAAGAAACTTTCAATTCCAGAAATGTAGTCATGCTCAATTCTACACTTTGACATCCATTTTCTATTAATGACATTAAGCATATTAAATATGTATCAAACCAATATATTTCAGATACTATTATACATGAATTCCCTAATCATTAAAATATCTATCAAAACATCATAAAAATAAATACATAAAAATCAAACATAACAAATAAATAATATTAACAATATACAATATATAATAATTTATATATATAAATGCATGTAATTAATAAGAATACATATTTTATACATATATATAATAATAAATATTATAAACCCATCATACATTATATACATATAAAAATATATCTTATTTTATATATATATATATATATATATATATTTCATGTACATGCAAATCATTTTCAAAAATTATTTGTTTAAAATAAATTAATATATATCAAACACCTAAATACATAAAATTATTAAAATAAATAAATGAATAAAAATACCTTCTTCTCTTCTAGGCTTGAATAAAAATACAAAACCTATATAACACAAAATATTATAACATAATATACAAAAAATAAAGAAATATGAATAAAAAAATCTAAAATAATTCATAGAAATATTTACAAGAGTAAATGAAGTGACAAAATAAAAGAAATGAAGAAAAAATTGTGTTTTGTAAGTGACAAAATGGGTATCAATTTTTTGAGTATTATGCTCAAAAAAATAGGAGATCTAGAAGAGAAATTGGAGAAGAAGAAAACCTACTAAATGGTGCCGGAATTGGTAGTCAAAGGTGGCCAAAAAATGAGAAAGAGTGGAGGAGGTAGTCGTCATTTTAGGGTTACAGTAGTTGGAAAATATGTTCTTTTGGAAAAAGGGGGAGAAAGTAGAGAAAAGGAAAAGAAAAATGTGTGTAGTGTCAGTTGACATGTAGAACAGACGCTATACGTAGGACATAGCATCCGTTCTACGTGTCAACTGATGCTACTATTATATTTTTCTTTATTTGTTTAAGTCGGTTGACACGTAGAACCAAATTAAAATCTAATGTGTACCATTGATTGTACGTGCCAATCGACATAAAAAATTAAAGAAAAATAAAATAATAGCGTCAGTTGACACGTAGAACTGACACTACATATAGGATTTTAAGTCGGTTCTATGTGTCAAGTAATGCTACATGTGGCTTAAGTCGGTTGACATGTAGAACTGACTTAAAATTCTATGTGTAGTGTCAGTTTTACGTGTCAACCAATTTAAAAATTAAAGAAAAATAAAATTATAGCATAGGTTGACACGTAGAACCGATGCTACACGTATGATTTTAAGTCAATTCTATGTGTCAACCGATGCTACATGTGGCTTAAGTCAGTTGACATGTATATCCAACTTAAAATCCTATGTGTAGCATCAATTAACACTTAGGACAGACGCTATTTTTTTAATTTTTTAAGTCGGTCTTTTAGTGTACTGACTTTAAATCCCGACTTAATTTTTCCTTTTGTAGTAATTTCAAGATTAAAGGAACTGTTCCAAGAATCAGTGATAACATCCTTACAAGTATGATCCCTACATGAAGTAGGACAAAATCTAAAAGGTTTCTTAGTAGAATTCAAAGGGATATGAAGATTGAGATGAATAGGTGCATGATTTGAAGCTTTAATTGGCAAGTTATTAACGAAAGCATTAGGAAAAAAGATTAATCCATAAACAAGACACACGAGTTCTATCAATCATTTGTTTTTTATAATTGCTATTTTTTTTATTTCTTTAATATATTTTTTTGATTTTTGATTTTTCATAATATTCATAGTTAATCTCTCTTTTTTTGAATTGATGTATTTTTCATTAGGTATTTTTTAGTAATTTCTAAAAATAAATATAAATATTTCATTAAATGGAATTGAATCTCACATGCTTTACAGGTATCTTTTAAGCTTTTAAATAGTATGTTAAAGCCAATTTCTATGTTTTCTCATCACCATTAAACTGCCAACTCAATCCTTAAATAGATGAACAAACACTCATAATGAATAATACCAGAGGTTGTCAAATTCACTTCAATGCGTAAGTTAGTACTCTCATAGAGTTTTAACTAAAATGGTTGTAGGGATTAGAGAAAATGTACTTTATAATTGTATTAGGATGTTATTTATAGGGATTGAATTGATGCATATAAGTTTGAAGGATATATATTTAAATATATTAATATCTAATAATATCTAATTTTTTATTAGATAATTATGTTATTAAAGGAAACATACTCTAAGCATACATTGTATTCAAATTCAAATCTTTGTTTTGACTATTCAACCTAATCATTCATTGTTTGCATCTTTTTTGACCAATTGCGACTGATGTGGATCAATCAAAGAGTGATAGGTGTACATGGTGAAATTCTCCCCAACATTAGTCTCCTAGGCCATATGGGCTATAGGTTATCTAGCTACTTTATATAGGTATAATTGCGTAGTTGCATCATCATAAAGATGTATTAACTATCTAGGGAATTGGTCCCCTTGGCATCTTTGTATAGTTGTAATCTTGACATCTCAAGCTTTCCAACTACTATTTTTGTCTATCGAATGGAGTATCGATTAAAAAGTTATGGTAGTTCAAATTTCTCAATGAAAAAGTTAAAGCTAGCCCTAAAAAATGGATAAGATTGAGATTTTGAACAATTACATAGGTCAAACCCCTATCACTCTCATTCACCCCAAGTTCATTTAGTAAATTATTGTAGTATAATTTAGTAGGATCTGGCTAGATGACCAATATATATGGACGCAAAAATCTTTGAATAGCTAGATATATAGTCTTTTCAATAATAGAGAAGTGCACGGTGCTCAAGTGAATGTCTAAATAGAACATTCGAGTAAGACCAAGTGAAATTGCTTGTTCAACTTCAACTGAACCATAAGGCTAAAGGGAATGATTGTTGTAGCTTCAATGGAACCAAAAGACCAAAAATGACTCGGTGATTTTTTGGTGTGATTATCCTTCTTATCCAATTTGTGCTTAAAAATTTCATATTTTCATCAAAGTTTTAGGGCCAATAAGGCTACTAAAAATATTCTAAAGAGATCCAAGAACACCCAGAAGAAGTTCAGTAATATGAGCAAGTTATCCTAAGTTACGAGAGATCACTGCTAACAAGAGATGAAATTGGCACATAAGAAGACAAAAATATGTAGTGTATGAATATGTAAAGTCTAACACTCAGGTGATTAATAGTCACTAGTGTCTCTTAGGCATGCGAATTTAAGTGTTTCATGAGAATCATTAGAGCCGCACATCTAGACTATGACTTATTTCTCAATCGGTTCGTAATCTTCACAAACTCTAACTTGAGACTTTTTGAGTCTAAGAATACTATTTAACATGATATCTACCTAATTAAGTATATGTAAGGCACGTAATATATAGAGTTATGGACTCTGTAGTGACATTTTCATTTTGCATGGCATCTAGGATGACGCGTAGGATTTAGCTTAGTAGCTCAATTTTTACTTAGTGCTTTAGTAGACCAATAATCTATTTTTGTTGTAATGTTTTCTTTGGCACCATATCATTATTCACATTGTCTACATGCTAGGAATTTGGAAATGCTTAGCACTCAGAAAATATTTTCACATTTGGCAACTCTTGAAGAAATAGTTGAGGCTTTGAAGAAATAGTTACATGAAAGTTGGTCTCAAGAGAAATCATGCTTTGAAGGCTTAGAATCAGAGACCGGTATCGCTACTTGAAGTAGCTATTGAGAATGTTGTGAATGAATATCTCGATTTAGCAGTCTTTGTAGCTGACATTGGTATTTCTTGGTTTCACAGGTTTGAATCCACTAAAATAAGAGTCATGAAAGTGTATCCCATATTGGTCTCCAACTTTGTCATCTCTCAAATTTTGTATCCTAGACCGGTTCTTCTCCTTCGTCATCTCTAGTGCATATGATAATGGCTCAAACTTGTAGATGAGAAAGGTCCCAACTAAGGTAGAAACCCAGGTTTCTATTAAAGTCAAGAATACTACAACTTCCTAGCCCTAATCAACTTGTGAAACTTAAGATGTGGTTTACATCAGTGTGAAGATTCCATATGATATCAAGGAAGTAGAGCTTCACAGCCCTAGGAATTTTTTATTTTTCCTTCAAACTTTGCTTGTAGTTGTTACCTAGTTTTCTAGTGCCATAAATACTACATTTATTTATTGATAAATAATACTTTTCATTTTTCTTCATTATTATCTTACACTTTTGTGTTCTATAATTACTAATATTTTATTCAATTGTTGTTAATGTGGTTTCATACTTTGCAATTGGCATATGTTTACTTTATAGTATTTGTTATTGAGCCAACACATTGTAAATTATTTTGCAACTTTACGTATAATTTTGATGAGACTTTGGGCCAAGTTGGTGAAACGAAGACTTTGAGTTCACTCGAGAAAGACTTAACAACTTTATGTAATTTACTAGAAATAAGGTGGAAACCCATAATTAGAGCCGAACCAGGGACCAAGAGTCCATATGGGGTCATATTACGATGCAAACCTAAAAGGATCTTTGAAAGCATCAGGTGGGATGGATGGTGGCACAAGTGTAACAAGGAAAAGGTAACAAGGGATGAAACTAAGGATAGGCAAACTAGGGGAGGAATGGAAGCTATCTTGCTAGCTAGATAGGTGATGGTCGACCATGGATCATGGATGTAATCACTAGTAGTCCTCATTCCACCAGCATGATGATGTGCTCCTATGGTGACCCAAAATTCAAAGTTCAACGCTCACTTCTCTACTTTAGGGATAAATTGTTCCTTTATAAATTCTCTTTTGGTCAAAGATTCCAAAAAAATTCCAATTGTTAAGTGACTCTTTCCTAAGTTATTATCAACTCTTGAAATTATTTTGCTTGCTTTTTTCCAAAAATTACCGAAGTTTTGGGTGGTCGACTTATGATGTTATAATCAATACAACTCCCTAGTCTCCCAGGCCCTTGCTTGGTGTACTTCCTAAGTGTGGCAAGCAATAAAAGTAGTTTAGACTCAAACATGTAATAAATGTGATCTTCAACTTTTTTGTGGGAGTTGTGTGGTACTCAACACAACTCCCAAAGTTTGATGATGCTGCACAACCTAATTGGTCTGATAGGGGTCTTAAGTATCCAGGTATATGTTGTAGTTAGATATCTTAAATGAGCTGCTTAATCCAACTCAACTCCTTTAAAGTTACCCCATTGACCTCATGAGCTAAAAAAGCAAGCTCACTTAGCTCATGAGCTTAAATGAGCAACTCACTTCTTCATTTGACAAAGACGTGTTGAATAAAAAAACTAACAAATAAGAGAAAATATAAATAAGTGATCAAAATATAATTATTAGTGCCACAAATTTGATAAAAATACTAATATTAGCCAAATTAATATATATAAAAACAAATAAGTTTTTAAAATATATTATTAAATTAAATTTATATTAAAGTATTCCAATAAGTATACAATTTCAAGATAAATAAAAACTTAAAAAATATACACAATATAATTGAGCTTAAAGAGATAATCATTGATATAGTTTTTAAATTTAAATTATATTAATTTATAATAAAATTCATTTATTATTAAAAATATCAAATAATCTATTTTAAAAGAAGTGTAACATTTTAAATTTTGAGTTTTTTATAGAAGTTATGCTTATTTTATTGAATAGTATTTAGATTATATTAAACATTTTTGAAATACAAACTATATTAATTTAAAAAATATTATGATTCATTTCATATATCATTAGAAATCTCAAGAAGTCTAGTTTCTAAGAAATTATACGGTGTATGATTTTGAGTTTTTTATATAAAGTTATGCACATTTTACTAATAACTGTTTATATTTAGAATAATATTTTTTACTCCTTTTTAAAATATAAAATGTACTAATTTACAAAATTTTATGAATAATTTCATATTCCATTAGAAATTTCTAGAAGTCTAGTTTTTTTTTAAATTTAATGTTTATAATTTTGAATTTTCTATAAAAAGTTATGCTCATTTTACTAATGCTTATTCAGATTTTGTAGAACATTTTTGACTCATTTTAAAATATAAAAATTACTAAATCATAAAATATTATGAATTATTTCATATACCATTAAAAATTCTAGGAGTTTAGTTTCTAAACAATTTTATGGTTTGTGATTTTGAGTTTCTTATATAAAGTTATGCTCTTTTTATATATAAATATTCAAATTCTAATAAACATCATTGAATCATATTTAAAAAACAAATTAGTACAAACTCTATATAGCATTAAAAAACTCCATATGTCAAGTTTTTATTGAATTTTATGGTTCATGATTTTAAGTTTTTCATAAAAAGTTATGCTCATTTTATTTGAAATTATTCATATTTTGTGGTAGTATAAAATTTAAATGAGCAGTTCATGTGTTGTCCAAGTCAGCTTAGCTTAAAAGGTTAAAAATATGTAAATTAGAAATTAATTATAAAACAAGAAATATCTAATTTTTAATTTCTACTCTTCAAAATTGAAACTAAAAATTGGTTATCAAATAATTTTTATTGTTTCCTAAATTATTTTGAAATTGAAAATTTAATTCTAAACACAAGAAGTGTAAATTATAAATAAAATGGTTATCATTCATTGTCTAAATGTTTAAAATGATTTAAATGAATTCAATGAAAAATATTAAATGAGTTTACCATGAGTTTTCTAATTCAACTTTTTTGAAAGTTTGATTAGTTGAGCTTGAGTGAGCTAACACATCTAGTTGCAGAGTATGAAATAGGTAGTACCTCTCTCCTCTTCAAGATAGATTTCCTAAAGTATCACAATGTTTTGATCCTAGACCGACGTCATTGTGAGTATCAAAGTAAGTTGTTCGGTGCTTTGTTTTCAACACAAGGCTTAATAGGAAAATGTGTCTTAGTCCATTAAGATACTATAATTGTTGGGTTCTAGGTAGGCAGTTGTACACCTCTCATTATTGTCATCTTTGGGGCCTAGGTATGCTATTGTATGCTTACTCATCAATATTTACGATACCTTTGGGCTCTAGATAGGTTGTATACTTTTTCAAGCAAGATTGTAGTCATCATTGGGGTTTAGATATATTGGCTTGCACTTCCCATACAAGACCTGTTAGGGAAACTTATGTCTAGTTCCTACTAAGACTCTCTTGGTTCTAGATAGGTGGTATACTATTCCTTAGAAGAATGATCTATGGTGTAAAGTACCCTAAGCCTTTCTTGAGGATCATTGACATATGCTTCTATGAAAGGTTTCCTTCCCACTCTTGTAAGAAGCTTGATTGGCATGAAATACATTATGCACATACAAGAAGTGGTCATTCCTACTTCTGTGTAAGACTTATGGGCTAAGTCGTTGAGAACGAAGGAGCAAGTACCTCACTTCTCTCCACAATGTACTCCAAAAATCTCAATGTCTTGATCCTGGACCAAGGTTGTTGTGGGTGCCAAAGAAGCTTATTCCTTACTTTTTTTACATTCAAGACTTAGTGGTAAGGTACGCATTAGTATAATGAGGTACTTTCATTGTTGGGTTTTAGGTAAGTAGATATACACTTCCCAAGTAAGATTGTTGTCATCACTAAGGCCTATGTATACTATCATGCATTTACCTAACAATATTTTTTCATCATTGGATTATAAGAAGGTTTCAGTACACTTTTCTAGTGAGAATGTTCTCATCATTGGAGTCTGGGTATAATGGCTGCACTTCCTAGGTGAGACCTATTGAGGAAAATCTTGTCCAGTTCCTAATAATACTTAGTTATTGTTGGGTTCTAGATAGGTGACCTACTCTTCTTTTGAGGGATGGTCTGTGGTGTAACATACCATAAGTATTTTATGAGGAACATCACCATATGGTTCTAAGTAAGGTGTCTTTCCACTTTTGTGTGAGGCTTGACTCATATGAAGTATAGGGTGCTCATAGGTGAAGAAGTCTTTCTTATTTCTATTCAGGACTCGGGGACCATCACTCTCACTTCTTGCTTCAAGTTATGGAATACAAAAGGAGTTTGTAACCTAACATTTTGCTTAGGGAAATTTTTGACTTCTATTTATAACTTATGGTAGTGATTTTTTTGGATCCCAATTTTTGGTTGACGTTACCACCGAGATCTATTTTAAAGAATGTGCTTGCTCCCAACTCTTCTTACTCTTTTGGTCTAAATTCGATATTCAAATTTGTTTAAGTGTCAAGAATTTGTCTAGGTAGAGCTGTCGAGGTTTAGTAAATGAATATATTAACTCTTAACCATGATAGGGAAACATGTCTAGGCTCAAAGTTCGATTGTTAATGCAACTATTGTTGAATTTATTCTAGAGTAGAGTTTTGGGATTCTTTGGAAAATGTTGGAATACTTTGTTAGCAAAGTGAGTCTCAAGAACAAAAAGAAATAGATGCTCAAATATTCCCACAATTATTGGGGATATATTTTGAGATGATGTGCAATCCAAAGCATTTGAGACTTATACTCCACTCAAGTACTCCATTCTACATGATCATTTCCCCAGTATTCCATACTCATTTATGAATTTGACTAACACTTTCCTAGTTGGAATGACTTGAATTCTCTTTTAAGATCAAACATTATATATGTTATCATTTGTTCTAGTTTGGCACATGGTGATGACCTCGATTACTCATCTTTAAGGTTATGATTCTAGACATTATCACTTGGTAAGTAGCATGTCTATCCCATTAAGTGAAAATTAGATGTCGACGGATTCATAGTATGGAGAATAACAACCTAGGCAATGCAACTTAGAAGGAAGCTTATCTGGATAGTGTAATCAAGAAGGTGGAAATTCATCAAGTTTGGTGAAACCTAAATGGAGACATCTTGGACTATGTGACTTAGAAGGAAACATTCTAGAAAGCACGATCTTGGGGGAAGCAATTAGAACAACATAGCTTTCTAGGGGAAAATGTCAATGATACCCTATTTTCTTCACAAATGCCCTGACATTCCAGTAATGTCAATTATACTAAATTAATAAAATGAAATGAAAACATTTTCTACTTTTAAAATAAATAAATAATATATGCACATAAATTATTATTTTTATCTTATTATAGATTTTTATTTTTAACTATAACAAACACATTAAATAAAAATTATTTTCTTCGTAATTTTAAATGTTAGAAATTTAGAAAATTTTGAAAATGTAGATGGAAAAATGAATCTCGTTATTAACTAAGGTTGACTTTGATAATACAATTAACCTTAGTGTCATTATAGACATTTTTTTCAAACTTTAGAGGCATTCATGTCGAAAAGAATAACCTCAGGGACCTTTTGATATTTTCCCATTGTGAGGTGGGACCTTTCTTGCTAAGGCGTGATCTCACATTAATCTATGCTATCCTAGAGTGATTCTTGTTTGACAACTACAGTTATGGGCATCCACCTCATATTCAGTAACATCGTTAGTGTGGCTATCCTTACCTAATTATGCCAGTCATCGAACCTTGAGCTGATCCCTCAAGGTGATCCAGGAAAATCTAATTTGGACTACACATGCCTACACGAATGGTGATCATTAGGGGATGATTAATATCTTCATCCTTTTGAGTTAAGAAGCTCAATGCCAACTGATGTTTAGTAAACTAGGCAAGTATGTTTGGATGCTTTACTTGGGATGCTAGTCTACATGGTTGATCTACTTGGTTAGAATACCTGGCTAGGAGTCTAATTACACTATATGTTGGAATACATCTTTTAGGTGGATGACCAGATGCCTATTTTGGGTGGCTTATGCCAAGGTAAGCTAATCAAGTTCTTCTTGAGTGGCCATGTCATCTTAATGCTTAACAAGTAATTGTATGTCTCTAGGTTCCACTAGCTTTCCCTATTAGGATGATATAGGACATCCCTAAAACACGTTTTGGATATATGCTAATAATTTGGAAGATCAAAGTGTGTTTATAGGATAAAAGGATGACGAACACGAAGAACAGAATGAAGAATGCTAAGAATACTATGAATGTTCTTAGGTTATTTGCCAACTCAGATTGGTTAGAATACCAAATTTCTTCCTCATAGATGGTACTAGATGTTAAGCCAATTTTTTCTTTCATTGTGTTCACTACTAATCTACCAACTCAACCATAAATGAATGAAAAAATACTTAGAAGGAATGACATTGGGGTATCAAAGCCACTCAGATGCCTAAATCAATATACTATAGAGTTTTAACGAAAATAGTTATAGGGATTAATGAAAGCATAACTTATAATTTTATTATGAGGTTATTTATAGGAATTGAATTGCTAAAAATAAGCTCTAATGAGATATATTTAAATCTCTTAATATCTTATAATATTTAATTATTTATTAGATAATTATCTTATTAAGAAAATATGCTCTAGATGTTTATGTTCAAACTCAAATCATTAATTTACTAAATGTGTAATCTGACCGTATAGTAATTATATACCTTTTAACTAGGCAAAGATTATAAGAACCAATCAAGGGGTATCACCGTACCTAGTGAAATTTCCCCTAATAAGTATTATGGTCAAAAGTGCGGTACCTTACCCATTCCAAACGTTAAAGCAAAGTTTCATACCAAATATGGTAAGGGTAATTACTATTCTATTCAATTTCATTCTATATTATTACCATATTTATTCCTATTCATATCATCGCAACCAAACATGACCTAAAGTTAATCTCATGAGTTGAAAAAGCTTACCACATTTAATTTATAAGTTGAATGAGCTATCTCATTTCAAAACTATATATGTTAAAAGATATTTACTATAACACTATTATGGAAAATCACCCTTAAAAGATACTATTTTATTATTATTATTATTTTACACAAATATAAAAGAAATATGATAATCATATGATTTTTTTAAATCAAATTATTTATATTTTCTTTTTGTTTTTATTTTTCATAAATATAAATAAATTTTACTAATCTATTCTTAAATAGGCTAAAATAATCTCGCATAAATCAATTTAGATGAAATGAACGTTACTTAATTAAAATTATTTAACGTCTTCAATCTAGTCTATAAGTTAATTTTAATTAAATTATACTTCTTTTTTAAGAGATTAATAAATAATTTAATTTTCATCTTTGGTCGGGCCTACAAATTAAAAGTCTTATCAAAGTATCAAAGTTAAGTTAATGATTTAAATATTTGGAAACTAATTTTTAGATTTTAATTATATTATGAAAAATATGTCGTTAATATATTTTTCAATAATAAATCTAAAAGAAATCTTTGAGATAGAGCATGACTCTAAATAATATTTAGATAATTATATCTAGTATCCAAGAATATTATCCTAAATCAGATCGAGGTAATTAAATCTTATATCTAACTTTTATGTTTATTATGAAAAATACTTTATCAATATATTTTTCTTTAACAAACTTCATTTCAATCTTGATAAATAAATAAAACTTAATTCATTTTGTAAAAAAAAAACTATTTATTTACTCTAATATAAACAAGCATAGCAACATTACTAATATTCCATAATATTTTTAGTGAGACATGTTGAACTTAATAAATGTTCAATAAATTAATTAAACATATCATTAAGAACAACCTATACAATTAATCATAAAATAAAAGAATACATTTAAATTAAATCTCAAGCATATTATTCTCAATCAAAAATTCAGTATTGTTTATGTTATTTGGAAAACCTCCAAATAGATTTTCCAACATTATTTACCGAATTAAAAATTATATTCAACTCTCAAAGTTGAGAGAAGAATTTTGAAACCAAGAAAAAAAAACTAAGGAATAAGAAATTAGACAGAATGGAGAGTTGAGAGATGGAAATGATGATTGTAATGAGAGGGCTAAGGGTCATTTATATAAGGAAAAAATGCTACAAAGAGGAGCAAAATGTGAATGAAAGATTCACGTGATACAACCCTTTTAATTTCTATATGTCTCAGCATTAACTAGCTTATAACGCATCTAAAGCTCAATCTGATTGTCCCATACTATGGCACGTAAAAAGCTTTATCGCATTAACCAGGTTGTTGCACTTCTAGAAACCTTTTTGTATTATACTCCTTTACATTGGTTTGAAACATATGTAAGGCTTATATATATTAGTCTTTTAATTTCATGTTTACAATGGGGTGCTTTCGGGTACTATTTCTCAAGTGTTGATCGATAAAATCTTTTTAAAGCTAAAGACACTTGAAAAACAACAAAATATATTTGTGATTCTGAAAAAGATATATTTACTAAAAATATGATAAAACTAGGAAAATACAAATTTATTTTGAAATTTAAAGTGCATAAAATCATGTTATATTTAGTGCTTTTGAGCATTTATCATAACCTCTAACCAGCTTCTTGCAACTCTCTAGCATGGAATGCAAAAAACTAAAATGAAGTTAAACTATCGTAAATCATTTTCATCGATTTACACAACTGTAGTTAGAATATACAATAAGCATTTAAACCCTTAGGTCCTTTAAGTCTCGTGAAGGCTTTCAGAGATAATAACGACAAACATAAAACTAAAATGAAAAAGTTTAGAAGAAAATAAAAAAAATTAAAAGAAATAACAAACTATAATTTTAAACAAAGTAAAGATAAAAAAAGATAACAAAATAAAATAGCAAAACTTTCTCGTGCTTTTAATCTCTTTTAAGTTCACAATTAAAATTCAAAGCACAAGTTAATTTAACATCCTAAATATTCATAATGTATTGTAATAATTAGTTGAAAATCATATTTATATCTGTATCCAAAAAAATATATCAATATTAATTTACCCAATTTCAATATTTGGAGTCTGAATTCACTTCGACTCTAACCTCACAAGTCATACTCTCAATAACACTAATCCTATGTGTTCAAGCACTCATTCAAAGGTATGTGCGAATGGAGTTTATGTAAAAAAATGAACTAATAGGTTCACATATGTTCAAAGAAGTAAAGGCTCAAAATAGTGCACAATATTGATTTCATGAAAGGAATTGAATAAAATGATTTATAAAAAAAACACTAATCCTATGCATCAATAAAAATCATCAAATAAAAATTTCAAGTTATATGCCTTAAAGAGATGAATAAAATGCAATAACTTTTTGGGGATTTTTTTCCTATTTTTCTTTTGTATTTAGCCATTTCTCATAATTTTGTAGGAGTTTTTGGGTCATAATATTCAGTTTATACAATTCATTTCTATCTTGTTTTCTCATTTTCCTTTCTATCTTTTTTTAGATATATTCATTTTTTTTAGAGATGACATATACACATTTTGTATATATTTTTATATGATATGATGAAGGATTAATTTTTGGCTTATCTTTTGTACTGGTTTAGCTAGCTTCAGTAACCCCGTATATATCTTCATCAGATATATGATACTTTTTTGAAAATAAATGAAAATGTAAACAAATAAAAATAAGTGAAAGTGTAAACAATGTTTAATAAAAAATTTAAAAATTGCTCCAATTTATGTAGATGTAACTTTTCCACCCCTAACCTATAACTAATATTTCCCTTAATGTAACAATTATAAATTAAATATAAAGAGTAAAAAGGAAAAATGTTATCCATTTGCTAAACATGCTCTAGTATTTATATAGAAATATAGGTGCATCCATCATTCCAAACATTTTAACCACACGGATAGAATACTATGTACTTCTTATATATTTCAACAAACAGTTATAAATTTAACAATTTTAAATATAATAAATATTTTTCACATGATAGGAAATAAAATAAGTAAATAAAATGAAACAAAATCAAACATATATCAAAAAATAATTAGACTAAAGAAAATAATATTACCTATAACGATCGGTTTCCTTCTATCTAACACTTAGTTTAACATCTCAACAAGGCCATCATCATGATGATGCTAAGGATTACATATCCATATGCAATTAATTTCTATCGTGTTGTGTTTGATTTCAAAATAAGGCTTCATATGATGTTCATTTACCTCTAATGTTTGTTGATTCTTAGGATCCATCAATTCTGCTACTCTCATCGAAACAGTTGGGTAATTATGAATGGTCCACTCCATCTTAATTGTAATTTTCATGGAATTAATATCAGGCAAAATTTAAATAAAAGAACTTCATTCTAGGAAGAAAATATTTATGAACTAGCATGTTGTCATGATAGCATTTAGTATGCTTTTTGTACAACTTTACATTTTCATAGGTTTTGTCCCTAATCTCTTTAAGTTTACTAAGTTGGAGTAACTATTTTTCTCTAACTTTGTCCGAATCCATGTTTAGCTCTTTAATTCTCTCAATAAGCATTGTGTTCGAGTTCAATTGGTAAACAACATGCTTTCCTAAAGATTAACTGGTAAGGGTTCATCCAAATGGGTGTTTTGTATGTAGTACGACAAGCCCATAAGGCATCATTAAACTTGATTTCCCAATCCTTCCTTGAAAGGTGCATAGTGTGTTCCAAAACTTCTTTGATTTTCCCATTGCTCACTTTCACTTGACCGAAAGTTTGTGGATGATATGGAATATCCACTTTGAAGGAAGGACTAGAAAATCAAGTTGAATGATACCTTATGGGCTTACGACACAACATACAAAACACCCATTAGGATGATCCATTACCAATTAATCTTTAAGAAAGTATGTCATTTACCCGTTTAACGCGAACACAAGGTTTATTATTGAATTAAAGAGCTAAACATGGATTTAGACAAAGCATGAGAAAAGTAGTTACTCCATTCAATGAGCTTGAATAGATTAAGGATGAAGCATATGAAAATGCAAAGTTGTACAAGGAGTGTACTAAATGTTATCATGACTATAGGCTAGTTCATAAACCTTTTCTTCAAGGAGTGAAATTTCTTTTATTTAACTCTCTTTTGTGATTAATTACAAGAAAATTACAATCAAGATGGAGTGGACCATTCACAATTACCTAAGTGTTTCTACGTAGAGTAGTAGAATTGATGGATCTTAAGAATTAAAGAACATTCAAGGTAAATGGACATCATTTAAAGCCCTATTTAGAGAGCAAATACAACATAGCATAAATTGATTACATATGGATAGGTAATCCTTAGCACCATCATGATTATGCATTTGGTTAAGACGTTAAACTAAGCGCTACAGATATGAAACTAATCATTACAGGTAATATTAGTTTTTTTAGTTTAATTGTTTTTGGATATTATGTTTTGATTTTGTTTCATGTTATTTATTTTATTTTACTTCCTGACATGTGAATAATATTTATTATATTTAAAACTATTAAATCTATAATTGGTTGTTAAAATGTGTACGAAATACACAATATTATATATGTGTGATTAAAATATTTGGAATGATGGATACATCTGTATTTTCACATAAATACTGGAGCATGTTTTGCAAATGGGTAACTATTCTCCTCTTTACTTTTCATCTTTAATTTACAATTGTTATATTGAGGGTAATGTAAGTACTATATTGTGGATGAAAAAAGTTACATCTACATAAATTTGAGCAATTTTTAAATTTTTTGTTTACATTTTCGCTTATTTTTATTTGTTCACTTTTGTTTGTTTATATTAGTTTAGGAATTTTAGGTTTAATTTTAAATTTTTTCTTGTAAAATTATTATATCTTTTAATTAATTTTAAGCAAATGATTAAATCTTTGCTTTGTTAGATTAATTTCTTGAAATTAGTTAGTTTTTGTCATAAATTATATTTTATGATAAAATGTTAAAATTGTAATAAATTTGAAATTGGTATTTAGAAATCATATAGTGAAGACTATCTTATGAGAATATTGAGTAAAGATCTTTTCATTCTGAGTGATAATATTTTTTAATTCTTTTAAACACTCTTCTTATCATATTCAAATTGTTTAGATGATATCTATTTATTTTTCAATTGAATGCTAAGATTTTTACATATGATAAAGTGTTATATATTTATTTTTATTACTTAAATTAAATGACCTAAATATAAATTGAAAGTATATGCCCTTTTTCATTCATGCATAACTTCAGAAGAAAAAAAAACATATATGTGGTTATCTAAGTTAATACAAAAGAAATGTCAAAATAAATTTAACATGATTTTATACACTTTAAATGACAAAATAAATTTGTATTTGTATAATTTTATCATTTTTTTAGTAAATCTATCTTTTTGAAATCATAGATATATTTTGTTGTTTTTCAAGTGCTTTTAGCTTCAAAAATATTCAACTAATCAACACGTGAAGAATAGTACCTGAAAGCATTCTATTGCAACCATGAAACTAAATGATTAACATATGTAAATTTTACATATGTTTCAAACCAATGTGAAGGGGTAGAACACAAAAACATTTATAGAAGCGTCGTAAGCAACCTGCTTGCTAATGAAGCTTTTTGTGTGAAGCGGTGTAGGACAATTGGATTGAGCTCCAGATGCATTAAAGGCTTGCACATGACGTAGTGTAAAGAAATTTATAAATACCACCTCGCGCAACCCTCTTATCCATATTTTCCTCCTTTTTGTAGCATTTTTTTCACTATATAAATGATCCATCACCCTCTCTTTACAATCATCTCTTCCATCCCTCAGTTCTCAATTCTCTCTAATTTCTTGTTCCTTAGTTGTTCTTTTCTTAGTTTCAAAAATATTTTCTTAACTTTGAGAATTGAACATAGTTTAGTTTATGTGAAAGTTCTCTTTTAATTCAATAAACAGTCTTGGTAAATATGTTTGGAGGTTTTTTAGATAACATAAACAATACTAAAATTCTCTACCGAGAAGAATACGCTTGAGGTATAATTTATATGTTTTTTTTAAATTAATTTTATATGTTATTTTGAATGTTATATTTAATTAACCGATCGTTTATTAAATATTAAAATTAGATATAATTATTTAAATATTTATAGTTAAACTCTGTAATAAATTAATTTAGATGAGGTGAGATAACATGTAATAACACAAAATATGAGTACAATAGATGAACTTAGAAAATCCAGATACAACAGATAAAGACTTTATTTTGGTAAGAAAGTCTGTTTCTGTGCCCTGACAGTTATGTTCAAATTATAAATAACTCAATATAATATCCGCACCCAACTGCCACAGCTGGAGCCTGGATGGCTGATGCATGGGAACTAATTAATTGCTTTTCTTATTATGAGCCACCACACTCATCGATCCCACTTCCTTTATTTTCTCTCTCTCTCTCTCTCTCTCTCTCTCTCTCTCTCTCTATATATATATATATATATATCTTCATTTTATAGACTCCGTCTCCGACCAGTCCTTTATTTCTTCCATATAATTAATGTTGTTCAAATAAGTTAGATCTACCTTTTATTATAAGCTCTAAATCATCACGTTTATTGTCTAGGAATTATAAAAAGAAAAAAATTATGCACATTTATTGTCTAGCTAGCAAAAAAAAGTAAAAATCATGGAAACTTGTATATAAAAAAAATAAGAATCACGGTCTTCCTAGAAAAATATAAATAATTACAGTCATGGATTTATTAAAGTATTAGAAACAGTGTTCAAATCTTTCAGTAAAAAAGATTAATAAAAGTTTTTCAAATATTAAATATGGTTAGCAAAAAGATAAGTATTGCTTTCAATCCATTTAAGAGAAAATCCCATTTCCTTCAAAAAAAAAATTCAGTTGTGAATTGAAAAGGCACGTGCACTTTATGGATTATGGAACTACAATTTTGGCATGAGAATTGAATGCATACACATTGAATTCTTGTTTCAAATTTTTTTATTATTTAATTTACTTTTTGGTTGAGTTTATTGGTACGTTAATTTTTATTGTTTTCACAAAGTATTTATTGTTATTTTAAAAATTATAAAAAATATTATTAAACAATTAATTGGCAGGAAAGGAATGTATGAAAGGTGAAAGCATATTTTTAACTATTCTTAAAATTAATAATAAACCTTACTTTTTTTAAAAAAAAAATAGTAACTCAAACACACGTTCGTAATTTAGACCCGCATATTAAATATTTTATGTGAAAATAAATTTCATGATGTTGAATGGACAATAACTACTCTTATCTACACTTTACTTTTGAATATTAATTTCTTTTAATTTTTTGGTTTTAAATTTTTTATATCAAAATTACATTCAAAATAATTCGAACTTTTCTTTTACTAGAATATCCACAAAGATATTTATTTGGAAGGAAAATACATTACATATGGTAGCGGAAGCTACCTCATTTATAGACATGTTAACGTAGATGAGAAGTGTTCAATTTGTTGTCAGATTAATGAAAGCTTGATGCAATTATTCTGAATGTGAAGCAACAAATATATATATATATACGATACTTTGATTAACCTTAAAACAATAATCATTAAATATTATTGTTATAAAATAGGTTCATAATTTATTTTTGTTACATTTTATTAATAATAAGAAACAATTTGAAGTAAGTGATTCGACTATTAGAACCACAATCTCAGAACAAAAATAAAAAATCTTAATTCTTCGATTCAATCAAAATAAAATTCCAATCTAAAATCAAATACAAATTTACACTTTATTTAAAAATAAGAGAATTTAAATTTAATTTATAATAAAAAAAACAAAATGAGTAGATACAATGTTGTAATTTCAAAGAAATGTTCCAATACTTCAAACACATGATGGGTGATCAATTATGATGATGTTGGGGACAGTTTGTGTTTGATGATGCATACAATTTGATTTAAACAAGTTTTTTTTTTGTTGTCAATTCAATTATTATTCGAGCTAAAAGATATTTCAAGTCATATTTTAGATCCGTTGTTAGTTAATAGTTTAGCTTCTTGCTAGTTTAAACTTAGTGGTGGTTCTCCCCTTATAATGTTACACATTTTTGGCTTGTGTTTTGCTTCTTTTGAAACACTTATTATATCAAGTTATGTAAAAACTAGGTAGATAGAGATTTTAGATTCTAGGGGTACACATGTAATTATGTGCAAGGTTACACTGTAAAAGCTACTTGTAAGAGAATGATTAATTGAATGTATTGATTCATTTTCTCTCACATCTCTTGCTATGAGTATGGTATCATAACTAGTTTTGTAGAGTCTTCGTTTCTATTTTCTAGTTAAATTAAGTTCATAGGTTTGTGAATCTTGAAGCTTCATCTATGGCATTTACTCTTGATTCTGGAAACAGTATTGCAAATGAAGGTGTGACTAGCTAGCTACATGAATATCACAATCTTTGATAAATATTCCTCCTGTGAATCACAATTTTTCTATTAAGTTGGATCGATCTAACTATTTAATTTGAAAAGATCAAATGATGTATGTAATATTCAATGCTTATGTATTAATTAGGAGTATATTGATGGATCAAAAGAGACTCCTTCGAAGTTTCTTGCTGGATCAAGCAAGATTACACTAAAATATGTTGTTTGGAGTCGTGTTAAGGGTACCATTCATAGCTTGATCTATGGTTCAGTTTCATCATAGGTTTCTTATTACTCAACTAGAAATAAGATTGCACGAGAGTTTTGGTGGGTATAATAATAAATTTTTACTTCATTTGTTCAATCACGAGTAATAGAACTTAAACTTCAGCTGCAAACGGTTAGGAAATATAATCTTTCTTTTGATGATTAGATGATGAAATTGAAGACTATCGTAGAGATTGTTTATACAATAGGTGAAGCTCTTCAGCTTAAGGATCTAATATTGTATGCATACTCAAGGTTAGGTAATTGTTATAATCTTTTTGTATGTAATATTATTGATCAAGTTGGCAGTTGCTACCACTATTGAAGAGTTTCCCATTCGTCTTTTTGTGTATGAGCGTCAACTTTCTCAACAAGATAAAAGGAGATCTAGTGAGCAACATATTGCTCAGGCTAATCTTGTTAAGTCTAGTATATATGGCATGCTTAATCATACAAAAGTATATGTATTTAGGTATAAGTGATAAGTAATTTAAAACTAAAGATTGTCCTATCTATAATGGTAAGAATATTTACTTCTAATTACTAGATAGTTAATAAGTTAATTAAAGTTATCAAAATGAGGGTTTTGATTGTTTGAGAAGAAAATAACATAAAATAATAAAAGTGAATTATACCAGATTTATGATAGATATGTAATCATGGAACTATTCTTACCACTAGCAAACAATTTTATTAAACATGTCATGAATGAAAATTAGCTTCTTATCTTCTAAATCACTTTCATAATTTAAAACACTTTTTAAATTCTTAACTTTAGGTTTAGAAGTCTAGATCCATTTAAGACTTTTTACATTTTCTTATTGTTTAATTGATTAATGATATGTTTGCCGATCAATCTAAATTATAAACAACCTAGAGATATGTTTACTAGATTTAATATATCATTTTATTAAGATCTCAAAATTTGATACCTAAACTAGATAAGATTAAAACTATTGATATCCATTTAAGACTTTTTACATTTTCTTATTGTTTAATTGATTAATGATATGTTTGCCGATCAATCTAAATTATAAACAACCTAGAGATACGCTTACTAGATTTAATATATCATTTTATAAAGATCTCAAAATGTGATACCTAAACTAGATAAGATTAAAACTATTGATATCTTTTAACATAAGCATTCAATACTAGTGATAATAGCCAAAAGATACCACTTCAAATAAAAATATTAAAAGTTACGTACTAATATCTTAAACAAGAAATATAAATATTCATGCAATAATCTAGTAGATCAATCTAATTCATACATGCATAGCTTTGACATTCAAACATTGAATTGAACATATCAAGAGTAAAGAATTGAAAAAAAATATCATGACATTAAATTAATTAAATATAATCTAGGGCTTAAAATTGTCCAAAATCACATTATTAGTCTAACTAGAAATAGATTCATAAGAATCATCACTATATTCAAGGAAAAATATAAATAAAAAAAGAGGATTATGAAAATCTTTAATCTTCTTTTCAAAATTTTCTCCAAAAGTTGGCTTTAATATGCTCTTTGATCAGTCATGTTCCTTGTAGCAATTGTTTTTTGTCACAATTTTTATGTTATGATGACCCCTTAAGTTGTTTATATAATGTATTTTTTAGCCTAATTTGAGTTGCATTATAATTTCTTGCTCCAATGGCTAGGGTTAAAAGTTGGTGCTAAAAAATTACATATTTGAGTGCTGACTAGTTAACTCAATCGATCATGACCCTTTCTCGATCAATCTAGCCATTGTAATTTCCAACTTGAGAATGCTCGATTGATCCTTGATCAATCGACGTAGTGCTTGAATGATCCAACCCCCTTTAGGATCAATTGAACCTTGCTTTCCATTCTTGTCCAAACTCCTCAATCGATCAAGCGTAATGTTTTTTTGGCTCTAAATACAAATTTTTGCCTCTTCGTACTCATTTCATCCCCTAACATCTATATAATAGAAAAAAACAAAATGCATAGGAAACAATAATTCATTATATGTATGCGGGAATTAATTTACAAATATATGTATAAAATGACACTGGTCATGGTACTATGTAGTTAGGAAATCCTTCTCATAATCATTCCACGTCTAAGTCAGGTTATGATTAGTCTAAAGGATCACAATTTGCTCATAGTCAAGATTCACAATATGGTAATCAAGGTAGAGAAAAGAAACAAGATTATGGACATGGTAGAGTAGGGCAATGTCAATTTTGTTGTAAAAATGGATACATTGCTTCTACTTACTAGAAATTGAATAATTTGCTTTATGGATCTTCTTATTTTCAACCTCAAAACAACTCTAGTCCTTCTACATATTTTTCTTCTAGTGCTAATAGAGATTACAATTATAGGATTATTGAGTCAGATGTAACATATCATCTCACCAATGATGTTTAAGTCTTGGTAATTATGTGCCATTCTCAAGCAATGAAAATATCATTGTAGGTAATGGTTCATTAGTCCCTATCTATATCATACGAGTAACACATTTCTTAGCACAAATGCACAATATCTTTTGCTAAGAAATGTCATGCACATACTACAATTTACAACCAATTTAGTTTATATTCGTGATTTGTGTAAAAATAAATCTATGTTTGTTGAGTTTCATTCACATTATTTCTTTATTAAGGATAAGGTTATGAAGAAGATTCTTCTTCAAGGTTCAATTCACAAAGATCTTTACAAAATCTTTTTTGGAGTTGATGCTAATGAGAAGCACACTTTAGAAGAAAATCATATTGTTGCTACTCTTGCTACGAACTTTATTTGGCATGAATGATTAGGGTTGTAAGTCATGTAGTCCTTTGTGTCTTGTTGGCATTCTCGTGTGCAAAATACGAAATCTGTTTTTTTTACATATTTATGTCTTTCTCTATGTAAGGTTGGTTACTATTGATTAGTAGTACATAAATGCACATAGTTAGTCATACTTTATATGCGAGCAAATTATACACACACCATGGTGAGGGTGGTTGGTGATGCGTTCTATAAATACCCTCTATCTTCTCATTTCTCAAGTATGAAAAGCATACGAAAACTCTATCAAAATTATTTCTAAAAATTGCTTCCATTTTGAAAATTACTTTGAGTGTATTTCAACATTTGTGTTATTCTTTTTGTGGGTAAAATAGCATGCTTGAGTGTTGAGAGCTTGAGACTATTTTACAATATCTTGTGAAAACAAAACTGTGAGTTTGGGTTAGACAGTATTGGTTGAGTTCCCAAAATAGTTGGTTCATTTTTCATGGTTAAGTGTATTTCCCACAATGTTAGTTCACTTCATTGTTCACATTACTGATTAGTGGTTATTGATTACATTACTTAGTTTAGTGTTGGCTCTGAAGGAGATTTGGATACATGTGTCAAATTGAGTAGTTATAGAGGCAACAATAAGAATTTAAGGCAATGTGGTTTCAAATGATAGAGCTATTCGTATTTTTATTCATAATAAGTTATATATGTTTATTACTTAGTGAATTTGTTTGTTATTGAGTGATTTTCATAAGCATATTGAAGAGTTTATCATATAGATAATGGTTATATGTGGGTTTACATTGTTATATCTATTGTTGTGTATGCTTAACTTTTGTGCTAATATAATCTAAGTTTAAATTATGTATTTACAAACATACTGTTATTTAAACTCTGATTAAAAAGCTTATATTATTTGTTGCATGCCTACTGCTTTCTGAATAATATATGTTGTTTAATGTAATATGCTTGTTCTATGATTATTTTATACTGCTATTGTTTTTATTTGTTAAGTGTTTATTATTATTATTTTTATAATGATTTTGGGATAAATCCTTTAAAGGTATGTATCACCTTATCCTGGTTATATACTGGGTCTTGAACTCTTTCAATTGCTATTAGAGTGGGTTCACCCTGTTAGGGCTTTATCTGGTGTTGATCTATTAAACTAGCTTGTCACACATACACACACTCTATTTGATGGATTTAAGAAAGGGAGGTAGTGTATACCACCATTTTTCAATGGGCTTATCTACACCTATTGGAATTTTCAAGTATGATAACTCTATGAAAGTAGATTCATTAGTATATTTTTTTGCTTAATATTTGTTCATTTTATTCAATAAGTAGTACTTTTGGGGTTAAAAATACTAAAATATGAATTTTCTATTGAAAGGAGATGAAAATACATTTTTTGAAGTTTTTTTAAAATATTTATAGATTTTTTATGAATTTTTTGATGGAGGATAAATCAAAACAGGACACATGAATGCTACACAAACAAGGGGAGCCAATTGGAGCGTACCTTTTGTAAAGCTAACAAATCATTGCCGCGTGGTTTACATGCAAGCGAAGAGAAGCTGATATGAGTGCATTGCATGTGTCACTAATGCAGACTGATAAGAGCTAAATTATTGCATTTTTGTTATGATTTAAATGTTGATATTTGTGTGAAAATTGTGTTTATTTGATTATTTAATCCACAAATGTCATTTCACGGGTATTTCGTGTTTAAAGTGCAATTTCAGGTAAAATCATAATTTTGGAGAAGTTTGGGACAAATTTCAATGAACAGGATTGAGTGCAAATAAAAAGAAAACAAATTTTCAAAATTTAGAATTTTGCCGCCGGCGAAAACCTTAGGGAGAAATGTTGAAAATCATGCAGGGAGCACGGATTTTGGCAAAGCAATCTCACCGCCATCCAAGTACATCTCACCGCCGGCCACAATAATCTCACTACCGGCGAGATTTAGCGGAACCAAAATCGTAAGTTTTCCAGAAATCTCACCGCGGCGAGAATAATGTCGCCGCCGGCGAGTTTCGTTCGAAAACACATTTTTTATGTTGTTTTGTTCCAAAATTGCCCCCCAAACCCTAGATCTATATATACATTATGATGGAAAAAGAGGGGGACGGTAGAGAGAGCAGATCTAAGTTATTTTTGGATTAGAAAAGAAAATTTTGGAGAGAAAGGTTGGAGAAGCTTGAAGGATCATCACCATTGTTGCTACCAAGTCTTCATCTTCAAGAGTTTTTCATCTCTTCTCCTTAGCTTTTATTTTCTGCATTTTATTCAGATTGTTTGTTCATGGATTCAATTGAGAATATGTTTGTTCTTATTTTCGTTATGAACAAATTCGTTTTTGCTAAGGCTATGATGTAGTTGAATCAAGAAAATATGATTTCTTGTGTTATAGTTATATGAATTCATTGTTTTCAAGTTGAGTATTTATTTCCATGCTTAATGCTTTTAAATTTCTGATCAAGATTTAAATGATTTGTTGCATTATATTGAGACTGAGAGGAGATGTGTAATGAACGCTTCTTGTGATAAATACCGTATGTTGAATGCGAGTGTGAGAACTAATGCATGATGTATGTGGTTATTCTAGAAATTTCATAAATCGTAATGTGCTTGTTTGTGATTAAATCTTCATAGAAATATAGTCGGTTTTCATAGATAAGTAATTCTAATATAACTCGAGAGAGAGTATTAGGTAAATTTGGGTTTTTCAACCATCACTTTTAACTTTGATTCTCATATAACATAACTTGAAATCGGATTGAATTGATTTAGCGAAATCAAATGCCTTAGCATTTTTAATCATTTGTGAACAACATTAAATTTTGTTATTTGCGTTAGTTTTAAGTTAATTTACTTCTTAAACAAATTCAAAAATTTGGTTTTCAAATAAAATTAGGATTAGTCAATTTCGGTACTTAGTAATGCCATTCCTTGTGGGTTCGATATCCGTACTTTTGTACACTTTATTACTTGAACGATTCGTACACTTGCAAAATTACGCATCACAGACATTTCCATATGTCGTCATAACATTCAATTGGAGTTTTACCAAGCAGTCAATCAACATGCCATGCATCATCACATGATTCACCCATTCTTTTGATCATAGTAACACGCAATCCGAATCAATGTGTCCCACATGCCACTAACTCAGCTCACGTTAACCAACACTATTCTACCCTTTCCAAGCGTCACACACTACTTCGTCATATGTCTCTCACTTGCCATGTGTCACAATCCCATTGGCCAATACTATTTAATTTTCCTTTTTTCATTTCACCCTTTGTTTTTAAGCTAATCTGAAAATCTAGATTTCATCTGAGCCTAATTTAACCCCCTAATTGCACCAAAAATCTCACATGGTCAAATTTTATAGATTTTTATCAACTTTTGGTGGCAAAAGGAGAGAAGTTTAAGAGGAGATACAATTTTGGTGGAGATTCAAGAGGAGTATGGTGCTACAATTCAAAAGATTGATTATATTTATTCTTCTTATTTCTTTATTAATATTTATGTTTTTCTTATTAAAAAATATGATATTTGTGAACACAATCATGTCTAGCTAATTTGTTAATCTAGGGGTCTTATAAATTTAATTTTCTACATATGATGATCTAACATTTTACTCCAACTATAATTTCAATTTAATTATATTATTTAATCTGATTTTATGATATTAATTGTTTAGCAACAATTGATCTATATAGGTAATTAAATAGATTTGAAAAATTTATTTAATTTTTTGTCTTAATTAAATAATATGCATGGTTTCTAAGCAGAGATGTATGATTCTTGTGTTTGTGATCCATAATTGATGAACTTAGTGAGTAGTATGTAATTTAATTAATATAAAAGTGTGATTAGGTTAATAAATAAATGGTGTATAGTTTACTTGAGAAATGAAAACATGGTATGTTAGATCCAATTGATCATGAAATTGATTAATAATTATATTTGGGGATTTTAATAATTCACATGATTAGAAAATTGAGGGATTAACTATTCCTAAATATTTTCTAATAAATCTTCTTAGTTACTAATCTAGAGTTAATTAATTACTACTATTTATTTTTAGTTTTTTTAAGTATTCTTTCTCAAAACATAAAAAATAAAATCGATCTTTACTTTTTAGTTTTAAAATTAGTTTTTAATAACATAATTTTCGTGAGAACAATATTTTTCTATCATTATATTACTTGTTCGTGATACATATACTTGTATACCTATTACACACAATTCTTGTCGATTAAGTTTTTGACACTATTGTAAGGGATTATAAACATTAGAAATTAATTTTATTTTTATTTACTTATTAATTTTAATTTATTTATTTACTTATTAATTTTTAATTTTTTTTAATTTGGACATCTCCTTTAATGCTATTAGAAACATACTTGACTCTATAGTATGAGCATATTTGAAAAGAAAGAAATTTTGCTTTTAAATCCCGAAATTGATAATACTTTGGGATCAATAAGAAAACAACAAGTTATCACCTAAGTGGAAGAAATAGTTAATCCATTATAAATAAACAATAATGAACAAAATTTAAACAATCAAATATTTTTAATGGATGATAGTAATAGACTTGAAATAAATATGTTTTACTTATATTAGAAGGATTCAATCCAAATATTACAAGGATAAACATTCAAGTTAATAAATTTAAATTAAAGACAATGATGTTTTAAATGTTACAAACATCTTGATAATTTAATAAGATAAGTTATAGTTTTAAGCATAAACAGCTCATAAATATTATATTTATTGTTTAAGCAAGAAAAGTTATTAAACAAAAAAATTTAAGAAATCATAAAAGTTCGTTTGTATATCGGTTAGTTTACTAGATAAAAACAAAAAGCTTGCTTTCATCTTGCTTTAAAGTTGGACTAGATCTGCAGTTCCAGACTTTTTCAGCACTGACACCATCATTTTAGATTCCCCTCTAACCCTATCTTTTGAGAAGTAAAATATATGAATATTTTAGGATAATAGTATGATCTATACGTTAGAAAAATATGTTTATGTTAGAAAAAAGAAAGAAGATTTTTTTTTTCTAATATACTATCATTTGTTATAAAATACTGCTCTTAAATAAAAGCTAATGAAGTAAAGAAAGAAAATTAAAATACTATGTAAATATTATATATATATATATATATATATATATATATATAAAGAAGATAATAATATAAATTAATCTATATCAAATTAACCTATATATTTATACGGTAAACATCCCGTAATATAGAGAAAAAAGGGAAGTTAATGAGTAAATAAAGATTAAATATATCCTTCTATAATATATGTATAAATAAAATATCTCATTTATATAAAATGTTGTTTCTCTATCATTTTTGTGACTAAATATAATATATATGTGTAATAAACAAGAGAATATTAAATATTCGAGTAATATAATTTTTTAATTTTAACCCAAAATATTTATTAAATGTAAATATCATAATTAAATTAATATAATAATTTTTATTAAATATAATTATTTAAATATGTTTATATTTATTAATATATTAAATCAATTATTATTTATAAAAAAAATACAAAGGCTTAAAATCTTGCTAATACCCACTTTATGAGACACGTTGAAACAATACAAAGATGTTAAAAAAAAAAGAATAAAACCCATTTTACCTACTCCACTATCATGACTTATATGCCTTTGACTGGTCTTCTTTTACCCCTACTTTATCCCCGCATACTTCCATGAACAAAACTACTATATCATGCTTTGTAGAAATCCAGGTTTCAAATATGGTGGAAAAATTAGCTCCTCTACTCTTTTTTATTTTAACTATACATTGAAACAAGTATTTTATTTTATTATTTTTTCACATCTAGTGCTCGTAAAAATGATATATAAGAAAATGGGTAAAAATTTATATGATTACTTAATTTTGTATAAATATATAAGTTAATACTAAAATTATATAGAGATATATCATTATTACATTACTTAATCAGAGATACATTAGTGTTGTTTTTTTGAAAAAAGATATCTAGAATATATGAAATAAAATACATGTGATAATTGACAATAACAAATAATAAGTTTATAATTTATTTTAAAAATTAATTATTAATGTATATGATCAAACTTGATTAAAATTGTTCAACATTTTATTTTTATGATTATTTTTAATTAAATTATACCATTTTTTAAAAAAATAACCTCTGTTATATCTTTAAAAAATATAATACTTATGTACTTTTTTAAAGATAAGATAATAGTCCGTACCTAATCCTAATATGAAATATTGGATTCCGAACCTCAAAGGTAATTCAAATAATATATTCATATCTTAAATATCATATATTTTTAAAAAGTTCAATTTTAGTACTTAATCTAAATATTTGAATTATTTTTACCTTTTTTAAACAGTAACTAATTTTTTTTAACGGAGAATAATATTTTAAGTCTTTAAGGATTTTTTTTCTTTTTGAAAATTGATTATAATTGAAAAATGTGAAAAAAATTAGTAATTTTCAAAAGTTTCTTTCTAATAATATTATCAAATCAAATTGCCTCTTTTATTGATAAATAGATATAATTAGTTTATGATTTATTTATACTTAATTAGTTTTTATGTTTTTTTTCCTATAACGGATTCCTACATTTCTTACTAAAAATTTAATAAATATTATATGATATTTGTAAAAAAAAATTAATAAGTAAAAATTTTAAATTTATCTCTATTAATTATTTATAAAAAATATTTTTATTATATTTCAATGAAATTATTGAAATGTTATGATTTTTTAATAATTATTTATATTTTTTTGTTTTTTAAAAGCTCACGAAGTTAATAATTTAATTTTTTAAATAATTTTTAATAAGAAATATCAACATCTTCTAAAAATCATTTTTTAGCTTTAGATCACGTGAAAGAAAAGGAAAAAAAATAAACTTTTGCTTATGAAGTAAAAAGGATATTTTAGATAAAAAAAAATTGACTATTATTAAAAAAGGATAAAAAGTTATCATAATTAAAATTGTGGTACTAAAACAAAATATTTTAATAACATCTGATAAAAATATACCAAAATATTAATTGAGATATCTAATACAGATCCCAAAAATATTTATTTATGTGATAATTAAAATATTACTTCCAAAATGATATTAAATGAAAGATTTGTTATATATAATACTTTTAATTATGTTAAAAAGAAAAACTATGATAGACAAACTTCAGAAATTAAAAAAAATAAAAAATAAAATGAACAAATCCAGGCAAGAAATGTCAAGCAATAAGAGGTGCAGATAAATTGAATATTAAAAAGGGGTGGTTCTTCACTCACTCTCACTCACTGCTACTTTGTATATAAATATTTTATTCTTTCAAGAACTTCCAAGAACTCCTCTGGCAGCATCTGTGAATCAATCAATACATCTTGTGATTAACACCTTCTCTCTCTTGACTCTTCCCATGTTCAAATTTTCATTTGATAATTCTATTTCCTCTAAATTTTCTCATCCTCATCCTACATTACCTACTCCATCTTCTTCTTCTCGTTCTTCTTTTCTCATCGATATCCATCTCATTGATATTGATTTTTCATAAAATATGCAAGACCCAATTGGCATTCATGCATGCTTTTCATCAAGTGAGAAGCTAATTGATGATTTAACAGCAGTAGCAAGGTCAGGCCAAAGTGTTTTCATGTCTGTATATAGAACAAAAGTAGCTGATCAGTGTAGATTGATCACAGTTACTTGGTGTAAGAACTTGTTACTTCATGGCCTATCAGTATCTATTGAAGGGCCAGATGGAGAAAATCAATATAACTGCAAAGTTGAGTTGAAACCTTGGTATTTTTGGAGGAAATATGGTTCCAAAAGATTCATAGTTGATGATAAATCAGTTGATATCTTTTGGGACCTTAAAGCTGCAAGATTTCATGGAGAAACAGAACCAACTTCAGAGTATTATGTTGCAGTTGTTTGTAATGAAGAGGTTGTTTTATTACTTGGGGATCTTAAAAAAGAAGCTTATAAGAAAACAAATTGTAGACCTGCTATGATTGATCCTATTTTAATTTCAAGAAAAGAACACATTTTTGGCAAGAAAAAGTTCATCACAAAAGAAAAATTTCATGGAAAAGATAGGCTTCATGAAATTTCAATTGAATGCAAAAAAAGAGGAACAAATAGTATTGGGAATATCAACAATGACACTTTTTTAAATGGGGTTGAGCCAGAAATGGAGATAAGAATTGATGGGCATTTAGTGATCCATGTAAAGCATCTACAATGGAAATTTAGAGGTAATGAAACCATTCATTTCAATAAATTAAGATTAGAAGTTTATTGGGATGTTCATGACTGGCTATTTAGTCCAGGTTTAAGACATGCATTGTTTATATTCAAACCAGTTTTAACATCAATATCTCTGCCAACATCACTCTCTTCATCATCATCTCCTTTAATATCTTCATCTACATCAACACCATTGTCATCACAAACAACAAGTTCAGGATCAATAGAAGGATCCAATGCAATTGGGTCATCGGAATTCTGCTTGTTTCTTTATGCTTGGAGAGTTGAATGAATTGGGAACCCCTTTGATTGTTTCATCAACAACACTAGAAAAGTGACTAGTTGGTAAAGAGAAAATGGGGGTCTTCAAAGAAAATGGGCCAGCAAGGAGTTGTGAAGATACATATTAAGATTAAAGAAGAGGAATAAAAGCTGGGAAGTGTTTTCTTATATCAAACAATGTTTGGTGTGGGAAGAATATGTGATTGGTTACAGGTTGGGGTTGAACCATTGGACAAGAAAGATGGTTTGCCTATAATGGCACAATAATTCTTTCCATCTCGAGCCATCTCTTTCATCTCTATCATAAAAATTACTCTTTTTTATTTCTCTTTCTTAATCTGATCTTGATGATTGAGTAATATATTCAACTACCCATTCTTTTGTTTCCAAACTTTTATCTGATGTAAAAGTTATATATTCATGAGACAGAGAAGAGGGACTGGGCTGTCGGTGATGACTTAATCATTAAGCTTGTAATTGCTTGTGTATGTTAACGCACATGAACTTAAAAGAACATCAAAAATTACTCTGTTTTCTTTAGTTCTCATGCTAATTTCTTTGTTCAATAAGTGATAGCTGCTCAGTTTCCTATAGAATCGTCAAATTATTGATCAAGTATTGTCAACATATTCAGCTCAAAATTAATTATAAGACCAACCCATCTGAGCACTCTTCAACTCAATTTTAAATGTGAAAGACAGCAAGTGCTAAATAAATAAACAAATAAATAATTATATTCTTATAATATTAGAAAAAATAATATCCAAACTTAAACATGTAACTATAAAAACAATAATTATTATTACGTATATCTTAAATATTTTTACTATTAAAAAAAATTTAAAACATTGTTAATTGAATACAAATTGTATACAATAAATATGCAATATATGTATCGTAACAAATAATATAATGATTAGAAAATATCATTCTTACGAAAATTATGTTATTAAAAATTAATTTTAAAATTAAAAAAGTAAAAATCAATTTTTATTTTGAACTTTTATATTTTAAGAAACCAAAATTAAAATAACTAAAAATATATATCAGTAATTAATTAACTCATAATTCACATTTAAGAAGATATATGAGAAAATATTTAATTCTCAAATTTTTAAAACATGTGAATCACTAAAATTTCCTTAATATAATTATCAATAAATTACATGATCAATTGAATCTAATATAACATGTATTCTCTCAAGTAAACTACACATTATATAGTAATTAACCTAATCATATTTTCATGTCAATTAAATTACACACTACTTATTAAGTTCATCAATTATAGATCACATACATAAGAATCATATATATATACCTAAAAAATATATATGTTATTTAATCAAGACAAACAATTAAATAATTGTCTCAAATCTATTTAATTGTCTCTATAAATCAATTGTTGGACAAACAATTAATATTATAAAAATTAAATTAAATAATATAATTAAATTGAAATCATAATTGAGGTAAAATATTATATCATCATTGAGTTCATAAAAACCATTAATTAATAAAATAACTAGACATAATTTTGTTCATAAAGTTCATATTTTTCATAAAAAAAATACATAAAAATTGATAAAGAAAGGAAGAGAAGAAGAAATACAATCAATCTCTTGAATTGTAACACCAATCTTCTCTTAAATCTCCACTAAAATTGTATCTCCTTGTGTATTTTTTTTTGTATTTTTCTCTTTTTATGCTCCAAAAACTAATAAGAAATATGTAATTTTTGACTCATTATGGTTTATGTAGCAATTAAAGAGTTAAATTAAACTCAGGTGAAATATAGACTGTCAAATCAGCTTCAGATCGAGGGCTTAGATGAAAAAATAAAAAATTAATAACGTTGATGAATAGAAATGCGACACATGGCAAGGGGATTTATTGGTGAATCAACATGCGATGCATGTTGGAATGGACTAGTCGCGATTAACACACACTGAGTCAATGTCACGTGGAGCGATGTAATTCACGGTCACAAATTTTGTGGCATTAGGGTGTAAAGAATAGACAAATCGTGTGACGATGCATGGTAAGATAGTTGATCGTGAGGTGAAAATCGAAATGAACACTAAGTTGACATGTGGCATAGCGCTTCAGCGTTACATGATTGGGAATCTATGTTTGCGTGGTATCCACGTGTCATCTTTTGATTAGTCCTACATTAAAGAATTTATAAAAAAATCCAAAACAATTTCAAAAAATTCTAGAAAATTCTCAAAAATTATATTTTCACCCCTTTTTCACTATAAAATTTATATTTTAATATTTTTAATCCAAAAATATTACTTATTGAATAAAACGAGAAAATATTAAGTAGAAAAGTGTACTGATAACTCTACTTTTATAATCATCAATCATTTCATTTTAAACGTCATTCAATTGAATGTTATTTAAATTAAATTATGATCATTTAAACCCATTCAATGTTAAATATCGTTCAATTGAATCCCGTTTCATATTATTAAGGTGTTATTTATGTTATTATCAATTTTAAAGATGTTATTATCAATTTTAAAGATGTTATCTAAGAGCACGAATGTGAGTCTTAGCTTATTCAAAACAATTACATGAAGCTAACTATAATGTTCGGTCACGATCTACAATGTCATTTGAGCTATATCAGATATTTGAACTTCTCCACTTTCTAAAGATGTGATTGGTGAAGATGTTAAGGAAAAGACAAACTTATCTTGGACAACTAGAAAGTTATTTTGTTTTGAAAAAGAAGAAGAAGAGATTATCAAATACCAATGTCAACATCTCAAGGGCAGTGGTGATAAAGAATTAAGATTTAAGAACAAAATAGTTTGTGCTATTGTTACTAAACTATTGTTACTGATATAGAACTATCAGTCATTATAAACCTTATTGTCTCATACAATAACATGAATAGAGTAGACATATTGCACAATCTATTGAGACTTTCTATATCTAGCTATTTTAGATATTTCTCAAGGCAAAACACAACCAGATGCCTTAGAATAAAGGGGTATTATAAAGCCTACAAGTAATCCAAGAAATAGTTAAGTTTTCGAAAGAATCAAAATTGAGGTTTCCCTGTTATTTACAGTTAGCAGTGAGAAAAATGATGTGCATCTTTCATTTTGATCCAAAACCAAACCACTTTGCAAGGAAGAACTTATTCTTTTTCTCAGGTGCTGCTTGAGCTTGTGGTGCTGAAGGAGCTTGGACATGTGATGAACGTGGCTTGGCTACAAGGAAAATTGACATCAAAAGCATCACGGTTAAAATGTAAAATTACATCTAGGTATAAAAAAACTATATTAAGAGAGAAAATGGGGCTGATAAGATAGAAAGACTTGTGGAAAAGATGGAACTTTGTAGTAAATCTCAAATGTGAAGTCTATGCATTGGAGAATATCAATATATCATCTAACCTGATTTTGGAGGAACCTTGATCGGTTTTTCAGTTCTTGAATCACAAGATTTCTTACCTGAATCTTGCTCTGTGGCTTCAAGGAGAGAAACAGAAGTTGATTTCCTCTGTGAAATCTGATGCTCCTGATCATGCTCGCCTATAACAATAAAGACAGGAAGAAATAGAAAGGAACAAGTGTAAGATACCAAGACAATGTAATAAGAACTTAGAAATGTTTTTTAAGTATACTGACTAAACATGATGTCAAAGCATAGAACAAGTCATATTACTATATAAATGAATGTCATTTTATGCAACTATAATAAAATTAAAATCAAAATCAAAATCAAACATCCATAGGTTTTGCAAATGTATCTTTATTGTCACCAAACAAAAAATATTGGGGCTTCTCTGTTGAATATTGGCTCTATAAGGAAATTAGTGGCCTAATTTGTAGCATGATTTAAGGAAATTAGTGGCATAATTTAAGGAAATTAGTGCCATAATTTAAGGCTTAAATTATGGCACTATTTTAGGGAAAGTGAGCCTTGCTTCATCTATAAATAGAAAAGAGTTCATGCATTGAAGAACAAGGCAAAAATAAAAAAAAAATCAGAGAGGGTATAAGCAAACTTAAAGAGAAAAAATACTTGTGAGTTTGGGGAAACACTTGAAAAATATTATTAGTGAGGAAATCTGTATCTATATTCTGTATATTTCCTACTCAGTTCAAATAATATCTGCTGCCTTCCGTGGACCTAGGCGAATTGCCGAACCACGTAAATTCTGTGTGTTCATTTTATCGCTTTGATATATTCATATACTGCTATTTATTGCTTCCGCCCACAACAAATTGGTATCAGAGCCAAATATAGCAGTATTATATATCAAATCGAAGCTCTCGACGAGACGAACACAACGATGAAAGAATCGCCCAAATCGGAAGTCAGAATCGCCGCTAGAAGCTGTCGGAGTGTTACTTCCAGCACTAAGTCAACTCGCCGAGTTGGACCGAGTCAACCCAGTCACTAGTGATATTTAGACCGAGTTGGTCTATTTTTCATCCGTTTTCAACTGAGTTGGATCTATTCCTAGCTAATTGGACCATTCCGGATTTAACTACGGACTCCGTTTTTTCAAATAAGGTATAAAATTTGGAAAAACATTGTTTTAAGTTGTAAGTGCAAAATTTCTGTTATCAGTTTGTACTTATGGCTGATAAAGGAGAGATCGAAGAATGTGAACAAGTTGACCATAGAATTTATGGCAAACCAAGTTCTACTCAAAGAACTATGTTATCCAACGCAAAGTTTGAGGTGGAGAAATTCGACGGCATCAATAACTTTGGCATGTGACAATGTGAAGTATTAGATCTATTGTTTCGAGAAGGATTTAATATAGCCTTAGATTATTCAAATGTCAACCGACAAGCTTGTGGCACAATTCGACTGTGCTTAGGAAAAGATCAGAAGTACTTTGTCATGAAAGAGAATGTAGCCGCAGTTCTCTGGAAGAAACTAGAGGACAAATACATGACGAAAAGTATTAAGAACAAACTCTACTTGAAGAAGAAACTTTTCCGTTTCCAGTACAAGAAAGGTACCCCTATGATTGAGCACTTAGATAATTTCAATAAAATTTTGCCCGATCTGCAAAATTTAGATATTGAAATTATCGATGAAGATAAAGCTTTGTTGTTGTTGTTGAATTCATTACCTGAGAGCTATGAGCATTTAACCACAACCTTGTTATATGGAAAGGATGAGGTTAAGTTCGTAGATGTTTCAAATGCTTTGGTAAATAATGAGTACCGGAAGAAGGATCAACATGATCACAGAGACTCAATATCAGAAGCATTGACGGCAGCCAGAGGTAGGACTATCAACAAAAAATCTGGCGGATCAAATAATAGGGGGAAATCTAAATCAAAGACCAGAGGAGAGTCATCCAGAAGACGTCCTGCGAAGGACGAGTGTGCCTATTGTCACTAGAAAGGGCACTGGAAGAAAGATTGTCCAAACAAGGACAAATCAAATGCAAATGTTACATAGAAGGCCGACGAAGATGAAAAATCAACCTTTTCAGTTTCATCATCAAAAACCTACTCAGATAAGTGGATCCTTGATTCTGGATGTTCTTATCATATGTGTCCAAACAGACATTGGTTTTCGAGTTTTGAGGAGCTTGATGGAAGAGTTGTGCTTATGGGCAACGACAATGCCTGTCAGACAAAAGGGATCGGAACAGTATGACTAAAGATGCACGATGGTACAATCAGACGACTTACAAATGTAAGGTATATTCCTGACATAAAGAAAAACCTTATTTCTTTAGGTGTTCTAGATTCTGATGGTTACAAGGTAACATTGGAAAATGGAGTCTTGAAAGTTGTACGAGGTGCATTTGTAGCGATAAAGGGTACTCGGAAGGCAAACCTGTATTTCCTAGATGGTAGTACAATTACAGGAAGAACAGTTGTCTCAAGTAGTTCTGAAGAAAAGACAAATGATTCTTCCTGCCTGTGGCACATGCGTTTAGGACATGTCGTTGAAAAGGCTTTGCAAGGCTTAATGAAGCAAGGTCTTTTGAAAGGTGCCAAGACTGAAAAGTTTGATTTCTGCGAGCATTGTGTAATGGGAAAACAAACAAGAGTCAAGTTCGGCACTGCCATTCATCATACTAAGGGATCCCTTAATTATATTCACACGGATGTTTGGGGACCTTCAAAGAATGCTTCACTTGGAGGTAAACGCTGGTTTGTGACTTTTATTGATGATTTCTCTAGATATGTCTGGATATACACCATGAGTCACAAAGATGAAGTTCTAGATATCTTTCTTAAATGGAAGAAAATGATCGAGATTCAGACAGGCAGGAAAATTAAGAGGCTCAGATCTGATAATGGTGGCGAGTACAAATCAGATCCCTTCTTCAAAGTTTGTCAAGATGAAGGGATAATCAGACATTTTTCTGTTCCTCGTACACCACAGCAGAATGGAGTTGCAGAACGAATGAATCGTACTTTGGTTGAGAAAGTTCGATGTATGCTATCTCATTCCAAATTGAGCAAGGCATTTTGGGCTGAGGCTTTGTCATATGCAACTCATATAGTCAACAGACTTCCTGCGACTGCATTAGATGGAAAAACTCCTAAAGAGGTATGGTCTGGACAACCTGCTACTGATTATGATTCATTGCGAATATTTGGATGTCCAGCATATTTTCATGTTAGTGAATCCAAACTGGATCCTAGAGCAAAGAAAGTTGTTTTCTTGGGCTTTAAGGAAGGAGTTAAAAGATTTCGACTTTGGTGTGATGAATCCAATAAGATCATCTTAAGCCGAGATGTTACATTCGATGAGTCTGTTATGCTGAGACAGACAAATTCAGAGAAAAAGAATGAAAGTCCAAATACTCTTTCTAAGGTGATGCTTGAGACTCCAGAAGATCCATAAAAGATTGCACCAATTATCGATCGTGGTGAAGATGAAATTGATGATCAAGAAGAGATCTCAGTTGAGGTGAAGGTTTTCTCACCATCATCACCGATTAATCAGCAGCCAGAATCTATTGCCACTACTCAGCCAAGAATGGAGATTAGGAAGCCTACCAGATACACAGACATGGTAGCATTCGCACTTCCAGTAATTGATGATGATGTCCCATGCACTTACAGAGAAGCCGTGCAAAGAGTTGATAGTATGAAGTGGAAGATGGCAATGGATGAAGAGATGAAGTCTCTACATCAGAATCAAACTTGGGAGTTCGTTCAACTTCCCAAAGGAAAGAAAACTATTGGTTGCAAATGGGTCTATGCGAGAAGGAAGGTCCTCCTGGTAAAGCCAACATCAGATACAAAGCCAGACTGGTAGCAAAAGACTATGCTCAGAAAGAAGGAATAGACTACAATGAGGTATTCTCACATGTTGTTAAGCATTCATCTATTCAGATACTATTGGCTTTGGTAGCACAGTTTGATCTCGACTTAGCTCAACTCGATGTCAAAACAGCTTTTCTCCATGGTACTTTGAACGAAGAAATCTACATGTCTCAATCGGAAGGCTTCAAAATTTCAGGACGAGAGAATTGGACTTGCAAGCTGAGCAAGTCAATTTACGGTTTGAAGCAATCGCCACGACAATGGTACAAGCGCTTTGATAGCTTCATCAGAAAGCAAAAGTACACACGCAGTCAGTTTGATCACTGTGTATACTTTCGAAAACTCCAAGACAGTACCTTCATTTATTTGCTCTTATATGTTAATGATATGTTGATTGCATCTAAGAGCAAGGTGGAGATCGACAGATTGAAGGCTCTGTTGAGTTTAGAATTTGAAATGAAAGATCTTGGAGAAGCTAAGAAAATTCTTGGGATGGAAATCACAAGAGATAGAGTCAAGCATACCGTCTGACACGTACTGCATCAAGATCTGAAGAAAGTACTACAAAGGTTTGACATTGATGAAAAAACCAAACCAGTAAGTACACAGCTTGCTCCTCATTTTCAATTGAGTGCATTGATGTCACCTAGCACCACCGATGAGAAGAAGCAAATGGAACGTGTTCCATATGCAAATGCCGTTGGTGCCTTGATGTATGCAATGGTTTGCACCAGACCTGATATTTCTCACGCTGTTAGTATGGTGAGTCGGTACATGCATAATCCCAGTAAAGGACACTGGAAAGCAATGAAGTGGATTCTACGGTACATCTATGGTACTGTGGATATTGGTTTGAAGTTTGAGAGAGACAAGACTGAAGGTAAACACCTAGTTGGATATGTGGATTCTGACTATGCTGGAGATCTGGATAAGCGTCGATCTACAACTGGTTATGTGTTCACAATGGCAGGAGGACCAATTTGTTGGAGATCAACATTGCAGTCAACTGTAGCTTTGTCTACTACAGAGGCAGAGTATATGGCTGTAACAGAAGCATTCAAAGAAGCTATCTGGCTTCTCGGGTTGACCAAAGATTTGGGTATTTTTCAGAAGAACATGGAAGTTTTCTGCGACAGTCAGAGTGCCATTTGTTTGGCAAAGAACCAAGTTCATCATGGTCGCACCAAGCACATCGATGTTCAACTTCATTTTGTTCGGGAAATCGTCGATGAAGGGAATGTTATACTCCAGAAAGTCGGAACTGCAGATAACCCTGCAGATATTCTTACAAAGGTGGTTACAGGGATCAAGTTTCAACATTGCTTGAACTGGATCAACATCTCTCGAGCTTAGAGCACCTAGGGCGCATTTAGAGGCAGCATTATGAACTTTTTCGCTAAGGTGGAGATTGTTGACTATTGGCTCTAAAAGGAAATTAGTAGCCTAATTTGTGGCCTAATTTGTAGCATAATTTAAGGAAATTAGTGGCCTAATTTAAGGCTTAAATTATGGCACAATTTTAGGAAAAGGGAGCCTTGCTTCATCTATAAATAGAGAAGAGTTCATGCATTAAAGAACAAGGCAAAAATCAGAAAAAATCAGAGAGAGTATAAGCAAACTCAAAGAGAGAAAATACTCGTGAGTTTGGGGAAACACTTGAGAGATATTATTAGTGAGGAAATCTGTATCTGTATTCTGTATATTTCCTACTCAATTCAAATAATATTTGCTACCTCCCGTGGACCTAGGCGAATTGCCAAACCACGTAAATTTTGTGTGTTTATTTTATCGCTTTGATATATTCATATACCACTATTTATTGCTTCCGCCCACAACATTCTCTACGAGATTACGTTGGACACTTAATACAGGTAAATCTCAAGACAGATAATAAAGTTATAGTCACACAAATTTGATACCAAACAAACTAGATTTTTGCCAGTAGTGAGTATATATCGAAGCAAGCTATTGTGAGAATACAATTAATAGCACCATGGTTAAATGATATTAAAACCTAAAATCGAGAGTGGATCTCCTCGAAACACAACCAAATATTGTTTGATAAAAAAATAAGAACCTTATATTGAGAGGAAAGGCAAATTCCCCATCTACATAATTCAAACTGTACCATAACTCTGCTTACTATTAAAGTAATATTAGCATAGTTTCAACACTAAATGATCTCAACTTGCTGCATAGTTTAAGCACGCAACAAAACCAAAGATGGAATTACAATGGATTAGTTAAAGCATTTCTAGTTCATTTTTCAATTGATACAATAATCCTATGATATGTCAGAAAAATGTGCAGATGTCATACTCTCATTAGGAGGTTTCCCATATCTGTGCTGTAAAGCTTCAAAGAAAGATTTGTCTCTCTGCTCTTGTGTCACTGATGGCAAACAAGAAATTGAATTCTTATAATCAGATATGTGTTATTTGCAAACATCATTGTTAAGGTAGATTAAAAGAGGGAGAGGGCAAAAAAGCATACACTCATCGAAGAGGGCATTTCTGTAATTGGAGTTTGAGCCAACTAATAGCAACTGAACTGCCTCGGAATCTCTTGTCATAGACAGTTGAGCAGATGCACTTTTCAGGTTCTGAGTGTCTAAGAGTATAGCTGCAAGCTGAAATTCATCAAGAGTGGAAAGCCAAATCCATAAGTCAGTTCTTGCTATCATAAGAAAGCAGGATAAAATGGTATGATTGTATAGTTAAAGAAAATAATGCAACTACCAAAAGTTTCTTCAGCATAGGGGTTTGGAGCAGCTCGTATGCATCTTCGCAGTAATTATCAGTAAGAATGGTGCACTGAGATCCTACCTAAGAAATGACAATGGATTATTGACTAAATTTTATCCGAGTTTATGTCTAATATTTGTAGTTGATCCTTGAGTTCAATAACAAACCATCTGAGATGTAATTACCAACCTCAACATTGGTTCTGAGGATATCTTGCCCAACCACAAGCATTCTTAATTTCCCAGCCATCATCAGGCTTTCCAAGTCCACCTAGCCCATGCCGCAATCGGTATCACAAAGTTAATGAGTTATCTATACCATTCAAAATATTAAAAGAAAATTTCACTTGCAAAGCAAGCATCATATTATAATTTGTTTCTATGGAGAAATTAAGAAAAAGAACTTGGTTGATAAAATGTTAACTTCTGGTTGTAATTGATAGATATATAAAAGTAATATCGGTCTTTCTCCCAATAGTTTAAGCTTTTGGGAGAGTTGATGAACAATGACTTCTGATATGGTATCAGAGTTGAAGGTCTTGTATTCAAGTCCCAAGAATTTAATTGTTGAATTGCAATTATTTGGCCTGCATTGGTGCATAGAACTAACACTTGTAGAAAGTGATAAATGTATAAAAGACATGTTAACCCTTCTCCCAATAGTTTAAGACATGTTAGTCCTTCTCCCTTTTGGGAGAGTTGGTTTCCTAACAATTTCTAACAATAACTACTTTAGTCTCATCACAAAGTTTTCATACTTCACAATGGCTACACCAGAATACTTAATGAAGTCATGAAGAACATATATTATACAATTTTACTATTTAAAGAAAGAAGAAAACTCCTCTCAGTGCAAGAATACTGTAATCTTTCTTCTCCAAATCCACTTTTACTGATTCTTGGCAGCAAATTGAAACAAGAAACTCTACCGACAGACAACTAATCAACATATCAACAAGAACATTACTAATTGCTAATTTGAAGGGGACAAATGCATTCAACGAAAATTACAAATGGATCACAACAATGAGAAAAACAAAGGAGTTACCTCATCAGCAAAGAGCAATGAGGCAGTGTCAAGGTCAACATGATGAAATAACCAAGCAGCTTGTCGTTGCTTCCACATCCTCTCTCTTCGCGCACTCATTGCAGGCACCACTACATACTCCGCTCTTTCACCACCTTTGCTGTTATTCTCTTTTCTCAATCTGTACTCCATTAACCATGCATAGCATATAGCAGCTACCATTGAACTTGTACCTGCATTAATTCCCAAGAAACTCAGTATTTCACAAATATAAGAGAAACCCAATTATTTATTTAATCGTTATAGCATTCTAACTTTTATTAATTTTTATAAAAGAAAATGCAATTACTTAACTATTTGAAGGCCCAGAGAGTACAATTTTAGCCTTAGCATCAACATCACCGTCCAAGATTTTCCCAAGTCTGATCCTCTGCTCTTTGAGAAACCCATTAAGGTTAAGTTCTTGAATTCCGTTGTCTTCAATAAGAATCCCATTTGAGTAGAGCTTTGAACACGTCTTATCAAGAGAGCATGTGGCGGACGATATAGACCTCCGGTGGGCTGATTCTATGAGGTTTTTGGGCGGGGAGAGGACTTGGGTATCTGCAAATGGTGTTAATAGGCTCTGAGAAGTCCGGCGAGAGGGGACAGGGATCCCCTGCGGACGAGGCGAAGAGGGGTCTTTGTGGAAGCGGGTCTTTTGGGCCAGAGACAGACGAGGTGGAAGAGGAAGAGGGGTGGAGGGAGGCTCAACAGTATTATTAAACGGTTGGTGAGGTAGTGTTCTTAGACTAGGGGGTTTAAGGATGCTGGAGAACCAATTATGGATTGTCGAAGCAGATTGTGAATCACGAGGAGATGTAGCACTGAGTGCCTCGACTTGTTCCGAGTTGTGACGGCTGTGTGATTTTGTTAGAATTTCTCCGCTGAAGCTCTCTACTGTTCTGTATCTGTTGATAAAATAATGGAATTAATCATCAACTAGGCCCTTGAGTACTTAGGCATGGAAGCCAGATCAGAAAGATTCAGTAAACATGGATCTGATTAGGAATTGGCGGGATCAATGTTGTTGGTATTCTAACTTTGCAATTTTACTGTTGTATTCAGTCTACTTATAATTTTTGCTTATTATTAGGAGTAAACACGATGCTTATTTTTTAAAATGGAGTTTGGTTTAATCAAAACCAGAATAGAATGAATCGAGTAAGAAATAATGAATCAATATTATACTGTTTAGTTTATAAGTTAAATAGAATAAAAATATTATATATTATTTTATTATCTCTATATTCAATAAAATTTAAATAATATTATTTAATTATTATTTTTTTTAAACAAAATATATTATTAAAATTATTTTTTTTAAATAATTATTATTTAAAAATAAAATATATTATTAAAATTATTATTTTTTAAATAGAATTTATGGGTTTTGAGTTCTGTTATTTGAGATTTGAGGTTTTAGGTTTAGAGTTTATGTTTATATTTGTGGATTAAGATTTAAGATTAAAATTATTATTTTTCTAAATATGATTTAGGGTTTTAAGATTCGGAGTTTAGGGTTAAAATTATTATTTTTTTAAATAAGGTTTTAAAATTTGGGGTTTAAGGTTATATTTATAGGTTAAGATTTAGAGTTAAAATTATTATTTTTCTAAATGTGGTTTATGAAGTAGGGTTATATTTATGGGTTAAGTTTTATGGTTAAAATTACTATTTTTTTAAATAGTGTTTATGAATTAAGTTTATATTTATGAGTTAAGATTTATGGTTAAAATTATTATTTTTCTAAATAATGTTTTAGGTTTTAGGATTTGAAATTTGGAGTTTAAAGTTTAGGATTCATGATTTATAGCTTAGGGTTTAAGGTTTAAGTTTTAAGGCTTAAGATTTAAGGTTATATTTGGAATTGGAATAAAATTGGAAAAAAAATTGAGATAAAATATAAACATGATTCCTTAAAGAGGAGATCAAAAGATTCTAATTCTTTCTCTTTTAGTAATTGATTTCATTTCATTCTCATTTTTTAACTCAACTAAACATAAAATTAAAAAAAATCAATTTTAATTTCATTCAATTACAATCAACCAAACAAACATAGGTTAAGTTCTTATATCATATTATTAACTCTATAGTTTACCTCTCTAGCTATTTAGTTTACTTATTTAATAATTTTGATGTATTCAAAGTCATAACATTAATTATAAGAAGCAAGGATACTTATATAAAAAAAATGAAAAAGGAAAGATAAGTCAAGTGAGTTGTTTTTGAATATTAGTTATTTTGGTAATGTAATTATTATATTATTATATTTTGTAATATTTTAGATAAATTTTATTAGTTATATAATTTAAAATATAATCAATTAAATTAAATTTTTTTATAATTATATATTTTATTATATATATATATATATATCACTATCTCACTCATTTTCACTCTTTTAGTTACTTTTTTTTATTAATAAAATAACATGAGAGAAGAAAAGATGAAAAAAAAGAGAGAAAAAAGAGCTATTTTTTAATATTTTTTATTAATAAACTATTTAATTTTTATTATATCTCTGAAAAAATCTACTTTTTTTAAATTTTAATTTATTTAATCATATTTTTAAATTATAAGAGTAATAAAACTTATTAAAAAAATTATATAATTAAAATATATAAATCATATAATTACATTACTGGAATGACTACACATATGTTATTTTTAATAAAAATGCATTTTAATTTCGTATTTATTAAATGAGATAACACATATCAAAAACTGATAATAAAAGCTCATTATTTTTTCAAAAAGTTTAGCAACGTAAGTTTATTATTTTTATAAAATATATTTCTATGATATTTTTTAAAAACCAATACATATCTAATAGGCACAAATCTAAAGTATAGTTTTCTTAAAAATAATTGACTTATACCATCTTTGTCTTTAAAAAAAATTCCAAAACGAATCCACTTATAGAACTTCTTTTGGTACTTTAATATTTATGTTTGTTATTTTTGTGTGTGCTTCTGTTATAAATGAAAATGTGTTTTAAGAAAACTCTAATTAGTATTACTTATTCATTTTGGTTGCAAGTTCTCTTAATTTTCATAAAGAGACAATAGAAATATTACATAGCATAAAATTATAGTGATAAAGATGTATAAAAATAAGGATAAAGAATAATCAAAATTGGTCATTATTTTGGCAAGTTTAACTCAAAGGTAGAGACATCTCGGAATATCTAAGTAGGGTTCAAGGTTTCAACATTGATGCACTGCATATGTTTAGAAATGTGGGGTGGCGTTACCCTGACACGTGTTCCTTTTGCTCTTTCCAAGTTTCGAATATTGGTCCTAACCTTTAAGACCTTATTTGAGAGTAACCTAGTATCATTAGGACCAAGGTTTGAAACCAGGAAAGAGCAAAAAAAAAAAACACGTGTCAAGGTAATACAACTTCACATTTCTAATCATGTGCGGAGCATCAACGTCGAAACCTTAGGTCCCACGTAGATATCCTAAGATGTCTCTACCACTGAGCTAAACGTGACAAAACATCAAAAGGCACCCTTGCTACCTACCAATGGTAGGGTTTGGATATCTACGTGGGCCTCCTAATACTTAGGAAATCTATGTTCTGTGATTAAGTTGTACGCATTTCTTTCGACTTTTGTAATTCTCGAACCCAATACGTAGCTATTAAATACCTTATTAGGAAGTGAGCTATTACCATCTGAATTACTAGTCTAGATGGCATAAATTTCTAAAAACTTGAAGTACTTAATGATTAGGTCCTAAATTCAAGACTGGAAAAAGACGAAAGGAATAAGTTATATGGTGAACATAGATCTATGGACCTGTCCAATTATCCTTAAATATACGAATAATGTAAATTTCAAATATGCTCAAAGAGTCATGTATAAAGAAAATGTATTTTATATATGTATCTTTGGGTTTATTATTTTTACAAAAATAATCATAGAAGTGATATATTTATATTGTCTCTCAAAAGATGATAGATTTTTGTTATCATTTTTGAATTTGTATTACTTTGATTAAAAGACACGGGATTAAATTACCTTCCTTACCATTTTCCTAAAAATAATAAGAGCATACCTTCTGGCAGACCTAGAAAGAGGGTCTCTTCTATCAAGTACTGAAGAGAGTGAGGATCTTCCTTGAGCAGCAGCAAACCTGGGTGACCCAACAAGCCGAGAAGGCGACTCACACCGCGCCGGAGACGAAGCAACAATACGTTTAGCCTCTTCTAACCAATCGTGAGTTAACTTACTGTTGTTGCTCCTATTGCTATGTTCAAAATCTTCATTACAATTTTTATTGTTAATATTCTCTTCATGGTCATCTTGCTTTACAGATGCCACATCTCCTATCAAGTCATAAGATTTCTGATCAGCACTCTTCACTGTCCCAAAAAACAAGTCGTTCATAAAGTCTGTGAGGTCTGGTACTTGTTGTTGAGTAGTATAAGTTTTGCCCTTCTTTGGCATAACGCTATTATTGGTATCTTTTGACTGCAGTACTATTTTGCTTATACTGTTTTCTCTTGAAGACTGTTGTCTATCGAATCTTCTTTCCATATTGCTAGATTGTTCAAGAGGAAGTAAAGGATTGAGTCTGATTTAGGCTGAAATTACAAGACATATGAATTAATTATGCTTACTATTTTTGAAATATATATTAATAGGCGGAAATACTGAGAGACTATATATTATTGGCAGGCTAATTTCGGTCTCTTTGTCTTTAATTCTGTCTATTACTATCGTTAATTTGTATCGACTGGATTATTTAATTCATGTCTATAACAAGAAGGATCACTGAGAAGCATATGATGAGAAATGAAATCGTTCTTGCACTGCAAACAAAACAAATACCATTTTAGACTTGGAATCTGAATCGGTTGACGCAAAGGAACGAGGGGCATTAGGCGCACATAATAATAATAATAATAATAGCACTTTTATGACATTTTTATATACAAGTATCAAAATTTAATTAGATTATAAAAGTTAGCCAAACTATTTCAAAAAATTAAATTAAATTATGTCACCTAATTTGAGATTTGACATATAAAAAGACTTTTTATATATAATAATAATTGAGTATTTATATACATCCAAACTTGAGATGAGATATCAAATGAGATGACAAATCCAATCATATGCTACCACCTCACTTCATATCTATTCTCAATTTTCTATTCTCAATTTTCCATAATAATTTGTACCAGTCTAGCTACCTAATAAATATATAGCTATTAGCTACCACTAAATTGAAGAGCATGACTTGACTTGACTTGACTTCATACTGGCACAAGTCATATTGCTTAGTGCTTGATTTCTCATTTTGGATTTCAACTTTCAAATGCAGGTTGAATGACCCTTAAGTTGCCTCATCTCTTTATAATATGCATTCTAGCCTTTCTTTTGGAAAAGAATGACCTTTTAGTCAAATTAACAAAAGCTTATTAAAGATTGATAGTGACTAATTAAGTCCACATGCTATATCGGAATGTACAGAATATCAAAAGATTGCAAACAACTTAATTATATGTTTTATACCTTTTGTTTGGTATTGTCCAGATGTTAAAGTAACCAGCAGCCATGCGATTTGATACACCTCAAGGTGAATGAGTTGCTCATGTGTATAAGTCATATACAAGATCAACAGGATGGACGAACTAATTTAAGTGGGCTCTCATAACGACCTAAAGACGAAGATTTCCTTTGAATATGAGATGCTATCGAAATTCACTATTATTCGAAATGAATTTAAATAAAAAAAATATTTTTTATTATTTTATGACCGTTATTTTATAAATTATGTAACTGTCATTTTCATAATTATATGGTCGTTATTTTCATAATTATATGACTGTTACTTTTATGACCGTTATTTTTATAATTATGTGACCGTTACTTTTATGACCGTTATTTTAATAATTATGCGACCTTTATTTTTATGACCGTTATTTTCATAATTATGTGTCCGTTATTTTCATAATTATATGACCGTTACACATATTTTTTCAACTATAAATAGGGGCAATAGCCCTCAGTTTAGAATATAACTTAACAACTCAAAAATAGTCCTACGGTTTTCATAGCAAAATCAAAGAAAAGAAAATTCAGAATTGTTTTCTCAGATTTCCGAGTAACATAAATATTTGAGAGGTGTAGTATTCCGGACTTCATCAGTGCAGTGAAGTTCCGAGACAGAAAAAAGATTATGGGCTATTTTATCCTGGGGACGACGAGGCTGTGTTTGCTTGCACAAGTTTGGGTAGAGCCGCGAAACGTCTTAAAGAGAGCGACCTAGTACGCGACTCAACCCAAGCAGTTAATTTCAAATTATCGGTAATATTATTCTTACATAGTTTTTCACATATTTATTCCAACAACTATTACATGTAAACCTGCTCTGTTACATTTCAACATTTAAAATACAATGAATGATAATACACATATATATATACAGGAAATAAGAATCTATTTTTTAGAAAAATATTTTTAAGAAAAATATATTAATACATTTAATAATGTTTAGGAAAAATGCATTAGTTGCATACAACTAATATACAATTAATAATGACTCATTAACATTCTCTCTCAAGTTGGCGCATAGATATCGATCATGTTCAACTTGCTTAGTGAGTCGTATAATGACTTCTTGGAAACTCCTTTGGTAAGCATATCAGCAAGTTGCTCTTCAGTGGGAATAAAAGGAAAGCTAATAAGTTTGGCATCTAGTTTCTCTTTTATAAAGTGACGATCAATCTCTACATGCTTAGTGCGATCATGTTGTACTGGATTTTGTGATATATCAATGGTTGTCCGACTGTCGCAATACAACTGCATAGTATCTTTGAGTTCGAATACCTTAAAATTCTCAAAACAACATTCATGTGGTTCTCACTTGGATTATGCATGAAATAACTCACCACACTTATTGCATGTGCAACATCTGGTCTAGTATAAGCCAAGTAAATCAAACGCCCAACCAATCTTTGATAGCGAGCTCGATTAGTTGGTATCTGATTTGGATACTCTGTTAAACAATGATTTTGCTCAATATGAGTGTTAATAGGTTTGCAATCTAACATACATGTCTCTGTTAGCAGATCAATAATGTGCTTCCTCTGACACAGATATATTCATTTTCTCCCCCTAGCTACCTCAATTCCTAAGAAGTATTTTATTTCACCTAAGTCCTTCATCTCAAATTCAGAGGCTAGTTGTCTTTGTAATTTATCTAGCTCAACAGTATCATCACCAGTGATTACCACATCATCAACATAAATTATTAGGGTTGTTACCTTTCCTTGTTGATGTTTGAGAAACAAAGTGTGGTCTAAATTACTCTGTTTGTAACCAACCTTCTGTATGAATTGTGAAAACCTTCCAAATCAGGCTTGAGGGGATTGCTTGAGACCATACAAAGACTTTCTCAATTTGTATACAAAATTACCAGGAGAATCAGCTACATACCGAAGTGGACGACTCATGTACACCTCATCGACTAATTCTCTATGAAGAAACACATTCTTGACATCAAACTGCCAAAGTGGCCAGTTTAAGTTAGCGATAAGTGAGAGCATAACCCAAATAGTATTCATTTTGGCAACATGAGCAAAAGTCTCATCGTAGTCTACACCATACGTTTGAGTGAACCCTTTTGCTACAAGACGGGCTTTATACCGATTTACAGATCCATCACCATTATGTTTTACAGTAAACACCCATCAACAACAAACTGTCTTTTTTCCTTGTGGTGGAGGCACAAGTTGCCAAGTATCGTTCTCCTTAAAGCCTCCATCTCTTCAGCCATTGCCTTTCTCCATATTGGATCTCCCAACGCATCTTGTACTTTGTTAGGTACTAATACAACAAATATTTGATTCACAAATTATTTATATGACTTAGATAATCTTTTAGTGGACATGTAGTTGGCTACTGGGTATTTTGATTTCGCATGAATATTTGGTTCATACCTTTTGGCTGGTTGACCTCGAGTATACCTATTTGGTAACACATACTGTTCAACATTAGATTCAATGTTATTAGTATTAGTAGGTGTACATACCTCAGATGAGTGACCTTTAGTACCAGGGAGTTATGGATTAGGGGTAGGAGTGATGCCTGAAGGAACAGTTGTGTCTTCAATTTCATTTGTTATGAGCGAATCTGGTGCTTGGATACTTAGAGCATCTGCTTCTTTGATGACTGAATTCAATGGATTAAGAATCTCATCTGGACCTAACGAAACATCAATTGGTAAGTCTTCTAATTCCTCTTCTCACCATGATACAGTTCTTGGAAATATGTATTCTCCCCCTGACGAGCAGTATCAGGTGAGGAAAAATAACTCATGTCCTCAAAGAAGGTAACATCCATAGTGACATAATACTTTCTGGTCGGTGGATGGAAACACTTGTACCCTTTCTGATAACCTCCATAACCAACAAACACATATTTAATTTCCCGGGCATCTAATTTAGACCTTTGGTAAATGATGATTTTTTCTTTCAGACACCCCATTTTGTTCCGATGTTTATGGGCAAGTAGTTTGGTGAATAATCCCATGTGTTTTGAAAAAATCTTGAAAAACATGATTAACATATTCTCCCCCATTGTCAGAACGAAGGATCCGAATGATTCCATTGTATTGTGTTTGAACAAGGGTATGAAAAGTTTGAAAAACTGAAAAAACTTCATCTTTTGTTCTAAGAAGAGCAATCCATGACAACCTTGTACAATCATTGATAAATGAAACAAAATATCCCATACCCAATATAGTGGGCTCTTTAGATGGTGCTCAAAATTCAAAAGGAATAGTACTTTTATTAGAAATACTAGGAGAATAAGTAATACGATGACTCTTGACCAAAACACAAGTCTCACAATGTAAAACAGACTCATTAACACCAATAAATAAAGTGGGCATGGATTTTTTCATAAGACTAAAAGACGGATGCCCTAAGCGGCGATGCCACAACCAAATTTCACTTAGCTTATCAGAACTAGAAGTCAATGCAATGCGTGCCTGTGCTCCTGGTTTCTCCCTTGCATAGTTCTAATCCAAATGAAACAATCTGCCCCTCAGACCCTTGACCAATTATTTCCCTAGTAAGAAGATCCTGAAAAATCACATACATAGGATAAAAGGTTACAAAACATTTAGACTCAATATTCAATTGTGGGACAGATATTAAGTGATGAGATAAGTTAGGTACATATAAAACATTATAGAGCTATAAAGCTAGAGTGATATGAAATGACCCCTTTCTTAAGACAGGAAAGGCCTTACCGTTAACATTCGTAACATAAGACACTAGTGAGGGAGATAACTCATTAAAATAAAATTTATCATAATCCATATGATCAAATGCACCAGAATCAATAATCCAAGTATTAAACCCAACAGAGTGAGAAATGTTTAAGGTCATACCAATCTTACCACGACTAGCTATTGAAGCTGTAGGGATACCTCTACATTCCATAGGATGATCCTATCCAGTTACTCCATAGTAGTCTGGTTCTTGGACAATTTGCACTGCAGCTGCTTTTGCTCTAGGACGATGATGTTGCCATTTTGCTCTATAGTAGTATGCTTTTGATTGCAGGTGTGGGTACAGTTTCCAAAAATTCTCATGAAGATGCCCATGTTCATTGCAATAAGAGCAGTGAGAACGAGGGTGATTGGCAAAGCGTGGTGGAAGTCCTTGCTAATGAAGTGAAATTGAATTTTGCTATTGGAGAAAAAGTGCCTTTGATTTGGCTTGAATGGCTAGGCTTGATACCTCAACTTGTGCCTGATGAAGCCTTTCCTACTAAGATTTGTCTTTACTAATGTATGTAAAGACGGTAGTCAAGCTCGAAGGGTCTGACATTCGAAGCAATTCACCTGTAGCACTATTATGTTTTATATCAAGTCCTCTCAAAAATGCATGTACTCGCTCAAGCTCTTTATCTGACTCGTACCATAAAAGATCTTTTTGATTTTTTAATTTTGCACAGACATTTCTGATCAATTTCCACCCATACATTCTTCAGGTTGGTGAAAAACATAGATACTGGTTGCCCATTTTACTACATACCAACAGCTTTGCACATCAGTTCATGAACTTGAATAAAGTCAGACTCATTTGTATAAAGATCACCTAAGGTATTCCATATGGCCTCAGTGGTTTCACATTCCTTCACCATTTGTAATACATCATCAGTTATGGCTCTAAATAGAATTGACATTACAAAACCATCATCATCTTCCCACTTAGTATAGGCTTCTACATCATCTTGACTAGGAGCCCTGATTGATCCAGTTACATGTCCCATCTTGTGCATCCCACGAAGATAAACATACATCACTTTTTTCCATGTTCGAAAATTGGTACCATTGAATTTAGTACCCCCGAAAGAACCATTTTTTGAAATTTTAATAGAGACTTCAAATTTTGGAACTTCATTAGTTTTAGAAACCTGATGTTGTCTTAAATCTTCCATTGAAATAAATAATATTGTGCAGTGGAGTAAAAAAAAAATTTGGACTGGACTCGACTGTTGATTGAGCTGAAATTGGTAAGTAGGCTGATGGACTAGGGGAATGCGAGAGTTGATATTACTGAGTAAATATTACTCACAAAGACGCAGGGTAGTGCTAGAGTTGAAGACGCGGAACTAGTGCAGACGGCTGGATAGGAGGAGCTAGTGCGAACTGCTGGATGGGCGGAGTTGGTGCAGACAGTTGGATAGGGAGAGATGGTGCGGATGGATTTGCAATAGTGCAGACCAGGTTTATGGAAGCACTATACTACTCACGGTGCAGATTTCCTAGCACGAGGAGATTGGCGAATGGAGCTGGTACGAACGGTTGGACGGGCAGAACTGGTACGGATGGCTGGATAGGCATAGCTAGACGAATCTGTAACGGCGTGGACTGATGTATGGAAGCACTGGACTGCTCACGGTGTGAGGAGATTGACGACCGGATCTGCAATGGACGGATAGATCGACAACGGATGCAGGCGGCAACACAAACTGGACAACGCAAGGAGATTAATGGCACTGCGTGAAGAGACTGATGGTGACGCTACTGAAGATGGCGGTGCTGCACAAAGACTGGACGGTGCTGCTGCTCGGAGACTGGTAAATTTTTTTTCTTTTTTTTCTTTATTTCCTGCTTTGATACCAAATTGAATATAATGAAATATATTTATTTTGACTTAAAATACAATGAATGATAATGCACATATATATACAGGGAAATAAAAATATGTTTTTAAGAAAAATATATTAATTACATACAACTAATATATAGCTAATAATGTTTAGGAAAAGTATATTAATTTCATATAACTAATATACAACTAATAATTACTCATTAACATATTTATTATTATAACGTTTACAGATGTGTATATATATTCATATATATACCTTAATATGTTCAGGAACAAATGATTTGATTTTATCTCTCTAAACTCTTGTTAGGATTCTTATAGCATATGCAATTCCTTGAGTAAGTATGATAAAGTTTTATGAGACATATTCACACGAAACATAAATTGTATGTTATCACTTCATTATTGATTCTACATATAACAATTACAAGTTCAAAATTTCAATTCCTTACGAACAAATTAGTTTGATTTTGCAATTTCACAGTATTAGCAGCACAATATTTTGTTAAGTAAGGCAATTTATGTGGTGTAGTTTACTTAATTGTACACTTATTGCGGTATAGTGTAGCCTGTATTAATAAAAGATGCTACCATCGCATAACACCACGTCCACCATCTTTTGAATTCAATTTGGAAGTTTAATCCTACGAATTAAATATAAAGTGTCATGCTATAAGTGTAAAGGCAAATTCAATGCAAATATACCTAGATAAACTAAGTCTCGGTGTGAAATATGATTTTAATAATTACAGCAAATAAATTTTTACAAAATCACTAGTTTTATTATCAATATGTAGCCACATTCTACTTATCATTTATATGAAACTAAAAAATAATTTTGATTAAAAATTCGAGTTCACAATCTAGAAGAGTTTTTTCGTGTTTTTTAATTAATTCAAAAACTTAAAATGAGATATTTATATAAAACTTTTCAACGTATATTTTCCATGTTATACCTTACCGACCACCTCAGTGAGCATAATAGCTACCATTGGCCAGGATTATCTCGCCAACCACTAAGAGAAGATCTTAGAGAGCACTCTACAAGCTACAAAAGTAAGCGTTTTTATTTGAAAACATGGTGAACGTTTCCCACAAATACCAGCAAACATCAAAATAAACACAGTGCAAACACACAACCTAAACATACCAACTACATACTCCAACCCTTAAGTGGTGTATATATCATGCAAACATATGAAGTGTAAATTATATGTGAGTGTCTATAATACTGAACAGACAAAAATTTACCTTACATAGAGAATGAAATTAATACACTAAATAAAATATACAAACTCCATGTTTTGTATACTTAGAATCTCTATATTTGGCTTTCTGTGGTAAAACACTGCACAACCTTTATAGATACAACATCAAACATAATAAATTTATACAAGATGATCCTAAGAAGTTCATTATTTTCCTAAAAAAATTCGGAAGGCTATCAAAAAATTTAGTATAAAGATTAGAACATGTTACAAGCCCGTCTATCTTAGACTTTTCAGTTCACTTATAGAATGGAAGGAAGAAATTTGTATTAATTCCTACCATTTTATCAAATTAGGGATATTTAATACTAATAAAGAAGTCCCAAAAACCAAGGGTGCTACTAGAAAAGGAAATCAATAAAGATGAATTATGTTTTCTACGAGGATAGATGCTAAGTTAAATATATCATGAACTCAAAAAAATTGATAATTCTTCTGAAGTTAAGATAAATTACTCGACTAGTAAATTTATACTCATACACCATAGTAATATGGCCCTCATCGAAGAATATGATGAGAAAATTAGTATGTTTGAAACAAACTGAAAATTTGTTAAGAAACAAGAAAAGTATTTTATTTTTATATCAAGAAAATCAACAAGGATCACAAATGTATTTATTGCATTAGAAATTAAGAAGATTAAGATGCGTCATTATTTACATTATCAAAAGGACCGTTAATAGAAAACAATAAAGATGAATAGAGATATAGAACCTATATCTTTAGTCAACATATCTTACCAAGGAAGTGAAATGCATAAATTTAAACACCAAAAGCAAAAAATTAGGTGAGAATTATTAAAGTAAGGATAAACAATGACTTCCCACTATTATAAATAGAGATTCTTTGTCCTATAAAAGGAACTCTCATTTTCATTAGCTGGAAACTTAAGCAATATCAAACTCTTTACTCTAAAAATTATTCATCTAGAAACTATGTATATGAAAACTATGAGCAACTAAGAATCTCTTCATAGTTCTTAGTTGGATTTTAAAATTGTAATAATTATTAATATTATGAATAAAATTGATTACAGTCGCTTTTTTTATTCTTTGTTAAGTCTAATTTGGATACCTTATTATGTACGGATGCAAGAGGTTCGCCATTACTAGGTGGGTATTAAGGCTTGAACAAGCCGAGGCGTATCAAATGTAATAAAAGAAGAAAAACAATCAAAGGAAAGACTATAGTGGACCCATTAAATTCAGGTATGATAATTATAATTCTAAGTCAATTAAGGATCTCTAATGACTAAATATTTATTTATACTATTTATAAAACTAATAAATAAGAAAATAAAGATAAAGAAACTATATTGAAGTCTATATAAAAATAAACATAAGGAAATTATAAAGATAAATCAATGTTTTAATAAGAAACTTAAAGGTTTTCCTTTAAATAATATTTTTTAGAAAGTAACAACTATCGTTTCTAAACAGCTAGTTAAAATTTGTTATAAGAGCCATAGGAAAGAAAAATACATCATTAGATGAAAAATTAACATTGTTAACTATTCGAGAACATTAGTGAAATTAACTATAAAAATCGAGGGCACTAGATCTCTATTTATAAAAGTCAGGGGCATATATAAAAATAAGTTAATGGTCAAGGGCATTAGTGATAATTTCCATATTAGGGCCCTGAGCTCCAAGAGACAACTTCTAGATAGTTTCTTTGGTTTTTGTAATCCTAATTTCAACTTCTTATTGCTTAATTGAAAAGGATTCAATCATCTTTGCTTTGTCCACCAAGCAAGATTCAAGAAATTTAATACCATTCAACACAACCTTTAATTTAGCCATGAGATCATTAATTTCCACATCGATCATCTTACAAACATTCAAAACAAACTTTCTCATTCTCGAGAATAAATAAGACACGATCTAATTGAGTGGAATCCTTGAATTTAGCAAAGTAAGTATCAAGAACCACTAACCACTACTACAAAAGGGGTATTTAAGTCGATATGTAAAGTTAGTTTTTGGAAAAAACTTACTTATAATGAATTTAAAGTCGGTTCGGTGTAGAACTGATGTTACACATAGCGTCGGTTCATCTTGTCAACCGATGCTACATACATGCATAGCGTTGGTTCACCACGTCAACCAACGCTACATCCACGTGTAGCGTCGGTTTGACATGTCTACTGACTCTACGAACTACGTGGATAGCGTCGGTTAAGACATAGAACCGATGCTACACACGTCAATATTTTATTTTCTCTTCTTTCTTCCCCAAATAGAAACTATTTCAAGGGCTGCATAACTCTCAAAAACCCAAAACCTCATCCACTTCTCTTCCACTCTTTCTCATTTTCCAGCCACCTACGACCACCAATTCTAGCATCGGTTAGTAATTTTTCTTCCTCTCTAACTTATCTTTTAGTTCCACTATTTTTTGAGCAAATTACTCAAATTTTTTATACCCATTTCTCACTTACAAAACACCATTTTTTCTTTATTTCCTTCAGTTTGTCACTTCATTTACTCTTGTAAGTATTTCTATTAATCCTACATACTTATTATTCATATTTTTTCTATTATTATGTGTTATTATTTATGTGTATAAATTTTTGTATTATATATGTAGGTTTTGTATTATAACATTAGGAGAAGAATATGATGATCTTAAATAATATAAGACAAAACCATGATAATTTTTCTACTATTAATTAATATTATATTTTTCAATTATTTGTATTATTTAAACTATTTGTTAAACAAATTTTGATTTTTTCTGCTATTATGTAGTGATCGAATAAAGGTTTTAATTTGAGTATAATAGAAAATGAGTAAATTTTGTAAAAAATTAAAGTCAATACACATGTTGAACCAACTTTAAATTTTAAGTTATTTCATTTAAAATCGATTCAGCGAACCGACTTTCGCATGAACCGACTTTAAATTTTAAGTTATTGCATTTAAAGTCGATTCAACGAACTGGCTTTAAATTGGTTTAAAATCGGTTAAACATCGACTTTAATAATCCGTTTTGTAGTATTGAACACTGATGATCTCTTCAATTCTTCAAGTTGTGTTGACCTTTTAAGCTTACCAATTTAAGTCAAATATCGATCGTTATCCCACAAAAGTACCTAGAGAGACTTGACAATCTTCACTTTAACTCTTTAATGACTTTATCTCCATCAAGTTTAACATTCAAATGATTACTTGAAAGCTCTAAGTAATCTTTGTCTTTCTATTTTTGACAATTGTCAATCTTCACTAATCTTTTTTAACTTTAAGTACTCATATACAATTTTATCGTAGGTTTCTTGTAAAGAGTACTCTTTATCACTTTCAGCATTTATTCAATGAGTAGACTTAGCCATTAACATTAAACACTCATAAATACCAACTTTATAACTCGAAGACCTATCCTTAACCACAATGTAGAAATCAACATCATATTTTCTTTTTAGAAAATTCCAAGCTTCCTTTGAGCTTTTGTAGAAAGATAAGTAGTAAGCTTCAGAAGACAACATAGAGAATAGCATAAAACTCCTTGTAGCTTTGTTCACTTGTATGAAGCTCTTCTTTATTCCAAGCATCAAACGAATTTGGCTCCATTGTGCCATCTTAAAGGGTTTGAGAAGCAAACTTCCATTCGTTCACAATCAAGTACCAAACATCATTGTCATATAATCTCATTTAAGTACACATTTGAGATCCTCAATAGGTATAATACATGCCATTAAGTTGATGATGTCAAAAAATTGCTCCTCTTTCACCAAAGGTTATTCTAATTTAAGGGGAGAAAAACACAAGAAAGAGAGAAAAGAAGAACCAATATCAAAGCGATTGAAACCATAGGTGTATCCGATACTAACTAAAAATTCCAATACTTGATGCATAATCAAGGGGCCATGATACAAACACCTTAGGGACTCACCAACTCTCATAAGAAAAAGAAATAAACAATATAAAAGAGGCAAGTAAATAGCAAAAAGGAAATAACTAGTTAATTATGGATACATATAACTAGAGGAAACAAAAACAACAACAACAAATGGAAAATAAATACATGGCATGCTTACTCATGTCATAAGAAGGAAAGCACTAAAGAAAGAAAAAGCTTTCCAAACATAATTAGATTCTCTTATATGGGAAAATATTCGGATATAATCCTAATTGTACTAACAATGCATATGATCATACAAAAATGATAATATAACATGGCAAACACAAATAGGATCTACACCTATGTGGTAACATGCATGGGTTGCTTAAGGCAATCACTCAATAGCAAAAAATTCACTAAATAGAAAATCAAAATTCATAATTTTAAAAAAATACGCTTATATCTATATTAGTTGGAGCACCACGCTCAACTGCACCTGAATCACCTCAACTATTGTCTCCTTAGCAACCGTGACCTAAATTAATCTAGCACTCTTTTAAAGCTCCACCACCACGTGATGTAGTACAATCACTTACATCTTAGTATAGTACATAACTTAGGGTAAATACAAATACCATGAAAATATACTTAAATAAACTGTCTTGATGTTTAATCCAATTTTAATTAAATCCACCCAAAAATACTTGTTAACAAAATCACTCGACATATCACCAAAATTGAGTCACACTTTATGTATTGTTGATATAGAACTAGAAAACATTTGTTTTTCTCAAAAACCTAAATTTATAAACTATTTAAGTTTTCCCACATTTCTAATAAATGCAAAAAACTCAAAATAATAGGGTATACCCTTGTCAACCACCTTGATGATGATAATAGCTACCCTTAACAAGGATAATGGCCGCAATCTGTCACCGACCACTCGACAAGCAACCTTGTAAGGACTCGATGAGCTACAAAAGTAACCATTTTGTTTGAAAAATGTTGAATAAATTTTCCATAAATACCAACAAACACTAAAATAAACACAATGCAAACACATAACTTAAATATGCCAACTACATGCTACAACTTTCAAATAATGTGTGTATTATGCAAACATACGAAGTATAAATTCTACGAATGTGTGTAATATTAAATCAACAGTATTTGACTTTACACAGAGAATGACAATACACTATGTAAACGGGAATTCTAATAGAAAAATATTAGTATTTACAATATCTATTAGAGGATGGATTATGAAGCCCTCTAAAAAATTCACAACCATATCATGTAATTGATGGAACTCTTCCATTCTCATTTCTTGTACATGTTTGAAAAAACAATTAATAAACCTAAAAGCAAAAACCAACTAAAAATATTCACTCATTTATGTGCAAACATAAAACATCCTAGGAGGATTTCGTGTTGTCTATGATCATAGAAATTTCATAGTTTTCCCACAATAGTAAACATGTAGAGTCTCGCGAGATGTTATTGCTTCCATAGAATGATAGTTATTAGAATTTGAATTTGTTTTTTGTAGTGTCGTTTAATTCACATAATGGAATGGGAATGAAATTGAATAAGAATGAAACAATATTGTTTGGTTTGATCCCTGGAATCAAAGAATGAATCAGTATTACAACGTTTGGTTTAATAATGAATGGAATGAAAAATACTATAAATTAACTTAATATCTTTATATTTAATAAATTTTAAATAATTTCATTTAATTGTTATTTTTTCGTTAAACAAAATACATTATTAATAATATTATTATTTTTAAATAATTATTATTTAAAAACTCTTATATATTATTAAAATTATTATTTTTCCCTCATCAGTATTGCAATTTATTGTGATGGGCTAATTAAAGTTAAAATGGATAAAAGAAATGACACATCTGAAGCTGAGAATATGGATGATGTTAGGAAATAGAGAATACACAATACAAGAATTATAGTGGAAACTCCAAATTGGAGAAAAACCACTTTCGTTGTCAAAAGACAACCAGAGAAAGAAATTTACTATGTGAAAAATTGTTACAACCACACTCTCAATGATTTTCTCACACACCCAAAAGACAAGAGCAATTACAAGCCCAAGAGAATTTTCCCACAAAATTCTCTCACTCAAAAACTTCTCATATAAGTTTTTCTCTATTTTTGGGATGATTAACAATGAAGAAATGAAGCCATATTTATAGCCTTCAAGTTCCCATTTCATATGCCAAACATTTCTTCATTCAACAAAATTAAGCTACCTAATTTTCCTATTCTTTATTCAAACAAGGTTAGGCACCTCCATCTTTGACAATATGGTAAGCCACCTTTCATGAATTTTTTTCTAAATTGTGTACCTCCTATTTTGATTAACAAATCTAATATTATTAATCAAAAACAATAATCTCTACCTTGATTAAAAAATAAACATAGTTACCACTACGACACTGTCTACTCCAACAGTCATAATTCTCTACACCGAGAATTATCATACTCCACCATAAAGAGTACACCCACTTAGAATTAATCATCAATTCTAAGAATTTTACATCGGCTCATGTCGAAAAAAAAACTTGCTAAAATTTATAATGCAACTCTCACACTTGGTTTCCCCAAGAGTTCATCAGCCATCAACATCTTTTCCACCACACACCTTGCATCTATACCAAGCCAATGCCTGTGTGTAAACTTATGGACCCGCTACCAGTAACACACCCTCTTTTATGGCAATATTTAGAGACTAGCGGCATGCCATGAGGATGTACACGCTCTTTTCAAAGAGCATCACTATAGTCTTTGAAAACAGACATATTGTTAGCGTCACCGTCGGTATTTGAGCTTCTTGCCAAATCAGCTCCACCCTTCGGAAAATTTCTTTTGAGGTGCCCAGATTGTCCACATCCCCAACACACTATCTTATTTTTCATGAAATTGTTTTTCTTTCGATTGTCAACTAACAATGCTGAGTTTTTAGGGGAAACATTTCTTCCACCACTCATCCTTTTTCCTTTAGAAAACAGCTTGCTAATAACTTCTGAAAAAATTATTTTCTCCTTTCATGAATCAAGATAGGTTTCATGTGATCATAAGAAGATGGAAGAGACCAGACGAGCCTTAAAGCTATATCTTTATCATCAAGTTTAACTCCAATGGTTTTCAGTTTAGAGACAATATCATTGAGAACACTAAGATGGTCAAACATAATAGTTCCTTCATTCATATACAAAGTATGAAACTATTCTTTCAGATACACCCGATTTGAAATTCCTTTTGCCTGATACAATTCTTGAAGCTTTTTCCAGAGTTCTTTGGCCATAGATATTCCATGCACATTTACAAGAATATTTTTGGCCAAACAAAGCCGAATTGCACTTGCAGCTCTTAGATCAAGATCTTCTAAATCTTCATCACTTATGTTGGTTTTACTAGACTCAATACCAATAATAGGGGCTGGTTTCCCCTTTAACGCCTTGTGTAACCCATATTGGATCAACAAATCTTTAACTTGTACTTGCCACAAGCCAAAATTGATTCTTCCATCAAATTTCTCAAAGTCAATCTTGACTCCTAACATTTCTCCTTCTTTCTTTAAAATTGACTCTCATACCAGTTGTTAGGAAATTTGGATCAAATGGTATAATCACAAATTCTCCCTCTCATGATCCTCCCTAACAGAATATCAAATAACAGAGAAATAAAGAATACACAACACAAGAATTTTAGTGAAAACTTCAAATTGGAGAAAAATAACTTTCGTTGTCAAAAGACAACCAGAGAAAGAAATTTACTATGTGGAAAATTGTTACAACCACAATCTTAATGATTTTCTCACACACCCAAAAGACAAGAGCAATTACAAGCCCAAGTGAATTTTCCCACAAAATTCTCATTCAAAAACTTCTCATATAAGTTTTCTTTATTTTTTGGGATGATTAGCAATAAAAAAATGGAACTATAATTATAACCTTTAAGTTCTCATTTCATATGACAAACATTTCTTTATTCAACAAAATTAGGCTATCTGATTTTTTTATTCTTTATTCAAATAAGATTAAGTATATTCATCTTTAACAATATAATAAACTATCTCTCATGAATTTTTTTCTAAATTAAGCTCCTTTTATTTTAACTAACAAATTTAATATTATTTTTAATCAATAATTGAAACTCGGCAGATTAATATTAAAAACAAAAATATTGTCATTCGGCCAAAGATGCAAATCAAGCAAGTGATTCAATGTGGTGGCTGTCTGAAGATGACATAGTGCTGGTAATGTCACTCAGTAAATGCATCATTACTAAGTGATGTATTAAATGCAGCACGAACAGAGCAAGAGAAAAGTAATAGCCATGTGATTCAAATTCAGCATATCCTGGGCAAATACTAGGCTATATAAATGGAGGAGAAATGGTTTCACGCAAGGGGCTGATTAGGGTTTTACATGGGAGGGGTAAAATTGAAAAAATAAAATTAGATAAAGAATGAAATTATGATTCTTTAAAGATAATGAATTCTATTTTTTTTTAAGAATTTATTATATTCTATTATATTTTTTTAACATAATTAAACATAAAATAAAAAATTTTAATTTTAATTTTATTTCAATAAAACCAACGACTCTTAAATGTCATAATTTGGTTTGACACAAATAAAAAAGTTACCCGTTGAGATCATAATGAAACTTAAAATATCGTGTGCTTATAATCACGTACTTATTCTACATCAAAGGAATTACAATTGTTACATAAAATAGGGAAAAGAAAAAAAAAATAATCAAAACATGAGAAAGGTAGATGGGTTATAAATAAAAAAGAAGACAGACATAGACCCCTTTGTAACGGTATATTCTTGACTCAACTTAATTATTTATTGTATAAAAAATGGAAGAAAAAAAAGTGTAAAAAGTATGGTCAAGATCAGTAATTATTACTAATAAAGATTAAAATAAACCCAAAGAAAAGAAAAAATACAAGTGAAAAGGGTAGGCTAGCAAGTGTGGAAAAAGTCCAAATGTGAAAATGTGTAGATTCTATATTCTAGTGAGTTTGAAGACGAAGTGGAAGACCTTTCTCTGGAGTTGGCATCATATCACCAACAATCTTTTCCTTTGGAAACATAACTTGCCACTTGAAACTCTTGACGACATTGTGAACAAATGTTAGAATAGCCAATCTGGCATACTCTTTACCAGGACACATTCTAGGTCCTCCTCCAAATGGCACAAATGCGAATGGTGGAAATGCATGGTTCTCATCATATCTTGATGGATCAAACTTTTCTGGATTCGGGAAATATTCCGGGTTGCTGTTTGTTGTACTTACTGTCCAATATACCTACCATAGAATATTAACAAACATTACTCACTCTAATAATAATTTTATAAGAGGCCAAACAATATTCATATTCATGACACTCTGATTTTTTTCTTAAAATTTAGTATTTAACTTTTAAAATTTAACAAATTTAGTCAAAAATGTAGAAATTATGTTAAAATATCAACATCACTGACCTTCCATCCCTTAGGAATTGTATAACCAGCATAGTTGAAATCAGTTATGGCTTCTCTGAAAGTTCCCTGAAGTGGTGGATTTAGTCTCATCACCTCATTCACTACATTCCATGAGTACTTCATTTTGTTTATGTCATCCCAATCCAATAACTCTCCTTCTTTCTTTGATCCCAATACCTCCTTTTGCTCTGTTTTGAAACAAATACACAATTAATAAAACTTATACAACTTACGTGTTAAAATATAACTGGATATTAAAATTACGAAAAAGTAGACTCACCAGCAAGAACCTTTTCATAAACAAGAGGTGAGTCTCCAACATATTTCATGAAAAAAGCCATAGCAGTAGCAACAGTACTATAACCAGCAGTCAACAAACCCATAATCTTATCAGCAATTTCAGCTTCAGACATGTGTTTACCAGTTGGGTCTGTAGCAACAATCATATGTGTTAATATATCTTGCATTGGTGCTCCTGAAGCCAAAGCAAGTTTCTTTTCTTGAATCACAGCTTTCAATTCCTTACGAATTTCATTAGCTGCTTTTGTTGCTTTGTGAAAAATTGTTCCTGGGAAATTTATAATAAGTGAATGCATTCCTAAAGTAACATCATCAAAATTGTTAACGAGTCTAGAAATTCTCTCTGGCTCATCAGTCCCCAAGAAAAATCTACAAGCAAGACTTAAAGTTAGAATCTTTGTTAAAGGATAAGCCTTTACTTCATTTTTGCCTTCCCAATATATCTTCATATGCTCTTGTGTTATTGAATCCATTTTTCCCAAATATCTAACCAAAGCTTCAGGCTTTAGAAACCCAGGTGATCTCAACACTTTAGCTTCTTCATCTCTTGCTGGTTGTTGTTGTTGTTGTTTAAGAGGAGGATTAGAAGCAACAATTGGTTGTTTTTCTTTTTCTTTGTAAGAACGAAACATTTTTTGCATAGAATGAGGACGAAATGCTGTGAAGTACTTTTGTTCATTTGAGAAGAGAAATTTGTGACCATTTGGACCACAAATAACAGCAGTTTTCTCACCCAAAATATTAGTTTTGAAAATATCAGGTGAGTATTTTTTCATTCTATTGAATACAAATTTTTCTGGTTTCCCAAATAAAAATTCAATTGTTTCACCCATAATTGGCCATCCCATGCTACCTGGTGGAAGATTTTTTTCAGCAGCATTGTTTTTACCTTTTAAGGCAAATATTATGAAGGCTAAGAACATAGTAGCTATAGGGAAAAGAAGGTAAAGGGTCTCCATAGTAATTGAATTAAGCTCTAAAGAGTAGTACTAGTAAGAGAAATGGATGAATATTCAAGTTGGGTATTTTGAGCTAGAAAGGGGAGAGCTTTATATAGAGGGAATCATATAATTATAAGTCCAGTAATTATAAGAGAAAAATGAGAAATGGTCTTTTTGTATATTGTTACAAGTACAGAGTTTTATTTTTAATGCATTAAACAGAAATTGTTTTGAAACAATTGCATTTGAAAAATTAAAAAAAAAATATCAATTGTCTTGTAATTTTAAATATAAATATGATTAAATTATAATAAAAAATAATTATAAAACTTAAATATAAACTTTACTGCATAATTAGCTCTGCCCAATTGCAATTATTGTAATAGAAAAATATTGTTAGTTTTATGAAAATAATACTTAAATTTTATATTTATTTTTTTATTATAGTTTAATTATATTGTTATTAATAAGTGATAAAAAAATTCATTTTTCTTAGAGGGAGGGTGATAACTACACAAATGTCATACTTATTTTAAAAATATTAAGTAAGTTTTATATTTATTTTTTGTTACAGTTCATTTATATTATTATTAAAAATTGATTCTATAATAACATTTATGTTTTTTTATTTAATTTTTTATCATTTAATTATAATTTATTGAAATTAAAATAATTTTTAATTAAAAATAAAAAAAATTAACATTTTCATTTTATACCCATCTTTTAATAATAATATTATTTTATTTTATGAAATAAATATAAGAATTAAATATTATTTGTACTATATTTTTCTCTATTTTCAATTACTTTGAACAAATGTTATTTTAACTTGAATAATTACTATTGAAAAAATAAAAAAAAATGTTCTATTATTGTAAGATAATTTTTTTATTTAAACAACATGTATTATTTTATTTTAAAATTATATTTTTTAAAAATAAAAAGTGTATGTTATGGAATTTATAATATATCTAATTTAAATATATTAAAAAAAATGTAGAAGAAAGTGCATAGAAGAACGTTCTTTCATTTATTAATACGTAATTAATGAATTAGCACGCCAACAACGTTGTAGCTACCCAGTTTTGAATGTTTATAAAATAAATTTGTATTGTACTAATTGGACTTTTTTTCAAGATGACGAGATGTGGTCTCGGTGTGAAATGCGAACTACGAAGGTATCTACCAATTTACAGGTTAATCTAAGTGAAGAAGTCAACAAATTCAAATTAATATATAAAATAAGACCGTACACGATTCAAAAATTATATATTTTATTTTTATAATTTTTTTACTAAACTTTATTAATTTTATAATTTAAAAATATAATCTTTATTTTTATAATTTTTTTACTAAACTTTATTAATTTTATAATTTAAAAATATAATCAATTAAATTAAAAGTTTTAAATTTTTTTTTAAATAAAATAAAAATTATATATTTTATTAATAACTATGAAGATTAATTATTATTATTTTATCAATAAAAAAAATTATAAGAGAGAGAATAAGCTAGAGATGATGAGTGAGAAAATAAGAAAATGAGAGGATTGAGAGAGAGAGAGAAAAAGAGAGGTGAGGGGAGGAGAGTGATATTTTTTTATTTTTTCTAAATACATTTTATTAATAAAATATATAATTTTTATTTATCTTAAAATTTTTGGTTTGATTAATTATATTTTAAATTATAAAATTTATTTAAAAAATTAAAATATATAATTATATAATTAGAATAACTTACCTTTTAAAAATGCACCAAAATATTTTAATTAAGCTAGAATTTCTTTAAAATTTATCCTATCGAGTAGGTTATCCACGTTACATTTGATTTTAAATAAAAAAAATTTAATCAAATCGAACTATTTATATTGTTTAAATTAGATCAAACTGTGTTATCCAAAATATTATAATCAAATAATTTAGTCTAATTTAATTAATAATTTTGAACAGGTATTAATTATAAACAAATGATATACTATTATTTATAAAAAAATGTTTAAAATTAGCTTAAAATAAAGCCTATAATATATATATATAGAGAGAGAAACAACAGAAACTAGAATATATATATATATATATATATATATATATATATATTAGATTTAAGTTATATTATACACAGATAAAGAAGCGATTGAATATTTAATAGATTAATATCTGTATGTATATATACCGTGGATTAAGGAAGGATATCGTGGAGAGAGAACAACAAAAAGAAAAAAAGAAAGCAAACGAAATAATAGGGAGAAACAAAGAAGAAAACACAAAATATAGAAAAAGGAAAAAGGAAAAATGTAGAAATTGAAAAAGTGAAAGAATATTAAATCGTAAAAAGAAAACGACAACCTCTTCGTTCCTATGTGTCTCAACTTATTACATATTTATTTTATCTATGGATTATAAGACGAAACACAAAGTCAGTTAGCTGGTGATGGAAGCGATACAAGGATAACTCGTTGTTATTGGAAGCAACAAAGGTAAAGATATTATTACAATTTTAACTTATGGTTTGTACTTCACAAGGAGAAGAAGAGGATGAATGAAAGAGGGAAAAATGATGTTTTTATATATATTTAATTAATTTTTTTTAATTATTTATTAAAATCGGTCTGGCTCGATCCTAACGGTTTATAATTTTATATAATCGGATTGGACCGTTTAAAAATCGGTTTTACTTAATACAAATCGGATCGAACCGTTTTATTTATAAAATTGTTTGATCTGGTTCAATCCGATCCGATTTTTCGATTTAAACTAGTTCGATCTGGTTTTTGGACATCCCTACTACCGAGTGCATATAAAAACAGAAAGAGAAAATAATACAAGTAGGTGGAAAAAAAAATAATTGATCTATATCTTAATCTTAAATATTAAGATAATTTAATCTAATTCAATAACTTTTAGTTTGAGTAATTCAAGGATAACTTTTAAAAAATATATCAAATTTTTTCATTAAATAAAAAAGTTTATTATTTTTAGTTGTATTGTTAAAATTTATTAAAAATCCTATATAAATTTTTAAAAAACAAACGATTAGCGTTCATAGATCTAAAACCTCTTTTCAATCGCAAAAGTAATTTATGGAAACCTAACTCAACTCTAAAAACCTACTCCTCCTTTCATAATTTCGATTTAAGTTTTCTTTAATTTTGAAAAAGGAATCAATTATACAAAGGATTTCAATATGAACTCACATTTGTTGATAGTGACATTACAACTGATGAACATGTACAACAGCAGATAGAGATTGTTGCAGTTAATCGTTTTTTAAATTTTGTAGGATTTTTAATAATATTCCAATAATGCCTCTAAAGAATATTACGATTTTTTCATTTAATAAAAAAAAAATTACACATTTTTTTTTAAAAAATTATCCTTTAATGATTTAAACAAAAAAATTATCAGACTAAAAAAATCTATTCAATCAAATAAAATTATAGAATTAAATATAACAAAAACTCAATTATAATATACCCACTTACTTTTTTTAATTAACTAAAAGAAAATTCTTGATAAAAAAATATGTTTATAAATGTATTAATAATAATAATAATAATAATAATAATAATAATAATAATAATAATAATAATAATAATAATAAAAACTGTAAATTAAAATTAAAAATTTGGAGAAAATTTTTTACTTTTACAATCGACTGTTTAGTTGTTTAAAATAATGATTTTTTTTTTATCTTATTCTTAAACCAGCATTAATCTATACTCAGACACTTCCATTAAAAGAGTGTAGTGGATTTTATTCCGTGCAGCTGGCACTTGTATGAGTTTGATTACAATTTTTGACCTTTAGACTTTCTTAGCGTTTTTAGGAGTGATACTGCGTAATAAAAAATTATGCATGCTATGACATGTATAAAACTTTCACGTTATTTGTTATTAATTATTATAAGGTTATCAAGAATAAAATTTTAGTCTTTTTATTATTTCTTTTAAATATTTTAGTAATTTTTTTTAAAAAAGTTACAATGTAAAGATAAATAATTAATTTTTTATTTTATTTTTATCATATTATGTTAAATGTTATTAAGATATCACATTTATAAATTACCTTTAATAATATATAATAATGCTTATAAAATTAATGAAAAATAAAATAATTCTTTTTTAAATTTGATCACTTATTTTCATGTTATCATTTTTTCATAATAAAACGATAACTATTATAAAAAATAATAAATATATTAAATTAACTTAATTTATGTGACTAAAACATCGTGACTTAAGTATATTTATCTCTTATTATAAATACACGATATTACAAAAAAAAAATTAAGTATAATGTTTGTATCAACTAACAGGACAAAATCAATATCAAAAACACGAAATCAATGCAACATTATTGACACCCATAAACATTTTATATGTAAGAGTTGTTAAATATGCTCCTTTTTTTCTTTTTTTCCTTTTTGTTCTTGTACTTCACTCATGTCTTAATTATGTCTATTTACGGTAATTAATTAGGCTCATAGTTCACATTAACAGAGTCCATGTTTGTAGTTGATTCACATGATATTTTTGTCCTGTAGTTGATTCACATGATATTTTTGTCCTGTAGCTGATTTTTTTTTCTTTTTTTGGGGTAATGGTTTTTGATTTGGTCAAGTAGGTAATATTTTCTTTGTTAACGTCGTTTTATCCTTTTTACACATTTATTTTTTGTAGTTTGATTCACATTTCCAAGCAGATAATTAAGAACAATAAATTTGAATAAAAGTAACAAATTTAAATTTCATATATTTATATTTTTTTTCCCAAATAAATAAAGCACAAAATTAAATGAAACTAAAATATTGGATTTCATATATTTTTTGGCTTAATATTTTCATATATATGTTTTCTTGATCAGTTGAACATCTGAATACCTATTTATTTTATAAAAAATAAATAAATACAAATACATGTTAAAATTACTAAATGAATGGTGTTAGAATCAATGAATTATGATCTTTTTATATTGTTTGAGTGTATAAACCAATCACATTTTACATATTTATTATATTGATAAAATAGTATTTTAATGACTATGTTGATGAAACTTGTAGAACAATGGTTTTTGAAAAGTTTGGGAAGTTCGGTAGAAATTAATTTTCAAATATATGTGGGATATGAATGAAAAATGTTCATTACCCATATTATATTGATTGTTTTTTATCTACAAGTAAAACAAACATTCATGTCTTGCACTTAAAATTGTTATATTTTTTTTTTAAAAAAATATCTTTATTTAATTTATAAATAAATAAATAATAAAATTAACCATAAATATTCTGCAATATATGATATTATTTTAAAATATAATAACACTTTTGTATAAAATTATTTTAAGATGAATTAATATAGTGGCTAAACTTTTAAATGCAAAATTTTCTTTAATATATATAAGTTCAGAATGCACTATCTTGAACACTTTTGTATAAAATTATATATAAAGAATGAAGACGGTTTTAATGGAACATCAACTACTAGGGGTGGTAGCTAGGTTTGGTCAATTGCAGGCCAATTCCTACAAGCAAGACCTAGGATAGAGATTTGGTATAAAATCATTTGAAATATACCATTTCTCAATCATTTAGAATTAAGACTCTGTCTTCTCCAAATTTATAAGTTATTTAAATAAAAAAAATCGTGTTTGATTACTGAGTAATATAATTATTTAAAAAATATATTATTTTTTAAATAAATAAGAAATATAATTTGTCAATGATTGAGATAAAATAAATACTAATTTTTTATTTCCACCAAGAAAACTTTTTAACGTGAATTCAAACCACAACCAATATAAATACTAAGAGCACACTTTTATGCACTTGAATCATATTTTTCATATCTTTTAAAATTAAATATCAATTTAAATGAAAAATATATATTTTTGAATCAAATGTCATTAAGAGAAATAGTAGTATATAACAAAGTTTATTGGCATTTCTCATATAAGTTTCAAATTTATCACAATTCTACTTTTGTTAATATAATAAAATTTAAACTAATATAATTTGGGAGATCCGTCTATTTTCGCAGTAGGGTTGGATTATATGTATTACAAAGTTAGAAGCTAAATATGAATTTATTTAATTCCATAACATTCCACTTGTTAAATTTAGATCGACTCCTTCGTTGTATTATGTATTTATTTGGAATTAGTAAATCAAAATAATATCATTATCGGATCTCATTGTCGTGCACAGAAATAATAAATAATAATATATGAATATATCAAATCAATAAAAGAAAACATATAGAATTTATGTAGTTCAGAAATTTATCCAAGTTCACGGAAGACAACATATATTATTGGTTTGAGTAGGAAATATCTCTCAGGTGTTTTCTCTAACTTATAGAAAACTCTCACATTCACCGAGTATTTTTTTCTCTTTGAGTTTGTCTGTGCTCTCTCTAATTTTTTTTCTTGTGTTTTTAATGCATAAACTTCTCCATATTTATATATGAATCAAGACTCCCTTTCTCTAAATTAGGCCATAATTTAAGCCACTAATTAGGCCACTAATTTCCTTAAATTATACCACAAATTAGGCCTATGTTCTCTCTGATTTTTTCTTGTGTTTTCAATGCATGAACTCCTTCATATTTAATGATGAAGTAAGACTCCCTTTCTCTAAATTAGGCCATAATTTAAGCTATTAATTTCCTTAAATTATACCACTAATTTGTTACTTTAGAACCAATATTCAAAAATCTCCACCTTGGAGAAAAAGTTCATAGCACTGCCTCTAAATACGAGTTAGGTGCTTTAAGCTCGAGAGATGTTGACCAAGATCAAGCAGTGTTGAAAATTGATCCTTGTAACCATCTTTGTAAGCATATCTATGGGGTTATCTGCAGTTCCAACTTTCTAAGGTGTAATATTCTCTTCATCGACGATTTTCTGAACAAAATGAAATCAAACATCGATGTGCTTGGTGCAACCATAATGAACTTGGTTTTTTGCCAAACAAATGGAACTCTGTTTTTCGCAGATGAAGGATGTGTGTTTTAAAAGTTATTCTTTTTGATAAAAAATTATGTATTGTTCATGATTTTGAATATTATATATTCTTGTTCCTTGGGATTAACATGTTATATTTTGGAAGTGTTCAAGAAAATACATTTGGTCTTGAATCATAGAACTCTTAAAAGGAGAAACGTGTAATCCTAAATATGTTCAAAGTTGTGGTAATTAAGGAGGAACATTAATTACCGTGAAAGATTGTCATGTCGATTAAAAGTAAATTGTAGTTCTATAAATGTTAATAAGGGATTATCATTTAATGACATGAGCATATAAAATGTGTATTTTATATATTTAACATGGCCTAACTAGATGGAACATTATATGGGTTGTGTTTTGTGTCATTAATGTTTCTATTGTGTCTTTAGAATCTTAGATATGAGATGTGTAGGTTTTTCACAATAGAAGTATATAATGTAATTGCTATTTAAATACTATCTTATGATAAGAATAAAATAGTAGTTCGTTGTGTACAACCTGTGTGGGAGAAATCTATATATTAATACTATCATTGTCCCTCGATTTTGAGTTATGATATTACTGGGCCCCTTGGTAAAGTATAATTATATCGCATGCAATATAACTGATATAGTTATAATTATAATTCACTTGAGAGAGCAAGAAAATGAATATAATGCAAAAGTGACACGATCCTATTTTGTATATTATTCATGATATCATGTGACAAGGATACACACAAAATTAGTGGATCGAGTAAATAATTACTATGTCATTTGAAAAACTATAATGTAATGATAGAACCTCTTATAGTCAATAATATAAAGTTTAATATTATTGTTAAGATGATATAGATCCTCTATACGATCACACCAGCTGAAGAGAAACAACAAGTATTTTACATTTCATAATGATGTATAATACATGAGATGAAATGCTAAAATAAAATGTCATAATACGACATGCTTAGACCATAAATAAATTTGTGAAGTTATGCAAATATTATTTGGTATAATGTTTGAATGCATCATAAGAATAATAGAGACATTGTATAATAGAATAATATGAATAATATTATTTGTTCATAAATTAATTTATTAAACCAATCACAAGTTGAGATTAAAGAGAGCATGAGATGGCTAAACAAAGCTAATGGCATTTGTGTAATTGATTCAAACCCTACACAAAGAATTCCCATAACCCTAGCCTATTTAAGGAGGCATAATTAAGGAAAATGTTATCCAAATGTGCTGCCTCTAACCCTAACCAAAATCCTCCATTTTCAGGAGTCACATTTTTCCTTCTCCTAGGCCAAAACTTGAAAAGGCTTGCTTAAGGCTAAAACCTAAGTGGTTCAACCCTAGGTCAAAAGTCTCTTCTCTCATCTCTTCTTGCTAAGTGTTTGGATCTAAGCCTTGAATTCTACATCCATCTATCTAAGAGGTGTAGTATTTTGTTGTTTAGGTTCAAGGCGAACCAAGAGGTGCTCCCGAAAGAAATGTGATTTCCAAGAAATCTAGAAGGGAAATCAACTTCCCTCTACTATAGAGATTTGACAATCAATTTGGGTAAAGGTAATCTTCTTCATCTCTAATAATAAGGTAGATGATATTTGTTTATTTTATTTAGTGCACATTAGGTGTTTGTTGAAATGCTTAAGAGAAAATCTTGCTTGCAATTGTCACACAAATGAGGTCCTTTGTGTATTGAGTCAAGTGATGATGGGAAAATTTTAAATTCTTACCATATAGGCATACACATGAAATCCCAATAGCAGAAAACCTCTACGTTTTTTTAAATAATACCCAAATCCTTGGTCAACCCAAGAAGCCATATAGCTTCTTTGAATGCTTCTATTACAGCCATATACTCCAACAAACTGGTCCTCCTACCATTGTAAACACATAACCAGTTATAGATCGATGCTTATCCAGATCTTCAGCATAGTTAGAATCCACATATCTGATTAGGTGCTTGCCTTTAGTCTTCACTACTATAAAAAGGGGCATTAAAGTCGGTTAAAAACCGACTTTAAATGAAATGACTTAAAATGTAAAGTAAGTTCACGCGGTGAACCGACTTTAATTTTTTTTTTAAATTTACTCATTTTCTATTATACTCAAATAAAAACCTATATTTGAGCAGAAAAAAACCAAAATCAGTTTAACAAATAGTTTAAATAATACAAATAATTGAAAAATAAAATATTAATTAATAGCAGAAAAATTATCATGGTGTATTCTTCTCCTGATGTTATAATACAAACCTATATATATAATAAAAAAATTTATACACATAAATAACAACACATAATAACAGAAAAAATATGAATAATAAGTGCGTAGAATTAATAAAAATACTTACAAGATACAATGAAGTGACAAAATGAAGTAAATGAAGAAAAAATTGTGTTTTGTAAGTGAGAAATGGATATAAAAAATTTGAATATTTAGCTTAAAAAAATAGGGGATCTAAAAGATTAGTTAGAGAGGAAGAAAACCCACTAACTGGCGTTGGAAATAGTGGTCGTAGGTGGCCAAAAAATGAGAAAGAGTGGAGGAAAAGTGGATGAGGTTTTGAGTTTTTTAGAGTTATGCAACGCTTGGAATAGTTTCTGTCTGGGGAAGAAAGAAAAGAAAAGAATTTATTCACGTGTGTAGCGTTGGTTCTACATGTCAATCGACACTATCCACGTAGGACGTAGCATCGGTTCCAGGTGCCAACCGACGCTACTCAACGTTGATAGCGTCGGTTAACATGGTGAACCGATGCTATCCACGTAGGACGTAGCGTCGATTGACGTGTCGAACCAACGCTATGCGTGGACGTAGCATCGGTTCCAGGTGCCAACCGATGCTATGCTATGTGGATAGCATCGGTTGACATGGTGAACCGACGCTACGTCCACGCATAGCGTCGGTTCGACACGTCAACCAACTTTACGTCCTACGTGGATAGCATCGGTTCTACACCGAACCGACTTTACATATCGACTTAAATACTCATTTTTGTAGTAATTCTTCTCTCTCTTAAACTTCAAACCAATATCCACAATACCATAGATTTACCATAGAATTCACTTCATTGCTTTCCAGTGTCCTTTACCAGGATTGTACATGTAGCGACTCACCATACTAACAACATGAGAAATATCAGGTCTAGTATATATCATTGCATACATCAAGGAACCAATGGCATTTTCATATGGAACGCACTCAATTTGCTTCTTCTCATTGGCGATGCTAGGTACATCAATGCACTCAACTAAAAATGAGGAACAATCGGTGTACTTACTGATTTAGTTTTCTCATCAATGTTAAACCTTTGAAGTACTTTCTTCAGATACTGAGTTTGTGTTAGACATACTATGCTTGCAACTCTATCTTTTATGATTTCCATCCCAAGAATTTTCTTAGCTTCTTCAAGATCTTTCGTTTCAAATTCTAAACTCAATAGAGCCTTTTGTCTGTTGATCTCCACCTTGCTCTTAGATGCAATCAACATATAAGAGAAAATAAATGAAGGTACCATCTTAGAGTTTCTGAAAGTATACACAATGATCAATCTAACTACATATGTACTTATGATCTTTGATGAAGCTATCAAGCGCTTGTACCATTGTCGCGGTGATTGCTTCAAATCGTAAAGTGACTTACTCAACTTACAAGCCAATTCTCACATCCTGGAACTTTGAAGCCATCTGATTGAAACATGTATATCTCTTCGTTCAAAGTACTATAGAGAAAATTTGTTTTGACATCTAGTTGAGTTAACTTGAGATCAAACTGTGCTACCAAAGCCAATAGTATCACAATAGATGAATGCTTAACAATAGGTGAGAATACCTCATTGTAGTCTATTCCTTATTTTTGAGCATAGCCTTTTGCTACCAGTCTGGCTTTGTATCTTATGTTGCATTTACCAGGCATACCTTCCTTCTTAGCATAGACCCATTTGCAGCCAATAGTTTTCTTTCCTTTAGGAAGTTGAACCAACTCCCAAGTCTAATTTTGGTGTAGAGACTTTATCTCTTCATCCATTACCATCTTCCACTTCATACAATCAACTTTATACATGGCTTCTCTATAAGTGCATGGAACATCATCATCAATTATTGGAAGTACGAATGCTACCATGTCTGTGTATCTGGTAGGCTTCCTAATCTCCCTTCTCGGTAGAGAAGTAACAATAGATTCTGGCTACTGATTGATCGATTATGATGATGAGAGAATCTCTACCTTAATTGGGATCTCTTCTTGATCATGAATTTCATCTTCACCATGATCGGCAATCGATGCAATCTTGTATAGATCTTCTAGAGTCTCAAGCACTACCTTAGAAAGATTATTTGGACTTTCATTCTCTTTCTCTGAATTTATCTGTCTCAACATAATAGAAATTTCGAATGTAACATCTCAACTTAAGACGATCTTCTTCGATTCATCACACAAAATTTAAAACCCTTTAACTCCTTCATTAAGGCTCAAGAAAACAACTTTTTTTGCTCTAGGATCCAATTTTGATTCACTAACTTGAAAATATGTAAGATATCCAAATATTCGTAATGAATCATAATCAGAAGTAGGTTTTCCAGACCATACCTCTTTAGGAGTTTTCCCATCTAATGCAATCGTAGGAGGTCTGTTGACTGTATGAGTTGCATATGATAAAGCCTCAGCCCAAAATGCCTTGCTCAATTTGGATTGATATAGCATACATCAAACTTTATCAACCAAAGTACAATTCATTCGTTCTGCAACTCCATTTTGCTATGGTGTATGAGGAATTGAAAAATATTTGAGTATCCCTTCATCTTGACAAATTTTGAAGAAGGGATCTGATTTGTACTCGTCACCATTATCAAATCTGAGCCTTTTAATTTTCTTACCTGTTTGAGCCTTGATCATTTTTTTCCATTTAAGAAAGATATCAAGAACTTCATCTTTGTGACTCATGGTGTATATCCAGACATATATAGAGAAATCATCAATAAAAGTCACAAATCATCGTTTACCTTCAAGTGAAGCATTCTTGGAAGGTGCTCATATTTCCGTGTGAATATAATCTATAGCTCCTTTAGTATGATGAATGGCAGTACCGAACTTGACTCTTGTTTGTTTTCCCAATACACAATGCTCGTAAAAATAAAACTTTCTAGTCTTAGCACCTTTCAAAATACCTTGTTTTATTAAGCATTGCAAAGCCTTTTAACCGACATGCACTAAGCACATGTGCTTCAAGTAGGAAGAATCATATGTCTTTTCTTCATAACTACTTGAGACATCTGCTTTTCTTGTAACTGTACTCCCATCTATGAAATATAGGTACGCCTTCCGAGTACCCTTCATCGCTACAAATGCACCTTGTATAACTTTCAAGACTCTATTTTCCAATGTTACCTTGTAACCATCAGAATCTAGAATAGCTAAAGAAATAAGGTTTTTCTTTAAATAAGGAATATACCTCACATTCGTAAGTTATCTGATTGCACCATCATGCATCTTTAGTCATATTGTTCCAATTCCTTTTGTCTGACAGACATTTCCATTGTCCATAAGCACAACTCCTCCATCGAGCTCCTCAAAACTCGAAAACCAATGTTTGTTGGACACATATGATAAGAACATCCAGAATCAAGGATCCATTTGTTTGAGTAGGTATATACTGATGAAATTGTAAAGGCTGATTCTTTATCTTCATCAACCTTTTGTGTAACATTTGCATTTGACTTGTCATTGTTTGGATAATCTTTCTTCTAGTGATCTTTCTAGTGACAATAGGCACACTTGTCCTTCACAGGACATCTTCTGTAGGACTCTCCTCTGCATTTTGATATGGATCGCCCCTTATTATTTGATCTGCTTGATTTTTTTTTGTTCGTCTTACCTTTGGCTGTAGTCAATGCTTCTGATGTTGAGTCTCTATGATCATGTTGATCCTTCTTTCGGTACTCATTATTTACCAAAGCATTTGAAACATCTATGAATTTAACCTCAGCTTTACCACATAATAGAGTTATGGTTAAATGTTCATAGCTCCCATGTAATGAATTCAACAACAAAGTTTTATCTTCATCAATAATTTCAACATCTAAATTTTACAGATTAGCCAAACTTTTATTAAGATTATTTAAATACTCAATCATAGGGGTACCTTTCTTGTCAAGTAGAGTCGGTTATTTATACTTTTTGTCATGTACTTGTCATCTAGCTTCTTCTAGAGAACTATGGTTACATTCTCTTTCATGATAAAGTACTTCTGATATTTTTCCAAGCACAGTCGAATTATGCAACAAGCTTGTCGATTGACATAATTCCAATCTTCATTGCAAAGTTATTGGTGTTGTCGAATTTCTCTACCTTAAACGTTACGTTGGATAACATGGTTCTTCAAGTAGAAAAACTTGGTTTTCTAGAACTTCTAAGGTCTTCTTGTACACCTTCTTTGATCTCTCTTGTATCAGCCATAAGTACAAACAGATAACAAAAAAATTACACTTATAACTTAAAATAGTGTTTTTTTAAATTTTATACTTTATTTGAAAAAAATGGGTTTACGGTTAAATCCGGAATGGTTCAATTAGTTAAAAATAGGTCCGACTCGATTGAAAACGGGTGAAAAATAAACCAACTCGATCATTCCAAAATTCACTAATGACTAAGTTGACTCGTTAGTCAACAATCAACTAAAAGTAAATAGCACGGTCAAAATGGCTAAGTGACTCGAGTTGACGGCTTGTTCAACACCTCAATGGCTTAGTCAAATAGCTTAGACGACTCAACTTGGTCAGTTGACTCGGTCCAACTTAGTGAGTTGACTCAATTATCGGCAGTAACATTCCGGTGGCTTCTGTAGTGCGTTTGACCTCCTATTTGAATGATTCTTTCATCGGTATGTTCGTCTCGTTAAGAGCTTCGATTTGATATATAATACTACTATATTTGGCTTTGATACCAATTTTTTGTGCATAGAAGTAATAAATAGCTGTATATGAATATATCAAACCAGTAAAAAAAACACACAGAATTTACGTGGTTCTGCAATATATCTAAGTACACGAGAGACGCTAGATATTATTGATATGAGTAAGAAATACACAAAATACAGATACAGATTTTTTTCATTAATAATATCTTTCAGGTGTTTTCCGAAACTCACATAAAACTTTTATATTAATCGAATATTTTTTCTCTTTAAGTTTGTTTATGCTCTTTTTTTATTATTTTTGCTTGTGTTTTCGATACATAAATTCGTCCATATTTATAAATGAAGTAAAAATCACTCTCTCTAAATTATACCATAATTTAAACTACAAATTAGATCACTAATTTTTTTTAAATTATATCATAAATTAGATCACAAATTAAGTGAAAGATTTATTACTTTCGATATAATATTCAACCCTCGTTGTATTAGAGCAAATAAGACTTTTCCATCTTATTAAAGATTTGATAATAACATATAATGTTATTTAGTATTTTACGCGATTCATCACATACAAAGAAAGAACCAGTTCGATGTTCAGACACACCAAAATTATACATTAATTAATTCTAGATATTAAAATGAAAATAAATTCAATGTTTTTTAATAAAAAAAACAACTGTAATATTAACCGAATGATAATCAATAAAATTAATAGAAAATATTATTTTTGGTTGGTTAATATCTCCTTCAAAGCAGCCTAATTTTCAAGAAATCATTAATTTATTCAACTTTTACGTACGATCACGATGAACTCTTGGGCCACATAATATTCACTTTTTAACTTAATTTCTTATCTAATACCTAGAATAATATAAAAGTGACATAATATCACAATTTAAATAATTAATATTAAAAAACAATTTATTAATAAGAATATTATATAATAATATTATTAAAATATAAATAATAAAAAAATAATAATTTTATATAATTATATTATAACAATGATAAAAATAATTATAACAATATCAATAAGTTGATTTAATTGAAACTTTCCTTAATCTCTGCGAGCATAGTTGATGTGTTAGTATTTATACCATCTTTCAAACAATTTGAATTATTCAAAATTCCAATTTCTCCAATAATATATTTACATCAAACTATTTTATGCAATAATATATATTGACATCAAATTATTATGAAACAACTAATGTAGCATACCACTAGTAATTAAGATAATGGAACCTATTTTTACTTCACCAATTTGCGAACCTGTTTTAATTACATCAATTTGTCTTCGATTCTAATTATATATTATTAAAATGAATTTGATATCTTAATAGTAATCTATTTAATCAAAAACTTAGTAAATCCCTATTTATTTAAATATATGCAAATAGTTTAATTTAATATTTTAAATTATGAATTTCGTGTTTAACATATATAAAGTGAATTTTGTACATCAATAACATCCTTATTTAACAACAGTTATACATGTAAGCCTATATTTTCATAATAAATTGTGATACTTTTAGTAATAATATAAGTTAATATAGATATATTTTGATTAAAAGTACCGAACCTGATTAAAATTATACCTTTTTGCGTAATAAATTTGCAAAGAAAAATTGAAAGAATGACGCAATATAACACATTTTTAAGCAATATAGATAACTTTTCCATAAGTCACGATAAGATTGAATTTTACGACTCTATATTTACCGTTTTCTCCTCTAATTACATATGTAACATATGTTTCTTAAGTATTTTTTAGTCCGTATGTAACATATGTTTCTTAAGTTGCCAAAACTCCAACTATCACCAGAACTTCAACAATGGCGATTGCTAGTGGTGGCAACCTCAATATGTTGAAATTATGTAACAAGGCTATTTTGGTTTTTATATTTGAGATGAATTCCAAACAAACATGTAAAAATATAATTGGTCCTACGTTCCAATAGACTTTGGGCTCCAACCACCTCATATGCAAATGGTTCCTTTAACAACAAAATCACCAATGTACAGCAAGCCACAATGTCCAAGTTTTATGTTCTCTTCAGTTCAGTCAATGGCATCATTAACAGAAAAGAGACCTCAAGTCAGATTCGGTTAGTTTTCCCAGAGCCTCCATAGAACCACCTACAGTACTGTTAAGGGGAAGAAGCTGATTAGACCCAGTTGGTCAAACATAACCAACACTTTGAACCACCACGTAAATAACCTTACCCTTCAAATACTAGTTCCTTTTTTTCTTGCAGCTTCAAAATCCTTTCCTCAATTGAATTCTCAATGACAAATCTCACAATTCTGTATACAAATTTGTTTTCACGTAACTTCTAAGCAAATGAATAAACAAAGGATGAATAAAAGAAGTAATAGATAAACCTGATTGGTTTGTATTGTCCTATTCGATGGATTCTATCTTGCGCTTGTCGCTCTACAGCGGGATTCCACCATGGATCCATTAAGAAAACCTAAATATATATTACACGTTAGCAACGTTAGCAACAATTAATATGAAAAAAATTCAAAAAAATATTTGTTTTAATATTTAGTTATTATCGCTCTTTTTATTAATATATTTTATTGATTTTTTTGATTTTTTCCAAAATAAAAATATATATTTAAATAATTTTCTATTATAATATTATTATTGTTTATTTTTTTTAAATAACTTCATGTTAAAAATCATTTTTACTCTTGTTACTATCTCGTGTTTTATCGTGCTTTGATCACTTTACAATATAAAGAGAAATCATTAAAGACTTCTAAAACCTCTCCCTTTATTTTATTGCAAAAAAAACATAAAAAAACCCTTTTCAACAGTGCAACCATACACGCGCTAAGATTGCCAATATAAACTACAAGTCTACAACATAGAGGATCCTATGGGAAAGATATATGAGATTCTGAAAAGTGACATTCGTGCATTATCACGCATGTAACTACTAAAAACCATTCACTTATTTTATTCTAAAGTATCACATAAAAAATATAATGCAATCTTCATGCATGCTATATATGACTCAAAAGCCACCAAAAAATACTCACATGAGATGCAATTGTAAGATTGAGGGCTATCCCTCCTGCTTTCAAGCTCATCAGAAAAATTTTGCACTCTGGATCCTCTGTAAATTTCTTAATAGCAGCATCCCTTGCAGTCAAGGTCATGCTTCCATTTAACTGAACACAATTTACTTTGGACTGCAATTCACACAACTGATGAATTATTATGCCAGAACATTTCAATAAGAGGGCAAGATACTATTGATGGAGACTTTTGATTAAACCTTTTCGAGAGAGTACTTAATGAGATCCAAGAATGATGTGAACTGACTGAAGACAATTCCTTTGGCAGATCCATCTCTTTCAACCATGAATCTAATTTCTTCCCTCTATAGACAGCCAGAAGATAAAGCATTTTGAGTTATGTACTGCTTGCCAAATGTTACAACAACAAGAGCGTAACTAACTCTTAACCAAAAAAGGAAGGAAAAAGAAAGAAAGAATAAGAACGTAACTAACAGCTCCAAAATACTTCCAAGCATCATAATGACAAGTAGGAATACATAACGCACACAAGCATCTAAGCAGTGCTACTGTATACAGTAATCTGTGTGCAATTTAAATAAATTTTTACAATGGGCCATTTGTGAGAGTTTCAACTCAACTTCATATGTAAAATTTATGTCATTGAACTTTTCAAAGGTTAAAATATCAAAATTGACTGGGAGAAGTCTGAAACAGTCAAAAAACAGTAGCGTTTTTGTTACACCTATAGAGTCTCATAGTCTAATAAGGCCTTAAAAAAGGGTCATGTGCTACACAAATAAATCATCCTTCATTTGTTCTGATAACCCGTTTTGTGCTGTCCTACATCTTGCTCTAATTGTGCCTAATAATATACAACTTGATTTTGAAATTTTTTACATGCTTCAGAGCTATAAACAATTCATATCATCATTTATAGTCATACCAAAGCCTCAATTTTTGTGCTAGTCTGAAAGTTGTCGATTTGAATTCTGTTTATGATACTCGAGGCCTTGAAACCCTTAATGGTGGTTTTACAAGTCGGATCACCACTGTCCTGATTTGTTGTTAATTCAACAGTAAGCAATTTTGAGCAAGAAGGGCAGCAGACTCTTCCCAAGGAAGAAGAATAATCAATCAAACAAGCCTTGCAAAAGGCATGCTCACAAGCTGTAACCTGAGTCATCAAAGACAATTTTAGAAACAGACTGGAGATAGTCAAATTGATTTCGAGTCCCACTAGAAGTTGAAACAACAATATATAATAATCAATCTCAAAACAAAAGAAAACAATTAAAGAAAAATTTAACATCTAGAGATAAACCAACAATAATATAATTGATCTCAGATTTCATTGTTAAGCAGGCCATCCAGGAATAAAGACGTCCAAGGCTCTTAGTCTATGACTGAGGCAAATAAAACAAAAGCTCGAAAATACATAAAAGCCACTAGTCATAAAAGGATCCAATTTTCCAGCATAAAGAATCACATTATTATATGTTGACATACCAAGGGCATCTCACAAATCAAATACACCAAAGTGTAACATGAACCTCTTTCTAATTGACAGAACCATAGGGCATTGTTGGAAAATCCTATTATTTTGGAAGAAGTGTTACTGCCTTCTTATGAAATTTTTTGTTAAAAAAATGCAACAAAGCCATTGATTCCAATCAGATGAGCTTCTTTGTGAGTCCAGATAAACAGAGATAAAGGAGGTTAACAAAAAGTTCAACAAAAATGCATCTTAGTTCTTCAAATATAAAAAAAGAAGGAACAAAAAGCTGAACCACAGAGTCCTCCGCAATCTCATGACAAATGCCGCATACTTTCTCCTCATTAGCCTCGTTGACCTTGGTTGCATTTCTCAGGGCATTGGTTGCAGAATATACAACAAGATAAGGATGGTCAACAGCCTATAGTGAATAAAACTTGTAAATATGGTGTAATAGGTATCATCTTTGTTTCAAGAATCTTATGAACTACCATAATTACCTGTCGTAACCGAGTGAGCAGGTCAAATATGTGAGCATAATTATTCATCACTGTTCCATCTTGAACATATCTGTAATGAAATGTATATCATGGAATCAGATAAAAGTTCAGATGGGTTTGGACATAACAGGTACAATCATAAATTATACCCTAATGTCACGTCCCGCCCAAACTGTCCCTAAAAATCCAAATGATGGCTGCCTAAAGGATCTAGACACATGGAAAGTTCTAGAGTTGCCTAGAGAAGTCTAGAAAGGGCTAGAGTTGGACGGACTCAACTCAAGCTTGAAGACCCTAGAATGTTCTAGAGCACGCTGGAGAGTGCTAGAATGGGCTGGAATATTCTAGAACATGCCGGATGGTTCGGGAAGGATGTAGAAGCCGCTGGAAGCTTACGGAACATCCCGGAACGTGCATGAAGGAACTAGACAAACCTAGAAGACTCTAGAGTTGGATAGAAGGTCCTAGAACCTTGTGGCATATTGTACATAGAACTCTCTTGTATATTCTAGAGCTAGAAGGATCTAGAGAAATGTGGCATACTCCTAGGCTTGTTGCCACACTATAAATAGACCTATTGGTCTTCATTTGTATTCATCTTGGGAAATCCTTGGGAATTCTTAGCATTTGTAACATAAACTCTCTCTAGAGCAATACAAAGCATTCTTTGCAAACTCTTTCTATTCTCTTTGGAGTTTCATTCGGATTCAAAGGAAGGCTTAGTGCAACGGATGGTGCTAAGTGCCGCACGATCGCTACTTGAAAAATTAAGGTCGTGACACTAAGGTGTGCAATGAAGAAAATGCTAATACAGCAATGAAAAGGAAAAGGAAGGAAAAATTTTGCAGACGTGTTAAATTTTGCTTGGCTATCGTTATACAGTGCTTCATAATAATCCATCTCTCTGATGTCCAAAGCATCCCGCCTTAGTGAAACCTACATGTAGATTTCTGACACTATAAGAAATATTGGCCTATTATCAAAACTACAGTATAATATGTGCACCAATAGAACTTACAATTCTGGGAGGGAGAGCAAGATCAGTAGCTCTTCCCTTTTTAGTCCGTCGTATCACTATATTCTTCAAGATCTTTTGTTTTAGCAATATCATAGCCCTTTTTTGTTGAAGTTTCTTTCCAGCTGATTGTATTGGTGATGCAACATACTTGCAAGGATCATAGATCACAAGAAATATCATAAAGGTTTGAGTAAATATATATGCCAAAAGGCAAGACGAACAAAAAAAACTTGCATTAAAAACTCACCTTATTCCACCAACAAAAGTGCCTCACAGATTTATGTGGACAATTTGGACATTGTGATGATGGACTGATGGATGAAAAATAAACAGGTTAAACCAAAAATTAATATTTAAAACCCTAAAGCACAGTGTCATGACCACGGGAAATGAAGAATGATAGTCTTAAGCAAAACTAGTCCAACTACTTAATATAATTTTATCACATGTAGTGAAGTAACAATGCCAGTATGCCACAACTTTTCATTGCTGCTTTCATAATTAATACAAAATACAGGCAAAGCATATAAAAAGGGTAAAAATGTGCAGTGAGTACATGGAACTAATTGGTTGGAAGGGATGTGTATAAAGATCGATGCTCTATCTATATTATGCAATTAGCTTGTTCTAGCAGAATACATTGAATTAAGAGATCTTAAAATTAATCATTACCCACGGTCAAGTGTTCTGCAATCACAGTCTTTGCATAAGGAATATGAGTATGGCACTATCTGAAGAAAACGAATCTGTACAAAAAGGACACAAGTTCATAAATTGAAAGGAGAGTTGACTGATCATTAATAAATATTTAGCTTAATGAAACCCACCAATGAGTAGAGTTCACCAACACGGTTTTGTAGAGGAGTGCCACTTAAAGCCCATCTGTATGAAGACTCTAAAGAAAGAACAGCTCTAGCAGTATTACTATGACTAGCTTTTATATAATGTGCCTACAGGTGGAAATAAGTTGTATGAATTATTTAGAAGAACAACGATAGTTTACACTCCTCAATTAAAGACATTATAAGCAAAGTACTTTAAGTCACATGAAAAAAACATCCACGACCAAAGAACCAATGTATCAAAACAAAATGACTAAATGCAATTTATATGTACAAGTTTGCTGAAAAACAATGGGAATACTAAATGACTAATCAATAAATGAAATGTCCCTCTGAAATGCAACTTAAATTTTAAATTAATCTTATCAATTACGTTTTTCCCAACTAGTATTTAGATAATCATAATATGTCAACTAACCTCATCCAAAATGACTCGATTCCACTTAACAGAATGCAAAATTGATTTTCCCCTACTTGATCCTTGTGGGTCACCAGAATAATTTTCAATATCAAGCATAGTTTCTCCATCAACTTCCTTTTTTTTTCTTTTCTTTTCTTTAGAATATTTAGAGTCCTGCTTTGAGGAAGTTGTTGTCAAGTCTGATTTTTTCCTTTGTTGCTTGGACTGCTTCTCTGTTCTAACAGAAAGGGGACCACAAAAAAATCTCGTGTGCATTTTCATTTTATTCTCATATAGGAACTTGCCACAACTAGGGCACCTTTGTTTAGGAGGCATTATGTACTTTCTATAGTCAATCTCAACTATAGAGTAGGTTGTTATGATAAAATCATAGTTAGAGAATTGCTCGAAACTCTTCTCTCTATTAGCCCCATGATATACGAGCACCCTTGTGCTTCCTTTTGAAGTGAACCTATCTATCTCACTTACCCATTGACTCACAGCAACAACAGGACAAACAACAAGAGTGCCCTTGATTTCTGGCAAAACTTTTGAAGAAATAGATGAGGCTGAGGATCCAAAAGGTTCACCCATTGATCTACAACGCTCTCGTTTAGCAAGGACTAGGGCAATTGCTTGAAGAGTCTTTCCCATCCCCATCTCGTCTGCAAGAATTCCTCCTTTGTATACAGAATCTTCCTGTTTCAAAGCCCAAGCTAACCATTCTTTTTGATACCTCAGCAAATCAGATATCAGATCAGGAGGTGCCTCTACAGTTGCAGTTCCCATTTCATTTGGATTCTCCAAGGCTACATCGCCTATTAGGTTCTCATCAATCCACCTCTCATGCTCCTCTTCCCAAATATTCCACAACAGTATTTCTTTAGGTTTCTTATGTCTCGACCTCTTCCTGTTACTCAAACCAAGCTGGTCATTTCCAACTGCTTGCTTCTCATTAAGTTGACTCTCAGAGTTGCCTCCATTCTCCACTTCATCATCAATACATACTTCATTATTCTTCTTACGTGCCATCTTCCTCCTTTTGACTGAAGGATCACTGATTTTGCTGTTTGATTTACAGTTTGAAACAAAATCCTCTTCTGCATTAACAGTAAATGTGAGCTATATTTGCTAGTAATACTTGTCAAAAGTGAATAAAAAACAAGACTCCTTAAATTTCCAATGATTAATGTAATAAATAGGTATGGAAAACAAAAATAGTCGAGAACAAAAATGTGGAGGCTTTGGAGGCCTTGGATTGGTCCTTTTCCTTATCTTTTCATCATTCAAACTACAGTTAATAAAAACTATGCAAATGCATGTAATATATACAACAGAATACTCCCACTTTTCAACAAAAAAAATTAAAGAAAGAAAGAAAAGGTGATGTGTGGCCAATTGGTCTTGCTGAACACTTTGATCTCAAAATCTTTCTATTGCTCTTCAAAGTTATCATTAACTCCTTTTAATGGATGATAAGAAGCTCGCTGGTGGCCCCTTCACACATGTGTATTAGCTATTCCCTCAATGAAGATGAATTCCTTATCTTTAAATACCCCCATCCTTCTTTCTCCATTTTAAGATAAGTGAGAAAGAAGTGAATATAATTATATATCCATGTTCTAATTCTTAGAGGCTATTTCTTACGTTAACAAAAGTGACTATGAAAGCAACTTCCAAGTGAACTCCATCAAGGCCCTATTAGTAATGTTTATCAGTGAGTTTTAATACGTTATTCAAGATGAATTTTATATCTTTTTTTCATTTCCACAAGTAGAATTAATTTATAACCTTTCACAATTATGTTTAACCATAGTTAAAAATTTTGTGGTATTAAAAATCACCAGAATGGGAAGGGAAGGGTCCTGACAATGCATACCATTTATTTAAGTAGTGCACCTAAAAGTTGAAGAACCTTGAATCTTGATCGTATTGGTATTTACAACCCAACATATTTATATAATGTTTACTTAGAAAAAGATAACAAATAAAATTACCTTTGTCGCTACTGCTACTGGAATCAGATTTTGAAGATGACACGACGTAAATTTCTTGAATTTCTTGCTCAGATCCATCGTCACCCTCACTGGAACTATTCCCTTTAGCCGGGTGTTCAATGATAGGGTTTGCTAGAGACACTCATTAAGAAACATTAGATTAAAAAGGAAGAAAACAAAGTATGCACTTAAAAAAAAAAAAAGGACCCATAAAATCACCATTGGTAGTAGGTTTAGAGGTTTCTCGGCGAGTACGAAGTTCCATCGATAGAGAAATAAAGCTAGGGCTCTACAAGCACAGTGACAGGAGAAGAGTTGGGAACGATTGGGGAAGTGATTCGAACATCAATAATCAAGAATCATAATGGTAAAGTTAGCAACAACAAAAAAGGTTTATCCCAGCGGGCAGCGGGCAGCGTACATCGGGCAGCGGGCATTTTAGGTATTGTTATGTGCGGTTGAGGGGCGGGAAAATCTATCTGGTAATTCTAAAAAAATCCACGTTTATAACCGTACACATTCATTCTAACTTACAAAATTTGTAATTACATCCAACAATTTTGTAAAACAAATTACGTCCCACAATTCAAAAATGTAAAAAATACCTCTACATACATTAAGGGGGATGTATATGCTGTTTAGGGGATGTGTCATTCTTATTTTCTCAAATATATAATTAAAAAAATATTTTTAAAATTTGTAACAAAAAAAACTAACAACTTAATAATATTAAATGTATTTCAATTGAACGACTTTAACGTAACATTAAACAAATTTAAATAATTGCAATTTAATATAAATAGTTTTTAATAAAATGATATATTAGATTCTTTTTAATATTAAAAATTTATAAGATTTATATAAGGGTTATTATTTTTGTAGTTATAAGTCTTAATAATGTATTTTTGTTATTTTATTAATATAATTTTACGCATAAAACTTTGTATATTTTATTTAATATATAGTGTCCTATCTCGATTTAAATTTTAATTCATATTTTAAAGATAAAAGATTTTAAATTTAAATTTTATAGTTATGTTCATTTATTTTTTAGCTCTAGTATTTAGTCTATGTTTTGGGATAAGGTTATTGTCAAAAATACGTTTTCAAAAACACTTATTTGTCGTTAATTTTAAGAATTGTCAAAAACACTTATTTATCTTTATTACGTTTTCAATTTCAATTAATTTGTTAAGAGTGTTTTTGATAATTCTTAAAATGAGTAAAAATAATAAAAAGATATATGACAATAGCACTGTCCTATTTTTTAAATTTATAAGTTTTTTTTGTAATAAATTATTAATTAATACCTATCAAAATTTAAAGCTACATTTGCCACTATATACACTTTCTTTACCAGGGTTACCAAACTTTATGAGTAGATTTAGTAAGTAACTATTGAACTTATAAAAATGGCTTCACTGTTCAATTACTTACTAAATTTTGAGTAAATTTACCGGTACATCCCTAAATCTTTAAAAATTATAATTTAATCTCAAAATTTTTAAATTTTACACATAGGTCTTTATATTTTTAAAATCTTACAATTTTATCTCAAATTTTTAAAAATTCACACATAGGTCTTAGATTTACTACAAAAATAAATATTTTTGAATCAAAATTTTTAAGAACAATATGTAAAGTTTTAAAATTTTGATAACTAAATTATTTTACTTTAAAAATTTAGGAATCAATGTATAAAGTTTTAAAAATTTGAAGACAAAATCATACATTTTAAAAATTTGAAAATATATTTAAATTTTATAAGATATGGACCTAATTAACCTAGAAGGGTGAATAAATTATTTTTAATTTTTACCAATTTATAATTTATAACCTAAACAAAACGATCAGACATATAATCGTGTGTAAAAATAAAGTACGAAAATAAGATAATAACACATGATAATTTTAGGTGGAAACAACCTAGACCACAGCCATTACCTAAGAGTAAAACCACCGGTCTACCGGACCACTTAACTTTTCACTATGAAAATCAAATGTTCAAGTACAAACTCGATCTTATGTTACCCTCCCTATTATACTGTCCCAATGTACTTTACTTACGAATCCCTACTCTATTTTCACAGTTTCTAATGTTAGCGTACGAGCGATTTTCATACCAATGTTCCAATAAACTCCTCGCTAATCAAATCGTTCACAAAACTGTAAAAAAGTTAGCAAAAAATACAAGTATTCGTGTGTGTTTTAGGATGAATTTAACAATAAATAATCTTAATTAGATTATTCAAAACATATATTACTTAAATCAAATCAACTAGAAAAATCTAGAGTAAAAAGATTAAACATAAATTCAATAAAAATAGTTTCTTTAAAATTTAATAATCAAATCAAATAATTACTATCGTTAATAAAATTATTTAATCTAAATATCTAAAAATCTAATAAAAAAGAATTAAATTAATTAATGCAAATCTATATATATATATATAATAATTAAGAAAAAATTGCCTTTATACTGCATGTATTTGTTTTGCTGACTTTTGCTGCTAAATTCTTAATATATATATATATTAACTTGCTGTTCAAAATTTGTTTTGCTTCTGACAGCTTTTAACGTTTCATTGTATTCACTTTCAATTTTTACACACCTCGCTAACCCTAATGTATATATATATATATATAATAAACTTAGTGGTATAAGAGTTAAATATATTTTGTATTTAATTTTTCAAATTTCATTAACAATTTTAATACTATAAAAAATCATTTTTTTAAAACATAACTTAAAATTTTTAAAATACATCTAAAAATATTTAATTAGTAATTTCATAAATTGATTCAAATTTAAATAAATATTTTATCACAAAAATAATTTCAGATTTATGAGCATGTGTTATTAAATACATAAATGTAATCATATGTGTCGTAATTAATAAAGATATATCTGAAGTACAATTATCTAAAACTCAAACATTTGTTCAACTTTTCTTAATGGAGGTCTCAAAACAAATTTACTGATAAATATTTTGTTTATGAAAATAGTCAACAATCATAATACTTATATATATTTGCAAATTAGTTAAAGTTTTAGAATTAATAATATAATTCAATATATAAAAACATATTTCATTTTACTTTGGTAAATGGAAATTAAACCTCAAATGTCAATTTTAGGAAAGTTAAACTAAAATTAAAAATGAATAGAAAGGAAAAAAATGTGAAATTTTTTTAAAAACTTTTCTATCCCTTCATTGTCGCACGTCAAATATCAGAGTAATTCTAAAGATATCTCAAAGATATCTTGACACATCATGTTATATTAAAATTAAATGTCAATCTATTTTAAATTTAATGAGAGATCTCAATTGAGTGTAAAGGGAAGAAGAATATCCCCACACTAATAAATTAATAAAGATCAATCGAAAAGAAGTTAACCATAGTTATTTTTATCTTTTCTTTTCAATAACTCATTTCTTTCTCACATCAACCAATAATCATGATAGTAATATAGAGGGAAAAAAAGGGAGAGAAAGTCTATCATGTTAAAAAAGGTTAAAGAGAGAGACTTCTCTTTTTTTTTTAAGATGAATTGATATAGAAGTCTCCTTTTAATATAAAGGAATTAAATAGCCTATAGACCATAAAAAAGCAAAAAGATACTATAAAAATATAAGGACCAAAAAACACTAAAGTTTCTTAAATAACTATTAATAAAGAAATAAATAAAAAATTTTTACTCAAGAATACCAATAGAATGTACATAAAATAAATAACTTATTAATGGCGTAAATAGCTTTCCTAATCTCCTAAATCAGTTTTTCCCATCTTAGAAAAAGATTCAACCTTGAAGGTTGAAGCACTACTACAAAATCGGGCATTAAAGTCGATATGTAAAGTCATTTTTTTGGAGAAAATAGATTTATAATGAATTTAAAGTCGATTCGATAAAAAACAAATGATACGCCCTTGTATAGCGTCGATTCAACACGTCAACCGATGTTATCCACGTAGATTTTTCCTTTTCTCTTCTTTCTTCTCCATCAAACTCAACATTTTTAATTTGTAGCACCCAAAAATTCAAAACCGAGTTTCACCTCTTCCACTCTTTTGCGTTTTCCTACCACCTACGACCACCATTTTCAACGTTGTTTAGTGAGTTTTCTTCCTCTCTAAATTATCTTACAGATCCCCTATTTATTTGACCAAAATACTCAAAAAATTTAAACTCATTTTCTCGCTTACAAAACACCATTTTTTTCTTTATTTTCTTCATTTTGTCACTTCATTTACTCTTGTAAGTATTTCTATTAATCCTACGCACTTATTATTCAATTTGCGCTATTTTTGTATAAATTTTTGTATTATGTATGTTGTATTATACATGTTATTATTTGTTTGGCTGATTTTCAAGGTGGGTCAGGGGAAATAATATTTAGATGTTGTGTTGTGGGTTTGAGAGACTAAAATAGTTACCGTATGTAGATAAATTTATTTACATATAAATAATTATATTTTATTTAGTAAAAATAATATAATTTTAAAATGATTAAAATGATAAATTTTTGCATTATGTATGTTTTGGTATATATTCTAATAATTAGGGAATTCATATATAATAATACATAAAATATATTGATTAGATATATATTTAATATGATTAATGTCATTAATAAAAAATGGACAAATCTTGGATGTCAAAGTCTAGAATTGAGCATGACTATATTTTTGGAGTTGAAAGTTTCTTGGAATTTGCTTGTAAAAATAGTAATAATGAAATTAATATGATTCGATGTCCATGTTTTAAATGTAAAAATGAGCGATTTCATGAAGTTGACGAGGTTAAGTATCACCTTATCCGTAGTGGTATTCTTTTGAGTTATAAATGTTGGTATTATCATGGAGAAAATATTGATAATACTCATAGGAAAGAGATAAATAAGAATGTGAGTGTATTACATACATCTTATCATAATGTACAGATAGAAAATATGTTTCATGATGTTGGAGATGAACTACATGAGGATGATCCCAAAACCTTTAAAAAACTTCTAGAAGATGCGAAAAACCGTTGGATCCAAAATGCAAGAAATACACTAAAATGTTGAGATTGGTTCATTTGTACAATGTAAAGACAATACATGGTTTTTCTAACAAGGGATTCACATAATTACTAAATCTACTAATAGATATGTTTCCTGAGGGTATTGAATTGCCATCTTCAATGTATGAAGTGAAGAAATCTCTTAGTCAATTTGGCATGGAATATCATAAGATTCATGCTTGTCCAAATGATTGGATTCTTTATAGAAAATAATACGAGACATTAGATGATTTTCCGATATGTAAAGAATCAAGATTGACGTATGCTACAAATGAGACAATACTTAAGAAACGCGTGCCCGCAAAGGTTCTTTTGTACTTTCCTCTAATTCCTCACTTTCAATGGTTGTTCAAAAGTAAAGAGACATCAAAGATGTTGACTTGGAATTCATATAATTGATCTGATGATGAGGTGCTATATCATGCTTGTGATTCTCCAAATTGGAAAGTAGTAGATAATTTATCCCTTCAATTTGCATCTGATCCATGCAATCTTTGTCTTGCCATTGTTGTTGATGGAATTAATCCACGTAGTTCTCTTAGTAGTAGATATAGCTGTTGGTCAGTAATTATGGTAACATACAACTTTCCTCCCTAGTTGTGCATGAAAATAAAATCCATAATGTTAGCATTATTAATCTTAGGACTGAAACAACCCGGTGTTGATATTGATGTATATTTGTAGCCTCGGATAGATGATTTAAAGACATTGTGGAATGATGATGTAAATTTTTACGATTCATATAAAGAAGAACATTTTAAGTTAAAAAGGATGGCAATGTTGTACTTTCTGATAGTTCTGATAGAACATATTATGGTATAATTCAAGAAATTTGGGAACTCGATTATGAGGTTTTCCATTAAACAATATTCTTGTGTGATTGGGTCGAAGATGTTATCAATGTTGGATATAAAATAGATGATTTTGGATTTACTCTTGTAAATTTATCTAAGATAAGTCACACTGATGATCCTTTCACGTTAGCACTTCATGGAAGAGAAGTATTTTACGTGAGCGATCAAATTGACACAAGATGGTCTGTTGTGTTAACGTCTTCACAAAAAGAGTTCTACCATTGTGATGCTTTAGAATATGATGACCCTATGCTTGATACATTATCCAATATTAGTCATTTCTCAAACAAATTGCCTAATGTATGTGATGATCTAGTTGATGACGATGATTCTTCGTCATGGACTCGAAGTGATTGTGAAGGAATATATGTATATCATCAACAACCTAATTAAACATAATGTATGTTCTATATTGTTCTAATAACTCTTGGATGTTTATATATATGTATGGACTTAAAATTGTCAATTAATTTATATTTCATCATTGTTTGTAGATATTTCATGGATCCTAGGGTATTAGAGCTTGTAGATCCAAATGATTCATTGAGGCATTTGAAAATAAGGGGTTGGGCTAATATACCTGATGCCCATAAACTTATGGAACAACTGTTTTTTGCCTAACCAACCCAAGTAACAAAATGGAGTTACACTTGACTTCATATTTAGAGTTCATTATAGCATTAAAAATACCATCTTGATTCCAGATAGCTTCATATTTATAGATAAAAGATTAATACAGTGCTAATATGATTTCGAAGGGATAAGGTTATTATTATATCACTCGGTTCTCGATATGATAATCTCTTTTACTAATCTTTTAACATATATAAGTTATTTTTTGTGAATTCATGATATTACATTCTTATTTTGAATTTAATTACATATATTTCTTTGGTTGGAACAAGTAGGGCTATGCTATGCATATTTTTGATGATTTACAAGAAGAATGGACAAAACATTTTGTTCAAATTATAACATCAGGAGAAGAATATGATAATCTTGAATAACATAGGATAACACCATGGTAATATTTATAATGTTTTATATTCTCCATTCATATGTCTTTGAAGTTTAGACTGCTTGTTTGATGGATGTTTACGTGCTCATGTATTTAGGAGAATGAATTGTTATATGAATCAGCTATCTTTTGCTCAATTTCCTTGTCACTATACTGGTGATTCTAAGCCAATCAAGCTTGCTTTTCTTGAAATAAAGTGAGAATATCATAAAATCTATGACACTTTGACGATATCATTTTATTTGTAATTTAAGTTAAATATACATGTATTGTATATAAATTATTTTTTGTAATAAATTTAATTATTAAATAATTAATTATATTTAATTTTTCAATTATTTGTATTATTATTATTTAAACTTTGTTAAATAGATTTTGGTTTTTTATGCTATATGTGATTGAATACATGTTATTAGTAGAATAGAAAATGAGTAAAATATGTAAAAAAAATTAAGATTTTAAAATCGGTTCAATGGATGAATTGATTTTACGTTTAAAGTCTGTTCACGTGTTGAACTGACTTTAAATTTTAAGTCTTACAATTCAAAGTCGATTAAAAATCGACTTTAATGTACGATTTTGTAGCAATGAAGGTTGCAATATAGTAGTCTTGAAGATGAGTCACTTAAGATTTGAGGGTTCAAAACTCAATCAATTTTTAATGCTCAAGAACAACACAATTCCTTGCAAAAATACAAATCAACAAGCACTAGACAGCTTTTCCATTGACTAATGAAGAAAATCTATCAACCTTAATTGGAATCATAATTTTGACAGGTTGATCGGATTCAACTTAAAAGCATTTCCAAAGTAGTCAAGCTAGAATTCTTCAGAAGATCCATGTTAGCTCCACGAATTTTACAAAGTTTCCCAATTACCCTCTTGATAAGAAGAGTAAAAGGCCTCAATAAGCACGAGGTCTAAATTTTAGAAATGAAGTATGTTCATTCTTAAAATCTTGATGTATGGATGACATAATTAGGCATGAAATTATTGATCATTATGCTAAAATCAACTTTAAAGTCGATTATTAATTGACTTTAGATGCTCAAATTTAAAATTTAAAGTCGATTCAACTCGTGAATCAACTTTAAACATAAAGTCGATTCACGTGTTAAACCGACTTTAAATTTTGTGTTTTTTTGCACATTTTACTCATTTTTCTACTATACTCAAAACCTATATTCGATCACATAATAGCAGAAAAACCAAAATCTGTTTAACAAAGTTTAAATAATATAAATAATTGAAAAATTAAATATTAATTAATTACTTAAGAATTAAATTTATTACAAAAAAAAATAATTATATACAATACATACATGCCTACATACACATACATATATACATATATGTATATATAGACATGTACATATATATATATACATATATATAGATATGTAAAATAATGTCTCATTTGTCATGGATTTTGTGATATTCTCCTAGAGGAAGCTTAGTTTCCTTAGAATCATCAATATAATGACTAGGAAACTAGGCAAGATATATATATATATATATAACTTAAATTACAAATAAAATAATATCTCATTTGTCATGGATTTTGTGATATTCTCGGAGAGGAAGTTTAGTTTTCTTAGAATCATCAATATAGTGACTAGGAAACTAGACAAAAGAGATGAGATGGAGTTTCGGCAAAAAACATCTTGTCCATATAACAATTCATTCCCTTAAATACATGAGTATGTAAACATCCATCAAACAAGTAACCCAAACTTCAGAGACACAAGAATGGAGAAATTAAAGCATTAATATAAAAATTATCATGATGTTATCCTATGTTATTCAAAATCATCATATTATTTTCCTCGTTCTTCTTGATATGTTATAATTTGAACCATGTGTTATATCCATTCTTCTTGTAAATCATCAAAAATATGCATAGCATAGCCCTACTTGTTCCAACCAAAGAAATATATGTAATTAAATTCAAAATAAGAATGTAATATCATGAATTCACAAAAAATAACTTATATATGTTAAAAGATTAGTAAAAGAGATTACCATATCGAGAACCGAGTGATATAATAATAACCATATTCCTTCGAAATCATATTAGCACTGTATTAATCCTTTATCTATAAATATGAAGCTATCTGGAATCAAAATGATATTTTTAATGCTATAATGAACTCTAAATATGAAGTCAAGTGTAACTCCGTTTTGTCACTTGGGTTGGTTGATTTTTAGTGCCCATAAACTAATACTTTTGTATTTCTTTAGGGTGAAACAACAATTACTCTTGAAGATATGATGATTCTTGATGGTTTTCTTATACTTGGCTGGCCAATGAATACCATGATGTTGTCATACCAGGGAACTAGGCAAGAGAGATAAGATGAAGTTTGGGCAAAAAATAGGTCTATATAACAATTCATTCCCCTAAATACATGAGCACATAAACATCCATCAAACAAGTTACCCAAACTTCAGAGACATAGGAATGGAGAAATTAAAACATTATAAAAATTACCATAATGTTGTCATATGCTATTTAAGATCATCAGAATCTTTTCCCGATTCTTGTTATGATGATATAATTTGAACCGTGTGTTCTGCCCATTCTTATTGTAAATCATAAAAAATTTATGGGTTATAGCCTCACTTTTTCCAACCAAAGAACTACATATATTTAAATTTAAAATAAGAATGTAATACCACATCTTTAATTAGAATATTGATATTTGTGATGATTTTGCTCATAAACTTCATGACATAGTAACCACACATGGCTCTATTATTTTTTGTAGGTACCATAAAAAAATGATAGCAAACATGATTGCCATATTTGAACATCTTTATTATTCAATAATAAAATTAATTAAATTATTAATATTCGCTTGTACATACCATAACTTTATCCCATATAAGCTTATGAGATTTTTTAAGGGTAATGCCCATACTCTTGTTCCACAGCTTCCATGCCATATCAAAGTTTAAAACAATTAGTTTTTTATTAAATATTACAAAGAACAATAGAAGAAAAATAGCTAGCTATAACTCTTACATTTCAACAACTGCTTTTATATCTTTACTCAATTCTATAGAAGTTGAGTCATAATACCAAACATGATTGCCATATAGATCAAGGATTACCAACATTCAATGATCTTGGCCTTGTTCAAACTTTAGTGGCCAAGGGATTATCACCTTATGATTTTTGTTAAGTGTTAATGATATATCACATAATTATTTAGCTCTGATGCTATCATCCTTCTCTTGATATTGATTGACAAATGAAGAATCATAAAACATTGCTAAATGTGATGATTGATTATCTTGAAGTCGATAATAACATGCACTATATAAAAGAAATATATATAAATAATTAAATAATATAAATATACTTTTATATGTTCTACATATATGAAAATTATTTACTGATTGAGGACTCACCTTGTGCACACTTGAATTATACTTAAATCGATTATTTGATATTCAAATAACTACAATATGCACTCGATTAATATATATGTTTGGCCAATGTCTACACCAAAAACTTATATATGAAGTGGCACAGTCCATCCATCATTTATGCTAGATGCCTTCGCGACAATAGTCATCAAAGAGCCAAGATTTCTGCTGAAGTTTATAGCATAATCATAACTATATTTTTTTCATGGCTTATTTTTGAATGACTTAGTGTGAAATGATTGCCCACTAGACATAGATTTACCACAAGATACTTGCTTTGTATTTCTTAAATGTGTCGCACTTACTAATTCTAGTAAAATAGACTAAAGAAGAAGTATTATATATGTTAGTAACAATAAAAAAATAATAATATAATAGTAGTAAAAAAAGTGTTATCTTAAGTAAAAAAATAGTATCATGTCAAAATTTATCACAACTTGACTCGATGCCCAAGCCACATATTGTCCAACTTCTTCTTGGACTGTGGTAGCATCAGAAGGCACAAATAGTGGACAATCATGGAACAATGATTGATCAAATACTATTCAGTAATAATTTGACAAATATTGATTATGAATCATTCGATCATCATTCAATTGTTGTACCGTTCCAATAGCAACAAAGTCCATTGATGAATGATGTTTCAACAAACATTTCATATTTTGTAAAAATATTAAGCCTTATATATAATAAATAAAATATATAATAAAAAATAAAATAATAGACTATCTACATAAACTTTACATATTACCACAAATGATTCATCGAATAGAGGAGGACTCCCATATGGGGTAGCTATTGAAAGGAAATTCTTATCAAAACATTCATCATGATGTGATGGATGGTAAGAATGCACATATTGCATTGGAGATGCTGAACCACTATCTGATTGCATCTACATTCCTGGCATAAATGGAGGACCAATAGGATGACCATATCTCATACAAGATATAGGTTGGGCACCATGAGATTGCATGGGTGGCATGTTTGGCATGGATGGTGGCATGACTGGCATGGATGGTGGCATGACTGGCATGGATGGTTGCATGCCTGGCCAATAGGACATGCCCTGATTGTAGTATGCTGCCATGCCTGACATGTGTTATGATTGATATTCTTTTAAAGTGGCAATCTCTCTTAACACTAAGGCCTTAAAGGAATTGAATTCTTCTTCAATTTTACTGTACTTCTCCTTACTAACCATCTAAGACTTTTGTTTTGGAATGTTAAAAAACTTCATATAACCATCATATTGGCTTCCTCCCCTAACATGACCAAGATGCTCCGTCCGAATGCATGATATATAACATCTCTCCCTGGCTATTCAATTATTTCACCCCTAGCTATTTTGTTCTTGAACAATCCTCTACAAATAATAAAGCAAATAAACATATCATACATTATTACATCAATTATAAAAATCATGAGGACTTTGTATCAAGTTAAATTACTAACCAACGTATTTAGTTGTTATTCTCTTCGTTTAGTCATTGGTCTTAACTTCTTCATTTTGGGGGTCTTTGTTTCTATATACAATTCAGATTGAGTAACCGATCTACCTAATTCAGCTTTCTATATAAATTAAATAAATTTATTAACCATGACATCAACTTAAATTTGAGAAAAATAAATATAAAAATATTTATAAATTAACAACTTAATAATAGCATTCTTTGTCTAACTTCAGGTTTTGAAGACCTCCCAGTACGGTTAGGAAGAATATTCTGATGTTCTTTCCTAAGTCTATAATCCACAAAGTCTTTCCAAACTTAGGGTTCAATACATGGGTGTTCTTCAGAGATTTTGAATAGTTCTACTTCATCAAGTGGTTCCAAATATGAAAACACATAATTCCCGGCCAATCTAGAATTTTTGTATTCCTTCCATGCCTTATTTGCATTCTTATTACACTTGCTCATACTTTATAACGATTCTATAAAAACACACTACAAAAGATGAGATATAATACAAAAATGATATAATATATGTAATTAGTTATAAAATAAAAGAGACCACAAATGGTTTTCCATATTTTGAAATTTTCAACTTCGTCAACCTTAGTCCAATCATTTATATTGATTGGTATACTTGACTTCACAAGTCAACCAATAAAGGATTTCAATTATTTACCATTTTTCTCTAATAGATTACCAATAGCATCGAATAGAACATGTACTCTATCATCTGGGCTAAGTGGAGCATCAGGTATATTCACCCAATCCCTTCTTTTCAAATGCATCAATGGATCATTTGGATCTACAAGCTCTAATACCTTAGGATCCATGAAATATCTACAAACAATAATGAAATAGAAATTACTTGACAATTTTAAGTCTATACATATAAACATGCAAGAGTTATTAGAATAATATAGAACATATATTATTAGAATATCTATCAAAACATCGTATAAAAATAAATACATAAAAACCAAACATAACAAATATATACACATAAATATAATTATATGAGATTGATTGTAATTACTAATAATAATATGTCACATCATTTGAGTTGATTTCAAATTTAAGATATATAAAACAAAATTTATATAACAATTTTGTGCTTATTAATATTTTTTTAAATAACTACACTACTTCAAACCTAAATTTTTAATGAGCATCATATTGTTGAATCATGTCTTTCCCATTTCATATTAACAAAAATAAATAAATTAAAAACCAACCTTAAATCAGAATCATAAATATATAAATTTATTTTATTATGAAAATTTATACAAAATCTACGTAATAAAAATAATAACATACATAATACAAAACCTGCATAATACAAAAATTTATACACATAAATAATAATACATAATATACAAAAGATAAATAAATATGAATAATGAGTGCGTAGGATTAATATAAATACTTACAAGAGTAAATGAAGTGACAAAATGATGAAAATGAAGAAAAAATGGTGTTTTGTACGTGAGAAAATATGTATAAAAAATTTGAGTATTTCGTTCAAAAAATAAGGAATCTAGAAGATAAATTGAAAAGAAAGAAAACCCATTAAACAACACCGAAATTGGTGGTCGTAGGTGGCCGAAAAATGAGAAAGAGTGGAGAAGGAGTGTCGATCGGTTTTGGGTTTTTGAGTATTTACAACGCTAGAATGTTCTGTCTAATGGGGAAGAAAGAAGAGAAAAAGAAAAATATCCATGTGTGTAACGTCGATTCAACACGTCAATCGACGCTACACGTAGATAGTGTCGGTTGACACATAGGACCGATGCTATGTCCTACTGGTAGCGTCGGTTCTATGTGTCAACCGACACTACTTCCTAGCATCGATTGACGTGTTGAATCGACATTACGTGCTACATGTAGCATCGATTCAACATGTCAATCGACGCTACAATCTACGTGTTTAAGTCAGTTTTTCAACAAATCGATTTTAAATTCATTATAAGTCTATTTTTTCTAAAAATCGACTTTAAATCTCGACTTAAATGCCACCATTTATAGTAATGAATGTCTTGCTAATTGAACCTAATCCAAAAGGAACTGAGAATCATTGATAGTACGATAAGGAAAACTTTTAGGACTTAAAAATCCTATAGTAGTAATTAACACAACACTCTTACGTAGAAATATAGAATAAAACAACCCTCTTATATCTTGGAGATCCTACTTGGTGCATGTACCTCAAAAACGAATTCGTTGTAGTTTGTGTTAAACATTCATCTTCTCCACCGATATTTGTTTCTTTGTCTTATTTATTTAAACTTTCTTGTTCTCGATAACTTGATGTATTTTCCCTATTAAGTGTTCCATAAAGACCGATATTTTCTAATATCAATATTATATGTAGAACTAGAATGAGTCGTGATAAAACCGGACCAAGTATGTTAGGATTGGAGGTTTCTTTTTAACCAAACCGAAATGAGCTAGACCAGAATGGACCAAATCTGAATCAATACCTTACCACATTATGTCACTGTCTTACTATATTATATTAATGCTTTATCAAGTTATGCCAATCCTATAATTTTGCAAATGCCTTACCATATTATGATAATACCTTATCATGAAATAAGAATGGCTTACCATACTATGCTAATTCCTTATCATATTGAACCAATGTCGCTAAGTAAATTCCCTATCAAGTTATGACAATACCTTAACGTGCTATGCAAATACCTTAACGTGCTATGATAATGCATAATATTGTATCAATGCTTTTCAGTGGTATACCAATACCTTATTTTATTATGTCAATGTCTAATCACATTGTTCTAATGCATTACCATATTTTACCAATGTTTTACAACACTATGTCAATATTTTGTGATATTTCTACCTAATCTTATTTTTGATATATTTATTTCTCACATAAATCTGTTTTTGTGCAATTTTTTACATGTTTTTCAATCTTGATTTAGATTTTTTAGTTTTCTTATTAGATTTGTTGTTATATCTTGAGGTATAGATTTAAGTATATTGATTGAAGACAACTGAAATCATTATAGTAGCAATATTCTAGGCAAACAATAATAGAATCCCATAAATGCTAGAATCAATTTAGTCATTAACTGTTTGTCAATTTTATTAATTTATATCTTGTAATTAAATTATATGAACAATTTCAATGATAAGTAACAAAGAATTACAAAAAAATGAAAAATTGATTTCTAACAACTTTATGTTCCCGGTCAAGTGAGTAATCAATTTTAAAAAACTTTAAATTTTTTTATCAATTCATATATAAATGATGGATTCAGTTATTTAGTATGATTTTATTTTTGATATTACGTTATAAAACATACATGTATTTATTTACATTATAATAAAAATATACATATATTTTTTTGATTTTATTACATGGAAGGACAGCAAACAAAAATTTAATTGATACAAAAATAATTTGATTAAAACAAAATAGAAATCATATACGTATTAACTCATATGATCATGGACAGTAGTAGTAACAAACACAAACATCCTTCAAGAAGCCCACATTCTCGCAATCTCCACCAATGTGATCAGCATTCTCTTTTTTGCATTTGCCATTACATTTCATTATATCGAAGGCAGTACAAGGTCCTGAAAATGATCCACTTCTCCTCGTGCACAAGTAGTTTTGATCTTTTGCCATTACTTGTGTCCCTGTAAAAGCAGTTAATTAATTAAGATATAAAATTTAGTTTCAATTATACTTCTGAATAAACATATTATAAATATGATGAATTAAGGAACAACCGTAAGCATATGTTGAAAGAAGAAGCACTAAAACGCCAAGAAACACAATGCAATTGCACTTAATGTAGTTGATACAAAATTTAGTCATAATTACAATGAGAATATATAGAAAATACACAAGGGCACTCTTTATATTTATGTAGGAAAAGCATCGCAAACGGCTATTTATAAATTATAACAAAGTATTTTAATTTCATTAAACAAAAATTACAATTTCCAAGTAACCGGCCTGCTGATCGAGGAAAAAATTAAAGTGAGTAAAAAAATAGTTCTTGCTTCTTACCATTCGTTCCACCTTAAATATTATTTGGTAAACAAACAATAACCGACCGGCGTGGTAAACATAGAAATTCACAAGATTGGCCGAACAAATAATATTTGTTAACATGTATCTAATTTGTTTTTACCATTATAATCCTTATTTTTTATATTTATATCGTATGCTATCACATGGTTGTATTTAATTTGCTAAGATAATCCAACTTATTTTTTTATTAACTTATCATTATATACCACATAACTTATTACTATATACTAAGTTATTATAAATAAATTTTTATATTAAAATAATTATTTGGGCTACTCATGGGGCGTTCTCTTCTAGGTATTTGTTGTTTTCTAATAGAAATAATACTCTCTTCAATCATTGATATCCCTCACTTGTTTCTTAGCTTTAGTCTTTTTTTATATATAATAATCCTTATTTTGAAATTAAATAGTAACTTTTACTGTTATAATATTACAAATCATAGATGGAATATTGATAACTACATGAAAGTAAAATTATTTACCCATTTATGAACCACTTAATTATCTTGTTTTGTACTAAAATGAAAGTAAAACTATTTACCCATTTATGAACCACTTAATTATCTTGTTTTGTACTAAAATATCACAAAAAAACTTATTTTATGCTTAATTATATTAATGTAAGTGAAACAATAACAAACAAAATGAAAATGAGTTAAAATGGGAAAACTCAATAGCATGCTACGATAGTCATTTTTTTGTGACTCGACACATATGGAGGAAAAAATGCAACGAGACTCATGCCCCGACGCATTTTTTTTAGTACCTTGGTGAAAAATCAAAGATTTATGAACATAATTATATCTTTCTTTATGAAAAATCTAAGTTTTATGAACTTAATCATGTCTAGTTAATTTATTAATCTATTGATCTTATAAAATATTTTACATGTAATGATATAATATTTTACTCAAATTGTGATTTAAATTTAATTATATTAATTATCTAGCCAACAATTGATTTAATCATTTAATTATTTGTCTTAATTAAATAACATATATAGTTTCTAGATAAATATGTATGATTCTAATGTGTGGGGTCCATAATTGATGATCTTAATGAATAGCATGAAATCTAATTGGCATGAGAGTGCGACTAGATTAATTACTATATAGTGTTTAGTTTACTTGAGAGATAATGCATACTAGGTTAGATTCAATTGATCATGTACTTGTTTGATAATTATTTTGGAGGATATTTTAATGATTTACATGCTTAGCAAATTGGAGGATTAAAGATTCCTAAGTTATTTTCTCATATATTTTTGTAGTTGTTGAGTTTTGATTTGGTAATTAGTTGTAAATTAATTTTATGTTTTATAAGTTGCTATTTTCTAAATAATATTCGTAATAATTATATTGGTACTCGGTTATAAGTTACACAACTCCCTATGAGATTGATATTTGTTCTTAGGTATATTATATCTCGCATGACTAGTATATTTGAGATTAGTGTGTCAAATATTAATAAGAAAAAATTTCACTCATGCCCTTAAATTTTATCATATTTTTATATATGTCCTTGATTTTTATAAAAATATCTCTAATATCCTTGATGTTTATACTTATTATCAATGATACCCTTTATTGGTTAACGACTATAAGTTTCCATATAATGATATGTTTTATTTCCTATGATTCTGATACCAAATAATTTTTTTGAAAAAATAAATATTGATTAGTTTTCTGGTTTTAAGATTTTGAACAAATAAATATTATACTTAACAAATAGAATTTAGAGTTTTGTCCAATATTACCTTATTTTGATAAATATAGGTCAATCTCTGTCTTCCACTACTTCGCGTATAATATTTAGCTATCTTGTTAAAAGCCTTATCTTCTAAATTGTGAACAATGACTTCCTATCTTCAATTGATGATAGAATTCGTAGAAGATATAAGTGAGACAATGAGTTGGTAAAAAGAAAACTTTTATTCATCAAGGAAGTCAGATTATTACAACTTTAGTATCCTACTAATTTATTCCATAGGAGTTTCTTTGTACAAAATTTTTCTAAGAAGAGAGGGGTGTTTGAGTTCTATGGAATTAGAACTTGTCATGCCCTCATTTCTCATATAGTTGCTCTTTTATAGATATAAGAGAAATTATTTTTCCTATATATCTAACAAAAAGAGACGTGGAATGAGAAGGATTACATCTTATCTTAATCTTACTTTAAAAAATAAAGACATTTGGAAGAATTAGGATTACATATTCTCTTATTTCTTCCTTCCTTTAAAAATTATTGGTTGACACCTCTTTATTTGCCAAAGTCAGTTGCTCACATGCTTTCTCTCAAATCTAGAGTGGATGTATCTCTATTCTTTACACAATAAAGACACTTGTGGTCTTTAGTTTTCTTTTTGTAGTTAGCAAAATTCTTGTTTAGTACCTTCAATCACGTCCAAATCATTGTAGTTAATTGGTGTTTCATAATTGACAATTTTCCCGTTATCTTCTTAAACTATGTTCAAGTTATTGTGTGAATTTATTATGACCTTGTAGAATAATTTGCCTTGATTTCAAAGAATATTCCTATTTTCATGATATATTTGGCTTAGATATATTACTATTATTTCCTACTCCATGGCTTTTTCATCAAACTTTTCTTCTAGTATGATCTTGTATTGGGCTACTATTCTTGGTGAAGATTCCATTCCAATTTTAATAAAATGATTATATTTGATAGATTTTCCTTTATACCAATTCATTCTGGAACTAGAAAACATCAGAAATATTAAATAGTCATTTGCTTTCTCTCTTTCTACATCTTTTAATGAATTTTTTTTAGAAAATAAACTAATTCCATTAAATTATTACTCGAGTAAATATTTTCAATCAACTCACAATAAAATAATTGATAAACGAGTTTTAGATATGCTTTCTTTAATATTGAATCTGTTGCACATTATTGGTTTTCTTTTTAGGATATGAACTTTTTTATTGTGAAAAATTTCATAATTTCAAGTTAATATTTTTGTTAATTTTCTTGCTTAATTATAAAGATTTAATCATTGATCTGGATTTATGTTTCTTCGTCTTTCATTTTCTTCCTTAGGGATAAGTGATGCGTTCCTAATGCAATAGTTAATTTAAAGCTTATTTGAAATCTCTTAAAATGTCGTGTTTTAGTATAGAGCAAGCAAAGATGTTTCATGCAAAGAATTTTTAAAAATAACTCATATTTATGGAATCAGGAGGTTTGTTGTTTGTGATAAGAAAAGCAAAATAATCAACTAAAAACTAGTAAAGTAAAAAATAAGATTTAAATAATATGATTAAAACACGATTCAATGACCATCAAACCCCGCTAGCATGAATTGTAATTTTAATAAAAACATATCCTAACTTCATATTCCTTTAATTATACCAATTTAAAAAACTTCACAAACTTGCAAATCTCTACCTATTCAATTACGTACCTAACTAACTAAATTGATTGTTAATGAACGACCAAAAAACACAAAGAAACCAAAACTCTTGTACCAATTAAATCAATTAACATGGTCAACACTAAAAAGAAAATACCAATATAGAAGACCTCAGATGGAACAATCGAGGCTAAAAATCCTACATTGTGACCAATAAATTTTCTACATGTAGAATCGACGTCTTCACTCATGACTCGAGCTTTTTCTCGACAGCCATGTATGGGAGATGACGAACATAGTAATCCACTCGATCTAGAGCCACATCTTTATACAAAGCCACACCATCAATCTCTCTTGTGGTCAAGTCTTCAATAACTCCTTTCCCCAAATCTCAAGCACTTGAAAAAGGTGTAGATTGGCTCGAGAAGACTGGGATAGGTGTTTAATGATGTAGAGAGGCTAGAGAAAGCCTAGACATAACCTCCAAATCTTCAAAATGAAAGGGTAGGCTCTTCAATAACAATGTTTATGTGCCTTTCCTTTTTGTGACTTAGGCTTGAAACAATGTCTTTGCCTGAGCCCTTGCTCCTCTTTTTGCCATTCGAGAAGGACACACCTTGTGTAGAACCCATGCCTTTAAGAGTTCCTATGCTCCTTTGGTTAGAGAATAGAGTTAAGAAAACACTAGGGTCGAACTCCATTACTGAAATAAATAAACAAATAAGAGTTACAGTATCAAGAAGAAATTCAACTAAGCATAAGCTGATATAAACCACCATTATCTAACACTATTTAAAACCTACCATCAAAGTCAGTGGGTGGAGTCCTATGTCGAGCTATTGCTCGATGCTTAGGAATTATTTTGGTTGGGAGAGGTACGAAGCCCGACCTTATTAGCCCACACACTACAAAGCGTGATGTTATAGGAGGCCATATTTCTAATCATGAGCTTTGCATCGGCCCAAGAACTCCTAATGAGCCTCTCATCACTATCAATTATCTACCACCAGCCAGAAACATAGAAAACAATATTGTGGAGAAGATTATCAAAGAATTTGTTGCAGTGATAGTCAAAATGACTAATCATGATCAATGACCGAAAAGATTATCATTCTCTAGAAGGATCATCCCAATCTTGTTTGGCTAACATGTAAACCATCCTTGTGTCAGTAGGGTTTTGTTTCAAATTATATGTATCATTGAAATCAAGCATTTACAACTCCACCCTGAGCTCTCTACATATAAGGGTAAGGCAAAACATATACCTCTACCCATTAGGCATTAATTGCCCTGACATGAGCTACGCCCTCATTAAAAATTTCCTAATGAAAGAATACAAGGAAAACATGGCACGAGCCAAAAAGCCTTCTTGTGAAAGGTTGTTCAACCTTCAAAAAAAGGTCGTACTATCCAATACACCAAGCTGGGGATCATTATGTTAACAGAATAGTATATGTTGTATGTTTTCCTAAACTTTTCCTCATCCCTTAGAGTCAAACGACTAGTTAGAACTTTGGCATTCCAACCTTTGGTTCAACCTATAAGCTCTCCAGTCCCCATTTATTTAGATTTCTTCCTCCATTCTCTAGAAGCAAATATTTATGTAAGAAGGACACTCAGTCTAATTGTCAAAGTAGATTGGGGTCGAGAGTTGATGTGGTAGGGATCCCAAGCATTTCTTCATCCTCATATGATGTACTATCCTCCATGATTGAGCTCAAGCTCACACTTGTCTCCTGACCTGAGTAGGTTGGATACTGAGGGCTCACCCAAGAACTAGATGAACTCGAGGAAGGTAAAGGTAAGACTATTCTGTTTGTTGCCCTAGTTTCTATTTCCTTATGCATGTTTACTATAAAAGAAGAAAAACATAACAAAGGAAAGTAAGAGAGAGATAAAGGGGTAACCTAAACTCGAAGTTTTGAAAAGTAAGAAGTTAAAGAGTGAAATTGAGAACAATCTAAAAAGCAAAATAAGAATTGATTCGGCACAAAGACAAATCTTTAAAAAATGGAACATGTATTTATAATGTCAAGTTGATGATCTTATTACTCGAGCAAGAAAACAATAAGGAGCAAAATGGAACGACATCATTTTCTAAGGAAATTTGATTCAAAATTTCTAAAAATTATGAAAATGAATGTCTTGCCTCCCCCTTAATATAAGGGCCTAGATTTTCTCTCTCTAATTAACTAGCCAGATGAAAAGTTTCTCAAGCATTTATTGTGGCGTGCAAAACTGTTTTAGATTCAAAGTATCATTTCAACTACCTAACTTTCTATTTTTTCACCTCAATTGAAGAATAGAATTGAAAGAATATGGAAACTTAATGTTTGAATATAAAATACAACATGATGCCTAACCTTTATAGTGCTCGAACTATAAGACACATTGCACAAGTCTTGATTCATGCTCGCGCTTTGAAGTTGAATGTTTTGAGCAACCTCACAAGTCTGAAAAGTCCAAGGATCGATAATCAACTCAGTCTCACAAAGTGATCAACACAAGACAAGTTCATGTTTTTATCATTATACCCCTCTAACACATTATGACGTGTACCCCTATGTAATCAACACGCGTACATATAATGTCCTATATACATGTTAATATGATATCAAACCAACTCAATTCATTCTCATTTTCTACCATCTATCTAGTTTCTATCTCTAAATTAAATCATTCTCACCAATTCCTATTATGAATTAGTAATCACGATCTATAGTCTAAAAGAGTATTTAACCCTATTAACATTATAAATATGACAAATAGGACTAGAAGTGTCCAATTAAGAAAGAGAGAGGGAGATAGGGACCTTAATAGTGGCAATGTAAGAGAGAGATAGGGATAGTAGTAGTGGCAATCTAAGATTAGCAATTCATGAAATAACACAAAAAGGGAACACTTTCTAGGTAAAAACGAGTTGGTTGACCCACACAAATCATTTATAGTTAACAAGAAAACGAGGAAAAGAAGTGTGACTTAGCTAATGTATCAATCCAAATGCAAGAAGCAAGTTAACTAACATGGAAGTGCCAGGGGCGATATGATGATCATAATCTTTTCCAATCCCCATCAATAGTTCTTTCGAAAACCCGGGGTTGCTTCGTAGGAAAGATTTCTCTCCAATCTGGGTGTTTAATCAGGTAATCCCATTGCCTAAAGAGAAGTAAATTATTTATTAGTGAACACCAATCAATAATTGATAAGCCACAAAGCATGTCAACATATATATGAACTACAAAATTCAACCATTATGATCTCATGAAAGGCAATAGGATAGTGAAAATCATATGATAAGATAAACTTTAGATGATTTTGTGAAGTTAGTACAGCATTCAGATAACTATAGAGTTAATGCTTTCACTTGAAATGTCTAATGTGTATGTAGAATTCCTCAAGCGTAAGTTTTAGATATAGATACTAATTTAATTGTGATACAAGGTCTGAGAATTATAAAACCAAGCTTTGTTACAGTGTGTCTACCTTCTTTCGTTTTCCACAAAATCTGGGACCTCAGCAGAAGGTGAAGTAGAACAAGTACGAAGGATTTCTACATCGGATAGATTTATCAGTGATAAAGCAATGTGCATTTGTTGCTGCGTCCTATTAAAAAATGGAGCACAGGGTATAAGTACAATACTCTACAAAAGCACAGATATTAGAAGATTACTGACTTCAAAAAAAGAAACTGGAAACAATAATGAACATAGTATGTGATTCAACAAAATAAAAATTCAATTTATTTATTGTTGTTGCTCTAAGTGTCATTTAGAGAAAATGCATGTTTGGAATTTAAGGTGATGAAATTTATGGGTAATGAAACTTTACCAGCAACAGGGTGCAATTCTGAATCTATCAGTTTGGGTATCATATGTTTCCAGTAACTTGCCATTCCAGTTATCGTCTTCATAACATGCAGTTACCCGAATTCTCCGAACAATTTCATCAGGACATCTTGAAGTTCTGTCAAAACTAGCTGGGATGACAGATCCAGTAGAAGTTTCTACCTGATCAAATACAAAAGAAACTTTAATTTTATTACTGGGTTAAAGGATAATAGTCCCTCAGGTTTATAAAAAAAGTTGAAAAAAATTCCACAAAGTTCATCTGCACAAAACAACTTGAAAACAATGATCATAACACCATGTGAGTTAGCAGAAATACAATTTACAAGTGTGTGCCCAAAAGTCACAATAAACAAATCAAATTGTTCAAGGAATCACCAGCAGCCCTCTATAAGAGTGGTAAAGGCTTGGTACCTTCCCATAGATTACCCCAGTTCAAATCGTCACACCACCAGTCATTGGATGATAGAAATAAAATAAAATTGTTCGGGCTACCCGTTACTATGCCACAGATAATATTAATAAGCCAAGAGGAGGAAACAGAGGGAATTTGCTCCTATAGTTCATTCTACAAGATAAATCCCATTACAAGAAAAGGACATGGAAATTTGTCATATGGAAACATTAGATGAGTCTTATGTCCACTTTTAATGTCAAATGGATGTAGCGCAGCAGTTGCTCAAAGAACTTCTCAATCATTTTTATACATAATCAGTATACATATTTTACATATCCAAAACTTCACCCTCTAAAGATGGAGTTTTCGTTCAGGCCTTGATGTGGAGAGCATTCATGACTCATGTTTACTGCGACATTCTATCTATCTTCTCCTCACACTAGCATTCTCCAAAATATTCCTTGTAAAACATTGAAGTTTGAGTCAACTCTCATCTAAGTCCTCTCTCATCTATAAATGAAAGAAAAAGTCTAGTATCAACTCATATGAAAGGAAAAGTAGCACGAAAATGTCCATAATGCCTGTGTCTTTGAATACCTCCACTGCATATTTAATAATCAAAAAACACATTCATAATTTTAAAATAAAATTTTGATAAGAGTAAAGTCTCGTGCATTTTTTCTAGTTTTTTAATAGAATTGTTATGTGCTACATGCGTATATTTTATTAGAATATAACAATGATATTAAATTCTGTTAATAAAATGCTAATAATTGTGAATAACAATAGTCTAAATGTAGAGCTAAATGCATGCAGCGATTCTCTTTCACTTGGGAAAAATAATAACAGAAAGTAAAAACTCCATTCCCTTTATGAAACCACAAAATATCAATGAAATCTAAAAATTGGTGCCCAAAAATAGGGAGCTTGTGAAGTTAAAGCTTACCACAAAACCATGATGAATGGGATATACATTGCCATCAGTGTCCAGTCCGGTGTTGTGCCCAAGTATGCAAAGAGTTTGAAAATGAAACTTCTCTTGCCTCCTCCTCAGTGTTTCAACAATTTTGGTACACAATGGTAAGGAATAACCATCCAAATTGGCAAGACGTTCTGAACTAGTACTACAAGAAGCATGCTGCATAAAAGTTTAAGGCATTCAATAATTTAGTCTCTTCATAATAACTACATCTCTGGAAAAATCAGTAACAAACTAGAAGATCCTGGGCCAGACATTAGGTGGAATATCTTCAAAGCCACCAACTAGATGCACCTGCATTTGAAGTAATGAGCATCACCAAGTCTACACAAAAGCAATTAAAATCAATGGAAAGGAATCATAATGAAGATAACTAATTTATTCAGAATTAAATAGAATTACATCGAAATCAGCATCCATTTTTTCATCAAGTAGAGAAAGCAACTGAACAAGGCCCATATCCACAATAGTTGGGGAATCCATATGTGCAACCGAGACCCTGCTTTGCAAAACTAATGATTAGAAATAAAGAATAAAAAAAAACTGAACTCCATAACAAGCATACAAACAAATTTCATTTATTTCCAAAAAGAAGAAATCTTACATTCCGTTTTGCCGGTTCCTAATGGCAAGTCCCACACAAGTTGTTGCTTCATCAGTGCCAACAAACTTTTTGCATGTGATGAGGTGATCGGCATATTGATTTCAGAAAAGAAACTAAACTGAAAACACTTTAATTTTTTCTTTTATTGTTTTATTTCTTAAACACAGGCAATACCATCTAGATAATAGCAGCTTACTTTCGGGATGATGGAGAAAAAGCACTTTTGAGTGTACAAAATGAGAACAAGCTCCGGAAATAATAGTTTTAAGTGTAAAATCTTTTCAAGGTAATATAAATGACTTCTAGGATTTTTGAACTGATAAAAGTAACCAAAGAATTCCATTCAGGACATGTGCAGAAAATTCTATCAATGGATTTGTTTTCTTGTTTACAATATTGTGGAATCATATGATCATGCGAGTCATTTTGAACACTTGGAGCCATCACTACATAAGATTTCCAAACCTAAAGTTCCACACATGCATAGCATAACCTATACGTTTAAACACATGTAGGATTTTCAAAGCTCATGCTCACCTTTTTAATGTTTATATGGAAAGTATAGACTATAGAGTGATGTGTGTGTATCCTGATAATACAGTAGAAGAAAGATTTGATCAGTGAATTAAGTAAATTAAAGGTCAGGATTCTCTATACCTAATGCACAAAACTTCAAAAAACTTTAATATTTGACACAGGGAAAAAGGTAGGTTTAGTCATATAATTATTGTATAATATGTATTTTAATCCTCTAATTATTGGCTTGAGCTGATTTGGTCCCGTAATTTAATAAAAATAATTAAATTAGTCCAATTAACATAATGTCTTAAAAATTAAGCTTTATACATAATAAAAATGCATTTATTAACCACATGTTCATTAACGAAACAACAAATAAAATTTTTTGAAAAAAGAGTCGTGTAAAAAAAAGCTTGAAATCTCTTTTTCTCAAGGTACAAAGAAAAAACTTCAATTTGAAAATGGAAAAATTTAAGGATACTATAATTTCATTTGGCGCCAAAATAGTTAAAATCCATCCAATACCCGTGAAAAAGATGATCACGCATTTCTCACATATTCTTTTGTCTTATTTAAACGAAAAATCACGATTTGAATTTGTTTGACTCTTTCTTAAAAAAATTGGAATCAATTGAGCCCAACCCAAAAATAACGGGTCTAAATTGCTCAATTTCAAAAATAATAAAACTAATTCAGCCCCTCATCCCTTTGGAATAAACCAAAACAAGAAAAGAAAAAAAAATGCATACATCTACCAACGAAGGATCCACATATGCATATTCTCTTTGGAATAAATAAACCCATTTGCTCGATGCCGATCTCCCTGGTCCAGACTCTTTATAAACTGAAAATTTCCTTTTTGGTATGGCCTTGAAAGTGTCTGTGGCTGATACTAGTGTAGGGTCTTCCATTAAAGCAGCCAAGGTATCATTGCCCTGTTTATAAGCAGAGATTATAGGGTTTGTCAACTACGTACAAGTAGAGCACAAAACTTCCTAAGCATCTTATTTTCAGATGCTACACGTGGTCTACCTTCTTTCAAATTACTTCATGGCATATTCGATAATAATCATAAGTTTATCGAGTGACCTTCTAGTATAGGAAATGTTGGATCCCAATAAAAGCAAAACTTAAACGTCTTAAATATCTACATTTTGTATAAGCACTTAGCATGATTCTAATTTTACATATTTAAAGATCAACTACTTATATCATAAACTTCAAGATGGTGGCTAAAAGGAATCGCTAAAAGGGGTACCATACTCATTACTTATCACCAACACAACTCTATCCTAATACAGTCATGTGCGCTCACAATACATACAAAGAACAATACTCATCATGCTCAGACACTACTACAATGCCTCATCAACTCTCCTTGCATGATATAACACTAATACTTACTTGCATCACTCCTAATTCCTCCATGATCTCACTCTTGTTCCACACAAAGTATAAGGTACCTAGGTTATCATATACATGGGCCATGGGGTACCATATTGGTTACAGTGGCAAGCATTTTAAATCATTCGAATGTCTCTCGAAGCAAATATAAATGAGGGAAAATTCTACCATAAATCCGATGTACCTTACATACCTAATACTCCTACATCCTAACCATGTCATGTATTTCATGTACATTGAGTATCTCTTAAAATTGATATGTGTTTTTCGAATAAATTCAATGGATGTGATTAATTTACACAAATCTAAAAGGTTGAGAAACATAGGATGCAAAATGACCCATGAGGATGATATTATCAAGAACTTCCTAGAAAGTGCCGGAGTTGGAGGAAGAGCTTGGTAGTGAATGGTCAACAGGCGCTACGGACAATCCATTGTCACAAATAAGCAAGTTTTCTAATTTAGGAAAAGACTATTCAACCCAAGTCTAGCATAAACGACTTCAATCTTAAACTTCAAGAATGAATTCTGGATCATGGGGGCAAACTGGATTCTTTTCATTAATAGAGAAATGGAGGTAGGTATTTGAAAGAGAAAGGGAGGACAATGTAGAAAGCGTACCTGGTAAGATGAAGATGAAGCAGAAGAAAAAGGAACCCCATCGACGAAGATCATGATTTTAGTAGAAAGCCAACTTCTGATTGGTTTCCAAAGTACACAGTATGTCTCAGTTGGGGAAATGCGTGTATTCACTCTATTGAAAGCCAATTGAAAAATAAGGGACAAATAGCTTCGGACGGAGACAAACTTTTGACAAGTTACCCATTATATATATATATATATTTATTTATTTATTTAATCATTTTATTTTAAAAATATATTTACCAGTGATTTTACTTATAAAAAATAAATTAAAAAATATTTTTATTGATAAAAATTTTAAACAGATAAATTATTATCCTCACTTTATGAGTAAAATACTTTTGATATTTTTTATAAATAAATTTAAAATTATTAAATAACCTTTTATGACGTAATTTGTATAAATATAGAGATTAAATATTCCTTTCTTAAAATTAAGTTACTAAATATATATATATATATATATATATATATATATATATATATATATATAATTAATAATAAAGTTTTTTCCAACTTTAATACCTATAATAAAATTTAAAATTTTTAAAATAATATTTATATATTTATACAGTTACATCCCTAACATCTTTGTATTGTACACAAAAATATTATTGTATTATAAGGTAAGTGAAAAATTTAAGTTTTATTTTAGAAAGGCTATTATTTTAATTAAATTTATTTATAATATTATAATAAAATAATAAATTATAATTGATAATAATAATAATAATAATAATAATAATAATATTATTATTATTTTACTGTCGATGGAGATATTGCATTCAATTTAACAAAGTAATAGACAAAGTGAATTTAATATGCATTCGCAAGAGTATCATCAAAATAATTTATTAATATTATCAAAATAACAATTAAAAACATCTTTAATAACTAAAAAAAAGTTTTAAATTATAACTTATCATATTACCCATGTAACCCATCACTATCAATATGTAGAGTAAATATAAAAAGTTTGAAAAGAATAGCATTCAAATTAAAAATGTGGGTAACATCAAGTTTGGCCTTGCAATAAAATGAATAAAATAAAATTGTTATAAGGAAAGATTTGTTAGGGAGGATGCAAAGATCATATGCAAAATAAGAAAAGTACAACAAAACATTCTTTAATTTTTTTCATCATATTCAAATAAGAGAATAAAACTAATGACCTATATAATGACAGGGACACAAAGGAGGACAAAATTTTGCATAAAGCATAAAGATATCAATAAGAAATAAATTTTCATTTATAAAATAAAAAATATAAGAAAATAACTTATAAATATTATTAATATAATGCCATATTAAAATAATAAATATAACACAAGTATAATAAAATACTACTATAATAATACCTTATAATGTTTTAAAACATAAAATTTATCTATAATTAAATCTAATCAATATTTTTAATGTATTATATTTTAACGTAGATAAATATACAATCTATTAAAAAAGTTTCTTCCATTTTTATTTCGAGTTAATGCCTTAATAAGATTAATTATTGAAAATGCATGCTCTATAGTTACAATAGTGACTAGCAAAGTTAATGCTAAACAAAACAATCTATCTATTAAAAAATATATCTTAAACTTGTCCAAATCAAATACTTTTTGAAGCATCTTAGAAATAAAAATCAAATTTTGAAACTCTATCATATGTATTACATCAAGGTCATAAATTTTTACTTGACTCCTCAAATCTTAACGCTCACTCTGCTTGAAATGTGTTATTATAAATTTTTTAGCAAGAGTATAAATATGATCAATAATGAATATTAAAATACTTAAAAATACCAGTGGGATCTAAAGATGAACCAAATGTAAAAAAGATTCAATATTTGATCAAAAAATCTACTATTTTACTTTATCAATTGAAAATCGATAACAACATTAAATATGTAAAAATGATAATAATAATCAACTGTGATATAATTTTGTTGTTTACTTGTACATCGTGTACCTTCCATATAATGAGCACTCATATATGGAATATCAATGTGATGTTTTTCACAAAATGATATCGTACTTTGTATAAAGATATCCCAACCATCTTGTCTTAACTACTTAAGAGTTTTTATTGTACAAGACACTAATCTTAATGCATTCAAAATATCTTTAGATTCTGATTGCAAAGATTTACACAAAATATCAATGGTACCTATGACTTCATTCATTAACAAGACAAACATAAAATCAAAACTTTCTATTAGGTCCATTTTGAATCATATTTTTAAGAACATAATAAGTTGTGCCAAACATATCAATCATTCCATTAACGAAAGTAAAATGAGAGCTTCATCTTATAACTTCAAATCATTACAATGTGCGCATTTGAGTGGCTTTTCTTCTATTTTCAAGTTCTCTAGAAGCTAATTGATCATTAATTCACTTTCTCAAAGGATTTTAATTATAAGCAACACTTTGCCAAAGCAATAATGATATTAATTATTGAAGTCAACTTTGAGACAAAAAGTCATACATCATGAACATTTTTAGAAGCTACAATTAGTATTTATTACAAACGATGAGCAAAGCAATGGATATAATACATAAATGGAAAATCTTTTTTAAATAATACTTGTAATCTATTCCATTCACTACTCATAATACCATAATCATCATATCATTGACCTCGATTATTCTAACTTGAAGATTATGCTCAATAAGAGTTCTATATATTTTAGTTTTAAGATTTAAAGTAGTAGTTTCTTTCACATGAATAATATTATAAAAACATTCTTGAACAAATCCATCATTATCAATAAATCTTGAAATGATTTCCATTTATTCCTTACCTGATTCATCAAAGGTTTCATCAATAAAATACAAAATTTGGTATCTATAACCTCATCACATTTAAATATACGTTATGTTGAAGCTATTATGCTCAAGAAACAAAATAAAGTCTCTGACTAGAAATTTTTACCATGATCACTTAAAATGGCTAGAATTTTTTGTAACAAAAATAGAGTAGCCAATAGTCATGTCTCATAACATGAAGATCCATACATAAAATAGAGTAGTCAATTTATTCCATATATGTTATGCCGAAGCTATTCTGCTCAAGAAACAGAGTAGCAAAAATCTCATAACAGTGAGGTCCATACACAAAACAGAGTAACCATGTATCAGCCACCAAGGGAAGTAATCTAAGTAAAATTGTAAAAGAAAACATGAAGCATAGAACATAAAGTAAGTTGGAGATATGCTTCATACGAGAAAAAGGAAACACTTACCTGATGAGATCATGAAGAAGAAGGGATAGCAGAGATGATTGACGAGAGAGGTGACTCAACGACTGGCGATTGGCGAGAGAGGCAACTCAGTGACCAACAATTGGCAACTGGCGAGAAAGGCGACTCAGTGACTAGCGACTAGACTCAACGATTGGCGACTGGACTCAACAACTGGCGACTGACAACTAGTGAGAACTGAGAAGTTTGAGAGAACTCAGAGAGGCAAGAAAATGACTGAGTTTTGAGAGAGGTGAGAGACGGAGAGAGTGAAATCAAAAAAGTTTAGGTTGGTTTATATAATGTGGGAAAAAGAAGTGAAACCCTAATTAATATATAATTAATTTCGGGTACATACGGGTACGGTTTTGAGTATAACCGAATTGTACCAACTCATTTATGTTCGATTTTTATTTGAAATCATACCCGTATTCGAAATTAAGCAGATAAAAATTGAATCCTCGGTGCGATTATCAGCGGATAACCGAACCCATGGTTTTTTTGCCCATTCTTAAGTAGGAGACTTTTTATTTTTTTATTTTGTAAATTTAATTAGATTATAAATAAACTATCTTATTTATTTTCTATTGATCAAAAAATATACAATAAATTTTTATTTCAATAAACCAAGCAATTAAAGTAACACACAAAGTAAATAAGAAAAAAAAATATTAATCTATAACATCAAAACTATTTGGTGTTTTTGAAAAAAAATGAAATTTATTAAAAAATAGATGTTGGGAATTGTGCCTTGTCCCACATTGCTTTTTTATAATATTTTAAAGAGGTATAAATAGTGAAGAGTTTGTTATTGGGGTTGGGCCCTGACACTTTATTGGAAGGGGAGGACTGAGCAAATGTGATACTACATGGCCTTGTACGCCGCCGCCGTTCGTCAAGCCGACCGACGTCGATGCTGCACGTCTTAGCAGCCGAGTCCGTGTGCGTGTGCGTGTGAGGTGGTATTTTATTTTTTGGTAAAATATTCTTTTTAAGGAAATTATTTCCACTTACAAAATGGTTGTTATATATATATATATATTTCAGAAAAAAAAATAACCGTTATGTTCCTTTATTAAGAATATGGCCGTTGTCTTCTTAATTCAGAAAAAAAAACCGTTGCTCGTATTTATTCACAAAAATATCCGTTACTCGTCTTTAATCTGAAAAATGACCGTTACTTTTCATTACTCAGAATGGCCGTTACATTCTTAATTCCTAGACATTACCGTTTTATTCATAATTGCTACACGTTTTCTAAAGCCTATAAAAAGAAGGCTTCAGCTCTCATTTTAACACATCAATTAGCAATCTCATCTCCCTACGAAAACAATTCTCTCTACAATTTCTACAATTTTAAGTATTCTTTTAGTTTTCCGAGCAACAAATTTTTACGGTGTAGCATTCAGGTCTTCATCGGTGCGGTGAAGTTAAGAAGCAATTACGATTAAAATTTGTTTTATCCTGGGACGACGAGGCTGTGTTTGCTTGCACAAATTGGGCGAGCCACAACGTCTTAAAGAGAGCGACCTAGTCGCGACTCAACCAATGATTACTTTGAAGTTATCGGTAATATTGTTCCTACAACCGTTTTTATAAACTTGCTTCAACAATTTTAAGAGCGGATTCAATCTGCCATGTCTACTTAAAATGCTAATCGTGATCTAAACAAACCATTCCGTTTTGAGGATTACACTTTAAAAGATGGAGACAAAAATGTTGTTTTTCTTAACCATGAAAAAAGTCGTTTTGCTCTTCATTTGAAAAAACCAATACGATCAATCCTCCTTAGCTGAAACTAAAGATTTAGACACCTAGATTGAAAAATGATTTTCTATGCAAAAACTATATTCTTAATGGTTTAGTGATGACTTGTATGATTATTATAACGTGATAAATGCGCTTTAAGGAAATTTGGGGAAGCACTCCAAAAGAAATACGACAGGAAGGCGGAACTAAAAAGTATCTTTGTCAAGAGATACATGAAGTTTCGGATGATTGATGGAAAATCGGTGGAAGCTCAATCACATGAAGCTAGAAGATAGCACACGAAATAACTTCGAAGGTATGACTTTAGATGAACAATTTCAAGTAAAATTTGTTATAATAGATAAATTACCCCTACTTGGAAAGATTTTAAGAATACACTTAGGCATAAAACTAAGGAATTTTCTTTAGAAAGTCTTATAACACGCGTTTAAGAATAGAAGAAGAAGCTAGAAAACAAGACGAAAGAGATGAAGTACTTGTAGTCTCAAATAATAGTACCAATAAGAAACCTTCACTGATTACGGAAACCTAAAGGTAGAAATATGAAAACTCATAATCGTAGTAATAATCAAAACCGCCACCACCAAAATAGAAATAGAAGCTATCCTCCACGGAATGGACCTCAACCACTTGGGAATAACACGTTCATGTGTTATAGTTGTAATAGACACGCTACTTGCCAGCTAGGAAGCCAGAACAGAATCGTCACCTTGCAGGCGAACCTTCTAGAAGATCAACTTATTGCTATGATATCTCGAAGTCAATTTTGTTGGTGGATCAGAGGGGGTGGTGGGTAGACATCTTGGTGCTTTCGCCATATTTGCTATGATCGAGACATGTTCAAATCTATTCGATTGAGGATAAGAAAGTCTTGTGGGTGACTCCTACCCACTAAAGTTCTTTGAGTACTTGGTGAGGTGGTTTCTGAAGTTTACCTACTGGAAAGACTGTCTTGAAGGATGTCTGCGCGTATACTCGAGATGAGAAAGAACTTAGTTTCAGGCTATCTTCTTAACAAATTTGGATTTACTCGAACCATAGAAATTTGATTTATATACTATAACTAAAAATAATATATTTGTTGGGAAAGGGTCATCGATGGCATGTTTAAATTAAATGTTGAAATCAATAAAACTTCTTCTTCGCTTACATGTTGAGTTCTTTTAATATTTGGCATGCTAGACTATGTCATGTTAATAAACGCATAATCAAGAATATGAGTAGTTTAGAACTAATTCCTAAACTATCTTTAAATGATTTGAAAAATGTGATTTTTTGTAGTCAAGCTAAAATAACCAAAACTTCACATAAATCATTAGTTAGAGAATCAGAACCTTTAGAATTAATTCATTCGATATATGTGAACTTGATGGAAATTTAACAAGAAATGGAAACGCTATTTTATAACTTTTTATAGATGACCGTTGATTACACTTATGTATATCTAATGAAAAATAAAAGTGAAGCGTTTGACATGTTTAAAATATTTATGACTGAGATTGAAAATCAACTTAATAGAAAAATAAAGAGGTTTCGGATTGATAGAGGCACTGAATATGATTCCAATATCTTTAATGATTTTTATAAAACTCATGGAATCATTCATGAAAAAGCACACCTTATTCTCTGAAATGAATGGCAAATTTGAAAAGAAAAAAATAGAACTTTTCTTGAATCAGTTGTTGCAATTTTATTAAACTCTGGTCTTTGCCTCCCATTGGTGGGAGAAATTTTATTAAGCCTTGTTTGCTATGTGCTAAATAGAGTGCCTAAATCTACAAATAAAATTTCACCATATGAAATTTTGAAAAATAAAAACCTAATTTAACTTATTTTAAAACTTGGGGTTGTTTAGCCTATGTTAGGATCACTGATCCTAAAAAGAAATAAACTTGCAAGTAGAAGCATATGAATGTGTATTCATAGGATACGCTTTGAATAGTAAAAGCTTATAAATTCTATGACTTAAAAAATCAAGTAGTTATAGAATCAAATGATCTTGACTTTTATGAGCAATAGGTTTCCTTTTAAAATTAAGAATAGTGGGGGCTCAGTATTTCTAGTAGTTTACCTATAACTAGAACTAGTGATCAAAGCGAAGAATTAAACAGAAATTAGAAGAAAGTAAACGAGCTCGAACCCTTAAGGATTTTGGGTCCGATTTTTTATGCTTATACCTTAGAGGAAGATCCCCAAACTATTAAAGAAGCATTATCTTCTTTAGATGCCAACTTATGGGAAGAAGCCATAAATGATGAAATGGACTCACTTGAGTATAATAAGACTTGGCATTTAGTTGACTTACCTCACTGGTTTGCAAAACCATTGGATGTAAATGGATACTAAAAAAAGAAATTGAAACTCGATGGTACTATTGAAAAATATAAAGCTGCCTTGTAGTTAAAGGATATAGCGAAAGGAAAAATGTAGATTTCTTTGATACCTTTTCACCGGTTACACGAATAACTTCTATCGTGTACTTTTCTCTCTCATTGCTATCTATGATTTAGTAGTACATCAAATGGATGTTAAAAGCTGCTTTCTTAAATGGTGATTTAGAAGAAGAAATTTATATGGATCAACTTTGAAGGTTTTGTTATCCCGAGCAAGAAAATAAAGTTTGTAAATTAGATAAATCTCTTTATGGTCTAAAACAAGCACCTAAGCAATGGCATGAAAAAATTTGATAATCTAGTTATCTCACATGGATTCAAAATAAATGAAAGTGACAAATGCATTTACTATAAATTAGAAGATAATATTTGCACTATTATATGTTTATATGTGGATGACATGCTTATTTTTGGTTCAAATATTTATGTTGTGAATAATGTCAAAATGTTGTTAAGAGCTAATTTTGATATGAAAGATCTTGGAGAAGCGAGTGTAATCCTTGGTATAAAAATAACTAGGTGAAAAGGGAATTACTGCAGATCAATCTCACTACATTGAGAAGATCTTAAAGAAATATAATTACTTTAGCGTAAACCTGCGTGCATTTTCCTTATGATCCTAGTGTAAAGTTGTTCAAGAACAGGAGCGGTGTTAGACAAAGCCCGGTATGCGAGCATCATTGGTAGCTTACGTTCTGTTCTTGATTGCACTAGACAGTGACGTAGCTTATGTTGTGGGACTACTGTAGGTTTACCGGTAGACCTAGTGTAGAGCATTTGGAATGCTATTGAAAGGGTTATGAGATACCTTAAGAGAACTATGAACCTTGGATTACATTATAATAAGTTTCCATTGTTTTAGAAGGATACTGTCGATGCAGTTGGAACACTTTATCGGAAGACTCCAAAGCACTAGTGGCTATATTTTTAACATAAATGGTGGGCTGTTTCTGAAGTCTAAGAAACAAACAATATTGGCTCAATCTACAATGGAGTACGAATGATAGCACTAGCCAAGCTAGTGAAGAAGCGAGCTGGCTAAGAAGTTTGTTAGATCCCTTTATGGGAAAGACGATACCGTCTTGATCCACGGCCGATAGTATTTCGCGGCTATTGCAAGATTCAGAACCGTTACTACGGCAGACGGCATTTGCTGCATACGTCGTAAGCATAGATCGTTGATGAGAATTTCTCTCAACGGGAGCGATGAAGTGGATCATGCGTTACGATGAAAATTTGAGATCCTTTGACGAAAGGATTACAAGAGAAGAAGGTTTTCAAAACCTCAAAGGAATGGGATTAATGCCAACTTAGAATGAAGAGTCACTTATGATGGTAACCCAACTTATAGGCCCGGAGATCCCAAGAAATAAGTTCAAGGGTAATAACAAGTCGTGAAGTGATATGAGATGTATCGTGCTATTAATCAAATCTCATTCTATATTGTTAGAAGCATGAAGTCCTGGCGATAGAAGAGGATGAGTTATTTGTTAAACTCTTAATGAGTTCTATACTCTACATGTGGAGTGGAGTTGCGTAGCTACAAAGTACTCTTGATAGACTCACCTATGTGAATTTGGAAGTGTGGCCGCTTCCTATGAAAATTTTTGGGCAAAATTTACTGAAGCGTTCACTATCTTGGGATACACGTGTATGGTAGTAAAGCACGGGCTTTTTCGAACTACACCTTTGGAAGGATGTGTGTGTGATGATTGTTAGAGATAGAGAGTTCAAAACTACGAGTTACTCTAGTATATTCTAAAGCATCAACACTATGCAAAGGTTCAAGTCGATAGACACCTTTTCGCTTACGCACGATCTTATAATTTTAATTGATCGGTTGCTCGATGAAAAAATTATTTTTATATAAAATTCAAGTGGGGATTGTTGGAAAAAATGAAATTTATTAAAAAATAGATGTTGGGAGGTGTGCCTTGTCTCCAGCATTGCTTTTTTATAATATTTTAAAGAGGTATAAATAGTGAAGAGTTTGTTATTAGGATTGGGCCCCGAGAACCCAGCTTTTGTGGAAAGAGAGGGACTGGCAAATGTGATACCAGCACCCACACACGCGCGCCGTCCCGTCTCCGACCGACTGACCGTGCCGTCTTAGGCCGGCGAGTCAGGAAGTCGAGTCCGAGTCCGAGTGCGTGTGCGTGTGCGTGTGCGTGTGCGTGTGCGTGTGTGAGGTGAGGTGAGGTGGTATTTTATTTTTTGGTAAAATATTCTTTTTAAGGAAATTTTTTCCACTTACAAAATGGTTGTTATATATATATATATTTTTCAGAAAAAAATAACCGTTATGTTCCTTTATTAAGAATATGGCCGTTGTCTTCTTAATTCAGAAAAAAAGAGCCGTTGCTCGTATTTATTCACAAAAATATCCGTTACTCGTCTTTAATCTGAAAAATGACCGTTACTTTTCATTACTCAGAATGGCCGTTACATTCTTAATTCCTAGACATTACCGTTTTATTCATAATTGCTAGGCGTTTTCTAAAACCTATAAAAAGAAGGCTCTCATTTTAACACATCAATTAGCAATCTCATCTCCCTACGAAAACAATTCTCTCTACAATTTCTACAATTTTAAGTATTCTTTTAGTTTTCCGAAATGACAAATTTTTACGGTGTAGCATTCAGGTCTTAAATCAGTCAGTTGAAGTTATGAGGCGAGAGATTACGATTAAAATTTGCTTTATCCTGGGGCACGAGCATTGTGTTTGCTTGCACAAATTGGGCAGAGCCGCGAAACGTCTTAAAGAGAGCGACCTAGTCCACGACTCAACCCAAGCAGTTACTTTGAAGTTATCGGTAATATTGTTCCTACACTGTTTTTATAAACTTGCTTCAACAGGTGTAGACAATATCAACCATTAAATTTCATCTTCTTCTATATCTGTTTTGAGCGTATTTATATTTCTTATTCCACTACAAAAAAAAATAGTAGTAAAATTTTATGAAGTAACCAAGTATGTATGAATCAAGTTGAATATACGGAAAAACTTAAAATGTCGAGGGCTTTTATACGAAAATGGTTACGCATACAATATGTCAATGTTCAGCTTTCAAGTATATGTCTGATATAATTTTATTTTTATTCTTAATGAAAGGGATTTTTTTTTTGTAGAAAATACATATAGATTAAAGAAATTCAAAGCTAACTTCAATGCACTTAAGCTAACACAACTTAATTATAATTATTATAAATAACAAAAATTTAAAAACTAATTCCTTACAATATACTTGCAGAAATTTTCATCATTATTAAATCAATTAAGTTACAAATTTCAACTATAATTTCTAGTGGCTCTAGCCTCATAATTTCTCAAATTAGAGAAACATCGTAATATCCCTAGTATGGCAACCCTATATATATTCTAAGTTTGACATGAAGTTAAGATAAAGATAAATTCAAGTTAAACCTAACCATAAATATAAAACAACATTCATTGTCCTTTTCAGACGATAGGAGTAAAATGTTATGCTTTTTCAACTCAAAAACGTATATTTTGAATTTCAAAAAATTATGAATTGTTTTTTTAATACTTGTTCAAAATTATGTCACTATCCCTAATATAAGTAAAATGTTATGCTTTTTTGACTCAAAAAAGTATATTTTGAATTTCAAAAAATTATGAATTGTTTTTTTAATACTTGTTCAAAATTATGTATAATATACATTGATAATGTATTCATATTCTCAAAATTTATTAAATAACACATTCGACATCTCAAAACCTTCTTTTATATCATTAAGAAGAATGGTTTGACCTTATCAGTTAAAAATATGACTCTTTTTTAAACCAACATTAAGTTTCTCTGACACAATGTGTTTAATGAAACAATTATTCCATCCTTACGTTTACTACCAAATTCTCTCACAGGATCCTAGATAAAACACAACTTCAAAGGTTTTTCAGAAACTTAAACTATGTTATTAATTTTTGTCATAATATTAATCGATTAGCAAAATTATTTCATAACAAGTTTAAGAAAACTCTTGAGCCGTGGATAGAAAATCACATAAAAATTGTACAAATCATAAAAGTAAAAGTATAAAAAATTCTTTGTTTACATTTTATTAATCCAACGCTTTTCAAGATAGTAGAAATTGATGCCAACGATATTGGCTATAGAAGAGTCCTAAAACAAGTCTAGAGAGATAAGGAAAAATTATTCCGCTATAAAAAAAAGTATTATAAATTTTTCGTTACGTTACAAAATTTCAATCTAATTTGTTAAATTAAAAGTTTTTATTAAGAAATAATTGTAAATCATAAAAAAAAATCTTACAAAAAGATGTTCATAATATTGCTTCAAAATAAATTTTTACAAAATGAAAAACTATTTAAAGTATTTTTGATATATATATGAACAAGTTTCTTCCAAAATAAGTTTTAGATCATAAGTAGTCTCTCGAATATGTTCTCAAATGAGCTTCAATTTTTAATGCATTTTCAATTTTGAATCTCCTCATTGCTTTTAAATATAAATTGTCGGAACTCAGGATACTCTAGCATTTAAAGAAATCCTATTATACTTTAGAATCTATAAAAAATATTAGCTTAATTTAACCTATTTTTTACTCTAAACAAACATGTAGAAACAAAAATGCCAGGTAATTGTTCTAAAATGTCCATATCTCATCATTCTTGTATATATACTTAAAAAAGTAGAGACAAATGACATTAACCTATCATATAGTTCATAATATATATATATATATATATATATATATATAATAGTTCACAATATATATATATATATATATATATATATATATATATATATATATATATAACAATACTATCAAAATAAGTTTTTTAGCAAATAAAGAGTAACAAACTTCCTCTAACACTGCTATGTTTCTAAGAAACTAAAGTTGAGTCCTATTAATTTCAAAACAATAAGAAATCATACAAAACGATATTAATGAACTAAATTACATCAGGTTCAAATGTAATAGTCAGATCTCCAAATAAAAAACTATTATTACCTGAGAGTAAAGAAAAGATAAAACAAGTAAACATATTCGATGAATAGAAAAATTTTAATAAAAAATTATTTATTATATATGGATATTAAAACTTTAGCCTCGCAAATATAGAGCTAATACCATCGTTTGTATGAACATACTTTCAAGTTTTATTAGAGATCTAAAGAAATAAAAATAACCACAATAATATTTATGTAAGTGAACTCTCAATAACTTATATGTAATTAATAATAATTATCGAACATATATATTTAACCTTCAATTATAAAAATAACATAAATGATTACGTGAAAGAATTTAATAATTGAATTAATAATTTGTATAATTATTATCTACTTTTTAAATATAAAATATTTATTTTTTAATAAGAAAGTAAAAAATTTGTAAAAAATTAAGAAAATAAAGTTAAATATTATAAATATATTTAAGTTAATAATAAACATATACTTATAAAATTTGAATAAGATGTTTCAATTTATAAAATCAAACAAACTATCAAATCACAATAAGTTATCAATTTAATTATTATAAAATTAAATAAATATTTAGTTCTAAAATAACTATTTTTTTTTCCAAAAATAATAATTCTATACAAATTTTAATTCCTAAAATAAGGATGCCATTATTTCTTACACAACCCACAAATGTAGCTCGTAATCTAATAATTACCCAAAGCTACCATAGTAACTAGAGGCCGGCCAAGAACATCAAAACAAACAATTTAACATTGGTATGTGTTATGAAATTTGAGTGTTGAATATTTCTCAAGATTGTTAAGACATTGAAATCTAAGATTCTTAAAATTTGGGGCTTCTCTAAAAAAAAATAACGAGGAAAATAACTTATTGGTATTAGTAAAAGAAACTTATTGGTACTCTTAGCTTGTTAGACAGACACCAAGAACAATATTGGAAACAAATTTCATAGAACTTTCAAATATAAAGAAATTGAGATATAACATCGATTATAAGTGGTTATTGAAAACATGAAAGAAAGTTTCATAGAGTTTTGATTGGGTACCTTTGAAAAAGTAAACAATGAAGAATTTTTAAGAACCCATCATATTGAAATAGTGGCTGTACACGAAATGAGGTAATATAATATCCTCTCTTCCCCTTTATTTAGATATTTTGGATGAGGCTTAAATGCTTCTCATCTCTTTGCTAAAAACATGCACTTGTACTTAAAAAAGAAAAAAAAAAACAAAATTTAAAACAAAAAACCAAAAATAAGAACAAAATAAAATTAAAAAAAAACCCAAAAACAAGCATAAAGCCCATGAGATATAAGCCCAAACAAGTATAATGGTGTCAAAATAAATATAACGCAATTTCTATTTGTTTGAGTAATTACGAAACTTTGATATAATTAAGACAACTTTTATAATTAACTTTTCAACATATATATTTTTATTAAAAATAATTTCATTAAATAACCTTGTTATTAATTTATATATATATATATATATAAATGGAGTATCACATAAAAAAAGTTTCTACACATGCTCGAAAACATATAATTCAATCATAAAATAATAGAAATGATCTTAAATCATTCAATCATTCATCATATGGATCTAGGGGTGTCCAAAAACCGGATTGGACCGAACTAAACCGTAAAACCGGACCGGATCGGACCAAACCGAACGGTTTTACTAATCAAACGGTCCGGTCCGGTTTGTATTAATTTTAAACCGTTCAAACTGAACCGGACCGGTTTAATAATATATTAAAAATTTCACATTATTCTTCATTAAATTATAAAAAAATCGAACCAAACCGGGAATTAAACCGGACCGAACGGTTTTATAAGTCAAACGGTCCGGTCCGGTTTTTATTTTTTAAAACCGTTTCAAACGGTCCGATCCGATCCGGTTCTAGTAATATGAACGGTTCGATCCGGTTAGATTTTTTTAAGAAAAAACCGGACCGGACCGTACTATGAACACCCCTATATGGATCAGACTAGCATATCAGCTATGGATCAGACTAGCATATCATCTCAACGATAGCAGATTTCTCTCTGCTCAGTCTAGCATTTTATCTACAATAATTTATTAATTTTTAATTTACATATAAATCTTCATTCTCATATTTTTAATAAAATTAATTAAAATCATTAGTATATAAAAAAAATTACAATTCATTTTTATGATTTAGTTAAATTCATTAATACGTAGGAAAAATTATAATTTATAATGTTTTAGCATTAAGAAATTATTACTCTCATTTTAAAAGCAAAATTAGTTTTTTAATATAAAATGATAGTTTATTTTTCTTCAATTTATAAAATATAATAATTATATCTCTTAATTTATTAAATTATTTTGATTTGAAAAATTAAAAATCAACACATAATTTAAATCATAGATACAAGATGTATATCAAAATAAATTATACAACAAATGTGATTTTAATAACATTAATGTTGATTACTTTTTTTTAACATTACTCTGTATTTTTTCTAGATTATTTTGATTCACAAAATCTCTTAACTATTAATTACTATATTTTATTTATTTATTATTATATTATATTTTATTTATTATTATATATAATGATATTTTTCGTAAAAAAGACAATGATTTAATTTAATAATTATATTAAAAAGTTATATAAGATAAACAATTATAAGTAAAATAATAATAATAAATTATTTTATATTTAAAATATCGATTATAATTGTTAGTAGAATTTATATAAATATAAATGGTGAAGTATTGTATTAGTTAGCTTAGCAAGCAATTAAAAGGACTTGTAATACATGTATCGGTAGTAAAGAATATGTGAATTACTATATATTCATTTCTATGCTTTATATGGCATCAGACCTAGGAAATATCTCATCTAAGTTTTCTTCATATTGGTTCTTTTTTTCCTCAATTTTTCTTGATGCAGCCTAGGGTTTGTTTTCCGCTAAGACTCAATAATGGCTACTTAATATTCTCGTTCAAATTGGTATCTTCTGATCAAGTTACTGTTCCTTTTTTTCTTCGTCGCAATCGTGGTGGTTTCACCTGTTAATTTGTCATTTTCGATCACACTTGATCATTCAAACTACCGATTGTGACGCGAACAATTGTTATGCATTATAATACCATATAGACTCAAATAATTTATGGACGGATCACAAGTAGTGCCTTCAATGAATTTTTGACATCAGAGTAGTATATGGCTTGGAAACATATAATGGAATGATTCGTGAAACACAAAAAAACTCGATAGTTAAATTCTGTATTTATAAAAAACACTTAAATATAAGAATCACTTATAAGTGATAAATATACTAAATAAATCAATTTTAAGAGAAATTAAGTGGTTTTAAAAAATTCTTCATATTTATTAAAAATGAATACAAAAATGGAACCTAAATATTCTATTATAATTATTGGGTTTTTGAAAATACTAAACTAATGGAAAAATAATTAAAATAACTAAAGATAGATTTGACTCAAATAAATTCAAGCCAGATATATAATTAAAAATAAATAAAATTAATAAAAATATTTAGCTAGTTAATCATGATATTATTTAGAAATATTTATGTTAATTAAATATAATTTAAAATTATTGATTTTTTCTTCAATTAGGTCATTCTTCTTTGTTAACTAAATCAATTAATGCATTCGGTTATGTGATTGATAAATTTGATTAAATTATGCCTAACGTTTAAAGAAATAATAAGTCATTTAATTCGATGTCTTCGATTTGGTCAACAATTTAAAATCTGATTTAACTTATCCAAATTAGATCTAGATAATATGTTTGAAACTTAATTATCATATTTTAAATCTATTATAAAAAAATATTCTTGAGTGAAATAATCTATATTTATTAAATATTAAAAATATTAATCTAAATAATCTACATAAATATGAAAAAAATTAAATTTTTATTTTAATGATTAATCAGACATGCTAAAAATTAATTTCATGATCAGTAGATTAAAATCAACAAATTCAAGAAATACAAAAAGAGTAATATAAAATTAATTAAATACAAGTTAGATCTTAATACTAATAATAGATGAATGATATATCATGCTCTAAAATTTTGATCTTGATCTTTAACATGTTATTCAATTTCCAACAATCTTTTCTTCTTTTGTGATTTGAAAAATCTTTCTAATATTACCTCTTATTCGTTCTTGTCTAATTTAAATTGTGTATAAATATAAAACCTAATACTAAGAACATATGGCTAATGAAACAAATATAAAAACTATTCTACATATATAGTCATTAAACCTAAAAGATTTTATTTATTAGCAAAGGTGGGTATAGAGGGCTTCGGGCCAATTTTATGGAGGTGCGTTGTGGCACAACATATTCCTTATCGCACAACATATTCCTTATCGTAACATCGGTTCGTTCAGCTACATACAATTCTAGCTCGAGAGGGTATCATCGTGGCATACATTATTCCACGTTGTAGCACACAAAATTAAGAGTGTTCAATAATCATCTTGAATTGTGTGTTACGTGACACATTATTTTTTTTTTCACTGCAGCATGCTCCGTTAATCTTGAAATTAAATTTTCCTTCTACAACTTACCAAATAGTTAGTTCTTAATGTAAGGCTTGCATTTCTTACTCTTTTAAGCTTCTAAGGTTTAAATTAAATGTTTCAAGTGTTATTCTTCATGTTTGACAAATTTATATATTTTAAAGCAAAAAATACTTGAAATATAACAAAACATACCCATAACTACAAAAAGTTATATTTTCATAAACATTCCATATTCAAATATATTTATTTCAATTAAGTATAAAAAGATCATGAAATATGAATGATTTTTAAGCATTTATCATAGCCCTTGACCATCTTCTAACAAGTAAAGTAATTTAAAAACTAAAAAATAAATAAATAAACTAACTAAACTAACACAAATCATTTTCATAAATGATATAGTTCTATTTAGCATGTGCAAAAAGCCTTTAAACACCTAGGTGGTCTTAGTGGAAAAATTAAAGTCTCGTGAGGACTTTTAGTGATGATACCCATAAATATCCTAATAAGCAAAAAACTAAAAATAAAAAGATTAACATGGGAAAATAAAAAGTAAAACTAAAAATAACAAGATAAAAACTAAAGTCAACAAAAATATCATGCTTTAGTTTATTTTTAGTTCATAATCAAAATCTCGAGCATAAGTTTATTCAACATCATAAAGGTTCACAATTTATTGTTCAAATCCAGTACGCATCACAAATTCATGTCTCATTACAAAAACTTATCAATTTTAACTCATCAAATTCTAGTATTAAGAATCAAAATTTACTCTGAATTTAATCCTTACAAGATACACTCTCAATTTCATACTCATCTTATGGATCCAATCACTCAACAATGTATATGCAAAGTTATGTAAAGAATAAAGCAAATGAGTTCGTATATGATAAGCAATAAAGGTTCAAATGTGAATAACATTAATCATATGTAACAAATCAAATGTTAGGATTTATGAACATATCACATTACTACTTTGAAGTAATTAGGGTTATAATATTTAGGTATACCATCTCAAAACATATATGTGTCTTGGTAAGTGATTATTTTGACTCTTTTTATTGTTCTAAGGGAACCTCACATATATCTTTTTTTAGAAGTCAAGCATGAAAAAAGATAAACACATACTTTTAATTTCTATGTAAATCATTCAATCTAAGCAATGAGAATAAGTACATGATTCTTTATCAAATGTCAAAAATCCTAACATTTAATGCAAACTTATAGAGATCATCTAACAATTTGAAATAATAAAAAAAGTGTTTAAAGGAGTATGAGAAAATTTATCACTTAGAATAAAATGCTTATGGCTCAAAATTATCTCACAAGATAATCTCCACTATTTGACTCCTAAATACCAATTTTGGATTTATCTCAATCTCAACATCCAAGCATTAAAAAGAAACAATGAATAAAAAAACTAATTTTTACAATAATCTATAGGCATGTTTAAGGCATCAAATAAAAAAATACAAAGACTCAATTATTTACTTTAAATTAACTAAAATCATGATAATTTGCTAAAAAAAACTATGGGCCTAAATATACCTAGTTAAACAAACTAAATAATAGCAAACACATGTTTAATAAAAAAAATATAAAATGCATAAATTCTTAATTTTTCTTCCACTCCTAACCTAGAATCTACATTATCCTCAATGTTTCAAATGTAAATAAAAAATAAAGAAGAAAAAGAAAAGAAAAATTAACTATTTGTATTAACTCAATGTGATTAAGTATTGTGATGTGATGCATCCATCATCTAATTCAATTTCTATCACACATAGAGAATCATTTTGTACTTCTCATGAATCACACATTATCAAATAGTTATGAAACTGACATTTCTAAATAAAATAAACATTATTCACACTAACCGAAAATAAAAACAAAACAAAATAAAGTACATTAAATTAAAAACAAAGTAATCATACAAAGTAAAAACTATAACCAACAAACACAAATAATAAATAAATAAAAATGAAAGAAAAAAGGCCACAAAAAATTGATGGTCAAAAGTAGTATATTTATAAAAAGCTCATAAATGCACGAATCATTTATGATAATATATAAGTAAACTCTCAAAATCGATCTAAAAAAGAACTACATGATTTTAAATAATTCATCAAATTTCTTAAAAATAAACATGAAAATAAAACGTAAACATTCTATTATAATATTTAGGTTTTTGAAAATACTAATCTAATGATAAAATAAAAAAATAACTAAAGATATGCAATAAACAGTCAGTGGAGAATTTATACAAATAATTAACTAGTTAACCATACTCGTGTATAATTAATTAGGTTAATAAAAATATAAATTCAAATTATTAATTTTTTCTTTTATGTATGAAGAAGTCTTTTGACGGGATTAATTTTTTTATTAATCAAATTAATTAATATCTTTTGACGGATATCATTAACTGATAGATTAAATTATGTTTTATTTCTAAGAAAATAACAAACAATTTAAATAAATTCTTTTGACAAAGTCACCTATTTAAACTCTTATTCAATATGTCAAAATTAAATCTAGATTGCATTTGAAACTTAATTATTATATTTTGAATCTATTATGAAAAATATGTTGTTAATATATTAAACAATAATAAATTTTGTAAAAAATCTTAATTAAAGAAATAACCTCAATTTATTTTATAAAAGTATTCGCCTAAATTAATTTACACAAATATGACAACAAAACTAAATTTTCATTGTTAAAATCAACCACACATGCTCAAATTAAATGCCATGATCAATGGATTAAAAATACCATTCAAATATAAAATCAAAAAATACAAAAAAATCAATTTGTATTTAAAAATAAATTAACACAGATCCGATCTACATATATCAATTAAAGATAGACCATATGTCCTACTCCGTAATTGTGATCTTGAAAATCCTTAATACTTTATAGAATAGATAGATATATTTTGTATTTTCGTTAATTTGGAAAACCTTATAAAGATTTTCCTCTAATCAATTATGAATCTAACTTATTGTGTATAAACTAAAATTAAAACTAAAAAAAAATATAAAAGTTGTGATGGTTGTTGAAAGAAAAACTAAAACTAATATGATACATTAACTTAGAGGTTAATACTATTTGTATTTATAAGGAAATATGAGAATAGAGGGATTAAGGCCAAATTAATATTGACACACTGTAGCACAAGTTATTCACCTTCGCTACACACGATAATTAGCCTGTTTAGTAAATGCATACCGAATAGAGTGTATCATGGCACACTAATTTCTTCATTGCAACACGCTTTAATTTTCTTGAATTGTGTCTTGTATACCTTACAAAATAGTTGGTTCTTGATATAAGGCTTATATAACTTAATGTTTTAAACTCCTAGGGTACGAAATAAGTGTTCAAGTATTTATTCTTTATGTGTTGATAAATTTATATATTTGAAGCTAAAATATCTTAAAATACAACAAAACATACACGTAATTTCAAACAGAAAATTTGAATAAATAATTATATAAACATACTATAATCAAATTTATTTATTATACTTAAGCACAATAAAATCACAAATATATAAGTACTTTTCAAGAACTTATTATAACCCTTAACTATTTTCTTGCTATCCTAGTAAGTAAAACAATCTAAAAAATAAAAATAAAAATAAATAAAGTAACTAAATTAACCTAAATTAACATGGTTGCATTTAGCCTATACAATAAGCCTTTAAACCCTTAAGTGGTCCTAATGGATGAGTTAAAGTCCCGTTATGGCTTTCAATAATGATACCTACAAACATCCTAATAAGCAAAAAATAAAAAATAAAAAGAATAAAAAGTAAAACTAAAAATAACAAAATAAAAACTAAAATCAACAAAAATTCTAATGCTTTAGTTTCTTTTTGGTTCATAATCAAAACTCAAACACAAATTCATTCAACATCTCAAATGATCATAGTTTATTGTTCAAACCAACTACACATTACAAGAACATATAAACTTTGACTTACCAAATCCTAATGTTAGGAATTTGAATTCACTTTGACTCTAATTCTTTCAAGATATACGTTCAATATCATATTGATCCTGTGAGTTCAAGCACTCAACAAGACATATGCGAATAGATGTGTGTAAAGAATAAAACAAATAGATTTGCATATGTTAAATAAGAAAGGCTCAAAAGTGTGTAATATATATATCATGAAAGGAATGGATTATTAATATAACATATTGCTAATCTCATACTTCAATCAAAATTATTAAGCAAAAATATCAAGTGTATGCCACAAGATAAATGAAAAATTTATTCCTATTTTTTTCGTATTATCAATCTCACTAATTTAAAGAACTTAAGGTCATAGTATTTAGTTATACTATTTTTTTCTCTTTTCTTTCTCTATTTTTTTAGAAAATAGACCCACGTATATATATGTGTTATGGTAAGTAGCTTTTTTCGCTCTCTTTTTTTCCAAAGGGAATCCATATATATCTTCTTCTTCTTTTTTACTAGAAGTCAAGCTAACAATTTGTCTTCGCCTAACTCATTTAGAAGGTCTAACAGTAGGTTTAGTAATTGGTTTGGTATAGTTACTTTCTTCAATACCCCTAGTGTTTATTCTCTTCCTGTTGAGTCACTATCCCTTTCCACTTTGTCTGTTATGCCTACCCTCATGGTTTGTCTTTATCTCAAGTTGAGGTCCCAATGTCTACTATATCTATATTAGCATCTATGCCTACCTTTGCATATGCTTCTATTGAAGTTCCTTTACCAATTATTAATAATAAGTATCCAATGAAAACAAGATCAAAGGATGAGATTATTAAGCCTATTTTTAAATTGCTTCTTTCTACTATCAATGCTCCTTGGGAATCCAAGTCTTTCTATGATACTAATAAATTTAAGGTATGGTATAATGCTATGCAAGTTGAATATCAGGCTTTAATTTGTAATTATACACGTAAACTAGTTCCTAAGCTCTTAGATAAAAAGCTCATATGTTGTGATTGGGTTTTTAAAACCAAAGAATTGGCTTATAAAGAGATAGAAAAAAGAAAAGTTTGTTTCGTGGCTGAAGGTTATCTCCAAGCTCGTAGTATTGACCGTAAGGAAACCTTTAGTTCTATTGTGAAAGCTTACACTATTGACGAAGGATAGGAATATACCCTAATTGTATATGTGGTCATTTGAAAACTTAGAACGTAATGAATCTTATTGAATTTAATTCTCATAGAGATATAGTGAATTAATTTAACGAGGTGTGTTTATACGGAGCTCGGAAGAGATGTATGAATAAAAAAGAAGTTTTCGGTTGACAAATTAAATGTACTAAAAAATATAAATCCAAAGAAAATAACATGATTGGAGTGAAATAATTTGGTGAAAAACTGCAATCCTAGAGTTCTCTTATTTTCTTTTTACCTTTTTCTCAATTAACGATTATTTTGGACAAAAACTTGTTGCGTGTTTTACAACACACAGAAAATCGTGCAAGTATACACGGTCACAAGTAATAAAGATTTGTAAGTAGAGTATCGTTCCCACGAGGATTTGTTACTATAGTTTGTTGAGTACTAAAATTGTATCTCTCTGATTTTATCCAAAATAATCGTTGCTATGGAAAAAGGTAACAAAAAAAATAAGAGAACTCTAGGATTGCAATTTTTCACCAAACTAATCCACTTAAATCATATTATTTTCTTTTAATTTATATTTTTTAGTACATTTAATTTGTCAACCGAAAAATTCTTTTTTATTCATACATCTCTTCCGAGCTCCGTATAAACACACCTCGTTAAATTAATTCACTATATCTCTATGAGAATTAAATTTAATAAGATTCATTAAGTTCTAAGTTCTCAAATGGTCGCACATACAATTAGGGTATATTCCTATTCTTCATCATACATGTCATTCTATTTACGAGCAATATACACAAAAATGCCTTTCTCAAGTTTATTTTTATGCCACAAATCATTTTGATAAAATTCATAAATAATCAAAAAGCATTAAGCACAAAATAGAACGAACAAATCGAACGTCTTATAAATCTATCAAAAATAATTAAAATCAAAGCTTTATATATTTGAATCAAATGCAACCCTAGAAAAATTAAATTACTTCATTAAATTAAAATAAAAATTACAACAGAGGCAGAAAAATTAGAAGAATAAAGAAAATTAAAACATTTTGGATCGTAAATATTTGGCACATGTAGAACACAACAGAAGCCAAAAATGGCTTCTCCGTGTTCCACCGTCTAGCCCCAAACACCACAGAAATTCTAAACCAAAAAAAACTTTTAAACTCTATCATAATATCACCTATTTATAGCTAAAAAAATACATCAAAAATATTAAAATATCATACCCGCGAAAAAATTTGTATCGAAAATAAAACCCCGAGATTCCCCTTAAAATCCACTTCACGGTCACGCGAAAATCAAAAACTTATTTTAATTCACGCGAGACAAGGAGCCGTTTTCTCGCATTTTTTATTCATCATAGCGTGCCACGTGTCAACGTCTCGATTCACTAAACAAATAAATGGGACACGTGGCCGCATCTCATTTGTTGAAAGGAACGGCGCACACGTAAACCGAAGCACGGATCGGGCGCCGAGAAAGTGCGCAATCTGCCGAAAGTGGGACTTGATCCTGCTCTTTTCGCGTTCATTGTAACTTGCCACGTGTCCGAACACGATTTGCTTAATATAAAAAGTGTGCCATGTGGGCGCATTATAACTCGCGGAATAACCGAGCGCACGTGAATCAACCGTAGTGGAAACACGGCGCGCGATGGCGTGGAACAAAGGCCGCAAGCGTCGTACACGTGGGCCCCACGCCGCACGCCGAGCCACGTGAAAACCGAGAGTTCTCGAGCCACTCACTTTGGTCGGGCATGATTCACACGCGCGACCGAACCGCTGCGTTTTGATCTGACGGCCCCTATTGGGCGAGCGTGATTCGCGCGTGACTTCATCTCTCCCCGCGAAAATTAAACTTCCATTAATTGTATTTTGACCCACAAATTTAATCCAAATTACATTTTGAACTTTCTTAAATTACAGTTAAGCCCTTTGCTAAATTTAAATTAAATTTTTAAACTTTAAATTATTATAATTAAGCACAAATTTAATTTAAATTATATTTTCGATTTTTATAAATTTTAATTAAGAAACTATATTATCTGAAATAAAATTTGTGGACAGAAATATGAAATTAAGTACATTTTCGATACAAATTATTTAATTTTATTAAAAATGTATTTTTAGCACATAAAAGGAAAATATTAATTTATTTAAAAAAAATTAATTAAATATTAAAAGAACATAGCAATTATCATTACTAAAATTGATGAAAATAACTATATAAAATACAGTTATCAACCATTATGGTAGTTTTTATCTTTTATTGTACACTTTAGTTAAGATGCTCATCAAATTAACATTAATAATGCATTTATTAATGGTGATTTGAAAAAAAAATATATTTATACAATAACCACTGGCGTTTGAAAAACCTCAATGACATAGTTATGTGTGTAGACTAAAGAAATCCTTATATAGGTTGAAACAAGTTTCATGGTTTTAGTATCATAAACATTGCTTATGGTTGCTACATGATGGGTTCAAGAATTCTATTATTGACACTAGTTTATTTTTCCAAGAAATATGGTGCTGATGTGGTTATTTTCATATATATGTAGACAATATGTTGTTAATTGGATCTAATTTCTATCTGTTGTAGTGTTTTATCTCTCATATCAATTCCACTTTTCCTTTAAACGATCTTAGGGCGTTACATTTCTTTCTTAGACTTGAAATATCAAGGGATGCTATTGGAATGTTTGTCTCGCAACACAAGTACTACATGAATAATTTATTGAGTATAATAGGTTTGTCTGGTGCAAAATATGCCTCCACCTAAATGGCCTCAGGAGGAGTGTTGACCAAGAATAATAGTGATCTGTTAAATATAGATGAGGCCAGAATGTACAAGAGTTTGGTAGGAGTGCTATAGCACTGTTACATCATTAGGCCAGAGTTGGCTTTTACTGTCAGTAAATTGTGCCAGTTTCTTGGTACTTCTACTACTAAACACTGGCAAGCATTAAAAATAAATTTGAGATATTTGCAAGGCAACATGCACTATGGTTTGAAGTTCAATTATTCATAAGCACCAGATATTATTGGTTGGTCTGATGCAAATTGGGAGACATTTCCTAATGATAGATGAAGTGTGGGTGTGTACTGTGTATTTTTGGGAGATAATTTGGTGTCTTGGCCCTCTAGTAATTACAAAATTGTTTCTAAATCCTCTACATAATAGGAATATATAGCATTAGCTTTCTTAGTTGCTAAAGTCATATGGATGAGATCCTTGTTGGGAGAGATATGGTTATTTCTTAATAAACCACCATTGTTCTAATGTGATAATATTAGTGCAAAGTACGTTTTCAAAAATCCTATTATGTGTTAATGCATTAAACACATTGTGATTTACATTCACTTGATTAGAAAGAAAGTGTTGAAAAAGGAATTTGTAATTGATTATTGTCCTACTAAAGATAAACTAGTGGATCTGTTAACTAAGCCTCTTGGTAGACATAGGTTTGAGGCTCTTAATTAGGTGTAAACATTAATGTTGTCCCAACTATAAGTTTGAGGGGGAGTGTAAAGTATTGTATTAGTTAGCACGCAGTTAAGAGGATTGTACACGTGTAATAAATGTATTGCTAGTCAAGAAGATGTGAAGACTATATATGTATTTTATGTCATATACAGTAATGAAGAAATATACAGAAATAATTTATTTCTCTCATTTTATTTCTTTTCTTTGTTTGAATTATGTATATAATAGATTTTTAGTTTTGTATACCATTTAATTCATACACTCATAAATAAGACTTAAATTTTAAACTTTTAATATGTTTAATGAATTTTATGTTGTTGAATTACAGTTTGTTGTCTCTAATTTGTATGTATTATATTTAATATTTGATAAACTAAAATATTCATTATTAATCCCATCTAAAAATATTTCATAACTATGCCATTGTCTCCGATTAACAACTTTGCTCAAATATGAAACTAGAAAATTCCTTGGGCAATATGGAGAACAAGTTTCATTTTTTTTCTCCATCTTTAATTGAATGTTAAGAAATACGGAAATGCTCTACATTGTACTGAACAAAAATATATTTAAAAAAATCCTATTATTATAGGATAATTATTTAAAATGCCCCTAAGGTTTAGCATATATTCACTTATGTTCTTGAGATTTACATAAAAAACTAGAATGTTTCTAAACTTTATGGTTAATACCATTGATATCCTTAAAACTAGTGGTGTTAACTTTTCTATCCATATTATGTTAATCTTCCTATGACAATGATACCAGTTTGAGGGCTAGCTATTTAATGCTAGTTGTTAAATCTTATAACTTTTAAAAACAATTTAATTTTTTATTTTCTTAATTCCTATAATTATTAAATTGGAGTTTTTGAGTACCAAATTGACAATATGGCTAAAATTTAGTCAATTTGACTTTCTTCTAGGAGATCACACCTAGTTACATGTCCTAAATAGGCTTGGTGTTGTAATTGTAAGTTCATACAACTACATGTTTTTGTACATATAGTGTATCTATAATCTTCCAAGAGATAATAATCATACATAAGGTTAATGAATTCTCTTTTTCCTTCTTCATTTTCTTTTAAGAATACATGTTTTTGATTAAAATAGTCTCTTAATACCTGTTGTGTGTTTTACAACACACAGAAATCGTGCAAGTATACACGGTCACAAGTAATAAAGATTTGTAAGTAGAGTATCGTTCCCACGAGGATTTGTTACTATAGTTTGTTGAGTACTAAAATTGTATCTCTCTAATTTTATCCAAAATAATCGTTGATATGGAAAAAGGTAACAAAAAAAATAAGAGAACTCTAAGATTGCAATTTTTCACCAAACTAATCCACTCCAATCATATTATTTTCTTTGGATTTATATTTTTTAGTACATTTAATTTGTCAACCGAAAACTTCTTTTTTTATTCATACATCTCTTCCGAGCTCCGTACAAACACACCTCGTTAAATTAATTCACTATATCTCTATGAGAATTAAATTCACCAAGATTCATTAAGTTCTAAGTTTTGAAATGGCCACACATACAATTAGGGTATATTCATATCCTTCATCATACATGTCATTCTATTTACGAGAAATATACACAAAAATGTCTTTCTCAAGTTTATTTTTATGCCACAAATTGTTTTGATAAAATTCGTAAATAATCAAAAAGCATTAAGCACAAAGTAGAACGAACAAATCGAACGTCTTATAAATCTATCAAAAATAATTAAAATCAAAACTTCATAAATTTAGATCAAATGCAACCCTAGAAAAATTAAATTACTTCATAAATTTAAAATAAAAATTACAGCAAATGCAGAAAAATTAAAGGAAGAAGAAGGAAAATTAAAACATGAAGAAACGAAAATATTTGGCACACACAGAACACAACAAAAGCCAAAAAATGGCTTCTGCATGTTCTGCCGTCCAAAACTGAGCAACACAGAAATTATACACCAAAAAAAACCTCTTAAACTCTATCATAATATCACCTATTTATAGCTAAAAAAAGTACATCAAAAATATTAAAATATCATACACGCGTTAAAATTTGTATCGAAAATAAAACCCCGACATTCCCTTAAAATCCACGGTCACGCAAAAATCAAAAACTTATTTTAATTCATGCGAGACAAGAGCCGTTTCTGCATTTTTTTTATCCATTGTACGTGCCACGTGTCAACATCTGATTCGCTGAAACAAATAGTGGGACACGTGGCAACATATCATTCGTTGAAGGGAATGGGCGCACGCAGAACTTGTCGCACGGAATCAGGGCGCGCGAAACGTGAGGCAACGGCTGGAACGAGGGCGAGATTCTGCGCTTTTGCATTCACCGATATGTACCACGTGTCCTCTTATGATTCGTTCAAGGGGAAATTGGGACATGTGGAAGACTTTAATTCGCTGGAAGAACGATTGCACGTGGTTCAGCCGCACAGAACAACACCATTTGGCAGACATGCGTCAGACACGTGGGTCCCACCCTGCACGCCGGCCTGCGCGGCAGGTGGGCCCCACTCGGCGTACCGAGCCGCGTGACAACGCAGAGTTCTGAGCCACTCGCTTTGGTCGGGTGTGATTCACACGCGCGAATCTGAGCCGTTGCGTCTTTGATCGGACGGTCCATGTTTGGCGAGTGTGATCTTGTGCGTGGACTTCATCTCTCCTGCGCGAAAATTAAACTTCCATTAATTGTATTTTGACCCACAAATTTAATCCAAATTACATTTTGAACTTTCTTAAATTACAGTTAAGCCCTTTGCTAATTTTAAATTAAATTTTTAAACTTTAAATTATTATAATTAAGCCCAAATTTAATTTAAATTATATTTTCCATTTTTATAAATTTTAATTAAGAAACTATATTTTCTGAAATAAAATTTGTGGACAGAAATATGAAATTAAGTACATTTTCGATACAAATTATTTTATTTTATTAAAAATGTATTTTTAGCACATAAAAGGAAAATATTAATTTATTTAACAAAAATTAACTAAATATTAAAAGAACATACAATTATCATTACTAAAAATGATAAAAATAACTATATAAAATACAGTTATCAATACCCTTGATATAGAATGATTTATTATGCTTGTAACAACTCTAATGTAATCTGTGTAGATGTCCAATAAGGTATTGAACCTTCTAAAGTTTCCAAGATAAGTTTCATAATTCTCATCTTTAAAATAATGATGTAAGGCTAAGAGATAGCCTTTATCAAATCTTTCTCAAAGATTAGATTTTTATTTTCCTTATAATATTGTGTTATTTCTATCTTCATCTTTCTATTTATTACTATTATAACTTGATATAAATAAATATCTAAACATTCAAGATCCTTAATTGACTTAAAAGTTATAATATTATAATTGAACTTAATAGGTCCACCACGATCTTCCCTTATGTTCGTCTCCTCTTGTTACACCGGTTATGTTTCAACTTTGCTCAAAATTTAACACCATCTTAGTAATGGTTAGTTTGCTACATTCATACATTGATGGTGTCCAATTTTGACTTACTAGAAAAGAGTAACTAAACTCAATTTTATTCATAATATAATAATTATTACAAACTTAAGGCCAAGTAAGAGCTTTGAAGGGATTCTTAACCACTCATAATTACTGGGAACATTACTGATTGAGATTTCTAGATATAGGGGATTTTTATGTTAGAGATTGTGTATTTTTCAAAAGTATATGCTCTCTCCTTTTTCTGTGTCCCTTTAAATAAAAATAAGGGTTCCTTTTATAGCATCAGGAATCCCTATTTACAAAATGACCATTACTATTTTATCTTTCCTTTAATAGATCATCTACCTTTTGCTTTAAATATTAGCTAATGTTTTTTTCCTTGTCACATGATGCCGACTAAAGATGTAGGTATATATCTTTATTTTTCCTTGTGGTATTTCTACCAATAGTTCTTCCTCTTTATTCTTTCTTGTTGTTTTCTATCGATAGTCCTTTTGATGACGTTAATAATGACGCATCTTCATCTTCTTGATATTTGGTGCAATAAATGCATCTGTAATCTTTAGTGGTTTTTCTGGTATAGAAGCAAAATACCTTCCTTATTTCTTGACCAATTTTTAGGTTGTTGCTGTTAAAATTTGTATGCAACTATGAGAAATGATGATGACTTTACTAACATTTGACCTCTTAATACATAGAGTTCTTCTGTGTTAAATTCCTTTTTCTAGAAGTACCCTTTGGTTTGGGAACTTTTCTATTTGTGTTGGAAATATTTATCTTGATGAAATGGTAGGGATTGATACATCCTTTGTTATTTCAGTCCATTAATGAACTGAAAAGCCTGAGATAAACATGCTTATTACCTGCTTTAATCTTCTTCCTAAAGTTCTTGATTTCTCTTTTAAATTTTTTGGGAAATGATTTAATTCACTTAAATTAATTTTTGGATATATGTTTTGTATTAGTCCTACATGGAAAGCTTTGTAAACAGATATTGGATTAGCTCCTTACAAAATATTGAATTTACTTCCCATAAGGAATTATTTTTCAATAGTGTGGAACTTCATATCTTCAATGTGTTCTTGGATATATTTTTTTCCAAGTTGTAGAGACTCAACCATTATGATTTGTTGAGGTTTCTATATTGATCATTTTCATCTTCAGTGACTGATGAATTTCTAGGAGATGTTTCCCTGAATAGCACTAAATACCTTATTGTTTTTTATGTCTATGGGAGAGATTATTCTCTAAATAGTATTAAAAGCCTTATTATTTTCCCTAGAGTTCTTAACCTACTTGGTGCTTATGGTTCTTGTTGTAGAGTAATTTCTTACTATCCCTTCTGGATTTATTAGTTTTGGTACTTTGTAATTGGTATAAATACCTTCAGTCTCTATTCTATTGGTGAAGGTTCTATGAGTTATTCCACTAATCCTTAGAATAAATTTACTAGATTCTTCCTAGTTGTTATAAATTCTTGATTTTTGGCCATTATAAACCATATAAGTCTTTTTTTGTTCCACGTTTTCTGCTTCACCAGCCAAATTGAGCTTTCTTGTTTTAGAGATGTTACTCTCTTTTGAAATATTAGGTTCTTCCTTTTCATCTTGAATTTTTTATTTAGAAGTTTTATCTTCTTTAGATTGAATTTTTTAGCATAAAAATAGTTATAGGTATTAATTCTCTAGTAAGAGCATTTGCTAAGTTATTCTTATTTTCTGAGAGATGTTCAACATCAAAATTATAGTGGTTGAACCACTGTTTCCATTTGACTAATCTTCCTTATTTGTAATCATCTGTAATATTAGTTCTTAAGAAATAACCAAAATTCTTGTTATCAGTTCTAACAATGAATTTGGAACTCATAACATATATTACAAATTTCTTAATAGCTAGATATTCTTTTTTATTACTGTGATAATTTAACTCTGAACCTTAGAAAGATCCTGATGTATATCTATAAAGATATTCATCTTTATTATCTACTTTTGCTTTCAAAACTGCTCCCTAATATTCTTCTAAAACATCCGTTTCAATTATCATTTTATCATCTACTCCTAGATGGTATAAAGTTGGTAAACCTTTTACCTTTGCTTTTATTTTCTCCATATATAGAGTATCTTATTTAGTTCATTTCCAGATATAATCTTTTTTCAATTTTGCTTGTAAAGGTTTTTCCATTTTTGCGAGTTTCTTGATATATACTTTAGCATACGTCAAACATCCTAGAAATCTTTATAATTGGTTTTTATCTTTTAATTCACTAGAAAAACCTTAAATGTTATTTAATATATGGGGTTGTAGATTATGGTTTTCATTTTCAATTTCTAACCTTAAATACTTAATCTTTTGTTAGGCAAGTATTCCTTTCTTTTTAGAGAGTACAATGCCTTCTTTTCTGCATTCTTGTAGAATATTAATAATATTCAAATAATGTTTATTTAATTTATTACTGAAAACAAAATATCATCTATATAGATGCAACAAATATTTTGTAATTTTTTAAAGATGTTATTCATATATCTTTGAAAGATACATGAAGCTTGTTTTAATCCAAATAGTATAATAGTCTATTGGAATTTTCCTTGGGGGCAGCTAAATGCCGTTAATTTTTGAGATTATTTATCTAGTCTTATTTTTTCAAAATCCACTTTCTTAATAAAAACTTGAGAAACATTTCTTTCCTTTTATTAATAATAATAATTCTTTTTTCTTTGTAATAAAGTATCAATCATCAATGATTTCTTTATTTAATACTTTGAAGTTTATTATCATTCTCTTTTTCTCTCTTCTTTTTTTAGCTTCTTTTTCAACTAAGAATGCTGGACTAGAGTAAGTTGAATTACTTGGTATTATGACTTTTAGTTCCAAAAGTTTTTGAATTTGTTTTTCAAATTCGAATTTGTTTTTCAAATTCAAATTTGTCTTTTGGAGTATAAATCATTGGTTTTACTCTAATAACCTTGTTAGAGTTTCTTAATTTTATGTTGACAATTGTCTTATATTTATTGATTTTTGGATTCAAAAGATTTTTTGAGCTTACTGGTTTTTAATAATTTTTTGATATATGTTAGAGTTTTATCTTTCTATATTTAATTAAGAAAAGAGTTTTGTTTCTCTTTTATATCTAATGAAATATTTTTTAAATAAAGTTTTTACTATTATATCTCACCATGTATTCGCTTTTTATATTGTTGCATAAACATTGGGTTTGATATAGTTAAAGTTTTTCTTATTTTTGATACATAAATGGTATCACCATCTAATATTGTTAGACTTATTTTGTCTAAATATTGTATAAAATGTTGATATAAGTTTAGAAAATTATTTTCTATTAATAAATATTTTATGTTACCTATTGATATATGGTAGAAATATGAAAAATATTTCCTCCTATTATTATATCTGTATCTTTTAAAACCTTATTAAGATTTATTGTAATATTATTACCAATTTTTACAATTAAATTTTTTGGTGTTTGTTTCCAGTATTTTTCTGAAAACACATATTTACTTACTACACACATACTGGCTCTTGTATCTATATATGCACATAAATGATATCTAACATAACCTTTAAACTTAAGTCCTACCTTTATATAGGTACTATTTGGATTTGAAATACTGTACAAATCATTCATCTTCTGATGAAGAAGAGTACTAATATTCTAAGTGTTCATGTTTTGAGTTAGTTATTTCCTCCTCAATTTCCTCTAATAGATAAATATTGTAAGTATCATCTATATCTGATTTTTTGATTGGTTCAAATTTCATCTTAAAAGTTTCTTATAAGATTTTTGCTTTATGTGAAAATTCATTTTTAAATTCTTTCCTATGTTGAAACCTGATGAGTGCTCAAAAAGCACTAAAATAACCATGATTTTATGCAAATTAATTGATTAAAAATATATATATTTATATGTTTTATCATATATTTATATAAATTTGTCTTTTTCGGAATCACAGGTATTTTTATTGTTTTTCAGGTATTTTGGCTTAAAAACGCAATTTAAAGACTCAAAGAGGAATACTTGAAGCAATACATCACAAATATATTAATAAATAAGTGGGAAAAGGTCAACAAATAAGGAAAAATTGGACAAAATGGGTCGAAAAGGTCAAAAATGTCAAAAGATCGAAATCGCGTACAGCCGCGGCCGTACCAAGACTTATATCATGTTGCGCATGCCGCGTTATCCAGCTGGCCCAGTACGGCACTATTCACGCACGCCGAAAGGCAATGACAGCTACAAGGCCGGCCAGCGTTATCAGCCATCCGCACGCCCAACGTGTTTTCACCCCATTTTTCACGTCAAGAGTTACGTGACGTTATCTGATGTCATTGATGACCTCGGCATTTCCAATACACGCTTTTTAATTTTTAATATTTTTTTTAACATTTTTTTACTCATTTTTTCTCTCCATCCTCACCTATAAATACCCCCCTTCCCTTCACTTCAAATCATACCTTCAAAACCTCCAAATACATTCTTTTCTCTCTTTCTTTCTCTCTTTTCTTAGATTTTTAGTTTTTCTTATGTTTTTTTGGTTTTTAGCTTTTCTTAGTTAATTTTTCTTAGTTTTAGAGTTCTTGCCTTTTTAGGGAAGAACTAGTTCTGTTTTTCTAATATTTTAGCTTTTTGATTCAATAAATGGGATTGCAAATTCCGCTTGGAGTTTTTCCAAAGAACGGGAATAGCGTCGAAGTTCTGTAAGGATTTTATTTTCTTTACGCTTATTTTTATGCTTTATTCTTACATGTTATATTTAATTTGTCTGTGGTTAAATTTAATCAGGTCATGCTTAGTAAACATGATGTAATAATGACGTTGTTATGCTTGCGAAATATTAAATAGGTAAAAATCTCTAAAATGAATTGATTTTATTTTTATTCATGATTTTATATTAAGAATGTTAGAGAGAAATATATTATTTTTCATTACAAACTTAAACCTGAAAATTAGATTTTAAGGTTTAGTTATCCAGTCTGATTTAGAGTAGTGCTCTTTTATTTGATGGTACAATCGCCTGGTAGTTAGAGTGAAGCTCTATTTCAAAAGTTTTTATAAGAATTATTATCTGAAAATGTATTGATGACATGTTTTCGGTAGTGATTTTAAAACTTGAAAGTTAGTACTCGGATAACTAAATTCTTAGGTTTAATTTGGACACCTTGAATAAAGTTTAAATCGTCTAACCCACCAAAGGTGGCATTTAAATGATTCATTTTCAATCTCTTAGAAAAAGGAATTAATTTAATTAACCAAATTAGTTATCAACCCCACCCATAGGTGTTAATTGATTTGTTTAGTTAACAAGGAATATCTAACACCACCAAAGGTGGTATTCATACAAAAAAGGGAGAATCAATAAATATCAATTCATATCTTTAATAACCTAGATAATATGAGCAAGCATAATTAACTTAGTTATTATATCCATAAATACTCCACTATTTATAAAAGATAAAATTTGCATGAATGTTTATTGAATCTATGTTTAATTTTCTGTAATTAGATTAAAAACACAAAAACCCCAAAATATCGTGACATGATGTTTAGGATTTAATTTCGTTTTTAAAAGTTTGAATAATAAATTAAAAACCACATACATTCCTTCCTTAGATCGGCCTTGGGAGTATACTTATCATTTTCTACGAAATGATTCGTGCACTTGCGAGAGTTTTATAAATATAAAACCAAAGTATTGGCAGGATTGGCAATCCCGATTCTGCTCATCAAAACCTGCTTAAGCATTCGTTGGCATAATATCCTTATTCATTACAGATCCAACATTTGTATTTTTTGTTCCCTAAAGAACAATAATTCTTCTTTTCAAGAGGTTTATACCTCTTCTTTTTAAAATATATTTTCCTATAGGTTTTCCTATTAAATCTTCTTTTATATTTTTGAAAATCTTGTTTTCTAAATTTATATTTTTTAAATCTCTTGTATTTTTTATATTTTTTATATTTTTATTTGTAGGGTTTTATGTTACATCCATATTTTTCTTGGCATTTAATAATTATCTAGTTTCAAAGCTTCTATTTTCCCATTAGGGTGTCTAGTATAGTTTTCCTATTTCTCTCATTCCAACTTTATGTTAAGGTCTTATGTAATATTTTAGGTAATTTTTGGAAAAACATTTCCTTATAAGCTATTTATATAGCGGGTGGTAATTTATGGTAATATATTTCATATTCACAAATAAAAAAATCTATGTAACACATGTTAGAAATTTTCATATTTGTTAGATGTCATTTCACTTCATTGGATTTAGTAATAATTCTTCCTTTACCTTCTCTAATAATTTTTTTGTATATTTCATTTATTACTATATCTAAATATTCTATTCCTGTGAGAGAATTCCCTTGCATTAATAAATGTTGTTAATCTGTTAAATTTGAAAACTAAACTTTAACATTTCCTGTCATTTTATGAGCTACTAATACCCTACAAATTGAAAGATTTGTTTGTGTAGTTTGAGAGGTTTGTATGAGTACACTCATACCACTAGCACATTCATGTAAAGATTTTTTACTATTTCTTATAAAATCTAGATCTAAAAGATCAAACTTATAATTATCATGGAGCTTGAATTCTTGTGTGATACTACTTCTAGTTCCCCAATGTAACCCTTCCATTTTTTGTGGTTGTCTTCTTCTATCAGTAGTGTCAAACTCTCCCAACCTTTGCCTATTTCTTTCTTCCTTATGTGGGTTAGATGTTTCTTCTTGGTAAGAAACTGGTTTCATATGACCTTTTGCGATCATAATTCGTGGTTTAGTATCAATCTTACTGATTATTTCCATATCATTTTTCTCTTTGTTTGTACAAAATTTTTCATTATACTGCTCTTTTAATTCTTTATTAGTTAGTGTTAATAAACTAACTAATTTTCGGGGTTCATGAGTGTTTCTTCTAATTCTTTTCTATATTCCATTAAATTGAAATTATATATTTTTCGTTAGATTTTTTCTCATTTTTTCTTCTATCATTTCTAGGAATCAGGGTATTTGATCTCGTAGGGGGTTCTACTTTTAGTCATTTTAATGGATCATATTTATGACCTACAATATCATTATTTCTATATATGTTGTATACATCTTTTCTTAGTTCTGTAAATTTTATGTTTATATCTTGTTGAAGTTTATTATAACCACATTCTTTTATTCTTTTAATAATTATTTTTTTTGTGTTTCTATTATATCTTGTAGGTATTTCGTGTTTGATTTTTGAACTAAATCGATTTCTTCTGTTAAAAGTCTTAAAATTTTCATTAATGTTGCTTGATTTTTTGCTACTCCTATTAGGCTTCCATTTATTTTTAACTGTATATTTTTTAATTTGTCTTTAAATATTATTGTCTTCCTAATATAACATCATGTACTAATACTTTCATTATTTTAACTTCATATTTTAGTTTTTTAATTTTTTCTTTGTTAGAGGTTTCTCCTTCATGGTTTATCTAATAATGTTATTTTTAATTTTTTTCTTCTTTCATTACTATGGATCATTACTAATATAGCATATTTCCTATTTATTATTCAATTATCTAATAATGTTATTTTTATGGGTATTACTATTACTTCCTTGAAACAAGTTTGTAATAATATTTGGATTCCTCCTAGATGAATATATCCAATATTTTCTTTATTCTTTAAGGAAATTTTAGATAGTTTATTCAATATATTTTTTTTGTCAATTAATGATATATTATACATTCATTTTACATCTGTAATATTAATGCTTATTTATTTATTACTTATTCTATAATAAATTATGTATTTTATTGATAATAATTTTCTTAAATATAAAGATGATGGGTCTTTAAATCTATCTCTTTCTTGAATATTTTTTTTAATTTCTTTAAATTTCGTTTTACTTATTATCATTTCATGTAAAAAACATCCTAAGATGTTTTATATTTCCAATTTTATTATTTCTTAATTTTTTATTATTTGTTCTTTCATTTTTAAAAATGTTACTATTTACTTCAGTTAAATATAACTTCTTATACTTAGATGTATTTTTAAGTTTTTTAAAAATTTTAGAAATATTTTTAAAGATAAATAAAAAATTAGAGTTATTTTTTATATTATTTCATTATTATATCTATTATGTATGTATTGTACGGAGCCAGTGTTTGAGCTTTACCTTTTATTGAACAGCTGAATTACTTCCACAGCTTCTCGTTTTGTCTGTTTGTCCTTTCCCGGACACCAGGGGACATAAATATTTGCATAAAAATAAAACAGAAAAGCTCATTTTTTTCCCTTTTTTTTTAAAAAAAAATGAGGTCAAAACACATAGTCGTTAGCACAGAGAAGTTCATCCAATATTAATTTCAAAGCACTAAAAAATTATATGAAATAAAGTCAATGACTAAACCATATTCTTCTTCTAAAAATTGAAAAAATAATAATGAAATATTTATATATGGAATCGGTGCTGGGAAATCCTCCAAATATTATTAGTCAAGACTGTTAATTAAACAGTATAAAAACTACAAATCATCCCTACTCAACAATCATAATTCTTGTTTTTAAATTGTTTATTAAAAAAATACCAATTATCCATAGTGTTGTATTATATATCACCAAACAAGTATTGATAATTATTTTTTTTACCTAAAATCCCTTAATTTTATCAATTAGAGAAATTTAATTTTTTTTGTTATTTATGTAATAATTTAATTTTTTTTAATAAAAAGCGAAAAACACAAAAAAATAATTATATTTTGTTAATTTTATAGCCACTATTGTTAATTAAAAATAATTTATATAATTGATATATCAATTGTAATTAAAAAATAAAATAAATAAATAAATGACACTTGTTATTTGTGGTGTAAGCCACCGTTATTTAATATAATGTTGATGTTACTTTTATTTTTTTATTATTTACAAATTATTTATCATTAAATTTAAAAATGAAAAAATTAATTAAATTACTATCTTATTATATTAAAAATGTATTTCAATATCTAATTATATGTAAGTGAAAAAAATATTAATAAATATTTAATTTTCAATAGATATCTAAATTTCGGATACAACTCAACTTATTTATTACTTTTATTATTATTATTGATTTTCTATGACAAAGGAGAATCCCCCGATGCTTTATTTTTATCATTCACAAAGGAACATATGGATTCAAATAACATCACAATTGTGGTATTTAACATTATTTAAAATTTAAATTTTATAATAATCATTTACGTCCTTAATTTGAGTGGAAAAAAATAAGGTAATTATTTTTGCTTTAATATAATGAATAATAAACAGTGTCAAAATCAGAGGTATGAATATGATGCAAATATTAAGAACCCCACCCTTTGGGCATGCTTTAGGGACATTTAGACAAACTTTTATATTCTAATCAAAAAATTGTTAATTAAGGCAATTAAACCTTTGTGATTATTGACTTTTTCTTTCACACGTACGAATTATTATTTTTCTTTTATTTTATATTACGAATCCCTAAATAACAAATTTTTTTTAATTTTATTTTTATACTTTTTTAACAATTTTTAATATATATTACTTTCATAAATTAAATAAACAATAATAATTATAACTTAATTAAAAAAAATATATATATGCATTTGACTATATTGTTTAATGTGTTTAGGCCTTCTTATATATAAGATGAGCCCACTGATTTTTATCACCATCAAATGGCTACTCGAGGACTTCTCTTGGCTTCTCTTCTTCTTCTCATTTGCTATGCAAATATCTCTAATGGAGCTATTCTGTTTTCTTCTCTTAAAAGGACTCTCATATTCACTGCTTCTCCTAAACCGGGACAAGGTAAACAACCTCTCTTTCTCTCTACTAAATTCCTCTTCACCCTTTCTATTAATAGATCCAAGTAAATGATCCACAAAAGAACATGAACAAATCAACATAATTTTTAACTTTTGCATATTTTCTCATATTAAATTGCGAATCTTTAGTAGATTTCCCATCTGGGTTTACTCAAATTAGTCAACTAATTATCATTCACAATTGATGACTACGAAAAAGTAAGTTCCCATTTTTAGGATTTTGATGAAGTTGAATACAGAAACTAATAGAGATTACAAAATTTATTTCATCATATCATATTTCTTTCTTTCTTGTTTCTTTCATTTTTTTCTTTCAGAAATTCGGGTCAGACAGGTAAATGCTTCCTTTTTTTAAAAACTAAAATTACGTATTTTTAAAGATTTCTAAATTACCGTATATTTTCGTAATGATTTCTTAAGAAATAAAAAATAGTTATCGATCCACCCCACACACACACACATATATATATATATATATAGAAAAACAGGACATGAATAATAAAAATATAGATGAAATGGCTTGAAAATGTTGATATTCTTAGCAACTTTTACTTTTTTGGCAAAATTTCGATCAAATTTGCAGTTTTGAGAGCTGGGGAAGATAAAATTACAGTAACTTGGGGACTAAACCAGACTTTACCAGCTGGGATTGACTCGGACTACAAAACTGTAAAGTTGAAGTTGTGCTACGCGCCGGTTAGCCAAGTAGACCGCCCTTGGAGAAAAACAGAGGGTCACCTCAATAAGGATAAGACCTGTCAGTTCAAAATCGTGGAAAAGCCCTACAGCTCTTCTAACCAAAGCTATGATTGGATAGTGCAGCGCCACGTGCCCTTAGCTACGTACTTTATACGCGCCTATGTTTTCAACTCTGAAGACCATGAGGTGGCTTATAGTCAAACAACCAATACAAACAAAACGACCAATTTGTTTGATGTTCAACCGATATCTGGACGCCACGCGTCACTTGATATTGCCTCAGTTTGCTTCAGTGCTTTTTCTGTTGTGTCCTTGTTTGGGTTCTTTTTTGCTGAGAAGAGGAAGGCAAAGAAAATAGCTCAAAACCAAAGCAACTGAAGCAGAAAATGCTATGATCGTATCTTATTTGGGTTAAAACTTAGAAAGAAATCTGCTTTTGTTTTAGGGTTCCTTTTCTTATATGTGGTTTTGGGATATGAGTACTTGCTAGAGGAATGAATTATAGAAGCTTGGAAAAGTTGTAATTGTTGTATTTTGAATTTAAGATGTTGATAAAATATTGAGGAAAAAAATACGTTTCCATTGTTTAGCTGACATTGTTTGAGTGTGCAAATGTGTAACATGATGTAAAAATTTATTTACTATAAGTTTGTGATAAATCATAAATAATATGTAATATTATTGTTATATTTAAAGAATAATCATGATATAATTATGATGTATAAAAGTGTTACTAAGGTAACAATCCAAGAACTTTAGTTTGAATCTATTGAATTAGAGATTTGTAGAGTGCAGATTTTCAATCACTATAAAATACAAGCATGCTTCAGAGACATGCCAATGACTAAAAAAAACTATAAGTTCAAAATTTAGCATATCGAGTGGCCATAGTTGATGTCTACAGGTGTGCGTTTAAAAGCAACCCCAGTCCATGATCCTCGGAATTGTTCTTTCAGATTGCCATCCCATATCCAGGAAAAGGTTTTATATCAGACAGACATTTATCATGCATCATTGTTCATGTGTTTAAATCAAAATCAAGCCCTAGATGATAAAATTGTTGCATTAGAACAAAAGCTCATGACTGAAAAGAAAACACAAAGGGGATGAGAAGATGGGGAGGTGAGAAATGCTAAGGGGTCATGACAGTCAAACAATAGGTAAAGGTTTTGTACCGTATCTTAATTTTTAACAAAGATACAACTCAATGTCAAGAAATGAACGTAACTTTCTGTATAAAACTTAAAATCACAAACCGTGATTTTTTTAAAAAGAACTTGACATATAGAGTTTTTTAATCATAAATAGAATTGGTAATAATTATTTAAAAAAAATGAGTCAATGATATTAATTAAAATTTGAATAATTTTCTAGTAAAAAGGACAAACTTTTATAGAAAATAAAAAAGACAAACATAATTTTTTTTGAAAATTAGACTTCTAAAACCTTTTAATAATATATGAAATAATTTATAAAAGTTTAATAATTAGTATATTTTATATTTTAAATAAAAATTATTTTTAATATGAATGATCATCGGTAAAATGTGCATAATTTTTTTTTAGAAAATTTGAAATTACAAACAGTAAAATTTATTAAAAATTAGATTTCTAAAGATTTTAAAATTTTTCAATAATATATGAAATGAATCGTGATATTGACTTCCTCTATATACTATAAACCAATCTACAGTAGTGTGGACTCCACATCGTATAAAAAAATTTAGGTTTTATAAATCTTCTTGAGGATGAAAATACATGTCAGTGTTTTCCATCTGGCCAGTCCCAATAAGTATCATCCTATCATCATATACATCGATATATCCAAATGCAACAGTTCCAGGGGGGCACTCGAGCGCAGCTTCTAGAACTCTATGATGTATTCCATTAGAATCAATGGAGTGCCCACCTTTGTGATCATGCCCAGCAAGACAAACCTTAACACAACTATACCTGTGTATCACATTCATTACTTCATCGTAATTCCACAAAAGTGCTTCCTTGGATGATGCACCATGATACAGAGGCAGATGACAACATACTACTACCTTTTGTCTCATCTTGGTTGCTTCCTGAAGGATTCCATCCAACCATTCCATTTGTTGCTTCCCTACAGCTCCATTAAACATAAGGAATCTTCTGTCAAGGCCAGCCATTCCGACTGGACTGTTCTTATCTGAATTTGGATTCTTCTTGGAAAGGAATTGCAGAGCCTCTAATGTTCTGGGGTCATCTTGAGGCCAACCAATGGCACTGGTGTCATATCCATCCAAAACAACGAATCTAAAGTCTGGGGTTGGGGAAAAATCATAATATGCATGGCCATCGGAAGTTGCAATCTTCAGCATTGGAAGTAGCTTGTCACGGGGAAGATTGTATAGGCAATGATTACCAACCATATGATAGACAGGGCCATTAAATCTCTCAAACTCTTCAACCACCTTTCTTACTGTAGTTAGGGACTGATCTTTTGGACAAAATCCATCAACGATATCCCCAAAATTGATGGAAAATTTATGCTTATTGTCATCATTCCATCTTTGGACTGCCCTTTGCAATACAAGAATGCTATGACGGTAATATCTTGGAACGCCAAGGAAAGAGCGACCATCGGGGATATCAGCATGCTGGACATCGGCTATTACACCAAATGAAAAAATGGGTGACTTCTCTCTTGAAGTAGCAAACCCATTTGCAGAGCCCATAAGGTATTTAGCAGGGGAAACTAATAAACTGCATTAATAAAATATGGTCAGATTAGCTGCAGTACATGTCCTTCAGATGCGCACTCAGAAACTATGTTACTTGAATTCTTCATTTTCAATGAAATATTCGTATCCAATCAACATGACACGCTTAGTGTGGATATTCATACACTCCAATTGATGTAAATTTATAGAGAACTTAGAAAAATGGGCGTGTTCGACACACTAGTACATATCTAAAAATTTACAACTCAATATTCTAAAAGAGTCCGAGTAACGTAGCTCAGAAAACTAAATGTCAAGTACTTAATTATCAAAAGTCAATATGGATACTAATAAAATAATAGGCATCAAACACTTTCATCTTATTTTCATCATATCACTGACAAATACTTTTATGAAAGGAATAAAAGTTAACAGCAGGCAATGGCATTCGAAAAACATATAAAGGAGGAAATTTTTGAGTCCAAAGAATGATCTCAAAGCATATACATATCTTGAGATATTTTCACTTCTCACAACGGAATCAAAGTTGAAAAACAATTGGGTAGCACATATACATCCATTATAGTAGATCTGGGCTACTTTTATCAACGTGACCAAGGAGGCAAATAAATGACTCCGCAATATGTTTCCATCAAGAAACTCAATTGAACTATTCAAGTACAAAGGCAAGATTAGAAAAAATTGGTTTGATACCCAAAAACTTTCTTCGCTAGGGGTTTCTCGTTTTCTGGTAAACCTCTTCGTGTTGGCTGCAATCTTGATTCTGCTTCGCTTGATCTCGCCTTTTCTTCTCCATCTGTGCTAACTTCATTGTTGTTCTATTCATCATTTGGATGATCTAGTTTGAATCGAGTTGTAGTACTGTGGCGATTGTGGGTTGTTTAGGGTTTGTCTTCTCTATCCGAAAGTTACTACGCTTTTTGGAAACCGTTTCTCTCTTGAGATTGAGGAGCTTATCAACGAGGAACAGGAGTTGACTAAGCTATCGATTGCTGCTCGAGTTTTGACTGAGCAATATGTCAATCCTGATGTTATATTGAAAGTATTTCAACGTGTGTGGACAAAGAAAAGGGGGATTGAGCTCAAAGCAATGGACCAAACTACTTTTATTTTCTACTTTGAGGAGATGAAAGATCTTCTGTTGTCTCTGCATAGAGCTCCATGGAATTTTAACAATGCACTTGTGGTGGTGAAGAAGGTTGAACCAAGTATATGTCCTTCTCAACTGGCATTTAATTCTTTGCCATTTTGGATTCAAATTCATGATATGCCGCCAAATTGGAGGAAACTAGCTATTATTTTGAAACTTGTTGGAAAAGTGGGAGAGGTGTTAGAACTGGATCAGTCTTGAGTTGAAAATGGATTGGCTAGGTCTATAAGGATCAAGATTTGCTTCGATATCGGGTGTGCTTTGGTTCCTGGAGTTTGAATTCCTCTATCTGATGTTAGGCTGCAAAGTCATGTGGATAGATGTGAGATACAAGCATTTACCTCGGTTTTGTTTTCATTATGACCTGCTTACTCATGATACTAAAGCATGTAATTTAGCAAGTGGATTGAATGTTAGATTTGGTGGAAGAAATGCTAATTTTGGTGATTGGCTGCACTCTGATTTGAATTTGCCGACACCTGACCACATGAAGAGTGTTGCTAGTGCTTTTTCATCTATGGATAATGGACTTAGGTCTAATTCTGCAAGCCTTGGGTCAGTGCAAAGAGAGTGGGGTGCCAATTCTACGTTTCCTGATGGGGGACACAAGGTGCCTATATGTAATGCTGGAGCTATAGATGAAGAGCTCAATGTTACTGTTGGAGAACTTATTCAAGCAAGGAGGGTAAATGCTCGTGGTTGTCATAAGGAGAAAAGTTGGCTGCTGCTGGAAGTGCTAAAAGGGCACATAGAGAATTGCAGGATGTATCCAATGTACGAGGTGATTTTGTTGCTGGAAACAAGCATAAAAGCATGGATTCAAGTGGCCTTTGTGTGGCTCAGCTGTGGATTAGCTTGTTTATGGATTATGGTAGTTGATGTTGTTGTTTTTTGTCTTGTGATATGGTAATGTTGTTTCTAAGTGGTTTTGTTTTTAGTACTTATATGGCTTTGTATTAGCTCAGTTGTTGTTTTCTGTTTTGTGATTCAATTGTTGCTTTGGATTAGTTAGTCTATGTCTATTTTTGCTTTGGTGTTGTCTATAGTTGCAATTGGTGAATTGTGTGGCCAGAGTTTTTTGTTTACGTGTTAGCCCTAATTATGTCTACTCTGAAGTGCTTGCTAGACAGCTAGCATTTTGTGAAGTTTTTAGGGTGGTTGGTTTTGTGTCTCCCCTTAAAATAGCTGGTGCTACTTAGGATAGGGTGAGTTGGTGTGGCTGCTTTGTATCCTCAGCTTCATAGTCTGGGATTTTGTAATTGTTTGATTGAGCTAAATAATATTCTCTCTACTGTTGACTAAAAAAAAATGCAATTGACCTATACTGATACCAGATACAGATATATGGCCATACATAAGACAACAATTATAGGACGCATTCAAATTATAATAAGTCTGCCTTTCCGGGTATGACTTGAAACGAATTGTTTGACAAAATAACGAAATCAATAGAAATATAATTCCATTATATTTTGATGGGAGCTAAGATCTAATTTATTTACTACCAAACTTTCTTCATGTGCAGGTTTAACTGCTTGTAAGTAATTAAGGAATTGTAGCTCTTAGCAGACATGAAAAGAAGAATAATCAAAAAGCCATAGTTAGACTTGAAACTAATGAACGGTTTGTTGGACAAATGTAAAAGCCTTGTTATTGGGTGAATCATTAGCTACCAGGCTTCATAGTTCATACAAAAGCAAAAATTGCACAATAATATACTACAACAGCAGGTCAACAACAGCCTAGAAAATTCCACGTTTCCTCACCAACTAAATCACAGATATAGAAAACTTCTTAAGTTCTTATGATTCACAACCATGTTGAAAACAAACAGCGAACTGTTTGAAACATATAACAAAGAATATAGGGGAAAGGGGCTCACGTAAACTATTAACAGTTTAGCACCTGAACCCAAATACCAACTACATGTTTTCTTAAAATTTTGACGAATCCATTGATGGGTCATTAATCAATCAAAAGATCAACAGAAAATGTATACATTGCACAGTCTGAGCATGGTTCCAGAATTAATAGGTGAACTGCAGCCCTGAGTAAGCTAATTCGATGCAGGTGACAGAGATATTCCAATTAATTTCCATATTTTGAATCGTCAAACAAGAAACGAAAAGAATCTCTTAAATGGACATAAACTATCTCATCAAATCATAAACAAACAAAAGAAGATTTTTTATTTTTATTTTTAAAAGATAGAAAATACCGAAAATAAGAGTTGTTAGAATCTGCTTGAGGCAAACTATCTTAATCTCCTCTCCTTGGCTTTGAGAAAATTGAAAAAGCAAAAATCCTAGCTTGTGGATACAAAAATATTTCCCCAATAAACATGTGAAAGAGAGCGGAAACCCTCTAACCATCAGCGAAATACGACGTGTCGTTGTAGATCGCAATGTGGAATTCTTATTCCAATCGGAATATGGTTTGTGTACGTGTAGCGTGTTTGCGACTATGAGTTTGTTCTTGGGGCACGTCTTTGACGAAACAAATGTAGGAAACTATCAATTTCACGAACAATTTCAAATAAAAGTTTATCATTATTATTAAAATATATGATAACATATTATTTATTTTAATAAAATTTAAAATTATAATATTTTTAAAAAAATACAAATATCTAATAAAAGTTACGTAAAAAAATCTATGTAATTAATGACGAATATATTCTCTATTTTAAATTAAAAAAACTTATTTATTACAATTCATGATAAATCATAAATAATATAGAATATTATTATTGATAAATATATTTGAATCCACGTAATTATATATATATTAAAAAATTATGATATATTTTTGATATATATAATTGTTTATTTTAAACTATTGGAATGTTATTATGTTTCTATCAAAAAGGAAAAAATTTACAAAAATTAACAAATTAATTGAACTCAATTTTAAATCAAAATTATGCTTATTTTTTATAAGTTAGTAGTATAAAGTAGATCTTGAAATTTAGAAAGTAAACACAACAGGGTAGATTATGAGTTTTTAATTTATAAAAGTGAAAAAAAATTGAATCAACTTATATCTAACAAATAAATTTTAATTTTATTGTATATGTATATATTAAGTAATATATTTCATATTTTTATTATTATTTTTTACTTTTTTTTAAATTCTAATTTCTAAAATCATGTTAATGCAGTCAATTTTAATGAATTGAATTTTTTAATTTCTCAAAAGTATGCAATATAAAAAAAATTCTTTTTAGGAGGGGCTACATATATTTTAGAAATTTTTGCTAACATAATTGCATAATGATTTCTTCCCTTATTTGTTATACGTTCCAACAAGTTTAACAACCTTGTTCTTATGCTTCACTCCAATGACTTGGAGTTTGAGGCACACTAATTCTTTTCTAAGTAATTTTAATGTTAAAACAAAAATAAACAATTTTAAATAATACAAATAGATAAAATATATAGTAACAAGATTTCTTTTTAGTTCTAGATTCTCATTTATGAGATAATATTTTGATAAAAATTATAAGTTAAAAACTGTCAAATTATTTTAGATACATTTGTTGTTTCTCAGGTGAGATTGCATAATATGGAAGAGGATGAAAAGGTTGAATTTGCTTGTTATTGTGAGACGCAAGGTGTGAACATTGTATATCATGCATTCAAATTCATGTTTGAATTAAATAGCTCTCTTTCAAGAAACAAATGGTACGATTGCAATGTTCCATATTCCAAAGCATGTTTGAAGTTTCACCTACAGGCACAACATGCAAGCCTACTATTTTTCAATAGCTGGAGTGGAAATAACAAGAGTACTAGGATTAACCATTTATATTTGTTACTGCTCATATCTACAATGTATTGAGTGAAGGAGCTTAAATTAAAATTTGACAATTTAGATGTGTGACATTGCCCCAATCACGGTAAAGGCAATTCTGTAAATGAGATTGTTACTGCCATATTTGGCAACTACAATATAATAGATCTTCATTTCATTCCTATAATTTGTCCCATGTCATGAGCATTGAACTTAGTAACCTTGAGGAGATTTGTGTCAAATATGGCACAACAATGAATAGTTAAGGACAGTCAGTCTTCAAACTCGAATTTGCACTTGCAGAACAGTTTGTCCAAGTGATTGTGACACCAACACCAAAAGAATTCCAGATAAGCTTGCTTCAAGTTGATGACAGTGACCTACTATTACTATGGAGTAGGATCTGATCAACCAACTTCTCAGGTAACTTTTTAGAGGCCTGCAAAGGCAATGGGGGAAAACAAGGTTGAGCCTAAAAACTAAAAGAGATCTTACAGAAAGTGCAAGAGATCAGAAAATAACCTGGAAGTGTCTCATATGCAAGATCGGTTCACACCCAACATCTGCGACCAATTTTCCATTTGGAGTTTGAAACTTAAATCTCTCAGCTTCATATGCAGCAAGGGCATTCATCTCATCAGGAAGAACATGACATACTTTTAAGAGGGAATTGAGAGAATTCATCTGGCAGGTCAGTACAAAACAGAATTAAATGAGAATTTAACTTCTTTAAGCATAACCTGCAAAAACATATAGCATATAGAAGGCAAAATAGCAATAACTATGACACCATGGTACACTAATAGCAAAGAATAAAATAAACCAGTCATTTTTACAACGCAGAGTAAGATGTTAGTACACAAGAGCTATTGGGAATTAAAAAAGCAGATAACTAGAATTAGTAAGACATATATATATAATGCATATATACTGCAACTAAAGTTTCGTTTACATCTCCCAAATACAGTGGCGGATGTGGGACTCAAACTCAAAAGGGGCACCTACCAATAATCAATAATACAAAACTTGCACGAAAAATTTACAAATAAAAAATAAATTAAATATTAAAGCTAAAAATTTGTAAACGAAAACTTTTTGAGCAAAGATCAAATAAAGAGGGGCATGTGCCCCTTATGATTAGCAAGTGCATCCACTCCTGCCCAAATATCTTAATTTCTTTTCACATTTTCTTCTAAATATTGGCTTAAGAGCCCACATGAAGCAAATTCTCTACAAGGCAATTGGTGACTGCATAAGAGTTGTAGCCGCTCAAGCACTCCTACAGATGATTGAATTTCAGGAATATAACTCATAAATAAATCGTTTATAAAAGAGAACAAATTCACTGGCATAAAGAAAGACAGAAGTGACAACAAAGTCAAATTGCCAAAAGAATGTCAGATGTTGATTAAATTTATTCAAGGTCATTCAAAATAACCAATCAACATACTCTAAAAAAACATGTATTTGCTAACCTTCATGTACGGACAGGATGCACAACCACCGTGAATAGAACAACCCTCCCCACTAGTAACTCCGGGTATAACTGGTGGTATAATATCACCCATTTTATTTGACTCTAGGCCAGAGGAACTTGAAGATGTTCTCGTAATTGAGTCAGATGAGACGGGAAACACAATCTCAACATTAACTTTAACACTAGTAGCAGATGACTTAGCTGAACTCAACAAATTACGAACTGCTGCAACAATTGAAGTCACCATTCCAGATTCTGTTCCTAAAACAAATTGGAGATGGTCATTGACATTTCTATCTAGAGCCTCTTGAACCCTCTGTTTTATAAAATCTAGAATGTTTTGGGTAGACCCTACAACTCCCATGCCTCTTCTCTTTGCTTCCATTGCCAAGGCAAACATTTCCCCTGGGACTTCAAAATGCGCCGTTAAAAAAGCATCACAATACATTTCATTTATTTTCTCCACAACTTCATGTCCAAAAAGATGATGTACTACGCATGTTCCATCCTATTACAGAAACAACAAATGCAGCAATGGAACAATAATTAGGAAAAAGTAAAAAAAAAAAAAAAGTTTGAACAAAACAAAGAATTAGTGACAAGCACCTGATAATAGTGAAGTCGAGGTAAAATGGATTTGATTGAATCCCTATTGTGTTCGGGATGTACTTCAGCAATTTCTTCATCGGTCATTTTGGTCATCTGGTGGAGCAATTCTGCAATGTTTGCACCCATGTATGAATCCGGCCCGTACCAAATGTTTAAATCCGGCACCTGGGCAAAGGCCTGCTCAGAAGTGACTAATTAGTCATCATCAAAAAATATAATAAACTAAGCTAGGCATCAATATGATACGATACACTAACTGCAACATATGAATGAGATAAAGTTCATACCTGCAAAATAGTTTGCACAACATTTGAAGAAGTACAGGTTATTGTTGGGACTAGCTCATGAGAAAATGCCTTTGTCTCTAGTGAAGTATTTATGTAGACTACATGTAAAGATGGAATTGAAGTTGAAGCTGCCTCAAGATAACTCATATAAGCAGGGGCAGCGGCAGCATCTGCCAATGAACATCCAATGCGTTCATTTGACATCCTGTACACACCAACCTGCATGTAAATAGCAAGAAAACAAACTTATAAATTGCTCCGCAAGCAAGTACAACACAGAGTACTGGTTATTTCTATAAAGGATGAGGTACACTACATCTAGGATGAGGTACTGGTTATTTCTATAAAGGATGAGGTACACTAAATTCAGTCTATAATAGTAGTCAAAGAAATACCATCTTAGAATAAAAAATCCCAAACCAATAAATCTTTTAAACATCAAACCCTTTTAATTGTGAAGGATTAAATCTGGAATAAAAAATGAATACTTAACAGCGCTTTAAAATATCTTATGGCTACAAGTTACAGAATTTTCATTTCTTAGACTAAACAATAAACAGACAGTACCTACCTCTGCAAATCCAGCTTGATCAAGAATTGCACGCACATTTTCAGACATAAAATCCACACCCAAAACTGTGATAAATTTGCAACCTGCTTTAGCCATCTTAACTGCTGTGTCCGCCATAACCAATGAATCTGATATATAAATGTGAGGCCACTGCTTCTTCGCAGCAGTTAAAACCCCTTGAACTTCAGGGTCCATGTAGAAGTGAGCAACTACACCAATTTTCTTCTCTTTCAGTTCGTTAACAAGTTCTTGAACCTTCAACTCGTCGGGCAACAAATACCTGGCCTGCAATTGAACTAGAAAAAACTTTTAGAATATTTAACAATTAGAAAACTTGGTATAAATCAACGAAATAAAACAAAATTCAAGTAGATATAAATGTTAAAAATTCCAATCGCGGCAAAGTACCAACACCCCCAATTGAAGACCTTAATAGCTTTATTCAAGATAGAAAACTATACTTGCACACAAAAAGGAACTCCGAGATAACTCACATAAACAATGCATAAATTTGTTTTAAAAAACAGAACGCTAACCTGAGCTTCAGCATAGCTACCCTTGGCCTGAATTCCATCGGCGGTAATAACCAAGGAGGGAAATGGATCAAAAGGCACCTTTCCTTCTCGATCAGCCAGCAAAGCTTTAGCTTTTTTCTGCATACTAATCAACACATTATGCCATGTATTCACTCTTGAACGCTGAGCACCAGGCAGACCGATATTGAGGTCCGCCAAATCTTCAGTCTTGACCATCAACACCTCCTCTGGCAAAGCCCCATTAAGAACAGAAATCAAACAAGAGCAAAAGCCTCTGGTAATCTCGGAATCACTGTCCGCTGCAAGTCTCATTCGACCCTCCTCATCCATCTTCACCTCCAACCAAACCTGGGCGGTACAACCCATGACCCGGTTATTGTCTACCCGGGAGGAGTCATTAAAACGCGGTAAAAGACCCGCGTAGTGCAATAACCGCTTAACACGATCGATGGGTTCGGATAACGACCGGAAATCGGCAATTAATTGCTGGAGCTTGCTTGGTACTGACGTATCAGTGATTTGAGAGGGCGAAAGCGTCAAAGCGGAGCAGGAAAACTGAGACCCAATTGGACGGAGACCCGATTTCGACGGGTTTGAATAAGGGGAAGAAGATTGAATGCATTTGAGAGGTTTGAGAGAAATGGGTTTGTTGATATAGAGTTGGAAGAAGGAACGACTGGTATTAGGGTTAGGGTTTGGGGAAATTGAGAAGAAGGTGGAGGATGAAAAAGAAAGAGAAGAAGATGAGGCTCTAAGCGCCATAATTGAAGTGGAATTGAATGGAGAGATCCAAAGATGAGCAGAGAGAGAAAGAGAGGAAGAATAGATAAGCTTAAAGTGCGGATTCTTGAGAAGGGAAAGTACGTGATAGTACGTGACTAGGTGATTGTATGAGATTGAGTCTGAAAGAGTTGCAGTGGTGGTAGAGAGAAAGATGGAGAGAGCAGAGCCTTTTAAAATGGAAACGATAGAGAGAGTAGCCGCCATCCAACCAAACTAGGCGCGCATACATTCCCCTATAAAAAGTGAAAAAGTCCCGAGACTTCGAAGATTCGCCAGGTCCACGGCATATGGTGTTGGTTCCCAACTCCTGATCTTTATCACCGTGAAAATAAAGTTGTGATTTTAATTATTTTATTTTTATAATTATATTTAGATTATTTGTTTTGTAAAAATAAAATATTTTAATTTTTTAAAACAATAAAATATTATTTTATTAATATTTTTTTTGATATAATATAAATTGAATTTAATTGAAATAAAATTATTATTTATTTTAATAATTTAAAAGTGAATTAAAAATAATATAATATTTTTTGGATCAATTATATAAATTTTGTTTTTGTTTTTGAAATTTTTGTATATTTTAGAATATCTTTTTATATTGTAATTTTTGATAGTGTCATATTTTAATTAAAACTACATTTTTATGATATTAAAAATAAAAACTAGACATAATTAAAAAATTATAAGATAAATGATATTGGAAACAAACACAAAAACACTACATTGTCCAATACTACACTTACATCACAACTATTCTTCAAGTAACACATTGGAGGTGTGCTATTTAATTTTTGGTACTGGTCTCAAAAAATAGTAAACATAAAGAGCTCGTTCATGTGATTATGATATATTAGTTTTCTAAAATATGTAACCCTTATTTTTTAAAATATAAAGTCTATAGTTTTTGATCCAAATATGATATTTATAGAGAACGTAATATAGAAAAGTGCTAAAAAATGTATTGAAACATTCCATAAAATATAAAAATTATAAAAGCAAATGAAAAAAATTTACAAAAAATAACATAATGTTCAAATTTAATTTTAAACTATTACAATAAAATAATAATTTATCATATTAAATTTATTTTATTAAATATATTTTATTAATAAAATAATACTTTTCTATTTAAAAGTAACTAAATTTTACTATTTTCATACAGAAAATGTCACAGATGTTACTTGTGAAAGCAAAATGATTAGAATCTTCAAATAAAGCAAACAAAATGACTTATAATAATTAAAAAATAAAGTGTTATCTAACAATGTGGGGATAGTTTCACACTTGATCAAGATATATAGTGATGTTAAATAACAAAGAGAAAATTTATAAAATTTTGACATCTAAGTGGTATTAAGTAGTACAGTTACTAAAAAATATTTTTCAAAAAAAAAAAATATATACATCAATCCATATCTTACAATTTAGTTTAAATAAAATACTACAAACAAATTTAAAATTTTAAAAATAACAAAAACATAGTTTAATATTTTATAAAATAAGCAATCATATTTCTTCAATTATTATTTTATTATAAAAAAATTTCTCAATTTTTTTATTGATTTTTTTGAAATATCTCTCTTGAATTTTTTTGAGACAATGACAAGAAGATGTGTGATTGTTATCGTTAAAATATATATAATTCTTTTTTACTGTTTCATGAAACATGGAGAGAATGTATTTGTAATTTCTATTTAATTAACATGTTTAATGAGTGATTTTACGAATTACTTTATTATCACATTTTTTCAATTTTGGATTTCGTTTTTCATCAACATCAAAATGGAGGTGTCATTCTCTAGTCATGCACAAGAAAACAACTAGGTCGAGACGTTAGTATGTGAACTTCTAAAGGCATTCTATTACTTAAGTTAGTACGTATAACTCTAAGAAAATAAAAAAACTAGAGTCTCCCTCTATGTCCATTAGAAATTAGAAAATGTGTGGAATATGAGTTATGTTTTAATAAGTAAGTAAATTCTTATCCTTTTTATAACATAATGATTATTTTTTCGTATTTATCACTTATTAGATTAATGACTATGTCATCATTTATGTGACAAATATTAATTAGATACATGTTACTAAAATGTGTGCTTTTATTATTTTATCAATCATAAATTTTCATAATACATGTTGATATTTATTTGAGTACTAGCATTACTCATTATAAAAACACTAGTTTTTTTCCTTCTTCATTTGACATTTTAAGGTATTGGAAATTCTTAGATCCACTAGTTATTTTTGTAAGCATTTAATCAATCTATTTTAAAAAAATTGCTACAAGGATATAGCATTACATTTAGGTCCACTAGCTATTGTTTCCATTTGCATTTCAAAAGGAAAATTTAAGCATTAATAATTGTTAAAAAAATGATTATTGAAGTAGTTTTTTAAAAAAACTAAAAAATAAAGAGAAATATACTAAAAAAATGATAATTTGTTTTTATAGTACCATATTTTCAAAATATTTGAATTAAATTAAACATAAAAATAATTATTAAATTTAAATACTCTAATTGTAATAGGTATTTGATGTGCAGGCTATATGTCTCTTTTTCTCCATCTAAATATTAATTCAATTTTATTATTACAAAACAAAATGTGGTCCACTTAGTAACATAATGATAAGATTAGGATATCATAATAATTGATAAAACAATCATTTGTTTAAAATTGAACCAAATATAATATTTTACATGTTTAAGTAATTAAGTTGGTTTTAGTTTTGAAAATTTAAAAACTAAATTGTATAGATTCAATTAAGGTTTTAAAGTTTGTGAAAAATTCGAAGACTCAAGACACAACCAAAATAAGAAGATATTAACTTAGTAGGAATATATTCGAATGTAATTGTGATTATATTCACATTATATGTGCTCACCAAGCACAACAATACAACGTCATAAGTCTACATAAAATTCATACACATGTGATAACATACCTGAGTGACTTAAAGTAACATTCATCAATAAATCATTCATTATATAAAATAAATCATCATCTTATTACTAAAAACAATATTTATTAATATCTCTATTAATTAAAATTTCATATTCAATTGTGTTTAAGTTACTTCAATTGTTATCTTATCTAAAAAAAAGTTAATATTATGTACAAATTTTAAAGTATAATTGTATATATAATTTCAAGAGAAATCATGGAATTATGCCTGCGTTTCTAGATCTACTTAAAAATATTATCCAAGAGTTGGATAAATTAATAAACACGTGGTTCTTTCAAAATTTATCTTGATGTCTAGATTCAGTTAAGTTTGGCTGCTCCAATGGGGTTGATTGAAACTTGGAAGTCTTTGTCCACGTGGATGCACATCAGGAAATAAAACTTATAAATTAAGCATCACCAACTCTAGCTAGTTAGTTTGACCTAAAAAAAAAAAAAACACTCTAGCCAGTTAAAACTTCTCCACATTCGAGACAATATTATAAACATATAACTAAGCCACCACTCCCAGATCAAGAAAACGAAGCCATCAAATAATTTTTAAAAATTTAATTAAAATACTTACAAATAAATATAACTTTAATATTTATCAAAGTTAAACTTAAACTATTTTAATTAATTAAAATTTAATTTAAATGATATTTAATAAGACGGTGCTCATCCTAAAATTACCATTTTATCAATAAAAATACATAAATTGAATATAAATAATATTATTTTTATGAGTATAAATTTTAATAATTTATTTCCAACAAAAAAAAGTTTTAGATGTTAAAAAAAATAATACCATGAAAACTTAAAATCACAAAACATCACTCCAATAATATGAAACGTGTTTGACGTTGAATATTAAAATTATTAAATGATTATATTTTAATTTAAATAAAATTTAATTAAATAATATTTAATATAAAATAATATATTGTATTTTATGTGTGTTGTTTAAGATTTGAATAGTGGATATTTAAAAAGAGCACTACAATCTTATTAAGTGGAGTGTTAAGGTGTCCGTTGGAAAATTAGAATAAGTATTTGAAGGATGAACTAATACATTTTACGTTTGGTCGTAGGATACAACGGTTTTTTGTTCTAACAGGGAACTTGAAAAGGCTTCGATTAAAATAAATGTGTAAATTCATATGTCTGTGGGATATATCTATTCTAAGGCTTAAATATATTTTATGTAATTAATATTTTAGCTTGGTAATAAAAATTCACCCAATGTTTAACTTGTTATAAAAAAACAAATTCTGTTAACATTTATGTATTTTTTGTTAATAGAGTTACTTTTTTAAAACAATGTTTAACCGTTAGTTTTTTTTTTTAACATAAATAACCACAAAGACGTAAATGTTAATGAAACAAAACATTGTGGACATTTTTATAATAATTTAAATATTAAGAGCATTTTTACTATCGATTCAAAACGTTAGGGGCTTATTTTTACTATCGATTCAAAACGTTAGGGGCTTAAATCATATTTAAGTCCTATTTTAAAAGCACAATTTGATTTCAAAAGAAGAAAGATAATACATGGAATTAATAGTATAATCATGATTGTACCATATGTTTATGATGCTTTTTTTTGTCAACACCAAAGGGAGTGTTTTTTCATAAGACTTGCACAGGAAAAAAATTGGGATACAGTTGTAATTCTTTTGAAAAACACTTTGATGCTTAAGTCAGTCTGAGTAGATGTAGAAAATGAATGGGATTAGGTTCTTTGTCAATGTATATGTGAAATTAGAGAATTGTAGAGAATATGATTAAGTTATAATGTGTGACATGAGTGAAGTGAATATATACAAGAGTTTAGATTTATCTAATGTCTAACCTCCTTATTTAGATAGGCTAATTATAGCATAATGATTATCTCTATGTATTTATCACTTATTAGACAATGAGAGATAATCCAGTTAATTATCCCTTAAAGGAATATCTAAGAAATATGTTCATCTGATGACTCAACACCTAATGATTGGTTTGTGAGTCATCCTTATTGATTAGGACCTATCGTACCTTGAAAATGTGGCATGTATTTATTAACACCCAACATCAAATCTTCCAAGCCTCCTGAACTTGGATATATGGACACTGAGATTTGTTTGTAGTTCTACAGATAATGGGGTGTTTTTTCCTTCTACTCATATTGTTGACTCTTTCCCAACTTTTGCGTGCTATTCTTCTTGTATAGTAGATAAAATTTGAAGTTTGCTCGATCTTTAGAACATTTGAGTTGATTTTATGTTGTTATTGGTACTTCCAAATTTTCAACCAAATTTCCAATAAGGGATTTATATCGAGATCAATGTTATCTTTTGAAAAGTTAGTATTCGCCCTCTTTTGAGGGAGATTTGAATTTTAAAATTTGGGCTTGGAGCCCATGTGTTCCCTAGGATCTTTTAACCCCTACATGGTGCTATAAATGAACAAACTTTATCTCATCAATCCTTCTATATATACAAGCCTCCATCCATTCTTTCTTTCTCATATTTCACAAATTCATTCCAAAAATTTTGGAAGCTCATTATGAAGAGATAATGAGTGAAAGAGAGTAGAGCATAAGGTCTTCAAGGTTATGGTAAGTTCTCTTTAAAATTTTCTAATAATTCATTTTTTGCATGCTTAAGTTCATCACGTGTAGAAAATTTAGGTTAATATTGTATGGTCGTTGTGGACACGTGTCAGGGCAAGGATGGATAGATTGGGTCTACATGATGTGATGGCCGAATGGCTCGCCGACAATGGTGTAGTCACCAAGAGTGTGTTTGATAGGGTCTGAGTGATTGGCTTAGTTTGGCATTCCTCTGGTCAATGAGGACCTATCTTACTATAGGTTTCCCAATAGCAAGTCATCCTATAATGATCCATTCGATAGTAGACTATGTAGAGGCCTTCTGTCCAGTGATAGTTAGGTGTGAGTTGCATCGACTAGTGAACCTAGGCCTTCTTATCATCATAATTCTTTTGTTCCTATTTGTAGAGTCTACTTTAGAGTCTAAATAAGGCCGATTGGTTAGTTAATTCTTTCTGAGAATGATGGTTAAGAGAGCAATGGGGACTTAGAGTTCATTCCAAATGGCATTCCTTTATGTGAGTCAAGTCATTTTAGTATTGGAATTTTCATGTGTAAAATATGGTGTCTATAATTTATTTGATATTTTTGTATATTCTTTGTAAGGTTGATTACTAGTTGCTAAAAAAATCATGTAGGAGACATCTTTATATTTGCTTGTTACACATACTCATTCTTGTAGATTACATACAATTTTTATGGTTGCGTTTTTTTTGTTATGGTGTTGTCTCATTGAGGATTGGACATTTTTTTTATATAAAAATTCCTTTCTTTATGGTTTTGGGTGAGATCGTTGAGCTACTCACTGAGTGTTTGGTGATATTTGGAAACATTTATCCTCATTGAGGGTGGTGTTTACCCTTATCAAGGTGGTCAACAAGACCTACAGAAGCTAATATTTGTTTTATATAAATTCAACTCTCTTTTTCTTGATTTCTTAGCCAGAATTTGAGGAGGAACTTCTATTCGATTGGTCCCATAATTCCCAAGTCGTTTCTTGGTCTATTTTCTTTCTAAGTGTTAGATCAAAGAAATAGTATGTCATTTGTAGCATGTAAGACATCAAAGGAAAGTCTCTCTCATATTTTCAAACATTAGGATGAGAGAAAAAATTTGAGATTGAGTGAGGATTTGTTGAGAGATAAAATGCATAGTTTGCTAGTAAAAGCCACATCATTTTGAGGAGTTTCTCTTGAAGTCCATTTTCCATATATTGGTTTAGTGCTACAAGTTCGCAATAGTTTCTATAGGTAAGAAGCCTATATGGTGACAACTTTCAATATTTGTGTACCAAGTGTCAATTAAGTGTTGCCAAGGTGCAACAGTTTTCATAGGCAAGGAGCCTTTGTGTTGATAGCTCTTAGAGTTTGTGTGTTGTGTTTCGTCTTAGTGTTGCAAGGTTACTACAACTTTTATAAGTGAAAATCTTATGTGGTAATTAATCTCAAAGTTAGTGTGACGTGTTTGTTGGGTATTATGATGTCGACATAGTTTCCATAGGTAAGGAACATATGTGTTGATAATGTAATAGTTCATAACTGAGAAGCATATATGTTTGTATGCTAGGAGGTTAATCCATTAGTAATCATATCATGTGGTGATAGAACTTTAGTAATAAGCTAGGATCTATTTGGATCAAGTGTTGTGTTGACAACAAATGGGGACAACTTATGCACATTTGAGTGTGGTGCTCCAACTGGTAGAGGTATAGGCTTATATCTCTAAACTTGTGAACTACTAATTTACATATTATAGTGGATTTCTTGCTATCAAGTGGTTTCCTTAAGCAATATATGGATGTTATCACATAGGAGCTAGATCTTATGCGTGTTTATGTTGTTACATGATATTTTTTGTATGCTCTCTAATATTGTGAGCGTATAGTTATCAATTATCCAATACTCTTACAAATAGAAGGTCTTGAAGTGATTGAAAATCTTTTATAATTTTTATTGTATGTTTTTCTAATTCATTTGTTGTTTGTTTTTTCTCTTATTTAATACATGTTGCTAGCCTATACAACAGTATATGAGGCATATTATCAATAATGAATTCACTATAAATGCTTATTTCTTATCTGCTAGTTGTTTATATGGTGTGTTGGACTAAGTATGTTATTGTTATTTGATGAGCGAAAATTGGCATCGTCGATCCTGTCAATACTTTGGTTTTATATTTATAAAACTCTCGCAAGTGCACGAATCATTTCGTACAAAATGATAAGTATACTCCCAAGGTCGATCTAAGGAAGGAATGTATGTGGTTTTTAATTTATTATTCAAACTTTTAAAAACAAAATTAAATCCTAAACATCCTGTCACAATATTTTGGGTTTTGTGTTTTTAACATAAAAATAAACATAGATTCAATAAATATTTATGCAAATTTTATCATTTAAAATTGTGGAGTATTTATGTATATAATAACTAAGTTAATTATGCTTACTCATATTATTTAGGTTATTAGAGATATGAATTGATATTTATTGATTCTCCCTTTTTTGTATGAATACCACCTTTGGTGGGGTTAGATATTCTTTGTTAACTTAACAAATCAATTAACACCTATGGGTGGGGTTGATAACTAATTTGGTTAATTAAATTAATTTATTTTTCTAAGAGATTGAAAATGAACCATTTAAATGCCACCATTGGTGGGGTTAGACAGTTTAAACTTTATTCAAGGTGTCCAAATTAAACCTAAGAATTTAGTTATCCAAGTACTAACTTTCAAGTTTTAAAACCACTACTGAAAACATGTTGACAATATATTTTCAGATAATAATTCTTATAAAAACTTTTGAAATAGAGCTTCACTCTAACTACCGGGCGATTGTACCAACAAATAAAAGAGAAGATCTAAATCGAATCGATAACTAAACCTTAAAATCTAATTTTTAGATTTAAGTTTGTAATGAAAAATAATATATTTCTCTCTAACATTCTTAATATAAAATCTTGAATAAAAATAAAATCAATTCATTTTAGAGATTTTTACCTATTTAATATTTCGCAAGCATAACAACATTATTATTATATCATTTTTACAAATAGCCAGCACAGTTAAATTTAATCACAGACAAATTAAATATAACATGTAAGAATAAAGCATAAAAAAAATAGCGTAGAGAAAATAAAATCCTTACGTAACTTGGATGCTATTCCCGTTGCTAGAAAATCTCCAAGCGGAATTTGCACTCCCATTTATTGAATCAAAAAGCAAATAAATTACAAAAACATAACTAGTTCTTTCCAAAAAGGGAAGAACACTAAAACTAAGCAAAACTAACTAAGAAAAGCTAAAAACTAAGAAAACTAAGAAAAAACTAAAAAAACTAAGAAATGAGAGAAAGAAAGAGAGAAGAGAGTGTGTTTTGAGGTGTGGTATGAAGTGAAGAGAAGGGGGGTATTTATAGGTGAGAATGGGTAGAAAAAGTGAGTGAAAAAATGTTAAAAAATTGTGAAATTGCGTAGTGCAATTGCTGAGGTCATTGATGACATCAGCATGACGTCATAGGGGCAGCTGCGCGCGAAAATGGGGCGAAATGGGCATCGGTGCGCGCGGAACTTGGACTGGGCGCGCGCGGACATAGGGCGCTGCGTGCGTGGGGCTCGGGGCGGCTGGGCGGCACGGCGGCGCGATTTTCTCATTTTTGACCCATTTTGTCCAATTTTTCCATATTTTTTTACCTTTCCTCATTTATTTATTAATATATCTGTGATGTATTGCTTCCAATATTCTTCTTTGAGTCTTTAAGTTGCATTTTTAAGCCAAAATACCTGAAAAACAATAAAAATACCCGTGATTCCGAAAAAGACAAATTTATATAAATATATGATAAAACATATATATATATATATTTAATCAATTAATGTGCATAAAATCATGGTTATTTTAGTGCTTTTTGAGCACTCATCATTATTGTATACTCCGATATGATATCTGTATAATTCATATTGCTAGGTCTACTTGGTTAAGTTTGAAATATAGCTCGTGAAACAACTACATGGGTTTGCTTATCCATCCCTATTCTATGTCTCAGTTTCCTATTTTAGTAGGACATTTAATTCACTTATGTGCAATTATTCCAATGTAAGGAACTAGAGTTGGTATCAAAGTGGATCACCCTTACTTTGGCTTAATCGCTTGGATTCTTGATTCTAGAGCTATATCAACATGTACACATACTTTTGTATGTTTTTTGTCTTTGTCTCCAGTGGAGTGGGTTGTTGTATATTCTATGAGATTTCTATCTCTGTGCACTTATGTTGTTTGTATCAACCATGTTTTTGTATTCATACATGTTTGTTTCGTGCATCTCTCTCTAAAGGTGTCCATTTTATTACCATATTAATATTATAAGGCTAAATATAGACCATGTGTGATTGTATTGTGATGCTTTCAAGGTGCATGTTCTGTGAAGCACATGATGTATGTTTATTGCATATCTTGTGCTCCTTGTTTCTTTCCATGCATAGTGTGTGTTTGTGTTACTTTTTTACATGCATCTTATTCTTATGCTTTTTGCATGAGCATCATGTAAGGTCAAAGTATTAGGATCTTTCTTTTTGTAGTCTTATCATATAGATTGTATCTTCTCTATCTTATTAGGTTGTTCGTTCTCTTACCTAGTTAGTGTATTGTTTCTTTTTTCAGTTTGTCTCTGCTTATTAGTGTTCATCTTTTACACGATCTTTCTTATATTTTACATTAGATGTCTTTTTGAGAAAATTGATATGTGTTTTTCATCGCTTAAGTTCTTCAGTGTTGTCTCCTTTTTTTTCTGTACTTGTTACTTGTTGTGGTTTTCCATATGTACTTATATATCATATAGATTCTTTACTTATCTTTAGGATACATGTCTTACATTATTCTAACTAGACTAGTATGTTTAGTTGGTACTCATGTTGCTTTGGGTTGTTCACCTTATCTAAGGATGTCTCTTATTTCAGGTATTGTAACCTCAGTCCTCTTCACATTTTAGATGTTTTAATAGTATACCATATTTCTTCTTTCTCTTATGGAGTGATACTTATATTGCTCACTAGTGAGTATGTTTCTATCTCTTTTGACTAGCAATGATGTAAGTGTTATCGATGGTCTTTTTTTAAGCAACAGTGTATGGTTCATACCAATGATCTCTCTTAAGGAAAATTTTTATTTTGGCCTATTATCTCTTTTATGTGGCTTCCTTTATCATTTTACTTGCTTGTCTATTTTTGTATTTTTATGAGATTGATTGTTTTACTTTCTTACAAGCATATATCTCTTTTCTAAGGTTGTGAGTTGTGTTTCACTTAACATGTTTAATATGCTTTCATGTTTCTTTATTATATGTTATTTGCTATGTGTAGATGCATTCATTTAATGAGAGTTGTGAGAGCGTAGGATGCATAACATTGTTATTTGTTGACATGCACACATATAAGGGGAAAGATGTTTGTCAAATGTATGATGTTAGAGGGAGTATTGTGCTTGTTTTGCATCCTTATTTTTGGATTTATCTAGTTTATGAGTTGTTGTTATGCTTTTTTTCATTGGGATTCTTCTCTATTTTCTCTTCACAACTTCATTTTATATGAACTTTGCATAAATAAGACAGTTAGTATGACATGTTATATGCATTATATGCATTGTCTCATTCCAAATGCCATCTTGTGTGCCATCTAACTTTCATACCTTATAGTGCGTTATTGCATATTTCTTGCATGTAGTTGATTGCTTGGTATTGTTGTTAGAATGCACAATACATGTTCTTCTTTGTTAGAATAGGATGTCTTTCCGTGTGTGCATAGTATAGGGTGGGGTTACAAGATTTAATCTCCTCATGTCATTTGGGTAAATAGTTGAGTCATTAGGAGTATATCAACTTAGAAGATAGTTGGACTCATAGTCAACTACTTCTTACAGATTCATTGACATGTATATGCACCATTGGTGCTTGATCACCCATCTTTCCGATACGTCTTATGTACATTATAAAGTCCTTTATATCCTCCCATAGCATGTAGAGATGTAAGGTTCTGTGCAATGTATTGCATTAGATAGATGTTTCTATCTACACATTTCTTGGTTTGTTTATGCATTTAGTATATTATTATTGCCTATTTTTTCTTGGTGTTATTATTTGTTTGTTTTGTATGACTACTAGGGTTGCATGCATTTTTGTGTGAATTCTCTACTACATATGTGTATATGGCGTGTTACATACTTGTGTACGTGATTAGTTTGTCTTCCCTTATAAAAAGGGAAGGGGAAATTGTGTGCACAACTTATGTTTGTGTATTGTATTTATGTGCATGGGGTTGATGAGTGTAGTTTGTAATGTATTTCCATTGCCTTATATGCATCCACTTAGGGGGCGTGTTGTATATGTTTAAGGGGAGTTTGCATCCCCATGTTACATATGGACTGTGTTTGTTTTCATGTTTCATGTTAAGTATGGTTAGACTATCAAAGTTCTCTAATATAAGGGTGGCTTGATAATAGATGTTAGACTATGACTATATTATAAATCTACATGTTTGCTTTTCATGGGTATATGTTCTTTTATGTGTGTAGATAGAGGTGTAACTATAGACATAACATTCGGTTTAAAGCTTAGTTAGGGCTCAATGAATAATATAGACTTGTAGCATGGAGTGGATCATCAATATGGATGTAGCATAATAAGATAAACACATTGAAGTCAGGTGTGTTGTACCATATGTTTGAGGGGGGTTTGCATCTCTATGTTTCATGTGGAATGTGTTTGTTTTCATGTTTTCATGTTGTCATGTTGATTGTGGTTAGACAATCATGGTTCACCAGTGTAGGGATGACTTGATAGGAGATGTTAGACTATGATGTAAGCCTACATATTTGCTTTTCATGGGTATGTGTTATTTCATGTGTATAAATAGAGGTGTAACTATAGATATAACAGGTTTAAAGCCTAGTTGGAGCTCATTGGATGATGCAAACTTGTAGCATGGAGTAGTTCATCAAGATGGTTAGTGGATCATCAACATGAATGTATCACAACAACATGAACATATTAGAGTCAGGCATATTAGGAGTGTCTTAGTTATATGTTAGAGTTCATTCAAGTTCACTTGTGAGAATGAACTCCTTAGGTACATATTGCATGAAGATATTGTGTTTAGATTCCTCACTTAATATATTTGTACAATGTTTTTCCACAGAAAACCAAAAGGGGAGATTGTAAGTCTATCGTTTTATTTTGACATTCCCATATGCAAAACATAATTTTTGTATTTTATTTTATTTTTATGTATGTCCTTGTAAAGTTGATTACTGGTGGCTCAAAATCACTTAAGACATAGTTTTGTTCTTGCATGTTACACACACTCATTCTCTTGGATTATATGTAGTTTGCATGGTTAGGTGTTTATTTGTTGTTGTTTTTTCTTGTTAAGGACTGAGCATTTTTTGGTGTCAAAAATTTCTTTCTTTTTGTTTTTTTGTGTGCTCTCGATGAGCTTAATGAGGTACTCATGAATGGTCGACAATGGCTGGTGGAGGAGGTCAGTAAGCTTTGGCAGCATTTGCCCTCACCAATGCACCATTTACCCTTACTGAGGTGGTTGGTGAGATCTGTAGAGGATGAATTTTTCTATACATTCAACATTCTTTCTTTTGCTTTCTCTGCAAGAATTTAAGTGTGAAGCCTTACTTGTTTATCTCCAAACTTTCTTGATACTTTCTTAGTAGGATTTCCTTCTAAGTGTTGGATTTGAGAAACAATGTGTCATTTGTAGATTGTATGACAACATATAGGAGTCTCTCTTATATTTTCAAATACTAGGATGAAAGAAAAATATAAGATTGAGTAAGGATTTGTTCAAAGATAAAATGCATGGTTGGCTAATAAAGAGCCATATTATTTTGAGGAGTTTATCTTAGAGTCCGTTTATCTAAGAGCCCATTTATCATATGTCAATTGGGTAATATTAGGATACAATAGATTTCATATTTAAGGAGCCTATATAGTGACAACTTTCAATGTTAGTATGCTTTGTGTTAGCACGGTGTTGCAAATTCGCAACAATTTTCATAGTTGAAAAGCCTATGTGTTGATGGCTTTTGGAGTTAATAGGCCATATGTTGGCTGGCTATTTTAGTCGTATCATTTTTCAATGGTAAGGAACCTACATGTCATGTATTGGTTGGGTGTTGCGAGGTTTGCAATAGTTTTCATATGTGATGAATCTATGTGGTGATAACATCATATTCTATAGGTAAGGCACCTATGAGTTTGAATACTAGGAGATTAAGCCATCAATAGATGATCACATCACATGGTGATGGAGCTTCAGGGACAAGCTAGGATATACTTCGATTGAGCTTCGAGGACAAGCTAGGATATACTTTGATTAAGTTTTGTGTTGATAGCAAGTTGAGACAAATTAAACGTAGTTGAGCTTAGTGCTTCAACTGATAAAGGTGTATGCTTATATTTCTTTTGTTGTGAACTGTTGATTTACTTATTATAGTTATTGTTATTTATTTCATATTATTTAATCTAATTTTCATGCTATTAATTGCTTGGCTATCAATTAATCTATAAATGCAATTAGATAGATTCAAAAGAATTATTTGATTACTTTTAATATTTAAATAACATATATGGTGTTTCTAAGTAAATATGTATGATTCATAAGTGTGAGCTTAATGAGTAGTATGTAATTTGATTAGTATGAGAGTATGATTTGTTTATCTACTATATGAAACGTAGTTTAATCAAGAGAGTAATTGCATGCTAGGTTAAATGTAATTGATTTTATGATTGTTATGGCAATTACGTTGATGCAATACTTTTAGTTGTTAGCTTAGTAATTTTTGGCAACTTATTTTTCCATTGTCTAAATAATATTAGTAATATTTAATTGGTATTTAGTTGTAAAGCAAATAAACTCTTTGTGTGATCGATATTTGTATTTAAAATATATTATTGCATGACCCATGCACTTTCATTTAATGTGTCAAGTTTTTGGTGTTGTTGCTTGAGAATTTTAATTACTTTGTGAAGAATATCAATAATAGACGTTATTGTAGTAGTTTGGACCTTTTAATTTTTGTTTAGTGTTTCTATGATATGCCTAAGTTAACATGTGATAATCTTGAACCTTTTGATCGTGAGATAGAAAGTACTCTGACCAGTTATGAAGAGAAAGACTACCTCATTATCAACAAGGAAAATGGTAGAAAATAATGATCAACAGGTAGTTGGAGTCCACACATCTTTAAGGGATTTCAATGTCACATATTTTGATAGAGACCAATCATCTTTTAGTTTATCAAGTATCAATACTAAGAACTTTGAACTCAAGTTATGTGTCATTGCAATGGTATATGCAAATTAGTTTGGAAGACTAGCCACTAGCAATCCTAACTTTCATTTGGCTTCATTTTTGAAAATCTGTGACACCTTTAAGATGAATAGATTTTTTGATGATGCAACAATTTCTACTAATAGGATCTATTACTATTTAGGAGAAACTAGTTTAGAAATATTTTGCTAAGATTTTCCACCTTCATAGATAGCTAAGCTTAGGAATGAAATCACCTATTTTCAACAATTTGATGGTGATCAAACATTTTTATTAATCAATGAACGTTTTAAGAAGCTTTGATCTTCCTACTTGGTTGCAAGTACAATAATTGTACAATGAATTAATGGATAACCAAGGAACATAACAGATGCTGCAACTAAGGATGTTTTAATAAGTAAGACTGGGAAGTAAGCTTTTGCTTTACTTGATGAAATAGTCTCCAACAATTGTCAATGGCCTGTGGACAGACTTAACCTAAAAGAAAATAGTTAGAGTAGTAGATATGGATACTCTTACAATATTACAAGCTAAAACCAATGCTTTATTGTTAGGGTTGTTTAAGAAGGTGGATATTGGGCCAATTGGGGTAAATATGCTGCAAAGCTGTTTATTGTCTGTCAATACTGTAATGGCCCCTATTCTAGTGAAGTGTGTGGAAATGCTTCTAAATTTGTGAATTATTTAACACTCCAAATCAAAAAGGGATCATATATTCTAGTACTTATAATCTAGGTTGGAAAAACCACCCTAATTTTTCATGTAGCAACAATCAATGTGGTAATTAGTTTATTCGCCAACCAAGTTTCTAACAACCACAACAATATCAAGAGAATCAAGAAAAGAAATCTATTCTTGATGATAGTATAAGTTCTTTGACAAGAATGATGGAAGACTCTAGTCAATCTATGAAAACCAAAGTAAATAGTATTAAAACCACTCATGAGGCATCTATTCAAAACTTATAATAGGACAACTAGCTCAAGATATTAGTCAAAGACCTCAAGGTAACCTCCCAAGCGATATAGAAATAAACCCAATGATGGAGGGTAAAGAGCATTGTAAAGCTATAGCCTTAAGAAGTGGGAAAGTATTGGAAGAAAAAAAAGCAATGGAAGGACCCAAACAAGAGGATTAAAAAAAGACAATGATGAAGTCAACCCTTCCAAGAAAGTTAATGCTTATACTCCAACTACACTTTTTCCTCAAAGGTTGCAAAAATAAAGGTAAACAAACAATTTTTAAAATTCTTGTATATCTTCAAAATGTTACACATTAAATACCCTTTATAGATGCACTTAAGCAAATGCCCTTAATTGCCAAGTTCATGAAAGATATTCTCTCAAGAAAAATAAAACTTGGTGATCGTGAAACTATAACCATAATTGAAGGTTGTAGTTTCATTCTTGATAAAAAGCTACCACAAAAATTGATAGATTCAGATAGCTTTGATATCCTTTGCACTATTGGTAATATTCACTTTGGAAATGTACTTTGTGATTTCAGAGCTAGAATAAACCTCATGTCACTTTCAATTTTCAAGAAATTAGAAGTGGGTGAAGCTAAATCCATATATGTGACATTGAAAATAGTATATAGACCAATCAAGAGACCTTTGGGTGTGGTAGAAGATATGTTGGTTAAAGTAGACAAGTTCATTTTTCCAACTAACTTTATTGTACTTGACATGAAGAAGGACAATTGATTGGTGTAAAACTACAAGTGCACAATATCGCAGTTTTATAATAAAGTGATAAGAAGAGTATCGTCCTCACGGATTGGTAACTTATTTTTGACAAATACCAAAATTATATTAATCTTAATTTCATCTAAAGAAGTCACTCAAGTTGTTGTAATTGAAATTTAAAATAACATTAATTTAAAGAAAGATGCACAAAAGAAAATAAAGATATTATTTAAAGATCAAATTAATTGGAAAAAAACTTCTACGAAAATGATTTCACCTAATCCCTTACTATGCTTTACTCATCTAACTAATTTAATTTAATTTTCTCTGTTTGTTAACAATCTCCAAAAATATCCAAAAGACTCTTTCAATAGTCAATTGAAAATAATCTTGTTCATTAATTTACACAAGAGTATACATTTTAATAAAACAAGAAAGTATTAAGACCAATGATTTTTACAACTACATAGATTTATACAAGTCTTTCGATTTCTATATTTACCTATGCCAAAATATTTCAAATATATCCTATAATTCCCTCTTTCGATAGTAAATCACAAGACTAAAATTATCTAATTAATGGCCAATAAATTAGAAGCATTAAACTCAAAATAAATCAAACAAACATGAAGAGAAATAATCCAAATTAACATAGAAAATTAAGAATAGTTTAAAATTAAATTACATCTTTTTTCTAAAATAAAGATAAATTAGTTTATGCTAAAAATGAAATTAAACATAAATAAATTCACTATAATGTTTTGAGAGATATTGAAAGAAAATTTACTCCCAAAAAGAATCTGTTTTCTCCTTAATTTTAAGTCGATAATCTCTCTGTTTTCTCTGTTAGTTTCTGCATTGCTCTTTCCTCTTTTTCTTTTTTATTTATTTTTTGTTCTTGTATTGCCTCTTTCTACCTTTTTTATTTTGTTTTCTTCCCCTATCACCGTCTCTCTTTTTTGTTTTGGTATATATATATATATATTAATAAAACCCTATCCCAATATATATCACTTTCTTTTTTTTCTTCTTTTTTTCAACACACACATATATATATATATATTTAAAAACATCTTAATTTAAATTAAATTTACATAAATCTTCATTTAAATTTATGAGTCCTTAGATATGCTTCTAAAAAAATTGGATCTTCATTACCTTCAAATCTGTAATAAAATTTAAATAATAATAATAAAGTCTAATTCAATAAATAAATAAAATTAGACTAAAGTTAAAGTTGAGAAGTGATAAATTATGTCAAATTGTGCAAGTCATCAAACACCCCCATACTTAAAACTTTGTTTGTCCTCAAATAAAAAGAAAATAAAAGAAAAGACAATTTTAGGCAGTATCAACAAGATCTCATAGAGAACTACCATCACTCACCAAGTCATGATTTGAATTTAGATTTCATCGCTAATAACTTACTCTTTTTGCATCGAAGATAGAAAGAAAATCAATCAAAATTCAGCAATTTGTCAAGTTCTAGTTAAGCATTTACTTCAAGCAAAATTTAGGTCCTTGAATGTGTGTGTGAAATAGTTAATTTAACTCCAAACCACCAACAAATTTAGATAAAAGTAGAACAATTGAAATAAGAAGAATTCTCTCAAAACTTAACCTCATAAGTCCAATTTTCAAAAACCCTTTCCATTAATGTAATCAAATACCAAAATCAGAGATAAAAAAGTCTTCAATCAAGGTTGTAATGACAGGTCATAGGGTGAGGGCTAAGAAAGAAGTGGATATGGAAAATCAAGCAAACTGGGAAAATACTTGGTAGAAAGAAACAATAAAAAGAATATCCATAAAATTCACACGAAAGCTCTTTCTCGACAATATGCTTATACTGATGACAATATTATTGACATACTCAATAAGTGGAGTACTCTTTCTTTTCCTTTTTCTTTTCTTTCTTTGCTTTTTTTCTTCTTGATTTTCAATGAGTGGGGTGCTTTTTACTTTTCTTCTTCTTCTTCTTCTTTTCTTTCTTGCCTTCCACTTTCTTTCTTTCTTCTTTCCTTGATCAAATAAAGCAAACATAATGTGAATTATTTAATTTGAACTAACTTTCTCTTTAAATGCAAATTTCCACTAAAATATTTTCTCAAAATTTAAGGTAAGTTCATGGTTTTTCTGGCTTAGAATGAGAATGGTTTATGTAGTTAAAAGAACAAATATGGCTTATGTAAAATAAGGCTTAAGGGGATTGACTATGGGAATACACCATGCAATGATGGCGTGACAATTAGGTTGGCTGGGAAAGTTTTTTGGTTATAAATAAAAATTGCCTAGATCATTTCTCTAATATTTGGTATCAATTAGGATTTTGCCTTAAGGATCCATCAACAGATTCTAGAGCAAAGCAAGATTAAACTTTTCCTAACCTAGTTAATTCAACTCCTTCTCTTCATAGACAAAATGGAGTAGAGAAAAATTTACTATGTTCTCAATTATTTTCAAGGACAAAGATTTAAATCAAAGTACCTATAAAACACTGACTAACATAATAGCAGATTTTGAAAAAAAATTCTCAAATTCATCCTCACTCACAAATTTCATAGTCATAGCGAATTCAATCATACTCAAATACATGTTTGATAAGAGAATTCAACAACTCAAGACTATAGGAGTTGACACCCCCAAACTTAAACTAAACAATGTCCTCATTGTAATTTAAAAGTGAGAAAGATTGAATAATTGAAAGCAAATTTCCTGGTTTTATGGTGGATCCGTATTAGTTTGTAATTTTTAGCTTTCCATTCTTGCAAAATAAATTTGCATCAAAATCCAAACTATTCAAATAAATAATAATAAAATAAAATAACAAAAGAAATTTTTATGGGGTGCCTCCCATAAGCACTTGTTTTATAGTCTACAGCCAGACTTTTCAATATTCATCAATCAAGATTTTGAAGAGGAATAAATGCACAATTCCTTTCCACTTGTTCTCAATATTTGACCATTAACTCTTAATATATTCCATGCCTTGTCCTTCAAGTCTATTGCTCCAAAAGTATAAACTTTGTTAATTGTATAAGAACTTATCCCTCTTGATCTTAACTTGCTCGGGAAGAGTTTTAGTTGTGAATTGAAAAGCAAAACATGTTGTCTTGGAGCAAACTCACGCCTAAGAATCTATTTGTCATGCCACTTCTTTGTTCATTATTTGTAGATCTTTGCATTTTCATAAGCATCGTTTCGAAACTCATCCATTTCATTCAATTGAAGAAGTTACTTTTCCCCTGCTGCCTTCAAATTAAAATTAAACTTCTTTACAACCCAATAAGCTTTATATTTTAACTCAACAGGGAGATTACATGCTTTTCAAAACACTAAATGATAAGGATACATCCCGATAGTTTTTTTAAAAGATGTACGGTATACCCACAAAGCATCATCAAGCTTCTTTGCCCAATCCTTTCTATTGGTGTTGACCGTCTTCTCAAGGATATTCTTGATTTCTCGATTTGAAATCTCATCTTGGCCATTAGTTTAAGGATGATAGGCAAGTGTTATCTTGTGTTTTACACCATATTTAGAGAGAAGGTTATCGAACAACTTGTTGCAAAAATGGGTCCCTTCATCACTAATAATAGCTCGTGGAGTGCCGAATCTTGTGAATATGTTCTTATGTAGAAATTTGAGCACTACCTTTGCATCATTTTTTGTTGTAGCAATTACCTCCACCCACTTTGACACATAATCAATTGTTAACAAGATATAAACAAAGCCAAAAGAGGGAGGAAAAGGACCCATAAAATCAATTCCCCAAACATCAAATAACTCAACCTCTAAGATATTTTTCAATGGTAGCTCTTGATGCCTTGAAATATTTCCCATACGTTGGCATCGATTAGAAGTCTTCACGAAAGTATAACAATCATAAAAAATAGAGGAAAAAAATGAACCACTTTGAAGTACCTTAGTTGTTGTTCATTTTACCCCAAAATGTCCTTCATATGATGAGGAATGGTAATGATGGAGAGTGGCTTGCATCTACTCTTCAAGAACACATCTTCTAATGATTTGATCGGGGCATCTTTTGAAAAGTAAAGGTTCATCCCAAAAATAATATTTCACATAATGCAAAAACTTCTTACGTTGGTGGTAAGTAAGATCTGGTGGTAATACCCTACAAGCTAAGTAGTTTACAATATCATCATATGAAGGAAGCTTGATCTCACATGCAAACAACTACTCATCAGGGAATGCTTCTTGAATCTCAAAATCTGGTTTCACTTCCTCTTACTTAAATTGAGAGAGATGGTCAGCAACTAAATTTTCACTTCCTTTCTTATCTTGAACTTCCAAATCAAATTCTTGAAGAAGAAGAATCCAATGAATCAGTCTAGGCTTAGCATCCTTTCTGCTAAAAAAATAATGAAGTGTTGCATGATCAGTGGACATTATCACCTTTGTTCCAATGAGGTAAGACCAAAATTTTTCACTAGCAAACACCATATCGAGCATCTCTTTCTCATTTGTTATATAATTCAATTGGGCTTCAGTTATTGTTTGAATTACATAGTATATGACCCTAAATAGTTTGTTTCGCTTTTGTCCTAACACTGCTCCAATTGCAAAGTCACTTGCATCACACATGATTTCAAAAGGTTGACTCTAATTAGGTACAATCATTACTGGTGTTGAAATCAGTTTCTCCTTGATTGCATTAAAGGCTTGCAAACAAACATCATCAAAGTCAAATACAATTTTTTTTTCAAGAAGATTACATAAAGGTTTAGAAAGTTTAGAAAAATCCTTTATAAATCTTCTATAAAATCCCGCATGTCCCAAAAAACTTCTGATTCACTTCACATTCTTTGGAGGTGGTAGTTTTTCTATGGTTGCAATTTTAGCTCGATCAACCTCAATTCCTTTAGATGACACTCTATGTCCAAGCACAATCCCTTCTTGAACCATGAAATTACACTTCTCCCAGTTTAGGACAAGGTTTTTATCTTCACATCTCTACAAAACAAGAGCTAAATTATGCAAACAATGATCAAAAGATGTACCAAAAACTGAAAAGTCATCCATGAAAATTTCCATTATATCTTCCACCATATCAGAAAAAATAGCCATCATGCAACGTTGAAATGTTGCTGGGGCATTGCACAATCCAAAGGGCATCCTTCTAAAAGCAAATGTTCCATATGAACATGTGAATGTAGTTTTATCTTGATTTTTGGGGGCTATGGAAATCTGGTTATACCTCAAATAACCATCTAAGAAGCAATAATAGGGATATCCAGCCAATCGATCTAACATTTGATCAATGAATGGAAGTGTAAAATGATCCTTCCTTATTGCTTTGTTCAACTTGTGGTAATCTATACATACACGCCAACCCGTGACTATTCTTGTAGGAATAAGCTCCTTGTTGTCATTTTTCACTATTGTCATTCCACCTTTTTTTGGTACAACATGCACTGGACTTACCCATGAGCTGTCTAAAATAGCATAAATAATTCTAGCATTGAAGAGCTTCAAAATTTTAGCTCTCACAACTTCCTTATTGCTGGATTTAATCTTCTTTGGGGCTCAATTGATGGTTTGTAAGGTTCCTCCATTAGACACTTGTGCATGCAAATGGATGGACTTATACCTTTTATGTCAGAGATAGTCCATCCAAAGGCTATTCTATGCTCCCTTAACATACATAGTAACTTTTCCTCTTCTTCAAGTGTAAGTGATTTCGCAAAAATCATTGGAAAGGTGTAATTATCACCCAAGAACGTATAGTGAATATGCTCAGGCAATTACTTCAACTCTAAAGTTGTAATTTTCTGCATTTTTTCTGTAGAGATTACAAAATTTGTCTTTGTTACCATTGCCTCTAGCCTCTCTACTTATGTGCTACATGATGTAACCTGCTACAATACTTCCAAGGAAAATACATAGTGGAGAAATTCTTCACTAATAAAAGGTAAATCAAGTTCACAAACAACAGAGTTGTTGAAATCATAAGCATGAGATGAAGTGGTGATACATCGTTCTAGGTGATCAACCGACATATCTTCTTGAAAGGCTTTTACTACACATTGCTCAATGACATCTACCCGAAAGCAAGTGCTTAGATCTTCTAGAAATCTCATAGCTTCATAGATGTTGAATGTAACCTCTTCCTTGTTCACTCTCAATGTTAACTCACCCTTTTGAACATCCATTAAAGCCCTTCCCGTAGCCAAGAATGGTCTGCCAAGAATTAGTGGAATATCTTAGTCTTCATCCATATCTAACAATACAAAATCAGTAGGAAAAATAAATTTATCCACCTTTATGAATACATCTTCTATGATTCCACATGGATACTTGATAGATCAATCTGCTAGTTGCAAATAAATTGTTATTTGTTTCATCTCTCCAAGTCCTAATTTCTTATAAATAGAAAGTGATATAAGATTAATGTTAGCACCAAGATCACATAAAAAAATTCTCAAAAAATGAATTTCCAATAGTGCAAGGTAAAGTGAAACTCCCTGGATCTTTTAATTTTTGAGGCAATTTATTTTGAAGAATGGCACTACATTCTTCAAAAAGCTTCAATGTTTGGAACTCCTCCAACCTTCTCTTCTTGGAAATGATGTCCTTTAGAAATTTGGCATAATTTGGAATTTTTTCCAAAGCATCTACAAAAGGAATATTTATATGAATTTTCTTAAAGATATCCAAAAACTTAGAAAATTGCTTATCTAATTTTTGTTTTTGAAAGTGTTGAGGATAAGGAAGTGGAATAGAGAGAATATGGGGGTTTTCAGGGAATGAAATTGATGGAGGCATGTCAGCCTCTCTTAGTGTCTCATCAACAATCTCCTATTCTTCTACTTTATGATTTCTTTGGCTATTGTTTGGAGCTGTAAGGGTGGACTTAGTTTCATTTGATGGTGAGCTCTCAAATTTTCTTCCACTCCTAAGTGTAATGGCCTTGTATTGTTCCTTTGGATTCACTTCTATATTGCTAGGAAAAGTTCCTCTTGTTTGAGCATTGATGGTTGTGGCTAGTTTCCCAATTTGCACTTCAAGATTTTTCATAGTGGCTCCCATATTGTTAAAATGAGTCTCAATGTTATTCATCCATAAATCATTCTTTTTAAACCTTGCTTTGGTATCCTCAACAAAGGAAATCATGGCATCCTTAAGTGATATCTTCTTCTTGCTTGGTTGACTATCAAACTCTAGAGAATGTTGTAGCACATTGTTTGTTTTTTCATAAGACAAATTTTCATGATATCGAAGCCTTGGATGGTAGTAATTTGGCATAAGATCACCATGATAATTATAGTTTCGATTGTTGATGTATTGAACCTGCTCTTGACTCGATTCATTCATCGGAACTTTCATACTTGAAATTGTAACATATTTTGAATTTTGTGGTATTCTTTGGGTTGTCAAGGCAGATCTCTAATGAGATAGAGAAGCTACTTGAGCTGAAAGGGCAGCAAAAGGCTCTAATTCATGAATCCCAGCAACTTTCTTAGCCATCGATCTTTCAGTTGGCCATTGATAGTTGTTGGAGGCCATTTCTTCCAAAAGAGAAGTAGCACCTTTAGGTGTCTTTGACATCAAAGTTCCACAAGAAGCAATATCAAATATGGTTCTAGTTTGCCCATTTAACCCATTATAGAACATCTGAATTTGTAACCAATATGGTAATCCAAGTTAAGGGCAATGCTGAATCATATCTTTATACCTTTTCCATAATTCATAGAGTGTCTCAAAATCATTTTGTCTAAATTGATCAATCGCACTCCTGAGTTGGCCTATTTTTGTAGGTGGAAAGAATTTAGCAAGAAACTTTTCTGTATGTCCTACCAACTAGTAACGCTTCCCAGTTGTAAAGATTATAGCCAACCTCTAGCCTTTTCCCTCAATGAAAAAGGAAACAATCTTAGTCTAATGGTGTCTTTAGTAACATCATTCATCTTTAGAGTGTCACATATCTCCAAGAACATCGTCAAATGAATATTGGGATAATCAAGTAGGGATCTGCTAAATTGGGCTTGTTGTACCATACTAATCAATGTAGGTTTGAGCTCAAAATTATTGACATTAATGGTTTGGCGTCTTACACCTGAGTAATTGTCATTCACAATTGGCCTTACATAATCCATCAAGGTGCATGGTTGTGCATTCTGTTCTCCTTCAGCCATAGCTAGTACTTTCTTCTTTCTTCGTGATTTAAAGGTTCTTTCAATCTCCGGATCAAAATGAATAATATTTCAAATTCTAACATGGTGCATCCAATGTCAAAAACACACCTAGAGAAAAAAATAAAAATAAATATAAAATATAATATAATTCTAAATTAAGACTATAATTCTAAATTAAGACTAAGATTAGTATGTATCGATATTGGCAAAAATAAGAAAAAATCAATCCGTGGCAATGACACTAAAAACTTTATCGGTACAAAACTACAAGTGCACAATATCGTAGTTTTATAATAAAGTGATAAAAAGAGTATCGTCCTCAAGGATTGGTAACTTATTTTTGACAAATACCAAAATTATATTAATATTAATTTTATCTAAAGAAGTCACTCAGGTTTTTGTAATTGAAATTTAAAATAAAATTAATTTAAAGAAAGATGTACAAAAGAAAATAAAGATATTATTCAAAGATCAAATTAATTGGAAAAGAATTTCTAGGAAATCAATTTCACCTAATCCATTACTATGCTTTACTAATCTAGATAATTTAATTTAATTCTCTCTGTTTGTTACCAATCTCCAAAAATATCCAAAGGCCTCTATCGATAGTCAATTGGAAATAATTTTGTTCATTAATTTACACAAGAATATGCAATTTAATAAAGCAAGAAAGCATTGAGAGCAATAATTTTTAAAACTATATAGGTTATACAAATCTTTCGATCTCTATATTTACCTATGTCAAAATATTCCAAAACTATCCTATAATTCTTTCTTTCGATAGTAAATCACAAGACTAAAATCATGTAATTAATGGGCAATAAATTAGAAGCATTAAACTCAGAATAAATCAAACAAACATGAAAAGAAATAATTCAATTTAACATCGAAAATCAAGCATAATTTAGAATTAAATTACATTTTTTCCTAGAATAAAGATAAATTAGTTCATACTAAAAATTAAATTAAACATAAATGAATTTGCTTTTGCCTTAATTTTGTGTCGCAAATCTCTCTCCTTTCTCTGTTCATTACTGTATTGCTCTTTTCTCTTTTTTTCTTTCTATTCCTTGCTGCGTTGTCGTTGTTTCCTTTTTATTTATTTTTTGTTCCTGTATTGCCTCATTCTACCTTTTTTATTTTGTTTTCTTCCCCTGTGGCTGTCTCTATTTTTTCTGTTATATATATTAATAAAACCCTATCTGAATATATATCCTTTTCTGTTTCTTTTTTTTCACAAATTATGCAAGCTATCAACAATGACATCACTATTATCCTTGGTCATTCATCCTTAGCAACTAGAAGTGCTCTCATTGATGTCCAAAAGGGTGAGCTAGTCATAAGGATGCAAGATGAAAAGGTAACATTTAATGTTTAAAAAGTAATAAAATTTCTTGATAATGATGGTGTTAATTATTGTTTTAGCATATATTTTATTGATTAATTAGCTAATAATGTGCATGTAAACATGTATACTAGTGATCCTTTAGAATTTATGCAAGTTAATTCTTTTAATACACTTGATGAAGTTTATGACACTCACTTTAGTACACGCATTCACAATGAGAAATCTTTAAGTGCTGAAACACATGGCTCGACTGATTAAGACCCTTTGGTAGATTGATTGAGCAATAATAAAAATTCACAAGAACACATACTTGAGTTTCCAACACATGAAGCTATACTTAATGAAATTGATTCACATACTGATTATATGAGTTATTTTAGAATTGAAAATGAAAAATCTTTGATGCAAATTAACATAGTTGATTGCGTAAAGTTTTTGAAGGCTGGTCCTCATATGTGTGTTTCTGATGTTGTTATAGAGTGTCTTTCCATCCATAAAGGAACCACCCATGCTTGATCTTAAACCACTACCTATCCATCTACACTATGCATTTTTAGGTGAAGGAGAAACACTTCTAGTTATTATCCTATCTAGCTTGAATCAAGAAGAAGAAGCAAAGTTGTTGGGTATATTGAGGTAATTTCAGAAAGCTATATCAGTTGGTCCATTGCAGACATCAAAAGCATAAGCTCATTGATTTTCATATGAAAAGTCTTGCTAGAAGAAGATACTAAGCCCACTAGATATTCTCAACATGGTTTAAACCTAATCATGAAGGAGGTTGTAAAGAAAAAAATGGTCAAGTGGTTGGATACAAGAATAACCTATCCAATCTCTGATAGTGAATAAGTGAGCCCATCTTAGTGTGTACCAAAGAAGGGAGGAATGATAGTGGTAGAAAATGAATCAAATGAATTGATACCTAATAGAACTATTATGGGTTGGAAATTATGTACAAATTTTCGCAAAGTGAGTAAAGCATCTCAAAAGCATCATTTTCCTCTACCATTCATGCACCAAATGCTATAAATGTTGGCAGGGCATTATTTCTTTTGTCTTCTTGATAAGTACTTTGCTTGCAATCAAATAGTTGTAGCACCCAAAGACTAAGAGAAACCCATTTTTACATACCCTTGTGGAACCTTTGCTTTTAAGAGAATGCCTTTTGGTCTTTGCAACCCCTCTGTTACATTACAATGTTGTATGATGGCCTTTTCTCAACTATGGTAGAGAAACATCTTGAAATATTTATGGATCACTTCTCAATCTTTGGTGATATCTTTGGTAAATTCCTAAACCATCTATCCCTATTACTAATGAGATGTGAAAAAACTAGCCTAGTTTTAACTTGGGAAAAGTGTAACTTCATGGTGTATGAAGGTATTATTTTTGGCCATAAGGTATCTTCAAAAGGTATCGAGTTAGATCAAGCAACGATTGAACTAATTGAGAAAATTTCACCTCTAATTAGTGTAAAAGAAGTTAGAAGTTTTACTCATCATGTGGATTCCTACCAATGGTTCATTATAGATTTCTCAAAAATCTCCAAACCTCTATGCAATTTATAATGGAGCAAACCATTCAAATTAATGTGTAATGCTAGTGATTTTTATATTAGAGCTGTTTTGAGGCAGTGAAAAGACATAGTACTCCATGTTTTTTATTATGCTAGCAAGACTTTGGATGATGTACAAATGAACCATGCCATTATGAAAAAAGAACTTATATGAATTGTCTTTGCTTTCAAAAAAATTAGAGCCAACTTAGTGGGAACTAAATTAGTCGTCTACATTAATCATTCCATTATCAACATCTTATGATAAAGAAAGATGGTTACAACTTTTGCAAGAATTTGATATAGAGATCTAGGGTAAAAAAGAAATTGAAAATTTAGTGGTAGATCACCTCTTAAGGTTAGAAAAAAGAAGCCAAAGTTGGGAATAATGAAGCTATTGAAGACTATTTTCCATATGAAATTTTTTTATCTATAGGATAGGTAGAGTCCCATGGTTTGCAGGCAGATCCAATCGCATAATTAGTGACAAAATCATTCCTCAAGGATTAACGTGGAAATAAAAGAAGAAATTATTTCATGATACAAAATCATAATTTTGAGATGATCCTTACATATTCAAAGAAGGCAGTGATGATATATTTAGAATATGTTTCCTTTGTAAGGAGGTTGAAATTGTTCATCACTACCACATCTCAGAGTATGAAGGTCATTTGGGAGCACAAGGACAACATCTAATGTACTTCAATCATGTTTCTATTGGCCTACTATTTTTAAAGATGCTCTCTTGTATGTTAAAATGTGTTATAAGTTCCAAAGAATTGATAACATCTCTAAAATAGATGAAATATCATTAAACAATATTCTTCAGGTTGAATTATTTGATGTATGAGGCATTGACTTCATTGGTCCATTTCTACCATCCTTTGGTAAATAATATGTATAAGTGGTCGTAGATTATGTCTCTATGTGGGTAAAAGTCGAAACTAGTTCTACATGTCATGCCAAGGTTTTTCTAAAATTTCAAAATATTTTTACTGGACTTGGAATTCCTAGGATAATTATTAGTGATGAAGGTATAATAGGTGCTCAAAAGAACTTAATATATCATGATTTTATGCATGTTAAGTGATTATGTAGATTTGTATTTTCTTATTTTACTACTGATTTATACAAATCTATCTTTTGAGAATAATAGATATTTTTTATTATTTTTTGGGTATTTTTTGTAGTTAAAATGATTCAACTTGAATAATTATGCTTAAATAACCCATTCCAACTTAGAAGATTAAAAAAACATTTGTAAATCATTGCATATGTTTTAAACTTGGAAAAATAAAATACAAGAAATATTAGACTTCCAAGTGATGCAGATTGAAATGCATAGTAGCATGAATTTATAGTGAGCCATGGGGTGAGAAAAAAGGAAAAAACCAAATGTCCTAGATATGATGTGGGTCGTGGCATGAAAAACATTGTGTATCATGACGCAAGTTTAATGGATCATATCCCAAATCGTGTACATGATGTGTGTCTCACAGTGTGAAATAGTTGCATGCCACAACCCCAAGTTAAATTTTTCACATTTTTCTACTTTCTTCACCATATAAATAGGACCCCATTTTATTGTAAAAATCATATCCTAAAATCCTAAAGCTCTCTTAGTCTCTAATTTCTTTGTTTCTTTTAATCTTTTTTTTTCTTTTATTGGTTCAAAGTTCTTCTCTCATTTGAGAATTGAAAAAAATTTAATTTATGTAATAGTTTCAGCTTCAATTTAATAAATAGCACAATAAATTTCTTTGGAGATTTTCTGGAACATCAATAATTCTAAAAGAATTCTATTGAGGTATACTTAAATGTATTTTTTAGATTATCCCCGAGCGTTGTTTTACATGCTTTATATTTAATTTATTGTTCATTTATTAAACTATACATGTGTGACTATAAATAATATGCGATATTAGTAATGTTATTATGCTTATGAAATATTAAAATGGATTAAACATTTTTATAAAATGAATTAAGTTTTTTTATCATTAAGACTAAAACCGCAGTTTATTAAAGAAAAATATATTAACTCAATATTTTTTAAAATAAACAAAGGAGTAAGTTTTAATATTTAAATTATCAAAATATGATTTATATTAATACTCACCTATATTAGTCAATTATAATCTAAATCTATTTTGAGATATGCTCTATTTCAAATATTTTTATAAGAATTATTATAAAAGATATATTGATGACATATCTTTTATATTAGTTTTAAAATCTGAAGGTTAGTTCTAGATACTTAAGTCATAAACCTAACTTAGGCATATTGCTAAAAGTTTAAATTCTCGGCCCAACCAAAGGTGAAAAATTAAATTGTTTAGGAATTTCTTAGAAAAGAAGCATAATTTATTATAGTTTAAATTGTTGACTCGACCAAAGGTGGCAAGTTAAAGTTTAATTCCCAAAGAAAATGATCATTGCCTTCAGATATTGTATTACATATAAGAAAGAATTAATAATCTTAATTCATATATTTAATAACCTACTTAATATTGAACAAACATGATTAACTAACTAATATATTCCATAAATTCTCTATTGCATGATAAATATATAATTGCTTAAATATTTATTGAATTTATCTTTATTTTTATGTCCGTAGTTTAGATACTCAATCAAAAATAATCATGACATGATTTTTAGGTTTTTAATTTCATTTTTAAGAATTTGTTGAATAATTTAAAATCTATGCTATTTCTCTTTAGACTAACATTGAAAGTATACTTATCATTTTCTATAAGTGATTCATGCACTTGCGAGCTATTTTGTAAATCATACAAAATTTATATGTAATAACTTTTGTGCATAAAGGTACTCACTTTTGCAACAAATATTTTAGTTCACTACTAACCAAATTCGGAGTGAAGCTTAAAATATCTACCCACTACTATCCCTAAACAAGTGGCAAAGTAGAACTCTCAAATAGAGAAGTTAAAAAATATTGAAAAAAATGGTTAGTACCACTAGAAAGGATTGAGCAATAAGGTTAGATGATGCCTTATAATCATACCAAACTACATTTAAAAGATCCATTAGCATAACATTTTATATGTTGATATTTGGAAAGGTTTGCTACCTATAAATAGAATTGGAGCATAAAGCCTATTGGACTTTAAAAAACTTGAATACATCGTTGTAAGCGAGAATAGAATGTATTAATTGGATGAAATTGATAAGCTATGATTACTTCCCTATAAAAATGTTAAATTATAAAAGTAAATGGAAAAATATTGGCATGTCAAACAAATTTCAAATCGACATTTTGAGTTGGGATTAAAGTTGTTTTTAGGAAAGGTTAAAAGTAGATGGTTAGGACTGTTTGTCATCACTGGGGTGTCAACCCATGAAGCCATTGAGCTTGAAAATAATAAGAAATAAATATTTATAGTCTATGGGAACTTACTGAACAACTCCTATGGAGGTCCCCTAGCAAAAGATGTAGCATCGATGACATTAGGGGATGCACCTTAGAAACTTATGGATTCATCTAGCTAAGAACATTAAATGTGGCACTTTTTGGGAGGAAACCAAATATTTTTATTACTTATGTTTTTATTGTTTTGTAGGGAAAAAAGACTAGAGGGTAGTGGCATAATACTTGGAAAAGCATTGGTGATCATGTATATTGTGTTATTGTCAAATATGTTTTCTTTACCTTTCATTACTTTTCTTTACTATTTGCATACTCATGAAATTGTCCAACTTAAGTTTGGGGAAGTGAACTTCGTTTTCATCCTTAGTTATTAGTTTATCATCTTTATTTTAGTTAGTATGTTATTTATTTTGTTGTTTTTCAGTTTTTAGGATGTTATATTTTTAGTTATGAGAAGAAATTGATGAATATGTTGAAATCAAATGCATGTATGTTTAATATAAGATACAAACTAAATGATAGAATTGGTTATCTTGACTATGATAAGAAATCTAACATATAACTATTGAGATAATTACACTAACCATACAGTATGCTTGTTAGTTTTTAATTGAAATAATTTATTATATATGCACAATGCATATATTTGTGTGCTTATTAGGATAACACTTGGTGTGAGTAATGGTATATGATATTGGTATTCCATATTCTAAAATATGTTTGATCATCCCTTCAGGTGAATTCCAAGATTGTATTTAGTTTGAGAAGTGATTTAAACCTTACTTAAATCTATTGAATCTTTCAAGCTAACCATTGAATACATACATACATACATATATATATATGAACCTAATCTAATCTCATTTAAGCCTAACCCAAATGTATAACCTTTACTCTAACACCTTTAGCTGGTAAGTATGTGAAATTGTATGAATGTTAAAGAGTTGAAATGTGATGGATCTAAAAAAATAAAAAATAAAAATAAAAGTAAACTTTCAATACCATCAACCCCATAAAAATAAAATAAGTAAACTTTAAAATAAGTTTGGGGGTGTTTAGTTGAAAAAAGTAAAAGAAAGAAAAATATAAATCACAAAGGATGCATTAAGTTGTTAAAGAAAAGCCCAATTGCATGATAATGAAAAATAATCAAAGGCATGGATTTGATCCTAATTATGCCTATGTATCTAATCCCTGATGAGTGCTCAAAAAGCACTAAAATAACCATGATTTTATGCACTTTAATTGATTAAAAATATATATTTTTATATGTTTTATCATATATTTATATAAATTTGTCTTTTTCGGAATCACGGGTATTTTTATTGTTTTTCAGGAATTTTGGCCTAAAAGCATAATGTAAAGACTCAAAGAAGAATACTTGAAGCAATACATCACAAATAAATTGATAAATAAGTGGAAAAAGGTCAACAAACATGGAAAAAATTGGACAAAATGGGTCGAAAAGGTCAAAAATGTCAAAAAAGGCAGCGGAAAAACGCGCGGCCTTGACCAGCGGCCTTGACGCGTAGCGTCCAGGCAGCGGCGCCAGCGCGCGTTGATACTGCTTCGCGTGCGCTGCAGCCTTGCCGAACGCTATTCCGCAGCCATTGCCATGTGACTCAGCCAGCTGACGGTAGCATGACGCGTTTTTGACCCATTTTTCCACGTCGCGGCCGCTGGCGTCATCTTGGCGTCATTGATGATTCCCTCGGTCGGTCAAAACACGTTTTTATTTTTTAATATTTTTTTAACATTTTTTTAATCATTTTTCTCTCCATCGTCACTATAAATACCCCGGCTTCCATTCACTTCAAAACGCACCTCAAAACCTCCCTTCTCTCGTCTTTCTTTCTCTCGTTTCTTAGTTTGTGAGTTTTCTTTAGTTTCTTTCTTAGTTTCTAAGCTTTTCTTAGTTTTTCTCTTAGTTTTTAGTTCAATTGTCTTAGGTTTAGAGTTCATTTCTCTTTTTGAGAGGAACTTGTAATGTTTTGTAATAATTTAGATTTTGATTCAATAAATGGAAGTCTGAAATTCGCTTGGAGGTTTTTCTAGCTTAACGGGAATAAGCGTCGAAGTTCTGTAAGGATTTTATTTTCTTCTGATTATTTTTATGCTTTATTCTTACATGTTATATTTAATTTATGCGTGATTAAATTTAAGCGTGCTAATTGTTTATAATCATGATATTATAATAACGTTGTTATGCTTAGAAATATTAAATAGGTGAAAATTTCTAAAATGAATTGATTTTATTTTTATTCAAGATTTTATATTAAGGATGTTAGAGAGAAATATATTATTTTTCATTACAAACTTAAATCTGAAAGTTGACTTTAAGGTTTAGTTATCGGTCCCAATTTAGAGTAGTGCTTTCTTTTATTTGTTGGTACAATCGCGTTAGTTAGAGGTGAAGCTACATTTCAAAAGTTTTTATAAGAATTATTATGTGGAAATGTATTGACAACATGTTTTCAATAGTGATTTTAAAACTTGAAAGTTAGTACTCGGATAACTAAATTCTTAAGTTTAATTTGGACACCTTGAATAAAGTTTAAAGCTGTCTAACCCTTAGCAGGTGGCATTTTAAATGGTTCATTTTTCAATCTCTTAGAAAAAGGAATTAATTTAATTAACCAAATTAGTTATCAACCCACATAGGTGTTAATTGATTTGTTTAGTTAACAAGAGTATCTAACCCGCCAAAGGTGGTATTACATTAAAAGAGAGAATCAATAAAATATCAATTTATATCTTTAATAACCTAGATAATATGAGCAAGCATAATTAACTTAGTTATTATATCCATAAATACTCCACTAATATAAATGATAAAATTTGCATGAATATTTATTGAATCTGTATTTACATTTATTTATTCAATTTGTATCTATGTTTATTCTTTTTAGATTATATTTAATTAATCTGTATATATGTTTATTTTATGTTATTAGATTAGGAACACAAAAACCAAAACTATCGTGACAGGATGTTTAGGATTTAATTTCGTTTTTAAAAGTTGGATAATAAATTAAAAACCACATACATTCCTTCCTTAGATCGACCTTGGGAGTATACTTATCATTTTCTACGAAATGATTCGTGCACTTGCGAGAGTTTTACAAATATTAAAACCAAAGTATTTGCGAGAATTGGCAATGCCGGTTTTCGTTCATCAATCCCACCTAAGCTTAATTGTACAAACTTTGAAGATTGTTTAATCTCTAACTACATGCATAATCTACATTAGTGTTGAAGTATATGTAAGGTAGACTTATGAAACATGCTAAGACTATAATCTAATGGCATGATCATATAAGTCTATCTCTTGAATGCATTAAATAACATCATTTCCAAGTGAAACAAATGAGTTATTCCATTAAAAACCATGTAAACCCTTTGTAGTAATGTAATGTTGATTGATAGGTATGTCACCGTTCATTACAGGATTGTACAATCTTTGAGAGAAATAGTTTTTGTCGACAATTCATATATTATAGGAGAAATTTTTATGAATATGCTACCCACATTATGCTAGTTCAATTATTTAGTTTAGCTATAGCTTTGCTTGGGGACAAGCAAAGAGACAAGTTTAAGGGGTGTGCAAACTCTACAAAAATAGCATTACTTAACCACTTCAAGCTAGTTATTTGATAAGTTAGGACTACTCGATCAATCTAGCTTCGATTGACTTTGATCAAAGAGCTATAACTAGAAAATATAGATCAAAGGGCTTGATAGATTAATTCACAGTTTGATATATTAAGAAAGGACTCGATCGATTGAGGAGTCAAGACAAAAAGCTAATAAATGGAAAGCATTTTTAGATCAATCCAAAAATGAGTTAACTAATCAAGATAGGTTTCATCGATCGAGCATTATTGGGTTGAACAATGACATACTTAAATCAATCAATCAAACAGAGCAAAAATTGACAGATGAACTATGTTATTAATTTGAGGCATTGGATCAAAGTTAATATGAATCCTAAACTAATTAGGCCAGCTTTTTTCCTACTTAAACACTATTAAGAGGCCATAATTGAGACAACAAAACATATAGTTATAAAAATACAAAAATTAAAAGAAATTTATTTAGAGTAAAGATCAAAAGAAAAGTACTGAAAGTAGAGAAAAAAAACTACACATCAAAGTAAGTAGAGCAAGGAGATTGAAGAGAAAGCCAGTACAAGTCAAGAGATTGATTGTATTTTATTTATTTCTTCATATTTTGTTAATTTTCATGATCTTTTATATTTAAATTATGAATTTAATTAAGATTTGTAAAAGGCAGATTTTATTATTTAGAGGTCTTATAAACCCAATTTTTCTACTATGTGAATTAATTCTTTTAAACTGTTTGTGATTGTTATTTATTTCATATTATTTAATCTAATTTTTGTGCTATTATTTGTTTGGCCATTAATTAATCTATAGAAACACTTAGATAAATTTGAGAGAATCATTTAATTACTTATCATGATTAAATAATATTCATAGTGTTTCTAAGAAGAGATGTATGATTCACATATATGAGATTAATAATTGTGAGCTTAATAAGTAGTATGTAACTTTGTTGGCATGAAAATGTGATCTATCATCTACTATATGGTATGTAGTTTACTTGATAGATGAATTGTGTGCAAGATCATATGCAATTGATTTTAGCCATTCGCATGTGTAGAAAATTAGGAGATTAAGGTTCCTAAATATTTCTTTGATAGTTATTTCCTAGTTTATTCAAAAACAAAATAGTTATTATTTTAGTAATTTTCTGCACCTTATTTTTTTACTATCCAAATAGTATTGGTAATATTCAATTGGTACTCGGTGCAAAGTAATCAAAGTCTTTATGAGATCGATATCCGTACTTAAAATATATTAATTACTTGTATGACCTATGCACTCATGGTTAGCATATTAGATGTATTGGTATATACATATATGTATTGATTATTTGAGATGATTAAGACTACATATTGTTCATGGCTTAGTAGGATCCTAATTGCTATGTTTGATGTTAAATATTAGTCTTAACAATTTTATTAGTCCTTAATTAAATTTTGAATAGATATACACATAGATCGTAAAACTTTTAAAACTTTATACATAGGTTCTTAAACTTTAAAACTTCACATGTCTTAGCTCGATAACTAACATATAGATTAATGATTTGAAATCTTAGGATCTATATGGTATGTTCTAAAAGTTTGAGGACAAATCATGTGATTTAAAAGTTTAAGTATCTAAGTATGAATTTATAAAAGATTGGGGATTAAATCGTATATTTTAAAAGGTTAAGTATCTATGTATTAATCTAATTAAAGTTTGAAATAAATTATATAAATTAGGAAAAAATGTCTTTGGGGTCCATTTACTTTGGTTAAAAGTAGTGTTTACTCCTCTAAGTTAATAAATATATTCATTAGTCATTTTATTTCTGAAAAAGTAGTCACATAAGGATATTTAGTAGTATTGGTTAATATGTTGTTATTAAACTTTTTAAAAGTAAATAACTTTCATAAATAATGAGATTTGAAGAGGTATTTTTATCATTTCACCATTGAATTTATGGAAGGAAAATTTTGATTCCTTTCCTCGATTCTTCTATCTTTGTTCACTCAAACACCTATTTTGACTACTCAAAACCCTCAAACAACCATCCCCATTCCATAACCCATTTTGATTGCTAGAGGAGAAACAATGCACAAAATCCTAAAAGATGAAATAGGGAATTGAAGACTTATGTCAAGCATTCACTACAGAGGGAATCGAATATCACTAGTTTACAGTAAAATTCTTTCTTATATATTATAATCATGTCTTTTGGTGGACTTCAAGTGCATATATGTGGTCATTTTTGAATGAAAAGAATACAATCTATTTTTTTTTGTTTTTGTGATAATGATAGTGTATTATGGTCCCCATGTTTGAACTCTATTTTTTATTGGATTTAACTTTTGTAAGTGGTTCATATTTATCAATATGTGGTTCTTTTTATAGTAGTAATTGTTGTTATTTTTTGTCTCTATGTGTTGAGTGAAAGGCCTTTTATAGTTTTATGATTTTGTTGGGAAAGTTGTTTAGTTAGAGGGTGTTATTTTAATACTTTTTTTAAAATTTAAGTGGTCCGTGAACAACATAAATGACAATTTATCTCAATTTATTTTAAAATAAAGAATATATTTCAATTTCTTGTGTTAGTCAATTCCATAATGAATTGAAGATATAGTTATGATAGAGCAATGTGCACTACATAATTTTATTTGTTTCTTACAAAGGCTATGTCAAGTGTGCCATTTATTTTGTTTTGGGAATGTTTGCTTGTAAATGTTGTTCCTCTCATTATAAATGATAATGTCCTTTTATACTATTTTAAATATCGTTCTTATTTTCTTGTAATTAAGTATAATAATTAGGGCTTTAGTCGACTAATATTTGTTATAACATGTTTTTTTAGAACTGGGGAACATTAACTTGGAGATTAACATAGATAAAGAAATGTTGCTAAAGACATAGATGTTGGAGAGGATAATGCATATGAGGTGGATAAATTGATTAAGGTCGTAGACATATGGTTTATATTTTAAGAAGATTCAACTAAATAAGGCCACCATTAAACTAAGTATTGGGATGGTTTTTGAAGATGTGATTATGAGATCAGCCATTAAACAATATGCATTGAGACATGGTATATATATTAAGTTCAAGAGGAAGGATATAGTTAAAATTGATGTATCTTATAACAATGAGAATTATAAGTGAAAGTTATTTTCTGGAAAATAATTTGGAACTTTAGTGTTTATTATTTACAAAAGTCATAGTAACGAGTTTCACATATATAGAAGGAATTATGGGTTGAAAAATCAAACTAGTAGCACATTTATAGCTAAGAACATGTTAGAATTATTTGTGAATGAACCAAAGGCAAAACTCAAAAGAATTTAAAATGTAGTTAGAGAAAAGTTTAATCTTGAAATCATTGAATATGTTGTGAAAAGGCAAAGACTAAAGCTAAGGAATTAATACATGAAAAGTACAAATACCAATATCCTACATTGTTTTGATATGGTAAGCAGCTTAAGATAACCAACCCAAGAACTATAATTATACTAAAAAATTGTTGTAAGATTTAAGAGATTTTATGTTTGTTTTGGTCCAATTAAGGAAGGATGGAAAAGTGGTTGCCGAATATTTATAGGACTAGATAGATGTCATTTGAAAAAGCATAATGTAGGAATCCTTCTATGTTTTATGGTCGTTAATGTTAAAAATGGAATATACATTTAGCCTATGCTATTGTTGAAACTGAGTCAAAGAAGACATGGAAATTATCAAAGCACACTCTTGCACTATTATAAGTGATCAAATGAAGGGAATCACGTCAGTAGTAAGTTCAATGGTATCCAATTTACAGCATAGAATATGCATATGGCATAAGCATAAAACTATATATGCAAAGCAAGCCAAAGGAGATAAATTGAGTTATTACATTTTGAGGGCCAGCAAAAGCTATAACAATACCTGAATTAATTAGACTCAAATCAATGAAAGCTCATAAATAGTTGTCTGCAAAACCATTTGAGTCATGGAAAAAGTCTCATTATAGGTTATATTTTAGGCCTTATGTTTTATTTTTATGCTTTAATATTTCCTTCAAAATTGTATGTAATGCTTATTTTAATTTGTATGTCATTTACATTTTGTAGGACTACATCCATTTATGACAATCAACTAAATAACTTATGTGAGTCTTTCAACTCAGAGTAATTATATTTAAGTGATAGATTTCATGCCAAGAGGGATGGGTTGTTAAGATGGAGGTAAGCAATTTCCAAGAGAATTATGGACATGGTCACTAAGAACATTAACTTGTCTATTACTTGTATTGCTAGGCACAGTAGTGGTTATTTGTATGAAATTCAATTTGTCTTCAATAAGAAAATGAGTATAGACTTATTAAATAGGAAGTGCACTTATAGGGAGTGGGACCTTATTGGTATAGCATGTATATGTGGCATAAGAAATGTTCATACTATACAAGAGGATCCAATAAAATATGTTGATTCAGTTTACAAAAAACAAGCATTTGAAGATCAATATAGGTAATTTTTAAGTACTTAGATTTCACTTACATTTAAAGTTTTATATGTATTATGGTGAATACTAACCATTCGTTATTGTTGGTTTTTGTTTTCAAAGCCTCATTATTAATCTTATACCTAGCGGGCATTTCTTGCCTACATTAATTGTAGCTTAAATACTCAATCCACCTCTATACAAGAGAAGTAGAAGATCCAAAAATGCTAAGAACAAGTCATCTTTTGAGAACTTAATTAAGAAAAAAATTGCACCTTTAAACATTCAAGATGGTATATTAAGATAGTCTTAAAGGTTAAGGAAAGTATTGAGGATAACATGTGAGCACCGTAAAGAAGTTGGTCATAGATAAATCCTCAACCATACATCATCTTCAATAACATTTACAACTAAGCCACTACAAAAAACAATAAAGCATATGGTAATCTTCAACTTCTTCCTCAATTGTACAATCTTCACTTCCCGTGTATTGATTCTATTTAGAAGTCCTAAAATAAGTTCATTATATCCACAATCAATAGGTGGATCAATATATGAAAAATATGAGCAACCATGATTTTCACCTTTGGTACTCTTCCAAAGTTTTCACTGAAAAACACCCAACAAAATAGCTTACTAATAATGGCATATAAACTTTATAGAAAATTATAAAAAAAAAATGACATAATTGTAATACTTTGACAATTTCTTAGGTATAGGCCTCTATTTACTAATGGCATAACTCATTAAACCCAAAACATTCATGAATAATCAAGATCTCATGAAGAGAGTGTCTCGAAATTAATTTTTTCAAATAAGAGAACATCATATGTCACTACAACAAAACTATTCTATTTTGCCACATATTTTTTTCTAGTTAATTAAAAACCGATGAAAACAAAGAAAATACCAGTTTATGAAAACTGACTCAAAATATTTCACAAATTCTTTAGAAGACTTACCTTTTTTAAAAAAAATCATAAGTTCTTATAAACTGACCTTTTCTTATAAACCTAGTTCACTGGTTTGGCAAAACTAGCACATTTTAGTACACAAATTCATTGATTATATTGACTCCACCCATCTTGTTTAATTATTTCATTGGTTCTATTGAACTATCCCATCTTGTTTAATACAATTCTTCGATTCTATTAAACCATACCATTTTTGTTTAAAATATTTCACCAATTCTATGGAACCGGTCCATTTTATTTAAAATATTTTACAAGTTCTTTAAAATTGACCTATTTCTTTAAAACATTTCACTATTTCTCTTAATCTAACCCATTTTCATTAAATAAGAACATGCCCATTTCTTTAAAACTACGTGTACAATACCTTGATCGGTATCTCTTGATCATTATCGTCCCCCTCCCCTCTCAGCTTGCTTAACCTAGTTTCTATGATCGAGCAGTCTCTAGTCATGAAGCGATGAATGTAGGTGACACACCACTATAGCACTGATTGATAACCATCTCTTTCTTGCACAAGAAGACTTATTTTACATGGTAGCAACGATAGTGATGAACGAAAACCGGCATCGCCGATTCTGCCAATACTTTGGTTTTATATTTATAAAACTCTCGCAAGTGCACGAATCATTTCGTAGAAAATGATAAGTATACTCCCAAGGTCGATATAAGGAAGGAATGTATGTGGTTTTTAATTTATTATTCAAACTTTTAAAAATGAAATTAAATCCTAAACATCCTGTCACGATATTTTGGGTTTTGTGTTTTTAATCTACTAACATAAAAATAAACATAGATTCAATAAATATTTATGCAAATTTTATCATTTATAATAGTGGAGTATTTATGGATATAATAACTAAGTTAATTATGCTTATTCATATTATCTAGGTTATTAAAGATATGAATTGATATTTATTGATTCTCCCTTTTTTGTATGAATACCACCTTTGGTGGGGTTAGATATTCTTTGTTAACTAAACAAATCAATTAACACCTATGGGTGGGGTTAATAACTAATTTGGTTAATTAAATTAATTCCTTTTTCTAAGAGATTGAAAACGAACCATTTAAATGCCACCTTTGGTGGGGTTAGACAGTTTAAACTTTATTCAAGGTGTCCAAATTAAACCTAAGAATTTAATTATCCGAGTACTAACTTTCAAGTTTTAAAACCACTACTGAAAACATGTTGTCAATACATTTTCAGATAATAATTCTTATAAAAACTTTTGAAATAGAGCTTCACTCTAACTACCTAGGCGATTGTACCAACAAATAAAAGAGCACTACTCTAAATCGAATAGGATAACTAAACCTTAAAATCTAATTTTCGATTTAAGTTTGTAATGAAAAATAATATATTTCTCTCTTACATTGTTAATAAAAAATCTTGAATAAAAATAAAATCAATTCATTTTAGAGATTTTTACCTATTTAATATTTCGCAAGCATAACAACGTTATTATTATATCATTTTTACAAATAGCCAACACAGTTAAATTTAATCACGGACAAATTAAAAATATAACATGTAAGAATAAAGCATAAAAAATAGCGCAAAGAAAATAAAATCTTTACAAGATTGATGCCATTCCCGTTGCTAGAAAACCTCCAAACGGAATTTGCACTCCCATTTATTGAATCAAAAAGCTAATAAATTACAAAAACATAACTAGTTCTTCCCAAAAAGGGAAGAACTCTAAAACTAAGAGAAACTAGCTAAAACAAAAGAAAAACAAAAAAAAACTAAAAACTAAGAAATGGAGAGAAAGAAAGAAGAGAGAAGTGTGTTTTTAGGTGTGTTTTGAAGTGAAGGGAAGGGGGGTATTTATAGGTGAGGATGGAGAGAAAAAATGAGTAAAATTTTTTTAAAAAAAATGTTAAAAAATGTAAAACGCATAATGGAAATGCTGAGGTCATTAATGACGTCAGCATGACGTCATGGGGGCGGCTGCACGTGAAAAATCGGGCGAAAAGGCGTTGGGTGCGCGGGGGTTATCGCTGCCTACGTGAGCGATGCCAGTAAGTGCGCTTGTAGCGGTGACAATGCGCGATTTCCGTCTTTTTGACATTTTTGACCTTTTCGACCCATTTTGTCCAATTTTTCCATATTTGTTGACCTTTTCCCATTTATTTATTAATATATTTGTGATGTATTGCTTCCAGTATTCCTTTTTGAGTCTTTAAGTGACGTTTTTAAGCGAAAATACCTAAAAAACAATAAAAATACCCGTGATTCCGAAAAAGACAAATTTATATAAATATATGATAAAACATATAAATATATATATTTTTAATCAATTAATGTGCATAAAATCATGGTAATTTTAGTGCTTTTGAGCACTCATCACAACCCCCAACCAGCTTCTTGCTAGTCCCTTAGCAAGAGAAGCGATAAAAACTAAAAATTAAACTATCCTAAATCACTTCCATGGATTGACACGGTTGCATTTAGCCTATGCAACAAGCCTTTAAACCCCTAGGTTGTCCTAGTGGACGAGTTTGAGTCTCGTGAGGGTTTTCAGTAATGATACCCACAAACATTGAACTAAATGTAAAAATAAAAACAATCAAATGAAAAACTAAAATTACAACAAAATCAAAAATTAATTTAAGAATAAAAGAAAACAACATATCACAAAAATGTCTCATACTTTTTTAATCTCTTTTAAGATCATAATTAAAATCTCAAGCATAAGTTATTTTAATCTCTTTAAACAATCATGATTTATTATAATAATTAGTCGAAAATCATTTTCATATTTCATGTCAAAAATGTATCAATTTAATTTCACCCAATTCCAGTGTCATGAATAAGAATTTGCTTCGACTCTATTCCTCACAAGTCAATACTCTCAAAACACTGAATCCTATGGGTTCAAATACTCAGACTAATTTATATGCGAAAGAGTTGATGTATAGAAATGAAGAGAGTACAATGACTTTTTAGGGAATTATTTCCTATATCTTTCTTTTGTAATTAACTTGTACTCACAACTTTGTAGGCAATGTGGGTTATAGTATGTAGATTATACTATATATTCTTTATCTCTCTATTTTTTTTTCTAAAGATATTTCTCAATATATGTATTTTAGAGAGTCAACCCATGTACAGATTGTACATTTTTTTTTGGATTTTGGTGAGTGGTTAATTTTGTGGCTTTTCTGTTTGATCTTGGTTTAGGTAACCCCAGATATGTCTTTTTTTTTGTAGCAGTCATGCATGAACGAGATATAAGCATATACTATCAATTTCTACTTAAATCATTTAATCTAAGCAAAAATAATAAAAAATATATGATACTATATTAAGATGAGAAAAAAATTCATACATTCAATGCTAATACCTATAGAGATCATCTAAAAATTTGAAGAAATAAGAAATGTGTTTGGAGTATAAAAAATTTATATTTCACTCTGAATAAAGGAAATTAGGCTCAAATTATATCTCACAAAGGTAGTCTCCACTAAAAAAAATTCATAAACACCGATTTTGGGTTTAATATAATTTCTACATCTTATCAAGAAATACTAGTTATGACAAAAACTAACTAATTATCAAAAAATAATTACAAAATATTTCATGATATGTTTTCAAAAATTAATCTAACAGTACAAAAGACTTAACTATTTACTTAAATTTGATTTAAAGAAATGATAAATTTTTGTGAGAATTTTTTTTTTCAAAAATTACTAAATCACACAAAATAGAAATAAAACCAAACACACAAAAAATGAAAAAGTATATTTTTTATTTTTTTTATTTTTAAATTGTTAAAACTTTTTTTTTTAATTAAGCATGGTAACTTTTCACCACCCCCAACCTAGAACTTACATTGTCCTCAATATAACAACTGTAAATTAAAGATAAAGAGAAAAGAGAAGAAAGATTACCTATTTCCTGAGAATGTGCAAGTAGTAATGGAAAATGCATGTGCATCAATCATATTCATTATTGAAGTGTATAAAGACAAATCGCTGTGAACTTCTAACATCTCAACAAATATTTTTAGTTTTAACAATTTAAAAATTATTCACATGTAATTAAAATGAAATAATTAAGTAAATAAAAGAAATAAAAGAAAATTACCTAAAATGATGGGTTTCCTCCCATCCAGCGCTTAGTTTAACGTCTTAGCAAGACGTAACTTGGGGATTGCATTTTAAGTAAACTCAATGTCCCCTCATCATTGAGTCAATCAAACCTTCAGGTAAGACAAGGTTGTCTACATATACTTTTTCAGTCATGCCCTATTGATTTTCAAATTTCTTTTTGTACTTAAAACTAGAGGCATACTTTGACGGTTTTAGATAACCAACATCTAGGTGCAAATCAAATAATTAAGTCATTAAAACACAATTGTACCTAGATCAAACAAAGCAACTAACTCCTTAGATTGTAATTAAAACTTTAAAGTTTTGGAGATAGTTCAGAAATTTTTGTTTTTTTTTGTTTTTGTTTTTAAGAAAAAAAATAACATAATCAAGATAACCAAGAGTGCTCCCAGGAAAGAATGGTGGTGCAAAAGCTCCTTAAAAACCATCCTCTTAGAAACAACGTTCCCAGGAAAGACTAGTGGCACAAAGGCTTCCAAGAACTAGTCTCTGCATTTAACTCCCAGAGATCTTTACTTATCATGTTATTAAGTTAAGTTAAATAAAAATTTAAGTTAATGAAAATCTAAGTTAATTAAGTTTAAAGAAAAGTTTAATTAAGTTAAGTGAATTAAAAAATCTAAGTTAATTAAATTAAGTTAAAAAAAAATCTAAGTTAATTAAGTTAGTAAACAAAAAAAAATTAATTAAGTGAAGTAAAAAATCTAAGTTAATTAAGTTAAGTGAAAAAAAAGTTAATTAAGTTAAATGAAAAAAATCTAAGTTAATTAAGTTAAGTGAAGTAAAAAAAAATTAAGTTAATTAAGTTAAGGAAAATTTAAGTAAAAACCTAAGTTAATGTTAAAAGCAATCTAAGTTAATTAAGTTAGTAAAAAAAACTAAGTTAAATAAGTTAAATAAAAATCAAGAAGAAAAAAAATAGCAAAAAAAAAGAAAAATAATAAAATAATAAAATAAAATAAAATTGAAAAAGGTAAAAGAAAATAAAAATAAAATAAAATTATGATTTAAAATAAATAAAAAAATAGTAAAAATTAAACTCAAAAAATTAAAATTTTGGTTTATTTATTTATTTATTTATTTATTTTGTCATTATTTTTTTTAATTTATTTTTTTATTTTTTATTTGTTTTATTTTTTTAACTTAAAATTTTTGAAATGTTTTTTTTTTAATTTTTTTTTAATACTCATTAACGGTAAAACTTTTTTTTTAATTCAAATTTTAAATTTCTAAATTATTTTATTATTCATGCTATAATTTTTATTTAAATTTTTTATATTTTTTATATTTTATATTTTTTATATTTTTTATTTTTTATTTATTTATTTTTATTTATTTTTATTTATTTATTTTATTTTATTTTATTTATTTTATTTATTTTATTTATTTTATTTTTTATTTTTTTTTTCGAAATTTTTCAAATTCCAAAATTATTTTACTATTAACACTATATTTATTAAACAATTTAAAATTAGAATTTTTTTATTTTTATTTTTAAATTGTTAAATTTTTTTTTTAACTATTTATGAATGGTAACTTTATTTTACTATTTACAATATAATTTTTTTTTTGAATTTGTTTTTTTTTAACTTAAAATTTGTGAATTTTTTTTTTACTATTTATTAACGGTAAAAACTTTTTACTTCAAATTTCAAATTTCTAAATTATTGTAATATTTATGTTACAAATTTTATTTTTAATTTTTTTAATTTTTTAATTTTTTTAATTTTTTATTATTATTTCTTATGGAATTTGAAATTTGATTAAATGTTTTATTTTTTTTTGTTTTTTTACAAAAACAAAAAAAGAAATCACAATTATTTATAGCACAAAAATATTTTTAAAATTTTGATAAATATATTAAAAATACTATTCCTTCCCGGCAACGGCGCCAAAAACTTGATGAGCAAAATCGGGATTGCCAAAAACTTTGATGCCATCCCCGCAACGGAGTCATCCAAGAATCCGCCAAAAACATGATGGCGAAACCCAAGATCGCAGCGAATCATTTAAGTAGAAAATGATAAGTATACTCCCAAGGTCGATCTAAGGAAGGAATGTATGTGGTTTTTAATTTATTATTCAAACTTTTAAAAATGAAATTAAATCCGAAAATCCTGTCACGATATTTTGGGGTTTTTGTGTTTTTAATCTAATTACAGAAAATTAAACATAGATTCAATAAACATTCATGCAAATTTTATCTTTTATAAATAGTGGAGTATTTATGGATATAATAACTAAGTTAATTATGCTTGCTCGTATTATTTAGGTTATTAAAGATATGAATTGATATTTATTGATTCTCCCTTTTTTGTATGAATACCACCTTTGGTGGGGTTAGATATTCTTTGTTAACTAAACAAATCAATTAACACCTATGGGTGGGGTTAATAACTAATTTAGTTAATTAAATTAATTCCTTTTTCTAAGAGATTGAAAATTAACCATTTAAATGCCACCTTTGGTGTGGTTAGACAGTTTAAACTTTATTCAAGGTATCCAAATTAAACCTAAGAATTTAATTATCCGAGTACTAACTTCCAAGTTTTAAAACTACTACTGAAAACATGTTGTCAATACATTTTCAGATAATAATTCTTATAAAAACTTTTGAAATAGAGCTTCACTCTAACTACCGGGCGATTGTACCAACAAATAAAAAGAAACCTACTCTAAATCGACCAGGATAACTAAACCTTAAAATCTAATTTTCAGATTTAAGTTTGTAATGAAAAATAATATATTTCTCTCTAACATTCTTAATATAAAATCTTGAATAAAAATAAAATCAATTCATTTTAGAGATTTTTACCTATTTAATATTTCGCAAGCATAACAACGTTATTATTATATCATTTTTACAAATAGCCAGCACAGTTAAATTTAATCACAGACAAATTAAATATAACATGTAAGAATAAAGCATAAAAAAATAACTGTAGAGAAAATAAAATCCTTACAGAACTTCGATGCTATTCCCGTTGCTAGAAAACCTCCAAACGGAATTTGCACTCCCATTTATTGAATCAAAAAGCTAATAAATTACAAAAACATAACTAGTTCTTCCCAAAAAGGGAAGAACTCTAAAACTAAGCAAAACTAGCTAAAACTTAAGAAAAACTAAAAACTAACTAAAAACTAAGAAATGGAGAGAAAGAAAGAAGAGAGAAGTGTGTTTTTAGGTGTGTTTTGAATTGAAGGGAAGGGGGTATTTATAGGTGAGGATGGAGAGAAAAAATGAGTAAAACAATGTTAAAAAAATGTTAAAAAATGTAAAAACGCGTAATGGAAATGTTGAGGTCATTAATGACGTCAGCATGACGTCATGGGGGCGGCTGCACGTGAAAAATGGGGCGAAAAGGCGTTGGGCGCGCGGAGGGGGGTCAACGCGCACGGGGCTGTCATTGCCGCTGCCAATGACAAGTGAACAATACAGTCTGTCATTGAAGGAGGCTGGGCGCGATTTCCGTCTTTTTGACATTTTCGACCCATTTTGTCCAATTTTTCCATATTTGTTGACCTTTTCCCATTTATTTATTAATATATTTGTGATGTATTGCTTCCAGTATTCCTTTTTGAGTCTTTAAGTGGCGTTTTTAAGCGAAAATACCTGAAAAACAATAAAAATACCCGTTATTCCGAAAAAGACAAATTTATATAAATATATGATAAAACATATATATATATATATTTAATCAATTAATGTGCATAAAATCATGGTAATTTTAGTGCTTTTTGAGCACTCATCAGATAGCGAAAACATGCTAAAATTTAGAAATTTTTATCTTCTTAAAAATTATTCAAGGCTTTTCTACTCTAGTTATTGTCACAAGCCTTGCATTTGCTCAAGATCAAGATTGTAGTTTGATTTATATGTTAGGGATATTTGTATAATTTCATACTTTTAAAGGATTTCTTAAGTAAAATTTGATTATAGAAGAATTGTTATGTAATAATTTGATGAGAGGAATGGTTATATAATAATTTAATTAGAGGAATTGTTATGTAATAATTTGATGAAAGAAGAATCGTTATGTACAACTTGATGTGTAAGCTTTGTGATTTATTATTAGTGGTGTTATATTTGTTGCTAGATGTGGTTTAGCCAATATGTTGTTTTTGTCATTTCCCATGCTCTCTCTTTGACTAACCATAATTGAAGCATACATCTATTAATCTTTCATATTTAAAGTCTAGCCATATTTTTTTGTCTATTGTTATTGGATTTTTCAAATTCTTCGTAGGTATTTTCCAATCTCGAATTAAAGGTTTATTTACTTTTATTTCAACTCAAAAACAAAGGAGTTCTTTTTCATGTAACTGTCATCTTCCTCAGTGTCAGCTCCCATCAAGTTTCCAATAACTCTTATTACTTTGTCTGCATTAGTTGTTTTCGTAGGCTTACATCCAGAAGGTTACAATATTGAACTTTCATTCTTGTATGGTCAAATTATGATCCTATTCATGAAGTATCAACATAGATCCACTGATTACTTAGTAGTGTGATACTCTTTCCTAAGCCACATTAATCTTAACGAGAAGTTGCTTATGGTCTAGTGGCGCAGCATTGAATTCTGAAGTATAGATAGGATAACTGTATTTTTTTTTTGTACTTATGTCATAATATATAAATGTAATGTGGTTTGCAATGATTTGTATACTGAGAAAATTTATGTGTAGCTATCATATTTTAAAGGTTAATAAGAATATAAATCTTATAGATAACTATTCTTACATTAAGAATTTTATTGCAAATTGTATATCCATTAACAGAAGATCGTGAATATTATATATTAGATCATGTAATTTCACCCTCTAAAACCTTATGCAATAAAAACTTGAACTCCAATGTAAGATGAAACATTTAAATTTTACTTCATACAAACTTTTCACTTGAGTAAAATCAGACATCACTCTTTCGAAATAATGAATCTTTTCACACTTTTCCCTCTTAACTAATCCATTTCATTTAAAAATAAATTTAATAAGTCCCTAGGTGATGTGTATAGATAACATTTCATCTTAAAAATTTCTTAAAGAAGGTTCAAATTCCATAGTAACTATCATTATTGATTTTTTTCTACATTTTTTTGACCAATTTTTCAATGCACACATCCATTTCCTACTTGATAAATATCTCATTTTATTTACCAAATAACTCCACAAAATTCACTTGAAATAATCAAGTTCATGTATTTTCAAACTATTTTTCGTTTCCATGAGATCCTTTAAAACTATGTTATAGATATAATTATGTTTATTGAATCTCAGATAAAATACTAGCCAAACCCTTTCCCATCTTAGAAAAGCATGTTATGCTTATTTTTAGGGAAATTATTCTATAGATATTAAATTAAATCACAATATTTACTCAAACATTCTTGTTTTGTTTAAAGTTAAAGAGTAAAAGTCATCCCAACAAATTTAAGAAATTGTATACAAGTGAACATACTACGATGGAAATACATGGTGAGTATAATATGGTTCTTATAGGAGACATGGAGACATATCAATATGTTAAAATCAATTATGCACTAGCTCTTTCATTTAAAGTTACCCTTGCCGATTTTTTGAAAAATAACATGGATTTGTTTGCTTGAAAACTTGAGGACATGCCCAACATAGACCCAGATATCATCTCCCATGAGTTATGCTTAGATCATACCAAAAAGAAAATTGAGTCCTTGAAAAATGTGGGTTGGGTTCGTGAGGTTAAGTATCCAACCTGGCTATCAAATGTGGTGTTAGTAAACAAAGTAGGAGGCAAGCATAGAATGTGCGTGGATTTCACAGATTGGAATAAAGAAACACTAAAAGATTGCTTTCCTTTGCCGAATATTGACGAATTGGTAGATGCCATAGCTAGATTTGAATCAATGAGCTTTATGGATGCTTATTCAGGCTACCACCAAATCCAAATGCATCCCAGAGATGAGTAAAAAATGGCATTTATCATCGAAGAAGATACGTTTTGCTACACAAAGATGTCATTTGGTTTGAAAAATATCGGTGCTACTTATCAAAGGATGATGAATAATATGTTTCAAAATAAAATTGGACGAAACATGGAGGTATATGTTGATTACATGATGGTCAAAACTAAATGCGCTAAAGATCATATTAATGACCTTCAAGAAATATTCACCATAATTCGGAATTATAAAATGCTCCTCAACTCAAAAAAGTGTGTGTTTGGCATAGCCTCAGGGAAGTTTTTGGGGTACCTAGTCATGTTGAGAGGTATCAAAGCCAATCCAGATAAAATTTCAGCCTTGGTCAACATGAAATCCCCTTGCTACCTCCAGGAAATCCAATAGTTGAACGGGTGTATTGCAGCATTAAGTTGCTTCATTTCTAAATGCACCAAAAAGTGCCTACCGTTCTTTCGACTGCTAAAAAAGAACATGGAATACCTTTGGGATAATGACTGCGAACAATATTTCCAATCCATTAAAGATTACTTAGGAAGAGCACCACTTTTAGTTAGTCCCATGGTGGGAGAAGACTTTTATATATACATGTCCTTCACGGACAAGGCTGTCAGTTCCATATTGGTGGTCGAACGCGAGGGAACCCAATAGCCCGTGTATTACATAATTCATTCATTAACAAGAGCACAACAACAATATACTCCTTTAGACAAGACAAAATTTACTATAAGAATGATGGCATGGAAACTCAAACATTACTTTGGTGCACATAGGGTAGTGGTCCTTACCTCATACCCCTTGAAAAACATCTTGGGCAAACCTGATCTATCTGGCCATCTCTCCCAAATAGTTATTGAACTAAGAAAATTTGAAATACATTATAAACCTTTGGCTGTAATCAAGGGACAAGCCCTCGCAGATTTTATCGTGGAATGGACACACAAGAATACCCAAGAATGTACTTCAATACGTGCGATAGGTTCAACCTTCATAGGAGAAAAACCTACCCTTAAAGCAAAGTTGTGGAGGGTATATGTGGATGGAGCAAGAAATTCATGAGGAGTAGGAGTTGGAATAATTATATTCACCGTAATGGGAGCCTTAATAGAACAATGCCTTCGGATCACCTTTCAAGTGACCAACAATGTCGTAGAGTATGAAGCCCTACTTTTGGCATTACAACAATTGATAGCCCTTGGAGGTAAAAAGGTCTTAATTCATAGTGATTTTCAATTAGTAGTAAACCAAGTCAACGATGATTTTGAAGCTAAGGAGGAGAGAATGAAACTCTATGTACAAGAGGTGAAGAAAGCAAAAGTTGTGTTTGCAGATCAAGCAGGTACCTCAGGGAGAAAACGCCCATGATGATTCCTTGGCCATGGTTGCATCTGTGGTAAACTTAGGTTCAAAGAGAGTCATCCTAGTACCTAGTGTTAGCGCAAGTGAAATAAAAGATCACACTCAAATGAACATCATATGCATGATTCATGATTCTTGGTTGAAGCCATATACATAATACCTTAGCATTGGTACTCTCCCAGAAGACAAGCATTTAGCATGTAAACTCATAACAATGCCTACATGTAGCTGAGGCTTAGATGGTCCTGAGTGACTTACATGATGGCCAATGTGGAGCTCATTCTAGAGGAAGAACATTTTCTTATAGGATTATCCAACAAGGTTACTACTCACCTATACTTCTTAAAGATTGCATCTCTTATGTCAAAAGGTGTGATAAGTGTCAATGGCATGCCATTATGCCACACCAACCGAGCGCTAATCTAAGATCTATTATTAGCCCTTAGCCATTTCATAAATGGGGTTTGGATATCGTGGAACCATTACTTATCGCTTTAGGCAAAAGAAAACTCCTCATCGTGGCAACTGATTATCTTACTAAATGGATAGAGGCAGAACCTTTAGCTCAAATCCAAGAATTGGATATGGAGAGATTTATATGGCATAACATTATATCGCAAAAAATAATATATTTTTTGCGATAAAAAGGGTATTAAATTATCTCACTCCACCCCTTACCGACCGCAAGCATATGGTCAAGCTGAATCATCTAATAAAACCCTCATTAATATACTATGAAAATGTTTAGAGAGTGCTAAGGGAAAATGGGTTTATGTGTTACCAGGTGTGTTTTGGGCCACATGAACTACTCCCAGAACGTCAACAAGAAAAACTCATTTCTCCCTCGTTTACGGCACTAAAGCAGCCATACCTTTTGAAATACAAGAACCCACCTTCCGATCCAATATCACCCATGATGATAGTGACCACCTAAGATGGGAGGACTTGTTATTATTTGAATAAAAATGAGAAGAGGATTTAATAAGAGTCAAATCACAAAATAGAACACTACAAAAGACATATAACAAATTTGTTAAACACAAGAGCTTCGGTATTGGAGAATAGGTTCTACGAAGAGCACTGGGCAAGAAAGTTAAAACTAAAAATATTTCTGCAACATGGGAAGGTCCATATCAAATATATGATATCACACCAGTAGGCTCTTACTTGATAGAACATGATGGTATAAAGGAGGCAATAAGCTGGAATGGAGAATTCCTCAAAACATATTACATATAAATGCTTTACACAGTGATTACTTATATATAAGATGTACAATTATATTTTGATCAATTATCGATGGCAAGGTTTAATGAAACCCTAAGCTAGAAGTAGTCCAATGACCTTTTCGCTTGTGATGCGGGATTTATCTCATGCCTCATGATTGAAGGTGGAGTCCCTCGACCCTCTCACTTGAGATGCGAAATATGCTCAAAAGAGTGCAAGCATGCCTTGGGTATCTTATTCCATGCCCCCAAGTTGGAAAGAATCATTTGACCTTCTCACTTGGGATGCGGGATTTATCTCATGCCTTATGATTGGAGGTGGAGTCCCTCGAACCCCCCACTTGAGATGTGAAATATACTCAAAAGAGTGCAAGCATGCCTTAGGTATCTTATTTTATACCCCCAAGTTGGAAAGAGTCATTCGACCTTCTCGCTTGAGATGCGAGATATGTCTCATGCCTCATGATTGGAGGTGGAGTCCCCTAACCTTCCACTTGAAATATAGGATATGTCTTAAGCTTCGTGATTGGATATGGAGTCCCCTAACCCCCTACTTGAGATGGGGGACATGTCCTATGCCTCGTGATTAGAGGTGAAGTCCCCTGACCCCCCCACTCAAGATGCCGGATACTACTTTATTATTCACGATGGATAAAAAAATGAATAACAATAGATCTAATGATTACCAAAACAATCACGCCATCTGATATTACAAATTATTATAACGTTATTACAAATTATTACTAACATTAGATGAGTGTAATAATTCTTCCTGATAGGAACTTCATGATTTTTTTATCAAGTGCCTTGTGTTTCCAATATTCCACTAATTTGCGCAAGCTGTCTCCCTCTTCTTTATATCTTTCCTGTTCAAGATGTGCTAATTTCAAGTCTTCGCAAGAGACCACTAAATCTTATGCCAGAACTTTACATCGCGATTGCAACACGTATAATTCTTGATCTAAGAATTCACCTGCTTCTCGACACATTTCAACCTCTTTTTATGCATCTTTTGCCACGACTATAGCCTACAATAAAAAGCATAGAGTAAATATGTCTATTTTGTTGTAAACCATTGCGTCACAAACACTTACATCAAACATACTCCTCGCTATCATATGCCACATTGTTCCCCCCTCTCTTTGGCAAGCTGTGTAGATAGATGGATGATCTTTGGGCACCCCAAAATGATGATATTTGTGTGAAAATTGTGTTTATTTGATTATTTAATCCATAAATATCATTTCACGGGTATTTCGTGTTTAAAGTGCAATTTCAGGTAAAATCATGATTTTGGAAAAGTTAGGGACAAAGTACAATGATCGGGATTGAATGAAAATAAAAAGAGAACAAAATTTCAAAATTTAGAATTAAGGAAACTATTCACCTTAAAAATATGATATGCTATCAACTTCCCATGGGTCCCCCCCTTCACTCCTACGGGCCGCTCTCACTTGTGACCTCTCAGGTTATATTCCAAAATGCTGAAATAGATCTATTCACCCAAAAATCCCCTCATCAAAATAAGTAATGAGGGTCTCTAAGACCACGACATCCTTTAAAACGACCTTGTCAAATTCAAAGTCATCTAATCCATCGCTTCCATTCCAAGGGTATACTCCTCCCTGGCTTTTCTCTTCTTTGAAACCTCTGGTTTGCAAGGTGAGAATGAGCTCGGATTACCCAAGGTCATTGAAGGCATTACAACCTTAGTAGTTGCAGCGACCTCCAAATTGGAAAAGAGATCGTCTCGAGTGGGTGGAAGGGTCATGCGCTCCAAACGGGGATAAGTCAGAGCCAGATATTGAAGACCTGAAATGTCAATCAGATCTCCTAAATCTACATGTGAGTAGTCCATCCCTATAAAATATAAACACATCAATAACTTCACCAACGTTGTATAAAAAAATATACATAATAATGATATATAAATATACATAACATAAAAATAAAAAAATGACCTTGATATTCATTTGTATAATCTCACCATATCCCGGACTTCTTTAAGCAAGCTATAGTCAGGATATCGAGGTAACCTTCATGTGAGGTATTTTGTAGCTCAATTCGCCTCATTTTTTATTTACCAATAATATCTAGCTTACTGATGAGCTCGCTAGCCCGAGGTTGTGAGGTAAAAATATTTATCTTTCCAGCAAGCGGTGCTATCTGGGAGTTTGAGATGCAACCTGTGGCCAATAACACAGGATATATACACCCTCTTTTTTTCTAAACCGTTCCTTTTTAAACAATATAAACATTTCAACTCATCATTTTCGAGGTCTATTCCATGTTCTTCAACCACCACGGAGAGACATAAGAGTGTTTGCCACCCATTTGGATTATTTAGGAAAAATTAATGTCAAAAGTACTTAAAGCAAGGGCCACTAATTTGGGAATTGGGAAACGAATACCTATTTTAAAGGCAGCTAAATGTATCACCCACCACCCCAGTGGAGGATCATCAGCATCACATAAGTGGGGAGGCACTGGCATTAGCCCTACACGAGCTGGAATGTCATATGTTTGCCTAATTTTCTCTAAATCTTTAGTTGTTAGAATTCTAGGCATCTTTTCAATCTGATGCTTATCTTTAGTTCTATGTGTAGGCTCTCCCTTGTTTTCCCTTTTCGTTTTTGGGCAAGGTACTTTGGTGGATGCCGACACGGGAATCCTGATAATAGGATTTGAACCCCGTGACGATGAGGTAGACACCACCTTGGACCTCGAGGAAGCAAGAAGTGCAAGAATCCCTTCCTTAACAACCCTCGAAGTAGGCCTATTGTCACTAATCCCTATCGTTTTAATTTGTTTGGTTTGTAACAACCCCAAGGGAATAAGACTAGGAGATACATTTTTGGTTGGGTCTCCCTTTGAAGACCTATTCACTTCTTTTCCCTTATATGACATTAAAAAAGAGAAGATGAATAATTACCGAAATAAGTAGGAAGATCGTATCAAATCAAGAGGAAAGGATATAGCAACGACCTAAATTCTAGTAAACATCGTTATATAAACGAGCTAAAATGACTATCAAGTAACTTTTGAACGACCTTATTAAGGAATAATACGACTTCTAATTAATCAACGGGCTGAAATTCTCTAAAGATAAAATTACTAAGTTAAAAACAGGTAAAATATAAAAGTAAGTTCTTCCACTATTTATAAAGGAAAAATGAGAAGTTAAAAGGTCTCAACCAAAAATAAAATTAATTAAAAAAATATTTTTTTTTAAATTAAACGACTTCGCAATTAGAATTTACATTTTTTGAGTAGCCATTATATATCTAAATAAGTTGAATCTATCAATAATAATACTTAAAATGGAATATACGACCATATATTATTCCCTTGACTTCTCAAAATCAAGAGAATAGGTGAGTTAATGTTTGGTATTAAATTTGTAATAGACATACTACCTTAGATGTGCAGGTACCTCGCTATGGTGTGCGGCTTAATAGGACTAGCTCAACCATGACCAGGGCCCAAGGAGTTTGGTAAAACACATAACCCAGTCGACAGAATAACTTGTCTAAATATGAGGTCCTAGACGTTAAGATCTAATGAACTATGAACTCTGTTATGCCAACATGATCATGGTCCTTCCTCTCAATGAGCGACTTGAAGAAAGCTGCTTAGGAACCTAAAGCGACCTACATATAGCGATCTTCCTTATATGCATGTAACAACCTCATAATGTAACACAATGATCTTCTTTATGTTTATATTAGTTCGCATATCATTTAATTACATGTAAACGGTATACCCACGTTGCTTATACGTACCCTACTATGTACATAGGATGTTATACATATATATACCCCTTAAATGATGAGACTACATGATCTAATTTAGTTGTTCAATTTCTTACTTCTCACTAAAAATCACTAGAATCTTACACTTAAAATTCTCTCCAAACACTAACAATTTCTAATATTAAGTTTATTTCAAATGTTTTTAATGTTTGAATCTTTGACATATTTTTTAAAATTAGTAAATTATTGGATAAAATCATACAAATAATAGGAAAAAAGGTTGTAAAGGTCCATATGTTTAGGCAGTAAGGGTAGTTTTGGTTTTTTATTTAGAAAATGTGTTTTTAAATTCATTTTTTGGTGAAAAAGGTTCTAGATAATAACAAATTTTCATCTAATTTTTCGTTAAATATAACGGAATAGTGTATATGACACATGCATATTTATATTTTTTTATATATATAAACCTTCTATGATATAAAAGATTGAATGTTTCAAAAATTTCTTTCTTAATTTCTTGATTGTTATAATCAATAGTAGTATTCACTCTTTGATATTGTTCTAATTTAAGATGTTTACCAATTAGTTTATTTTTCAACCTTATGTTCAAATAGTTCTCTATTCAATATTTGTTCTTCCTAGTAGCCGTACTTCTATAATAGACCACTTAAATGACAATTTTGATGTAGTATAGATGGATAAAGCATAAATGTCCAAGCCTAAACTATCTATTAAGTTTTGAACTAAATTGAAAGCCTTCTTGGATTTTTCTCTATTGAGTGCAAATGATCCGAATGAATTTCAGTGCCATATACAAGATGTGATAATTTAAAATTTTGCACATTAGAGGATAAAGAAGTTGATTTTATGTGGTATGGGATAGACCAGTTTTATAATGAAACCTTGTTTTGGCACAAAGAAAAGATTGTAGAGAAGTTTGATGAACCTTAATAGTTACAAATTTATATCCAATTTAAAATTCTTGATGACATAGAAGACATGAGAGATATGGCTCATGCGATTGAAGATGAATTTAATGATAATCTTGAAGCAATTAGAAGTTTGTTGGAATATACAAAGAAACATTTTAACCCTTGATGTACATTATTTACTAAAAATGATTGGATTGGTTAGATTGTACAATATAAAGGCAAACAATGGGTTTTCTAACAAAGGATTTAATGAATTATTAACAGCACTAGGAGAAATGTTTTCCTTGGGCAATGAATTACCTAATTCTATGTATGAACTAAAAAAGAGTTTAAGCCAGTTTGCAATGGAGTACAAAAAAAATCATATATGTCCTAATGATTGCATGATGTATAGGAAGGATTATGAAAAGTTAGATAAATGCCTAATATGTGATGAGTCAAAGTAGAAGTGGAACTCAAATGAAATGAAGATCACATTTGGTGTACCGGCTAAGGTTTTATGGTACTTTTCACCAATATCTAGGTTTAATATTAGGTTTAAAAGTGATGAAACATCTAAGATGTTGACTTGGCATGTTAAAAATGCTACCATGGATGAATTTTTGGCTCATCCCATTGATTCTCCTTCATGGAAGTTAATTGATAGTTTATGGCCAAAATTTGGAGAATAATTTAGAAAGCTTTAACTTGTAATTACTGCTAATGGGATTAATCCTCATAGCTCCCTTAATAGTCGATATATTTGTTTCCATGTCTTGATGGTAACATACAACCTTCCACTTTGGATTTATATGAAAATAAAGTTTATAATGTTGACTATATTGATATAGTGTCCAAAACAACGGATATTAACATATTCTTACAACCTTTGGTTGATTATCTAAACATTTTATGGGATGATGGAATAAATGTTTTTGATGCTTTCAAAAAGAAGTATTTTGTTATCAAAAATGTGTTATTATGGACTACTAATGATTTTCTAGCTTACGGTAACATGTCTAGACATGTCACTAAATGGTATAAAGTGTGCCCTATTTATAGTGATAGGACATTTGCAGGATACTTGAAACACAGAAAGAAGATGTATTACTAAGGCCATATAAGGTTTTTGCACTAAAGTCACAAATTTTGAAAGAAAAAGAAATTGTTTGATGGAAAAGAGGTCATAAGCTTAGCTCTTAATCCCTTGATAGAAGTAGAGATAATGCATTAACTACAAGGTATGAAATTCAAAAGACATGGCAAGCCCAATCTAAAGGCATTATGAAAAAAAGGAAATATATCAATAAAGGAAGTAAAAAGAGTAAAAGAGAAGAAGAAGAAAAACCAATGAGTATAAAAGTGGCCAAGATGAAGAGGGGAGGGAAAGATGTAAAGGATAAATCTTGTGGTAAGAATGTAGAATGTTTGAAAAAAATATCATTTTTCTGTGAATTGTGATCGAACACGAATTGTGTTCATTGAATACACAAGTATACGTATTGTAACAAGTAATATAATGATAATAAAATATTATTACTACGGAGATTATGTTATTAGAAACTAATTTTTAAAACAAAAAATAAAATTAATTTTTTTGTGTTTTTATATTTTAAGGAAGAAAAATTAAAATAATTAATTAAAACATATTTGACAACTAAGAAAATATATGAGAAAATATCTAAAAATACTTAATCTCTCAACTTTCTTAACATGTGAATCACTAAATCCCCTAATAAATTATCAATCAATTACATGATCAATTTAATCTAACCTAGCATATGTTCTTCTTTCAAGTAAACTCCATACCATATTGTAATTAAAATAATCACACTCTCATGTCAATTAAATTGTATACTACTCATTAAGCTCATCAATTATGTATTATATACATAAAAATAGTACATCTCTACCTAAAAAATATGTATGTTATTTAATCAAGATAAACAATTAAATAATTCTCTCAAATTTATTTAATTGTCTCTATATATCAATAGTTGGCTAAACAATTAATAGCATAAAAATCAGATTAAATAATATAGTTAAATTAAAATCATAATTGGTATAAAATATTAGATTATCACATGTTGAAAAATAGGTTTATAAAACCTAAGATTAATAAATTAATTAGAGATAATTTTTTTCATAAAGCTCATAATTTTCTTAAAGAAAAACATAAAAATTGATAAAGAAAAATAAATACAATCAATATCTTGGTTATGGATGACATGGCACGACGTTGGAAGGATGGGACAAATCATTTTAAGACATATGGCAAAACTTTTGACCATGCAACTAACTTGAAATGAACGTCGTGCTAACACATGGTATGATGCTACACCCAAAAAATTACAAATATTAGATTTTCACCTCTTTTCAAAATACTACTTATTGAATAAAACGAGAAAATATTAAGTAGAAAAGTGCACTAATGACTCTACTTTTATAGAGTTATCATAAATACCTATCTATTAATACATGCATATTTAGTGAAAACTATCCCCCTCAAAATTCGTACAATTCTATGACAAAGAGGTTCATATATTCATCAATCAATGTTCCATCAATATAAGGATATGCAAGATTTTTGATGAATTGATTTGTGTATGTGTTGAACATGATATCATCTAATGCACTCATGAAATCAACCTATATGAGCATACTAATCAACTAAATCTTAGAACAAGTCTTTTAAGTCTATTTTTTACATCCCGCTCCACTAATATAAATATGCACTTAGCAAAATATCAATAAAGAATTTACATTTTTGTAATGTAAGGCTTAGGTGAGGGTCGATAAATGAGACTTTTAGGCTCTTTCACACCTTACCTTTATTTTTATTCATCATGCATTTTTTAACTACAGATATTTTAGTGCACCCTATCTTATTATTCTTTTTATATTATTTTATTCCACACATTGTTTTGTAACTTCACAACACCCTCAAACTTATTTACAATTTTTATTTTATTTTTTTTCTTTAGAGAGATAATTGCGTTATGAGTTTTTTTCTCTTTTTTTCATAGGGTGCATTACATTTCACCTTACTTTATAACATAACACATTATTGCATTTCTTTCTTTTCATACAAGCTAAAGGTGCAAGGGTTAAGATAATTCTTATTTCTTAGGCATAAAATATGGCTTAAAGTTATGAAAGGTTCTTTTTTAGGCTTAAATGGGTAATTAAAGATATTTAACAATGGTTAGCTTAAAAAGCTCAATCGATCCAAATAAGACCTGAATAATTTCTCTTCCTAAATACTACTTAGAATTTTTCCTCAAGGGATGATCAAATAGATTCTAAAACATGGTAGATCTAATCAACTTGCACAACTCACAACAAAATTTCTCTCAATAAGAACACCAAAATTAATCATGATCATATGCAAGAAAATTTGGATCAATTCAATCAAAGCTAGCAAAATATCACATAATTAATGTTTGTATCTTAACAAGTGTGTTACATTCCTTATCCTAGTTATGACAACAAATTTTTATCATTGAGTTCATACATTATCAAGCATGCATGCATTTAGTTTTTTATCAATTTATATCCAAATCATGATTAAAAATATCCTAAAAATAATAGAATCCTTAAAATTTTAAAATACATACTAAATACTAAGGTACAGAATAAAATTTCCTCCCCTAAACTTAAATTACACAATATCCTCAATGTGCACATATAAATAGGAAAAAGTAAAAGGAAAGAAACTCCCTTAGTCTTAGCACACCACATCTGTCATCAAAATGCTCAATCTTGTTGTCCCATTACTCTCCATATTAATTAACTTACAAAACAAAAATAAAAACAAAAACAATAAAAATATAAGTCAAATAACGTTCGATTGCCTCCCAACTAGTATCAAGTTTTACGCCCTTGGCTAGACAATCATATCAAGTCTTAAAGTACATCTCTCTATATCCATTTACTTTTGAGTTTACCCAGAAAAATTTTGAGTGTTGATTTGTTCAAGAGTACTTTATGCTCCGATTTAAAAACACAGTGTTCAATTCTCTTATTATGTCATATTTTTATTTTATTTTTGTACATTTTGGCATTTTTATAAGCACTTCACCGTAAATCATCTAATTTATGTATTTCGAGCATCTTTTTCACCTCTCTATTAGACTCTTTTTCTTGCCTACTTGATTAGAAATGATAAGATAAAGGTGTGAGGTCTAAATTTAGTGGCCCCTCAATAGATGGTGTGAGCTTAGATTTTGTCTCAAAACTCTCCACAACCACATTAGGTATACCCACGAGAGGTGTAACCTCCACATAGTTAACACAATCAACAATATCAATCATAGATTTCATACTTTCAAAACTAAAATAGATTGAGTTATTTTTTGATGAGTTTACTTCATTGTTCATAGTAGTATGTGTAACAGTCTTAAGTGTGAGCAAATCAAAAAAATATTTTAAGTTATCCTCATAATCAGTAACATTTATCCTTGAAAGAGTTCATTAGCATTATCAATATAAAGATATTTAGATGCTTTAAAAACTTTAAATGTTACTTGTTTATCTTACACTCTCATTATAAGTTCATAGTTTTGTATATCAATAAGTGTTTTTTCGATTGCTAAGAATGGACGACCAAGTATGATAGGAATGTTATGGTCCTCTTCCATGTCTAATACAATGAAATCCATCAAGAAGATGAACTTGTCTACTTTTACTAGCACATCTTCTATCACACCCCTAGATCGCTTAATTGATATATCTACCATTTGTAATATTAATGAAGTGGGTTTGGCTTTATCAATCCCTAATCTCTTGAAGACTGATAATGGCATAAAGTTAATGCTTAAAATTAAGTCACATAATGCTTTCTCAAAGTGGATGTTCACAATAGTGTAAGGGATGTCAAAACTACTTGGATCATTTATTGTGTGGATAGTTTTCTAGCAAAGGATAACACTATAACCTTCAATCAAGGTTATTATTTCATTATCTCCAAGCCTCTTTTTCTTAGATAAAATGTCCTTCAGAAATTTGGCATAAGAAGGAATTTGTTCAAGTGTATCTGTGTATAGTATATTTATGTACATCTTTTTGAAGACTTCCAAGAACTTTGGAAAATGTGTAACTGACCTTTGCTTTGTAGTCTTTGAGGGAAAGTAATAATAGCTGTGTAGAGGTTTCTCTTTTTTTGTTGAATTATTTTTTGTTTGTTACTCTCTTTATCCACTAATTCATGGATCTCTTTATCTACTAATTCTTCATCATCCTCGCCAATTTCCTCCTCACCTTTGTTAGTCTCCAGTTCTTCCTTATCCTTTTTAGACTCATGGTCCTCCTCTAGAGTTTTACCACTCCTCAAGACTATGAAGTTGCAATGCTCTTTACCTTTTCTTCTTGGATTTATAATTGTGTCACTTGAAAGGTTACCTTAAGACCTTTGACTAATGGCTTGGGCAAGTTCCCTCATTTGGTTCTCTGAATTTTGAATTGAAATCTCTTGAGTGGACACTATTTTATTTACTGACTGGATGAAATTAGGGATGGGCAAAAAACCGCGGGTTCGGTTATCCGCGGATAACCACACCGATGGTTCGGTTTTTAACCGTTTAATTTCGGGGATGGGTTCGATTTCGGGTAAAAACCGAAAATAAAGGAGCGGGTACGATTTGGTTATGGTTATACTCAAAACTGTACCAGCCAATACCCGAAATTAATTATATTTATTTAAATAAATTATATATTAATTAAAATTTACTTGTTTTTAACCTAATATATAAACCTAATTTATCATATTACTCATTACTCTCTCCGCGACTCTATTTTTTCTTAATCTCATTGTCAGTCTCAGACTGCCATCCCTACTCTCAGTTTCTCTCATTTTTCTTCCATCTGTAGATTTTCTCAATTCTCTCACAGCGCCGCGTCGTCGCCAGCCACAGCCGCATTCGCCAGTCGCTGCGTCTTCGTTGGTCGTCGCTAGTCACTGCGTCTTCACCAGTCGTCACCAGTCGTTGCATCTTTGTTGCCATTTTTATAGTTTGCAAAAACGGTGTCACGCTATTTGGTATTGTAGTTGGTGCTTCTCAGTAACTATGTTTTTGACCTTATTCTGGTTCGTTGATTTTTGCTGCTTTTACCTATGATTTTAAGATTGGAATCTTGTGCAGATTACTCTGAACAAGGTTTTGCTAATTGGAGCAAGAAATAGTACATATATCGGCAAACCAGTGGTGACAAACGCTGTTGTGGATGCCATAGTTGAAGAGCAAGTAATTCATCACCTTGCAACTCATAAAAGATATGTGTTTGCATAGTCTATCATCTTTATTTATTTCTTTGTTACCTTTGTGCTTTCCTGTAGGGATTAGATCAAAAGTTTGTTGTCTTCAAGTACAAGAAGAAGAAAAACTACAGGAGAAATATTGGCCATAGACACGTATACTATACAATTTAATCCATTTGTGCCCTATGTTAGAAAAAAATGAAAATCATCTTGATAAAAAACAATATTACGATGGAGCATGCCTTTCGTCCTGTCATTCAAAAATTTGGCTAAAAGAGGATAAAAACTTGGTTCATCTTTTTTCATGGAGTACTTTCACAGAATGCATATTTTACTTCTCACATAAAACATGAAAAGTTGTAATTTATAGTTAGCTGTGTATCATCGTAGTAATAGAAGTTTGAGGTTTTAGCTTTGTACATCTCCACATATGTTGTCTAGTCGTGCTCTTTATGATTTGGTTTGGTTATTATTATGATCCAATCATGCAGCCACGTACCAAGATAAGGATCACTGGCATTAGAGGCTACCAAGACTATCCAGCGACGACACTTGAATCATAGGCTTAATTAAGGAGGTTTGTGAGATGAAGATTTAAATTTGAATATCTTGTATAGCAAATTTTCTTTTTCGATTTTCTGTATGTAAAGTAGCATGATCTGTCGAGAAAATTTAGTATATGAAATAAAGTGACTACTCTGTTTTGTGTATGGGCTAATATTCGTAAACAAGGTATAAGTCTATATATTTAATACTTGTACATATTATATTTTATTAACACTTGCTTTATGTATTATATATTAATTATTTAATTGTGTATTCAAATATTTTATAATTTATTCAAATATGTTATCTCCTTTTTCATCCGCTTCCACTATTAATATTGCAGAAGATGATGTTGAGGTAAAAAAAATTACATTATTGATTAATCAATTTATTATTTTGGTTTATAAAAGTGATTTTATATGTTTGATTTTTGTAGGATACGTAGGTACTTGAAGTTTTCTTAAATTTATTTAATTAGTTTATAATATTTTATTTATATCTTGTGTTTCTTGTTTATATGTATTTAATTTTATCTAGATTCATAGAAATATATATTATTAAATGTTAAATTTTTATTATAAATTCAAAATAACAAATTTAAATAACAAATTGAGATAACAAGTTCAATATCAACCATTTGTTTTAGGTGGATTGCATAGCTAAAATGAGCTCAATTGAATAGGATTTTGAAAAACAATTTTTTTTTTGTTTTTTTTAATAATTGCCCCGAACTGTTATCTACGGGTAAAAAACCATCTCCCAAACTGCAACAGTTTTCGGGCAGTTTCGGGGACAGATTTCATAATTCAGTTCGAGAACGGTTATATTAAAATTCGTCCCTGCCCATCCCCGTGCCCATCCCTAGATGAAATCCTTCATCTTCCTTATTAACATATTTGTATTGTCTTCATTAGGTAGCTTATTCTCTTAAGCTTATGATTGTTGTGGTTGTTGAAAACTAGGTGGTAGAAATGTTAACGATTGAATTGATTACCACCTTGATTGTTGTTATTACTCCAAGAGAAATTAGGATGTTGCTAGTCTGGACAAAAGCCTATGAGGCACATCGTCATTAATGTGTTTATCGCAGTTTGTTCTTTCTTACTGTTGGTTATGTTTGTAATGTATTGTATTAAGCATATTGTTTTGTACTTTCACTATGTCAATTGCTTAATTCACGTTTGTGAGGCATTTGCATTGCTATAAATCTCATAGAAAGATTCCATGGGTTGAAATCTTCACCCCTCATCTAGGTCTTATTTACCCATTTGAGTCGAAAGAACAATTGCCCTTCGTATAATTGTTCTTACTTATGAAAATCTTACACCACTACCAGTAATTGAATAAAACCATTTTCTAAAAAAATTAAAATTAAACAAATAACCATTTGATCACATACCAATGAGCAACCAAAAAATTTCCTTCAAGGATTTTTTGATTCCATGAAGTTGAACATTCAGCCTCCATCCCACAATAACAGTAAGGTGTTATTAGCAGGTTATCTTCCATTGTTACAAGAAAAACAAACAATAAACAAAGGGAAATAAATTAGTATGAGGGTGTAATCGCTATGAGATTGCTGAAAATAAGAGTGGAGATGGCGATGAGAGAAAAGGATGGAGATGTCGATGAGGGATAGCGATGTCGACGAGGGTGGTAATGGTGGCATTGGCAGCGAGTCATAAGAGCTGGTATGGGGATAAATTTTGTTAGGGTTCGATTCAAGACAAATAAAATAATGGGTGAATTAGGGGAAAATTTTGTACAATGACACAGTGAAATGACCTCTAATACCCTGCATAATTTGTTTTATTAATAAAATAATTTTAAAAATACTAAATGATTTTTTCAAAAGAAAAATAACTAAAAATCACATTTTTAACACAGAAGATTAAATAACACTTATTGTATAAGCAAAGGGATAAATTTGATCCTCCACCCAATAAATTATTCTAAATATTATAAAATTTATTGGCCTTTAAGTTATCACTATGTTCTTATTGACAAGGCATTCCATTCTCAGGAGATTTTAAAAAAAAGTAATAGCCTTGCTTTGAAAACAATGTGTTTTAACTCTTCCACACAATAATTGTATCTTCACTGTTAAAAAAATAAAAAAATCTAATTTTATTTCAAATTTTCTTTTTTAGACCAAAAAAATATTTTAGTTTGATTTGTACCTATGATTTAAAATAGAAAAAAATTACGTAATTTTTAAATAATTTAACAAAATTTTTAAAATGAAAAATAAACTTTAATATATTGTCACAAAGTTTTGATTTGAAAATATCTAAATTAATAATATAAATTTAAATATAAATTCAATAAACATCAGACAAATAACATTTAACATCCAATAGAAGATTTATAGGATGGATTAATTAGTTAATCGTTCTTGTTCAATGTTAATTAGGTTATTAAATATATAAATTATTATTACTGATTTTTTTTCTTTTTTGTATGAAAATATCTTTAGGTAGGGTCTAAATTCTTTGTTAATAAAAACCAATTAATATTCTTAGACAGAGAAAATCAATTTATTAATATTAAATTATGATTTATTTATAAAGAAATAAAAAACCATCTAATCACTACTTAAGTTGGAGTATATGATTTAGACTCCTATTCAAAGTGTCAAAAGTTGGATTTAAGATTAATGTATTTAAGAACTAATTTTTGGATTTTAAAATTTACTATAAAAAATATGTTATCAATATATTTTCAAATAGTAATTATTATAAAAAAAAAATTGAAATAGAGTATCACTCATATCCAAATAATCAAATCTAAAATCAAAAAGTATTGACATTATATTATATCTAAATAATCAAATCCTAAATCTAACTTTCATATTTTAAGTTTATTATAAAAAAATATTTCATCACTATATTTTTTTGTAATAAACTTTGTAGAATTTTTAAATGAAGAAATAAAGATCAATTTATTTTATAAAAATGTTTTACTTATGTTAATATTTTACAAGCATAACAACAATACTAATATCACATAGTATTTTCAACCAGACATATTCAATTTAATAAATGATCATTAAATTAAACATAACATTAAAAAAATACATAAAATTAATTTGATAATAAAATAATACATATAAAATTTATACCTCAAATATATCCTTCCAAGTATAGAATTTCAATATTAATCTGTTATCTGAAAAACCTCTACCACCGCTATTTATTGAATTGAAATAACTACTACATAGTTAAAAAAACCTATAACTTAAAACTATAACAAAATTCTCAAATAGAATTTATTTTAAAATTGAGAAATATTCTTCAATTTTGGGGTGTAGATTACAATGGTAAAGGGTTTACATAGGATTAGAAACAACAAAAGAGAGAACAATGTGGATCATATGATCAGGTGCCGCGACTTGCATTATTTTCATGTCACAGCATGCGTTGATTTTTTACAAGTTTGAATAATGATTTGAAGCTCTCGCAGAGTAGCACACATTAACCTCAACCGTGGCCCTTGTTGTTACGAGCTTCTAGAATCTCTTTTATAATTCATCCATGGCACTTAGTTGGAACATATGTAAGACTTAAATATGTTATTTTTTTATTCTTCATGTTTGCAATTAGTACTTTTCAATATTATTCTTCAAGTATTTATCAGTTGAATAATTTTGAAGTTAAAAATATTTAAAAAATAATAAAACATACCCGCAATTTCGAAAATATAGATTTGTTATAAAAATAATAAAATTATACAAATACAAATCTATCTTAACACTAAAGTGTATATAAATCATGTTATTTATAGTACTTGAAAACAAGATGATGCTAAGAATTTCTTTTTGATTAGCAATCAGGAAAATATGATGTTTGAGTAATGAAAATTTTCATTCTTTGGTGTTCCAAGGGAGAAATGTGATCGATACTCCTAAAAATAGAAACGAAACATATTCATTATTGTGTAGTTTACAATGGGCAGCTAGCTGAATAGCTAGAGACAATGTTGTGAACGATCATGTTTTGGATGTATCCATAAAAGATAAGTAATTTGGTATTCATGAAAGGTTTTGGGCTGTTCATGTATGCATGTACTCTTCTATATTCCAATTCAAGAATACTTGTTGCACTACTACAATATGTACTTTTAGTCTCGAAATTTTAGCCTCGGTTCTTTTAAAAACCGAGGCCATAAGTTTTTTGCCATGGTTTGATAAAAATCGAGGCTATAGTGTATACATATAGCCTCGGTTTTTTCAATAACCGTGGCTATAAGCTAAATTATAAAAAATATTTTAATATTAAAATACTGTATGTAATTCATTTTAAAAAAATACAAAAATTAATTTACAATTTTTTAATTTTTCTCTATTACTAATTTAATTTAATTTAATGTATTTTTATTTCTTATAATATATATATATATATATATATATATATGTCATATGTTTTTTCTCTCTCACACATATTTTTTCCTCTTTTAATTTTCTCAATGTTATTTCCAAATATTTACGACATTTTTTCCTTTTTTCTCAACGTTATTCTTATTTACGCTACAAAGTAGAATATATATATATATTAATATATATATATATATTAATATATAATTTCTAATTAATATATATATATATATAAGAAATGAGAAATTTTTAGTTGAGCGTGCGCGCGAAGTCTAATTAATATATATATATATATATATTATTTATTAAGAAACGTACGCGTGTATCTAATTAATATTAAGAAACGTATGCGTGTAACCTTCTCTTTCTCAGAAAATGAAACCCGTAATCATCTCTCCTAGCAGTTTACGGAAATCCATCTCTCCCAAAGAAACTCCAAATCTCTCTCCCTAACAAACGTAAATCCTTCGCTCCAATAAACCAATCAACGCCGCACCACGCCGCACCCAAGAAAGTGTAGACTTACAAGTAGCTCCTCCTTTCCAAAGACCTCCTCTCGCACTCGCTCCTTTCCAACAGCCTTCTTTCTTTTTCTCTTTTTCTTTTTTGTTCATATTCGCACTCATCGCCGGCCATTTGTAGTGTCGTCGCTCACAACGCAGCTCCTGGTAAGGGTGATACCCTCAATTTTTACAATATCAATTCATATGTATAAGATTGCCTCTGAATTTGTTTTTTCATTGTATTGCATCAGATTTGAAACATTTTTAGGGATTTAGGAACCGGCTATTGTTTGCAGATTTTAGCTTTTGGAAGAATGTTTATATACATGCCGATAAGCCTATACAAATTTTCATTTGCAGAAAAGCTAATGGATTTACAAATTTTCATTTGCTGAGTTTATATTTTAGAAGTATGTTTAGATTTTTATTTGATGAGTTTAGATTTTGGAAGTATAAGATTTGGTTCTTAAGGCATTGAGATATTCTTCATTTATACTGTATCTTTTTTTCCCAACTTCTAAGTCCATGCCAACTGAAATGAAAATCAATAAGCATAAAATTTGTTATACAAATTGAGGATTTATTGAGAAAATAATTTGATAATTTCAATTATCAATTAATATAATTAAAACAATTTGTTTGGCATGATTTAGTTTTAATAGACATAATCATAATTTTCTAATTAACAACAGCCAAACCAGAAAAATCACATGCCCAACTCTTCTGATCATGTATTTGATAATACATGTTAAGTCATAGTATATATGTTTGTTCTAATACTATATAGGGAAGAAATTGTTTGCTTGCATATGAAAGACAATCTCGTATTGTGGCACGTGGGAGGGTAGGTGATTCCTCTAGTGGTGTTGTCATGGACAACCTTTGAACGGGAGTTGGAAGGTTTCCGTTGTGGATGACATTGAAAAGAATTGTCCCTTACCTATACCAACAAGGGAACATAATACGCTTACGTAAGCTAATTCATTTGTTGCTTGGCCTCCACATCTCGTCATATTAGAAAATGATGTAGTAAGGATATTTTCTTTGTTGTTTATATATTGTTTTCATTGTATATATATATATTAAAATATAAATCTAATTTTATTATATTTCTTTATATTGTGAATAAATAGGATTTGAGTAAGGTGAAACCAAAGTTATCTATTACTATTGGTAACAAGAAAAGAAATTCAAAGAAAAAACCTATGGACAAAATAGCTTCTAAGAAGCCTCCTTTGGTACCAACAAAACAACCAATTTTATATACATATGATCAAACTAGTCTTTTCCTACGCATGTTAGATTTCTTATAGTTGCATGCTCATCCGCAACTTCTAAGTAATGATCTTGTCATAAAGTTCCAATGGAAGTTCAAATCTTAGGCAATGAACTCGCCATTTTTCTATCATTAGTGGTGTAGAACAATTTTACACAAAGGTGGAGATTGGCTATTCAGTTGTCAAATTGTGGATATGGTTAGTTTATTTGATTTTAATTTATTTTTAAATTTATGATAATGCTAAAAGTTATCACTTGATATTTTATTTTCATTGTATTCTTGTCATTAATTTTTGAACTTATTTCATAGCCGATGCTACGATTTGAGTTGAAAAAAAACAATTGAATGATGTGATTAAATTTATTGATCCAAGTTGGTTGTATGTCATTAAGAAGAAGAGAACACGAACTCAAATTAAGTAGACAAGTTTTGAAAGGATGCAAAATACTCAAGAGGGAGATAAGTGGATTATTCCATATAATATGTGGTAAGTTGATTAGTTGTATAACATTTATGAAAAAATTATGTTATGTAATCAAATGCATTTATCGATATATATCTTACTATAAATTGATGTAGGTACCATTGGATCTTAATTGTGTACGAGCCATTCATAAATACCATTTATTATTTGGATTCATTGTAGTGGTGAAGTGTTCTCTCGATATTGAAAACATTATGAATGAGTAAGTTATATTTTTAAAAAATTTAATGTTCTTGTTAACAAGAAGTTCAATGTATCTTCTCAATTAACTCTTATTTATTTTACCTTCATTATATATAGTTCATATTATGTTCAATGGTCATCATAATCGGTCTCAAAGTTTACCAATATGGTCTAGAATGAGAGTAAGTTATAATTAATGCATGGTTTATTAAACTCCTTAAATTCAATCTTGTAGATTTTTCATATCTATTGGCTATTCACTAAAAAGTACTAACAATATTTATTGATAATATCTATGTAATGTCTTTTTAACAAGTTGTCCTAAGCAAGATGATTTGGTAACACGCGTGGGTATTATGTCCTTATGTTTACGAGATAATTATTGGCAATCCACTTGTTTCTATTATTGACTGGTAATAATTTCAATAATTTTGTGTATTTTTATTTCTTTTTATTCATGATTTTAATTTTTTAGTTAATTAGCTAACAATATATATACAAAAGTGTGTATGCGTAAGGCGACGTATGCAGGCAGTATATACAAATTTTAATCGTGAAGGAACTTACACCGATACCGGTTGACGAGATGCGAATGAGTGTAATTCACCAATCAATTCTTACAACTATAACTCACCATATAGTCAAATAAAATGGTAAAAGTTGAATGACGTGGATGTTCATGACTCGATTTTTTTAATCAAAAATCTGATTTCTTGTTTCATTTTTTAGAACAAGAAGTACGGACTCTCGCGGTGTTCTTTGATGTTGTATATGCATGATTATAGTCCTATAACGTGGATGTTGATATGCTCATATAGTAGATGTTTGTAATATTCATAGGTATTGTCCAACACTTGCAATGACCCTTCGTCTGTATCTCTTTTATGCGTAATTAATGTGGGTATTAGTAAATAATAATGTTGTTATTGTTATTGACATGTGTAGTACTAAATAATAATGTTACTATTGTTATTGATATAGGTATTACTAATTTTCTTGAATTGTATCTCAATTGTTTTTATTTTATATTGAGTATCATAAATTTACTTTGAGGTTAGATAAAAATTCCATGATTGTCACTCTTGAATAGGTTGAAGAATTACTCATTATGCCATTTGCTGTATATATATGCAGGAACAAATATAGATTGGAAGAACTTATTGTTTGAATATGAGGTGTTGTTTATATTCATGTAACTGACGTTAGTATGTTTATATATATTAGATGTTTATATTCATAGGTATTATCCACTGTCATTAATTATAGACATTTTTATGACATTATAATCATGATGTAACCTATATATTAAGAATAAATAAGTAGAGAGGATTATTATGTTTTGGATGTCAGATACGCAGGATTATATTCATGGAAATTGAATGTTGGTATGCTTATACTAGATGTCGTTTTATGCAGGAAATTAATACATGCCGCTAAGGACAAAGATTTTGAAGAATAGCATTATTACAACGGGACTCTACTCTTTTTCACATTGATTTAGATTGCGATTAATGTTAGCAAATTTTAAAGTTGTTTCGTGTATTTTTTATATTTTTGGAATTATTTAATTAGTTAGTTTTTAGTATATTTGTTTTATTGTATCGTTTTATTAAACTCTTAATGTAATATCTCTTTTAAATTTAATATAATTAATTTTAATTTTTTTAATTTATTTTTGAAAATTTATTGTAATAATAATTCATTTTGATTATCTATGGTCTCGATTATATAGCAAAACCGTGGCCATAGGCGAGATTTATGACCTCGGTTATAACAAAACCGAGGCCATAGGTCTCACATATGGCCTCGGTTATTGAAAAACCGAGGCCATATGTTCCACCTATAGCCTCGATTATGGAAAAACCCGAGGCCATATGTGAGACCCAAGGCCTCGGTTATAGAAAAACCGAGGCCATAAGCACATATTGTAGTAGTGTTGATTGGATATAGCAGAAGTTAGTAGTATTCTTGAAGAATGGAGATTGAAATATATCCTCGTGGATACTAAGATTCTATCATTTCTCTTTACTCTACTTGGCATGCAGATGATCAAAAAAGAACTACTTGAATTAGATAAGATGTTTGATATTATAGATTATAAACTTTGTTTTTATTGTGTAATTCATTTGGTTGTTAATTACATTGTATAATTTTTTAAGTAATGCAATCTCTTTTTTGATTAAAAAAAAAGAAGTAAAAATGCTTGGATGGTCTATGTTTGTAGCGATTAATTATTTCTTTGTTAGAATAATAATTTGTTGTTTTTTTGGATATTTGATCATTTTTTTTCTTCAATATAACTTCTTGCTTTTTGATTTTTTTTTTTTAGTTACAACGTTTTATCATTTTATATAGTTTAATTTTTTTAACCATTATTTTATATATTTAGATACGTTAAATAAATAAAAATAAATAAATAAATTGAACTAAACTAACCACTTAAATTTATTAAATATTTCATCTAATATTTTCACATATTTTTTTAAAAAAATAAAGAAAAAAATTTTTAAATACCATTAAAAATTTCAATTTCTAAGATTTTTTACATTGTTTTCATATATTTTTTATATATTATATATTTTCAAAACAGTAAGAACGAAATTGAATTTTTTTAAGATTTTAATTTTTTTTTAATTGATTACTCCTATGTGATTATTATTGTTCAAATAAATCTTAACATGGCTTATTTTTCTTCATTATTTTTGTATATAGCGAACCCTTATTTTATATATTATATCGATTAAATAATATGTTTTATCCAAATCGCACAAATTAAAATTGAACTATTGTATAGTTTTACAGGTGACAACATACCATATTATACATCGTTAACAAAAATCACTGGATGCGTGTAAAAGTCTAACTCACTTTTAAAATAATTTTATATCAAAAAAATTCTTATACTTTAAAATAACAACATATATTGCCCAGCATTTTAATATAAATATTTATAATATCTATTTTTTTTTATATACTTGAAGTTTATTTTTATATTTATTACGTTCTTGTCACGTAAATTCTACAAGTCACTAACATTCACGTCAGAATGAACTACATCATAGGAGTCATATACATTCGATACTTAAATCAATTTTCTTATAAATAATTTAAAGTAAAAGAAGATTTAAAGAGTTCGAATGTTTGCTTATAAATAACTTTTTAATATGAAATGAATTTATTTATTATCTTTAACAAGTGAGAATCTTATATATATATATATATATATATATATTTAAATTTATAAAAATTTATAATAGAGAAATATTTATTTAATAATTTTATAAAAATAAATTTTTGAGGTATAGTTTAATCCTCGATTATAGGTTAGGTTGTTAATAAGGTACCGTAGGAACTCCCTCCTCATTCCTTATTTCTGATTCAGAATTTATCTACTATTTTTACTTAAATTTTTTATGATGATGTATCGGAGATTTAAATAATAAAAGAAGATTTAAGTGTTATTTTAAATATTATATTTTTTTATTTTTATTATAAATAAAATATATTAACATAATAATAAATATTTTATAATAAGAAAAAGATATTTCGGAGGGGAAAACGAATTTCTAATGAAATAACGGAGAAATATTAGGGCTTACTTTTGATTACACCTTCATCACCAGCATCAGAACTCAGGTCGGTTTGTCGGTTGTCCAACAAAAAAGAGGTGGTTCTCTACTTTCTCTATAATTTCAGAAACCTTTCCTCAGTGTTCGATCAATTTTTGACTTTTACAATTCACCCAAGTTTAGGGGTTCGCGTTTATCAAGATAAATTTTGTTTCGATTTGTTTTAGTTTACTTGTCTCAATAATATATGCAACTCTCAATCAATCGATGATCTAACTACTTCAAGATTTCTTCTTCAATTGCGTATTTGAATGTGTTTCCTAACAAATTTGTTCCTTTTTTTGATTGGCAATGAAAGTAGGTAGCTTTCGATGGAGCAAGAAGCAGAGAAATCGTTGAATGAGGTTAAGTGTAGTAGCTCAGAAGCAGTGAATATGGTGAGAAAATTTTGGAATAGGAGAATGTTAGTAGGGATTAAAGATGGTCGATTTTTCTTGGGAAATTTTCATTGTTTAGACAAACAAGGCAATATTATTCTTCAAGACGCTGTGGAGTATCGTAGTACTCGACGCTCTTCTCCTTCTCCAATGGAAGAACGTTGCCTTGGCATTATTCTCATTCCTCACTCTTGCCGTTCCTCTTGTCACGTTGATTGCTCTATTGAAGAACAACTCACACTGCTCTCCTTTTGATTTTGACTATTTCATAAGCTTGAAAGCTGTAAGAATTCAATCTCGATTTACTTTGTCAAGTATGATGTTTGCGTGTGTTAATTTGGATAGAAATCGACTTGGGTATTTAGTTTTTCTTCTGCTCCTCTGTCTGTTGTGTTTACTTACGCATTTCTAATTATATAGATTCAGTTTCAATTTGTTCTGTTGCTTCAACCCATATTACAAACAAAGCTTTTGCAGATTTTATTTATCCATTTTTCAAAATTTATCTTCTTACTAGGAAGGGAAGGTTTGCAAAGTTATACATAAAGCCAGGGAAGTGTTTGATAAAATGCCTTTGAGGAATCTATGTTGATCTTATTCCCACTGGGATTTGTGTTTTGTTCTCTGTCTCTTGGTGGTTTGACCGAACAACAGACAATGTCAAGAATTCTTAGGACAAACAAGAAGTTTCAGTTTTTCAAGAACAAAACTGATGCATATTTCTTTTTAAGTTAAATTTTATTTTAGAGAAGTGAGTAAATGATTGACTTAATATCTAGTCACCTTAAATTTTCACTCATTTTAATTTTTTCTTCTATGTTGTATAGCTTATATTGTTATGACATGAGTTAATGTGTGCTTGTGTACATATGATTCTAACCTATAGAAATCAGTTAGAGATATTGTTATTGTATTAGCTGTCGAGATGTTACAAAATATCTGTGCAAACTGCCTATAAATACAAAATGAAAGTCAAGCACGTTAGCTTGAGCAATCTTCTTTTATCCATTGATCTATCTTCCTCGGTTCTTTGTTTCTCGATCATCTTCTTGATCAATGCTATAGTTTGTAACGAAGAACATCAAAAATACCCACAAGCTTGAGCTCGGAGGTATCTTTAAAAATATCAAACATTACAGAAAATAGACAGAGAAGTAGAATCTTTACCTCTTCTACTCTACTTGCTTATTTATACAATGGATAATAAAAATTTGAATTAAAAAATGATGACTTTTCAATTGATTGTGTACTCGTTTGTGATTAAATGAGTTTAACATCTTACGTGACTATTTATGAAAATTTAGAAGAAAAAAAATTCAGTTTTTTATTCATTTATATCTTCTTATTTATTAACTTTTTAATTGGTTTTTAAGTTAGATAGTCATAGAATTTAGGAAGAGTTTTAAACTATATTACATTTATGCATTAATTTATTTTTACATAGTTCTTTTATATTTAGAGGGAGTTTAGCTCCATTGTTTTGTTCAATGTTTTATTATTCTCCTATGTCAAAAAAGGGAGACAATGTGTTTTACTTTCATGATTTATTTTGTTATATATATATATATAGGGAGTTAACATATTTAAGGTAAGAATACTTCCCATTATTTTGTCATTATATTTTGCCTATTTTTATATAAATTGAACTAATTAACAATGAGACTTTCAAGCCAAGTCATCGTATGCTTTGTCTATGTCATTTCAATTACTTATAAGCTTGTCAAATTGTAACGAAAATGAATTTACAAAACCATAGGATAGTTTCACTATGAAATCTAGGACATTATTTATTTTTATCTTATTTTTTTAAGCGTCATGTAGTGATAGAGAGTTTTTGTCACACGAAAATATTAAAGGGAAAGTTTGTAAGGATTATAAGTGTTGGTTATTTTCGTGAACAAAATATTTATACGTGAACTTGTTATTAAACTCGCTATGAAGTCTATCGCATAAATTCAAAGAAACGTCGGAATTTTATATAATTATATTTCAGATATATTTTTTATAATTATCACATTTAGTATTATACTCATGTTTATATAATTAGAATTATTTTTATTGTTAAAATATTTATTTAAACTTGAATTAATTTATGACATTACCAATTGGTTTTTTTTTAAAATGTCTTAAAAATAACTTTTTATAATATTAGGATTTTTAATAGATTTTAGATAATTAAACTCAAAAAAATTGAACTAATGTTATTAAATTATTACTATTATTTATATATATATATATATATATATATATACACATTAGAATTGAATAGGGTGAAGTGTTATCTACCTAACTGCCAAAAAAAGCCGAAAAGGAAAATATATATATAAAGGTTATCGTATAGGTAATATATGTATTCACTTAGGTAGTAATCATTATATATATATATGAAGTATGAAAAGTTGGAAGCAATCAATACATATAATGTTAATATAATTAATATATATATATATATATATATATATATGATGCATAAAGAATTTATTGATTTAGTAATTATAATATTTTTTTGTTAGTGAATGTTTAATAATCGAAATAGATTAATTTATATATATATATATATATATATATATATATATATATATATATATGAAGTATGAAAAGTTGAAAGCAATCAATACATATAATGTTAATATAATTAATATATATATATATATATATGATGCATAAAGAATTTATTGATTTAGTAATTATAATATTTTTTTGTTAGTGAATGTTTAATAATCGGAATGGATTAAATAAATTAGTTAATATCAAATTGATATTATAATGGAAGTATTTATTAGTAAATTTATTTGATATTTTTATCTTTATTTAATTGAATATTAAATTTCAAATAAGATATTTTTATTTAACTGTGTTTAATCTTTTTGTTATAGAATTTGTTAATTGATTTGATTTGAGTGAAATGTTTTGAATTTTCTAATTAGGATTATTTATTATTAAATACGTTCTAAAACACGGTAATTTTGTAATAACTCTTTTACAGTTGAATCGTGAACGTATCTGATTGACGGAAAACTTATTGAAATGTTGGTTTAGAAATCACTCACGTTAATATTAAAGATTGAAAACATAACAAGAGTTCGTAATTAAGGTATATTGGAGTATTAGCTAAAGAAATGTAACATAAGATCAAGTTTGTACTTAAACATTTAGTTTTCGTTAGATAGTGATTTTCTTCTTAAGTTATAGTTGTGGCATAAATTGTTTCTACCTAAATATATCGTATATTATTCTTTCATTTACGTACTTTATTTTTATAGGTTATTGCATATCTGTCTATTTTATTTAAGTTATTAAATTATAAATTGATAAAAACTAAAAATAATTTATTCATCCCTCTAAGTTAATTATGTTCATGTTTTATAAACTTTTATAACAAGTCAATAACATAAATTATATTTTTAATTCCGTTCATCAAAACTATATATTCTATTTTAATAAATATATTAAAAATATTTTATATATATATATTTAATTACATCTAAATTCAAGATAATCAAAATTAATGATATATATTTTATAATTCATTTCTAAGTTATGTTTTTAGTAAAAACATCAATAATTTATTTTTAAATTTTAAAAATCTAAAATCATATAATTATTTATAATTTATTTTATTATTTTAAATAAGTTTATAGCAATATTTTATCAATATTGTTTAATATATAAAGATTGTGTATTTATTTTTATATATATTTTATTTTTATTTTACATGAATATTATTTATTAGTTTAATTTTTTTTTCTACTAAAAGTATTTATTATTGACTTAATTTGTTATAAATTTTCTTTTTATAATAAAAGTAAAAGATTAGTTAAAAAAAATTAAATATCACTTGAGTCCCATTATCCTTACATGGAGTCCCCGTTTCTCGTTAAAGATCAAGATATATTCCCATAAAAATTTTAAATAAAATAAAAAGATAAGACTCTAAATTAAGAACCAAAAAAAGAGAGCATCTCGAACTCCACCCCCATTATAGTGAAATAACACATCTTATAACTTTGCAATAATATCTCAAGATCGTTATAAGTTGGCATTGGTTAGCTTTTTTCACGCATTTTATTATTGTTTTACACTTCATAACTATACATTATTGCTCTTTATTTTCCCAATTTTGAATATTTTGTTGTGTTCCAAATAATTATCAGGTATTTACGCAAAATAAATATGATGGAACTTCGTCGACATTAACCTTATTTTTAAATAATATTTCTATTTCTACCAAGGAGTACACTTTAAAATTGCACCTAATGGCGTCAAAGATGTACACGAAGATCATGTTTATCATAATGATAATAAGAATTATATTAAATAAAAATAATGTTTATTTAACCAATAAAATATAATTATTATAATATTAAAATAAAATAAAACAAAACTTTTTGATTATAACATATAAAAAAAAATAAAACATTTCATTAATTGATTTGAAAGAAATATACATTTCTTTTACTTTAAATACTTTACGTTCCATTACAAATAAATAATCCAACTCAAAGGATTAAAGGAATACACATCGACTACCATTCCTTTTAACCCAACATGACTTGATTATCTTTAAGATACCAATTGATCATTCAACTTCTAACCACAGCAACTCAATTGCGATCAAATCGTAAATGATTAAAAGAGAGTTGATCACTCAATAGAAACCATCAGAAAGTGCGAGTAATATCGTTATATAAGAACTTAGATACCAGATTTCATTTCTCATGTACAACAATAAATTTAGGTTAGTATGCACAATCATTAATCAGAACACAATGGACATCTATCAGGCTTTCTAATGCTTCTATTATCTTCTAAATTATACTTCAACAAATATAACCGCAGGCCTCTTGAAATCATCTGGATGCTGAATTGCTGATGACATGCCCAAATATGCAATGGTCATTTATTCTATACAGCCAGAAGCACAGGTCGGCTCACCTTCTTAGATTGTCCTTCGAGAAAAAAGGATGTCTGAGAGCTTCACGTGCAGTCAATCTAACACAAGGATCATACTTGAGTAACCCTTGCAAAAGATGGATTAGATCCCCTGCAGAATGGTCTACATTCTGCATAATGAGATTCTGCAAATAATCAAAAGACCAAATGAGCAAATACCTAAGCAGGCATAAAAAAAGCCATACGTGGAACATACAAACAGCAAGGGGAACACAAACCTGAAGACGAGGAAGCTTCTGAACAGCTCTAATACTCTCCTTTGAAGTCCCACCTTCTGGCCAGTCCAACCTACCCCTCCTAACATACTTCTCAGCATGACGACTGTATAATTTCCACGATGAGCAAGGGGGATTACTAATTAGATCCTTCAATAAAATAAAAAAGGACAACTAAAATTAATACTCACTCTGCCTTTGCTAACATGTGCTGGGGCAAAGATCCCAAAACCCGCTCCATCATGGCAAGATGTTCCAGGTTCTCGTGAGTTTGAAACAAAGCCTCACCCTGCACATCATGTCACAATCAGACTAATGCTGTGAGAATGATATGCCACAACTAAATTCTTGCTACCAAAAACAAACAATAATAAAAAAAATATACCGTGCACAGCTCCACCAAAATACAGCCAACACTCCAAACATCACAGGGATAACTCCATCCAAGCCCTACCAGAATCAATATCAAAACAATCAACTTATACAACAGCTAAAGATTTTAAGAACGATCCTTGAAAAAGAGATAAATATTGACACTAACCAAGAATGACCTCAGGTGCCCGATAATGTCGTGTTGATACAATGTAATTCTGATTTTGACGCTCATATGTGGTGCTCCCAAAGTCAATGACCTTGATAGCATTTGACTTAGGAACTCTTTTGAAATAGCAGCTATCTTTTGTTGATTGAGACAAATTCTGAACAAATCAATACGAAAGAACAGGTTAACTTTTCACAAAAAAAAGAAAAAACTGCTTAAATTAAAAAGTGATATAAAAGGGAGATACAAAGAGCTTAAAATCAATCCAAGATATGAAACATATCAAAGAAAAATAACACGCCACAGAAGCATCTAAAGAGATAAAAGACAAGGATAGGAAAAACCTGACAAGTGGCAAGAAATGGAGAAAAACTACCTTATAATCTGGAAATTTTTGATAATCTGGTGACATAAGTAGAATATTTTCAGGCTTCAGGTCGGTGTGAATCATATTCAGATCATGCATAACTGCCAAAAGAAACAATAAATCCATACTATAAGGTTGTCTGTAGACTATGAAAAACAAACTTCATTAAATGAACAGCCTTCATTGACTTAGTCGAAAAATAATTTTATGAAAGAAAAAACTATTATGACGCAAAGCATGATGGAGACATTATATTAAACTCTCAATTATATGAAACATAAAGAGAAAACAAGCTAAAGTAATTACTACACACATGCTACACATTCCAACAGTTGTCGGCCAATCTCACGGACATGGTCAATGGGAAATGATCGGTAATTGTTTTTCCGTAGAAAATCGTATAAACTTGGTCCAAGCTTCTCAAAGACCTGTTAAAACCATTTAATTCACCCAAAAGTCTTAACCCCCATATTACTTGGAATAGGGGAAATTAATCCACATCACAAATCAATCATATACTTACAATACAGATATGGTTACGATAGTCAAACCAGTTCTTGATTTGCACACAACTGCAAGGAATAAACCCATTTAACAATTGCAAGAATGCACGACAAACCTTCTATAACACGTTACAAGTGATAGTCATGCAATAAACAGAAGTTACTCACGGATTTCCACCCTTATCATGCTTTCCAAGTTGTTGCAACATTTCAATTTCAATCATGGCTGCTTCACGATATTTCTTGATCCCACGAATAATCTTTACGGCAACCATTTCCTTTCTGTCCCTGTCCCAGCATTCCAAAACCTGACCAAAAGTGCCTTCGCCCATTTTATTATGGATCTTATCTGCAAATACATACAGAAAAATGTATAAATTTTAACATATGAAAGCACCCGAAGATAATGTAGCCACAACCACATGGCCAATAACATCTTAAAGTTCTCCTTTACTGTTTACAGATAAAGGCAACCTTAAAATAAAAGGCACAAAAACGAGTTTAGATAATTGAACTAATGAACCAAATATATTACTTGTTTAAATATTACGAAAACTAGAACTAATATATATTAATGTATACCATCTGAGTCATTCTCTTACCATAAAAATATTATGACAAAGTGCATGAAGCCAAAAAAAATAGAACATTCTCAACTAATAATGATCTTGATGATTGCTATTTGCAAATTTCTATGATGATGGAAGGTGTAATTACAGCGTGAAGTTAAATTTTCTCCAAGCTCAAATATGTAATGTCCTTCCTTGTCATCCTCACGCCTTGGGGGAGAACCATTTTTAGCTACTCCCTTATGAAACAGAGAACTATGATCCGAGAAGCCAACTTCTTGTCCACAAAACATTGTAACCTGATCCTACACACATCCATTCATTCATGTACCACTAAACATTAAATTTAAATCTTTATCCCCTTGTATCCTAATTATATTGATTTTATGAGAAAACAGAATAACTTCAAGAGACAGATTCCAAAGAAAAACAAAAGAACCTATACAATCAAATCTACACATCTCCACCATGTACTTTCAATGATATTAAGAAAAAACATAACGACCAACTTTTAAAAACAAAATTCAGCATGCAATGCGTGTAGAATTGAGAAAAATCTTAAAAATCCCATGTTAAATAGTTGAATAGAAAACCATTACACCCATAAATATTCAACCTATCACATCATTTATTGTCAAATGAAGATAAAAAATCGTTCATACTCTAAAACGCCGTATATTAATTCAAAAATCTACACTTTATCAAAAACCTAAAAAGGCAAAAAAGCTATTTTATCCCAACGAAGTCCGCTAGCATAAATAAAAACGTTAAACGTGGTACAGAGCGAGAAACAGTTCACAACATAAAATTAATACAACAGTTACAAAATGCAGAAATAATTAAAGGCTGGAAATACACGAATCTGATAAAGAAGCAAATAAGATGCCAGATCTAGCAAGAAAAAAAAGTTTGTACCATGTCTCATTCGAAACAAAACTAAAACTACAAAAGATCTGCCAGATCTAGCACAAGATAAGAAATAAAGGAAAAAAAATCAATCAAAACCGAGATAGATCTTGATTCGGAAATATACCTTAGGAGCCTGTAGAACATCCCAACCCAAACGTGCTCTCTTTCGGGGTCGCCGATCCAAGTGAGTATGAGGAAACTCAGTAACGCACTCCATCTCCATGATCACAAACCAAACGATAACAGATATCAAATGAGAAGAGGAGTAATACCAGAAAACTCGATGATACCATTAAACAACCAGCCGCCTATCTGTTGGAGAGATTTATATAACCTAGCCCTAATTTTAGCTTAACAACGAGGCATGCGGCGATTGAGATCAACACTGGCCGTCCACGTGTACACAATCTAACGGTTTGTTTGAACGATTCGTGTCACAGCTATAATCTTTTCTTTTTCCTTTTTTTTCTTTTTAATTGAGTTATGCTGGTATTGGTTTTATATATATTAAATTATTAATTATAATTTTTTATGATATATATCATATTAAAATTTAATTAATACTAAAAAAAATTATAAAATTTAAATATTTTTATTATAATAATAATAAAAATAATTACGATAATAATATTATTTTTTAATATTAATTAATAATACAAGTACATAAATTATTAAACTTTTACTATATTTTTATTTCTAAGTTTTACAAATATTTGAATTTTAAACTATAAGTTTTTATTTTTATTATTCAAATAATAGGTACACGATTCTAACTACCTAAGATATCTCGTCCTAATGACATGAGATATCTCGTCTGCATCGAGAATAGATCTTACACATCCAATAACATATAGCAATCTCATGAGTAAGTTCTTGTTGATGCTAGTTTATAAAAACAATGTAGGAACAATATTACCGATAACTTCAAAGTAACTGCTTGGGTTGAGTCGCGGACTAGGTCGCTCTCTTTAAGACGTTACGCTCGCTTCAATTTGTGCAAGCAAACACAAATTGCTCGTCTCCAGGATAAACAAATTTTAATCGCATCTCTGCCTCGTAACTTCATCAAGACTGGAAGACCCGAATGCTACACCAAATTTAAAATTTGCTGCTCTGAAAACTAAAAGAATACTTAAAATTGTAGAAATTGTAGAGAGAATTGTTTTCGCAGGGATGAGATTGGTTGATCGATATGTTAAAACGAGAAAGCCTCTTCTTTATAGCTTTAGAAAACGTAAAGCAATTATGAATAAACGGTAATGTCTAGGAATTAAGAATGTAACGTCATTCCGAGTAATGAAAAGTAACTACCATTTTCGTATTAAAGACGAAGAACGGATATTTTTCAGGAATAAATACGAAAGCAACTAGCTCTTTTTTCAATTAAAGACAACTACCATATTCTTAATAAAGGAACATAACGGTTATTTTTTTTTTCAAAAATATATATATATATAACAACCATTTTAAAGTGGAAAAATTTCCTTAAAAAGAATATTTTACCAAAAATAAAAATACCACCTCACCTCACACACGCACTGATCGACGCCTATTTCCGGGCTCATGTCGGCCGGTCGGGTCGGACGGCGATGGCGCATACGTGACAAGCGTGGTATCACATTTGCTTCAGTGCCCTCTCCCCTTCCACAAAAGCGCTCTTGTACTCCAATCCCAATAACAAACTCTTCACTATTTATACCTCTTTAAAATATTATAAAAAGCAACAATGTGACAAGGCACAATTCCCAACATCTATTTTTTAATAAATTTCATTTTTTTCAACAATCCCCCACTTGAATTTTATATAAAAATAATTTTCATCGAGCAACCGATCAATTAAAAATTATAAGATCAGGCATAAGCAAAAAGGTGTCTATCGACTAACCTTTCGCATAGTGTCGATGCTTTAGAATATACTGTGAGTAACTCGTAGTTTTGAACTCTATCTCTAACAATCATCACACACACAACCTTTCCACAAGGTGTAGTTCAAAGTTCCGTGCTTTTACGCCATACACGTGTATCCCAAGATAAGAACGCCCTAGTAAATTTTGCCCAAAAAATTTTCATGTTAAGCGGCCACACTTCCACATTCACATAAAGGAAGTCTATCAAGAGTACTCCCGTAGCTACGTACTCCATTCCACATGTAGGTATAGAACTCACAAGAGTTTAACAAATAACTCATCCTTTTCTATCGCCTGTGACTTCACGCTTATAACAATATAGAAATGAGATTTGATTAATAGCACGATACATCTCATATCACTTCATGACTTGTTATTACCCTTTGAACTTATTTCTCGGGGATCTCTAGTCTATAAGTCAAGGGTTACCATCATGTGTTGACTCTTCATTCTGGCGGCATTAATCCCATTCCTTTCGAGGTTTTGAAAACCTTCTCTCGTAATCCTTTCACAAAGCGATCTCAAATTTTCATCGTAACGCATACGATCCACTCTTACCGCCTCCCGCTGAGAGAAATTCTCTAACAAGACTACGCTACGACGTGACTGTTCCTCTCGGGCCGTTATAAGAATCTGCTCTTCTAAATCTTTGCAATAGCCGCGTACTATCGTCGTGGATCAAGACACTGTATCTGGCTCTTTTCCCATAAAGCGGATCTCACTAACAAACTTCTTAGCCACCGCTTCTTCACTAGCAAAGCTGCTATCATTTCGTACCTATCAGACGAGCCAATATTGTTTCTTAGACTTCCAGGAAATAGCTCCACCCTACCTATGTTAAAAATATAGCCACTAGTCACGGAGTCTTCTCGATAAAGTGTCTCCAATCGCATCGTCGTATCCTTCTAAAACAAATGAAACTTATTATAATGTAATCCAAGGTTCATAGTTCTCTTACAGTATCTCATAACCCTTTCAATAGCATTCCAATGCTCTACACCAGTTCAGTTGGTAAACCTACATAAGTAGTCCCACAACATAAGCTACTCTCGTCTAAGGTAATCAAGCGTAATGTAAGCTACCAATGATGCCGCATACTCATTGTCTAACACCGTCTCCTGTTCTGAACAACTTTACACTGTGATCATAAGGAGTACATGCAGTTTACGCTAAAGTAATTATATTTCCTTAAGATCCTTCTCAACGTGAGATTGATCTAGAGAAATTCCCTTTTCACCTAGTTATTTTTATAACAAGGATTACACTCGCTTCTCCAAGATCTTTCATATCAAAATTAGCTCTTAACAACATTTTGACATTATTCACAACATAAATATTTGATCCAAAAATAAGCATGTCATCCACATATAAACATATAATAAGCAAATATTATCTTCTAATTTATAATAAATGCATTTGTCACTTTCATTTATTTTGAATCCATGTGAGATAACTAGATTATCAAATTTTTCATGCCTATCATAGTGCTTGTTTTAGACCATAAAGAGATTTATCTAATTTACAAATTTTATTTTCTTGCTCGATAACAAAACCTTCGTGTTGATCCATATAAATTTCTTCTTCTAAATCACCATTTAAGAAAGCGCTTTTAACATCCATTTGATGTACTACTAAATCATAGATAAGAATGAGAGAGAAAAGTACACGATAAGTTATTCGTGGTAACTGGTGAAAAGGTATCAAATAAATCTACATTTTCCTTGCATATATCCTTTAACTACAAGACGAGCTTTATATTTTTCAATAGTACCATCGTGTTTCAATTTCTTTTTCCAAGATTCATTTACATCCAATGGTTTTGCAAACTGCGAGGTAAGTCAACTAAATGCCAAGTCTTATTATACTCAAGGAAGTCCATTTCATCATTTACGGCTTCTTCCCATAAGTTGGCATCTAAAGAAGATAATGCTTTAATAGTTCGTGGATCTTCCTCAAGGTATAAGCATAAAATCGACCCAAAATCCTTATGGTTCGAGCTCGCTTTTACTTCTTCTAATTTCGTGTTTAATTCTTCATTGATCACTAGTTCTAGTTATAGGTAAACTAATAAGACGAGCCTCCACTATTCTTAATTTTAAAGTGGAAACCCTATGCTCATAAAAGTCAAGATCATTTGATTCTATAACTACTTGATTTTTTTAAGTCATAGAATTTATAAGCTTTACTATTCAAAGCAGATCCTATGAATACACATTCATACGCTTCTACTAAGTAAGTTTATTTCTTTTAGGATCGTGATCCTAACATAGGCTAAACAACCCCAAGTTTTAAAATAAGTTAAATTAGGTTTCTTATTTTTCAAAATTTCATATGGTGAAATTTTATTTGTAGATTTAGGCACTCTATTTAGCACATAGCAAACAAGTTAATAAAATTTCTCCCACCAATTACGAGGCAAAGACTGTGAGTTTAATAAAATTGCAACAACCGATTCAAGAAAAGTTCTATTTTTTCTTTCAAATTTTGCCATTCATTTCGTGGAGAATAAGGTGCGCTTTTTCATGAATGATTCCATGAGTTTTATAAAAATTATTAAAGATATTGAATCATATTCAAGCCTCTATCACTCGAAACCTCTTTATTTTTCTATTAAGTTGATTTTCAATCTCAAATATAAATATTTTAAACATACGCCAAACGCTTCACTTTTATTTTTCATTAGATATACATAAGTGTAATCCGAACAACTATCTATAAAAGTTATAAAATAGCTTTTCCATTTCTTTGTTAAATTTTCATCAAGTTCACATATATCGAATGAATTAATTCTAAAGGTTCTGGATTCTCTAACTAATCGATTTATGTGAAGTTTTGGTTATTTTAGCTTGACTACAAAATCACATTTTTCGAAATCATTTAAAGATAGTTTAGGAATTAGTTCTAAACTACTCATATTCTTGACATGCTGCTTATTAACATGACATAGTCTAGCATGCCAAATATTAAAAGAACTCAACATGTAAGCAAAAGAAGAAGTTTTATTGATTTCAATATTTAATTTAAACATGCCATCAAGTATGCACTTCCCAACAAATATATTATTTTTAGTTATAGATATAAATCAAATCTACGGTTTGAGTAAATCCACTTTGTTAAGAAGATAGCCTCGAAACTAAGTTCTTTCTCATCTCCTGAGTATACAGGACATCCTTCAAGACGACAAATTTCTTCCAGAGGTAAACTTCAAAACCACCTCACCAAGATTCCAAAGAACTTTAAGTGGGAGAGAGTCACCCAAATAAAGACTTTCTTATCCTCAATCAATAGGATTTGAACATGTCTCGATCATAGCAAACATGGCGGTAGTTGTCTACCCACCACCCCTGATCCACCAACAAAATCGACTTCGTATATCATAGCAATAAGTTGATCTTCTGTGAAGGTTCGCTCATGCAAGGTGACGATTCCCGTTCAGCCTTCCTAGCCAAGTGGCCAGGTCTATTACAACTATAACACATGAATGTGTTATTCCTGCTGGCCGAGGTCCATTCTCGTGAGGATAGCCTTATATTTCTATTTTCGCTGGCGGTTTTGATTATTACTACGACATGAAGTTTTCATATTTCTACCTTTAGGTTTCTTAATCAGAGAAGGTTTCTTTATGGTACTATTATTCGAGACTACAAGTACTTCATCTCTTCGTCTTGTTTTCTAGCTTCTTCTTCTATTCTTAAACGTGTTATAAGACTTTCTAAAGAAAATTCCTTAGTTTTACTAAGTGTATTCTTAAAATCTTTCCAAGCAGGGTAATTTATCTATTATAACATGCCTACTTGAAATTGCTCATCTAAAGTCATACCTTCGTGGTTATTTCGCCTATCTTCTCAGCTACGTGATCAGCTTCCATCGATTTTTCCATCAATCATCCGAAACTTCATGTATCTACCGACAAAGATACTTTTGGGCCTCCTTCCTCGTCGTATTTTTTTCGTTGCTTCCCAAATTTCCTTAGCAGACTTATCACAGCTTATAATAATCATACAAGTCATCAAATAAACCATTAAGAATATAATTTTTGCAGAAAATCATTTTCCATCCAGTGTCTAAATCCTTAGTTACAACTTCAAGAGAGGATTGGGACCGCTTGGTTTTTCAAGAGTAAAGAGCAGAACAACTTTTTTCACGGTTAAGAAAAACAACATTTTTTGTCTCCATCTTTTAAAGTGTAATCCTTCAAAACTAATGGTTTGTTTAGATCAAAGAAGCTAGCATTTCAAGAGACACGGCAGATTGAATACGCCTTAAAATTGTTGATGCAAGTTTATAAAAACAACAGAGGAACAATATTACCGATAACTTCAAAGTAACTCGTTGGTTGAAGTCGCTGACTAGGTCGCTTCTTTAAGACGTTACGCTCTTACCGCCCAATTTTGTGGGCAAACACAAATTGTCAGTTCCAGGATAAAATAATAATCGTAATTCTATCTCGTAACTTCACCGACTGGTTTAAGACCGGAATGCTACACCGTAAAATTTGCTGTTGCTTAAACTAAAAGAATACTTAAAATTGTAGAAATTGTAGAGAGAATTGTTTTCGTAGGAGATTTGAGATTGCCGATTGACATTTAAAATGAGAAATTTCAAGCCTTCTTTTTATAGGCTTTAGAAAACGTGGTATAAGAATTATGAATAAAACGGTAATGTTTAGGAATTAAGAATGTAACGCCATTCTCGAGTAATGAAAAGTAACGGCTATTTTCGTATTAAAGACGAAAGTAATCTGATATTTTTTCAGAATAAATACGTTAAACGGCTCTTTTTCTCACTACAGAAGACAACGGCCATATTCTTAATAAAGGAACATAACGGTTATTTTTTTCTCAAAATATATATATATATATAACAACCATTTTCAGAAGTGGAAAAAATTTCCTTAAAAGAATACCTGACTCGGACTACGGCTGGACGGCGGCGGGCGCTACAGGCGTGGTATCACATTTGCTTCAGTCCTCTCCCCTTCCACAAAAGTCAGGTTCTCGGGGCCCTAATCCCACTAACAAACTCTTCACTATTTATACCTCTTTAAAATATTATAAAAAAGCAATGTGGGACAAGGCACAATTCACAACATCTATTTTTTAATAAATTTCATTTTTTTCAACAGTTCTAGCCTAAATAAACGGCTTGGTACATTGCCCTAACAACTTGAATTACATTTGAATATAGGACCTCAGACAACATGTATATGACAATCTATTTATGTAACGCTTATCACAACTTGATTTATTATGAGCCTTTACATATATTTTAGTTACATGTACGAGAACTACAACCTATACAATCTTAACACATGTCTAATAAGTGATATATATATTTCTTTAATGAGAAAAATACAAAATCCCATTATCATCAACATTTTTTACTTTTTTCTAAAATTACTAAAATCTCTAACATACTAAATTCTCTCAAAACATATATAAGAGATCTAATACCTATAAAACTTTTAAAAAACATACAAATGAAACATCTATTAAAAAATACATTATAAATATTATAAAATCTCTAATTTTTGAGCTTAAATTATTTTTGAATTTTAAAATAAAATATAAATAATAAGATATGTAATTACTTTAAAATATAAAAGTATTTTTTAAAATTAATTTAAATTTGATTTATATTTTATATATAATAGAAAAATTTTATATATTTTAAATTTGAGATAAATTTTATATAATGTGACGAATGATATTAATAAGTACAATCAAGTTCATTAACTATATTTAATAAAAAATTATTATATTATTTGTTATTCTTATATACTTGTGATATATATACATTGCTTTGTATAATAAATTTATATTAAAATCTATAAATATTAGACTTTAAATTTTCTTCCACCTTTCTCTATATACTATTCAAGTTACAAATATAAAATCCCTTTATATTCTAAATAATTTTATTGTGCCAATGATTTTTAGAGTTTTTTTTGCGAGGATATTAATATTTGGAGTTTAAACACACTTTTTGTTAGGGTTTAATATATTATATTTTTATCTATCTTTAAGTTTGTTTTTTGAAGACTAGAAAAATAAAATTTTCTCTTCACCCTCCTCCAACTTATAAGACCCATTTAGAAGAGAGAATTTTCCCGTACTTTTCCATAGGATCTAAAGACTACAAAGAAGTTAGTTTTAATTTCTCATTCATCTCTTCCAACTTATAGGCTGGATTCATCGGGGAGAGAACTTCATTTTAGGAAGAGCTCTCTCCGGTTAGTAGGTATACCCTTTTTTTCTATTTTTATTTCAATGATTTTATATAACATCAAAGTGGTGCAACAAAACAATAGATAGTGGTACCGATTCGGTTTCGTCGAAACTGTACATCGGTTATGAAACCATACGAGGTTTTTGATAGGAAAACCTTTATAAAGGTATCGATTCTTCTCACTACTCACTGATCCATTCATATATACCATCAAAATGCAGAGAGTAAGTGTGAGAAACCAATAAGAACATCAAATCAAAAATCTATTAGAATTTTTGTATAAGTGTTGAAATTTGATCAATGATAAGAGATATGTTTTCAATCCATTCTTTATTTCTACTGTATTTAAATTTTGCATTCATATAGTTTCTTCAAAGCTTCTCGATTGAATTATGATCTAACATTTGGTATCAGAGTCGTTTGGAAAACACCTATGTTTTGCTTTGTTTCACGAAGAACTAAAAATTTGGATTTTTTATTTTGCTTGTTTTTGATGTATATGTAAATTGTAAATTGATTCAATATTGATTTTAGAGTGATTATATGAATTGAAACTTGAAAAACAATGAAGAAAATAAATTCAATTTACCGTGGGCATTCATTTAAATCATTAATTAATTTTTTATTTAAAATGATTTTTTTTATTCAAACTGAGACCATGAATCACTCAGAAATTGAATTATGAGAATTTTGATAAAAAAGAACGTCGGATTTCATCGCCAGAATCGTTAGAAAACATTGGGCCTTCGAACGGGCCAAAAACGGGTCTCACAACCCGGTTGGAGGTTGAAGACGAGTTCTTCTATAATGGAAAAACGACTTGTCATTTTTTGGCCAAAAAAAAATCAAAAACGATATTGTCGCGAGGACTCGAACCCAGGTCTTGCGACTGGCAACAAGTGCCTTGTCCATTCGCCTACAAAATTTGATTTTATTAAAAAAAATTTGAATATAAGTGTAATGTGATTTAACTTAGGTTTGTCATATGTAGAATATTTATTATACGTGTGACATTTATTTAAATAATTTTTTTGGGCACATTAACATTTATTTAAATACATTATGCTTAAATTATTTGTTTTGATATTTGTATGTATAAATTTTGTAATTAATTATACGTATGAAAATTTGGTTAAATAATTTATGCATAGTGGAATTAATTGTTAATGGCTCTTTATGGATTTATGGATTTAATTAGTGCTTATATTATTTATTTTTACATGTATAATTTATTATCGTATATGCAATCTTAAGATAGATAATATTTACACATTTAAAATTAAATTAATATTGTTTATGGTTTTATGCAATAATTGAGCCTAAGGATTTAACTAATATTTAAATGATTCATATAGTTTAATTAATAGGGGAGTAAGCATAACATCTTTAATTAATTAAAACTATAATAAGGTTTATTTAGGATCACATTTATAAAATAAATATTAACTGTAATTAATCATATGTGATGTAATAAATATTATCTCACAAGAATTTTTAATATATTTTTGTGTAATTAATTATGATAAAATATCAAATTATATTTTCTAATTTACCCAAAGAGATTTGGAAAAGGAACATAATTTGATAGTTTTATCGTAAAGTTAAGATAAATCTAATTGAATTAGAATTTTAATCAACAAATAAGTTTTTTATCATTAGATTCATATTTTTCGTGATTTATATTGGTAAATAATGACTATAATTTAGGTCTTAAATTTTAATAAGTATATAATCTTTAATTGCAACTTCTTAACCTATAAATTTCTCTAATATCCGTTATGACATCCCCAATCTGAAATGGGATAATTATAAAATATGGAAGGAAAGAATTATCCTTCATTTAGAGTAAATGAATATTGATTATGGTATTAGGAAAAAATGAACCACCTAAAATTACTCAAACCAGCACCCTAGAGAATATCATATTTTATGAATAATAGGAGCGATCAAATCGCCTTAGCATGATGTTCATTAAGACTAAAATCTCTATTGGTATTCGTGGTTCTTTTGATCAGCATAACAATGTTCAAGACTTGCTAAAGAGCATTGATGATTAGTTTATCACTTCAGATAAGGCTTTAGCAAGCACCCTTATTATGGAGTTCTCTTCCTTAAGACTCGCTAGTGTGAAAGGTACGTGAGCACATTATGCAAAATGAGGGACATTGCGGCTTAACTTAAGCAACTCAAGGTTGAGATGTTAGAATCCTTCTTGGTGCACTATATCCTTAACACCCTCCCACATCAGTACGAGCAATTCAAAATCTTGTATAATACACATAAGGATAAATGGTCAATCAATGAACTAATGACCATGTGTGTTCAAGATGAAGGGAGCCTTGTTATGGAATTTGGTGAAAGTGCAATGTTGGTTACAACATATGGGAAAGGAAAATCTCAATATGAGTATAAAGGAAAAGGGATAATTCCACCTCAAGTTGATATTAAGAAAGAATCCAAGTGTTCCTTCTGTAAAAAGAAGGGACACATGAAGAAGGAATGTATCAAATTTCAGAAATGGCTTGAGAATAAATGTAATCAAACCTCGTTTGTTTGTTATGAATCTAATATGGTTAATGTTAATATTAACACCTAGTGGATTGATTTTAGATTTACAATCCATGTTACAAACTCCTTATAGGGTATGCAAAATCTAAGGAAGCTAGTGGAAAATGAGCAATACATCTTATCTGGTAACAAGATGAACTCACATGTGGAGGTTGTAATGACATGCAGTTTGATTTTAAGTAGTGGTTTTATTTTAGAATTAGAAAAGGCCTTTTATGTTCCAAGTTTCTATAAAAACTTGATTTCGATTTCAAGACTTGTACTTTTTGGTTATTCCTTTCACTTTTAAAAAAATATCTTTCAGTTTATTTAATAAATCTAATTGTGTTAGGAATGATATTTTGTCTGATAGTCTTTACTGCATTAATTTATGAAATAATCTCACTCATAAAGCTATGCATGTTTAAGTTGGCACTAAAATATGTATTATTGACGAAGAATCTTCTACATTATGGCATAAGATATTAGGACATATCTCCATATAACGAATTAAAATATTAGTGAAAGATGGGGTACTTAGTACTTTAGATTTTACTGATTTTGAGACATGAGTGGACTGCATTAAAGGAAAGCAGAATAACAAGTCAAAGAAAGGTGCCAATAAGAGTTCAAGCATACCAGAAATCATACATACAGATATATGTTGTCCAGATATGGACATTCAAGGTCAGAAATATTTTATCACCTTTATTGATGATTTTTCTCGATATATGTATCTCTATATGCTTCATAATAAGAGCGAAGCATTAGATGTATTTAAGAGCTTTAAGGTTGAAGTAGAGAAACAAAGTGGAAAGCAAATAAAGGTTGTGAGATCAGATAGAGGTTGTGAATATTATGGTAGATACAATGAGAATGGAGAAGTGTATGGTTCGTTTACTAAGTTTCTTCAAGAACATGGGATAGTTACCCCATACATTATGCCTGGTTCACCAGACCAAAATAGTGTAGCAGAAAAGAGAAACCGAACATTATTAGACATGGTGCGGAGTATGCTTAGCAACTCCAATCTTCCTAAATCTTTGTGGATTGAAGCTTTAAAGACTGTTGTGTATATATTAAACTGAGTTCCAACCAAGGCTGTCTCAAAGATGCCATTTGAATTATGGAAAGGTTGGAAACCGAGTTTGCGACATATGTGCGTTTGGGAATGCCCGTCTTAAGTGAGTTATACACATCAACCAACCCATAATTTTAAATCGGTTGACACGTAGGACCGAAGCTACACATGGACTTACGTTGTGGATATGTACAACTCACTTAAAATCTTACATGTATTGTCTGTTGCCACATCAACCAACACGTAAGGAGTAGCGTTAGTTATACGTGTCAATCAACGCTACACGTGGCTCGCGTTAGTTGGCACGTAGAACCAACACTATGCGCCACGTGTAGAGTCAGTTGATACGTAGAACTGACGCTACGTGTCTTTTTTTTGTTTTCTTCTTCCTTCTCCCCATTTACCGACAATTTTACCTTATCTCCTTATTTCCCACCATTTCTATAAGCTTTATTCATTTTCCGTCACTTCTGACCACCAATTCTAACGTCATTAATTAAGTCTTGTTCCTTCTGACCACCAATTCTAACGTCATTAATTAAGTCTTGTTCCTTTTCAATTTTTGATATAGATCCACCATTTTTTAAGCATAATACTCAATTTTTTCTTACACATTTTCCTTCACTTTCTTACTTACCAAACACTATTTATTTTTCATTTTGTCACTTGTTTTACTCTTATAAGTATTAATATGAATTATTTTACACTTATTATTATTTTATATTTTTATATAATTTTTGTAAAATTATTTTTTATTTTAATGTATATTATGTGTTATTGATTATTTGTATATATTTTTGTGTCATGTAATATATGTATTTTTATTCAAACTTAAAAAATAAGAGATATTTTTTATTTATTTATTTTAACTAATTTTATTCAAACTTAACATTATTATTATTACATGCGCACGTGCGCGCGCGCACACACATATATAAAGTTATTATTATATTACATGCACAATATATGTATATAAATTATTATATATTATATATTGTTAATGTTATAATGAGTTTATTAATTATTTGGATTTATTTTTATATGATGTTTTGATGGATATTCTAATAATTTATAACTTCATATATAATAACAGCTTAAATATATTGATGATTAATATATTTATATATTATTATATACATATTTAATATGTTTAATATCATCAATAAAAAATAGATAAATCTTGGATGTAAAAGTGTATAATTGAGCATGACTATATTTATATAATTAAAATTTCCTTGGGATTTGCTCGTTTAAATAGTAATAATGAAATTAGTATGCTCTATATTATTCTACTAACTATTGTTTATATGTTTGGACTTAAAATTGTTAATTAACTTTTATTTCATCATTGTTTGTATATATATAATGGATCTTAGGGTGCAAGATATTGTAGTAAGGTTGAAGATAATGAAAAATACAAGATATGAAAAATCATTTAAAAAAGTATCTTTTGTTTTATAATTAATTACATATTATATCTTTTTGTATTATATCTCCTCTAAATTATATTTTTTATAGAATCGTTTTATAGTCCCCAATAATTGGATAAATAAGTGCTACAAATAAGGCATGGAAGGAATACAAATCTTTCAAATTAGCTAGAAATTATGTGTTTTCATACTTAAAACCACTTAATGAAGGAGAACTGTACAAAATCCTTGAAGATCACTATTGGATTGAATCCCAAGTATGAAAAGACTTCGTAGATTCATAAACGTATGGATGAATTTCAAATCATTAGGGAAGAATATCAAAATATACAAATATAGAATATTCTTTCTAACCATATTGCAAGGTAACCAAATCTTAAAATTAGATAAAGAATTGTAATATTAAGTTGTTAATTTATAAATATTTTTATATTTATTTTCCTCTAATTTAAGTTAATAAATTTATGTAGGAAGTTGGATTGGGTAGACCGATTATACGAGCTAAATTGTACATAGAAACAAATACCCCTAACATAAAGAAGTCAACACCAATGAATAAATTAAGAGAAGAAAAACTCAATATGTTGATTAGTAATTTTACTTTATCAAAATCCTTGTTTTGATTTTTGCATATTCATGTAACAATGTATGATATTCTTTAGTAAAGAACGGTTCAAGAACAAATTAATATGGGTGAAATAATCGAACAATCAAATAAAGATGCGATATATTATACATTTGGACTTGATCATCCTGGTGGTTATATGAAGTTTTTCAATATTCTAAAACAAAGGCCTAAAATGACCAGTAAAGAGAAATTGAATAAAATTGAAGAAGAATTGAACCCCTTTAAGGCCATAATGTTAAGTTAGATTGCTAGTTTAAAGAAATTTCAGAGTTTCCAAGCCCAATCATAACACATGTCAAGCATGCCACCATACTACAGTCAAGGCATATCCTATTGGCAAGGCATACCACTATCTATGATAGGCATGCCACCCATGTAATCTCATGCCCAACCTATATCCTCTATGTGATATAGTCATCCTATTAGTCCCCTATTTATGCTAAGAATGCTGATGCAATCAAGTGGTAGTTCAATGTCTCCAATGCAATTTATGTATTCTTACTATCTATTATACAAATACTTTGGTGAGAATGTCCTTCCAATAACTATCCCACATGGGAGTCCTCCATCTAATGAATCATTTGTGATAAGATTTAAAGCTTATATAGATAGTATATTATTTTTATTTTTTATTATATATTTTATTTCTTATATATAACGGTTAAATTTTTTACAAAATATGGAATTTTTGTTAAAAGATCCATCATTTATAGACATTGTTGCTATTGGAATGATACAATAATTGAGCAATGATCGAAACATTCATAATCAATATTTGTCAAATCATTAATGAATAGTAATTGATCAATCATTACTCTATCATTTTCCACTATCGTTACTTTCTGATACTATCACAATCCAATAAGCTATTGGATAATATGTGGCTTAGCCGTCAAATCAAGTTGTACTAAATTTTGATATAATACTATTTATTTTTACTTAAGATAAAACTTTTTTACTACTTGTATTATATTTTTATTTTTTTATTGTTACTAACATATATAATACCTCTTGTTTAGTTTATTATACCAAAATTGGCACGTGCGACAAATTTAAGAGATACAAAGCAAGTATCTTGTGTCAAGTCTATGTCTAGTAGACAATTATCACATACCAAGTCATTCAAAAGAAACCATGGAAAAATTATAATTATGAATATGCTATAAACTTCAACAAAAATCTTGACTCTTTGATTACTATTGTTGCGAGCAAAAATAACATAAATGATAGATGGATTGTCCTATTTCCTAAAGAAGTATCTGGCGTAGACATTGGACAATCATATATATCAATCGAGTGTATATTGCAATTATTTGAATTTCAAATGATTGATTTAAGTATAATTCAAGTGTGGACAAGGTGAGTCCTCAATCAATAAATAACTTTCATTTACGTAGAACATATAATTATATTTATATTATCTAATTATTTTTATATATTTATTTTATATAGGGCATGTTATTATCAATTTCAAGCTAATCACTTATCGCATTTAGCAATGTTCTATGATTCATCATTTGTTAATCAATATCAAAAACATGATGTTAGCATTAAAGCTAAATAATTATGTAATAGGACATTAACACTTGGGAGAAATCCAAAGTTGATAATATCTTGGCCACTAAAGTTTGAATAAGGCCAAGATCATTGGATGTTGGTAATCCTTGATCTATATGTCAATCATATTTGGTACTGTGACTCAGTTTCCATATAATTGAATAAAGATACAAAAGTAGATGTTGAAATGTAAGAGTTATAACTAGCTATATTTTTCTATTGTTCTTTGTAATGTTTCATAAAGAAACAACTATTTTAAACTTTGATAGGGCATGAAAGCTGTGGAATAAGAGTAAGGGCATTGCTCTTAAAAATCACATAAGCTTGTATGGGATAAAGTTATAGTATTTACTAGGGAATATTAATAATTTAATAGATTTTACTATTGAATAATAAAGATGTTTGAATTGATAAACCATGTACACTTGTTTTTTTTTGTAGGTTACACAACAAAATGTGGAGTCGTGTATGATTACTTTGTCATAAAATTTATGAGTGAAATCATCTCAAATATCAACATGTTAATTAAAGATGTGATAATCTCTTTTACTAATAATCTCTTTTAACATATATAAGCTATTTTTTTAATATATGATATTACATTCTTATTTTAAATTTAAATACATGTAGTTTTTTAGTAGGAATAAGTAGGGCTATGATATGCAATTTTTTTATGATTTATGAGAAGAATGGTCGCAACACATTCTTGAAATTATAAGATTAGAATAAGAATCAGAAGAATAATTTGATGATATTGAATAGCATAAGTATCTTATAATATTTAGTAATATTGTAATTAAGCTATATATATATATGTATTCTATATAAATTATTTTTTGTTATAAATTTTAGTTCTTAATTAATTAATTAATATTTAATTTTTTAATTAACAAAATGTATTTAAAAACTTTTTTAAGCATATTTTGTTTTTTCCCTGTTGTTATATGATTTAAAATATGCAATAAGGCTACCAAAATATAATCAAAATATGTTTAAAAAAGGTTATACCATTTGAAATCGGTTTTAAGCTAGAACAGAATTAAAATTTTAAGTTGGTTGACACGTAAGACCAACTTAAAATTTAAAGTGGGTTTCGAGGTAGAACCGACAAAAGTAAAAGTCAGTTTATAGGTAGAACCGACTTTAAATTTTAAGTCATCTCATTTTAAGTCGGTTCACTCATCCGACTTAAAATCTTTTTTAACTCGGTTAATAACCAACTTAAAAGTTCTTCTTTGTAGTGGTGAGTTTAAATTTATTTTCATTTTGTTGTGTCAATACATTGCAATTATCATTAATAATCCAAGTTTAAAATATATAACAAAATGACATAAAAATTTTGATATAAAAAGGTTATACCATTAATTTTTTTATCTTACGGAAAATATAATTATAATTCTTTTATTTTGTTATATTTTTTCTTAAATATTCATAAATGTTATTGTCCAATTTTTCATGTAGAACACATATGGCCAACTTAGATAAAAAATAAAAAATACTATTCAAAATGACTAAAAGAAGTAACAATACTTAAATCAGATATTAAAATGAAATATTTTAATAACATGGGACATAAGGGTATCAATACATTAATCAGTGTACCTCTAGGATACCTCTAGGATACCAACCTAATTTAATTTTTATATTTATTTTTAAACTAAAGTAATAATTTAATGTAATTGAAATATATATAAAATTTAAATATAATACATTATAAAATAAAATATAAATTTATTTATAATTTTAATTGTAATTTAGTTTGGATTGATTGCAATGGATTATAAAATTTGTCGATTTAAATCTTATTTGAATTTGAACGAATTGTAAACTTTTTAATCCAAATTTGATCTCATTATAAAATCTGTCAATCAAATCCAATATATATGATCTAATTTGAATGAGTCTGACACCTAGTGAACAACCAGGGTAAGGAGATGTAAACTTGTTTGATACTCATACCAAACTTGTAAGCAACGAAAAGAAATAAATAATAGAAAGTAAAATATAAATAGAATAAATAAATTAGGCAACGAATAGATGAATTTAATCCAATGAGTACAATAATAAGAAAAAAAATAGGCATGCTACAACGAAAAAGAAAGAAAGCATGCAATAATCAAAAGCAAAAAAGCTTTCCAATCAAAGTCCAAGTCTCATATGTTAGAACATACAAGATATAGACTCAGATTGTATCAACATAAAGCTTATCATATGTAACACAATGATATAACGAGGTAAACCCATACCTATGTGGTAAAATGCTCGAGTTGCTTTATTAAAATAAAATAAATAGATACAACTCGATAAAAGTATAAAGATAAATACCTTTATCAGTTGGGATTACCCTATCCTAACTTCCTATTACTTTCCTCACCTACTGCCCCCATAATAACTTAATTCGACACATGAATCTAGCTCTCCTCGGGGTCAACACCCCACATAGTAGTGTGATCAATCTTCAATGATTCATAGTGTAAACATAATTAGGTATCCACCTCAACCAAAAACCCACTAGTAAAAAGGTCTTAAGTACTCACCACTCAAGAACATTATTTTACTCTCACAAACATGTATCACAAATATAGAATAACACTTAAGGTAATTTGTAAAACACAATTAGAACTGTGATAAAAATTGACAGAATTTCGCTTAGATTTTCTAATTAAACACAAAAAAATTAGGGAATATTTATAGAAAATTTCTCAACTATCTGGGGCCTCGTCGACCCTAGGTTAGCGAGGGTAATACACTACCTCATCGAGGATAATACTTGTTACAACCTCACTAGCCATGGTTGGTCAAGGGTAGACGAGAGGATGTACAAGCCCACAAAAATGTGATTTTTTGTTTTCAAAAATAGCCAAGTAATTTTTCATAAATACCCACAAATAAAATGACACAAGACTACAAACAACTCAACTAAGCGTGCATATTACGAAAACTGTCTCATGGTATGAGTAAACATGCTCACATACAAAGTATAACTAACTAAGAATGTATGTGTGCGTATTATTGATCGTCAATAACCAACCTTACACAAAGGAAAACAATATACTAAGTAAAACAAAAACAAACTTCGTGTTTGCATATGGGAACATCAATAAAGACACAAATGACTTATAGGATTTACAATTTCTTTATTTGGCTTTTCATGGAAAAATACTACACAACTAACATAGATGCACATCAATATGAGACGATTAAGAAGATGACCTAAAGATGTATGTTCCTATGAATAGAGCATCAATTCATACCGAAAACATAGAACATACCTACTTTGAATGCTTCCATATTGTGCGTTCCACCCATCTTCAAGATCAACACATCCATACTCTGCAAGTCTGAACTCAAAGGTCTCCATCTACACTTGTAACCTGCACACGTAACAAACACATACCAATGAACATATCATGTAGAAATAATGTATGGTCTAACCAAATACTACCATGTTATCTGGATATAGGTACAAATCGATAGGCTAAGCATAGTTAAACATGCAACAAGAATCACACAAAATACACAACTCAAGAGCACAACTTATTCTGACTTCATGCAACACTCCTCCTAAGTAAACATAAGCCAAGCACTACTATAAAAAGGGGTATTTAAGTCGATGTGTAAAGTTAGTTTTTTTTCAAAAATCGACTTATAATGAATTTAAAGTCGGTTCGGCGTAGAACCAATGCTATCCACATTGGACGTAGCATCGATTGACGTGACGAACCGATGTTACATACGTGGATAGCATCGGTTCTACACGTCAACCGACACTACGTCCTATTTTTTAAATTAAAAAAAAATTAAAATTAATTATTATTTTATTTGACTTTTTAAAATTTAAGTTTGATAAAAATAATTTCATTTTTCATTTTTTTAAACAATTAGTTTTAAAAATTATATAATTTTGTTTATTTGTTTGGATATTTGAATTTATATATGTACTTACAATATATATTTATTTAATTGTGTATATATTTTAATTAAATATTATTCTAAAATAATTATTTTTTCCATTTCTATATAGGTATATATATACATAGCTAGTCTAAATAAAATAATAATTGAAAAAATAATAATTTTAAATTAGGTGAATAGCGTCAATTCACGTGAAGAACCGACGCTATCCCACGTAGATAGCGTCGGTTCACGTGGCGAATCAACGCTATCCAAGTGATGTAGCATCGGTTGACGTGTATAATCGACGCTATCCACGTACGTAGCGTCGGTTCGTCACGTCAACCGACGCTATGTCCTATTTTTTAAATTAAAAAAAATTAAAATTAATCATTATTTTATTTGACTCTTTAAAATTTAATTTTGATAAAAAATAATATCATTTTTTCTTTTTTTAGACAATTAGTTTTAAAAATTATATAATTTTGTTTATTTGTTTAGATATTTAAATTTATATATATATATATACCTACAATATATCTTTATTTAATTGTGTATATATTTTAATTAAATATTATTATAAAGTAATTATTTTTTCTATTTCTATATATGTATATATATACATAGCTAGTCTAAATAAAATAATAATTAAAAAAATTTAATTAGGTGAATAGCGTATGTTCACGTGAAGAACCGACGCTATCCGTGTGTGTAGCGTCGGTTCACGTGAAAAACCGACTTCCTCTCTCTCCTCCATTTTCTCTTGAGTGCGCCATATTCTTTCTAAATTTCCGGCCACCACCGACTACCATTTGCAACGTCATTTTGTAAGTTATATTCCTCTTCTCATTATCTTTCAAATCTATTATTTTTTTGAGCGAAATATTAAAATTGTTTTATACCTATTTTCTGTAAAAATGTTTGATTTAGGTATGTTTTTTATTTTGTTTGTTATGTTTGACTTATTTTATGTAAAAATAATATCTGAAATGTTGTGGGTTTGATGGATTATATATATGTACTGTGCATGAATAAATTTATTTATATATTATAAATAATTATATTTTATTAAGTATAATTTTGCAGCTTATTATTCAGTTTGTTTTATATATATGTTGTATAAAATTTTTGAGTTATGTATGTTTTTTATTTTGCTTTTTATTATGTTTGACTTATTTTATGTGAAAATAATATCTGAAATGTTGTGGGTTTACTGTACGTGGATAAATTTATTTATATATAAATAATTATATTTTATTAAGGAGTGAACCTAGGAAAAATAATATGTTGTAAGAAATTATATTGGTATGAAATTTATATGTGCTATCTATTGACTCTTAAAAAAATTATAAATATATATGTATAATCTTAATAATTTAAATAATATATATATATATATATATTAATAAAAATCAAATAATAACTAAAAAGTAAGTATTATTATTATTATTATTTATATATGCTACTAAGTAGTCCCTATATACTTCTATAGAATATTATATAACTATAATTAATATTACTTTTTAATTATGATATAGTAACATGCTTAGAAATTAGAATCAACCAAAGTGATTCGTTTTTATATATTCATGATAACATGTTATTTATTTTTTAATTTGTATAGAAATGGTTTTGTAAAATGATTAAAATGATAATTGTTTTGTATTATGTATGTTTTGATATATATTCTAATAATTAGAAAATTTATATATAATAATACATCTCATCTCTCTTTCCTACTTTCTTTACGAACTCATATTAGCACTTTATTAATCATTTGTTTATAAATATGAATTTATCTGGAATCTCTGCTTGTTTGATGGATGTTTTACGTGCTCATGTATGTAGGGGAATATGAATTGTTATATGGATCAGCTGCTTTTTGTCTAGTTTTCTTGTCATAATGATTGTGAAGGCCAATCAAGATTCTATGCCAACCAAGCTTACTCGATCGCATCCAATTACACTTTGACGATATTATTTTCTTTATAATTTAAGTTAACTATATGTATTATATATATATATATACATTATTTGTTTTTGTAATAAATTTAATTATCAAGTAATTAAATATATTTAAATTTTTAATTATTTGTATTATTATTTATATTTTAGTTTTTTTATGCTATATATATATTAAATAATACAAAAAATGAGAATACAAATAAAAAAATCATAAATTGTATGGGTAAAGTCGGTTCACGCGATGAACCGACTTTACATGTAGCGTCGATTCATCGCATGAACCGACTTTACATTTTAAGTTGCTCAATTTAAAGTCTGTTCAGCGAGCCGACTTTAAATTTATTTAAAGTCAGTTTTTAACTGACTTTAATGCCTATTTTTATAGTAGTGAAGTAACAAAAATGTAATGCAATCCTACACTCACATCTCATGCAACACATATCATGTTAACAAGCAATGAGTTCTTCACACAAAATTTTTCTCCTTTTAGATATAGAAAGTTCAAAGAGCACCTCTATATGAGAAAGAGAAGACATAAGAATAAAATAATCCTATGAATCATGCACCACAAAAGAGAAGATTAAAGCATAAACTACAAACCAAGCAACACATGCAAAAATAAACAACACAAATAGAAAACAGTGAAACACAAATTCTCATTAATAACAAATTTTTGATTACAAGATTTTTTTGAGTAAAAACAAGTGTACATCAAAATTACAAATAAAAAATAGCTTAGCAGCTTCCACCATTCTCTCCATCATCATCATCTTAGGCTGCATTGCAAAAAAATCCACTTGGATCCTTGTGGTCTGAGGGAGGTAAATTTGATTGTTGCTTAAAGTAGTTTGAAAGAAACTAATTCTAAGCTAGATTAAGGTATTTTCTACCAAAGTTTTTGAACAAGGATACAAGAGATCCAATGGTGAAGGTACCAGAGTGAAAATGGTGGGAAAGGCCTCTAGAGCCAACAAGAAGAGGTCTAACAAAAGCTTGAGAGTGAAGAGAGTTATGAATTAGGGGTGAAATAGTAGAGTTATAAGTAACAACCTAAGCTTGAGCTCTCTAGCTATCTATAAATTCTCAGAACATAGAACACATCTCTTCTTTAGATGTCCTAACAAAGAATAAAGAAAATTGAATCAATCTGAGCAGAAGTAGAAGTAGAAGTAGAAGTAAAAGTACATCGAGTGGACTAAGAAGCATTATGAGAAGAAGAATAGTAAGGGGTAAAACACTATTAATCTCAACTAGAAAGAAAATGTGAAATTCAAAGAGAAATACAACTCTGCACCGAGAAAGAAATATTGAAGAACAAGGAAATGCTCCACTAAGAAATCAATGAAGGATAATGAAGATAGAAGAGAGAATAGGTAGTACAATGAAAAACAATGGTCTTATAGATCATGCCATACGAATTATAGTCTCACTGTTAATGATAGCACAAAGAAAGTGTCATTTACAATCAACAATAGTAAAATATCATTGAGGTGACGACCAGGTGTATTTTTATTTATTATAAAGGTACCTATACTGTAGACATAGTTAGGCCCAACCAATTGGTCATCCATCTCAGAGATATTACGCTCAACAATCAAAGAGAATTTAGAATGAAGTTCAAGAAAAGTAAGGTTCTCAAACTTGAAAGGGATGATAAGGAAAGAGAAATCCTCAACTTCAAAGAAAGATAATATTCTAAGAACATCTTTTTAGAAAAAGTCAAACTTCACCCTCCAAGACACGAATGGTAGAGAAGTTAGTAGGATGATAATAGGACAAGGCAGCATAAAACTTCCTAACAAACTCAGGATCATATAGATAATAAAGATTAAAAAAAGAGATCCAAGAGAAATAAGCAAATATTTCTTTAATTAGACGGAAGTCATTGATAACCATAGGATGTTCATAGAGAATGGGTGTCTAATAATAAGAATGCTTTACAAGCTTTGACTGCTACTCGATGGTGTTTCTTGCTCTTTAGGAATGTTTAGGAGCCATTTTGGTAAATATGTAGAAGGTTAGAGAAGTCTAACAAGTTTAAGGTGTAAAAAAATGAATAGTAGAAAATATTTATATAGAAAATATTAACATTCATTAACCCCTCACCTACCACCTCCCGTAGGTGCTCGGCGAGACTTCAACAAGTATGAAAAAGAGACACCCTTGGGGAGTACCTCGACAAGGGGGTGGCGAGGTTCCACAAAATGTTGCAAATAACTTGGGAGAAAAGAGAAAGAGAATGCTTAATTAGAAAACATATGATATTTTTTTATTTCTCGAAAGTAAAAGATGGAAAAATAACACAAATAAATATAAAGAGTATAAGACAAACAAGGGAAAGGACAAAAAAAAAACAAATATTGAAATACAACAAGAAATACAGAGAAGAGAAATAACCATCTCAACCCATATTGATCAGTAAAAAGAGTGCTCGAATTGCATCTCCCCATTTAAACAATTCATGAGGGGTAACAGTGTCAAAGTGCAATCTTTGGTTCATATGAACATGCATGTATGAGGCACTCAAGGAATATTTTGTTTTAAAATTCTCAAAAGGCCAATCAAGTGATCCCTATACACATGGTTAGACAAATGTTTTGAAGAAGTTTTAGTCACTTCCACGTTGTGCTATAGATGCATAATGCATCCAACTTGAACATGCTTAGGTAAACCACAGTAGCTACACCTTGAAGGGATAGGGGGAGAATGAAGAGAAGAAAATTGAGATGTACTCTATATATATCAAGGAAATTCCTAGCAATATGGCTAATAAATGTCACATATATGGCATACACATGTAAAGGAGTGAGAGAATCTAAGTCTTTGACTCCAAGGAGTAACATACGGAGGAGAAGAGGGGAAAAAAGCACTTACATTAACTCTTACACGAGGATAAGAAGTTAATTTCTCGTAATAGGGTCTTAGATGCCCACATTCAGTACAATGGTGACACAAAAGAGAAAAAGAGTAGGTAAAGGAAAGAGCTCACAACTGGTTTTATAGGAAAAACTAGCAATAGGTGAGGTGTTCTTCTTACTATACAAAAGAGGCTAGGACATAGTAACTAGCTTACCTTTAGGGACAATTACGAAAAACTTCATTTTGGGTTCTTAATTAGTAGATTTGACAAACTTGGGAAATGTAACCACTGAAGTAGACACCTTCTTCAAACCTTATTCATCTCTTATCTATTGATAATCTCATTTAGTTTCTAAGACACGATAATCATCTTGTTAACCATAGAAGAGGAATGAGTGAGATATTTCTCACTAAATAAGAACTTATCCATCCTTCAACGCTTTAATTAAATCTTCCTCTTGTGAAGGAAAATTTCAAGGTAGACTATAGAATTGTTGAGAATGTTGACTTTGGGATAGAGCTCATCAATTTATGCTTCTTTCTCAATAAAAGTATATACAAAATACTCTATCAGTTTCAAGCATAATCACCTACTTCTTCAGGTAAGAAATTTCAGTATAATTAGAAGAAGAATCATAACTAACATAGAAAGAAGTCACTTTACATATCTTGGATTTCTTCAAGTCATCCTCTAGGCTCTTCAACTTTGTGTAATTTGCATTAAAATTCTCTTACAAATCAGAATATTTTTTTTCTATAGAATCTCACACTTGTTTATGAGATCACTTTGATTATTGTTCATTGAGGACTTTTTTTTCTTAAAAGCTACCTTTAGCTCGCTTAACTCACACACTTTTTTTCAAGGTAGTAGGAGGATCTTTAATATTTCTTTAAGTCATGAAGGCTAATTACTTAGTATCATCCTCATCAAGATTGTTGCTACTGTCCAAAACAGTATCCTCAGCCTTCATAGCATGCTTATTTGTGCGTTTTTATTTTAAAAAGCAGTTTGCATCATTATGACAAGACTTCCCACACTCAAAGCACTTGATCTTACTAACATAACTCCTTTTATGTTATTTTTTTAACTCATCCTCTGAGTTATCATCATTCTTCATTGATCACAATTCTCTTTTACTTGAGTTGTCTCTTCTGACTCCACCAAAATATCTTTTCTTGTTTTTAAAGAACCTAGTAAACTATATGGCAAGCAACATCATTTCTTCTTTGTTAGGACTTGAACTTTCATAATTGACAACAATACTATTTACTTCATTATTGGAACCATTTCCCTTAGTGGTTTTGAGTGTAATGATCTTTACTTTACTGGTAACTATCTATTTGTCTGGGAAGGAGGTGATGAAGTTTAAACACTTAGAGGTCACTTACCAACCCGGTGACACTGAGTTCTCATGACTTATTCATAGATTCAATAATCATGACCTTAACATAGAAATGGTTAGGGAGGCTTACAATAATCTTTTCAATCTATTTTTCCTCATTGATAGGTCTCCCTAGTTATAAAAGCAATTCACAATGTTGGAGATACAAGTGTAAAACTTATCAAAAGTTTCATTTTCTTCTATGATGCAAAGCTCCAAATCTTTGTTTAGCTTCAAATTTTTATACCTTTTCACCAAAGAGGTACCTTTATTCGTAGTCTCAAGAATATCCTATGCCTGGTTAGGTATGGTTTAGCTATGTATTCTTTTGTATTCATCTAGAGTAACAGCTTTTATGATAGCATAAAGACCTTGATTGTTCCACTCTAACTCTTTACTATTCTCCTTAGTCCATTCGATGATTGGCTTTGGGATAATTGTCTTATCTTTGAGGATTTTGATTCAATACATTCAGCCATTTTCAATCAAAAACTAGATGTAGTCCCCAAGTGACCATAAGAAAGCTTGTATTTGGGACTTCCAATAGGCATAATTCTACCCATCACACGAAGTAATTTCTAGACCTAGGATGATGTTATGTTTGAGGCATAATCCCTTTTTAGAATCTATAGCCAATAGAAATCTTATTAAGATATTCTTTGTATTAGTTGTAGTTTGAAATGTAGAGCTTATATTTAAGGTGTGTTCTATATGTAATGTAACTCACCCAACTTTTATGGATTGTTCAGTGGCTTAGGCCCTAAAAGCATAGAGCTTACCTATCATAATTTTTTTATTCCTTGCCTTATAAGGGTGCAAGCCTTGTCACTGTATTGAGGACCTCATTTATTTCATGAAGTTTAGGCAACTTAGTCCCTAATGGTGCATACTAAATGCCTCTTGGACTCCTTGGAGTATGGGTGGCTTAGATATACTTCTTGATTTGTTCTTGGAGGCCACACTTTACTTAGGTACCTACAACCACAATTCTTATTAGAATAAAAGTGTTGGTAAAGTACTACTCATCCTTCTATCATTGTAAGGAATTATTTTTATCTCACGTAGATTGCATATCCATAGCATCATATGCTACTTCAGAGGCATTCCTTGCCTACGTCACCTCTTTGGTATGTGCCTTTTGGGAATTGTATGTCTCCAAATCCTAAGAAGAGTCGAAATATGTTATAAAATTGATGTGTATTTCCTAACAAAGTACATGTACTTAATAGGGCTTACTTTTATTATAGACTTTACTTTTTATATGGATGTTATAGACATGTATATATATATATATCCTTGGCCTTGATTTTGATATCCTTTTTTTCACTTTCTTATTACTTATAGTATTATTTTTGAACCTAATTATGGTCTCATCTATTTATGAGATTGTGGGCTTTCGAGTTGGTGTGCGAGGACAAGAAGATGTACTAGTAAAGAATGAAGTATGGGTTCTAGACCCAAGGTGAGATGGTGCATGGAGTATAGGGCATAATTGCATGGCCTAAGGCTTGGGCCTATCTAGCTGGCCACTTATTCGTTCGACCATGCTCTTAGCCAACCACATCTTAGCTACCCATATTTACTCCTAGTTATCCATACTTTGTCCTAGCTAGCCATACTTAATCCTGGCCAATCACACTAGGTCCTTACCAGCCATATTTATTCTGTTATTTTCTTGTCTAGATGGGTGACGATTTGAGTTATGGACCATACATTCATTATGTTGAATGGCATATAGTTTGATGTTTGGGTGATCTTAACTTTCATACGTATGGCCTTATTATTATGTTAACATGAATTTTTTTAAGTTAGGGTGATTTTTTGGACTAGTTGTTACTTGACTAAGCCCCAATCTATAAGCTCCTTACTTTAGAGTACTTAAAATTGTCATGTGGATCAAGCATGAGCCATCTCTTAGCTTAAAAAAAATATATTTTTGTTGAGTTGATGAACTTTCCTCTCTTGTGGGGATTTTGATATACTCCATTATTGTCATTTTGCAAGTCTTTCTAAGTTTGTGGAACAATTATTTTTATTCTTCAATGAAAATGTGGCCATTTCTCAATAATATTATATGACAGAAAGGCTCATAATGTGATGGTTGGATAGATTCATGCAATACATTTTAGCATTATGGGTAACTCAATATGTTTATTGGGATATACGGTGGTGCATCAGTGGGTTTTTAGTGGTGAATAACAACGGCAAAGACTACAAGGATGGGTGACCATACTCTAGGTAATCATAGTTTTGTCTATGTGATTTATCATGTGGGATGGTGTGCCATATTAGGTGACATTCTATCATGGTTGGCACAACTAGATAGTCGGCATCCTAAACTATTTTGGCAGAAATATTAAAGTGTAGATTACGCAGCCCATAGGGTGGTAGTAATGTAGACATTATGGCCAGTAAGGTTACAATTTATGCTTGAAGGTTTCAATATAGACTATATGATCTTTTAGGCAACATTTTGGACTATAAAACTTGTGAGGTAGTCTATTCAGCCATGAGTGGGTCCTTTCGAGCTCTGAGCATTGGAGGATTCCCAATGAGTCATTGTCGACATAAAATGATTCTAAATCTCATTTCTGGAGGAAACGTTCCAAAATAGTCTAAAGTGTGTTCTTCGTAATGTCAAGATGGATAAATAGTTCCATCCTTTAAAGTTGTCTATATGCTTTAAGGGGTACTATCATAGATGCTCGTATTGGGCATCTTGAACTTGTAAGAGTATAAAGGATTTTCCTATGAATATGAATCGACCAAGACAGTTAAGTTTAGGGTATAACCTCGATTTAATCTTTATTACACTTTTTACAATTATATACAAGTCTATCAATAGTTGAATGGATGACCATCAACACTTAATATGGGTAATGATTTATGGAGTGGTTATTAGCCTGAGATGCCACATGGTCAATATGGTAGCCTGAGTAGAGTGTTTGTGAGCCTTGAAATGCTACACAGATCACATTTGTGCATAAACTATTGAGGTTGGTCCCAACCAGTCTTGAATGGATGGTTGGAGGGACTAGAGCTGGATAGAAAAATTTATAAACCAAACTAGATTGGAAAATTGGATTGTTTCAAACAATCCAATTCGATTTGTTATCTAACTTAGTTTGGTCTGATTTTTAAAAATTTTAAACTGTTTAAAATGGATTGGATTGTTTACATTGTTTTATTTATAATTTATATTTTACAATTATAATAGTGTTTGTAGCTCAGTAGCTACATCCATTACTATTTAATATTGTGTTCCCACGCTCAATGCTTAGAACTAGTAATTTTTTATTGTTTTAATAAGAGTAAATAAACAAATAAAAATGTTATTATTATTGGGGTGACTATGTTTCAAACTAGAATAAAAAAGGTTAATAATATACCAAAAACATTGATGATAATATAAAATAGTGTTAATATATATTTTAGTATTCATATTCTAAATGGGTATAATTGGATCAAACAGGTTTGAACGATCTAGTGCAGCCCTATTTGATATACATGAATAATTTAGTCCTGTTTGTTTAAGTTTTGCAAAATTTGGACTAAATGAGACCGTGTTCACCTTTATGAGGGACAGTGCTTAGGTATCCACGATTGGATGGCTCTGTACTTTACTAGCAAACTTTATCTAGTCAGCCCTAGGGCTTGGTTCCCATCATAGTAGATCATGTTGTTGGTTGAACTTCATCAGAGTACAGGTCAGAAGCTATACACTCTAGGCATTGGAAGATTCCATATAGATGTTCTCTAGGATGGGAAGTAAATTAGGAGCCTTGGCTCTAGAAGGCATTACAGGTTGACTTGGAATGATATTTTCATCATGTTGGGATAAATGTCAGGGCCATTGTGAGTGAGTTGGTATAGGTATGAGCTCTACAACTTGAGTAGGCTATGAGAGAACTATAAGGAGTAATGACTTGTTAGGCCCTATGATTCCCATTTGAATGTTGAAACTTATTGGTTATTTGATTCTTTTTGGAAGAACCATCAGTATTTTTCAAACAATATTTTAAATAAAGATTACTAGAACAACAAATAATCTTTATCTGATAATTTTGTAGATGCATTGGATGAAGAAAAAACAAATGATCATTTCTCCATAAATTTGACTAAATTAGATGGATGAATGATCTTTCTATACACCTATTTTTGTACAATCATTTTTGTACATAACCAAAACATTATCAAAAATAATCTCTGGATTTGTCTCATCGTGAGAATTCAAGAGCTAGTTTTGTTTTTTCAAGAACCGATCAAAAAGTAGGTGAATCATGCCTGAACCAGGTTTTGTACCTATCCGATGAATCGAGTATATTTTTCCCATATGTCATGAATAACACCTATTCTAGATGGTGTCCACTCAATCTGGCAGTATATGGCAGCACATGCAACCTTTTTAGTGTCAGTTGGTTACCAAATATTGAAGGATGGTAGATCAATACATGATGTTTCTGGTAATGGTCTCAGATTTTTCAAGAGATGCATGGATTTCTAGATCCAACCAAGGGCTATTTAATAGGGAAAAAAAGTTGTGTGTGGCCCATTTTAAGCTTTGTATAATAATCATCTAGTTGAGCTTTTCTCTTTGGTGGTCAAGGAAGCCTATTTTATTGGAGGTGTCATATATGAAACCACTATTTGGAGGTGATGATAGTGGTACACGTACTTTCGGCTCGTTAATCGAGGGATTACATATGATTATATTTCTTAAACTTAGTTAGGATTAGAGCCTTAAAACTTGTAAATTTATCTGTTTCTTTTTTATTGAAAGCATAAAGAGTCAATCTTATAGAGACCTTGAGTGGGATGTGAGTCTATATTCAAAGACCATAGAGCTTTATAGATTAAAATTGGTTTAGATGGGAAATGCCCTGGGGGTTAAGTTCCTACTCAAGCACAGGGAGGGAAGGCATGTCATAGCAATATGGGCTCATTGTGTATAACCAAAGGGTGGCTAGTCGGTGATAGCTGCATGGTAAGCGTCTTTCTGGCGAGTGGTCATAGTCTGATCATACTATGGTCGATGACACCTATTTTGGGTGGAAACTCTTAGCCAACCATATGCTGATGAAGCTTGGTCTCTGTGGTACCTCCTAGTCAACCATGTCCTAATTGATAGTGCTTGGGCTAAGCTATAGTGCTTGATCGATTCTAAGACTCAGATTTCACTATAGTTGGTCATCTTGTTGGTTGAACCTTTCTTAATTGTGGGTCTAACCTCGTGCACTCTGGGTATTGGAGAATGCAACATGTATATTTTTAGGGTAGGAATCAATTTAGGAATTAGTGGCTTTGGTAGGCACCCCCGATTAACCTAAAACGTGTTTTCCTTCATGTCCAAATGAGCTTTGGACCAGTCTCTCTTTCTTTGAACCGATAAAGCTCTTATGGGTAGGCATGTACATGTATAAGATCCACGTTGCTCATAGGTCATGAGGGAGCTGGAAGGATTGATGAATGGATGACATGTTGGTCAGCAGGTTGTACCTCTTGATTATGAGATCAATATGATATTTATAAGTTCAATGAAGTTAGTGCATGTGACATATATACTAGGAGAGCCAATTAAGCCATTATAATGGCTATATCAAGTAATTTCTTCATACATGTAGTTAAGAGTTTGCGTCAATACTAAGCATTTACTCCATGTAGGAATCAGATTCCCAAGTTCTCTTGGCATACCAAATTTAAGTACATTTATCATGGTTATATTTTTATTTACATACTTATAATATCATGTTGTTATATTATAAAAATTAGATATAAATCATTTTCACCAAAATATAATTCATGGTAACTCATAAGATAGTATATTATTATATTCTAAAGATTAGACACTGATCATTTTCATTAGTATGTTATTTCATGATAATTTATAAGATAATACGTTATTATATTTTAAAGATAGGAAAAAAAATCATTTTATCGTAATATTATTTCATGTTAATGATGAGTGCTCAAAAAGCACTAAAATAACCATGATTTTATGCACATTAATTGATTAAAAATATATATATTTATATGTTTTATCATATATTTATATAAATTTGTCTTTGTCGGAATCACGGGTATTTTTATTGTTTTTCAGGTATTTTGGCTTAAAAACGCAATTTAAAGACTCAAAGAAGAATACTTGAAGCAATACATCACAAATAAATTAATAAATAAGTGGGAAAAGGTCAACAAACATGAAAAAATTGGACAAAATGGGTCGAAAAGGTCAAAAATGTCAAAAGACGGAAAATCGCCTGTGCAATGTAGCGTGCAATCGTGGCCTTGACAGCGCCGCGGCACAAGGTTCACTCCTCGCCCGTCGGCGCGCGGCTAGTCGCTGTTCATCGCTCACGTGCCGCGTGGCAGCAGCCAGTGAAGGCCTTGTGCCAGCCAACCTTGGCGCCCGACGTTTTGCCCATTTTCCACGTCACGGTAGCTTGACGACGTCATCTTGGACGTCATTGATACCTCAACAATGTCCATTACACGTTTTTTAATTTTTTAATATTTTTTTAACATTTTTTTACTCATTTTTTTCTCTCCATCCTCACCTGTAAATACCCCCTTCCATTCACTTCAAATCACACCTTCAAACACACCTCAAAACCACACTTCTCTTGCTTTCTTTCTCTCATTTCTTAGTTTTTGAGTTTTCTTAGTTTCTTTCTTAGTTTCTAAGCTTTTCTTAGTTTTTCTCTTAGTTTTTAGTTCAATTCTCTTAGGTTTAGAGTTCTTCTCTTTTTGAGAGGAACTTGTAATGTTTTGTAATAATTTAGATTTTTGATTCAATAAATGGAATTGCAAATTCCGCTTGGAGTGTTTTCTAGCAACGGGAATAGCGTCAAGTTCTGTAGGATTTTATTTTCTTTCTGAGTTATTTTTATGCTTTATTCTTACATGTTATATTTAATTTATGCGTGATTAAATTTAATGTGCAATATAAGTATAATCATGATATAATAATAACGTTGTTATGCTTGAAATATTAAATAGGTGAAAATTTCTAAAATGAATTGATTTTATTTTTATTCAAGATTTTATATTAAGGATGTTAGAGAGAAATATATTATTTTTCATTACAAACTTAAATCGAAAGTTAGACTTTAAGGTTTAGTTATCCTGGTCTAATTTAGAGTGGTGCTCTTTTATTTGTTAGTACAATCGCCTTAGTTAGAGTGAAGCTCTATTTCAAAAGTTTTTATAAGAATTATTATGTGAAAATGTATTGACAATATGTTTTTCATTAGTGGTTTTAAAACTTGAAAGTTAGTACTCGGATAACTAAATTCTTAGGGTTTAATTTGGACACCTTGAATAAAGTTTAAAACTGTCTAACCCTACCAAAAGGTGGCATTTAAATAGTTCATTTTCAATCTCTTAGAAAAAAGGAATTAATTTAATTAACCAAATTAGTTATCAACCACACCCGTAAGGTGTTAATTGATTTGTTTAGTTAACAAAGAATATCTAACCCGCTAAAAGGTGGTATTCATACAAAAAAGAGAGAATCAATAAAATATCAATTTATATCTTTAATAACCTAGATAATATGAGCAAGCATAATTAATTTAGTTATTATATCCATAAATATCTACTAATATAATTGATAAAATTTGCATGAATATTTATTGAATCTGTATTTATATCTATTTATTGAATTTGTATCTATGTTTATTTTATTATTATATTTAATTAATTTGGATATATTTTTATTTTATGTTATTACATTAGGAACACAAAAACCAAACTACCGTCACAGGATGCCTAGGATTCAATTTCGTTTCTAAAAGATTGAATAATAAATTAAGAACCACACACCTCCCTTGCTTAGATCGACCTTGGGAGTATACTTATCATTTTCTACGAAATGATTCGTGCACTTGCGAGAGTTTTACAAATATTAAAACCAAAGTATTTGCGAGAATCGGCGATGCCGGTTTTCGCTCATCAGTTAACTCATAAGATAATAAATTATTATATTCTAAATATCATACATAAATCATTTTTATCATCATATTATTTCATGGTAAATCTTATGCATTTCATTCACGGTTTTCAAACTTGCAATTACATATATTTAAAAAATGCATCCACCTTCTGAACTTTCAAGATCATCTTTTATATTTTCTTCCCTTGGGTAGCAACTTTGAGAAAACATAGCATGATAACAAGTTTGGAAGCATATGATCGATATTTTGTTGTATAGTTAGATGGTTTTATCTTTATACTTTTCTTTATAGCAAATTTTTGTCAATGTGTTTATAGACTAATAGCTAAGGTTAAAATGCCCTATAATTTGTTGTATAGAATGTATATCATAATGTATAGCTATGATTATAATCATAAGCCACTTTCTGGCTGTATAAAATTATATAAAGTTTAATGGTTTATGAATAATATCCTTTTAGAACTATATTTCTTTTATTACAGGAATTTAGGAAAAACTTTGTTAAATTTTTTGTAGAATTTTATCCAGTTATAGTTTTGACAAAACCCAGAATCAGTCAAAAGAAGTTAGGTAGTTAGTATGATGTTCGGGATGCATCCTATGCTATTAGGGTTGATTCAGGATAGGTTATGACTTTATATATTAAAATATGTATAAAATAGCACTTATTAAACTACCTTACACTTACTCTTTGCTAGTTCTCAAGCAAAGTTAAAACTCATAATAGAGAAAACAAGTTTTCTGACCTTTAATATGAGGAACTTAATAATATTATGATTTTAAATTCTAATAAATATTAAATATTACCTCCGGTCATCCCATTACTCTAGCTACTCTACTGTAAAATAACTATACTCAAAGTGTGTGTGATGTAACATTCATTAGCAATAGTCAAATCGTATAACTTAAACAAATTATAACATTATTTCTCTATAAAGCATCACTACTTTTAAAAAAAAAATGATTTGGATGCCATAGGCTTTTCCTTAAAATTGTATATACACTCACCAAACATGTTCCCTAAAATAAAAAGATATTTTATTTGGTTGTAATAGGGCTATGCTTATTGGTCCAATTAAATGAATGTGAAAATAATAAAACCAAAAATTGAAGAGTCCAGGAAATAAGAGAAATAGCCCTATAAATAATACTATCTTATGATCAATTATGTCAATATAATATGATCAGATTTCATTATTTTGAATCAAAACATCATTATTGAATTATTTTTTTTTCTTTTTGTTAATCTTTTCCGGTACAAAACCTCTTTTTATATTTAATTTCAACTTGTTCCTTTATTATTTTTATATTTTTTATAATTCTAAATATAAATATTTTCCAGGTTTAAGACTCCAAAATCTATTATTAGCAATGATGGATTACACTTCTATAATAGAATTTTTGGAGCTTTACTAAAAAAGTACCATATTATCACATAGCTACTACACCTTGCCATCCATAGACAAGCGGGTAAGTTAAAGTGTCCAATAAAGAAGTCAAGTCGACTGTAGAAAAGAGTGAAACCCAACAAGAAAGATTAAAACTTGAGATTGGATAATACACTATGGGCATGTATGACAGCTTATAAAATGCCAATTGAAATGTCACCATTTTGATTGGTGTATGATAAATCATGTTATTTTTCTGTTGAGTTAGAACACAGGACCTTTTTGAAGGTAAAACAATGCAACATAGATTTAGAGAAAGTAGGGAATCATAAGAAGTTGCAACTAAACAATCGAGAAGAGATCCTTAATGAAGTATATGACAATACATGAATCTGCAATAGGAAAACTAAAGTAGTACATGACAAGATGATATCAAAAAAAGACTTCCAAGTTGGACAAAAAGTTCTTTTATTCAATTTCTACCTCAAGTTATTTTCAGATAAATTTGTTTCTCATTGAATTAGCTCGTTTATTGTTACAAATATGTTTTCTCATAGGGTAGTCAAAATTTAGGGTGAAAATAAATGGAACAAGTTGAAACCTTACTATAAAGTAGTTTATAAGAATCACTTAGACCTAGAAAGACCAATTTGATTGTTTTGAATCAAAGTATGGGTCGAGCGAAGACAAATGGTTTTATTTGAAGGGGAATTATTAAGAAGTGAGAGCAAATAAGTTCCGCGATGATAATATACTAATAGAAGCATAAATTTATAGGTAAATTAATCAACTCTATCCAATGGTTTAACATTTTAAGATATAGCTGATTGCTTTATAAAAACTCATATGCATATCAATGTAGTTTACTATCTAAATAAAAGTAGTATATTATTTATTGAGTTAGAAAAGAACATCATCCTTTAACATTAAAGATGAAAACTTATGCAGCTCATGAATGTTTATTTAATAATTGAGTTATAGTGAAATTAATTCAATTATAACCATATAATATTTGTATTAAACTCATTATTTTATGTCGAGATTATGTTATAATAAATAAAAAAATAACCAATTAATATATATTAAATTTAAGCAACAAAACACTTATTAAGTTTTATCATGTTGTGTTAATTGTATTTATGTCGATTAATCTCTTAAATAATAATATAACAGTAATTAAACAAGTTGATATATGTTGTCACATTATATTGAATTATTAAGTGAAGTTATGTAAGTTTTGTCAATATCTTGTCAAATTATTTATGTTTGTATTGTTTGAATTATTTATCACTATCACAAATCATCGTACATATGACTCATATAATAATTATTATTCTATTTTTATTATTATGTAAAGTAACAATTTAATTAATTATTAATAAAAATATATTAGTTTTAATAATTTTAATTAAAAGAAATAATAAATTGTAAACTAATTTTAATACATTTAATCACTATAATACTACAGATATAGTAAAAAATGATTAAATTAATCAAATAAATTTATATAAATCTCAAAAAGGAAAAAAAATTCTAAGTATGTTGTTTTTAATAAGAATATACTTTGAATTTATACTTATTTGATGGAATAACACTAATTTATTAAATTTATAAAAAATGATGTAAAAATCTATTAAAAAAAAAGTTGTCAAATACATATCACATGTCACCCTTCTTAATAAACACACGGTGAGTGTCTTATAGTTTTTTTATTTAATTTTTATAATTCTTCTTATAAAAGTAATGCTTTCATACCATCTCGTAACATAAATACAAATATAAAATACATTTTTTATTAAAAATAATAGATTTAAAGTACTATTTAACCTATCAATAATAATAATAAGTTGGAACAAAATAAATTATATTAGTCATTTATTGTTAATTAATAATATTTATTTTCTTAATTTCTCTTTAAATTTAAATTATTTTATTTAAATTTTTAATTTTTAAATTCCAAACTGAATTTATATTTTTTTATAATATTATATTTTCAATCTATATTAATAATTAATTGAAAATAAGTATTTAAATTTTAAAAAAATCATTAAATAAATTTAATTATTATAAAGAGAAATAAAAATCTAATTATTAATTAAGATAGGTATTATTACCTATAGTTAATATTTTATTGATGACTAATTATATAATAAATATTTATTTAATTTAGTAAAATAATTCAATAATGAATTACTTTGCAATAGTGTTCAAAACTAATACATATAAAAAAGAAATAAAAAAGAAAGAACAAGAAAAGGCACACCACTGAAACAGAAGAACATAACGGCGTCGCTTAATAGTCAGAAAGGAAATTGAATATCAACCTACTCTCTTTCTTGCTTCGTCGATTCAAGAGTGTTTCTCAGCAAAGGTTAGTTGCGTTCTCTATGTCTAAGTTTACGGTTTCCCTCTCCGATAAGAGCTTAGCTAACGCCTAATTCAACTGTTTTCCCCAAAATTGAACTAAGGACCCGCCCTTTATCCAGGTGGGTCCGACTGAAATCACTCATACAAGTTCCGATTTTAGGTGGGTTGCTTCCTTTGTCCCATGATCTCTGAGAACTTTTGTTAGATTTTTCATATAATTGATAAATTTTGCTTGTTTCCTTATCTGGGTTTAGATACGATTTATGATTTACCTTTTCTCTTCAATTTGAACCATTCCGGTATTTACATGTTTAATGGATTTCAATTTTTCATGATAAAATGCATTATTTGGTTGAGATCTGTTACATTCTGCTTGTTCTCATAGTTACGCATGTGATGCATTTGATTTGGTTTATGGTACTTGGTTTTGTCACGGTTTGATTTTTATCTGATATGATAACGATAGATTTGTATTGCCAGCAAACATGAAAATCAAATCGTTAGTTGTTGAACTGAGTCCAGCAGAAGTTATTCATGCGATCACATAAGTAGTAAGCCGATTGATTAATTTTAATTCATAATTTATTAAAGGGCATATAAAGGTCCATTCGAGGCTTGATGATGAACGTTCATTCTGGCCTGCGGATTTCCTAAATTGTGTTAACTTCTGTGGTTTGGTCCTAAAAACTTCTTTTGGATGATAGTCCTCACCATAACCTACTCAGTTTTATCAGTTGGAGTTAACAAGGTAGAAGTAGTGATTTTCCTACAGTTTATGTGATCTAAACTGAATGATTAGTTACAATTAGGCTGCTTCAAATATAAAATTTAAAAATTTGAGTACATAAAACATGCTTTTAAATATCAGAGATGCTATTAGATTCAAAATCACCATATTTATTCTATTTTTATTTTTTATTGTTGCTGAGTATTACTCTAAACCATGACACAGTGACCTTTTTTTTATGTTGGAGATCTTACATGGAAACTCTACAATGTTTGTCATGTCAGGTTCAAGTTATACAAGCATTTTTAGAAAAGGATTAGAAAGTGACGTTGATATTCAATGCGGACTGAAAACTCTGGTCGCCCAAATTTTCCTGTAAGGCCTGCCCTTGCACCTGTTGTTGCTGAAACTATGTCACCGTTTTCATCATCTGGTCATGTTGATGGGCAAGAAGTCCCTGGTTTTAGACCCACTCCACCATTGTCTCCACCATTGATGACACCTTTTTCATCTTCAAGGCCTGTGGTTGGACCAGAGGTCTCTGGCATTAGACCCATTCCACTACCAGGCCCAAAACCTAGTATGCCCTTCTCGTCTGGGTCTGTAGTTCCAAATTATTCTGGTTTGCAATCTATTCAACCGGGTAGATATAGTGATCCATCAGTTCCTCGACCACCAATATCCAGTTCCCCAACTTCTGTTGGGCCGTTCTCATCGTTTCCAACTCCACAATTTCCACCTGCTACTCAAGCACCCCCTTCACGAGCTCCACATGTTGGCCAACCACCATTTCAAGCACCTTCAAGTCAAATATCATCTCCAACAGTACCCCTTCGTCCGCACCACCCAGTACCTATGGTGCGTATAGGATCTCCACCACAAAGCATGAATAATGAACCCCCAAGTTTGAGTGGTTCCCAGTATCTTGATTCATCCTTTCCAGTTTCAGGTTCTAATTTCCAGCCACCCTTTCCTGGATATGCTCGTAAACAGTCTATAGCTGATGTTCAAGCCCCACCAGTCCAGTCTCCCTTTTTGGCTAACCAAGGAGCACATGCACCTGTACCACCCACAACATCCTCCCCTTTTTTAGCTCATCAAGGTGGTTATGCTCCACCTCCACCTGTTGCGGCTCCCCTGGGACTGCAGTCAAGGGATCACATGCAGTTTTCTGGGTCTGGACCTCCTAGTGGTGCCATCCAAGGTTTAATGGAGGATTTTAATTCACTTTCTATTGGATCAATGCCTGGATCAATGGAACCAGGGCTTGATCTCAAAGCTCTGCCTAGGCCGTTGGATGGAGATGTTGAACCACATTCATTTGCGCAGGTGTACCCAATGAATTGCAATTCTAGATATCTAAGGCTTACCACTAGTGCAATACCAAGTTCTCAGTCCTTGGCTTCGAGGTGGCACTTACCTCTTGGGGCAGTTGTTTGTCCGCTTGCAGAAGCACCTAATGGGGTTAGTGTTTACATAATTCTGTAATTATAAAAATAGTTTTATATTTATGTATAGTGATAACATTGCTAATTGTACTGTTACCTATATTCAGGAGGAAGTTCCAGTCATGAATTTTGCTTCTACTGGCATTATTCGATGTAGAAGATGTCGCACATATATCAACCCTTATGTGGTCTTTACAGATTCTGGAAGAAAGTGGCGATGTAACCTATGCTCAATACACAATGATGGTAAACGTCTGCTCCATCTCCTTTTTATTTTTCCCCTGAAAAATTTCATGTTTTTTGGGGAAGAAAATGGAAAAAAAGACATTTTAATGGAACGAAAAGGTCTTAGAAACTCCTCTTTATGCTATAAATAGTTGGTTCTTTGTCAAATATTTTTGTTATGTATTTTGCTATATTTTTCTTGGAGACCTCCTCATCTTGGTTTCTTCTCCAAAAGTAATTAGTGTACTTATTTATTTTTTGAGGATGGCCTTGTTTTTAGAATAGGCATATTGTTTCTTAATTCCATATTCTAAAGAAGATGATTTACAAATTAGAAATTTTCGTGGCCTTTGAATGTATTTTACTAACAAAACTTATGTGTCCTATATATTTTGATTGTTCCAGATTTCAGCTAGTCTTGAGCTTTTCATTGCTGTGTATGTTTGTGCATGCGCTAACTCCTACATATGTTGCTTGTTTTTCGTATTATGGAGGATTATGCTTGGTATCATGTGGTACATGTAAATGTGCAATGTTTAGCTCAGCATATTCTATACTGATTTGTGTTTAATCATGCAGTCACTGGTGATTATTTTGCTCATTTGGATGTCAACAACAGAAGAGTTGATTTGGATCAACGACCTGAGTTAACTCAAGGTAGCGTTGAATTTGTCGCTCCAACTGAATATATGGTGCGGCCTCCTATGCCACCACTATATTTTTTCCTTATCGACGTTTCCATATCTGCTGTTAGAAGTGGTATGATTGAGGTACGGCTTCTTCCTATGACCCTTCAATTGATCTTGTTTCTTCTTGCATATAAATTTTGTATATCACTTGTTTCTTCTTGGTTGCCTCAGAAAATATACCTAATATTTTTGAACCACATTTGGGAAATAGACAATGAGATTTGAAGATCATTTCTGATATAGCTGTACAAGCTCACTTTTTATGCCCTAATCAATGGTGCATGTAGTGGCCTGGTTTAGATCCCTAGGTTTGGATGTCATACTTTACATCATACCAGCAGATTACATGTGGTTGTCATTATGTTTCTTGGTCCATAGCCCTCTGCTACTTTTTTTAGAGAGGGGGTAGTGTTCTATAACCAATAATAGGGTGTATATCCCACATTGTGAGATTATAATTGGGTCTATATAGTTTATTGTATCCTTAATAAATGAAATTGACGTTCATCTGCTTTCAGGTAGTGGCCAGAACTATCAGATCATGTTTGGATGAGCTGCCTGGATTCCCCAGAACACAAATTGGGTTTGCAACTTTTGACAGTACAATTCATTTTTATAACATGAAGGCATGTGTCTTCTGTTGCTAGTGTAGATATATATATATAATTTTTTTGTTTTTCTTTGTGCTTCAGCCAAGACACACTTGCTTATCTTATTTGTATTTTGACCATGCACAGTCATCTTTAAACCAGCCTCAAATGATGGTGGTGTCAGATCTTGATGATGTATTTGTGCCATTGCCAGATGATCTCCTTGTCAACTTATCAGAATCAAAAAATGTGGTGGAAACATTCCTTGATAGTTTGCCCACCATGTTCCAGGACAATGTGAATATTGAATCTGCTTTTGGTCCGGCTCTTAAGGCAGCACTAATGCTTATGGTGTGTTAACCTTTTCTCACTGACACCAAATTCAAATTTTCTTTGGATTAGTAATTCTGTTGCTACTTGATGCACGTCATGATGTTTTCTCCTTTTGCCACTTCTCCCTTTGTGTGCTTATATGTGCAATCAGAGCCAGCTTGGAGGAAAATTGTTAATATTCCAAAACACACTGCCCTCTCTTGGTGTTGGTCGCTTAAAGTTGCGCGGAGATGATTTTCGTGTGTATGGAACGGATAAAGAACATGCACTAAGGCTTCCAGAAGATCCATTCTACAAGCAGATGGCCGCTGAGTTTACTAAGTTTCAGATAAGCGTGAATATCTATGCATTTAGTGACAAGTACACTGATATAGCCTCATTAGGTACATACCCGTGGTTTTCTTACTCTGTTTATTTTTTGAGAATTTCCTGTTGAAATTTTATCAACTTATAAAGTGTTACAATGCTTCTGTTATTGAAAAAAATATGCTTTTCATATGGTGTTTGGGGATATTCGTTGCATTTAGAAATTTTTTATGGGGTCCAAATTGCATTTAAAACTTTGATCGTGAATATTGCTGTTGCTCCTTTTAACTCATTCAATATTCACTCTATAACATTTTGAACTATCAAATTTGGACTGTTTGAGTACCTGCACTGGGTAATTGTGACTCTTGCTGGGGCAGAACTATTGATGGGGTACCTATAGTTCTAATTTATGATTGCCTTCATCTGATTCGTAATTTGATTTGTGTATTTATTTAACGGAAATAATAAACAAGAATTTGGTTTAATGTACCTATAGTTCTAATTTATGATTGCCATCATTTGATTCGTAATTTGATTTGTGTATTTATTTGACAGAAATAATAAACAAGAATTTGGTTTAATGTCGAACGATCAATACACTAATTTGATACTTAGAATGTTTGAGATCATAAAGAATTAGAATTTTAGCCTCCAAATTAAAAGGGGTTGTTCTCTCTTTCTCTCACTCTCTCTGACACACACACATTTCTGTAATTGGCCTTCTGGTGAAATTTTAATTTTAGAGCAGGCATGTATTTCAAACTCTATCTAGACTGAACTTCGTGTGGTTAATGAATTTATAAGCAATGAATATCTCAAGTCTGCATCATTGAACTTCAAATATAGGGACTCTGGCAAAATACACGGGAGGTCAAGTTTATTATTATCCAAGCTTCCAATCAGCAATCCATGGAGAGAAATTGAGATATGAGTTAGCAAGAGACCTAACTAGGGAAACTGCTTGGGAAGCTGTTATGCGTATACGTTGTGGAAAAGGTGAGTGAATTGATATTACTTTAGCCAGACTCAGTTGTAAATGCTTATGTGCATTTGTTCTAAACTCTGCTGAGTTTTTAGGTGTTCGCTTCACATCTTATCACGGGAACTTTATGCTGAGGTCCACTGATTTATTAGCTCTTCCAGCTGTAGATTGTGATAAAGCATTTGCAATGCAGATTTCACTTGAAGAAACTTTATTGAATACCCAGACAGTGTATTTCCAAGTTGCTTTGTTGTATCCTTTGAGTTGGAGGTCTACTATAAACCATGCATATAGTCTATATTGCTACAAGTTGCCTCTAGATGTCATTTGATTGATTATCTTCAGTTTGTCGACGTGGATCTTTTAGATCCCCTTTCAATTACCAGTTACTATCCCTTGGGAGAATTTTTGTTTTTTGATAGAAAAGTCAACAAGATAAAAAAATTTCCCTTTCCCTTTTCCGTTTAGGTGGTTTTTTTTTCCATAAGTTTACTGATGGTATTGTGGTGCTTGAACATTCTTAGCAATATGATTTCTAAGATCTTTTTTAACTACATTGTGTTATTAGTTTGCACTTTAGACATGCAATTTGTCCCTTCTGGTTGTTTCATAGGTTAATCTTTCTCGAGGAAACAGTTTGTGAAATGCTGAAGACTCCTTGACATATTAAAGATACACTGCATCTTGCGGTGAGAGGCGTATTAGAGTACATACTGCTGCAGCACCAGTTGTGACAGATCTTGGGGAGATGTATCGGCAGGCTGATACTGGTGCCATAGTCACCTTACTTTCTAGGCTAGGTGGGTAACTATTTAACTAATGATGGTGTGGGTGATTTCTCATAGTGATTGAGGTTGAAATATTACTGATACTTACTGATCTAACTGGCAGCAATTGAGAAAACACTATCACATAAGCTGGAAGATGCTCGAAATGCCTTGCAACTAAGAATTGTCAAAGCCCTGAAAGAATATCGAAATCTTTATTCTGTGCAGCATCGCTTGGGAGGGAGGATGATATATCCAGAATCTTTGAAGTTCTTGCCTTTGTATGGATTAGCTCTTCATAAATCACTTCCTCTGCGTGGAGGATATGCTGATGCTGTGATAGATGAACGATGTGCAGCAGGTCACACAATGATGATTCTACCTATTAGAAAGCTGTTGAAGCTTTTATATCCTAGCTTAGTTCGTCTGGATGAGCACCTTCTGAAGGTATCATCCTTCCCCGAAACATTTACTTTTAGTCCTGTTTATTTGAAATTTGCTTCTTCTTTGTTTTGCAGACATCTACTTTTGATGACCTCAAAAGCATTGAGAGAAGGTTGCCACTGGCATCTGAGAGTTTAGATTCCAGAGGCCTTTATTTATACAGTGATGGATTACGTTTCATTTTATGGTTTGGTAGAGTGCTTGCGCCTGATATAGCTATGAATTTACTTGGGTCTGAATGTGCAGCAGAATTATCAAAGGTATAAGTCATCCCTGTGAAGATAAAAGTAATAAAAAAAGGATTAGTTCTCTTTTATCTGTGTTGAAAGCTGTTTAGAAAGAAGATACTTTCTTTAAACCATCACTAAGGTTCTTTACTACTTCTAACTAGACTTTATCACTGTTAAATACTCATTTGAATCATCTAGTGTTATTTTTCCATCTGGTTATCTGATTATGCTCATTTTTACTTGTTGCAATTGTATTTTTTTTTTTAAATTCCACTGCATCCTTGTGTTCTGTTGTAAAGCAGGTTACACTTGGTGAGCGTGATAATGAAATGTCAAGGAAGTTAATGAAAATACTCAAGAAGTTAAGAGAGGATGACCCACCATATTATCAACTCTGTATTCTTGTAAGGCAAGGTGAACAGCCTCGAGAAGGCTACCTTCTGCTCGCAAATCTTGTTGAGGACCTAGTTGGAGGATCCTATGGTTACCTTGATTGGATTCTACAAATACATCGACAAATTCAGCAGAATCCATGATAAATTTAGGTATGATCTCCTCCGTTGGTATTTGACATTTGATTGTGTTAAGGAGTGCAGGTTTGCAAATTCTTATATAAGTTCAGGTTGTAGGAGGTGCAAGTGCGGTGTTGAATTGATCTACTAGCTTTGGCAAGTTGTACACTTTACTTCACTAGTTTTTTCTGGTATCGTAGAAGTTCACTAGGATAGCAAAGTAGGGCCCTGGAAGTCTGAAGCGATATTGGTGGCATTGAAAATCTCTTGGAGAGAGGTGTTTAGTGGTGGTTGGTTTGTATACATGCGAGTCCCCAAATGACAAAACCAAGGTGGAAATGGCGGTGGAAAATATTTGCTCACCTTCATTAAGTCGTTTGAAAACTCACATGTAAGCTGACCAATCGTCACTAAACTTCTTGCGCTAAGAGCTTTCTAATGCCACCAATACTGCCGCCATTGGAGGTGTATTTTAAAAGCCAACACTAGTCAAACTACCTGATGGACTTTTAGGATCTTATTTTGCTAACATAGTGGACTTATAGCTTTCTAAGGTACTAGAAAAAAGCTAATGGATCCAAGTATACAACTTGCCTAACCTATTGGGTTTTCTCCCATTATAATTTGATATCTTTTGACAAGTTGATACTTGGAGATAACTTCATAATACCAATCATTTCACATGATATAACATATTTCTTGATGAGAAAAGGCTAAGCACCGGGGCTGGATCAAACTCGAGGCCAGGAGCTTGGACAAAATCTAAGATTGCCCCTGGTCTGTTCAATAAGGCACCATTTAACACAGTATACTCTTCTCTACTTAGTGAAGGACTTGGGCCAAATTGAAGCTGTCATGTGACTAATCACCTTTTTTTTGTTTTTCTTTTTTGGGTTTTTTATAGACATCTCAAAGTAAATTCTAGAATCTAGTTAACACATAATCCATGTGCTTGAAAAACAATCTAATATAAGTTAAAATTATGCCCTTACAGATTTGGCCGGTTGTCTACTTTACACAACGAATGAGCTGCGCTTTGTGAAACTGTCAATGAATGAGCTACGCTTTGTGAAACTGTCTCCTGGGCTTATATGTAGAGTGAGGGAGCACATTACTCATCAGGAATAAATCTGGGTTCAGTCACTGGTTATCTTGAGAAGGTGGTCTCTTGAGTGGAAAAGGTGCAAGGACACACAAATTTGAACAACTTACATTCCATAGTCCAATGTAGGATGTTATAAGCCAATAATGAATGATGAACTTTACATGTACAATTTTGTGCAGCAATCTTCACATTGAGGGGAAACAAATCCATTTTTTTTTCCGCAATATCTTTTTAACACATCGGTGGCAATTTTTGTTTGTGTGATATTTTTATTCGTAGTTAAGTTTGTTTAGGGAGGAAGAGAGGGGTTTGTGTGAGAACTTTCCAACTTTTGATTGTCTGGTTACACTCATAAATTTGTTCTGATATTGAAGGGACAATTTATCTCTGAAATTATTGAATTGAACGTATCAACATGATATTACCGCATTTTCTACACCTACAACTTGATGGCATGTTTGTTTGTTTGGAATTTTGAATATGTGATATCTTTTCGCCTATATCAATAAGAAATATTGCTTTGGTGTTCATATGTTGATTATCAGTGCAGACACACACACACACACACACACATATATATATATATATATATTGGTTGGTTATCATCAGTGGAGACTTCCCTTTTAATTTATTGTTGTTTTCACTGAACTGGCAGTCCGTGGGAGGAAAACATTAAACTCTTTCTGGTAAATTTTGTGGAAAAAAGAGAATTTTTAGTGTGATTACTGTGATTAAACTTCACATCTTTGGAAATGTTTATTTTTAGGATGATCATATGCTTATCTCGAACAAACTATGAATAGTTTGGTAGCAAATGAAACTTGGGTTTCATTTTCTTAGGATCGAAGGGTGACATTCTTATTTTAAGACTTTAAATTATTATTTTTCCGGAGTTATATACTTGTATGGTTGAAGCTGAAGCAGTTACTTTCGAAATAACAAAAAGAAAAGCAACAACTGAAGTAGGAGAGTCAGAGTCGAAAAGAGGATTTCCGGAGCTCACTTTGCAGGTCAGAACTATTGGGAGACGAAAAAGTACACCTTCAAAGGGGTCCATAAAAACCCATAAAACTTCAGGATCAAATTTATCCCTCACCGGTCACCCTTCCAATGATATAATTTGGCCTTTTATGTCTATTCCATAAATAGAATCTCGAATCTCACCAATTAGATGCTTTTTTCTTTTATAAATATGGAATAAGTTTTTTTTAATAGTTACATTAATTAAAAACCCTAATTAAGAGTTGAATTCCATGTATCATTGAGTCAAATTTGAAAAAAGTTTAAAAATCTAAATATTTACCAATTTTTTTAACATTGTATATAGAATAAGATGCATTTTTTTTAAACAATAGCTATGTTGGTCCCTATTACTACTACTATTATTATTATTTTTACGAAAATCACTACGTAAAATATGGTGTTGAACTATATTCCTTAAAAATAAATTCTAAAGACACCCATAGATGAGAATATCTTGATATTTTTTTATATTTGGACCAAAATTATAAGTGAAACTACTAATATGAAAATGATGTTTTCAAAATGTATATTACAATATTCAAAATTTTGTTTTCAATAGTTTCACGAAAATATATGATATATATCGAAATTTCGAGATATTTTTGTAAGTTATATTATAGTTTTCTAAAATTTCAATCAAAATTTTGAAAAATAAATATATATATATACTACAAAATATTGATTTTTAAAATTTTTATTTTATCAAATAAAAGATACATGACTTACTATTTGTATTATAGAGACTATTTGTATTATAGAGACGTCAATATTTTGACATTTATTTAACTGTAATCAAGTTTAGATATTCCCAAATCTTTCACATTTATTTTAACAGTGAATATTTAATTATAACTCATTAAATTGTTATACATTTGTACATATATATGAATTTTCTTATTTATCTTTCCATTCTTTATCATGCTATTTTATATTTTTGATTTGTGTAATTTTTATTTTTAAAATATTTTTTATATTAAGTTTACCTTTTTTTTTAATTTTAATATGATATAAGGAAATTTAAAAAAATCATTTTTTCTTAGTGCAAAAATAATTTGAATCATAATAAAATAGTAATTTATGTACATTATTTTTTATTTGAGTCATAAATATAATGTTTAAGTAAAAAAAAAATTAATTTCATTAATCTTTATTAATTTTTTTATTAGTTTTAAAAAAATGTATGACAATTTAAAAATAGTTATAATTTATGTAAATTTTCTTTACAAATCCATCCATGTAAATAATATATTTGATGTTTTTTGCAAAATTTTCATCCAATGGCACAAACTCAAGGTCAAGGCACAATTAATTAATTAAAATTTCATTTCATGGCAAATGCTCTAAGTAGGCATAAAAGGATGTGTGTTCAAATTTCTTCCCATATAAATAAGGATGTGTGTACAAATTTCTTCCTATATAAATAAACATGTAAGTATGTAATATATTATTTAACAAAGTTAATAAAATAATTTATTTCCTAAAATAACTTGGATTTTCATCGAATTATTATCTAAATTACCAAATGACATTGATAACCTAATATAACATATTAACACTTTTCTTTAATGGATACTATTAGGTGATAGAAAACTAGTACACAACTAAGATAACTAATATACAACTCAATTAGTGATAGACATCTAATACACAACTAATATATCTAACAATCTCCTTCAAGTTGAAGCATAGATATTAATAATGTCCAACTTGTTACAAAGATAATCAACCCGAAACCCATTTAAAGCTTTCGTAAAGATATCTCCTAGTTGTTCTCCAGTCTTCACATATCTTGTAGAAATCAAACCTTGTTAAATTTTCTCGCGAACAAAATGACAATCAATTTCAATGTGTTTAGTTCACTTATGAAACACAGAATTAGAAGCAATATGAAGAGCAACTTGGTTATCACACCACAATTTCGCTGGTACTGAAGTTTTAAGACCTACTTCATCCAAGAGTTGATATATCAACATTATCTCATACGCAGATTATGCCATAGTCCTATATTCTAACTCTGCACTCGATCGTGATACAACGTTATGCTTCTTGCTTTTCCATGAGACCAAATTTCCTCCAATAAAAATACAATAGCATGATATGGATCTTTTATCTATTTTGAAACCTGCCCAATCTGCATCTGAAAAACATTCAATATGAGTGTGTCCATGATTTACATACAAGATACCATGTCTAGGTACTCCTTTCAAGTAACAAAAAATTTGCTCTAACGTTGCCCAATGATGAACTATTAGGGATGACATAAATTGGCTAACAACACTGACCGAATATGCAATATCTGGACGAGTCACGGTAAGGTAATTCAACTTTCCAACCATCCTTCGATATCTCTCAGAATCTTTAAAGAGTTCCCCATCTCCTGTAAAGTGGATGTTTGGAGTCATTGGAGCACTACAAGGCTTTGCTCCTAATTTTCCTATCTCAGTTAATAGGCACAGGACATATTTTCTCTAAGATAGAAAGATACCTTTTTTACTTCTTGTGACTTCAACACCCAAAAAATACTTTAGCATGCCCAAATCCTTCGTGTGAAACTGAGTATGTAGGAAATATTTAAGAGATGAAATTCCCGTAGTATCACTTTCAGTAATAACAATTTCATCTACATACACAACTAAAAGAATGATACCAACTTCTCATTGTTTGTAGAACATAGAATGGTCAGACTTGCTTTTCATCATACCAAACATTTCTATAGCTTGACTAAGTTTTCCAAATCAAGCACGATGACTCTATTTCAAACTGTACAAAGATTTGCAGAGACGAAAAACTTGCCTGACTCCCCCTAAGCAACAAAACCAGAAGGTTGCTCCATAAACACCTCCTCTTGAAGATCACCATGAAGAAAACATTCTTGATATCTAGTTGATACAAAGACCAATTGTGAGTAGCTCCCATAGAAATAAACAATTGAACAATGGTTAATTTAACAACATGAGAGAAAGTCTCAGAATAGTCCACTCCATAGGTTTGAGCATATCCCTTAGCAATAAGATGAGCCTTTAATTGAGCAACTGATCCATCCAGATTAAACTTAAATGTGAACACCCATTTGCATCCGATAGTCCATTTCCCCGAAGGTAAATCAACTCAGTCCCAAGTACCATTGTCATCCAAAGCATTCATTTCCTCTATCATTGCATGATGCCAACCATGATGAGATATGACTTCGTGAACAGTTTGAGGGATAGAAATATAATCAAGAGAGGTAATAAAAGAGCAAGAGGAAGACGACAAGCAATTATAAGAAACAAAAGAAGAAATAGGATAAGTACATTGACGTTTACCTTTGCGTAATGCAATAGGAAGATCATCATTCAGGACTGGATTTGATGACGAAGGAGCAGGTGTAGGACATGAATCAGAAGGTCTATGTCTGGAGTTGATTTGAGTAATAGGAGGCCTGACAGGAACTGGATCAGAGACAGGTTCAAATGATGTGATATAATAGACTAACAAATCATCATCCTCCCGCTGACGTGCAAGAGGAGGAGAAGACGAAAAATAGGGTGTGTCTTCCATGAAAGTAACATCAATTGAGACAAGATATTTGTTAAGACTAGGACAATAACATCTATAACCTTTCTGGAGACGAGAATAACCAAGGAAGATACACTTTAAAGACTTGGGATCTAATTTAGTAACATGCGGACGAACATCTTGAACAAAACAAGTGCTACCAAATATCCTAGGGTCAACTGGAAATAGTGACTTATTAGGAAACAAAATTTTGTAAGGAATCTCACCATGAAGAACAGATGAGGGCATGCAATTAATAAGAAAACATGCTGTTGAAATTGCATCGGCCCAAAAAGGTTTAGAAACATTCATTTGAAATAATAAGGCACGTGAAGTTTCGAGAAGATGTATGTTCTTATGTTCGGCCACTCCATTTTGAGATGGAGTATCAACACACGAAGTTTCATGAAGCATGTCATTTTGAACCATATAAGATTGAAACAAAGCTAATGTATATTCTTTGGCATTATCACTTCGCAAAGTACGAATTGAAACATTAAATTGAGTTTTAATCTTAACACAAAATGCACAAAAAATAGAAAACAATTCAGAACGACTCTTTACTAAATATAACCAAGTTACACGAGAATAATCACCCACAAAAGTAACAAAATACTTAAATCCAGGTTTAGACAAAATAGGACAAAGACCTTAAACATCAAAATGAACTAATTCAAAAGGAATACTAGCACGTTTATTAACTCTTGGATTTGAACTAAGATGATGATGTTTTGCAAATTGACAAGACTCATAATCTAATGAAGACACCTTAATAAACTGAGGACAAAGTTTCTTAAGTAAAGAAAGAGATGGATGACCTAATCTACAATGTGCCTCGAAGGGAGAGGTTACACCAGAGCAAGCAACAAATTTTGGTATTGGTGTGTTAAGAACATAGAGGCCTCCAGACTCACGTCCTTTACTAATAGTCTTCTTCATCATAAGATCCTGAAATAAGCAATGATCAGGAAAAAAATGAGATGCAACAGTTAAGATTGCGAGTAAGCTGACTTATAGAGATCAAATTATAGGATAAGCTAGGTAAATGTAAGACATACGACAAAGGAAGCAAAAGAGTGGGAGTAATTGTGCCAAATCCAAGAACACGAGATGATGACCCATCGGCTAAGGTAACAGTAGAGGTAGAAGTGTGTGAATGAAGAGTAGAAAAGAGACTAGAATTACCTGTCATATGATTTGTGGCACTAGAATCAATAACCCATTTGGAAGATGAGGAAAGAAGACACGCATTTGGTTTACTTGAATCAACAATAGCAGTGAGAGAAGGTGATGAAGACTTTAGTGATTCTTGATACTTTGAGAACTTGATAAAATCATCTGCAGAGATAAGAACCAATTTTTCAGAAGTATCATAAATGGATGCAATATGGGTCGAGTGACCTTTCTGATTCTTGTACTAAAGCTTTCTACGATCATGTTTCGTATGTCTTGGTTTGCGACAATAGTGACACACAATACCTTCTGGGTCCTGTGGTTGAGTTTCAAACCCTTGCGAGCCGGCTCCTTTGTTTCTACTAATATAAGTTGACCGTCTAGGCTCATAATTATTATTTCGGCTGACCAAAGCACCATTTAATTGAGTAGGTGGAGGTGGAGTTCCTTCTGTACGAAGTATTCGACTAAATACTTCTTGTAAATAGGAGATCTCAGAACCAGAAAGAACCTATGACTTATCAGTCTCAAAAGAAAAGGGAAGACCGATAAGAAAACTCATGATCACCATTTGTTCCCGTTGGCTTTGCTGAACCTTCACATCAGGACTAAAAGGCATCAAATTATTGAGCTCTTTATAAGTCCTTTTAAATTTCATAAAATAATTCGTGAGAGACTGATCTTGTTTGTCTGCATGGTAAAATGCTTTGCATACCTCATACATGAGAGAAATATTTCCTTTAGCAGAATATAAGAAATCCAAATAATCCATCAATTCCTTAACAAATTCACAATGATTGATCAAGCCAATTACATTGCTCTCAATAGAATTCTAAATCTGCAGAAATAGGTGGGCATCTTCTCTAAGCCATATCTGTTTTGAATCATCTTTAGAAAGATCGTTAGTCAAATGAGTATCTTTGTTGATGCTTCTCAAATAAATTCGAATGATCTTGCTCCAAGCCAAATAATTTGAGCCATTGAGCTTATGGTCCATGATTTTAGATATCACAGGCACCATATCCTTCACAACATTATATTTATTTTCGACCATAACTACGACAAACTATAAGGCAGCGAACAAACGAACAAACAAAATCCAACAAGGGTAGCGACCAAACACGCAGCGAACAAGAACAAAAAATTGGAAGAACCCAAACCTAAACAATCACAAAGCGATGAGTGCCAAACCACCACAAATGACGTAAGGGAACACCAGATAGCAACATGAGGACGACCAGAGAAGACTACTACAGGGATGTGCTATCACGCGCCGGCACGTGGGGCCCACTCGCAGCTTGTCTGGTAATTTGAATTCGGGGTTTGGTCGGTCGGCGGCTGGGCTTCTTCCCTATGCTGACAGTGAGAATAAATTTGCACTCCAAAAGGGTGTTCCAAGTTGGAACCCAAAAATGCACTAAACCCTAATTTGTGTTTACCCAAAATCAGACCCTAATTTGAACGAAAAAAAATTCCTAATTTTGTAACCCAAATGCTCTGATACCATGTAATCTCATAATTCACTTTCTTATTTTCCATTCAAAGATACTACATATTTATATACAAAGTTAGGGACACTATTAGGTGATAGACACCTAATACACAACTAATATATCCAACAATACTAACACTTTTTCTTTAAATTTAATAGAGTACAATCACAACTTGTATTAAAGTAACATATCATATGATATTTTGATTTGGGAATCAATAATAAATAAAGAGAAACTACAAGTAAATAAGTCATTTGATTGGAGTTAATATATACATAATTTATGCATCAAATTCTACTACATTTACACTTATTTTTATGTTTTCATAGTATTTTATTTGTTTATTTTGTATTTTAAGATATTTGTGAACAAAACTAGCAGAAAGAAGCAAAAACATATATTTGAAAAGCAATCAGGGACACTTGATTGATTGAGTTTTGATCGAGGAACCTTAGGTCAAAAATTAGAAATTTCACCATGAAATGCTCAATCAATCAAACTTTGATTAAGCTTTAATCAAGCTCTCATGGGTTTAGTTGTTTACGGCTAGATCAATTTATTTAAGAATCTAGATAATTTAAGACCATAGAATGTGCAAAAATAGTAATTTTTAGCCTTGTATCATAATTTGATTATGGAGAATCAATTATGAATGTAAAATTAACTAAAAAAAATACAATGTATACATCATATTAAGTTATAACAACATAAGAAATTAAAAAAGAACACAATCAAGATAAAAAAGAGAGACAAAAGCTCTACACATAGTTTAGTAGAAAGAAGTTGAAGAAGAAGACAAGGTTTGAAGATTCGAGATCATCAATTCCCATCATAAGCTTAGATTATTATTATGATTATGGATATCTAATTAACTATACGTGATGAAGGAAAATTTTTAAGTCTTAAACCATGGTTTAATTAATTTAATGTCAGAATATATTTTAGTTTTAATTTTTGTATTATTAATGTGTTAAATTCTATATTTGAATGTCAAAAGCTTACATTTTATAAATTAAGAAATCAATTAATTTATTACATGCATGTGTTTATTGCTTAATTATAAGTTTGACATGAAATTACTAATTCTTGTAATTAAGTGATAAATTGTGTTTTCTATTACAATTAGAATTGAATGCTCATATTAAAGATTATCAATACACTTAATCTTTATTAGTTTAGTTATTAACTTTTTAGATCATAATGTAACAAATGAATCAAACATAATAGTCATAATTTTAAGTTTTTCAAGATTTAGGTTAGTTAAGAGTCGAATTAATCAATTACAATGAAAGACAAAATAAGAAGTCTTAGGCGTTATAAGATTTTTAAAGCTAAAATTAAGAATGAAAGAAGGATAGGGGTGAGTATTGTTCAATTTTGGTCTATTTTTGCTTAAAATGTTAATAAAACCAACATTTATCGATTTGTTAAATAAAAAAGAAATTAACTTATAAAATGTCAATTATAAAATGTCAATTATAGAATATTAAACCAACCTATTTATGTCATTTTGATAGTTTAATTAAGATTTAGACCTATTTATTTTTTAAGTAAATTTAAATTATTTGTTTTTTATTTAATGGTAAATTAATAAACAAGATTTATTATTTAATCTAAAATTTAATTAAAAATTATATATTAGCATTTAAACTAAATTATGCATCAGTTTTTAGGCAGAAAAGAATTTTAAAAAATGAGTAAATTATTGAGAATTTGAAAACAAAAAGTACTTTAAACTTTTTTTAGTTATAGTATTTTTTTTTAAATAAATATAAGAAAAGAAAAATATAAGTTATTTCATATTTTCAATTGGCATAAAAATTTAACTAATGTTAGATAATAATAAACATATAGACATATATAACATATGTACGATAAATATGTGTATTAATAATTATTGGGTGTAATTTCGTACATCTCACGTGACAAAAAAATAGTAATCCTAGTCAACAAAGAGTCTTACAGGCCAAGTTCAATGAGCGTTGAGTAGCTAGATAATCATTATGAAAAGATAATTTCAATAAAGAGATAAATGTTTAATAATTATCTCTTAATTATCATAAAAAGATAATTATAAATAGATGTTTTCGATAATCCTATTTTGATAAGCAATAGCCACATTTTAACTCTCTTTCTCTCTCTCTATATATATCACATATGTACACATTCAAAAAAACTTAACATGAAATAGATCTTTTCTCATATAATAGAGAATCATAATTAAGCACGGTCTTTCCTAGTAAGTAGAAAGTAAGATTGTAGATCTCTTCTAAACTTCATTGTCTTATTATTCATTTAAGCATTAGAGGGTCAAAGACCACCCCCACGGTGGTTTGGGGTCCTAACAGTTAGTTTAATCTTGCAAATCTACGAAGAATAGTTCTACATGGCATTAGAAAAAATTGATATCAACATTTGATGCCATTTATGGGAAAAAATGTGTTTTACTTGACTGAAATTTCATCTGTCAAAGAACTGCTGACTAGAGGACTGTTGGCTTGGAATAGGTTGGCCAGTCTAAGACTTCGTTGGCCACCAACGAGGGTTGGCATTCGTGTTTCCCATGCCAACTCTCGTTCACCTCGGTATACAACTATGGTTGATAGATTCACCCTTGGTGGCAGCCAAAATATCCAATTACAACTTCCAATTTCAATGAAGATGGAACGAAGTTAAAGATAAGACTTCAAAGGCTTATAAAAGTCCTTTCACTCATACATTTTCTACCTAGAATTGAAGAGTCTAGTTGGCATGATCAACAATATAGAAAATGAAAAACACCCTACAATCTTAGGTTTGACTTTATAAACGATAACATTGGCTTCGACATAACTCCTTAATTGGGAGTCCGATTGGAAATCTAAAGGCACCGCTAGTGAAAGAAAGCCATTGCGTACGTTTAGAGTGACCAAATATGACATGAAATCTTTCCCTTATATAGGTAAAAAAGCACACGAAAATGAGCTCAATGTCGCTAGTGTGATTGAAAAGGGTCACCCACGTATCACACACAACTAACAATTTCTTAACTTAATCTAACATTTTGCACTAAAGTATAAAACTAAAGTTAATTTTTTTTAAAATAATGTGATTAAAGTGTTTCAATTGAAAGTTATGAGACTAAATTAATTATTTGTCTAATCTCTGTTAGCACTATATTCCTAAAAAATGTACAATTTATTTTCAAATTTTTAAATAAAATTAATTCGGATTAAAATGTATTTTTTATTTTATTTTATTAACATTGTAAATTCATAAAATATAGAGTAGAATGTATCAATTAAAATTTGAGAGTGAAAAGTTTTTGAAAATCATAAATTCTCTTCTATGTCAGATTTAAGATATATTTTTTATTATAAGTAATTTTATATAACAATTTTGTGCATCAAAATTATTAATTAGATACATCTTTTGTTATTGATATTGATTAGATTATATTAAACATAAATTAGTACAAATAGAAGAAGATTATATTAAAGATTAATGGTAGTGATATATTTTAGTTAACTAGTCATAGTTAGAGTAATATAAGTCTGTTATTTATTTTAAAAGGTTTATTGAAATTAATTTAAAAGATTTTGGTTAAATTTTTAAAAATAAAATGGATGTTTTTTTAAATTTATTTATTTTTTACTAAACATAGCAAAAATAAATAATTTAGAATTTAGAATAATAAATAAATATTTAAACATTAAAAAAAATATTATTAGTAAATTATATTATAATTATGAATAAAAAATAATTTTTTATATATTTATTTTTTTTATAAACGAAAATAAAATTTTTATTCCTAAAAATTTAAATTTAGAGAGATTTCGATATTCGATTTACAGTGAAAGTCTAATAACCAACGAAGTCCACTTTTATTAAAAGAGAAATAATTTTTTGACAAGTAACACCAACAGTAATCCAATCATTTCCCATCTTTTTGTTTTTGTGTGAAGAGAGAAGATTCCTGGAACCACCCTTCACCTTCAACGGTCAGTTTGCGTACATTTTGCCATCAGTTTTAAATAAATTAGTATTGTTTTTACCATTCTTTATATAATTTCAAGTAAACACTTCCTAATGATATTTACACCATCTTTCATTCATGTTTATTCTATTTCAATTATTCTTATTAAAATAATTATTTAATTAAAATTTAAACTCTAAATAATCTTAATAACTTTAATATATTTATATATACTACTTTACTGAACAATTTCGTAACATAAACACCATATCACCTTCAAAAAGCCTGGACATGGACTTCTACGCCCGCTGACAAATACCTTCTTCTCCCTTTCGTTATCTTTTGAGTCTGACCCAGAACTAAAAGTATGCTCCATAGGAGTTGTCTTGCTATTACAGAGGTTCTATTTCTTATTTACTGTTTCCATTTTTTTTCTTTTTCTGGGCAATCTATTTTACTGGCCATAGTTTTGGTTTGGTGGGTATTTCTTTTTCCTAGATTTTATCAAAATTGGGTATTGCTTCTTGTTGGATTTGTTTTGGAGATTCTGTAACTTGAGAAGTTGAGATCTTGAAACAATGTGGGGCCTTTTGGGTTTTCATGGATTATAAGCATTGGCTCTTGATTGTTTTAATGGAAAGTTTAATCCCCTAATTTTACTCGTGTATGTCATACACTGTTTTTTAGATTTAATTATTGGCCCAATTTCCAGTTGACTTGACCCCTTTATGAATATTCCTTTAAGAGAAGCACTGTTTTCTTTTTCAAGTTTTTTGGGTCTTATTACTTCTATGAACGCACCAAAAACTAAAATTTAAAATTGCATTTGGTATCCTGTTGATGTTCGAGTCTCTGCAACAATGGGTAAACTTTCGAGTACTCCTTCAGATAAGCAACTTCTAATAACTTTAAAAAAGAGCCTTTAATATTTTAAAGAATGCCAAGGACTTCCATCCTTTTTTTTATTTTTTAATGTTTTGGCTTGTCATTTGTTGGAAGAGGATAAAGATGCTTCGTGATCGCTTTTCCCTTTCAAGTTATTGCTTTGGTTTGAGTGCTATTATTGTGTGAAATCATATTGTTAATTCTATTTGAATGTTGCAGAGTTTCAACAACTTACAGATTTAAATGGGAGGGGTCTTTTCAAAACGGGAGAGTCCAAGAAACCATTCTTTTGGGTCTGGGTCTGGGTCTGGGTCTGGGTTACATTCTTGGAATGATTATGGCCACCAGCAGTCACAGTATACACAACCAAGCCAAGAGTATGTGGAACGACAATATTTTGCACCTTCAGACCAAAGCTATGGTGAATCTCAGATGCCTGCTTCAAGAAAGAAGTTGGAAAGGAAGTATTCAAAAATAGATGACAACTATAGTAGTTTGGAGCAGGTAAGATGCTGTGTTCTTTTACCGACTAAGTTAATAGGTGCTATTGCTTAACAATATGATAGCTGACTTCTTTTATACAGCCGTGTGTTTTCTCTTGAGAACTTGTTCAATTGTTCTCTTGGAATGTGTTATTCTGAAAATTAAAGCTACTTTGACTAGAGGGAACTTTGGAATCTGTTACAAATTAATGAAGCTTGCTGTAGTATTTGTATTCTGTACTGCTTCGGTAACAATTGGGTCAATTATTTTAAAACATCTGCTTATGAGGATGCTTTTTCATACTAGGTAGTTGGATTTATGCTTACATATTAAGATGATTTAAAGATCTTCCCAGCATATGGAGATTTTTTCTTATGCAATAGTGTATGTATTTCCACAGGTAACTGATGCACTAGCACGTGCAGGGCTTGAGTCTTCCAATCTTATCGTTGGTATTGATTTTACTAAGAGCAATGAGTGGACAGGTTGGTCTCATCTAGGTTTTTTTTTTCTTTGAACTTTTTCTTAGTATCTCTCTTAAGGTTTTGGGGAAATGAACTCTCTTTTAATATGTGATAGGTGCTAGGTCATTTAACCGAAAAAGCTTGCATCACATTGGAGACGTGCAAAATCCGTATGAACAAGCGATATCAATTATTGGGAAGACATTATCTTCCTTTGATGAGGATAACATGATCCCATGTTTTGGATTTGGTGATGGTATGCTTGTGAAAGAGGTGGTACATGATTTATTTGAATCCATCCCATTGATAATTGTAATTCACATGGCCCTCATATATTGGCAGCATCAACCCATGACCAAGAAGTCTTTAGTTTCTATTCAGATGAGAGATTCTGTAATGGATTTGAAGAAGTATTGAGCCGATATAGAGAATTAGTCCCTCAGCTACGTCTTGCAGGTATGAATTTAATACAACATTGATTTTGGAGACAATTTATTCCCTTATACTACTTTTATGCTCTTCTCATTTCCTCCGTCACAGGTCCCACATCATTTGCACCTTCCATTGAAATGGCAATCACTATTGTTGAGCAAAGTGGAGGCCAGTACCATGTGTTAGTGATAATAGCTGATGGACAGGTAATTTTTTGTGAAGAAATATAGTTTCATTTTTTCAATTGATGCTTGTCCAACTGGTCATACTTATAGCATGAATGGTGGAATTGAAGACGGAGACAGTTCATTCAAGTTTTTTCTTAGATTTGGATAAGCTGCAATCATATTTCTGATTGTAATATGTGGAATGTATCTAAACAATGCAGCATTTTTTAAGCTTGCATCCTGCTATGTCATCAGCATATTTGGGCCTTGCCATCACTTTCATAAATTTGACTTACTGTGGTTTTACAGGTTACTAGAAGTATTGACATCGAACATGGCCAGTTAAGCCCACAAGAAAAGAAAACTGTGGAGGCAATAGTAAAAGCAAGGTAATTGTTTCAGCTGATTTGATATTTAGTTCTAAATAACTTTGAGAAGAAGCCCTCTGAAATAATTTTTGAGCTTATTGATTTTTTGAGTCTAAATAATTTCACCAAAAAGCTCTCAGAAATGCTTTTCAATTTGCAGCGAGTACCCCTTGTCAATTATACTTGTTGGGGTTGGAGATGGCCCATGGGACATGATGAGGAAATTTGATGATAACATCCCTGCTCGCTCCTTTGATAACTTTCAGGTAAAGTAGCATACAAATATCGTTTATCTCTTTGTTGTGCTACTCTTTTTTTGGTATTCATAAATGTTTTATTTCTTTGTTTTCTTTAGTTTGTGAATTTCACAGATATAATGTCAAAGAATATGGACCGAAAAAGAAAAGAAACAGAATTTGCTCTTGCAGCCTTGATGGAAATACCATCTCAGTATAAAGCAACATTAGAGTTGGGTTTATTGGGGTACTGATCTAACTTATATTTTATTTATAGGCTTTTGGTATTGGTTGCAGACTTTGTATTGAAGTTAGGGGTGGTAATTGTGTCGTGTTAGCCGTATATATATTATGTTTGTGTCGTGTTTTGACATTAATCGTGTTGTGTTCACGTTTTAGAAAACACGTGAAAAACTGTACTTAATTTTCTTTAGTTCTGATTATTTATAATAATATAAATAACAAAACTTTTAAGGATATGACAAAATTGTTAATCAATTGTCACTCCTAATTGAAGTCAATTTTATTTCTTACAAATTATCCATGCTGTCATTTGTCAACCAGTGCTAGCAGGGGAAAAGCTATAGACAGGGTTCCTCTTCCTCCTCCTCTATATGGTTCAGCTTCATCCAATGTCTCAAAGCCTTCGCAAACAAGCAATTATCGTCCAAGTGCCCCTTCTGCTGGAGGACGGGATTATGATCAAGGAAGGGAAATCCCTGCTAGTTCTGCTTCTGACAATCACGTACTGCTCCTTCTTTAAACTTAAATTGAGCTGTGCTTCTGTTTTCATTTTCCAACAGAACCATATTTTCAACATCATTGAATCATCGTTGTCACAATCATCTCTGAACAAATTATTTTTTTGGGTTTTGGCTTCTGACAGGTTTGCCCCATTTGCCTTACCAATCCAAAGGATATGGCATTTGGTTGTGGACATCAGGTATGCATTTGATGTTTTTTTTTATTTTGCTGCATAAAAGATAAAAGAGTGATAAAATTTGAATACCAATTTGCAGACATGTTGTGAATGCGGAGAAGACCTTCAATTATGCCCAATTTGTCGATGCAGTATTCAAACCAGAATAAAGCTCTATTGATAAAGTTTCTGTTTGAAATTTTATTAAGCTTTTAGCTCGCAGATTATTTATGTTTAAGTATTTGCAATTTTCTTTCCAGGTGAGAATCTTGTTTTTTGGTTGTTGGATGGGCATCAGCTCATTTCCTAAAACTCACAAACTGGGAAATGCCGAATGCATCAAATATTTATGCCTTGTGTACATATATATATATATCTGCAGTTTATGTCAATTCATAATAGTATTTCAGTGCATCTAGTTTCTAATAATGAGTACTTTAGATATCGACTAACTTTTCTAAATTTATAATGTATTATTTTAAAATTCTCTCTAAAAGTTGATATTTTATTTTAGGTTGTTCCTTTTAAGAAGAATATTTAATTAAGTTAATATTATGAATTAATTATTTTGATAGTTATTTTGTTTGTGTTAAATAAATATTTTATTCAATTTATTTTCATAAAATAAATTCAAGTTACTATTTCAGTAAAAATAAGACATGTTAGATACTTTTTAAATAATATAATATTATTTTATTAATAAAAATTTATGTGATAAAATATATTTAATAAAGAAAATTTTTCATTTTATAGTTTTTCATCCTATGTGGCCTTACTTTCTTTTTTGGAGTAATTTTCAATTATAAAATTAAAAATATTAAAAATATCAGTATTCTTTAATTGTACTTGCTCCATTTTTTATAGATATTTTTGTTAATCATCTCCATATCTTAAAAAAAAAATGAACTCAATATACCAGTCACATAACAGCTCCAAATTGTTTAGAATAAGAGTTTATATGATAGTTGGTATATTATTATAGTTTGATTTTTTTTCCCTATAGAGAGAATAGAGAGGATTAACAAAAAAAAAAATGTGAAAAAGAACGGATAAAATATAGCTGAAAAGTGATGATATTTTTAGTTTTGAAAATAAAATAATGATTATATTTTTCAACTTTATAGTTGAAAAATGGCTTTAAAATTAAACCAAAAAATGAGTGGAGTAAAAAGAAAATTTTTAAAAAGATAATTTTGTCGCTATTAAATGTACTTTATTATTTTGTCAAATGTTTTTAGAATAAACATCAAAATATCTTCAAATTTTAAGATATCTTCAAAAATATCTTCTAAACATAACATAAGTTAAATTTAATGAAAATAAATAGTAACATTTTATAGATAAAAATGAAAGAAATAATAAAATAAAAATACTAACAGACATTGCCGAGATGAATGATATATTGAGAAAAAATCCTTGATAATAGAAAGAAAAAGTAATATTATTAAAAACAATAATATACTAAAAATTATTTTTATAGATCATTAAGGAGAGACCTCTAATTAAGAAGAAGTTAAAAAACTAAAAGATGAAGTTAAAGTAACGAAGACATTAGTTCATGATGTTATATTAGGAAAATAATACTATTTAAAAATTTTAAAAAATATACATTAAAAATAGATAGAATTTTAGTAGACGTAGCAAAAAAATCAAGTAACATTAATGAAATCTTTAAAGCTTTTAATAGAGGAAATTGATTTAGTCGAGGAAGTAAACACCAAATATCTACAAGGTATAATAAAACACACAAAAAAATTATTAAAAGAAATAAAAGAATGTGGTTATAATAAACTTAAATAAGATATAAACATGAAATTTATAGAACTAAGAAAAGATGTATATAACATACATAGAAATAATGATATTGTAGGTCATAAATATAACCCCATAGAAGGACTAAAAGTAGAACCATGAAGGAGATCAGATGCTCTGATTCTTAAAAATAAGAGAAGGAAAAATAAAGAAAAATCTAATGAAAAAAATATAATTTCAATTTAATAGGATATAGAAAAGAATTAGAGAAACAATTCATAAACCTAGAAAATAGGGATTTAGAAAAATTAGTTAGTTTGTTAATACTAACTAATGAAGAATTAAAGTAACATCAAAATGAAAAACTTTGTATAAACAAAGAAGAAGATGATATGACAATAATCAGTAAGATTGATTCTGAACCATAAATTATGACCCTAAAAGGTCATATGAAACCAATTTTATTACCAGTTCTTTACCAAGAAGGAACATCTGATCCACATAGGAAGGAAAGAAATAGGCAAAGACAGGAGAGCCTGACACCATAGATAGAAGAAGACAACCACAAAAAAATGGAAGAAAGGTTGCATTGGGGAACAAGAGATAATATCCCACTAGAATTCAAACTCCATGATAATTACAAATCTAATCTATTAGATCAAGATTCTATAAGAGATAGGAAAAACGCCTTAAATGAATGGGCTAGTAGTAGGAGTGTGCTCATACAAACTTCTTAAACTACACAAACAAACCATTAACAGACCAACAACATTTATTAATGTAAGGGAATGCTATCACAGAAAGAGAATATTTAGATATAGTAATAAATGAAATATACAAGGATTTTATGGAAGAAGATAAATGAAGCACTATCAATGAATTCAGTGAAAATGAAATCAATAAAGTCAAATGGAATCTAACAAATATGGAAATATGTAACATGTGTTACATATATTCTTTTGTTTGTGAATATGAAATGTATTACTATAAATTACCATTCTCTATGCAAACAAATCATAAGGAAATATTTTTTCAAAAATTACCTGGAACATTACACAAAACCTTAATAGAAAGTTGGAATCAGAAAAATAGAAAAACTATACCAGATACGTACACTAGGAGAAAGAATAAGAAGCCTTAAAAGTTGGATAATTATTAAATGCTAAGAAAGAAAGGAATATAAACAAATAAGTGGAAATGATAAAATCTCTTACGATATAAGAGATTTTAAAATACCAGAAAAATATGGATGTAACATAAAACCATATAAACAAAAATACAAAAAATATAAACAATATAAGAGATTTTAAAAATATAAATTTAGAAAACAAGATTTTCAAAAATATAAAAGACGATTTAATAGGGAAACCTATAGTAATAAATATTTTAAAAGAAAGAGTTACAAACCTCCTGAAAATAGGAATTATTTTCCTTCAAGAAAAAAAATGCATATGTTAAATCTATAATGAAAAATGACATTATGTCAATGAATATCCAAGCAGACTTCAACATAGGAAATTTTTTCCACAGAAAGCAAAAATCTTAGAAGAATCTTTTAAGATTGAATTAGAACCAATCAAGAAATTTGATATAGATTACTTATAATATTTATCTATTAGAAAAAACTGATAAGAAAATAACTAACTCATAATATGAATACTTAGGATTATGAGTACTCTTCATTAGAAGATGAATGATTTGTATAGTATTACAAATCAAAATAGTATCTACATCAAAGTAAGACTAAAATTTAAAGGTTATGTCAACTATCATCTACATGAATATATAGATATAGGAGCTAGTATGTATGTAGCAAGTAAATATGTGTTTCCAGAACATTGAAAATAGGCACCAAAAGATTTAATTGTAAAAATTGCTAATAATACTATAATAAACCTAAATAATGTTTTAAAAGATACAAATATAATGATAAGAGAAGAAAAGTTTCATATTCCTACCATATATCAACATGAAACATGAGTTGATTTATTGATAGGAAATAATTTCCTAAACTTATATCAACCTTTTACACAATATTTAGACAAAATAAGTCTATCAACATTAGATGGTGATACCATTTATGTATTAAAAATAAAAAAAGCTTTGACTATATCAAACCCAAATTTTATGCAACAACAAAAAAACAAAAATGTGGTGAGACAGAGCAGTAAAAACCTTATATAGAAAATATTTCATTAGATTTAGAAGAGAAACAAAACTATTTTCTCAATGAAATATAGGAAGATAAAACCCTAACAGGCATAAGAAAACTATTAAAAACAGTATGTTAAGAAAATCCTTTGGATCCAAAAACTAATAAATATAAAACAATCGTCAACATAAAATTAAGAGACCTTGATAAGGTTATAAGAGTAAAACCAACAATTTATATTCCAGAAGATAGGATTGAATTTGACAAACAAATTCAAGAACTTTTGGAAGTAAAAGTCATAATACCAAGTAATTCACTCACTCAAGTCCAACATTCTTAGTCAAAAAAGAAGTTGAAAAAGGAAGAGAAAAAAAAAGAATGATAATAAAATTGAAAACATTGAATAAAAAAACTAATGATAATTGATACTTTATTCCAAAGAAAGAAGAATTATTATCATTAATAAAAGGAAAAACATACTTCTCAAGTTTTGATTGCAAAAGTGGATTTTGACAAATAAGACTAAATGAAGAATCTCAAAAATTAACGATATTTAGTTGCCCCCAAGGATAATTCCAATAAACTTTGTACTATTTGGACTAAAACAATTTCCAAGTATCTTTCAAAGATATATGAATAACATCTTCAAAAAATTATAAAATATTTATTGTGTCTATATAAATGATATTTTGGTTTTTAGTAATGAATTAAATAAATACTATTTGAATATTATTAATATTCTACAAGAATGAAGGAAAGAAGACATTGTACTCTCTAAAAAGAAAGTAGTACTTGCTTAGTAGAAAATTAAGTATTTAGGGTTAGAAATTAAAGATGGAAAACATAGTCTACAACCATATATACTAAATAACATTTAAGGTTTTTCTAGTGAATTAAAAGATAAAAAATAATTACAAAGATTTTTAGGATATTTGACATATGCAAAAACATATATCAAGAATGCAAAAACCTTTACAAGTAAAATTGAAAAACAAATATATCTGGAAATTGAAAGAAGAAGATATTATGAATATGGATAAAGTAAAAGTAAAGGCAAAGGTAAAAAATTTGTCAACTTTATACCATCCAGGGCTAGATGATAAAATAATAATTGAAACAGATGCTTCACAAGAATATTGGGGTGTAGTTATGAAAACAAAAGTAGATGATAAAGATGAATATCTTTATAGGTATACATCGAGATCTTTTCAAGATCCATAATTAAATTACTATAGTAATGAAAAATAATATTTAGCTGTCAAAAGAGCTATTAAGAAATTTACAATATATGTTATAAGTTTCAGATTTTTTGTTTGAATAGATAATAACAATTTTGGTTATTTCTTAAGAACTAATATTACAAGTGATTACAAAAAAGGAAGATTAGCCAAATGGAAATAGTGGTTCAATCACTACAATTTTGATATTGAATATCTTCCAGGAAATAAGAATAGTTTAATTAATAGATGTTCTTACCAGATAATTAATACTTTTAACTATTTTTATGCTTTCAGGAATGGAACATCTTGATATCAAGATCAAGATAAAGGAAAAGGTGATAAAAATCCTACAAGAACAACTTGAGCTGTTATACCTCAAAAAATCTCTTATGGAAGCAGGAAATAAATAAGAAAAACTCAATTGTTCAAAACAACTTTTAGAGTTTAAAAACTCAAAAGCAGAATTTTCATTAAAAATTCAATCTAAATAAGATGAAACTTCTAAAGAATAATTCAAAATGAAAAGGAAGAACCTAATAGTTCAAAAAAGAGTAAAATCTCTGAAACAAAAAGCTAAATTGGACAGATGAAGTAGAAAAAGAAGAACAAAAAAAAAGACTTATGTGGTCTATAATGGCCTAAAACCAAAAATCTATAACAACTAGGTAGAAACTAGTAAATCTATTCTAAGGTTTAGTGGAGTAACATATAGAGCTTTCAACAACAGAATAGAAGCTGAAGGCAGTTTTGCTAATTACAAAACACCAAAACTAATAACTCTAGAGAAGATAGTAAAGAATTATTCTACAATACTACAACAACAACTAACAACACTAAGTAGGTTGACAACTCTAGGAAAAATAGCAATACCTCCAATATTATTTAGAGTGACGTCTCTCCTAGAGACATCAAAGATATTAAAGCATTTTGTGCTATTTAAGAAATCAATCCCCATAAATTTACTAATCATTGAATATGAGAAAGACCAATACATAAATATTAGTAAACCAAAATGGATGAGTCTATATAATTTGGCCAAAAAATCTACCCAAAAACATATTAACGATATAAAATTCTACACTACAGACAAGGAATTTCCTGTAGGAAGTAAATTCAATAACTTAGAAGGAGCTAATCCAATATTTGTTAGGCCAAATTTACTATGAACTCAAGAAGATTTATAACTTTACTGAGATTAAAGTAAATTATTAAACTAGTAAAGTCATCATTGTTTCTCATAGTAACATGACTCTTTCAGAGGAAGATGGTAAAAAAATTACCAAATATGAAATCAATTTTAACAGCAACAACTTAGAAATTGGTCAAGATAGAAGGAATGCATTTTTCTCTATGCAATAAAAGCCACCAAAGATTACAAATGCATTTACTACATCAAGATTGAGAAGACAAAGATGCATCATCATCAATGTCATCAAAAGAACTATCGACAGAAAATGCTAAAGAAGGATAAAGAGAGGAACTATCAGTAGAAGATGACAAAAAAATAAAATAAAGGTGTAGACCCATATCTAAGTCGGCAACATGTGCCAAGGAAAAAAAACAATGGCTACCATTTAAAATAGAAGAATAGATAAATTATTAAAGCAAGGAGAAAATAGTAATTTTAGTTTAATAAATAGAGATTCCTTTTGTTATAAAAGAAACCCTTATTTTCATTTTTAAAACACATAGAAAACCAGAGCACACTACTCTGAAAAAACAAAAATTCTAGCATAGAAATTCCCTCTATCTAAAAACCCTAAACTAGTAATGATATACTCACTAATTATGAGCGACTAAGAATCCTTTCAAGGTTCTTAATTGGCCTTAAGTTTGTAGTAATTATTATTTTATGAATAAAATGATGTTTAGTTACTCTTTTCTAGTAGGTTAAAAATTGGATACTATCTATGTACGAATGCAGAAGGCTCACCATTACTAGGAAAGTGTTAGGTTTGAGCAAAGGTGAGGCATAATCGGTGTAATAAAATGAGACAAACAAAAGGGAAAACTGTAGTAGACCTATTAAATTTAAGTTAGTTAAGAATCTTGAATGTTCAGATATTTGTTTATATCAAGTTATAGTACCGATAAACAGAAAGGTAAAGATAGAAAGGAAAATAAAAAAGTATTTTTTAATAATTACAAGAATAAACAACTAGTTCCAAATTTAAAAGAAATTAAAATGAAAGATAAAAATCTAATTCTATTAATAAAATTTGATAAAGGCTATCTCTTAGCCTCAAATGATTATTTTAAAGACAAAGATTATGAAACTTGTCTTGAAAATTTTAGAAGGTTCAATTCCTTATTAGATATCTATACAGATTATATTAAAGCTATTACAAGTATAATAGACCATCATGTTTCAAGGAAATTAAAATATTATTTTAGTAAAAAATATGTAAGAATAGAAGAAGAGGAATTTAACAACTTAATATCTTGATACTATTTCTTTGAATATTACAAGTACACTGTATGTAAACAAGAAAAAACTGTTTGTATATTATGAATAGGAAAAAAATATGCATTCAACATATATGACTCATCATCACTCTAACAACTTAGCCAACACATTAAGGTCAGATTGATTGAAATTCTACCATAGTAGTTTCTAACAATCGATATCCAAATTGATATAAGAGCCATAAGAATATTAACAATATATGGATGGAAAAGTTAACACTATTGTTTCAAGGGCATCGATGATATTAATCATAAAGTTTATGAATATTCTAAAATTTTAACAAACCTCAAGGGCATACGTGATGATATATTAAACCTCAGGGGCATTTTAGATATATATTCAAAAAAATTATTAATAAAATAATATTATATTGTTTAAAAAATAATTAACATATCTTTTTTTTAGAGAGTCACCCAAGTATTCATTGTGAAAACAAAATGACCAAAATGTCTACTTAATTACAAGCAAAATGACTTCAAAAACCACTAATCCTAATATTAATGTCTCGATTGGTTAACATTTTTAATAAAGATATAGAAAGAGAATGGGTGCTTAATTATCTTTTATTTTTAATCTACTTAATTTTTATTGTAATTTTAATTAATAAATACACACAAAAAAATCATAAAACTAATGTACTCAACCCAAATTGAAAAGTAGGCTCAAATTGGATTGATTTCTCACTTTTATTGATTAGAAATTAGAATAAATTTTTAAAAATGGATCATATTAATTTGATTTTAGAGATTAATATGCTATAACAAGATGTTTAAATTGTATGGTATCATTTGTTATCCTGATCTTTAATTTCAAGTAGACATGTCAAAAAGATTCATAGTATCAAATTTTTATTGATATTTATTCCATATGATATATTTTCAATCCAATGAAAATGGATTACTTTTAGATTAGATAATATTATAATCCACATATAATATCAACGGATCAGATCGAATCAAGATAGATCAAATTGATTCAAATCTTATTTTTTTTAAAACTATAATTTTATAATGAAAAGAATTACACATTCTCAACATATTTTCTTAATTTTATAACTATTGTTTTTAAAAAATTATATTATGAATAATTATTTCTAAAATTTTTCTCTCTTACATTTTTTATAAACCTAACTTTATCTCTTTTTCAATTTTCTAAATTCTATTTATTATTGTTTAAAATTTGTTAAATCAAAATTCAAGTATCATCATATTCATAATTATTTATTTCTTATATTTATTATAAATGATATTATTTTTTCTAATTTGAGTAATTAACTCAAATTTTATTTTTTTATTTATAAATAAAGTGAATTCTCATATGATTCTTGAATGAATGTATAAATTATGCTTAATTTAAAATTTTATATTGATCAAGTTAATAATGTAAAAAGAAAATTATTATAAAATTTTAATAATTTTTTTTGAAATTTATATGATTATAAAATTAATAAAAAATTTAAGTATATTTATTATAAATAAGAAAGTTTTTATAAAAAAAGTACAAAAATAGTTTTATACAATATAATATTTTCTTAATTTTTATTTATTTATTAATATAAAATATGTAATGTATCGTATTAAATAATTTGAATCATGTCATGAATATTCATTGATCTACATATTATGATTCGATTTATCTGATATTTGAATCAAAATATATCAAATGAGATTAAATATTTAATGAATGGATCTAGTCTATTCTTACGTTGGAATTTCCTAGCAACCAAATCAAAAATTTTCATTTTTATTGAATATTGGATCGGGTTAGTTTTAATATAAAACCAATGTTTTTTTTGGAATGATAAAAAAACTGATGAAATTTGGGCGTGGATTAATTCACGGTTATAATTTGCATTTAAAAAAATTTCAGTTAATGACTTGTTATATGTCACAATGATCATGTCACATGTCAGGTTTTTTACAATTTATTCCCAACTATGCCTCAGGTTTTTATAGGTTTAAACAAAGACGATAAATAGTAAAAATTCTACCCATTTCTATGTATTTTGGACAGCGTTTATCAGCATAGTTCTCTATATAATTACCCTTACAAACCTAACGTTAACGTAAGTATTATAAGTGTTAGTTAATTTTATAAAAAAATATTTATATGTAAATTTATTTTTAAACTCGCTATCAAGTCTATCAAATAGAGTCCAAAAAACGTCAAAATTTTAAATAATCGTAATTCATGTATATTTATTATAACTATAACACATATGATTACATTCACGTATTTAATAGCACATCAATTTGAAATTATTTTTGGTGTTAAAATATTTTTGCTAAAATATATAATAAGATATATGCTAAACTAATATATAAGATATATTCTAAATTATAGGTTAAACTTTAACCTAAAAGATAATATAAAATATACTTTAAAAGAACTCATTTTTTAAATAAGAGTATTAATGATTAATGATTATACTTTAAAATAACTTTTTTTAAATATGAATCTTCGTGATTAATGAGTCTACTTTTAAAAAATTCTTCTTTAAATAGAAGTCTTTATGATTAATAAATATATTTAAAAGAACTCTTCTTTAAATATGAGTATTCATAATTAGTTAGTATTAGTAATCTTATTTGTAAAAAAAAGATATTTATCAATTACATAAAAGTATTCTTAATTAGTGAGTATTACTAATTCTATTTGTAATAAAAAAATATTTATCAATTACATAAGATTGAGAGTTTTAATTTTTCATATAGATAAAATCCATTGCTCATTGTTTTAATCAACCACACAAGAACATTATTTTCTTCTTCTTAATTTCTCTCTTGGTTTACAAATATAATATTATAATTCTTTAGGCTTCTTTATTTAAATAATTTATCAAACATTGTTGGTTGTATTTGATTGATTAATAAGTCTAATTAGTTTATGATATTTTGATAATATGTTCTTATAGTTTCTTCTTTATTTTTATTCTAGAATTGTTAAATCAAATAATTGTGTGTGTCATATCATAATTATTTGATTTGATTATTAATCTTTAAAGAAGCTATTTTTATTGAATTTGTGCTTAATCCTTTTGCTTTAGGATTTTCTATTTGATTTGATTTAAGTGACATATGTTTTGAATCATATAGTTAGGATTATTCATTATTAAATCCATTCTAGAACACACACGAGCACTTGTGTTTTTGTGCTAACCCTTTTGTAGTTGATTAGTGAACGTATCTGATTGTAGGGAAGCTTATTGTAACATTGATATGGAAACTGCTCATGCTAATATTAAAAACTGTGAAAACAGAGATCAATGGTTTGTAAGTAAGGTAAATTGGGACAGGATTCCAGGAAGAATAGCATAAGATCGAGCTTGTACTCGAACATTTGTTTTTCATAGTGAAAATTTAGGTGGTCCGATGGACCGGTGGTTTTCTTCTTAGGTCATGGTTATGACCTAAGTTGTTTCTACCTAAAAATATCGTGTGTTATTATTTTATTTTCACACTTTATTATTACACTTGATTGCATGCCTTGTCGATTTGTTTAGGTTATTAAATTATAAATTCATATAAATTGAAAATAACCTTAGACACAATTAGTGAGTTTGATCCTTAAGGATGTAGACTCTTACTTATGGACCAAATGAAAGAATGTGGGTCATCTGTTATACCTCCACTATTTAATGGGTATAATTACCCTTATTGGAAGGCTCGCATGCAAGCCTTTCTCAGACAAGATGAAAAAGTTTAGGATGCTATTCTTGATGGTTAGGAACCACCTTCGATAAGGAAAGATGGCGTAACAATTATAAAACCAAGAATAGATCATACCACTGAAGAATGCATCCTTAGTGGAGCAAACCAAAAAGGTCTAAACTCAACCTTTGCTGCAATGTTGCTTTAGGTATATTTGTTATAACTATAACACATATGATTACACTCACGCATTTAATAATACATAAATATTGAATTATTTTTTATGCTAAAATATAGAATAAGATATATGCTAAACTATTATATAAGATATATCCTAAATTATAGACTAAACTTTAACCTAAAAAATAACATAAAATATACTTTAAAAAAACTTTTTTTAAATAGGAGTCTTCATGATTAATGAGTTTACTTTACGCATGAGTCTTTTTAATTCGTGAGTATTACTAATCCTATTTGTAATTAATAAATCTTATTTGTAATAGATAAATCTTATTTGTAATAGAAAAAGTATTTATCAATTATATTGGATTACAAGTTTTAATTTTTCATATAAATAAAACACATTGCTCATTGTTTCTATCAACCATACAAGAACATTATTATCTTTTTCTTAACTTCTCTATCTTGTTTTACACATATAATATTATAATTCTTTAAGCTTCTTTATTTAGTTAATCTATCAAACATTGATGATTGTATTTGATTGATTAATAAGCCTAATTAATTTATGATATTTTGATAATATATTCTTATAGCTTCTTCTTTATTTTTGTTCTTGAATTGTTAGATCAAATAATTGTGCGTATTATATCATAATCATTTGATTTAATTATTAATATTTAAAGAGACTATTTTTATTGAATTTGTGCTTAATCTTTTTACTCTAGGATTTGCTAGTTAATTTGATTTGAGTGACAAATGTTTTGAATCATTTAGTTAGGATTATTCATTATTAAATCCGTTCTAGAATATACATGGATACTTGTGTTTTTGTGCTAACCATTTTACAGTTGATTTGTAAACGTATCTGATTAGTACAAAGCTTATTGGGGCAGTATACTAAGGAGGATAGCATAAGACCGAGCTTATACTTGAACATTTGTTTTTCATAGTTGAAAGTTAAGAGGTTCGGTGGACCCGTGGTTTTCTTCTTAAGGTATAGTTGCAGTATAGATTATTTCCAACTAAAAATATCGTATATTATTTTTTTTATTTTCATATTTTATTTTTACACGTCATTACATGTATGACCGTTTTGTTTAAGATATTAAATTATAAATCCATAAAAATTAAAAATAAATTATTTTGTTTAGTTCAATTATTTCGGTATCTTATCAAGTAGAATTAAAATAATTTTTATAAATTGTGATATATAACTGATATCGGTTAGTATTATAAAATGTAATTTTTTAAAATAATAAATACTCACACCCACCGGCATAAATAATAATTGGTACTACGAAGTGTTATTTCTGTGCTTTTAGATATGCACGGATGAACGAGAGAGACTCGTGAAGCTAAAGGGACACTTAGAAATTCATACCAAAGTAGAAATTGGGAACTTCCTCAACTGTCCAACTCCCACAAAAGGAGGAAAACATGAGGGCGGGTCAAATAAACTAATAATTCACCTTTGTTGACACAACTAAAAATAGCAGTCAAATAAGACCCTTATCATATATATATGTCCGGAAAAGTGATGGTCAAGTACTCAAGTTTATGCACAAGCACGTTGCTTTTTGATCCATCCATATTCATAAGAAGCCTACATTACCAATCGATTCTTTTGGCTTTGTTTCCCAGAAGCGCTTCTTGATATTAAGCTCAGAAAGGTGATTCCGGTGGGGGTGAAGAATATGACTATAACATCCAAACCAAGCATCAAAGATGGCTGCCTCATGGTGAGGAGCAAGGTGATCTTGACCCGAGTCCCTGAAAATATAATTGTTTCGCCGCTACATGACTGTACCTCGGCTGCTTTCATTGGTGCAACTCAAACAATTCCAAATTCTCGTCATGTTTTCAGTCTTGGGATTCTCGAGTGAGTTATTTTCTTTCTTCCTCTTGTTTTACGCATTGTTTGTTTCCCAAGAAAGTTACCTACATTCAAGGGCACAGTTCATTTTTCTGAACATAATATTAACAGAGAATTATGCAACTATGCTTCAGTTCTGTTTGTATTTCTCATTAATCGGTTTTGTTTTAAAATTTCTATAAAAATTAGGGTTTATAACGTTGATTCTACTGTTTTTGATGATTTAAAAGTAGATATCTTATGCTAAAGGCAAATTTATCTTAATGTTTTTAAGAATCATGGTTTATTAATTCGTTGTTTTCAGCTACTTAAACATTCCCTTTTTCCCCCTTTTCTTTCCCCAATTTGGGTGTTTCAGGGAATTTAAGCTTTTGACCCTCTTTAAATTCAAAATCTGGTGGATGATACCCCGTGTAGGAAAATCAGCTAGTGAAATTCCCTTAGAAACTCAAATGCTTTTGCTGGAAGTGACAGAAGAGTCTGCTTTGCATTATGATATTTCTTCTGATCCATCTAGTACCGAGAACACCACCTTCTACTTTCTTTTCCTACCTGTGTTGGATGGACTTTTCCGCTCAAGCTTGCAAGGGACAAGGGAAAATGAGCTCCAACTCTGCATTGAAAATGGTATGTTTGACCATTCCATTTTCTATTTTTAATACGCAAGTTCAATGCTGCCGATTGACTTGTAGTAAATGAGCATTGTTCGAGCCCCATCATAGAGTGTGTGTAAGCATTTGTTTGAAAGAAAGTATATTCCCTGTTTTTTCATTTCAATTTTGATTTATAATACACTTTGTTGTCAATATCTCTTCAGGGGATACCAATATTCAGACCTTCCAAGCTCTAGAAGCATTATTTGTAAATTCAGGGGACAACCCATTTGAGCTTATTAAAAATTCCATCAAGTATGTAATTGTTTCTTATAAAGGTAGACATATGTGATTCTTTTCCATTCGAAATATCGTTGTTGTGTAATTTTTTGCCCATGTTGATATAGGATATTGGAGAAGAACAAAGGAACGTTCAGTCATATTGACAACAAGAAAGTAAGTTAAGTAGCAACGTTTAAACCTGTAATCTTTTTGCTAAATGTGACGTTGTGCATTTTACCTGAAATCCTGACCCCAATTGATATACTATATATGTTTGCATGATTAGATTCCTGAACATTTAGACTGGTTTGGATGGTGCACTTGGGATGCTTTCTATAAAGAAGTTAATCCACAAAGAATTCAAGAGGGTCTCAGAAGGTGCAATATGAGTACTTGTAGTTAGCATGTTTCTATAGAATATATTGACCAAGTTGTTACATAATATATGTTTTGTGCTTTGAATGTTCAGTCTCCAAGAAGGAGGCTGTTCTCCGAAATTTCTTATCATCGATGATGGATGGCAAGACACTATAAATGAGTTCCATATAGAAGGTGAACCACTTGTTGAAGAGACACAGTAAGTACCTCATTCAACAGAAGTTTTGTAATTCAAAAATATCCAGATGCCATTTTCAAGCAATATAGTTAACTTACTCTTTTTCTGTAAACCTGTAGGTTTGCTACCAGATTGGTTGACATCAAAGAAAACAGTAAGTTCAAGAATTCAGACTCGGGAAATACGTACGCTGATCTCCATGAGTTTGTCAATGATATGAAAGAGAAATATGGAGTAAAGTATGTTTTCAGTTCATATATAGAATTTTATTTCATTAAAAACCTTTTAGTACAAAGTTAAAGTTAATTTAACTATTATAAGTGTTAATTATATGCAGGCTTATTTATATGTGGCATGCTTTAGCTGGTTACTGGGGAGGGGTACTCCCTTCATCCGAAACTATGAAAAAATATAATCCAAAGATTGCTTACCCAATTCAGTCACCTGGTAATGTAGGAAATCTTAGAGATATTGCTATGGACAGCTTGGAGAAATATGGGGTAGGAGTAATAGATCCCAAAATGGTTTTTGAGTTTTATAATGATCTACATGGATATCTTGCCAGCTGTGGCATAAATGGAGTTAAAGTAGATGTTCAGAATGTCTTAGAAACCTTAGGTTCCAGGTATGGTGGCCGGGTGTTAATGACTCGACAGTATCAAGAAGCTCTGGAGGAATCCATTGCAAAAAATTTCAAAGGAAACAACCTTATATGCTGCATGAGCCATAACTCAGATTCTTTATACAGGTTTGGCCATGTATCTTTTACAAATAATTTTGAGTAAGGTACATTATTGAAGTTTTCTGATTGGTTACCTGCTATTAGTTCAAAGAAGAGTGCAGTTGCTAGAGCATCTGAAGATTTCATGCCAAGAGAGCCAACATTTCAGACTTTACATGTTGCTTCTGTAGCTTTTAACAGCCTCCTCCTAGGCGAGATTGTGGTGCCAGATTGGGATATGTTCCATGTAAGATGACTTCGAAATTGTCAATCTGCTTGTTAGCCTATGCATTGTAGTTCATAGATGAAAATTAGCTTCTCAGAATCATCACGTAACTGTGATATTCTGTTGGAATCTTATAACATGTGTCCATAAAATCTGATCTTATTCCTGTTTTACTTTCAGAGTAAACATGAAACAGCCGAATTTCATGCTGCAGCAAGAGCTTTGGGTGGATGTGCAGTGTATGTGAGGTGAGAAGCATAGAACACCGATTAAATTACATAAAATACAAAGCACCAGTTTGTAATTATCTTTTGTTCTTAAATTTAAGAAGAATAGCTCTTCCGAACAATTGACATAATTCCAGTGATAAACCTACATAAAATACAAAGCACCAGTTTGTAATTATCTTTTATTCTTAAATTTAAGAAGAATAGTTCTTCTGAACAATTGACATAATTCCAGTGATAAACCTGGCAATCATGATATTGAAGTCCTCAAAAAACTAGTATTGCCTGATGGATCAGTTCTAAGAGCCAGATATGCTGGTCGACCTACTCGAGACTGTTTGTTTGAAGATCCTGTGATGGATGGAAAAAGGTAAGTCAATATCTTTAACAAATGGACCAAATTTCTTTCATTTTAATAACTGAATTTTTTTTTCAGCCTGCTGAAAATATGGAACTTGAATAAGTTGTCTGGGGTAGTCGGTGTATTCAATTGCCAAGGGGTCGGTTGTTGGCCACTGAAGCAGTTGGCTGAAGACAGCTCCAACAGAGTTTCTAGGTTTTCGTGCATGTCTGGGCACTTGAGTCCCCTTGATGTTGAGTTTCTTGAAGAGATTGCAGGTGAAAAATGGAATGGAAATTGTGCAGTATATGACTTCAATTCAGGTTCGATTTCTCTCCATTATTGTTACTTCTGAAACCAACTTCTATAGAGTTAGCATTGAAATTTCTATTTTAAGATGTCTAAAATGCTTAAACTGCATCAATGCAGGGTCTCTTTCTATATTGCCAAGAAATGGGAAGCTAAAAGTTACATTAGCCACGCTCAAATCCGAAATATATACGGTCTCTCCTATACAGGTAAGTAATTTGAAAGCTTCTTATGTTTCTTGTACTGTCTCAATAGTGTTAATGATATCAGATCTGTTAATGTTATTTTATGGAGCAGGTTTTTGGCCATGGGGTGCATTTTGCTCCATTTGGTTTGCTTAACATGTACAACTCGGGAGGAGCATTAGAATCACTGAGATGCAAAGGACAAGTATCAGGGTGCAGTATAAAAATCCGAGTGCGTGGAGTTGGAAAATTTGGAGCGTATTCAAGCTCCAAACCAAGGTATTGCATGATAGGCATGAAGGGAGAGGAGTTCACCTACAATTCTGAAGATAAATTATTGACAGTAAAGCTTCAAGGTGATTGCAATCCTAGAGATGTTGAATTTGTGTACTAATTTGCCACTAGGAGTGTTTTATACAATCTCATTCATTTCATTGAAAAATAGTTTGTTTCTGTACCGGTGATTCTGATTTGTGAATAGCATGGGTGTGAGGATTAGATTACAGTGGAATGGGCATAACTGTCATTATGATCATCGTGTGCGCATTAAATATTAGTATATGGCATTTTTTTTTCCAATAAAGAAATTATGAACCAATGAATACTCTGATGTGCAAAATACATATTATTTTTGTGACAAAGAAAGGTCCATTTTAATCTTCTCTTGCAAAATTCAGTTTTAGATCTACATAATAACTACTTAGCAAATAAATGGAAAAGTCAACCGAAAATTGACATCTTCTTCCATATGATCTGGTACTTTCATCAATCATTCATCTGTGCCAGCAAAATATAAGGCTGAGACGAATTTAACAAGCATACAATTATAGAAAAAATAGTTACTTGGACTTCTCCCACATCATCATTTTTAATATTTCATTTGATCCTCTAATCATGATAAGAATACTCCATATTCTTGGTATTTTAATCATGGGTAAGATCAAAAATCCAGATTTCTATATGGTGTCAAATGATGATAAGGTAAAAAAAATCTGATGATAAAGCTCATTTAACTCATGAACTTGAATGAATTAGTTCACGTAATTTATAAGTATTTTAAGGGTTTATTTAACTAAATAATTTTGTAAAAAAATAATTATTATAATGTCTTTATGAAAAAACATACTTAAACATACAGTATTTTTTATTCTTTTTAAAAGATAAGTTTTTATTCTTTTCTTGTTTTATAAAAATATAATAAGATGATACTATTTGTATTAATATTTTTATTTTTAAGCATAATTTTATTTTATTTTAAAAAAATTAAATAAGATACTTCTTGAGTTGTTCAACCAATTCATTCAAAAGTGGTTTGAAGTGAACTAAGCTAGATAAAATTTAAAAACTGATAAACATCACGGTGGAGATGTGCTACTAAGCAATTAGGAATTCTTAAAAAGTGTACTTAATTAGAAACCGAAATAAAATAACTGTACAATTTTATAAGGGATCGTTTGTTACATTTTAATTTTTAATTCTTAATTTCGATTTTTAAATTTTAAAAATTTTGAAATTTGTTACTTTCAATTTCCAATTTATTTTTCTACACGTTAAAATTCAATTTTAAAATTTAACTAAATTTTAAAATTTGAAAAAAATCAATTTTAAAATTGAATTTTAATAGTTTTTTCTATGCGTAAAAAATTTATAATTCAATCATATTAAATTATATTCAACCATATTCGAAAGGGTTAAAGAGTTAAAATTTAATAAAAATATACTATGAATAAACTTAAAATTGAATTTTAGAGATTAAAGAGTTAGAAATTAAAATTGAAAATTATAAATTCTTTATCAAAACAATCAAAATTTTCAATTTTTGCTTTTCAAAATTCAAAATATAAATTGGGTTATCAAACTACTTTTTTTTTCTTTCTAAAGATTTTAAAATTGAAATTTAATTCCAAAGCTTAAAAAAATTATATTTTAAAAATTAAAATAATGATAAGACATGGCCTAAAGGAAACCAAGTAATAAACGGTAATCCTTGGAAAATTGTGGTATATAAATAGTACCACGCAAATTTACACGTACACGAATAACCTAGAATGAATTTGAAGTGCTGTGTTGTGATGATATTTCTTTTGACTTCCATACGTTAACCATTGCAGGAGTTACAAGTTGATGTGCGTATCCAGATTCAAAATCTGGTGGTAGGTGGATGACACCAACTTTTGGAATATCAGATGGGGATGTTCCTGTTAGTCTCAACCACTTTTGTTGGAAGCAGGTGGAGACAATTGATATTATTACAATTAATATGGAAGTTAATTTAGCTAATAATTGTTTTCTAAATCAGCTGTGATTATTCCATAATTTATGGCATAAGGAATTGCTAAATGAAAAATCCTTCTACATTATATCCCTTCTAGTACTCCTATTAAGCTTTACAGTTCTATGAGTTGGGTAGAAATGCTACAAGCATTGCTTAGTTCCCACCTTCTTTTGGATGTTGTTTTATTTGGATGATCCAGATGTTCAAACTAATAAAGCAATGGAAGCACTTTTCATAAATTCAGGGAGAATCCATATGAGCTCATGAAAGATTCTATCAAGTATGTTCAACTTTTGAATCAATTATTATAATTTTTCCATACATAGTCTCCAAGAATAACTAGAGTTAATGAACGCGGTAGATCAAGTTATCGTAGCAGATCAAAGGATAGAAGGTCTAAATCTGAAAATTCCAACAATTTTTATAACTTTAGGACCATCGAGTGTTGGATTTGCGAGAAGATTGAACATAACAAAAATCAATGCAATAAGGCACCGAAGACGAAGGTAGAAGAAAATGTTACTTCTACTTCAAGAGGAGATGATGCACTGATATGCTATTTGGAGAGTAAATAGACTCTAAAACATTTGTTCCATGATACTTTGCAAAAAGAACTCTTTAAGAACTATGTGCCTAAAAACCTTGATAAGGTATACTTTGGTGATGACCAATTTTGTGATATTGTTGGTAAAGGGTGCAGTGAAGATAAATTCGTATGGGAGTTGAAGGATATTAGAAGTGTTCCCAACATGAGGAAAAACTTAATCTTAGTAGGGCAATTAGCCAAGCATGATGATGATTGGAAGATTTCAAAAGGTACAATGATGATTGCAAGTGGCAAGAATAATGGTACTCTTTATATGACATCAAAAGTATGCTATTCAATTGCAGTTGCGTCAAGCAATGCCAATCCCAACTTGTGGCACCAGAGACTTGATTACATGAGTGAAAAAGGCTCAAAATTATGCACTTAAAGGGGAGATTACTAGGTTTTCAGTCAGTTGAAATTGATATGTGTGAAGACTCCATACTTGGAAAGCATAATAGAATTAGCTTTCAAACAAGTTCTAGAACCTCGAAGAAATAGAGGTTAGAGCTTGTTCGCTATGATGTTTGGTGACCAACGACTGTCTCATCCATTAATGGTAAACACTACTTTTTGATTTATATTGACAATCACTCTAGGAAAGTACGAGTTTATTTTTGAAACCATAAGTCTAAAGGTTTGAGGCTTTCAGATTTTGGGTAGCCATGATTGAGAATGAGATATGTTTGAAGATAAAAAAAGGATCAAAATTAACAATGGTGGTGAATATGACGACACCAGATGTAATACATTTTGCTATAAGCAATGGATCAGAATGGAGATAATATTGCTAGGTACACCTTAACATAACTATGTAACTAAGTGTATGAATCGTATATTGATTGAGAAAACTAGAAGCATGCATATGTAATAAGTCCTACCAAAGCAGTTCTGGTAGAAGCAATTAACACAACAACATACTTGATCAATTGAGGCCTATTGATTCCATTGGAAAATAGGATACCAAAGGAGGTATGGAGAGGAAAAGAGGTAAAACTCTCATATCGAAAAGTTTTTGATTGCATAACATATGATCATATTAGTGATCAAGCCAGGAATAAACTTGACCCTAAGTTAAAGAAATGCACCTTCATCAGCTATGGTGAGAATGAGTTTGCTTACTACATTTGGGATAACGAAAACAAAAAGATGATCTGGAGTATAAATGTTATCTCCATTGAAAGAGTGATGTATAAGGATAAACATACTGCAAGTGATAGCAACTTAGAACATAGTGGGTATGGATGATGTCCCAGATAGTTCTATGATAAAATAGATAGTTAAGAATTCATAATTAGAGAAACCAATTGGACATGGTAATACATAATAGTCTGACACAACTCAACTTCCTACTATAACTCTTATACTAAGAAGGTCTTCTAGGCCCCATATACCTAATATGAGATACATAAACTATATTATTGATTGATGGAGGAGAGCTTGAATGCTATGATGAAACATGTCAGATTGGAGATGTCATCAAGTGAGAGCTAGCAATGTTACCCATAAGAAAGAAGGCCTATCATAACAAATGAGTGTATTAGGTGAAAGAAGAGCATAATAGCTCCAAGAGATACAAAGTTTAGTTGGTTGTCAAAGGATTTAAACAAAAGGTAGGAATTGACTACATTAATATTTTTGCCCCTGTTTTAAATATCAATACTATAAAATAGTCTTGAGATTATTATTGCTAATAAAGATCTCTATCTCGAGCAATTAGATGTAAATAATGCATTTCTTTATGGTGACTTAGAAGAAGAGATATACATACACTAACTGGAGGATTTCTTATAAAAGATCAAGAAGAGTAAGGTGTGTAGAATGAAGAAGAGATTTATGGATTCAAACAAGCTCTAAGAGAGTAGTACAAGAAGTTCAAAGGCTTCATAAACATGGAAGATTTCCAAAAGTATAATGCTAACCACTTTTTATACTTTAAGAGATATATGTCTAGTTATATCATCATGCTTATTTATGTCGATGATATATTAGTAACAGCACAAGATATGGAGAAGATCAAAAGGTTGAAGTAACATTTCTCAAAAGAATTCGACATGAAAGACCTTGGATGGAAAAGCAGAGACGCAAATAACTAGAGATAAGCAAAGAGAGACTTTAAAGTTATTTCATGAGGAGTAAATCATACAGTTTTACAAAGATTTTATAGGGGCGATGCCAAGGTAGTTAGCAAACCTTTGATCAATCACTTTTCCTATCTAAGGATCAATGTCCTTAGACATAGGAAGAGAAAAGATTCATGACTAAGGTTTCTTACACCTCAAACTTTTGAAGTTTAATGTATACAATAGTTTGTACTAGACTAGACATTGGCCATGTAGTGGGAACTATCAGCAGGTTCATGTCAAATCCAGAAAACACTCACCGCGAAGTAGTGAAATGGATCTTGAGGTATCTGTAAGGAACCATAAATAAGTTTTTGTACTTTTCTAAAGGAGAGTTAAAAGTATGAGGGAACGTAAATGCAGATTTGTAGGAAAAGTAGATCACTTTATGTGTTCACTGTGGATACTACAACTACTACTTGGATGTAACAAATACAGAATATTGTTGCATTATCCACTATAGAAGTTGAGTATGTAGCAGTGACAGATCCAGTAAAGAGATGATTTATCTTTAAGGATTGTTAATTGAGTTGGGATTCAAGCAAGAAAAGAATATTTTGTATAACAATAGTTAGAGTGCAATACATCTATAAAATAATTCAACATTTCACTCTAGAACTAGGCATTTCGAACTTCGTTATCACGTCATCAGTTATTTATTAGAAAATGGGGGTTTTAAACTTGTATTCAACTTTAGAGGCCTTATAAGACTAACGAGACCTAGAAATATATTTGTATTGATAAAGTGTCAAGATAGATTGAAATCAATCTTCAAATGAGTGATTTTTATTCAAATGATAAATAATGACATTAATCTTAAACCAAAGAAAAAAATAAAGAAAAAGAGTGAAAATAGGAAAATGTATGAGAGTTTTTCTCTACACAAATTAAGGTACAAAGTTTTATAATATTAATAAATTTATTATTATAAAAGACGTAAGAAATAAGAAGCTCTATATCATTTTAGAGAGAGAGAGAAATAGAGAGAGAGAGAAGTAAGCTTTAAAGAAAAAGCTTAAAAAAACTCGTAATTTTTGGGTTGTGAATTCTGTAATTCTCTTTCTTTATTAAAAAAATTATAGTAAACTTTTGTTTGTTATTGTATCCACATTTATTTCATATTATCGTAAATTTATTTGCTAAAACAATTGCAATTTCTTAACAATAGTCACATAACATTAGGCAACTATTCTCAATTAGAGTTATATGTGTTGATTATGTGAAATCTAATGAAATAGAGAATTACTTGAATTATTATGAAGATTTACCTTCAAATCCATTCTTATTTTGAGAGCATTGATACTCACAAGATAAATGTTAAACAATGGATTTTAGTGACTCTTTTGAAAAGAATTCGAGTGGAGTACTACAGACTACTCTTTATAGATTGCTCTTATAGATAAGAGATCATCTATGAGAAAGAATGTAATCGCTTTGAAAAGTAATTATTTTGGGCATAATTCTTTAGAAACTTTCTTAAACCCCAAATGTATTCCATGCTCAAAACAAACATAACAATAAGACAACAAATCAAGTACATCTCATGTACCGGTCAATTAGTAAAGTAAACATAGTTTAACATGAGAAGATTTAAAAGATAATAGTTAAATATTCTATGAAGGTTTTAGAGTGTTGAACACTATTACCTCTTCGAAATGATTTTTTATATTCTTCTTTGAAAAAAAGAAATGAAAAAAACTTCATTAGTTTTCGTTAATGTGAGAGATTGTTGAAAAATAGGCTTATTGTTAGCTATTTTATGACTTGATTTTGAGTGGAACTCACTTTGTATTGGTAGAAGGTCTTGATGAATTTGAGATATCCTTAATCAATACTTGAAAATGATGTATTGATACACTTAAAAATCATGTTTCGATGGATGAGAAATTGACACTTAAAGATCACCTAATAAGATGAAAGAAAAACCTTAAATCCAAATGAGTTTTGGACTAAACATTCACCATATGACTCTATATAATTGATTCTTTTTTTTTCTTTTATCTTTTTCAAAATACAATTCTTAGAAGACAATTTTATAAACTCAAAATTTTTCCAAAAGTTTTCCTCTCTTTGTATTGAATTTTTTTTTCAAAGTTAGGTTCAATGTGAAAATTATGGCAAATATAAGTTCATTGGCACAACTAGAGGAGGGTGCACGTGCATTTATTGGATTACCATTGTATCCTGGAAGAGAAATGCCCAACCAAGCAACTACGAGGAGAAAGCCAATTTTTTTATTTCATAAGGAAACAAACATTGTGGTATAAAGTAACTCGGTTTTATTTCTAAAATCATTTTTATCTTAATAATTTTTTTTTTACTTCAATCACTTATATTTTTCCTTTCTTGTTTATCCTAATCTATTATACTACAAAGTGAGCACCAACTATTATATGGTTATAAAAATATTAAAGTATACTTTTTAAAATACAAGAGACTTTAGTATACATTTTTAAAATTTATAGTCTAAAGTGTATGGTTTGAATTTTTTTTTGTGAGACTTACAAGATCGGATATTTCCTTTTGTTTTATACCAAATCAAATTATTGATGGAATAGTCAACTAGGAGTTGCTGACGGTGTTCTTGGAGAAAATGTCAGTGATGTCCCTGACCTTTATCATATCTTCATATATACCTTTAGCTGTTATAAAAATAGCTCTATGACTTTTATAGTTAGCATTACTAATGCCCATGAACCATGAATAGTTAATGATGTTAACTTTTCATTTAAAGATGTATTTTCTTTTCTATGGTTCTGATACCAAATAATCTTAAGCTCTGATTAATTTTTTGATTTAAGAGTTTTAAACAAATAAATATTGATTAATTTTTCAATTTTAGGATTTTGATTAAATAAATATTATTTTTAACAAACGAAATCTATAGTTTTGTCTGATCTTACCTTGTTCTAATGAATATGGATCCACCTTTATCTCCTACTACTTTGCGTCTTATCTTGAGTTACCTTGTTAGAAGCCTAATCTTTTGGATTATGAGCAATGACTTCTTGCCTCAAATAATGATAGGGTCTTTACTTCTATTAAGATATAAGAAAGACAATAGGTTTCGGTGAAAAGAGAATTTTTATTCATTAAGAAAGTTAGATCATTACAACTATAGTTTCTTGCTAATTTATTCCATGAGAGGTTGTTTGTACATTTTCTAAGAAGGGAGAGATGTTTGGGTTCTATGGTTAGAACTTTCTATGCACTTCTTTTTTATACAAGTACTCTTTTATAGACATAAGATCAATTATTTGACATACCTAACCTAAAGACATATGAAAGGATAATGATTACATCTTATCTTTATCTCTTTATTTTATGAAATAAAGATGCGTAGAAGGATAATGATTACATTTTATCTTATCTCTTCCATTCTTTTAAAAATTTATGCCTACACTTATTTATTAAAAATCACTTATCGACATACTTTTTCTTGATACTAGAGATGTGGATCCATCTCTATTCTTTATATAATGATGCAAACCCGTGAACTCGAACCTTGAAACCAAAAAATGTGAATTGATTTGAAAACTCCAAGAGAAATGGCCAAATACCTAATGACAAATTTAAAATGATCCCATAAAGATAATACTTAGATTATAGCATTCATCTTGACTCTATGAACATTACTCACTATAGATCTAATGATGATAGGATGTCACAAGAGTTCTAAATTCCTTGATAAGTCTATTTGTAAAGAATAATGAAGCTAAAAGCTTTCAAATTGGATTTAAAAATGAAATCTCATGTATGAACTAATTTATTGTATAATAGCTACTAATGATCTATATATACAATCAAAAATAAATCCCTAAGAAAACTAATAAAAAATAAAACTAAACAGTGTTTGAACAAGTCAAAATGCATGAAATAAAAAAATAATTGTGCGTGCCATGGTGCACATTAAATAATGTCGTAGCACAGTCTAAAAACTAGAAAACTAAGTTATCCCGAGAGCTTCATGCCGTGGTTCACTTTAAATCATGCCACAATGCACCTTCAATTTCCCGAATCAAAATTTTCCCAGATTTATGGCTGCAACTTATGAGCCAATTTTGACTTAATAATATTCTGAATTTGAAAATTTGTATTTCTAAAATTAAATTTCACCATTAGGTTATATTTCCAATGAAATTTGAATCACCTCAGTAGAATGTTAGATGCCAAAGATGTCTCCATAAAATGTGATAGCTACTCAATGATACTTTCCAAAGTAGGATTTTACTTTGATCATTTCTTGTGCTCCACACCCAAGCAACCCAACACTTGTAACATACATTTAAAAAACTTGTAAATAAGCCCATTAAGTGAACCTATGAATAATAGGCCTAATTGAAATGTGACCCTTTGGTGATGCTTCTTAGACCGTATCATTCCCCTTATCGTCATAAAGATTCATCCTTGAACCTTTGCAATAATGTTGTAAATAATTAGTGTAGGAAATATTAGTTCAAACTCATCATCCATTGACCTCTTGGCTGATCTATATTGAATTGATAGTCTAAGTATAAAATAAATTTGATGTTTGAACCTTAGGATATAAAATTGTTGCTCAACTCGAATAAAATCCATTTGATGTGTAACATTTAAGTCCTGCGAAATATGAGAAACACTTTGCGATGTAATAAAACTTTCATTAGAAATATAATAATTTACTTATATTCTTTCCTTATTAACATAAACTTTCTTTTTTTTCTCTTTCTCGCCTCTTTTCTTAATCATCTCTTATTTTAACTCAATCTATTTTTTCTTAATTCATTCTCACTCTTTTTCTTTAATTCACTTTCTCTTTTCAACTGCTCTTTATTTTTTTCACTTTCTCTTTTTACCAATAATTCAATTTCCTTGTTTGGCTTTTACTGATAATAGATTAATTTATCAAGCATAACATTTTGTTGAGTAGGGACTCTTTTGGGAAGCCATTTTTGTAAGTTGGCTTCAGATCTGTCCAACCAATTCTTTATGTCACCTAACTCTATTTTTAGTCTCTCAAAGTGTTGTTAATTATCTTGCATTATAAATGCCAAATGATTAAAAAATATTGACAACAAAAAAAGTTTTATTTGCACTAGAATTTGGGCAAGAAACAAGAAAATAAATTTTAAAAAATGAAATCATGGAAATAAATTTGATTTCCTTTTTTTTAATGTGTATTTTTTAATATCAAATTTTGTTTCTTTTTGGTTTTTCATAATCATATCTTTTTTTTAATTACCAATATTTTTTTCTCAAACTCAACAATCAAGAAAAACAAATCAATAAACTCATCGGAAAAAAGGAGGAAAAATAGACAATTTTTTAGAAAATCAAGAAAACAAAATAAAAAAACTAACCAAAAAAAACGATGAAAAACTAACATACATAGAAATTTCAGAAAAAAATAAATAAAGATAAGAATATAAAATTAAAACCTAAAGTTTTGATACCAAATGATGTGAATCCATGAATTGGAACCTTAAAATCTACAAAACACAAATTGATTTGAAAACTCTAAGAGAAGCGGCTAATAACCCAATGACAAATTTGTGGCAATCCCAAAAAATCTAGTACTAAGATTATAACATTCACCTTAACTCTATGGATATTACTCACCATAGATCCAATGATGATAAGGTACCACAAGGGTTACAAATTCCTTGATAAGTGTATTTGTAAAGAACAATAAGATTAAAAACTCTTACTTTGATTAAAAATCAGATTTTATATATGAATTAAGTTATTGTTTAATGGCTAGTAATGATCTATATATACAATAAAAAATAAAGCCTTAAGAAAACTAATTAAAAAATAAAGTTAAATAGTGTTTGTATAGGTCGAAACCCATTAAATAACATATAAACTGGGTGCGCCATGGAAAACATTAAATCATGCTACAATATAGTCTAAAAAACTAAATTATCTTAAGTGCTTCATGTTGCGACACACTTTAAATCATGCCGCGGCATACCTTCAGTTTTCTGTTTTCAAAATTTTTCCTGATTTTTGGTCACAAATTATGAGCCAATTTTGACTTAGTAAAATTCTGAATTAAATTTTTTTTATTTCTATAATTAATGTGATTCATTAAGTAAATTTTCCAATGCAATTTGAATCACCTCTATCGGATACTAGATGCCAAATATATCTCCATAAATGTGACAACTACTCAATAATACTTTCCAAATTATGATTTTACTTTGATCATTTCTTGTGTTCCATGCCCAAACAACCCAACACTTGTAACATACATCCAAAAAACTAGTAAATGAGCCCATTAAATTACTTTTTGATAATAGGTCCAATTAGAACGTGACACTTTAGTGATGCTCCTTGGATCATATTACTTTATACAATAAATGTATTTGTGGTCCTCAATTTTCTTTATTGCCACTTGGTAAAATGCTTATTTGGTTCCTTCAGTCATGTCCAACTCATTGTAGTTGGTTAGTGCTTCATAATTGGTAATTTTCTCCTTATCTTCTTGAATTATATTCAAGTTACTTTGTGAGATCATTATGACCTTGCTTGAGGAGTAAATTACCTCGATTTTTGAGGATGTTCATATTTTCCTTGTTTCATGGTATATTTGACTCAATATTATTGCTTTCTCTTGATTAATAACTTCTTCATCAAAGCATTCTTATGATAGAGTTTGGATTTGTCTATTGTTCTTACTAAAGATGACATTCTTATTTTAATAAAATGATAAGGACTAATAGGCTTTCCTTTATGCCAATTTAATATAGAATTGAAAAATCTTAAAAATATTGGGCATTCATTTGCTTTTACTCTTCTCTTAAAAATTTCAATGGCTTCTATAAATTGTTTAGGAAAATAAACTAATTCCATTAAATAGTTGCTCGGGTAAATATTTTCAATCATCCCACAATAAGATAATTGCTACATAAGTTTTGGATATTCCTTTTCAGTAACATTGAATCTACTATATGTGATTGGTTTTACTTCCTATTGTATGAAAATTTTCTATTGTGAAAAATTTCATAGTTTCAAGTTGATATTTTCCTTATTTTCTTGCTAAATTATAAAGATTTAGCAATTGGTCTAGGTTTTGTCCTTCCTTTTCTTTCTCAGGGATAAGAAATGTATCATCTATTTCCCTAAAGATTACTAGTTTGGGTATCTTTCCTAGCATTTTCATCTTTCCTTTTACAACTATTTTATTTTTGAGTGCTTGTGCATAATTGCCTTCTAAGTTGGCTACTACATCATTATGTTTGAGAAGCTTAGGGGTTTTGAAATTGGCAAAGCTTCATTTTTTTAAAATCCTATTAGTGAATGATTTATGTATTATACTGAAGAATCCAGTAGTTTCTCTATTTACTTCTAGCCATGTCTTATATATTCCCGAAGCTAGTCCATTGTAGACAACATATTATTTTTGTTTTACTTCTTAATTCTTTTGTTTGAGTTCTTCCTCTTCTATAATTTTAGACCATAAAGATTTCGAGGAGTTACCCTTTTCTTTTCTAGTCAATCATAAGGTTTTGTCCTTTTCCTTTGAGATTTTAATCTATTTCTTTGTTGAAGAACTAGATTCATCATGTTTTTCACATATGATTGAATTTATGAGAACTTTTATTTCCTTTTCTTTGATCTTGATTTCTACGTCAAGATTATCCATCTTTTCTGCAATTGTAAAAATTATTAGTCGGGGGTAATTCTCTAGTTAAAGCATCAACTTGACTATTCTTTTTTTATGGTAGAAATTTGTAAAGGTTAAACCACTACTGCCATTTGATTAATGTTCATTGTTTGTAATCTCTTCCAATATTAGTTCTCAAGAAATATCCCAAAATTCTATTGTATGTTCTAATAATAAATCTTGAGATATAACATATATAGTAAACTTCTTATTGCCTTTTTTATTGCTAAATATATTTTTCATTACTATGGTAGTTTAGTTAAGCTTCCATAAAAGCTCATGAAGTAAACCTACACAAATATTGATCCTTATCATCTATTCTTGCTTTTAACATGGCTCTCCAATATTCATGTGAAGAATTTGTTTCTATTGTCATTTTGTCTTCTAGCCCTTGATTGTAAAGTACTAGTAAATTTTTTATCTGTGAATTTATTTTTTCCATGTGTTGAGAATCTTAATCAGTTCATTTCAAGATACAATCTTTCTTAACTTTTTCTTGTAAAATATTCTCATTTATGATAATTTCCTAATATATGCTTCCACAAATGTCAATCATCTTAAAAACCTTTGTAATTTATTTTTGTCAGTGATGACACTGCAAAATCCTTATATATTATTTAGCATACGAGGTTAAAGGTGATGTTTTTCATCTTCAATTTCAAGTCCTTGATATTTTGTTGGGCTAATACTGTCTTTTTCTCAGAAAATATTATTCCTTTTTTCTTATATTTTGTTAAGATTTTAATATGTCAAAATAATGTTGGTTGATATTATCACTAAAAACTAATATATCATCAATATAGATACAACAAAATGGGTGATATTCTTTAAATTCATATGTCGTTCAAATATTCATTGTGCCTATTTTAATCCAAATGATACAACATTTCATTATAATTTTCCTTATGGAGATTCTTTTATCTAGTCTTATTTTTTCAGAATCCACTATTACAATCAAAACTAAAAACATTTTCTTCCTTTAATTAAAGCCAATAAATCTTCTTTTTTAGGGATAAAATATCCATAATCTATTGTTTCTTTATTTAATGATTTAAAATTTATCACCATTCTTTTTTTCCCTCAACTTTTCCCAGCTTTTTTTAACTAAAATTGTTGAGCTTGAGTGTGGACTCATACTTGGTTCAATTATTCTTAGTTCCAAAAGTGTTTGAATTTGTTTATTGAATTTTCTTTATTTTTTGGAGTATGGACCATATGTTTTACTCTCATAACCTTATTAGGGTCTTTTAGTTTTATACTCATTATGTATTTAATCTTATTAATATTTGGATCTAAGGTATTCTTTGAGCTTACTGTCCTAAGCAATTTACTTATTTCCATTAACCTCCTATCTTTTGTAATTCTTTTTAGAAGGGATTTTCCTAATTTTTAAACTCTAGATCAACTTCATCTAGTAATTTTTTCTATATTATATTTTCTAAATGTGGTTGTTATTTTTGGTATATTTCACCACGTTTTCATTTTTTATGTTGTTCATTAAACTTTTATAATAATACACTATTGGAATTTCTAAACTTTAAAATATATATTGTTTCTCTTTCTAATGTTGTTATACTTATCTTATCTATATATTACATAAATAGTTTATTTAAGTTTGAAAAGCTATTTCCTATCAAGAAACTCATGTTTCCTGTTGATATATAGTAGGGATATAAACTTTTCATATCCTATTATAATATCAATATAACATTGTTAAGGTTAATTGTTGTATTATTGGCTATTCTTACTATCAAATCCTTTTGGATTGTGTCTAAAGTTTTTGGAAAAATAAATATTTGCTTGCTAGATACATATTGGATCCAATATCTATATAAGTATATAAATGGTATATATTATATCCTTTGAATTTGCATCCTATTTTTATGTAAGTACTATTAGAATTAGTTATGTTGTATAGGTCATACATCCTCAAATGTTTCCTTTGAATATGTTTCTTCTTCTTCTTCAGTTTCACTCATTAAGTATATGGATTCTATTTCATCAATGTTTGATTCTTCTCTAGGTTCTAGTTTCATTTTTAAAGCTTGTTCGAGTGATGCACAAAAGGTTGATACAAATTTTTTTTATATTTTTAAAATAGCTCGCAAGTGCACGAATCACTTTGTAAGAAATGATAAGTATACTTTCAAAGTCGATTCAAAGAGGAAACACACGTTTTTTTAAATAATTTAACAAATTATTAAAAACAAAAATTAAACCTAATTATTATGTCACAAAGTTTTAGTTTTTAAATTTCTAAACTAATGACATAAAATTAAAGATAGATTCAACAAACATTAGGCAAATAAGTCTATAAACTCAATGGAAAATTTATGAGATAGATTAGTTAGTTAATCATGTTTGTTCAATATTAATTAGGTTATTAAATATATGAATTATAATTATTGATTCTCTCTTATATGTACAAATAGCACCTTCAGTGGAGCCTACTATTTATTATTAAGTAAAACCATTTAGTGTTTTCAATCGGGTCTATCACTTAATTTTAATTAAATTATGCTACTTTTCTAAGAGATTAATAAACCATTTAATTATCATTTTTGATTGTGGTTTTGATTGTGTCTAACAATTTAAACTCTCATTCAAGGTGAAAAAGTTTCATTTCTGATTTAAATATCTGAAAACTAACTTTTAGATTTTAAATCTATTATAAAAAATATGTCGTCGATATATTTTTCAACAATAAAGCTTATAAAAATATTTGAAATAAAGCATTACTCTAAATAAGATTTAGATAATCACATCTAACATGTAAGAGTATTCCTCTAAATAAGATCTTGATAATTAAATTCTAAATCTAACTCTCATGTTTATTATGAAAAATACTTCGTCAATATAATTTTCTTTAACAAACTTCATTTAAATCTTGATGAAGAAATAACACTTAATTCATTTTATAAAAATATTACCTATTTTTAATATTTCATAAGCATAAAAAATTACCAATATCCCATAGTCTTTTCAGCTAGACATGCTTAATTTTATAAATAGTCAGTAAATTAAACATAGCATTCAAAATAAGACATAAAATTAATTTGTCAATAAAATAGTTCATTTAAATTATACTTCAAGTATATTCTTCTAAGTACATAATTTCAATACTGTATCTATATCCAAAAAAACCTCTAAATATATTTGTCAATATTGTTTATTGAATTAAAAGAAAACTATTACATAAACTAAACTATGTTCAACTCTCAAAGTTAAGGGAATAACTTTGAAACTAAAAAAAGAAAAACTAAAGAACAAGAAATTAGAGAGAATTGTGAGACGAGGGATGAAGATTACTATGGGATTTAGGGGTTTATATAGGTTTAGCAAATGTAGCAAAAGAGAGAAGATTATGGATCCTATTGTCGGGAGCTACGATATGCATTTCTTCTACGCTGCAACACGAGCTAGCTTGTAATTCATTTTGACCTTGATCCAACACACTCGCACCGTGGCACACATAAAAGTCAAGCATGGCTCGCATTGATCTGTGCTTCTAGAAGTTCATTTATATTTCACCTCTTACATTGGTTTGAAACATATATAATGGCTTACATATGTTAGTGTTAATTCTTCATGGTTGCAATGGAATGCTTCCAAGTATAATACTTCAAGTGTTTATGAGTTGAATCATTTTGAAGCTATAAATATCTGAAAAATAAAAAAACATACCCGTAATTCTAAAAAAATAGATTTGCTAAAAAGATGATAAAATTATGTACATACAAATCTATTTTAATATTTAAAATACATAAAATCGCGTTATATTTAGTAATTTTCAAGCACTTATCACAAGCCTGGCTTACATATGTTAGTCTTAATTCTTCATGGTTGCAATGGAATGCTTCTAGGTATAATACTTCAAGTGTTTATGAGTTGAATCATTTTGAAGCTATAAATATCTAAAAAGTAACAAAATATACTCATAATTCTAAAAAATAAATTTGCTAAAAAGATGATAAAAGTATGTAAATACAAATATATTTTAATATTTAAAACACATAAAATTGCGTTATATTTAGTAATTTTCAAGCATTCATCTAAAGCCTGACCTGGCTAGCTTTTTGCTAGTCTTTAGTAAGGAAAGTGAAAAAATAAATACAAGAACTAAATAAATTAAACTATCCTATATCAATTTTGTAGATTGACATGGTAGCATTTAACGTATGCAACAAACCTTTAAACTCGTAGATTCCCTAGAAGACAAGTTTAAGTCTCGTGAGGGTTTTCAAAGATAATACCCACAAACATCAAACTAAAATGCAAAAATTAAAAAAATAAAACAAATAAACAAATAACAAACTATAATTTAAACAAAGTAAAGATGAAAAAGACAATGAAATAAAATAGCAAAAATTAGGAATGATTTTAATCTCTTTTAGTTTAACAAATAAGCATATTACACATTCATAATTTATCATAACAATTAGCTAAAAATCATATTTATATCCATGTCAAAAATGCATCAATATTAATTTTCCCAATTTTAGTGTTTGGAATTTAAATTCGCTTCAACTTTAAACCTCATAAGTTATACTCTCAATATCACACTAATCCTATGGGTTCAAGCACCCACTCAAAGTTATACATAAATAGAGTTTATGTAAAGAAATAAACTAATAGGTTCACATATGTTTAAAGAAGAAAAGGCTCAAAGTAGTACATAATACCGATCTCATGAAAGGAATCAAGTGAAAGAATTTATAAAGAAATCACATATTATCCTCATACATAGATTAAAATCATCAAATAAAAACTTCAAGTTATATGAATTTTAGAGATGAAGAAAATGTAATGACTTATAGTGGATTTATTTCCTATCTTTCTTTTGTTTTAGCCATTTTTTACAACTTTGTAGGATTTTTGGGTCATAATATTTACTTTATACTATTTTTTCCCTCTTTTATTCTTATCTTAAAATTTCTCTCTTTTTTAGATATATTCCTTTTGTTTTAGAGAGATGACCCATTGCACAGTTTGTACATATTTTGTATGATTTGATGAGCGACTAATTTTGGCGTTTCTTTGGTATTAGTTTAGATAACCTTATATATGTCTCTTTCTTGGAAGTCATGCATGAATAAAGAAGGGTATATACTTTCAATCTCTACTCGACTCATTCAATTTAAGAAATTAAAATAAATACATGATACTTTATCATATTTAAATATCCTAACATTCAATGCAAAACCTATAGAGATCATCTAACAATTTAAATTGATAAAAAAAAGTATTTAAAAGAGAGAAAAAATATTATCACTTAGAATGGAAGGATAAAGGCTCAAAATATTTTCACTAGGTAGTCTCTACTATTTAATTCTTAAACACCAATTTTGGGTTTATTGCAATTTCAACAATTTATCATGAAATACAATTCTATCATAAAAACTAACTATCACATTACTCCATGATATGTTCAAAAACTTAATCTAATATTACAAAGGCTTAATCATTTACTTAAAATTAATCAAAAGATATGATAATATTGCGAGAAAATTTTAAAATTAAACCTAAAATTCCTAAACCAATAAAAATAATTAAAAGCAAACAAATAAAAATAAACGAAAATGTAAATAAATGAAAATTAAAATGATGTTTAATAAAAAAATTTAAATTTCTTAAATTTATGTATATGTAACTTTTCTCACCTCAACTTAGAACTTACATTGTCTTCAGTGTAACAATTGAAAATTAAAGATAAAAAGTAAGAAGAGAAAAGTTACCCATTTTCTTAACATGCTCAAGTATTGATGAGAAAATGTAGGTGTATCCATCATTCCAAATATTTTAATTACACAGATAGAATATTGTGTACTTCTTATACATCTCAATAGACAATTATAAATTTAAAAGTTCTAAATATATTAAATATTTTTTCACAAGAAAAGAAATAAAAATAAATAAATAACAAGAAACAAAAACAAATATATTATCCAAAAAACAAAACCAATTATACTTAAAAAAAAGAATATTATCTATAATGATGGGTTGCCTTCCATCTAGCACTTGGCTTGACGTCTCAGCAAGAAGCATCATCGTCATGTGCTAAGGACTACCTAACCATATGTAGTCAATTTCTATTGTGTTGTGTTCACCTTCTAAATAAGGCTTCACACGCTGCCCATTTACCTTGAACGTTCTTTAATTTTAGGATCCATCAATTCTACTTCTTAATGTAAAAACACTTAGGTAAGTGTAAACGGTCCACTCCACCTTAATTGCAATTTTCCTAAAAATAAACTCAAAAGAGAGTTAAATAAGAGAACTTTCATTCTAGGAAGAAAAAACTAACAAACTAACCTATTGGCATGATAGTGTTTAGTACACTTTTTGTACAACTTTGCAACATAGGCTTATCCTTAATTTCTAACTCACTAAGTTGAAGTAACTTATTTTCTCCTACTTTGTGTAAATCCATGTTTAGCTCTTTAATTGCCCAAAAAAAGCCTTGTGTTTGAGTTCAAAAAGTAAGTGGAAATTTTTCCAAAGATTAACCGATAAGAGCTCATCCCAATAGGTATTTTATAGGCTATATGGTATGCCCATAATGCATCATTAAATTTGACTACCTAGTCCTTCCTTGAAGGGTGCACAATACATTCCAAAATTCCTTTGATTTTCCTATTACTCATTTCCATTTGATAGGAAGTTTGTGGATCATATGGAATAGCCACTCTGTGTATGATGTTTTTCTTCTTCTGTAATCCATCGTAAAGTTTGTTGCAAAAATGGCTCCCTCAATTACTTATTGTTTCTCTAGGTGTCCTAAACATGTTAAAAATTGAATCCTTTAAGAATTTCAACGTTAGAATCTTTAGTTTTAGTGGTTATAGCTTCTACCTATTTAAGCATATAATCAATAGTGGCTAAAATGTATTCATTCCAAAAGATGGGAGAAAATGACTCATAAAAGCAACCCATCATACATTGAATTATTCAATAACTAAATTAGATGTCAAAGGTATATTTATCTCATTTGCCTATATTACATGTGCTTTGATATCTATCACAATGCATGTAAAATATAGGAGCATCTTTAAAAAGAGTTGTCCAATAAAATCCAGATTGTAATATCTTATGGGCCATTTTATTACTAGTAAAATGACCTCTACAATAAAGTTAAAAAAAAATTCCAAATTGCTCTTATGTTCCTATTTAGGCACACACCTTCAAATTCTTTGATCTTGACCAATCTTGAATAGATAAGGATCATCCAGAAGTATTGCTGACAAGATTGTAAAAACTTTTTCTTTCCTGAAAAGGAATGATAGGTCTCAAAATATCATTAGTAAGATAATCAACAATGTCAGAATACCATGGATTTAGACCTATTAAAAATAATTGCTCATAAAAAAAATTTCAATAATTTGTTCATTACTTTCATCTTCAAGGGAATTGAATTCAAAAATTAACATAGATAGATGATCAACTACTAAATTTTCACTACCTTTATTGTTTTTGATCTCTAGGTCAAATTCTTGAAAGAGTAAAACCCACATGATTAATCTTGGCTTAACATTAGGTTTACTTAGTAGATATCTTAAAGCACCATGACCAGAGCGCACAATTACTTTATAACCTACTAAGTAAAACCTAAATTTATCTAAAGAAAGCACAACAGTCAAGAATTTTTTTTCTCAGTGGTATAATAATTTATTTGGACATCATTGAATTTTTTGCTAGCATAATATATGACATGCAAATGCTTATCCACTCTCTGTCACAAAATTTCTCCTATTGCATAGTCAAAAGCATGACACATAATTTCAAACGAGAAAGACCAATTAGGTGCCAAAATTATAAGGATATATGTTACTTTTTCTTTCAAAGTATTAAAGGAGACAAGGTAGTCATCATTAAAATCAAAATAGACATCTTTTGACAACAAATTACATAAAGGATGACTTATTTTAGAAAAATCTTTAATAAATCATCTATAGAAACCTGTATGTACTAAGAAGCTTCCAACCCCTTAATATATGTAAGGGTGGTAATTTTATGATTAACTCTATTTTTATCTTGTCAACTTCAATTCTTTGTTAGAAATTACATGTCCTAACACTCTCCTATTGTATCATAAAATGAATTTTCTCCCAACTAAGTGTCAGGTTGCTTTCAATGCTTCATTCTAAAACTAAAGTTAGTTTATGTAAGCAATTATCAAATGAGGTTCAAAAATAGAATCCATAAATACATCAATGAATACTTCCATCATATTTGAGAATATTGATATTATACATCTTTGAAACATGGCTAGGTATTGCATAACCTGAATGGAAACCTTCTAAAAGAAAATGTCCCAAAAGGACATGTGGCTACCTAATAATAACCTAAAAGACTATCCAGAAAATACTAAAATTCATGCCCAACTAATTTTTCTAGCATCTGATCAATGAACGAAAGAGGAAAGTGATCCTTTTTTGTGTATAAGGTTAGTTTTCTAAAATCTATACACATCCTCAATCGAGTGATTACTCTAGTAGGCACTAATTTATTCTTATCATTTTTCATAATTGTTGTACTAGATTTCTTTGGTACCATATGCATTGGGCTAACCCATTTATTATCAACAATATGGTAAATGACTCCTACTTCTAGAAGTTTTAGAATTTTATTTTTCACCACCTCTTGCATGATTACATTTAGTCTTCTTTGGGCCTCTCTAACGAGTTTAGAATTGTCCTCAAGATTGATTTTATGCATACACATAGCTGGACTAATGCCTCTAATATCCCCAACACTCCAACCTAATGCCTTTTTGAATTTATTAAAAACCTTAATTAGTTATTTTTCTTGTGTTTTAGTCAAAGAGGATGAAATAATAGTTGGGTATGTTTCTCCTTATCCCAAAAACATATATTTAAGGTGCTTAGGTAAATATTTTAGTTCAAGTTTAGGTGCAGTGGCCTCTTCTCTAAGTGAGGTTCTAGGTAGATCTAAGGGTATACTAGATTCTCCTATTAGTTCAACACTATCTAACAGATCATGATATCTCTTAGTATCCTTATCTAAATCCTTTTATACCTTTTTAATAGTAAGAAAATTTCTAGTTTGTCCTCATTCTATCCTGCAAAAAAGTGTTATGTATAAATCTATTCATTGAATTGACACTAAATCATTCATTATTGGCAGAGATAGAAGGCAAAAGTGAAGAGTTAAAGAATTTAAAATGAATAGTCTCTCCTACGACTATCATTGTTAAATTTTTATCTTGGAAATGAACAATATTTTTGGTAGTGGCCATGAATGGTATACCAAGAGGTCTTGTATGTTTTTTGTCCAAGGTTGGGTTTTTCTCCATATCTAGAACCAAAAAATCAATAGGTATTATTAGTTTATCTACCTATACCAACACATCCGCAATCATTCCCTTATGATATTTAGTAGATCTATCTGTAAGCTGAAGGAATATGGTTATAGGTTTAAAATCTCATAATCCTAGCTGTAAGAAAATATAATATGGCATCAAGTTTATACTAGTACCTAAATCAAGCATTGCTTTGGCTACCTTTCTATCCCTCATAGTGATGTTTGTGATAAAATTTTTTGGATCTTTCAACTTTGGGAAATTTGGTGCTGAAGAACATCACTAGATACCTATAATACCACAACTCTCTCATTAAGCTCATACCACATTTTCTTAGTATTTAATTCCTTGAAGAACCTAGCATTTGAGGGTATATTCTTGATCACTTCTAATAAAGGTAAATTTATATTTACTTTAGAGAGCATATTAAAAAATCAAAGCATTTCTTATCTTCCTTCGATTCTTTAAGTCAGTGTGTAAATGGTATAGACCATTTCTTATTTTCTTCGATTCTTTAAGTCAGTGTGTAAATGGTATAGATTTCTAGTCTGGTTGTGGTGTCTTTTGAATTTTGAGAATGTTAGTTACTCTCTAATTATTTTCTTAGAAGGTTTTTCATTATTGGTACTTTTCTCTCCACTTTGGGAGATTATAATTTCACCTTCTGTATTACCTATATTAGATGGTAAATCATTAAAAAAATTAGGTAATATTTTGTTAACTACCTTACCACTTTGAAGGATTATGACATGATGTGCTTCTTTTGCTTGATTGTATAACTTTCCATTTTCATGCTTTTGCATGCGTTCTGCTTGTTGCCCAACTCTAACTTCAACCTTTTTCACGGAAGTTTCTACGGAGTTCTGATGAGTGCTCAAAAAGCACTAAAATTACCATGATTTTATGCACATTAATTGATTAAAAATATATATATTTATATGTTTTATCATATATTTATATAAATTTGTCTTTTTCGGAATCACGGGTATTTTTATTGTTTTTCAGGTATTTTCGCTTAAAAACGTCACTTAAAGACTCAAAAAGGAATACTGGAAGCAATACATCACAAATATATTAATAAATAAATGGGGAAAGGCCAACAAATATGGAAAAATAGGACAAAATGGGTCGCAAGGTCAAAATGTCAAAAGGAGAAAATCGCACCCGTGAGAAATTGACCACTACATACAAGCAATACATTAACACAGAGTAATGGCGGCCTCCGCTGGGCAGATGCAAGACGCTTTCCTCCAGATCAGCGCGCGCGCCAAATCAATAGTCATCGTCTTTGCTACAAGACGCTGTTGCCGTCATATGCTTTAATTGTTCACAGTACGACGTTTATTTTCGCCATTTTTTTTTCACGTAGCAATTACCCCCCATGATGCCATGCTGACGTCATCAATGACCTACATAATTGCACTACACGTTTTCACCATTTTTTAACATTTTTTCACCCACTTTTTCTCTCCATCCTCACCTATAAATACCCCCTTCTCTTCACTTTATAATACACCTAAAAACACACTTCTATCTTCTTTCTTTCTCTCCATTTCTTAGTTTTTAGTTTTTTTTAGTTTTTCTTATGTTTTAGCTAGTTTTTCTTATGTTTTAGCTAGTTTCTCTTAGTTTTAGAGTTCTTCCCTTTTTGGGAAGAACTAGTTATGTTTTTGTAATTTATTAGCTTTTGATTCAATAAACGGGAGTGCAAATTCCGCTTGGAGGTTTTCCACCACGGAATAGCATCAAGTCATCGTAAGGATTTTATTTTCTTTGCAATTATTTTTTATGCTTATTTCTTACATGTTATATTTAATTTATTTGTGATTAAATTTAACTGTGCTGGCTGTTTGTAAAAATGATATAATAATAACGTTGTTATGCTTGCGAAATATTAAATAGGTAAAAATGACTATCTAACCGTGGCATTTAAATGGTTCATTTTCAATCTCTTAGAAAAATGAATTAATTTAATTAACCGAATTAGTTATCAACCCCACCCATAGGTGTTAATTGATTTGTTTAGTTAACAAAGAATATCTAACCCCACCAAAGGTGGTATTCATACAAAAAAGGGAGAATCAATAAATATCAATTCATATCTTTAATAACCTAGATAATATGAGCAAGCATAATTAACTTAGTTATTATATCCATAAATACTCCACTATTTATAAAAGATAAAATTTGTAATAAATGTTTATCAATCTATGTTTATTTTTACGTAAGTAGATTAAAACACAAAAACCTTAAAATATCGTGACAGATGTTTAGGATTTAATTTTTTTTAAAAGTTTGAATAATAAATTAAAAACCACATACATTCCTTCCTTAGATTGACTTGAGTATACTTATCATTTTCACGAAATGATTCGCACTACTTGAGAGTTTTATAAATATATAAACCAAAGTATTGGGCAGATCGGCGATGTCTTGTTCGCTCATCAAGTTTTTGGGAGCACTCTTGGTTAATAATGATTATGTTATTTTTTTTCTTAAAAACAAAAAAAAAACATAAATTCTGAAACTACCTCCAAAATTTTAAAGGTTTAATTATAATCTAAGGAGTTAGTTGCTTTGTTTAGTCTAGGTACAATTGTGTTTTTTATGCCTTAATTATTTGATTTGTACGTAGATGTGGGTTATCTAAAACTCAAAGTATGCTCTAGTTTTAAGTACAAAAAGAAATCTCAAAATCAATAGTGGCATGACTAAAAAGTATAGGTAGACAACCTTGTCTTACCGAAGAGTTTGATTGACTCAATGATGAGGAGACATTGAGTTTACTTAAAATGCAATCCCGCCTTACGTCTTGCTAAGACGTTAAACTAAGCAAATGACGGGAGGCAACCCATCATTTTAGGTAATTTTCTTTTATTTCTTTTATTTACTTAATTATTTCATTTTTAATTACATGTGAATAATTTTTAAATTGTTAAAACTAAACATATTTGTCGAGATGTTGAAGTTCATACGGGACCATCAGATACACTTTAATGATGAATATGATGGATGCACCTACATTTTCCATTACTACTTGCACTTTCTCAAGAAATAGGTAATCTTTCTTCTCTTTTCTCTTTATCTTTAATTTAAAGTTGTTACATTGAGGACAATATAAGTTCTAAGTTGTGGGTGGTGAAAAGTTATCATGCTTAATTAAAAAAAAAATTGACAATTTAAAAATAAAAAAATAAAAAAATTTGGTTTTATTTCTATTTTGTGTGATTTAGTAATTTTTGGAATTAAAAAAAAAAGTTTTCACAAAAATTTATCATTTCTTTAAATCAAATTTAAGTAAATAGTTAAGTCTTTTGTACTGTTAGATTAATTTTTGAAAACATATTATGAAATATTTTGTAATTAGTTTTTTGATAATTAGTTAATTTTTGTCATAACTAGTATTTCTTGATAAGATATAGAAATTATATTAAACCCAAAATCGGTGTTTATGAATTTTTTTTAGTGGAGACTACCTTTGTGAGATATAATTTGAGCCTAATTTCCTTTATTCAGAGTGAAATATATATTTTTCTACTCCAAACACATTTCTTATTTCTTCAAATTTTTAGATGATCTCTATAGGTATTAGCATTGAATGTATGAATTTTTTTCTCATCTTAATAGAGTATCGTATATTTTTTATTATTATTTTTGCTTAGATTAAATGATTTGAGTAGAAATTGATAGTATATGCTTATATCTCATTCATGTATGACTCACAAAAAAGAGACATATCCGGGGTTACCTAAACCAAGATCAAAACAGAAAGCCACAAAATTAACCACTCACCAAAATCCAAAAAAAGAAAAAAATGTACAATCACATAATGGGTTGACTTTCTAAAAATACATATATTGAGAAATATCTTCAAAAAAAATAGAGAGATAAAGAATATATAGTATAATCTACATACTATAACCCACATTGCCTACAAAGGCGAGTAAAGGCTAATTATAAAAGAAGGATATAGGAAATAATTCCTAAAAGTCATTGCACTCTCTTCATTTGTAAAAGGCATATATCTTGAAATTCTTTTCTTAATGATTTTGATTTATGCATGAAAATAATTTTTATATATGATATCTTTATAATTTATACATTTGATTCCTTTCACGAGATCAATGTTAAAATAACACTTTGATGCTTTATTCTTTATACATATACGCGAACATATTAGTTCATTTCTATACATCAACTCTTTCGCATATAAATTAGTATAGTGTTTTAACCTATAGGATTCAAGGTTTTCGAGAGTATTGACTTAATGAGGAATAGAGTCAGCTTAATTCTCGATTCATTACACTGAAATTGGGTAAAATTAAATTGACACATTTTTGATAAGAAATATGAAAATGATTTTCGACTAATTATTATAATAAATCATGATTGTTTAAAGAGATTAAAATAACTTATGCTTGAGATTTTAATTATGATCTTAAAAGAGATTAAAAAGTAAGAAACATTTGTGTGATATGTCAAGTTTTTTATTCTTAAATTAATTTTTGATTTTGTTGTAATTTTAATTTTTGATTTGATTGTTTTTATTTTTTTACATTTAGTTCAATGTCATGTGGGTATCATTATCAAAACCCTCACGAGACTCAAACTGGTCACCATTGGGGCAAATCCTGTGGTTTAAAGCGCCTTGTGGCATAGGCTAAATGCAACCGCTTCAATCCACGAAAGTGATTTAGGATAGTTTAATTTTTAGTTTTTATCGCTTGCTAAGAGACTAGCAAGAAGTCGGGTGTTGTGATAAGTGCTCAAAAAGCACTAAAATAACCATGATTTTATGTACATTAATTGATTAAAAATATATATATTTATACGTTTTATCATATATTTATATAAATTTGTCTTTTTTCGAATCACTGGTATTTTTATTGTTTTTCAGGTATTTTGGCTTAAAAATGAAATTTAAAGACTCAAAAGAGGAATACTGGCAATACATCACAAATATATTAATAAATAAGTGGGGAAAAGGTCAACAAACATGGAAAAAATTGACAAAATGGGTCGGAAAAGGTCAAAAATATCAAAGACTAAATCACATCATTTGTCACAAGAGCCTGAATACTTCAAATTACAATTTTAGAGGCCCTATGTATATCGCTTCAATACAGACCGTTTTGATTATGAAATACGCGAAATTAAACATAGATTCAATAAACATTCATGCAAATTTTATCATTTATAATAAGGGAGTATTTACGGATATAATAACTAAGTTATTTACATTGCTCATATTATCTAGGTTATTAAAGATATGAATTGATATTTATTGATTCTCCTTTTTTGTATGAATACCACCTTGGTGAGTTAGATATTCTTTGTTAACTAAACAAATCAATTAACACCTATGAGTGGGTTGATAACTAATTTTGTTAATTAAATTAATTCATTTTTCTAAGAGATTGAAAATGAACCATTTAAATGCGACCTTTCATGGGTTAGACAGCTTAACCTTTTATTCAAGGTGGTCCAAATTAAACCTTAGAATTTAGTTATCCGAGTACTAACTTTCAAGTTTTAAAACTACTATCGAAAACATGTCATGTCAATACATTTTCAGATAATAATTCTTATAAAAACTTTTGAAATAGAGCTTCACTCTAACTACCAAAGCATTGTACCAACAAATAAAAGAGTACTACTCTAAATCGACGATAACTAAACCTTAAAATCTAATTTTCAGATTTAAGTTTTTAATGAAAATAATATATTTTCTAACATTCTTAATAGAAAATCTTGAATAAAAATAAAATCAATTCATTTTAGAGATTTTTACCTATTTAATATTTCGCAAGCATAACAACGTTATTATTATATCATGTTTACAATAGCTAGTACGCTTAAATTTAATCATGCATAAATTAAATATAACATGTAAGAATAAAGCATAAAAAATAATCAGAAGAAAATAAAATCCTTACAAGATTTCCATGCCATTCCTGCATAGAAACCACCAAACGGAATTTGCACTCCCATTTATTGAATCAAAAAGCTAATAAATTACAAACACATAACTAGTTCTTCCCAAAAAGCGAAGAACTCTAAAACTAAGAGAAACTAGCTAAAACATAAGAAAAACTAAAAAACTAAAAACTAAGAAACGGAGAGAAAGAAAGAAGAGAGAAGGCTGGTTTTAAGGTGTGTTTTCAAGGGCGAAGGGAAGAGGGGTATTTATAAAGCAGTGACGGAGAGAAAAAATGAGTAAATAAATGTTAAAAAATGTTAAAAAATGTAAAAACGTCAATGGAAATGCCGAGGTCATTAATGACGCCAAGATGACTTCAGGGCGGCCGCACGTGAAAATGGGACGAAAAGGCGTCGCTGGCGCGCTGGAGGGTCGCTAGGCACCGCGCTGCGTTGCGGGTTGCCGTTGCGCGCAGCTGCGCATGAATGCATCAGCGCTGGGCTGGCGCTGCACGGGCGCCTGGCGCGGCCTGGGCGCCGTTACGCGCGTTACTGCAATCTGGCGCGATGTCCGCTGCTTTGACATTTTTGACCTTTTTCGACCCATTTTGTCCAATTTTTCCACAAGCTTGTTGACCTTTTCCCACTTATTTATTAATATATTTGTGATGTATTGCTTCAAGTATTCCTCTTTGAGTCTTTAAATTTCATTTTTAAGCCAAAATACCTCAAAAACAATAAAAATACCCGTGATTCGAAAAGACAAATTTATATAAATATATGATAAAACATATAAATATATATATTTTTAATCAATTAATGTACATAAAATCATGGTTATTTTAGTGCTTTTTGAGCACTTATCACAACCCCCCAACCAGCTTCTTGCTAGTCTCTTAGCAAAGAAGCGATACAAAACTAAAAATTAAACTATCCTAAATCACTTTCATGGATTGAAACTACAGCATTTAATTTTACGCCATTCAAGCCTTTTAAACCCCTAGGTCATTTGCTAGGGACGAGTTTGAGTCTCGTGAGGGTTTTCAGTAATGATACCCACAAACATTGAACTAAATGTAAAAAAATAAAAACAATCAAATCAAAAATTAAAATTACAACAAAATCAAAAATTAATTTAAGAATAAAAGAAAACAGCATATCACACAAATGTTTCTTACTTTTTAATCTCTTTTAAGATCATAATTAAAATCTCAAGCATAAGTTATTTTAATCTCTTTAAACAATCATGATTTTATTATAATAATTAGTCGAAAATCATTTTCATATTTCTTATCAAAAATGTATCAATTTAATTTTACCCAATTTCAGTGTCATGAATCAGAATTCGCTTCAACTCTATTCCTCACAAGTCAATACTCTCAAAACACTGAATCCTATGGGTTAAAACACTCATACTAATTTATATGCGAAAGAGTTGATGTATAGAAATGAACTAATAGGTTTTCATATGTATAAAGAATAAAGGCTCAAAGTGTTATTTTAACATTGATCTCATGAAAGGAATCGAATGTATAAATTATAAAGATATCATATATAAAAATCATTTTCATGCATAAATCAAACTCATTAAGACAGAATTTCAAGATATATGCTTTTTACAAATGAAGAAATTGCAATGACTTTTTAGGGAATTACTTCCTATATCTTTCTTTTGTAATTAGCCTGTACTCACAACTTTGTAGAGAATGTGGGTCATAGTATGTAGATGATACTATATTTTTTATCTCTCTATTTTTTTTAGAGAGTCAACCCATGTACAGATTGTACATTTTTTTGGATTTTGGTAAGTGGTTAATTTTGTGGCTTTTCTGTTTGATCTTGGTTTAAGTAACCCCAAATATGTCTTTTTGTTTTTGTAGCAGTCATGCATAAATGAAATATAAGCATATACTATCAATTTCTACTCAAATCATTTAATCTAAGCAAAAATAATAATCAAAAATATATGATACTCTATTAAGATGAGAAAAAAATTCATACATTCAATGCTAATACCTATAGAGATCATCTAAAAATTTAAGAAATAAGAAATGAGTTTGAGTAAAAAATATATTTCATGAATAATAAAAGAAATTAGGCTCAAATTATATCTCACAAGTGGTAGTTCTCCACTAAAAAAATTCATAAACACTGATTTTGGGTATAATATAATTTCTACATCTTATCAAGAAATACTAGTTATGACAAAAACTAACTAATTACCAAAAATAATTACAAAACATTTCATGATATGTTTTCAAAAATTAATCTAACAGTACAAAAGACTTAACTATTTACTTAAATTTGATTTAAAGAAATGATAAATTTTTATGAGAAATATTTTTTAAAATTAATCATGGTAACTTTTCACCACCCCAACATAGAACTTACATTGTCCTCAAACTGTAAATTAAAGATAAAGAGAAGAAAGATTACCTATTTCTTGAGAATGTGCAAGTAGTAATGGAGAAATGCAGGTGCATCCATCGTATTCATCATTAAAGTGTACACACACAAATTGATGTGAACTTCTAACATCTCAACAAATATTTTTAGTTTTAACAATTTTAAAAATGATTCACATATAAGTAAACTAAAATAAACAATAAAATTAAGTAAATAAAACAAATAACAAAATTTTTTTTACCTAAAATGAAGGGTTGCCTCCCATCCAAATAGTTTAACGTCTTAGCAAGACGATCTTTTGGTGCTAAGGGTTACTCACCAAATGCAATCCATTTCAAAGAATGTTGTTTGGTTCTTCTAAATAAGGCTCGACACGACGCCATTGACTTTAAACGTTTTTTGTGTCTCGAGTCCAATAGTTCCACTACTCCATGTTCAAATACTTGAACTATTTTGAATGGTCCATCCCATCTCGATCTCTTTTTTTCCTCGGAAACAATCTCAAACGAGAGTTAAATAAAAGAACTTTCATTCCAAAGCGTGAAGAAGTCTAGAACTAGCCTCTTGTCGCGATAGCGCTTAGTACGCTCCTTGTATAATTTGGCATTCTCACAGTTTCATTCCTAATTTCTTCCAACTCGAAGCCGAGTAATCGTTTCACCGCTTTATCTAAATCCATGTTTAACTCTTTAATTGCCCAAGAAGCCTTGTGTTCAAGTTCAACCGAAGGTGGCACGCTTTCCCAAAGATTAACCTAGTGGCTCATCCCAATAGGTGTTTTGTAAATGCAAGGCGGTACGCTTCATAAGGCATCATTTAACTTAAATGCCAATCCTTCTCAAGGACGACAATGCGTTCCAATATTCCCTTAATTTTCCTATTACTTACTTCCACTAAACCTAAGTTCGAGGATGATACGGAGAGTTACTTTACGTGTGATGTTGTACTTATTTAGTACTCCATCAAAGAGTTTGTTACAAAAATGGATACCTCCATCACTTATTATAGCTCTAGGCGTCAACTCCATCGAATATTAAATCTTTCAAGAATTTCACAACAACATTAGCATCATTGGTTTTGGGGATAGCTTCTACCCACTCGACACATAATCCACAAAGAACCAAAATGTATTGAAAACCATTAGGATGGGGAAAAGGACCATAAGTCAACTTCATACATCAAAGAGTTCAACAACTAAATTAGATGTCAAAGGCATTTCATCTCTTTTACTTATGTTTCCTATTCTTTTGACATCTATCACATCAGGCACAAAACATATATGAGCATCTTTAAAAAAAAAGAGCGGGCCGAAGAGATCCAGATCAGAATACCTTATTAGCTGTCTTTTCACCACCAAAATGACCCCCACAATGAAGTTCATGACAAAAGTTAGAATGCTCTTATGTTATTCTTCGTGCACACATCTTCGGATGACTTGATCTTGACCAATCTTGTATGAATAAGGTCATCCCCAGAAATAGTCCTTAATAGTTTTAAAAACCTTTTCTTGTCCGATATGAAGTGTTAGGTCGCAAAACACCAAAGTGGCAAGATAGTTTACAATATCAAGAGATACCACGGGTTCTGACTCATGAAAATAACTGCTCATCGTAGAAAGCGTTTCAACTATATCTTCATTACTCTCATCTTTAAGAGAATTAAAGTCGTAAATCAACCTAGACAAAATGGTCATTTCTACTAAGTTTTCACTTTTCTTATCCTTGATTTCTAGGTCAAATTCTGTAAGAGTAGGACCCATTGATTAATCTTGGCTTGGCATTTGGTTTACTTAAGTAGGTATCTTAAAGCAAGATGATCAATGCACAATCACTTTAGATCCTACTAAATAAGACCGCAATTTGTCTAAAGAAAATACTATAGCCAAGAATTCCTTTTCAAAGGTGGTATAATTCATTTGGGCATCATTGAGCGTTTTGCTAGCATGCGTAGATGACATGCAAACGCTTATCCACTCTTTGTCATACATGACCGCTCCTATAGCATAATCGGTAAGGCCACACATTATTTCGAAAGGTAAAGACCATTGTGCCATAATAATAAAAGGGTAGATGTTAGCTTTCTTTCAAGGTATTAAAGAGATAAGGCAAATATTGTTGAAATCAAAATAAGCATCTTTGATAGCAAGTTACACAAGGGGCGAATATTTTAGAGAAGTCTTTAATAAATCGTCAGTAAAATCCCCATGTCCTAAGAGTTTCTTATCCCCTTCACGTACGCAGTGAGGTAGTTTGGATATCAATTCAACTTTTGCCTTATCAACTTCAATACTCCTTGTTTGAAATTATATGTCCTAAAAACTATCCCCTCATAACCATAAAATGACTTTTCTCCTAACTAAGGGTGAGATTGCATTCAATGCATCTTTCTAAAACCAAAGCCAATTTATGTAAGCAATCATCAAACGAAGTTCCCAAAGATAGAGAAATCGCCCACATGAAGATCTCAATGAATTTTTCCACCATGTCCGAGAAAATAGATATCATGCATCTCTGAAAGTGTCGTGGGCATTGCATAACCTAAATGGCATTCTCGCGAAAGCAAATGTCCCAAAAGGACATGTAAACGTGGTCTTTTCCCGATCTTCTAGTTGCTACGTGGTGCACTTGATAATATCCAAATAATCCATCCAAAAACAGAAAATTCGTGCCTAGCTAATCTTTCCAACATTTGATCAATGAATGGAAGAGGAAAGTGATCCTTTTTCGTATATAAATTTAGTTTCCTAAAATCTATACACATTCTCCATCCAAAGGATTATTCTAAATGTGGGCACTAATTCACTTTTGTCATTTTTAACAACTGTTATCCTGCATTTCTTTGGTACCACATGCATTGACTAACTCCACTTACTATCCGCAATAGATAGATAATCCCTTCTTCCAATAATTTAAGAATTTCTTTTTTAACTACCTCTTGCATGTTTGGGTTTAGTCTTCTTTCGTGGCCTCTCGCATGTGCTTTAGCACCATCCTCCAAGTTGATCTTCAGGTATACACATTGTTGGACTAATGCCTCTTATATCCCCTATACTCCAACCTATCGATTTCTTAAACCTGCTTAAGCACTTTGATGAGTTCCTTTTCTTGTGGGTTTGGTCAAGGTCAAGAAATTATCAATCGATAAGTTTCTCCTTCTCCCAAAAACACATATTTTAAGGCTCAGGTGCAAGTCTTTCGAGTTCAAGTTTAGGTGGATTGGCCTCTTTAATAGATTTAAGAACTCGGTAGATTTAAGAGTGTACTAGATTTTGTCATTACTTCATTATTATCTAGTTGTTCAAGGTACCTTAATTTCTTCATCTAAATCTTCTTCCAACCTCTGCAGTGTAGAGAACCATTTCAAGCTTGTCTTCATTCCTGGTTTGGAAAAAGGTGCTTTGACAAGATTATCCAAAGGATCATTACATCGAATATTTCATCGATGGCGAATAGAAGGAAAAGGTGAAGAATCAAAACTTTAAAATGAACAATGGGGTTTCTCCTAAGACTGTCATTGTCAAATTTCCATCTCTGACATCAATAATAGTTTTAAAGTAGTTGCCATAAATGGTCTACCAAGCAATATTGTGTGCTCTCTCTGCGCCGATGTTCTTACATATCCAGAACCACAAAGTCAACAGGTATTATCATTGTCTACCCGTACCAACACATCCTCAACTATTCCCTCTCGATATTTAAGAGATCTATCCGCAAGTCAAGCGGTCATAGCCGTGGGTTTTAAATCCCCTTAGATCGAAATGTAAGAATACATGTAGTATGGCATCAAATTTATACTAGCACCTAAATCAAGCATTGCTTTAGCAACCTTCCTATCCCCCATAGTTATGTTTATAATAAAACTTCCAGTGGTCTTTCAACTTATGTGGGTAGTCTCAGGCCGAAGTACAATGCTAGAAATTTCTCGATACTACTACTGCTCATTCACCATACCTTCTTTATTATTGTTCAACTCTTTGGAAAAACTTGGCAATGGTAAATTGATATTTACTTTAGAGCATTATTAAAAAGATCGTTGAATTTCTTATCTTGTTTGGATTCTTTTAACCTACAGGGGAAAAGGTACTTACATCTCCGGTGGTCTCGTTGTCTTTTGAATTTTGGGGTGTCGATGACCCCCAAATGAGTTTTCCGTGAAGGCTTGTTAAGTTTAACACTTGTTTCTCCTTTTGCGAGATTAGAATATCTCCTTCTTTGTTACCTCGAACTACAAGGTAGATTGTTAGAGATTTCGTAAACTGGTATTGACTACCTTACCACTTCGAAGGGTTCTTACATCCTTTTGTTCGTTGACTCAGCAACTTTCCTGGTTCTTTCTTTTGCATTTGTTCACTAGTTTCCCAACTTTAGATTCAATCCTTTTAACCGAAGCCTCCATGGTGTTCAACCTTTGATTAGTCATCAATTGGTTGTCACGACTAACTTGAATAAAAGCATTCAAGCCATCTTCTAAGGTCAAGCTTAAAAGATTGGCTTTTGGTGCTGTCAGCAATCGACCTTAGCTGTTGATATCATGTAAGCCGGGTGATTATACATGTTTGGATGATACCTTTGAAAAGATTGACTTCCTCTATGACATCGACACTAGAATCACAAGTATTTGAACAATTACGAGTACCATGCCCAATTGAACAACACACTTCACATACCTCTTGATTTGAAATTTGGCGGGTAGTGAGAATTTGCACTTGTTTAGTCAATTCAAGAAGTTGCAAGGTTATCTCATTATCGTAGCCAACTTCATTGAACCTTGCTTTTCTTCTACCACCTCTTTATTGGGAATTAGAACCCAATAGCTCATAAAGATTATAGGTTTCCTCTCAAGGGTCTTTTCTCCTACAAAGACTCTCCAAAGAAGATATCAACCACGATTGACTCGTAGTGTCAATCCATCATAAAAGAATTGGTTTTGTAGTCGTAATGGAAAGCTATGATTTTGACATTGAAATGAAAAGGAAGTTTGAATCGCTCCCAAGCTTCACATGAAAGGGCTCTTCATACAATTGAGAAAATGTTGCTATCTTTGTTCTTAGATCAACAGTCTTTTGATGGGAATAGAACCTACCCATAAAAATTTCATAGACTACCTCCCAAGTTTTAAGAGAACCCGACTGTAAAGTAATGAACCATGACCAAGCTTTATCTTTGAGAGTGTAAGGAAAACACCTCATCCTAAGGTGATCTTCATTAATTGCATGTAATGGAAAGGTTTGGAAAGAAGCATAGAATTCTCGAATGAAATGCAAAGGGTCTTCATTAGGGATACCGTAAAAGGAAGGCAACAAAGAATAATGAATCTTTTTCAATTCATAATTCCTTGCAGCCTCTAGTTCTTGGAAGCCTTTGTGGCACTAGTCTTTCCTGGGAACGTTGTTCTCGCTACGAGAATGGTTTTTAAGGAGCCAATGCACCACCATTCTTTCCTGGGAACACTCTTGGTTAATACTGATTATGGTATTTTAAAAAAAATTTAAAAATTAAAAAAATTAAAAAAATAAAAATAAAAATAAAAATAAAAATAAAATAAAAATAAAACAATTTTAGGGTTTAACTAGTTTTGTCTAGTGTTTTGTATTAAATACCATGGAAATTTTCTCTAAATTTTTTATTTTTGTTGATAGAAGTTTTATGAGTGCTCAAAAAGCACTAAAATTACCATGATTTTATGCACATTAATTGATTAAAAATATATATATATTTATATGTTTTATCATATATTTATATAAATTTATCTTTTTCGGAATCACGGGTATTTTTATTGTTTTCAGGTATTTTCGCTTAAAAACGTCACTTAAAGACTCAAAAAGGAATACTGGAAGCAATACATCACAAATATATTAATAAATAAATGAGGAAAGGTCAACAAATATGGAAAAATAGGACGAAATGGGTCGAAAAGGTCAAAAATGTCAAAAATGAGAAAATAGCGCTCGAAAGAATTCTACAAGTACGCAAACAAGTTGCTGAAAGCATGCATAAAGCGCGCGACCTTCTTCCAGATCACAAGACGCTGTGCGCGCATCAAATTGCTCACACAAGGCCGATGCCATTTCACCCCATTTTTCACGTGCTGGGCCATCTGACGACGTCTACGCTGACGTCATCAATGACCTCCATAATTGCACTACGCATTTTCACCATTTTTTAACATTTTTTCACCCACTTTTTCTCTCCATCCTCACCTATAAATACCCCCCTTCTCTTCACTTCATAATACACCTAAAAATACACTTCTCTTCTTTCTTTCTCTCCATTTCTTAGTTTTTAGTTTTTTTTAGTTTTTCTTATGTTTTAGCTAGTTTTTCTTATGTTTTAGCTAGTTTCTCTTAGTTTTAGAGTTCTACCCTTTTTGGGAAGAACTAGTTATGTTTTTGTAATTTATTAGCTTTTGATTCAATAAACGGGAGTGCAAATTCCATTGGAGGTTTTCCACTACTGAATAGCATCGGCGCAATATGATTTTATTTTCTTTGCAATTATTTTTTATGCTTATTTCTTACATGTTATATTTAATTTGTTCCGTGATTAAATTTAACTCGTATGGCCGTCGTTGTAAAATGATATAATAATAACGTTGTTATGCTTCATAAATATTAAATAGGTAAAAATCTATAAAATGAATTGATTTTATTTTTATTCAAGATTTTATATTAAGAATGTTAGAGAAATATATTATTTTTCATTACAAACTTAAATCTAAAAATTAGATTTTAAGGTTTAGTTATCCTATTCGATTTAGAGTAGTGCTTTTTATTTGTTGGTACAATCGCCTCGTAGTTAGAGCGAAGCTCTATTTCAAAATTTTTATAAGAATTATTATCTCGAAAATGTATTGACAACATGTTTTCGTAGTAGTTTTAAAACTTGAAAGTTAGTACTCGGATAACTAAATTTCTTAGGTTTAATTTGGGACACCTTGAATAAAGTTTAAATCGTCAACCTCACCAAAGGTGGCATTTAAATGGTTCATTTTCAATCTCTTAGAAAAAGGAATTAATTTAATTAACCAAATTAGTTATCAACCCCACCCATAGCAAAGGTGTTAATTGATTTGTTTAGTTAACAAAGAATATCTAACCCCACCAAAGGTGGTATTCATACAAAAAAGGGAGAATGAATAAATATCAATTTATATCTTTAATAACCTAGATAATATGAGCAAACATAATTAACTTAGTTATTATATCCATAAATACTCCACTATTTATAAAAGATAAAATTTGCATAAATGTTTATTGAATCTCTGTTTATTTTTATGTAAGTAGATTAAAACACAAAAAACCCAAAATATCGTCACAGGATGTTTAGCATTTAATTTTGTTTTTAAAAGTTTGAATAATAAATTAAAAACCACATACATTCCTTCCTTAGATCGACTTTCGTGAGTATACTTATCATTTTTCTACGAAATGATTCGTGCACTTGCGAGAGTTTTATAAATATAAAACCAAAGTATTGGCAGGATCAGCGATGCCGGTTTTCGTTCATCAAGTTTTTGGCGCCGTTGTCGGGGATGACTCCGTTGCGGGGATGGCATCAAAGTTTTTGGCGATCCCGATTCTGCTCATCAAGTTCTACCTTCATTATTTATCACCTGGTTGTCTCCACTAATTTCAACAAAGGCATTCAAATTATCTTCTAAAGTTAACTTATTGGGTTGACTTAGTAGGTAAGGTTGGTTTTCATATGGAATGTGTGTTTGGTTTTAGGAATATGATGGGTAATATTTTGGTTTCCATGTAAGGTTAGAGTGATTATAGGTGTTGGAGTGATATCTTTGTATATAATTGGCTTCCTCCAAGATATCCAACTAGAATCACCTGCTAATGAACAATCAATATCATTATGCCCAATTGTACCACACACTCCACATACCATTTGATTTGACATTTGAAAGGTCATAAGAAGTTGCATTTTCTTAGTTAATTCTGCAAGTTACAAGGATATTTCGTCTCTGGAGCTAACTTCATTGATTCCTACATTCCTTCCTCTAACACTCTTCTATTGAGACTTAGTATCCAACATCTCATAAAGCTCATAAGTTTACTTCAATAGCTCATTTGTATTAATAATGTTGTGTTAGTCCATCATAAAAGAACTGATTCTGTACTTGTAGTGGAAAACCATGGTGCGAACATTGGATCAAAAGAAGTTTGAATATGTCCCATGCTTCTTGGAAGGGTTCCAATCCATTTGGAAGAATGTTACTATTTTGCCTTCAAATTGGTAGTCTTTTTATAGGAATAGAACTTACCGATAAATTTATTGTAGGCTACTTTCCAAGTAGTTAATGAACCATGTTGTAGAGTCATGAACCAAGAATTAACTCTATCATTGAGTGTGTAAGGAAAATATGTCATCCTAAGTCGGTCTTCATCAAATCTTTGAAATGGAATTATTTACAGTGTAGTATAAATTTACTAATAAAGATTAAAGAGTCTTCATTAGGAATACCCTGAAATGAAGGTAACAAGGAATAATGAATATTTTTCAATTTATAATTCTTTTCGGCCTCTCTAATTATATGCAAGAGTTGGTAATGCCAATGATTGGTAATTCATACTCATTCATAATTTTCTATTTATATCCAGCATCACCTATATCAACTTATGCTTGGGGTTGTTCCTTCTTCTCATGATAAATATCATTTTTTCTTGAAAAATTGTTTGAACCTGTACATGATCGCAATAAAAAGTATGAGTTCTTTTTCAAAGATGTCTTTACTATTTGTACATTAATACTATAAAAATCAAGATAACAAAGAACTTAGCACTAATATAAATTTATTATCAAAAGTACAAACAAAAAAAACATTACAAATAAGTTAGTAAAAGAAAATAAATTATACAAAAATTAGTTAGCACACAAATATACTAAACAAAAAAATAATTAAAAGAAATAAAATAAAAGTAAAATAATAAAATAAAACAAAGTCAATAGATAAAAGAAAATAAAATTAAAAATTAAAAACATAAAATAAAAGAATATTAAATTAAAAATAAAAGAAAAAAATTAAATTATTTTTGTTAATTAAAGAATTTTTAAGTTTTATTTTAAAATATTTTTAATGGTTTTTTCTTTTTTAACTTTGATTGGAGACATAAATTTTTAGATTTTTTTGTTTTAAGAATTTCTTTTTTGAAAATTTGAAATTTAAAATATTTAAAATCAATTAATAACTAGAAATTTTATAATTTTAAATAAAAATACAATATTTACAACACAAATTTATTTTTAAAATTTTGATAATAAAAATTTATAAATGTTATCACTCTCTCACAAGGGCACAAAAAACTTAAAAATGTTAAATTATTGAGTTTTTAAGCTAATATCATTCCTAACAACGGTGGCAAAAACTTGATACAAAATTTTGTATATTTTTAAAATAGCTTGCAAATACACGAATTACTTTGTAAGAAATAATAAGTATACTTTTACGGTCGGTCTAAAGAGAAATCACATGATTTTTAAATAATTCAACAAATTGTTAAAAATGAAATTAAACGTAAACATTTTTGTCACAAAATTTGGGTTTTTAAATATCTAAATTAATGAAATAAAATTAAATATAGATTCAATAAAAATTAGGCAAATAAACGTTTAAACTTAATGGAAATTTTCAGAATAAATTAGTTAGTTAATCATGTTTTCTCAATATTAATTAGATTATTAAAAATATTTATTAAGATTATTGATTCTCAATTATATATACAAATAGTACATTCGATCGGGTCAACTATTTCTTACTAATTAAAATCATTTAATGCCTTTGGTCATGTTTATCAATAAATATTAATTAAATTATTCTTCTTTTTTCTTCTTCAGTTTCACTCATTAAGTATATGGATTCTATTTCATCAATGTTTGATTCTTCTATAGGGTCTATTTTCATCTTAAAAGCTTTTTCTAGTAATGCACAAAAACTAGATACACAAATTTTGTATATTTGTAAAATAGCTCGTAAGTACATGAATTAATTTATAAAAAATGATAAGTATACTTTCAAAGTTGGTCCAAAGAGGAACCACATGGTTTTTAAATAATTCAAATAATTCTTAAAAACAAAAATTAAATCAAATTATTCTGTCACAAAGTTTTGGTTTTTAAATTTCTAAATTAATGACATAAAATTAAAAATAGATTCAACAAACATGAGGCAAATAAAAATTTAAACCCAATAGAGAATTTATGGGATAAATTAATTATTTAATCATTCTTACTCAATTTTATTTAGGTTATTAAAGATATGAATTAAGATTATTGATTCTCTCTTACATATACAAATATTGTCTTTTGTCGGGTCAAATATTTGTTATTAATTAAAATCACTTAACACTTCGATCGGGTCTATGAGTTAATTTTAATTAAATTATGCTTTTTTTAAGAGATTAATAAAACATTTAATTACTGCCTTAATTCAAACTCTTATTCAAGGTATCAAAGTTGGGTTTATCATTCAAATATCTAGAAATTAACTTCAGATTTTAAATCTATCATGAAAAATATTTCGTCAATATATTTTTTAATAATAAATCTTATAAAAATATTTGAAATAAAGCATGACTCTATTTAAGATTTGGATAATTACATCTAACATCCAAGACTATTACTTTAAATCATGTCAAGATAAATAAATTCTAAATCTAACACTCATGTTTATTACGAAACATACTTTGTCAATATATTTTTCTTTAACTTCATTTAAATTTTCATGAACAAATAAAACTTAATTCATTTTATAAAAATGTTTTCCTACTTTAAATGTTTTAGAAGCATAACAACATTACCAATATCTCATAATATTTTCAACTATATATGCTTAATTTAATAAATGATTAGTAAATTAAACATATTAGTCAGAACAACACATAAAATTAATCAGAAAATAAAAGAATACATTTAAATTATACCTTAAGTGTATTCTTACAATTACATAATTTTAGTATTGTTTCTATATCTAGAAAACCTCCAAATAAAATTTCCAACACTATTAATTAAATTGAAAGAAAACTATTACATAAACTAAACTATGTTCAACTCTCAAAATTGAGAGAAGAACTTTGAAGCTAAGAAAATAAAAACTAAAGAACAAAAAGTTAGAGAGAATTAAGAGCTAAGGAATGAAGATTACAATGGGATTTAAGGGTTTATATATAGAGTTAGAAAATGCAACAAAAGAGAGAAAATTGTGGATCATATAGTCAAGTGCTGTGGCATTAGCCAGCTTGTAATGCATTTGAACACGATCCATAAGTCCTATGCCCTGATGCATATAAAAGGCCAATGCGGCCCGCGTTAATCTGTACTTTTAGAAGTCTTTTTTTATTTTGCCCTGTTACATTGATTTGGAACATATGTTAGTTTTAATTCTACATGGTTGCAATGGAATATTTCCAGGTATTAGTTAAATCATTTTGAAGCTATAATTATCTGAAAAACAACAAAACATACTCGTGATTTTGAAAGAATAGATTTTATAAAGAGAAGATATAATTATCAAATACAAATCTATTTTAATATTTAAATTTCATAAAATCACATTAAATTTAGTACTTTTCGAGCACTCATCTTCTAGTATCTTTAAATTTTTTTATATTCTTTTTCATGAGTTAACCTATCAGGATCTTCATTGGTATAATGACTTTCCTCATTACATATCTAACACCTACAAGTTTTCTTTCTTGATGGATAATAATTCTATTTTCTATGAAAATTTTCTTATATGATTTGTGGTTATATCTTCTCTTATATTTAAGAAAGTCTTGTTTTTTGAATTTATATTTCTTGAACCTTTTGTGGTTTTTATATTTTTGTTTGTAAGGCTTTATACTACAACCATATTTTTACACATATGGAAATTCTTACTATCACAACTTATTTTAGAATTTCATTTAGCATAATTATATTCAATTATTCTTTAACATTATAGAATTATTCAAGTTTTTAGTTCTTTTATTCTTTTTATTAAAGTATTTGGTACTACTACAATATTTTTATTTCTCCAATTTTCTTCCAGAGTTTTATATACAATTCATGGTAACTTTTGATAAAACATTTTCTTAAATTTTTGTTGTTGTATTTTAGGTATCTTGTGGGAATATATTTCATAATCACATATAAAAGAGTCTATGTAGTATATATTCGATATTTTCATATTTTCTAAATTCCATTTAGCTTTATTTATTTCTAGTTCATTTATTTCAGTAATATGATTTCATTTATCTTCTTCTATGAACTCTTTATATATTTTATTTACTAAGTTTTCTAAATATTATTTTTCTGTTAGAGAATCTTCTTGCATCCTAAGATGTATATCATCCGGTAGATTACTAAACTATATTTTAACATTTTCAATCATTTTATGGTTAAATAATACTCTACATACTAATGGGTTTTCATTAGTAGTTCCAAATGTCTAGACTAGTACACTAATTGCACTAGCCTATTCATCTAATGTATTTTTTTCTATCTCTAATACATTCTAAGTCTAGATAGTTAGTTTTATTAGGATTTCATGAAGTTTGAATTCTAGCAATATAAATCCTCTAGTACTCCAGTATAATCCTTCTTCCATTTTTGGTTGTTGCCTTCTCCTATATGGAGGATTAGGTTCATTTGGTCTTTGCCTATTACTTTCATTTTGTAAGGATCATAATTTTCTCCCTGATTTATATGGGGGGCATTGCTGTGTTTCTTTCCATAGTAATTTTGGAATATTTTGGTTCAAAATCCATTTTACTAATTAATATCATATCATCTTCTTCTTTGTTAGAGCATATTTTTTCTTCATAATATTTTCTTAATTCCTCATCCGTTAATGTTAATAGACTTGTTAATTTTCCTACATCATTATTTTCAGGATCCATAAATTGTTTTCTAATTTTTTGTATATTTCATTATGTTGGAACTATGGATTTTTCTTCATTTCTTCCTTTTTTCATTATAGGGAATCATTACCTCAGATCTTCTTAATGGTTCTTCTTTTAATCCTACTAATAGATCTTTTTTAGAATGTTTAGCTGTAATATTTTGCCACAACTATTTTTTCTTATTTCTTTAAGGATTTCTTCTTAGGTTTTAATTATATATTTGTAAAGATTCTATTTTTTCTCTAAAAGAATTGAGACATTCATTATAGATTTTTGATTATTTGATATGCTTATTATGGTACCATTATTTTCTAATTATATTCCTTGTAATCTACCTTTTTAATTTTTTAAGAGATTTTTACTTTATAGTTTATTAGTTTTCTTGTTATTGACCTAAGATTTTTGACTTCTTTAATTTCTTCTTCTTGTTCCCATTATTATTTACATATTTTTATTTGATCATTTGTAAATTTAATTCATGTTACATTATATTTTCTTTCTAGTATGAGAGGTTTTCTTTAACATCTAAATTCAATATTTTTGGTATTTTAAAGTCTAATAATATTTATAGTTTTGTTATTTTAAAGTCTAGAGTATATTATGAATTTTTAATTTCTATTATCCTAGGTTTCCATATATCATTCCTAATAAAGAATCTTTCTTATTTATTATTTTATTGTCAATGTGTGCTAATTTTATTGGTATATCAATTCATTCTCCAAAATATGCTTTTATTAATATTTTTCTCTTAAATAGATGTATCCAAATTTTCTTTTATCCTTTTACGGGTTTTTGGTAGTTTGTCCATAATGGTTTTTTTGTCAATTAATGGTATACTATATCTTTCTTTTGTGTCAGTAATATTAATATTCATTTCTTTATTACTTATTATATAATAAACTATATATTTCCTTTAAAATATTTTATTTATTCTTGAGAATGATGAATATTTGAATCCATCTACTTCCTTAAGATTTATTTTTTTTTTGCTAATTATCCTTTCTTATGAGAAATATCCTAAGATGTGTTATGTTTCTATTTCTATTATTTCTTGATTGTTTATAATTTCTTGATTTTCTATTATTTTTGCCATTTTTTATGTATAAAAATTACTATTCACTTATGTTATCTTTAACTTTCATTAAGTTGGGTATTTGTGACACTTTTGAAACCTTAAGGTATTTGTGATATTACTTCAAAACTTAGGGGTATTATTGATATTATCTTGACGTTCTTGAAGAACCTCTAGCAAAAAAATCTGCTAAGGTTTTTTGCTTCTTTATGAGTCTTCAACTTTCATGAGCCCTCTCCATCTTCAATACTTTCGCGAATTCTTCTCCATTTTTGTTGCTACTTTTTTTCAAATCTCTTAGAACATTCTGATGATTTTTGGTTAGTTCAAGTCGTATTTCGTCTAGCTCGCATCATTGTCTCAATTTCACTTTCTCTTTTTGAAAGTTGTCTCTAGTTTAATCGTAGTTTGATTTGTGATTTCTTGTATTTTAGTATGTGCTTGCTAAGAATTTTAGCTGATAATGGAGATGTTTATTGGTTTCTATGATTTAACTCTTAAAATTGAGGAGCTCAATAATGAGGAGTAGGATTTGACTATTAATGCTCGAGTGATTACAAATTGTTATGTCAATCTTGAAGCTCTATTGAAGGCTTTCCATCGTGTATGGTTGAATAAAGGGGATATCGAGATTACAATATTGGATCACACTACTTTTCTCTTATAATTTGAAAAAGGTATATGATTTACCGATGGTTTTGCAAAGAGTGACATGAAATTTCAATAGTACACTTGTGGTGGTGAAAAAGGTTGAAGTACATATATGCCCTTCTCATATGAGGTTTGAAACATTGCAATTTTGCATTCACAATTTGTCACTAAATTGGAGGAAAAATCCTATTATTTTGAAAATTTCTAAAAAAGTGGGTGAAGTGTAGGAGTTGGATCAATACACTATTGTTAATGGCTTGCTAGATGATAGATATGGAACACAATGTGAGCAGAAAGAACTAGAAAGAATGGAAAAGCATAACAAAATGGGAAGGTTGTTACAAATTTTTGTTACGAGCCTATACAATTGGTAATATTTTACCATAAACTCATGGTTTATAAAGAAAATAAAGTTTGGTTCTATGATTAATAAATTGATGGCTTTATAAGGGCTTGGTAAAGATGTTAGCTACTTATTCTTGACTTGGAGTATTTTCCACTTGCATTGAACCATCAATAACCTTCTCTCTTATAAAGTGAAAATCAATTTTCACATGCTTTTTTTGAGAGTTCATAACTGAGTATTTTGCTAAGTGTACAATGTTGACATTGTCACAAAATATTAAAGGAGGATTAGATGATTCAATTAGTAGCTTACCACACACCTTTTTGATCAACATAACCTCTGTAATAGTATGTACTAAGGCACGAAGCTCAGCTTAAGTGAAAGATCAAGACATAACATTTTACTTCTTAGAAGTCCATGAAACCAGTGAATTTCCCACATACACACGAAAACCTCTAGTAAACCTTTGATCATAAGGGAATGTAGCCCAATCAGCATCAATGTATCTTGTTATGTCAAGAGTTGCACTTTTATAAAGCATGGGACCATAATCAAATGTACATTGAGGTACTTAAGCAAACTTTCTATAGCTATCCAATAAGCATTAGTAGGAGCATGAAGGAACTGGCAAAGCTTGTTAATAGAAAAGCTTATCTCAGGTTTTGTCAAGGTACAATATTATAAAGCTCCTATCACTGTTCTATACTGAGTAGCATAAACCATTTCGCTACCATTATGCTTAAAAATAATTTTACCAGTAACCATTATAGTTGAAACATGTTTTGATTCATGCAATTTCACTCTATTAAGGAGATCGTGAATGTACTTAGATTGGCATAAATGAAAGCAATCATCTATGTGAGTGACCTCTACACCCTACAAATAATCAAGTTCATCAAGCTCTTTTAAAGAAAAAGACAACATTTATTTTTTGCATGATTGTTTTGATAAAACAAGCATCATTTCTAGTAATAAGAATGCTATCCACATAGATGAGAAATATCACAGTTTTACCATTATTGTTATATAACATCATAGAGACATTTGCATTGGACCCTTGAAAACCAAGCTAGTGGAGAAAACCACTTAGCTTAAGGTACCAAGCTCTGGGGACTTGTTTGAGACCATAAATGATATTCTTAAGTGTGTAGATATATGTGAAAAATTGCTCATCAATAAAGCCTTCAAGTTGAGTCATGAAGACTTCTTCTTGAATATCGAGAAAGGTTGTATTGACACCAAGTTGCTATACTAGTAAGCCTTTGGACAAGGCAAGAGTCAAGACAACCCGTATGGTTGTAAGCTTCACCATTAGATTGAATGTCTCAGTGTAGTCTATACCATCACACGTGACTTATTTTTTTCCAAAGATCTATCTACTATGAGCTTAGTGTGAAAAATACACTTATTACCAATGAATTTTCCATATTTAGGATATGGAACAAGCTCACATGTGCTATTAGTAATTAGTGAGTTGAATTCTGACTGCATTGCCAATTTCCATTCAAGAATGTATAGTGCTTCTTTGATTATTGAGGGTTCAAGTAAAATTAATGCTGAGAAATAAACTTTGGGTTTAAAGATTCCTTGTTTAGGTCGAGTAGACATGTGATGTGTATTAGAGGAAGAAATGACATCTAGGGATGGAAAGGAATTATGATAAGTTGTTGGAGATGAAGAAACATTGGGTGATTTAGAAGGTGAAGAGGAAGAAATTAGCAAAGAACCAAAATGAATAAGTGAAGAAGATGAATGAAAAGGTGACATAGGTAAAGATGTAGTAGGATCATTAGAGAGCCATTGAGAAATAGGAGCTGGGGATAATATGTTTAAAGACCCAAAATTGATAGGGCCACTAGGAGCAGTTACAAGTTGTGAATCAAACACTGGAAATAAACTTGGTGAAGTGTGAGAAGAACTGGTAGGGATAGGTTGATAATGATATGTATTATTAGAAATCATATTATTATCTATTGGTCTAAGAGAAGCAACCGGTGATGTACTAGTGCAAACTGGCACATAAAGTGGTGGAGTAAAATCAGGTAAAGTTGACACAAGACTAACAGAAGGTGTTGTGTTTAGAAAAGAAAATGTTAACTCTCTAAAGACAACATAAGGTGAAATGAAAATATTTTTTGTGATAGGTTATAAACATAAAAAACCCCTATAATGAGCAACATAACCAAGAAATGTGTAGGAACTAGAGCAAGACTCAAGTTTATTGGAAGAATAAGGTCTAAGGTAGCGATATCACAAGTATCCATACACTCTAAAATGACTATAATCAAGCTTTTGTGATATAGTATTTCAAAAGGACTAACATTTCATAAGACTTTTGTTGGTATGAAATTTATAAGATAAATACACTTTTGAAACTATAATCCCTAAATTTCATTGGAATGCCAGCTCTTAGGATAATATCTAAACCATTCTCAACATGCTTGTTGCATCTCCCAACAACTTCATTTTAAGAGGTAGTATAAGGATATGAAATCCTATGCTTGTATCATCCTTAAAGCAAATGAGATTCAAGACTTTTGAACTTAGTTCCACCATCACTATGGAGTTGTTTAATTTCAACATTAAACTGTCTAAGAATTAAGGCATTAAAATGCAAAACGATTTGAGCAACATGACTTTTGATTCAAAATATATATCCACTGGTATCTTGTGTAGTCATCAATAAAGAAAAGAAAGTATTTCATTAAGAATAGAAACTACAGGTGAGGGACCCCAATGATCCACATGTATTATTTCAAAAGGAACCTTGTATTGACTATGTACATGTTTTAGAGGCAAATGATAAGATTTTTCAAGTTCACAAACATTTCATATACCAATAGCACTAACTGATTTCAAGGTTTTATTCATAGTATTAGCTACTAAATGTACAATATTAGAGTAAGGATGGATTTCATGAAGCAAGGAAGCACTTATCTCAGTATGATGACAAGATACAAGATGTGATCCATCTTTTGGTGTTTGTACCAAATCTTGTGAATTTTAGATCTTACAGAGACCATGATCAATAATTCTCATTAAAATTGTATTCCTCGTGACAAGATTCTTCACATGATTAGGAAATAAATCTACACTTATTGCATTAATTTCACAAAGTTTTCATTGAGATAAGGTTTTTCTCAAGTTGTTGTGCAAATAGTAATTGCTTTAAACTTAAAGGCTGTGAATCAATAGTTATGAAAGTAGATCCATGATGAGTTATAGGTATAGTAGTTCCATTGCCTAATATTACTAAATTTGGACCAATGTAGTCACTAGCAACAAACAATTGATTCATCGTGGAAGTCAAATGGTCTGTATCACCTTTATCCATATACTAGGAAGTTGTAGCAAATGGAGATTATGCAAGTGTGCGAGGAAAGCTTGTGGTGAAATGGACTAATTTTGAGGAAACACAATAGCATTAGAATCATCTTGTACATTGAATATGAGATCATCTTGCACCTGAGTAATGTGTGCTTGATGATTTGAGTTTGGCCTCTTCCTATCCGATTAGAGTTAGTGTAGTACTAGTGTTGTTGTTTTATGAGCCACTGTTTCTAGATTGTGAATATCTAAAGTAATAGCAAGCTATACTATGTCCAATTTTCTTAAATATTTGACATAGCATATGAGAGTAATTAAGAGTTTCAAATGGAGTTTGAGATTTATTTGTGACCTAATTAGAAGATGTAGAAGGGGCATGATTAGAGGAAGATGATTGTTGTTAAGAACCATGACGTTGTTGATGAGTAGATCTAAATGGACCTGTTCTTGTATAGTTTGCTTGAACAAGTTGAGAAACATGTATATTCATCCCCTGAATTTGTCTTTCATGTGTCTTCATTCAAGTCAATAACTCATTTCAGCCAAGAACTCATTTCTAATTGGTAGTATTTGTAACAAGAGAAATGTAAGTCACATCCAAACCTCCAAGAACATATAGAGCTTGTTCTTTTTCACTTAATGTTTTACTAGCAACAAGAAGAAAATCAACAAGATCCTTGCACATACTAATATACTAATCCATTGTGAGAAATCCTTTTCTCAGAGATTCAAATTGCTAGCACAATTCCACGAGGCTTGCATGAGATTCATCATTGAAAACTTTATTGAGAGAGATCCAATAATTTGCACCAGTTTCCTTTCGAATGAGAAATTTTAGATGTCCAGGTGAAGCTGAAGAGTAAATCCAATTCTTAACAGCTGAATCTTGCTTCTCCCAAGCAAGATACTCAAGATTTTCAGCAAAGACCTCATGATCTTGAGTCTGGCCTGATGAAGAAATTACAAAGATAACATGCTTTAGTAGTTTTGGTGGAAGAATCACAAAATTATCAATGATAGATTGCAATCCATACATAGTGAGCACAAATTTTAGTTGTTCATTCTAAATAAAATAAATAGTCTCATCTAGCTCCATAGAAAAATTTGGATTTATCGGGAAAATAGAAATAGAAGAAGATTAAGGAGGTGAAACTAATGAAGTTATGGATGGAGTGGTAGCTATGAGTGGAGGTTGAACTAGTGTATGACCTGATGAGCTATCTTCCATGGTGGAAGACAAAAATGGTGGGAATAAAATTATAAGAGCAAAGATGATTTGCTCTGATACCATGATAGATTTGGAGTAAAATGGGAGCAGAAAGAACGAGCAAGAAAATGATGAATTACACAAATTATAGAATGAAAGTGATACATAAGTGTCCTATTTATAGCTAAAGGCATAGACTAATAGCATGTGATCAGTTAGTTGTACCTTGTACATGCAAGGCTAACCGAATGGGAAAGCATAACAAAATGGAAAGTAGTTACAAAGCTTTGTTACAAGCCTATACAATCTGTAATATTCTAATACTAGGTCTTTGAGGGTCAAAATTAGTTTTGATATTGGACGTGTTTTGGTTGCTAGAGTTAGAATTCCATCGATTGATAATGTTTTAGGTTCAAGAGTGGTATGGATTGATTTTGGATATGAACTATTATCTTGGTTTTTCTTTTATTGTGGTTTTCCAACACATGATACTAAAATGTGTCTGTAAGTGGTTTGAATGTTCGCTTTGGTGGGAAGAAATCGAACTTTCGTGATTGGTTGCATTCATATTTTAATCTAAGTATCCCTGGTAATGTGAAGTGTTGGGAAATTATGCAAATTCTTGATAAGCCAGATTTATGAGAAAAAAAATATAGATAAAATAACACACAAATTTGATAACGGAGTTCGGTCAATCTTGCTTAGGTCTCTGGACCTACTGCAGATCTTTTTACTAAAAAGGGAGAAATTAAAAAAGGTGTTTACAACACTCATAACTCACAACCCACAACCCAATTACACACAAGAAAATTACTCTCAATTTTCTCTCACAAAATCTTTTCTCTCAATTGGAATGAATACTTGGTTGATTAATTCATTACAATTACACATCTATTTATAGAAAAATTCACTCATTGAATTACTCAATAAGTTAATTGTTCCTTGAATTAAGCTCCTTATTTTTCTCCATGTTTTGCTCCTTAAATTAAGGAGCTTTATAGCAATCTCCAACAATCTCCCACTTGAAGACTGACTTCACACCTCGATCAATGCAACAACTTTTCTAGTCTTGTCACTTTAGGTGACCAACTGAAGTTGAGCGCAACTTTAGTTTGTCAATAGTCACCACCTTTGTTAACATATCCGCTAGATTTTTTCTTCCTTGAATCTTTTCCGGTATTAACACATCATATTCCAATAGGGATTTGATGAAGTGATAACGAAGTCCAATATGCTTGGTTCTAGAATGAAATGTTGAATGCTTCGCCAAGTGTATTGCACTTTGACTATCAGAGTGCATAACATTCTCCTCATATTTGAATCCTAGCTCAATTAACAAACCTTGAAGCCATATCATATCTTTATTGGATTCAGTCAATGCTACATACTCAGCCTCCATAGTGGATAGAGTGACAATTTTCTATATTGGTGACATCTAACTAATAGCTATAGTTCCAACAGTAAATATATAACCGGTGGTGCTTCTTCAGTGATCAACTTCACCTCCAAAGTCTGCATCTACGTAGCCTTGTACTTTCAATTCTCCTTTACTAAAGTACAAGCACTTTTCTGTGGTGCCTCGCAGATACCTCAAAATCCACTTGACTACTTCCCAATGAGTTTTTCCTGGGTTTGACATAAATCTGCTAACAACTCCCACTACATGGCCAATGTCTAGTCTCGTATAGACCATTGCGTACATCAAACTTCCAATGGCTGAGGCATAAGGAACCTTAGCCATGAATTCTCTCTCTTCCTTTATCTGAGGGGACTGATCCTTGGATAGGCAAAAATGACTGGCCAAGGGTGTGCTAACTGGCTTGGCGTCACCCATGTTGAATCTCTGCAAAACACGATTGATGTACTCTGCCTGAGATAACTACAAGGATCCTTTCTTCTTATTTCTTGTGTTTTGCATTCCAAGAATCTTCTTTGCTGGACCTAAGTCTTTCATGTCAAACTCCTTTGACAATTGCTGCTTCAACCTTCTAATATCATCCATATATGAACCTACTACTAACATATCATCAACATAAAGTAGTAAAATGATATAACTTGACCTATATCTCTTGAAGTAGCAACAATGGTCAGCATTGCACTTCTGGAAACCTTCCTTGGGCATGAAACTGTCAAACTTTCTATACCATTGTCTCGGGGCTTGTTTCAGGCCATACAAACTCTTCTTAAGTTTTCACACCATGTTCTTCTTCCCTCTTTCTAAGAAACCTTCTAGTTGGTACATGTATATCTCTTCATCTAAATCTCTGTGAAGGAATGCAGTCTTTACATCCAACTGTTCAAGATGAAGATCTTCAATGGCTACAATACTCAACAATGATATGATAGTATTGAGCTTCACAACAGGAGCAAAAATGTCAGTGTAGTCAACTCATTCCTTCTGTTGAAACCCTTTGACAACTAGGTAGGCTTTGTATCTCTTGGAACCATCATGCTCTTCTTTCACACGGTACACTCATTTGTTGTGAAGTGCCTTCTTTCCCATAGGTAACTCAGCTAGTTCCTATGTCTGGTTGGACATGAGAGATTTCATTTCTTCTTTCATGGAAAGCTCCCACTTGTTGGAATCTCGAGTTTGATAAGCTTCATCATAGCATTCAGGATCCCTTTCATCAGTCAGCAACATATAGTTCATGTATCTCATGTTAGGCACATGAGGTCGAGAAGACCTTCTCAATATAGGAGCTAGAGTAGAAGGTTATGGTGTGTCGGACTACTACATACTGCTCTGTCCAACAAGTTCCTTTGGTTGAGGACTTGTTACAATTGGTTCCGTTGCGGAACTATCTGGGACATCATCTCCATCTACAAATACTAACTCATTCTGCTCTGAGTCATTGGCGTCTATTTTATGCTTGTTCTTACACATCACCCTTTCGTTGAAAATCACATCTCTACTACAGATCACTTTCTTGTTTTCGTCATCCCAAATGCGATAGCCAAACTTATCCTCACCATAACCAATGAATGTGCATTTCTTGGATTTGGGATCAAGCTTATTCCTACCTTGATCATTGATATGCACAAATTCTACACAGTCGAAAACTTTTAGATGTGATAGTTTCACCTCTTTTTCGCTCCATACCTTCTCTGTTATTCTATGCTCCAATGGAATAGATGGACCTTGATTGATTAAATAAGCTATCGTGTTGACTGCTTCTGCCTATAACTGCTTCGGTAGACCTGATTGTATATGAATGCTTCTAGCTCTTTCTATCAACATTCGATTCATACACTCAACTACACCATTGTGTTGAGGCATGTCTGGCATAGTTCTTTCCATTCTAATCTCGTGCTCATAGCAGAAAGTTTTGAATCTGGTGTCTTTATATTCACCACCATTATCAGTTTTTGAGCTTTTTGATCTTTAAACCCGTCTCATTTTCCACCATAGCTTTCAATCTTTTGAAAGCCTCAAATACTTCAAACTTATGCTTTAGAAAGTAAACCCATACCTTCCGAGAGTGATTATCGATGAAAGTCACAAAATAGTGTTTCCCACCAATGGATGAGACGGTTGTTGGTTCCCAAACATCAGAGTGGATAAGCTCTAGCCTTTCCTTCTTTGGGGTTTTTCCACTTGTCTGAAAGTTGTCTCTCTTTTACTTTCCAAGTATGCAATCTTCGCACATGTCTATCTCCGTAGATTGTAGACTTGAAAGTTTTCCTTTTGAGTGCATAATCTTCATCCCCTTCTCACTCATGTGGCCTAGTTTCTAGTGTCACAGATTTGGTGTTTCATTGCCTACTGCAACTGCGATTGAACAACGTGCCCCTACTATCATGTAAAAAGTGTGACTCTTCTTGCCTTAAGAAATTGTCATTGCGCCCTTTGAAATCTTCGAATCATTACCATGGAAGATCGTAGTGTAGCCTTCATTGGCCAATTGCCCTACTAAGATTAAGTTCCTTCTTAGGTCGGGAATATGCCTGACATCCTTCAGCTCTCAAATAGACCCGTTCAACTTAATCTTCACTACACCTTTGCCAATAATAGCACATATTGGTCATCACCAAAATATAACTTTCCAAGGTTTCTGGGGACATATTTCTTGAACAATTCTTTCTGTGAAGTAGCATGGAACGATGCTCAAGAGTCTAACACCCAAGATTCTTCCTTGCTCTCCAAAGAGCATATCAATGCATCATCTCCTCTTGAGATGGAAGTAACATTTGCCTCTGCCTTCACTTGTTTGTCCTTCGTGTACTCTTGCACTGATTTTTGTAGTGCTCGGTTCTCTCACAATAGTAACCTTGTAGGAAATTGACATAAATCACCACCAAAAGCTCTGATACTAGTTGTTGGGAAATTACGCAAATTCCTGATAAACCAAATTTATGATAAAACAAAATAGACAAAATAACACACAAATTTGATAAAGGAGTTCGGTCAATCTTGCTTACGTCTCCGAACCTGCTGTAGATCTATTTACTGAAAATGGAGAAATTATACAAGGTGTTTACATCACTCACAACTCACAACTCAAAACCCAATTACACTCAAGAAAATTACTCTCAATTTTCTCTCACAAAAATTTTTCTCTCTAAGTTTTTCTCTCAATTGGAACGAACACTTAGTTGATTAATTCATTAAAATTACACATCTATTTATAAGAAAATTCACTCATTGAATTACTTCTTAAATTAATGGTTCCTTGAATTAAGCTCCATGTTTTGTTCCTTGTTTTGCTCCATGTTTTGCTCCTTAAATTAAGGAGCTTTATAGCAATCTCCAACATGAAGGGCGTAACTGATGTGTCTTCATCTTCAAATATTGGTGGTAGTCCTAGCTTGTTTAGCCCTAGGTCTATGAAAAAGTCATGGGGTGCAAGCTCTATGCATTGTGGTATGGGTTACAAGGTGGTTGTAGATGATATTGATATTGCTGGTTCTGGAGATGAGGACCTTAATGTCTGTTGGAAGTCTTAGCTAGGAGGAGAGTACTCATGCGTGGTGAAAGAAGAAAGGAACAGATGGTATGATTGGCATATTGATAGTTGCTAGTAGTAGTAAAAGAGTAGACAAGGAACTAGAAGATGTATCCAAGGGTACTCATGGGTGGTGTTCTAGCTGGAAGTGCGAGCAAGGATATGAATTCAAGTACTACTCTTTATTATCTATGCTTGATGTGTTGTGTGACATGATTTCTTTGAAGGCTGCTTAGCTTTAATTGTATCTATATTGAAGTATTTGTTGGACAGTTAGTTCTTTTGGAAGCATTTAGCGTTGCTAGTTTTAGTAACTCCTCTTCTAATAACTGTGTTACTTAGAATAGGGTGAGTTGTTAGGCCACTTTGTGTCTTTAGCATTATAAACTGAGGTTTTATACTTTATCGATTTACTTTATTTTCTTAGAATAACAATTTCTCTGTTACTAGGCAATATTGATGGAAGGGTGAAATATAATTGTGGAAGTATATTTAGCAAACTTATCTACAAGATGTAATTAACAAAAATTACATACACAAACAAACCATTCGAACTTTGGGAGTTACAATGCATTTCCCACAGATAGCACCCTCGTCTAAACATTTTCCCTTACATTCTGCATCATCTAACCAATATAAGCATGATCCTACAAATGTTCCACTCCATTTCTCACAAATTTCTTAGCTTAATTTCTTTCTCTATAAAAATTAGAAAAAACTGCAAAAAGTGGGGATATATAGCATGAAATGACTTCATTTATAAACCCTCGTTACTTTTGAATAGACATGACAAAAAATATTTTACTTTTATACATGCATTAAGAGCACAAAGGTTCTTTGAGTTTTAACAACTCTAGTGATGGATGACCACATGCATGAGCACCAACAAACCAGGCTATTTCTTGAATAAGTGTTCAAATGAGCTTAATATTTGAAGCATATATTCAGTTTTAAGTGTAACTCTAAGTGGTCAAAAATAAAAAAGTAGTACATTAAGAGGGTAAAAAAAAGGCAAACACTACTAAAAAAAATTGTCATGGAGTGAATGGACCCTCCAATGAAACAACCTGCGGGATAATGTGTTTGATGAGAAAATGCATATAACATTAAACAAGCTGAAAAATATAACAATGAGCTGATGAGATCAAGAGAGGTACAAAAGAGTAAAAGAGCATAAATGAAGAAGCAAAACTTATAAGACTTCTTCTCCATAATGATGTACTTTTTGTACCATGTGAGCACAATTCTTCTAAATTTTTTGTAACGAGTGAGCATAATTATGAGAAATAAAATTAGGGATTTAATAAAAAGAGTATGATTTTTTTTTATCTTCTTTAATATAATCATGGTATAATATTATTTTATTTCATTTAAATGATATCTCATTGTATTCAGATTATTATTCTAATGTGTCTAACTTTAAATATATATGATATCATTTTTCTTATTAAAATCATATTATAAATAATCATATATTATATTTTCTTATTAAAATCTCATTATAAATAATCATGTATTATATTTCTTTTATTAAAATCATATTATAAATAACCATGTATCATATTTTTTATTATAATTGTTTCATTTAGTCTCATAAAAAAACAAATGATATATGTCAACTAGTACTATTTTGTTACTATATGATCTCTTTAAAAATCAAATGAGATGAAATGATATAGGTTTTGAAAATTAATAAATTTTACTAATATCTAGTCACAATTTATACTAAAAACAGATGATTGCAATGTTAGCTATTCCAAATTAATAATAAGTACACTTACATTGCAAATGAAGCCAACCTCTTTAAAATCAACATTGGATTTCAAGTTAGTATCGCATCCCCTCAGTCATATTCTATAAGAATTGGTGTCACGATTGGATGAGGCATGGGAGAGTTGTAAACCATTATACTGCCTCCTAATCTTACTTAAGTGTTTGACTGTTTGTGTTTTTTATAAATGGCATTGATGTTATGATTTTGTTTACATATGATAAAGATAATTGAAGATTTAATATCTAGAATTTATATTGTTTCCACAACGATGCAGATTTCAGCCCACGCATTTTGGGGCCAAACCCCAACATTACAACTAAGGTTACGAGAAAACTACCATTACGGTTACGTTTGACATCTACGAAGGAAAGGTAACGAAAATATTAATGATAATGGAATTGAAGGTAAAATAAAATTGTTATAATTATAATAGTTGGTTTGATAATTGGAATAAAAGAAAAAAAATCTATATTATAGTATTTAGTTTACTATTAGAATAGAATATAAAATATTATATATTATCTTAATATTTTTATATTCAGTAAATTTGAATGATGTCATTTAATTTTTATTTTCTCCTTCAAACATAATATATTATTAAAAAATATTTTTTAAATAATTATTACTTAAAATTGTTATTTAATCTTTAAAAAATGAAAACAAGAAAAAATATTTTTGATAAATTTTTTTTCTATAATATTTACAAAATAACACCTAAGTATTAATATATGGTAATGAAATCTTATTTTTGATCTACCATATCGACACAAAATATCAAATAATTAAAATTAAAAAGGAATTTAGGGTTTAAAAATTTAGGATTTAGAATTTAAAATTTAATGTTTAAGATTTAAGATTTTGGGATTTTGGATTTAAGATTTAAGATTTGAGAATAAAATTGAAATAATGTATTTTATATAATAGAAAGAAAATGCAATAAAAATTCTTAAAGGAGAGATGGAATAACAATTACATGTATTTTATTCCATTATATATTTATGATACATTCAAAAGTAGTAAAAATAGTAAAAATACGTGAAAACAATTCTATTCAATTTTTTATTCATTTTAATCATAGGTGACCTAAATGTTTAATCCATTCCCATCTTCTTTATTCGGCTAGCTAAGTTTTTAAAACCCAAAATCACTCCAAAACCAAACAAATAAATATCTAAATCAACTAAATTTATCGATCAACTTTCAACTTTTTTTTCCTTCAAATGACACTTGGAATTGTTCGCATCGGTGGCTTATAATGGTAGAAGAATAAATATTATCACCAAATCACTATTGTGTTAGTTTTATTTTTTTATTTTTTGCTTTTTTTATTTATTGAGCTGTTATTCACTGACATGGATTAGTGTTAGTTGGGCATTAATTTAATAAATTACTTTTTTCCCGTTAGAATTAATATTAATCACATTCTGCTCTTCAAAAAAATTACTATGATTTTTATTGTTAATGGTTAACCTATCATTTGTGTATTTTACATTGAAAAAAAAATTAAATTTTTACACTTGAGAAGTAAATAGCTATTATAAGGGACAAGTGACTTTTGCCTTAATTAAAAAAAAAACATATTTTGTCCTAACTCAAAATTAAAAATAAATGGAATACGAACATACCTAACTCAAAATTCAACAAAAAATTATAAAAGTTATAATTTAAGAATCAATGAATGAAATTAAAAAAATACAATGAAATTTTGAAATAATAATAAGAAAATGCAATAAAAATATTTAAAATTATATAAATAATACATAGGGAGTTCAGTTATTATATTTGTGGTTTTTGAAAATGAAAACCAAAAGGTATTAATTGGTTATTGGTTTGTTTAACTAACCAAATCGAACCTAAAAACATATTCGTAATAGAAAATTTTAGTTTTTCTAAGTCCAGTTTGGTCAATTTTATTAGTACGTTAATTTTTATATCCTAAAACAATATTTACAATAATTTTTTTTAATGTTATAACTGATATGTTAGTCATCTATTAGTTAGAAAAATATACTTTAAATTATCTTAACTAATAATGATTATCATATCAATTTTTATGTTACAATAAATTATTGTAAATAAAAGTTTTTCTTTATTTGGATAAACAAGTCATGCAAAGCATATCTATGATTTTTTTTACACAAAGGGAAAAAAAGATGGACCTCAAAGACAATTGGATTTTAAATACCATCTCCTTACTTGAATTCTTATTACATAACTTTATAATTCTTAACTTTAAACATGTTTAATTGGTAGTAATAGAATTATGAATGAAATTGATTTCATATATTTTTATAGTTAATTATGTTGTATAATAAAAATAAAATAAAATTTATTATTAAAATAGAAAGAATAACAATATCATTAACTCCTTTGATAAACCAAATATAATAATATTGATTTTTATTTTATTTTAATTATCAAATTATAATAATAATATTATTCCCTTTCATTTAATTGTATTAACATTCTCATTCACGTCTCTTTTTTCATTATGTGAAATGCTAACATATCTAACTCAAAATTCAACAAAAATATATAAAATTTATAATCTAAGAATTAAAATAATACAAAGGTGGTCGGTTAGGTTATTTGTTGGTTGTGAAAAGGAAAACTAGAACTGAATGATATTTATTGAATATTGGGCTTGTTTAATGGAACCAAATCGAGCCTACAACATATTCATAACAGAAAATTTTAATTTTGTAAAGACTATGAGTGTTAGTTATTTTCGTGGAAAAAAATATTTACTTGTCAACTAGTTTGTAGGCCTACTATTAAGTCTATCAAGAAAAGTCCAACAAATACTCGAATTTCAGAAAATCGTATTTCAGGTATATCTTTTATAACTGTAACACATATGATTCTATTTATACATTTAATAGTATCTGTTCATAAATCTAAAATTATTTTTTGTGCTTAAATATTTTTTTTATGTGTTTTAATATTTTTAAGATGTGATTTAAAAATATTTTTTTATTAAGGTTTTTAATGGGTTTTGAAAAATGAAACCCATAATATATTTAACCCTAATACTACTAGGTCATGATTATTATATATATATATAGACATTAGGGTTGAATAAGTTGGGGTGAAAAAACTTGAAGTTAAAATTGCCGAAGCTATTGTGTTAAAACGGCTGGAAAACTACCGGAAGAAAAAGGAATTGAAAATATTTTCATCACCATGGGCATCAGAGGAGCGGCTCCTGCACTCAATTATTATTTGAAGGTGATATGGTTCATTGAAAAAAAAAGTATGCTTAATTGAGAAAAGGTAATACATATTGAATGATATGCTTAATTAAAAAAAGGTAATATATATGTATATACAGCAACGATAAGCATTCATATATATCAGAAAAGGATTATAGACAAAAGACAATGATTGATTTTGGGAATCAATATCATTTAAGGTGGGTATTTGATTTGGAAATTAATTCACAATCATATATGTTTTTCTAAACTTTTATAGGTTTTATATCTATTTATTTCGTACTTTTTATATTCATAAAGTCTATTTTGTGGTTAGTATTTTTGATATTTAAATTTAATAATTGTATGAACAATTATGATTATTTGATTTAATTATTAAATTTTAAAAAAATTATTTTTATGAAACCTATGTTTAATTTTCTTTCTCTAGAATTTACTATTTGATTTTATTTAAGTTATATATATTTTGAATCATCTAGTTAGGATTATTCATTGTTAAATCTGTTCTAGAACATACATAGGCACTTGTGTTTTTGTGCTAACATTTTTGCAGTTGATTTGTGAACGATCTGATTGGCGGGGAGCTTATTAGAACGTTGGTTTGGAAACCGCTCACGCTAATTTTAGAAACTATGAAAACAGAGCAGGGGCTCGTAAGTAAAGTACATTGAGGCAGTATCCTAGGGAGGGTAGCATAAGACCAAGTTTTTACTTGAACATTTGATTTTCATAGTGGAAAGTTAGGTGGTCCGATGAACCGATGGTTTTCCTCTTAGGTCATTGTTGTGGCCTAAGTTGTTTCCACCTAAAAATATCGTGTGTTATAATTTTCGCACTTTACTCTTACACACGATTGCATGTCTGGCCACTTTGTTTAGGTTATTAAATTATAAATTAATAAAAATTAAAAATAACCTATTCACCCCCCCTCTAGGTTAATCAGGTCCATATTTTATAAACTTACAATTGGTATCAGAGCAGACACTAGACACACTTAATGAGATTGATCCTTAGGGACACAAACACTTACTTATGGACCAAATGAAAGAAGGTGGGTCATCTGTTAGACCCCGACTCTTTGATGGGTTTAATTACCCTTACTGGAAGGCTCGCATGCAAGCCTTTCTCAGGCAAGAAGAGACTGGACCACTGAAGAACGCACCCTTAGTGAGGCAAACCAAAAAGGTCTAAGCTCAATATTTGCTGCAGTGTCGATGGATGAGTTCCATCGCATCTCCGACTGTGAGACTGCTAAAGATGCATGGAATGCACTTGCTCTTGCTTGTGAAGGTACTTCCCAAGTAAAACAAACAAAATTGATATTGCTAACATCTGAGTTTGATTCTATTAAAATGAGCAACAACGAAACCTTTGGTCAATTTTATACTCGCTTCTGTGATATCACTAATGCTTGTTCTAACCTTGGTGAGAAAATTCCACAACCTATACAAGTGTGCAAACTCCTAAGCTCTTTAACATCAGACTATAAGATGAAAGTTACAGCAATAGAGGAAAGCAAGAATGTAGACACACTAAAAATTGATGAACTTGTCGGGTCAATCCAAACCTATAAGCTTTCTCTTGATCCACCCAAGAAAAATAAGGATGTGGCATTCAAAAGCTCCAAAAAGGGCATCTCTGATAGTGATGATAATATGAATGATGAGTCACTAGTCTTGTTAGCACGAAAATTTAAGAAGTTTATGAAGAAGAAGGGTCAATAGAATAATCATTCCAACAAGGGGAAATCCAGTCGTTCGAATGACCGAAAGTCAAGGGAAATCAAGCCTCCTAGCCTTGATGGTAAGAAAAGTAAACCCACTAGTCCCCAATGCTTTACTTGTGCAGGATTTGGTCATATTTCTACAAATTGTGCTAACAATAAAAATAAATTTGGAAAATCCTTTAATGCTACACTCAGTGACACAGAAAGTGAGCAGGATAATGCTAGTAACTCAGAGGATGATGACACTAATTATTGTGCCTTCACCGCAACTACCAATGCACATCACAATGACTCTGACCTTAGCTCGGATGAAGAAAATGAGGAAATAAACTCTTCTATCTTATTGTCTAAGTTTAATGTATCAAATTATGAGGAACTATTCATGGATTGTCTAGGTGCCAGGGAAGAGAGAGATAAATTTCTTGTGGAAGTAACTAAACTTAATGATATCATCAATGTTCACAAAACAAATTCCTCTAGACTAGAGAAAGATAAAAAGGAATTGTCTAATCATATTAATGCCTTGAATATGAGACTAGCAAAAACCATTGAGGAAAACAAAAATCTTAAGAAAGAACTTAGTATCGCTAAAGAGACGGTAAAGAATTTGACCATAGGTGCTGAAAAACTAACCAAATTCTTAGACTATGGAAATTCATATGGAGATAAGAGAGGTCTTGGATACATAGATGAATAATCAACACCTTCATCATCCAAAACTCAATTTGTAAAACCCATTATTGCTCAGGCAGGGAAGGTAGTTTTTGCATCTTATCATTCTAAGAAAATTCAGTTTGTTCCTATCTGTCATCACTATGGTAGTAAATGACATATTAGACCTAAGTGTAGATTTCTTCATGCTTATGATTTTATCACGAATACAAATGTTTCTAAAGCATCTCAAAAAATTTCAAAACGTAAAGTTTTTACTACAAGAACTACACAAAAAGAGGAATATAAGAAACCGGTAACTCAAATGTCCAAAATTAAAAAAAGGATGGGTTAAGAAATCTGAGTTGCACTGCTTTGTGGCCCATATAGCATTTAAAGTTAAATCAAATACTGCTTGATATTTTGATAGTGGATGCTCTAGACACATGACGGGGAATCGTTCTTTGTTTAAAACCTTTAAGGAATAAAATGAAGGGACACTTACCTTTAGTGATGGTAAAACATCTAAAATTATTGGAAAAGGCTCTGTTCAAATAGAGGGTATCCCTAAACTTGATGAAGTTTTATATGTGGAAGGACTTAAGGCAAACTTGATTAGCATAAGTCAAATATGTGATAGTGATTTTAATGTGCAATTTACAAACAATCACTGTATTATAACAGATCAAAATGGTGAATGTATGATTAAGGGAATCAGATCACATGACAATTGTTATTGTATTGATACATCACCCATAGTAACATGTAACCTAGTTAGGAATGACTCAACTATCTTGTGGCACGAAAAGCTAGGTCATATGAATTTTAAAGATCTGGTTAGATTAAGCAAAATTGAGACTGTGCGTGGTTTACCTATTCTTTCAAAAATTGAAACACTTGTATGTGGACCATGTCAATTGGGTAAACAAACTAGGATTGCTCATAAGAAGATCAAGAGTATAAATACAAACAGAGTATTGGAATTGATACATATTGACCTTATTGGTCCTATGAGAACAGAAAGTATTGGAGGTCAGAAATATATCATAGTTGTAGTAGATGACTTTTCTCGCTACATGTGCGTAGACTTTCTTAGAGAGAAGTCAGATGCTTTTGAGTTCTTCATCTCATATTATACAAGAGTGCAGGTTGAAGTAGGTGACAAAATAGTAACCATCAAGAGACTGAGATCAAACCATGGAAAAGAGTTTGAAAATACCAAGTATGCTGACTTCTGCAAAGAACATGGTATCTTTCATGAATTCTCTACTCCTATCACACCTCAACAAAATGGAGTAGTTGAACGGAAAAATAGGATACTTCAAGAGATGGCAAGAGTAATGATGCATGCTAAGGGAGTCTCCAAAAGGTTTTGGGCTGAAGCTATAAACATTGCATGTCACATTATAAATCGTGTATATCTTTGCCCAGGTACAAACCAAACTCCCTATGAGATATGGAGAGGTAAAAAACCCAATCTGAAATTTATGCATGTTTTTGGAAGTAAATGCTACATACTTAGAGATCGTGAATAGTTGGGTAAGTTTGATTCAAGAAGTGATTAAGGTATATTTCTTGGGTATTCCCTAAATAGTAGAGCTTATAGAGTCTTCAACTGTAGAACTAATGTAGTTATGGAATCCATAAATGTCGTTATAGATGATGGAGGTAAGAAGAAAACAAGTGAAGAAGTTGGAAATGAAGAAAATTTCACAACACCTCAATTAATAATGACCAGTGACATAATTGGAATAAAAGAAGAAGAGTTAGAGGAAAGAGAAGAAAAGAAAGAAGAAGCATCAACCTCATCAATGATAAATCCAACTCGAACTTCAAAAAATCATCCTATTAAGAATATAATTGGAGATCCTAATGCAAGCATGGTAACAAGAAGAAGAAAAATAAGTGAGGTAACCCATTTATGCTATATTTCTCAATTTGAACCAAAAAATGTGAATGAAGCCCTTAGGGATGAATTGTGGATAAATGCCATGCATGATGAGTTAGCTCAATTTGAAAGAAATCATGTGTGGGTATTAGTACCTAAGCCTAAAAACAAAAATTTTATTGGAACAAAATAGGTGTTCAAAAATAAATCTGATGAGCATGACATTGTTGTTAGAAATAAGGCTAGGTTAATAGCTCAAGGCTACACACAAGTAGGAGTTGACTTTGATGAAACATTTGCATCTGTAGCTAGACTAGAGTCAATTAGGATTTTACTTGCCATTTCCTATCATATGAAGTTCAAATTATATCAAATGGATGTTAAGTCTGCCTTTTTGAATGGTTTTTTGAATGAGGAGGTTTACGTGGAACAACCAAAAGGATTTGTTGATCCGAAATTTCCAAATCATGTTTACAAACTCAAAAAGGCTCTTTATGGTTTGAAACAAGCTCCATGAGCATGCTATGAGAGACTTACCAACTATCTTTTGAACAAGGGATTTATTCGAGGGGGAGTTGATAAGACTTTATTCATTAATAGGAGTAGTGACGAGATCTTTATTGCTCAAATTTATGTGGATGACATAGTTTTTGGATCCACATCTAGTACATTAGTGGATGATTTTGTGCATGTTATGACAAATGAATTTGAAATGTCCATGGTAGGTGAAATGACTTTCTTCCTTGGTTTGCAAATCAAACAATCTCGTGATAATATATTTATTTCTCAAACCAAGTACACCTGTAACCTTGTTAAAAGGTTTGGTCTTGAAACTAGCAAGCCATTACGAACTCCTTTAGGTACCAGCACAAAAATTACAAAGGAAACTCAAGGTAAAAGTGTTGATCAAACCCTTTATAGGAGTATGATAGGTAGATTACTTTACCTCACTATAAGTAGACCTGACATATGTTTTAGCGTTGGTGTGTGTGCCCATTATCAAGCTGACCCTAAGGAATCACACTTAGAGAATGTAAAGAGAATCATCAGGCATATCTCAGGAACAAGTAATTATGGTTTATATTTTACTACTGACACTACTTGTGAAGTAAGTGGTTTTACAGATGCCAATTGGGCCGGCAACTAGGATGATAGGAAGAGCACATCAGGTGGTTGTTTCTACATTGGAAACAACTTAGTATCATGGCACAGTAAAAAGAAAAATTCTATCTCACTCTCTACAGTTGAAGCGGAATACATTGCTGCAGGAAGCTCTTGCACACAAATGCTTTGGATGAAAAACATGCTCAAGGACTACGGTCAACCACAAGGTATGATGCCCTTATATTGTGATAACTCTACTGCTATATGTATTCCTAAGAACTCGGTTCAACATTCTAGAACTAAGCACATTGACATTAGGCATCACTTTATTCGAGAATTAGTTGAAGAGAAAATAGTGACACATGAGTTTGTACCTACTGAGAGACAATTAGCTGATATATTCACTAAAGCCATAGACACTCAAAGATTTGAGTATCTCAGAAGTGCCTTAGGAATTTCTCCCTCAAATTGAATTTCAAATTTTATTACAAAAAAAATAGCATCTTTGTTTGGCCAACACAATATTCGACTTATTTAATACTTATATACACATTATCTCATTTTTAGTGACTCAACTCATTTTGATATTTATTGTATAAATTATTTTACAATTTTGGCTTACGTACACACATATTCTTGTACATGTGATGATCGATGTTGATATGAACTTATTCACACACTCACGAACACACATATATGTTATGCTTGAAGTTTATGAATTTTTTTGAAAGACTCTAAGACTTCAACTAATCTTGACTGTAAAATTGTGTTGAGTTATATTTTTTGCTTTTAAAAACTTTATCTCACAGAGGCACCTAGTATTGAGAGGGCTACCTACTGTGATGTGTGAAGCTATCGCAATGAACGGAGAGAGCTACCTCACAACTAGTGTGAAATTCATCATGCTAGGTTTATGGCTCGTTCAAAAAAAAAAGAGGAAAAGATTATGCACAAAGTGACTACTTATAAATCTTATACATTGTATGCACAAAAAGAAAGAGTCAATAGAGGTTATAAATATATATATATATATATATATATATATATATATATCATTTACCTCAAATATACAAAAAAAAAAGTCATCCGTTCGTAGATATATTTTATTTTGTGAGATTGAAGACTCGATTATGGTTTTACATGATAGGTGATATTTTTTTCATTTGAGTCTTTCTTGATAGGTCATAAATGAATTAATTGACATATTTTTGAGTTTAAACATGTATACTATCTTAAGTAAATGTCAATATGTCATTATATGTGTGAAATGTGAGTGTGCACTTCTTCTATTCTACTTATTTATTTATATGACAAATAATCAAAATTGGAGTTTAAAAAATGATGAGTTCTCAATTGGTTGTGTGCTTGTTTTTAATTAAATGAGTTTAATACCTTAAGTGGCTATTTATGAAAAAAAATTAGATTTTTATTCATTTTTATTTATTACCTTTTTAATTCGTTTCTAAGTTAGAGAGTCATAGAACTTAGGGGTAGTTTAAAGCATATTGCATTTATGTATTACTCTACTTTTACATTGTTATATCTTTAGGAGGAGTTTAGCTTCATTGCTTTGTCTAATGCTTTGTTCTTCTCGTATGTCAAAAAGGGGGAGAGAATAATGTGTTTTACTTCCATGTTTTTATTCTGTTATGCATATAGGGGGAGAGCATATTTAATTAAGCCTAATTGATATGAATGCATACTACATGACTATTCTTTACACTTCGCTTATTTCTATGTAAACTGAACTAATATACAATGAGGCTTTCATGCCAAGTTGTCCTATATTTTGTAAATGTTGTTTCAGTTACTTACAAGCTTGTCAAGTTGCAGCGAAGATGGATCTACCGGACCATAGGATAGTTCCACTATGGAGTCTGGGACATCATTGTATTTTTATCTTATTTTTATAAGTTTCATGTAGTAAGTGAGAGGTTTTGCCACACGAAAATGCCAAAGGGGGAGTTTGTAAGGACTATGAGTGTTGACTATTTTCGTAGACAAAATATTTACTTGTAAACTAGTTTGTAAGCCTACTATCAAGTCTATCAAGAAAAGCTCAACAAATACTCGAGTTTCAGATAATCGTATTTCAGGTATATCTTTTATAACTGTGACACATATGATTCTATATATATACATTTAATAGTATCTGTTCATAAATCTAAAATTATTTTTTGTGCTTAAATATTTTTTTATGTGTCTTAATATTTTTAAGATGTGATTTAAAAATATTTTTTTATTAAGGTTTTTAATGGGCTTTGAAAAATTAAACCCATAATATATTTAACCCTAATACTACTAGGTCATGATTATTATATATATATATAGACATTAGGGTTGAATAAGTTGGGGTGAAAAAAATAGAAGTTAAAATTGCCGAAGCTATTGTGTTAAAACGGCTGGAAAACTAACAGAAAAAAAAGGAATTGAAAATATTTTCATCACCATGGGCATCAGAGGAGCGGCTCCTGCACTCAATTATTATTTGAAAGTGATATGGTTCATTGAGCTTAATTGAGAAAAGGTAATACATATTGAATGATATGCTTAATTAAAAAAAGTAATATATATGTATATACAACAACGACAAGCATTCGTATATATGAGAAAAGGATTATAGACAAAAGACAATGATTGATTTTGGGAATCAATATCATTTAAGGCGGGTATTTGATTTGGAAATTAATTCATAATCATATATGTTTTTCTAAACTTTTATAGGTTTTATATCTATTTATTAAATACTTTTTATATTCATAAAGTCTATTTTGTGATTAGTATTTTGGATATTTAAATCTAATAATTGTACGAACAATTATGATTATTTGATTTAATTATTAAATTTCAAAGTTGTTATTTTTATGAAACCTATGTTTAATTTTCTTGCTCTAGAATTTACTATTTGATTTGATTTAAGTTATATATATTTTGAATCATCTAGTTAGGATTATTTATTGTTAAATCTGTTATAGAACACACACGGACACTTATGTTTTTGTGCTAACATTTTTGCAGTTGATTTGTGAACAATTTGATTGGCGGGGAGCTTATTAGAACGTTGGTCCGGAAACCGTTCATGCTAATTTTAGAAAATGTGAAAACAGAATAGGGGTTCGTAAGTAAAGCACATTGAGGTAGTATCCTAGGGGGTAGCATAAGACCGAGTTTGTACTTGAATATTTGATTTTCATAGTAGAAAGACTGTGGTTTTCCTCTTAGGTCATTGTTGTGACCTTAGTTGTTTCTACCTAAAAATATCGTGTTTAATTTTCGCACTTTATTCTTACACACGATTGCATGTCTGGTCGTTTTGTTTAGGTTATTAAATTATAAATTGATAAAAATTAAAAATAATATATTCACCCCCTCTATTTAGGTTAATCAGGTCCATATTTTATAAACTTACATGTTTGAATAAGTTAAGTTTGATAGGTTTTATTATTACATCGGATTTCATGTTTCAAAAATTTTATTTACAATAATTTGTTATAATATCAATTAATGTAGTAGTAAAAAGCAGATCTAACTATCTTAAGTAATAAGTGACTCTTAACATTATATTTGTATAAATCGAGTCCTGCAAAAAAAGGGTACGTGTATAATAATAATAATAATAATAATAATAATAATAATAGATGGGCTGGATCTGAAGACAAATGGAATTTAATTCCATCTCCTTGAACTTATGGCCGATAGCCTTGTAATTCTTAACTCTAACCGATTTTGATTCTCACCGACAATTCCTTATTATAAAGAGTGATAAACCCCTTCCCAGCATCGTCATGTTGCAACTCCTTCCCTTATCCTCACCTCTCTTTCTTCTCTAGAACCCTTCTCTCTATCTCTTCTGTGTGTTTGCAGAACAAATGTCTTCTGTAATAACACCTCTCTTTAAGACCTTATCAATGGTAGACTCTTCTCTTCTTTCGTTTCCATCCATCTTAACTTCTAAAAATATCAACCCTTTTCTCGTTGTATCATCTAAACCCATGAAACTTCGTATCTTATGCGCTCACTCTTCACAATTTTTGCTACCTCTTTCTCTTAAGAAGACAAACAAATGGCCTTCCATAGTTTCCTTTGTAGCTCAGACATCAGACTGGGCTCAACAAGAAGACATCACACTTACTTATGAGCAAGAACAAAATGAACCCATGTGGGAAAATGAAGGTCTCAATGATACTGAAGCTCGTAGCTCAGATTGGGAAGTTGAGGGTGGAGATTCGACAATTGAGGCTAGTGAAAGTAGTGAAGATGGGGTTTTTGTGGAGAGAGATATAGAAGATGAAGAGGGTTATGTAGAACCACCAGAGGAAGCCAAGATTTTTGTTGGGAATTTACCTTATGATGTTGATAGTCATAAATTGGCTACGACTTTTGAGAAGGCTGGAGTAGTGGAGATTGCTGAGGTGAATTTAATTGCGTTTTATGCTTGAATTTTGCCTTTCTGGGTTTCAGTGGTTGTACGAATTCAATATGTTTTTGACATGATTTTTGGTTATTTGTTTGATATGGCTGTAGGTTATCTACAATAGGGAGACCGATCAAAGTCGTGGTTTTGGCTTTGTGACAATGAGTACTGTTGAAGAAGCTGATAAGGCTGTGGAGATGTTTAATCGTGTTGTGAGTTACAACTTAATTCTAAGTGTTCTTACTTCTTTGCAATTAGTTATGTAAATGCCTTGTTTTGTCTACATGTAAGAGAATTTATTCCGAGTAAATATTACTCAAAGATAAATATGGACTCTTTCGGATGGACAGCCTGGAAAAACATATAGTGGTAGTCAAATTGTTGATTTTGATTGGCATGGAGAGTTATTGAACAAGTTGAGGTTCAATACTTCAATATGAGGGTGCTTTTGAGTGAGGTGTCTAAGATGAAGTAGATGGCCCTAATAAGGCATATACAGAATGTCAAAACTAGTATACTCTAGCCCTTCAGGTCATTCGTTACTCTAAAGAGATTGATATTACATTTTTTTTTTTTGGGGGAATGGAAATTATTAGTTTCTTAAGCATGATATTTGAGAAAGAATAATTGATGTTTGAAAGAAATGAACCGCGTTTTTCCACATAAAACCACTGGCAAGTGGCAACCACCGTAAGGGAGTCTAGATGTATTGCAAGATTATGGAAATCTCTATTAAAACATAAAGGGTATTGATTGAACTTAGCGCGTGTTTTAGATTAAGCATGATAATTTTCCAGTTAAAACTAATACTCAAGCTGAATTGTAGATTATATGGGGCAGGGGCTCCTTAGTGACAGCCTTGAGGTTTGCATGTACTGACTCCATCATGAATAATCCATCTAATTTCAATTACTTGGGTGAAAGTGTTTTCTTTCAGTCTCTTGGACAAAGATTGCTTCAAAAGCTGAGAATGAGTTAGAAAGTCAAAAGATAGTTGTACAGTACAGTATTGGATAGGTCATACTAATTCTAACAAATGACTACAGAAACGTATATGCATTTATTCTACAATAGTTTTCAACACTTCTCATTCGTATCTTCAGTGGAAAATTCTAAAGAGATTATATATCATGAGCCATGCAGAGTTTAACAAGCTTGTAAGCAAAGTGATGTCGACTGTTTAAATGAATTATGATACCCCTTCTCACTTGCAGAAACATTTTAAGCGTATGTTTCACTATAAATACATTTGCTTTGCACTAAGCAATAAATTCTTAGTTTTCTTTTCCCGTAAACCTAATGATTAGGAATTAGATGGAAGGCTATTGACGGTGAACAAGGCTTCTGCCAGAGGAACACACCAAGAACGCCCTCCTCGTGTGTTTGAACCTGCTTTCAGAATCTATGTTGGGAACCTACCATGGGATGTTGACAATGTTGGCTTGGAGCAGATTTTTAGCAAACATGGTAAGGTATTACAGGCTCGCATGGTTTCTGACAGAGAGACTGGCCGTTCCCGTGGTTTTGGTTTTGTGACAATGTCCAGTGAAGCTGAAATGAACAATGCCATTGCTGCTCTGGATGGACAGGTAATATATATATTTCCTTCTGTTGTAGACCTATTGGATAGGTCAAATGAGGATTTTACAACTTCTTTGTTTTGTTTATATATCTGTAATGATCTAATTAAATTCTTTCGATGCCACAGAGTGTGGGTGGTAGGGCAATCAGAGTAAATGTTGCGGAGGAAAGATCAAGACGAAGCTCATTCTGACTCAAACGAAATTTGAAACAGCTTTTTTAGATTTGTTTTTCTTATTCCAAGGTCAGGTTTATGCCTTTTTTGAGGAACATATCCGTGAGATTTAATATTTATTTACTTTTGCTGTTTGAGTTGGGCTTCTAGCGACTATTTTCTCTCGGTGAACTGGTGGAATGAGCCATGACTCACAATCACAGCCAATGGCATACAAGAAGGATTAAAATATCTGTAGTACAGATCTACTCCCAAATTCCTTATCAATTATACTAATTTACTACCAAACTACTCCCAAATTCCTTATCAATTATACTAATTTACCACCAAAAATCCTTGCTACTGTTGTAAAAAAGAGATATCCCATTCTTGCGGTACATGTATGAATCGAATACATGTATGAATCGAATTGGGGTTTGCGGTGGTGGAGGACTTGGATCGGAAAAAAGAGAGATTCTAGTTGTAAGATACTTAATGAAACCGATGCTAGAATTGAGATTACCACAAAAAATGTGGTAGATTTGTACCACTTAAAAAGAATTTGATAATATATTTGTCACCACTGAAAGTTGAGAGATTTATATAAATGTTCTAAGTTTGATAATATATTTATTAGTTTATTCTATTTATATTGTTATTACAATTATGGACAAATTTTTTTCACATCCTTGTAAACATGAAAAATATAGCGGAGATATAAAGAATATTATGAATGTATTTAATCCATGCATACAAGTTACACTTAGGAAGAAAGCAGCGGCATTTCCAGCAATGAGTCAAGAGAACGCAATAACTCAGGTCTTTCCTGTATCATTTGTGATAACTGTTGGCAATTTTTGAATTTACATGCAAATTGCTAGTCATTTTCCTCGTTCATAACAAATATTGTTTAAAGAATTTGGGTGGTTATATGTGTTTTGTTGGAGAACATCTCACTTTATTTATCTAGGTTTAGGATCTAGATTTGCTCCTTGAAGTTAGCAATGAGTATTGGTACAGACAAAAACATTTTTTTAAAAAATTATCTACAAACATTTACCAAAAATTGATACAATTTGAGATCAATTTTTACCCATGAGTCACGGTTTGAAACGATTATTAAAAAATACTCAAAAAAACCATTTTTCTAAACATATTAATATAACAAATATATAACTTAATTTAATAAATATATAAATTAATTAATTAAATAAATATAATTAATTTTAATTACGTAATAATATCCAAAACTATATCCGTTTTCAAAATTTATATAATCAAACACTCCATTTTTTTACCCATTTGAAGTGTACAGTTAAATAAGATTTTAAAATTAGAGTACTACAATTACATGTACGGAAAGTAAAACAATGACAGACGCTGAATATACATTATTGCACTTGAATAACAAAAGACAATTATATATACAAAACTTGAAACAGTAGCCAACCCAACAATTTGCTTAAAAGAGAAAGAAAAACGAAAAGAAAAAAGAAAGAAAGAAAGGGAAAAGCGTCCATATGAAATCATAGCTAACTTCCCAGCCTCAATAGCCTCGCAGTTGAACATCTTGACTAGTGAGAGGGACGTACCGGACTGAGGTTTCGGTCCTTATAGTGGTAGAGCCATCCAAATTTTTGTCCACCACTTGTAAATTCTGATATAAGCTACCCACTGGAATCACCATTCTGCCTCCAGGCTTCAGCTGGTCAATAAGTGGTTGCGGGATTTCAGGAGCGGCTGCACCAACATGAATAGCATCATATGGTGCAAATTCTGGCCAACCTTGCCTTCCATCTACAACAGATCAGAACCCAAATTATGAAAGGAAAAAACCATCTGGACTATTAAATGGACATATAAATGCCATCTAAGATCCTTTAATAGACAGACTTTATCTAGAAGTTATGGTTCAACATGCATGGAAAACAGAGCAGTGGATAGTAACAGCATTGTAGCCTCATCATGTGAATGGCGTGTTCCAATTGGAGAGTTGTGATCCTATAAGTGCGTGATTAGTGTAGTTATTTCCAAAAGATTGTAGCATTGTTGTGTAAAGATGTGCCTAGTTTCAAACTCTAAGAACAAGAAATTGCATCTAAACGCCTTTTGGAATATTAGCACAAAAAAAAGGCCTTTTGGAAGGCTCACACTGAATTTTCTAGCTGAAATATATAAAAACACGTATAAGGAAAAAAAAAGGCATTGAATTCATATCTTTAAAAGATATAAATTACATTCTTATAGCTGTAAAGAGTAGGGGGGAAGAATATCAAGCAAAAAAGTTTGTTTTTTTTATGAAAATAATATTTATAAATCTAATTTATCATTGAAATATGACCAATTAACAATAATCAGTGAAACAATTTTTACCAAATTTTAAGTTAAACCAAACCAAGAAAGATTGTTCGATCTTGGTGTTGCCGAGATACTTACCACCACCATGCACAGAAAGAGAACCTTCTTTTAAATGTGGTGCTGCTGCACTCTTTTGGATGTTCTGGATGGAAAAAGAAACCAGCTCGGGAATGTGTTCAACACCAACTGCACGGCCTTGTGGTCCAACCATCATCGCAAAGCAAGCAGTCAAGTATCCTGTACCTATAAAGAGATTAACCAGCGATGAATTCAGAATGCCCTTTTTCTGTGATAAAATGGAACATATAGCCAAGAAAATTGAACATGTAACAATAGAAGGGTTGAACTTTTGACTGCACAAAGGCACTTGTTTACAAGTCTTTTACTCCAGATACTAAATTATTCTATAAATTAGGATAGATATAGATAAGAAATAGAAATTCATCAAATCATAGCCACAAAGGAACATAGAAATTCATTGGACATAGCTTAAGGTTTTATGAGATCCTCGTGTAGTTTTTAACAGTATGTTCTTCCTTTCTGTCTAGAGTGACATGTTTATGTGGGAAGCAGTTGAATAAAAGAGAACCCAACATGAAAAACTATGTTTTATTATCAAGCCATAAAACACCTATATCTGCAGACCAGGTCAACTAATGATGAACGCTATATATTCCACTGTCCTTAAAACTCAAATTATACCATGGTTGCAGGCATTACACATTGTACATCACAAGAGTAAAATTAACAAACAAAAAAATGATGCAGAAGGTAGCACTGTTGACAATAAAGAAAAATATTTTCACGTGTAAAGTGAAACACACGTCACAGATTTGGCATACAACTCAAGTACTCAGCAAATGAAACTCCCAACATTTTTTTGATGCAAAATTATGCAACCAACCAACTAATCAGCATATCTAATCATGTTATATACGATTGCTTTAAGTTGATATCAAACATTAAATTCTAATCATGATTATAAGAACAGAATTTGAATGGATGGGAGCCTTGCTATCAACCAACACAAAAAATACTTCAAAATGGATTGTTCTGTTCAACAATGAGATATAGTTCCAGAGAAAAGCATTAATTATGTGTATCGTTTATAGTGTTCAACATACAATGTTAGCATGATCACGTATGTAGAAGACAAAGTGACATGACATTAACATTTTAAGGTATAGAAATGCAATAGACACGGAATTTGATATACCTGACCCAACATCTAAAGCACGCATGCCCGGCTGCAAGTTCTCCTCCAATAATTGAAGGCATGTTGCATGCATATGAGGAGCAGAAATAGTAGCATTAAATCCTATAGGTTGGGGACTGTCAAGATAAGCTTCGGTTCCATCAGGTACAAACAAAGCCCTGTCAATGCTGTCCATTACTTCAGCTACCCTTTTAGAGGTTATCACCCCATAGCGCTGTAAATGCTCCACCAATGCTTTGTTCTTATTCAGGCTACTTCCAGAAAACCATCGCTGCCACAAAACCCCCAAAAAAATAATAAAAATAAAAATAAAATAAAATTGGGACAGAAAGATAAAGTTTCGTTGGAATAAAATTATAAAAAGAACTTTTGAAAATGAAAATTTTAAAAAGGACATCACAAAGCAAGCAAGCAAGCATAAATAAAAACGAAAACTATTTTCGAAATAATACAAGTTTAATTGTACAAAAAACCACAAAACAATAAACGTCACAACATAGCAAAAACAAATACGCCATGACAAAAACTCTTATACCCCTGTGAAGGGTTGTGAATAAATGCAATTAAAATTGCATCAACCCGCATGGAAGCTTGAGTTCAAGTTCTAATACCTCATCAAGTTGCATAACCTGCAAACTAAATGCAACTAAGAGTTGTGTTGGACCTTCCAAAGCCATTGGACATTTATATAATTCCTTGGCTTCATTAAAGTCGGTACAGTTACCCACAACAACAATGCATGACATAATATATACTGTACATTACAGAAAGATCCCTGAAAATACACACACGCATCAAAAGGTCCATATCAAAGAAAACTTAATTAAATGTCATGCGTAATACTTATTACACTAGTGTATCTGTACATGATACTACAACCTATACTCCATTGACAACTATAAGGCTATATGATCAAAAAAGACCTTTTTAAAAATATATAATTCAATTTGTGGGACACCAATTGTAGGTATCACATTTCGGACCAAAGAGATTAAATAGTGTAAAAAAAATAAAAATAAAAAATTAAGTATTCAAACAATCCTTTATCGTTAAATTTGTTTCCAATAAACGAGAAAATTTCAAAATTAAAAACAAAAGTTTCAACTAAAGCAGTTAGGTCCAACAGTTCAGATTCTAATCATCAAAATAAGGAGGCCCAAATACCAAAAAATTTAAACTTGATTCACCATGAAAATTATTACCAAAAAATCAGATAACTTCAATAGTTGATGAAATATTGAACCTAGCTTTCACTGATTGCTAGCTTGACGAAACCTAATACAATAGTAGCGTATCCAAACTGTATTTATTTCCATATAAAATGAAGAAATAAATATTTGAAGAAACAATCAAACTGAAGAAGAAATAAAATGATTTCTCCGATATATTTTCTTAATTTGTATAGAACATGTAATTTGTTTATATAAACAAATATTAATTACTATTTCAACAACCACAATGATTGGATCACATGGTTTACAACTACTTCCTTATCAAGAAAACATCTTTGGTAGATGCCGTGTATGTTGGTAGGGGTGTATGTCTGCCGTATATGTCGGTAGGCATCGGTGCAGTATTTGTTGAATAAGTTGGTACATTGTTTGTTGAATTCAACACTCTCCCTCAAGTTTATGCATAAATGTCTTTCATGCCCAACTTGACTGAAACTTCTGTGAATACTTGATATGAGACTACTTTAGTGAGAATGTCAACCAATTGATTTTCTGCCTTAATTTTTGGTAATTCTAATGAAATTTTTTCTAACTTTTCCTTAATAAACAATCTGTCAATTTCAACATGTTTTGTACGATCGTGTTGAACTGGATTATGAACAATATCACATGCTGCTTTATTGTCACAAAATAACTAAATGGATTCTTTAGCAGGATATCCCAAATCTTTCAAGAGATATTGTAACTACAAGGCCTCACAAAGTCCAAGTGCCATGTCTTTGTATTCAACCTCTACGCTTGAACGGGCAACAACATGTTGTTTCTTACTTTTCCATATTACAAGTTTTCCCCCTACAAAAGTGAAGTAGCCTGATGTAAATCGTTTATTTATTGATCCAACCCAATCAGCATCAGTATATACTTCTATTCTTTGGAACTCTGAGTTGTTAGTGAACAATACTCCTTTTCCAGGAACAGACTTTAAATGCCTCAAAATACGAATAACTGCATTCATATGTTGTTCTTCAAGATTATGTATAAATTGGCTGACAATACTTAAAACATAGGCATGATCTGGTCTTGTGTGTGCCAAATACATCAACCTTCCAACAAACCTTTGGTATCTTTCTTTATTTGCTGGAATTTAATCAACCTTGATACATAACTTTAATCCTTTCTCTACTAGTGTATTCGCTAGTTGTCATGCCGATATACCAGTATCTTTTAATAAATCTAAGGCATACTTTCTTTGAGATAAGAAGATTCCTTCTTTCGATCGAAAAACCTCAATCCCAAGAAAATATTTTAAGGAACCAAGGTCTTTCATTTCAAATTCTTTGGACAAATAACTTTGTAGAGCTTTCTTTTCTTCAAGATCATTTCCTGTTACTATCATATCATCAACGTATACAACAAGTGCAGTGATCTTACCATACATTTTTTTCAGAAATAAAGTATGGTCTAAATTGCTTTGCTTGTAGCAAAATGCCTTCATAGACTTTGTTAACCTACCAAACCATGCTCTTGGGGATTGTTTTAATCCATATAGTGATTTTTTTAATTTACACACTTTTTCATCATGGATTTTGGATTTCTTGATTACTGGTAATAAATCCATGTAGACTTCTTCAATTAAATCTCAATGTAGAAAGGCATTTTTTACATCAAACTAATATAATGACCAATCTAAATTTACAGCTAGAGATACCAAACCTTGAACAGTGTTAATTTTGGCTACAGGCGCAAATGTTTCTGTATAGTCGATCCCATATGTTTGAGTGTATCCTTTTACCACCAATCTTGCTTTATAGCGTTCAATCATACCATTTGCTTGATACTTTAATGAAAAAATCCATCGACATCCAACAATTTTGTTTGTTGGTGGACAATCGACAAGTTCCAAGTTTTATTTATTTCTAAGGATCTTAGTTCCTCATTCATAGCATCTTTCCATTTTTGGTCAACTAAAGCTTCCTGCACACTGTTAGAAATAGATACAGTAGATAATTGATTCACAAATGACATGTTTGATTTTGACAAACGATGTTTAGACATATAGTTACTCATGAGATATTTGACTTTACTAGAAATCTCAAGTTCATACCTGGCTTTAGGAATATCTCTGTTAGGACGTAGTGGAAGTATTTTTCTGGCTGGTTCAATAGTTGGAACATTCTCTACAAACGATTGGTTAGGTATATCAACAACTTGTGGAGTAGATAACTCGTACTCACTTAGTGGTAGTAATGCACTTGCTTGATGATCTTGAAATTGACGAGGACTTGATTCCATTTTCCTGGAGTCTTTTCCATATTGGGAGTTATTACCATCTGAATTCAGGTTATTTGTATTTTTCTCACATATATTTTGTCTTTCTTCGTAAGGAAACAATTTATATGTGAGGGTCTGGATTTCAACATAATTGTACTCCCCCTAAAATTCAGGCGTAGAAGAGAAATACATTGTATCTTCATGAAATATAACATCCATGGTGGTAATCATTTGTTTTGTAGGAGGATGATAACAACGATACCCTTTTTGTTGTGTAGCATATCCCATAAAAACACAACGTATTACTCGTGGATCCAACTTGCTACGTTGTTGTTTATGTAGGTGTACAAATGTCACACACCCAAAGACATGAGGAGGTAAATTGGGAACACTTGGTGCAACAATTGCTTCAGTGATGGCTTGTAGTGGTGTTTGGAAGTTAATGGAACTAGAAGGTATCCGATTGATCAACTATGCAGCAGAGGTAAGTGCTTCCCCAATAAGATAATGACATATGAGCTTCGATCAATGAGGCACAGACAACTTCCAACAAGTGTCGATTTTTTCTTTCTACAACTCCATTTTGCTGAAGTATATCAACACAAGTAGTTTGATGAACAATCCCTTCTGATTTAAGATATTCTTGAAGCTCAGAACTCTTATATTCTCCTTCATTGTCACTACATAGAACTTGAATCTGTGTATTATACTGAGTACGAACCATTTTATGAAATTTTCTAAATAATAAGTTTACCTCACTTTTAGATTTTATTAAACAGACCCAAGTCATTCTACTAATATCATCAATAAATGTAACAAACTAACGTGATCCTCAAAGTAGACTTTGGAAAGACCCCATACATCAGAATGTATAACCATAAATGAAAATGGGCTTTTATTTAAGGTTACAGGAAAAAAGGAACGATGACTTCTTGCTAGTTCACAGACATCACACTTTAAAGTAGAAATATCTAAATTCAAAAATAAACTTGGAAATAATTTTTTTAAATATCCGAAAGAAACATGACCCAATCTCCTATACCATAGCCATTTATTTCATTCATCCTTTTTAGATCCAGTTGCTACCAGTGCATGATTTGTTGAATCCAAGTCCAAGAAATACAAGTATCCTTGCCTAGCACCACGACCAATCGTTTGCTTTATTTGGATGTCCTTGAACACACAAAAGTCAGGTCAAGAAATAACAAAACAAGATAAAGCAGTGGTTATTTGAGAAATAGATATAAGGTTATACTCTAAAGAGGGAACAACTAGTTCTGAATCTAAATTCAAAGTACTAGTGAAAGACAAAGATCTTTCCCCAATAACTTAGATTGTGTTACCATTGGCACTGCAAATAGTTTTGTGTGAAGATGGTTTTGAGATTTGTCTAGAATCGAATGTCATATGATCAGTTGCATCTGAATCAATTATTCATGTATTATTAAAAACAGGAGAAAAAATTTTAAGCATCTTACCAACATTTGCTGAGGAGCTTGCAACATGATCCTTTGTTGTTTCAGCAATGGTGACAGTAGACAGATGTCTTAGATTTTTCTTCCGAGAGTCATGGTTATGATCCCACCAATCAGGATATCCCACAAGCTCAAAACATCGTTCTTTTATATGACCCTTTGATGACAATGTATACATTTAAATGATGAATATCAACCACCCTTTATTCTTACTGATTTGAAAAAGAACGATTTTGGATCATGGCGGAAGCATCAGAGTCTCTAGATTTTTCTTTCAATGAGATTCGACGTACTATCTCTCGTCAAATCAAGGAATAATAATTTTCTAAATCTGAGATGGTTTCTTTTCGCAAAATTTCTCCACTAACCTGCTCAAATTCATCATCTAATCCAGCAAGAAAAGTATATACCCTTAGTCTTTCAACGGACTCCTGATACGATATTAGATCATGAGGGTCTTTCATGACCACCTTATCACGATGGTCTAGCTCTTAAAACATTTCAATCAACAATCCATAATACTTTAAAAGTGATTTTCCATTTTGTCTGAAAGTAAAGGTTTTTTTGGTTTAAGACAAATACCTGTAATTCGTCACTTCCATCATAGAATGCTTTTGTCAAAGCACCCCAAATTTCAAGAGCAGTAGGTATGCGTAAATGCTTCATGATTTCTGGACTCATTGACATAAGTAGCAATCTCTTCACTTTTTGATTTTCTGCATACCACTTGTTATAATTTTTTGATGTTTTTCTAATTGCAAATTTTTGTCATGAATATAAGAGAGTTTTTCTCTCTCTACAATATGCATTTCTATTATTTGAGACCAAACATCATAATTAGTCTCAGTAAGAATAATTTCAACATTAAAAACACCTTCAGAATGGACAGATTGTACAATAATTAGAGTTGATTTCTCCACAGGTAATGAAATTGCGCCCTCTGTCATGATGTTATGGTAAACAAACTAGAAAATGGTGTAATAATTTCAAAACTGAAAAGAAAAATGCAAGAACCAGTATAAAGAATATTGAACCGATGTTTTTTTTAAGAAGAAATAGACCAAACCGGATAAAAAATTGGTTTAAAAACCTTGAAAACTGGACCAAATCGGTTTTAAAAATATAGAACCAGACAGAAAACCAGGTTCAAACCTTTAAAATAGACTGAACCGGTCAAATCTGGAAGAACTGCAAAAAACTGGGTTCAGACCGAACCACCGAACGAACCGAACCAAACCTGAGGTGCGGACCGGCTACGTCAACGAGCCGAACCGAGCCAACACGTACGACCACGTCAGCGTCTTCAACCTCCAGATGGCGTGTGGATGCGAGTGAAGGTGCGTGAAATTTTTTTCTTTCCTTCTGGCGGCGCGTGCTGACTGTTTCTACTACCCTATTTTTACCAAAATGCTCAGATTTGTGTTTAAAGTAATATGGTAAAATTAGGTGGGACAAATACTACTTCAAAAATGGTGTTTTAATTAATATTTATATGAGTGTTTAAATGAGATTTTTTTATGAGAAAAAATATTTTTCAGAGAAAGAAAACTCAGTTTAAGAGAACAAAGGCTTCCAATTTGTATAGAGCATGGACTTGGTTCTGATACCATGAAGAAATAAATATTTGAAGAAACAATCAAACTGAAGAAGAAATAAAATGATTTCTCCGATATATTTTCTTAATTTGTATAGGACATGTACATTGTTTATATAGACAAATATTAATTACTATTTCAACAACCACAATGATTGAATCACACGGCGCCTACCAAAGATGTTTTCTTGATAAGGAAGGAGCTGTATACCATATGGTTCAATCATTGTGGTTGTTGAAATAGTAATTAATATTTGTCTATATAAACAATATACATGTCCTATACAAATTAAGAAAATATATCGAACAAACCGTTTTATTTCTTCTTCAGTTTGATTGTTTCTTCAAATATTTATTTTTTCATGGTATCAGAACGAAGTCGTTGCTCTATACAAATTTGAAACTCTTGTTCTCTTAAACTAAGTTTTCTTTCTCCGAAAAATATTTTTTCTCAGGAAAAAAAATCTCATTCAAACACCCATACAAATATTAATTTAAAACACCATTTTTGAAGCAGTATTTGTCTCACCTGATTTTACCAGATTACTCTAAACACAATTATGAGCATTTTGGTAAAAATATGGTAGCAGAAACAGTCAGCACGCGTCGTCATGTGACGTCACGTGCCATCTGGAGGTTGAAGACGCTGACGTGGCTGGCTCGCTGACGTAGACGATCTGCACCTCAAGTTTGGTTCGGTACGACCGACGGTTCGATCTGAACCCGGTTTCTGTCTGGTTCTGTCTTTTTAAAACTAGTTTGGTCCAGTTTTCAAGGTTTTTAAACCAATTTTTTACCCGATTTTGTGTTTTTTATCCGGTTTGGTCCATTTCTTCTTTTCTTTATACCAGTTCTTGCATTTTTTCTTTCCAATTCTGAAATTATTACACCATTTTTAGTTTGTTTACCATAACATCATGACAGAGGGAACAATTTACCTGTGGAGAAATCAACTCCAGTTATTGTACAATCTGTCCATTCTGAAGGTGTTTTAATGTTGGAATTATTCTTACTAAGACTAATTATGATGTTTGGTCTCAAATAATAGAAATGCATATTGCAGAGAGAGAAAAACTCTCTTATATTCATGACAAAAATTTGCAACCAGAAAAAATATCAAAAAATTATAACAAGTGGTATGCAGAAAATCAAAAAGTGAAGAGATGGCTACTTATGTCAATGAGTCCAGAAATCATGAAGCGTTATTTACGCATACCTATTGCTCTTGAAATTTGGGATGCTTTGACAAAAGCATTCTATGATAGAAGTGACGAATTACAGGTATTTCTCTTAAACCAAAAAGTCTTTACTTTCAGACAAAATGGAAAATCACTTTCGGAATATTATGGAGAGTTGATTGAAATTTTTCAAGAGCTAGACCATCGTGATAAGGCAGTCATGAAAGACCCTCATGATCTAATATCGCATCAAGAGTCTGTTGAAAGACTAAGGGTACATACTTTTCTTGCTGAATTAGATGATGAATTTGAGTAAGTTCGTGAATAAATTTTGCGAAAAAAAACCATTTTAGATTTAGAAGGTTGTTATTCCTTGATTCAACGAGAGGTAGTACGTCGAATTTCATTGAAAGAAAAATCTGGACTCTGACGCTTGCACCATGATATCTCAAAATCGTTCTTTTTCAAATCAGCAAGAACGAAGGGTGGTTGATAAATCATCATTTAAATGTACCCATTGTCATCAAAAGGGTCATACAAAAGAACGATGTTTTAAGCTTGTGGGATATCCTGACTGGTGGGATCACAACCGTGACTCTCGGAAGAAAAATCCAAAACAGATGTCTACTACCACCATTGCTGAAACAACAAAGGATCATGTTGCAAGCTCCTCAGCAAATGTTGGTAAGATACTTAAAGCTTTTTCTCCTGTTTTTAATAATACATGGATAATTGATTCAAGTGCAACTATATGACATTCGATTTTAGACAAATCTCAAAACCATCTTCATACAAAACTGTTTGCAGTGTCAATGGTAACACAATCTAAGTTACTGGGGAAAGATCTTTGTCTCTCACTAATACTTTAAATTTAAATTCAGTGCTAGTTGTTCCCTCTTTAGAGTATAACCTTATATCTATTTTTCAAATAACTACTGTTTTATCTTGTTTTGTTATTTTTTGGCCTGACTTTTGTGTATTCAAGGACATCCAAACAAATCAAACAATTAGTCGTGGTGTTAGGCAAGGAAACCTTTATTATTTGGACTTGAATTCAACATAAAAAGTCATTTCTTAATCAATAGTTTTGATCTAAAGCGCAGTCCGACATAAGAACACATCAGCATATAAAGATTGTCCACTAATAAGAAGCGCGTATAAATTTGATCATAATTTAACAGCTTATCTCTGGTTTAACCAAAAAAAAAATCTTTCAGTTTAGTTGGGCAACAAACTAGGTCAATTGTAAAATAAGGAAGAACGTGTAAAGAAAATTTACCTCCATTTTGAAGAAAAGAGAATTTCCCGTGAGGAAAATAGGATTAGAGAACTGAGAGCAGAGGGAGAGAATGATGGTAGGGCGGTCTAAAACGAAGCGTTTAGGAAAGCGACGATGATAATGATGAAGATGATGTTGGCGAAGGAAGAGAGCGGTTAAGGTTAAGAAGCGGTTCAGAGAATGCGCACGATAGCGGCAACCATACGCTAATGTCTTTGTTGTAGTTGTTCTCGTTGCTGGGGTCAGAAGAACTAGATTCATCTGCTCGTTTTCTCTAGTCGATTCTCTTCGCTTTTGGGCTTTTTATTTTATTTTTTATTTTTAATTCTTATATGCTTATCTCTGTACCGTTACGCATTTAGCCATTTACGTACGCTTGTCAAATGTCAACTGTCTGTCTTTGGCGTGGTGGTTTTACGGATATGGCCCGAATATTCTCGACTCATTGTTGGGCCTCTGTCCTTATTGGTTTTTAAGTAAAACAGTGGGAAGATAATTTAAACTATTTATATTCAAATTAAGAATAGAATAAATAAAAAATTAATAATTACAATATATATTTTAAATAAAAAACATTTACTTATTAATAATATATATTTATTAATTATAGATAAAGATTAAATTTAAAAATTATTTTAATATTTTTAATATATATGTTGATATTTTAAAAAAAATATATTTTAATTATTAAATATATATATATATATATGTATTCACTATTTAATTCTACGTTTTGACATATAACACTCCTCCATTTTCATATAACATAAATATTTCATAAAAATATATATTTATAAGTATTAATTATATAATTAATTTCAAAAATGAAAACAATAACACATATATAAAATAATTAATATCATATAAATACATAAGTAATATTTTCATATAAAATATTATAAATGAAAAGTTTATAAAATTACATTAAGAGACAAATATTTTGTTTTGTCAAACTTTATTTTCTTTTAGAGAAAAAGAACAGATTTTATTTAATTAAAGATCTTTAGCCAACATTGGACAAAGCCAAAATGACTTAGTTTTAATACATGTTACATAATTTGAAACATTTGGAGCGTATTTAGCAGCTATGAAAGCATAATTTGCTTTTCATACGCAGTAACTACACACAAAATAAATTTAATTTAATAAAAAAATCTAAAAGTTAAATATAATTTTGCTAATATATTTAAATAATTGAAAATAAAAATCAAATAAATAAAAACATAAAAATTTACAATAAATTAATAATGGAGCACTTACTTTCATAACCGGATTGATTAAATGTTTAAAAATTGTTTAATACTTGAGAAAATGAGAGAAAATATGAACCTAATTAAACACCCAAATTGCGTAACAAATGGTTAGAAATGGAGGTTAGGGTAGCTGATAGATGCCAAAGAGGTGTGGGTAGGTCCGACGAGCATTGGGTTTCAACGGCGGCTTGGATGATATTAGGATTAAGAAAAGGAAGGAGAGTGAAAAATAAGGTTAATCACTAGCTAGGAATTTGGTTTTAGAAAACTTTTAGCGTCTGTTTTCAAGTGAAACTGACACAAATATTCGCGTCGATTTTAGGAGCATTCATTATCAAAATTAAAACAACTAGATGCTTTAGCCTTCAAGATAGCATGGACGACATTATAATTGAGATTCCGATCATCGAGAGTATTATTAAGACTTGAACTCTTTGAAAATCATAATTGTTTCATTATGTAAAGCCATGGTTTCATTAGTCAAAGTGAGAGAAAGATCAATAATTCTTTTATATAACTCAAAATATTCCTATAACAGCTTGAATAATCTTTATGAGAGTTGAAGGAAGAAAAGAAGCTAGAATTGTCAAATACAGGAGAGAAAGATAAGCTATATGCATTCAAAACATCAATAGTGCTTTTATCGTTAGAAATCTCAACAACAACAGAAGGTTCCTAAACAATAGCTGCAGTAGTGGAAGAAGAAGCATAAATATCCTTGAGTTTTAACAACTTATCAAAACAAGTATTTCAAATAGACCAAGGTTGACCAACTTCATGAAAATTCTTTAATTTTTATCTCAGAGTTGTATTGTTGAAGGGGAAGAGTCTCAACCATTTCATGCTTTTCTAGAAGTTGCATTCAAGAAATTTTACTTTTGTAGTATCAACATTAGCATGTGCTTGAAGCTTATTCAGTTCGGTATCATAATCATCCAACAAAGACTCAAAAAGAGCTTTTTCATCTTTCAAGAGGAACACATCTTTCATAAGTTTGGAGATAACATTAGAATTGCAAGATGAGAACTCTGGAGTGTATTGACCTTTAAGGGCTTTGGATTCTCTATCCTGAAGTGTCTTTTCAAGCTCACTTACTTGAGTGAGACAATTATCAATATCAAGAAGGAGAATTTAAAGTGAATCAATGTGGTTATCCAAATTCATCTTCAAGTTGTTCACTTCTTTGTCACCATCCATTGAGAAATTAACCAAATATGTCCAATTGCTCCTAATCCTTTTCTGTTAGGTTTCTATGAATCTTGGACATTACTTTCTTTAACTTGAGATTTTCATACACAAGTTGGTCATAAGATTCTTGAAGAGAAAACTTATCATTATTACCTACATCTATCCAATATGAGAAGTTAGAAGAGATAGTCTCTGTGTGGGAAGCCATTAGGTAGAGCAGTACAGAGTAACAAACACTGTCTTTTTTGGAATAGACACACCCTTCCAAAAAGAGCACCCATCATATATCTTTTCCAAGACGTCCCAAGCTTCCTTGAAAGTAGTAAACTTAGAGATCAAATATGAGTCTTCTATAGTAACAAAGTTAATAAGAAAATGTAACCAACAAAGCTATTCTTTGTTCCAGCAGCAACGAACTTGGGTTCAACAACACCAGTCTTTATAATGTGCATAGGGCACGTCCAACCATTCTCAATTTAGGACCAAATATCATTATTTTTAGATTTCAAGTTGGAACACATTTGAGATCTCCACTAAAAATAACACAAGCCACTAAAATGAGGAGGTCCACCAACCAAGACTCTAAAATCATTCATCATAAGAGATTAAAAGAATTAAACATAGAATAAAGGTAAAGGATCAACATCAGAACAGTTAAGCCCAATAAATATGTACCCACTCTAATACCAATTGAAATAGTCCAAGGTCCGGTATGCAACTAGGATAAAGAAAAACTGACTCCTAAAAGACTCACCCCTGTAAGTAGCAAAAAATAGAAAATAACAATAGTAACAATAATCTCAGATAGGCAGTTTATTTACTCATATTGAAAATATATTCATAGGCTACACAAATAGAAAGCAAATCATATTAAAGAGAAATAAGCAATTTTCCAATAGCATACTATCATAAATATGTAGTTTTTCAATCGGAGTGTTAATCCTATATATGGTAACACACAATATCAAGACTCTGATTGTACTCACAACAAAGTAGATCATTCAAACAAAATCATTTAATGAGGTAAATCCATATAGAAATCCTATATATGTGATAACATCCTTGGGTTATTTATAACAATCACTCAGTAAAAAACTAATCTACTAAGTAATAAAACAGGTACAACCCTAATAGAAATCAAACCACTAAAACTTCTATCAGTCGGAACCTCTGTTCAAATTTCCTATTGTTGTCCTCGCTTGCTACCTCTATAATGACTTGTTCTAACACATGAACCCAACTATCTTCTAAAGCTAACACTATTCAATGTAGTGTGATTAATAACCGAAGATTAGTAAAATGTATATTATAAACAATCAAATGTGAGGACCACTCTCAACCATGAACCATCAACTACCAACATGGAACCATATTCAACTAAATATCGCACACAATCAAAATGGGAAACACATTCAACCATACAATACAAACAACTACCGATATAAGAACTCAAAATATACAGAATAATCCACTCTCACCATGTTGTTCTCATAAACTTTGTAAAATAGTCAACCATACTATTTTACACTCATACAGATGTATCACAATTACTTAAACATATTCAAGATAATTAGTGAAGATAGAATTCAAATTGATAGAAAATGTTGGTAGAGTTTTAATATTTTTTCAAAATAATATGCCACAATTAAGAGGGGGAGTTTAGACAACTAATAATGGCTAGCCAACCTTATCAAGGACTTATTAAGGTCCTTGTTGACCACAACGGATGCTCAACATGAATTATGTTTAATGGGTACATAAGTATACGTTTCACAAACAAGTAATATAATGATATGAAAAGATCGTTCATATGGAGATTATTTTATTAGAAACTAATTTTAAAAATAAAAAATAAAGATCAATTTTATGTGTTTTGAGAAAACAAAATTAAAAGATTAAAAAATAAATAGCATTAATTAATTAACTCAAAATTAGCAGCTAAGCATGTGAATCACTAAAATCCCCCCAATATAATTACCAATAAATTACATGATCAATTGGATATAACCTAGTATGTATTCATCTTTTAAGTAAATTACAAATCATATAGTAATTAATCTAATTACACTGTCATGACAATTAGATTGCATATTTCTTATTAAGTTCATCAATTTTAGATCACACACAGAATAATCAAACATCTTTTCCTAGAAATTATGCATATTATTTAATCAAGATGAACAGTTAAATAATTCTCTCAATTCTATTTAATTGCCTATATAAATCATCACATGTAAAAAATTGAGTTTATAAGACCCCTAAATTAATAAATTATCTAGACATGATTGTGGTCATAAATCTCATATTTTTCAATAATAAAGACATTAAAATTAATAAATAAATGAGAAGAAGAATAAATACAATCAATCTCTTAAATTGAAGCACCAATCTCCTCTTGAATCTCCACCAAATTGTATCTCCTTTTGAACCTTTCTCTTTTTGGCAATTGCTATATTTTTTCTTTTGATTTGTTTTAGAGTTGTATTGAGACTGAAATACAAAAAGGATACACGAACTCAACTATCTTCGTGCACTAGGACAAACATATATATACAATTCTAGTGCCATATGTCAGCTTCTTATATTAGGAGTGAATAATACCCACATGGTCTTGCCCACTTGATTGGGGATGGTAGGGTAAAGGTGTGAAGTCTAACCTTAATGGACCTTCAATATATGGTTTGAGCTTAGATCCTATCTCAAAACTCTCCACAACCACTTAAGTATCCATATGGGAGGTGTAGCTTCCAAATAGCACACATAATTGACATTATCAATCATAGGTTTCATACTTTCAAAATTAAAATAGATTGAGTTGTTTTTGGTGCATTTACTTCATTGTTCACAACATCATATGTAAAAGTCTTAAGTATGGGTGAATCAACATATTTTTTTAAGTTATCATCATAATCAGTAACATATATCCTAAAGTACTCACCAACGTTATCAATATCAGAGGGTTCAGATGCTTCAAAAACTTTAAATGTTACTTGTTCACCTTACAATTTTATTGTAAGCTCACCTTTTTGTACATCAATGAGTACTCTTTTAGTTCCTAAGAATGGATAACCAAGTACGATAGAATTGTTATGGTCATCTTCCATGTCTAAAATAATGAAATATACCAAAAATAAGAATTTTTCTACTTTTACTAGCACATCTTCTACCATATCCTGGGATTATTTAATTGATCTATCTATCATTTATAGTGTTACTGGAGTGGGTTTGACATTACAAACCCTCAATCTCTTGAAGACTGATAATGGAATAAGGTTAATGCTTAAACCTAAGTCACACAGTGTTTTCTTAAAGTTCATGTTCCCAATTGTGCAAGGAATGTCAAAACTACCTGGATCTTTTAATTTTTAGGATAGTTTTATAGCAAGGATGGCACTACAATCTTTATTCAAGGTTATTGTTTCATTATCTCCAAGCGTCCTTTTCTTAGATAGGATGTCCTTTAGAAATTTGGCATAAAAAGACATATGTTCAAGTGCATCTACAAATGGTATATTTATATACAGTTTCTTGAAAAGGTCCAATTTTTTTGAAAACTATGTATCTAAATTTTGCTTTATAGTCTTTAAGCGAGAATATTGGGTTTGTAGAGGTTGCCCTTTTGGCTTAATTATTTTTATTCTGGTGTTTTGTTTATCCACTTGTTCCTCATCATCCTTTTAACTTTATGTTCCTCCTCATCCTTTTGAGTCTCATGTTCTTCCTCTAATGTTTTACCTCTCCTTAATGCAATGACATTGGATTCCTTCATACCTTATCTTCTTAGATTTATAAGCGTGTTACTTGGAAGGTTACCTTAAGGCCTTTGGCTTATGGCTTGAGCATGTTGACTTATTTGGGTTTCTAAATTTTGAATTGAAGCCTCTTGGTAGGACAATTTTTTATTTACTAACTAGATGAAGTCTTTCAATATCTTTATTAAAGTATTTTTGTTGTCCTCAATAGGTGGCACCTTTTCTTGGACTTGTGATTGTTGTGGTTGTTGAAAACCAAGTGGTGAAAATAATTAACGGTTAAATTGATCACTACTTTGATTTTTGTTATTACTTCAAGAGAAATTTACATGTTATCTCCATCTTGAGTTATATGTGTTTGAGTATGGATTATTGACCACTCATAATTATTTCTAGCCTTTCTGTCCAATGATCACTGATAATTATTTCTAGCCATTTTCTTAAGTAAATCATAAGCTTGATTATAAGGGAAAAATCTGAGCCTGCACACCTCCTTGGTCACACTACTAAATTTGAATGAGTCTCTAACTTTAATAAATAATTTGAGATGTAAATAAGGATCCTCTATTGGTAATCCACTGAATTTTCAACTATTTGTAGCATTTGAAACATTACTGGCTTTAGTTTAAACATATTAGCTTGAATTTTTGGCCTTGTAATATGTGGATTCAACCCTTCTAACATAAGTGATGCATATTCATTCATTATTGTGTCCTTATCATCCATTAAAGGAATCTTGTTGTTCAAATTTAGCTCATAATTTTTTTATTTCTAATAGATTAGTCATTTCTTCCACTTGGGTGAAAACTTTTATTTTCTTATTGATCTCAAAATATGTTCAATTTCGAGATCTAAAGACAAAATTTCTCCTTTACTGAATCTATTCATGTAATATAACTAAATATGTTTCTAATAGTACTAATGGAGATGTCAAAATTAAAAATAAATAAATAAATTAAAATTAAAATTATGAAAAATGAATAAAGAAAAATAACTAAAATAAAATAAAATTAAAATTAATTTATAATGTTTATAATCCCTGACGATGGTGCAAAAAACTTGATCGATACGAAATATATACAATGGGTACACACGTATACGTATCGTAAACAAGTAATATAATAATAAGAAAATATCATTCTCACAAAGATTATGTTATTAGAAACTAATTTTAAAACAAAAAAATAAAGATCAATTTTATGTGTTTTAAGAAAGTAACATTGAAAGAACTAAAAAACCAATAACAGTAATTAATTAACTCAAAATTAGCAGCTAATAAGATATATGGGAAAATATTTAAGAACACTTAATCCCCAAATTTTCTAAGTATGTGAATCACTCAAATCCCTCTAATATAATTAACAATCAATTACATAATCAATTGAATATAACCTAGCATGTATTTTTCTCTCAATTATACTACACATCATATAGTAATTAATCTAATTACACTCTCACGTGAATTATATTACATACTACTCATTGAGTTCATCAATTATAGATTACACATATAAGAATCATACATATGTGTCTAGAAAACTATGCATGTTATTTTATCAAGAAAAATAATTAAATAATTCTCTCAAATTTATCAAATTATCTCTATAAATCAATTATTGGTCAAATAATTAATAATCAAAAATTAGATTAAATAATATAATTAAATTATAATTATAATTAGGGTAAAAATATTATATCATCACATGTAAAAAATTAGGTCCATAAGATTCTTAGATTAATAAATTAGTCAGACATGATTATGTTCATAAATCCTATATTTTTCAATAAGAAAGACATAAAATTAATAAAGAAATAAGAAGAAGAACAAATACAATAAATCTCTTGAATTGTAGCACAAATCTTCTCTTGAATCTCCAATAAAATATATCTCCTTTCAAACTTATCTCTCTTCTTGGTAGCTACTGTATTTTTTCTCTTGATTCTATCTTTATTTTATAGGGTGTTATTTTGTATTTATATTGAAGAAATTAATCAATTTTTAAGTTGTATTGAGACTAAAATACAAAAAGGATATGCAAAAAAGAGAAAAAAAAGAAATGGGCTCGCACTTATAAGTGCTCTTCGTGAGCTTGATAAACATATATATAACTCTAGTGGCATGTGTCAGCTTCGAGTGAATAGTTTTGGCATGGTTTGCTTCAAATGAGTTTGAGTTTTTCTTCTAAGTACATCTATTTATGTTTCTAAGTATATCCACCTATCAAATAAAAATAATAAAAAAATTATAAATATCTTAGAAAAATCTCAAAAAATTTAAAAAATTAATATTTTTTCAATAAATACAAAATAAATAGTTTTTAACTTATTTCACTTATATTGACATAATTAAACACAAATTAAGTATTTTTTTTATATTTTAGCACAAAGCAAGACAAATAAGTTGCTTATAAGTGACCAAATAACTCTACTTTAGTAGAGTTATCAATGACTCCTATGATGGGCCTGACAAGAGCCCTAACGAGATGTACAAAAATCCTAGTTTTTCTTATCAAAAGATTATCGAGTAATGTATGTAAATACCTGAATGGGAATGGACCCAAAAGCCGTCACTCATAACCTTACATGCATACTAAGAAAGTAACGCATGGGTGTGTAAAACATACTTTCAATCATAGTATACTTAACTATGTATGTGAATACATTACTGATCCATAATAACCAACCTTAAACAGAGAAAAATAGAATCACTAAGTAAAATAAAGAAACTCTATGTTTTGTACATAGAAAGTTAACATAGACAAAAAGGACAACAGGACTTACAATTTTCTACAAAATTTGCATGATTTATATATGAAATTGTATGTATTTTCTTCTTTAAATAATTTAGGTATTTCTATTCTTTTTATTTTTCCTACAAATATGACATAGGTCTAATGCAAAAAAAATCAACCAAAAAATGTTGGCAAAAAAGAAAAATAAAAGGATTTAGTAACCTAAAATATTTATGTTGTTATTTATTAGTAAAATAAGTATTTTTTTCTACCTATTTGTATTCAGTTGCACACCCAAGGTTTTATGACGAAATTGAGGTGCTTCATTAATTAAAATATTATTTCATTACATTTGTATTTATTTGAATTTTAGGGATAATATTAATTTGTATGTTCAAACTTTTGAAATAGTTGAAATCATATTGTTACTTTCTCGATTATAATAGCATGACAAAAAATTCACAAACATATTGGTTTGAAATTAATTTTATAAATACAAAAGTTATCATAAAATAATACAAATAATAAAATCTGACTAGTAGTTCCATATTATATTATAGAAAATAACTTACCAATGAAGTCATGGATTGAAGTAGATTGATTAAAATATGAAAATACCATAAAGAACAATCTAGATAAAAAATGGATGCCCATATAAAAACATTAGAAAAGAAAGAAGGGCATAGGGAGAGAAGCAATTACAAAAACAAACAAATTTGATTAATACTTCTATTTGCTTGATTATTTTGTGTTCTTACATGCAATTTATAGCTAGTTTAACATCTTTCCTTAAATTAATTGGTATACTAAGTCCAGTTAATTTGGACCCCAATTCTTCAAATTGACTAGCATCTAAAGATTTAGTCTACAATCTACTTCTGAGATGAAGTATATTCAATCTGTATAAGACCACAAGTGATTCATTCTCTAACAAAATGATTGTCTATCTCTAAATGTTTTGTTCTGCTACGAATCATAGGATTCTTTTTGCAAAAGAACCCGTACTCATGTTATCACAATATAATAAAGGAATACTAAGTAGATGAATCTATAATTCTTCTAACAATTTTTAACTCCATATTACTTCAGACATGGAAACAACTAAAGATCTATATTATGCTTCAATCGAAGATCTTGATTCCACCTTGTGTTTATTAGAACTCTAAGACACCAATGAATTTCCTAAGAAAACATACCAACCCTTTAGTACTCTTACGATCATTTGGACATACAACACAATCAACATCTGCATAAGCTATGATATGCATTAGATTAGTTCCTTGAAGCATTATTCCATGTCTATTTGTGCCTTTGAGATATTTCAACAACTTTTTTATTGAGAGCCAATGAATATAAGAAGGATAATGCAAAAATTGACACAACTTATTCACTGAATAAGCAATATCAGGATGTGTCAAAGTATAGTATTATAATGCACCAATAATGGACCTATATAAGCTAGCATCAGATAAAGGTATCCCATAATATCTAGACAATGTATTGCCTAAAGCCAAAGGTGTTACAATGGGTTTAGAATCACCCATATTTTTTACTGATATAGATGGAAGCCAGCTTCTATCCTGGTCACCTCTAAACCTCTAAAGTATGTAAGATCACCCAAATCTTTTAATGTAAACACTTTATGAAATTTTTCAATAAGTTGTTGTATGTAAACATTATCATTTACAATAACAATAATATCATCTACATTTATCAAAAATAACTTGACTCTATCCATCATTGTACATCATTATGGAAGCATCAAAATGTGAGTTCTGAAATCCCAAGACAATAAGCAAGATCTTTATTTCATAAACCAAGCTCTAGGAGCCTGTTTTAATCTATACAAAGCCTTCTTTAGTTACAACACATATCTGGGAAAGTTAGAATCAACAAAATCTTCTAGTTGAGCCATGTACACCTCTTCTTGCAAATTTTCATTCAAAAATGTATTATTTATATCTAATTGCCTCACACTCCATCCTCTCATTAAAGCCATAGTTAACACAATTTTTATTATTATAATCTTGACCACGGGACTAAAAGTGTTTGTATAGTCTATTCCTTCAGTTTAATAATTCTATTTTTCCACCAATCTATTTTTATATCTCTTTGAACTCTTGTTAGGCTTCAATTTAATAGAAAACACCCATAAATTACCAATAATCTTTTCATTTGAAGGAGCTAAAACCAACTCTTATGTATCATTCTTTATTAAAGATTAATATTCTTTATGCATTTCCTCCCTAATGTTTACAAGCTTTTGTAACATTATTAGGTATAGGAAGGGTAATAGATATATTAAAAGCCTTTTGTTTAAAAAATACCTTTCTTTGATCTAGTATCCATGAGTATCTAAGTCTAAAAGAGGCTTATGCACTCTTGAAGAACCAAGGGATACCTTTATATTATTAGGAAAAGACACACGTACCTATTTCATCTAAGTAACAGGTATATACATAGTGTTAGACCCAATGGTTAACAATTACAGCTCTGAGTTATCATCAACATAATTGGACAAAACATTATTATTCGAATCACCCCATGAAGCACCAGAGATAGGGACATTAACATTATTATAAGGTTTGAAATGTGTGTTGGAGTTTTCTTTAAGTGTACCACTGAAAATAATAGGTTGGCTAGTTTTGATATTAAGTGTGCAGCTAGGATTTAAAGAACCATTAGACTGACCAAGTAGGTTGTTGAATAGGTATGCTATTTACATATTGAATAGCTAGGTTATCAAAATTTCCTAAAAAATGAGGTTGAATAGGAAAACTATTAGACTAAACTAGTCTATTTAAAGGTATATTATTGTCAACATGGTCTGGTGATACTAAAGTAACAAAATGGGTGTCAAGCACATTATACACCTCTTTTGTCTCATTATGTGTTTAAGGTAAATGAACAAAAATAGGTGACTAGTCACCAATGTTAGATGAGTTAATAGACTTTGGTTAATAAATTTTTTGACTATTCTAAAGAATGGATAATATGAATCATCAAATAAGACATTATCACAAGTGTAAAAAAATTTAGTCATAAGATCAAGCCACAAGTGAACTTGCTGATGCTCTAGATATCCTATAAAAATACAAGGAACTAATCTCATATCCAATTTAGAATCTGCATATGGTCGTGTATATGGATAACACAAACATCCAAATGTTCTTAGCCATGAAAATTTGGCATAGCCTTGAACAAAAACTCATAAGAATTTTTATGACCTGGAACTCTTAAAGGAAATCTATTAATCAAATACAAAGATGCATGAAAACCATGAACCCAATATTCAAGAGGAACACTAACTCTTACAAAAAGTGTCAAACCTATCTCCACAACATGTCTATTCTTCCTTTTCACAACCCTATTTTAAGGAGTATATGGATAAGTAATTCTTCTGATGTAACCTCATTAAACAAATATGACTTCAAACTCTTGAGCTTAATAACCCCATTAGTCTTAAGTTGTTTAATTTTTTGTTTAAACTATATTTCATATAAGCATCAAAATGTTTAAACACTTGTGCAACTTGACTTTTATTATGTAAAACAACATCCATTGAAAATGAGTGAAATCATCAACAAACAATACAAAATACTTGGTTATATTTACAACAGTAGAAGGAAATGGTCCCTAATATCAACATGCACTATATCAAAAGGAAATTTTGACCTCTCATTAGTATGAAAGAAAGATAGTCTATGAGATTTTACAATTTTACAAGAAACACAAACATCAAGAATACTATCTGTTAAATGTACTCCGAGAGATAAGATGGAGATAATATGGAGTATGTATTCTCTGTTTTCTCTTCTTTACTACAACACTATAATACAATCTATTTATAGAAATACAAAGTGTCCACTAATTCTAGGAATAGAACAGCTGGTAACAATAATGAAAATACAACTGATTTACACTAACTCTACAAAATTGCATAACACTAATAATATTCTCTCAAAATCTACACTCCCTCAAGTTGGGTAATAGATATTAATCATTCCTAACTTGCAACTCAATTCTTCGAAGATTGTTCGAGGTAATGCTTTGGTAAGGATATCTGCAATTTGATGTTTAGTAGATGTATATAGTAGGTCTACAATTTTTTCATCTATCTTTTCTTTAATGAAATGACGATCAATTTTCTACATGTTTGGTTCGATCATGATGAACTCGGATTTTTCGCAATTCTTATCAAGCTTGATTGTCACAATGCATGCCGATAGGTTCGAAAGTCGTGAAGTCCAGCTTCAGTAGCCTTCTTAACCACATTCCTTCACAAATCCCATGAGCCGTGGCTCTAAATTCAGCTCTCCACTTGAGCGACCACCGATCGTTTTTTACTTCACCAAGTTACAAGGTTTCCCCCATACGAATGTACTGATATCCAGCAGGTCTGCGATCCACCATGTAGCCCCGCCCACAAGATCTCGCAAAGACTTCAATTTTTCTAGTGAGATTCTTACCGAAATATAATCCTTTCCGGTGTCATCTTGAGATACCCGAGTACGATAGACCGCTTCCATGTGTTCTTCGCAGGACCGTTCATAAATTGACTTACAACACTTACTAAAACCAATATCCGTCTAAAGTGTGAGATAGGTAAACGAGTTTTCCCACTAATCTTTGATAACGACCTTTGTCCACAGTGTACTATTTTCTTTGATTCCGAGTTTTATTGTAGAATCCATCGGCGTTTCGCCGTTTACACCCCATCATTCCAGCTTTCAGAAGATCAAGTACATACTTCCTTTGAGATATAGATATGCCCCTTTGTTCGTGCTACTTCCATCCCTAGAAAATATTTGAGATTTCCTAGATCTTTGATCTCAAATTCCTTGGCAAGGAATTCTTTCGAGTTTATCCATCTCAATTGTAGAATTAACTCATAGAACAATATCATCTACATATACAATTAGGATAACTATTCGTAGATTGGAGAAGTGTTTCACGAATAGTGTGCGATCCGATTGGCATTGATTGTACCCATATCTCTTCGTAACTTTAGAGAACTTATCAAACCAGGCACGTGGAGACCGTTTCAACCATATAAGGATTTCTTAAGTTTCATAGACTCTATGGTTGGAACGAACAGAGATTCAATTCCGCGTAGGAATGTCCACGTAGACTTCTTCTTCGAGATCACCATTAAGGAATGCATTCTTGACATCTAATTGGTAGATAGGCCAATCCAAGTTAGATGCTGAGAGAAGAACACGAATAGTGTTGAAGTTTTCTGCCAGTGCAAAAAAGTGCGATAATCAAGCCGTATGTCCGAGTGAATCCTTTGCCACAAGTGCGCAGAGTCTTTCTACACTACCGTAATGCTGCTTTAGGCTGATTGTAAAGATCCATTTACATCCAACAGCTTTGTTTTCCCGATGGTAGTTCAGTGATCTCCCAAGTCTTGTTTTTCTCAGGCACCGAGTTCTTCACGAATAGGCTTTCCATTCGGTATCCGAAATGCTTCATGAATAGAATTTGGAACCCTATTTGATCGAGGTTTCGATAAATGCCTTATACCCATGAGAGATTTTTATAGGAAATAAAGTTGTAGATGGGGTGGTTTGTGCATGATATTACACCTTTCCTTATAGCAATTGGCAAATTCAAATCATTGTAGGAGGTAATTCAATAATATGAGGTTCGGTGGTGTTACCTTGTGAATTGTTGGAGTGGCCTCGTACTCGGGTTGATTCTCGAATGGCTCAAGATATGCTCTGCTCTCTTTCTTTCTTGAGTTGTTTTCCTTAAGTAGACAAGGAGATCATTGTTTGGGACAAGGAAGTTTGGATCTGTGGTATGAGAAGTTGAGGATTCATTGGGAGTAGTAAGAGTATTTATTTGAGATATTGAGTCACTTTCTAGAGGTCATGGAATAGGATTTGTGGGGAGACCAGTACTTATGATATTCGAAAGTCGTATTCATTGGCTATGTTCTCCCCCGAATGATGATTTGGAATAGTACTGATATTGTTCAAAAATGTGACATCCATTGTATTATAGAATTGTTTTGTGATAGGAGAAAAACATTTGTATCCTTTCTCGGTATGATGAATACCCTAGGAATATGCATTTGATGGCTCGAGGATCAAGTTTGCCAACTATGATGTACATGTGGACATGCGTAACATCCAAAAATTTTAAAGGGAACACGGGACACGATTTTTGTGTGTGGTACGACTCAAGTAGTATTGACAGGTGTTTTAAATAAGCAGGACACGAGATGGCATCCTATTGATAAGATAGGTAGTCAGTAAGAACAAGATCCCCCAAAAATGTTGAGGGACATGAGTTGTGAACATGAGGGATCCGGCGACTCCGAGAAGATGCCTATTCTTTTCTTTCACCACCCCATTTTGTCGAGGTGTGTCAACACAATGAGCTTAGATGGACAATCCCTCGACTTAACAGATAATCGATAGGTGGAAGTGAAATATTCTTTAGCATTGCCTGATTTCAATACCTGGATTTTTGTTTGAAATTGAGTTTGAATCATCGTATTAAAATTTTTAAAAATTTGACATGCTTCAGATTTTTCTTTCATTAGGAATAACGAAGTGGTTCGAGTATCATCATCCACAAATAAAATGAACGAACGCGTCCCTGTGGATGTTTTTGATTCGAGAAGGTCCCCAAATATCGCTGAATTAATGAGAAAGGATGTGATTTTTTATGTGGAAGATGAGGATATGAAGTTCAACATGTTTTGAAAATTGACATACTTCACACCGAAAAACTTCGAATTCTTTATTTCTAAATGATGAAGGAAAAAGTTCAGAATACTTGAAATTAGGATGACCTAAACGATAGGATTCAACATGATTTCACCATCTTTATTGACTTAAGGTTTAACAAAGCTTTATTCGATTAGAAACTTGATAGAACTCTATTGGCTTGTCTTGTTAAGGTTCTTCACCTGCGAGATAGAGTCCCGAGAGCATTTAGCACCGCCAATCATCTTCCCCAAATGCGCCTCAAATTCACATAGGTTATGAACAAATTTAGCCATACAATTTTTATCACGGGTGAGTTTAGTGAATTGATACAAGATTACAATCAAGTGTAGAACAAGAAGGAATGAATCTAGAATAAAGGAGTTTGAAATTTTGGTCGAACCAATCTCGTTACTTTTGGATACCGAATCAAGCGCAATTCGGACCATGTGTCGATCCTCGGTAGAATTTAAGATTTATGAGAAGAAGAGAAGATCACCCGTCATACATGGTCTCAAGCATCGAATCAACAATCCACGGTCTCATAACCCTGGTTTCACACATTAAGAAGTTAGGGTGTTACCCGATTGAGCCATAAAGGCGAATGACGTGGTCAAGGATTGTCCAAATAATTTCGAGGAGATCAATCTGTTCCTTGCTAAACGGAAAGGCATTGACTCATTGCCTCGAGATTTAGAGGCAATTTTTTCACGACTTTCTTTGTTGATGTGATGTGACCGGTGGTTTCCAATCAAGGTGGAGCTTACCATGAATTTTCCAACAGGTTTCTTAGTATGACCAGGTTTACGACAATGATCACACCAAGGTCTTCCCACGACGAGGATTGTTCAGATTATAAGAAAGTGTCGATGGCCTCGAATGGCAGTGCAGATCCTTCTCCAGCCACGGAAATGGTAGATTGAGAACCCATCATTGTAGATTGAGGACCCATCATTACTTTCTTTCGGCTCTCCTTTCTTGACGCGACTTGAGAAGGCTTCACGAATACTGGAAAAGGTTTTGTGCCGAGAATTCTGCCTTAGCATCATCAAGATCTTTATGGAGTCCTAGTAAAATTTGAAAACCCGTTCTTGTCAATAACTGCTGTACAAGATAATGTTCATTGATTGCAGTCCATTCGTGAACCTGAAGAGATTCTAATTGTTGCCAACATCGAGTGAGAGAGTTAAAGTATTATGTAACCGACAACTTTCCTTGGCGAAGATCACGAGGATCTCGATCTCAAATAGTTCGACATATTATCGAATCGGAATAAGTGTCTTTGGTGCATCCCATATTCCTTTGGCGGTTTTGTAGAAGAAAATTCTCTCCAATTTCGTAGTTTGTCATGGAATTGATCAACCAAGACATTACCATATTGTTTTCGTATTTCCATGTTGTATTGTAGATCGCCTTTGTTTGGAGCTACCGACGCCAAGGTAATCATCTTTCATTTTTCCACATATAAACATCATCACACGGACGGATTAGACCAGCGAAGATAATTGTGCCCATTTAATTTGTGACTGGTGATGGGCATAAGACTATTGTCCGTGGAACCAAGAATTATAGGTTTTCCCGTGGCCATTTGTTGCAATTGTAGATTATACGTGGATTGAAATTTGTGGGCTTTTTTTTTTTTTGAATAATCTGTTTGACCGGGTCGGGCAGGGTTTAACCGGGTCGGGCTGTTATATATTAAATAGCTTACTCCTACGGGAAACAAAAAAAAACAAAAACAAAGCAGAATGTGACTGCAAGACTGAGACTTACTATAGATGGCGATGATGATGATCGGCGCCGACGATGAGGAGATGGTCAAGCGACGATGACCGAGATGGAAAGCAAGCGCGTAAAATGGATTTCTACTTGTCTCGGAATGCAAGTCTGTAGAAAATGGATTTGCCGTTTCTCGCCGATTGCCATTGATTCTCGCTTAGATTGATTTCTCGCTCGATTTCTCGCTTTCTGCGGTTTTTAGGATTTCTGGATTTCAGAATTTCTGGATTTCTCATTCTGGATTGATTGGGACTTCAATTTGGTTGCTCCTTAATTGATATAACATAAAATTGGATTTCTGGATTTAAAAAATGCTCTGATACCATGTTAAATGTACTCCGAGAGATAAGATGGAGATAATATGGAGTATGTATTCTCTGTTTTCTCTTCTTTACTACAACACTATAATACAATCTATTTATAGAAATACAAAGTGTCCACTAATTCTAGGAATAGAACAGCTGGTAACAATAATGAAAATACAGCTTGATTTACACTAACTCTACAGCCTGTACAACACTAATAATATTCTCTGAAAATTTACACTATCCTTATCAGGCAGAACATCAAAATCAACAAGAAATTTACTCAAGCCACTTAATTGAGGGTGTTCTAGTCTATTATATCACACTTGGCCATCTACAAATGCTTTATTGCACTAAACAGTACTATTACCTTTTTTATTATTATAACTATGACATACATTTTGATCACAATAATGTCTTCTTCAACTTGTAATTGTATCCTGCAAATTATCTTTGGGAAATTGATAAATTCTATTTTTAACTCCTCTTACTAATAGAGTTGTTTTCTTGGTCAAATCCTTCACAAAGAAGGAACTAGGGTAAAATTCATCAAACACAAGATTGTCCAAACATAATTGTCTAACTGACACTAAATTCTTGTCCAAATTAGGAACTACTACTAAATTGTTTAAACTCAAAGATAAATCACCAAAAGTGAGAATATCCTTACAAATTTATTGAATATGAACTACAATACCATTTCCTATGATGATAATTTCATGTCCATTGTATGGTGTCCCTTGTGACCAGTTTCCAACATAAGAAGTCAAGTGATGACTAGCCCTTAAATCCATATATCATGATGGATCATTTGGTTAGTTAGTATTGTTGGTGAAAATACTAACTATTGAGGATGAGTTTTCCCAAAATAATGAGAAAAATAACTCATTAAGCTCAGATTAAGTGTTCCACATAAAATTATAGGTGCATCAGACAAATCAAAAGGCTTAAACTGACCAAATTGTGGAACATTAAGCATATTAAAAGATAATTGAGTATGTGAATACACACCATTCTGTGATGATGACGTATAAGATTGTGGTGAAAAACCATTCATATTAGTAAACTTTTCCTAAGGAGAAAAAGGTTATGAATTATGAGACTATGAATATATAAAATTACACCTTATTGCACTATGCCCCACCTTTTAAAAATTTGACAAGTTTTCTTGTAATTACCCCTCCCACCATTGGAACAATTAAAACTCTACTATAATTTTGGATGTTGCACATAATTAGGTTGATTATTTTGATAGCTATGATAATTTGGTTGGTGAAAAGATGGAGGCATGTTTTGGTGACTAACAAAAATTGACTGACTTGAAAAAGGATGAGTGTTTTGGTGATTAGGTGTATGATAGTGATTAGAATAGTGTTGTATATTGGGACAAAGGCTTAGGAGATTGTAAAGATGTATGCACATGCTGATTATAAATAGGTTGATGTTGTAGAGAGTGTTGAAAATACTTATTAGCATTTGGTATAGTATTATTAGCAAAATTGATTTGCATATGTTGATAATCAACATAACTCAATCTTTATAACTAACTTTCACGAGTACTTAATTTAGAAAAAACACATCATCACAATACTTGGAACCCTTTTCTTATTCATAATGTTAATAACCAAAAAACAAATAAGAGGCATTCAAACCTCCTATTAGATACACAAGATGTTCCTTTGTAATGAGAAGATCTGTAGTTGCTTGAAGTAGATCAAACAATTATTTTTCTTGTTCAACATAACTATCCATGGACTCATAAACTTTCTTCAAATTTTGTAACCTCCAATGCAATTACATGACATTAAAATGTGAACTATCTTGAAAATTCCCCATCCTAAGGTTGTAGAATTTCCATAATGAAATTTTAACTTACTTTGAGACACAATTATATATCCAATTCATAAGAATTTTGTCTTTTCTATCTAAAATCTCAAATTCTTGATTTTCTTAAAGTTTTTCATGAGTTTTTGTCACATTATGACCAACTTCAAGGATAAATTTATTAATAAATTTAACTAGAATTGGCTCAAAACCATTGAGAAATCCTTGTAATTCATATACAATAAGAACATGTTTACTTTTCTCACTCCATATCATAAAATTTGTATCATCTAATTTTATTAATAATTTCGGGCTAATCGATATACTTGCTAAAGAACAATTATATAAACCATAGATAAAGGAAGAACTCCTCTATTATCAACTACGAAAGCATTAGTTTAAGCCATTAGGGCTCTGATACCATGAAAAATATTAGAAAAGAAAGAAATGTAGATGGATAGAAGAAGTTACAAAATCAAACAAAGTTAAATAATACATCTCTTTTCTTAAATTTTTGTGTGAGTTCTCACATGCTACTTATAATATTATAGTAGCAGATTATAGAAATCAATTACACTACTTACCATATTATACATGTACATCAAAGTAACAAACTAATATGCACTAACTTTATACAACTAGCTTAAAACCATAACAAGACAATTATTACAAGCATTATCACCGAAACGATGAAAAAGAATGTGTGTAGGTTAATATTTTCTTCAATTTTTAATTATTTACTTCTTGTAATTGAATTCTTTAATGTACTATAATTCCATTGAATTAATATAAATTTAATAGTGAACACTAAACTAATAGTAAAGCTATTAATATTAAAATTTGTTATTTATTTTATATTTATAAATAATGACACTTTAGAGATGTTTATATTGTATAGATATATCATTAATGAATCATAGTTGTTAAAATAATAATCATTATTGAGTATTAGTTTTATTATATAAGAAACAAGAATTCGTACCTTTCCTAAATGATTAAAGTATATGAATTTTTTAATAATCTTAATTTTTTTATTAATTAATAGAAATTATGTAAAACAAAAACAAATAAACATTATAAAATGATTTTAACATTTTTATAGGTACCTCTCCTTTTCTTTATTTTTGTATGTGTTTCTTCCTCTACTTAAATTAAAAAAAATATTGTTTATATTTGTGTTTTATTTAAATTTTAAAGATAAATATTATTACTTTGTAGACAATTTCAAACATTTTATTTTAATTCAAAGTTTGCTAGAAAATCCCAAGATCAATTATATAATGTTTAAATTTATAAGGATTATAAGTGTTGACTATTTTCGTGGATAAAATATTTACTTGTAAACTTATCTTTAAGTTCGTTATCAAGTCTATCAAGAAAAGTTGAAGAAACATCAGAATTTCAGATAGTCATAATTCATGTATATCTTTTATAACTATAACACATATGATTGTACTCACACATTTAATAACACATATTTATAAATCTTGAATTATTTTTGTTGCTAAAATATTTATGCTAAAATATAGAATAAGATATATACTAAAATATTAGATAAGATATACTCTAAATTATAGCTTAAATCTTAGCCTAAAAAATAGCATAATATATACTTTAGAAGAACTCTTTTTTAAATAAGAATATTCATGATTAATGAGTCTATTTTAAAAAAAAATTCTTTAAATATAAGTCTTCTTAATTAATTAGTATTACTAATCCTATTTATAATAAAAAAGATATTTATCAATTATATAAGAGTCTTCTTAATTAATGAGTATTACTAATCCTATTTGTAATAAAAAATATATTTATTAATTACATATGATTAAGGGTTTTAATTTTTCCTATAAATAAAACTCGTTCGTTGTTTCAATAAAACACACAAGAGCATTATTCTATTCTTTTTAATTTCTCTATCTTATTTTGCAAATATAAGATCATAATTCTTTAGCCTTTTTTATTTAGTTAATCTAGCAAATATTGGTAGTTATATTTGATTGATTAATAAGCCTAATTAGTTTATGATATTTTGATAATATATTCTTATGGCTTCTTCTTCTTTATTTTTGTTCTTAAATTGTTAGATCAAATAATTATTTTTTTAATATCATAGTTATTTGATTTGAATATTAATCTTTAAAGAAACTATTTTTATTAAACATGTGCTTAATCTTTTTGCTCTAGGATTTACTAGTTGATTTAATTGAAGTGACATATGTTTTGAATCATCTAGTTAAGATTATTCATTATTAAATTTGTTCTAGACCACATACGGGCACTTGTGTTTTTGTGCTAACCATTTTGCAGTTAATTCGGAAACGTATCTGATTGGCAGAAAGCTTATTTGAACGTTGGTTTGGAAACTGCTCATGCTAATATTAGAAACTGTGAAAATAGAGCAGGGGCTCGTAAGTATTAGGTACATTGGGGCAGTATCCTAAGGAAAGTAGCATAAGATCGAGTTTGTACTTGAACATTTGTTTTTCATAGCGGAAAGTTAGGTGGTCTGATGGACCGATGATTTTTCTTTTAAGCCATAGTCTTGGCCTAGGTTGTTTTTATATAAGAATATCGTGTGCTATTTTTTTATTTCCGTACTTTATTTTTAGACACGATTGCATGTCTAACCGTTTTATTTAAATTATTACTTAATAAAAATTAAAAATAACATATTGATCCTCTCTAGATTAATTAAGTTCATATCTTATAAACTTAAAAAATTAAAATTTTAATTTCTCATTAAATTGCTACACAAGAAAATAACTTTATATATATATATATTTAATTATTATCGTTTATTTATTTTTTTAATTTATTATATATATTTTTCAAAGAAAACTAATATCATTAATTAATTTTTATCAACCAATAAAATTTGAATATTTATAGAAAATATTTAACTTCTCGTTTTTATGTTTCACTTGAGACAACAATAATCCTTGCGTTGCTCTTGCACATAACCTTTTTTATAACATATATTTCTTATTTTATGGAGAATATAATTTTAGAATAAAAAGACACATTTCATTCAAATAGATAGGATACTACACGAAGGAGCGCATAAATGAGTGTCCCATTCCTAGTATGTTAATACCATTTACTATAAATAAATATTTTGGCTATCAATTATGTAAATATGTCCTATTATAAAATAAAAAAAACATGATTTTACAATGTATATATATTTAATTTTAATAAAATATTATATATACATAATTTATCATATTACATTCTAGAGATTCTCTATAATGCTTTAAAAATTTATCATATTACACTTTTCATATTATTATATGCATAATTTGATATTAACATGATTTTTAATTATCGATGAAAGGTTTAAAATATTTTCTTTTTCAAAAACTATTTATTATATGTAAAATTTGATATTAACGCAATTTCTAATTTTCGAATATCATTTTGTTAAACTAGTTTTTAATTTCTAATCACTTCCAAGAAAAAATAAATTATTTATATAAAGATATTTTTTTAATTACTGTTAGAAACAAAAGTAATAAAAGTTAGATGTAACTTACGGTGTATGTAATTTAGAATGATCCTTGATGCTAATTATTGGCAATGATAACTAAAAAGATTATAATAGCATGTTATATGATTTTATATTATTTTTATTTATTTAATTTTTTTACTAACAAGTATTATGGCTTTAGATTCAAAATAAATAATTTTGAATATTTAGTAAATTTGACTCAAAAATATATGTTAACCAAAAATATACGAAGCTTGGATGGATGCTTTAAAAATCATTCTACTTAAAATAATTAACTATTGTTTATATTATTTAACATAAATAATTATAATATTTTAAGTTATTTTAATTATTAATAATTTATTATTTAATAAATAAATAAATAATAATATTAAATAATTAAATATAATAATAATCATTGCTCTAATTTTGTTAAAAAATTTAATAAATATGATTAAGATAAATAATCATAATATTTTAACGTATAATTGTTAATATTTTAACTACTAATAATTTATTATTTAATTAATAAATAAATAATAATCTTAAATAATTAAAAGCAATCATTGTTCTAAAATACATAGATAATTTTGTTTAAAAAATTAGTAGATATGATTTAGACTTTATATATAATATAAGATATACATATTATTTATAATAAACATTATAAATTACGATACCCGATGCATTAAGGGAAACTTAATTGATTTTTAGCACCAACGATGTGATAGGACTTTTATTTAAACATAGTTGAAAATACCAACAATATCCAGTACAATAAGATTTCCAAAAAAATAAAAATTCAAGCGAAAAAATCCAATATAGTCGTTATGAAAGGAGAACCATCACTTAGCTTAAGTTACCAAGAAGTTAAATTCCCAACTAACAATGGATTTTGAACTCATCAAAAGAATTTTTAAATTGAAGAATAATTGCATTAGCAATAAAAAGAACTTATTTAAACATGAAATCACATATTACCTTCCAAATAAACCAAATGATATGCACCATCAAACACAAATAGTCCCCACCATCATTATAATCATCCAACCTTTATTTGAAATATTGAAACACTTTTTGAAGTTACTACCTTGTATCTATATAGAGGTTGAAGGCAGGGTATCATAAACATATTTTTTTTTTGTTGCTAATTCACACTCAAAGAATAAGTGCGTCAAAACTTTCATTATTCTCACAACAAATTGGACACCTCTCATTAACATTATTCTCACAACAAATTGGACACCTCTCATTAACATTAACATGTATATGAAAAAGGGAGCAATGGACTGCTACTATATCATGTATTCCCTTCCAAATAAAGTCTCAAAATCATGAGAGAACACGTAGCTTCCAAATAGTTTTCCATAAATATTTTATCTGCGGCACTAGTCATCAAGGATTTTACATAAGTCTTAATTTTTAAAGACCCGAGAGACCATAATTACTGAGAGCAAATATATTAATGATGAGAACGTATTTTTGTTATGCTACTGATACTTGTACTTGTTCCGCTATTCTGCCCCAACCTGGCAGAATAACGAGGTGTAAAACAAAAAATAGGATGATTCGGGATAGGCATACTATATTTCATTTTATTACAATTAGCGATAAATAAAAAGAAAAAAGAAAGAGTAAGGCCATTCTATTTCGACAAAAGACCCACGCCCAAATTCCATAGCTTGGGGTTCGCAATCCCGATCATTATTTTCCTACCCCCAAAGGAAAAAGGTCCTTCCCTTTTTTACCGTTGCTTGTTTTGTTTTGTTGGATAATTTCGAAGACTTAATTAACTTGTCTTTCACACTTAAAATTTGTTTGGTTACATGTTTATTTATTTAATTTACTTTTAGATATTATATTATAATATGATTTGATTTTCTTAACGATTCAAAATAATTGGAGATGCGGAGTATGGAACCCTATGCTTCTCACATGTATAGCAAGTGTTATATCATTTGAGATAAACCTCAATATGATTTATTTTTCTTATTTAATTTTTATTTTCATGTTTATATAATTGCTTATTATTATATTATATATTTTTTAAGGTTTGTTTGAAGGTTTTTTTAGGCTTATCCTTTGAATCATCCCATGAAAATGCTTCGATGCTTGAAATAGCTTTTTATAACATTAATCAGCACTACCTGAATGAATTGTTGTTTGATAGTCAGAATACACCATATAGAACTCAGACAATGCATTAAAGAAATTAATGGGTTAATGCTTGCAGGATATAGTTAGCATCTTAAATGCTAAAAGCTTCGTTAATAAGAGATATATTCCATTTCTAAGTATATTCAACAATAAGATGTTTCACCAAATACAAACCTATAGGCACATTAGAAGTTATTTTAAAGTTTGGTGCAATTGGAAGCCATAGATATTCCCTAATTTGGACCTTTCTCCCATTGCAACCATGCCACCTTAAACCAAATTGAAGTAAAGTTCTTGCCTACAATAAAATTCTCCATGCCTAAGAGGGTGAACTACTAAGATTGGCTTCAAAGAAAGTTGAACATTGAAAGTATTGGACATAATATATTCGAGCCAATAGATAATTTGGATTTGAAATTATTTGGACATCCGGACCGGCCCGTGATGGAAGATAAAAAACACTAGGTGTCCTACCCATGGGATAGCCTGAGTTCAACGGAAGCTCGAGTTCAATGACAATCCAAGCTCAAGCATAGCCCCATCTCAAGGACAGCACAAGCTTAAGGATAGTACGAACTAAATTTGACCTAGATCTCTAACATGTTATATTTTAGGCCAATTATGCCCCTCTCGCATGTAAATATGTGTGCACATTATATAAATGACACGTGTATCCATAAATTTTTTATAAATAGATGAACCCCTCATGAAGATCCACACATTCAGCCAATTGTCTTAACTTCTCTGTAATCTCTCTCTGTAACATATTGAATCTCAACATTTTGACGCCCATCGTGGGGCTCAGATTTTGAGATCAATCACAAGTTTTTGACCCCATATCCTTTTGAGATTCAACTCAGTCTTAGAGAGAAATTAGAAAGATTAATTGCGCACTATTCACAATCTTCAAACATAATGGCAAGAACCCGGTCTGAAAGATGGTCGAATTCAATTGATCGCGAAACAATGCCTACACAAAGAAATATACCATCTATCACTAATGAGACCAGGACATAGGATAATGCCCTCTACTAGGAGTTATCTCATAAACTACTCAAGCTAAGATAAGAGCTCAAAGAAACCAAAAGAGACAAAATATCTCTACACTCCTAGACAGAGGGAAGGATCTCAAAAATTCCCACCACTGAATCGATCATTGGAGAGGCAACTAGACTCAGTCAGCCTGACCCCTAGTAAATCGAGCATGATGAGGAACAATGGCTTCAAAAAATAAAAAAAATAGGAGACACAACTACAATTGCTAGAGGAGAATAATCAAAGGTAAGATCAGGCCTTGAAGGTGAGAAGTGAGAAACATAAGAAGGGGAAAGCCCCTTATGAAGTGGACATAGATTGTGAGCAACTATATCTCTCTCCCTTTTCTGATGTAATTGAAAATTATGAACCACCACCCAAGTTCACTACTCCCAAATTCCCTGATTATTTTGGGACAAAAGATCCAGTGACATATGTTTAACACTTTAAAACAACCATGGCACCCATGAGTCTCACCTAGGCAAAAAGAGACAATGATGTATAATTTTTTCATTGCCATCCTCTATGAAGGTGCATATAAATGGTTCAACAACTTGCCCCCTAGATCCATATCCTCTTTCCCATAGTTCTCCAAGTTATTCATTACGAACTATGCATGCAATAAACCCTTGAGGAAGGAATCTCACCATATTTTCTTAATTATTCAAAAGGAAGGGGAATCTATAGAAGATTACATGAAACAATTCAGAGAAGAGAAATTGGAAATCTCTAACTACCTTAACTCTAATGCTATAGAGGCCTTCAAGCGAGGCCTACTGAAGAGCTCCAACCTGTTCATGGAACTAACTAAGATAGTACCACTCACCTTGGAGGAAGCCTATGGGGAGGCAAGAAAGTTTTTCAACTTAGAGAGGGAGCTTAGCCTAGTCAAGGGCTATCAAACAGAGGTAGAGATAGTCCTAGACAAAGAAAAAAAGAGGATGCATCCATACTAAGCACATCAAAATAACAAAAAAATGTTTTGTTACGGGCAACAGGCAAGTCGGACACTGCCCAATAAATAGAGGAATGTGGGGTAAGTCACTGTCTCCTTTCAGGGGGCCTCCTTTAAGGGTTGGTTTAACTCAAGTGGTAAAAAGAATGGAGAGGGAGCCCGAAGTCAGATGGCCACCCAAGATGCATTCTCTCCATAAAGACGTGTTCAAATGGCGTTCCTTCCATAGAGATATAGGCCATGAAATAAGAGACTGTAGAAACATGAAAATAGAGGTAGAAGAGTTATTGGCTAGGGGACATATTAAAGACCTTCTTGTAGAAAATGAAGACAAAAAAGGTCACCAAGGCGAACGAAGGATGTTTCAACCAATAAACTCATCAAGCAGTGGCACGGAGCCCCGTGGTGAACCCAACATTAAAACTATACATACTATACATTGATAGTTGGGAGTCAATAAGGTCTTTAACAAATCACACAAAATATCTACAAGGGAGTTACATAATACCCCTTATGTATACACCTTGGATAATTTGAAACCTCTTATAGAAATCCTTTTCATAGAGAGGGACGAAACCTTGTCCCATCATGAGGAATATCTGGTGATAACCCTGAGGACCGGATCTGGTGATATTTGTCAAATAATGATTGATATTGGGAGTTCAACAGATCTCCTTTTTCTAACCACCGCTAGGGCTCTTCTATTAAAGGACCCTGATATCTTCAAAATAGAGCTTCCTCTCCTAGGATTCCAAAACAGCAGCACCTGTGCAAAAGGAACTATAATCCTACCGTTCATGACGAAAGGGATAATAATAATGACCAATTTTGTGATCATTGGTGCCCCTAGATATTATAATGCCATCCTGGGAAGGTCATGGATACACAAGATGAAGGCAGTCCTGTCCATTTTGCACCAGGTAATCAAATTCCCTACAACCGAAGGTCCCAAAGAGGTAAAAGGAAATCAAGAGAAAGCCAGAAGTTATTATAATGCCACTATGAAAGGGACTGCCACCAAATAGCAAACACCGATGGGTCTCCCTCAAAAGAGACTAAGAAATAAAGGTGTGATGAAGTCGGTCTATTTAAATAAAGTGAAGAACCTCCCAATGGATGCTAAGGGAAAGAGGAATCCTATGAAAATAGGTGAGGATTCGATGGAAAAGCTTGAAGGGAAACTCTAACAATTCCTTAGAGCTAATGTAGATATCTTTGCATGGGCCCCAATGGATATGTCAAGAATTGATTCAAGCGTTATGACGTATTGGCTAGACATCAACTCAGAAGCTAGACCCATCCAGCAATGAAAAGGAAATTCCTTATAGAGAAAAATGAGGCAATCAAACACCATGTAACTACCTTCAAAGAGGTTGGGGTCATCAGGGAGGTTAAGTATCCCTCATAGCTCTCAAATGTAATACTAGTGAAGAAGGCATGTAAAGCATCTCGTATATGTATAGCCTTCACTAATCTAAATGAAGCCTACCCCAAGGATTGTTTCCTCTCCTAAGCATTGATCAACTAGTAAACGCCTCTTCTGAGTTTGGGTTAATGAGTTTCCTGGATGCATACTCCAGGTATCCCTAAATTAGAATGCATCTAGAGGATGTGGAGAAAACTTCTTTCATAATGGAAGAGGGAATGTTCTACTACACGAGAATGCCATTTGAGTTGAAAAATGTAGGTGCAACATATCAATGCCTTGTCAATAAAATGTTCGAAAAATAGTTGGGGAATAACCTGGAAGCATATGTTGATAACATGGTGGTAAAGTTAGCTCAACCCCTAAACCATATCAAAGATCTATAGGAGACATTCGAAGTGATACGAAGCTATGGCATGAAACTTAACCCCAAAATATGTATTTTTGGTGTGGTTGTAGGAAAATTCCTAGGGTATCTCATGTCAGTAAGAGGGATTGAGACCAATCCAGAAAAAATACAAGCATTGGTAAACATGAAACCACCCAATAGTCTCAGAGGAATACAACAACTGAATGGAAGAATATGAGCTCTAAGCAGGTTCATTGCTAAATACATAGATAAATGTATGTCCTTTAAGATGCTAGGAAAAAACAAGAATATCTTTTGGAACGAGGATTACAACACAGCCTTGAAAGAAATCAAGAAGTACCTTAGTGATCCCTCCGCCCAAGTAAACCCCCTACCAGGTGAGATTCTTTATCTATATTTGGTGGTCACGCCAAACATGTAGTGTCGTGCTAATAACTGAGAGGAACAAAATTCAACACCCTATCTACTATGTCAGCCAAATTTTAACAGAATCCCAAAGTAGATATCCCACCATAGATAAACTTCCTTTTCTCTCAAGATTACTACATGAAAGCTCAGGCATTACTTTGGCTCACACACAATCATGGTACTCACCTCACACCCTCTTAAAAATGTCCCGATGAAACCAAGGGTTGTTGGGAGACTGGCTCAAATAGCCGTAGAGTTGGGAGAATATGATATCAAATACATAGCTAGAATATCCATCAAAGGGAAGGTTGTTGTCGAATTTATGGCCGAATTCATTGATAGTTCCTAGATCATTAACAAAATAGAGACAGTGGAAGTATGTAAGGTAGACTAGAAGAAGGCATCCACCTAGCAGATATTTGTTGATGGGGTGCACAAATTTAAAGGCATAAGACTAGGGGTAGTTATAGTGGATGAGGAGGATATCTGCTTTGAATATGCAGTCAGGCTTGATTTTCAAGCAACCAATAATGTCACAGAATATAAAGTTTCCATATTTGGAGTTATGACTGCGAAAAAGATAGGGTAGATAGAATCACCTTACATAGCAATTCTAGGCTCTTGGTTAATCAGTTTTTGAGAACATTTGAAGCAAAAGACAGAAAGATGAAGTACTTAGAAAGATTAAAATAAGAATGCTTAAAATTCTCTAGGTTCAAGATTGAACAGATAGTAGGAAATGAGAAGGATCATGCTTATGCCTTAACAACCTTGGCGTTAATAAGGGAGACCAAGTGTGACTGGGTGGTATCAGTAATGATGTTGGCAGAGGCATCTTTGGAAGAAGCCGAAAGAAGGATTGGATGTGTGGACACTCCCTCTATCACATGGTTAACCCTAATCTACAATTTCTTAGAAAAAAGGGACCTACATGAAGATCACACTACCGCAAAGGAAATTGAAGCCAAGGTAGGTCGATACATGATCGAGGCAAGGAAGCTATACCGAAAAAACCCACTCGGCCCTGGCCTCTTATGTATAGCTACAGAGGGAGCCGAAAGGATAATGTGTGAAGTACACTAAGGATACTGTGATTCGCATTCTGGGGGTAGAAGATTATCACAACGAATTATGAGATAGGGTTATTATTGGCCCACCATGTTGATAGATTGCACCAAATATGCTCAGAAGTGCAATAAATGCCAAAGGTTTGCCCCACTGACCCACAAATCCCCAAATTCCATGGTGGGGGTAGTGAGTCCTTGGCTTTCTACAAGTAGGGACTGAATATATTAGAACCCCTACCCATAGGCATGGGTTAGAAAATGTTTCACCTTGTTGCCACTGATTATTTTTCAAAATGGATTAAAGTAGAACCACTAGGAAGAATACGAGAGGAAGAGGTAATTTGGTTTATATGGAAATCCATAATTTGTCACTTCAGCCTCCCTAGGGAACTCGTTACAGATAACGGGTGATAATTCACTGGTCAAAAAATCGAAGCATTCAATCTCAAATACAATATTAAAATGAGCCACTCAACACCATACTATCCCCAAGAGAATGGTTAAATAGAGTCTTCCAAAAAAATAATCATTAACCTATTAAATAAAAAAATTAAAAGCACCAAATGAAGATGGATGGAGGAGCTACCAGGCACATTATAGGCTGTTAGGAAAAGCCCCAATGAGAGCACTAACGAAACCCATTTTTCCCTAGTCTATGGAACTGAGGTAAATATACCAACCAAGATCACAATTCCTACCCCTAGATCAACTCTAATAGAGGAAACAAATGAGGTAAGAAGAGAAACTGAACTGACCTTAGCAAAGGAAAAAAAGGATGATTGAGAAAAAAAGAAAAATATCATAATTCTACAACAAAATAGTGCGCTTCAAAACATTTTCCAAGGGTGATTGGGTTCTCAGAAGGGTTTTCCCCAACAAAAAGGAATGGGTTGCTGGTAAAATGGGTGCCAATTGGGAAGGACCTTATCAAATAGTTGAAATAACACCAGGATGGGCCTATGTATTGAAAAAAATCGAAGGCATTGAGGAAGGCACAAGTTGGAATGACAGACACTTAAAAAATACCACTTCTAAAACATATATGTTAACATACCCCTCTTTTTTTTGTAATAGTGATGCATATGCATCTATGAAATAAAAATCCTTAGTAGATGATACTTTAATAAAGCTTTCTCCTATAAATTAAAGCCAAAATCCGATCACCTAGATTGATAAATCAGGTAGAGCGCCCTAGTAATTGAGGAAGTCGAATTGTCTACCTCGATCAGGAACCAGGTCAAGCTCTCTCCCATAAATTAAAGCCAAGGGCCGATAACCAAGATTGATAAATCAGGAAGAGTGCCCTGGTAATTGAAGAGGTCGAGCTGTCCACCTCGATCAAGAGCTAGTTCAGCCCTCTAACATAAAAGAAAGGATCACCTCGGTCATGAATTAGGTCAAGATCTCTCCCATAAATCAGAGCCAAGGGTCGATCAGCTAGATTAATAAATCAAGTAGAGCGCCCTTGCACTTGAAGAAGCCAAGTAGTCCACCTCGGTCAGGAATCAGGTCGACACTCTAATGTAAAAAGAATTATACCAAATAGTCTGTATACATAAATACATGCCACTCAGAATGTTAATTATTAAAAAAATTAATCACCACTCTTTCCATAGTTACTAATACAAGACCAACCTGCACAAAGATTTAAAAACTCTTTAAACACTTAGACACGCGACTAGTGTCTGGATCATCAATTTCTTCAACCAAGGGCAATAGCTCAACTTAAATCTCTATAACCTTCTGATGTATATAGGTCATGGGATCGGGGTATACTGTCATTATTGGGAGCAAATATTGTTCCAAATCTTGGGTAACCTTTATAACCTTAAATAAAAATCTTTTAGATTGCTTCATATAGAAGGTTGCCTAATATGATTCTCTATCAACAAGACCAGCCATACTATCTAAGGTCCTCTTTTCTCGAGATTGAGTTTGGATTAATTGCTCCCTATAAGAAGCGAGCTCACACTTGGTCTCTTTGGCATTACATTCAAGTTTAACCACCTCAGCTTTAAGCACCCTAACCTCATCCTCAAGCCTACCATTTGCAACACAAAAATCTCAAACTAAGCGTCTATTGATTCGATCAAAATCCATAAAACACGAGCAAAAAAGTTGGAGGAATTGATAGAAATTCTTAAATGTATGAATCAAACAAGTGTTCTCAAACCTTTTTATAGGGGATGAAGGCTGATATATATAAACAATAGTGGGTAGGTCAACATCATAAATACACAATAACAAAGGAAAATTGATTTAGTTTACTAAATAAAGTCGATTTTTCATTTACTCCTTTTCGTTTTACATAAAATGAGAGCTCGCGACCACATAAAAAAACTGGCATTGAGCTCAAAAAGAAAAAAAATCAATGATCTTTTACCCCTTCCCTGATGACCCCATGATCATCCTCACCATCAGAGGAACCCAAGCCTTCTCCCTCTTCCTCAATTGAAGGAGCCTACATAAAGGGTGGTATGATAGGGATGTCTAGAATGCGATAATAATACTCGCTCAAACCCTGTTTCTTGGCTTCCATCTTGAAGGTTTCCTTTTCCATCTTATATACTTACTCAACACTAGACTTAAGCTTCTAAGCCATAGCATCCACATCGACCTTTACTTGATGGTGCACCTCATTGGTAGAAGCCTAAGCTTGTCTTTGCACTTCCCTAGCCCCTCTTCAGCTTACCTTAAGGCCTTCTCGAGCTCAGAAACATATCAGGCATATGCATTGAGCTCAGAGGTGGCCCTCTTCAACTTCTCCTCCTTATCACTCGCCTCGCCCTCCCACTTTGTTGATTTGGATAGTAGTGCAGAATACTTTGAATGCATAGATGCATGGATCTAGTTTTCTTGAACCAACTCAGCTTTTAAATTTCCCACGTTATGAGCTTTGTCAAAACCATAGAGCAACACCAACTACAACATAGAAACGAGGTCAAATATATAAAGCTTGACTATTTCTCTCTCCAATCAACTGACATGCATTTATTAGGGGAGTTGAACGGTTCGTATCCTATACCTGGTATTTACTCTTCCACCTCAGACCAAAGCTCGAGCTAAAAGAGTAGGGAGACTTGATGTTTGGACATCCGAATCGACCCGAAGCCCAGTTCTTACAAACCATACAAGTCAAGCCACAAGCTTGAGATGGAAGATAAAGCACCCTAGGTATCCTACCCAAGGGACAACCCGAGATCAATGGAAGCTCAAGCTCAATGGTAGCTCGAGTTCAATGACAATCTGAGCTCGAGCACAATCCGATCTTAAGGACAACATGAGCTCAAGGATAGTACGAGTTAAACTCGACCTAGATCTCTCACATGTTGTACTTTAGGCCAATTATGCCCCTCTGACATATTAATATGTGTACACATTATATAACTGAAACATGTATCCATAAATGTTCTATAAATAGATGGATCCCTCATAAATGTAACATATTGAATCTCAACAAATATATACCATCATGCATACTTACTCACCATTGCTAAATTAAAGCGACGAAGATCTTTAAATCCTAACCCACTATAAAGTTTATTCCAGGTTAACCTCTTCCATGAATGTTAGTTATCTTCCTTCTCTGACTAAAAGAACCCCACCAGAAACTCTATGATGTTTGTTTTATATCATAAAGTAAACCATTTGGTAATTGGAAAAATTTTATTGCAAAGTTTAGGATCACAATTGCTATTGATTTTAATTATAGTAAGAAAAATCATTATCCATTTAACCCATCCTTGATAGAACCCAATTATCAGCATCATAGCATCTAAAAAACTCTATTTGATATGATCGTAGGCCTTACTCATGTTTAGCTTAGTAATAGATCTCTACAATATAAAAGTACTTTGATTCCTACCAACAATATTACTAATAAATTTACTCAACCAGTTTGTTAAGACATTAAAAATAACCTTATACACCACATTACAAAAACCAAGTATTTAATTGGGTCATAATAAAGGTATCAAATGAGTTGGGTTGGCTCATCTTGCTTAAGCTGAGTTACAATTTAGTTCATCTTAAGTGAGTTGTAGCTCAGCTCATCTAATATTTTAATAAGTTGAGCTCATTTATATGTAAGCTAAACGAAGCAGCTTGTTTAATTTTTTTTATTGAACTCATTTAAATTATTTAAACATTTAGGCTATGTTTGGTAATCATCTCAATTTCTAATTTCTAATTCTTGAGTTTCATAATTGAATTTTCAATTTCAAAATATTTTAGGAAAAAATAAAAGTTATTTTATAATCAATTTATCATTTCAATTGTGAGAAGTATAAATTAAAAATTAGATACTAATTATTTGATAATTAATTCTTAATTTTTAATTTTTAACCTTTTAATTTGAGTTGGGTTGGGTTGAGCATAATATTTATAAAAAAAACTCAAAAATCACAAATCGAAAATACTTTTAGAGATTAGGTTTGTATAAATTTTTAATGATATATGAAATGATTCATAATATTTTGTGAGTTAGTACAACTTTGTATTTCAAAAATAAGTCAAAATATTTTACCAAATTTAAACAATCATTAGTAAAACGAGTATAACTTTCTATAAAGAACTCAAAATCATAAATTGTAAAATTTATTAGAAACTAGACTTTTAAAAATTTCTAATAGTATATAAAGTGATTCATAAAAGTTTGTGAATTAATACAGTTTATATTTTAAAAATGAGTGAAAAATATTCTCTTAAATTTGAACAATCATTAGTAAATAATAAAACTCAAAATCATAAATTGTAAAATTTATTAGAAATTAGACTTTTAGAAATTTCTATTGTTATATAAAATGATTAATTAATTTTTGTGAATTAATACAATTTATATTTTAAAAATGAGTAAAAAATAGTTTTCTAAATCTAAACAATCTTTAGCAAAATGTGTATAACTTTATATAAAAAAACTCGAAATCACAAACCATAAATTTTTTTAGAAACTAGACTTCTAGATATTTCTAATGATATATGAAATGAATCATAATATTTTGTGAATTGGTACAATTTATATTTCAAAATTATTTAATAAAATATGAAAAATATTCAATAAATGAGCATATCTTCTAAAAAAATCAAAATTATAAAATGTAACATTTATTATAAAATAGAGTATTTGATATTTTCATTGATATATAAATTTAATTATAAATTAATATAATTTAAATTTTAAAACTGAGTCAATAATCATCTATTTAATCTCAATTATATTGTGTATATATATTTTTTAAGTTACAAAATTATCTTAGAATTATATATTTATAAGATTTTCTAATATAAATTTAATTTAATTTTATCTTTTATTTTGTATTAAAAAAATGATTTGTTGCTTTTTTATTTATTAATTTAACCAATATTAACATTTTTGTTAGCTTTATAGTAATAATTAACAGTTATATTTTGATAATTTTTTTATTTTTCTTTTATTTGTTAGCTTTTTAATTTAATATTTTTTTTGTTAAATAAGCTATTAAATTACTCATGAACTCAAGTGAGAAACTTATTTAAGTTCTCGAGCTAAATGAAGTAGGCTTTTTAAATCATAAATTCAATAGACAAACTTTAAATAATTAAGGTAGACTAAGTAGCTTGTTTGACATTTCTATATGAGAGGTACTTATTTTGATTTCAAAGAAAAATACAATTTATCATTAGTGATGAGTAAATATATAATAATAACTATTTTATGAGTAATAAAATTCAAATACAATATAAACAAGAGTGATTTATTATGATATTGACAATAATTACATAACTTTATTTAATAAAAAAATAAAATATAACATAACAATAAATGAATTAATTTAATTAATATTTTTACTATGATAAACATAATTTAATTTAATAAGTATTTTTGTTTAAAGATATTTTATATTATCTGATTATTCTTTTTTTAATTATTATAAAATATGATATGATCTCGATATAAAAATTATTAGCTCAATAAAAATATGATATATTTATAAGTAAATTGATCAAATATTTATTAAATGAATAATCATAAATTGTATAAATTATCATCCTTAATGTAATGAAAAGATAATTGCATTATATAAAATAACTATTTATAAAAAATGTATTTATTATATGAAAATTTGGACATTTATTGGTGTAAAAAAATATATTTATTATATAGATATTTTGATATTTATTGGTATAAAAAAACTAACAAAAAATAAAAAAATAAAGTTGAGCTGGTCGATATAATATACTCATATGTAAATTGATCAAACAGTTAATAAATAAGTAATCATTAACTTTATGAATTACCACGTAATAAAAATAATTATATTATATAAAATAATTATTATAAAAAATGTTTTATTACATAAACATAATTATTTATGTAAGAAGATTAATAAAAAGTTAAAAAATGTTGAGCTTAGTGTACACCAAACATCTTCATTTTTTATATATAAAAATTAATTATTATATTATTGTATAATAAAAATATATTAATTATTTATATTTTTATAATTAATTATATCATGCTTTAATATTATTATTATTATTATTAAAAAATAAAATTTTCATTAATAAATAATTTTTACAATAATAATAATTTAAATTTTAAAAAATATGATTTTTTTGTTTTTTAAGATACTTCTAATAGTATTGAATATATGATAGTGAGAAACAAAGACTTGCATATGTATAACGTATGCTTTGGACTCATTTTTTTCCAACTTTTAAGATAATCTATTACTTTTGATTCTCTTTCTCTCTCTTAAAAGTGGACGGATGGATTATAATTTTGATCACCGTAGATTTAAATGAAAATAGAATGAAATAAGTTATGTTTTTGAATCGTTAAAAATGTTAAATTATTTGATAGGGTAGGAAAGAAGTTATATTTTGAAGAAAATATTTGCACTTGTTTCATTATATTTTATTAATCTAACTTTGAATTAACAAAATAAAAAATAACAATTTCGAATATGTTATAGTATTTCGAATTAATAAAATATAAAATTAATATAACTATTTTTTTAAAATATAAAAATCTAATGCTTCATCAATAATTTCTCACAATCTTGTAGGTTTATTTTCAAAACGCCAAGTGTTGATCACAAAGACCAAGACAAATTGTGAGGAAGACTTCCCAGTACTTCCAAGTTGAATTGACCTGCCAAATATTGACTTTGTCCAAGCCCATTCAAGAGCCTATCTCATATTTGGTACTATTCAATTGCGCGTTGAACAGTTAATTGAATGATTATGAAATATATATATTTTAAAAAAAAGAAGAAAAAGAAATAAAGGATAATTAGATATTGAAACCGTCAAAGCTGTTAATTTTTGCAATAATAAAAAGCTCTTACATGGTAATCCTTTTTTAATGGATTATGTATACTTTATTCTTTGCTAATTATATATACATCTTTAATCTAACAAGGAAAGGTGCATTAAAAGAACTTATAAATATAGAAAACGAGTTGAAAACAAAGCAATAAAAAACAGCATCTGTTACTATTTAAATCTAAAAAGTAAAACTTCACTTAAACGTTAATGGATTAAAATATATCTTATTATAAAAATTAATTAAATCAAGTATCTTATATTAATACTAATGAACTGAGTTTTCTCTCGAACCATGACTAAAGCTAAAACAAGTGTCACTTTTACCCTAACAAATAACCCTATCCGGGTTGGTAATTAAGATAGATTTGCTTGTAGTTCCAACATGAGTGTATTTTTCAAAGGCAAATATTAGAAATCCTACAGAGAGCTAAAGCAAGTAAATTTTTGCCTAGCAAAATTTCATTCATTTTGAAAATTGGCACCACAAGCCAAGTAAAACTAGATGGTAAAAAATTGTGTTAAAAATTAAATAAAAAAAATTAAAGAAAGTAAAGTCAATGACACCCACCCACATACATTAAGTCAAGAAAGCCTGCAACTATATGAATGCTACCAGTTCATATGATTACTCCCAAGTAATCCTCCCCAATTCTAATCAAAATTCTATCCAGCATCGTCTGCAATGGCAGTCTTCCTGGGCAAAGCCCAGCTCTTCATCTTCACTTTTCTCTCCATCCTCTTCATCATCCATGGAAAGCTAAATATGGACCCTTCAGATCTTAAAGCTCTATCTATCATCCAAAATAATTTGGGAATCAAAGTTGAATACCAATTTTCGACCAACCCATGCAATATCCCTGGTATATTCTGCGAGAGAAGGCTTTCAGTCTCAAACAACAACGCCTATGTTCTACGAATTACAAGGCTTGTATTTAATTCCCATAGACTCACTGGGTTTCTCTCTCCGGCAGTTGGACGGCTATCCGAGCTCAAAGAGCTCTCTCTTTCTAACAACAACCTCGTTGGCCAACTACCAATCCAAATAGCTGACTGCCGGAAACTGGAAATTCTCAACCTTTCAAACAACTATTTTTCTGGGGAAGTTCCAACCCATCTAACCTATCTAATTCTTCTAAAGATCCTTGACCTTTCTTCAAATAAGCTTAATGGGAGCCTCATGTTCTTGAAGTATTTTCCGAACCTGAAAAACCTTTCTATTGCCAACAACCTATTCACTGGGAAAATCCCAGCATCCATTAACTCGTTTCACAATCTCAGGTTCTTCAACTACTCAGGAAATCAGTTCCTTCAAGGTTCAGTGCCTGTAGTGAAAAGGTTTGAATACTCAGATTCTGACGTCCCAAGACGTTACATTTTTGCAGAGAATTCTACCTCAATTGGAAATAAAACTTCTACTAAGGCACCATCAGGAACTACAGCATCAAGTGCTCAAGCTCCAAGTGCAGCACCAGCACCAGCACCTCCCAAGCATAGAAGAGACAAGAAGAAGAAGAGACTTGGGTGGTTACTTGGATTTCTATCAGGAGCTATAGCTGGTACCATATCAGGGATTATCTTTACCCTGATATTTAAGATGATCTTGGCCGCAGTAAGAGGTGGAGGGAAGGACCCAGGTCCTGCAATATTTAGTCCTTTGATAAAAAAGAAAGAGGACTTAGCTTTCTTGGAGAAAGAAGATGGACTTGCTTCGCTAGAAATGATAGGCAAAGGTGGCTGCGGAGAAGTTTATAAATCTGAATTGCCAGGAAGCAATGGCATATTGATTGCTATAAAGAAAATAGTTCAACCCCCTAAGGATACTGCAGAGTTAGCAGATGAAGATAGCAAGTTGTTGAACAAGAAAATGCGTCAAATCAGGTCGGAGATAAATACTGTGGGTCAGATTCGACATCGAAATCTCCTTCCTCTATTAGCTCATGTATCTCGGCCTGACTGCCATTATCTAGTGTATGAATTCATGAAAAATGGTAGCTTGCAAGATTTACTTAATGACGTTTCTGAAGGGAAGAAAGAGTTGGACTGGCCCGCAAGGCACAGGGTTGCTCTAGGAATAGCTTCTGGGCTTGAATATCTTCATATGAATCATAGCCCATGTATCATTCACAGAGATCTCAAGCCTGGAAATGTCCTTCTTGATGATGATATGGAAGCTAGGATTGCAGATTTTGGGCTTGCAAAGGCAATGCCAGATGCTCAAACACACATCACAACATCAAATGTTGCAGGAACTGTGGGGTACATAGCACCGGAATACCACCAAACCCTGAAGTTCACAGACAAGTGTGATATATACAGCTTTGGGGTCTTGTTGGGAGTTCTGGTGATGGGAAAGCTTCCATCTGATGAATTTTTTCACCATCAAAATGAGATAGGTCTGGTTAAGTGGATGAGGAACATTATTACTTCAGAGAACCCTCAACAAGCGATTGACCAAAGGTTCATGGGGAGTGGCTATGAGGAGCAAATGCTCTTGGTTCTAAAGATTGCTTGCTTTTGCACTACGGATAAACCAAAGGAAAGGCCCAACAGTAAGGATGTAAGAACTATGCTGTCTCAAATTAAGTACTGAGTGTATAAGGTAATTCTGACAACATATTGGAGTTACTAGAAGTTGTAGCTTGTGACTAAGAAAAGAACCAAGATGGTGTTGGGTTTTATCAGGTAAAATTTATAAGTGTAATTTAAATCAAAATGCTTTACAAGGTCTTAAATATTTCATGCTGTAGCATGATTCCATCAGTAATATAGCAAAAGTAGAATAAAGATATAAATATTTTGTTTATGCAGAACATATGCAGATCCTGTTGTACTTATAGTTAGAAATAGAAGAATATAAGCATAACGAGCTTGTCTAAACGGAATTGAATCAGAGGACAACATCAAATAGCCACGATCCTTGACAAAGGACCAAACAAATAAAAATTGTTCTTAAATTTTATTGACAGCGTTCAAACAGACATTATGTAAACAAGGGAGGAGATATATTAGACTCATCACAAGAGTATAGTTTCAAAATTCACGTATGATAAACATCCATCAATACATATAATTAGTAATGTCCGCATGGAATAAGGTCTAGTCATATTGTTGACGATAAAGGCAATCATTTTAATATGCAGCCAGACAAGCATGACTCATTATATTTCCTTGGCTATACAAAACACCAACCATTTTCGTTCAACATAGAAGAGAGTATCCTAAAAAGGGGCTGTTATAAATTTGAAACCTGATGTTCACTAAGTTAACATTATAAGCTGTGCTTTTGAAAAGACCGTGCATAGGACATTTACCCGTTCAAAATCCAATCCAATTCAAAATTTCCATATCCACCTAGTCTTATTAGCTTACTTCCCGAGTGAATGTAAAGTTTCTGATCTATAACATAACAAACATTAGCTATAAGTTTAAAAAAGGTGGTCAAAACTTCAAATGAAAATTCACTAAGATGGATCTTAAATGGCCCGATAATCAATCTATTATAAATGCTTTATAGAATTCATTATGGATAAGCGTTGATACATGTGTGTATTAAAAACAAATGAAAACAAAAATTACAATTTCCACCAAGGAAAAAAAGAGTCTTATGTGAATGTCCTCTGTTCTTACTCCTCAAAACTAAAAAGTTACTTTTCTAGGCAAACAAAGTGAGTTTTGGATCCCTTTTTAACTCTCATTACAGTGCCAATTTCATTCATAAAATAGTTCTCAATTTTTTCTTCTCACCCTCTCATACACAACATTTCCTTTATCACCAGTGATGCGCATGCACGGTACAGAAAATTGGAGCTTGAAGCATATCTGTAGCCTTTTTTTTTCCCTCTTTTCCTTTCATTTTAGGATGAAGGTAGAGGATTCCATATTGACCTGAGGGTTTACATGAGAACATAACACACTTCTACATCTCAAATAATTTGAAAAACATAAGGAAATTGCCTAAATTTGAGTTTTATAGTTCACTTGCATGAATAACATTTTAGAAAAGAAATTAAATAATCCAACCTTTAATAAGAGAAGCTAATCAGTACAAGTCATATCACCCTATATAAACTTGATAGGATACTGTAGGAATCTATTGGTATGATATTTATCCTCCTTCATAAGTAACCCTAAAGTTATTGTTTATTTTAGATGTCAACAAACAACATGATAAAACTTGCCTAAATACGTCAAAAGTCCAGGAGTAATTGTGGGAGAATCCTCTCCAAATGAGTCGCTTCAATTTTACTAACACCCTCTGCTTCTGCAATTGTAGCAGCACGCTGTACAGCCTCTTCCTCAGAGGAATATGTTATTGTCAGCACATCATATCGCAATAATGCAAAATTAAAAGCATAACAAGTACCAAACATTTCCAAATAAGAAAACCTGTGACAAATATTCGAAGCAGTTCAGAACTCAGTTTCAATGCCTTCCCGTTAGCTGCATCCAAATATTACAGAAAATATTATCTGTTAAAACAATGGACACTCCTGATAACCTCGTGTTAATCTTGCAACCCATGAGAATGCATATGAGCTAAAACTCCAAGGTTTTAAAAGGCAATTTTACGCCTTCATGCATTTTTATTGTATGAGGCGAGACGTAAGTCATATTTTAAAAGTCTTGAGGCAATTTTCACCGATGATGTAAGTTATAAGACTAATTTAATTATTACTAACAATGAAAAAGCATATACTAATAAAATAACATTCATAAAATTCAAAATATATATAATAACATAGTCATAATTTAATATTGAAATAGTCACGAAAACAAGTCAAAATATAATTTTGAGAATATTAGTAGAAACTAGGAGAAATACTTACTTATTTTTGTTAGTTGTTTTGCCTCCTAAAAACTAATTCTTAACCTAGTATGAATTGGTATTATGTCACCATAAGTTTTTGACCCACCCATAAAAAGATAATACCATAAAAAGAAATGTTGAGGCTTATAGCCTCAATAGTCACATTGCAAAACATCTAATTATGTAAGCCTCACTTGAAAAAAGCATATACCTTAAATAAAGGATGTGAGACTAATCTTAACTTGTTACATAGATAAAGCTTATTAATGCGAGCCTCAAAATAGTAATTTAAAAAAATAAAAACTCCATGGAGTAAAAACAAGAAGAGCAGCCTGGAATTAAGGTACCAATTACCAGATGTAGATCGATTCTTCTTATTAGATGTTCCAGCTCCGACCTGCTAACAAAACCTACTCTATTGGACACAACAACAAGAGCAAAAATAGGGGCAAAGCAAATTTTTTTTTTGTCAAAAACTGCACAGCTAAAATATATCAGTAAAACAACTAAAATAATACACTTAAAACTTATAATTATAAAAATAATACAATTTATTTTTTACTATTAATATAAAAAAAGTACGATATATCATTTTATTTTTAATATCATTCAATTAGATGTCATTTAAATTAAATTACGACAATTTAGATCTGTTTCATATTGAAAGACGTCTAATTGGATCAGTTTAATATTATTATATGCCATTTTTGCTATTATGAGTTTTAGAGGTGTTTGTTTTTGTAATTTTCCGAATATTATTTTTCCACTGTGTCATCTCACTTGTTGAAGATCAGACAAAATAAATCTAAAAATAAATCAGGTGACAGGAAACTTCCGCTGCATTCCTAGTAATTGCTACCTTTCTTTAAACACGTTAGGCGATAACAACCTGTTTCAGATCACTGCATAATGTTGCTGACATACATTCATTCCAGTTTTTTTTCCCTTTATCTTTCAATTGAGCACGAAACTCATTATTCAACAAATCATCATTCCTGCTTTAATCAGCTAAGATAAAATGAGAAGGAATTTCAAATACCTCGCTCTCGATAGCATCAGTAGCTTCAGTTTTTTCACGCTCTGCAAGATAAACACAGTTATTTAGAAGGGGACAATCAGATAAGAAGATCTAAAAACACAAATAATCAAGTGCGAGGAAATCAAACCTTCAGATCTTCTGGTCCAAATATGTTTGAAAATCGCGTGAATCAGATCCTAAAAACAATGCAGTATTATTGTAAAATCTTGAATGACATACATACAAATCGATAAAATAACATATACACTTTTAGCCAAAAAGACAGATAGAGAGAGAAACGAATGGGAATGAAATTTGATAGAATTAGGGTTTTACAGCTTCGAACGTGCTCTCATCCATCCGATTCAAAGCCAACAGAGACAACAAAAATTGGTGTCTCGACTCGACTTCTTTTACCAATTTCAAATTTGATCGAGTATAGCGCGCCCGCCAGATTTAAAGAGGGGATTTTATCCGTAACGAAATGTCTACTCATAAATCACAATTCATGTACATACAGTAATTATATTTAATTAAAATGTTAAGCTAATTATATTTGTAATATATCACACAAATATAAAAATATTATACGGCTCTCGACGATACAAAGTTTAGAAGTGCGCATTTTTTTCCTTAATTTTAAAATAGGTTGTTTTCAATTATTCATTATTTGAATGATCGGAAAAAAATAAAATTAAAATTTATTCTTTTTAATTTTATATTTAATTGGGTTAAAAAATAAAAATTTAATGAAATTAATTTTTAAATAGAAGAAATGAGAATTCCTTCTGACTTTAAATAACCATGATTTCATTTTCACCTTAATTCTTTGTTCAAATTTTACCTCAATCTTAAATATAATAATAAACTCTAAATCATAAATTTTAAACCTCAAAATCCAAAACTTAATTTAAAAAAAAAAATAATTTTAACTTTGAACTTTAACCCACAAATATAATTCTAAATTCTAAACCCTAAACCCTAAGCCCTATACCTTATACCCAAAATCTAAAAACCTAAATCCTATTTAGAAAAATAATAATTTTAATCCTAAACCTTAACACATAAATATAACTTTAAACCCTAAACATTATACCCTACCCTTTATACTCTATATCTTAAATCCTAAACCCTATTTAGAAAAATAATAATTTCAACCCTAGATCCAAAACCCCAAACCTAAACCTTAAACCCTATACCTTATAACCTATATTATAAACCCTATATCATAAACCCTAAACCTTATTTAGAAAAATAATAATTTTAATAATATATTTTATTTTTAAGTAATAATTATTTTTAAAAATTATGATTCCAATAAAGTATTTTATCTGACGAAAAAATAATAATTAAATAATATTATTTAAACTTTACTGAATATAGGGATATTAAGGTAATATACAATATTTTTCATTCCATTATAGTTGTAAACCAAAAACAATTCCTTCTTTGATTCCACTTATCAAATTAAACAATTTTGTTTCATTTCCATTCTATTCAATTTTCATTCTCATTCTCATTCCAATTTCATTTCATGAACCAAACGCCACCTTAATATAGAATGATCCCGATAAGAGCAAGTAAGGATTAAAAAGAAAAAAAACTAAAAATGAATTGAAGACCTTCCCATCATTTCACTTTTCATTTCATCAGCAACGTCATATTTAAAAATATCAAATTTATTTTTTCTTCTTGTCATATTTAAGGAATTCAAATTCACTTCTTCCCATCATATTCAAGTAATTCAAACCATTCTTCTTCAATTACTACAATATTAAGGTTATTCTTTATGTTTTTAATCTTAAGGCTTTTGTTTGTTTGGTAAAAATTATGTATTTTCTCTGTCGAAGGATTCGTGTTCCTTCCAAGCTTTTATTACACAAGATTACTTATTAGGCTTATAAGGTATAAAGGATTGTCTTTCTTCAACATATTACAGGCATACATACCATGGTTTTTTTGTTATTTTCTTGCTTTATAGTTGATTTGTGATAGCATTAATTTTAGAGAGGTAGAAAAAGAAGAAAGGAAACAGAAGAGAGGGAAATGATTTTGTATGATATCTTATTTTCTTTATTGAATTTACTAAGGCTATATATAGCCTTATATAGACAAAAAAATACAAGGAAATTAAGCTAACTTTGACATTTCTAATAGAATTTAGTGGTCCCCCACTCATGCACCTTGCATGCGTTACTATGCTATATGCCTCTTTTGCCTGGCATTGTGCCCACGAGCAACTTGTATCATTTCTATTCCTTTTGAGAATCCTTATCTGCAAGGATGAATTCAAGGTAGGATTTATAAAAACACCATTCATTCTCTCATGTGGCTTCTTTTGCTGGAATTCCAATCCATTTGACTAAAATTTTAGGTTTAGGTCGATATTTATTCTTCTGAATCACACGGTGTGCCAAGATGTCTTCGGGTTGAGGTATGATAGTGACATAATCAGAGATTGGAGGGAGTTGGATGGAGCTTGGAGTAACTATTCCCACGTGTTTCCTTAACATGCTGACATGAAATACATCATGTATATGAGAGTCAGGAGGGAAAGCCAATTTGCAATCCACAGGACCAACTCGTGCAATGATTCTGTAAGGCCCAAAGAAACATGAGGAAAGCTTCATGGATGATTGAAAGGCCATAGAAATTTTTCTATAGAGTTGGAGTTTTAAGTAAACATAATCTCCTTTGAGGAAAGAAAGCTCTCGCCTATGTTGATCGGCCTGACATTTCATTCCATTATGAGCTTGTAGGAGGTTATGGAGCAAGTCACGTATGATGGTATCTCGATCACACATGTGTTTTATCCACTGTTTGGACGTTGGAGGTGCCTGGAACATAAGCTAATAGATGTAGGGGATGAAGGCCATAAATTACTTCAAATGGAGTTATTTTGGTGGATGAATGTGTTGAGGTGTTATAGCTAAACTTAGCCCAAGGTATCCACTCAACCCACTTCCTTGGTTGCTCACCAGCAAAGCAACGTAAGTATTGTTCCAGAGTACAGTTGATAACTTTTGTATGGCCATTAGTTTGGGGATGGTAGCTAGAACTCATGCATAATTGGGTTCCTTGTAACTGGAACAAGGCTCGCCATAATAAGTTGAGGAATACCTTATCTCGATCATTCACTATAGATGCTGGAATGACGTGTAGATACACCACATTGGCCATAAACTCCTTGGCTACAATCATTGCAGTAAAAGGGTGTTTCATTGTAATGAAATGGGCATACTTTGTCAGACGATCTACAACTACCATGATCACGGTATCTCCCTTTGAGAGTGGTAACCCTTCAATGAAATCTATTGAGATTTCACCCCATATTTTGGTAGGAATTGGTAAGGGTTGCAGCAATCCTACTGGTTTCATACAATCAATCTTGAACCGTTGTATATATCATACAAACATTAGAATTCCTTCACTTTTGGGCACATTTTGGACCAACAGAAATTTTGTTTGATTCGAGAGAGTATTTTTTGGAACCCAAAGTACCCTCCAATTGGTGATGAATGTTAGTTAGCTAAATTTTTTGGAATTAAATAAGATTGTGAGCTTAAATAAATTTTGTTTCTCTTGAACCATACCCCATCAAGGTGGCATAGTTTGTGGACATCCGAAGAGGAAGTCTTAACTAGAAGACTTAAAAAAAAAAGGTATTGCTAGACTTCCCTTTTGAGAACTGGCCACCAATCTGCTTGGGGTTGAGAGATACATAAGAATTGGAACTCCACCACTTGGGATAAGAAGTCTGCACCCTAATTTTCTAAACAACATTTGTACTAAATTTCATAATCATAACCAAGGATTTTCGGCAGCCAACGTGCTTGTGCTGGTGTTGTTATCTGTTGCTCTAGTAGATACTTGAGAATTTTTTGATCCTTACGCACTATGAATGGTCTTCTAAGTAAGTATGGGCATCATATCTTGATGGCTTTAACATTAGCTAGTATTTCTTTCTCATAGGTAGATAGTGCTAAGGTTGATCCCTTGAGTGCAGCACTGAAATAAGCCACTGGCCTATTTTCTTGGCTGAGGATGGCCCCGAGGCCAATGCCACTAACATCATATTCGATCATAAAATGTTGAATGAAGTTTGGTAGACGTAAGATGGGATGAGAGTTTAAAGCTTCCTTCAACTGTTGGAAGGCCATTGTTGCAGCCTCATTCCATTGAAACCCCTCCTTACTTAGTAAGCGGGTTAAGGGTGTTATTATTTCCCCAAACTAGCAAATAGATTTTGTATAATAGCCTCCCAATCCGAGGAATCCTCCGACTCTTTTTGCTATGGTTAATTTTGGCCATTTGATAACTATATTTTATATAATTATTTTTTACCTATTTTATTAATTATAATTGCTATGTTATTGATGTTTTTAGTTAATTTTCAATTAATAAATTAGTATTTATTGTTTTTATATATTTTAACAAAAGTAAATAATTTGTATCAAAAATGTACTTAATGTCGAATTTATGTCCACAAATATAACTTCAAATATTATAGTTCTTAATTACAATTTATAAAAATCGAAAATATAATTTAAATTAAATTTGGGTTTCATTTTAATTATTAAAAGTTTAAAAATTTAATTTAAAATTAGAAAAAGACTTAACTGTAATTAAAGAAAGTTGAAAATGTAATTTGAAATATGTTTATGGGTCAAAATACAATTAATAAAGTTTAATTTTCTGCGCAGGTGAGAATAATCTGTACGCGGCCGATCTACGCCTTGGAATGAATCGTCGACCATCAGGTCAGGATAAGAAAGCGGTGAGATTCGTGCGTCCTTATCACACAGGCCAAAGATAGTGGGTGCGTGTCTCAATTTTCCACGATGCTCGATGCAGCCAGGTGGGGCCCAGCTGCGCGCGGTCGGCGTGCGGCGATGGGACCCACGTGTCGGACGCATCCATTGCGTGCTATCACCGCACGCCGCCTCGATCCCGTGCGTTGATCTCTGCGTCTGTAGAAGTTTCAGCGAATCAGAATCTGCGACGTGTCCACGTGAATCCATTCCTAAAATCAGAAATTGCCACGTGTCCCACTCTATATTTCAGCCAATCATGTGATGACACGTGGCATGTTATCATGAGCATGAAAGCGCAGGATCAATCCCGTGTGTAGTCGTTGTCTCCGGGTGCTCGATGTCTCTGCCGCGTTCCTAGAAGCGATCGAAGCGCACGTGTGCGCATTAATTCCTTTCAGCGAATCGGGAAGATGACCACGTGGCATGCATAAAGAATTTAAAAAATGCAGAATGGTAGCCCACAGTTCCGCAGCGTGATTTAATTAATAAAATCGATACGTGTGATTTTTGTTTTTCGATACAAATTATTACGCGTTTTTTATAAAAAAATAAAATAAAAATGTAATATTTTAGATGTATTATTTTTAGCTATAAATAGGAGATAAGATGATAGTTTTAGAAGGTTTTTAGGAGTTTTTTTTTGGTTTAGAATTTTTGTGGTATTAGGGGTTGAATTTACGAACAAATGGCCATTTTTTGGCTTTTTATTGTTCTGCGTGTATAAATATTTCGTTCATTGATGTTTTAATTTCCTGTGTTCTTCATCTTAATTTCCTAGTTGTAATTTTTATTTTAATTTAATGAAGTAATTTAATTTTTCTAGGGTTGCATTTGATCTGAATTTATGAAGCTTTGATTTTAATTATTTTTTTTGAAAGATTTATAAGACGTTCGATTTGTTCACTCTATCTTGTGCTTAATGCTTTTTGATTATTTACGAATTTTATCAAAACGATTTGTGGCATATTAATAAACTTGAGAGAGGCATTTTTGTATATATTGCTCATAGATAGAATGACATGTATGATGAAGGATAGGAATATACCCTAATTGTATGTGTGGCCATTTGAAAACTTAGAATGTAATGAATCTTATTGAATTTAATTCTCATAGAGATATAGTGAATTAATTTAACGAGGTGTGTTTATACGGAGCTCGGAAGAGATGTATGAATAAAAATAGAAGTTTTCGGTTGACAAATTAAATGTACTAAAAAATATAAATCAAAATAAAATAATATGATTAGAGTGGAATAATTTGGTGAAAAATTGCAATCTTAGATTTCTTTTATTTTATTTTTAAACCTTTTTCTTAACTTGTTACAATCAACGATTGTTTTGGATAAAATGAGAGGGAAATAATTTTAGTAATCAACAAAATATAGTAACAAATCTCCGTGGGAACGATCTTTACTTAAAAATCTTTATTACTTGTGACCGTGTATACTTGCACGATTTTCTGTGTGTTGTAAAACACACAACAAGTTTTTGGCACCGTTGCCAGGGATTTGTTTTACTATTTTCATTGTTGATATTAATACCAATCAATCTGATTTTAATTCAAAAAAAAAATTATTGTTACGTGTTTAATTTATTTTTCAATTTTCTCGTGGGTTGAGATTTTGTTTGACAGACAAATCTTACCTCATAAAAAGAAAAAAAATCTTGTTTTTGCTTATTGTTTGTTGTTTTTTTTTTATTTTTCAATTTTCTCGTGGGTTGAGATTTTGTTTGACCTTGAAATCTTAATTCATAAAAAAAAAAAAAAACCCTTGGCCTATTTTCTTAGTGAGGATGGCCCCAGGCCAATGCCATAACATCACGTTCGATCATAAAATGTTGAATGAAGTTTAGTAGGAAACGTAAGATGGGATGAGAGTTTAAAGCTTCCTTATTTGTTGGAAGGCCATTGTTGCAGCCTCATTCCATTGAAACCCCTCCTTACTTAGTAAGCGGGTTAAGGGTGTTATTATTTCCCCAAACTAGCAAATAGATTTTGTATAATAGCCTACCAATCCGAGGAATCCTCCAACTCTTTTTGCTATGGTTAATTTTGGCCATTCAATGACAACACGAATTTTTGCTGGATCAATTGAGACTCCTATTTCTAAAATAAGATGGCCTAAGTATTCTAATTGTGACACACCAAATTGACACTTAGATTATTTTGCAAACAAACTATTAGCTGTTAGTAATTGTAGGACAGTTTGTAAATGCATGCTATGGTCCTCCCATGATTTGGAGTATACTAGGATATCATCAAAGAAAATAAAGATGAATTTCCTGAGGTAGGGTCGAAAGATATCATTCATGAGACTTTGGAAGGTAGCTAGGGCATTAGTGAGGCCAAATGGCATTACTAGGAATTCATAATGGCCTTTATGTCTTCTAAATGCTATCTTAGGGGTGTCATCTTCATGAACTGGTATTTGATGGTACCCTGAACGTAGGTCCAGTTTGGAGTAAATCTTGGCTCCATTAAGTTCATCCAATAATTCATCAATGATAGGTATAAGATATTTATCCTTGATAGTGATTGCATTAAGAGTCCTATAGTCCACACAAAATTTCCAGGCTCTATTTGTCTTCTTAACTAAGAAAATTGGTGATGATAAGGGACTATTACTTGGCCTTATCAAATTGGATTGTAAGAGTTCATGCACCATCTTTTCTTTCTCAGTTTTTTGATAATAAGGGTAATGATAGGGTCGAACATTCACCGATCTTGAGCCAGGTTTCAAGGGAATTCTATGGTCATACACTCGCCTTGGGGGTAAGTTGGTGGAAGATTCAAATACCTGAGGAAACTTAGCTAGCAACTTGCCTATCTTTGGAGGGTATGCCTTGAATCGGTCCTTGTGGTTGCTAACAATCATTATCTAGAAGAACAACCAAATGCCTTGTAGACCATTGCATTCCTTATTGGTTAGGGCTGCAATGTTGGCTCACCCCAACCCTTAGAACGTTCGAGAGGTTCCTTCTATAGTGAAGCTTATGGTGAGTTTCTTATAATCCATCTGAATATGGCCAAGGGTTTCAAGCCATTGAACCCCTAATACCAATTGGCATGCTACAATTGGAAGAATATAATAATATGTAGTAACTGGATGGTGAAGGTGAGGTTACAACATTGTCCAACACATTCTATTTTCTCACGCTTAGCTACCATTACCTCTAGTTTCTTACCTTTGACTATTGGAAATCCAAACTGAGAAGTTAAGGCTTGATCAATGAACATATGTATACTACCCCTATCTATCAATACTAATACCTTTTTATTTCTTATTTTTCCCATAATGTGTATGGTTTGTGGGTGTTCAGTGCCTGCTATGGCATGTAAGGAGATTTCAAGTATCACTTCGTGATGTTCTTGCTCCAGTAGGGTTTCTTCAATGTCATTGGTGTGATTTAGGGTTGAGCCCTCCATTATAAATAGATGTGGCCATGCACAATGATGGCTAGCAACAAATTTCTCATCACAATAGTAACATAATCCCCTTGTCTCGTTGTTCACGTGCTTCTTGGTTGATAAGTCATCGAAAGGCCATTGGTTGAGCTGGAATGGAAGGCTGTGGAAGTATAGTTCCTAACACACCAATTGTGGTATTGGTTGGTTGCTTTAGTGGTGTTGAAGGAAGCTGATAACAAGGGTTTTGAGTAGATTTATTTTGTAATAGATTTCTTTCCTCAATCAGCCTAGCTACTCCAATGGCATCAACCAATGTTCTAGGCTATTTAATTTTAACATTAATGTGAATATCATCTCTCAATCTAACAATAAAGCAACTAATCAAAAATTTCTCTGGTAAACCATCAACCCTGTGAGAAAGTTTTTCAAAGGATTCCTGATATGTTGCGATGCTTGTGGTATGTTTAAGGCAAGATAAGGTCTCTAAAGAGTCCTTGTAGTTAGTTGGTCCAAATCTTAGTCGTGTAGCCATGATGAACTCCTCCCAAGTGAGTGGTCCATGAAATTTGGCAATTCATCGGTGCCGTTGCAATGCAATACCTTCTAGATGGAAGGAAGCCAGTTGCACTTGCTGGTCGGGAGCAATGTTAATGAATTCAAAATATTACTCTACCTTGTAAATCCAGCCGGTGGGATCCTCACTAGTAAATTTAGGGAACGATAGCTTCAGGTATGGGTGAGGGTTATCTGGGTTTGATCGGGAAGTGTAAGGGTGAAGGCACATGGTTTCATCTATGGCAAAGGGATTAATCTTAAGTATGTTACGAGCTGCGCGCAGAGCCTGTAACTCGATGAGCATGGCTTGCAATGTAGAGACAACTTGGTCGAAGCATGTCTCATGTAGTGCTAGAGTTTTCATGACATCATTGTGAAACTCAACATTAGACTTGCCTTGGGTATCCATAGTTGGAACCGGCTTTGATACCATTAATAACATTAATTCCATAGAGGTAGAAGAAAAAGAGAGGAAATAGAAGAGAGGGAGTTGATTTTGTATAATATATGATATTCTTTATTGAATTTATCGAGGTTATATATATCCTTACACAGACAAAAAATACAAGGAGATTAAGTTAATTAATTCTGACATTTCTAACCGAATTTAGTTATCCCCACTCATGCGTCTTGCTTGTGTTACTACGTCGTGCGCCTCTTCCGTCGACGTTGCGCCCACGAGCAACTCAAACCAATGTTGCTTGTATCAATTTGTTTTGCTGGGCATTTATGTTATTGAATTCCCGATATGTAACTAATTGCTACTTGTATTAGCATAAAAAATGTTATTTTCTTTATACCAATACTAGTAATGGCGGTAGTAATTAGGGTAATCTTTCCATGTTTAGCTACAAGCTTTTAGGTTTTGAAGATTTTGAAGATGGAGCTATATATGTAGAATTTTGGTTTATAAATTGATTTAGCGCTTTTATCTTTGTTTTTCTATCGCTTAGATCATGTAGTGTTATGCATTGTTTTTTAGTGATTTTTTTTCCCCTTTCGGTTCACATAAATTATTGGATTGATGTACTTGGTTTAAAGTTTGAGTTACTTGTTCACTCATAGACGTTTGAATTATTGGACTGGTGCTCTGTCCTTATGATATTATTGCAAGTTGGACTTTTTAACGACATGTAGCTAATTGCTATTAGTATTAGCAAAAAATATATAGTTATTTATTGTTACATAATTGATTTGTTATGCTGGGTAAATAGTGAGTATTTGTGTTTGAAATCAGTAAATTTTGATTTATTTGGATATTTGTTAGTTTATTTTCGTATAAAGTAGAATATTATGATATAAGTTAATCAAATTTGTTATATTTTCTGTCGATGGATATGAATAATTTATTTTTGTTTATCAAAATATTGAGTTCATATAGTATGTTTTGATAAAAGGTGAAATATTGTGGCCTAATTTAATCTAATTTGTTACATTTTGATATATTTTGTGGTCAGTTTGTGTCTTTGTTACTCTCTTTTGATACAAAGTAAAATATTATGGTATAACTTAATTTAATTTGTTATATTGTGGTATATTTTGTAAGGATGATTATGATTATGAATATTTATTTTATTTATCAAATTAAGTTAGTAAAAATTAAGTAATTAATATTAATATTATGTAAAAGAATTTAATTTAATATTTTTATTATTTTTGTTTCAATTTAATACTTTATATAAAATATTTCAATCAACTATTTTGGTAAATATGCCATCAAATTGATTTGAATTTTTTTATATTTACTCAGAAAACTTGAATCACCTTAAATTGTTAAAATGGTACTGTTATTTGCGAAATTCCAGTGGTTCCGGGGAAAAAAATTCCTCAGCCCGCCAAAATTATTAACACAATAAGAAAATCTTAATTAAACTAAAACCACTTAACGTCCCTCTAATTGTATAACTCAATATCCTCTATTCCCTTGTCTATTTCATATCCCTCTTAATCAATACCCTTAATGCCACTACCACCTTTAAGCGAAAATTCTTAAGATGAATTTTTTTTCAAATGTTGTCAATATTTGATTAAATTAGCCTTATATGTTACAAATTTTCCGCAATTCTAAATTGTTTTCTAAATTCCTTTATTACTAATAAACTAAAGATTGAAATGAATTGTTTGTTATTGGATTGCTTTACACCCATTACAATTTTGCAGCCATCTCTTATATAAGCTTAGGAAGACTTAATGTCAAGGAATACTTAATGTCAAGGAATACTTATCTAGCTAATTAAACAATAATATCTAACATCCTTCTTCAAATTGATGTGCATGGCAACACCAATAATTTGGATCGTAATACTTAAAACCGTAGTGTCTCAAGTGGCTTGGTAAGCATATCGACAAACTGATCTTGAGAAAAAATATGAGCAATATGCATTGCACTTTTCATGACATAATCTATGAGAAAGTGATAATCAAGCTCAATATGCTTATACATGCATGCAAAATAGGATTTTGAGTAAGATATTTGGTACCCAAATTGTCACACAAGAGTATAGGCTTAGAATGCATAACCATTTTCAATTAAGAGAGAAGAGATTGAAGCCATAACAGTTCAATGGTAGCATAGGCAAGAGCATAGTACTTTAATTCAGTGGAGGACCTTGAAAGAACATTCTGTTTAGCTCACTTCCAAGAAATGAGGCTATCACCAAAGAAAATGTAGTAAGCACTTGTGCTTTTTCTATCATTAGCACAGCTACCCTAGTCAAAATCATTGAAAGAAAATAAGTCAAGATTTATAGATGGTATCATAAGCATACCATGGTTTAAAGTGCAATTAACATAATGTAAAAGTTGTTTGATAACAAGTCAGTGATAATTTGTGCGCTAAGACAAAAACTAACATAATCGATTAACAACAAAATGAAATTTTTGGTTTTATAAGTGTGAGGTATTACAAAGCACCAACCACACTTCTATACTCACTTGGATCTTCTAAAGCCACACCATCATACTTGCTAAGAAGCTTCCCTGATAATGTAGGAGTTGTAACATGTTTACTATCTTGCAAACTATATTTAGTAATAAGATCCTTAGCATATGAGTCTCAAAATGGGAAAACTCGATACTAAGAAAAAAATTGAGTAACCTCGATACTAAGAAAAATTGAGTTCTACCCAAATCCTTTAATGAAAAGGTAGCACTTAATTGAGTAACTAAATCATCAATGCTAATGGTTGAGTTCTTTATAAAAATTATATCATCCACGTAAACAAGAATCAAGAGAACAATTTTTGAATCTTGATAAACAAATTGACATCACACTTGTAGTGTACAAATCCATAAGAAAGAAGAAATGTACCTAAATTTTGATACCATGCCCTTGGGGTCAGTAACTCAAGGTATGAATGTTGTGTTATTAGGGCATTCTTCTACAAGAGGAAAATCGTTGGATTTGGAGGAGCGTTTCTCAAATTCTACTTAGTCAAGTATAATAGAATAGCATGGAAATCTTTAATCCTTCCACAAAGAAAATCAATTAGTTGTTGAATATTTGCTCAAGGTTATAAACATTTTAGATCACTTAGTAACTATAGAGAAATTGCGCCTAAGAATGAGCTTGTACTTTACATATTGAATGGGATGGGACCAAGATATTTTTAATTTGTGAAAACAGTCAATACAACTCAATTAACAACTTTAATTGGGGTTTTACACAATTAGTTGGCAATGTATGAACACATGTTGGATGCATTTGATAGTCATGATCAAGACTCTAAAATGCAAGTAAATCTTACATTTTTAGAAATTTTATAGTACTCATGGTTATGTCATCAAGAATTCTACCAATGCCAATAGTTTCAAGAATTCCAAAGAACCAAATGGTGAAAGTCCAATACGTCAAGTATAAGATAAGGTTCCTGTTAAGAGATGTACTTATAGAGAAGTGTTCTTCCTCTAAATTTGTTCCCATGGCTATAAGCATTCTCACTAATGATATGGATTCTAGTGCAATAAATTCATATCATTGGCTTTTTGGCTCTAGTGGAGGTCACTATCTTACCTATGGCTCCAATCTTTTTCCCAATAATGTGCCATATCATGGTACTAAAGGTATATTATTTGGAAATGGTGCTTAGCTTCCCATTACTTATGTTGGATCTGGATTTTTACATGCTAATAACGAGTGTTTACTTTCTAAGATTTTTCTTCTCCATACTTCTCTTACTACTTCCAACTTGCTTTATTAAAACAACTTTGTGCTAATAATAAAGTACTTATTCAATTTGATTATGATATGTTCTATTACCAAGAAAACTATTCTACCAGGTAAAAGTGACAATGGTCCTACAAGGTGATAGGGGTTGTAACTAAGACACCATATGATCATTATCCATAGTATGCCTTTGTTGCTTTTGTGTCTTCATCTATTGTATTGAATCAATCTCAAGAATATGAGCTTTGGCATCACAAGTTAGGAAATACCAATTTTGACACTACCATCCCTCTTTTAACACTACCATCACAAGTTGGGCTTTCCATTTTAGAATTTTAAGAGAAAATTTCCATGATTTATGAGCTGAAAGTATGTTGACTGATGCAGTATATACCTTAGGTTTTTGATACATGCCTTGCCTTTAGTAACTATAGGATGAAAATTAATAGTTGGATGAAGAGGAGACTCAAAAACTTGAGGAGATGAGACTGATAAAGGATTAGAAGTAGGTTCTAGTGAAGTGCAAAGAGTAGCATTAGTAACGTCAATAAATGGAGATGACAAATTATTTTGTGTGTTGGAAGAAGGAGCAAATGAGATATAGATTCAAGATGAATGAAATTGGGTACAAGAATTTGAGACTCAAGTGACTTGGAAGCACTAGAAGAGTTAATTGAATGTTGAGCAAAAGGGTAGACATGTTCATTGAACACAACATGCATGCTAATATACAAGAAACCAATGGAAGAATCTAAACAAAGATAATCACTATGTTGAGTAGCATAACCAATGAACACATATGAATCTGATCTAGGTTGCAATTTATATTGGCAATATACTTGAAGACATGGAAAACACTAAGTACCAAATGTTCTTAGTGAATTATAGATAGAAAGTTTATTAAACAAAAGTTCAAAAGGTGAAAGACCATTGAGAACTTTAAAATGAATTTTATTCATTAAGTAGACAACAATATTCATGGTATATGGGTAGTATGTAATAGGCATAGAAGCCTGATGTAACAAAGATAAACCTTTTTATATTATATGTTGATGATTGTTTTCCACTAATCCATTTTGTTCTAACATATGAGGGCTTGAAAATCTATGAGTCAAACCTCGTTTATTAACCAAGGACTTAAAGGCAATAAATTCACCACTTGAGTTAGTATGAATGCTTTTAGTTGTGGAATTAAATTACAACTTGACCATAGTAAGAAATGAATCAAAAAGGGATATAAATTGATCTTTGGTTTTGAGACAAAATAACAAAGTAAAATGACTAAAGTTGTAAGGTTTATGTGAGCGTTGGCAATATTTGTGAAAACAAATACACATGTAATTTTAGTTTCTAGGTATGTCGTTCAATAATATTTTCAAACTGAAGAAACTACAAGGCTCTAACAATCATAATTTGGGTATATCTATGTTTTTATCTACGTTAGATTTCATATTAGACATGTAGGAACATTTTGAGATTAGGCTACTCGATTGATCGAGACATGTCTAGATCGGTCAAGCTATGTAGATCGATCCAAAATCGATCCACTCAGTTTAAAAAGTTCTGAATAAATTATTTAATTGACTAGATTAATCGAATATATTTTGATCACTGTATTAGATCAATCGATAAGGGCATTCGATCGATCGAACTATATACTCGATTGATCAAGAATATTTTAGATTGATCGAGTGGATAAGGCTTTAATTTTAAAACTTATTTCTAACTCGAATTGAATTGGGTTTTTACTATATTATCCTTTTTTTCCTTAAAATTTTCTTAACTGATTTTATGGAGAACATGGTAATCTTACTTTGAACTAGTGCTTCAAAATATTCTATATATATAAAAACCTAAACACACAACTTTAATCAACTATACAAGAGCATTCTTCTCCTCATCTTAATCTCTTACATTGTTTTGCAAAAACTATTTAAATACACTTTTTTCATTGAGTTAATTTATCCAACATTTGTGGTTGTATTTGATGGATAATAAACCTACAATATTTGTCATATTATGCTTTAAACTGATTGTTCTAAGGTTGCTAGTAGATTTTTATTTATCTGATATATTTATTAAATCATCTAGTTAAGGTTATTCATTATTGAATTTTATCAAAGACACACATTTGTACTTGTGTTATTGTACTAATGTTTCAAGTACTGGTAGAACGAGTTCGATTTCATGTGTGACTCAAGTTGTATGAATGTTAGTCTGGATCTAAATACCTTTCTTGTAGATGCTACGATGAAATGAGTGGCTTGTAAGTAGATTACTTGGGAACTTTACCTCGATGGGAAATATAAGACCTGACCTTATGATTGTACCTTATTTTTCATAGTGGATATTTAGGTTGTCCCATGGATTAGTGGTTTTTCTCTTAGATCATTGGTGTGACCTAGGTTATTTTCACCTAAAAATATAGTGTCTCAATCTTTATACTTTTGTATTATTTTATTTACACGTGATTGCATGCTTGAACGTTTACAAAAAATTTAATTTGTCATAGTTTTGTTGACTATCTATTTACTCTCTTCCATCTAATTATGTCCATAACAAAAAAAGAAACTTTCAATTGGTATCAGAGTAGTCACTAGATACACTTAAGTGTGCCTATGACCTTGTTATGGATCATTTGAGAGAGGGTTCGTCTACAACCCATGCTCCTTACTTTGATGGGTCTAATTACCCATATCAGAAGGTTCATATGAGAGCCTTTCTATAGTCTATAAATGAGAGTGTTTGGAATTAAGTGCTTTATGGTTGGGAACCATCTATAGTTACTAAATATGATGTAGTCACTCCTAAACCTAGAACAGATTGGACCATTAAAGATAAAACTAGTAGTAACTGAAGCAAAAGGGAATTAATGCTATCTTTAGTGCTATGTCTGTAGATATAATTCATCATATTTCTCATGTTGGTACTGCTAAGCATGCTTGAGATATTTTAGAGGTCGTCCATAAGGAAACTATATAAGTTAAAAGAACTAAACTTCATACACTTGGTAGTCAATTTGAAAATCTTAGAATGAAAGATGATGAAACCTTTTCTAAATTTTATGATAAATTAGGTGATAGTACTAGCTTTTCTACTAATCTTGGTGAGAACATTTAGGAATTCTGGTTACTTAGGAAAATACTATGCTCTTTACTAGATTGCTTCCATGCAATATTTGCTACCATAGATGAAAGCAAAGATGTGGACACCATTATAATTGAGGAGCTAGTTCATTCAATTCTCATTTTTGAGATGAGTTTTTGTCCTCCCACAAAGAACAAAGGTGTTGTTTTCAAAACTACTATGATTGAATAAGGTGACAATAAAGATAAAAAAATGACAATCTTGATTAAAATACTGAGTAGAATCTTCAACAAAAAGAGTCCTCAAAATAAAGGACAACTAAGTCGTTAAAATGATCAAAATCTAAGAGAACTCAAATATGTGATTTTTGATAGTGAGAAACCTAAACCCACCGGACCTTAATACTTTAAATGTATAGGCTCTAGTCACTTTATAGCTGACTATGCAAATAAGAAAACAACATTGGAAGAGCTTTCAATACTACACTTATTGACTCAAAAAGTGATAATGACAATACAGTTGAATCAGAAAATAGTGACACTAATTTTCTAGCATTTGTTGCAAACATCGTTGGACACTCCAATAAGTTTGATATTAAATATTTTAATGTCACTAGTATTAATGAAGTGTTCAAAGAGTTTGTAATATACAAAAGATATAAATATAAGTGAAGGATGTGTGTTTTAAAAGCTATTTTTTTATAAAGATTAATATATTGTTCATGATTTTTGAATATTATGTATTCTTGTTCCTTGAGATTAACATGTTATATTTTGGAAGTGTTCAATAAGATGCACTTGGTATTGAACCATAGAACTCTTAAAATGAGAAACATGTAATCTTAAACATGTTCACAATTGTGGTAATTAAGGAAGAACATTAATTACCGTGAAAGATTGTCATGTCGATTAAAAGTACATTGTAGTTCTATAAATGTTGATAAGATATTATCATTTAATTACATGAGTATATAAAATGTGTATTTTATATATTGAACATGACCTAACTAGATGGAACATTATATGGATTTTGTTTTATGTCATTAATGCTTCCATTGTGTCTTTAGAATCTTAGATATGAGATGTGTAGGTTTTTCACATGAGAAGTATAATGTGATTGCTATTTAAATACTATCTTATGATAGGAATGAAATAGTAGTTTGTTGTGTACAACTTGTGCAGGAGAAATCTATATGTCAATATTATCATTGTCCCTCGATTTTGAATTATGATATTACTGGGCCCCTTGGTAAAGTGGAATTATATCGCATGTAATATAACTGATGTAGTTATAATTATAATTCACTTGAGAGACCAAGAAAACAAACATAATGTAAAAGTGACATGATTCTATTTTGTATATTATTCATAATATCATGTGACAAGGATAGACACAAAATTAGTGGATCGAGTAAATAATTACTATCATTTGGAAAACTATAATGTAATGATAGAACCTTTTATAGTCAATAATATAAAGTTTTATATTCTTGCCAATGTGATATAGATCCTCTATACAGTCATACCACCTAAAGAGAAACAACAAGTATTTTACATTTCATAATGATGTATAAGATAAAATACATGAGATGAAATGCTAAAATAAAATGTCATAATATGACATACTTAGATCATAAATTAATTTATAAACCAATCACAAGTTGAGATTAAAGAGAGCATAATATGGCAAAATAAGGCTAGTGACATTTGTGTAATTGATTCAAACCTTACACAAAGAGTTGCCCTAACCCTAGCCTATGTAAGGAGGCATTATTAAGGAAAATGAGAGCTAATGTGTGCTACCTTTAACCCTAGCCGAAATCCTCCATTTTCAGCAGCCATATTTTTCCTTCTCCTAGGCCAAAAACTTGCAAAGGCTTGCTTAAGGCCAAAAACCTAGGTGGTTCAACCCTAGGCCAAAAGTCTCTTCTCTTATCCATTCTTTCTAGGTGGTTAAATCTAAGTATTAAACTCTACATCCATCTATCTAAGAGGTTTCGTAGTTTGTTGTTTAGGTTCAAGGTGAACCAAGAGGTACTTCCAAAAGAAAGGTGGTTTCTAAGAGATCTAGAAGGGAAATTGACTTTCCTCTACTCAAGAGATTTGAAAATCTCTTTAGGTAAAAGTAATCTTCTTCATATTTAGCAATAAGGTAGATGAGATTTGTTCATTTTATTTAGTGCACAATAGGTATTTGTTGAAATTCTTAAGAGAGAATCTTCCTTGCAATTGTCATACAAGTGAAGTCCTTTGTGTATTGAGCCAAGTAGTGATAGGAGAATTTTAAATTCTCACCATATAGGGTATACATATGAAATCCCAACAATAAGTTCCTTGTAGAAGTAACTAAACTCAATAAAGAATTGAAATCTTATGAAATAAATTCATTGGTATTAGAAGAAGATAATCTTGGTATGTGTGAACGTTCTAATGTTTTGAATTCAACTCTTGCAGGTTTAAAGCAGGAGAAACAAAATCTCATACATGAAGTTGAACAATCCAAGAAAGCTATAAAAAGGTTAACAATTGGAGCTAAAAAGTTGAACAAAATTCTTGATTATGGAAAGCTCGTTGAAGACAAGAGAGAGCTAAGATATGTAGATGAGCACACTATGCCATCTTCTTCAAAATCAATTGAATTTGGAAAGCCTTCAGACATGTCTTCCTTATATGCTACACGTTCAACATCAAAAACCAAATAAGTACAACTTTTTAATCCTACTTCTACTATTACTCATTATACTTAAAGAATAGTAGCAACTGCAATTGAAAAACATGCTAATTTGTGCTTATTTGTCATAACTGTGGTAGGAAAGATCATATTAGACCTCATTGTAGATTTCTTGTTAAATATCCTTATTTTAACAATGCCTTTCTAGCTAGATATTCTGAAATTAATTTTCATCCACCATTGATGAAAAAGAAAAATAATAAAGGAAAAAATAAGGATAAACACAAGACCAATTCAAAAATAATTAAATCAATTGAATACAAACCCAAAGATATTACAAAACTAAAGTTCAAGAAAATATGGGTTAGGAAATATTGTCTTTTTTGCATCAATTAATCGTATCTCTCATTCACCTAAGATTTTTTATTGTGTGCTTGTTCGATCTTGGGTGTGCATGTTATTTTGATTAGCTTAATTATTTTCAATTTTGAATTTAGTACTTTGATTCTTGATTTTGTTTTAGTTTATTTAAAATTAGTATTTAAAAAAATCAAAAATTCAAAAATAATAACAAGAGTAGAATTTTCCTAACATTGAAATAAACTCAAATATTATTTTGGATCAAGAAAATAAATATTTTACATAATTTGATTTTTATTTTGTGCAATTGAGTATCTTGTTATATGTGTTTATATTCTTCTATACATCTAGTGATCGATGTTTAACAAGAACTTACTCAAACACTTGCTGGACACATAAGTATGTCATGCTTGAAATTTATAATTAACTATAAAATTTTTTAAGGTTTAAGACAATCTTGACTTAAAAATTATGGTTGAAACTCTATCTGTCACTACATAAAATACTGTTATAAAGAGACATCTAATTTTAAGAGGGCTACATATTGTATTGTGTGAAAGCTACTGTAGTTAACAAAAAAGGCTACCTCATAACTAGTATGAAAATCCTTATACAAGGTATATTTGCTCATGCATATTTTCTTTGCAAAAGTAAAATAATATGATAAAGGAAATAATATTATACAAAAAATAATTGAATGTACAAAAAAAAAACAGAACCACAAATGGTTATGCAAAAAGAAAAATAAATAACCAATCCTTCAGATAAATAATGAGAAGGAATTAAAAAAAATTATTAATTAATAAAGTTCTCTCTTAGTAAGAAATTTTTTATTATAAACAAATATAAATTCAAGTGAAAATTTTGCATGATAATTGATGCTCAATTCTTTAATAATTCATAACTAATCATAAATAGACTAATTGACATACTGTTATAGTTTCAATATATATCTCACCTTGAGAAATTTTCAATATGTCACAATCTGTGTTGAAGTATATATGTGTGCTTTATTAGAATACTTATGTTTACTTTGAATAATTTAATTTTGTTAAAGAATGATTTTTATCTCAAACTTGATTATTTGAGTGAAGTTCATGTTTAAATAAATCTACTACCTTGATTTAAAAAAAAAGAAGATATTTTTATTAAATCTTTGTATGATTTTGTTTAGCATTTATGTGAAACATTTAAGTAGAAATAAGACTTAGGAGAAGTATCTACATTTTTTAGACATTATGATCAACAATGTTGATTGATCAAATATGAATTAGTTATATCGAAGTATGAATGTCAATTGATCAAATGGGTTCAATTTATATGCTCATCTTATTTTTCCTCCCTTCCCTACAAATACTAAACCCCCATAAGCGGCCTTTTCTATTTTTCTCTTAAAAATCGATCAAAATCACTCATTTTTATCTATAATTCACTTAGAATTGATTGTAATCTCTTTCCTTGCATCAATCTTTACAAAACAAATATCATATTTGAGCATAAATCAATAAAACCTAAATTTCCCATTTTCCCTCACTTTCTCACCAAACAAACACCTTTTTGAGGTTGTTTATGCAATTTCTTCCCAACATTGTTCCACTAATCTTGATTCTACAATTTTTTGGGAAAATTGATAAATTTCAATCAAGGGGTATTTTCATCTTTTTAGGATTTATGCTCAATTTTTGACATGGTTGCAAGATGATGTGAACTTCCTCCCAGTACTTCTGCTCCATTTTCATCTCAATGGTGGGATGACGAATCCAAATTGAGGTATTATCTAAACGTCCTATTTTAATTGAACATGGAATTACTTGGATTCAATTCAATGAAATTGGAATAACCCATGCCATTAGAGCTCTTGGTTGGCAAACATTGTTTAACCCTTCCAAATCATATTGCTCAATGCTAGTATGTGACTTTTGTGCAAATATAGATTCAAAAATCATATCCATGGGCCAATGGGTTATAAAGTTATTATCCAAAAATAAATCGTTGATATCTCAACTGAGAGAATCAACAATTTTATATCTATCTTGAATATTGGGGATGCTAGTTTTCACCTAGACTGGTATGTCATTCCTAATAAAGACTTATTGACTAAACTTTCTAATTCCCCCAACATCGATTGCAATGCCAAACAATTATATATATATATATATTGATTGAATTTACTCCCTTTTATTGAATTTTAAATAAAATTGTGTGTGCTAACCTACTGCCATCCAAGCACTCATTTAAGATTGGATACTTACATTCTAAGATTTTATATAGTATTGGAAAAGGAATATCATTCAATATAGGTACAAAAATATAGTACAAAATAAAAAACCAATCTCAGATAGTAAACTTGAGGATTGGGCTTTCTTATAGCTACCTCATCATCCAAATAATTCTTGTTGCAGGTGTGCCTCCAACAAGGGATTCAGATTAGATTTGACTAATGGGTGACATTAGAAATTCAACCATCTTGAGATGATATGCCCAAATGTCTAAGAGATAGAAACTCACTGATAATAGTATCAATGGAGAGGGAGCCGCTAAAGCTAGTACAAGTGGCAAAAGAACTACATATTACATTTTTGGAGATGAGGATATGGAGAATATTCCTGCTCTTGAACCTTCTCATCAAGATTTATTTGAAAATGAGATGCGGATATGAATTGGAACCTTGGAACAAAAAATGGATGGTATGAAACAAAGAACGATAAGCATGGATGAACATCAAGAAGCAATATTCTCCATTATTAGAGACATCCATTCACATTATGGGTTTTCTCTTTCAGGACATTGAAATACTTTTATCTTATTTTGTTTAGTTTTATGTATGGAATTTGTTGTTTTTGACTTTTTATATTTTATAATGGAATTGATCTTTGCTTAGGCTGTATTTGGATAATATTAATCAATACACTATATTTACTACAACTGATAGTTTATGTTTCCTCTTTATGTTGCTTATTTTTTTGAATTTTCTATGACATTTCACATTCAAATTATATGAAAATGCAACATTTTTTGGTTTATTCGTATGACAAAAAGAGGGAGGAAAATTGAAATACTAAATTTAGCAGGAGAATCAATTATGATTTTTTTTAAATATATCATATTGGGGGAGTAATGCCTTTGCCTTTTAATTTCCATTTTATAATTACCCACTCTTATAAATATTTTTTACTTGTTATATTGTTATATATACTGAACTAATAAACGATGAGTCTTTAAGGATAAGTTGTTAGGGTATTTTTGTTTTTGACTTGCAATGTAAACATAAGCTTTCAAGATTCACGCGAAGATGGTTTCATCAAAATATAAGATGATACCAATATATAAAAATTTATTTTTCCTATGAACGTTATGTAATGAGACAAATGTTTTGTCACACAAATATGCCAAATGGGGAGATTGTAGCAACATTTGTGAACAAAACATACAAATGTAATTTTAGTTTCTAGGTACATCCTTAAAGATATTTTCAAGATGAAGAAACTATCGAGCTCTAATGATTACAATTTAGATATATCTCTATTCTTATGCATGTTAGATTTCATATTAGACATGTAGGAACATTTTGATATTAGGTTACTCGATCGATCGAGACATGTCTAGATCGATCAAGTTATGTAGATCAATCGAGAATCGATTTACTCAATTTAAAAATTCCTGAATTAATTATCTAATTGACTGGATCAATTGAACATGTTTTGTTTGCTATATTGGATTAATCGTTAAGAGCATTCGATTAATCAAACTATGTATCCGATCGATCGATCGGCCAAAAATTTGATTTTTAAACCTATTTCTAACTCGAATTGAATTGGATTTTTACAATATTGTCATTTTTTCTTTAAAACTCTTTTAACTCATTTTATGGACAATATAGTAATCTTACTTTGACCTAGTGCATCAAAATATTCTATATATATGAACCTATGCACACAACTTTAATCAACCACACAAGAGAATTCTTCTCTTCATTTTATTCTCTCTCATATTTTTTTGCAAAAAAAATATTCAAGTAGGTTTTTTCATTGAATTAATGTATCAAACATTTGTGGTTGTGTTTGATGGATCAACAAGCCTACAATATTTTTGATGTTATGCTTTAAATTGATTGTTCTAGGATTTCTAGTTGATTTTGATTTATATGATATGTTTATTAAATCATTTGTTAGGGTTATTCACTATTGAATCTAATATAGGACACATATTTCTACTTGTGTTATTGTGCAAATATTTCAAGTACTAGTAGAATGTGTTTGATTGCTTGTGTGACTCAAGTTGCCAGAATGTTGGTATGGATCAGAACATCTTTATTGTAGAGACTAGGATAAAAGCAGTGACTTGTAAATAGATTACTTAGGGGCTTTTTCTTGGTTGGTAGTATAAGACCTTGCCTTGTAATTGGACCTTATTTTTTCATAATGGATTGTTAGGTGGTTCAATGGATAGATGGTTTTGATTTTAGATAATTGGTGTGACCTAGATTCTTTTCACTTAAAATGCTCATATCTCAATCTTTATATTTTTTCATTATTTTACATACACATGATTGCATTCTTGGCCGTCTATAAAAATTTTAATTTGTTGTAATTCTGTTGATTATCTATTCACCCCTTAGCTAATTAGGTCTGTAACTAAAAAAGAAACTTTCAAAAGTCATCAACAATAGAAAGAAAATAACGATCACATTTATAAGAAACAATTGGTGAGCACTATAGATCAAGAAAAATAAAGAAAAAATAGATGCATTGTGCTTAGTTCTAAGTAAAAAGTCCAGTTTATGGGACTTCGATGTTTAAAAGTGTTCACAAAATAGATTGTCTTTAGAAGAAACACCTAAACCATTCTTATTAATAACATGAGATGCATTTGAAAAAAAAGAATGACTTAGGCAAGATCACCATTTACCATGTGAAGCAACCTATGCACAAGCAACACTAAAGGAGTTCAAAGCACTTATAGAGCCATTTAGGTGATAAAGACCTCTCTTAGCTTGGCCTTGCATGAGTATCTTATTCGTGAAATTTCTTTAATAAAGAATAAATTAGAAGAAAACTCCACAAACACATGATTATCAGCACACAATTTATATACAGACAATAGGTTTGAGGTAGCATGAGGTGTATGAATAATTGTTTTTAAAGCAAGAAAGAATTAACTCTAAGATAAAGATAAAATACCATGACCAATACAAAGAATAGGTAGAACATTACCATTACCTAGTGAGACTCATTCGTTTCTAGTGTCTAGTGTGGAATGAGGAATATTGGAGGCATTTAAGGCTAAGTGGTTAATGGTGGCTAGCACTTTTATCAAGAAGCAAGGCATTATCATGTGCAATTGACCCCTTATATTTTGATGCGTAGCATCTAGAGAATTAAAAGTAACTTTGTTACCCTTATATGTCTTATTCAGCAAATCTCTCAAGATAAAGTAATGAGATGCTTAGTGGCTAACTTTTTCACATATTTGACATACATATCTCTCACCAATCCCACATTTATTAGGATTACTAGTATTAGGTGAAGGAGTACTAGTTGTAGAAAATCGAGATGAAGGTCCATTCAATGATTAAGGTTGAAGAGTAAGTTCTTTAAGGAATGTTTGAAGATTCCATGAGTCACCGTAAGGTTGATATTGATTATTTTTAGTCTTTGTGTAGAGACAAATTTATTAATATAGGCAATATAAGCATGAAATACTCTATCCTTATTTGATCTAGATTTTTGAACTATCATTTTCTCTTATGTTTCAAGTAAATTATGAAAGTAACTGAAATTAGGCTTATCACTCATCATATTGATTGATGTGATTAAAGGATTATAGTTAGGATTGCAACTCAAACCAGCCAAAGCATACATGAAAAGACCACGTTCAAAAATAGGCTCACTTATAGTAGTTATGTGATGTGAAATTGTTTGAATCTTGGAAATGTAATTAGAAACTACAAACATTCCTTTCACAAAGTTTATAGCTACTCCTAGTATCAAGAATTCATGAATGAGCATTGGATGAGAAAGTTTCTTCTAGAGATTGTCGTTATTCATAAGTAGTAACTTTGTGAGAAATAATAGAATTCATGTCACTAGAAACTAAAGCAAATATCCAACTCTTATCCATACTGCTGAGATGATTCTAATTTGTAAACTAATGATTAATAATTGATCTTCATAAATCTAAAAATCATGATGGAGATGCAAGTGAACCACTGATGAATCCTTCAAGGCCTTGAGCGATGATTAAACTCTCCATTTGCTCTGCCAAATCAGGCAATTGTTATGATCAGATTTTATAGATAAACTTGCATTTATTGGGAGAGTTGATGAGAAATTCTAAGCCAACAATTCAAATAAAGACGAAGTAGAATTGATTGCAAGAGAAGGTGAAGTAGAATCATGCACTAGATTATGATGAATTGGACCAGGTGTATGTACAACCATAGTTGGAGCTTAATTACTTAAGAACTTGAGTAGCAAGGAAAGCAAGATCCTAGGATCTTTTAGAGCTCTAATAACATGATAACAAACTAGAGATTAAAATGAATTTTTTGTTATTGAATTGAATTGCACCCATTATAATTATTCAACCATCTCTTATATAGACTTAGGAAGACTTAAGTGTTAAGGAAACTTATCTAGCTAATTATACACAAATGTGACACAAGGAGTTAAAACTAACTAACTTGTATTTATAATGCAATAGTCTAACATTTATCACCAAAATTGAAGAAAATATGATAGCTTTAAGCTCTGTAGACATGTTAATGGCTTTAAGGATGCTATTGGTTTTGAAAATGAAAATTGAGAAAAAAGATAAAATGGGAGAATATTGGGCGATGCAATTAGAGTGAGATTAAGGTTTTCATGGTGTAGCAATCAAAACAAAAGTTGTTGATATGGGCTCTGCATTCATTGTTCATCTTACGTAAAGTTATAGAAGAGGAAAAAATGGTCATCAGAAAAAAAATAGATCAAATAATATTTCCAAAATATCCTTATAATATTAGGTGTCATAGAAGTGGACAAGAGGTTCATATATTTCGATCAATTTGGTCGGATTTCTAGTTGATTGAAATAATATCCAACAATATAAGTAGTAAATTGTTCAGAAAAAAAATATAAGTACTGAATTATAAATTTTCACATTATATTAATAGTTTACTTTTATTAACTTTTAATTTGTAATAAATCTAGATTAAGTCAATATATTCTTGTATATTTGAGTATAAGTAATTCTATTCTGATTTGTTTGTGTCTTTGTTAGTTTATTTTGATCTAATTTAGTCTAATGTGTTATATTGTGGTATATTTTAAGTTGATTAATATGAATCATTTATTTTATTTACTAAATTAAGTTATTATTAATATTCAATTTGTAATAAATTTGGAGGATTTATTTTGTTATATGTTAATCCATTCTGATCTGTTTGTGTCTTTGTTAATCTATTTTGTTACAAATTGGCCTATATTGGTCTTATTTAGTCTAATTTATTATATTTTGATATATTTTGGTATATTTTGTGCTCATGAATATGAATGATTTTTTTTTATCAAATTAAATTCATAATAGTTAAATAATTAATATTAAGTTTAAAGTTAGATAACTAAAGCTTTTCCTCAAAACGCGCTTATCAAGAAAGGGACCACCAAGACTAATAACCAGCACTACGCTGGCATCCTTGGTTGATGTGGGACTCAACACCCCACCTCACATCGGACTGGGACACTGCAAGACCGATTGAGAGACAAGTGAGCGAGAGGGACTCATCAGTTGACCCTAGGGACCTGTTCTGATACCAAATTGTAAGCTGGGCAACCAAAGATTTCTCTCAAAATGTGCTTTTCAGGAAATTGGGCACCCAGACTAATAACCAGCACTACGTTGGCATCCCTGGTCGATGTGGGACTCAACACCCCACCTCACATCGGACGGGGACACCGCATGATCAATTGAGGGACAAATGGGCGAGATGGGACTCATCAGTTAACCCTATGGTCCTGCTCTGATACCAAGTTGAAAGATGGGCAACCAAAGCTTTCCTTTACAACGCGCTTATCAGAAAAGAGGCCACCAGGACTAATAACCAGCATTATGTTGGCATCCCTGCTCGATGTGGGACTAAACATATTATTAATATTCAATTTGTAATAAATCTTTATGAAGTGAGTATATTATGATTTATTTTGATATATGTTAGTCTATGGTCTATTGTGTCTTTATTAGTATATTTTGATACAAAGTGGAATATTGTGGTATAATTTAGGTTAATTTATTATAATTTGATATATTTTGTGTTGAAAGACATGAATAATTTATTTTATTTATCAAATTACGATTATAAGAGTTAAATAATTAATATTATTAATATTCAATTTGTAATAAGAGTTAAATAATTAATATTGTTAATATTCAATTTGTAATAAGTTTAGATAAAGTTAGTATATGCTAGTTTTTTAATTTGTTCTATTATATTTGTTAGTCTATTTTTATACAAAGTAGACTATTCTAATCTAATTTAATATATTTTGCGCTGATATATATGGATCATTTATTTTATTTATCAAATTAGTTCATCATATTTAAGTAATTAATATTATTAATATTCAATTTCTAATAAATTCAGATGAATTCTTTATATTCTGGTCCATTTTAATATATGTTTGTCTATTATGGTTTGTTTGTCTTTATTAGCCTATTTTGATACAAAGTGACATATTGTGATCTAGTTTAGTCTATTTTTTAATTTTGAATATTACAATTTATTTATAATCATATTTTAGATAATATTATCTTCATATAACATGTTTTTCATTCCAATAATGTTTTTTCCCAAATTAATAAGAACTTAACATAAAACTCATACTTCATGCATATAAATACCAAAATATCATTGCTACATAAATTCAATAAATCGAAAATAATATTAAATCCTACAAGATCTCCAATGACCATAGTCATAACCCATCGAAGTCCCAACGACCCACCAGAGTTCCGTAAATCCATGTGAATTTTGGCAACCTACATCGATGGCTCATTAGATGTAACCGATTACATCTACATATATATTTTATATATAACCTATTACATTTATATATATCTTTGTAATATATTACATTCACATGTATGTTTGTATGTAATATGTTATATTTGTTTCTACAAGTTGGTCGATTCAACTTTATTTTACAATTTATAAATACAACTCTACTTTTGTATGTGATATGTTATATCTACCTTTATATTTGAATCTAATATGTTACTTATATCTCTAGTAGAGTCGTCGGAGTTCTAATCAAAATGTAACATATTACATCCAATTTTATCTTTAATTGTATCATGTTACATCCACCTCTGACGAGATTACCGATGGTGGTCGTCAAACACCAACAAAATTGTCGGAGCTCCAATGAAGTCATCAGAGATGTGATGAGGTCTTATAATGATTTCATTTTATTGAAGTTATAAAATAAAGATATTTTAATACATTTATTGAATAATTTGATATAAAATTATAAGTTTTGAGATAAATTATTACTGGTTAATAAAAATTGATTAACTTATAAAAAATAATGATACTTAGGTTAAAAACTACATATTTTACATGACCTGGCTCGTTAAACACCTAAATCATTGGCCCATCTAACGAGTATAACATGACATGTTAAATATTTAACATGTGAGTAAAAAAAATAAAGCAACATAAGACGGCCCATGATTTGTTGCCTACATCTTGTAATGGGTTGGGTTGGGTTGGTACACTCGTTCAAAATTAAATTTTATATAAATATATTTATATATTATGAAATATAGATGTAGTTTAGTGGAAAGGGAATAAGAAACATCATTTGTTTTTTCAAAATAATGGGCTAGGCACGACAAACCCATAGGCCAAGAGTTAAGGTACAGCACGGCTCGTGTACGGGTTATAGGTTGGGCAATGCGAACCTCTTTTGCGCCTCTAATTTTACATGACAATATCGAAAAGAATAAATTAATTTCATATATTAAATATCATATTATATGAGCACGAAACTAAAAGAGAAAGTATTCACTCCATGTATTGATCAGAGTAAATATTATGTGGGTAACATTTCCAATCTTTCTCAGATTTAGAATTTCTCAACTCTGAAAGTCATATTAAATCATTTTATTCTTGTTGAAGATTGTAAGATTTAAGCTTTGGATTTATTATAACAACCGGTCATAAACACGTGAGTTGCATGTTTTTTATTAAAATATTAAAGATACTTACTTAATTTTATTTTAATTAAAACTATAATAATATTATTATTATTTAATATTTTAAGTCATGTTTAAGATAATTGTCAATGTTAATAATTTTTTTACTTAATTAATAAAAATAGATATAAATTTTTTAAAATATTATTAATTTATTGATAAAAATAAGAGTTTTATATAAAATATACGATAATTAAAGGGTTAAGAACAATAATAATCATTATTTTAAAATATTTGAGAAATTTTATTCAAAAATTTATAAAATTTGATTTAATATATATATATATATATATATATATATATATATATATATCATATGGAGTTCACTGATGGGTTGATGCATCACATTTTAATTATGTAAAATAAAAGCCAAGCTGGGAAGGATTTGAGAATAATTATATATGGTAAATCACATAGATTTGGATATAAAGAATTTAGTTTGCAATAGGTACGATGCTTACCGATAAAGACCAAATCTCATCACGAAAAGAAAGGTTGAGATAAAAAAAAATCTTCAAGACAAATAAACTTATAAAGAATTGCCAACCAAAAACCTATTTGTAAATATTTTTAAAAAGTCTAATAGACAAGATGTGTTGTGGTTTTCCTTTATATGCTACTAAAATTAAGATAGAGAGGTTGCTTAATTGATGACTATGAAAGTAGAATCAATTGTGTATTTTTATGTTTAATATTTATTTATTTAATCAATAAGTAATATTTTTGAATTAAAAATAGTAAAATATAAAATTTATAGTGAAAAGAAGTAGAAATATAATTTTTGAGAAATTTCTAGAATAATTTTGGATTTTTTATAAATTTTTTAACGTATGATTAATTAAAAGATATCACGTGGATTCCATGTAATTAGGGGAGCTTACCAAGAAAGCTATGTTGATGCTACGTAAGCAAAGAGGCCCAATCGCACAACACTACGTGTAGTCGTAATAGTGTTCGTTCTGAATTCACAACGAGATCAATGAGTATGCTACTCGTCTCCACTTGATTCGTGCATTCTTTCCACCGATATGTCACGTAAGTTGTACCCAAAAATCACATCGCACCACGTGTCGTTGAGTCAGTACGTAATGACCACGACAAGTCAAGCATGCCATGTGTCGCGCACGAATTGGATGTACCTTCTTTCTTATCACGTGTCACTTTTTTATTAGCCATAATTTTTCCTTTTTTTCATTTAGGCCCTTGATCTAAAGCTGATATGATACTTTAGATTCTACCTAAGCTTAATTTAATCCCCTAATTGCCATACATACCCTAATGAGCCAAAAAATACATATTATTTTATCAATTTTTAGAGTTAAGAAGAGAGAAAATTACAAGAAAATTCAAATGGAGATATAATTTTGGTAGAGATTCAAGAGGACATTGATGCTACAATTCAAGAGATTGATTACATTTTTTCTTCTTCTCCTCTCTTTATCAATTTTTATGTATTTCATATATAAAATATGATCTTTATGAACAAAATAATGTCTAGCTAATTTATTAATATAGAGGTCTCTTTATCATATTCAACATGTGTTGATCTAATATTTTACCCTAATTATAATTATAATTTAATTATATTATTTAATCTAATTTTTATGCTATTAATAATTTGATCAAAAATTGATCCATAGAGGCAATTAAATAGATTTGAAAGAATTATTTAATTGTTTATCTTGATTAAATAACATGCATAGTTTCTAGGCATAAATTTATGATTTTTATGTATGTGATCCATAATTGATGAACATAATGAATATTATGAAATTTAATTGACCTGATATTGTGATTAGGTTAATTATTATATAGTGTGTAGTTTACTTAAGAGATGAATACATACTAGATTTGATTCAATTGATTATGTAATTGATTGATAATTATGTTAGAGGAATTTTATTGATTCACATGATTAAAAATTTAAAGGATTAAGTATTCTTAGATATTTTCTTATACATCTTCTTTACTGCCAAATCTATTTTAATTAATTATTGTTATTTATTTTTATTTATTTTAATTTTAATTCCTTAAAATATAAAAACACAAAAAAATTGATTTTTACTTTTTTTAGTTTTAAAAATTAGTTTGTAATAACATAATCTCTATAGGAATGATATTTTCTTACCTTTATATTACTTGTTTCAATACTTATACCTACGTATTTATTGCATACAATTCGTGTCGATAAAGTTTTTAGCACCGTTGCAAAAGATAATAAATATTAGAAATTAATTTTTATTTTATTTTATTTTAGTTATTTTTCATAATTTTAATTTTATTTTATTTTATTTAGATATTTTTATTTATTTTAGTTATTTTTATTTATTTATTTTTCATAATTTTAATTTATTCATTTATTTTTAATTTTTATTTATTTTAATTTTGACATCTCTTTTAGTACAATTAGAAGCATAGTTGGCATTATTGCATTAGTAGAGTTCGTAAGGAATTTTTTTTGCCTTTAGATCTCGAAATCGAGTGAACTTTTAGATCAATAAGAAAACAACAAGTTGTTACTGAAAACAACAAGTTGTTACTGAAGTGAATAAAATGTCGAACTATTAGAAATAAACAATAATGAGCTAAATTTGAACAACTAGATACCTTTAATAGATGATAGGGATAGAGCTATTAATGAATATACGTTACCTATGTTGAAATGACTGAATCCAAGTATTACAAGGCCAAACATTCAAGCTAATTAATTTGAACTAAAGCGAGTGATGTTTCAAATGTTACAAATAGTTGGACAATTCAACGAATTACTAATAGAGGATCCTTATTTACATCTCAGATTGTTTATTGAAGTTGGAGATTCATTTAAATTTAGTAGTATCACTAAATAGGTATTTAGTCTTAGATTATTCTCTTACTCTGTGCGAGCCTATGCTCGAGCTTGGCTAAACGCTTTTCCATCTGATTCCATTACAACTTGGAATGACTTGGCGGATAAATTCTTGATGATATACTTTCCACTAACAAAGAATTTCAAGCTTAGGAATGACATTACCTTCTACTAACAAATTGAAGGGGAATCTTTATATGAAGGATATGAACGATTCAAAGAATTACTAAGGAAGTGTCATCACCATGGTATCCCTCATTGGATCCAAATGGAGATTTTCTACAATGGTCTTAATGCTTAAACAAGAAACATTATTGATGCATATGCTAATGGAGCCTTGCTAACCAAATCTTAAAATCAAGCTTATGAGTTACTTGAGAAAATGGCTAGTAATAATTATCAATAGCCAATGGACAAAATCATAGCCACAAGAAGAGTAGCCAGAATGCATAAGGTAAATGATATCACAGTACTTACAGCTTAGGTATCATCTTTGGTGAATCTTTTAAAGGCTCAAAACTCGTCATCAAGTATAAACCATGTCCAAGATTCTAGGATGTCCTATGTTTTTTGTGAGGGAACTTATTTGTTTGATAATTGTCCAAATGATCTTGAATTATCATTCTATGTGAGTAATGTGAACCGAAACAATAATTCATACTTGAACACATATAACTTATGATGGAGACAACATCCAAATTTCTCTAGAAGTAATAACAACGATCAAGGTGGTTATCAATTTAACCATTAATCATTTCCACCACTTGGTTTTCAAAAATCACAAGCCCAATAGAAGAAGCCATCTACTGAGGAAAATACATATGCTTTGATGAGGATGATGAAAGACTTCATCTAGTTAATAAATACAAAATTATTCACTTAAGAGGCTTCAATTTAGAATTTAGAGACCCAAATGGGGCAAATTTTCCAGGCCATAAGTCAAAGGACTCAAGATAACCTACCAAGTGACACAATTGTAAACCCAAGAAGAGAAGTTAAGGAGCATTGCAACTTCATAGCCTTGAGGAGTGGTAAAACTCTATAGGAGGAACATGAGATTAAAAAGGATGAGGAAAAATGGGAAATTAATAAGGATGAGGAAGAATGAGTGGATAAAAAGAGCATTGGAAAGGAGATAAGTCTACCAAAAAAGAGCAACCTCTATAAACCTACTATTATTTCCCCTAAAGACTGCAAAACAAAATGTTGGATGTGTAGTTTTTAAAATTTTTGGATGTCTTTAAGAAGCTGCACATAAATATACCATTTATAGGTGTACTTGAACAAATGCCTTCTTATGCCAAATTTTTAAAGGATATCCTATCTAAAAAATAGGCTTAGATATAATGAAACAATAACCTTAACTAAAGGTTGTAGTGTTATCCTTGATAGAAAACTATCACAAAAACGGAAAGATCCAGGTAGTTTTGACATCCCTTGCACTACTGGAAACATCCATTTTGGCAAGGCATTGTGTGACTTAGGTTCAAGCATGAACCTTATGTCATTATCAATCTTCAAAAGATTTGGGGTTGGTAAAACCAAACCCACTTCAATAATAGTACAAATGGCAGATAGATCAATTAAGAGACATTGGGGTGTGGTAGAAGATGTGTTAGTAAAAGTAGACAAGTTCATATTTTTGGTGGATTTCATTGTACTAGACACAGAAGAAGAGCGTAACATTCATATCATACTTGATCATCCATTCTTAGCAATCGAAAGAGCACTTATTGATGTACAAAAAAGATGAACTTACAATGAGAGTGCAAGATGAACAAGTAACATTTAAAGTTTTTAAAGCATATGAACCCCTTGATATTCATAATGCTAATTGATGCTTTAGGATAGATGCTACTGATCAAGATGATAACTTAAAAGGATATGTTGAATTGCCCACACTTAAGGCTATCACATATCATACTATGAACAATGAATTAAACTCACCAAGAAACTACTCAATCTATTTTAATTTTAAAGGTATGGAATCTATTATTGATATTATTGATTGTGTGAACTATTTGGAGGCTACACCTACCATATGTATACCTAATGTGGTTATGTAGAGTTTTGATATAGGATCTAAGCTCACACCATTTATTGAAAGGTCACCAAGGTTAGACCTTGCACCTTTACCCTACCATTCCTAATCAAGTGGGCAAGTAGGAGAGTCTAATATAGAGGTGAAAAAGATGCTGAAAATATATAAATTCGATAAGCTACGGTGGAGGCTTGTAAAAATGCTAGAAAGTACAAAAAAAAATATGACATGATAAGAGAATTGAGCATCGTATATTTAAATCAAAACATAAAGTATTATTGAGCAACCAAGACTCAAATTGTTTCCAAGAAAACTCAATAGTAAATGGATACATAGGGACATACCTTAGGACTTTATAAGCCTATCTAGTCAAAGATGTTAAACATGATGCTAGTTGGGAGTCAACCCAACATTATTTTACTTATATTTTTATTATTTTTATTTTGTAGGTAAAAAAATGTGGAGAGAACTGACGCAACAAGATATAGGAATTTCAATGATAGATGTTGTGTGACAGGACTAAGGGAGTTTTCTTTCCTTTTATTTTTTTTCATATTTATATGTGCGCAATTGGGACAATGTGCAATTTAAGTTTATGGGAGGGAACTTCATTCTCTACTTTAGTAATTAGTATACATTTTTAATTTTTAGAATTTTTTTTTATTTTTAGGATTTTTTAATCGTGATTTCGGTAGAAATTGATCAATATAGGAAAACTAAATACATGCATACTTGATATGAAATGCATGAACCCAATGATAAAAATTGGTTGTCATCACTAGGATAAGGAATATAACATACTCATTAAGATACTTACATTAATCATGTGATATACTTGCTAGTTTTAATTAGATTGATTCAAATTTTTATGCATATGTTCATGATTGATTTGATGTTCTTATTAAGAGAAAATTTGTGATGAATTGTACGAGTTGGTGATATCTCCCATGTTTTAAAGTCTATTTGATTAACCCTTGAGGTTAAATTCTAAATAGTATTTACATAAAAAATGATTTAGGCCTTATTTACATCAATTGGGCCTTTTAAGCTAACCATTATTAATATCAGTAGTCACCCATTTGAGCCTAATAAAGAACCTTTCATATCTTTAAGCCACATTTTATGCCTAACCAATAAGCATTATTTTTACCCTTGCACCTTTAACTTGTACGAAAAGAAAAAAATGCAATTATGTGTTATGTTATAGAGTAAGGTGAAATGTAATGCATTCTATAAAAAAAAGAAAAGAAAACTCACAACACAATTATCCTTCTAAACAAAAAAATATGAAATTGGAAATAAGTTTTAGGGTGTTGTGAAGTAACAAAAAAACAAAAGATGTGGAATAAAAGAATATGAAAAGAATAATAAGATATGGTGCACTAAAATATAAAGTAAAATCTCAATTGTAGTTAAGAAGTGCATAATGAATAAAAAGAAAGCTAAGGTATGGAAAGAGCCTAAATGTCTTCATTCATTGACCCCCTCTTAAGCCTTATATTACAAGCATGTAAAGTTGTTATTGATCTTTAGCTAAATGCATGTGTATATTAATGGAAAGGGATGTGAAAAATAGACTTATGAGACTTATTCTAAGATTGAATTGATTAGTATGCTTATATAGGTTGATTTCATGAGTGCATTTGATGATTTCATATACAACACAAACACACACACACAAATTAACCCATAAAAAATCTTGCATATCCTTGTATTGATGGAACGTTGATTGATGGATATGTGAACCTCCTTATATTAGAATTATATAACTTTTGAGGGAATAGTTTTTACTAAAGTTTTTACTAAATATGCATGTATTAATATATATATATATATATATATATATACTACCCATTTCATTTTATCTAGTTAGACTTGGCTTTATTTGAGGACTAGCAAAGAGTAAAATTTGAGGGTGTGATGACTCTATAAAAATAGAGTTATTAGTATACTTTTCTACTTAATATTTACTTATTTTATTCAATTAGTATTATTTTTGGGGTTAAAAATATTAAAATATAAATTTTCTTGTGAAAGAGGTGAAAATATATTTTGGAGAATTTTTTATAAATTTTTTAATGCATAGCCAATCAGAAGATGCCACATGGATGCCATGCAAGTAGAAGAGCTGACAAGGAAGGCAACATGGATGGGATATAAGTATAGAGGAAAAATCATGCAATGCCCCGTGTAACAGGTGATGCAGGCCTTGCTACATGTTAGAATGGCTTTTGTTTTGAGTTCATAGTATAGTCAACAAGCATGACATGCGTCTCCCCTTGATTTGTGCATTCTTTCCATCACGATACCAGGCAAGTTGTATCCATGAATCACATAGTGCAACGTGTTGTTAAGTCAACACGTGTTGACCACGACTAGTCGAGCATGCCATGCATCATTAATTGATTGGATCCAAATTTCTCTTTTACCATGTGCCATGTTTTTATTCCCTAGCATTGCTAATTTTTCTTTTTTGCATCTTAGCCCTTGATTTGATGATGATCTAACAGTCCAGATTTCATCTGAGTTTACTTTAACCACCTAATTGGCCCATAAACCCTAATAAGCCCAAAATTACATATATTTTTTCTTCAGTTTTTGGAGCCAAGAAGAGAGAAAAATATAGAACTATTTAAAAAGAGATACAATTTTGATGGAGATATAAGAGGAGATTGGTGCTACAATTCAAGAAATTGATTGTATTTCTTCTTATTATTATTATTTCTTTATCATTTTTACGTCTCTCTTTATAAAACATATGAGCTTTATGAACAAAATTATGTCTAGTTAATATATTAATCTAGGGGTCTTATGAACCCAATTTTGAACATGAGATAATCTAATATTTTACCCCAATTATAATTCAATTGAAGTATATTATTTAATTTAATTTTTATGCTATTAATTGGTTGGCCAACAATTGATCTATAGATGCCATTAAATAGATTTGAGAGAATTATTTAATTGTTTATCTTGATTAAATATCATGCGTAGTTTCTAAGGAGAGATATATGACTCTTATATATGTGATCCCAATTAATGAACTTAATGAGTAGTATGCAATTTAATTGACATAAGAGTGTGAATAGGTTAATTACTATATGGTATATAGCTTACTTGAGAGAAGAATACATGATAAATTTGATTCAATTGATCTTGTAATTGATTGATAATTATATTGTGCGATTTTAGTGATTTATATGTTAAGAAAATTGGGATATTAAGTATTCCTAGATATTTTCTCATATATCTTCTTAACCACCAAATATGAATTAATTAATTATTACTATTTATTTTTAGTTCTTTTAATTTTACTTCCTTAAAACATTAAAACACAAAAAAATTGATTTTTATTTTTTTAGTTTTAAAAATTAGTTTGTAATAACATAATCTTCATGGGAATGACATTTTCTTATCAGTATATTACTTGTTATGATACATATACTTGCGTATTCATTGCACACAATTCATGTCAATCACTAATTCACCAATCTTCCTCCACCATCACCTAAAATCCGCTAAAGTAAGTATTAGACATGGAATCCAAGAGCTTGTGAGGTAGAGAGAGACCTTCCTTAGGTTATCCTTCTTCACCTCTCTTTCCCATCAAGCCTCTTCAAGTAATTTATTTACCTATTGATTACTGTCAAACATGGATGAATTTACATTCCTGCTTTCAGTTACGGATTGACTAGTTCTATTTAGGCTCTAAGCCCTTATTCTTTATTCTTTCAAAATTGACATATTCTATTGGGTTGATTAGGTCAATCAGGTTAGGTTAATCCCGAATCCTAATTATCAAATCTCTTGTAGGTATTTTTTTGTGGCATTTGTCCTTTCTTTCATCTAGTGTACTTATCTTGATTTTTCCAGTATGAACATGCTCAGTTCCAACCAACCTCTTTCTTTGAGTGGGAGATATCTAAGAATATATAAAGAAAAGTGAACTTATTCTTCTATTGTCTAGTGGATTAATAAAGCTCTACTAAAAGGTGTTTTATTAAATCTGGTCATTGTTAATTCAAGATTGTTCTCTAACAGAAGAAGTTAAACCAAGGTAAAGTTAGTAAGTGAACTGAATAAGGATAGAAATTCTTAGATAAAGAAAGTATTCAATGCTTATTAGGAGATTAGGGAATGAAACAACATATAGGATAGATCGATTTTAGTCTTCTCAAGAGAAGGCTAAGAAAAATGAGTCAAAGCAATAGAAGTTCTTAATTTAATGTGTCAATTCCAATTCCTATCTTTTATGTTAAAGGGAGGATTGATATGTTACATAATAACAATGAATGTCATCTTTTTTTTTACTTTACTTGATGTATAGTGAAGAAGAACTTCCAAATAGCACATTCTCTTAGGAGTCTTACTTGTTGGAAAAGCAAGAGTGAATCCACTTTTAAGGTAGATCACTTATTTTAGTGGGAAAACTACTTATAATCCAAAAAGTGCCACACTTTCTTGGGAAAGTAGAATTCTTCCCTTTTTATGAGTGATTGACTTAACAAACAAGACATAAGGGAATTTTGGAGTCTAAATGTATCAACGAGGACTCAACTTTAACTAAATTCAATATCTAAGATATAGAAAATTGGATTTATCTACTAACGTAAGTTGAGATAACTATAGAGGCGTAAGAGATCACTCTCAAACTTTTTATAGAGTACATGTGGCTCACTTCATTCTCTTAACCTTTAGGTGGAGTTGTGAAGTTCAACTGATAAGAGCTTAAGAACAGCTTGAGTCTAATATAGGAATCACATATCATCTATCAATAATGCTTCTGTGTAGTGCATATACACAAAATCTGATTTAAAATGATGATTTAAGGGTATTTTGAATGTTTCTTGATTTGGAGACTTCGATTAAGATATCCCCCGTGGGTATTGTACCTTGTCCATGACTTCTTGACTACTTCATTGGAGGAATTTGAAAAGACAGGTTTTGTTGGTGAATCATACTTTCCCTTTGGCTTCTTCGCAAATTTTTTCCTAGCTAATCCTATTGAAATATTATACCTTAAGCCTACCTATTTAAATCTTGATTGTTTGGAATAGAACCATTAAAGCTAACATTTTTTGCCTTGGAATCAATTTTCCTAAAAACAGGCTATGAACTAAGGGAATTGGGCATTGTTGTAAATCCTTCTTGACTCATGGGTTGAAACAAAATCAATGTTGTGGGTTGGAATGGAAATTCAATTAATGGGTTGCACCATTATAGAGTAATTCAAGTAAGACAAGTTAAGTAAATACTCTTTTTTGAATGCAAGGTCGGGAAAAAGGGAAGCAAGTAGGAAAGAAAGCCTTAACGTTCTTCCTTCTTATGGTTATTGTAATTTTTCTCTTAACTTTAGTTCACCATTGGCTTAGGGAATACCCTAAGAGAAAGAAGTTACTTTCAAGTTTAGAATCCAAAGAAACCCTTTTTAACTAACTTTGGTTGGTATACAAGTTGGAACATGCTTAATTCAAAAACCATATATTTCTATAGATTCATACAATGTATCTTTGTTGGGAACTTTTTTAACCCATATTTAGGTCTTTCCTCCATTCTGACATTCCAATATGTAGAGGTGAATGACTTAATTATGATGTGGATTCAACTTCTTATTAGGGACAAGACAAGTTCAAGCTCAATACCAATATTATAGGGTGCCATGCAATATGATTTCCTGTCTTCACCTTTCTATGTCATCATGGATTATTTTTTGTGTTTAATAGATTATTTAAAATGGATCTTTAATTATAAGCTTATGAGTCTTTTAGTCCCACTGAATTTTCGTATTGAGAGGAAAATAGAAGGGGATTAATTTTGAGAATTCAAGATTCCTTGTTGAAACAACTACTTCTTATTTAAGTACTCTTACTTGTTAATATTTTTCTCTATTCTATCAAAGATCCTAGAAACTCTTAATCAACTGGGGGACTCCTTTTTGTTAGAAGAGATTCCTTTGATAGTTTTGTAGCTCTATTTATAGAGATATTAATAGAAATAATCCAAGAGTAGCAGGCAATTCTTGCAAAGGAAGAAGTGATTGAGTTGTAAAATTAATGACCAATCTACTAAGGCCCTATTGAATTAAGCGAGAGAAAGCTCAATCGATGGAAGGGAAGAGAACAGCTACTATAGCTGGGAAAGTTTCTTTGGATAGAAGGAGGGGTTTGGTTTCCTTGATAATCTTTGAGACCCATTTTATTGACGAGGCTTCACTCAAAGAAGCTTTACTTACACAAAAATGGGTCATAGTGGTAGGGGTAATAATTTATATGTGGTTGCTCTGCATCAGGCGCTACGAGAAAAAGAAGTTGAGTCTATTTTTTCACCCCTTTGAAGAGTAGTACAACCCTCGGTGAAATCAGTATTTTCGCAGAGGTTGCATGCAGCGGCTAGGAGATGGGAGGTTCTTCCTATATAAGACATAAGCTTTTATGCAGTTCGGAACAATTCATACTACCAGCCCATGTTTATGCTGTAATAGTTTATGATGCGGGCTTCAAACACCCTTCATAGTTTAAGATGTGGAATATCATTAGAGTAGAGAAAAAGGAAGACCTCGAGAAGGAATTTTCAACTATCAGAAACCTCACTTAAGAAGAAGGACACGGGATGCACAATCATTTGTGATGGATGGACAAACAAAAGGGGCAGGCCCTTCATTCATTTTTTGGGTTACTTGTCCTCGAGGTACGATGTTTGTGAAGGCGGTAGATGCTACATTAGAAATGAAGGATGCAATTCCATTCTTCCAATTGGAACAAATGATTTTCTTGTTTTTTGATGAAGCTAGGAGAGGTATACTACAAGTTCTCATTAATATAATTTCTAACTATTTTTATAAGTTTTAGTAGGTAAGATGTTAGAGCATCGATCGTCATGTATCACTTATTCTATATATTTCCCATGAGAGGACATTAGACGCTATATAAGAATGACTATAGAGGAGGTAACACAAAATAAATTGAATTTAATGGTCTTATTTATGGTTTGTTCCTTAAGTACAGTAGGAGCAAGGATATTTGAGAAACTCATGCCAAGAGATTTGCTTCTTACTTTTTGGTCATGTAGTCTTTATGTTAACATAAGGCAACATTATGTTTTTTTTTCATCAGTAGAATGGATTAGTTCTTCTTTTGAGAGGATAGTGGAAAGGGCCAACATGCGGGCACTTTGCATATAAGTAAGGAAGGATGGGTGATGAGTAGATGGAATGTAGGGAGCCTATTAGTCTCACTAAAGCTTTGGTTTGTATGCTCAAGAACTCACCACTATGTGATACTTCTTGAGGCTATAGCCAAATTTATCCTGAGGAACGCATTCTTGATGTGTCTAAACTAATAAGATAGTAGTGATTCTAGTTGTTCTAGGGTTCTAGATACTAGTGCTTGCCAATATATCACGTCTGTTGCTGGGAATTTGTCTAATGTTGTTCCTTTTTTGGTCTCTAAAGTAGTGATTTTTCAAAATGGTGAGAAGCTTAATATTGCTAGTGATGGTATTGGTAGCTTACCTATTTCACATGATTGTGCATTAACTTTAGGTAATGTTTTGCATACTTCTACTACTACTATAAATTTAATTTTAGTTAATAATTTATGCACTGATAATGGTGGTTCTATTTAATTTGATTCATTTGGTTTTTGTATAAATGATTTGATTTCTAAGGAAATAAAGCTTCAAGGACCTAACTTAGATGCCATGTATAAGGTGAATAAATGTATTCATTATGGTATGCCACATTCTGTTAATCCAATTGGATTTTTGTTTCTTTAAACATTTGACATGGGAGGTTAGGTGATCCTTTCTATGCCAATGTTAGAGCTTCTTTTCAAAGGTATGATCCTATAATTTGTTTGGTAGTAGTATTGTTAAGAATAAAGTATGCCCTTCTTGCTAACTTACTAAGTCTTATAAGCTTTATTTTACATTCTCTCATACATGAGTTTATTAAATGTTTTGCACTTTTATTTTTGGATATTTGCATTGCTATTAAGCATGTGCCTTCCCCTAAGGGATACATTTTTTCTATAGTTGAGGATCACTCTCAATTTACTTGGGTCTTTTGTTTAAATTCCAAGCATCAAACCTTCAAAGTGATTAATTTGTTCAAGATTATGATTGAGAAAAATTTTGAGGCTAATTTGAAGGCCATCCAAATTGTTGGAGGCACTCAGTTCAAACCTCTTATGACTAAGCTTCAAGGTGAGAACGTTGCTCATCGATTCACATGTACAAATACCACTGAACAAAATTGAGTGGTGGAATGTAGGCCTAAAAGGATCATAAAAATTGGTTTAGCTTTGTTATTTTTTTGCTCATTTACCATTGGTTTTTAGCCTTTTTCTACAAGGGATGTAGTTTATTTAGTCACAGTGGGAATCAAAAAGGCTATCTTGCTTTAATAGATAAAATGGTAAAGTTGTTTCCAATAATTATGTGGTGTTTAATGAGGCTATATTTCCTTTTCAAAAGGTTAAAAGGTACCTATCTAGTAGTTTTGGGATTGAGCATTACTCAATTTTAGTGCTTGATCATGTGCCTATTTCTATTGGTATACCTAATGAACCTTTTTCTTATGTGCATTTTCCTCTTATTTCATCATCTATATCCACTGTTTTGAACAATAAGCCTTTATTTGATGTATGATTATCTCATGTTCCATTACTTATCTTTGGCTCACAGAGGGACAATCTTCTTCAAATACCTCTAGTGGTTTTCTGTTTGCAAGCTCTTATACTTTTGACACTTCTCACATTCTGGAAACTGCTGTTCATGTCAATGAAATTGTTATGTTTCATCCCCCTAATATTTTATATGTTGATATTCCTCCCTTTCCTTACAATTATCAAGATATTTTTATCCAACTTCCTCATTTTTTAGATGCTTCTTAAGTGCCTTCAAACACTCATTCCATAATCACTAGATCTAAGGATAGTGTGTTCAAGCCTAAGGTGATCTTGTATAATGCCTATCATTCTTCTATTCTTTCTAAGCTTAGAATTTATAAGGAATCTCATAAGATTCTAGTTTATAATAAAGCCATGCAACTTGAGCTTGATGATTTGCATGCAAATTACATATGGAAGTCGGTGGTGCTACTTGTAAATCATTAGCCAATAAACTACAAGTGGGTGTTCAAGGTGAAGCTATTGTCCAATGGTGGTCTGGATAAGTATAAAGCTCAGCTAGTTGTAAAAGGGTTCTTCCAGCAATTTGGGGTTTATTTTAATGAAACTTTTGGCCTTGTGGTGAAGACTATTACTATTAGGATAGTCATTACTTTAACCATGTTTAAGGGTTGGAAGATTGGAAAAATTATGTGAACAATGCTTTTTTGAGTGGAGATTTGGAGTAGAATGTGTACATAAGCCAGCCACCTAGTTTTGAGGATGGTTCTCAACTAGTATGCTGGCTTAAGAAGGCATTGTATAACTTGAAACAAGTACCAAAGGCTCTCATGCTTGGTGTAACTAGGTTTTCACAAACCTAAGTTAGATAGTTCTTTGTTCATTTAGTCATCTTCTACTTCATTTCTTGTAATTTTTATTTATGTTGATGATATTTTACTTACTGGTTTTGATGATGGTCAGGTGTATCAGTTGATTACATATTTGAATATGAAATTTACCTTAAAATATTTGGGGTTTGTGCACTATTTTTTGGGTATGAAAGTCAATTATCATGGTGAATGTGTTCACTTATCTTAACAAAAGTATATTAGGGACTTACGTCATGTTATTGGTTTGAGTAATTCTTAGTCAGTTGCAACACCTTGGAATGTATGACCTATTTTGAGTAATATTAATGATGCTCCTTTGGTTGATGCTACTAGTTATAGAAAATTAATGGGTCTTTGCAATATCTTACATTAACTATATCTAATATTATGTTTGCTATAAGTAAATTATGTCAGTTCATGTTTTCTCCAACTAATGCTCATTGGTTTTCCCTCAAGAGACTTATGATATATCTCAATGGAACTATTCATTATGACCTTACATTTACTAAACCTAAGGTGTCGAATTTACTTGTCCACTGTGATGTTGATTATGCAAGTTATCCTAATGATAGACACAATACGAATGCATTTTGTGTTTACCTTGGTACTTGTTTGGTATCTTAGCAATCATTTAAACAAAGGGTTATTTCACATAGGAGCACTAAAAGTAAGTGTCATGCAATGTATATTGCTCTTACTGAGCTTATATGGTTAGAGGCACTATTAGGTGATTTGTAGATTGTGTGTGCTAAATGTGTGTTGTTGATATATAGTTTGAATGCTAAGGCGCTTACTCACAATTTTATTTTCATGCTTGGGTAAAACACATTGAGGTCGATCATCATTTTATTTGTGATCGATCGTGTTCTTCAGAACCATTTAGCTATTGAGTATGTTCCTACAACTAATCAAGTTGTTGATGCTCTTACTAAGTCACTTTATCTAGCTTTTCTTTTCTTCACCCCCAAATAGTTGGTGTTACCTTCAATTTGATTAGGGAAAGGGTGTATTGAAAGCTTTACGTGATTTGATGTGTAGTATAGTACTTCCCTTGTGTGTAGAGGTCACTATAGTTTTTTAGTAGCTAGCAAATAAAGCATATGCACGTGGCAATAATTGCTCATATAAGTAGCACTATGCAATAGTACATAATTGTTGGACTTTGGATAATCAAATCGGATGCACCTAGATGAAAAGTCAATTTAAGCATTATTTTAAATTACTTAAGATGTCGTTGTCTAATATATAGCAAGTAAGGGTCCTTCTTATAAAGGATTTTAAAACTAAATCCTATTTAGAATGGAGGTTTTTATTTTGTAAAATAAAAATTAAATCTATCAACTAAAGATTAATAAGATAAAAACAAGAACTAAAGATTACAATAAATATTCAAATAAAAGAACGATCGCAAGATCATTCTTCATTACTAGCATGTATTGTAAATCAAAAAAAGCATATGCTAATCTCCTATTTTTTTAATTATACCAACTCAGAGAAATTCATAAGCTTGAAACTTTCGACCTATTGTTTCCAATTCATTGAATTAAAAAAGTTCTTAATTCAAACTTTTTCTAATAAACAACCTAGAATAAACTCTCTAAATTAAATCTTTCAAAAATATTCAATTTTAAGAAGTATATTGGATCAAGGTACAAGCTCAATTTAATTATCTCGAGTATTAATTCTCATTGCAAGCAATTTATCACCAGTTATTTAAATTGTTCAAGCGATTAAATATCCAATCAACTAAATTCATTATTGATGAATTAACCAAATTATTTAATTGTACATTAAATAATAAAGAAAATTCATTCAAAACTTGAATTATAGAATTAATACATAATTAAGAATAATAGTTGAATAGAATATGACAGATTTTATTAAATATTACAATCCATGTTTAGGGCTTTTAAATCACTTTCAATCGATTATAAAATTAACTATTTATGAAAAAATAATTTTAGAATAGTATTCATGAAAATAATAAAAGAAATGATAAGAATCTTATGATTGATATTCTTGAATTTGATCTTCAGTTCTTCTAATTACCTATTGAATCATCTTCTTAGTTGTTTCCTCCAACTTGAAATTTTTATTTTTTACTTTTAATTTTTGTGCAATTATGATACTCATTTTATTTTATGGGGTTTATTTTGTATTTATATTAAAACAATTGAGTGCGTAAACTTTAGTTATGTAACTTTTAAGGTGAGTTCCATTAGTCCTGCAATTTAAAAGTATGATCATCAATCAAGTCTAAATTTTCAAAAATTGTAATTTTTTAGGGGCAAAATGGGAATTATCCTATCTTCTTCCCTCTCCAATTTTTATCTCTTCCTCCCTTTCTACTCATTATTCCTCTTCCTTTCTCTCTCATTCTTTCTCTCATAATTATTTTATAAAAAACAAAAAATAAAATTAAGAGAGAGAAAGAGTGAATAGGAGAGAGAGAGAATGAGGGGGAAGGAAAGAGAGAGAAGGGACATATAGAAAGGGAGAGGAAGAGAGGGGAAATAATAAATAGGGAAGGAAACAAAAAGAGAGGGAGAAAGAGGGGGCAATGGGAGAGGTGGGTGCTACTGTTGGTGTTTTTTTAACTAAAAAAAATATAATTTCCACTATATCATTAAAAAAATCATAATTTTTAAAAAATTTAACTTAAATGTTTATACTTTTAAATTACTAGAATAATAAAACTCATCTCAAAATTTACATAAACAAATTATATAAACCAATAGTTATAGAACTGTAAGGACTCAAAACTAAGAAAAATGGCATTTTTTAGAGTTGGAGTAGGATTAGTGCATCAAAATCATGCATGCATGAGATTCGCACTGTCTGAAAGAGATAAAGCTAATGTAAAAAAGGTGACACACTATGCTTATAAATAGGTAAGAGATAGTGCTAATTTATTTATCTAACACGTGGCAACCGATGTGACGTAAAGGAAATTGAATTGTTTTGCTATTACATCCGCGGATATTTCCGAGCACAACCACTAATCAAGTAAAATTCATAAAAATATAAAAAGATCCCAAAAAATCTAAAAAAATTAATATTTTCTAAATGAATACAAAATAAATAATTTTAACTCATTATAATATATATATCTAAAAATGTGTATAAAATAGTATTTATCAAACTCCATCACATTTATTATTTGCTAGTTCTCGAGCAGAACCAACTCCCAGATTAAGAGAATAAGTTTCCTACCATTATATCTCAGGGGTTTAACAATATCATAGCTTCAAATTATAATAACTGTTAGATATTTCCTTTAGACCTTTGTCTCAGCTACTATACAATAATAATGCTCAAAGTGTGTGCGATGTAGTGTCAATTAGCAATAGTCAAATCATATAACCTAAAAAAGTTGGTACGTTATTTCTCCTTATAAAACATCACTAATGTTTTTAGAGATGAATTGGGTACCATAGGTTTTTTTCTTAAAATTACATCTCTACTCAACAAAAATATTCTTTAAAATCAAAATGTCTTTCATTTAGTTATAATATGATTAGACTTATTGGTTGAATCAAATGAAAGGAGAAAAGGAGAAACAAAAGTTCAAGAATTTGTGTAGTATGAGAAAAATACCTATAAATAATACTATCATAAAATTAAGCATGTCAATAAAATAAGGTCATATTTCATTGTTTTGGACCCAAACATCATTATTGACTTATTTTATTTTATTTTATTTTCTTAAACTTTTTCAATAACAATCCCATTTTTTAGTTCTTTTTAGCTTGTTCCCTTATTATTATTTCTCTTTTTTTTATTGATTTTTTTATATGTGGGGTACATATTCTATTAGGGCTTGTTTTCTATACATTAGGCATTTAATCAATTATAAGCACAATTAACATTTATAATATTATTTTATCATTTTCATAGAATCTATTTTCTTTTGTGCAAATCCACTTATTCTTGAATTATATGGTATGACTAATGTATTTGGTTCAAAGGGTAAGGAATGGGTACAAACAATTAATTGGTTCATATAGGCTCAAATTGGTTCACTAAAAGGATTAATCTTAAAAATATAACAATATTAAGGGTAGGACCATTTAGCCAAAGAAGTTAATCCTATTTCCATAATCATTTTTCAAGAAATATATTAGCATTCACTTTGATAAACTTATAAAAAAAATTAGTAACCTATTCTTATTCATCAAAATTATAGAAAAGTTCCAAAGAATTCCCAATATTTTTCACAAATTTACGCATATAAATTCATCTATCACCAATTTAGTTATCATGCATGCAAATTTTGAACAAAATTATCATAAAGTTACCTTGACTTTGGAAGAAGTTCAAAACTTTTTCAATATTCATTATTCTTTTTGACTTAACATTGTGATGCCATAAAACAAAGGAAAAACATATGGTTGTTTCCAAGCTCATCTCTTAATCCTAACTATCCTAAATAATGCAATAAATAAATACAAAAATAGAAAATATTATGCTACCTAGAGCATACTAATCCTAAAACATGCTAAACCTAATGAAGCATAATGAAAAAAGATAGTGATATATTAACTGTATTGTCTATATGAGTATTGGCGATATTTGTGAACAAAATATATAAATGTAATTTTAGTTTCTAGGTGTGTCTTAGAAGAAAATTTTCAATCCTAAGAAATTATCGAGCCTTAACACTCACATCTTAGGTATATCTCTATTCCCATACATGTTAGATTGCATGTTAGACATATAGGAACAATATGAAAATAAGCTACTTAATCGATCGAGTAATAACTAGATTGATTGAGCTATATTTCCTATTGAATTAATTATTTATATGACTAGATTGATCGAGGAATTAATACTTGATCAATCTAGCACTAGATCAATCAAGATTAATGGCTAGATCAATCCATTTTTTTAGAACTAATTAATTGATACACTGGATCAATCAAGAGGATATTCGATTGATCAAACTATGTACTCAATCGATCGAGCACTTGATTTGATCAATCGAGTGGCCATAACTTTGATTTTAAAACCTATTTTTAATATGAATTGGATTGATCTTTCGCTACATTTTCCTTATTCCTTAAAACTCATTTAACTGATTTTATGAACAATATGATAATTTAGTTTTAACCTAAATTGCTCCAAAATATTATATAAATATAAACCTAAGCACATAATTCAAACTAACCATACAAGATATTAGTTGTGCTTATTCTGTTCATCTTTTATTCTCTCTCTTGTTTTGATAAAACTATTGAAGTAGGTCTTTTCATTAAGTTAATTTACCAAACATTTGTGGTTATGTTTGTTGGATTAAAAAACCTACAATAATTGAGATATTGCACATTTAAACTAACTATTCCAGAGTTGCTAGTTATTTTTATTCATCTGATATATTATTTAAATAACTAGTTAGGGTTGTTGTTTGGACACACAAATTGTGTGCAATGAATACGCAAGTATACATATCACAACAAGTAATATAATGATAAGAAAATATTGTTCCTACGGAGATTATGTTATTAGAAACTAATTTTTACAATAAAAAAATAAAAATCAATTTTTTGTGTTTTTTATATTTTAAGGAAGAAAAAATAAAAAACTAAAAATAAATAAAAATAATTAATTAAATCATATTTTATAGCTAAGAAGATATATGAGAAAATATTTAGGAATACTTAATCCCCCAATTTTCTAAACATGTGAATAACTAAAATTAACTCAATATAAATATCAATCAATTACATGATCAAATGAATATAATATAGCATGTATTTTTCTCTCAAGTAACCTACACACTATATAGTAATTAACTTAATCGCACTCTCATGTTAATTAAATTGCATATTACTCATTAAGTTCATCAATTATGCATCACATACATAAGAATCATACATCACTGTCTAAAAACTATACATGTTATTTAATCAAAATAAATAATTAAATAATTCTCTCAAATGTAGTTAATTGTCTCTATAGACAATTGTTGGCCAAGCAATTAATAGCATAAAAATCAGATTAAATTATAATTATAATTATAATTGGGATAAAATATTAGATCATTATACAGTAAAAATTGGGTTCATAAGACCCCTATATTAATAAATTAACTAAGTATAATTTTGTTCATAAAGCTCAATTTTTTCATAAAGAAAGACATAAAATTGTATCTCCTTTTAAAAATTCCTATATTTTTGTTTCTTCTTAGCTCCAAAAACTGATAAAATTATGTTAATTATGGTTCATTAGGGTTTGTAGGGTGATTAGGGGGTTAAATATAGCTTAGGTGGAATCTGGACCGTCAGATCAAAGGCTGAGATCAAAACAAGCAAAATTAACAATTACATCCAATGGGAGCATGACACATGGCACACCGAATTCATTTGGAAAATCAAAGCACGATGCTTGGTAAGGGAGGATTGGTCTAGTCAATGCTATTGAGTCAATGCCACACGGTACAATTTGATTCGAGGTTACAAATGGCATGGAACACTAGTGGAATGGAAGGAAAAACCAGGTGAAGACGAATGGTGAACGTGTTGAGCAAGCTGGATGAAATCGGGATGAACACTGTGCTGACACATGGCATGGTATTGTGTAACTTTATACACGGAGTTTTGCGTGATTCACCTACTTTGATTGTGTGGCATCCACGTGGCTTACTTCGTCAACTCCCCTGATTGCATGGTATCCACCTGGTAGCTTCTGATTGGTCTTGCTTTAAAAATTCATAAAATATCCATAAAAATTACTGAAAAATCCCAAAAATTCAAAAAATTATATTTTCATCCATTTCACTAAAAATATATATATTTTAATATTTTTAACATTAAAAATACTACTTACTGAATAAAATGAGCAAATATTAAATAAAAGAAATGCATTGATAACCCTACTTTCATAGACTCATCATTTTTTCATTATTGAATCTGCTCTAGAACACACATTTGCACTTGTGTTTATATGTTAATTTTTTAGGTGATAGTGGTACGAGTTTGATTAACTTGTGTGACTTAAGTTTTTAAGAACATTAGTTAGATCTGAATGTGTTTCTTATAGAGACTATAATAAAAGCAAGGCTTGTAAGTAGATTACTTGCATGCATTACCTTGGTGGGTAGTTGAGTCCTAAACTTGTAATTGGATACTTATTTTTCATAATGGATAGTTAGGTGGTTTGGTAGACTAGTGGTTTTTCTCTTAGGTCATTGGTACGGCCTAGGATGTTTTCACCTAAAATCTCATATGTTGGTATGTATAGTTTTGCTTTACTTACACGTGATTGGTTGCTTGGCCGCTTACGAAATTTTAACTTTTCCTACTTTTGCTGATTAGATAATAGATCCATAACTAAATAAACAAACTTTCATTAACACTCCCCCACACCTAATTCTTATATTATTCTTGATGTAAGCACATGCATATATGTAATTAAAAAAATAAGTAAAAAGGGAATATAAAATAAATTTGGTAGGTTGATATGAAAAAACACTTAGTTTAATGTCCTTAGCCTAAATGTACCTTGAAATTCTTCTTTAACCATTCTCCACCTGTGACAGATTCAATTTTAATTGTGGTTTTATTGGCTTTTTAGTTTTCAACCATTTTTCTTCAAAGATATTGAAGCGAATAACCTATCCATCAAACTCCATCATAAGATTTTAATTATACACATTTATCTTTGTATGAGCTATTCTTATGAAAGGTATTAGGTCTACCCAAAATCATGGGTGTTTCCTTAGTAGTGAAGTCATCTTTCATATCAAGTATATAGAAATCAACTGAAAAGATAAGCTCATTCATCTGCACCAAAACATTTTCCAATTCTCCTATTGGATAAACATTAAAACGATCGGCTTGTTGAATAATTACACCAATCTCTTTGAGGGAACCAAGATTTAGACTAACATATATAGAGTAAGGTATGCCATTAATTGACATACCTAAGTCTAGCATAACTTGTTAAAATTTAGTTTTGCCTATAATGCATAGTATGGTGAAGCTACCTACATCCTTGCATTTTGGTGGGAGTTTCCTTGGATTTTTTGCTTGTATATTGAGAGTTCCTTGAGAAAATTAGCATATAAGGATACTAGCTTGATGGCATCCAACAACGGAATGTTAATCTAACTTTTCAAAAGGTTTCCAAAATTTCTTGCCCATGCTCATCCTTTGATTTTTCAAACCTACTAGGAAAAGGTATAAGAGGTTCATAAGTAAAAATTGAAACTTTAGATTGTACCTTTAGTGGTTGTTTTGCTACCTTTGGCACATTATTATAATTGTTTTCTTTTTCTTGAATTGGCTCATCCATAGTTTATTTATCATTGGTTGGTTTTTTGTGAGCTTCTTCAAGTTGCTTCCCGTTTCTCAATGAGATAGCACTAACATTCTCCTAGGATTGACCATGGGTTGAGAGAGAAGTTTACCAGGCCCTTGTGCTTCTAATCTTCCAATAGTAGTAGCTAACTGACTGAATTCATTTTCAAGGTTTTTGATAGTAGCTTTTGTGTCTTGTTGAAACCTAATTGAATCTTGTTGAAACTTGATAGTATATTGTTGGAACTAAGAAGTGTTGGATGCTACTAGACTTAGCTCCTTTAATTTCCTTGAGATGTGAGAGGATTCTGTGGTCTCACTTGACAAGGTTGCAGAGCCTTTGGATAAGGAAAACTTGATGCATTAGCATGGCTTGTTTCTTGATCGTCTCTAGAATATCTAAAGTTGAGATGATCCATCCAACCAGAATTCTAAGTTTTAGATAAGGGATCATATCTTTACCTTTGTTTTCCTTGGTATCCCCCACAACATTTTCTTGTTTAATATTAGGATCTTAAATAGCAGGACAAATATCTATTGGATCTTAAATGTTAATGCAAATTCTACAAGCTTTTGATCGCTAAGTGTTGCTTAATTGAAGTAAGGATGCTTAGTTGTTTTTCAATATTATTAGGAACTCCCACTTCATTGACCTTTTATGGTGGGTTGGAATGAGTGCCAAACTGTTAAGCAATTGTAGCCAGAGTGGCAATCAAATTCCTTACATTTTTAAGAGTGCTCTACAACTTACTGCATCTATTATGCTTTTGTCCATAGGTAGTAGTCCCTCATAGAAGTATTGGACTAAAAGATATCCATTTATTTGATGATAAGGGTAACTTGTATACAATTTCTTGAACGCTCTCAATTCTCATATAAATTTTCCCCATTGTAATATCGAATACCACAAAGTTATTTTCTATTAGAGTGGCTCTAAAAGATGTAAAATATTTCTCCAAGAAAAGTTGTTTAATCTCATTCTAACTATTTATAGTCCCATATGTAAGTAGTACAATCGCTCTTTAGCATTGTCCACTAAAGAGAATGAGAATGCTATATCTTTTACCTATTCTTCATTAGTGCCATTAAGTTGCATGCTAGAACTAGAGGTGTCAAAAAGATTGGGTTGGCTCACATAACATGACCTAGCCTGTGACTTAGCATGTCATGCCGACCCGTGGCCTATTTGCTAGTAGGCCATACCAATTTGTGACCCATACACAGGCTGTTCCATGTAGGGTGAGCATTTGTTTTCAAAAACCAACAAACCAACTTAAGTCAAAGATCAAAACAAATATATATATATTCTTTTTAGATGATGGGTAGTCCAAATTGGTCCAAAAATATCAAAACTAACCTTGTCGATTCGATTGAATGTCCAAAAGTCATGAAAATTGAATGAACTAAATCAAACTTTTAATATTAATATATTCTAATTTTTTAAAATATATTTTTAAATATTACTATATATATTATAATCATAATTTTAAATTTATTTAAAATTGTAAAATCAAAACCTAATTAGTAAGTATTATCATTCATACACTCATATTATCTCTTATTACTCATGTTTCACGTCTCACTCAAGTCACTTTCAAATTGGTCCAAAATATCCAAATTAATAATTTGTTCTTACATTACTATATAGACTACATATTCTTGTTTGGCAATATGAGATTTCACTTGGATCTACAGCTTCATATGATATTAGGTAAGTTCTTAAGCACCCTTTAGTTTCTTTAATTTTTCTATAATTATTCTGTAATAAGTTTTTAATGATTAATTTTTTAAAAAATCATAATTCTTTATTTGTAAAATACTACTAGAACCATCTTATCTCATCTTAATGATAGAGATTAAGTAAATAGAATATGTGAGGGCAATAACTCTCAAATTGAATTATATGATATATGTTTCTATTTCAATCAAATGATATTTTTATATTATATTATGATTATAGGTCCAAAAATGCCAAGCCAACATCTCTTAAATCGACCTTATAGGTCGGCTTGAAAATTGGTTTTTTTAGTATCGTAGGCTAGTTAAGGTTTTGGGTTTTCTAAAACCTCCAAGATAAGGTCGGTGATAACTGTATTTTATATAGTTATTTTCATCAATTTTAGTAATGATAATTGCTATGTTCTTTTAATATTTAGTTAATTTTTGTTAAATAAATTAATATTTTCCTTTTATGCATTAAAAATACATTTTTAATAAAATTAAATAATTTGTATCGAAAATGTACTTAATTTCATATTTTTTTCTCCACAAATATAATTTCAAATAATATAGTTCTTAATTACAATTTATAAAAATTGAAAATATAATTTAAATTAAATTTGGGTTTAATTATAATAATTTAAAGTTTAAAAATTTAATTTAAAATTAGCAAAGGGCTTAACTATAATTTAAGAAAGTTTAAAATGTAATTTGAAATATATTTGTGGGTGCAAATATAATTAATAAAAGTTATTTTTTCTTCACAGGAGAGAGATTCCACGCGCCGTTACCTTCCACGCGTCATTTTGGACCGTCAGATCAACGCATCAACGATTCGGATGCGCTCGTGCTGTTCAAACCCGACCAAGGAGAGTGGCTGTAGGGATTTCCTCCATCGCGCGGCTCGGTGCCCGAGTGGGGCCCACATGCCGCGCAGGCCGGCATGTAGAGTGGGACCCACGTGTCTGACGCGTTGCAACCGCTGTCCCCCACCTTCGTACGCAGTTATTCCACGAACCATAATATGCCACGTGTCCCACGTAAGATTTTTTCAAATGATATGCGGAAACGTGGCATGTTACAATGAGCGCGACCGCATTGAATCAAACCCCGTTTTCAGCCGTTGCCACCCACGTCTCGCGCCGCAATCCGGTGCGGCAATTTTCCGTCAGCCCATCCTTGCTTCCCTATTATTTGCTACCACGTGTCACACCAATCTATTCAGCGAATCGAACGCTGACACGTGGCATGCACAATGAATTTTAAAAAAATGCAGAAACGGCTCCTTATCTCGCGTGAATTAAAATAAGGTTTTGATTTTTGTGTGACTGCGGATTTTAAGGGGAATGTCGAGGTTTATTTTTGATAAAAATTGTTACGCGTGTATGATATTTTAATATTTTTGATGTATTTTTTTGATACTATATATAGGTGATATTATGATAGAGAAAAAAAGTTTTTTTTGGTTTAGAATTTTTGTGGTATTAGGGGTTGGACTGCAGAACACGCAGAAGCCATTTTTTGGCTTTTGTTGTGTTCTGCGTGTGCAAAATATTTCGTATGTGATGTTTTAATTTTCCTTTCTGCTTCTTATAATTTTTCTGCATCTACTGTAATTTTTCTTTTAAATTAATGAAGTAATTTAATTTTTCTAGGGTTGCATTTGATCTAAATTTATGAAGCTTTGATTTTAACTATTTTTGATAGATTTATAAGACGTTTGATTTTGTTCATTCTATTTTGTGTTTAATGCTTTTTGATTATTTACGAATTTTATCAAAACGATTTGTGGCATAAAAATAAACTTGAGAAAGGCATTTTTGTGTATATTACTCGTAAATAGAATGACATGTATGATGAAGGATAGGAATATACCCTAATTGTATGTGTGGCCATTTGAGAACTTAGAACTTAATGAATCTTATTGAATTTAATTCTCATAGAGATATAGTGAATTAATTTAACGAGGTGTGTCTATACGGAGCTCGGAAAAGATGTATGGATAAAAATAGAAGTTTTCGGTTGACAAATTAAATGTACTAAAAAATATAAATCCAAAGAAAATAATATGATTGGAGTGGAATAATTTGGTGAAAAACTACAATCCTAGATTTCTCTTATTTTATTTTTTTACCTTTTTCTTAATCATCGATTATTTTGGATAAAATCAGAAAGATACAGTTTTAGTACTCAACAAACTATAGTAACAAATCTTCGTGGGAACGATACTCTACTTACAAATCTTTATTACTTGTGACCGTGTATGCTTTCACGATTTATGTGTGTTGCAAAACACACAACAGTCGGCTTATAAAATGGCTCAAAAACCAACCTTATCAACTTACACTCACCCCTAGTACCATACCTCTATTTTTGGCCCATAGATTTTGTCGTGCCATGTAATACCTGACCTGTTGAGCCATGTTAAACTGGTCGACATGGCTTGTGAACCGTTTAGCCCATTATTTGGAAAAACAATTATGGTAGTGGAAGTCAAACTCTCCACCTCTCATGTACCAATGTTAACTCTATCCACTAAACTATGCCTACATGTGGTAATATATAGATATATTTAATATATATTTATATATAATTTAATTTAGGACTAATGTGCCAGCATGACCCAACCCGTTACGAATAGCGAGCTAGGGGTCGTGCCGTGTCATTTTTTTTTGCTCGCATGCCATGTTGTGCTTAATATTTAATAGGTCGTATCGTACCAACCTGTTTGACACCCTTAACTAGAACAAACTATATCAAATTCCTTTAAATGCTTGTTTGGATCATCATCAGCTTGACCTCAAAAATAGGCAAGAGATGAATCAAGCCAGATATCAATTCAAGAGTATCATCATTATTATTATGTTGAATACATAATGGTTGTTGATCTAAATCCAGTGCGGTCATCTCCTTTAAGAGTTTGATTAGGAATATTCATAACCATTTCTTCATGATTAAAATCATAAGAGGAATCACTTGAAAATGGAAGGTCCGTATGAAATGCTAACTCAAACAAAAGTGAAATATGTGAATTTGATAGTAAGTAAGGGTCTTTTCTGTAGAGAATTTCAGAAACTAACTTTTATTTATAAAAATGAGGGGTTTTGGTTTTGTAAAATGAAAATTAAATCTATAAACCAAAGATTAATAAGATAAAAACAATATCTAAAGATTACGATAAATATTCAAATAAAACAATGATTACAAGATCTTTCTCCACCACTAGCATGCATTGTAAATCAACAAAATCATATCATAAACTTCTATTATTTGATTATACAAACTTAGAGAATTTATAAGCTCGAAATTCTCGATCTCTTCTTACCTATTCGTTGAATCAAACAAGTTTTTTCTAATAAATAGCTTAGAATAAGTTTTTTAAATTTATTCAATCAAAAACATTAAATTTCAAGAAGCGTAGTGGATCAAGGTACAAGATTAATTTAATTATCTTAAGTATTAATTCACATTGCAAACAATTTATCACTTGTTATTTAAATTAATCAAGCGATTAAGCACCCAATTTATTAAATTGGTTAATGATGAATTAACCTAATTGTACAATTGTACACTTTATTAATAAAGAAAATCTGTACGAACCTTGAATCAAAGAATTAATATATAATCGAAAATAATAGTTGAATAGAATATGATAAATCTTATTAAATATTACAATCTATGTTTAAGGTTTTGAAATCACTCATAATTAATTATAAAATTAATTACTTATGTAAAACAATAAATTCATAATAATATTAATGAAAACAATAAAAGGAAAGAAAATATTAGGATTGATATTTTTGAATATAATATTCAACTCTTTTAATTTACTCTTTAATTTTTTCTTAGTTATTGTCTCAAACTTAAATTTGTATTTTTTTTTCTTAATTTTTGTATAATTTTGATACTCATTTTATTTTATGAAGCGTTGTCTTATATTTATATATATAAAAAATGATCGATTGGAGTGGGATTAGTGCATAGAAAATCATGCATGTGCGAGATTCATCCTGAGCAAAGGAGGCAAAGCTAATATAAAAAGGTAACACATGGCTTGCTTGTAAAATAGGAAAGATATAGTAATAATTCTGGCAACCAATGGAATTTGAATTTGTTTGTTAATTGCATTTATAGATATTTTTAATATATATATATATATATATATATATCTATTAAATAAAATTAATTAAAAATCTTTAAAAAAAATTTAAAAATTAATATTTTTTAAATATATATAAAATAAATAATTTTTTAACTTATTATAATAATAAATTATATAAAAATATAAATGAATTAATATACAAAATAACATTTATTATATATAATTACTTCTTATTCATTACTGCCGATTAACAAGCAGATTTTTTTCTTTAAAAAAAAAAAGAAGAAGAAGAAGAACCTTCCTGGTTCTTGAAATTTCTCAACAACCAAGGATTTTATGTTATACATATTGTCTTTAGAAAGCGACACAGACAAATAAAAAAGATTCTATTGTCGTTACCAAACACATGCATGTGTGTTAATATTTGCACTAAATGTATTTATCTTTATCTGAATACAGTACTCAGACGGAGTTCTGGTACATAGAATGGTGCATTATGATTCACGGGCACTCACACAGAAAGAATTATAAAAATGCTTCCCCTACATATATACATACAAGAGGAATATGAATATCTATAAAAACATAATAATAATAATAATAATTAATTTACAAATTTTGCATAACTATATATACATTATCATTCTTTTTGGTTAATATAATATATACTGAGAATTTCTTATTATATTATTTTTTTTTCATTCTTTTAGGTCAATAAAAAATGAAACTGATTTTACTTACTATAGAAATTTATGTGAAGTTTTTAATTGTTCTTTGCTATCATTAATATATATTAGGCCTAAAGAGATTTCAAAAACAATGATAACTAACAACAAAGTTACATAATTTTTATGAGTTTGAGGCAACTAGCAATGTTGGAGCAATTAGCTAGGGCAATTAATGTTGTGGGCGGAAGCAATAAATAGCGGTATATGAATATATTAAAGCAATAAAATGAACACACAGAATTTACGTGGTTCGGTAATTCACCTAGGTCCACGGGAGGCAGCAGATATTATTTGAACTGAGTAGGAAATATACAGAATACAGATACAAATTTCCTCACTAATAATATCTCTCAAGTGTTTCCCAAAACTCACGAGTATTTTCTCTCTTTGAGTTTGCTTATACTCTCTCTGATTTTTTCTGATTTTTGCCTTGTTCTTCAATGCATGAACTCTTCCCTATTTATAGATGAAGAAAGGCTCCCTTTCCCTAAAGTGTGCCATAATTTAAGCCTTAAATTAGGCCATAATTTAAGCCTTAAATTAGGCCACCAATTTCCTTAAATTATGCCACTAATTTCCTTAAATCATGCCACAAATCATGCCACAAATTAGGCCACTAATTTCCCTAAATTATGCCACTAATTTGTTACTTTTTGTGCCAATATTCAACAATCTCCACCTTGGCGAAAAAAGTTCATAACTTATTTCAAGCCTCGAAATGCGCCTCAAAGCGCCCTAAGCTCGAGAGATGTTGATCAAGTTCACAGTGTTGAAACTTGATCCTGTAACCACCTTTGTAAGCATATCTGTAGGGTTATCTCATAGCTCGAGCTTTCCGAGTATAACATTCCCTTCATCAGCGATTTCCCGAACAAAATGAAATCGAACATCGATGTGCTTGGCGCGACACGATGAACTTGGTTCTTTGCCAAACAAATGGCACTCGGCTATCGCGAGAAAACCTCCACGTTCTTACGAACAATACCCAAATCCTTAGTCAACCCGAGAAGCCATATAGCTTGAATGCTTCTCATTACTGACCATATACTCTGCCTACGTAGTAGACAAAGCTACAAATTTGATCGCAATGTTGATCTCCAACAAAGCTGGTCCTCCTGCTATCATGTGAACACATAACCAAATAGATCGACGCTTATCCAGTCTCCAAAGATAGTCGAATCCACATATCCAACTAGGTGTTTACCTTCGGTCTTGTCTCTCTCAAACTTCAAACCAATATCCACGGTACCGTAGATGTACCGTAGAATCCACTTCTTTGCTTGCCGGTGTCGCTTTATCCTGACATGCATGTACCGACTCACCATACTAACGGCGTGGGAAATATCGGGTCCTGTGCAAACCATTGCATACATCAAGGCACCAACGGCATTTGCATATGGAACACGTTCCATTTGCTTTCTCATCGGTGGTGCTAGGTGACATTAATGCACTTAACCCGAAAGTGAGGGCAAGCGGTGTACTTACCGGTTTGGTTTTTTCATCAATGTCAAACCTTTGTAGTACTTTCTTCGTATATCGAGTCTCCGTGTCGGATGACAGACAGACTCTATCTCTCAGTGATTTCCATCCCAAGAATTTTCTTAGCTTTCTCCAAGATCTTTCATTTCAAATTCCCGAACTTTCAACAGAGAGCCTTCAACTGTCGATCTCCACCTTGCTCTTAGATCTGCAATCAACATATCATCAACATATAAGAGCAAATAAATGAAGGTACCATCTTGGAGTTTCCGAAAGTATACACAATGATCAAACCTGACTACGTGTGTACTTCGTCTCTCGATGAAGCTATCAAAGCGCTTGTACCATTGTCGCGGTGATTGCTTCAAACCGTAAATTGACTTACTCGGCTTATGCCCAATTCTCTCGTCTGGAATTTTAAAGCCATCCTTGAGACATGTAGATTTCTTCGTTCAAAGTACCATGGAGAAAAGCTGTTTTGACATCGAGTTGAGCTAACTCGAGATCAAACCGTGCTACCAAAGCCAATAGTATCCGAATAGATGAATGCTTAACAACGGTGAGAATACCTCGTCATAGTCTATTCCTTCTTTTCGAGCATAGCCTTTTGCTACCGTCGGCTTTGTATCCGATGTTGTCTTTACCGGGAGCACGCTTCCTTCTTGGCATGTAACCCATTTGCAACCAATAGTTTTCTTTCCTTTGGGAAGTTGAACCAACTCCCAAGTCCGATTCGATGTAGACTTCATGTCTCTTCATCCATTGCCATTTTCCACTTCATACTATCAACTCTTTCGCACGGCCTGCAGGTGGCGGGACATCATCATCAATTATTGGAAGTACGAATGCTACCATGTCTATGTATATCTGGTAGGCTTCCCTAATCTCCCTTCTCGGCCGAGTACAGCAATAGATTTCGTCACTGATTAATCGGTAGTGATGGTGAGAGAACCTACACCTCAACTGAGATCTCTTCTTGATCATCAATTTCATCTTCACCACGATCGGTAATTGGTGCAATCTTTTCTGATCTTAGAAGTCTCGAAGCATCGCCTTAGAAAGAGTATTTGGACTTTCATTCTCTTTCTCTCGAATTTGTTTGTCTCAAAGATAATAGATTCGTCGAATGTAACATCTCGGCTTAAGACGATCTTTCTGGATTCACCACACCAAAAGTCGAAATCCTTTAACTCCTTCCTTAAAGCCCAAGAAAACAATTTTGCTGCCGAATCCAGTTTGGATTCACTAACATGAAAATATGCAAGACATCCAAATATTCGCAATGAATCATAATCGATGCAGTTGTCCGTACCATACCTCTTTAGGAGTTTTTCCATCTAATGCAATGGTCGCGAAGTCCGTGACTATATACGAGTTCGCATATGACAAAGCCTCAAAATGCCTTGCTCAATTTGGAATGAGATAGCATACATCGAACTTTCTCAACCAAAGTACGATTCATTCGTTTCCTGCAACTCCATTCTCATTGGTGTACGAGGAATTGAAAAATGTCCGATTATCCCTTCATCTTGACAAACTTTAAAGAAAGGATCCGATTTATACTGCTTCGCCACCATTATCGTATCCGAGCCTTTTAATCTTCTCCCGCCCGTCCGAGTCTCGATCATTTTCTTCCATTTAAGAAAGATATCCGTAACTTCATCTTTGTGACTCATAAAGTGTATATCCGGACATATCTAGAGAAATCATCAATAAAAGTCACAAACCAACGTTTACCTCCAAGTGAAGCATTCTTGGAAGGTCCCCAAACATCCGTGTGAATATAATCAAGAGATCCCAGTATGATGAATGGCAAGGCCGAACTTGACTCTTGTTTGTTTTCCCATTACACAATGCTCGCGTAAATCAAACTTTCCGGTCTTGGCACCTTTCAAAAGACCTTGCTTCATTAAGCCTTGCAAAGCCTTTTCACCGATACGTACTGCACACGTGCCACTGTGCGGGAAGAATCATTTTCCTTTTCTTCAGACTTACTTGAGACAGCTATCCTTCCTGTAACTGTACACCCATCTAGGAAATACAAGTTCACCTTCCGAGTACCCTTCATTGCTACAAATGCACCTTGTACAACTTTCAAGACTCCATTTTCCAATGTTACCTTGTAACCATCAGAATCTAGAACACCTAAAGAAATAAGGTTTTTCTTTAGGTCAGGAATATACCTTACATTTGTAAGTCGCTTTGATTGTACCATCGTGCATCTTTAGTCGTATTGCTCCGATCCCTTTTTGTCGACGGGCATTCTCGTTGCCCATAAGCACAACTCCTCCATCGAGCTCTTCAAACTCGAAAACCAATGTCGTTTGGACACATATGATAAGAACATCCGTAATCAAGGATCCACTTATCCGAGTAGGTTTTCGATGATGAAACCGAAAAAGGCCGATTCTTCGTCTTCATCCGACATACGTGCAACATTTGCATTTGACTTGTCCTTGTTTGGACAATCTTTCTTCCAAAGTGCCCTTTCTCGGTGACAATAGGCACACTCGTCTGCCCCCCGCGGGACGTCTTAGGATGACTCTCTCAGACTTTGATCTAGATTTCCCTATTATTTGATCCGCGGATTTTTTGTTGTTAGTCCTACCTCCGGGCCGTCGATATGCTTCGATATTAGTCTCGTGATCATGTTGATCCTTCTTCCTAGACTCGTTATTTACCAAAGCATTTGAAACATCTACGAACTTAACCTCGTCCTTTCCATATAACGGGGTTGTGGTTAAATGTTCATAGCTCTCGGAGTAATGAATTCAACAACAACAAAGCTTTATCTTCATCGATAATTTCAACATCTAAATTTTACTGAGATCGACCAAAAATTTTATTGAAATTATCTAAGTTGCTCAATCATGTAGGGGTACCTTTTTGTACGGGGAAACGGAAAAGTTTCTTCTTCAAGTAAGTCTGTTTCTCAATACTTTTCGTCATGTATTTGTCCTCTAGTTTCTTCCCAGAGAACTACGGCTACATTCTCTTTCGCTTACAAAGTACTTCGATCTTTTCCTAAGCACGGTCGAATTGTGCCAAGCTTGTCGGTTGACATAATTCCAATCTTCATTTGAATAATCTCCTGGCCTAGTCTCGAGGCTATATTAGATCCTTCTCGAACAATAGATCTAATACTTCACATTGCCACATGCCAAAGTTATTTGTGCCGTCAAATTTCTCCACCTCAAACTTTCGTTGGACAACATAAGTTCTTCGAGTAGAACTTGGTTTGCCATAAATTCTATGGTCAACTTGTTCACCTTCTTCGATCTCTCCTCCTTTATCATCCATAAGTACAACCGATAACGTAAATTTTGCACTTCTGACTTAAAAACGAGTTGTTTTTCCAAATTTTATACCTTATTTGAAAAACGGAGTCCGTAGTTGAATTTGCAATGGTCCAATTTGCTAAGAATAGATCCAACTCGGTTGAAAACGGATGAAAAACAGACCAACTCGGTCCAAATATCACTAGTGGATCGAGTTGACTCGGCCTAACTCGGCGGGGAGTTGACTCGATTCTTTGTGACGAGGACTCCGGCAAGCAGCGGTGATTACGACTTCCGATTTGAGCGATTCTTTCACCGTTGCGTTCGTATCGTCAAGAGCTTCGATTTGATATATAATAATGCTATATTTGGCTCGATACCAATTTGTTGTGGGCGGAAGCAATAAATAGCGGTATATGAATATATTAAAGCAATAAAATGAACACACAGTAATTTACGTGGTTCGCAATTCACCTAGGTACACGGGAGGCAAAGCAGATATTATTTGAACTGAAAGTAGGAAATATACGAGAATACGGTATACGTGATTTACTAATAATATCTACCGAGTGTTTCCAAAACTCACGAGTATTTTTTCTCTCGAGTTTGCTTATACTCTCCGATTTTTCGATTTTTGCCTTGTTCTTCAATGCATGAACTCTTCCCTATTTATAGATGAAGAAAGGCTCCCTTTCCCTAAAGTGTGCCATAATTTAAGCCTTAAATTAGGCCATAATTTAAGTCTTAAATTAGGCCACCAATTTCCTTAAATTATGTCACTAATTTCCTTAAATCATGCCACAAATCATGCCACAAATTAGGACACTAATTTCCTTAAATTATGCCACTAATTTGTAACTTTTAGAGCCAATATTCAACAATTAATACTCATCATTGGCCAATAAAATATATCTCAGTTATAGTAGAGGAAGAGAAATAATCACTCCAAGATACGTAATCTTTGAATGATATATAAAAATATTTAAGATTAGAGTCCTAATTAAGATATATAAATTATGTAAGATATTTAATTATTTAAAAATATAAACGATAAATAAAAAAAAGGGAGAATCAAGAAAATTTCCGGAAACAATATTAAAAAAAAAAAAAAAGAACCCAGAGTGACTGAACAAATAATATTCAGAAGCCAAAAGTGAATAGAATATAATAAAAATAATAGGTTGAATTATACTGTTATTCATTAAATATTTTTAAATTTAACACTTTTTATTTTTTTTATAATATTATTTCTATTATTTTTTTAAAATTCAACGCATTTGTTAAAATTTAAAAATTAGATTAAATTATATTGTATCAATTAAAATTAATAATATAATTTTTTTAATTAATAATTAATAATTAATAGTAATATATTATTTTTTTAATTGATTAAATATAATAATTAGTAAAAATATTAAAAATAATATTATATTTTATACAAAAATATATTTTTAATATGTAATATTTGGTATTATGAAAATAAAATTTAGGGTTAAAAATTGTCATATTTAAAAAAGTATTTTTTTGTATTATTTACTTGTTTAATTTTTATAATTTAATATTTTTAATTTAGTTAATTTAAATTTAAATTAAGTATGTCAAGTTTAATATGATAGTAAATATAATGTTATAAAAAATAAAAGACTTTAAATAATTAAAATTTGATAAAATTGGATGTAATAATTGAGCCAAAATAATAATAATCGTCGTGAGATCTTTGTCATGTCTTAAATGCTAATGTACGTTACTCGGGGTTTGGAAGAGTTAAATGAGAGTACTCTTACTCCAACCTATTAGATTTGATACTGAAGTACGTAAGCACTTACGCAAAAATGACTTTTCGGATTTGTTAAATCGCTTAAGAGTGATTCACATGCTCCCACTTTGCCGGAATGTAATCTTCAAATTCCAAAAACAAAAAAAGCAGGGTAGAAAAGTTGAGAATGGCTGTCAACTTAATCATTAATATCAATTTTTTATATATAATTAAAAAAAAATTCAACCAATTTCATTTGTTTTTAATTAATATCAGAACTACAAGTCTACGAGCCTATAAATTGTGTTGTAGGTATAGCTTGTAAATTTAAAAGATACAATAATCAATATTCACATAACAAATTTATAAGTTAAAAAATGAAATTATTAAAGTTATTGTTGAATGTGCACTGTTTATCTAGAAAGAGAGACCGTATTTAATACAAAGATTAAATTTGTGTATCTTCGTAAATAATTCATATATTTATAATACATAGGTGGTATAGGTGTTAGATAAACAATATATGAATGTAAATATATATTACTAGGGTATGATTTGATATAAAATATAATATGTTAGATATTCAAATCGAATTTCACCGTATTTTTGACGAGATCGTTCTGTGATCGAATTCGAGATCGTTCTGACTGAACTTGAAATGACATTGGTTTTGATCTTTATGGGACTCGGGGTGACGTTTAGTTCGATCGACATAGAGCTTTATCTTTGAACTTGTCTTGTCTCATGAGATGTTTAAGGTGTTTCATCTTCCGTTTTGAATTGAATTTAAGCTTGGTTTTATAAAGTTCGATATTTGAGCCAATTCAGATGTTCAAATGTTCAAACAGTCATAAATTTAACAATTGAAATTTTTAAATAAATAAGTATTAAATGCAGAATTTGTTATAATTTTTATAGGATTTTAATTAAAAAATAACTAAATTTATATATAAAATATGAAGTTAAAATACTTTACACTTACAACAATTATAAAATTACGTAATTTTAAGAATAAAATTACATATTATCAAGGGTCTACCCACGTAAACAAAATACAGTTCCGCACCTTCTTTCACACATTTCATCTGACTTATAGATACAAGAGGAATGTCAAACATGCTTAAGATTTTATATACACCTACATACGCATATTTTATGTTATATCAAGTATTAATATTATAATCACCTTTCTAATTTTTATTAAAACATAAGAAACAAATTGGAATGTACGAATTATAATATTAATCTTGCTATCATGCCTAGTTGCCAACTACTAAACAAGCTCTTATGATCGGTTTAAGTATTACCTGCCAAAGCTGCAGGTGAGGATGCACTTTTAAAACAGTGATTTTGTACAAAAGGGACACATGTCACTGATTACAAGCAAGTCCCAAAAGGGACACATGTCACTGATTACAAGCAAGTCCCAAAAGGATACTTAAGTGAAATAAAACAAATATAATATGTTCAATACACCATAGTGGGTCTTACACATGCTTGCTTTCTTGGCTTCATGTAATGCAACTTCTTTCCTATCACTTAATTACAACTAAAAATGGAGAAAGTTTTAAAGGTAAATAAATAATTAATAAAAATATGTTTAATTAAAAATTTATACATGATATAATTGTATATAAATAAAATAATATAAAAATAAGGATTGATACATAATATTTTTAAGTGAAAAAACCTAGACAACAATGACTTAATAAGAAAATCATCGGACTATTTAACTATCTATTATAAAAATAATGTTCGATTAAAAGGTTATGACTCAAACTACTTATCATAGATAATGTTTTTAAGTAATTTACTTACATATATCCACTTTCTTTTACAGTCTGCACAAACAAGATGTATGGATCTATACCAATATTCTGATAAACTTGACTCACACAAGTTATCAAATTCGTTAAGTTGTTACTTGAAAAGTTAACAAAAGTTGATGTAATTGTGGTTTAATAAAATAAGAGGATAGGGTCTTTAAATAGTAGATGTTAAAGCCCTAATGCTAGTTTAAAGTCTACTTACAAATCTATTTATTTAACAATTTATAAACTAGTAAAGAACAAGGATAATATTGTAATTGATATGTTTGGCTCTATTAAACAATTAGGTTACAAGTTTGAAGTCATCAAGCTCGATCGATTGAACCAATAAGGTCGATTGATCAAAAAAGATTTCGATCAATCAAGGCAACGATTAATAAAACCGAGACTAGGTAGATCAAATTCGATCATACCCCAATCAATCTAGTCTCTCAATCAATTGAACCTAAAACTTTGATCAATCTACCCTAATTTTAAAATTAATTCCAAGAGGACTTATATTGAAGTATATCAATTCTCAATCGATTTACCTCCTAGATCGCTCTAGACATTACTCGATCGATTGAGTAACCTATATACTAAATGCTCCTATATTTCTAATATGGAATCTAACGTGCCTAAGAACAGAAGTATACCTAAGATGTGTTCAATTGATGCTCTGTAGTTTCTTCTACTTGAATATTGATCTCAAAAGACGTGTCTAGAAATTAAATTTTATTTAAATGTTTTGTTCACGAATATTGTCAATACTTATAAACCTTATAATATCTCTCTTTGGCATATTCGTATAGTAAAATATCTCTTTCACTACATCACACTCATAGAAAAAATACATTTTACATAGTGAAACTAACAATCGTATAAAAAATACATTTTACATAGTGAAACTATCTTATGATTTGGTGAAAGCATTTTCACTTGAATCTTGATAGCTCATATATATATTAAAAGATAAGGCACATAATTTGTCCCAAAGATTCATTATTTATTAGTTCAGTGTATATAATAACAAAAAAGGGAATAAACGAATATAAGTAATGAGTAACAATAGATAAAACATTTAAGTATTACTCCCTCTATGTGATCGCCACATAAATTGTGTGTGCAATGAATACGTATCGTAACAAGTAATATAATGATAAGTAAATATCGTTCTCACAGAGATTATTTTATTATAAATTAATTTTTAAAACTAAAAATAATAAAAATCAATTTTTTTGGTGTTTTTATATTTTAAGGAAGTAAAATTAAAATAACTAAAAGAAAATAGCAATAATTAATTAAATCAAATTTTGTGACTAAAAAGATGTATGAGAAAATATCTAGGAATATTTAATCTCCTAATTTTCTAAACATACGAATCGCTAAAATCCCCTCAATATAATTATTAATTAATTACATGATCAATTGAATCTAATCTAATATGTATTCCTCTCTACACACCATATAGTAATTAATTTAATCACACTCATGCTAATTAAATTGCATACTACTCATTAAGTTCATCAATTATGGATCACATACATAAGAATTATACATCTCTGCCTAGAAATTATGCATGTTATTTAATCAAGACAAATAATTAAATAATTCTCTCAAATCTATTTAATTGCCTCTATAGATAAATTAGCGGCAAAACAATTAATAGCATAAAAATCAAATTAAATAATATAATTAAATTATAATTATAATTAGGATAAACTTTTATATCATTACATGATGAAAATTGGGTTCATAAATAGATAAATTGTCGGCAAAACAATTAATAACATAAAAATCAGATTAAATAAAATAATTATAATTGGGGTAAAATTTTATATCATTACATAGTGAAAATTGGGTTCATAAGATCCCTAGATTAATAAATTAATTACGCATAATTGTGTTCATAAAGCTCATATTTTTCATAAAGAAAAACAAAAAATTGATAAAGAAAAGAGTAGAAGAAAAAAAAACAATCAATCTCTTCAATTGTAGAATTAATCTTCTCTTGAATCTCCACTAAAATTGCGTCGTCTCTTGAATTTTTTTGTATTTTTCTCTCTTTTTAACTCTAAAAACTAACCAAAATTATGCTAATGGAGACTAATTAGGGTTTATGGAGTCATTAGGGGCTTAAATAAAGCTTAGGTGCGATCTGGATTGTCTGATTAGCTTTAGATCAAAACAAGTAAAATTGTCAAAAATTCATTGGGCGAATCAGAGAGTGACACGTGGCAGGGAGACCAGTCAGAGTCAACGCTAGCCAAGTCAGCAACACGTGACGTAACGTGATTCGTGGGAATGAATGGTGTGGCGCACGGGTGGAACGTGCGAAGCAATGGCGTGGTGACACATGGCATGGTGCGTTGACCATTTTTCGAACTCAGTTGAACGCCATACTGACACGTGGCACATGTTTCGTCCTCCTCACACGCGGTGCAACGTGATTCATTCTTCGTGCTTATGTGGCGTCCACGTGGCTTGTCCAGTTAGCTTCTCTACTTGCGTGACATGTCACGTGGCAACTCTTGATTGATCCTACGTTAAAAATTCATAAAAATTCTAAAATTTATATTTTCATCCATTTTCACTAAAAAGTTTATATTTTAATTTTTTTGGCCATAAAAATACTATTTATTAAATAAAACAAGTAAATATTAAGTAAAAAAGTGCGCTAATGACTCTATTTTTATAGAGTCATCACTATGTTAATGAACTTGAACACTTAAATTGTTCACCCCCTAAATGTAATATCTCCCGATTAAAATTTTCAATTCATTACTACTCCCTCATTGAACTCTCCCTTTATATACTTTTAATTAACGTCCAATAACTTTCTCTCTTTTTGTCATATGAATAAGTAACACAACGAAGAAGTAATGAAATGTATTTTTAATTAAGGATATTAGACTTAGTTAAACATGACTATAGTAAAACACATAAGTGATTAAATCAATTTTGTTCAAGGTTGACTATTCATTGATAACATAAATATATCTCAACAAGACATATAAACATACTGACACATACATTGATATATTGACAATCGCTCAAAATATGATACAAGTTTGAACTATAATAATATGTTAATTTATTCATTTATGATCAATTAAGGAGGATATAAAGAAAATAGTATCACCTATCATGAAAAATTACAGTCGAATTCTTACTTTCACACAATAACTTTTTTTTTACTAAGAGAGAACTTAATTAACTTTTTCTTTTGTATTCCATCTCATTATTCATTAGAATTTTTTGTATAAAGAATTGGTTATTTATTTATTTTTATATAACCATTTGTAACTCTTTCTTTTTGTGCATTCAATCACTTTATATTTTTCTTTTTCCTTTAATTTTTTCTTTTGTTAAGAAAATATACACGAGTCAAAAACTTATTATGATAACTTTCACATTAGTTATGAGGTAGTCTTTATTACTTATTGTAGTAGCTTCACACATCACAGTAGGTAGCTCACTCAAAACTAGGTGTCCTTTTATAGTAGTATTTTATAAAGTGAAAGATATAACTCAAACATAATTTATGTCAAGGTTATATCAAGCCTTAAAATCTCATATAATCAATTATAAACTTTAAGCATGACATACATATGTGTTCATTGAGTTTGTGAATAGGTTTATGTCAACATCAATAGCAAAATGTGAAAAATATGTAAATGCACAAGTTAAAATATCCATTTACACAATGTAAAATCAATCAAGATAATTCAAATATTAAAGTTCATGTCAATGTTAAAACAGGTCTACTTCTTTTTTTAATTTTTTTTAATTTTTATTAAAACTAAAGAAAAATCAATAAAAATAAAAATAAAAACATACAAACAAACTAAATATGCTCACTTAGGGTTAATTAAACACTCAAACAAAGGTACTTGGGTGAACATTAAACGATAATCAGGTGATCAGAAAGACAATATTTTCTAATCCAAACTTTCTTGAATTTTGGTTTCCTTATATCTTTGGGTTGGAAATAAGGTACATTAGTTGGCATTCGCATGTTCTTGGACTTATCTTTAAATTTTTCATTCATCCTAAATAAAGATGCAACATGCATGGTAAGATGATGATAAATATTCCTAGAATTAAAAGTTTTGAAATTCACATGTCTCTTTGAACCAACAATTCTATGCTTTTAAGTAGAATTTTTGATCATGTTACTATAATTTCATTCATCCTAGAATATGATGCAACATGTAGATATAGATTATGATAATGAGTCTTATATCTAAAAGCATGGAAAACATTATCAAATTTATGAGCATTCATCAAAAATCTACACTTAGGCCTAATATGATCTTTCCTAACACAGTGATGACAAATAAGCACAAACTTAATATTTTTCTCAATCATGGGTACACCAGTTCTTTGTACATAAATAGTAACTATGGGAGTAGAATTAGAAGGCCTTATAGATGTGGTTTTTGATATTGAAGAAGTGGAGCTCTAATACTTATAACCAATTCCATATGCATTATGTGAAGAAGGGTTAGAAGATTTTACAAACTGAGTTGTTTTTGAAGATGATGGTATAGAATCCTCACCCACATAGCATATCCCTTTTTTGTCTCCAAAAGGTTTTCCATAGTCAAGAACTTTGTTTAGCTTTTTAGCTCCAATGGTCAACCTTTTTATGGCTTCCTTTGATTCTCTAAGTTATTGTACAAGATTCTTATTTTTCTGTTTAAGATTTACAGACTTAAATTTAAAACATTAGTACATTCAAAGAGTTCAATTTTTTCTATAATTGATGAATTTTTTTAAAGGATTTAAGTTTATCATTTAATTTAATTATTTCTACTAGTAACTTATCCTTTTGTCTCTTATTGATAATTAAGTCTATATATAATTCATCAAGATTATTTACATTAAATTTATTGAGTAAGAATTCATAATCACTTTTCTTATAGTTTGAATAAATATCAGACTTATTGGAGTGTTAACTAGTAGTTGCAGTAAATACTAAGTAGTTGGTGCCATAATTTTCTAAGTCATTAAGATTATCATTGTCACTTTCTCAGTCACTAAGGATACCATTGAAAGCTCTTCTAGTTCTTTTCTTTTTGTTAGCATACTCAGCTACAATATGACCAATCCTATTATATTCAAAACATCTAGGTCTAGTAAGTTTAGTTTTCTTACCTCCAAAGCTCATAGTTTGAGCTCTCTTGGATTATAATCCCTTGAATGATTTAGTTGCTAGTTACTCTGTGAATTGTTATGGTTGAAGATTTTATTGATTCTTTTGGCTAAGAGTTTTAATTCTTCATCATTGCAATTATCACCATCATCATTCATGGTGATTTTGAAACTGATACCTTTGTTCTTTGGAGGTGTTCGAAAACTCATCACAAAGGTTTGAAGCGAGCCAACGAGTTCTTCAATTTTGATTGTGTCTAAATCCTTGCTTTCATCAATGGTAGTGACATTTGCATGGAAGCAATCTAGTAATGAGCAAAGAATCTTTCAAACTATCCAAAAATCATTAATTTACTCTCCAAGATTGGAAAAGGTGTTAGTAATATTACATAATTTAACATAAAATTAAGAAAATGTATCATTCTCTTTCATCCTAAGGTTTTCAAATTGTGTACCAATCATGAGAACTTTAGTTCTTTTAACTTGTGTGGTGCTTTCATGGGCAACTTTCAAAATATCCTAAGCATGTTTAGCAGTATTAACATTTGAGGTACGACAAAACTCTTCAGCAGACTCAGCACCAAAGATTGCATTAATACCTTTTTGGTTCCAATTACTAGCATTTTTATCTTAAGTGATCCATTCATTCCTGGGTTTAAGTTTGATAACATTATCTTTGGTAACCATAGATGGATTACGATCATAAATAATGGAGTTCTAGACATTTTTTATATAGAAAGTAGAAAGGCTCTTATAAGAAGTGAAAGTGAGCTAGGAAGGCCCTACAACAAAAGTTTAGAAAGGTTGTTTCAATACATGACCAAGGACATTGCCCCTACATATCATCTCATCCTAAGGCTCTAAAAGCAATAACATGCTTGCAAGGATAGAAAGTAAGATATGATGCTACTCATATGGAATCTACATACGATATAAATAATGCATTACCATGACAGAAGGATAGAAAATGCTTCACCAACACTTTTATCCTAATAATAATTGTGTTTGTAGGTACTTGGAAGATTTATGGGACAAAAAGGTCCAATAACAAATCATCAAGTGGGTCTAATCAATTTAGACTATAAAAACTTCAAAAGGCCCTCAGTACGACACCGCTAGGGATTGAGCTACTCAAAATTAGTGGAATACATAAGGCTCGCAATGCCTCGACAAAGAATGCACCCCTACAAGGCCAAAAATAAAAATATCTTGAATAATCCACAAAATTTGGGCATGTTATGCTGCAAGTAGGACGCATCCTAACCATAGGGTCTATGCTCTAGACTACAAATAACTCAAAGAATAGCTTATTTGGATACCACACCCCTAGATTCAAGAATCATTTCAAGTTCCTACATAATGTCAAATGCAATATTAGGTTTATGGGATTTAGAAAAAGAGACCATAGGTCTTCAACATAATGATGATGAAACATTAAGGAAAACATAGATTACATCGCCCATAGGGACTAAACTAGTTACTCAATCTAGACCTCCTTGACTAGAATTTCATAATACAAAGAACCTCTGACCAAAGATTGATTGGACAAGACACCACTGGCTAGGATATTGCATGTTAGGACTTCGTTGTCTTGGACTTCATTAGCCACACATTCATCTTACCTCCACCCAGTCACATCCTTCACAAGAAACCTCATTGGCCACTCCTTTATATGTTCTCCACTTGGTCACTGTGCCATGTCGACCTACTCAGTCTATGTCCATCTTGATATGCACCTATGGCTATTAAGTACACCCTTGGTGATAGGAAAAATATCAAAGTAGAACTTTAAACTTCTAGAAGGGTAGAATGCAATTACCAAAGAGACTTAATGTACTCAAGAAAGTCCTCTCACTCACATTTTCTACATAAACTTAAAGAGTCAAAAAGACATGACTGACAATACATAAGGTGAAATACAACATATAACCTTAGGGTTGACTTCAAAAGTGTCAAGTTTGACTTCAACATAATTCCATAATCAAGAGTCTGATGTAAAATTTGGAAACACCACCAACTATACGAAGTCATCGCACATGTCTTGAATTACTAGACGACATATAATCCCTCGTTTGGATAGGTAAAATATCACACGAAAGTGGACTAAGTGCCATAAATGTGTTTAGATGGGTCACGAACTCATATAATAATAGAACTACAATTAGTCCTTCTCGCACATTTGATGAAGGCCTAGGAGGTCTGGAGGGCTATGTCAGGTGTAATTTAGTATATCTCACGAGGCAACCAAAGAGTGGTCCAATCAACAAAAAACCTTATAGATGAAACCTAATAAGCTTTAAGTCATCAGATAAGCTTGATCATAGGATAATCTCAATAAAGTAATAGAGGACTAGTAATTATCACCTAATTATTCTAAAGAGATAATTACAAAAAGATAACCATGATAGTACAATAAGTCAATATACATAAGTTACACGTCATAAGTATATTCATACTGTTAACTTTAGTCCCTATGTATATTCATAACTGTACACATCTATACATAAGTTACAAGTTATAAGTAACTATTACAGTCAAACACTTTATTTCCACTTCATTACAGAGCGATACTTAGATATTCTCTACGTTTATTAATCTAATTACTGATTTAAGTATCGGAAGGTTAAAGATCATCATCCCATGATAGTACGAGATCTTAACTAGTTGTTTTATCACTGTGCCAAAATATAACTTTAATGTCGGTTAGGTGAACCAACTTTAAATTGAGAGACTTAAAATTTAAAGTCAGTACATTTGAATCGACTTTAAATTCTATACTTTTTTTACACATTTTACTCATTTTCTACTATCCTCAGAACCTTTATTCGATCACATAATAGCAGAAAAAACCAAAATATGTTTATGTGTATAAATAATTTTAAAAAATTTGAAGTTTAAAATAAATTAAAATATATCAAAAACCTAAATACATAAGTTATTAAAATAAATAAATAAATAAAATACCTTCTTCTTTTCTAAGCTTGAATAAAAATACACAACCTACGTAACACAAAAATTTATACACATAATCAATAACACATAATATACATTAAAATAAAAAATATGGATAATAAATGTAAAATAATTGATAGAAATACTTATAAAAGTAAATGAAGTGACAAAATGAAGGAAATGAAAAAGAGTGTTTGGTAAGTAAGAAAGTGGAGGAAAATGGGTATGAAAAATTTGAATATTATGCTAAAAATAGTGGATTTAGAAGAAAAATTTGAGAGGAAGAAAACCAAACTGATAGTGCTGAAAATGATACTCAAAAATGGTCAGAAAAGGAGAAAAAAAATAGAGATAATGAATGGTTTTTCTCTATAAGGGAAGAGGGAAACACGAACTAGCACTGTCGGTAAATAGGGGAGAGAAGAAGATAAGGAAAAAAATAAGGTAGCATCGGTTGACACGTAGAACTGATGCTACACGTAGGATTTTAAGTCGGTTTTACGTATCAATTAACGGTACACTTAGCTTAAGTTGGTTGATATGTACAACCGACTTAAAATCCTACGTGTAGCGTCAGTTCTACGTGTCAATCGACTTAAACAATTACACAAAAATAAAATAGCAGCGTCGATTGACACGTAGATACGACGCTACACGTAGAATTTTAAGTTGGCTCTATCTATCAACTGACGCTACACGTGGCTTAAGTCGGTTGAAATGTATAATCGACTTAAAATCTTACTTGTAACATCGGTTGCACATAGGATCGATGCTATTTTTTAAATTTTTTAAGTCGATCTTTCAACGTATCGACTTAAAATCAATTTTAAATCATTTTTTTCTAAAAATAGACTTTAAATCCCGACTTAATTACTTTTTTATAATAGTGTATATTTTATACATATAGAGAAGAGTCCTACCCTTCTTAACAAAAATCAACCTCAATAATTAATTACTAAAACAAATATGTACATGCATTGTCACATACATGCCAAATTTTGATGTATTAAAATATACATTAAATAATAAATATAATATACAATACACTAACATATGTTTAATTACTTTTAAACATATAAATTTTGATAGACTTCCTATTATATTTAGTAGAGATGAATTATATTTTGCTTAATATAGCACGCAAACACATCCCAGAATGCAGCGAACTTTATGGTACATAGTGATATCGTCTAATTACTTTGAAAATTTTATTCATTTCTAAACCCCACGAGCCATTCAATATGATTTTAGAACTATAATAACTTTTTATTAATTTAATTTTCAATATTTGACTATGAGTTTAATTTAGGTGTATGAATTCGTACGGATTGAATTTGTTTAAACTGGCTCTAATTAATTCAATCTAAATTGATCAAATAAATCGAATTTAATTCGTGTCATGCATTATTAACTCTAATTTAAATCAAACAAATTCGAATGGGTTCAAACTAATTTGAAGTGGTCGAAATTTTATTTATGTGTATTAATTGATAATTTTTTAAATAATAATTAGAATAATAAAAATTTGAACTAAATTCAATGCATTCTAGTGACGTTAGAGATACAAATAAAATTTTTGTTGCAAGTTTTTATAAAACTAAAAAGTAAAATATTTCAAAACCATAAGAATATTACAAAAAAATTCAAAAAATCACTATTTAATTCTAATTAGTGATAATATAATGTATTTGTAAAAGTAAATAAGAATAATAAAATTATAAGACAAACTCGAGAACAAATCAATAAACTCATCTTAAGTACTTTATACGAAGTAATTTATGAATTCAAAAAAACTATAAAGTATCTTATTTTTAAATTAAATTCATAAATACTCATATAACTAATCACGTTTAATGTTGATAATATATTATATAATTCTTGTTAATAAGTAAATAAATAATATATAAACATGAAAAAATTATAATAAAAATAGTAAGAAAAATGCAACAATTTTTTCATGATATGAATTAACACACTCAGCATAAAAAAAATAATACTAATAGTATATAATTATTATAATTATTTTTTATTTTCATGTTATCGAGTTGACCCCAATGCAATTCTAATTTTTTCATGTTATTCCTATTGGTCTAAATTGAATGTAAATTTAATTCGATTCATATTTGGTTTGTATTTTTTATTCATATTCAATTTGAACAATAAAACTGCAACACGAATTATCATCCATAATCTAATTCTATTATCTTATTTTTAATGTGTCATCATGTATCATTAATACACCATAAATTTAATAGCAAAATAATTAAAAGGTGATTATTATTATATAAAAAGGTGAATATATCATACATTTTACGATCATTATTATCACATAAGATAATAATCAATAATGTAAAATTTGTATAAAAAATTTACAAATTAAAAAATAAATAGGTAAAATTTAAAATGAAATTTTTTGAACAAATAAGAATCAAAATGTAAGATTTTTAAAATTTTAGTTAAAAAATAGTTAAGTTTACACGTAAAATAAAATATTTTACAATTAGATATTAACTTAGTATTTAAGTTTAGAACGCGTTTCACATATTTAATATGATTTAATTTTCATAAAATTATAAAATATTATAAATAAAATTAGGATGGAATGAAAAGTGACACCTGTCCTTCGGATATGAATCATATCATATGATTTGTTTCCATGGCTAATGCATATCATAATAAATAATATTCTTTTCTTTTTCATTTCTTCATACCTATTTATATAATTTAATTGATTTTTATTATTGATCAGTATTATAATTACTTATTTGATCTCACATGTCCACTTTTACGTATTACTGTTTACACTAGATTCAGAGAGCCTGTTATAATTGAGAGAGGAATTATATAATAGAGACTTCCCAAACTTTAATCTCTCCATCCAAGCTGCCACTGCAAATCAAAGCTACGCCGTTTGACTTATCATCGCCCAATACTGTTACTATAGACTTCACCGGCTTGTGGTGCCCCTTCAATATTTCCATACAACAATGCCCACCACTTTCCTTAGCCCGTCGCCAAATCCTGACGGTTCGATCAGATGACCCGCTCAGCATTATGTCACCAACGCTGTTCAAACACAATATAGCTCCAGCGTGACCCTCAAGTTTCTCCATAAACTTCATCGAACTCGAAGATAAACAGTTGATTTTCTTCTCCCACACTATGATCGAACGGTCATGACCGCCTGAAAACAACAGCGTCCCATCTCCATTCAAAGCAAGCGAAGTGACCGTCGATTTGTGCTTATCTAGGGTAGTTATCAAGGTATGCTTTCTCGTCTTATCATCTCTCTCCCAAACTCGAATATGACCATCAGCTGAAGCTGTGTACACTATTCCATCATCAGACACAACAATGGCATTAACGGCGTCGTCATGGGCTTTAACTGACTCCAAACACCGTTGACCCTCCACATCCCATATCTTAAAACTTCTGTCCCACGAAACGGAATACATTAAACCGTCTCTATTGAAGACCAATCCTGATACGGCGTCGTAGTGTTCGATCCAAAGCCGCTTCTTGTGACGGCGAACCTGAATATAATTTTTAGGCAAAATAAAACGGAGTAAACGGTCTTTAACTGTTGGTAAAGTAGCGACTAAAAGGTGTCGTTTTAAAGGAGTGATGTGCCAAATGCGAATCTTGGTGTCTTGGTGAGCAGTGAATAACTTGGATTTATAGAAAGCAATTGATTTAACGGAGCCTGAACACGAAGAAGGTTTAGTAGTATCGTTGAAGGTATCAACTTGGATGTAGTGATCCGATGATAAATCGAAGACGTCTATTCGATTAGAGAAAGCAGCATAGAGAAGGTTATGGTTGACTGCGAGACAGGTAATTGTGGCAATATTAATATTGTTAATATTTGAGGAAGATTTGATAGTTGTAATACAGTGAGGGTTGTTATTTAAATTAGGGTTTATATGGTTTAAGGGAGTTTCTTCTGGTGATATTGTTTTGGGGCTATGCATTTCGTTTAGAATTTACTTAATTAAAGTTCCGATCGAGAGAGACTGAGAGTGAGAGTGGAAAGTAGGTATAATTAAAAAAAGATCAGGAAGGGATCACATAAATGCTCATTAATTTGTTAAAACTATAGCCAGCTAGAAAGCCTGGAATGATGGGGGGAGAGAGAGAGAGAGAGGGTACTTTCATTGCATTGGTATGGGACGTGAAAAAGCCATTAATATATAGGATGTGGTTACACAATTAAAAAGGATAAAAGATTATTATTAATTGCTGGTACATTGATTTGAATATTATAATAAATGAATTCTGTTATTAAAGGTGTTATAAACCTTTCGAATTTTACTTTATTTTGGCAGTACGTGGAATGCAGTAGCATCCAAGTAACCAATGAAAATTGAAATATTTTTGGACGAATAACGAGAAGAGCAACATTAAATGTTTAGACATTTTTTTAACTGTAAATGTAAACAATTTCGATCCTACAACCTAAGAACTAAAATCAACAATTTTTTAGAAAATAAATTATATTTACAAATATTTAAAAAAAAAATGATTAAAAATATAAAATTTATAAATAATAACAAAATAATTTCTTTATTTTTTAAGTTTTCAAAATAAATAAATAAAAAATTAATAATAATAAAAATATTTTATTAATGATAATTTTATTTAATAATAATATTATTAAAATTAATTAATATTAAAAATTAAATGAATATTTTATATATTTTTATTATAATAATAATAATAATAATATAAAATATTATAAAAATACTGTAATCTTTCATTAATTATACACATTCATATTAAACATGCTATAAGAAAATCACGCTGAAATGGATTGTTATTTAATTATAGTTGAAAATTTTAGCTCCAACCAAAAAGGAAAAAAGAAAAGTTCACTTACTGAATATATAAATCTTTAATTAATATATCGGGAATGTTTATAATTACATTATTTTGTTTAATAAGAATAAAGTATTTATCACTTGATCAACACGCGTACGTATAGGACTTGAAAGCTACATCCATCATTACTGAAAGCATTATTAATATAAGACGAATGTATTTTATTACAATATATTGATAAATATCAATTAAAATAAATAATTTTATAATAACTTGATTGACACATATTTCTAACTTGATATTTAATTAAGAAAATTTCATAAAAAAATACTATCTATTGTATAAATAAAATAGTTATTTAAATGTTTTTATTTTTAGTAAAAAATTATATCAAAAAAATATGTTTATGTTATAAGAAAAATTAATATATATTTTTTAAAAAATAAAACTTTACATATAAAAAAAAAGGTTATATTATTTAATTAAATCTTAAAAAATTATGTCTAAAGCAATGCTCTTAAAATAATGGACAAACAGTGAGTTAAAAAGCATTAGAAAATTAAAAACAGCGAGTTGAAAGAGATTGATGTTTAGAGAAAAATAAAATAATCAATTAAAAGGCAACGTTAAACATCATGAGCTGGTGTGACTAAATGCATATATAATCATATTAATCGTGGTTTCTATTTGTTTTCTAATACCATGAAACTTGATCGTTCATATATATATATATATATATATATATTTACTTTAAAAATATGTTTAATTAGTTTATGGAAAATGTATTTTATCAAGGTGCATAAAATTAGTACTGTTGATTGTTTATTCATTTATTTAAAGATACAGATAAATAAATTTAGTTTTGAATACCGTCAACGCACACATCGAATTTAATAAATACTATATATAATATTTAGTACATTTCTCTCTCTAGGAGAGCTTCTTTCTCTAGAAGAGTGTTTTCCTATTGCCCAACTGAAGAACTCACCTGTATTCCATTGATCATCATCTTCATCAATTAAGTTCTAGAGAAATTAGAAGTTCCAATTCCTATTGATATGTTTTCCTCTCTACCCTTGTTCTCTTTCTATTGAAAAATTCTCCATTCACACCATTGAGATCTTGCTCAAGCTGCTGCTATGTTGTGGTTCTATCAATATTGGTCCTTCTTTTGCAATACCTTGCTTGCTACGGTTTTTTTAAAGGTCCGTTTAGGTGTTTAATTTCAATTTGGTTTATTATGGAAACAACTCTTGAAGATGGAGATGATGACCCCGATTGAATCCCAATGGGGATATTTTCTCATATAATCTCCTAATAGATACTTTATATAAGTATGGTAAATCTTTTGAATATTTGAAGATAGAATCTGTTTGTTTTACTTAATATTGTCTTCATTCTTACGAGGATAAAACTAAAAGTTTATCACCGCATAAATCCACTTAGTTTTAAATCACTACATATGTTAGCATGCTTACACACATTACATGAGTTGGTTCATGTAATATGCATATTTAGTTGTATTTTCACTATTTTGTTTTGTATTGTGTTATAGGTATTTGTGAAAAATTACTTGTTAATTTTTGAAAGAAAAACACAATTTTTGATGTGCTCGACGAAACCTTACCTACGTGATTAGACAGTATTATAAGGACTATTACCTCATCGATGTGACCAACGAGGAATTCGACAGTTAAATTTTTTTCTATAAATACCCTTATTTACAAATGTTTTTCATAATTAGAAAATAGGAGAAAGCTCTGGTTGTTTTGAAACTCGATCTTTTAAAATAAAAAATATATTTTCTTATTCCAAGTTGCTAATACTTTGAAGGCTCTTCGATATTAGTGATTCATAATTATGGTTGAAAATTGTTTTTAGGGTTGGATTTACAAAAATTGGATTGACACCCGTGACTTAGATTGTATGTTTGGTTCATATGCATAAATTTTCCATACCTTTAGGATTACACTATGATAACTATTTGTGACCGTTCATACAACATGGTGGTGGGGCTTGGGGCTTGAAAGAGAGCTAGATTCAAATTGGATCAAAGTTGCTCTAAAAGATAACAAGCGATGGTAGGTGTTTGGACTGATAGATGTATTTGTGTTTATATTTTTATTAAGTTGTATCTATTTATTATTCATTAGTGAATTTTTGCTACTGAGTGGTTACCATAAGAAATTTGAGGATGTTATCACATATATATGGTTCCTTTGTGAGCTTATCTCATCAAATCACTATGATTGAATGCTCTATGTTTTTTGTTAGTACAATCATAGTTTGATTCAAATATGTTTGCGCATAAGAGGATCTGATTGTGATTGAAAAATCTCCTTTATTGTCTATTGCATGTTTTCCTTTTTGTTATGCCATACTTACTATCTACATTCTTATGCCATATTTATTTATTTTTGCCACGCCTGTTGTACAATAAATTGTTTGTATTTAGTTTATTCCTTCCTATTGTGTGCTATGCTATTGGTTATATGCTTAATTTTTTCTTTCTGTTTTATGTTTTCATCACCTATGAGTTTATAGGTGAATCCCAAGGAATCTGTGTCTCCTTCCTTGGTTGCTACCAAATTTTGGATCTCTTAATTTTTATCAGAACAGGTACACTCAGTTTAGGCTTAGTTGTTTCGATGTTATTTCTTTCCTCCCTTTCTCACATGTGTTTAATCTTCTTTTTTCTCTAAATAATGTATGGTGTTAAATGAGTCATTTGTATCCCTTCTTAGTTTAATGGCATATGTTATGCTTTGTGGAGACTTCAAATGTGTACCTATTTAAGATCATATGATGATATCTTTGGTATTTGATTGAAAATGGATGGGTGTGTCCTAGTCAAACTTTGAAAGATGGCAACGTGGAACCGAATCCTTTTGACATTGGAAAGAAAAAGAGCTTCAAATTAGTGAATTGAACACTAAGGTGGCATTTGGTTCACAGAATGAAATCGGAATTGGAATGAGAATGATAATAGAATGGAGTGGAAAGGAAACAATGTTGTTTGGTTTGACCACTGGAATCAAACTCGAAATCAGGATAACAGTGCTTGGTTTGCCATTGGAATGGAATGGAAAAAACTGTAAATTACCTTAATACCCCTATATTTAGTAAAGTTCAAATAATGTCATTTAATTACTATTTTTTCGTCAGACAAAATACATTATTGAAATCATTATTTTTCTAAATAATTATTACTTAATTAAAAAGAAAATATATTATTAAAGTTATTATTTTTCTAAATAGGATTTAGGGTTTTAAGGTTTAAGATTTAGGATTTAGGGTTTAGGGATTTAGGATTTGGGGTTTAGGATTAAAATTATTATTTTTCTAAAAATGGTTTAGGGTTTTAGAATTTGGGATTTAAGGTTTTAGGATTTGGAATTTGGGGTTTAGGGTTTAGGGCTTAGGGTTTAGGGTTTTGGGATTTGGGGTTTAGGGTTTAGGGTTTGGGGATTTAGGGTTTAGGATTTAGGTTTTAGGGTTTAGTGTTTTGGGATTTGGGTTTTAGGATTTAGGTTTTAGGTTTTAGGTTTTAAGGTTTATGGTTTTGGGTTTTGGGATTTAGGGTTTAGAGTTTAAGGTTTTAGGTTTTAGGTTTTAGGGTTTAGGGTTTTGGGATTTGGGATTTGGGGTTTAGAGTTTAAGGTTTTAGGATTTGGATTTAGGGTTTAGGGTTTTGGGTTTGAGGATTTGAGATTTGAGTTTAGGGTTATATTTAGGGTGAGGGTAAAATTGGAAAGAAAATTGAGATGGGAATGGAATCATGATTCCTATAGGGAAGAAGGCCTTTAGTAATCGATTCCATTATGTCCCCTCCATTCAGCCCAACCAAACACACAAATGGAAGGAATCAATTCTGATTTCTTTCCATTCCCTCCAACCAAACATCACCTAAATGTGTACATATAATTGTTAAAGTTGTGTCTACTATGATGCTGAGCATATCTTTGACTACTAGAAGGTTGGGGCTATTTGGAAAGAAACTATGATAATTATTTTTCTAGTGCAATTGAAGACAAATCAATGAATTTAGAGGTTGGTACTCACGGTGGTCTACTTTGATGGCATCACACTTTGAAATAGTTTCTTCTAAGTCTACCTATTAGGTTGATGCTACAAGTGATAATGATTATTCTCTCCAGGAGTTGTATGATTAGTTGGTGTACGAGGACTTAAAGTTGAAGAAGATGGTGGTTAAGATTGATGACTGCTTCAAAGAAACGAATAAATACTATTTAGTATATGTCAAGTTAAATTTTAAATGTCACTCTTGAAGGTGATAAAGTCATAAAAGGCTTAAAGTTGAGATTAAACAATCATATCAAGTCTATCCAAATTTCTTTTATAAGATAATGAGAAATAGTTTTCTTACATCCGTGATCTAAAGAGTTCTATTCACATACAAGAACTAAGAAGATCCTTTATATTTGAAGTTCTAGATACTTCATCATATGAGTTCAAGAATGTTGCTAAGTTGGAATGTGAGATCTTTACGTCGAGAATGAAAAAACTTGTCTTGAATCCCTGCTAGATGATTGGGATGTTGAAATTGGTAATCTTTGAGAGAGACTTGAAAATGATACTAATGAGTTAATTTGTTGAAATCCTACTTAATGGATGAAGCAAATATGTCTGAATCCTTTTTTATTCAAGAAATGGATGTAGAAAGGCATATTATTAGAACCCATGTGATCATCAGTAAACTATCTCCTGGTGCTGAACATCATGACGAGATATAAAAAATTGGAAAGTCTTATGGTGACATGAGAGGTCTATGGCATATTGATTAACTAATTACTCCTTCCATTCATTCTCCACTACTTGTTTGTGCTTTAGATGCTTAAGTATGTATTGTGAATGATTGTCATTCAGATGACTTAAGTGATAAATATGAGTCTTTTCCCCTCTCTTCAGTTATGAAGATATTCTTTCCATTGCACTCTTTCAAGATGAAACTTCTTGGAGTGACTAGAAGCTTTTAAATTATATGGAAGATCTACTAAAGCAGTTTATAAGTTTTACAAATGAAGATTTGATGATTTAGAATGAAGCTTTTTTCTTCTTAAAAAGTACAAGTCCCTCTCAAGTTGGTCGCAATGATTCTCTTAACCTGAGGTGTAATGTTATCCATATTGCTCTTTAAGCTCAAGATACTGGGTACTAGTAATTTGATAATGTGTGTTCTCAACACTCGATTGGAGATAAAACCTTCTTCACCCACCTTTTATAATTTTAAAGATGGGTCAGTTACTTTTGTTGATGGAAGTAAAGCAACGATATGTGAAAAAGCATCTATTAGTGTTTCGGGGATTCTTGAGCTCAAGGATGTTTGTTTCATGAATTGTCTTAAAGAAAACCATATTAATATAAGTCAAATATGTGATGATAAGTGTTTGGTTAAGTTTATTCATAAAGAGTGCACTATGTATGAATGTTTTGATAGTATTGTGTCAAAGGTGTTAGATTTGATGGAAATTGCTATTACATTGGTGATTTTCCTTCTCTCATGTGTAATAGAGCCAATCTTAGTATAAAAGAGTGATGGCATCAAATATTGGGTCATTTCAACTATAAACTAAATAAAACCTCAAGTCTCTGTGGTCTTTACGAGTTGGGCAAGCATAGCAAAAGTCAACATGAGAAAAATCAACATCTATCTACAACCAAACTGTTTGAATTTCTTCACATAGACTTAATGAGACCAATGTGGACTGCTAATATTGGTGGGAAAAAGTACATAAGGTGGTTGTATATGATTTTTCAAGGTATTTGTGGGTTATGTTTCTTCAAGAAAAGTCACAAGTCTTGAAAACTTTAAATCATATATGTAAAGCTTCAAAATGAAAAGGGTGATTCTATTGGAAACATTATTCAAATCAAAAGTGACCATGGATATGAATTTGAGAATTCTAAGTTTAAATCATTTTGTGACAACCATGTTATTCAACATGAGTTTTATGCTCCTAAGACAACAAGATGGAATTGTTGAGATAAAGAATAGAGTTATTCAAGAAATGGCTATAGTAATACTAATCATTAAGAATTTGGCTAGACAATTTTGGATAAAGGTTTTGAACACAACTTGTTATACTTTTAATTGGTCTTTCTTAAGGGTTGGTTCATGTTAGTCGTTGTATGAGCTTCTCAATGGAAAGAAACCAAACGTCAAATACCTAAGGGTTTTTGGAATCACTTGCTACATTCTTAAGGACATAGAGAATCTAAACAAGTTTGAAGCTAAAAGTGGTCATGGTATATTCTTGGGGCCTTCAAGTACTATTGTTTATAATCTAAGAACTTCTACATCGATGAATCCTATCAATATAGTTAGTGATAATTTTGGTGCTCTAAAATGGTTGAGTCTGATAATAGTGATACTTTTGAGATTTGGGGACCATCTAAGGGTGTTTCGGCTAATAATGATATTTCTACCAATAGCCATAAAAATTTTGTTCTTGATGAGCTTCCAATGTCTATAGAAGATGAAGATAAAAATCCACAACTCTTTAAATGGGAAAAAGGTGATCATTCTTTTGAGAACATCATTAGTGGTGTTTATGGAAGAGTTAAGCATAGGCATCAGATCCAAGGGACTATAGATTATGTGTATTTTACTTATTCCATTCTTAGTAAAAATGTGAAGGAAGCATTATATGACGTACATTGGCCAACTCCATGCAAGAAGAATATAATTAGATTAAACAAAGTGATGTTTTGTATCTGTATTCTAGAATGAAAGATAAATATGTAATTGATACTTGGTGGCTATGTAAGAAAAAAAGGATGAAAATGGCATGATCATAAAAAAAAAAGTCGAGGTTGGTTGCCCAGGGCTACACTCAAATTGAAGGGGATTCTAAAGAAAAAATTTCTCTTGTTGCTCGTCTTGAGTCTATTAGGCTTATAATTTGGTTAGTTTGTTTCTTTGTATTAAAGTTGTATCAAATGGATCTTAATATTTTTTTCTTAATGATATGATCAAAGAGGAAGTTTATGCTGAGGATCCTAAAGGATTTAAAGAATCTCATTTTTTAGATCATGTAATATGGTTAAGGAAATCCTTATATTGCTTTAAACAAACTCTTCTTGCATGGTATGAGCAACTGGCCACCTTTTCTTTTTCAATAATGGGTTTCAAAGAGGCGATGGCGACAAGACTATTTATTCATAGAGGAAAAGAAGAAATACTTATCATTCAAGTTTACATTCATGACATAATATTTGGTTCAACAAAGGATAATCTTGCTTAGTATTTCACTTTAACTATGCAGAATGAGTTAGAGATGAGCTTTGTTGGAGAATTGAAATGCTTCCTTATGTTTAGGTTAAACAACTACAAGACAAAACAACTCAAGGAAGCATTGAATGGACTTATTCATGAGTGAAATCATGATCAAAGAGAGCCATAAATATAGCACAAGGCATGGATGGAGCCACTCAATTAAATAAAAGCAATGCTAGATTTTGAAGGCACGTTGCGGTATGGTTCAATATAAGCCGTGACATGACACACATTGGATCAAATGGAAATTAATGAAGAAACATGTGTGCCATGGCATGAGGGAAACGAAACCATAGCTAGACCCTTCCTAATGCCGATTAACTTACCACCCTCCATACAGTGGCGTTGCATAGTTTTCTAGCCGCCACAACTTGTGTAGTTTTTTTTTTGTATTTTCTTGAATTTTTCCTATTTCCACCCTAATACTTTTTTTCCTTTTAGGGTTTCATTCTTGGACCCAATATATATAGTGCCACCAATGAATAGTTAGATTACCTTAGATATTTAATACATTTGATATAAATCAAAGTTGAGAGCTTTAATGCTCTTTATTCCTTTACAAACCAACTTATCAAAGGATTTACAAAGCTTATGACATCCTATCATATTTTCATTTTGGTGAGTAATATCCATTGTGTCAAGGTGGGTGCTTTAATCTAAATATTAGTTTTGTGTGATCTATTTCTATTTAATTGTTGGCTCTTTGGTCATATTTCTTATAGTTCTTAAACAAAGTAGCATTTGTGGGTTACAAGGATCGTGATCTTGGATTTGCATCGCTCAAATAGGGGTATCTCTTTGACTTTCTATGTCAAAATGGGGAATAAGCTCCCTTATGTATTTCATGTTGCATGAGTGTTAAGGGTGTTACTTTAATCTATCTCTACTATGTGAGTGTAGGCTGCACTCCACCATGATTACCCAACTTGCATTCAATTAGGGAGAGTGTTGTATGAAATCAAGAAGAGTTATGTTATTTTTCTATTGCATGTCGAGTCTCCCCCACACATACTCTTTGCTAGTCCTCGAGCAAAATCAACACCCATAACTAAAATAATAAGTTTTTTGACATTCTATCCTAAGGGCTTAACAATATTATGATTTTAAATTATAATACATGTTAGTTATTATCTCTAGTCATCTCTTTTCTATAACTATTGTACAATAATAATGTTTAAAGTAAGTGTATGATGCAGTATCAATTAGCAATAGTTGAATCATCTAACATAAACAAGTTGAAATATTGTTCCTTCTGACAAAATATCACTATTCTTTTTAGAGTTGAACTAAATATCATAGACTTTTCCTTAAAATTATATCTCCACTCACCAAAATATTCTTTAAAATCAAAAGCTCTTTCGTTTGTTTATAATATATGGCTATGAATGTTCGTTCAATCAAATGAAAGGGAAAAGGAGAAACAAAAGTTGATGAGTCCGTGGAGTAAGATAAAAAGAACTATGAATAATACTATTATAAGATCAACTATGTCAGTAACATAAGTTCAAATTTCATTATTTTGGACCCAAACATCATTATTAACTTCTTTTCTTTTATTTATGCCACTTTTTTTGAATAATACATAACCATTTTTATAATTATTTTTAGCTTCCCCCCTTATTATAATATATATTTATATACATATTTATATTTTTTTATTATTTTTTTGGAACATATTATAGTAAATGCTATTTCTATATATTGAAAATTTAATCAATTATAGCATAATATATACTCTTAAATCTTATTCTAGCCTTTTCATAGAATCTATTATCTTTTTGTGCAATTCCACTTATTCTTGAACTACTGGGTATGGCCAATGTATTTAGTTCAAAGATAAGAAGTGTGTTCAAACAATTGACTCATGTAGACTCAAATTGTTTCTCTAAAGGGTTGTTCTTTAAAGAACGATAACATTAAGTGTTGGAAAATTTAGCCAACGAAGTTAGTCATATTTCCTTAATCATTTCTCAAGAAATACATTTAGCATTTGCCTTGATAAATTTTAAAAAACATTTTAGTGACCTATTCTTATTCATTAAAAGTACAGTAAAGTTCCAAGGGATTCACAATATTTTTCACAAGTTCATGTATATAGATTATTCTATCACCAATTTAGCTATTATGCGTGTAAGTTTTGAGAAAAATTATTATCACTTAGGAACAAGGTCAAGACTTTATCAACATTCATTATCATTTTTGACCTAATATTACTTAGCTAATGTTATCACAATGCTGGAAAAAAAAGAGAGAATATGTGATTGATTCTAAGCCCTTCTATTAATCCTAACTATTTTGAGAATGCAATATACAAATACTAAAAAAGGAAAAAAAATTATGCTACCTAGAGCATACCAATCCTAAAACATGCTAAACTAATAAAGCATAAAAAAAATAAAGATAGTGGTGTGTTAAAACTCCCCCACACCCTATTCTTACATTTTTCTCATTGTAAGCACATTCATATATGTAATGTAAAAAGATAAATAAAAAAGGAGTAGATAAAAAATATGGTGGGTTACATCCCACAAAGTGCTTAGTTTAACATTGTTAGCCCGATGTTGCCTCATGTATTTCTTTAACTACCCAAATCTATTGGTTTGTATAGAGTCACCATCAAGAAAATAATAGTGAGTATGGCCTACTAAATGCTCAAGTATTTTATCAATAAAAAGTAAAGAAAAAAATAATCTTTACGAGTCATATAATTCAACTTTCAAAAATCAATGCAAATTTACCACTAGATTTAAAGTCATGTTGGAATTAAATCATCATTCTCATTCTTCACCATTATAACTTATAACTTCTTTGGGAAAACTTGGGCTAGGCTAACCCACTTGCTATCTGATGTTGGATAAATTACACCAACTTCCAATAGCTTGATACCTTCTTTCTTATCCACTTAGTGGATTCAATCGCATTTGTGGTTCTCTTATTGGTTTAGCATTATCTTCAAGTAAAATTTGGTGCATGCATATTGAAGCATTGATTCCCTTAATTTTGACAATTGTTTACCCAATTGCTAATTTGTATTCTCTCAAAACATGTATTAAGCTCTCCTTTTGAATAGCTAAAAGCTTAGTTGATATAATCATAGGAAATGTGTCTCCATCTCCTAAGTATACATATTTGAGATGTTTTGGGAGATATTTGAGCTCCAAGATAGGTGCCTACAAAATAGAAGGCAAAAGTTTCTCATTAGAAATGGGAAGAGAAATATAGGAAAGGTTATACCTTGGGTTTATCTTTAGAGAAGAGTCAAGAGAGGTGATAATTTCCTTCAAGTCCTCTCTTCTATCAATATCCATTTCTTCATGACTTAAATTTTTGATTTTGATGCTATCTCTTATAGTAACCTCTAATAGGTCTGTACTTTTGACATCAATCACTTGCTGCACTAAAGAGTCAAGTATATCAACAAAAAACAAGAATTATAATCACTAGGATACCTCATCGTTTCAAAGATATTGAAGCAAATAACCTCTCCATCAAACTCCATAGTTAGAGTTATGGTATGCACATCTATCTTTGTTCGAGTGGTTCTTATAAATGGTCTACCCAAAAGCAAGAGTATGGACTTAATAGTGGATTCATCTCTCATATCAAGCACATGAAAATTGACCAGGAAGATGATCTTCCAAAACTTCCTTTAGATAAGCATTAGATTGGTCGGTGAGTTGGATAACTACCCCAATTTATTTAAGGAGATCAAGATTTAGAGTAGAATAAATTGAATAAGGCATTTTTAGTGTTACCTATAATGCATAGTATGGTGAAACTACCCAGATCCTTGCATTTTTATAGAAGTTTCCTTTGTAAGATAGCTGACACATTCTCTCCCCATTTTTACCACTTCATTTTGAGCTTCCTTTTGTTGGAACACAATTCCTTTAAAATATTGCATAGCGTGGAACTTGCTTGATGGTATCCAATAGTGAAATATTAACCGTTAATTTTTGAAAAGTTTCCAAGACTTATTACTCGTGTACCTCCTTCTTCAATTTTGAAAACCTGCTAGGAAAAGGAATAGAGGGATCATAAGTAGAAATTGAAACTTTAGATTGTACCTTAGATGGTTGTTTTGCTTCCTTGTTATCGATTGTCTTGTTTTCTAGAATGAACTCTTAATATGAAGTCAAGTGTAACTCTGATATTTTACTTGGATTGGTTAAGTTTTGGTGCCCATAAACTAAAACTTTTGTATTTCCTTGGGGTGAAGCAACCATTACTCTTGAAGATATGATGATTCTTGGTAGGTTTCCTATACTTGGGTTGTCAATGACTACCATGATGTTGTTATATACTATTCATAGTGACCATAGAAATAGGTAAGAGAGACGAGAATGAGTTTGGGCAAAAAAATAGGTCCATATAACAATTCATTCCCCTAAGGTGACGTTTGGTTCACATAATGGAATAAGAATCAGAATGGGAATGTAATGGAATGGAATGGAAAGGAAACAGGGTTGTTTGGTTTGACCATTGGAATCAAAGAAGGAATTAGTATTACAATGTTTGGTTTGCCACTGGAATGGAATGAAAAAAATTATAAATTATCTTAATACCCCTTATTCAGTAAAGTTTAAATAATATCATTTAATTGTTATTTTTTCGTCACACAAAATAAATTTTTGAAATCATTATTTTTCTAAATAATTATTACTTAAAAAGAAATATATTATTAAAATTATTATTTTCTAAATAAGGTTTAGGGTTTTGAGGTTTGGGATTTGGGATTTAAGGATTTAGGATTTAGGGTTTAGGGTTTAGGGTTTAGGGCTATATTTGTGGGTTAAGGTTTAGGGTTAAAATTATTATTTTTCTAAATAGGGTTTAGGGTTTTAGGATTTGAGATTTTGGATTTAGGGTTTAAGGTTTAGGGTTTTAGCATTTGGGATTTCGGGTTTAGCATTTAGGGTTTAGGGTTTAAGGGTTTAGAGTTTTAAGATTTAGGGTTTTAGGATTTAGGGTTTCGGGTTTTGGGATTTAGGGTTTCGGGTTTATGGTTTTAGGGTTTAGGGTTTTGTGTTTTGGGATTTAGGGTTTAGGATTTTGGGTTTTGGGATTAAGGTTTTAGGGTTTGGGGTTTAGGATTTAGGTTTTAGGATTTAGGATTTAGGGTTTTGGGTTTTGGGATTAAGGTTTTAGGGTTTAGGGTTTAGGATTTAGGGTTTAGGGTTTTGGGATTTGGGGTCTATGGTTTAGGGTTTAGGGTTTAGAGATTTGGGATTTAGGGTTTAGGTTTTAAGGTTTAGGTTTTAGGGATTTGGAATTTGAGTTTAGGGTTATATTTAGGGTGGGGGTAAAATTGGAAAAACATTTGAGATGGGAATGTAATCATGATTCCTAAAGGAGGGAGAAGGAATCACAATTCCTTCTTTAGGAATCGATTCCATTCCTGACTCATTTTTTAGCCCAACTAAACACACAAATGGAAGAAATCAATTCTGATATCTTTTCATTCCTTCCAACCAAATACAACATAAATATATGAGTACAGAAACATCCATCAAACAAGCTGCCCAAACTTTAAAGACACAGGAATAGAGAAATTAAAGCATTATAAAAATTACCATGATGTTGTCATATGCTATTCAAGATCATTAGATTATTCTTTTGATTCTTCTTGTGATGTTATAATTTGAACCATGTGTTATGCCCATTCCTCTTGTAAATCATCAAAAATTTGCATATCATAGCCCGACTTATTCCAACCAAAGAACTACATGTATTTAAATTCAAAATAAGAATGTAATATCATGAATTCACAAAAAATAACTTATATATGTTAAAAAGGTATATTGGTAAAAGAGATTACCACATCTTTAATTAGAATGTTGATATTTGTGATGATTTCACTCATAAACTTCATGACAAAGTAAACACACATGACTCTATCATTTTGTTGTACAACCTTTAAAAAACAAGTGTACGTGGTTTTCCATATTCGAACATCTTTATTATTCAATAGTAAAACTAATTAAATTATTAATATTTCCTTATAGATACCATAACTTTGTCCCATATAAGCTTATGAGATTTTTTAAGGACAATGCCCCTACTCTTGTTCCACAACTTCCATGCCCTATCAAAGTTTAAAACAATTAGTTTTTCATTAAATATTACAAAGAATAATAGCAGAAAAATAACTAGCTATAACTCTTACATTTTAACAATTTCTTTTGTATCTTTACTCAATTCTATGGAAACTGAGTCATAGTACCAAACATAATTTCCATATAGATCAAGGATTATCAACATCCAATGATCTTGGCCTTTTTCAAACTTTAGTGGCTAAGGGATTATCAACCTTTGATTTCTGTTAAGTGTTAATTCCTTATCACATAATCGTTTAGCTTTGATGCTAACATCATTTTCTTGATATTGATTGACAAATGAAGAATCATAGAACATTGTTACATATGATGAGTGATTATCTTGAAGTCGATAATAACATGACCTGTATAAAAGAAATATATATAAATAATTAGATAATACAAATATAATTATATATGTTCTACATAAATAAAAGTTATTTATTGATTGAGGACTCATCTTGTCCACACTTGAATTATACTTAAATCAATTATTTGATATTCAAATAGCTTCAATATACACTCGATTGATATATATGTTTGACCAATGTTTACACTAGAAATTTATCTAGGAAGTGACACAGTCCATCCATCATTTATGCTAGCCTTGCTTGCAACAATAGTTATCAAAGAGCCAAGATTCCTTCTAAAGTTTATAGCATATTCATAATTATACTTTTTCTATGGCTTCTTCTTGAATGTGCCACATTTAGTAATTATGGTATAATAGATTAAAGAAGAGGTATTATATATGTTAGTAACAATAAAAGAATAATAATATAATAAAAATAGTAAAAAAATTGTTATCTTAATTAAAAAAATAGTACCATGTCAAAATTTATCACAACTTGACTCGACGACCAAGCCACAAATTGTCTAACCATTTCTTGGACTATGGTAGCATCATAAGGCATAGGTTGTGGACAATCATGGAGAAATGATCTATCAATTACTATTTGCCTATAATTTGGAAAATATTGATTATGAATCATTCAATTATCGCTTAATTGTTGTACCGTTCCAATAGCAACATAGTCCGTAGATGATGGATGTTTCAACAAATATTTCATATTCTATAAAACATTTAAGCGTTATATATAATAAAAAATAAAAATAATAGACTATCTATATAAACTTTAAATCAAACCATAAATGATTCATCAAATATAGGAGGACTCTCATGTGTGGTAGCTATTGGAAGGACATCATCATCAAAACATTCATCATGATGTGATGGATGGTAAGATTTCATAGATTGCATTGGAGATATTGAACCACTACTTGATTCCATTTGCATTCCTAGCATAAAGGAATGACCAATAGGATGACTATATCCCATATAGGATATAGGTTAGGCACCATGAGATTGCATGGATGGCATGCCTGGAATGGATGGTTGCATGCCTATCCAATAGAGCATGCTCTAATTGTAGTATGATGTCATTCCTGACATGTGTTATTATTGATATTCCTTTAAAGTGGCAATCTCACTTAACACTGAGGCCTTAAAGGAGCTGAATTCTTCTTCAATTTTACAGTACTTCTCCTTACTGACCATCTGAGAATTTTGTTTTGGAATGTTCAAAAACTATATATAACCATCATATTGACTTCCTCCCCTAACATGACCAGGATGCTCGTGTCCAAATGCTTGATAAATAGCATCTCTTCCTAGTTTTTCAATTATTTTGCCCATGGTTATTTTTTTCTTGAATAAATCTTTACAAATAATAAAGCAAACAAACATATCATACATTATTACATCAATTAGAAAATCATAAGGACTTTGTATCAAGTTAAATTACTAACCAACTTAATAAGTTGTTCTTCTCCTCATTTAGTCATTGGTCTTGACTTCTTCATTTTGGGAGTCATTGTTTCTATATACAATTTAGATCGAGTAACTGGTCTACCCAATTTAGTTTCCTACATAAATTAAATAAATTTATTAACCATGACATCAAATTAAATTTAAGGAAAATAAATATAAAAATATTTTTAAATTAACAACTTAATAATACCATTTTTTGTCTAACTTCAGGATTTGGTGACCTCCTAGTACGATTAGGAAGAATATTATACATTTTTATATTCTGATGTTCTTCCCTAATAATTTGAAATTCATATATACTTCTATAATCCACAAAGTCTTTCCATACTTAGAGTTCAATCTAGGGTTGTTCTTCAGAGATTTTTTATAGTTCTACTTTATCAAGTGGTTCCAAATATGGAAACACATAATTTCTGGTCAATTTGGAAGTTTTTAATTCCTTCAATTCCTTATTTGCAATCTTATAACACTTGTTCTTCCAAGTATCAGGGACTTTAAAACGATTCTGTAAAAACACACATTTTAGATGATATATAATACAAAAAAGATATAGCATATGTAATTAGTTATAAAATAAAAGGGACTTACATAAATGATTTTCCATATCTTGTACTTTTCAGCATCGTCAACATTAGTCCAATCATTTATATTGATTGGCATACTTGACTTCACAAGTTTACCAATAGAAGATTTCAATTGTTGGTCATTTTCCCCTAATGGATTACCAGTAGAATAAAATAAAACGGGTACTCTATCATCAGTGTTAACTAGTTCTTCCCAAAAAGGGAAGAACTCTAAAACTAAGAGAAACTAGCTAAAACATAAGAAAAACTAAAAAAAACTAAAAACTAAGAAATTGAGAGAAAGAAAGAAGAGAGAAGTGTGTTTTGAGGTGTGTTTTGAAGTGAAGGGAAGGGGGTATTTATAGGTGAGGATGGAAAGAAAAAATGAGTAAAACAATGTTAAAAAAATGTTAAAAAATGCAAAAACGCGTAATGGATCTCTTGAGGTCATCAATGACGTCAACATGGCGTCATCGTGCATGTGAAAAATGGGGCGAACGCGTTGGGCGCGGGAGCTGGCTATTGTATGCCGCGCCATAAGCGCGATTGACGGATTGCTCCGGCGCGATTTTCTCCTTTTTGACATTTTTGACCTTTTCGACCCATTTTGTCCAATTTTTCCATATTTGTTGACCTTTCCCCATTTATTTATTGATATATTTGTGATGTATTGCTTCAAGTATTCCTCTTTGAGTCTTTAAATTGCGTTTTTAAGCCAAAATACCTGAAAAACAATAAAAATACCTGTGATTCCGAAAAAGACAAATTTATATAAATATATGATAAAACATATAAATATATATATTTTTAATCAATTAATGAGCATAAAATCATGGTAATTTTAGTGCTTTTTGAGCACTCATCAACGACCTCCCAATACAGTTAAGAAGAACATTATGTATTTTTATATTTTGATATTCTTCCCTAATAATTTGAAATTTATCTGTATGCCTATAATCCACAAAGTCATTCCAAACTGGGGGTTCAATCCTGGGGTGTTCTTCAAGGATTTTGTATAGTTGTGCTTCATCAAGTGGTTCAAAATATGGAAACACATAATTTTTGGCCAATCTAGAAGTTTTGTATTCCTTCCATGCCTTATTTGCAATATATCTTATAACAATTACTCTTCCAAATATCAGGGGCTTTATAACAATTTTGTAAAAAAACACTACAAAAGATGAGATATAATACAAATGGATATAATATATATAATTAGTTATAAAATAAAAGAGACTTACACAAATAGTTTTCCACATTTTGAACTTTTCAGCTTCATCAACCTTAGTCTAATCATGTATATTGATTGGTATACTTGAATTCACTAGTCTATTAATAGAAGATTTCAATTGTTGGCCATTTTCCCATAATGGATTACCAGTAGCATCAAATAGAACGGGTACTCTATCATCTAGGATAAGTAGAGCATCAAATATATTCGCCCAACCCTTTCTTTTCAAATATCCTAATGGATCATTTGGATCAACAAACTCTGGTACCGTAGGATCCATGAAATATCTGCAAACAATGATGAAATAGAAATTAATTGACAATTTTAATTCCAAACATATAAACATGCAAGATTTAATAGAATAATATAGAACATACATTATGTTTAATTAGGTTGTTGATCGTATATATATATGTATTCCTTCACAATCACTTTGAGTCCATGACGAAGAATCATCATCATCAACTAGATCATCACATACATTAGGCAATTTGTTTGAAAAATTACTAATATTGGATAATGTATCAAGCATGTCATCATCTTCTAAAGCATCATAATGGTAGAACTCTTTTTGTGGAGGCATTAACACAATAGACCATCTTGTGTCAATTTGATCTCTCACATAAAATACTTGTTTTGCATGAAGTGCTAACATGAAAGGATCATCAATGTGACTTATCTTGTATAAATTTACAATGGTAAATCCAAAATCGTCTATATTATATCCAGCATTGATAACATCTTCGACCCAATCACACAAGAATATTATTTCATGGAAGATCTCATAATCGAGTTCCTAAATTTCTTGAATTATACCATAATATGTTCTATCATAAAATAACAGATTACCATCTTTTGAACTGGCAAATTACATAGTTTGTGCAACCATATTCACACCACTATTTTGATTTACTCAGACTTTTTCCCTTGCTTGAGTGGTAAACCTCGATCCATTAATTGTGAAACTAAAATATAATTTGACATCGAATTTTGGACCACCTTAAGTAAGTAGGACCAGACAATTGAACCTCTCGAACTAAATGAATATACAAGTGAATCATTATATCAAAGAAACAAGGGGGAAAATATTTTTCAAATAGACACAAATTCTCTACAACATCTTTCTGTAAAGAGTTTAACTCCCCAATTGATATAGATTTCTTGCATATTGTATTTAAGAATGAACAAAGACGTATTATTGATAATCGAACATGTTTTGGAAGAATTGATGTAATAGAAATTGGTAATAACTATTGCATTAAGATATGATAGTCATGTGATTTCAATCCATAAAGTTTCTTATCGGTGATAGACATAAAATTTCTTAAGTTGGATGAGTATCCATCAGGAACTTTCACACCCAGCAAACATTTACAAAACACATCCTTCTCTTTTGTTGACATTGTATATGATGCTAGTGGCAAGTATGTTCGATTCTTATCATTTTCCACCATTGGGGCCAATTTTGGTTATATGCCTAGTTTCTTTAAATCCAGTCTTACTTTAATTCCATCCTTCGTTTTTCCAAGTATACTAAGTAATGTACCAATCAAGCTCTCATATACATTTTTCTCAATGTGCATGACACCTAAGATGTGATGAATGTGTAGGTCTTTCCGACAAGTTAATTCCTAAAATATTGATTTTTTATTCCAACAACCATGATCTACTCATTCAAGAACATTTTTATGTTCACCCTTTTTATTAGTTGACCTATTTCATTTCCCTCCATTAGCGAGTATTCATTTTTTCATCTTTCCATATTGTTTAAATGTGATACCATTCAATTTCCTTAATATCTCAACACCTCGTAAAGGTTGGGTTGCAGGATCATGATCTTCTTCACCATCAAACAGTTTCTTTTGGTATCTTAACTTGTGTCCAGGTGGAAAAAAAATTATATGTCTTCTATAAAACATCTTTCGTCTGTGAACAAGATAAGTTTCAGAAGTGTCATCACTACATATAGAACATCCCATATAACCTTTAGTTACATGTCCTGATAAGTTCCCATAGGTAGGAAAATCATTAAATGTCCATAAAATGACTTCCCTTAAGTTAAAGTATTCTTCTTTGTGTGCATCGTAAACATTTACACCATCATTCCACAATATCTTTAAATAATCTATAAAAGGATGAACATATACATCAATATCAACACCGGGTTGTTTCTATCTTGAGATCAATAATGTTAACATCATGAAATTTCTTTTCATACACAACTAGGGAAGAAGGTTGTATGTTACCATAATTACTGGCCAACAACTATATCTACTACTAATGTAACTATGTGGATTAATTCCATCAACAACAATGGAAAGATAAAGATTGGGGGGTGATGAGTGCTCAAAAAGCACTAAAATAACCATGATATTATGCACATTAATTGATTAAAAATATATATATTTATATGTTTTATCATATATTTATATAAATTTGTCTTTTTCGGAATCACGGGTATTTTTATTGTTTTTCAGGTATTTTGGCTTAAAAACGCAATTTAAAGACTCAAAGAAGAATACTTGAAGCAATACCTCACAAATATATTAATAAATAAGTGGGAAAAGGTCAACAAACATGGAAAAATTGGACAAAATGGGTCGAAAAGGTCAAAAATGTCAAAAAGACGGAAAATCGCGCGCAGCGTGTGGCGCCCCGGTCTCCCTGTGATGCGCGCGTCCGCGCGTTGACCACTCCGTCGCGCGCGCCGCAGCGCGCGGGCTATTCACGCACGCGGCTGGCGCGAGCAACGCGGCTGTATGGCCCGGCCGCCCGGCCAGCGCGCCTGACGCGTTTTCACCCCCATTTTTCCGTGCGGCCGGACTGGCGTCATCTTTGATGTCATTGATGACCTCGGCATTTCCATTACACGTTTTTAATTTTTTAATATTTTTTAACATTTTTTTACTCATTTTTTCTCTCCCGTCTCTCACTATAAATACCCCTTCCATTCACTTCAAATCACTGACTCAAAACCACGCCTCTTCTTTCTTTCTCTTATTTCTTAGTTTTTGAGTTTTCTTAGTTTCTTTCTTAGTTTCTAAGCTTTTCTTAGTTTTTCTCTTAGTTTTTAGTTCAATTCTCTTAGGTTTAGAGTTCTTCTCTTTTGAGAGGAACTTGTAATGTTTTGTAATAATTTAGATTTTTGATTCAATAAATGGAAGTGTAAATTCAGCTTGGAGGTTTTTCTAGCAACGGGAATAGCGTCGAGGATTCTGTAAGGATTTTATTTTCTTTACAGTTATTTTTATGCTTTATTCATGTTATATTTAATTTGTCTGTGATTAAATTTAAGCTTTAGTATTTATAATCGTGATATAATAATAATGTTGTTATGTTTGCGAAATATTAAATAGGTGAAAATTTCTAAAATGAATTGATTTTATTTTTATTCAAGATTTTATATTAAGGATGTTAGAGAGAAATATATTATTTTTATTACAAACTTAAATACGAAAATTAGATTTTTAAGGTTTAGTTATCGGTCTAATTTAGAGTAGTGCTTTCTTTTATTTGTTGATAAATCGCTAGGTAGTTAGAGTGAAACTACTATTTCAAAAGTTTTATAAGAATTATTATGTGAAAATGTATTAATGACGTTTTCAATAGTGGTTTTAAAACTTGAAAGTTAGTACTCGGATAACTAAGTGCTAGGTTTAATTTGAATGGCTTGAATAAAGTTTAAGTCTAACCCGCCAAAGGTGTCATTTAAATGGTTCATTTTCAATCTCTTAGAAAAAGATATTAATTTAATTAGCAAAATTAGTTATCAGCCCATTCTGTAGGTGTTAATTGATTTGTTTAGTTAACGAAGAATATCTAGCAAATTGGTATTAATACAAAAAAGAGAATCAATAAAATATCAATTTATATCTTTAATAACCTAGATAATATGAAAGCGTAATTAATTTAGTTATTATATAGTAATATCTTTCAGGTAATATAAATGATAAAATTTCCATGAATATTTATTGAATCTGTATTTATATTTATTTTTAGATAAATATTTATTGAATTTGTATCTATGTTTATTTTTACGTTTTTAGATTATATTTAATTAATGTATATATGTTTATTTTATGTTATTAGATTAGGAACATACCAAAGCTATCGTGACGGATGTTTAGGATTTAATTTAGTTTTTAAAAGTTTGAATAATAAATTGAAAACCACATACATTAAATAGATCGGCGTAGAATATCTTATCATTTTACGAAATGATTAGGTACTAACGAAATTTTTACCGTTAATGAATAGTAAAAAAATTAAAAAAAAAAGAAGAAATTTTTTAAATAAAAATTGTACCGTGAATAAAATAATTTAGGAATTTAAAATTTGAATAAAAAAATTACCGTTCATGAATAGTAAAAAAAAATTAAGTTAATAAGAAATAAGATAGCGTGAATAGTAAAATAAAATTACCGTTCGTAAAAAAAATTTAAGAAATAAGATAGCGTGAATAGTAAAATAAAATTACCGTTCGTAAAAAAAAATAAAAAAAAATAAAAAAAATAAAAAAAAACCAAAATTTTAATTTTTTTGAGTTTAATTTTTACTATTTTTTTAAATCATAATTTTTTTTTATTTTCTTTTACCTTTTTCAATTTTTTTTTATATTATTTTTTATTTTTTATTTTTTTAGCTATTTTTTTTTTCTTCTTGATTTTTAGTTAACTTACTTAACTTAATTTTTCTTTTACTAACTTAATTAACTTAGATTTTTTTTTAACATGAACTTAGGTTTTTACTTAAATTTTCATTAACTTAATTAACTTAGATTTTTTTTAACTTAACTTAATTAACTTAGATTTTTTTTTTACTTCACTTAGCTTAATTAACTTTTTACTAACTTAATTAACTTAGATTTTTTAACTTAACTTAATTAACTTAGATTTTTTTAATTCACTTAACTTAATTAACCTTTTCTTTAAACTTAATTAACTTAGATTTTCATTAACTTAAAGTTTTATTTAACTTAACTTAATAACGTGAAAAGTAAAAGATCTAAGGGAGTTAAATACAGGCGTAGTTCTTGGAAGCCTTTGTGCATAGTCTTTCCTGGGAACGTTGTTAAATGCAGGAGGATGGTTTTTAAGGAGCTGCTTGTATGATTCTTTCTGCAGGGCTTGTTTCTTGGTTATCTTGATTATGTTATTTTAAAAAAAAACAAAAAACAAAAAAAAAACAAATTTTTTTTTAAACTATCTGCAAAATTTTAAAGTTTTAATTACAATCTAAGGAGCTAGTTTCTTTGTTTAATCTAGGTACAATTGTGTTTTTATGCCTTAATTATTTGATTTGTACCTAGATGTGTGTTATCTAAAACTCAAAATATGCCTACAGTTTTAAATCTGAGAAAAAGAAATCTGAAAATCAATAGAGGCGTAGTGAAAAAAGTATAGGTGACAACCTTATCTTACTGCCAGGTTTGATTGACTCAATGATGAGGGACATTGAGTTTACTTAAAATGCAATCCCAGTTACGTCTTTTAAGGCGTTAAACTAAGCATTTGGATGGGAGGCAAACCCATCATTTTAGGTAATTTCCTTTTATTTCTTTTATTTACTTAATTATTTCATTTTAATTACATGTGAATAATTTTAAATTATTAAAACTAAAAATATTTGTTGAGATGTTAGAAGTTCACGTGATAAATGTCTGTATATACTTTAATGATGAATATGATGGATGCACCTGCATTTTCCATTACTACTTGCACTTTCTCAAGAAATAGGTAATCTTTCTTCTCTTTTCTCTTTATCTTTAATTTACAGTTGTTACATTGAGGACAATGTAAGTTCTAGGTTGGGGGTGGTGAAAAGTTACCATGCTTAATTAAAAAAAATAGTTTTAACAATTTAAAAATAAAATTAAAAATTAAAAATAAAAAAAATATACTTTTTCATTTTTTGTGTGTTTGGTTTTATTTCTATTTTGTGTGATTTAGTAATTTTTGGAATAAAAAAAAATTTCACAAAAATTTATCTTTCCTTTAAATCAAATTTAAGTAATAGTTAAGTCTTTTGTACTGTTAGATTAATTTTTGAAAACATATCATGAAATATTTTGTAATTATTTTTGATAATTAGTTAGTTTTTGTCATAATTAGTATTTCTTGATAAGATGTAGAAATTATATTAAACCCAAAATCGGTGTTTATGAGTTTTTTTTAGTGGAGACTACCTTTGTGAGATATAATTTGGCTAATTTCCTTTATTCGAGTGAAATATATATTTTTATTTTTCTACTCGAAACACATTTCTTATTTCTTCAAATTTCTAGATGATCTACATAGGTATTAGCGTTGAATGTATGAATTTTTTTTTCTCATTTTAATAGAGTATCATATATTTTTGATTATTATTTTTGCTTAGATTAAATGATTTGAGTAGAAGTTGATGATATATGCTTATATCTCATTTATGCATGACTACTGCAAAAACAAAAGACATATACGGGGTTACCTAAACCAAGATCAAGCAGAAAAAGCCACAAAATTAACCCTTCTTAAAATCCAAAATATACCTGATCGTACATGGGTTGACTACCTACAAAATACATATATTGAGAAATATCTTGAGAAAAAAATAGAGATAAAGAATATATAGTATAATCTACATCTTATAACTTGGCATTGCCTCTGAAGTTGTGAGTAAAGGCTAATTACAAAAAGAAGGATATAGAAATAATTCCCTAAAAAGTCATTACCTTTCTCTTCATTTGTAAAGGCATATATCTTGAAATTCTTTCTTAATGAGTTTGATTTATGCATGAAAATAATTTTTTATATATGATATCTTTATAATTTATACATTTGATTCCTTTCATGAGATCAATGTTAAAATAACACTTTGAGCCTTTATTCTTTATACATATCTGAACATATTAGTTCATTTCTATACATCAACTCTTTCGCATATAAATTAGTAAGAGTGTTTGAACCACGTAGGATTCGGTGTTTGAGAGTATTGACTTGTGAGGAATGAAATTCGAAGCGAATTACGATTCATGACCTTTGAGAAATTGGGTGAAATTAAATTGATACATTTTTGATATGAAATATGAAAATGATTTTAGACTAATTATTATAATAAATCATGATTGTTTAAAGAGATTAAAATAACTTATGCTTGAGATTTTAATTATGATCTTAAAGGAGATTAAATAGTATGAGACATTTTTGTGAGCTTTTGTTAATTTGTGATTTTGTTGTAAATTTAATTTTTAAGTTGTTTGTCTTTATTGTTTCTTTTGTTTTTACATTTAGTTCAATGTTTGTGGTATCATTCTGAAAACCCTCACACGAGACTCAAACTTCGTCCCTTAGGGCAAACAACCTAGGGGTTTAAAGGCTTGTTGCGTAAGGCTAAATGCAACCATTTAATCCACGAAAGTGATTTAGGATAGTTTAATTTTTAGTTTTTATGTCTCTTGCTAAGTGACTAGTAAGTTGAGGTTGTGATGAGTGCTTTCAAAAAGCACTAAAATAACCATGATTTTATGCACATTAATTGATTAAAAATATATATATTTATATGTTTTATCATATATTTATATAAATTTGTCTTTTTGAATCACGTGTATTTTATTGTTTTCGGGTATTTGGGCTTAAAAACGCAATTTAAAGACTCGAAGAAGAATACTTGAGCAATACATCACAAATATGTTAATAAATAAGTGGGAAAAGGTCAGCAAACATGGAAAAATTGGACAAAATGGGTGGAAAAAGGTCAAAAATGTCAAAAAAGCCGGAAAATCGCGCCCACGACCAGGCGCCCGGCCTTGCGGCGCGCCCAGCGCCCGTGCTGCCGCGCCGCCCGCATCGTCTCCATCCATACCGCCGCGTAGCCAGCCGGGCGCGTTCACGCGGCGGCTGCGACGCGACGGCCAACCACGCGCGCGGCCCTTTGTGCGGCCAGCCGCGCTAGCGTATCGCATTTTCACCCTATTTTTCACGTGCGGCGGCCCACGTGGCGTCATCTTGACATCATTGATGACCTCGGCATTTCCATTACTGCGTTTTTAATTTTTTAATATTTTTTTAACATTGTTTTACTCATTTTTCTCTCCGTCCTCACTATAAATACCCCCTTCCATTCACTTCAAATCACACTTAAAAGCCACCTTCTCTTCTTTCTTTCTCTTATTTCTTAGTTTTGAGTTTTCTTAGTTTCTTTCTTAGTTTCTAAGCTTTTCTTAGTTTTTCTCTTAGTTTTTAGTTCAATTCTCTTAGGTTTAGAGTTCTTATAACTTTTGAGAGGAACTTGTAATGTTTTGTAATAATTTAGATTTTTGATTCAATAAATGGAAGTGTAAATTCCGCTTGGAGGTTTTCTAGCAACGGGAATAAGCGTCGAAGTTACGTAAGGATTTTATTTTCTTCTGAGTTATTTTTATGCTTTATTCTTACATGTTATATTTAATTTGTACGTGATTAAATTTAAGCGTACTGCATTTATAATCATGATATAATAATAACGTTGTTATGCTTGCGAAATATTAAATAGGTGAAAATTTCTAAAATGAATTGATTTTATTTTTATTCAAGATTTTATATTAAGGATGTTAGAGATAAATATATTATTTTTCATTACAAACTTAAATCTGAAAATTAAAATTTAAGGTTTAGATATCCCAGGTCTAATTTAGAGTAGTCTTTCTTTTTATTTGTTGGTACAATCGCTTAGGTAGTTAGAGTGAAGCTCTATTTCAAAAAGTTTTTATAAGAATTATTATGTGAAAATGTATTGACAACATGTTTTCAATAGTGGTTTTAAAACTTGAAAGTTAGTACTCGGATAACTAAATTCTTAGGTTTAATTTGGACACCTTGAATAAAGTTTAAAGCTATCCCAACCCAAAGGTGTCATTTAAATGGTTCATTTTCAATCTCTTAGAAAAAGGAATTAATTTAATTAACCAAATTAGTTATCAACCCCACCTAGGTGTTAATTGATTTGTTTAGTTAACAAAGAATATCTAACCCCTTAAAGGTGGTATTAAATACAAAAAAGAGAGAGTCAATAAAATATTAATTTATATCTTTAATAACCTAGATAATATGAGCAAGCATAATTAATTTAGTTATTATATCCATAAATACTCACTAATATAAATGATAAAATTTGCATGAATATTTATTGAATACGTATTTATATTTATTTTTAGATAAATATTTATTGAATTTGTATCTATGTTTATTTTTACGTTTTTAGATTATATTTAATTAATCTGTATATATTTTTATTTTATGTTATTAGATTAGGAACACAAAAACCAAACTATCGTGACAGGATGTTTAGGATTTAATTTCGTTTTTAAAAGTTTGAATAATAAATTAAAAACCACATACATTCCTTCCTTAGATCGACCTTGTGAGTATACTTATCATTTTCTACGAAATGATTCGTGCACTTGCGAGAGTTTTACAAATATTAAAACCAAAGTATTTGCGAGAATCGGCGATACCGGTTTTTGCTCATCAGGGGGATCAGATGCAAATTGAGGGGATAAATTATCTACTTCTTTCCAATTTGGAGAATCACAAGGATGACGTAGCACCCCATCATCAAATCGATTATCTGAATGCCAAGTTAACATCTTTGATGTCTCTTTAGTTTTGAACAACCTTTGAAAGTGAGGAATTAGAGAAAAGTACCAGAGAACCTTTGCAGGCATACCTTTCTTAGGTGTTTTCTCATTTGTAGCTCACCTAATGTCTTATATTATTTTCTATAAAGAATGCAATCATTTGGACAAGCATGAATCTTATGATATTCCATGCCAAATCGACTAAGAGATTTCTTCACTTCATACATTGAAGATGACAATTCAATACCCTCAGGAAACATATCTATTAATACATTTAGTAATTCTGTAAATCCCTTGTCAGGAAAACCATTTTTTCTTTCACATTGTACAAATGAACCAATCTCAACATTTTAGTGTATTTCTTGCACTCTAAATACAACAGGTTTTTGGCATCTTCTAGAAATTTTTTAAAGGTTATGGGATCATCCTTATGTAGTTCATCTTCAACACCATAATACATATTTTATGTCTGTACATTATGATAAGATGTATATAATCCACTCATATTCTTATTTACTCATTCCCCATGAGTATTATCAATATTTTATCCATGATAATACCAATATTTATAACTCAAAAGAATACTACTACGGATAAGGTGATACTTAGCCTCGTCAACATCATGAAATCGCTCATTCTTATATTTGACACATGAGCATCGAATCATACTAATTTCATTACTAATATTTCTACAAGCAAATTCCAAGAAATTTTAAACTCCAGAAATGTAGTTCTACTCAATTCTACACTTTGACATCCAAGATTTATCCATTTTCTATTAATAACGTTAAGCATATTAAATATGTATCCAACAAATATATTTTAGATATTATTATATATGAATTCCCTAATTATTAGAATATCTATCAAAACAATATATAAAAATAAATACATAAAAACCAAACATAACAAATATATAATATTAACAATGTACAATATATAATAATTTATATATATATAAATACATGTAATTAATAATAATATATATTTTATACATATATATAATAATAAATATTAATAAACCCATTATACATTATATACATACATACATACATATATTTCATATACATGTAAATAATTTTTAAAAATTATTTGTTTAAAATAAATTAATATATATCAAACACTTAAATACATAAAATTATTAAAATAAATAAATGAATAAAAATAACTTCTTCTCTTCTAAGCTTGAATAAAAATATAAAACCTACGTATCACAAAACTTTATACACATAAATAATAACATATAATATACAAAAAAAAAATATGAATAATAAGTGTAAAATAATTCATAGAAATACTTACAAGATTAAATGAAGTGACAAAATGAAGAAAATAAAGAAAAATGATGTTATGTAAGTGAGAAAATGGGTATAAAAATTTGAGTATTATGCTCAAAACAATATGAGATCTAGAAGAGAAATTGGAGAAAAAGAAAACTCACTAAATGACGGCAAAATTGATGGTCGAAGGTGACTAGAAAATTAGAAAGAGTGGATGAGTGAGTCATCATTTTAGGGTTACAACAACTAGAAAATATGTTCTGGTGGAAAATGGGGAAGAAAGAAGAGAAAAGGAAAAGAAAAATATGTGTAGCATTTGTTAATACGTAGAACCGACGCTATATCCTACATGTAGCGTTGATTTTATGTGTCAACCAATGCTATATTTTTAATTTTTAAGTCAAGTTTTTAGCATTCCAACTTAAAATTCATTATAAGTCAGTTTTTCCCAAAAACTAACTTCAAATATCAACTTAAATGCCCCTTTTTGTAGTAGTGTATTGTATTTACCAAGGAAAATAAGGTTGTTCATCTCTTAGAAAAAGGAAAACATGGTGTATTACTAGAGGCAACTACTTGATTATTTCTAGAATAGCTAAAGTTAGGATGATCCTTCTAACTAGGATTGTAAGTGTTAGAAGAAGGATCATATTTTTGTCTTTGTTGTCCTTGGTATCTTTACATAGTATTTGCATTTTTAACATTAGGATCTTGAATAGTAAGACACATGTTTGTTGAGTGTCCAATGTTAGTACATATTTCATAAGCTTAAACTTGTATGATTGCTAGTTATTGCATAATTGAAGTGAGGGTAAGTAAGGGTGCTTAGTTTTTATTCAATATTATTAGGAACTCCTACTTTATTGACCTTTTTTGGCAGATTGGATTAGGTGCTAAACTATTGAGCATTTGCATAGTGGCAATGAAATTCCTTGGAGTTTTAGGAGTCTTATTAACCAAAACTTCACCACTTATTGCATCTATCATACTTCTTTCCAAGGGTATTAATCCCCCATGGAAGTATTGAATTAAGATATGCTCACTTATTTGATGAAAAGGGAAACTTGCACATAATTTCTTGAACCACTCCCAATACTCATTTAAATTCTCCCTATTGTATTGTTGAATACCAAAAATTTATTTTCTAATTAGAGTGATCCTAGAAGCTAGAAATATTTATCCAAGAAGATCTAGTTCATCTCATTCCAACTATTTATAATCCTTGATGGTAAGTAGTACAACCATTCATTAACACTATCTACTAAAGAGAATGGGAATACTATAAGTTTTACTTGTTATTATATAGTCTCATTAGGTTTCATACTAGAGTAGACCACATGAATTTCTTTTAGATATTTGTTTGGATCTTCACCAGCTAAACCTCGAAAAGCGGGCAAGAGTTGAATCATGCTAACTTCAATTCAAGAGCATCATCATTGTCATCGTATTGAATGTGTATTGCTTATTGATCTAATTTGATGCTACCATCTCCCTAAGAGTTTGATTGGGATTATTCATGGCCATTTCTATGTGAATGGAATGATCCAAATCTTCATATGAGTTGCTTTAATTTGAAAGATCTATCTGAATTACTTGCTCAAACAATTGTGAATTTGATATCAGATTGCAACATGGGTTCATTCATTATGACTTTAAAAAGAAAATAAATATTTTAAACAAATTAAGTAAAAATAAAACAAATAAAAATAAAAATAAAAATAAAAATAAAGAAAATATTTTTTATTTTATTAAAAATATAAAAATATTTCTAATGTTTTTTACATTTTTCTAATTTTATTTTATTTATATATATAAAATAAATATAAGTAAATAATAGTTAATTTAACAAAAAATCAAAACAATAATGTCAAAAATATATGCAATTCAGAGGAACAATCAATTTAAACCTTACTTTAAATTGCTCAAGATGTCTTTATTTAGTATATAACAAATAACGATCTTTCCTATAAAGGATTTTGGAAAGTAGCTCCTATTTATTAAAAAAAAGGTTTTGATTTTGTAAATTAAAAATTAAATCTAACAACTAAATATTAATAAAGACAAAAATAAAATATAAAGATTCAAATAAAAAAATGAATTGCAGTATCATTCTCTACCATTAGCATGTTTTGCAATTCAGAAAAAGCATACCTTCTTTTCCTATTCTTTGATTATAACAACTTAAAGAAATTTACAAAAACAAAAATCTCCACCTCTTTTTACAGATTTGTTGAACCAAACAAGCTCTCAATCCAACTCTTTTTAACAGATAATTAGAATTAACTCTCTAAATTTAATCTATCAAAATCATTAATTTTTAAAGAATCAAATTGGTTCAAGATTAAAAATATAAGCTCAATTTAATTACTTTGAGTATTAATTCTCATTACAAGAAAGTTGTCACTAATTATTTAAATTAATCAAGCAATCAAATAATTTGATTATTTAATTGTACACTTAAATAATGAAATAAATTCATACAATAATTAAAATTGTTAATCAATACATAATCAAAGAGAGTAGTTGAATAATATATTATAAATCATATTAAATATTACAATCTATGTCTATGGCTTTGAACTTAGCCACAACTAATTATAAAATTAGCTATTTATGATAAATAATAAATTAAAAAAATTATTCATAAATATAATAAAAAAGTGAAAAAATATATTAGAATGTGTCTTTAATTCTATTCTTCAAATCCTTTAATTGCTTCATGAATCATTTTCCTCTCAATTGTTTCCACCAATTTAATTATATAATTTTTGTATTTTATCTTATTTATTTCTCTTAATTTTCGTATAATTCTGATACTGCTTCTATTTTATTGGGTGTTATTTTGTATTTATATTTAAAAAATTGATCTATTTTTGAGTTGTATTAGGACTTATTTTACACGATATACATGAGGATCGATATCGTGCAAGAATCATGCTAACGAGGATATATATGGGACACATGCCACAATATGGGATTATGAGTGAACAATGATATGCTAGAGGATAGTAATTTGTTTTAGTGATCTCTATGCTAAGCACATCTTTTAGTATGCTAAGTAGATCCATCTATTATATAAAAATCATAAACAATTCATAAAAATATCAAAAAAATTGAAAAATTAATATTTTTTAGTAAATATAAAATAAATAAGTTTAGCTAATTATAATAATAAACTATATATATGTAAAATAATTTATATCTAAAAATGTGTATAAAATATCACTTATCATTGGTGCTTCGCCTATTAGTGTGTACTTATGTAAGGATAATGATACGCTTGGAAACACACAAGAATATAATCAGATTATACAAGTGATAAGTAAATTAAGAACAAAGATTTTCAAACCCGTGAGGATTGTGACAATGACTACCACTATTTATTAGCATGTTAGTTAATTAGTAAAGGGAGTTTTGAAAATTGTTTTTAAATAAAAATAAAAATTAAAAAATAAATAAAATAATGAGAACACATAATATAATAATCATATGATTATGAGATTATCCTCACCATTAATCTATAATCTATTCAATTATGTTGTGAATCAATATTAGAACTATCTTTTAATTCTTAACTTTAACTTGAGAAATTTAGGCACCTAAGATAAGACTTCATATTGTACCTTTTCTTACAATTTATTGATTAATGATACAATCTATTTGCTAATCTAAATCCTAAACAACATAGAGGTACACTTATTAGATTTAATCAATTCATTGCATTAAGTTTTAAAAAGGAGATGACTAACCTAGGCAAGATTACAACCATTAGAAACCTTTAATGAAAGTTTTCAACCCTACTTGTCATGCACGGAAACAAGATATCACTTTGAATAAGAATATCAATGATTAAATACTAACATCTTAGACTAACATTAAACATATTCATGCAATAAATTTGTTAACTATTCTAATACTTAAATGATAGTTATGACATTTAAACATGAAATCAAACACATCAAAAATTAATGATTGAATCTAAAAATCCATCTTGATATTATATTAATCAAAATCATAGTTTATAGCTTGAAAATTTCCCACAATCACATAAAAAAATTACCTAGGAATGTATTGTGAAAGAATCATAATTAAAATCATAGAAATATAAGAAAAATAAGAAGAAGAATAAGCAACTAATGATTAATATCTATGGTTGATCTCCAACTCTTTAATTGTCTCTTTGATTCCTATCTTGCCTATAGCCTTCAAATTCTCTATACACCTATATATTTTTTTTGTAAATTCTGTGTTTATTTTGTTAATTCTAGCGACATATATATAGTAAAAGACTTACAATGTAGTTAGAATTAGAGTTGTAGAGGTCTAAAACGCTTAAAATTCTAATCTAAATAATATAGAACATTTTGGATAGGGGTTGTGTGAAAATCTGGCATTTACAAATCCTAATGTGCAAGCCACATCGTGAGTTGACTCATGCCGTGGCGTGATCTTGTTTCTAGTTCTGTGAAATTCCTTCCTAGAGTGTTGTGCTACTGGGCATATATACTCATGTTGCGATACACTCTTAATTTAGCCAATTTAAAGTTTTAACCTCTCCTTGATGTTTTATATACAAATTTTTGCATTTAGGTCCTTATTTGTATGACAATTATGCCCCCCTAATTGTGAGAATTTTTTCAATCCTTTGTAATTTACATCTTTTAACGTCCAAAAGTTCCTGAAATACATAAAAACATATCTCGTGATTTCAAAACATAAGTTATAAAATACTTATGTTAAAATGCAATATTAAAACCTAATTCATTCTTTTTATTTTTATAAATCACAAAATATGCATACTTTTTAGATAATATTAGGTATAGTATATGGTTATACTATAGGTAATTCTACATGACATGTTCACAGATATGTATTATTTCATGTAAATAGATTATAGGTGTAGTGATAGATCTTGACGCTTGTGCAAAGTTTTAGAATTAGAGATGCAACATGGAGTGTGCATAAAGATTGATGGAGCACAACAAGATGGATGTACATAGAGTAGGTGTGTTTTAGGGTTTTTGGGTCATCAATGTTTTCATGGGAACAACTATCTTTAGACCATCTTGCATGATTATCTCTTGTATTGATGCAAAGTCTGTTTTAGCCATGGAAAGCCAAAGAAAGAGATTGTAGTTCCTGTAAGTCCTTTGAATCTTTGTTGTTGTTCCTGTGTGCAAAACACAAAGCTTGTTTGTTTTACTTAGTGTTGTGTCTTCCTTTCTGTAAGATTAGTTATTGATGGCTTAGTATTGTATACGCTCACTTAGTTCTAAAACACTATGAATGTTTTCATGTTTAAATATACCACATGGGTTGGTTCATGCAGTATGTATATTAGGTTGCATTTTTTGTTATTTTACTTTTTTTTTATTGCGGGTATGTGTGCAAAATTAATTGATAATTTTTGAACCAAAAAATTTAATTTTTGGTGTGCTCGTTTAGCCCTCACTAATGTGGTTGATGAATGTTGTAACGGTTATTACCCTTGTTAGGGAGAGCTATTACCTTTGCCAACGTGTTGACCAATGAGGAGCTTGGCAGCCATAAGGTTGTTTTATAAATACCTCTAATTTGCAAATATTTTTGTTAATTAGAAGACATGGGAAAACTATGGTGTTTTTGAAACTCAATCTTTCAAAATAGAAAATTATTTTCTTATTCCTCGTTGCTAATACTTTGAGGGTTCTGTGGTATTAGTGATTCATGATTTTGGTTACAAAAACTATTTCCTAGGTTATGTTAATTAATTAACACATGTGACTTAGATTTTATGTTAGGTTTATGTGCATAGATTTTTGATACCTTTAGGATTACACTATAATGATTGTTGGTGATCGTTTGTACCACGTGATGGTGAGGCACTGAAAGGTAGCCAGATTCAAATTGAATCAAAGTTGTTCTGGAGACAGTAAGTAAGGGTAGCATAGAAGAATTAACACTATTAAAAAACATACATAGGGTTTTGATCATGGTTTAATAAAAATTGAGGCTATATGATATATTTATGGCCTCAGTTTCTATCAATAACCGTGGCCATAAGTTATATCAATTTTTTTTCATCTTTCCTCTTTTTTTTCTTTTTTCCTTCTCTCTCTCTTTTTCTTTTTTTCTTTTTTTCCTTCTCCCATGCCCTCTCTCTTTATTTTCTTTTTTTCTTTCTTCCTTTTTCTCCCAGCAACTACTTTCATTTTTCCAGATCTGAAATTTCTCTTCCCCTCTCGTGATTCTTCCTATTCCCGTCTCTTCTTCCTTTTCCCAACTTAATGGTTCGGTGGTTACTATTCGATGGGTCATTGTTCGTTGGTTCGTTGGCCACTGGGTTGTTATTCGCTGGACGCTGAACGTTGAAAGTTGAACGCTAGTAGTTGGATGCTGGTCGTTGGACACTTGATGCTAGATTTTGATCGTTTTTTGTTGGACGTTGGATGCTGGTTACTGGTACTGGTGTACTGGTGTGTTGCGTTAGTCTTTGGTGGATTAGTCTTTGATGTCTTGGTGCATTACTTGCTGGTGTTAGTGTCTTGCGTTGGTCTTTGATGCGTTGCAACTGGTCTTTAGTCTGTTGATTACATGGTGTCTGGTGTCTAGTGTTGATGGTGATACATGTATTAACTAGTGGAGAAATTTTTATCTACATCACACGAGTTTTCTTCTTTATGTTTGTTTACATGTGTATTTATGCATCTGTCTCTCTTTTCTGGAAAGCTTGACTTGTCATTGAGACATTATTGATCAAAATATCAGTGTCTTTTCTTTTCATCTCCTTTAATGCAGAAGCTGGTGTTCTTTTCAAGACGTGTTAAAAACTTACTATATTAGTTTACACTGTGGATAATGTCATAATATGTTGTTTTTTTGTTGCCACAAGGTGAACCAAGTTTCCACCTATTCGGCTTTATAGTTTGTATTGCAGCTACGGTTGCAAGGGCATTGAAATTAGCGTTGTAGGTTATATTGCTTTCGTCATAAGGGTAAGGAATTATATCAACTGACAAATCCGCTGTATACTTAAGTTATTTCTGTTATTTTGTCTAATCACAATGTTTTGAAATTGTGTATGTATGTTGAAATAATTTTATTTTTTCAAAAGAGAAGCTGAATTCCATGAACATACTTCTATATATGGCTCCTATAGTTGTCATCTTTCTACTTCTTGCTACACTTATCATGGAAGAAAATGTAGTGGGTATAACATTAGCTCTTGCAAGAGATGATGTCAAGATCATATGGTATATGTTGTTCAATTCAGGCTTAGCATATTTTGTAAATCTTACCAACTTTTTGGTCACAAAACACACCAATGCTTTGACTCTTCAGGTACGTATCTCTTCTCAACATAGAGGCTTTTGTCCTTTATGGCATGTTATTTCCTAAAATCACTATTCATTGGATAATCTTAGCCTTTATTGATGAAGGGAATAATCCAATGAAAGATAAAAACTAAGACACATTCAAAACTGAAGGTCAAACCCTATTCCTGAAGAGAATTCATAATAAGTATCTTCAGTCTGTTCACTTTACTATTTCACTTGAGATAGAAGATATTTAATTTTAAAGCATAGTATTTTTCAAAAGTTTCTAGATCGTCTAACTATTAGGACTTTGTAGTAGTTGTGTTATTCCTCTCTATATACTTGGTATTTGGCGTTCTTAACCAGAGTGTTAATCAATCACTCTTTTCAACATATTTTGCTATGGGATACTTTATAACAGAGCAATATAAAAGTTGTGCTCAAATAACTTTTAATGAATATGTATTGTTCCAGCCTCATTTTTATTTTTAAGTCACTATATCAAATCATCATGAATTTGAAATTTTGTTTAGATCTTTATCAAAGGTTTATAAAATAGATTTGATGATGTTTTCAGGTACTAGGAAATGCAAAAGGAGTTGTAGCTGTTGTTGTATCGATATTAATATTCAGAAATCATGTTTCTATAACTGGAATGTTGGGATATAGTCTCACAGTAATTTTTTATTAGGTTTTCAGACTAATATTGTTTTTCTATTTGTAGGGTTATTTCCAAACATTGTTTTCATGTATAATGAAGCTACTATGCTCTCTGAATGTGGAAAATCTGGTGCTTTCTCTTCTTGGTGATGGTGTCTTTGTGTTGCTTACGGTGCTATGTCTTTGGTGTTGGTGTGCTGTTGGTGTGCACGCTAGTGCAGTCTGTCTTACGGTGTGTGTTGGTGCCGCGTTGTTGGTCTTTGTTGCATCACTTCTTTGGTACTGCGCCATGTTCTTGATGCAGGTGTTGTTGATGGTGCTACTGGTTGATTTGAAGTACCCTTATAAATGCTTGTAATTAATAGTAAAAATTCAGTTTGTAATACTAAGTTTTTTTTATGTTTTAATGTATAATAAACTCTCAAATGTAATTTTACTTTTAATTTTAATATAATATTATTTTTAATACTGTAATTAATAAATTTATTGTAATTTATATTGATTTTTAATATTGTAATTATTAATTGTATTTTTTTAAAATTTATGTATACCCTATGGCCTCGGTTATTAAAAAATCAAAGCCATAGGTACACCCTATGGCCTCGATTATTAGAAAACCAAGGTCATAGGTCGTTACATATGGTCTCTCTCACTTAGGCCTCGGTTCTTGTAACCGTAGCCATAGACCTCAGTTCTTGTAACCGTGGCCATAGACCTACTGCCTCAGTTTTGTAATTTTTGTAGTAGTGTAGGGTAGATGTCCTAATTGATAGAGATATTTGTGTTTATACTTTTGTTGAGTTGTATTTTTTTATTATTCATTAGTGATTTGCCGTTGTTGAGTAATTTTCATAAACAACTCGAGAATATTACCACATAGATAGAATTTCTATGTGAGTTTACCTCGTTAAATTGTTGTGTTTGTATGCTCTATTATTTTGTTAGTTCAATCATAATTTGATCCAAATATATTTGTGCATAAGATGATCATAGTTTAATCCAAATATTCTTGCACATAAGATGATCTAATTATGATCGGAAAACCTCTCTTATTGTCAATTGCCTATTTTCTCTTTTGTTATGCCATGCTTACTATCTATCTTCTTATTTCATGTCTATCTCTTTCTACCATTTCTGTTGTAGAATAAACTGTTTGTAGGTAGTTTATTCCTTCCTACTGTGTACTGCTTCTGCTTTGTTGGCTATGTGCTTGATTTCCTTCTTTCTGTTTTCTATTTATGCTACCTTCAAGTTTACGAGTGAGTCCCAAGGAATCAGTATCTCCTTTCATGGTTGCTTCGTAATCTTGGACTCTCTCACTCTAGAAGACACAAGGTATGATAGTGTGCAAAATCACTTTTACAATATTTTAATTTAACTCATCCTAATATAGCTTTTTATGTGGATAAATTATGCCAATTTTAAGCTCTCCAACTAACATTCATTGATGTACTATAAAACAATTACTCAGATATCTTCGTGGTACTTTGCAACATGGTCTCACACTTGTTAAGTCTCATTCTTTTCCTCTCGTTGGTCTCAGTGATGTTGATTGGGCAAGTAATCTTGATGATAGGAAAAGTACACGAGCATTTTGTATTTATCTTGGTGACAATTTGTCTTTTAGAAATCAAGTAAACATAAAATTGACTCATTTTAAGATTGAATTAGAGTATAAAGCACTTGTTTTTGTCACTACTAAACTTATTTAGATTTAGTCTTTTCTTCAAGAGATTGAATTCTCTTTACCAAGAACTTATGTTCTCTTCCACAAAATCCTATCTTACATTATCTAGTTTTACCATTATTTTGTGAGATATTAGATTATTGCCAAAAAATTATTTATTCAGGATATTCCCTCTAAAGGTTAGATTGTAAATTTTCTTACAACGCCTCTTCCAATCTACTGGTTTTGTTGGTATGAGGGTGATATTAGATTATATATAATATAGTAATAACTTTAGTTACTTGTTAATTAGTTATACTTTTCCTTGTTACTATTTTTCCATTGGGTGTGTAAGGCTAGTGTTTATTTTATATAGAGGTGAAAATTGAGATGAGATTTTAAAGAGATATGAGCCAATCCTTTAATTTTAAAAATTCATCTTATATTGTCTTAATTAATATTTAATAAAATGAGATGATAATGAAATGATACTAATTGAGATAGATAATGAAACAATACCAATTGAGATAGTCTTCCTATAATGTTGTTGTATGAAAATAGGCAATCTATAATAAGAAAGTCTACCATGACTACTGTTATGTTGGTTCCCCATCCAAATGTGATTGATAGGGTCACACTTGCATTATGAGATAAGTGAAAGTCCAACAAGTTCTACTGAAAGTTATTTGCTACTTTGAGAAGTATGAGAACTTTATTTGTTTCTAGGCTTCAAAAAACATAATGTTAGTTGAGTTGTCGATATCAATCAATATTTGGTGTAGATTTATGTTGATCATATGAAGAGTGACCACTTAGGCATGAACATGAGGATGAATCAACCTAAGATTTTTCTTTCTAAGAAAGTTATGCATATACTTGTCAGTTTTGGGTCTTTGCATGAATCGTATGTAAAGGTAGCTTATAGGATCTTCTGACTAGAATTGGCCTCTAGGATGAGTTCCTTCTGGTCATTGTTTGAATTTCCCTAATAGATCCTATCATTACAACTCTAACCTCCTAGACTTCCTATCCTTATAGTTGTTACATTTCTCTTGGTGAAGATGCCCATTGTGGTAGCTATATTTTTTGTGGTCTTAAGTTATTCACAAAATATTCTAGGTACCTATTTCTAATTAAGTACTCAATTTCATCTTTCAGCTCCTGGAATTCCTTAGTTGAATGTACGGTAGTTGTGGAATCTATCATATTGGGCCTTGTCCCAACTAGGGGTTTTTTGTTTGTTTTTGAGCCAACGCAATATACAATGGTGCTTAACCTGTATCAACATGATCTCCCTTGTTATGTTGAGATGGGTATAAGCCTGGAAACCTTGCCCAAGATGGCTAGGATTTGTGTCTTTAGTCTTACTATTTTCATTTTGGTCCATCTTAAACCTTTTATTTTCATAATGTATGAGCTCATTTATGCCCTTCTTCTTTTGTTCACCTACCTCATTTCCAGAGGGTTCACATTTGTTTCCATATTTTACCATGTATATGTTGACTAGTTAGATGACCTCAGAATAAATTATAGGGAAATCTTTTACCATGTTCCTCCTTTTGAGCTCTCTAGAATAAGGCTTGGTGCAAGGCCTTGATGGCTATTGAATTTGGGCAATCTTCCATTTGTATTTCTTTTGAATTGAATCTATTAAAGAAATCTTTCAAGGATTTATCCCTTCCCTATTATAAAGTCAAAAAATGCTCCAGGGTATTAGGCCTTCTCTTCTTGGCCGAGAAGTATGAGAGAAATTCTATCCCAAATTCTTAAAAGGAATTAGTTGTGTTAGGATTTAGAGTACGGTATCAAGTTATGGCCTTTTCTGTTAACATCAATTGGAATGTCAAGTATCTAACCACATCAATATAGGTATAGAAATCCATCCACCCCTTAAAGTTTTCAAGATACCATAGGGGGTCTTTATTGCTATGATATGTGCTTATGTTGGGTAACTTAAATTTGTCTAACAATGGGATGGCTATGATTTATCACTATGAATGTGGGCTCAGTAGAGACTGTTTATTCTAGGAGTATACCTCGATTCCACCTTTCATGTACTTCTTGTAAATTTTTAGCAAGTTAGTCACTAGACAAAGGATAGTTGGTACCTCATCTAGGGTGATGATTTATAGGATGGCCATTAGCAATAGAAGTTGCATTATTAGAATGGATGGATTGGACAAATTGATTCTTTTATCACATTGGAATACTTTCCATTATAGAATGGGCCTATTGCGATGGATATAAGTTACTCGAGTAGGTCCCAACTAGTCTAGGATGGATGGACAGAGGAACGATGTCAAGGCATCCATGGCTGGAAGGCTTTGGACAGTCTAGTTGAACTTTGTCTAGTAAATCTTAAGATTTAGATCCTATTATGATCGGTTATCTCACCAATCAGACCCTACCTAGCTGTGGGTCTAATCTTGTGCACTATGGGCATTAGAGATTGTAATGAATTCTTTTAAGGTAGGGATCAATTTAGGAGTCGGTGTCTTTGGTAGATGCACCAAGATGGTCTGGAGTGTATTTTCCATCATTTCTAGACGAGCTTTAAGGTTGACGAGTCGTAAGGGAGCTGAAAGGATTTTTAGATGGACATTTGATTTGACACTATTACAAAAAGTACATATGATCTCATTTTTTAACCGTGTTTGTACGTCTATGGTCACAGTTATAAGAACCGAGGCCTATGTGAGAGAAACCATAGACTGTTACCCATGACCCCGGTGTTTCAATAATTGAGGCCATAGATATACCCTATGACCTCGGTTTTTTATATAATTGATACCATAGGGTATGTCTATGGCCTGAGGTTTTTACATAACCGAGACCATAGCGTATGTTTGTGATCTCGATTTTTTAATAACCGAGGTCATAAGGTATGTCTATGGCCTCAATTTTTTACATAACCGATGCCACAGACATACCTTATGGTCATAAATTTAAATAAAAATACAATTATTAATTACAATATTAAAAATTAATATAAATTATAATAAATTTATTAATTATAATATTAAAAATCATATTATGTTAAAATTAAAAGTGTAATTATATTTGAGAGTTTATATATTAAAATATAATAAAATCTAACTAGTTAATTCTAATATTTACAATGACTATAAATAATAGCCTTAATATTACAAAATGACTTTTTACTATTACAATCATTTACAAGTGTACTTCTTCAACTGCTAAGTTTTCATCTGAATCTTGATCAATTGTTCTAAATAATCTGTCATCATAAAAAACCAGTATATATTCATCATCAATAATATTATTTCCCGATGAAAGATCATATTATCAAATTAATAAGTAATTGGATTGGAATAAAGAAAATTTGAGTTAATGACAAAGACTGAAACATGTTAACAAAGACACTAACTTTTGTAGAACAACTTTATTTATATGTAAGAAGTCTTTCACTCATGTGGGAAGCCAACTCAAATCAATACTCTTAAAGCAAAGAAAATAGTCTCTAGTCGCTACTATGCTTACACTTAAGTTATGATCACCAAGCTAAGTCTTAAATCGCAAACACAGTTTTGGTTCAAGTTGCCTTATAGCTTCCACTATTAAATTGAACTGAACTAAAATAAGATCAAAGTAGGTTGAACATACCTGCCATTTTGGAAACACTTCGGAGCAGTATAACCAGATTGAGCCCAATCAAAATTGGGCATAAGCTTAACCAACTCACAAGCAGCCAATTTGGGTTCAAACTCGGCATACAACATGACATTTGTAGGCTTCAAGTTGTAATGCAGAACCCAAGGAACAAAGGAATGAAGATATTGAATTCCCTTAATCACCCCAACTGCAATTCAAAGTCGATATTCCCAACCAAGCTGCAATTGATTTTCCTTAACTTTATTCATAGCATCTTCAAGACTCCTATATGTCATATAATCATAAACCAAAGAAAATCTATCTTATTCACGAACATAATCCCTTAAGCTCATCAAATTCCTGTCTCTCAAGCTAGCTAGTACTTCTAGTTCTTGTTGTATCCGTCTCTTCACTGACTTGTTATGAGCCCCCAGTAAGCCAGTCCCACTAAAGGGCTTAAGCCTTTTGACTATAATGGTTAGCCCATTGTCAAGAATTGTCTTATAGTACTTTCAGAGTGGGCTTGATCCTAACAACTGATTTTCACTCGCTAAAGCGGATTGGAGAGTCTTGGGATCAATTTTTGGGGAAAATATGACAGCGCCTTTGAGAACTAGATTTCTCTTTAGGTAACAAACAAAGCTGCGGACTAAGAAAGCAAAGAGAAGGGCACCAATCAGACTGGTAACTGCTTCTAAAGCAATACTGATGAGGATTCTTCGGAGCCCAATTTTGAAGTGGGTTGGCTTAGACGGTGATGGAGACTTGGAGGAGATTTTGTTGAAAGTACTCTCTTGGAAATGGACGGTTGGATAGTGAAGAAAGAATAAGAATAGAAGCAGAAGAAGAAAAAAACATATGGGGGTTGTGCTTTGTACCATCCATAGAAGCATAAAGCCAAAAAAACTAACTCAGAAAGAAGAAAATGGCTAGTAAAAGCTAGCAAATTGAATTAAAAAACCCGCGTCTCAATATGGGCTTCTCGGAGCTTGAAACAAAACTCAAATAAAAGTGAAACTAATAACCCATACAAATCAAAATCGACGCTTGATCTCTTTAGAAGGTAGCTAAGAGGCTTCTTCAAACTCCGTGAAAGAAAATGAAATTAAATCGAGACCTGAAAAGCTCCAACTATTGTGCTCAATTGCTCAAAGAACCCATGAAAGAAAGTCCAGAGTGGATGAACAAGACCAAAGAATATATCAGATAGAAATCAAAATTGAACAGGAAGACTTCACAAGAAAGACTCAAAGAATAATTTCGTCACCGATTCCTCCTCTTTTTTAACACTCTGTCGAATATCAGAACCCTCCTTTGGAATTTGACGAATGTCTCCAAATTCCTCTCAGATATGTACTTTGAAGTAGTTCCACTTACACTAGCCTAAGAAACCAATCGATCATTCCCCAAACAGATAAATAAACGATACACCTCTAATCCAAGTCCATTTCCAACTAAGTTCATTTACAGACTCATATTTCAAACATGATAATTGTATCTTAATAAAAAGTCATAAGTCATCTTATCTTATCAGCATGCATAAAAATGTGATTCTTTTTGCTTTAATACATTATAACCTTTTTCGGTCACTACATTATCGAGCTATCGTTGGTTTGTAATTTTTGTTGATAATTGTACACCATTCTCAAACATGACTTTATCTTCTCAAACATAAAGATGAAGTATTTTCTATGTTTCATTTGTTTCACACCATGATTCAGACACAATTTTTTAAAAAAATTTAAGATCCTTAGGTCTGATAATGGGAGGGAGTATATTAATCAACAATTTCGAACTTACTTGGATAACCATGGTATTCTCCATGAAACCTCGTGTTCATAAACCCCACAACAGAATAACACTGTAAAGAGGAAGAATAGGCATATTTTAGAAACTGTCTGGGCCTTACTAATCAGTGCTTATATGCCTAGTAGATAATGGAGTGATGATGTTACTACAATTGTGTATCTACTGAATCGCATGCCCACAAAAACCTTACAATTTCATACTCCATTAAAGGTGGTATCTGATCATGTTCCCTTGCCTACTATTTTGATGCTTCCGTCCCGAATTTTTGGATGTGTTGTTTTTCTCTATCTCCACAAAAATCAACGAACTAAGTTGGATCCATGTGTTGTTCGGTGTGTATTCTTGGGGTATGGCGTACAAAAAAGGGCTACTGATGCTACAATCCGATTACTAAAAGAACCTACATTAGCATGGAAGTCACTTTCCTAGAATCTGAATGGTTTTTCCTGTTACCAATATCCAATTACCCTCTTTAGGGGGAGAGTTATGGTGAAGAATGAAATTGGCTTGATGTTGAAATGTTAGACACTAGTAACAATCCGACATACTCGGATCATGCCAACAATATGGAGGAGCCAGTACCTAGACCTGAACTTGAACTTCTAAGAACTGAATCTCCAAAAGATGCAGTGGTTGATGCACCCCTCCACTCTCTAGTACCCAATGATCATCCTATTGAGAATACTCCTGAGGTAAGCTATCCTATCACACCTTTACAAATTAATGCTATAGATACATCTGTTGATTATGTTCTACCTTTCAGACACAATCGAGGCAAACCTCAAAATTGATACTCCGCAGAAAGAGAAGAACGACAATCCAAGTATCCAATAGCCAATTATGTATCTACTCAAGGGTTATCAGAACCTATCAGGACATTTGTACAAACACTCTCCTCATGTCAAATTCCAAGTAGTGTTGAAGAAACCTTATCTGATCCAAAATGTGCTCAAGCTATAAAAGAAGAATTTAAGGCATTGTAGAAGAATAACACATGGGTGTTAAGCAAGTTGCCTCAAGGGAGGAAGATGGTAGGATGCAAGTGGATTTTCTCCATTAATTATAAAGCAAATGGGTCAGTTGATCGATACAAGGTGAAGTTAGTAGCAAAAAGGTATACACAAAAACATAGGATAGATTATCAAGAAACCTTTTTACCTGTGGTTAAACTAAAAACTGTTAGAGTTTTGTTATCTCTTGTAGCAAATTTAGATTAACCATTGCACCAACTTGACATAAAAAATTCCTTCCTGCATAGTGATCTTGAAGAAGAGATTTACATGGATATCACACCAGGATATACTGTTACATCAGGAAAAGAAACTGCATGTAGATTACAATGAGCATTGTATGGACTAAAACAATCACCTCGAGCATGGTTTGGCAGGTTGAGTTCAGCAATGAGGAAATATGAGTTTCAACAAAGAAACTCTGACCATACTCTTTTCCTAAAACATCGACGGGGAAAAATAACAGCCCTTATAGTCTATGTAGACGACATGATCATTACAGGGGATGATAAAGAAGAAATCTCTAGGCTTCAAGAACGACTGTCAAATGAGTTTGAAATGAAGAACTTAGGAGGACTCAAATACTTCTTAGGCATTGATCAAAACAAGGTAGGATTTCTTTCCCAAAGGAAATATACTCTAGACCTACTGGCAGAAGTAGGATTACTCGATAGTAAACCTGTCGATATTCTAATGGTCCAAAATCATAAACTTGGAGAATACATGGACCAAGTACCAATAGATAAACAGAGATATCAACGGTTAGTGGGTAAACTCATATATTTATCTCATACTCGACCTGATATTGATTATGCTATGAGTGTCATAAGTCAGTTCACGCACTGCCCAAGTGAAGACCATATAGATATCATCATGCGAATACTTAGTTATTTAAAATCCTCCCTTGGGAAAGGACTTATATTTTCAAAGAATGGTCAATTGGAAGTCATTGGATATACAGTTTGAGATTGGGTATGGAATATCAAGGATATGAAATCTACTACTGGGTACTTTACTTTCGTGGGGGGCAATGTTGTTACATGGAGAAGCAAGAAGCAAAATGTAGTTGCTTTATCCAATGTTGAAGCTGAATTTCGAGAAATGGTCAAGGAAATATGTGAGCTCCTTTGGTTGAAAAAACTTCTAATTGAGATTGGTGTTGCTCCTAACTCTAAAATGAACTTATTTTGTGATAACAAGACAGCCATTGCCATCTCCCACAATCCAGTTCAACATGATTGCACAAAACACGTTGAAGTAGACCAGAACTTCATCAAACCGAATCTTGAAGAGAATTATTAAGCTTCCATTTGTTAAATCAGAAGATCAATTGGCTAATATACTCACAAAATCTGTGTCCGCAAAGAACTTCTACAACTCGACAAATTTGGCATAAGAGACATATATGCACCAACTTGAGGGGGAGTGTTGGCGTGTGTAGTGGAGCAGAAAAATAAAGATAGTGGAGCAAAGAAGTATGGGTGTGCAATACATCCATGTGTGCAGCACTGTTAGGACTAACGGCTACCAGTTTACCAACCAGTTCTTAGTGTACAAATACAAGAAAAATTGTATAAAAATTCAGAACAAAAAAATATATTTTAACATAATACATCCTACTAACTTATATTAAGTTACACCTAACATTAAGTATGAACAGAGAAATTATTTATTGTTCATATAGTATGTGATGACGTGGTATTCAAATTTAATAAAATTTAAAATTAGTATAATTTTTTCTTTAAAAAACAAAAAAACAAATATCAAATAGAAGATGAAAAAATATATAAATTTAAATGGAATGGAATGTAATAAATTTTAAGAATAATGAATAATAACTCTTATTAACATCCTAACGAAATTAGTTTACAAATAATATTGGTTGGCTTCAAGACTTTCAGAAACCGTCCTATCAATTTTGATTTTTTATTATTAACAAACTTACAGTGCCTCCCTAACCCTTTTTAAGTTCTGTCCGAGTGAGAAGAAGAAGAACCAAAGAAACATGTGGGCAGTCTGAGACAATCGAGGGCATTGTCTTGAACATCACCAACATGCTTTTCACATTCTTATCACTACCAATGAGATGTGGTGTTGTGCTCTATGCCTTCGCATTCCTCACTAATCCCAACCATTTTCAAATATTCGTGACTTCCCATAACAACAATTATATTCTAATAAATCCCCATCTCAAAACAATTATTATAATTAATCTGTCAAAGTGTGTATATACTCGTTCAAGTTGAATTTTTAGTTTTGTTTGTTTATATAACCAAATTTTAAATAAAGACACACAGTACTAGAGTTTAGCTGTCATGCATCGTAGAGTTTATAAATACCATATTTTGCCAATTTTAAATGGTTAATTTAAACTAAGGATGATAAAGTTCATAGTACATATAATATCCGTTCTTCGAAATTTGGACTTTTTGGTCTAATATTATATATTTTTAACCTTTTATTCTAACTTTATTAATTTATTTATTTTTTTAAGTTTCATTTATTTTTCTTGATGGAGGCCAATTAATTTTGTTTTTTTTTTTTTCTTCACAACTTTGATATGCGCCATGAGTACTTGTTTCATTTACCCCCAATGATGATAAGACTTCTTCTTTTTTCGTTTGTTTATAATAAAGAAGGATACCATTCAGAAGCAATTAACCTTCAAATACACATCTCTCTAATAACATCAAAAGTTAAAATTACACATCTAAAACAAATAATTAAAGCTGCAATCGTCCAATGAAAACTGCGAGAAAATGTCGAGCTTTCTAAATTTGCTCAATATATATGCCTCTCAACTTCAATGTTGTTGCAATTGATATATACCATGAAATTCTTCAAGAAATATATATATATATATATATATATATTAACAACAACTACTTGTTGCAAATATAAATCAAAGTGGTGTAACGTTAGTGAAGCAGTAGTATGATTGATTTGGTAGCTTAGTACATCGGTTTGGAAACCGAGCAGTTCTTGATGAAAGAACCTTAATAAAGTATCAGTCCTCTCACTATTAAGCTGCGTAACAATTCGGATACACCATCAATAACGGAGAATAAGTGTGAGCGGGCAATAGCATCGAATAAAACATTTATTGGAATTCTCGTGTAAGTCTTGAAATTTGATCAATGGCGGGAGCTATGTTTTCAATCCAATTTTGTTTCCCGTGCATTTAAATTATGAGTTCATATGGTTTTATGAATGTTTTTGGATTGAATTGAGACTCTAACATTTGGTATCAAAGACATTTGAAAACAACTCTATTTATACATTTCACGAGAAAAATTTTGGGTTTTTATTTTGATTGTTTTTAATGCATATGGAAATTATAAAGTGTTTCAATATTGATTTTTGAGTGATTACGTAAAATTAAACTTGAAAAACAATGAAGAAAATAAATCAATTTCTTTGTGGGTATTTATTTCCTTCATTAATTAACTTTTTGTTTAAAATGAAGTTTTTTACTTAAAATTAAGATCATAAATCACTCGAAATTGAATTAGAATTTTGAAAAAAAAGCAGTAGGATTAAAGTCGTCGGAATAGAAAGATACTGATTAGGGTATCCGTTAGTGTAAGCGAATTAAGTATTGACTAATTTAGAGGTTGAAGATGAAGTTTTATTAAAAAAAAACAAACTTGCTTTGTCGGGGATTGAACCTTGGTCTCAGGATTGAGAATTCAAGAACCAGACCAATAGGCTACAGCATGTTATGTGTATTATTTGTATACTATTTTATATATATTAGATATTTAATTTTATTAAAACAAAATAAATATATATATATATTGATATATATAAAATAATTTTGAATATAATTTTAAATTATGTTTATCATATGTATAATATTTATTATACATGTTATATTTGTTTAAATAATTTTTTGAGCACATTAAAATTTTATTTAAATACATTATGCTTAAATTATTTGTTTTGGGTATTTATATGTATAAATTTTGTAATTAATTATACATATAAAATTGAGTTAAATAATTTATGCATAATGAAATTAATTTTTAATGGCTCTTATGGATTTAATTAGTGCTTATATTATTTAATTTTTCCTTGTATAATTTATTGTCATTTTAAGATAAATAATATTTGCACATTTAAAATTAAATTAATATTGCTTATATTTTTATGCAATAATTGAGCATAAGAATTTAATTAATATTTAAGTGATTCATATAGTTTAATTAATTAGGGAGTAGCCACAGCATCTTTAATTAATTAAAACTATAATAAATTTTATTTATGATCACATTTAGAAACTAAATATTAATTGTAATTAATCATATGTGATATAATAAATCTTATCCCACAGGAATTTTTATTATATTTTGTGTGATTAATTAGGATATAATATTAAATTATATTTTCTAATTTACCCACAGGCAAGTTTTATGTCACTAGATTCATATTATTCATGATTTACATTGGTAAAGAATGATTATAGTTTAGGTCTCAAATTTTAATAAGCATATAATCTTTAATTGCAGCTTCTCAACCTATAAAATTGTTTGATATCATTGTGATATTCCGATTTAAAAGGATAACTATAAAATATGGAAGGAAAGAATTCTCCTTGATTAGGGTGGATGGATATTGATTATGCTATTAGGAAAAGCGAACCACCTAAAATTACTCAAACCAGGTACTCAGAGAATATCATGCTTTATGAACAATGGGAACGATCTAATCACCTTAGTATGATGTTCATTAAGACTAAAATCTCGGTGGTATTAGGCATTGGTTGTTGATCAACATACCAATGTTGAGACTTGCTAAAGGCCATTGATGATCAATTCGTGATAAGGCTTTGTGCAAGCACCACTTATTATGAAGTTCTCTTGAGACTACGTAGGTGTGAAAGGTGTGCGCGAGCACATTATGCAAATAGGGACATAGCTCGGCTTAAGCATCTCGAGGTTGAGATGTGGAATCCTTTACGTGTACTATATCCTTAACACTCTCCACGCCGAGTGGCCATTCAAAATCTCGTACAATACATGGGATAAATGGTCAATCAATGAATTAATGACCATGTGTGTTCAAGAGAGGAGGCTTGTTATGGAATTTGGTGAAAGTGCAATGTTGGCTTCTAGCGTACGGAAAGGAAAATCTCAATACAAGCGTAAAGGAAAGGGAATAATTCCACCTCGGTGATATTAAGAAAGAATCCAAGTGTTTCTTTTGTAAAAGAAGGAACCACGTGAAGAAGGATTGTATCATATTCGAGAAATGGCTTGAGAATAAAAGGTAATCCAACCTCGTTTGTTTGTTATGAATCTAATATGGTTAATGTTAATATTAACACCTGGTGGATTGATTGAATCTACAATCCCATATTGCAAACTCCTTACAGGGGTATGCAAAATCTAAGGAAACGATTAGGTGAAGCGATACATCTTATCCAGTAACAAGATGGGTTCACGTGGAATTTGTAGGGACGTGTAGTTTGATTTTAAGTAGTGGTTTTATTTTAAAATTAGAAAAGACCTTTTATGTTCCAAGTTTCTCTAGAAACTTGATTTCAATTTCAAGGCTTGTAACTTATGGTTATTCCTTTCTCTTTTCAGAAACATCTGTCAATTTATTTAATAAATCTAATTGTGTTGGGAATGGTATTTTTTCTGGTGGTCTTTACTGCATTAATTTACGAAATGATGCCGCTTATAACGCTATATCTATGTTCAGCGGCACTAAAGGTGTATTATTGTGATGACTCTTCTACGTTATGGCATAGGAGATTAGGACATATCTCCGTAGAAAGAATTAAAGATTAGTGAAAGATGGGGGTACTTGTACTTTCTAGATTTTCTTGATTTTTGAACATGTGTGGACTGCGTTAAGGAAAGCGACTAACAGAGTCAAAGAGAGGTGCCAATAGGAGTTCAAACATATTAGAAATCATACATCTTGATATATGTTGTCCAGGCATGGACATTGAAAGTCGAGAAATATTTTATCACCTTTATTGATGATTTTTCTCAATATATGTATCTCTATGCTTCGTAATAAGAGTGAAGCATTGGATGCCTTCAAAAGATTTAAGGTTGAAGTAGAGAAACAATGTGGAAAGCAAATAAAGATCGTGAGATCGAGATAGAAGTGGTGAATATTATGGTAGATACGAGAATGAATGGCGCTGGTCCATTTGCTAAATTTCTTGAAACGAACATGGGATAGTTGCCAATACACATGCACCTGGTTCACACCAGACAGAATGGTGTAGCGAGAAAGAAGAAAGCAGAACACTATTGGACATGGTGCGGAGTATGCTTAGCAACTCGATCTTCCTAAATCCTTGTGGATTGAAGCTTTAAACATTTGTGTATATATTAAACCGAGTTCTGACCAAGGCGTCTCAAAGACACCATTTGAATTATGGAAAGGTTGGAAACCGAGTTTCTGACATATGCGCGTTTGGGGATGCCCGTCTGAAGTGAGGATTTATAATCCTGAGAAAAAGGACCCGAGGACCAATTAGTGGGTATTTCATTGGATATCTTTGAGCGGTCTAAAGGTTATAGATTTTATTGTCCATCTCTGACACTAGGTTTGTGGAATCAAGAAATGCAAATTTTCTTGAGAATTACTTGATTAGTGGGGCGATCGATCCCAGGGCATGGTTAGAAAGATCATTCGGATACTCGATATGCCACTTTCAAGTAATGGGTGATCATTATTGTTAACAACATGCCTCGAGTACAAATGCATGTTGAAGAACCCGATCTTGGAAATTACCATTTGGTGATCTGATCCGATTAGATGTTGAAGTTCAACAGATGCCTACAAGCGGTGAACAACATGATCCTCTCTGGAGAATGTTGATGCAACATTGAAGATCTCTTAGAGTAAGGAAATCTGATACCTAATGATTATGTTGTGTATCTATGATGAGCAGCAACATCGCCAATTCTACAATACTTTGGTTTTAATATTTGTAAAACTCTCGCATAAAGTGCCACGAATCATTAAGTAGAAAATGATAAGTATACTCCCAAGGTCGATCTAAGGAAGGAATGTATGTGGTTCTTAATTTATTATTCAAACTTTTAAAAACGAAATTAAATCCTAAACATCCTGTCACGATAGTTTGGTTTTTGTGTTCCTAATCTAATAACATAAAATAAACATATATCTGATTAATTAAATATAATAAAAAAGTAAACATAGATACAAATTCAATAAATATAAATACGATTCAATAAATATTCATACAAATTTTATCATTTATATTAGTGGAGTATTTATGGATATAATAACTAAATTAATTATGCTTGCTCGTATTATCTAGGTTATTAAAGATATAAATTGATATTTTATTGATTCTCTCTTTTTGTATGAATACCACCTTTGGTGGGGTTAGATATTCTTTGTTAACTAAACAAATCAATTAACACCTATGGGTGGGGTTGATAACTAATTTGGTTAATTAAATTAATTCCTTTTTCTAAGAGATTGAAAATGAACCATTTAAATGCCACCTTTGGTGGGGTTAAACATTTAAACTTTATTCAAGGTGTCCAAATTAAACCTAAGAATTTAGTTATCCGAGTACTTTCAAGTTTTAAAACCACTACCGAAAACATGTCGTCAATACATTTTGAGATAATAATTCTTATAAAAACTTTTGAAATAGAGCTTCACTCTAACTACTTAGGGCGATTGTACCAACAAATAAAAGAACCTTACTCTAAATCGAGGCAGGATAACTAAACCTTAAAATCTAATTTTTGATTTAGGTTTGTAATGAAAAATAATATATTTCTCTAACATCCTTAATATAAAATCTTGAATAAAAATAAAATCAATTCATTTTAGAAATTTTCACCTATTTAATATTTGTAGCGCATAACAACGTTATTATTATATCATGATTATGAGCGACTAGCAGGTTAAATTTAATCACGAACAAATTAAATATAACATGTAAGAATAAAAGCATAAAAATAGCGTAAAGAAAATAAAATCCTTACAGAACTTCGGCTATTCCGGGTTGCTAGAAAACCTCAGCGGAATTTGCACTTCCATTTATTGAATCAAAAATCTAAAATATTACAAAAACATAACTAGTTCTTCCCTAAAAAGGGAAGAACTCTAAAATAGAAACTAGCTAAAACATAAGAAAAACTAGCTAAAACATAAGAAAAACTAAAAAAAAATCTAAAAACTAAGAAATGGAGAGAAAGAAAGAAGAGAGAAGTGAGTTTTGAAGGTGTGCTTTGAAGTGAAGGGAACGTGGGTATTTATAGGTGAGGATGGAGAGAAAAAATGAGTAAAAAAATGTTAAAAAAAATATAAAAAAATTAAAAACGTGTAGTGGACATCTTGAGGTCATCAATGACGTCACCATGGACGTAATAGGGAACTCTTTGCACGTGAAAAATGGGTCAAAAAACGCGCGTTGAAGTAGCGTGGTGAAGTGGCGGCTGGCGTTAACAGCCCAGCCTTGTGGCTGAAATTGTCATTGCCATTGTGGCGTGAGCAGTAACCCAGCGCGTAGTCTGTAACGTGAATAGTAACCCAGTTGATCTTCTTTGCTACGTGAAATGATAACCAACCAGCGCGATTTAGTGGGGGTGCTAAGCGCTGTGGTATTGTGTGTAATGTGATTTTTCTCCTTTTGACATTTTTGGTAGTTTAGACCTATTTTGTCCAGTTTTTCCATATTTGTTGACCTTTCCCCATTTATTTATTGATATTTTTGTAATGTATTGCTTCAAGTATTCCTCTTTGAGTCTTTAAATTGCGTTTTTAAGCCAAAATACCTGAAAAACAATAAAAATACGTGATTAGAAAAAGACAAATTTATATAAATATATGATAAAACATATAAATATATATATTTTTAATCAATTAATGTGCATAAAATCATGGTTATTTTAGTGCTTTTTGAGCACTCATCACAACCTCTAACTACTTCTTGCTAGTCCCTTAGCAAGAGAAGCGATAAAAACTAAAAATTAAACTATCCTAAATCACTTCCGTGGATTGACACGTTGCATTTAGCCTATGCAACAAGCCTTTAAACCCCTAGGTTGCCCTAAGTGACGAGTTTGAGTCTCGTGAGGGTTTTCAGTAATGATACCCACAAACATTGAACTAAATGTAAAAATAAAAAAAAACAATAAAAACAATGAAATCAAAAACTAAAATTACAACAAAATCAAAAATTAATTTTTTTTTTTGAATAAGAGAAAACAACATATCACAAAAATGTCTCATACTTTTTAATCTCCTTTAAGATCATAATTAAAATCTTAAGCATAAGTTATTTTAATCTCTTCAAACAATCATGATTTATTATAATAATTAGTCGAAAATCATTTTCATATTTCATGTCAAAAATGTATCAATTTAATTTCACCCAATTTCAGTGTCATGAATTAGAATTCGCTTCGACTCTATTCCTCACAAGTCAATACTCTCGAAACACTGAATCCTATGGGTTCAAACACTGACTCTATTTCTAGGCCATTAAGATTATACTATGATAACTCAGCTGCTGTATTTATGGCTAAGAACAACAAAAGTGGTAGTCGTAGTAAGCACATCAACATTAAGTACTTGGCCATAAGAGAACATGTTAAGGAAAAGAAAGTGGTCATTGAGCACGTAAGCACTGAGTTGATGATTGCTGATCCTTTGACTAAAGGCATGCCACCAATGAAATTCAAGGATCATGTAGAGAAAATGGGAATTGGTTCCACTTTGTAAATGTATATATACAATTAATTAATGAAACTCTTATACATTGTGATATTTTCTTATATTCATGTGCACCTTAATTTATTTGAGAAAATATATATATTTTATTGGACTAAGAATAAATATAGGATTTATTCATTAAGTTTAGTTACCACATAAAGTATAGTACTTGAGAAACTAAATACATTGTAATACATGGAAGATAATACTCGCTCTTAGAGGACCTATCGCTATGATTCATGTGTTTTGTTACTCAAGAGAATTTCGATTAACGTTTGCACCAAGTGGGAGAATGTAAATCAAAGTGGTGCAACGTTAGTGAAGCGTAGTAATCGGTTTAAATCGAATCGCACGCTTGCCGAACCGAACGAGGTTCTTGATGGAAGAACCTTAATAAAGTATCGGTCCTCTCACTATTAATCGCATAATAATTGAGATACACCATCAATACGCAATAAGTGTGAAAGCGGTGAAAGCATCGAACGTAAAATTCATTGGAATTCTGTAAGTCTTTGAAATTTGATCAATGACAGGAGGTATGTTTTCAATCCAATTTTGTTTCCGCTGTATTTAAATTATGAGTTCATATGGTTTTATGAATGTTCCTGGATTGAATTGAGACTCTAATAGCAAATCCACCACAAATCCATATTGCATAACAAAAACAAGAAGATTATATATATATATATGACAATAAACAATCATAACTGTAAGATTATATAGAAAACTAAATGGATATATATATATATATATAGATTCGAAAGAATAATGAGAGATGTAACTAGAGGATGAGAATATGGTGATCAAGAAGAAAGATGAAGACAATAATGAGATGAAAAAAAAAAGAAAGAAAGAGGAAGGAGGCAGTTAGAAGATTGAGAGGGGGAATGAGAAAGAAGAAGAAAAACCTAGCATGCACTTTTTTGTACTCTAATTTTTAAATAAAATATCATTTTAATTTTAAATTGATAAAATTTATTTAATTTATAATCATAATTAAAAAGAATCTATTTTTATTAGGGTTATACTATTGATACTAATATAAACGAAGTAGTAGGATTGAGAAGTGTTTGAAACCATCCATTTTTAAATTCTAATAGAATTTATCAATTTGATGTAAATTAAGTCATTTTAATTTTAAATTAATAAAATTTATTTAATTTATAGTCATAATAAAAATAATTTATGAAATAATAAGTAATTTTAAAGAATTATTAAATTATACATAGACTGCCAATTATATGAACAAAGGAAAATAGAACTTTAAAAGATTTAAATAAATTAAAAACGTTTATTTAACACAATCATCTAACTGTACCAAGTTGATTTCATCGATGCCTTTTTAAAATCTGAACCTACGAGCTTTCAGCAAAATGATTAGAATAAAGGAACTTACGTTACTTTATGTTTTTTGTTTTTGTCTTTTAAGTTTTCTCCTTTTGTTAAGGTCGATTACTTTTTAGGTAATAAATTTGTATCGAACAACCTAAATAAACTTAAATTCATTATAAACACAAGTAAACTTCTTTTATGAAGTTGTTTGTTCGGGAAATTACTGGAGAATTCCAGAAATCCTTCAAGTTTTTTTTTTAAAAAGAATTAATTATTAATTATTTAAGTCAGGGTTGATTATATTTTAATTTTTTTTATTTTTTTATTAATTTTATCTCTCAATATTTATTAGTCAAAATCCATAATTCAACTTTATCTGATTATTCTCCTTTTGTCAATTCTCTTATTTTTATAAAATAAATAAATAAGTCATTTTTACTTTGAAAAATAAGCCATTACTATTCTCATTATATTATTGATATATTACGATATCTATTTTAATTTTTTTTCCTTACTTTTACAAATACCTTTCTAAAGAAAAATAAAAAAAAATATTTTAAAAATTTACCCAAAATAATACTCTTAAAATTTAAAACAATAAAAATAGTACCATTATCTTTAGAGATATATAAATTAATGTTAGAATATGATATTTTGTTGTTATAAATTTTAAAGATATTAATTTTATTGTTTTTCATAATATTTTAAGAATTTTTTTAATATTCTTAAAATTTATAATAATAAAATCAATACTTTTTATATCTTATTTATATTTTTTTACTATAAAAATATTCAATCCAAACAATTATATTGAACTTTATTAATTAAATAATTTTTAATATTATTAGGATGTATTTTTTGTTGGTATAAATTTTAACTTTCATCTAATTTGCAAAGATGTTAAAACTTTAAGAATTTATTATTATTATTATTATTATTATTATTATTATTATTATTATTTCAATAAACTTTGAAGAGATGTAATTAGTTGCACTTTTTTTTTTCTTACACAAAATGCACGAGTTAGATATATGGTCAAATACCGTTGCTCTCCTAGAGAAATTTTATGTTTTTTTTCTTCCCTTCCTTGAGTATTTTTTAATCAGTAAAAAAATTATTATTAGAAATTTAGAATGAAGTACCATAATAAATATTTTATCTTATACTTTTATTAATAGTTATTTAAAAAATGATTAATATAGCCATAATAGCCATTAATGGACCAGTTTTTTTTTTGTGAGACACTTCCATTATATTCTATTAACAGAATTAAGATTTTGAATTAATTAAAAAAAAGTTATTGTAAAATAAAAATTAGTTAATTTTATTTAATTTTTCAAACATATCTAAATATTTTTTTATAATATTGAGGTTTTTTTTTGTTGATAAAATATAAGATGATAATATTACATAATTATTTTTATTATTGTCAAAATAAAAATTATAAAAATTTAATGTCATTTGTATTATTAATTATACTTAATATCATTATTATTAATAAATTATTATTACTATTACAATAATAATTTATTGTGTTACTATCACCCTCACAAAATATATTACAATAGTATATTTCTTGTAGAGTATGAATAATTATTCTTCTTATCCACTAGAAAATACATAGTCTTTATTTCGAAGAAATAATTAAGTACTCTAAAAGAATAAGAATGCTTACTATATTCTTGATTCTATTCTCACAAACCAAAATACCGTTTTTTAAAAAAAATTAAAAGAAGCACACCTTAAGATACTAGGCGAATTTGTTAGCGTTTAAAATTGTCAATCCCACAATTATTATTCATTAAATTATAATTAATTAAAAATTTAAAATAAAAAAGGATATATTTTTATGAATAATAATAATAATTATTACCTTGTATATATATTTATTATGAGTATGAAAATACTGTGATTTTAAGTATTATGTATAATTTTTGTTTGGAGAAAAAAAGAGTAATTATGTCATCATTAAAGATGTAACACATTTTTTTTAATGTTAATTTAAGTAGTTATGTATTTCAAAATAATTTTATTTAAAAAAATAAGAATATTTATATATCATTATTTATTATTTTAGTGTCAGTTTCCAGTATATGTCGTTTTATTTTGTATTTTTAGTAACGAGGGAAACTTATGGTTTAGGATAAGTTGCATTATTATTCAAAATAAATAATAAATAAATAAAAATATTATTATTATTATTATTATTATTATTATTTTATCTTATTAATAATTATATGTTAAAGTTTATTAATATTAATAAAATATTTTTTTCGCAATAATAATTTAAATTGAATACAAACAATGTATGCAAACAGAATTTAAATAATAAAAAACTGGTCTTCCTTTCTCATTTCACTTCAAACACACACATGCTCACACGCTCTCTTCAGTCTTCACTAAGAAAAAGGAAACATCTTCTGAAGAAAAAGAAAAAGAAAGCATAAATTTAGCATGGAAGCAGAATGTTGAGTCGCTTTTGATTCTCAAAACCAAAAGTACTCTTCCAAATTTTCACAGATTTGAGAGAGAAAATGGGTGGGGTTACTTCATCTATGGCTGCAAAATTTGCCTTCTTCCCACCAAATCCACCATCTTACAAGGTGGTTACTGACAAAATTACTGGACTTTTACTGCTAGACCCTTATCCACATCGTGAAAATGTCGATGTTTTGAAGCTACCCACTCGACGTGGCAATGAGATCGTGGCCGTATATATCCGTTACCCCATGGCCACTTCGACTCTTCTCTACTCTCATGGCAACGCCGCCGATATTGGTCAAATGTATGAGCTTTTCATCGAGTTGAGCATCCACTTGCGTGTCAATCTTTTAGGGTACTTCGATTTCCCTGTACCCTTTTCTATAATTTTGAAGCTTTTGTTGTTAGGTTGCAATTTTGCTGTTTGGGTTTGATTGATTCTCGTTCTTTAGGAGTATTTTTGATGGGATTTTTGTGAATTCTCAGTACCCATTTGGGATTTTCGTGTTTTTTTTTTCTTCGTTTTGAAGGAACAAAGTACTGGATCCTTTTTTGGGTTTCTAGGAGAATTAGTAAACTTTTGGGTGGTATTTTGATTTCATTTTTTTTTAGCTGATTCAATCTTTGGATTTCATGTTATTATGGTGTATGAGCTGCACCAAGTTTCATAATTGTTTATTTATTTATTAGTTATAAGAGGAGTACGATTAAAGTAATAATGTGCTTTCTTTGTTTAGATCTGCAAGTACTACATCCCATCCTCAAATTATTTTATCTGTAGATTATTTCTGGTTCTTGGTCTGTTTTGGATATGATCATTTGATAATGGGATTGGAGTTTCTGATGATATGATACTTTATCTTAATTATCATGTAATGAAAGAATTAGGCAGTCAATACAAAGAGTTGACTTGCTAATTGCTATTTTGGAATAGATATGGCTTAACCACTCTAGGTTACCTTGTTATCATTCATTTATTCACAAACGCGAAACTATTTTTCATTAATGAATAGACGAAGTAAGTTATGGTTGGAATAGGTAGTTTATTATGCTTTAAGGTTGTATTATGACAAGAAAGTTATTTTGTATTATGACAAGAAAGTTATTTTCCTCCGTTTAATTATTTTCTTTTCAAAATTGGCACGGGTCGTTATCTATTTATTGACTATCCACATCAATTCAAATTTGGCATTGGTTGTATTTGTGGTGAGTCATACAGTATCTAACTCAAATATATCAAAATAAGATGCACATTTACACATCAAGCATACAAGTCAGAGGCTTAAAGCACCTAATTATTTCATTTGATTCCAAATATGCTAATTTTAACTTTATTATCACTAATCAAAGGCTGACACCAAAATAGAAAGGTATACAAGATGTTAGCTAATTAACTTGGTGGCTAACTTATTTATTTTCAGTGTTTAGATTTTCAGTTATGGACAGAAGTTGCTTATTTAATCATTTACTTTACTTCAGTTATTTATTTAAACTGGAAGGTGGGTGCAATAGACTTAACCACTTATACTAAGTTTCAAAATGCATTTTAAAGAGCTTAGTTGATCTGATACGGGCATGGTTGCATAAAGTAGTTATTTTCCAAACTAAAATGCAAAAATGTATAATGGGCAAAAAGGGTGAAATTCGATGCATTTACTCAATGAATTACCACTCTCATTAAGTAGTCATATACCTAGTTTTAATCTCTAGTAACTGCCAATGCATTTCTTAAAATATTCTTACTGTAGAGGGCAATTGGATAACTGTAGCCTTTTGCGTAATATATGACTGGAGTTTGTCATCAATGTCTCACCTTTCTATTACCCTTGTTAGCAGCCTCCTTTTCTGATAAAGCATGAATGCGGCTTTTGCTTATCATGTTATGTTTAATTGCAATTGTAATGATATCGTTGCCTTCTTAATAGGCTTAGCACCAATAGACTTAATCTATAGTGTTAATGATCCACACAACATTCTTTCAAGGGAATTAAAAAATTGGAAAAAAGAAAAAACTCAACCAGCTTTTATAATTTATGCAGGTATGATTACTCTGGCTATGGGCAGTCAACAGGAAAGGTAACTTAACTGCTTCAAGATCCATGTTGTTGATGTTGTTTAATTCATAATAAGTATGAGTTGCCTTCTTGAAGCTCGATCTTATATGTTTTGCAGCCGAGCGAACAAAATACTTATGCAGATATTGAAGCTGCCTACAAGTGTCTTGAAGAGACATATGGTGCGAAGCAAGAAGATATAATCCTCTATGGTCAATCTGTTGGAAGTGGTCCAACTGTGGATCTTGCTGCTCGTTTGCCCCTATTAAGAGCTGTTGTTCTGCATAGTCCCATATTATCTGGACTAAGAGTTATGTATCCTGTGAAACGTACATACTGGTTTGACATATACAAGGTCATGCATTAATTATCAATTTTTATAATGATATTACATGTAATGGAAGCTGCTGCTTTGGCATTTTTTTTATTTTTCTAAACCCCTTTTTACTTTCTTGTGCAGAATATTGATAAAATCCCTCACGTTAAATGCCCTGTACTGGTAATCCATGTAAGTCTTAAGAATTTAATAATTTAGTGTTTCTCGTGCAAAGTGGTAATGAAAATGTTACTTTATTCCATAGGGACAAAGTTATTTTTGTTTTTGGCCTTTCATATCCTAGCACATTTTGTATCCTATATTGGTATGGGATTCACATTAACTATGTGACTCACGGGCTTCATCTGGAAATAAGTTGGTTTCTTTCAGCAATAAGAGCTGCTTCTTTTTTTCTTTTTTCTTTTTCCTTTTTCCATTTTCCATTTCCCTTTTTTTCTTTTTTTGGGGTGCAAAGACTCAAGGATATTTTAACTCTAAAGTATCAAACCGAAATGGAAATGTTCAGAAAGGTTAATGAAATCAAAAGAATAATGGAATGTTGAAAATAGCAGTTTGATAATTCTGGGGACACATATCGGAGAGAATCAATGGTTTGGTCAAATTATACAAAGACTAATCTGAAAATGCTGTTAGGAGAGGTGGTTTAAATCAGAAGATGCTAAAACATTAACAAGTGAATAGAGAAATTGTTGTGTTTTCAGAAAAGATAAGAGACAGACATATGGCTAAGATTTGATAGCAAAAGTGGGAGATGGGATTTGTAGTTGAACCTGAAGGTATATATATGTATCTATCTATATATCTATATATATATATATATATATATAGATGCAGCTTGCTTGATATGATCTAAATATAACTGGAGTGGAAGTGTGAGGTAAGATATGAGCATTAACTAGGTTTAGATTGAAATAATTGTGATAGATAGCAGTGATTGAAAAGGTATGTAAGACTTGAAGAAGAGATGATGTTAAATACTTTTTGTATGGAGTGTAAGCTCCCAATAGATTATGGTTGTAGGTTTCAGCTGTTGATTCTTTTTCTTTTGGAGTATTAGCTTATAGACATATAGAATCATTAACTTTTCAATGTTCTACACTTCTTGATAATCTCTGAGATATTGTTTCCTGGTTATTTGTTCTCCCTTGTTTTTCTTGACAGTTAGTTAATTGAACATTAACAATAAGTTTTGTATGATCTTATTGAAGTCTCAATCATTTTTATATTGTCCTTAAGGGAACATGCGATGAAGTTGTTGACTGTTCTCATGGAAAGCAACTCTGGCAACTATGTCAAGAGAAATATGAACCTCTATGGCTTAAAGGAGGAAATCATTGTGATTTAGAACTCTATCCAGAGTATATTAGGCACCTCAGGAAGTTCATATCAAGTGTTCAAAAATCTCCCTCTCGAAGGTTTAACTTGAGGAGAAGCACCGATTATATTGAACATTCCAGACGGAGCACAGATTGTTTTGAGGCTTCAAGAAAGAGTACAGACCGCAGAGAGAAACCAAGGCAAAGCGTTGACAGATCTGAAAAGCTGAGAACCAGTGAATATAAGTTTAACAGCATTGACAAGCTAGACAAGTTTAGAATCTCTTTCGATCAGAAGGAAAGGTCGCAGAGAAGTGTTGAGTATCATGAAAAATCTAGGAGAAGCATTGACGTACAGCTAGAGAAAGCCCGGAAGAGTGTTGATTGGCTGGACAGAATTCGAACTGGGTAATGAGAAATTTATATATGCTAGTTTGGTGTTGAAGAGGGGATATGAACATATATAGAACAGCGGTGATGAGGAAAATACATACATGGGGTTCTAACTTGAGTTTCAGGTTCATCTGCAAACTTATTGATGTATCTTGCCTTTTTTTAGATTTATAATAACTTGGTGGTGGCTTGTAGAGTTTGATATTGTAGGGTTTGTTTTCCTTGGTTGTTACTTGTTAGTGAAAAGAACTCTAACCTCTTTGTTTTTCATTATTGAATGAAATGAAGTTCATTGTCAATAAACATTGTGTGTTGAATTTGCCTTGTGGTTGTTATAGTAGTAACTTATTATGCTTTTAGCAGCAGTTCTTTTGTAGATCTGTTAGAAGTAGGGTGGTAACTTATTATGCTTTTAACTTATTATGTTGGAGTATAAGAATTATTGTCTTACATTTCTTTGGGTCAGCTTATGGTGAATATGAAGTTTACAAAATGTTATCTGAGTTTCTTTCAATCCTTACATCAAAAACTTGTGGGCCTTGGTATAAATCACATAGGGTTTGCTAAAAGAAAAGACAAAGTGATCCAGGAAAGTAGAACATATAATCAAAGGTAAGTTATGCAAGTTTTTAGAATGACTATTTTATTCAGTGAGTTATGAGTTAGAGAATATTAGTTCTATTATTATAAAAAGTAAGTATTTTTAATCTTATAATTATAAAAATGAGTACTTTTAATAGGATGAGATATATCATTAATCTATATTATAATCATGAATTTTGTGAACCCATATCATGTTATCTCCCTTATTTTTTTTTGTTAGGTTGAGATGGTATATAATGAGATATTCTATTTATCACAAATAGGCCTAAATGAGACTACTAAAATTTTAAAAATAATAAGAAAAGAAAATATAATTATATATAATAATTGAGTCAATTAGAGAAATTTTAAATGAAATGGGATGAGATGAATGAGATTTAATGAAATGTGGTCACTTTAACCCATGAACTCATTAATGATATTAAATGGAACATGTGATGAGATTAGAAATGAAATATTTTATTTATCACAAATATATTTAAATGGGACTATTAAAATTATAAAAATAATAGAAAAAAGAAATATAATTATATATAATAACTATTAATTCATTAGGAAAATTTTAAATAAAATGTGATAAGATGAATGAGGTTTAAATGAAATGTTATCACTTTAATCCATGAATTCATTATAACACTAAATGAAACATGTGATAAGATTTGATAATACATTTGATATTTCTAATCAAAGTATTGAAATTGAGCAGTTATAGTCCTATTTAAAAATTATACCCTAAATAACGGGATTATATGCACATAATAACAAATTATTGTGACATTTTTTCAAAAATTATAAAACCTTTGGTGTTTAATGCAATAATTACGTACCAAAATTATTTAAATTAAATAATTACAAAACTTTTAAATCCTTGCTTTCTATAATCAGATAGGTTACAAATATAAATCACTCATACTTTAAAGAATATATTAGAGTATGAAAAGGATTGTTCCACCTAGGTTTATAATAATACTAATATAGCGTTTGTATGTAACCTAACTTTCCCATCCTTTGAATTAACATTTTGTAAATGGAGTTGGTTGAGTAATTCAACTAAGATGAAGTATAATCGAATTTCATCAATTTTATCACGTGACTCCATAATTTGCTTATGCATTGAAATTAAAAAATATAAATTTGCAATTGGATACGAACTCCACAAAATTTAAATCTAATAATCAGAGTTTATCGATTCTCTCCTCAAATTATGTTTGGTTAAAGTAAAAACTTTTACTTTTCTTTCAGGTAGAAAAGTAGCAATATTATAGAATTTTTGTATTAAGCAATTTTACTTATCTCAAAAATCAACAACTGTTACAAGGTCACAGCTACTGTAATAAAACAGATTTTTGTTTGTTTTATTATTATTATTGTGCTAAGTAAACCATACATATATGAATCCAAAGTGCATTACTAATCCTTTGAAAATGGTCTTTATGTAATTTATTGGATAAAATCATGCCCAAATGCATTAGTAATAGGTTGAAAAGCTTTATGCATTAGTACTAGGTTGAAAACCGTCATGGGAAGAGTTATTTAGTGAAAGCAAAAGTGCTTTTGTTTTTAGTCGTATCATCCCTAATAATGTTTTAATTGTTTGTGAACTTCTTCTACATTCAATGAAACAAAAAAAAAAAAAACAAAAATTGATTTTATTGCTCTTAATTAGATATGATCGAGACCTATAATAAGATTGAATGGAGTTTTTTTGAAAATATTTTGACAAAATTGGGATTTGATCTTATTTGGGTGGCCAATATCATGATAGAGGACAATCCACCATGGTTTTTAGCCCAAATATTATGAACTTTGTTCAGGATGAAATTTCTTATATTCTGTACATTCCATTAAACTCCTATCATGAGAAATATTTGAGATCATAGAATTTTTGTGGGGGGATAAATTTAGTGCATTTTCCCATCTTAAAGAGAAGCTTCATCGACTTATCCATGATTGAAAAGAAAATTACTTTTTGGTGTCAATAAAGAAGTTTTAATCAAATTCGTTTCTCAACCTATTCCCTTGTATTCAATGAGTGCCTTTAAATTCCCCAAAAAATTATGTGAGATGACTAATCACTTAATTAAGAATTTTTGGTGGAAAAATAAAAATTCTAAGAGCATTAATTGGTTTCCTAGGAAAGAAATATGTATTTCGAAATCACTCGGAGAGGGTTTAAGATTTAGAGATTTTAAAACTTTTAATTTTACTATTTTCCTCAAACAAAGTGAGAAAGTCTAACAGATAGTGAACAAGTAGACAAATAGGATAAGGATATAATAATTCCTTAAAAACTCACTCTCAACTCACAAGCGACCAAAAATATATTAAATAGAAGTAAAACAAAAGCATATTAAATCAATCAAAAACCATGCAGATTAATTTAACAGTGAACAAGTAGACAAATAGGATAAGGATATAATAATTCCTTAAACACTCTCAACTCACTCAAAAATATATTAAATAAAAGTAAAACAAAAGCATATTAAATAAATCAAAAACCATTCAGATTAATTTAATATTAACAAGTAGAATAATCAAAAGTCAACATGCATGCTAAATAAGGAAGGTAAGGAAGCATGCAATAACAGAAAGGTAGATAGGCTTTTTTATCGGTGTTAAAGTCTCATATGTTGATACATACATGGAGAGACTCAGATTGCATTAACACAAAAACAGATCACACAAATATAACAATATAACAAGGTAAATTTATATAGAAACCCTACCTATATGATAAAATCCTTGAGTTATTTATTACAACCCCTCGCCAGCCTACAATCCCATAAACAGAATAAATAGATACAACTTGATAGAAAATATAAATACAAATACTTTATAAGTTGAAACACCTACCTTAATTACCTATATTACCCTCGCTTTCTACCTCCTTAACAACTTTGATTCAATAAAATAATTCAGCTATCTTTTGGAGCCACATTACACACATAAGTGTGATCGATCACCAATGGTTAATAGTGTAACAAAAATGAGGTATCCAACTCCATAGCATACTAGCAAACACGGTCTCAATTAAGTACACACAACTCAATAACATGGTTTTCTCTCACAAACTTGATTCACAAATATCGAACAAACACTCAAGGTAAATGTGAAATTGAATTAAAAAATGCGATATAATTTTGACAAAGCTTTTCTTCAAATTTTTAAACTACCATTTCAAAGAAATGACGAGGTATTTATAGAAACTTTCTCAGCTATTTAGGACTTCGTCGACCCTAGGTCATCGAGGGTAATACCACGCACAACGAGGGTAATACTCGTTACATCTTGTCGGTTATGGTTAGCAAGCTAAGTTAGCAAGTCCTCAAAAATGTGGTTTTTGTTGGGAATTACGCAAATTCCTGATAAGTCAGATTTATGAGAAAGCAAGAATAGAGATATAACACACACATTTGATAACGGAGTTCGACCAATCTTGCTTACGTCTCTAGACCTGCTGCAGATCTTTTTACTGAAAGGGGAGAAATTACATAAGGTGTTTACAACACTTACAACTCACAACCCACAACCCAATTACACCTAAGAAAATTACTCTCAATTTTCTCTCACAAAAGTTTTCTCTCAATTGGAATGAATACTTGGATAATTAATTCATTACAATTACACATCTATTTATAGGAAAATTCACTCCTTGAATTACTCCTTAAATTAACGGTTCCTTGAATTGCTCCTTGTTTTGCTCCATGTTTTGCTCCTTAATTTTCTCATTAAATTAAGGAGCTTTATAGCAATCTCCAACAATTCTCCCACTTGAAGACTGATTTCAATCTATCTTCACACCTCGATCAATGTATCAGCTTTTCTAGTCTTGTTACTCTAGTAGACCAACTAAAGTTGAGCACAACTTCAGTTTATCAATAGTCACCACCTTTGTTAACATATCCACTAGATTTTTGCTTCCTTGAATCTTTTCCAATATTAACACATCATCTTCCAATAGGGATCTGATGAAGTGATAACGAAGTCCAATATGCTTGGTTCTAGAATGAAATGTTGAATTCTTCACCAAGTGTAATTTACTTTGACTATCACTATGCAAAACATTCTTCTCCTGTTTGAATCCCAGCTCAATTAACAAACCTTGAAGCCATATCATCTCTTTACTGGCTTTAGTCACTACTACATACTCAACCTCTATAGTGGATAGAGTGACAATTTTCTGTATTTGTGACATCCAACTAACAGCTGTAGTTCCAACAGTAAATATATAACCGATGGTGCTTCTTCGGTGATCAACTTCACCTCCAAAGTCTGCGTCTACGTAGCCTTGTACTTTTAACTCTCATTTACTAAAGTACAAGCACTTTTCCGTGGTGCCTTACAGATACCTCAAAATCCACTTGACTGCTTCACAATGAGTTTTCTCTAGGTTTGACATAAATCTGCTAACAACTCCCACTACATGGCCAATGTCTGGTTTCGTACAGACCATTGCGTACATCAAACTTCCAATGGCTGAGGCATAAGGAACCTTAGCCATGAATTCTTTCTCTTCCTCTGTCTAAGAGGACTAATCCTTAGATAGGTGAAAGTGACTAGCCAAGGGTGTGCTTACTGGCTTGCCATAGCCTATGTTGAATCTCTGCAAAAGAAGATTGATGTAATCTACTTGAGATAACTACAAGGATCATTTTCTTCTTATTTCTTGTGATTTGCATTCCAAGAATCTTCTTTGCTGGACCCAAGTCTTTTATGTCAAACTCCATTGACAATTATTGCTTCAACCTTCTGATATCATCCATATTTGAACCTACTATTAACATATCATCAACATAAAGTAGTAAAATGATATAATTGTACCTATATCTCTTGAAGTAGCAACAATGGTCAGCATTGCACTTCTAGAAACCTTCCTTGTGCATGAAGCTGTCAAACTTTCGTACCATTGTCTTGGGGCTTGTTTCAGGCCATACAAACTCTTCTTAAGTTTTCACACCATGTTCTTCTTCCCTCTTTCTAAGAAACCTTTTGGTTGGTACATGTATATCTCTTCATCTAAATCTCCGTGAAGAAATGCAGTCTTTACATCCAACTGTTCAAGATGAAGATCTTCAATGGCTACAATACTCAACACTGATTTGATAGTATTGAGCTTCACAACGGGAGCAAAAATGTCAATGTAGTCAACTCCTTCCTTCTATTGAAACCCTTTGACAACTAGGCGAGCTTTGTATCTCTTGGAACCAACATGCTCCTCTTTCACCTGGTACACCCATTTGTTGTGAAGTGTCTTCTTTCCCATAGGCAACTCAGCTAGTTCCCATGTCTGGTTGGAGATAAGAGATTTCATTTCTTCTTTCATGGCAAGCTCCCATTTGCTGGAATCTCGAGTCTGACAAGCTTCATCATAGCATTTAGGCTCCCCTCCATCAGTTAGAAACATATAGTTCATGTATCTCCTATTAGGCACATGAGGTCGAGAAGACCTTCTCAATACAGGAGATGGAGTAGGAGGTTGTGGTGTGGCAGACTACTGCGTACTGCTCTATCCAACAAGTTCATCTGGCTGAGGACTTGTTACAATTGGTTTTGTTGCGAAATTATCTGGGACATTATCTGCATATGCAAATACTAACTCATTCTGCTCCGATTCATTGGTGTCTATTTTATGCATGTCCTTATACATTACCTTTTCGTTGAAAATCACATCTCTACTACGAATCACTTTCTTGTTTTTGTCACCCCAAATGCGGTAGCCGAACTCATGCTCACCATAACCGATGAATGTGCATTTCTTGGATTTGGGATCAAGCTTATTCCTACCTTGATCATTGATATGCACAAAAGCTACATAGCTGAAAACTTTTAGATGTGATAGTTTCACCTCTTTTCTGCTCTATACCTCCTCTGGTATTCTGTGTTCCAATGGAACAGATGGGCCTCGATTGATCAAGTAAGTTGCTGTGTTGACTGCTTCTGCCCATAACTGCTTTGGTAGACCTGACTGTATACGAATGTTTTTGGCTCTTTTTGTCAACGTTCGGTTCATACCCTCAGCTACACCATTGTGTTGAGGCATGCCTGGCACAGTTCTTTCCATTCTGATCCTGTGCTCATAGCAAAAAATTTTGAATCTGGTGTCTTCATATTCACCACCATTATTGGTTTTGAGCTTTTTGATCTTCAAACCCGTCTCATTTTCCACCATAGCTTTCCATTTTCTGAAAGCCTCAAATACTTCAGACTTATGCTTTAGAAAGTAAACTCATACCTTCCGAGAGTGATCATCGATGAAAGTCATAAAGTAGTGTTTCCCACCAATGGATGAGACGATCGTTGATCCCCAAATATCATAGTGAATAAGCTCTAGCCTTTCCTTTTTTGGGGTTCTGTAACTTGTATGTAAGCTGACTCTCTTTTGCTTTCCAAGTATGCAATCTTCGCACATGTCTATCTCCGTAAACTGTAGACCTGGAAGTTTTTCCTTTGAGTGCATAATCTTCATCCCCTTCTCACTCATGTAGCCTAGTCTCTGGTGCCACAAATTTGATGTTTCATTGCTTGCTACAACTACGATTGAACAACATGCTCCTGTTATCATGTAAAGAGTGCCACTCATCTTGCCTCGAGCAACTGTCATTGTGCCCTTTGAAATCTTCCAATCATCACCATGGAAGATCATAGTGTAGCCTTCACTATCCAATTACCCTACTGAGATTAAGTTCCTTCTTAGGTCGGGAATATACCTGACATCCTTCAGCTCCCAAACAGACCCATTCAACTTAATCTTCACTACACCTTTGCCAATAATAGCACATGGTTGGTCATCACCAAGATATACCTTTCCAAGGTTTTCGGGGACATATTTCTCGAAGAATTCTTTCTGTGAAGTAGCATGGAACAATGCTCCAGAGTCTAACACCTAAGATTCTTCCTTGCTCTCCAAAGAGCATATCAATGCATCATCTCCTCCTGAAGTGGAAGACATTTACCTCTACCTTCACTTATTTGTCTTTCGGTGCACTCTTGCACTGATTTTTGTAGTGCTTGGTTTTCCCACAATTCCAACACTCGATAGTCTTCGAGCTATGAGAATTATTAGGATTCCTAGATTTGGACCTCCTGTCCTTTGATCTACCTCGGTAGTCTGTTCTGCCATGTCCATTCCCTTTGGTTAAATTTCTTCCTCTTGACTCTGTATGCAAAACTGAAGAGGTTGATGATTCAAATGACTATCTACGTCGGATCTCTTCATTGAGAATCAGATCACGAACATCATCAAATTTCAACTTATTGCTTCCTAACGAGCTACTCACAACTGTGACAGTAGCATTCCAACTTCTTGGTAAAGAAGGCAAAAGTATCAATGCTCGTACTCTTCATCGAATTCAATTTCCACTGAACTCAACTCGGTTGTGACTATGTTGAGTTCATTGAGATGTTGAGCTACCGATGCGCCTTCCGTCATCCGCAAATTGAATAAACACTTCATCAAGTAAACTTTGTTTGAGGTTGATGGCTTCTCATACATATTGGAGAGAGCTGCCATAAGACCCACCGTGGTCTTTTCCTTTGCTATATTGAAAGCAACATTGCAGGATAGCATAAATCGAATAACTCCGAGGGCTTGTCTGTCTAAAAGATTCCAATCTTCTTCCTTCATAGCCTCTGGCTTCTTCCCTGAGAGAGGTTGATATAGATTTCTTTGATACAGATAATCCTCTATCTATATTTTCCAAAACCCAAAATCTGTGCCATCAAATTTCTCGAGTTTCACCCTTTCTTCATCTGTGGCCATTGCTCCCGCTCAAATCTGATTTCCTCCGAATCATTTCTGACTATTTCTGTAAACCATCGTGTATTAGAACACCTTCGTCAATGAACAAATATCGTCGACAAAATTTTACTATTCACGTAATTAACTATTAATGTGAATAGTAACCTTGTAGGAAATTGATAGAAATCACCACCAAAAGCTTTGATACCTGTTGTTGAAAAATTACGTAAATTTCCGATAAGCTAGATTTATGAAAAAACAAGAATAGAGATATAACACACAAATTTGATAACGGAGTTCAGCCAATCTTGCTTACGTCTCCGGACCTGCTGCAGATCTTTTTACTGAAAGAGGAGAAATTACACAAGATGTTTACAACACTCATAACTCACAACCCACAACCCAATTACACCCAAGAAAATTACTCTCAATTTTCTCTCACAAAAGCTTTTCTCTCTAAGTTTTTCTCTCAATTGGAATGAACACTTGGATAATTAATTCATTACAATTACATATCTATTTATAGGAAAATTCACTCCTTGAATTACTCTTTAAATTAATGATTTCTTGAATTGTTCCTTAAATTAAGCTTCATGTTTTGCTCATTAATTTACTCCTTTAATTAATGAGCTTTATAGCAATCTCCAACAGTTTTTTCGTTTCAAAAATTGCCAAATAATTTTTCACAGATACCAGTAATTAAAACAACACAAAACCATAAATAACACAACCTAGCATGCAAAATACGAAAACCAATCTCGTGGTGTGTATAAACATGCTTGAATATAAAGTACTTAACCAAATATACGTGTCTTTTATTAAACAATTAGTAACCAATCTTAATGAAAGGATAACAATATATTAAGTAAAATAAACATATTTTATGTTTTTTACACGTAATCTCACAAACACACATAAAACTTACAAAACTTACGCAAGGCTAAAGCTTAATTTCAAATCCTTACTCGTTGTTTGCTGGAGTTTGCTCGAGTTTACAAATACAAATATATTTGCGCATCTTCTTTTTTAAATTGTTTTCTTAGATAGAGTCGGTCTTATTTGTAAAAGACATCATCGTCGGTCGAAAGCTACATGAAAAAAAAATGGGGAAGAAAGGTTGGCGTTGGTTCTTCCATTCATGTTTGGACACAACTTTAGTTGACTAAGATCTTTAGTTGTTGCAAGGATCTTCGTCACACGGATCATAACTACACCTCATGATTCCAGCATTTGGATTTTGGAAAGGCTTACTTTGGGGCAGAGAAACACTCAAAAAGGGTATTTTTGGAAAATAGGTGATGGCTAACAAATTGACACTTGGAATGTCATTCGTGCCCTAGTTTACCTAACTAGAAACTTCCCTCATCTGCCAGAGATGAAGCCAATTGGACATTCTTTTAAAACATCTTTGCCATTGGCATTTTAGATGGACTAAGGATATTCCAAGGGTCATTAATTTGTTTAGTACAAACATTATTATTCATTTTATTTTTAATGTAAAGACTAAGTGACTTCTTAGTCTCGTATGGTTCTAGCCTTCTCGGCTTGTGGCAAGAGAAATTAAGAAAATTATATAAAATAATATATTTAAAATTTATAATTAACAAAAATATATTTTTAATAAGTTTAATATTTAACAAATATAATTAATTAAAATTTAATTATAAGAGTATTCAAAGAAAAATATTTAAATTGATGATTCTTTTCATAATAAAATATTTAAATTAAACACAAATAATATTACTTTTTATTATTATATATTTTAAATAGCCATATAAACATTATTTTCCCAATAAACCATTCACGGAAGCATATTGGAAAGAAAAAAAAAAGCACACGAGTACCTTAGTTTTTATGAAAGGTACCCTTGTGTACACAGTACACTAAGTTTTTTAGTTTTTAAGAAAATTGTACAATTAAGTCTTAAATAAAACAGCATTATTAAAAATAAATCGGGAATTGTTAATGGAAACATTGAGTATCCCATGTAATTTGCATTTTCTGCAATTCATAAGCTAATTTAAAATAAAATATCTATCAAAATTTTGTTAATTAGAACACACAATTTTAAAAATTAATGTATGCGAGGGAATTGAGAACTGAACTTTTATATATTTTCGTCACGTGATTATCGAAATAAATTCATTTAGTCTTATAATTTAAAATCATAAACAATTAAATCAAAAAATTTAAAAATTAATATTTTTTCAAAAATAAAATAAAATATATATATTTTAATAATTAAAAAACTACAACATTAGCCTTTTGTCATCCCTCAACACTTCTTTATCCCTTTCACCCTTCTCTCTACCACTATCATCACCAACCAACCTATCCATCCTCGCTACCCTCGAACCCTTCTCTTTCTCTCTCTCTATCACTAGTATCGCAAACCAGCCTCACCATCGTCAATAGAAGGACGTATAGGGTCATCCTAGTCATTCTCGTGAAGATTTGATACATGATGGTTAATCTGTCTGTTTATAGCGGGATGAGATACACTCTGCGTGATACGAGATTATCCGCTTTGGTTCATAACTACAAGTTTAATGGGCCTACGGTCATGACTTGACAGTTCGACGGTGCCTCAGAGTTTTGCTTCTAAGGTGAAGCCCTAAAATGAGTCATGTCATTTAGAGAGTACTCACCTCTTATAAGCACATCATAACTTAGCTTTCTAAATAATGTGGGACATATGTAGGCACATTGCATCATACACCCCCACATAAAGAGTCTTACGTCGTAGTAAGAACGCAAACCCAGTAGGGTCATGCCTTTGATACCACCTGACGTAGATTGGAAGCACAAATACACCAATAATATGGAAGCACTTAAAAAATAAGAAAAATATGAGCAAATTTTAAACTAGCCAAACTCACTCTCTAGCAAGAGGTCCTCGTATTTTTGTTATGAAACAAACACAAGGTAACCTTTATCTAGATAAGCACTCTAGCAAATCTAGAATAAGATAAGCCTAACTATGTTATTTATCTTTAGACGAACAATCTAGCAACTCTAGATTAGGATTAGCCTAAAGATATTTATTTATCTCATGAATAAGATGACTTCAACTTCTAAACGAAAGAAGTAAGAGTTATTCCTAAAAATTAGGAATAGGAGAAAAAATAATAAGAGAACTTCTTTAATATTACTAAGTTGATTATTTTCTAGGATGTCTTATACAAGCATAAGGCCTAGTTATTTATTGTTGAAAAGTCCCTAGCATAATTTATAAAATTTTCATGTGGGACTTTAGTAATACAAAAAAAAAGAACTCTAAATAAAATAAACTACTTTCTCTTTTCTTACTATATCCATTTGGTATTAAGATCCAACTCTTCAAGTCTAGTTGGCGTTGAATCTTCACGATAATGGTTGGGATGGGCCGACAACATCTTTCTGGTGATGGTGGTGGATGAGAGAATGGTAAGGCTAGTTGGCAATGGTAGTGGTAGGGAGAGGGGTGAAGATGAAAGAGAGAGAAGGATTGGGGGGTAACAAAGGCGTTGCTGTTGTAATTTTTTATTGATAAAATATATAAATCCTATTTTGTCACTAAAAAATTCAAATTCTTAAAATTTTGATTTAATTGACCATACTTTTAAATTATAAAACTAAATGAACTCATGTTAATAATAACATGATGAAAATTTGAAAAAGCTATTCAAATGACTCCAAATCCTAAATCTCGTGTATTCTTGTTAAGAATTTTGATGGTTTTGGCCAACTAACTAGTGATCCATCTATATATAATATAATCAAATAGTTGAAATCATGATAATAAGTAATGTTTAAGACATGATTTATAAATTTTTTGAATTAATATATTTTGTAATTTAAAAAATAAGTAAAAAATATTTTTATGAATCTAAATAATTATTAGTAAACTATGCATAACTTTTTAAAGAAAACTCAAAATCACAATTGTTAGGAATGTTACATGTAGAGGAGTCGCTATCCTAGCAACTTGAAATACCTTACTTAGATAAGAGGCCATTGTATCAAGCACCTTGTATATAATAGCTTGGCACTAGAGTATAGACCAATCTTCTTATAAAGCATTCCGCCTAATGACCTGAACTTGTGGACATTGGTATTAAGTGGCATGATGGCTTTCTATATTTTCAACCCCACGCATATGTAAGGGATGTACAAAATCCTAGTGACCTGATTGCTAGAACAATGACTTGGCTTTGTTGAACGGGTTATTATTGTGAAAATGTCATATTTAGATTGGCTATGACGCCTTAACAGAGTACCTACCAATGTAACGCTGATGCCTACCTCTTGTATGCCTATATATAACTCATTAATGAGATGAATAAAGGATTCAAGTATGATTTTCATTCTAAACCTCTCTCCAGAAACCTTGAAACACTAGCATCTCTCCAAACAATTGGCACCTACTGTGGGACCTTAAAATTTTCTACTTCATAGTTGGCATTTGAGACCTTACATCTTACCTCCTTGGAGAAATAACTCGTGTCGTAGGGACATTCAATACACTCAATATAGAAAGCCTACAACCTCATCTTGAATAGACTAACAACCTTACTTGCCCAACTTTAGAGTTCGACCTCAATGATCAGATACATCACCCTTTTCTAATTAGGACATTACATCATGGTCTAGAATATGATCATGCACAACCTTTGATCAATGACAATAGGTGACCTTCATTCTACAATGACATAGCCAGACTAGCCAAGACAATTCCACAAACTACCAGTTCAGCTAGTAACAACTCTAAAACTACATCCCATGAAAAATATGCTATGTTAGAGAGTCTCCATAAATAAATAATGAAACTGCAACAAGCATTCATTAATTCTCAAGATGGTAACAAGAAACTTAGATCGAGGTTGATAAGGGATGCTTATTCGGAAGCTGAAAGTTCATTCCATATTATTGGTCCACCTATAATGGTTAGCCATCTACACTATATTAGTGTGTGCATCACAAGATCCTCACTAATGTCAACTTAGTATAATCAAATAATAGCACGTACCTATAGCTCTGATGCTTAACCCCACTCCAATATAAACATACATGATCTTACCAACCCACGAACAATGAGCATTAAATGCACCCCATCAATTCCTAGAATGTTTATGCTTGGAAATGCTACCACTGTCTAATGTCTGATACCACTCAGTCGTTCAAGCTATACCCTTGAAGAAAAACTCAGAGATATGTAGGAGAAAATGGAGGTGAGAATGAATTATTGTTTCAAAGGTTAGGAAAAATGAAGGCCTTAGGGTGATATCGAAACTATATGCGATCAATTATCGATGTCACCTTTTTTGGATGTCCTTAAGTTAATGAAACCACCACTTAAGTTCACCCTCCTAAGTGTCTCACTTATAGGGGAGTAAAAAAATCAATGGAATATGTTAGTCACTTTAAGATGGCCATGGCCACTAAAGCCTCCCAAAGAACAAAAAAGAAACCATGTATTGCAAGTTGTTCACTACTACCTTCCAAGAGATGACAAAATAGTAGTTTATTGAGTTATCCCCTAAGAGTATATTTTTTTTATGCATTGGTGAAAGTATTTGTTACCAATTATGCATACAATAAGCCAATTCGAAAGGAGTTTCATCATTTATCGATCATCCAAGAGGATGATAAGACCATCAAGACTTATGTGAGGAGGTTTCAAACGAAGAAAATGGAAATTTCACTATGACCAAACTACATTGCCATTGAAACTTTCCCCAAGGGAATCAAGTGTGACACTGGTCTGTTCATTGAATTGACTAAGACCACCCATGATCTCTAAAAATGGTCTACGAGGAGACCTAGAAGTTTGTCAACATAAAGAAGGAGCTGAAGTCTACCAAGGGATTGGTAAAACAGATACATATAAGTCCATCCCATTCAAAAAGGAAGAAGATAAGAGGCCTTTTGGGGACAAATGCCATAATCTTTCTCGTTTCAAACCCTTCATCACACCTATGGGGTTCCCAAGGACCTAGGGAAGGGCATTGTCCCCTTTCAAAGGTCTCTATTTATGTGTCTCGTTGTTTGAGACTATACAACATATGAAACATATCAATCATGTAAAATGGCCGCAACTTATGAAAGATGAACTTAGGGATCTCAATAAGTATTGTGCATTTCATAAAGATACAAGTCATTAGAAAAAGGATTACTGACACCTCAAATGGGAAATTGAACATCTACTGTTAGAAGGATATCTAGGTGATGTGGTTAACAAGAATGGGTATCCGTGATAGGGAAATAAAGGAGTGAATAACCCCATTAATCGAAGTGAGTTTATTCCCACAAATATTCTCTTAAGGACACTAATTGACCAAATCAACCTCCCTTGAGGAGACGTTCACATAGTCTACATCCTACATAGAGGACCTAGAAGCAAGGTCATGAATCGACTCTTATATAATCTGAAGTATGAATGACCTATCCATCCTATCATTTTTGAATGAAAGCAGGTCCTACCATCCCATGATGGCCTTTGGTTATCACTATCAAGATTGCACACTATAAAGTGCTCATAACTTTGGTGGATAATGGTAGCTATTTTGATTTACTATATTTATCCACCTTGTTGGATATGGGGATAGAATTCAAGGAAATCATGCAACAACAGATGCCACTAGTAGTATGATCATATCAGTAGGGACCATATATTTATCGGTCTCTATGGAAAGAGCAATCATCCTTACAAATTTTGTAGTGTTGAACACCCTCACATCTTAAAATGAAATTTTAGATAGACCATGGATCCATAATATGAGAGTGGTCCCCTCCATGTATCATGAACTTGTCAAGTATCTTACAGTTGATAGGATAAGAGAGATAAAAGAAGAATAAGAAAAGGCAAGAAGTTGTTACAATTTAACCATGAAAAGTGCATTATCCCCATATCAAAGTAGAAACCAAAGAATAAAAATCATTCAAATTAGGGGATAATATGGCAAGTAGGGAGTCAGATCATGGCAGTTTCCTCAAAGGATTACGAAATAGGGGTCAGAAGTGGATAAATTTGTAAAAATCTATTCTAAATTTGCCCATGAGTTAAGAGCTTCATTGACTTCTTGAAGGATAATGTAGACCTTTTCACAAGGAAGATAAAATGTATGCATGGTATCGACCCAGAAAGAATTTCTTATGAATTATGTGTCGATCACACCAGAAAACCAATAAATAATGAAAGTAGGGATTCACCCTAGAGAAAAGTGATATCATCAAGAAGAAGGTTAACTCTATAAAAAGTGTAGGCTGGGTTAAGAAGGTCGATTATCCAACATGGCTATTGAACTTTGTGTTGGTAAATAAAGTGGAAAGAGAGCATAGAATGTGCATTGACTTTACAGACCTTAATACTGCCACACCAAATGATTACTTCCCGTTGCCAAACAATGATCAGTTGGTCAATGCCACCACTAGCTTTGAAACGATAAGCTTTATAGACATATACCTAGGTTACCATTAGATCCAAATGCATCCCAGAGATGAAGAAAAAATATCTATTATCATGGAAGAACGAGCTTATTGTTATACAAGAATGCCTTTTGGTCTAAAGAATGTAGGTGCTACTTACCAAAGGTTGGTCAATAGAATGTTCGAGGGTCAGATAGGTCGAAATATTGAAGTATATATGGATGACATAGTGGTAAAAAAATAGGCCGAGGAACATATCTTTGATTTGGCAGAGGTTTTTTCCATAATAAGAGGTTATCAAAGGCTACTCAATCAAAATAAGTGTGTCTTTGGAGTAGCCTTCGGGAATTTTCTAGGTTGTTTAATGTCACCAAGAGGAGTACAAGCTAATAATGAAAAAAATTTGGCTTTGCTAAAAATGATATCTTCAAGTTGTATATAGGAGTCTAATAACTAAATGGTCGCATAATCATATTAAGCTGTTTCATTTTTAAGTGTACGGAGAAGTGCCTACCATTTTTTCATATACTAAAGAAAAACAAGGAATACGTGTATGATATAGACAATGAACGAGCTTTCCAATCCACCAAAGAATACTTAGGGAAGGTTCCTCATTTAGGTAATCCTACTACTGGTGAGATACTATATATGTACATGACATTCACGACTTATGCTGCAAGTTCTGTATTGGTGGTCGAGAGGGAAAGGAGACAATATCTTGTATACTATGTGAGTCTTTCCCTAACAGGGTCACAACAACTATATCTTTTGCTGGATAAGGCAACATTTACAAAAAGAGTGGTTGTATAGAAACTTAGACACTACTTTGGAGCACGTAAGATAATAATCCTTATGTCATATCCCTTAAAGACTATCTTGGTAAAGTCAGACCAATCTAGCTACCTTTATTAAATAGCTATTGAATTAAGTGAGTTCAAGATACATTATAAGCCCTTATCAAAAAGCAATCAATCAAGGGATAAAATCTTGTTGATTTTATTTCTAAATAGACTCAAGAGCCCATATTTGAGCTAGAAGCTATGGTGCCAGGGTCAATGACAACGGAACCTACTCAAAGTCTATAGAATTAATAGGTTTATAGGATGAGAAATTCAAGAGTATCAGGGATTTAAATTATGATATTCATTACCACATGAGGCTTAATAGAGAAATGTCTCCGCATCACTTTCCATTCGACCAAAAATGTTGTCGAGTATGAGGCATTGCACTTGGCTTTGTACCAATTGACGACCTTGGGATCCAAACACAGTGACTTAAAACTTATATTGAATCAAGTCAATGATAAGTTTTAGGCCAAGAAAGAAAGGATGAAGCTTTATATGCAAGAGGTGAAAAAAGCAAGGGAAGCTTTTGAAACATTTGAGATCAAGAAAATACCGAGAGAGGGAACACATATATACTCTCTTGCTAGTTTGGAATTTATCATGAGATTGGAGTTTAAAAGGTTCATCCTTATGTCATGTTTGTCAGGGCAAAGCATAATGAGGGATGAGCATAAGTATAAAAGTCAATCGAGCACCAACTTTTCAACACACACCTCTTGGCTAGCTCCATACTAGGAGTACCTCATTCACAATACTCTGCCTAAGGATAAGGATGAGGTGCATAAAATTATGACAAAAGTGAGGAATTACACTATTGTTTAGGGGCACTCTATCAAAAAATTATGGTGAACCATGGCTGAAATGCTTACCTCATTCAGTAGGTAGAACCCTTTCTCAGAGGATCATCAAGTAGGGCTATTATTGGCCTACTCTTTCCAAAGATTGCATCCACCTTGTCAAAAAATGTGATAGGTGCTAAAGACATGCTATTTTCCTACATAACCCTTTCTCAGAGGGTTGGATATTGTTGGCTCATTACCTCTTGCTTGAGGAAAACCAAAATTTCAAATAGTGGCAACTAATTATATTTATAAATGTATGAAGGCTAAACCATTAGAAAGGATCCAAGTAGGTATGGTTTTCCTCGTGAGCTAGTTCTAGATAATGGCTACCAATTCATAAGTCAGTGGTTGATGTCTTTTTGCAACGAAATAGGTGTTAAGTTGTCAGATTCCAATCCTTATAGACCCAAGCAAACAGTTAGGTAGAGTCATCAATTAAAACTTTTATCAACATATTGCAAAAAAGATTGGAAGGAGCAAAAGTAAAATGGGTAGATGAGCTACCCTACATTCTTTGGGCCACAAGAATGACCCCAAGGGTGATAACAGAGGAAATCCAATTTTCTCTTGTATATGGCATGGAAGCGGTTATCCCATTGGAGGTTTAGGAACTTACCCTTTGGTCAAAAATAACACAAGAGGATAACAACTACCTCATAAAAGATAACCTCTTGTTAGTAGAAGAAAAAAGAGAGAATGTCTTGATATAAATCAAGTCACAAAAGAGAACAATTCAAAAGTCATACAACATATCCATTAAGCATAAAAACTTTAGACGGGGGATTGGTTCCGCGTTGGGGAATAAAGTTGAAACCACCTATGGAAAGTTTATCACAATGTGGGAAGGCTTTTACCAAATATATGATATCACCCCAAGAGGATTTTATTGGATGGAAAGCAATGGTATAAGAGAGGAACTAAGTTGGAATGAGGAATATTTAAAGAAATATAATGTATGAAACTCCACTGACAATATAATGATAGACAATAAAGTTTATTTTTGGATCATTCAGGTGTGTTATGTTGTCTCGCAAAAAATCAATATAATGACACCCAAGTATGGAGTGAAGTGGCCAAATAGATATCTCTCACTTGGGATGTAGGATAAAAGGAATGTTTTCTATCCTAAGAAAGGATCTTGAGTTCATTAAAGTGAATCCCTTCTTTGAAAAGCACATATAGGGGTAGGATTCAATTTCACCTTTACATGTCTTCTGTCTCACAAAAAATCAATGCGATTACCCCTAAGTATGGAGTAAGGTGGCTGATGAACAAAATCGGCATCGCTGATCCTGCCAATACTTTGGTTTTATATTTATAAAACTCTCACAAGTGCACAAATCATTTCATAGAAAATGATAAGTATACTCTCAAGGTCGATCTAAGGAAGGAATATATGTGGTTTTTAATTTATTATTCAAACTTTTAAAAACGAAATTAAATCCTAAACATCACGATATTTGGGTTTTTGTTGTTTCTAATATAATAACATAAAAATAAACATAGATACAAATTCAATAAATATTTATGCAAATTTTATCTTTTATAATAGTAGAGTATTTATGGATATAATAACTAAGTTAATTATGTTTGCTCATATTATTTATGTTATTAAATATATAAATTGATATTTATTGATTCTATCTTTTTTATATGAATACCACATTTGGTAGAGATAGATATTCTTTGTTAACTAAACAAATCAATTAACACCTATGGGTGGGGTTGATAACTAATTTGGTTAATTAAATTAATTCCTTTTTCTAAGAGATTGAAAATGAACCATTTAAATGCCACCTTTGGTGGGGTTAGACAGTTTAAACTTTATTCAAGGTGTCCAAATTAAACCTAAGAATTTAGTTATCCGAGTACTAACTTTCAAGTTTTAAAACTACTACTGAAAACATGTTATCAATACATTTTCAGATAATAATTCTTATAAAAACTTTTGAAATAGAGCTTCACTCTAACTATCGGACGATTGTACCAACAAATAAAAGAGCACTACTCTAAATCAGACCGGATAACTAAACCTTAAAATCTAATTTTCAGATTTAAGTTTGTAATGAAAAATAATATATTTCTCTCTAACATTCTTAATATAAAATCTTGAATAAAAACAAAATCAATTCATTTTAAAGATTTTTACCTATTTAATATTTCGTAAACATAACAATATTATTATTATATCATGTTTACAAACTGCCAGCAAAGTTAAATTTAATGTAAAAAAAATAAAATCATTACACTACTTTGATGTTATTCCTATTACTGGAAAACCTCCAAACGAAATTTACACTTTCATTTATTAAATCAAAAAGCAAATAAATTACAAAAACATAATTAGTTCTTCTCAAAAAGAGAACTCTAAAACTAAGAAAAACTAACTAAGAAAAGTTAAAAACTAAGAAATGGAGAGAAAGTAAGAGAAGAGAAGAGAAGATGTTTTTGAGGTGTGTTTTAAATTGAAGAGAATGAGGGTATTTATTGGTGAGGAGTGGAAGAAAAAGTGGGTGGAAAAATGATTAAAAATGGAGGAAATGCATAGTAGGTGATGATAACGTCAATGGACGTCAGCTGGAAGGTGGGGCACACGCGGAATGGAGAGAAAGCGAGCGCGGACTGGGCGATGCTGTGTGCATAAACCGGGCGCTGATGGGCGTGGGTGCGTGGCGGAATGGGTGATGCACATATGTTGCTCAATTCGGCTAGGCGCACTGCGCGCGTTGGTCGTTGTGCGCGAGATTTCCTCCTTTTTGACCCATTTTGTCCAATTTTTCCATCTTTTTTTGACTTTTCCTCATTTACTTTATGAATATATTTGTCATGTATTTCCTCTAGTATTTTTCTTTGAGTCTTTAAGTTACCTTTTTAAGCAAAAATACCTGAAAAATAATACAAATACCCGTGATTCCGAAAAGACAAATTTATATAAAAATATGATAAAATCATATAAATATATATCTTTTTAATCAATTAAAGTGAATAAAATCATGGTAATTTGAGTGCTTTTTGAGCACTCATCAGTGGCCAAATGGACCCCTTTGGGATGCAAGATAAGAAGCATGTCCCCCATCCTAAGAAAGGGTCTTGAGTTCATCAAAGTGAATCCCCTCTTTAGGAAGTTCATAGAGGAGTAGGATTCAATTTTTCCATTACAATTCTCCTATCTCATGAAAAATAAACTCGATAACCCCTAAGTAAGGAGTAAGGTGGCCAAATGGACCCACCCACTTGGGATGCGAGATATGAGGTGTGTCACCTGACTTAAGAAAGGGTCTTAAGTCCTCCAAAAAGGGGAATTTCCTTTGCTTAAAAAAAAAGACCAAGGGAACAATTTATTAACATCTTGTTTTATTATTTAAAGTTACACCTGAGAAAAAAAATTACAAAATGAACCAGATCACAAATCAGTTGGTTTTTATTTATCAACAGGGGTGTGATCTAGTACTTTCAAACATAGGATCTTTGCTAATTTTTCTCCAGTGCCCTCTGCTTCTAGTATTCAACCGGTTTACGCAGTTCATCCATTTCCCCTTGTACTTATCCTATTAGATGAGTGCTTGGGTCAACTCAGAACACATATTCTTCAACTCTTGTTCCGTGACTTCATAAGAAGCATTTAAGTTGTATATTTATTGATCCATAAAACTTGAAGCATTCCTGAAAAGTCTCTACTTCTAGGTCTGAGTCCATGGTAATAAATCTGGCCTATAAAAACAAATAAAACAAGGGAGATGATTAACAAGTACACATTACCAAGTACCTTACCAAAAAATGCCTTAAAAGGTCACTCACATAAAGTACACGTGTACTAGCCATGAGATGCCAGATTGTCTTTTTCTCCTTCTTATGAGTAGCATAAATGGTGGGCCAATTTATGCTCACCTCAAAATGATGATATAACTTGTCTTAGGCACCAGAGTTATCAAACATTCCATTTTTGAATAGATTACTCAATCCACTACTTTCAACCCATTTGAGTTTAATGGGAAAAATACTTTACAATGGACTAATGTCTTCCTCAAACAACAACAATTATTTAAGAGGAATAAACCCCATGAATGGATCACTACCTACCTAAAGGGTAGGTTTAGGGAGCTCCCCGCTTATAGATAAGGATGGTCATCTTTCGTGCCCTATCTTGTAAACAAAGCAACATGGACTAGCCTAGGGTTACTCTCCATATCTACATCCAAGGGTGATGTATGGGATCCACTGGATTACTTATTTTTTTTCCTAAAGGGAAATCATCATGAGGCATTTGATTCACCTTATCACTTATGGTAGGGGAAGTGGAGTGTTTTTAGTAACTGGTGGATGGGTATTTGGGATACAAGAAAAACGTGATCCCATTTCAATAAGTTCATCCAAGTCAATTTGTAAGTAATCCATTCGATTATCACCTAAAGTTAGCCACCTAAAAATTTCATATAAATTAGGTTGGGTTTTTTGTTTGGAACGACTTGGAATCCAAGAACATGACATAAAAGAGGCAAAAGGCAATTAAATAGAAAAACATGGGATTTCTTTTGGAGCATTTAATCACTATAGAATAAATATAAAGAGGCGATATATTTATAATCAATTCAAATAAAATCATAACATATGATTGTATATTTAAGTTAGCATGGGTGTTCAAATGATAGATACATTCTATTACATAAAAAAATCACTCCTTTTATGTCCTAAAGTTTAGAGCCTATCAATAGCTCAGGTTTTGATGGAGATTTCAGAGGTTAGGGAGCCTATCAATCACTCAAGTGTTGATGATAATATCACAAAATAAAATGGATACTTTAAATAGGCTTACAAAATCAAGGATTAGGACCTATGGGGTGGCTTCTTTGACCAAACCTTTAGGCCAAGTCTTCTATATCGCTTCATCACTATGAGGTGAAGGTAGCGGAGTACTCTAGATGTGCTTTGCTCTGGCTACTTCGTAAAGCTTACATCAGGGTGAAGTAGAGAAAAAAAATTCCAGCTTTGCGGCCTAGGTTTTCAAGCTACTTACCATAAAATCGAAACTATTTTTATAAGTGATAAGCAAAATTGGCATCGTTGATCCTGCCAATACTTTGGTTTTATATTTATAAAACTCTTGCAAGTGCATAAATCATTTCATAGAAAATGATTAGTATACTTCCAAGGTCGATCTAAGGAAGGAATATATGTGGTTTTTAATTTATTATTCAAACTTTTAAAAATGAAATTAAATCCTAAACATCTTGTTACAATATTTTGGGTTTTGTGTTTCTAATGTAATAACATAAAAATAAACATAGATACGAATTCAATAAATATTTATGCAAATTTTATCATTTATAATGGTGGAGTATTTATGGATATAATAACTAAGTTAATTATGATTGCTCATATTATTTAGATTATTAAAGATATAAATTGATATTTACTAATTCTCTCTTTTTTATATAAATAACACCTTTGGTGGGGTTAGATATTCTTTATTAACTACACAAATCAATTAACACCTATGAGTGGGGTCGATAACTAATTTGGTTAATTAAATTAATTCTTTTTTCAAAGAGATTGAAAATAAACCATTTAAATGTCACTTTTGGTGGGGTTAGACAGTTTAAATTTTATTCAAGGTGTCCAAATTAAACCCAAGAATCTAATTATTCGAGTACTAATTTTCAAATTTTAAAACCACTGCTGACAACATATTGTCAATACATTTTTAGATAATAATTCTTATAAAAAAATTTGAAATAGAATTTCATTCTAACTACTGGGTGATTGTACCAACAAATAAAAGAGCACTACTCTAAATCAAACCGGATAACTAAACCTTAAAATCTTATTTTCAGATTGAAGTTTGTAATGAAAAATAATATATTTCTCTATAACATTCTTAATATAAAATCTTTAATAAAAACAAAATCAATTCATTTTAGAGATTTTTACCTATTTAATATTTTGTAAGCATAACAATGTTATTATTATATAATGTTTACAAAAAGCCAACAATGTGAAATTTAATCATAGATAAATTAATTATAACATATAAGAATAAAACATAAAAAATAACTACAAAAAAATAAAATTCTTACAGTACTCTGATGTTAATTCTGTTAATGGAAAACCTCTAAATGGAATTACATTTTCATTTATTGAATCAAAAAGCTAGTAAATTACAAAAACATAATTAGTTATTCTCAAAAATATAAGAACTCTAAAACTAAGAAATACTAAAAACTAAGAAATGGAGAGAAAGAAAGAGAGAAGAAAATGTTTTTGAGGTGTGTTTTGTTGTAGTAGAGGTAATGGAGGTATTTATAGGTGAGGAGAGGATGAAAAGTGGAGTAAAAATGATAAAAAATGCATATTGGGTGAATGATGACATTATCGCTGACGTATTCGGCATGTGGAGCGCAATACCGCATGCGGATGGGGAAAATGGGTGCAATGACACCCAATGACTAGGCACAGATGAGCGTACGGTGAGCGCGAAATGGGATAGATGCACACGTAACTTTGACGATGTGCGCACGTAGACTTCGGCCTTTCTTTGGCTGGTGCTTGGTGTGCTGCACGCGTTGCTCGATGCAGTTGGGTAGCTGGGTGCGCAATTTCATCCTTTTTGACATTTTTGCCCCTTTTGACCCATTTTGTCCAATGTTTCCATCTTTTTTGACTTTTCTTCATTTATTTTATCAATATATTTGTGATGTATTGCCTTCAGTATTTTTCTTTGAGTCTTTAAGTTACTTTTTTAAGTAAAAATAACAGGAAAACAATAAAAATACCCATGATTTCAAAAGATAGATTTATATAAAGATATGATAAAATCATATAAATATATATCTTTTTAATCAATTAAAGTGTATAAAATCATGATAATTTTAGTGCTTTTTGAGCACTTATCAATAAGCCTTAGTGCACACCACTTTGAACGTATCCACCAGATCAGACAACGAGCTCATTTGGTCCTTTAGTGAACTCGGTATCTCTTCAACCTTCTTGACTACTTGATCAAAATGACTTGCTCTCTATCCCTACTTGAAGCAATAGTTATCCTATTTCTTCAGCTTTTCAAACTTTTTGAGTATGTTACTGTTGTGTGTTTTGCAACACACAAAAATCGTGCAAGTATACACGGTCATAAGTAATAAAGATTTGTAAGTAGAGTATCGTTCCCACGAGGATTTGTTACTATAGTTTGTTGAGTACTAAAATTGTATCTCTCTAATTTTATCCAAAATAATCGTTGATATGGAAAAAGGTAAGAAAAATAAAATAAGAGAACTCTAAGATTGCAATTTTTCACCAAACTAATCCACTCCAATCATATTATTTTCTTTGGATTTATATTTTAGTACATTTAATTTGTCAACCAAAAACTTCTTTTTTTATTCATACATCTCTTCCGAGCTCCGTACAAACACACCTCGTTAAATTAATTCACTATATCTCTATGAGAATTAAATTCACCAAGATTCATTAAGTTCTAAGTTTTCAAATGGTCACACATACAATTAGGGTATATTCCTATCCTTCATCATACATGTCATTCTATTTACGAGCAATATACACAAAAATGCCTTTCTCAAGTTTATTTTTATGCCACAAATCGTTTTGATAAAATTCGTAAATAATCAAAAAGCATTAAGCACAAAATAGAATGAACAAATCGAACGTCTTATAAATCTATCAAAAATAATTAAAATCAAAGCTTCATAAATTTAGATCAAATGCAACCCTAGAAAAATTAAATTACTTCATTAAATTAAAATAAAAATTACAACATATGCAGAAAAATGAGAAGAACAAGAAGGAAAATTAAAACATCACATAGAACAAATATTTGGCACACGCAGAACACAACAAAAGCCAAAAAATGGCTTCTGCGTGTTCTGCAGTCCAACCCCAAATACCACAAAAATTCTAAACAAAAAAAAACTCATCAACTCTATCATAATATCACCTATTTATAGCTAAAAAAATACATCAAAATATTAAAATATCATACACGCGTTAAAATTTTTATCGAAAATAAAACCCCGACATTCCCCTAAAAATCCGCGGTCACGCGAAAATCAAAAACTTATTTTAATTCACGCGAGACAAGTAGCCGTTTCTGCATTTTTTTTTATTCATTGTGTGTGCCACGTGTCAGCGTCTGATTCGCTGAAACAAATAGTGGGACACGTGGCAACATCTCATTCGTTGAAGAGAATGGGCGCACGCAGAACTTGTCGCAGGGAATCAGGGCACACGAAACGTGAGGCAACGGCTGGAACAAGGGCGAGATTCTGTGCTTTTGCATTGACCGATATGTGCCACGCGTCCTCTTATGATTCGTTCACGGGGAAATTGGGACACGTGGAAGACTTTAATTCACTGGAAGAACGATTGCACGTGGTTCAGCAGCACAGAACAACACCCTTTGGCAGACGTGCATCAGACACGTGGGTCCCACCCTGCACTCCGGCCTGAGCGCCAGGTGGGCCCCACTCAGGCACCGAGCCGCATGAAAGCGCAGAGGCTGCACGCATTCGCGTTGGTCGGGCTTGAACTACACGCGCCAATCTTGACCGTTTATGCTTTGATCGGACGATGGGTGATGGATGTCGTGATTTGTGCGAGTGCGATTCTTTTCCTGCGCAGAAAATTTAAATTTTTTTTAATTCTATTTTGACCCACAAATATATTTCAAATTACATTTTCAAATTTGTTTAATTGCAATCTAACCCTTTTAGTAATTTAAATTAAATTTTAAACTTTTAATAACTGAAATTAAGCCCGATTTTAATTTAAATTATATTTTCAACTTTTATAAATTGCAATTAATAACTTTTTATTTAAAATTCTATTTTTGGGTACAAATTAGCATTTAAGTACGTTTTCGATACAATTTACTTAATTTTATTAAAATATATAAAAAATAGTAAATACTAATTTATTAAACTAAAATTATCTAAAAATACAGAGAACATAGCATTTATAATCAATAAAATAGGTGAAAATAACTATATAAAATACAGTTATCAACACCCCCAAACTTAAGTTTTTGCTAGTCCTCGAGCAAAAGGAAGGAAATAAAACAAAGATAACTGAATTTAAAATAGTGATTTTCAAAATATCTCTTTTTAAACATTCCAAATAACATAACTCAGAAATAAAAGAATTTTATCTAAGTATCAAAATCAATTTAAAAGTATATTACATTTTCACAATAAATTTTAGTGTGTGTGTGTGTGTCAAGTCTTTTCATATTTCATCGCATGAAATCCGGATCAGTTTATACAAATATAAAATCAAACAAATTTTCATGAAATCAAAAATCTCATAAGTTTATTTTTCATTTCTCTCTCCACTAATGTAAACAAACACAAAACACCAAATCAATAGGACTTTATTAAGCTTGTAATGCATGGCTTAGGTAAAGGTAGGATAAAGGATAATATTTAGCTCAAAAACTTTTCCAAAGCATAACATTTTAGAATTGAAAAAGATAACTTCTATCATCACAATAAATACTTCCCAATTTGGGATTTATCATCACATACCATTGATGAGTGCTCAAAAAGCACTAAAATAACCATGATTTTATGCACATTAATTGATTAAAAATATATATATTTATATGTTTTATCATATATTTATATAAATTTGTCTTTTTTGGAATCACGGGTATTTTTATTGTTTTTCAAGAATTTTGGCCTAAAAACGCAATGTAAAGACTCAAAGAAGAATACTTGAAGCAATACATCACAAATAAATTAATAAATAAGTGGAAAAAGGTCAACAAACATGGAAAAATTGGACAAAATGGGTCGAAAAGGTCAAAAATGTCAAAAGACGGAAAATCGCGCGCGCCACAGCGCCACGGCCGCTTGTACAAGGCCAGGCCTTGCAGCGCCAGCGCGTTGATCCTCGCTCCGCGCGCCGCGCGGCATCGTTTCACGCGGCCGAGGCTGCGCAGCCACACGCCCAACGCGTTTTTGACCCATTTTTCACGTGCGGTACCGCCCGACGTCATGCGGACGTCATTGATGACCTCAGCAGGTCCAAAACACGTTTTTTATTTTTTTAATATTTTTTTAACATTTTTTTACTCATTTTTTCTCTCCATCCTCACCTATAAATACCCCCCTTCCATTCACCTTCAAAACACCTCAAAACCACACTTCTCTCTTCTTTCTTTCTCTCCATTTCTTAGTTTTTAGTTTTTTTTAGTTTTTCTTATGTTTTAGCTAGTTTTTCTTATTTTTTACCTACTTTCTCTTAGTTTTAGAGTTCTTCCCTTTTAGGAAGAACTAGTTATGTTTTGGTAATATTTTAGCTTTTTGATTCAATAAATGGGAGTGCAAATTCCGCTTGGAGTTTTTCCAAAGAACGGGAATAGTCAAGTTACTGTAAGGATTTTATTTTCTTTACGCTTATTTTTATGCTTTATTCTTACATGTTATATTTAATTTGTCTGTGGTTAAATTTAATCGTCTTTCATTTAGTAAACATGATGTAATAATGACGTTGTTATGCTTGCGAAATATTAAATAGGGAAAAATATCTAAAATGAATTGATTTTATTTTTATTCATGATTTTATATTAAGAATGTTAGAGAGAAATATATTATTTTTCATTACAAACTTAAACACGAAAATTAGATTTTAAGGTTTAGTTATCGATTCGATTTAGAGTAGTGCTCTTTTATTTGATGGTACAATCATAGGTAGTTAGAGTGAAGCTCTATTTCAAAAGTTTTTATAAGAATCATTATCTGAAAATGTATTGACGACATGTTTTCGGTAGTGGTTTTAAAACTTGAAAGTTAGTACTCGGATAACTAAATTCTTAGGTTTAATTTGGACACCTTGAATAAAGTTTAAATCGTCTAACCCACCAAAGGTGGCATTTAAATGGTTCATTTTCAATCTCTTAGAAAAAGGAATTAATTTAATTAACCAAATTAGTTATCAACCCCACCCATAGGTGTTAATTGATTTGTTTAGTTAACAAAGAATATCTAACCCCACCAAAGGTGGTATTAAATACAAAAAGGAGAATCAATAAATATCAATTCATATCTTTAATAACCTAAATAATAGGAGCAAGCATAATTAAGTTGGTTATTATATCCATAAATACTCCACTATTTATAAAAGATAAAATTTTCATGAATGTTTATTGAATATATGTTTAATTTTCTTTAATTAGATTAAAAACACAAAAACCCAAAATATCGTGACGGGATGTTTAGGATTTAATTTCGTTTTTAAAAGTTTGAATAATAAATTAAAAACCACATACATTCTTTCCTTAGATCGACTCGTGAGTATACTTATCATTTTCTACGAAATGATTAGGCACTGCGAGAGTTTTACAAATATTAAAACCAAAGTATTGGCGAGGATCAGCGCTTTTTCATCAAGTTTTTTGGCGTTCTTGTGAAGGAATAGCGTTTTTAATTTATTTATCAAAATTTTAAAAATATTTTTGTGTTGTAAATAATTGTGATTTTTGTTTTTGTAAAAAAATAAAAATAAAATAAAAAAAATTCAAATTTTAAATTTCATAAAAAATAAAAAAAAAATAAAAATTTTTTTTTAATAAATTTTAAATAAAAATAAAAAAAAATTAAAAAAATTAAAAAATTAAAAAAATTAAAAAATTAAAAAAATTAAAAAATTAAAAAAAAAATTAAAAAAAAAAATTTTAAAAAAAAATTTTTAAAAAAAAATAAAAAAAAACAACAAAATTTTAATTTTTGAGTTTAATTTTTACTATTTTTTTTATTTATTTTAAATCATAATTTTAATTTTTCTTTTTCTTTTTCTTTTACCTTTTTCAATTTTTATATTATTTTTTTATTTTTCTTTCTTTAGCTATTTTTTTTTCTTGATTTTTAGTTACCCTACTTAACTTAGTTTTTTTTTACTAACTTAATTAACTTAGATTTTTTTTTAACATTAACTTAGGTTTTTACTTAAATTTTCATTAACTTAATTAACTTAGATTTTTTACTTCACTTAACTTAATTAACTTTTTTTTTTCACTTAACTTAATTAACTTAGATTTTTTTAGCTTAATTAACTTTTTACTAACTTAATTAACTTAGATTTTTTTAACTTAACTTAATTAACTTAGATTTTTTTTAATTCACTTAACTTAATTAACCTTTTCTTTAAACTTAATTAACTTAGATTTCCATTAACTTAAATTTTTATTTAATTTAACTTAATAACATGAAAAGTAAAGATCTAAGGGAGTTAAATACAGGAGACTAGTTCTTGGAAGCCTTTGTGCCACTAGTCTTTCCTGGGAAGGTTGTTCTGGAGGATGGTTTTTAAGGAGCCTTTGCACCACCATTCTTTCCTGGGAGCACTCTTGGTTAATACTGATTATGTTATTTTAAAAAAAAAAAAATCTGAACTATCTCCAAAATTTTAATGTTTTAATTACAATCTAAGGAGTTAGTTGCTTTGTTTGATCTAGGTACAACTGTGTTTTAATGACTTAATTATTTGATTTGCACCTAGATGTGGGTTATCTAAAACCGTCAAAGTATGCCTCTAGTTTTAAGTACAGAAAGAAATCTGAAAATCAATAGGGCATGACTGAAAAAGTATAGGAAGACAACCTTGTCTTACTGCAGGTTTGTTTGACTCAATGATGAGGGGACATTGAGTTTACTTAAAATGCAATCCCCAAGTTACGTCTTGCTAAGACGTTAAACTAAGCATTTGGATGGGAAGCAACCCATCATTTTAGGTAATGTTCTTTTATTTGTTTCATTTATTTAATTACACGTGAATAATTTTTTATATTGTTAAAACTAAAAATATTTGTTGAGATGTTAGAAGTTCACAAATGACCGTCTTCTGTATACACTTTAAATGATGAATATGATGGATGCACCTGCATTTTCCATTACTACTTGCACTTTCTCAAGAAATAGGTAATCTTTCTTCTCTTTTCTCTTTATCTTTAATTTACAGTTGTTACATTGAGGACAATGTAAGTTCTAGGTTGGGGGTGGTGAAAAGTTACCATGCTTAATTAAAAAAAAGTTTTAACAATTTAAAAATAAAAAAAAAATTTACTTTTTCATTTTTTGTGTGTTTGGTTTTATTTCTATTTTGTGTGATTTAGTAATTTTTGGAATAAAAAAAAAATTAACAAAAATTTATCTTTTCTTTAAATCAAATTTAAGTAAATAGTTAAGTCTTTTGTACTGTTAGATTAATTTTTGAAAACATATCATGAAATATTTTGTAATTATTTTTGATAATTAGTTAGTTTTTGTCATAATTAGTATTTCTTGATAAGATGTAGAAATTATATTAAACCCAAAATCGGTGTTTATGAGTTTTTTTAGTGGAGACTACCTTTGTGAGATATAATTTGAGCCTAATTTCCTTTATTCAGAGTGAAATATATATTTTTTCTACTCCAAACACATTTCTTATTTCTTCAAATTTTTAGATGATCTCTATAGGTATTAGCATTGAATGTATGAATTTTTTCATCTTAATAGAGTATCATATATTTTTGATTATTATTTTTGCTTAGATTAAATGATTTGAGTAGAAATTGATAGTATATGCTTATATCTCATTTATGCATGACTACTACAAAACAAAAAGACATACCTGCGGTTACCTAAACCAACATCAAAGAGAAAAAGCCACAAAATTAACCACTCACCAAAATCCAAAAAAAATGTACAATCATACATTGGGTTGACTCTCTAAAAAATACACATATTGAAAAATATCTACGAGAAAAAAGAAGAGAGATAAAAATAGTATCATCTACATACTATAACCCGCATTGCCTACAAAGTTGTGAGTAAAGGCTAATTACAAAAGAAAGATATAAGAAGTAATTCCCTAAAAAGTCATTGCAATTTCTTCATTTGTGAAAGGCATATATCTTGAAATTCTTTCTTAATGAATTTGATTTATGCATGAAAATAATTTTTATATATGATATCTTTATAATTTATACATTTGATTCCTTTCATGAGATCAATGTTAAAATAACACTTTGAGCCTTTATTCTTTATACATATGCGAACATATTAGTTCATTTCTATACATCAACTCTTTCGCATATAAATTAGTATTTGAGTGTTTGAACCCATAGGATTCAAGAGTGTTTTGAGAGTATTGACTTGTGAGGAATAGAGTCGGCGAATTTACGATTCATGACACTGAAATTGGGTGAAATTAAATTGATACATTTTTGATATGAAATATGAAAATGATTTTCGACTAATTATTATAATAAATCATGATTGTTTAAAGAGATTAAGATAACTTATGCTTGGGATTTTAATTATGATCTTAAAGGAGATTAAATAGTATGAGACATTTTTGTGAGATGTTGTTAATTTGTGATTTTGTTGTAAATTTAATTTTTAAGTTGTTTGTTTAATTGTTTCTTTTGTTTTTACATTTAGTACAATGTTTGTGGGTATCATTACTGAAAACCCTCACGAGACTCAAACTCGTCCACTAGGGCAACCTAGGGGTTTAAAGGCTTGTTGCATAGGCTAAATGCAACCGTGTCAATCCACGGAAGTGATTTAGGATAGTTTAATTTTTAGTTTTTATCGCTTTTCTTGCTAAGGGACTAGCAAGGCGGTTAAGGGTTGTGATGAGTGCTCAAAAAGCACTAAAATAACCATGATTTTATGCACATTAATTGATTAAAAATATATATATTTATATGTTTTATCATATATTCATATAAATTTGTCTTTTTCGAAATGACGGGTATTTTTATTGTTTTTCGAGAATTTTGGCCTAAAAACGCAATGTAAAGACTCAAAGAAGAATACTTGAAGCAATACATCACAAATAAATTAATAAATAAGTGGAAAAAGGTCAACAAACATGGAAAAATTGGACAAAATGGGTCGAAAAGGTCAAAAATGTCAAAAGACGGAAAATCGGGCGCCGCAGCCTAGCCGCGCGCGCGCCGCGTTGATCCTCGCTCCGCGCGCCGCAGCGCGCTGGCACTGCTCACGCGCGCGAGCGTAGCTGCCGGCGCCAGCCCGGCGCGCCCGCCAGCGTTTTTGACCCATTTTTCACGTGCGGCCCGTGACGTCATCGCCGACGTCATTGATGACCTCAGCAGGTCCAAAACACGTTTTTTATTTTTTTAATATTTTTTTTAACATTTTTTTAATCATTTTTTCTCTCCATCCTCACCTATAAATACCCCCCTTCCATTCACTTCAAAACACACCTCAAAACCACACTTCTCTCTTCTTTCTTTCTCTCCATTTCTTAGTTTTTAGTTTTTTTTAGTTTTTCTTATGTTTTAGCTAGTTTTTCTTATGTTTTAGCTAGTTTTTCTTAGTTTTAGAGTTCTTCCCTTTTTAGGGAAGAACTAGTTATGTTTTTGTAATATTTTAGCTTTTTGATTCAATAAATGGGAGTGCAAATTCCGCTTGGAGTTTTTCCAAAGAACGGGAATAGCGTCGAAGTTCTGTAAGGATTTTATTTTCTTCTGATTATTTTTATGCTTTATTCTTACATGTTATATTTAATTTGTCTGTGGTTAAATTTAACTGTCTTTGCTTAGTTAACATGGTGTAATAATGACGTTGTTATGCTTGCGAAATATTAAATAGGTAAAAATATCTAAAATGAATTGATTTTATTTTTATTCATGATTTTATATTAAGAATGTTAGAGAGAAATATATTATTTTTCATTACAAACTTAAACACGAAAATTAGATTTTAAGGTTTAGTTATCCTGATCGATTTAGAGTAGTGCTCTTTTATTTGATGGTACAATCGCCCCGTAGTCAGAGTGAACCTCTATTTCAAACGTTTTTATAAGAATTATTACCTGAAAACGTATTGACGACACGTTTTCTGTAGTTGTTTTAAAACTTGAAAGTTAGTACTCGCATAACTAAATTCCTAGGTTTAATTTGGAGACCTTGAATAAAGTTTAATCCATCTAATCCCACCAAAGGTGGCATTTAAATGGTTCATTTTCAATCTCTTAGAAAAAGGAATTAATTTAATTAACCAAATTAGTTATCAACCCCACCCATAGGTGTTAATTGATTTGTTTAGTTAACAAAGAATATCTAACCCCACCAAAGGTGGTATTCATACAAAAAAGGGAGAATCAATAAATATCAATTCATATCTTTAATAACCTAAATAATACGAGCAAGCATAATTAACTTAGTTATTATATCCATAAATACTCCACTATTTATAAAAGATAAAATTTGCATGAATGTTTATTGAATCTATGTTTAATTTTCTGTAATTAGATTAAAAACACAAAAACCCAAAATATCGTGACAGGATGTTTAGGATTTAATTTCGTTTTTAAAAGTTTGAATAATAAATTAAAAACCACATACATTCTTTCCTTAGATCGACCTTGGGAGTATACTTATCATTTTCTACGAAATGATTCGTGCACTTGCGAGAGTTTTACAAATATTAAAACCAAAGTATTGGCAGGATCGGCGATGCCGGTTTTCGCTCATCAACCATCCTCATTTTTTTATTTTTTTTTTCAGAATCTGTTTTTTTTTTGTACCCTCTTTTTTTTCCGACATATCTTTAAATATTTACTAACAATTTTCATATGCTAGTGAGATAAGAAAAATAGATAAACTACACACACACACACACACACACACACACACACACACACACACACACATATATATATTTGGTAGGCTTTTGAAATGAGAAAAATATATATATAAACTTTGAAGCTCAAAAGGGGTATACTATGGATAGTGTATGTGAAGGTAGATAGAAAGGCTCAAACGATCCAAAGATGGCCTAAATCATTTTCTTAGTTAAATGTTATCTAAAATTTCGCCTTGAGAGAAAATCAAACAAATTCTAAGAATTGTGACACCACAAATATCAATCGAATTCCATACTCATATAAACATTCTCTAAATTATCGTAGCAACTCAAAAATCAAGACTAGTGCTCATAAATATTTATCTTTGTAAAAATGAAACATACGTAAAAATTATTCATCGCTTAGACAATATTCAAATTTTTCAAGGAGATATGCATCATTTAAATAGAAGAAACAAAAATAATATCACTATTCATAGCAAATTATCTTCAATCAACCAAACAAACAAAAAAAAATTTCACAAGCAATAACATCCAGAAATTATTTCAACTTGGTTCAGTATATACACCACCCCCAAACTTAATATACACATTGTCCTCAATGTGTGAAAATTAAGAACATTTGAGATGGGTTTAAAGAGACTTCCTGGTTTGTTTGATTGGTTAAGACAAAATAGCTTCATTACCTCCAATTTGCACCTACGAAACAAAAAACAAATTACATAACAAAATAGAAAAACTAATACATGCGATAAATAAAAAAAAACACATGGGTTGCCTCCCAAGAAGCGCTTGTTTTATAGTCTTCAGCTTGACTTCTCAATTTGTTTTTCTGTGTGTAAGTTAAGATTTGTGTGTCAAACAAAATCTCCACTTACGAGAAAATTGAAAAATAAATTAAGAAACAATAACCATAAAAAACAATTTATTTATTTTTATTTTTTTTCTTTTTGTGGATTAAGATTTGTGTGTCAAACAAAATCTCAACCAACGAGAAAATTGCAAAATAAAAAAAACAACAAACAATAAGCAAAAAAAAAAGATTTATTTTTCTTTTTGTGAGATAAGATTTGTGTGTCAAACAAAATCTCAACCCACGAGAAAATTGAAAAATAAATTAAACACGCAAAAATAAATTTTTTTTCTTTTTTTTTTGAATTAAAATCAGATTGATTGGCATTAATATCAACAATGAAAATAGTAAAACAAATCCCCGGCAACGGTGCCAAAAACTTGTTATGTGTTTTGCAACACACATAAATCGTGCAAGTATACACGGTCACAAGTAATAAAGATTTGTAAGTAGAGTATCGTTCCCACAAGGATTTGTTACTATAGTTTGTTGAGTACTAAAATTGTATCTCTCTAATTTTATCCAAAATAATCGTTGATATGGAAAAAGGTAACAAAAAAAATAAGAGAACTCTAGGATTGCAATTTTTCACCAAACTAATCCACTAAAATCATATTATTTTCTTTTAATTTATATTTTTTAGTACATTTAATTTGTCAACCGAAAACTTCTTTTTTATTCATACATCTCTTCCGAGCTCCGTATAAACACACCTCGTTAAATTAATTCACTATATCTCTATGAGAATTAAATTTAATAAGATTCATTAAGTTCTAAGTTCTCAAATGGTCACATATACAATTAGGGTATATTCCTATCCTTCATCATACATGTCATTCTATTTATGAGCAATATACACAAAAATGTCTTTCTCAAGTTTATTTTTATGCCACAAATCGTTTTGATAAAATTCGTAAATAATCAAAAAGCATTAAGCACAAAATAGAATGAATAAATCGAACGTCTTATAAATCTTTCAAAAAATAATTAAAATCAAAGCTTCATAAATTCAGATCAAATGCAACCCTAGAAAAATTAAATTACTTCATTAAAATTAAAATAAAAATTACACCAGATGCTGAAAAATTAGAAGAAGAAAGAAAGGAAAATTAAAACATCACATATGAAAATATTTGGCACACGCAGAACACAACAAAAGCCAAAAAATGGCTTCTGCGTGTTCTACAGTCCAGCCCCAAACACTACAAAAATTCTAAACTAAAAAAAACTCATCAACTCTATCATAATATCACCTATTTATAGCTAAAAAAATACATCAAAAATAATACATTTTTTTAAACGCGTAAAAAAAAATTATATCGAAAACAAAACCCGACATTTTCCCTTAAATCGGTGTCCACGCGAAAATAGAATTTCGTATTTTAATTTACGCGTGAAACAGGGCCGCCGTTCTGATTTTTTTTAAAATTCAAAGTGCATGCCATGTGTCAGCGTCTGATTCGCTGCGAGGATTTAATGCAGACATGTGGCAGAATTTCATTGGCTGCGGGAAACGGGCGTGCGAAGGATTGTCGCATGGGAGACAATGCTGAAACGTGGGCATAATTCTGCGCTCTCGCGCTCATGATTCTTATTATGTAAAAACTGAGGATGCACGCTGCTTCAATAACCCGCGTCACACACGATTGTTACATGAATCTGCCTGCGGCGACACTTGGTTCCACGGGGCTGCCGGACCGTTCAAGAGATCCAACGGTCTGCGATGCGCCTCGGGGGAAATCTGCGCAGCCGACACGTGGGTCCCACTCTGCACGCCGGCCTGCACAGCAGGTGGGCCCCACTGACATGCTGAACCGCGTAAAGGAATCTGATCACACGCGATTTGGTCGGGCTTGATCTGGACGCGCGCATCTTAGCCGTTTACTTTCTGATCGGACGGTCCGGGTTGCGCGCTTGAATAATAGCGCGTGGCTTATTCTCACCTACACAGAAAATTAAACTTTTATTAATTGATATTTTGACCCACAAATTTAATCCAAATTACATTTTGAATTTTCTTAAATTACAGTTAAGCCCTTTGCTAATTTTAAATTAAATTTTTAAACTTTTAATAATTATAATTAAGCCCAAATTTAATTTAAATTATATTTTCAATTTTTATAAATTGTAATTAAGAACTATATTATCTGAAATTATATTTATGGACAGAAATATGAAATTAAGTACATTTTCGATACAAATTATTTAATTTTATTAAAAATATATTTTTAGCACATAAAAGGAAAATATTAATTTATTTAACAAAAATTAACTAAATATTAAAAGAACATAGCAATTATCATTACTAAAATTGATGAAAATAACTATATAAAATACAGTTATCAGTTACCCTTCAGTTTTAGGATTTTGGCCCAATTCTTAGCAAGGATAGGATCCTTATCCTTCACAACCTTCTGGTACTTCACTATTTTCAAGTGACTTGCTTCATGTCAGGCTTGTACGCTTTAAGCGGTAGTTTTCCTTCTCTAGATAATGAAAAGACCTAAAACAAACAAAAATGAGTTAGCAAAATATTACAAGTGTGAAATGAGGTGTAAATCTAGAAATGCATAAATTCACCTTGATCATACGATCAACCATTGATGAGCAGAATCGGGATGGCCAAAAACTTTGATGAGCGAAAACCGGCATCGCTGATCTTGCCAATACTTTGGTTTTATATTTATAAAACTCTCGCAAGTGCACGAATCATTTCGTAGAAAATGATAAGTATACTCCCAAGGTCAATCTAAGGAAGGAATGTATGTGGTTTTTAATTTATTATTCAAACTTTTAAAAACGAAATTAAATCCTAAACATCCTGTCACGATATTTTGGGGTTTTGTGTTTTTAATCTAATAACATAAAAATAAACATAGATTCAATAAATATTCATGCAAATTTTATCTTTTATAAATAGTGGAGTATTTATGGATATAATAACTAAGTTAATTATGCTTGCTCATATTATCTAGGTTATTAAAGATATGAATTGATATTTATTGATTCTCCCTTTTTTGTATGAATACCACCTTTGGTGGGGTTAGATATTATTTGTTAACTAAACAAATCAATTAACACCTATGGGTGGGGTTGATAACTAATTTGGTTAATTAAATTAATTCATTTTTCTAAGAGATTGAAAATGAACCATTTAAATGCCACCTTTGGTGAGGTTAGATAGTTTAAACTTTATTCAAGGTGTCCAAATTAAACCTAAGAATTTAGTTATCCGAGTACTAACTTTCAAGTTTTAAAACTACTACTGAAAACATGTTGTCAATACATTTTCAGATAATAATTCTTATAAAAACTTTTGAAATAGAGCTTCACTCTAACTACTGGGCGATTGTACCAACAAATAAAAGAGCACTACTCTAAATTAGACTAGATAACTAAACCTTAAAATCTAATTTTCAGATTTAAGTTTGTAATGAAAAATAATATATTTCTCTCTAACATTCTTAATATAAAATCTTGAATAAAAATAAAATCAATTCATTTTAGAGATTTTTACCTATTTAATATTTCGCAAGCATAACAACGTTATTATTATATCATTTTTACAAATAGCCAACACAGTTAAATTTAATCACGGACAAATTAAAAATATAACATGTAAGAAATAAGCATAAAAAATAACTGCAAAGAAAATAAAATCCTTACAAGATTGATGCTATTCCCGTAGCTGGAAAACCTCCAAACGGAATTTGCACTCCCATTTATTGAATCAAAAAGCTAATAAATTACAAAAACATAACTAGTTCTTCCCAAAGAGGGAAGAACTCTAAAACTAAGAGAAACTAGCTAAAACATAAGAAAAACTAAAAAAAACTAAAAACTAAGAAATGGAGAGAAAGAAAGAAGAGAGAAGTGTGTTTTGAGGTGTGGTATGAAGTGAAGAGAAGGGGGTATTTATAGGTGAGGATGGAGAGAAAAAGTGGGTGAAAAAATGTTAAAAAATGGTGAAAATGCGTAGTGCAAATGGTGAGTTCATTGATGACGTCAGCATGACGTCATGGGGGCGGCTGCACGTGAAAAATGGGGCGAAATGGCGTCGGCGCGCGCGGAGGGCAGCTGGGGCGCGCACAGGCGCGCGCAGAAGGCAGCAGCAGCGCGTGCGTGAACAGTGATAGCGCACTGCGGTGCGCGCGAATCTGGAGGAAGGCGCGCGCATCTGCGCGCGGACGTGGGCCATGCTGCGCGCGCGGCTCGGTGCGGCTGGGCACTGGCGCGCGCGGGGTGGGCTGCTCCGGGCGCGATTTTCTCCTTTTTGACATTTTTGACCTTTTCGACCCATTTTGTCCAATTTTTCCATATTTGTTGACCTTTCCCCATTTATTTATTAATATATTTGTGATGTATTGCTTCCAGTATTCCTTTTTGAGTCTTTAAGTAACGTTTTTAAGGGAAAATACCTAAAAAACAATAAAAATACCCGTGATTCTGAAAAAGACAAATTTATATAAATATATGATAAAACATATAAATATATATATTTTTAATCAATTAATGTGCATAAAATCATGGTAATTTTAGTGCTTTTTGAGCACTCATCAACGATCAGCTTTCCATTAGACCCTTCTTCTTTCTTACCAGCTTTTATGACCCTGGCCCGTTCAGCATCACTCACGAAGTGATGATAGAAGTCCTTTTTTAATTCAGATTTCCAAAAAATGCCCTCATCAAAATATGTCACTGAGGTGTCAATAACCATAGCATCTCTTAGAACAAATTCGTCAAACTCAAAGTCATCCATATCCATAGCCTCTATCAAAAGAGTTAGGTCATCACTAGCCATCATCTTCTTAGGGGCCTTGTCCTTGAAGTGTATAGAGGACAAACTAGGTATGCTAGACGTTGTGGGTGGGAAAGGCACCTTAATTGGCCCATCATCTAGATGAATAGAGTCTCTTGTAAGAGATTTCAAGGTAAAGGTAGGCTATGGGTATATAGGTACCATGTCTTGAACACTAGAGGTGTCAATCAGTTCTTCAAGGTTCATATTCAAGTATTCCATATTTGCAAAAGACAAATAAATAATTATTCACAGTTCAAGTTGTCAACAATGGTATTTACCTCATTATAGAAGGACGACCTGTGTACTCATTAGTATAGTTCCTCTAAACCCTATAATTTTTTCAAATGGGCTATAGTTAAGATGTTCCTGTAGCTTTCATTTGAAGTATTTGGAAGCTTGATCCTCCTTTTTCTTTCCTTACCATATGTACCAAATTTTTTTATTAATTCACTCGCACGGGGTTAGGAAGTGCCGAAGTGATAGTTTCAGGTGCAACAAACTGGTAAGTTAATCCTATCACCCCAATTGTCCTCGATGATATAAAAATATTTATCCTTCCAACTTGAGGTACTATCAGGGTGTTTAAGGTGTAACTCGTGCCTAATAACACAAGATATATATGCCCTTCCTTTTTCCAGGAAATTTCTCTTTAAATAATACATGCATCTGAATTTTTTTCGCTTATTAGATCCACCTTGTATTCACCAATGACGATTGAAAGGCATAAGAGAGTTTTCCACCCGTTGGTATTAACTTGGGAGAGGTTGATGTCAAAAGTATTGAGCGCACGAGCTACATCCTAGGGAACATGAACTGAAGTCCAATTTTAAATGGTGTCAAGTATATGACCCACTACCCTGCCAGAGGATCATTAGCGTCACATAAATGGTGGGGTATTGGAAACATACCTACATGGGATAGGCTACCATATTTATGCCTAATTTTCATTAGGTGGTCAATAGTCAGATTACTTGAGATTTTTTCGATCTGGTTCATATCCTTACTTCAATGGGTAGGCTTACCCTTGTTGCCTGATTCTTATTAGAATAGGGTACCTTTACTGTTGTAGATATAGGGAAGTGAATGACGGGCATTGGTCCCTCAAGGACAATGAGGAAATAAGGTGTGACTTAGATGAAACAAGAATGGTTGTGACACTATCCTTAGTAGGTGCCCCACTCGTTCTCATAAGCCCCTTATCATGACCTATTGAAGCTTCAGTAGATCGCTTAACTTGTTCTAAGGTCATATGTAAGCAAACTGAGTCCCGAGATCCTTCTCAGGGTGTTCCTATCCTTAATAGAACATTTTTTAAGCCTGAGAAGACATCTTTGGAAGATGACGAGTGAGTTATACCATTTCCTTTATTAGAATACATGGTAAAAAAAGGAAAAAATGAAGGAGTTACCTAGTTGGTGAAGAAAGTTACAGTTCTATTGATGAAGGGCTTGAGAATAATAAAGGGGACTGGTTTTTCCAAGGAAATTGTTAGCCAAACAAACTAAAATACAAACTAAGTGTTTGTTTAAGCAGGTTGGTTATATAGAATTGTAGGGTAAGAAATTGTACCATGTTGAGATTATCTGAAGAATAATTTGGCTTAGTACAGAACTTGGTAAAAGTTAATTTGTTTACTATTTATAGAGAAAATGAAAGTTGAACGGTTTGCATAACAAAATCAAAATTAATATTGGGAATATTCCCTAGATTTTCAAAAATTATAAGGAGTATGGGAGTTAATATTAGGAATGTTAAGTGTATAGGGGCCACAAATACCACGCTTGGAGAAAAGCATGTTGTATCGAGTACTTTGTATATAGTGGCATGGCACTAGAGTATAGACTGATCTTCCCATTGAGCACTCTACCTAGCAACCTAAACTTATGGACACTAGTCTCAAGCGACCTAGTAGCTTTCTATATTTTCTACCGCATGCCTATGTAAAGGATGTACAAAATCCTAGTGATCTAATGATGAATGAATCCCAAGACCAGCATTACAAATACCGATATTGGGAAATTGTCCTTTGTGGTTTTATTATTTATAAAATTCTCCTAAGTGTACGAATCATTTTATAGAAAATGATAAGTATACTCCCAAGGTTGATTTAAGGAAGAAATATATGTGGTTTTAATTTATTATTCAAAATCTTGAAAACTAAATTAAATCATAAACATCCGATCACGATATTTTGGTTTGTTTGTTTCCTAATCTAATAACATAAAAAAATAAACATAGATATAGATTCAATAAATAAAAATTATAAATTTTATCATTCATAACAGTGGAGTATTTAAGAATATAATAATTAAGTTAATTATGGTTGCTCATATTAAATATATAAATTGATATTTGTTGATTTCTCTTTTTTGTATAAAAGTGTCCTTAGGCGGGCCCAAATTTTTTTGTTTAATATTAACTAACTAATATCCTTAAATATTAAATTTTATCTTTATTTCTAAGAAAATAGCAAACCATCTAATCACAACTTTAGGCAAAGTCAAATAATTAGACTTTATTTAAGGTGTCCAAATTAAACATAAGAATTTAATTATCCAAGTACTAACTTTCAAGTTTTAAAACCATTACTGAAAATATGTCATCAATACATTTTTGAGTAATAATTCTTATAAAAAAATTTTGAAAGAGTTTCACTCTAACTATCGGGCGATTGAACCAACAAAAAAAAGAGTACTACTCTAAATTAGACCGGATAATTAAACTTTAAAATCTAATTTTTAGATTTAAGTTTGTAATGAAAAATAATTTATTTCTCTCTAACATCCTTAACATAAAATCTTGAATAAAAACAAAATCAATTTATTTTATGGAAATGTTTTATCTATTTAATATTTCGCAAGCATAACAACATTATAATTATATCACATTTACAAACAGCCAAACATGTTAAATTTAATCACAGAAAAATTAAATATAACATATAAGAATAAAACATAAAAAAGATAAATGTAAATAATCCATTAAAATAATACCTTAAAAGAATTCTTACAATAGTTTGATACTAATTCTGTTACTAGAAACCTCATGGGTTTGCATATTTTCTTATTGAATCAAAAACTAAAAATTTATAAAAATATAACTAATTCCTCTCAAAAATAGAAGAACATTAAAAATAAAAACTAAAAAACAAACTTTCTAGAGAGAAAGTTAGAGAGAGAAAAAGTTCAAAAAATTGTGTGTTTTGGAATGGGGAAGAGGGTTTATAGGTGAGAAAAAATCCAAAAAAATAGGGAATATATTTTAAAATTTGAATTTAGACGTGTTTGGACATGTTGGTACCCTTATGCGGCACTAGAACCTCAGTAGACAGGCAACTGAAGCGCATGGGCGCGCAAAAGATACGACGAGAAGTGTGCAGGCATGAGCGAAAGTCGGCACGACGTGTGTCAGGTGTGTGCTGACTGCATGCCTTGCAGGGCATGTGTCGACCACATGCGAGAATGTGCTGGGCGTGCGTTGACCATATGTGGGCGTATGTTGAGTATACGTGCGTGCTGATGGGTATGGTTGGGCACAGATAGGCGTAGACGCGTGTGAGAGTTCAGCGTTATTTGGGCGATGTGCGCAGGCAGATGTTCAACATTCTATGGCACGCTTCCCGCGTTTCTCGATGTGATTGGGCACATTGCGCTAGAATATTTGGCCTTTTTGACATTTTTGACCCATTTTGTCCAATTTTTCCATCGTTTGAACTTTTTCTCATTTATTTTCTAAATATATTTGTAATGTATTGCCTCCAATATTTTTCTTCAAAAAAGATAAATTTATATAAAAATATGATAAAATCATACAAATATAAACTTATTTAATTAATTAAAATACATTAAATAATGATAATTTTATTATTTTTTAAGCACTCATCACCTGATTACTAGAACAACGTTTTGGCTTCATTGAATTTTTTATTGTTGTGAAAATGTCATAATTAGGTTGACTATGATGCATTTATATAGTACCTACCAATGTAACAATGATGCCTACATCTTGTATACCTATATATATATATATATATATATATATATATATATCATTAATGAGATAAATTGAATGCTATTATTTTTATTCTAAATGTTATTTAAACAAAATAATTGTTATGATCATTTTTAAAATATACACATTAATAAATTTTAAAACGAGTATTAAATCTTGTTATAAAAAGTTACACACATGCCATCTAAGAGTTTCATACTGTATCACGAAAATAATTTTATTTCTTCCTAAATAAATTTTCTTTAAATATAATTTAAAATTCATCTCTCCTTTCTATCTCACGTATTTGTTTTTCGGAATGTGACAAGAAAAATATAAGAGAGATTTATATAAAAGAAGTCCTCGGTTCAAAATAAAAGAAATATCACAAAAGTACAATGAAAAATGAAGATAGGAGAGAGGATAAAATATTATTTTATTTATTTTATAAAAATATTACATGATTTGCATTTATAATCTACTAGTAATTCTATAGTAGATCCGATCAATATAAACAAGAAAACATCACTTGTAACATATATTAGAACTAGCAATCATAAAAATAATAATCTTATGGTCAATTTATATATTTTGTTATGATGAAAAATACTAGTTCAAAAGTTTCATATCAAATGTAATTCAATTAGATATTGTTGAATTTTAATTTCTACTAATCAAACTTGTTCAATAAAAAATAAACCTAGAATATACTACCAAACTAGTATTTTTCTGGTTTATATCCTCAATATAAATTTAGTTCTATTTTTACTATCAAACTAAAAAAATCAATTAATATCATCTTATTTACATGTGTACCTTTAAAAATAAAAATAAAGAAATAGTTTTTAAAAAAAATTATTAGTCATTCTTTTCCTCACAAAACTTTAAGTATATAGGTTTTCAATTACAATTTTTAATAATAGGCACAAATCACCGCCAATATCAAACCCCTTATAGATGCACATTCCTCTTCCTCTTGGTCAACTCTACCCTTTAAAAACTCATATAAACCATTATCGTGGACTCTTTTTAAGGGAGTATTTAAAGGGGTTTTGACCTTGGTGGTGATTTGTGTTCATTCTTAGAAATTACCATCTTAGGATTATTTAATTAATGTTTGGTGAGTAAACTGATGAATATTAAATTCTAATTTTTTAATAGCATATATGAACAAAAAAACTTACGAAAGGATATAAATTAATTTTTTTAATTCAATGTTATAAATGAGACAAAATATAATATACTGATTATAAATGTTACATAATATGTTTACCCAATTATAAACAATGTTAAATAAAGATCTTTACCTTATGAAATTCTTTAACATTTTTAATTCATAAAATGTAAAGAATCTTGTTTTCTTATTTTTTAGTATTACATCTTTGATTAACTCCCCATATCCTTGGTGCACTTATGGTATTAGAGCCAATGAAGTGTTCTAAGTTGATCATTACATGTTATAGTTAATATTCATAAGTATTGTTTGAACCTTGGATAATAATATATATAACTATCATATTTGCTTATAAGATAATATAAGGTCGATGCATAAATGCTTCCATTCAGACGAAGTATAATAAGTCTAGTTTAAGGAATGATTCCATTTAAAGCAATAAAACCTTTATACTTGTTGGTGGTTTAGTGGACAATATATATCATAAATAGATAAAGAAAGTTATAAATATTATATGAAAAGATAGAACAAAAAGAAATAATATTAATTATTTTATGTATAATAACTTAGCATGTTTTCATGACTTAATTTCAAACTTGCAATACAATAATCTTGATAGTTGATCAAAGAAAGTAATATTAAAGATTAAGATTTTTTATTAACAAGTAAGGATATTATATTGATGGTTAGCACTCGTAAGTTTACAAATCCACTTTAAATCTATGTTTTAATTTTCCAATTTAATTTAAATTTTAAATTTTCAACTTTTAATTTAAGTAAAAAAAGAAGGAAAAATGTCTACTTTTAATTTTCTCTTTTCTAAATCTTCATCAACATCATCATCTTCCTCTTTTAAGGAATAAAAATAAAAATATCATTAATGGTGATGAACTCACTATTGAAAGTTTTTCAAAATCAATTGATACTTAGAGAATTCCCAAAATTCACAAGGATCAAATTTATAAAACAAAGATGATGAATCTTTTTAAAAATGATTACACTATTAAAACTGTGAAGAGGAATATCCAACTCTATTCCCCTTTTGAAACCAGTCATCATTTTTCGAAATAATCATTACAAAAACATATTGACAAACACTTTAATTATGTTCATATAGGGTTAGTCCAAGTTGGATTAAAACATTTGACCAAAGAAGGACTAAACACATCAATTCTAGCAGTTCTTCGAGATGCTAAATTCAACAACTCCTATGATTCTCTATTGGGAACAATTGAGTCGAGTCTTTGCTTAGGACCAATATCATTTAATTATTTTCCTAACTTTACAGTTTCCTCGAGTGATAAAATTATCATGGAATCACGTACATTACAAATCAAAACCCATAATTATGACATGAAATCAGGGCTATCCCAATTGCATTAATATTCAGAGTGCATTACAAAGCAATGATGTCTGCATTCAACACTAGACACATTCATCAATCCAAAAAGGGAGAAACATTCCTTCTACAAATGGATCTCACAAGATCCAATAAAACTATTCCAAAACCTATCACTTGGAACTAGATCACCTTACCAGATGAATGGCTCCTTGAAGGAGTGACTCAACCAGAGTTTGAACCTCAAGAACCTGAGAAAAACAACCAACTTAGAGATATAACCCAATATAAAGATGGTAGTATTGGACTTAGCTTCGATACAGTACTAGTTCGAGGCATTCCTCTACTTCTTCAGCCGATATCTCAGACTTGTCATCTCTTAACCTACCATTTAAAACCAAACCTAGGAAATCTACCTCAGACTTACCTAGGACAAACCTCAAAGGCGTAGAATTTAGTACACCTATACCTACATTAGTCTACACCTTTGATCCAACAACGGAGATGGATGATTCGCCTCAACCATCACTTACGTCTCAGGCCCCATCAGCATTTAATGCTACCCAAGAACATGAATTAAATGGCTTAGAAAATGAATTAAAATTACTAGATATTGAAACCCTACGTCTAGATATTGACCTTCCACAGAATAGCCATATCAAAACATGGTTTATTAATTCATACCCTAAAGCACCGAAATAAAGCTTTATGAGAAAACATCACTAGTATGTTAACCAATTCCAATAAAACATAGGCTTTTTTGATTGGCTTGAATTATACTACTCTGAAAAGGGTGGAAACCTTAAAGCCACAATAGCCAAATATACCAAAACCGTTGAACTAGTTAAATCAACTGACATGGTCAACACCAAACATAGGATACCAGTATGGAAAACTCCAAATCGTACATTTGAGGTTGAAAACCCTCCATTGAGACCAATAACTTTTCCATATGCCAACGCAACAATTAAAGCTTATCCCTAAAAGAACCCTCAGGAAGACCAAACCTTCAACCTCAAAAACATAGTTACCCAAAACAAATTTACCAACATCAGCCTTAGCACCTTAAGTAAACAACTTACTTGGATAGAAAAGAATTAGAAAACTAATATCCCCTCTATAGCCTACAAAGTTATAGAAGGTAAAGTTCAAAATCCTATGTTCAAACCCTTTCAAGTTTCCAAAACAGCCCGGGAAGAATTATTATCCAAAATTGAATGCTTCAGAGGCATTTACAAGTCTCACCTAGAAGAACAAAGCTTAAATTCAAAAATAGGTCCAATTGTCCCTCAGACACACAAGACCCCCTTCTCAAAAAAAAAATCTCACTCGGAGTATTAGTGTTCTTAACAACCAAGAACCTACTATCTCTGATGAGGAAGTCTTTCAAGAAATATCTTTTGAACCATTTCCTTAAATCCAAAAGCAAGTTTGGCAACAACCTATACCCAATAAGTACCCATAATTAGATGTAAGTACCTAACCAAATCAAGTTATTCAGCCAAAATATAATGCGTCATCTATCTATGAATGAAACATAGATGGCATGACAAAACATCAAATATTAAGCACATTACAGCATATGAAGATGGTGACAAATGCCTACAAAACTCAATCCAGAGCAAAGGAAAAAATAGTCATTGAACTCCTTATAGTTGACTTATCTGGCCAACTAAAAGGATGGTGGGAATACCACCTATCAAAACAATAACAATTAGATATCTTCAACACAATTTTGGCTGGAGAGTATGGTGAACCTATACTCGATAAACATGGATAAACCATCTGGGATGCAGTCTCCATAATACTTTTCATAATATTACACCATTTTATGGGAGATTTTTCCCATTTCAAAGATAAAATCGTTTATCTTCTCTCTAACCTACATTGTGAGAAGATGAGTGATTTTCAAAACAATAAAACCATTTTTCTTAGAAGAGTAATGTTAGGAGAAGATTCAAATCAACCTTTCTTAAAAGAAAATTTCTTAATAGGACTTCCTCCACTCTTAGGGGATAAAACTAGAAACAAAATTTGTGAGACTTATGGGCATCACATCATCTCTTATAATCAACTAACCTACGTTGAATTGATCAGTTTTTCACAAAAGAATGGTCTTTAGGTCTACCAAGATTTGAATATCCAAAAACAAATGAAAAAGGAGTTTAAAATCTCCAAGAGGAAAATTGGATCATTCTGCAAACAATTTGATAACTCTCTTCCTATTATCAAACACTGTGGGGGAAGTTGCAGTAAACCTATTTCAAAATCTCATTCAAAACCTTATAAATCTGCCCAAAGATTTTCAAAATATAGAAAACCTTCCTATGATAAACCTAGAAAGGATTTTTATTAAAAAACCTTATAAAAGAACTTTTAACAACTTAAGACTTTAAAACTCATGATAAACCCTTTAAAAAATTTAGAGAATTTACATGCTATAAATGAGGTAAGAAAGGCCACACTTCCAATTACTACAAAAGAATTAAAAAAATTCAATAGCTAGAACTTGAGGAAGAAATATTAAATAAAATCTCTACCTTATTGGTAGAAGAATCATCATCATCTGAGTCTGAACCTTGGACTAAGGATTCTGGTGATCAAGATCCATAAGTTGATGAGTTAGCATCCACTAACTCTAACACTCGTTATTCAAAAAAATATCATTATATTAACCAAGGAAGAAGATAACTAACTTCAAGAGAAACTCAGGTTAAAAGATCATCATCTCACAAAACTGTATATGGACCATTTGGACAATACTTTGGCCAAAACCCAGGCACAACCAAAACCATCTGAACTTCCTTTAACAAGCACAGGCTATTAAAACCTTACTGCTATACTTGATAGGAAAACAAATAAAAACCTAAAGCCACAAAGTCAAATCCAAGACTTAAAGGTGGAAATCAAAACCATCAAGCTAGAAATTCAATAGCTTAAGGAATATTTTCAAAACTAAAAAAAAAGATTACCCCCCAAAAATTTGGTAATTAAGATCTTCTCAACACAGGTGATTTTGATGAAGAACTTGACAAAATAGGTGAACTAAATCCACAAGAGCTTGAGAACATGTAAAAGATTCCAGAAAGTGTTATCCATTATCTTAGGGAAATCACCACTAGTAAGTATAGAATCATTGTTACTCTTGTATTTCCATATAAATCAACACTTGAGACAGTTGCACTATTTTACATTAGCGTTGATCTCAATTGTATCAACCCAAAACTTATCCCTAGACAATTCCATCAACAAACGAGCGAGTAACTCAACTTAGATAATAGTTCAAAAATGAACATTACTAGGAAAACTGATATGGCAATCCTAAACAAGATTTGTCTCATCAAAACTCCATTCATAATGGTATCTAATATTAGCCATAGAGTAATATTAGGCACACCATTTATGAATATTATCACTCTATATCTTGTCAAACATGATAAGATTTCTTTCACATACGATGAGAAGATTCTCAATTTCCTCTTTGTTGATGAACCCAAAACCAAAAATCTCAATATCATTAGGACCAATTCCATATACTGAAATAAGATTCCTACCTTTATCAAGGATAGAGAAAAGGACCTTCTTTATCTTAAACATCAAGTTCAATTTCATACCATTGAAAGAGAACTTTAGAACCTGGAGGTAAAACACAAAATCTTCAAACTACAAAATTATTTTGAAAAAGAGGTTTATTCTGATCTACCCAGTGCTTTCTGAAGTAGACAAATGCATATGGTAGACTTACCATATGAACCAACCTTTCATGAAAGAGATATCCCAACAAAAGTGAGGAAAATCCAAATGAATACAAACCTCAAACAATTTTGCAAAAAGGAGATCAATGATCTCTTATCTAAGAAATTAATTTCAAAATACAGATCACCGTAGCGTTGTATGCCTTTCTATGTCAATAAATAAGCTAAGATCGAGAGAGGAACACCTCGATTGGTTATCAACTACAAACCCCTTAAAAAGCCCTTAAAATGGATTACATACCCTATTCCTAATAAAAATGACTTTCTTTAAAACTTCATTCTTCATCAATATTCTCAAAATTAAATATGAAGCCAAGCTTCTGGCAAATTCAAATTGAACCAAAACATAGATATAAAATGGCATTTACTGTTCCCTACGGACCATATGAATGGAATGTCATGCCCTTTGGGCTCAAAAATTCACCTTCTAAAATCCAGAGGATTATGAATTATATATTCAATCCTTATTTAGAATTTTGCATTGTGTACATTGACGATGTACTTATATTCTCAAAATTTGTCGAACAACATATTCGACACCTCAAAACCTTCTTTCATATCATCAAGAAGAGTGATCTGGCCTTATCAATGAAAAAGATTACTCTTTTCCAAACCAATATTAGGTTTCTTGGACATAACCTGTCTAATGGAACCATTATTCCCATCAAAAGATCTTTGCAGTTTACTACCAAGTTTCTTGACAAGATTCTCAATAAAACAGAGATTTCTTTAGAGCTTAAATTATGTTCTTAACTTGTGTAAAAATTAATTGGTTCGAAAAACCACTTCATAATAGGCCTAAGAAAACCCCTAAGCCTTGGACAAAGCAGCATACAAAAATTGTGCAAACAATAAAAGCACAAGTTTAAAATATTTCTTGTTTACATCATGCGGACCCAACACTTCCTAAGATAGTAGAAACTAATGCCATGGAAGTTGGTTTCGGAGGAATCCTTAAATAATTCCAAGACAATAAAGAATTTATTGCTCAATTTGTGTCTAACCATTGGAATAATTTTCAAAAGAATTATTCTACTGTCACAAAGGAAGTATTAGCAATAGTACTTTGCATTTCAAAATTTCAATCTGATTTATTAAATCAAAATATTTTACTAAGAATTTATTGTAAATGTGCAAAAGAAATTTTACAAAAAGATGTTCAAAACATTGCATCAAAATAAAATTTTTCCATATGGCAAGCATTACTAAGTGTTTTTGATTTTGATATTAAATTTAACAGAGGAGAAACCAATTCTTTACCAGACTTTCTAACTAGATAGTTTATTCAAAACAGATAATAATGTCTAACAAGAAGAAAGAAAAAGAGAAGAAGGAACCTTGACCAAAACCTTCAATCAAAACCCTTTCTTCCTCCAAACCCATGATTACCTGGTCCCAAGAGGCCTCATTATCATCAGCGTACGAGCCAACATCCTCAAGCGAAGCTCACTATCATAAGATATAAGATTAGATCTTTAGCCTCAAAGACACTCCAAAGTATCTGTAAGCATCTTATGATACCTCCAAAGCCTTGGAACATCATCATTTATGCTCGAGACCCCAGTCTCAAAAGGTAAGGCTAGGTAAAACAAGAAGAGACATCTTCTAAATAAAAAATCATTATTTCAAAACCTAAAATTGAAAAACCTTCCATTTTAAAAAAAGAGGCAATACCCTCTACCAAAATTGTCCCTGCTCCTAGGAAAAGGGAAGTTATTTCCCAAACTATTGCAAAACCCACATATGAGTATTTTCAAAAAACTAACACTCAGATGGTCATGATTGTTGAGAAAGGATTTCAAGACAAAAATCCTTATTTAACTATACAAAGACTTTTTGGAAAAAAATATTTTACTGGCCTTCAGCTCCATCAAAAACCCCATAATACTATTAGAGTATTTTGGAAATTATCAGTAGTGTGGAATTCAAAACATTTCCTCTACCAAAATCAAGTTGATGCTCAGTATTCTACTACCCAAATCCACAAAGTCATATCTCCAGTAGATTGGGGAAATGATTTATTAAAACTCCTAACCTTTCCAGCCAATATTACCTCCTTCCTACCACATTGTAAAACCAACAATTATTGGGATTATTACCAGGCATGGTTCAATGTCTTTCCTATTCAAAACAAGGATAATCAACACTTATGGTTATTCTTTTTCATTCAAAAAACCATCAAACCAACCAAATTTTAATCTTGGTTTCAAAATTGGTGGAAATGTTTTTGTTCTATTCCTACTATCCTTCTCCCACTAGTTAAGGAAAGTTATGACACATTCGTCACCCATTACAAACTACACTAGAGGAAAGGCGATTCCCTACTTTGTATATTTTCGCAACAAAGTTCTACCTTCCGTGGGTGTGTCAATGGGTCTTAAAACTTTTTTATATCTAAGGTAGTTACCATTACCCGCCTATTTTAGGTAAAATGGTGGTCATCATTCATGATCCCCAAAACCATCTTAAACCTAGCCATAGAATAATGGATAATCAAAACCAATCATAGAACAACCAAACTTGAAGAAATTCAACAATCATCGCTATTCTTAGCCCAATGGGCACACACCAATGCCCTCATTGCCAAGGCTCAAACCGAAGAAGAGCTCTTGGAAATTATCAAACATTTATCACATGAATCCCCTAGTCAAACATCTGGCAAGATGGAAGATTTAGACGAGACTCAATCACTAGATGAAACAGTCTCTCCATCATCATCGACCTCCAATGCTTTTTCAGGCAATCTAATAGACATGGAAGCTGCTAGTGAAGATGTATTATTTTGGATGGGTAAAACCATCCCATAAAAAATTCAAAACATTTTTACAAACAGGTCTGCAAACCCATGAATATTACGGGACTACGAGCCTATCTACATTAAGGGCCTACGTGTCCATTTTCTTTTATCAGGATTAAAATCCCAATTAATGCAAAAAGTCCTATATCATAACCCATCAAAGGTCCATACAACAACCCATCAACAAGCCCATTCAATGGCCCAACAAAGACCCATTTAATGACTCATAAAAATATTCTTCCTATTCAAAAGTACTATAGAAGTTGTTGTAGCGTCGATAGAAGAAGACAAAATGAAGAATGGTAAATGGTAATTTTATTTTCACTTCCTAAGATAGTAGAAACTGATGCCAGCGAAGTTGGTTTTAGAGGAATCCTCAAACAAGTCCAAGACAATAAAGAATTTATTGTTCAATTCGTCTCTAACCATTGGAACTTATAACCTTCATCTTTTATATATTAAGTAAGTTTGTATTTATGTTTTCATTTTCATATATATATATATATATATTACTTTTTAATATTATTTTCTTCGATCAACTATCAAGATTATTATACTACAAGTTTGAAATTAAGTCTTATACTTTTATCTATTTTCCATAATATCTTATAATGACATAGTAATATTACTCAAATTATTTAATTTTATGTAAACTTTTGACCTTCTTAATCATAAATCAATAACTCACACTTAAAAAAAATATTAAATAGACATTTAAAATTTTGCAAATTTTTGGCTTTTTTCGATAATGAATTAATATAATAAAACAAACTAAAAAATTATATAGTTATACACTACTAAAAAACATACATATGGCCTCAGTTTTTAACCGTGATCGTAGGCCTATGACCACGGTTCTAAAATCTGAGGCCTAAGTGAGAGAGACCATAGATTGTTACCTATGGCCTCAGTTATTGAAAGACCGAGGCCATAGGACATGTCTATGGCCTCGGTCTTTCAATAACCGAGGCCATAGGGTATGTCTATGACCTCGGTTTTTCAATAACCATGGCCATAGGGTATGTCTATGGCCTCAGTTTTTCAATAAATGACGCCATATGGTATGTCTATGACCTCGGTTTTTCAATAACCGAGGTCATAGGGTATATCTATGGCCTTGATTTTTCAATAACCAAGGTTAAAAAAAATAAAATTAGTAATTACAATATTAAAAATCATATTATATTAAAATTAAAAGTATAATTACATTTGAGAGTATATACACTAAAACATAATACAAATTTACTATTACAAACTGACTTTTTACTATTAATTACAAGCATTTATAAGTGTACTTCAAATAAACCAGTAGTACCAGTACCACCAGCAGTAGCAACACCACCACCAACAATACAATGAAGAAGAGCACCAAGGCAAAGACCACCAACAACAATAGCAATAACCCAAAGACTAATGTCGCAAGAAGAAGATCAAGACTAAAGATCGCGGCAAGAAAGACCAACAACACCAAAGTACCAACACCAGCAACACCAACACCAACACCAAGAGGCACCAAAGACCAAAGACCAAAGACCAACAACGCCAATAGCACCAAAGACCAAGAAGCCACAAGAGCACCAAAGACCAACAATGCAACACCAACACCAACACCGTGTAGTAGCATCAGCGCCAAAGATCACGCAAAGAAGAAGGTAACACCAAAGACCATCAAGATAAAGACCAAGATTAGAGCTAACACCGCACAAGAAGATTCGTGGCAAAGACTTGCACCAACCCATCATGAAAATCATATGATGAAGAACAAATGAATTAAAAATCAAATTATGTTATAATTAATTATAACCCCGTTAAATCAATTTAACAACAATTAAAATTAAACTAAATTTGTCAAATTAAGAAATATTAAAGGCTAATTGTCTGAATTAAAAAATAAATATAATAAAAAAAGAAAATGGAGATTTATAAGGAAGAGATCAGAAAATGTAGTCTACTTACCCTTTCCTCACTCATCATTCTGAAGCCTAATTTATTTATCCATATTGATTCAGCATCCTCGGTAGCATGGAGCACCAGATTTTCCACATTTAGAGAGCATAGTAGCCTCATTATACATGAAAACAATGTTTGGAAATAACCCTACAAATAGAAGAACAATATTTAGTCTTAAAACCTAATAAGAAAATAGAAAATGCAGTATTTACGGCCATCAAAAAGCACTTTTTGTTCCTAAATTCTTACTTTTCCTTGATGTTCTCTACTTGTAGCTACTAAAGGAAGTTCACCAAGCTTCTGACCAAAAATTCTAAGGATACCAGCTGACCCGATAACAGACCTGTCTATGCAATAAAGTATTATGATTATGGTTAAGTTAAAATGCAGGTGATAGTATAATCACAAGAAATATTTGCTACAAGATATAAAATGAAAAATCCTTACAATCAAGCAAGATTAGCTTCTCTACATTAATTTATAAGAATCGTAAATCTAAATATAAATAAAACTTTGGCATCATCCCTCTCTGTATGTAAAAGTACATAGAACATCAATTGAAAAAAACAACATATCAAAGCTTCAAAAGGGAAATAGCATTTAAGAATCTAATTATTCATTGAATGAAGGGTATATGAACACTAGTTTGAGAAGCTCTTATACTGCCACAAATGCCAAATACGCAAAACATCAAACAACAGAACTCCAATAGAGCCACATATTACTCTTTTCCAATAGTGTGAGATTTAGTTCATAAATACTACAAATTTTAGGGTGAAAACTGCAAAGTACTCTAAGCTCAGAAAAGAGAGATAGATGCATAAATACACATGTAAATAGAGACAAAGAAGAGTACCCATGTAATACAGATAAAAAATTCTCCACTAGTTAATACCTGTATCAGCATCAATACCAGCACCTGTGTACCGTGGACCAAGACCCACACCAAAGACTAGACTGCAGTAACGCACCAACATCAAATAAGCAAGACCAAAGACCAGAGCACCACCACCACCACCAGCACAACACACCAGCACCAGCACTACCACCACCAGCGCAACACACCAGTACTAACACCAGCACCAACGTAGCACACCAAAGACCAACACAAAGACACCAAAGACTAACAACCAAAGAAGCGGTGTCCAACTACAAGTCATTCAAATGCCTAGTGACCAACGACTAGCATCCAGCATCCAGTGATCAGCGTTCAGCATGTAGCGACCAGCGAATCAGCGAACAACGACCCAGAGGCTAGCGAACAATGACCTATCGAATTACAACCACCGAACTAGTGAGTTGGGAATAGGAAGAATCACGAGAGAGGAAGAGAAATTTCAAATCTAGAAAAATGAAAGCAATTGCTGGGAGAAAGAGGAAGAAAGAAAAAAAGAAGAGAAAGGGCGTAGGAGAAGGAAAAAATAAAAAAGAGAGAGAAGAAAAAAGAAAAAGAAAAAAGAAGAAGAGAAAACATGAAAAAAATTGATATAACTTATGGTCATGATTATTGATAAAAATCGATATCATAAACATATCCTATAACCTTGGTTTTTATTAGATCGTGATCAAAATCCTATGGCCTCGGTTTTTATAAAAACCGAGGCCATAGGTCTGAGACCATATGTATGTTTTTTAGTAGTGATAACCATCTAAATAAATATAGAAATCCCCCCATTTGTATTCATTAAAATGCAATTTAATTGGGAAATTACTTTAGACAAAAAGGATTTCATTTACGTGGCTGCCATTATGTAATTTTATAATATTTGCTTTATTCTAAACTCTTAAGAATACAAAATGATGTATATGTTAGTATCTCAGTTTTTCTTTTCTTATTTCTTGTAACATTGTGTTTGTTTTTCTTATCTATAAGATTTTCATAAAACAAATTTATGTTACAAGCACACCGAGAACGATAAAAATTTGTTGTAATTCATTAAATTTATTATCATAGTTCAATACGTTTATTTTCAAAATTTAATAAAAATTATACTTTAAATTATTCTAACATTAATAATTTTATTGATATAAGAGGAAACAAATCAAGCATCGTATTGGTCGGCTGATGGGTATTATTAAAATAAAAATCTATATCTAGATGACATATATACTAACAGTCGAAAGTATGCTAACTTCGGTATGTTATTACATGTTATAAAAACTACGTGATAACATTTCAAAAATAGTAAAATCTATAAAATATTAAGTATTGTGTGTTGGAATAAAGATACGTACTATTATTATTAAATACGTAAAAAATTTAAAAATTATTAAAAGTTATCCTTTGTATTAGTGATTATCCTAGACAAAATACCATAAATTATTTCAACTTCTAAATTTTTTTAAAATCATTTTCTTAAATGTGTAAAATTTATATTTTTGTTTAAATAATTTAAGTATATTATTACTTGTATTATAATAATTTAATGATTAAATTGTAATTAATCATGACATTATATTATTTATTTACAAAATTTAATTTACAAAGTTTTAACTTTCATTGTATCATCAATTTAAAAATTTTCAATATCATTATGCAAATTATATATATGACATAAAATTCTCATGTACATCAACCGTAATATTAACTGGTTATACAAAATATATAAGTTATAATTTTTTTTATTATTATGTACATATACATTTATTTATTATTTGAAGTATTCTATTTATTTAATTTTCGTTACGCACACTCTCATCTGTCATAACTTATAAGTCTTCTTACTCTCATCCTTTTATCTCCTTTCCTTCCATGACAGTAATATATGCATATGCGGAACTATTTTAAGGTAAGGTGGAGGACGACTTACTTGAATTAGGAATAAATTTTTAAATATAATATTTATAAAATTATAGATAAATTATATGTATAAAATATAATTATATATCATTTAAATTTAAAATTTTAAACTTTTAACATTCAATATCTCATAAAAATTTAATTATTTATTTTTACTAAATGAGATACATAAAATAATTTTTTCAATTAAAAACAAATAATAACTAAAAATTTACTAATATTATTTTTTATTGTACTTATAATACCATGTTGAATATAAATCCTAAATCACTCATTATTTATGAAAATGAAAAATTAGTCCTATTATTTTTATGTTTAAGCCAATTGGTCCCATAATTTTTAAGAAAGAAACAAATAAATTTAGATCAAGATTTGTCCTTTAAATTAGAGACAATAAGAAGTGTGAAATATGTGACTTTTTTCCCAAGGATATAAGATAAATTTTACCCATTTTGGCACTAAAAGAAACTAGAACTTCCTTAAATTTTGTAATTTTTGATTCCATATTTTTTTTTGTTTGGACCATGTGTAAAAGCATTCAAATATTTTTGTTACTTATGAATTTATTTTTACAAAAATAATTTGTTATTGTAATTTAAAATTATTAAGTTAGTCTTAGATAATTAAATATGTGCCTAACAAATTCATTTTCATTTCATTTTCATTATATATAACACATAATTTCAAAGATATTATGTTAATTAGATTAATCTTGCTATTTTTAATCAACCCAACTTAATAATTACTTTAGTAAAATACCTATTTCGTCATAACTACAAGGCTAATTCAACCACTTTACTGTTACATTATGCTTGCACACATGTATAGAGAAATCAAACGAATTGTTCAACCTAACTCGACTTATTTAAAGTTGACACATTGAACTTATAAGCTAAAAAAACCATCTCACTTAACTCAATGTACTTAAATTAATATAGTTTACTTGAACTTATAAATATCTCGTTAGCTTATTTGATAAAGATTTATTGAATTAAAAAACTAACAAATAAGGTAAAAATAGAGAAGTTATCAAAATATAATTATTAATTGTTACTACAAAGTTGAAAAAAAGAACTAATATTAGTCAAATTGATAAATAGAAAAAATAACAACAGGTTTTTTGAAAATAAAATAAAATAAAATTTATATTAAAATATGCCAATAAATATAGAATTTCAAGACAAATAATAACTCAAAAGACATACATAATATAAATTGAGATCAAAGAGATGTTCATGGACTTAGTTTTAAAATTTAAATTGTATTAATTTATAATTTGTAATTAAATTCATATATCATTGAAAATGTCAAATAGTCTATTTTTTAAGATATGTTATATTTAAAATTTTGAATTTTTTTAGATAAGTTATATTCATTTTATTGAATATTGTTCAAATTCTATTAAATATATTTGAAATATAAAATGTATTAATTTACAAAATATTAAGATTCATTTCATATATCATTAGAAATCTTTATAAGTCTAGGTTTTAAGAAATTTTATAGTTTATGATTTTGAGTTTTCTACAAAAACTTATGCATATTTTACTAATAATTATTCAAAACCAAAAGAATAATGTTTACTCATTTTTAAAATATAAATAGTACAGATTTATAAAATTTTATGAATAATTTCATATACCATTAGTAAATTCTAAAAATTTAATTTCTAATAAATTTTATGATTGTTGTTCAAAGAGATGTTAATGTTTCAGGGTTTCTAGAGAGAGATTTGGAATGAAGATAATACTCAGATTCTTTATTTATCTCATTAATGAGGTATATATAGACATAAAAGAGGTAGACATCAATGTTACATTGGTAGGTACTCTGTCAAAGCGTCATAGCTAACCTAAATATGATATTTTCATAATAATAACATGTTTAATGAAGCCAGGTCATTGTTTTATCAATTAGGTCACTAGGATTTTGTACATCCTTTGCATAGGTGTGGAGTAGAAAATATGGAAAGCTACCAAACTGCTTGAGATCGACATTTGCAAGTTCAGATCGTTAGGTGAAATACTCTATAGGAAGATAGTTTTATACTCCAATGCTAGGCCGTTATAAACAAGGTGCTCAATACAATGGGCTTTTATCCAAGCGAGGTATTTCATATCGCTAGGATAGCAACCCTTTTACACATAACATTTCTAACATTAACTCCCTCATTTGTTAGAATTTTGAAAAATCTAGAGAATATTCTCGATATTAATTTTAATTTTGATGTGCAAACCGTTCAACTTCCATTCTCTCTCTATAAATAGTAAAGAAATTTAACTCTTTACTTATTCAAGTTCTTTACTAAGCCAAATTTTCTTTCAGAGAATCTTAACTTAGCAGAAATTCTTACCCTACAACAAGCTCTCATCGAAGGTAGGTATTTTAGGTCTTTATCCATATGTAACATTCCTAACACTCTGCAAGACAGCATATAAGCATACTCCCCATGAATAAAATTATTTCTATGATGCAATATAAAAATCATAAATGCCATATGTGTAATGTTTCATAACAAGATTTAATACTCGTTTTAAAATTTATTTCATGTATGCATTTTTAAAATGATCATAACAAGTATTTCGTTTAAATAACATTTACTATAAAAATAATAGTATCCTATTTTTTTCTTTTTATTCATGTCATATGATGTATGACAATTTTATGAAAACAACACATGAATTTAAAAAGTTAGAATAAAAAACCTCTACTTAAAAAATTATTTCACCATTATACTTCTGAACCCAAACTCTTATATATTTTATCATTGAGATGTACTAAAAAATGTACCAAAAAATTCAATCAATAAGGCATGTAGAAATTTTTTTAATTTTTTCTGTTTCGATCAGATTTTGCACATGAATTCTTTTTAATACATCTCTATACTTTAAAATATCGTGTGAAGTTTCTTTTAAGATACTTTAATTATTTATAACAAATTTTTAGGTTTTGCATCCATGTTCACTCTCATTCATAAATAATATGTTATTTATGATTTTAGAGTTTAATTTTGTCAAATTTGATTTTATAAATATTGGATTCGATATTATATAGAGTTTTGTGTACTTTTTTGACTCTTAAATTTACAAAGTTATATTAAAATGTAGTTATTTTATTCGATACGAAGATTCATCGATATATCTTTTCAAATAGTCATGATTCATAAAAGCACTATTGTAAAGGATTTCAAGTTTCACAAAAACGACATCAAAAAGGTATCATGACTTCATGTTTTTTAGAGATGTTTTGTGTACTTATTTGACTCTCATATTTACGAATGTAATTATTTTGTTTGATACGAAAATTTATCGATATATCTCTTCAAATAATCATAGGTCATAAAAACACTATTGTGATAGATTTCAAATTTTTCAAAGAAACAGTTTCAAATGAATATAATGGCTTCATATTTTCTAGAAATATGTTATTATATCAATAATCTAACTAAATACTAAAGTGAATAGTAATAAAAAGTGAATAATAAAGGTTCAAAAATACTATCTCTAAAGTTTTTTTTGTTGATGACTAGTTTTATTTTTTAAACTGATACTTTTATGTATCAAAAAAAGGGGAGTTAATCTTTATGGTATGTCTTTTTATCATTAATGAAATTCTCTACTATTTCTATCAAATAAATAATGATAAATTATATCATTGGTTTATAAACTTTACCTGATTTAATACATTGATCCCTTAACTATATTTTTCATAATATTATGTATTCTATCTTTTCAAATCTAACGCAATTAATTTAAATTTAAAAATTAAAGTAAATTATATTGTAGTAATCATAGTTAATGTGTTAAAAAACTTTTTTTTACATTATTTAGTCCCTTAATTTTTAAAATTTAACATATTTAATCTAATATCTTTATTTGATCTAAAATCGTTAAATTTTAAAAAATAATAAATATAATAATTCAAAAAAGTTAAGGAATTAAAGTATTAAATCTAATATAAGTTTAAAGACTAACGAAGCAGTTCAACCAATAAATAAATTGCGATCATTTTTCTCAATTTTTTTTCTTGATTTTTGCTTTCAATTCGTGATAGCGAGAGAGAGAGTTCTCCTCTAATAAAAATGAGAAGATTTCTTTTACTTTATTTGCTTTTCAATTAAGTTTAATAAATTTATTATAAATCGTGTTATATTTATGTCTAAATTTTAATAATTTAAGTTAATTTATTTCTTATATATATTGGTTTTAGTACTGTTTCTAACATATTTTTGATTAATTTTTCGATATAAATCTGTACTTAAATTTGTGGGTTTTCTACTAGAGTTATTATTACCTTAAAAGTCAAAAGACATAAAATCATGTATATTGATTGAATACTATTCCCATGTGATCGTCAACACTATTCCCAAAAGATGGTATAAAATACTTATATTTTAATATATTTGTAAATTTTTATTTATTTATAACACGTAATTAAATTCAATTTCAATAAATTAATGCAATTTTTAATGTTTTTTAAAAAATAAATTAATAGTAATAATAAACGGGTCTTCCTTGGAACAAAGAGACCGTACAGCAAAACCCATAAAGACCGTCCCGAATACCCAATCCATTCGATTCAATAATACGATGCGCAATTTCAGTATTCTCCAGCACCATCGCTGCCGGTCAAGAATTCTCCGTTATTGCAGTTGGCTAAGCTCCATCGGCGCTATTAACTAAGCCAATAGACTCTACAGTCGACTTTAACATTGTATTGTTGCCGTTCGCACTTCTTCATCGATCCATCTCCCTGTTCTTCCCTAATATGTAAGATTACGTCTCTCAGACTAAGTTTTTGATTCTTTAATTTGGGTTATTATCTGCTCGTTTGAATTGATTTATTGGTTAGGTTTCGTGATTATTTTAAAACAAAGAAAATCTCTTTCACTTTCATTTTTTATTAAGTTTACATTTGGGTCATCGGTTTCTCTTTATCGGTACTCTGTTTGGTTGACATTTTCCCTTTCAGTAATTAGTAATCTATGTAACTGGGCTCTGTCGTATGATTTAATGGTTTCATTTTTATTCTTTATGCATAGACTTTCCAACCTTGTATTATAATATGATATTAGCTAGTTTAATGATCTAACATGATGCTTTATGTTCCTTCGAATCATTCAACGGTTTTATATGGACTTGTCAATACATTTCAAAAAATTTATTCCTGGATTTGTTGAATGCTTGACATAATGCTTCATGAGCTTTTGAAACATGAAGTTGCTCACCTTAAGTAGTCTCTTACTTTCATTTATAAAAAAAATTTGAATTTTCAAAAGTTTGGAGTGCAAAGGTCAAAAAAGTAATATTAAATAATAAAAATCTCAGGTAATAATTTTACTAGCAAATTTATAGCCCCTATGATTATTTTCTAATGGCATAGTTTTATTTATCCAAAAGTCGAGGGATTATAGTATATTTATCATCAATAAAGGCATTGGTACTTTTATATAATTCAGTAGTGTTTTTTATGATTTAAATTTAGATAGATTTAGACTAGAATAATTTTATGCTTATTTTTAATAAATTTTAATCTTAATTAATTTATAATAACATTAATACTAATTCATCAATGAACTCATTTTTGATGTTGCCTAGGGCCTCACACACTCTTGAGTTGCCCCTGCAAGAGAGGGAAGCAATAATCCACGCAATGAAGGCTCTGCGGAAACGGCATTTGCTCGAAGAAGGTGCTCATGCTCCAGCTTTTATTGCTCTAAATAAGCCAATCGCATTTCAGGTTCTTTCTTTCTCTAATTAAAATTGAGAATCTTGATTTTTGTGTCTTTTCGATTTGACAGATGCATTGAAAAATATGTTGTGAAACTTGTATGTAGTCCATTGCTTAAATGCATTTCCAGTTCATGTTGTGGAATATGTATTTGTTTTCCGATAAGTCATTCATTACTAGTGTGGCTTTAAAATAGATGCTACTTCTGATTTAGTAGGTGTATCAATTCTGCAATTAGAAACAGTACAATTTACAATCAGCAAATTTGCATTCTTTGAACAACTTGGCTTTCTTGTTTCATCGCTTTTGAAATTTTTATTTTAATTGGTAGCCCGAGAGTGTAGTAAAGCTCCTAGAGTTAGTCTGGTATCTTTTTACAGGTATTAATTATATCTGTACTGAGCATAATTACACTTTTAGTGTTGGTAATGATAATGTTGTTTGTTATTCTTGATTCTTGATCTTATCGTCAATTTTCATTTGATTGTTTCAAACATAGTGCTTAATTTACTTGTGAATGTCCTGAAGGGATCAGAATGGAAGGAGAAAGCTGAAAATCTAGAGACGGAACTTCAGCAATGTTACAAAGCTCAGTCTCGATTGTCTGAGCAACTTGTGGTTGAGGTGGCTGAATCCAGAGCTTCAAAAACTTTACTTCAGGAGAAAGAAGCTATGATCTCTGATCTACAAGAGAAGTTGACTCAGTTGAGGTGGATTAATTTTTCTATGGAAGTTACTTTTGAGATCCCAAGTTTTTCATTTATACCAAAAGTTCCACGTCTTTATTGCAGGGATGAATGCTCTCAGTTAAAGGCAGACTTGGAAGAGAAACTTAAAGCTTTGGAATTAGTCATGGGCGAGAACAAGGAAATTAGAGCTCAACTGGAAGAGATGACTGTTAAGGCCAAGAATGCAGAGGATGAAAATAAGATGTTAATTGACCGCTGGATGTTGGAAAAGATGAAGGATGCTGAACGCCTTAATGAGGTACTTCAAATTTTATTCTTATGTTGTTTAAAAAGGGAATTCAACTTAGTTGACTAATAAATATATAATACTGATAAGAAACAGTCAGTGAAGAAGAAATCAAGAAGTGTTTATTTCACAAAGATTGTATTTCAACAACATTCCATTTATGTGCCGTTGCTATATATAGGAACAAAGTCTAACAAACTTTATAACAGAACCTATCAACTATTGACAGGTAAGCATTGATGTATAACAGCCTATACTATTAGTTATATCAGTACACTTGCTATATGTATTGTACCAGTCCATATACTCTAATAAAATATGGGGAAAAATATCATAGGGGTCCCTTTTCTTTAAGTGGAAGTGTTGTTTAGTCATTTTACTTATAAAAAAGTGTTCATTAGTCATTTTATTTATTAAAAAGGAGCCATATAAAGAATTTTAGTAGATTTAATTAAATATTTTATTAATAATTTTTTTTAAAAGAATGTAAATAATGAGAAGAGCTAAGGATATTCTAGTCATTCCAGATAATTTGAACAGAGGACATTTGGATTACTTTTATTGGGCTCTTGGCTATTCTCAGTTTGCTCGTTGGGGGGAGCAAAGAGGGCTGGGGACATTTTGGTAATTTGGGTTAGTGAATAGTGAAATGACAACAGATATCCCTGGCCTTTTTTTTTTTTAAATAAATTCAAAATTACAAAAGGTCATAAAAGGACTAAATGATACCTTCCCTAAGTTAGGGGACTAAATAACACCTTTTGTTTAAGTTAGATTACCAAGCTGGCCTTTCACACTAAAATATGTTAGCAATTTCATGATTGACATAGAAAATCGAACTTTCTATTGAGCCATTTAAGAAGAAGGTGTAGCAATCTGCCGTTTAGCACTTTGGAGTAAATAATGTCAAGTATGATGCTGCATAGTGGTTATTTGAATGACTTTTGTGCGACAAGAAACATATCTTTTAACCTATGTGACCTATATTGATACGTTAATGATTCATTTTTGTTTACATACTAGTTAAATGCACTTTATGAAGACATGGCTGATCGAGTCAAGTCCAGTGATTTAGAAATGCTTGCTCGACAGCAGGTAGATGGCGTGGTCCGCCGATGTGAAGAAGGTGCAGAATATTTTGTGGAGTCATCTGTTCCCTCTACATGCAAGCACAGGATTCATGCCCATGAAGGTGGTTGTGCTGCCATTTTGTTTGAAAATAATTCAGGGAGATTGATTACTGGTGGGCAGGACCGGTCCATCAAAATTTGGGATACAAATACAGGATCATTAAGTCATACACTTTATGGTTGCCTCGGTTCTGTTATTGATCTTGCTGTTACTCATGATAATAAATCAGTCATTGCAGCTAGCAGTTCAAACAACTTGTATGTGTGGGATGTGAACTCAGGGAGGGTCCGTCATACTCTTACAGGGCATACGGACAAAGTATGTGCTGTGGATGTTAGCAAGATCTCCAGTCGTCATGTTGTGAGTGCAGCTCATGACCGTACTATAAAAGTTTGGGATTTGCAAAAAGGTTACTGCATCAACACAATCATGTTTCCCAAAATCTGTAATGCCATATGCTTCAGCACTGATGGTCTGACCATTTGTTCGGGACACGTTGATGGGATTCTTCGTTTGTGGGATATTCAAACGGGAAAGCTGCTTAGCGAAGTAGATGCACATTCAAATGGTATTACATCTGTATCTCTGTCTCGGAATGGTAATACACTACTAACCAGTGGAAGAGACAACATACATAACTTATTTGATATGCGGTCTATGGAAGTATGCGGCACCTTAAGAGCTACAGGAAACAGAGTAGCATCGAATTGGAGCAGGTCCTGTCTCAGTCCAGATGACAACTATGTTGCCTCTGGCTTTGCTGATGGATCTGTTTACATATGGTCATTATCTAAGGCTGATTTAGTGAGCACCTTGAAAGAACACTCTACATCCGTTCTATGTTGCGCGTGGAGTGGGCTTGGAAAACCTCTAGCGTCTGCGGATAAGAATGGAATCATTTGTACCTGGACATGAAGGCTGAATTCTGGTGTTACTTTTATCAGTTAACTGACTGCTTGATCCCTTCGAATTATGTTTTTATAAGTTTTATTCATACACGATGTACCATGTACAAAAGCTATGCGTTTTTGGCACCATTGTAGATATTGATTGATCTCAAATTGTAAAATGTTTTCCTTTCTTCCCAACTAACAAATAACGTTGGGCATTCTTTATAGCGTTGAAGAATGTGATTACACTTGAAGAGGGAAAAAAATGGATTAAGCCGTTAAGGTAACATCCAAAGACTAATGGCTGTGTCTGACTAATTTCTACAATTGATAGCCTTCTAGTTGCTTTCATGTAGAATGGCGTAATATCAAGAGAGGAAATTATATATTTTTTGGTGGCTGCAAATATGGCACAATCCTTCGATTGTTAAAAATATGTTTGAACATATTGTTCCTTTTTGTTAATTTCGTTAATAGACATGTTAATGGAATTACACTCGATTTTTATTACGTGAATTAATTTTTATTTATCTGTATCGCCTATTTTAAAATATATAATTAGATTTTTAATTTATAAAAAAAATTATAATTTGATTATTAACTTTTTAATTATATAATTAAGTATCACATTGTTAAATCAATTTTAAAAAAATTAAAATTTTAGATTAAATTTATTAAATTTAAAAACATGAAGTATTAAATTGTGTAAATTAGAGGTCCATAAATCGGTCCGGATCGGACTAAACCGTAAAATCAGACCGAATCGAATCGAATCGAACGATTTTACAAATTAAACGATCTAGTTTGGTTTGTATTTATTAAAATCATTTTTCAAACGGTCCGATCCGGTTTAAATCGGTTGAATCGGACCAAATCGGTTTAATAAATATATTAAAATTTTCACATTATTTTTCATTAAAAAGTGTCTAAAAATCGAACCAAACTGGATCGGAACGGACTAAACGGTTTTATAAATCAAACGTTCCGATCCGATCCGATCCGATTAATATAAATGATCTGATCCGATTAAATATTTTTTTTCAAAATCGTATATTACTAGACCGGTGCACACTCCTAGTATAAACTGTGCCAAATTTAAATATCTACCTTTTAACAATTAATTAAAATGTTAAGACATTTAATTATGATAAATGCGTCAAAAAATTTCCTCACATTGAGGTAAAATGCGTGTTTAATTTTCTATCTTAATGTTTTTATAATTTCACCCTGATTTTTTTCCTTATATCTTAATCATACTAATATTTAATAAAATATATTAATTTGATATAATATTTTATTTTATTGAAGATTTTTCAGACACATGTATTTAATGAATGATATTTATGATATTCTTTTATTATTTTTTTAATTAAAACATTAATAATTTATTTTTTTATTTTTAAATTCTTAAATATATGTTTTAATAATTTTTTTTACTCCTTTTACGTTCCCATAAATATCTATAATTTCACACTGAAAAACAAATTCTTCCCCCTTGCTAATCATCTTTTGATTAGTCACCCACTTTCTCGTTTTGATTCTACGAAGTGAAACATTAATTTGATTTTATTATTTTTCTTTTAATTAAAATTGGGAGACAAATGTAGTTTTATATGTTATAATTTAGTAGCATTAAAGTCATTTGTAATATATGTAAATGTAATATTAGAGTTAAATTTTAAGATGGGTGAATAATGTAATATTACTTAAAAAAATATGTTGAAATACAAAATGTAATTTTTTAAAAGTGATGTATAAATCACGGTGACTTAATAAATAAAATAAAATCAAAGAAAATATCAATATAAAATCTTTGGTATATGAGTTTATTACAATTAAATCTAATAAATTTAAATTTAAAATATAATTTAAAATAATTAAATTTTTTATTTGGTTACTTTAACAACTATTCTAATATATATTATAATATTAAATTTTTATAATTAAAGGATCGGTTTCTTCGTGAAAATATTAACTTTAATCAAAATTAATTTTATTTAATTTTAAAATTTTATAAATATATAATATATTTTAAAATAAATTATAAAATAACAGAGTTTGAAGAAGGTAATTACCAATTCCATCTCATCTATACGGAGACACTTTCCACAGCGGTTAAAATCGATAGTTTTTCACATATTTTAACTCTTACGGCCCTTAACGTGAAGCGCCAAACTGTAGCGACAAAATCGTAGTCTTTTTCCCCCTTTTTTTTTTGTTTTTGCTAAGAAGAGGATTCAACCCCTTGCAAGTGTAACCCTAACAAAGACCAGAAAAGCCAGAGAAAATAAGGAACTTTAGAGGATGGTGAAAGTAGCAACTTACTTTGCGATGTCATTGGGAGCTTTTGCTTTCTGGCAGTCCATGGATAAACTCCATGTTTGGATAGCTCTGCATCAGGACGAGAAGGTAACTTGTTCATCAACCCCATGGAAATACTAACGTCGTTTTTTTTAAATTTTGCTATTGTGTTCCGGTTTGATATTAAATTCCTTTACCTTTTAGTTCATATTTTGAATGTGTAATTACTGGATTGTTCATTTGTTATCGCAATCTGTACATAACGGGCTAAATTTTTTCAAAAATACAATTTTCTTTTTGTGAACCTAAATTTTTTTCAGAATTGGGTTTTCAGCCCTTGGAATGGGATTTTCTTTTCCCAGAAAATGTTTGATTAGAACATGGAGACTATATTTATACAATTACCGCCTTGGATTCAATTTATTATGCGACTTATGATTTTGTTTCTCTCGGCATGATTTTGTCACCATTGAATGGATTAATTGATTGGATCTGTAAAAACGTATATTTTAAGAACATAGGGAAGTGAAGTCCTCTTGGGAGGCCATTAGGTTAGACTGCTAGGGAGACTTGAAACCTAGGAGGTGGAAGGATGAAGTTGATGTTTTGTCCAATTGTTTCTGTTAGTAAGAGATTGAGACATTGTTTTCTTTCGAGCAAGTCATGAAAATTGATATCTGCTTCCTCATGGCTTTGTAGTAAAGTAAGGCTAACCCTATTTCTAGAGCAATCTAGAAGTAAAACTTTTAGCTTTAATTTTAAATTGCTTTGGCAATAGCTATTTTTGCTATGGAAATGGAAATTCCCTAAAATAAATTCTTGTGGTCACTAAAATGATATGCTCTTACACTTTAATAAACTGGACGAATTTGAATTTGGTGGTTGGCTTGCTTCTTAAGGTTTTACAAGTGGTTTATGTCATGTTAGGTTGGTTCAATATGTAGTGAGTCTTAGTAAATGGGAGCTTGGTTATAGGATTAGATGCACTATTGGTCAGATTTTGGACTAAATACCTAACTAGATGTTCTTAATATTCCCCTTGGTTTCACATTCATGATTGCTCTTCTCAGGAAAGACAATTTGATAATAGCGGGTGAGTTCGACTGGGTAATACAGCTAATATGGTAATGGGGAAATGGAAGGTGTTTTAATACAGGGTCTTGGCCCTTGTGGCTTGCCCTTCGGTTAATGGGTAGCTAACTTGCATCTTCTACTATCCCAAGGTACACTTTTATAAACTATGGAGGGTGAAGAACTGACAAAAAGCAATTTGTTGCCTGTGTCTCCTTTTTACTGAACTCGTTAGGTTTCATTCCATGATATGCGGTGTGCATAAAAGAAGAAAAGTGTAAAGTTAGGAAAGAAGTGATTGTTTATTCCAACACCAAAAGTAGTTTCCATTTTTTTCTATTAAGGTAGCATAACTCGTTGAAAGTTGAACCATGTGTTCTCTTGATTAGTTTTTGAGGCTATGAATTAGACGAAATCTGAATAAGATTTTGTGGAATTGCAAGCTCCCTTCTCCTGTGTAATTCATATTTCTTCATCAAATCTGTTTTGAGTTGCACCATTCTTAAATTATTTTGTGGTACACTTTTTCCAAATGGATATATGCTTAAAGTTAAAGCCTTTCAAAGGCTCCTCATGAACTGGTATCCCTTTATCATTATGTCAGAAGGAAAGACAAGAAAGGGGAATGGAGATAAAAAGGGTCAGAGAAGAGCTTCTGCAGCAAAACAAACAAAGGGACTCTCTTGCATGAGATAGCAGTTTCATTATTGTTAATTGTTATGAAGATGTTAAATTGAATCGATAATTTCATACAAAATGCCATCATTGTTCAAGAATGAACTGCGTTCAAATAATAAAAACATTCTGTATCAGGGTTGGTTTTTATCCACTCATTTGAGTATTCATAGTGAAAAACAAATTTATGATGAACTAAACATTTGAGTATTCATTTGTAGGCGATCTTGGCATTCTAAAATGTACATGACCAAAAATTTTAAAGACCAAATTATTGATCAGGTCGGGTAGAGTCAGGTACCAGGAATGTTGTTAGTTGCATTTTGCACACAATGTTCCACTCCTACTGAGATATTCTTGTCACATTCTTAAGAAAAAATCTATTTGTTGTAAGTTTGATATAAATTATAAGTGATGTGGCATAGTATCATTATTAAGTACAATTGGATATATGTAATTGTATCTAATGAGAAATTGTCACGGTAGTTGTGATTGTTAGTGTTTCGTTCTTAATGGCACTTAAAATCTTAGTTTTTGATCAATTTTTTTAAGTATCTTGGAACGTGTAACATTAGTGTAAGAATACGATTGTGTTAAATATGTGTGCAATTAGCATTTTTTTTAACACTAAAAGGCAGTTGAAACTTATCAAGTGTACTTATGAAATGTTAAAATGAAGCTATGGGTGATCTTAGCAAGTTAAGTTGGTGAAAGCTATTTTGAAAAATTATTTAAAATAATACCTCTAAAACTCATAAACTCACAGTACTAAAAATAATGCCTTCAACTTATATAGGACCTTTCTTATACAATTTTGGATTGTAACAAACATGTGACTAGCTAAAATATATATTATCTTGTTATATTATAAGACTTACCGCTAAAATATATATTATCTTGTAATATTATAAGACTTACCAACCCAACCTAATGGCATGTTTAGTGTAAGATATTGTATATGTTTAGTATATTATTGAAAATTTATAAGTTATGTAATTAATTAATTTAGAGGCGGTGAATAGATTATTTTTAATTTTTATTAATTTATAACTTAATAACCTAAACAAAACGATTAGGTAAAAATAAAGTATGAAAATAAAATAATAATACAATATTTTTAGGTGGAAACAACTTAGGTCATAATCATGACATAAGAAGAAAACTAACGGTATACTGAACTATTTAACTTTCTAATATGAAAATCAAATATTCAAGTACAAATTTTGTTTTATGCTACTCTTTTTAAGATTTTGTCTCAATGTACTTTACTTACAAGTCTTGGCTTTGTTTTCACAGTTTTTAATATTTGCATAAGTAGTTTCTAAATCAACGTTCCAATAAGGTTCCTGCTAATCAGACATGTTTACAAATTAACTGCAAAAAGGATTGGTACAAAAACACGAGTGTCGGAGTGTGTTCTAAAATGGATTTAATAATAAATAATCCTAATTAGATGATTCAAAATATATATCTCTTAAATCAAATCAAATAAAAAATTTTAGAGTAAAAAGATTAAGCATAATTTCAGTAAAAAAATTTCTTTGAAATTTAATAATTAAATCAAATAATCATGATCGCTCATAAAATTATTTAATCTAAATATCTAAAAATCTAATCAAGAAGAATTAAACCAATTAATGCAAATCAAATATATATATATATATATATATATATATATATATTCACACACATACTTAGATGAAGGAATAAAAGACGGTCAAGTGATCAGGAAAAAACAACATTTTCCAACTCACATTTTCTTGCATTTTGGTTTCTCTATATCGTTGGTTTAAAACTCAAAAAACTTATGTTTTATAGGCGTGTTCTTGAACTTAGTTGTATTTTTCTCATTCATCACAAATGAAGATACAGTATGCATAGTAGGATGATGATAATGAGTCATAACATTAAAAGTATTGGATTTTATTACCTCTTTAAACTTAAGACTTCATAGGCGTGTTCTTGAACTTAGCTGTATTTTTCTCATTCATCCCAAATGAAGATGCAGTATGCATAGTAGGATGATGATAATGAATCCTAACATTAAAAGTACTGGATTTTATTGACTCTTTAAACCTAAGACTTTATAGGCGTGTTCTTGAACTTAGCTGTATTTTCCTCATTCATCCAAATGAAGATATAGTATGCATAGTATGATGATGATAATGAGTCATAACATTAAAAGTACTGGATTTTATTGCATCTTTAAACCTAAGATTTCATGTTTCCTAATAGAATTTTTGAACATATTAATATAATTTTCATTCATCCTTGAATATGATGTAACATGCATAGATGGATTATGCTTATGGGTTTTACTATATGAAACATGGAAAGAATGATTAAGTTCAAGAACATTCCTTGAAAATTTACATTTTGGTTTTATACAATCTTTCCTACCACAATGATGACATATAAGCACAAACTTAACAACTTTTTCAATCATATGTGCAATAATTCTTTGTGCATAAGTAGTAACAATATGAGTAGAGTTTAAAGGCCTTACAAATGTGATCTTTGATGTTGAAAGTGTAGAACTCTCGTCCTTAAAACCAAAACCATGTGTATCACCGTGTGACTTACCAATGCTCAAGATTTTATCTAAGTGTTGAGCTCAAATTGTAAGTCTCTACACTACTTCATATGATTCTTTAAGCTCTTGCACTTGCTTTTTATTATCTTCAGCAAGCTTATTATTTTCTTCTTTCAAATCTACAAAACTCAAATTCGAAGCATTATTTTGTTCTTACAAAATATTATTCTCTTTTTTTAATTGATTAGAAAAGTTTTCATGTGTCTTAAGTTTTTCATTTAATTTTTCTATTTTTGCATTTAAACTATTATTCTCTTCTATGGTTTTGAAACATTTAGAAAATAATTCTTTAAAATTTTTAACATTATATTTAAAGACAAAAAAAGATTCAAGTTCCTCATCATCTCAGCTATAACCCTCAACAAAATGATCCATAATAAAAATCCGTAGGACTCACACTAACCCCATGTTTGGTTGGAGGGAATGGAATGGAATTAGAATTGATTCATTCCATTTTGTGTGTTTGGTTGGACGGAATGGAGGGCGAAATGAAATCAGATTACTAAAAGAGAAGGAATCACAATTCCTTCTCCTCACCTTGGTAATCACAGTTCCATTCCCATCTAAACTTTTCTTTTCCAATTTTACCCTCATCTAAAATATAACCTTAAACTCAAATTCCAAATTCTCAAACCCAAAATTCCAAAACCCTAAACCCTAAACCCTAAATTTCAAAACCCTAAATCCTAAATCCAAATCCTAAAACCCTAAACCCTAAACCCTAAATCCAAATCCTAAAATCCTAAACCTTAAAACATAAATCTCAAAACCCTAAAACAAAAATCCCAAAACCCCAAATCCCTAAACACTAAACCAAAAAACATAAATCCCAAAACCTAAAACGTAAATGCTAAAACCCTAAACGCTAAACCACAAATTCCAAATCCTTAAACTCTAAACCCTAAATCCTTAAACCATAAACCCCAAATCCTCAAATCCCTAAACCTAAAATTCCTAAACCCTAAACCTTAAAACATAAATCCCAAAACTTAAAACCCTAAAACATAAATCCCAAAACCCTAAACCCCAATTCCAAATCCTAAAACCCTAAACCCCAAATCCAAAATTCTAAAACCCTCAACCATTTTTAGAAAAATAATAATTTTAACCCTTTACCTAAACCTACTAATATAACCCTTAATCCTAAATCCCTAAACCCAAAATCTCTCAGCCCATACCTCATAACCCTAAACCCTAAATCCCTCATCCCAAACCTTAAAACCCTAAACCCTAAATCCCACATCCTAAACCTCAAAACCCTAAATCCCACATCCCAAACCTCAAAACCCTAAACCCTATTTAGAAAAATAATAATTTTAATAATATATTTCTTTTTAATTAAGTAATAATTATTTAGAAAAATAATAATTTCAATAATGTATTTTGTCTGACGAAAAAATAGTAATTAAATGACATTATTTGAACTTTACAGCATGTAGGGGTATTAAGGTCATTTATAGCTTGTTTCATTCCATTCAAGTGGCAAACCAAATACTATAATCCTGATTCAGAGCTTGATTCTAGCGGTCAAACCAAACAACATTGTTTCCTTTCCATTCCATTTCATTTCGATTTCGATTCCGATTTCGATTCCATTCCACGAACCAAATGCCACCTAAGTGTATCTTGTGTTGATTCTGATACTAATTGAAAGTTTATAAGATATGGACTTAATTAACCTAGATGGGTGAATAAGTTATTTTTAATTTTTATCAATTTATAACTTAATATAGGAAACAAGCGGCTAAGCATGCAATCGCATGTAAGAATAAAATACGAAAATAAAATAATAACACACGATATTTTTAGGTAGAAACAACCTAGACCACAATAATAACTTAAAAGAAAAACCACCGATCTACCGGACCACCTAATTTTCCATTATAAAAATTAAATGTTCAAGTACAAAGTAGGTCTTATACTACCCTCACTAATATATTGTCTCAATGTGCTTTACTTATAAGCCCTTGCTATATTTTAACAACTTATAATATTAACGTGAGCGGTTTTCAGATCAACATTTCACTAAGATTCTTGTTAATCAGATACGTTCACAAATCAATTGTAAAAAATGTTAGCACAAAAACACAAGTTTCGATGTGTGTTCTAGAACGAATTTAATAATGAATAATCTTAATTAGATTATTGAAAACGTATATCTCTTAAATAAAATCAAATAGAAAATTTTAGATAAAAAAAATTAAGCATAATTTTAATAAAAATAAAATTTTTAAAATTTAATAATTAAATCAAATAATTATAATAGTTTGTAATATTATTTAATATAAATATCTAAAAATTTAATTAAGAAGAATTAAATCAATTAATACAAATTATATATATATTAATTACTTTTTTTTAACCTCGTGCATGACTTTCAATATATATATATATATATATATATATATATATATAAGGTTGTCTTTGCTGCCCTATATAGCCTCTGATCACTAATTCTTTAATTATTATAAATTACTTAATCAAGTATTTATTGCATCTTTGTCTTGCACTGTCGATCACATTATTGACTTCAAGCTAGATAGTTTTTTTTTTTCTATTTTTTTCCTTCTGACGAAATCAATGTAAATATATATTTACATCTACTCGGCCGTTTTGGAAGCTACTCTCGTTCATTCTTATAATTTGTATATATTTAAATCTATTCGGCAGCTTTTTCATCGTACTAGATAATAATAATGAGTTATTAATATTAGGATTAAATATATTTTTAACTTAATTTTTTTGAAGTTCATTAAAAATTATATTTTAAAATATATCTAAAAATATTCAAACACATCTATTTAAGAGATATCTAATTGATAATTTCATAAAATGATTTAAGTTTAAATAAATATTTTAACACAAAAATAAAATTCTATATGCGCATATATTAGGCTTGCATCACATTTATGAACTATGTAATTATTTAAAAAAGCATATAATTTTAGAATTAAAAATTTACACAGAATAAAATTCAAACCACTTTGGATGACAGTCGCTATATTCGTTTTTGTTCTTTTTTTTTTCTTCCTTATTTTTGGTATGCATGCATGATCACTTATATAATCTAACAACTTTTTAAAAAATAGACCAGACACATTATGCGAATGACTGAAAAGAATCAAATCCCAAATTGGCTTAACACTCCAAAATTGTAATTCAAAGTTATTTTTGTGACGAGATAGTCAATTCTGTAGCAAGCCTAAGGTTGTGTTTTGGTGTAAGGTTATTTTAATTATTTAATTTGAATAGTTTTATCATATAATTATTAAATTAAAATTGTTTATAATTTTTCATAACTAGTATTACATAATTTGTAAAGCATAACTTTATTTATAGAAGTTAAAGCATCATAATGGAATATAATAAGTCTCGTAATTTTATTTATAAAAGTTAAAGCATCATAAATCTTATTTTTTTTTTACTTTTAATGGAATATAACATTTTTATTTAATAAATTATATGATTAAAAATATTTATTTTTCGTAACAATATAATTAGTATTATATAATTTGTAAAATTACGATAATAAAATATTTATTTTAAAAAAAATGAAAAAAATTAATATTTAATTTAATAATTATGAAATTTAATTAATCATTTATTAATAATTATGGTAACTTTATGCTATATAGTACTTTACTCAATTATTATTCCTCGAGAGGAGGAAAATAAATTAAAAGGTCAAAATCAAAATCCAGTTTCTTTACACCATATTCCTAATCAACAGTCTCTCATATGGAGAAGCGAATAGTGCCTAACACAGTACGCTAGTATGGTCCTACAAGCAACACACACTTGGTTTAGACCCTCACGTCAAATGTTAAGGACTAGCTAACCATTATTATTGGTGTGCTTTCTTTATATCTTTTAATGAAAAATTATTATCACTTCTATAATATTTAATAACATGATATTTTAAATTAATATAATATTTATTTATTTTTTTAAAAAATAAATATTCATAGTTAACAGAGAGAGAGAAAAAAAAAACTATATTATTAATAAAGAGTATAACATCTCATCATTTAATTGCTTCACCTCCAAGTCAATCCTACAGTTTGGGAAATTTTATAACATTATTCAAACTCACCCTCAACACACAATCAAAATTGAAAGCCAATAATTAACTATGTGACAAATTTGATTCCACTAATCAACCAATCATACACTTAAAAAAGCCACCTATTAATTTCACAGCCAATAATGTAATGTTCCTTAATTTGCATGGGGTAAATACTTACTGAGCTATAACTCTGAAATTAGCCAATTGTACCTTAGTTATTAGTGAAGTATCAAATGGGATTTTCTCTCAACTAGGTAGTAAAAAAAATAAATATTTACCCCACAACTAGAAGTAACAAAATAAAATTAAAGGATAAACGTTTCTATAACTACTAATATTATTAAAAAAAAAATAACTTATTCTTTTAGGAAGTAAATTACTCGTATTATTTTTGGTTCCACACTTTTGATGATTCTATAGATTCTAAAATATTCATTTTTATGTAACAAGAATCTATCTTTTTAGTCATTTTTGTTTATTTGTTTATCCCGTATTAAGAAAATATATAATGTTACATAAAAAATGGGACATGAAAATTAGACTCATTTATTTAAATATTTTCTTCAATCAATTTTATACTTTTTAAGTTTTCAAATTTTGTTAAAATCTTTTTTCTTTTTTCTTTTTTCTTTTTTTTTTTCAAAAAAAAAAAGTTAGCAAATTTTATTTGGGTAATTGTAATGATAATACATGCCAAGATTTATCAAGTGCATGTATATGTTTAAAAACTTCAAAATTTCTGAATTTGGCATGGAAAAGTTGCTAAAAAAGTTAATTCAAACAGAATTTGAAAATAAAAATATCAAATTAATTAAATAGTATTTGAATTTTTTTTAATAGTTTTAGTAACTAAAAAGTGGAATATAATTCATTTATCTTATTTTTGTTATTTATTATATGTATTATTAATACACGGTAAATACATTAATAAAAGTATTGAAAATGTGATAATTCTTGTATAAAAAATGTTATCTTCCGTCTAAATACTTGTTGTATATTAGTAATATAATATAGAAACTAATAAAGGTGAATTGCAATCTGATTACACTAATAAAGGAAACGCTATTAAGTCATGAGTCTCATGACGTTTACATCATGGCCATGTTTCTAGAAAAAGCACGTAAATATGAATGTAAAGCTTAAAACAATCATCAATCCAATTATATAATCGTGATTTTCTCCATATATCCAATCCTCTTCTCTCTCTCTCTCTCTCTCTCTTTTAATTCTGTTGTAGATAGATATTTATTTCAATTAAAGATAAAAGCAGTTATAAAGCACTTTTTTCCTACTTGCCAATTGCAAAATATCGTGTCAATTCCAATGACTACGTAACGTGGTTCATAATAACGTGTTGGATAATATTGATGATTTTAATTTTAATATTAATTTAAAATAGAATTAAAAGTATTATAATAATAACAATAATATTCATTTTTTTCTATGAATAATACACTTTAATGTTTTATTTTTCTCCTAAATTTATATAATTATTCATTATTTTTCAATAATTTTTTCATATTTAAAAATAAAAAAAATTATTTTTAATTTTATTTCATTTATAATATTATAAATTTTATTTTAATATTAATTACTATATTTCTAACTTATATTTTTTTCCTTCCTTTAAACCTTCTTTTATTTAAACTTTTAAGGCAATAAATGAAAAGATATTGCCATAATTAATAATTAATATATCATCCTTGCTTGTATAAGTAAATTACAAGACCTGCTTATATCATTCGTCGCCAACATTTATCAAATTGTTAATATCCATAAGAAACCTGTAACTTCCCGCTTAAATTTTTCTTGTTTTCTTCTCCAACCTTTATTTCTATATTTGTCACTTCTGTACTTCCAATTGGCTATATAAGACATTACTTGGCCATGCATCCACATATCTCATCTTGTGTTCAATTCAAATCAAACAAAATGGAAATGAAGAAGTTTCTATTAGTTGCTATTTCACTTGTACTGGTTATTGGGATTGGGGAATGTTTTGATTTTCATGAGAAAGAATTGGAGACTGAGGAAAGCTTGTGGGATTTGTATGAGAGATGGAGAAGCCACCACACCGTGTCCCGTAGCCTTGATGATAAGCACAAGCGTTTCAATGTGTTCAAGCAAAACGTTCTACATGTTCATAACACTAACAAGCAGGATAAGCCTTACAAGTTGAAGTTGAATAAGTTTGCAGACATGACTAACCATGAGTTTAGAAGCACCTATGCTGGCTCAAAGATTAAACATCACAAAATGTTTAAAGGGTCGCCACGCTCTAATGGAAGTTTCATGTATGAGAAAGTTGAGAGCATTCCGACATCGGTTGATTGGAGACAGAAAGGTGCTGTTAATGCTGTAAAAGATCAAGGCCAATGTGGTAAGAAAACTTCCAAAATTTAATTTAAACTAAATGGAGGGTGACAAGCTCCCTTTCTTATGTCAATTAGATATTTATTATTTTTTGTAACAATTTATTTTTTTTATTATGAAAAAATGACAACACAAAGATAAATAATTAATTTTTTTTATAGACATAAATATAGATTGTTTTTAGCATAGGAAAGAAAATTAAAAAACATAAAAAAGGAGTATCATCTGTGTTTGTGTTTGTGCTTGTGTTGGTGCTTTTGCGATACTTTTCATAAAAAAAAGATACAAGAAATAATAAATAGATTAAATGTTCTAATTAAATGTAACTCGGATGCATTTATCTATTAAACTAATAATAGCAAATATAGGATGCAGAAAATTAATTGTTTTGATGGTTCTAACTTATGTGAATGATTTTATTGATATAGGTAGTTGTTGGGCATTCTCAACAATTGCAGCCGTGGAGGGTATTAACTTTATTAAGACAAATAAACTTGTCTCATTATCTGAACAAGAATTGGTTGATTGTGACACTGAACAAAACCAAGGATGTAATGGAGGACTAATGGAGTATGCATTCGAGTTCATAAAAAAGAAAGGAGGCATTACAACAGAATCTAACTACCCTTACAAAGCTGTAGATGGAAGTTGTGATGCTTCAAAGGTATCAACAACATATCTTGCAATAACAAATCTTCCAAAGTTATGTTAGTTAACAATGAATTATATCAAAGCTTAAAATCTTTTGATTTTGATAGGAAAATTCACCAGCAGTGTCAATCGATGGTTACGAGAAAGTACCCAAAAATGATGAGGAAGCATTGCTCAAAGCTGTTGCCAACCAACCTGTAGCTGTGGCTATTGATGCTGGGGGTTCTGATTTTCAATTTTACTCAGAGGTAATTTTTGTTGCAGTCATTTTGCTCTAGCATTCAAAGTTTAACCCCAAAGTATAGGACAATCCTATTGTCAGAGCTGTTTTTGCTATTACTGGAGCAAAGTTTATAACACCTAGTTATTAAATTGTGAGGATAAACTTTAAATTGCTCTAGCATTAAACTTTTTTGCTCTGAAAATATCAATTCTCTAAAGTTTAACGTTGCCTGGCTAAATACACACAGGGAGTATTTACTGGAGAATGTGGCACAGAGCTAGACCATGGTGTTGGTCTTGTGGGTTATGGAAGCACATCAGATGGAACTAAATACTGGACAGTGAGGAATTCTTGGGGACCTGGGTGGGGAGAAAAAGGGTATATTAGATTGCAAAGAGGGATTTCTCGAAAGGAGGGATGCTGTGGAATTGCAATGGAAGCTTCATATCCCATTAAGAACACTTCAACTAATCCTGCAAGAAAAATAACTTCAATATCTCCTAAAGACGAACTTTAAAACAACAGTTCATCCCTTTAATGCACACATAAACATACGTTGTTTCCTCTGCTTTTTATATTTACATGCATAAATGCCCGCATGGGCAATATGAAAACAAATAATGTTTTACTTTCTCAGATTACTTCTGATGTATCACTGATAATATAAACAAATAATTGTTTATAATAATTAATTATTGTTTCATACCCCTACTGTATTAGTACTGCAGCTTATATGCTAAGATCTTGATACGATAATTATACAAAGCATAGATCTCTATAAAAGTATAAGTTGTTGTTTGGAAAAATGAAAGTTCGTAAAGAAATAAATTTCACGTACTTAAGATAACTTTTTAAATCAAAATAGAACAAAAATAACACCAAAAATTTTTGCGTGGAAAAACCTTACAAAATAAAAGTAACAATCACGGGACACGTAGACCACTTAAAACTTTCACTATAATAATATGGAATTACAAACTTCACCTTTAGTTGGATCTATCACAAAAATACAATAAATATGTATATTTAATTTGTGGGTTTTAACTTCACAAATTGGCTCTATCAATTTTCTTCTCTAAGAAAATTTTCTGTTGAGGCTTTATGTAATTCTATTTCTCTGAGCTTTTAATATGTGAATATTGAGATTGAAGCAAAGGCTTTTATAGAGCCAAAACTCCATCCTTCAAGCTGGATTGTGTGGAGACAAATGACAGAAGTTTTTGACTTCTTTTTTTCTTTCTTCTTTCGGCACCACCATTGTTGAATAAGGTTAATCTTTTATTTTTTTCTTCTTCTTGTTGTTGGACCAAAAAATCTCTTCCTCCACCTTATGTGGGACATGGTTCCTCCACACCTGTAATCTCTTTACAGATAACAAATTTTTCTCTAGTCACGATCTTTGTCATCATATCTGCCCCTTTATCATTGGTGTGGGACATGGTTCCAATACATCACGAATCCAATGATACCTTAAGGTCGATGTGTTTGGACCTTGAGTAGAAGGTTGGGTTCTTGCTAAGGTAAATTGCACTCTGACTGTCGTAATAAAGAACATAGTTTTCTTGGTTCTTGTAAAACTCAGAATTCACTCTTACTCATTTTCATTCAAAGACACTACATATTTTTATACAAAGCTAATGACACTCTTAGGTGACATACACTTAATACACAACTAAGACACCTAATGCACAACTAATATATTCAACTAGTGATAGACACCTAATACACAACTAACATCTCTAACACTCCCCCTCAAGTTGGAGCATAGATATTAATCATGCTCAACTTGTTACAAAGATAATCAACCCGAACCCCACTTAAAGCTTTCATGAAGATATCTCCTAATTGTTCTTCAATCTTCATATATCCTGTAGAAATCAAACCTTGTTGAATTTTCTTCCTCTTGTTGGTCCCAACTTGCGCAAAAATCTCACTTTTGTGTTTCAGACCACTCTGCTCAGCTCCCATCACCAAGAAGCCGAACCCTACATCAAGAAAAAAGGCAAGCAAATAAATGGAAATGCACTCTCTTTTAATATATCAATGATATTGTTTGTATCTTGATTCCTTCACAAGCCAAGTCTCTTCTGTAACTTGGCATGTCGCAATCTTTTACTAATATTAGATAGATAGAGAGACGAATAAGATGAGAGTCTAGAAAATAAGAACTCAGAGGGTAAAGAAAGAGTAAGAGAGAGAAGATGACGATTATGAGAGGGAGCAAAGAGAGCAATAAAACTTATAAGTATTATTATATGATTTGAGGAAAGTTGGAGAGGTGTGAGGTCAGCAAATTTGAGGGAGATAGTGTGTTGAAAATATGTTTTTTATTTTTCAGTTTCGGTTTAAATGTTAAGGTTGGAATGGAATTCTAGGATAAAGCATTTGTTTTTATTTTGGAATAAACGTTTTTGAAATGTGTCGATAGAGTTGAATATTTGGTGAAAATCAAAAGGCTAAGTGGATTTTGGATTTAGATTCTACGACCGGAAGTAAAAACAAGTAAGAAAACAAGAGAGAAAATGGAGACAGTGGTTGAATGGAGTCTGGAGTGATAGGTGATAGAGAAAGGTGATAGAGAAAGTAGAGAAGTAACATCTGCACAAGCGAATCAAATGAATTAACTCATACCATACACAACTAAAATAAGATATCTCCTAGTTGCCTCTTCCTTCACTTGTTTTGGTGCACTCTTGCATTGATTTTTGTAGTGCTTGGTTCTCCCACAATGCTCGTACTTCTTCATTAAATTCAATTTCAATTGAACTCAATTAAGTTGTGACTGTGTTGAGTTCATTGAGATGTTGAGCTACCGATGCGCTTTCCGTCATCCACAAATTGAACAAATGCCTTATTAAGTGTACTTTGTTTGAGGCCGATGACTTCTCATACATATTGGAGAGAGCTTCCATAAGACCCACCGTGGTCTTTTCCTTTGCTATGTTGAAAGCAACATTGCAAGATAACATCAATTGAATAACTTCGAGGGCTTGTCTGTTTAGAAGATTCTAATCTTTTTCCTTCATAGCCTTTTGCTTCTTCCCTGAGAGAGGTTGATATAGATTTCTTTGATACATATAATTCTCTATTTGTATTTTCCAAAACCCGAAATCTGTGCCATCGAATTTCTCGAGTTTCACATTTCCTTCATCTGCGGCCATTGCTCCCACTCAAATCTGACTTCTTTCGGATTGTTTTTAACTATTTCTACAAACTACCGTATATTAGAACACCTCCGTCAACAAACAAATATTGTCGACAAAATTTCACTATTAATATGAGTAGTAACCTTGCAGGAAATTGATAGAAATCACCACCAAAAGTTCTGATATCAGTTTTTCGAAAATTACACAAATTTTCGATAAACTAGATTTATGAGAAAACAAAATAGACAAAATAACACAAATTTGATAACGGAGTTCGACCAATCTTACTTACGTCTCGAGATCTACTGCAGATCTTTTTACTGAAAATGGAGAAATTATACGAGATGTTTACAATACTCACAACTTACAACCCAATTACACTCAAAACAATTACTCTCAATTTTCTCTCATAAATTTTTTTCTCTCAATTGAAATGAACACTTGATTTGATTAATTCATTACAATTATACATCTATTTATAGGAAAATTCACTCATTAAATTATTCCTTAAATTAAGATTTCTTAAATTGCTTCTTAGATAGATAGAGAGACGAATAAGATGAGAGTCTAGAAAATAAGAATTCAGAGGGTAAAGAAAGAGTAAGAGAGAGAATATGACGATTATGAGAGGGAGCAAAGAGAGCAATAAAACTTATAAGTATTATTATATGATTTGAGGAAAGTTGGAGAGGTGTGAGGTCGGCAAATTTGAGGGAGATAGTGTGTTGAAAATATGTTTTTTATTTTTCAGTTTCGGTTTAAATGTTAAGGTTGGAAGGGAATTCAAAGGATAAAGCATTTGTTTTTATTTTGGAATACACGTTTTTGAAATGTGTCGATAGAGTTGAATATTTGGTGAAAATCAAAAGGCTAAGTGAATTTTGGATTTAGATTCTACGACTGGAAGTAAAAACAAGTAAGAAAATAAGAGAGAAAATAGAGACAGTGGTTGAATGGAGTCTGGAGTGATAGGTGATAGAGAAAGTAGAGAAGTAACATCTGCACACGCGAATCAAATGAATTAACTCATACCATACACAACTAAAATAAGATATCTCCTAGTTGCCTCTTCCTTCACTTGTTGGTCCTTTGGTGCACTCTTGCATTGATTTTTGTAGTGTTTGGTTCTCCCACAATGCTCGTACTTCTTCATTAAATTCAATTTCAACTGAACTCAACTAGGTTGTGACTGTGTTGAGTTCATTGAGATGTTTAGCTACCGATGCACCTTCCGTCATCCACAAATTGAACAAATGCCTTATTAGGTGTACTTTGTTTGAGGTCGATACCTTCTCATACATATTGGAGAGAGCTTCCATAAGACCCACCGTGGTCTTTTCCTTTGCTATGTTGAAAGCAACATTGCGAGATAACATCAATTGAATAACTCCGAGGGCTTGTCTGTTTAAAAGATTCTAATCTTTTTCCTTCATAGCCTTTGGCTTTTTCCCTGAGAGAGGTTGATATAGATTTCTTTGATACAGATAATTCTCTATCTGTATTTTCCAAAACCCGAAATATGTGCCATCGAATTTCTCGAGTTTCACATTTCCTTCATCTGCGGCCATTGTTCCCACTCAAATCTGACTTCCTTCGGATCGTTTTTAACTATTTCTACAAACTACCGTATATTAAAACACCTCCGTCAATAAACAAATATCGTCGACAAAATTTCACTATTTATATAAGTAGTAACCTTGTAGAAAATTGATAGAAATCACCACCAAAAGCTCTGATATCAGTTTTTCGAAAATTACACAAATTTTCGATAAATTAGATTTATGAGAAAACAAAATAGAAAAAATAACACAAATTTGATAACGGAGTTCGACCAATCTTACTTACGTCTCCGGATCTACTGCAGATCTTTTTACTGAAAATGGAGAAATTATACGAGATGTTTACAATACTCATAACTTACAACCCAATTACACTCAAAACAATTACTCTCAATTTTCCCTCATAAAAGTTTTTCTCTCAATTGAAATGAACACTTGATTTGATTAATTCATTACAATTATACATCTATTTATAGGAAAATTCACTCATTAAATTATTCCTTAAATTAAGGGTTCCTTAAATTGATTCTTAAATTAAGTATTAATTTACTCTTCAAATTAAGGATGATCACTTCTTAATTTATTTATTAATTTGTTCTTTAAATTAAGAAGTTTTATAACAATCTCAAACAATCTTATTAAGCAACATCATTTTGCTTATAACAATCTCAAACAATTTTACAAAGCAACGTCATTTTGCTTATAACAAGGAAAATGATAATAAACTTGTCACACTAGTCCTGACAATGTTTTGGACATGGAAACGAAGGAATGAATGGATATTAAAAAAAATTATTATTCTCTGTTAGCAAAAATAGCTGAGCAAGTCTTAGAACAGTTCAATGAGAATAAAATCCTGGAGATTGGGAAACTGACATGGAAGTGGGTGTTCAGATTAATTTGTTCGAATTAAGAAAGGAAAGAAGCAGCAAGGCAGGCATACAAATGGAGGAAGCCTCCCCGAGAGAAGTTAAAATTTAATATAGATGTAGCATGACAAAGTGGTTTAGCTCTTAAGCGATTTTAGCAAGAGATCATGAAAGTAAACGATGGGACGAACTTAGGTTATTTTTAAAAGTTATAATTTTTAAATTAATAAACTAATCAGAACTTCGTTACATATAACTTAATATCAAAATTTAATCACAGATAATACATATAATTGTATATCGAAATTGAACATTGAAAATAAAATATTTGAAACAATATATTTTTAGAGTACTTAAACCACAATAATAATATAAGAGAAAAATATTTATATATCGAACCACCTAATTTATCTATTATAAAAATTAAATATTTAAATATAAATTTAATTTTATAAAAATAATACTCTAATATAATATACTTATGAACTCTTGTTTTATTTTCACGATCTCTGAAATTAATGTGAGTATATCCTAACCAACTTTTTAATTAATTACTTACTAATTAGATACGTTTATAAAATAACTTGTAAAAAGATTGGTAAAAAACACAAATATATGTGTGTGTTTTAGATGAATTTTAATAACAAATAAATCATAAGTAAGTAAAAAAAGAAAATAAATAATTAAAGAAAATTTATTACAAATTATAACAAAATATGTAGAAAATAATTTTTTTAAATTTTTACTATTAATTCAACATCTCAAAACTATATTTTCCATAAATTAATACAATCAAGAAAGAATTGTAGATATGATCACAAAAAATTGAGTCAAATATTAGAGTCTCAAAGATTAAATAACACAATACTGGCCATATATGTGCCACTGCTCTAATCAAAATAGCTACTCGGCTTCAATTTTATCAGCCTAGTAATACCCCCTACTTTGCTTTATATCTCATTCCAAACGTTACTTTTGATTAGTAGAATAAGAAAATAGTAAAAATGATAATATTAATTGAATTAAATGTAAAGAAAATAATATTAGTATTATATTATTTGGTTTGAATATTAAAATAAAAAAATAACTTATATAGTAGTGTTTATTTTTTAACTTAAATAAAATTAAAAATAGTATATATTATTTTAATAATATTATTTAATTTTTATTTTTTCTTTTAAATAGAATATATTATTAAAAATTATGATTTTTTTAAATAATAATTACTTAAACAAAAAAAATTAAAAACAATATCTGTTCTGAAAAATATGAAAAAAAGATGCAATACACGTGAGGATACCACCAGTGAACGAAACATGTGAAAGAAAATTTCATTCCCAGTTGGAATGTAATTACTTTTTATAAGGAGGGGTACTTTGAATGATATTTGTTATCTTTATTCTGTATTTTAGACTATATAACCTTTAACAACGATAATTTGTTAAAAATAGTATAGAAATTATACCTTAAATATAACCATACCCAAATTGGCGTGATTTTTCATTTTTACTTAAAGAACATAATATCAATTCTAAAATTTAGTTTATAAATAAATATTTTTTTCCACGAAAATCACAATCACTCGTAATACCTAACAAATCATTCGAAAAATGTCATTTACATATGGTGTAATAAAGGAAGCACGGGTAATACAGAGGAATCAGAAATAATGGCTTTATCCATGGCAGTATAGATAGTTAAAGGTGCAAAGATCAAAAACATAATCCTTGAAAATGATTGTGTGAATGCCATTCATTGCATCTGTTATAAATTGATCCTTAGTGAGCAAATTAGAAAAGTCACACATTGGTTAGGAATGGAGATGGGTGTTGGATGTTGGATTTGAGACTATAAATAAAGCCCTCTTTCACCATTTGTAAATATCCCAAAATTTGTAAATCTTTCTCTCTTTTGTAAGGGTAATTGATTAGCTCAATTTTGTTCAATTAGTTATAATTTTGGAGTTCATCCATTTGAAGATAATGAAAGTGGTCAACGATGCCCGAGAACCTAGGAAACAATTATACCGAACCTCGTTAAATTTCTGGTGTTATTATTTTTCTGCTTTAATATTTCTGTTTCAATATCTGTTTTAGTTTATTTTAACATTATATTTCCAATAGCATTATTTTGTCGAGTTAGTTTGAGTTCTATTCATTTAAATCACAAGTGAATAGTAACTACATAGAATAGGATATACCCGATTTTCCCAACAATTGGTATCAGAGCCGAAGGTTTTCTACCTAGGCATTTGTTTGTATTTCGTTTGTTTGCTATTGGAATATAGTTGCTAGTTGTTGTAATTTGAAGACATGGCGGAAGAAAAATTTCTTTCAAACAAAGGCCAGTCATCCACGTCAAGCAGAACTATGGTGATGAATGCAAGGTTTGAGGTGGAGAAGTTTGATGGAACCGATCATTTTGGCATGTGGCAAGGCGAAGTTCTAGATGCTCTGTTTCAACAAGGTCTAGACATCGCCATTGAAAAAGAGAAACTAGATGGAGTAGATGAAGTAGAGTGGAAAAATATCAACCGATTGGCATGTGGTACAATCCGTTCGTGTCTCTCAAGAGAATAAAAGTACATGTTCATGAAGGAGACATCCGTAAGTAAGTTGTGGAAGGCGTTGGAGAACAAGTTCATGAAGAAGAGTGGACAAAATTGGCTCTATTTGAAGAAGAAGTTGTTCCGGTTTGAATACCTTCCAAGTACTACAATAAACAACCACATTACTGCTTTTAATCAATTAGTAGTAGATTTGTTAAATATGGATGAAAATTTTAAAGATGAAGATTTAGCCTTGATGTTGTTAGCCTCCCTTCCTGATGAGTTTGATTATCTTATTATGAGCTTACTCATTGGGAAGGATAAAGTGTCTTTTGAGGAAGTTTGTACTGCTTTGTATAGTTATGAAATTAGAAAGAAAGATAAAAGAGAAAGCAGGAATAAAGCAACAGAGGCATTGTCTGTAAGAGGACGTCCGCAAACACAACAGAAAGGAATGAGAGGTAGATCTCTATCAAAAGGAAGACTTGGTAAAGATGAATGTGCCTTTTGTCATGAGAAAGGCCATTGGAAGAAAAATTGTCTGAAGATGCAAAAGAAAGGAAAAGCTATGCAATCTGATGCATGTGTAGCTGAAAGCAATTCAAATTCAGATTTTACATTGGTTGGTTTGTCAACAGTATCTCATCCTGGTGATTGGATTTTTGATTCACCATGTACTTTCCATATGTCTCCTAACAAGCAGTGGTTCTTTAACTTTGAAGAACTAGACGGTGGAGTTGTTTTCATGGGTAATGATTATCCATGCAAAGTTTTGGGAATTGATATAATTCGTTTGAAGAATCAAGATGGTTCAACCAGGGTCTTGACAGATGTTCATTATGTTCTAGATATGAAGAAGAATCTCATTGCTGTGGGAGTCTTAGAATCAAAAGGCTTCACTGTGACCATACAAAATGGGGCATTGAAGGTTATTTCTAGAGCACTTGTGGCAATGAAAGGTGTTCGGAAGAATAACTTGTACTACTACATTGGTAGTACGGTTATTGGGACAACATCAGTAGCAGTTTCAGAGGAAGAAAGAGATTTAGAAACTACCAAGCTGTGGCATATGCGTTTGGGACATGCTGGTGAAAAAGCTTTACAGATTCTAGTAAAGCAAGGCCTATTAAAAGGTGTGAGAACCGGCAAGTTGGAATTCTGTGAGCATTGTGTATTGGGGAAGCAGAAAAGAGTAAGCTTTGGCACTGCTCTTCATAATACAAAAGGCATTTTGGATTACATCCATACTGATGTATGGGGGCCAACAAGAACTCCATCCATGAGTGGCAAACATTATTATGTCACTTTCGTTGATGACTTCTCCAGAAGAGTTTGGGTGTATCTTATGAAGAAGAAGGATAAAGTGTTGGGGATTTTCTCAAGTAGAAGAAGATGATCGAGACTCAGACTGGTAAAAAGATCAAGCATTTGAGGTTTGATAATGGCACTGAGTACATAAACGATCCATTTATGAAAGTTTGTGAAGAAGAAGGGATAATGCGACACTTCACTATTCGAAAAACACCACAAAAAAATGGAGTTGCAGAACGTATAAACCGGAATTTGCTGGAGAAGGTTCGGTGTATGTTGTCAAATGCTGGTTTAGGCAAGCAGTATTAGGCTGAGGCTGTGATATATGCATGTCATCTCGTCAACTGTCTACCAACGTCTACTCTTGAAGGCAAAACGCATATGGAGGTATGGTCTGGAAAACCTGCTAGAGATTACGATTTCTTACATGTGTTTGGTTCAATTACATACTACCATGTAAAGGAATCAAAGTTGGACCCAAGAGCCAAGAAAGCCATTTTTTGGGGATCCCTTCTGGTTCTAAGGGATATCGACTATGGTGCCTTGAAACGAAAACGATAATCTTTAGCAAAGATGTTACCTTTGATGAATCTGCATTGTTCAGAAAGGTAACTAAGAAGATTGATGGCACTTTAGAGCAGGTGGAGCAAACTTCGAAAAAAGTGGAGTTTGAAAGCAAAATTGTTAATCCAATTAGTAAAGATAAGACAGAAGCTGATCCTCCATTGACAGAAGATGAATCAGATGAAGAGGTTTTTACCCAAGAACCTCCACAGCAACAAGAAGAAACTGCAGTTGATAGGCCACGACGACAAAATGTCAAGGTACCTACTCGATACAAGGATTTTGAAGACCTACCTGCTCAGTTTAAGAATACGGTGGCATGTGCACTTTTAGTTGTGCACGATGATGTTCCTTCCATGTATAAAGATCAATCAGAAGCCCTGAAGTTGAAAGATGGAAGGAAGCCATGGATGAAGAACTTCTGTCCCTTTAGAAGAATAAAACATGGAAGTTGACACAACTGCCTAAGGGCAAGAAGGCAATTGGATGCAAATGGGTGTATGCAAAGAAAGATGGATTTCCTAACAAAGATGGTATTCCCTACAAGGCAAGGTTGGTGGCTAAGGGCTACGCTCAAAAGGAGGGAATCGATTATAATGAGGTATTTTCTCCAGTTGTAAAACATTCTTCCATTAGAATTTTGTTGGCCTTGGTAGCACAGTTCGATTTGGAACTAGTTCAACTTGATGTGAAAACCGCGTTTCTACATGGTGACTTAGAAGAGGAAATCTATATGTCTCAGCCAGAAGGGTTTATTATTGCTGGTAAAGAGAATTGGGTTTGTTAGCTGAACAAATCATTGTATGGATTGAAGCAATCTCCAAGGCAGTGGTACAAACGATTTAATCAGTTTATGTTACAACAGAAGTACACTAGAAGCACATATGATCATTGTGTGTATTTTTGGAAGCTACAAAATGAGTCTTTCGTCTATCTCCTATTGTACGTCGATGATATGTTGATTGCATCAAAGAGCCAAGCAGAAATTGAAAATTTGATGGCTCAACTAAGTCAGGAGTTCAAGATGAAATATTTGGGAGAAGCCAAGAAGATTCTAGGTATGGAGATAAGCAGAGATAGGAAGAAGGGGAAGCTTAGTTTGACCCAGAGTCAATATTTGAAGCAAGTACTACAACGTTTTGGTATGAATGAACAGACAAAACCTGTAAGTACTCCGCTAGTTCCTCAATTCAAGCTTAGTACTCAATTATCTCCTAAGAATGATGCAGAACAAGAATATGTGGCAAATGTACCATATGCAAATGCGGTTGGTAGCTTGATGTATGCAATGGTGTGTACAAGACCTAAAATTTCACATGCGGTTGGTGATGTAAGCAGGTACATGCATGATCCTGGTAAAGGACATTGGTTGGCTATGAAATAGATTTTACGGTATATTATAAATACTGTAAATGTTGGTTTAGTATTTTAGCAGGATAATACCATTGGTCAATGTGCAGTTGAATATTGTGATTCTGTCTATGCAGGAGATTTAGATAAGCGTCGGTCAACTACTGGTTATGTGTTTACTCTTGCTAGAGCACCAGTCAGTTGGAAATCTACCTTACAGTCCACAGTTGCTTTGTCTACTACAGAGGCAGAGTATATGGAAGTTATAGAGGCTGTGAAGGAAGCTATTTAGTTACGAGGTTTTCTTGAAGACTTGGGAGTTGGTCAAAAACATATTAAGGTGTTTTATGATAGTGAGATTGCTATTCATTTAGCAAAGAACCAAGTCTACCATGCACATACAAAGCACATTGACGTTCGTTATCATTTCATGCGAAAGATTATTGAAGAAGGTGGAGTACTAGTTTAGAAGATTAGTACGACAGAGAATCCCGTAGATATGATGACCAAGGTGGTAACAACAATCAAGTTCAAACATTGTCTAGACTTGATTAACATCCTGCAAATCTGAATTGGCATTGGCGTCGTTGATCTAGAAATTGAAGAAATCATTTAAAACCACTAAGTCGCTAAGGTGTAGATTTGTTATATATTACTCTTTAGTGAGAAAATTAGAAAAGTCCCACATTGGTTAGGAATGGAGATGGGTGTTGGATTTGGGGCTATAAATAAAGCCCTCCTTCATCATTTGTAAACATCCCAAAATTTGTAAATCTTTCTCTCTTTTGTAAGGGTAATTGATTAGCTCAATTTTTCCCAATTAGTTGTAATTTTGGAGTTCATCCATTTGGAGATAATGGAAGTGGTCAACGACGCCCGAGGACCTAGGTAACATTTATATCGAACCTCGTTAAATTTCTAGTGTTATTATTTTTCTACTTTAATATTTTTGTTTCAATATTTGTTTTAGTTTATTTTAGCATTATATTTCCAATAACATTATTTTTTCGAGTTAATTTGAGTTCTATTCATTTAAATCATAAGTGAATAGTAACTATATAGAATAGGGAAAATATACCTGATTTTCCCAACAACATCAAAAATGATCAGAGTCATTCTTTAGCAATGGCTCAACAAGCAATTGAAGAGATAAAAAAATCACCTCCTCATTTTGATGCCATAGAATTCAATTGGGTTCTAGCTACTGAATGAATCGGCACGCTTGATAGCTGAATGGTTTCTTTGTTAGTTTAGAATCTGCCATTAATATTCACATCACAAATCATGAATCCCCAAGCTCGTAGCCTCTTCTAACTCTGGTTCTTCGTATCTTCTCCAAGAACAAGTTTGTTGATGTTCGCTGATGCTAAGTCTTTCCTTCTCAACCTTGATAGGATCATAGGACCATTTTGAGACCCTCCAAAGCTCTTCTGGACACTTACACAGAGTGTCTATGTCCAAGTTGTAAACCTCAACTTGTTGTTTTAGTTTTTTTGCAAAATGAAGCCATTGAATTATGTGACAAATATTATCAATTGATTCATATATTTTTGATTACCTTTCTTGTACAAGAATATTGATTATTTATATTAATGAAAACGGAAATAAAACCTTAACCCTAGCAGCTGCTGCACACCCATATTTTCTGCTCTACTAAACATTGTTGTCTGCCATTTTCCTACTCCACTAACATTGTTGTCTGCCATTGTCACAACACACGCCAACACTCCCCCTCAAGTTGGTGCATATATGTCTCTTATGCCTAACTTGTCAAGTGAGTTGTAAAAGTTCTTTGCAGACACAGATTTTGTGAGTATATCAACAATTGATCTTCTAATTTAACAAATGGAAGCTGAATAATCTTTTCTTCAAGATTTTGTTTGATGAAGTTTCGATCCACTTCAACATGCTTCATGCGATCATGTTAAACTAGATTATGGGAGATGACAATGGCTGCTTTGTTATCACAAAATAAGTTCATTTCAGAGTTAGGGGTAATACCAATCTCAATTTGAAGTTTTTTCAACCAAAGGAGCTCATATATTCCCTTGACCATTCCTCGAAATTCAGCTTCAGCACTAGATAAGGCAACTACCTTTTTCTTCTCTCTCCTCCATGTAACAAGATGGCCCTCCACAAAAGTAAAGTACCCAACAGTAGATTTCATATCCTTGATATTCCCTGCCCAGTCTGAATCTGTATATCCAACGACTTACAATTGACCATTCTTTGAAAACATAAGTTCTTTCCCAAAGGAGGATTTTAAATAACGAAGTATTTGCATGACGGCATCCATATGGTCTTCACTTGGACAGTGCATGAATTGACTCACGACACTCACAACATACGCAATATCAGGTCGAGTATGAGATAAATATATAAGTTTACCCATTAACCGTTGATATCTCTATTTATCTGCTGGTATTTGGTCCACATATTCTCCAAGTTTATGATTTTGAACCATTGGAATATCGACAGGTTTACAATCTAGTAATCCTGCCTCTGACAGTAGGTCTAAAGTATATTTCCTTTAGGAAAGACTTATGCCTTGTTTTAATCTTGTTACCTCAATGCCTAAGAAGTATTTGAGCCCTCCCAAGTTCTTCATTTCAAATAGGTGTTCTTGAAGCTTAGAGATTTCTTCTTTATCATCCCCTGTTATGATCATGTCGTCTACATAGACTGTAAGGGTTGTTATTTTTCCCAATCGATGTTTTAGGAAAAAAGTGTGGTCATAGTTGCTTTATTGGAACCCATATTTCTTCATTGCTCAACTCAACCTGCCAAACCATGCTCGAGATGATTGTTTTAGTCCATACAATTCTCGTTGTATTCTACATGCAGTTTCTTTTCTTGATGTAACAGTATATCCTGGTGGGATATCCATGTAAATCTCTTCTTCAAGATCACCATGAAGGAAGGCATTTTTCACCTCAAGTTGTTGTAATGGACAATCTAAATTTGCTATAAGAGATAACAAAACTCTCACAGTTTTTAGGTTAGCCACAGGTGAGAAGGTTTCTTGATAATCTATACCATGTTTCTGTGTATACCCTTTTGCTACTAGCCTCGCCTTGTATCGATCAACTAACCCATCTACTTTATATTTAATGGAGAAAATCCACTTGCATCCTACCATCTTCCTCCCTTGAGGCAACTCGCTTAACACCCATGTGTTATTCTTCTGCAATGCCTCAAATTCTTCTTTTATAGCTTGAGCCCAGTTTGGATCAGATAGGGCTTCTTCAATGCTACTTGTAATTTGACATGAGGAAAGTGTTTGTGCAAATGCCCTTATAGGTTCTGATAACCCTTGAGTAGATACATAATTGTCTATTGGATACTTGGATTGTTGTTTTTCTATGTCTGGAGAGTATTGATTCGGGGGTTTGCCTCGATTGTGTCTGAAAGGTAGAACATAACCAACAGATGTATCTATAGCATTAGTTTGTAAATGTGTGATAGGAGACCTTACCTCAGGAGTATTCTCAGTAGGAGGATCATTGGGTACTAGAGAGTGGAGATGTGCATCAACCACTACATCTTCTGGAAATTCAGTCACTAATTCAAATTCAATTCTTAGAAGTTTGGGTCTAGGTACTTGCTTATCCATATTGTTGGCATTATCCAAGTATGTCGGATTGTTACTAATGTCTAACACTTCAACATCAAGCCAATTTCGTTCTTCATCATAATTCTCCCCATGAAGAGGGTAATTGGATACTGGTGATGGGAAAAAACATTCAAATTCTAGGAAAGTGACATCCATGGTAATATAGGTTCTTTTAGTGATAGGATTGTAGCATCGATATTCCTTTTTTAGTACACCATATCCCAATAATACACATCGGACAGCACATGGATCCAACTTAGTTTGTTGATTTTTATGGAGTTGGACAAAAACAACACATCCAAAAATTTAGGCCAAAAGCATCAAAATAGTAGGCAAGGGAACATGATCAGATAGCACCTTTAATGGAGTTTGAAATTGTAAGGTTTTTGTGGGCATACGGTTCAATAGATACACATATGTAATAACAACATCACTCCAATATCTACTAGGCATATGTGCACCGATTAGTAAGGCCCGAGTAGTTTCTAAAATATGCCTGTTCTTCCTCTCTACAGTCCCATTCTATTGTGGGGTTTGTGAATATGAGATTTCATGAAGAATACCATGGTTGTCTAAGTGTGTCCAAATTTTTTTATTAACATACTCCCCCATATTATCAGACCTAACGATCTTAATTTTTCCAGAAAATTGTGTCTAAATCATGGTGTGAAATGAGTGAAATGTAGAAAATACTTCATCTTTATGTTTTAGAAGGTAAAGCCATGTCATTCATTTACAATCATCAACAAAAATTACAAACCAACGATGACCCGACGACGTAGTGACCGAGGAAGGTCCCCAAACATCAGAATGTACTAAAGCAAATGGAATCATACTTTTATGCATGCTCATAGGATAAGATGGCTTATGACTTTTTGCTAAGATACAAGTATCACATTTGAAATCTGAGTGTGGGACATTTGAAAATAAACTAGGTAGTAGGTGCTTTAAATACCCAAATGATGGATGCCCAAACCAACGGTCACATAACCAAATTTTTCGTTCCTTGTTACTAAATGTGTGTTGCATGTGATTGGCTCTTCCTGAACTGAGGTCATCCAGACAATATAAACCTCTTCTCTTAGTACCACGGCCAATGATCTCCTTAGTGAGAATATCCTGTAGAAGACAAAAGGTAGAATACATCAATACTATACAGTTAAGATCTGAAGTAACTTGACTTAGATACAATAGTTTGTTTGAAAGAGAGTGTACAAGTAGTGTATTAGATAATGATAATTGATGAGCAAAAAACCGGCATCGCCGATTCTCGCAAATACTTTGGTTTTAATATTTATAAAACTCTCGCAAGTGCACGAATCATTTCGTAGAAAATGATAAGTATACTCCCAAGATCGATCTAAGGAAGGAATGTATGTGGTTTTTAATTTATTATTCAAACTTTTAAAAACGAAATTAAATCCTAAACATCCTGTCACGATATTTTGGGTTTTGTGTTTTTAATCTACTAACATAAAAATAAACATAGATTCAATAAACATTCATGCAAATTTTATCTTTTATAAATAGTAGAGTATTTATGGATATAATAAATAAGTTAATTATGCTTGCTCGTATTATTTAGGTTATTAAAGATATGAATTGATATTTATTGATTCTCCCTTTTTGTATGAATACCACCTTTGGTGGGGTTAGATATTCTTTGTTAACTAAACAAATCAATTAACACCTATGGGTGGGGTTGATAACTAATTTGGTTAATTAAATTAATTCCTTTTTCTAAGAGATTGAAAATGAACCATTTAAATGCCACCTTTGGTGGGGTTAGACAGTTTAAACTTTATTCAAGGTGTCCAAATTAAACCTAAGAATTTAGTTATCCGAGTACTAACTTTCAAGTTTTAAAACCACTACTGAAAACATGTTGTCAATACATTTTCAGATAATAATTCTTATAAAAACTTTTGAAATAGAGCTTCACTCTAACTACCGGACGATTGTACCAACAAATAAAAGAGCACTACTCTAAATCAGACCGGATAACTAAACCTTAAAATCTAATTTTCAGATTTAAGTTTGTAATGAAAAATAATATATTTCTCTCTAACATTCTTAATATAAAAATCTTGAATAAAAATAAAATCAATTCATTTTAGAGATTTTTACCTATTTAATATTTCGCAAGCATAACAACGTTATTATTATATCATGTTTACAAACAGCTAGCACAGTTAAATTTAATCACAGAAAAATTAAATATAACATGTAAGAATAAAGCATAAAAAAATAACTGCAAAGAAAATAAAATCCTTACAGTACTTCGATCCCATTCCCATTGCTAGAAAAACTCGAAGCGGAATTTGCACTCCCATTTATTGAATCAAAAAGCTAAAATATTACAAAAGCATAACTAGTTCTTCCCTAAAAAGGGAAGAACTCTAAAACTAAGAGAAATTAACTAAGAAAAGCTAAAAACTAAGAAAACATAAGAAAAACTAAAAATCTAAGAAAAGAGAGAAAGAAAGAGAGAAAAGAATGTATTTGGAGGTTTTGAAGGTGTAATTTGAAGTGAAGGGAAGGGGTATTTATAGGTGAGGATGGAGAGATAAAATGAGTAAAAAAATGTTAAAAAATATTAAAAAATTAAAAACGTGTAATGGAAATGCCGAGGTCATCAATGACGTCAAGATGACGTCCTGCAGGCCGCCGCACGTGAAAAATGGGGTGAAAACGCGTTGGGCGCGGAGGGCGGCGTTATGCCAAGGCAGCCCGCGCGCGAACAGTAACCTCGCGCGCGCAGTGCTGCGCGCATGAACAGTAACCCCGCGCGTAGTTTGGTGCGGAGCTGGGTGTTGGGGCGCGGCGGCTGTGCTGCACGGCGGCGCGTTTTTCTCCTTTTTGACCTTTTTGACCCATTTTGTCCAATTTTTCCATATTTGTCAACCTTTACGTATTTATTTATTAATATATTTGTGATGTATTGCTTCCAGTATTCCTCTTTGAGTCTTTAAGTTGCATTTTTAAGCCAAAATACCTAAAAAACAATAAAAATACCCGTGATTCCGAAAAAGACAAATTTATATAAATATATGATAAAACATATAAATATATATATTTTTAATCAATTAATTTGCATAAAATCATGGTTATTTTAGTGCTTTTTGAGCACTCATCAATAATGAAGGAGATAAATTCACTGTTCCAGCCCCTGTAACTGGATAAGTGACCCCATTGGCATTGGCAACACCATTCCATCTCTATTAGGTTGTATTGGAGAGATCTTTGGGGTCAAATGTCATTTGATCTGTAGCTCCAGATTCGAGAATCCAATCCTTATTATCACTACAAGTAGAGATGTGAAACGCTTTACTTGAAATACCTGGATCCTGGGAAGATTCGGCTTGAGGAATAAGGGATAGTGATGCATTATTGGTAGCCACAACGGCTCTCCCAGTGGTTTCCTGTTTCTTCCATGCTTGAAGATCATTCCACCATTTTGGATACCAATGTAGTTTGAAGTAGTTTTCACGGGTGTGTTTGGAGTTTCCGCAATGATCACATTTTATGTCAAGAGAAGATGGATTTCCCATGGATTTCTTGCTACCCAAAAAAGGAGTTCCTGGTTTTGGTGGCATCGGATTATGGTGTCCCTTGATCCCTTTGAAAGACATAACTACTCTGGGAGTCGTATATGTACCCGTGATTATAACGGTATGCCTAACCTCTTTCCTACGGATAAAAATCCATAGGCTTCTTCCACTGTAGGGAATGGTTTGATTTGAAGCACTTGACTTCGAGTTTTATCTAGTCTATCATCAAGTCCATCGAGGAAGGTATACACTCTATCTTCCAGTACGATATAATTGTATTTTTGTATGTCAGTCGCACACTCCATTAGGTTAGGATGACGAAAATAAATTTCTCACCATAACCCTTGAAGTTCATTGTAGTATTTTTCAATGAATCCACCCGCCTGCTTCATACAAGTAACTCTATGGCAAAGATCATACACTTGAGACATGTTTGTCTCATCATAGTAGGTTGTAGCAGCAAAATCCCAAACCTATTTCATAGTTGGAAATCGAATAAAATTTGCAATCAAGGAGGGGTCCATCGAATTGATCAACCATCCCTTGACAATGAAATTTTTAGTATGCCATCTCCTGAATGAGGGGTCGGTTTCGGCAGGTTGAGGAAAATCCCCATTAATATATCCCAGTTTTTCTTTGCCAGAGATATACATCTCTACCACCTGGGACCACAAGGCATAGTTGGATCCTCCCAACTTGATACTAATGGGAGTATTCAATGCTTCAGTTAGCGGAGGTTGTGAGGCAGTTTGAGCTCTAGTTAGAACTTCAGTCATTTTTGTAGTCAAATCGTTCAAGATGAAATTTGTGGTTAAATCTCTAGATTCTGCCATGAATCTATCAATTCTGTTTTTTTTTCTTCCTTTTTTTCCTTTTCTTTCGTTCGTACACCAGCCAATATATATAGAAAAATTCAGAATTGTAACCCTAATTTTATTTCTCTATTCGTGCAGCCCTCTTGTGGAGTAGTGCCTTTCTTCTACTGCGCTTTTCTAAACTGCTTCCACCATTGCAGCTTCCATCTTCAGAAGAGCCGTTGTTCGGCTTGTGCTTTCCCAGCTTCGCAATGTTCGTCGTAGCTTCCACCTTCAGAAGAGCCGTTGTTCAACTTGTGCTTTCCCAACTTCGCAATGTTCCTTGTAGATTCAAGAGGGATTCAGAGAGGGACACCAAGGAATAAATTCATATATCCATGAAGACTATAGAAGTTTTAACACATCAGCTCAACTCTGAAGGACAACATCTAAAATCTCATATATCTTTAGTAACAGTTGAGAACAAACTGATTAGTGAAACATATCAAAAATGCCAAAAATGAATTACAGTATGTGATTTCTAAACTTGAAGAGCAGCTCATAGAAAGCAAAGCAACAGAAGATGCTTGTTTTTTTATTTTACAGGAACCAATGCATGAAGATGGTAAATCCTTTCATTAAGTTTTTCCCTTCTATTCCTCTCTGCAAAAAATTCTTATAGTGAGATCCTTTATCATATTTTTGTCGATACTTAAACCATCCTCATCATCAATCTGATCACTACAATTTTTTTTTAGTTTACAGAATTGCAGGGCTGAAGAACAGCACAGCTGCCCCAGATCAGCCACACCAAACCAGCCAAACTAGCAAACCATATCAACCGGTGTGGAGAAGAACATAAACTGGGCTGCACTAACTTGCTTTGATACCATGACAAATCTTATCATTTCTGTTAATTATCAATTGTTTCATATATTTATGATTACCTTTCCTGTACAAGAATATTGATTATTTATACTAATGAAAATGAAAATAAAATCCTAACCTTAGCAGCTACTGCACACCCATATTTTCTGCTCCACTTAACATTGTTGTCTTCCATTTTCCTACTCCACTGACATTGTTGTCTGCCATTGTCATAACACACGCCAACATTATGCTCCTAATATGCTCTCCTACAATACTCTTATCAATACTCTAATAAGTTAACCTTCTACACATTCAATTTCAATGTCAAGAGGTATATTTAAGGATTTAATTAAATTAAAAATTCTCCCAAATACAAATGCCTTCAATATTTTGATGTTTTTTTAATTGTTAAAGACAGAGTTAGGTTAGTTTATTAAATAGAAAATACATTAAAATGTCTAAAATATCCCAACAAATAAATAAAAAAACATTTATTCACATAAATTATTAAAATAATAATTAGATAATGAAATTTCTAATTAAAATAATAATTAGATAACGAATAATTTTAAATAAAAAATTTACTATTATCAAATCACAAATTTGAACTCAATATTGTACCATGAGAACTATATGAAAAGATACTTTAACATTATGTTATGAATACTTAGAATAATAAGATATATTTTCTTTATAGTTTATATTTTTCATATTCTTATTATGCTTTTTATTTATTCTTATTTTATAACACATTATTAGCATGGGTTATTAGCATGGGTTATCTTAAGTATCTAAACTTTTGGTAAATACTTTAGGTTAATTAAGTTTTATATTCACAACATATATATGGGATAATTTATAAATATATTTAAAATATTTACTTTTTTTGTAATTATGTTCACAATATATAGGTGATGATAAAAATATATATATATTTAATTTTATACATAATTGTATAATTATCTATATTTTGTAGACATAATTACAACAAAGTAAACATTATAGATAATTTTATAAATTGTCTCTCTTATTCATAATACATAATTAATTCAAATACTTTTTAACAAACCATTTATCATATATTTTAATTTATCTTTGAATTACTCATGATCTAACCAATGTGAATGACATTGGACATATTATATGCCATACTTTTTTGTGATATAAAAGCCTATCACAAAATAATGAGAATTGAGTTTAAATTTAATAAATGGAGTATTTGATCATAATCCTCTTCAATTACAAAATAGACCATATGATATTTGCATTCATGTATTAATGTTTTTACATTTGAATATAAAACTTATCATATATTGTATCATTTCAGTTTTTTTAGTCCATTGGTGGTGTGTTATTGTTTTAATAAAAAAAATACTTCCTAAAATTTATAACAACAAAAATAAGAATAAAAAACTTAATATAGTGAATATTTATATTTAATAACAAAATAGACAAAAATAACATGTGTAATGATTAAAAGACATAGTTTTTATATATATAATTAGACTAAAATAATTCTAAATCTAATCGATTTAGGATTTAAGGTTTGTTGATCAATAATGTGGTATCATTAGTAAGTTAATGTTTTTCTTATTATTTAAAATATGTATTTTAATTACTAACTCCTTACTTTTGGTTGTAAATAAGAGTCCCTAACTTTAAAAATAAAGCTCTTAAAATTTATTACAATAAAAATAATACCTTAGTAATATTAAATAATGTCAAATTGTATAGAGTTCAATAATGAACGAGTCTAACTATAGTTGTTCTTCAACATGAATAAGGTTCAATTGAACGACATTCAATATGAATTGATATGCTAAACTCTTTTTAATAATAAAACTATATAATTAAAATAATGAGTATTATTTTTGTGATTATAAATTTTAAAGATAATATTTTTATTGTTCTCTCAAAATGCAAAAATTACTCAAAACATACTCTCCCTCCTTTATCTCTCTATCTCTTAGTTCTTACGAGAAAAACTATCAGGCTCTCTCCCTTTCTCTTTTCCAAGTCGATTTTTAAGCAAACCTGCTGGCTGCTATACCTTCATAGATCGCATTCCCTATTAGAGTATTTTCATGATTAAAAGTGAATCTATATGTACTTGAGTAGAGAGTCACTTGATTGTGTTGGTTTGTAAACCCAAAGGATTCAAAAACAAAATCTTTGAAATATTCTAGCCCATTTGAAGTCCAACTCATGGACGCTTCTATGGTGATGAGCTAGATTGATAAAGATATAGCTCATGGTTGGTGGGAAGAAGAAAGTAAATGGGTGAGGTAAGGAGATAGGTGTATGGTTTAGATTGTTTTGGTAGGTTTATATTGTATGAATTAGATTTATTAGTTGTTTCTATAAATACTTCTCAGTAACAATGTAATAATCAAGTTAAAGAAATCAGAAACAAAAGTTTGAGAGTTTCTGAGTGTTTCTGAAAAATTGTTCTTAAGTGTTCTTGAGTTTTGAAAGTTTTGATCCATAATATTTCAACAAGGTGGTATTAGAGCTATATTTGAAAATATAAATATAAATTATTTTATATCAAATTGAAGCTCTCAATGAGACAAAACCGACGCCGCGAGAATCATCCCGATCGAAGTTCGGACGCGCCGCCACGATCCTCTGGAAGGTTCTGCTAGAAAATGAGTTAACGCACCGAGTCAGCCAAGTTGATCGAGTCGTGAAGCCCATTGACCGAGCCTCTGACTGAGCCACAGATCCATTTGACCGAGCCGCCAAGCCGTTTGACCAAGCTGCTAAGACCATTGACAAAAAAGTTGACTTTGACCATTGACTGAAAAATTTCAGATTTTTCGCGGAGTTCCTATTAAGATTTTTTGACGTTCTGAATCCATATGTGCTATCATAATTTTCAAATTTTCACTATATTGAGAGTTATGTCAAGTGGAGGCATGTCATCATTTCAAGTCCCGACACTCAACAACGACAACTATGATAATTGGAGTATTAAGATGAAGGCTCTTTTGGGTGAACATGATGTATGGGAAGTTGTAGAGAAAGGCTTAAGTGAGTGAGACGATGAAACTACTCTAACGCAAGTGAAAAAAGAATCTTTAAAGGATTTGAGAAAGAGAGACAAGAAAGCCCTCTTTCTTATTTATCAAGCCTTAAATGATGATAGGTGTGAGAAGATTTTAGATGCAAAGGAGACGAGAAAGTGAAGAAGGTTCGTTTCCAAACACTAAGAGGTGAGTTTGAATCTCTACATATGAAAGCTTCGAATCTATTTCTGACTATTTCTCGAGAGTCGCAGATGTTTCTAATCAATTGAAAAGAAACGGTAAAATGTTAGAAGATGTTAGAATAATGGAAAAGATACTTCCTTCATTAGATTCCAAATTTGAACACATCGTCGTGACGATTGAGGAAAAAAAAGATTTGGAAGAAATGACCATTGATAAACTCAATGGGTCATTACAAGCATATGAAGAAAAGCATAAGAAGAAGCAAGGGATTACTGAGCAACTCTTCAAGATGCAATTCAAGGATAAGCATGAAAGCCAAAGCAATGATAGAAACCAACATGGTCGAGGTAGAGGTAGAGGTCGTGGACGAGGTGGAAGCCATGGTCGTGGACGAGGTTGGAATTATAACAACAATTACAACAACTTCGAGAGAGCGGAAAGCTCAACACAAAGTCGTGGAAGAGGCAATATGAACTCAAGGTATGGCAAATCTCAAGTTCAATTCTATAATTGTTATAAATTTGGACACTATGCTTCAAAATGTAGAGCTCCCAATAATAAAGTAGATGAGAAAATCAACTACATATAGGAGAAGACCGATCAGAAAGAAACTCTTTTTCTAGCACGAAAGGAGGGTGATGGTAGTCAACCAAATGCCTGGTATCTTGACAGCGGTGCAAGCAACCATATGTGTGGAAGGAAAGACATGTTCGTGGAATTAGATGAGTCAACCAGTGGAAATGTATCATTTGGAGATGATTCTAACGTAGCAGTGAAAGGAAGAGGTAACATTCTTATTCGCTTGAAAGATGGACGACATCAATTTATTTCCAATGTTTACTATGTCCCAAATAAGAAAAGTAACATCTTAAGTTTAGGAAAATTGTTAGAGAAATGTTATGATATTCATATTAAGGATTGTAATCTTTCTATAAAAGATGATAAGAATAACTTTATTGCTAACGTGCCGATGTCAAAGAATAGAATGTTCTTGATCAACATACAAAATGACATTGCAAAGTGTCTGAAAGCATGTTACAAAGATGCATCATGCCTATGACATTTTCGATTCGAGAATCTCAGTTTTGGAGAATTGGAGCTGCTGTCTAAGAAGCAGATGGTGAAGGGACTACCTTCATTAACCATCATGATCAAATTTGTGAAGGGTGCCTTCTTGGGAAGCAATTCCAAAAAAGCTTTCCAAAGGAGTCAGACTCAAGAGCCAAGAAGCCACTCAAGCTAATCCATACCGATGTGTGCGGACTGATCAAGCCTAGCTTTCTCGGTAACAGTAAATATTTTCTTCTTTTTATTGATGATTTTTCAAGAAAAACTTGGGTATATTTCTTGAAACAGAAATCAGAAGTTTTTGAAGTATTCAAAAGGTTCAAAGCTATAGTGGAGAGAAAAAGCGGTAGAAAAATCAAAGCCTATTAGACCGAGGTGGAGAATTTACATCCAAGGAGTTTCAAGAGTTATGTGAAGCAAATGGAATTCATAGATCTTTAACAGTACCAAGATTCTCTCAACAGAATGGTGTAGCTGAAAGAAAGAACCGAACAATCCTCAGCATGGCATGAAGCATACTCAAAAGCAAGAAACTACCCAAAGAGTTTTGGGCAGAAGTTGTAGCATGTGCAGTTTACTTGTCAAACTGATCTCCAACAAAAAATGTATGGGGAAAGACACCACAAGAGGCACAGAGTGGAAGAAAACCTAGTATTTCCCATCTAAGAGTCTTTGGAAGTATATCCCATATTCATGTACCGGATGAGAGAAGAATGAAGCTTGATGATAAAAGAGAGAGTTTTATCTTCATCGGCTATGATGCTAATTCAAAGGGCTATAAGTTGTACAACCCACACAATAAGAAGATTGTGATAAGTCGAGATGTGGTATTCGACGAAGAAGGAGAATGGGATTTTAACTCTCATGCAAATAACTTCAATTTCTTTCCTCAGTTTAAAGAAGATGACCAGACAATGAGGGAGCACTAATGCCACCTACTTCACTAATGCCAACCACTCATGAAGACCCGTCACCTTCATCATCTTCGAGTGGAAGTGAAAGAGCCGTGACACGTACAAGAAATCTCCAAGATCTTTATGAGGTAACAGAATGACAAGATAGTCTTACCTTGTTTTGTCTCTTGGTTGATTATGAACCAGTGAGCTTTCAAGAAGCTGTACAAAAGAATAAGTGGAGAGATGCGATGGACGAAGACATGGGAACCTATTTCACTTCCCAAAGGGAATAAGGCAATAGGTGTCAAATGGGTGTACAAGACAAATAGGAATGCTAAGGGATAGATTGAAAGGCACAAGGCGAGGCTAGTAGCAAAAGGATATAGTCAAAAGGTTGGAATTGACTATGATGAGGTATTTGCTCCTGTTGCTCGATTAGAAACTATAAGACTAATAATTTCTTTGGCAGCTCAAAATAAGTGGAAGATACATCAAATGGATGTAAAATCTGTTTTCTAAATAGAGTCCTTGAAGGGGAAGTCTACATTAAGAAACCATCAGGCTATGAAGCAAAAGGTCACAATGACAAGGTGTTGAAGTTGAAGAAAGCTCTTTTTGGGTTAAATCAAGCACCAAGAGCATGAAATAACCGCATCGGCAAGTACTTTCTGGAGAACAACTGCACCCAGTGTCCCTATGAACATTCACTCTATGTCAAGATTGAAGATGGAGATATTCTAATCAATTGTCTATACGTATATGATCTCATCTTCACTGGAAGTAATCCGAAGCTATTTGAAGATTTTAAGAAGGTGATGACTCGAGAATTTGAAATGACAGATATCGGGTTAAAGGCATACTACCTTGGAATTGAAGTGAAGCAAAAGGAAGAAGGCATCTTCATCTCTCAAGAAAGCTATGCAAGGGAGAAACTAAAGAAATTCAAGATGAACGATTGCAAGCCGATCAACACACCAATGGAATCTGGAATCAAACTATCCAAGCATGCAGATGATGAAAGTGTGGATCCAACATTTTTCAAAAGTTTAGTTGGAAGTATGCGTTATCTCACGTGCACAAGGCCTAACATCTTGTATTCCGTTGGATTGATTAGCCGCTATATGGAGAAACCGACAATCACCCATTTCAAAGTTGCAAAAAGAATCCTATGCTATCTAATGATTATAAGCTTGTTGGATATAGTGATAGAAATTTTGGTGGAGATATAGACTATCGAAAAAGCACATCTGGATTTGTGTTTTTTATGGGAGATACTGCTTTTATATGGATGTTGAAAAAGTAACCGATTGTCACCTTGTCTAGTTGTGAAGTAGAATATGTAGCAGCTACCTCATGTGTTTGTCATGCAATTTGGCTGAGAAACTTGTTAAAGGAGCTAAGTATGACAAAAGAAGAGCCAACCAAAATTTGTGTTGACAACAAGTCAACCATTTCCTTAGCCGAAAATCATGTTTTCCATGATCGAAGCAAACACATATATACTCAATATCATTACATCAGGGAGTGCATCATAAGAAAGGATGTACAACTCGAGTATGTAAAATCACAAGATCAAATTTCCGACATCTTCACTAAACCGCTCAAGCAAGAAGACTTTGTCAGATTGAGAAATTTTCTCGGCATCCTAAAACAAGTTTAAGGGGGAGTGTTGGTTTGTTAACTTATTTACAAGCCCAAAGAAATCAAAAACAAACTCTTTGAAATATTCTAGCCCATTTGAAGTCCAGCTCATGGAAGCTTCTATGGTGATAATCTGGATTGATAAGGAAACAACTCATGGTTGGTGGGAAGAAGAAAATAAACGGGTTAGGTAAGGAGATAGATGTATGGTTTAGATTGTTTTGGTAGGTTTATGTTGTATGACTTAGATTTATTAGTTGTTTCTATAAATATTTTTCAATAGCAATGTAATAATCAAGTTAAAGAAATCAGAAACAAAAGTTTAAGAGTTTCTGAGTGTTTCTGAAAAATTGTTCTTGAGTGCTCTTGAGTTTTGAGAGTTTTGATCCATAATATTCCAACAGATTGGAACCTGTTTTGTGAAGACCAATCATTGTAGATTTTGCTATCATTAACAGTTATTTGGGAAGGTTTGTGGAGTGGGAAGTTATGTGCATGTGTTCTTTCAACTTTGGATAAGAAAATTGAAAGGACTTGAAAATAAACGGAGATGGAAGAGAAGCATGATTTAGAGTTTTTTTTAAATAAAAATTGAAATAAAATAACAATAAAAAAACTATACCTCCCCCTTCTCTATCTCTATTAATCGAAATTTTATTCAAATCAGAGAGAATGTAATGACATAATAAAATAGATTTTATCTTTGTTTCTTGATATTATTCATAGTGCAATACAAAAGTACATGTAGTATAGGAATATAATTCTTTAGATGTTCGCTAGATCAATGACATGGCATAACTAACAACTAACAGAATGCACCAATTGAATTATGTCTAACATTCTCCCATGAATTCAAGCTCTTGGAAGAACAGTGAGTTTTGTTCAAACATAGTGCTAGCTAAGTTATTTGTTATTACGTCAGCAAAATTCTCTTGTAATGGTATGTATTCAATGTAATAACCCAATAAGATCTTTTCACGTATGAAGTGAAAATTTATCTCCTTGTGTTTTGTCCAGGCATGAACCATAAGATGTTTTATAATATACCATGTACCGACATTATCACAATATATCCAAAGTATTTCTTGTAAAACTACCTTCAATTCAATCAAAACCTTTTGTATCTATATAATTTCACTCACAACATGAGCCAAAGCACGAAACTCAGCTCAATTGATGAGGGTGAAACTAGATTTTTTTTTCTCGAACGCCAAGACACTAAGGAATGTCCAAGATAAGTGCAATACCATCCATTGGACTACCTATCATCACTAGTTGAATCCTTATTTGTATTAGTGTATACAGGCATACTCAAACTGTTGGACTTTACAACATGAGACCATATTTAGTAGAACCTTTAAAGTATCTCAGACGCCTCTTGAATCCTTATTTGTATTAGTGTATACAGGCACACTCAAAATTTTGGACTTTACAGCATGAGACCATGTTTAGTAGAACCTTTAAAGTATCTCAGACGCTTCTCTGCTTCAATCCAATGAGTCATAGTTAGTTGTTGAAGGAATTAGCAAAGTTTATTTATAGAAAAATTGATTTCAAACTTAGTTAGTGTGCAATAATGCAATGCATCAACCAAGTTCTATACAGTGAGGCATTGGGCAATGAATCACCAAATACCTTAGAAAGATGTTGATTAGCAACCATAAGTGTAGAGGTCTTTTACCTACATTGTTTGACTACGACATAACCCTTTTGAAGAGAACATGACTTTTTTTAACACCCAAAAATAACTCAAATCACCTAAGTCTTTGAGCAAATAGTGGAGACTACTCTTATAAGATATAATTTAAGTCTAATTTCTTTTATTCTGAGTGAAATATATTTTTTCTACTCCACACAAATTTCTTATTTTTTTCAAAATTTTAGATGATCTTTATAGGTATTAACATTAAATCTCTTAATTTTCTCATCTTAATAGAGTGATTTATATTTATTTTTCAGTTGCTTAGATTAAATGATTTAAGTAGAAATTGATAGTAGATGTCTTTTTCTCATTCATGCATGATTCTACAAAAAAGAGACATATCTGGGGTTACTTAAACTAAAATTAAACAAAAATGCCACAAAATTAATCACTCACCAAAATCTTACAAAAATGTATAATCTGTACATGGGTCTCTATCTAAAATATATATGTTGAAAAAATCTCTTAAAAAGATAGAGAGAGAAATGAATAGTATAATATACATATTATGACCCAAATAATCTACAAAGTTATGAGAAAAGGCTAATTACAAAAGAAAGTTATAGGAAGTAAATCCCTAAAACGTCATTGCACTTTCTTCATTTCTAAAAGGCATATATCTTGAAATTTTTGCTTAATGAGTTTGATTGACGTATTGAAATAATATATATGATATATTTATAATTTATACATCCTATTCCTTTCATGAGATCAAAGTTATGCATTATTTTGAGCATTTCTTCTTTTATAAGTATGTGAACTTATTAGTTCATTTCTAAACATAAACTCTATACGCATACACCTTAGTATGAGTGCTTGAATACATAGGATTCAGTGTTTTAAGAGTATTAACTTGTAAGGATAGAATCAAAGCGAATTCGGATTCCAGATACTAAATTTGGGTAATTTTAAATTGAAACATTTTTGAAATGAAATATGAAAATGATTTTGAACTAATTATTATTATAAACTATGATTCTTTAAGAAGTTGAAAATAACTTATGTTTTATATTTTAATTATGATCTTAAAGAGGATTAAAAAGTATGAGACATTTTTGTGTTTTGTTTCATTTTATTTTCTTTTACTTTATTCTTAAGTTAATTTTTTATTTTATTTTTTTATAATTATAGTTTTTAAGTTGTTATTTTTTTTTGTTTATTTTTGTTATTTCTTTTTAATTTTTGCATTTAGTTCAATATTTGTGAGTATCATTACTGAAAACCTTCACGAGACTTAAACTCATCCACTAAGGCAACCTAGGGGTTTAAAGACTTGTTGCATATGGTAAATACAACCGTGTCAATCTACGAAAGTGATTTAGGATAGTTTAATTTTTAGTTTTTATCGCTTTTCTTGTTAAGGGACTAGCAAGAAGTTGGTTGGGGGTTGTGATGAGTTCTTAAAAAGCACTAAAATTACCATGATTTAATGTACTTTAATTGATTAAATAGATTTATATTTATATGATTTTATCATATTTTTATATAAATTTGTTTTTTAAGAATCACGGGTATTTTTATTCTTTTTCAGGTATTTTCGTTCAAAACTAACTTAAAAAGTCGAATAAAAATACTGGAGGTAACAAATATATTGAGGAAAAAAATGAGAAAAAATAAAAAAGATGAAAAAATGGGACAAAACGGGTCAAAACGGTAAAAAAATGTAGAAATTTCGCGTGTAGCCCCCATTCATGCCGAAGTCTTGTGTACGCACATCCAGCACATGCCAGCTCTACGCAGTCAGCACACACCACACACATGTAATCAGCATATGCCCAGCATGTCCCATACGCGCCAGACACCCAAATGTTGTAATATTTGCCCCCACACTCGTGCCAGCCTATCCAAACGTGTCCAAAATCAATTTTTGAAATATTTTTGCAATTTTTTGGCCTTTTCCTCACCTATAAAAGGACCTTATCTCTCATTGTAAAAAACACACAAATTTCTCAACTCTTTCTCTCTCTACAAAGCTTTCTTAGTTTTTTAAATTTTTAGTTTTAAAGTTTTTCTCTTTTTGAGAAGAACTAGCTATGCTTTTATAGATTTCTAGTTTTGATTCAATAAACGAAAATGAAAATCTGTTTAGAGATTTTCTAGCAACATAATTAGCATCAAAGTGCTGTAAGGATTCTTTTGTGATATAATTTTAAAATAAATTCTTTACAGTTATTTTTTTATGTTTTATTCTTATATGTTATGTTTAATTTATTAGTGATTAAATTTAATATGGTTGACTATTTGTAAATATGATATAATAAAAACATTGTTATGCTTATGAAATATTAAATAAGTAAAACATCTTTATAAAATAAATTGATTTTATTTTTATTCAATATTTTTATAAAAAAATGTTATTTGAAGGAGTAAATTAATCTTAATAACAACCTTAATATAAGAGTTAAAATTAAGATTTAATTATCCGGACTTAATTTGGAGTAGTACCTTTTATTTTAGATTTAATTATTTGGATATTTAGAATAAAGCTCTATTTCAAATGTATTGATAATATATTTTCTTAAATAGTTTTAAAACCCGAACGTTATTTTTCAGATATTAAATTCTTAAGTTTAATTTTAACACCTTGAATAAAGTTTAAAATGTCTAACCCCACCAAATGTGTCATTTAAATGGTTCATTTTCAATCTCTTATAAAAAAAGGAATTAATTTAATTTACCAAATTAATTATCGACTCCATCCATAGGTTTTAATTGATTTTTTAATTAGCAAAGATTATCTAATATCACCAAATATGGTATTAATATATAAAAAAAGAGAATCAATAAATATCAATTTATATATTTAATAATCTAAATAATATAAGTAAGTATAATTAACTTAATTATTATATCCATAAATACTCTACTATTATGAATGATAAAAATTTACATAATTGTTTATTGAATCATATTTATGTTTTTTTTGTTGTTATAATTAGGAAATACAAAAATCAAAATATTGTAACATGATACTTAAGATTTAATTTTGTTTTTATAAGTTTGATTAATAAATTAAAAACCACATATATTTTTTCCTTAGATCAACCTTAGGAGTATACTTGTCATTTTTTATAAAATGATTCGTGCACTTGCAAGAGTTTTACATATATAAAATCAAAGTATTTACAATATTGACATTGTTGATTTTGTTCATCAAGTTTTTAAAATGCACTTTAGCTTCTTCTCAATCTGTCTATCAACTGAGGCATGAAATTCTTTGAAGACATTTAGAACTTGATCCTTTATCTTCAAAAAATGTACCCACATCTTCCTTGAATGATCATTAATGAAAGTGACAATGTATTGAGCACCACTAAGTGACTTTGGCATTGGTCCATACAAATATGAATGAATCAGATATAAAATATTATTCATTTTGAAAGGAGGGGAACTCTTGAAAGCAACTCTATTTTGCTTTCCTGCTAGATAATCAACACATTTTTTCAAATATAATTCATCTTTTCCAGGTAGTATCTTTTTCTTGGCTAGACTTGTTATACATTTTTCACTCATGTGACTGAGTCTCCTATGTCATAATTCAGCTACACTATCTTTCTCCACGACATTCATTGTATCAGTGGAGAGCTTCGCTTACATTATATAGAAAATTGTATACTTCTCACATCTAGCCACTACTAAGGAGCCTTTTGTAAGTTTCCATTTGTTATAAATGAAGGAGCTATAATATCCTTTATTTGTGAGTTTGCGTACAAAGATCAAATTTAGGGGCATATATGGAATATGCATGACATCCTTCAGAAATAGTCTTGTTCCATTCTCTGTTTACAAGAAAACATCTCCCCTATCAATAACCTTTGATAGGCCTTCATTTCCCATTTTAACAAAACCAAAACTTCTAGGTGTGTATGATGAGAAAAATTCTCTATGCGATGTAGCGTGAATTGTAGCACCACTATCAATCACCCAATTAGTCTCGTGTGATGCAAGATTGAAAACATCTTCATCATAAATGATATTGAACTCATCTGTGGTATTTTTTTGCTCATTATCATTGTTGTCGTCTTTCTTCACTACTTTGCCTTTGTTCGTTTCCTATTCCTTCTTGAACACCCGGCGAAATTTCTTGATGTGACCTTTTTTCTTATAGTAATGGCATTTAACATTAGCATATTTGTTTGATTTTCCTCTGCTCTTGCCTTTATGTTTCTGTTCTATGTACTATCTCTTTCCTTTGGACTCTATGATAAGGGCTTGTGCTTCTAAATTTCTCTCCCAGTTCTGTTTCTCATATGAGAACATGGCTTTTGCAACAACTTCAAATTCCATCTTGTCTCTCGCATAAGTGAGAGTTGTTGTGAGATGATTATATGATGAGGGTAGTAATGCCAAGAACGTTACATCTTTCTCTTCATCGCCTAAACTCACATTGAATCTTGCTAAGTAAGAGAGCTTGTTGTTGAAATCACTAACGTGCTGCATTATGCTCACATTATATTCCTTCATTATCTAATATGACTCATTCTACAAATAAAATTTATTGGTAAAGTTTTTTTTACATGTACACATTTTCTAAAGTTTCCTATGTTTTGCAATTTTTTGATTCAATATTTTGCAAGACACTATGTAAGAGATTTAGGCGGATTATCCTGGAAGCAATCTCATCTATCTCCTCCCATTGTTCCTCATTGACAGTTGTTGCTTTCTTTTCTTTCCCCAGCAACACCTTATGAACCTTTTGTTAAATGAGAATATCATTCATCATCCTTTTCCATAAAAAGAAATTATTATTTTCATTAAATTTCTCATCCTCCTTTTTGATGTGGCAGATCAATCTATGTTACAACCATAGAGCATACTAAGAATTTTACTAGACCAGCTTTGATACCAGTTGTTAGGAAAAAATGGGTAAAAATAAAATAAATTCAATAGAGTAAAATAATGACACTAGTAATGTAACGTGGTTTACCTTTTAATTTGGGCTACGTCTACTGGACAAACTCCAAAAAAATTTCTTCTACTAATAAAATTAATGGGTACACAATGAGAGGCAATACAACAAATTGAGATAAACCCAAAATAGTGACACAGAAGTGTTTCCCAAACTCACTATTTTGTTACTTTCCTTTTAGAAAAATATCCAAAATATTTTTCTAAAATATTATCTCCTACTCTCTCGCACATACAACACTATTTTTCATCAATATAAATTATTTCTTTGCCTTTACTTTGCTTCTCTTCTTTTTGGTGTGCCTCCCTAAGGTAAAAAAATTGCTTATTTATAGGTAAAATTGCAACCACCAAAGTCAAATGTAATTAATGAGACTGCACCTATTTTTTTATTTTCTTCAAATGTAATTAATGGAACTACACCTACATTTTTTTATTTTATTCAAATGTAATTAATGATACTGCACCTATATTTTTATTTTCCTCCCCTTCCATTTTGGTAGAACCTACACAAACCTTATTGTAGTAGGCTTAACCACTATATTGATGCTATGTTTGGTTGGATGGAATGAAATGGAATCAGAATTGATTCTTTTCATTATTGTGTTTGGTTCGACTGAAAAATAGGAATGAAATAGAATCGATTCCTAAAGGAGAAGGAATCAGAATTCCTTCTCCCCCCTTATGGAATCATGATTCCATTCCCATCTCAATTTTTCCCAATTTTACCCCAACCCCAAATATAACCAAAATCCCAAAACCCAAACCCTAAACCTTAAACCCCAAATCCCAAATCCCTAAGCCCTAAACCCTAAAAGTTAAACTTTAAATCACAAAACCCTAAACCTTAACCCTATACCTTAAACCCCAAATCCCAAATCCCTAAACCCTATACCCTAAAACTTAAACTTTAAATCACAAAACCCTAAATCTCAAATCTCAAATCCCAAAACCTTAAACCCTATTTAGAAAAATAATAATTTTAATCCTAAACCTTAACCCATAAATAAAACCCTAAACCCTAAATTCTAAATCCCATATCCATAAACCATAAATGCTAAACCACAAATCCCAAATCCTAAAACCCTAAACCCTATTTAGAAAAATAATAATTTTAACCATAAACCTTAACCCACAAATATAACCCTAAATCCTAAATCCTAAAATCCTAAACCCTATTTAAAAATAATAATTTTACCCTTAAACCTTAACCTATAAATATAACCTTAAACCCTAAACCCTAAATTTCTAAAACCGTAAATCTCAAATCTTAAACCTCAAAACCTTATTTAGAAAAATAATAATTTTAATAATATATATATATATATATTAAGTAATAATTATTTAGAAAAATAATGATTTCAATAATTGTTTTTTGACGAAAATATAATAATTAAATGATATTATTTAAACTTTATTGAATATAGGGGTCTTAAGGTAATATATAATATTTTCCATTATATTTGAGTTGTAAACCAAACACTGTAATACTGATTCTTTCTTTGATTTGAGTGGTTAAACCAAACAAAATTATTTCATTTCTATTACATTCTATTCTGATTACGATTCCGATTTCATTCTGTGAACCAAACACCACCTGAATGTCTCAATATAATCTACACCTTCTTTTTATCGAAAACCCTTGATAACCACTTTGAACTTGTATTTATCAATAGACCTATTACCCTTCAATTTTGTGCAAAACACCCATTTATTTTCAAGGATTTTGCTACCCTTGACAAATAGAACAAGCTACTAAGTTTCATTCCTTATTAAGGAATCATATTCACCTTTCACTGGATTGCACTTTTTCGTTCGTGAATTTTCAAAGCCTCTCTAATACAAGCTGGTTCCGGTAGGATTTGGCTTCATATTCAACGGAAAAAGAGAGGAATGAATAAAGTTTATTAACTCAATGACTTCCTTTTATGAAAGATAAAGATTCAATAGTAATTAATTAATATGAACACATTCGACTCATAAACCATTAAAATCTAATATCAATTAGACGCTTGGTTCACTAAAATGTCCCACCTTTTCACATTACAGTTCACATGCCCGAGTTATTAGCTTTTTAAACTTTATGCATGAATTCCTTTGGTTTTCCTCAAAAGATGATTTACATTATTTCTTTTGTTAGTCAACTCCAATAAAAAACAATAGTAACAAAAATCTTAATTACTACAAAATCATTAGATTAAGTACGTCATTTTCATTGTTAATTCTTTGTTTAATGGAACTACTTTGACCTTGTGAACTCATGCATATTATCCATTCTCCACTTAAAAGTTACATGTATCTACATGCATGTGTGTATGTCTTGACAATTTTGACTCTTCTTCATCTCAGGAACATGTATCCCATTTTCCTGCCCTCTTTAATTACTTAAGACTATTACAATATATGCTTTTGGTCTCCGGATTTTAGCCTCAGTTATTTTAAAAACCGAGGTCATAGGGTTTTGGCCACAGTTTGATAAAAACCGAGACTATAGTGTATACATATAGCCTCGGTTTTATCAGTAACCGTGACTATAAGTTAAGTTACAAAAACTATTTAAATATATATAATAACAATTATTAAATAACTATGATTATAATTAAAATAAAAAAGTTTTCAATATTAAAATACTATATGTCATTCATTTAAAAAAATACAAAAATTATTTTACAACTTTTTTTATTTTTCTCTATTATTAATCTTTTTTTCTTTTATAATATATATATATATATATATATATATAATATTAGTTATCCACCCAATTACCCCCGCCCTAATCTCCAAAATTGTTTTCGACGTCCATCAGATCTAGGAGCTTGCGTAACTCGATTTCTCACTGAGCAGCACCATGTCGCTCCACGCCTCAAGATATTGTCGACGAATTCCTCCAACAGCTCCTCCTTTCCAGCACCTCGCTCGACATTTACAGGAACTCTTTTCCCTAACCTCTCTTCTTCTTTTCTCTCTGTTTTGTTTATGTTCATATTCCCCTCTTCGCAACTCGACGCACGACCATTTCTACTGTCGTTGCTGGCGACTCAGCTCCGGGTAAGTGTAATACCCTCTTTTTTTACTATATAAAATCATATATGTGATCAAGTTATAAATGGTGAGGATATATGTAACAAAATTAAAAATCAAAAGTATTTCTAATAATTTAAATATAATTATTAACAAAGTTAATAATTTAATGATATCAGTTACAATGTATAAAAGGTTATGAGTTTTCTTGTTAAGTTATAAATTTGGGAATATATTTGATGAAAGATAAAACTTAGAGATTTGTGATAATATCCTCAGTCCCTAATTACCTAATTGTTTCTCTACTGCATTATGCTATCACAATCTACATTTTCGGTTTCTTTTCCAGTTTTATGTTGAGCTTTTCAAAACTTTTTTTAGGTTTTTTTCCTTTTTTTTAATGAAATATCTTTGTTTAGGTTTGAGCTACTTGATATATGCTTTCTCTTTTTTCGTGTTTCTTGGAGAGAGAAAACGAAACCACAAAAAAATGGAAAAAAAGAAGTTATGAAACAGGCAGGCACCACAAGACCAATATCAGAATTAGTTTAATAGATTCCATTACACACCTCCTATAATATACATCTAACACTTATCAACCATTAGATTTTTTAAAGCAATCTCATCCACATAGTTGATTTTAAAAGTAATATATATATATATATATACACACACAAATATATAAGATGTATTATAAAACTTTCCAGGTTACTATCATATTGCTTTTAAAAATCGAATAGTCTTCTAGTCAGCTTGTATTAAAATCTATTTTAATCAATCAGTTTCCATCTTTTTTATCCAATAGACAGTACTCCAAGAATCACCTAGTAACTTGGTAGCTTAATTGGTTGAGTTTGCATCTCTCAAAATAAAGGGACCTTGATTGAATATCTCCAATCTCATATCCACCACATCAAAATAGTGGTTATCAATTGATATTAAAAATAATAATTCTTTCAATTTCATGTTGAAAGTTTCAACCAATATTGTTTGATTTTAAAAATAAATGAAAAGAAAGGTAATCAGCAAGCTATTAGCAACACTATTGGGTATTCCTTCAGTCAGAAGCTAAGAAATAAATATTGTTGTTAAGGGGTGATAGAGAAAGCTTCTGTATTAACAAGCGTACTGGATGCTGGTTGTTGGTGCTGGTGCGCTACCCTAGCGCTAGTGCTCTGCCTTGGCGATGGTGCTCTACCTTGGCGATGGTGCTCTGACTTGGTGATGGTGCTCTGACTTGATCTTTGGTGCTTCTGGTGTCTTTGGTGAGCTGCAGTCTTCAGTGCGCTAGTCTTTGGTGTTAGTCTTATTTGGTGCTAGTCTTTAGTCTTTGGTCTTCAGTCTTATTCGTCAGTCTTGGTGCTCTACATCGGTGCTGGTGCTCTGCCCTGGTGCTAGTTCTTATTGCTTCTTGTGCATCTCTACTAATTGTACTAATGTATTTTATTTTATAACAAAAGGGTTGTGCTTTTCTTCTTGCTAGGTTTCAGCTTCTGTTATATATTTTTCTATTTTAGTCTTCATTTGAGGTTTTCATTATAACCGCATTTATGGATCAAGAAACCACTTGTTTTGACTTATTTCTACCTATTGATCTACATTATACTTTCATCCAAAATAATATTGTACAATAAGGTATGTTCTTTGGGGTTGTGAAATGCTTATACATTGTTATTCAATTTCTGAATGATCTGTGCATGGATAACTTTGTTAGTGATCAATTGTTCAATATTGGACTATGTATTATTGGTGTGACCCTCCCTTGGCTTTTATGTTTGTTTTTAGTTTTTTCCTTGATGTGTAGTGGGTTATTTCTCCCAAATACTTCAACATTCCTTAACCCTCCCCTAATTATTTATTGGTAAGCATTAAAACACTTGATTGTTGTTGGTACTATTGTTGTTAAATTGATTTAAATCTCCTTACTATTGGTGCTGCGCTGTTGGTTCTACTGGTGCTGGCGCTCGCGCTGCTGCGCGACGCTGGTGTTGTGTTGCTGGTGCTAGCGCTTAGTTAGTGTTGGTGATGGCATGGTGTTGGTGCTGTTGGTGCATTGTGCTGCTGGTGTTGTGCGTTGGTGTTGCTGATGGCGCTATGCTAGTGCATTGGCGCTGCTGGTGTTGGTAATTAATACTAAGTTTTTTTTTCATGTTTGTAATTAATACTAAAAAGTTAGTTTGTAATACTAAGTTTTTTGAGTGTATAATATTGTAATTTATATTGATTTTTAATATTGTAATTACTAATTGTATTTTTTTTTGTAATTTATGTATACCCTATGACCTCGGTTATTAAAAAACCAAGACCATAGGGTATTTTTTAATTTAAGTATACCCTATGGCCTCGGTTATTAGAAAACCGAGGTCATAGGGTATTTTTTAATTTAAGTATACCCTATGGTCTCGGTTATATGCTAATCGAGGCTATAGATACATCCTATGGCCTTGGTTATTTAATAACCGAGACCATAGGTACACCTTATGGCCTCGATTATATGCTAACCGAGGCTATAGATACATCCTATGGCCTCATTTATTTAATAACCGAGACCATAGGTACACATTATGGCCTTGGTTATTTAATAATCAAGACCATAGATACACCATATGGCCTCGGTTATATGCTAATCGAGATAACCGAGGCCATAGGTCATTACCTATGGTTTCTCTCACTTAGGTTTCGGTTCTTATAACCGTGGTTATAGACCTACGACCACAGTTAAAAACCGAGATCGTATGTATGTTTTGTAGTAATGTAAAAAAATTAAACTCTTTTAACTAAGCTACAAAATGACTACCAAAATAATCATTCTAGTTACATTTAAATATGTAATGATAAGCATACATATAACATATATAATTAAGAATTGGTGTCTAATGATCCATCAATGGTTTTCCACCGGAGATACGCGCATCATAAACATTAAAGAAAATGAATCATTGAATTTGTTTGGGATCGGTAGTTTTTTCAGTACCAATGTTATGACAAGTATTACAAAATGAATATGTTTTAAAAAAAATTCCTCTTTAATACCCATAATATTAAAAAAGTTTTAATTTAGTATTTTTTTGAAGAGTAATGGACAAAAAAACATTGTTAATTGTTTGGACCGGTGCAATTCGATCGTTTTTAACAAAACTGGTTCCATGACTTGTCATTTACAACTAATAAAGATGAAGCAAGAGTTTTTCCTGTCATGATCGACTTGAAAATCTTAGCTTTTATTCTAAATAGATTACATAGATAATAATACTCCTTATGATTCTTAGTAATTTCTCTTCCTAAAAGTTACTATATAACAAAATTTCAAGAATAAAAAAAAAGAAAAAAACTGAAATGAGTATATATTATATACTTACACCCTATTTAGATTAGGATTATTGGATCATAAGGATATTCGAAATAACCAGAAAATAAAAATCAATTATTTTCACTAAGAGTTCTATTGACGGACCATAATTTAATGAACATTTTCTTGGGTCTAGTAAGTGTTACAATTGTACAACTTTCAGCCAAAACCCATATATTAATCTTAAACCCTTGCCTTTATTATATATATATATATATATGTTATATATATTTGTTTTCTTGGGCACCTGCATGGTATAGAGAAGAAGAGGAATCTGCCCCCAACTATTTCACATATGGCTCTTACTGAAACCCTAGCTTTTCTATTTGGTGGGTTTCCAATGTGCTTTGGAATATTAATTTCAGCCGACTTCGTATGGTATGCTCTGATACCATACCATCAGCTACTATATCCCATATACATCATTTTTACTCAAGTCCCAGCCTCTTTAATTCCTTTTAATCATAATCATTTGATGACCATTATTATTTGAGCAGTTTGAACTTCTTTCTAAGTACGCCATCACCGGGCAGTAAGTTGTTATCTGTTCAAATCATGTAAATATTTTCATTTTTACGGTAATAATTGATTAAATAGCAAGTTTCTTAATTTGTCTTGTTGTATATTATTAATAAATTAGAGTGAGTTATTTTCTGGGTATATTTGAGTTTTGTTATATTTTGTGAATTTTTTTAAAAATTGGTGTTTGTATATCGATTTAATTATTAATGGATTTTTCATCGGTGTGCCGTCGTCAATGAAATAAAATTTTCACATTAAAAAGTTGAACCACCTAAATCATTGTGTACCATTTATTTTTCTCACTATTTATTATTTTGTTATTATCCATAATTATATATTTGTGCAACAAAATTAGACCCAAACTTCACTTCCACTAGTTTTAATTTATAACAAATTGGTATCATAGCATTGGGTTATTCTGTTATTTATTGGAATTGATCGAGTTTGCTCTTTTGGATTATTTTGAGCCTCTAGTTATCTGATTGGTTTCATATTTTCTGGGTTATGCTTCTATTTATTTAATATTAGGTTTTCAATTATGGTAGCAAAATACAAAATTGAGAAATTCAATGGTATGAATGATTTTAATCTCTGGTGAATGAAGATGCGGGCTATATTAGTTAAAGAAGGGCTTGTTAAGACTCTTGAAGGCAATAATAAATTGTCAGAAAAATTGACTGATGAAGAAAAAGATGCATTGATGAAAAATTCTCTCAGTTTAATTCAATTATCCTTGTCTGATGAGGTACTACGCGAGGTTGGTGATTAGGAATCTCCTACTAGGTTATGGCTTAAATTGGAGAGTTTGTAAATGACCAAGTCTTTGATAAGTCGGTTATATTTGAAACAGTGTTTGTATATATTCAAAATGTCAGAAGGTACACCTTTACATGATCACCTTGATGAATTTGCTAAAATTATTCGTGATCTAAAAAATGGTGGTGTTAAAATTAACGATGAAGATCAGGCCTTAGTTCTATTATGTTCTTTGCCTTAGTTCTATTATGTTCTTTACCTCATTCATTTGAACACTTTTTTGATATCATGCTATATGGGCAAGACACTATTTATTTGAAGGATGTCAAAACAACTTTGCATTCCAGAGAGTTGAAGAAAAAGATGTCTACTAGAAACAATGATAATATCAGTGTTTTATTTATCAGAGGTAGAAATCAAGAAAAAGGCTCATGTAACAAAAGAGACAAGTCTAGATCTAAATCTAGAAAATGAAAGGATAAATGCAACTATTGTCATCAGGAAGAGAACTAGAAAGTAAATTGTTCGACACTCAAAGGTAAAGGAAAATATTCCATAACGTATTCTAGTACTAACGATGTTGCTGGTGTTGTAGATAGTTCTCGATCCGATGGTGAAAATGTTCTATCAATATCTATTGGTTCTCTTGGAGATGTTTGGATTCTTTATTTGGGTTGCACTTACCATATGTTCCCAAGTAGGGACTGGTTTTCTTTTTATCAGACTATTGATGAAGGTGTTGTCTTGATGGGAAATAATGTGTTCTATAAGGTTGTTGGTATTGATACTTTCCGAATTAAGATGCATGATGGTATTGTTAGGATTTTGAAAGATGTTTGCCATGTTCCAGATTTGAAAAGGAACTTGATATCTTTGGGTACTCTTGATTCATAAGGCTACAAGTATGTAGCTGAAGGTGGAATTGTAAGAGTTAGTAAGGGTACTTTCGTTGTTATTAAAGGGAAATTGCCGTGTGGTCTCTATATGCTTATGGGTAGCACTGTTATTGGTAGGGTTTCAGTTTCATCATCATTAGGTCAAGATTCAGATACTACTCGATTATGGCATATACGGCTAGGGCATATGAGTGAGGTAGGGATGTCTATTTTGAGCAAGCTGGATTTCCTTGGTGGTCAAAAAACTGGGAAGGTTGATTTCTGTGTGCATTGTGTCTGTGGAAACCATTTTAGGGTCAAGTTCAGTACACCCATCCATAAAATGAAAGGTATTGATGATTATATTCATTTAGATCTTTGGGGTCCTTCTCGTGTTATGTATAAGGGTGATACCTGGTATATGTTGAGTTTTATTAGACTTTTCTCATCATGTTTGGGTGTATTTTCTGAAGAACAAGAATGATGCATTTCTAAATTTTAAAATTCAAGGCTTGTATAGAAAATCAAACAAACAAGAATTGACAATGGTTTGGAATTTTGTGAAAGTCAATTTAATGACTTTTATGAAAAAAGTTTCATAATGAGACACCGCACTATGTGTCATACACCACAACAAAATGGAGTTGCAGAACGTAATAATAGGACTCTCTTAGAAAGAGCTCGTTGTATGCTCTTTTAAGTTGACTTGGATAAATCATTTTGGGTTGAAGCTTGTAACCATGTCTGTTATTTGGTGAATCGGTCTCCACCAACTGTAATTGAGTTGAAGATTCCATTTGAAATATTCTCTATTACTCCTACTAATTATTCTGATTTGAAAGTTTTTGTTGTCCTGCTTATGTTCATGTTAATGATGGTAAACTTTATCCTAGAGCATTGAAATGCATATTTTTGGGGTATCCTTCTGGGGCGAAGGGTTATAGATTCTGATGTATTGAACCCAAGTCATCTAAATTTTCAATTAGTAGATTTGTTAAGTTTGATGAGTTTTCCATGTTGGAAAAGAAAAAAAAAGAGTATTTTTACAAGTAAAGATCACAGTGTTAGTGAGTAGGTAGAGCTTGAGAGTGGAGCTCCTAGTCAAGTGCAAGAGGGTACTTCAGATCAACCATATGTGGATGAGATAGATGATCCTGCTTATGATTTAGTAGAAGAGCAACATGAGTAACCATATAGTATCACTAAGGGTAAAGGAATAAGAGAGATTTGACCCCTTCAGAGGTACACAGATCTAGACTTAGTTTCTTTTGCATTGTCTATGGTAGAGTCTATTAAGATGCATGAACCTTCTAGTTATCATGAAGTTGTCACTTGTGATAAGTCTACTCAGTGGTTGGTTTCTATGAATGAAGAGATTGAATCATTTCATAAGAATCATACTTGGGAATTAGTGAAATTGCCTATTAGCCAGAAGATTGTTAGAAACAAATGGGTCTACAAGAAAAAGGAAGGTATACTTGAGGTTGAAACAGCTAGGTTCAAGGAACGTGTTGTTACAAAAGGGTTATTGTCAGAAGAAGGGTATTGACTTCAATGATGTATTTTCACTTGTTGTGAAACAGAACTCTATTCGCGTGTTACTTGTTATGGTTGCATTGGTTGACATGAAATTATAATAGCTTGATGTCAAGCCAGCCTCTTCACATGGTGAGTTTAGAAAACAAATATATATGCATAAACCAAAGGGATTTGTTGTTCTAGGTAAGGAAGATCATGTTCGTTTATTGGAAAATTCTTTATATGGGTTGAAGCAATCCCTTAGGTAGTGGTATAAGTGGTTTGATTATTTTATGATTGATAATGGTTAGTCTAGTAATGATTATGATAGTTGTGTTTATCATAAAAGATTCTATGAGGGTTCATATGTTTATTTGTTGCTTTATGTTGATGACATGCTTATTGCTTCTAAGAATAAGTTTAAGATTCAGAAATTAAAGTCTCAACTTAGTGGTGAGTTTGAGGTAAAAGATTTGGGTGCAACAAAGAAAATTTTAGGCATAGAAATTTATAGGGATAGACAAGTGGGAAAGCTTTATTTGACTTAGAAAATTTATATTGAAAATTTTCTTGAACGTTTTGGTATGAAAGAGTCTAAACTTGTGAGTATGCCATTAACTACAAATTTTAGGATTTTTTTGGATTTGTCACCATAGTCAGAAGAAGAAGAGCAATACATGTCTTCGGTTCCATATACTAGTGCCATCGGTAGTTTGATATACGCTATGGTTTGTACTCGTCCAAAAATTTCACATATAATTAGTATTGTCAGCAAATATATAGGTAATCTTGGCAAGCAGTTAAATGAATACTTCGATATTTGAGAGGCATATATAATTTTGGTTTGGTATATGATGAAAGTTCTAATACTAGTTGCAGTGTTATTGGTTATATGAACTTTGATTATGTTTGTGATTTGGATATAAGAAGATCTCTAAGAGATTTTGCCTTTACTCTTTCTCATTATGGTATTAGTTGGAAGGCTACTTTATAGTCTACAATTTCTTTGTCTACCACAGAGGTAGAATATATGTCAGCAGTAGAAGCAGTGAAAGAAGTCATTTGGCATATATGTTTGGTTTGTGATTTTGGTTTATAGCAGGATACTTCTATTGTATTTTGTGATAGCTAGAGTGGGATACACTTGAGCAAGAATACTATGCATCATGAAAGAACCAAACATATTTATGTTAGATATCACTTCATTTATGACATTGTCTCTTAAGGTGATATTGTTGTCAATAAAATAGTCACTATAGAGAATCGAGCTGATGTGTTAACCAAACGAGTTCCATTTAACAAGTTCAAGTATTGCTTGGACTTGATTGATGTTTGCAGTAAATGATCACCCTTCGAAGGTTTGGACGACAGTTATATAGTAATCTAAGGAATTTCATATGTGAAGAACTTGTTTCCATTTTGAGCCAAGGCATCATGAAAGAACCAAACATATTGATGTCAGATATCATTTCATTCGTGATATTGTCTCTCAAGATGCTATTGTTGTCAATAAGATAGTCACTAAAAAGAATCCATCTGATGTGTTAACGAAACCAATTCCATTTAACAAGTTCAAACATTACTTGGACTTGATTGGTGTTTGCAGTAAATGATCACCCTTCGGGGCTTTGAACGACGATTATTTAGTAATCCAAGGAATTTCATATGTGAAGAACTTGTTTCAAATTTGAGCTAAGGTGGAGATTTGTTAAAATTGTGGCCCAAAACCCATATATTAATCTTAAACCCTTGTCTTTATTATTATTATTATTATTATTATTATTATTATTATTATTATTATTATTATTATTATTATTATTATTATTATATGATGTTTTCTTAGGCAGCTGCGTGATATAAAGAAGAAGAGTAATCTATCGCCAACTACATCTTGCTCTTACTGAAACCCTAACTTTTTCAGTCGATTTCATATGGTATGCTCTGATACCATACCATTAACCACCATATCCCATATACATCATTTTGACTCAAGTCTCAGCTTGTTTAATTCCTTTTAAACATAATCATTTGATGAGCATTATTATTGAGCAGTTTGAACTTCTTTCTACCCACGACATCACCAGGCAATAGAGTTGTTATCTGTTCAAACTATATACAATAAGTTTATTTGTATGATAATATTTGATTAAATAGAAAATTTGTTAATTTATTTTGCTGTATATTATAGTAATTTAGAATGAGTTATTTTATGGATATATTTGAGTTTTGGTATATTTTGTGAAGCTATCTGAAAATTAGTGTTTGTATATCCATTTAATTATTAATGGATTTTTCATTGGTGTTCCATCGTCAGTGAAGTAAACTTTTCACATTGAAATATTGAACCACTTAAATTTCAAGGCATCATTCTCTTAGATGTTACTTCACTCTCTCTTGATCTTGAATTTATGTTGAAATCCTTAAAATGATGCTAAATGGAGCCATAATAGAAGAAAAAGGCAAGAAAAACGTTTAATGACTAAAATACCCCTACACAAAGAGTTAAAATTATGGTTTTGTGTCCATTATTGTTCAAAAGCACTAAATCAATTTTTTTTCAATATTATAAGTACTAAATAGGAACTTTTTCATAAAATATGTAATAAATGAAAATCCTTTCTAAACATGGTCAATTTGTATAAATTTTGTCATAACTTGGGTACTAAAAATGTACCAATCCCAATTCCTTTATTAGAATTAAACTTGATAATATGATTAAATGAGAGATTATCTTAATCTTCGTTGATCTACAAATTAAATAACTAAATAAATTTAAAGTTTATATGACTCAATTACTTAGTTAATTTTACTTTTGATTGCCTAAATTCTTTTTACCTTAAAGAAAAATAAGTGTATTACATTTTTGAATATGCATTAAACTTAGGTTTTTTTTCATGTTATAAAAAAAATGTAAATAAAATAAAAGGGAGTAAAAATGAAACATCAACAATGACGAGGTTATACTATCCATTAAACATATCAAATTTTCCTATTTTAGATTTGTAAAATTTCTTTTTGTAGGGGAGGGAGCAGACTAAGTCTAGACCTGTAATTCTTTGACAATGGTACTTTATTACCGTTTCTTTTAAGGTTGGTATGTTTAATACAATAATTTTTTAAATAAAGTTAATTTAGTTAATATTTTTAAAAAATTGGTATTTTTCGAAGGAAAATCAAATTTTGCTTAAAAGTAACATTTTTTTAATAACACTTATAAAAATTATATTAAAAATAATAATACTCTCTTCACAAATAAAAATAATTTATCTCTCATTTAAGTCTCTTTTGTTTTTTTTATTTCTTTTCATTAAAAAAAATACTATTTTTTTTTCTCCCTTGATTTTTAAATTCAAATAACTTCACGGTTAAAAATAAAATTTGTTAGACTTATACAAATGAATTAGAGGAACACAAATAAAATGAGACGAGAGAATTTAAGACGACATAGAGAGATAAAGAGAACAAAAAGACCAAAAGGCGAGAGACTAAGATAAAGATTGATATGAGAGAGAAAATTTGTATTTTTTAAAAGAAAAAAACTTAGTTTTTTCTTATTTTTGAGAAAAAATTAATTTTATCCTTGAAAAATCATGTTTTTAATAAAATTAATAGAATAAATATTTAAAAGAAATTAAACTAACGTCATTATTCAAGAGTTAAAAGACTAAAATGACTTTATTCTAGGTAATATGTAAGGATTGCACGAGAGCACATACACGTACTTTTATCGGTTGATTCGATAGACATTCTGAATGAGTGCAATTCGAATGTAATACTTTTGGTATCTCTTTATATGTGCCAATAATACACATAAATATATAAATAAAAATAATTAAAAAATTGAATATTATTATATAAAAAGCTATATTACATGGATACAGTGTCGGGTGTCGAGTGTCGGGTATCAGACATAAATACGTATCTAAAAATTGGACTCTTAAATTTAAAATTTTTAAGATATGGGGATATGTGTCGAATTCTTAGACAAGACACTTGAACACGGAAAATTACAATAATAAATATAGCTAAAATATATAATATATTATTTAGATAATAATGTTTACATATAATCATTAACAAAAATTGAAGAAAACAAGTCCATAGAAAAATATTATGCTGTTCAGTTACTATGATGGTTTATGCATTGGGCCTAAATCCGAACCCATCACTTATTTCCCTAAAAGTTGGATACAACTTTCTCAATGGTGGGGGATCCTTTTCATCAGCAAACATGCTCACCTTCTTTCGCTTCTCCTACGTGGATCTTCATCTTCTTCTTCTATGTCTAACTTAGGCATCCGAGAGGGTGTCACTTCCGAGCATCCTTCTTTGACCCTTTTTGTCTTGCAGGTTGTATTCCTCGTACCATCATAGTGCCACAAGTTATTCCAACCCTAAGGTAACGTTGCTGATAATAGTTAAATTATTGCATTTTTGTTATGATTTAAATGTTGATATTTGTGTAAAAATTGTGTTTATTTGATTATTTAATCCACAAATGTTATTTCACGGGTATTTCGTGTTTAAAGTGCAATTTCAAGTAAAATCATGATTTTAGAGAAATTAAGGACAAAGTACAATGATCGGGATTGAATCAAGTAAAAAGAAAACAAAATTTCAAAATTTGGAATTTCGTCGCCGGCGAAAATCTTACGGAGAAAATGTTGAAAATCTTCCCGAGAGCACAGATTTTGGCAAAACAATTTCGCCATTGTTGCTACCAAGCCTTCATCTTCTAGAGTTTTTCATCTTTTCTCCTTAGTTTTTATATTCTAGCTTTATTGATATTTGTTATTCATGGATTCAATTGAAATAATGGTTGTTCTTATTTCCGTTATGAACTAATTCATTTTTGCTAGGGCTATGATGTAGTTGAATCATGAAAATCCGATTTCGTTTGTTATGGTTATATGAATTCATTGTTTTCAAGTCGAGTATTTATTTCCATGCTTAATGCTTTTAAATTTCTGATCAAGATTTAGATGATTTGTTGCATTATATTGAGACCGAGAGGAGATGTGTAATGAATGCTTCTTGTGATAAATACCGTATGTTGAATGCGAGTTTGACACCTAATGCATGATGTATGTGGTTACTCCAGAAATTCCATAAATCGTAATGTGCTTATTTGTGATTAAATCTTCATAGAAATATAGTCGATTTTCATATATAAGTAATTCTAATATAACTTGAGAAAGAGTATTAGATAAGTTTGGGTTTTTCAACCATCACTTTTAGCTTTGATTTTCATATAACATGACTTGAAATCGGATTGAATTGATTTAGCGAAATCAAATGCCTTAGCGCTTTTAATCATTTGTGAAAAACATTAAATTTTGTTATTTGCGTTTAGTTTTATGTTAATTTTTTTTTAAAACAATTTCAACAATTCGGTTTTCAAATAAAATTAGGGTTAGTCAATTTCGGTACTTAGTAACACCATTCCTTGTGGGTTCGATATCCGTACTTTTGTACACTTTATTACTTGAACGATTCGTACACTTCCGAAAATAAGCATCAGTTGCCTCCACAATAGCTATAGGGAAGAAAGAAAAAGGATTAACTTGTTTTAGATTTATAGGCACTATAGGTATTACTCTGGGTTTGTTTAGTGTTAATGTATATTTGTTAATATACATTATATCTGCTAAATGTATATCATGTTATGGGCTTTAGACATATCTAGTTTACTTATAACTCTTATATAAAGACACCATGTATATTCTTTAACATTCAGAATATAATACAATCATTAAGTATTTCTAACTTAGTATCAGAGCCACATCTTTGACTTTTCTTTTAGTAGTCTTGTCTCTTTTGGTGTTACTCCACCCTTATCACTTCCGCCGTCACAACAGCCACTGTAGTCACTCATCGTTGAACCTTCGACGTCTCTCAACCATTGTCCTTGAGTTCTGGGCCTACAGCCGCCGTCATTGAAGGATCCCGCACCATACAGACCACTACAATCACCTTCTCTGCCATGCATCTTGCTCCGATAAATTTTTACAAGTACCACTATGATTGGCTCGCTTGAATCTAGACAAGCGTGGAAGTCTTGCAACCATTAGAGCCTATACGTGCCCTCACGCGCCTCCAATAAAATCCGCGCGTCAGATTCACGTGCCTCATATACCACAATCAGGTCATGTGACGTCATACTGCCACATCAACTAGGGTTGATCGTTTGATCTCCATTGACCATGACCAGTGTTGATTGTTTGATCATAGTTGACCAATGTTGACTTTGACTATTTACTTTTCCATAGAGTTAACTTTTACAAAACATGTTCTCTGTACCTAGTTTTTCGTGTAGTGATGAACGAAAACCGGCATCGCCGATTCTCGCAAATACTTTGGTTTTAATATTTGTAAAACTCTCGCAAGTGCACGAATCATTTCGTAGAAAATGATAAGTATACTCCCAAGGTCGATCTAAGGAAGGAATGTATGTGGTTCTTAATTTATTATTCAAACTTTTAAAAACGAAATTAAATCCTAAACATCCTGTCACGATAGTTTGGTTTTTGTGTTCCTAATCTAATAACATAAAATAAACATATATACAGATTAATTAAATATAATAAAAAATAAACATAGATACAAATTCAATAAATAAATATAAATACAGATTCAATAAATATTCATGCAAATTTTATCATTTATATTAGTGGAGTATTTATGGATATAATAACTAAATTAATTATGCTTGCTCATATTATCTAGGTTATTAAAGATATAAATTGATATTTTATTAATTCTCTCTTTTTTGTATGAATACCACCTTTGGTGGGGTTAGATATTCTTTGTTAACTAAACAAATCAATTAACACCTATGGGTGGGGTTGATAACTAATTTGGTTAATTAAATTAATTCCTTTTTCTAAGAGATTGAAAATGAACCATTTAAATGCCACCTTTGGTGGGGTTAGACAGTTTAAACTTTATTCAAGGTGTCCAAATTAAACCCAAGAATTTAGTTATCCGAGTACTAACTTTCAAGTTTTAAAACCACTACTGAAATTATGTTGTCAATACATTTTCACATAATAATTCTTATAAAAACTTTTGAAATAGAGCTTCACTCTAACTACCGGGCGATTGTACCAACAAATAAAAGAGCACTACTCTAAATTAGACCTGATAACTAAACCTTAAAGTCTAATCTTCAGATTTAAGTTTGTAATGAAAAATAATATATTTCTCTCTAACATCCTTAATATAAAATCTTGAATAAAAATAAAATCAATTCATTTTAGAAATTTTCACCTATTTAATATTTCGCAAGCATAACAACGTTATTATTATATCATGATTATGAACAATACTAGCACGCTTAAATTTAATCACAGACAAATTAAATATAACATGTAAGAATAAAGCATAAAAATAATCAGAAGAAAATAAAATCCTTACGTAACTTCGACGCTATTCCCGTTGCTAGAAAACCTCCAAGCGGAATTTGCACTTCCATTTATTGAATCAAAAATCTAAATTATTACAAAAACATTACAAGTTCCTCTCAAAAAGAGAAGAACTCTAAACCTAAGAGAATTGAACTAAAAACTAAGAGAAAAACTAAGAAAAGCTTAGAAACTAAGAAAGAAACTAAGAAAAACTCAAAAACTAAGAAATGAGAGAAAGAAAGAAGAGAGAAGTGTGGTTTTTAGGTGTGTTTTGAAGTGAATGGAAGAGGGGTATTTATAGGTGAGGATGGAGAGAAAAAATGAGTAAAAAAATGTTAAAAAAATATAAAAAATAAAAACGTGTAGTGGACATGCTGAGGTCATCAATGACGTCGGCATGACGTCATAGGCTGCCGCACGTGAAAAATGGGTCAAAAACGCGTTGGCGCGCGCGGCTGGGCGGGCTGGCCGCGCGGCTTCAGCGCTGCGTGAACAGTGCCGCGCGCTGCGCGCGCGAAGCAGTGAACGCGCGCTGCGCGCGCAAGAATGGCGCGCGCAGGCGCGCTGGCCGGGCGCTGGGCTGGGCTGCGGCGCGCGATTTTCCGTCTTTTGACATTTTTGACCTTTTCGACCCATTTTGTCCAATTTTTCCATGTTTGTTGACCTTTTCCCACTTATTTATTAATTTATTTGTGATGTATTGCTTCAAGTATTCTTCTTTGAGTCTTTAAATTGCGTTTTTAAGCCAAAATACCTGAAAAACAATAAAAATACCCGTGATTCCGAAAAAGATAAATTTATATAAATATATGATAAAACATATAAATATATATATTTTTAATCAATTAATGTGCATAAAATCATGGTTATTTTAGTGCTTTTTGAGCACTCATCACAACCCCCAACCAGCTTCTTGCTAGTCCCTTAGCAAGAGAAGCGATAAAAACTAAAAATTAAACTATCCTAAATCACTTCCGTGGATTGGCACGGTTGCATTTAGCCTATGCAACAAGCCTTTAAACCCCTAGGTTGCCCTAGTGGACGAGTTTGAGTCTCGTGAGGGTTTTCAGTAATGATACCCACAAACATTGTACTTAATGTAAAAACAAAAGAAACAATAAAAACAAACAACTTAAAAATTAAATTTACAACAACATCACAAATTATCAACATCTCACAAAAATGTCTCATACTTTTTAATCTCCTTTAAGATCATAATTAAAATCTCAAGCATAAGTTATTTTAATCTCTTTAAACAATCATGATTTATTATAATAATTAGTCGAAAATCATTTTCATATTTCATATCAAAAATGTATCAATTTAATTTCACCGAATTTCGGTGTCATGAATCGAATTCGCCGACTCTATTCCTCACAAGTCAATACTCTCAAAACACCGAATCCTATGGGTTCAAACACTCATACTAATTTATATGCGAAAGAGTTGATGTATAGAAATGAACTAATATGTTCGCATATGTATAAAGAATAAAGGCTCAAAGTGTTATTTTAACATTAATCTCATGAAAGGAATCAAATGTATAAATTATAAAGATATCATATATAAAAATTATTTTCATGCATAAATCAAACTCATTAAGAAAGAATTTCAAGATATATGCCTTTTACAAATGAAGAAATTGCAATGACTTTTTAGGGAATTACTTCTTATATCTTTCTTTTGTAATTAGCCTTTACTCACAACTTTGTATGCAATGCGGGTTATAGTATGTAGATGATACTATTTTTATCTCTCTCTCTTTTTTCTGTAGATATTTTTCAATATGTGTATTTTTTAGACCGTCAACCCATGCAGATTGTACATTTTTTTGGATTTTGGTGAGTTGGTTAATTTTGTGGCTTTTCTGTTTGATCTTGGTTTAGGTAACCCCAGATATGTCTTTTTGTTTTTGTAGTAGTCATGCATAAATGAGATATAAGCATATACTATCAATTTCTACTCAAATCATTTAATCTAAGCAAAAATAATAATCAAAAATATATGATACTCTATTAAGATGAAAAAAATTCATACATTCAATGCTAATACCTATAGAGATCATCTAAAAATTTGAAGAAATAAGAAATGTGTTTGGAGTAGAAAAAAATATATATTTCACTCTGAATAAAGGAAATTAGGCTCAAATTATATCTCACAAAGGTAGTCTCCACTAAAAAAACTCATAAACACCGATTTTGGGTTTGATATAATTTCTACATCTTATCAAGAAATACTAATTATGACAAAAACTAACTAATTATCAAAAATAATTACAAAATATTTCATGATATGTTTTCAAAAATTAATCTAACAGTACAAAAGACTTAACTATTTACTTAAATTTGATTTAAAGAAATGATAAATTTTTGTGAGAAAAGTTTTTTTTTTATTTTTTTTTAATTAAGTATGGTAACTTTTCACCACCCCCAACCTAGAACTTACATTGTCCTCAATGTAACAACTGTAAATTAAAGATAAAGAGAGAAGAGAAGAAAGATTACCTATTTCCTGAGAATGTGCAAGTAGTAATGGAAAATGCAGGTGCATCTATCATATTCATCATTAAAGTGTATACAGACGGTCATTTGTAAACTTCTAACATCTCAACAAATATTTTTAGTTTTAACAATTTAAAAATTATTCACATGTAATTAAAATGAAATAAACAATAAAATTAAGTAAATAAAACAAATAACAAACAAAAAATTTTTTTATTTATTTTTTTATTTTTTATTTATTTTTTATTTTTTTGTTTATTTATTTTGTTTATTTATTTTTTTATTTATTTTTTTATTTATTGTTTTTTTTTACCTAAAATGCTGGGTTACCTCCCATCCCGCTCTTAGTTTAACGTCTTAGCAAGTCGTATCTTTTTGGTGCTAAGGGTTACTCACCAAATGCAATCCATTTCAAAGAATGTTGTTTGGTTCTTCTAAATAAGGCTTGACACGATGGCCATTGACTTTGAACGTTTTTTGTGTTTTGGAGTCCAATAGTTCCACTACTCCATGTTCAAATACTTGAACTATTTTGAATGGTCCATCCCATCTTGATCTCACTTTCACGGAAACAATCTCAAACGAGAGTTAAATAAAAGAACTTTCATTCCAGGGTGAAGAGTCTTAGGAACTAGCCTCTTGTCATGATAGCGCTTAGTACGCTCCTTGTATAATTTGGCATTCTCATAGGCTTCATTCCTAATTTCTTCCAACTCATGAAGTGGATTAATCGTTTTTCACCGCTTTATCTAAATCCATGTTTAACTCTTTAATTGCCCAATAAGCTTTGTGTTCAAGTTCAACTGGAAGGTGGCACGCTTTCCCAAAAATTAACCGGTAAGGGCTCATCCCAATAGGTGTTTTGTAAGCGGTGCGGTATGCCCATAAGGCATCATTTAGCTTAAATGCCCAATCCTTCCTTGACGGACGCACGGTGCGTTCCAAGATTCCCTTAATTTGCCTATTGCTCACTTCCACTAAACCGGAAGTTTGAGGATGATATGGAGTAGCTACTTTATGTGTGATGTTGTACTTGTTTAGTACTCCATCAAAGAGTTTGTTACAAAAATGGCTACCTCCATCACTTATTATAGCTCTAGGCGTCCCGAACCCTCTTGAATATGAAATCTTTCAAGAATTTCACAACAACATTAGCATCATTGGTTTTGGTGGGAATAGCTTCTACCCACTTGGACACATAATCCACAGCAACCAAAATGTATTGAAAACCATTAGATGGGGGAAAAGGACCCATGAAGTCAATCCCCATACATCAAAGAGTTCAACAACTAAATTAGATGTCAAAGGCATTTCATCTCTTTTGCTTATGTTTCCTGTTCTTTGACATCTATCACATTGTGCACAAAACATATGAGCATCTTTAAAAAGAGTGGGCCAAAAGAATCCAGACTGTAATATCTTACGGGCTGTCTTTTCACCTCCAAAATGACCCCACAATGAAGTTCATGACAAAAGTCGAATGCTCTTATGTTCTTCTTCTGGTACACATCTCCGGATGACTTGATCTTGACCAATCTTGTATAAATAAGGGTCATCCCAGAAATAGTCCTTAATAGTTTTAAAAAACCTTTTCTTGTCCTGATATGAAGTGTTAGGTCGCAAAACACCAGTGGCAAGATAGTTTACAATATCAGCATACCATGGGTTTGGACCAATGAAAAATAACTGTTCATCAGGAAAGGTTTCAACTATATCGTCATTACTCTCATCTTTAAGAGAATTGAAGTCAGAAATCAACCTAGACAAATGGTCAGCTACTAAGTTTTCACTGCCTTTCTTATCCTTGATTTCTAGGTCAAATTCTTGTAAGAGTAAGACCCACCGGATTAATCTTGGCTTGGCATTTGGTTTACTTAATAGGTATCTTAAAGCAGCATGATCAGAATGTACAATCACTTTAGATCCTACTAAATAAGACCGAAATTTGTCTAAAGAGAATACTATAGCCAAGAATTCCTTTTCAGTGGTGGTGTAATTCATTTGGGCATCATTGAGTGTCTTGCTAGCATAGTAGATGACATGTAAACGCTTATCCACTCTTTGTCCCAGGACTGCTCCTATTGCATAATCAGAAGCGTCACACATTATCTCAAAAGGTAAAGACCAGTTTGGTGCCATTATAACAAGGGTAGATGTTAGTTTCTCTTTCAAGGTATTAAAGGAAATAAGGCAGTCATTGTTGAAGTCAAATTCAGCATCTTTGGATAGTAAGTTACATAAAGGACGACTTATTTTAGAGAAATCTTTAATAAATCGTCTGCAAAATCCTGCATGTCCCAAGAAGCTTCTTATCCCCTTTACAGATGTAGGGGGAGGTAGTTTGGATATCAATTCAACTTTTGCCTTATCAACTTCAATACCCTTGTTTGAAATTATATGTCCTAAAACTATCCCTTGTTGAACCATAAAATGACTTTTCTCCCAACTAAGGGTTAGATTGCATTCAATGCATCTTTCTAAAACCAAAGTCAATTTATGTAAGCAATCATCAAATGAGTTCCCAAAGACAGAGAAATCGTCCATGAAAATTTCAATGAATTTCTCCACCATGTCCGAGAAAATAGATATCATGCATCTCTGGAAAGTGGCAGGGGCATTGCATAACCCAAATGGCATTCTGCGAAAAGCAAATGTCCCAAAAGGACATGTAAATGTGGTCTTTTCCTGATCTTCTGGTGCTATGGGTACTTGATAATATCCAGACAGTCCATCCAAAAAACAGTAAAATTCGTGCCCAGCTAATCTTTCCAACATTTGATCAATGAATGGAAGAGGAAAGTGATCCTTTTTCGTATATAAATTTAGTTTCCTAAAATCTATACACATTCTCCATCCAGTGATTATTCTAGTGGGCACTAATTCACTTTTATCATTTTTAACAACTGTTATCCCAGATTTCTTTGGTACCACATGTACTGGACTAACCCACTTACTATCCGCAATAGGATAGATAATCCCTTCTTCTAATAATTTAAGGATTTCCTTTTTAACTACCTCTTGCATGTTTGGGTTTAGTCTTCTTTGGGCCTCTCGTACAGGTTTAGCACCATCCTCCAAGTTGATCTTGTGCATACACATTGTTGGACTAATGCCTCTTATATCCCCTATACTCCAACCTATAGATTTCTTAAACTGTTTAAGCACTTTGATGAGTTCTTTTTCTTGTGGTTTGGTCAAGGTTGAAGAAATTATCACTGGATATGTTTCTCCTTCTCCCAAAAACACATATTTTAAGTGCTCAGGTAAGTCTTTGAGTTCAAGTTCGTGTGGATTGGCCTCTTTATCAGATGAAGAACTGGGTAGATTTAAAAGTGTACTAGATTTTTTCATCACTTCATTATTGTCTAGTTGTTCAAGGTACCCCTTAATTTCTTCATCTAAATCTTCTTCAACCCTTTCAAGTGTAAGAACGGTTTCAAGCTTGTCTTCTAATCTGGTTTGGAAAAAGGTGTTTTGGACAAGATTATCCAAAGGATCAACTTCAAATATTTCATCGATGGTAGAAATAGAAGGGAAAGGTGAAGAATCAAAAACTTTGAAATGAACAGTCCCTCCTAAAACTGTCATTGTCAAATTTCCATCTTGGACATCAATAATAGTTTTAGTAGTTGCCATAAATGGTCTACCAAGCAATATTGTATGCTCTCTCATTCAATGCGGATTTTCTTGCATATCCAGAACCACAAAGTCAACGGGTATTATCGGTTTGTCTACCGTACCAAAACATCCTCAACTATTCCCTCTGGATATTTAAGAGATCTATCTGCAAGTTGCGGGGACATAGTTGTGGGTTTTAAATCCCCTAGATTGAGTCATGTGAGAATATAGAGTAGGGCATCAAATTTATACTAGCACCTAAATCAAGCATTGCTTTAGCAACCTTCCTATCCCCCATAGTTATGTTTATAATAAAACTTCCAGGGTCTTTCAACTTAGGGGTAGTTTGTCAAGTCTGCCGCTAGAAATTTACGATACTACTACTCGTTCATTCGGTTCATACCTCCTTTTCTTAGTGTTCAACTCTTTGAAAAACTTGGCATATGAGGCACATTCATGATCACTTCTAATAATGGTAAATTGATATTTACTTTAGAGAGCATATTAAAAAGATCATTGAATTGCTTATCTTGTTTGGATTCTTTCAACCGGTGGGGAAAAGGTACTTGCATCCGATGTGGTTACATTTGTCTTTTGAATTTTGGGAGTGTCGATGACCCCCAATGAGTTTTTCGTAAAGCTTGTGAAGTTTAACACTTGTTTCTCCTTTTGCGAGATTAGAATGTCGCCTTCGTGTTACATGAACTACTAGGTAGTTTAGAGATTTCAGTACACCGGTATTGACTACCTTACCACTTGAAGGGTTCTAACATCTTTTGCTTGTTACGGTTGGTAGGCAACTTTCTTGGTTCTTTCTTTTGCATTTGTTCAGCCAGGTTGCCCAACTTTATATTCAATTCTTTTAACCGAAGCCTCCATGGTGTTCAACCTTTGATTAGTCATCAGTTGGTTGTCACGACTAACTTGAATAAAAGCATTCAAGCTATCTTCTAAGGTTGGTTTAAAAGATTGGCTTGGTGGTAAGGGTGGTTGTAGGTTGGGTGATTATAGGTGTTTGGATGATACTTTTGAAAATATTGGACTTCCTCTATGGCATCGACACTAGAATCACAAGTATTTGAATAATTATGAGTACCATGCCCAATTGAACAACACACTCCACATACCTCTTGATTTGAAATTTGGTGAGACGTGAGGAATTTCACTTGTTTAGTCAATTGACAAGTTGCAAGGTTATCTCATTATCAAAGCCGACTTCATTGACCTTTGCTTTCCTTCTACCACCTCTTTGTTGGGAATTAGAATCCAATAGCTCATAGAGATTATAGGTTTCCTCTGCGGTCTTTTCTCCTACAAAGACCTCCAAAGAAGATTATCAACCATGTATTGACTCTGTAGTGTCAATCCATCGTAAAAGAATTGGTTTTGTAGTCAGTAATGGAAAGCTATGATTTTGACATTGAATGAAAAGGAGTTTGAATCGTTCCCAAGCTTCATGAAAGGGCTCTTCATTCATTTGAGAAAATGTTGCTATCTTTGTTCTTAGATCAATGGTCTTTTGATGGGAATAGAACCTACCCATAAAAATTTCATAGATCGCCTCCCAAGTTTTAAGAGAACTCGACCGTAGAGTAATGAACCATGACCAAGCTTTATTTTTGAGAGTGTAAGGAAAACACCTCATCCTAAGTTGATCTTCATTAATTGCATGTAGTGGAAAGGTTTGGATAATAGCATAGAATTCTCGAATGAAATGCAAAGGGTCTTCATTAGGGATACCGTAAAAGGAAGGCAACAAAGAATAATGAATCTTTTTCAATTCATAATTCCTTGCAGCCTCTTGCAATTGGATGCCGGAAGTTACATTGCCAATGATTGGCATTGTATAGTCTTTCATCTTTTTCCGCCTATCTTCAGCATCTCCCATGGTTGTTTGTAGTTGAAAATGATCCTCCTCCTATTGTGAATCAACATTTTGCTCTTAAAAACAATAGTAGATATCTCTAAAAATGCAAGGAACCTAATTTTTTTTTGTTTTTTTTTTAATTTTAATTTAAACGAAGGGACACAATTTTTGAACACAAGCAAATTTATTTCATTTGAATATTTTTTTTTACACGCAAACTAAAACAAAGGAAAATACAATAATGGGTGACCTCCCATGTAGGACTAAAATTTATCGTCTTCTAGTAAGACGTTGCTCGGAGATTGCAGAATGAAAAACTCAATGTCTCCTCTTCATTGAATTCATTTAAGTTTCAATTTAGTCTTTGCCTTTTTGCAAATGTTCAACTAACTGCTCAACTTGAACTTCCACCTTTTGATTGAAGCTTCCACAGAGTCCAACCGTTGATTGGTTTTAGGCGATTATCCCTACAAACTTGAATAAAAGAATTCAAGTTGTCCTCCGTGGTTGGTTTATTTGGAATGCTTCTTGGAATAGGTGGGTGGAATTCTTGGCTTTGCCTGGTTTGAGCTTTGAGGGAAATGAGGGTTGTTTTGCCTCCAAGAGAAATTTGGATGACTTCTCCACCCAGGATTATAGGTATTTGAATTGGGATCAAACCTTGGTCTCTGTTGATATGCTCCCAACACATTAACTCGCTCAGTCCAGGTTGTATCTCCTTGATATGGACAAAGCTTCATTACCTTGTCCCGTATTTGCTATACAAACCATATTGTTCATTATTTGTGTTGGTTTGTGTAGCGAGAAGAACAACTTGCTTAGTCGGTTGAACAAGTTGTTGTTGAACTTCATTCTTGGAGTCGATTTCATGAACACCCGCCTTTTCTCACTCGGGAGCTTTTCATTGGGAATTAGCACCCAACATCTCAAAGAGGTTATACGTTTCGATGCGCCTTTTCTCCTATCGCTCCTCCTGCAGCATTGTCGACAATGAACTGACATTGTTGTGTAAGTCCATCGTAAAAGAATTGGTTCTGCAACTGTAGGGGAAAGCTATGATGAGGACATTGAGTGAGAAACATTTTGAACCTATCCCAAGCTTCATGGAATGGTTCTCCTTCCATCTGAGAGAAAGTAGCAATCTTTCCTCTCAGCTCTGATGTTTTTTGATGGGAATAGAATTTTCCCATGAATTTATTGTAAATGTGACCCCATGTCATCGCAGAACACTGGGAAGTGACATCAACCAAGCTTTGGCCTTATCCTTTAAGGTGTAGGGAAAACATCTAATTCTAAGTTGATCCTCGTTTAGAATACCGAGGGGGAATGTTTGGACCGTAGCATAGAAATCTCTCATAAAGGAAAGAGAATCTTCATTAGGTAGCCCATAGAAGGAAGGAAGCATAGAAAAATGAATATTTTTAAGGTCATAATTCCGAGCAGCCTCTCCCAACTGGATAGCGGCAGTTGCCGTGCCAATCACCGGTCTTGCAAACTCCTTCATCGTGGTTTCCCTAACATGTTGGTTTTCCTCCATTTCTTTTGGTTCTAGTAAAGGATTAAGACTTGGTTCTATGTTTGGCTCAAAATCAGGTTGATGGGTAGGATCCAGTGTTGTTGACACTTGTTTAAATTTATGAATATTATTTACATATGGTGTTAGGGGGTTTCCTAAGGATCTCCTACCACGCATAGACTATTTTTAAACGTAAATTTAAAACTCCTGTCAACAAAAATAAAAAAAATTAGAGAAAATTTCCATGGCATTTAATACAAAATACTAGACAAAACTAGTTAATTTTTTTTTTAAATTAAATATATATATATATATATATATATATTTTATATAACATAATCAGTATTAACCAAGAGTGTTCCCAGGAAAGAATGGTGGTGCTATGGCTCCTTAAAAACCACTCTCCTAGCCAGAACAACGTTCCCAGGAAAGACTAGTGGCACAAAGGCTTCAAAGAACTAGTCTCCTAGACAGAACTCCCTTAGATTTTTACTTTTCATGCCTTTTAGTTTTTTTTTTTTTACGAACGGTAATTTTATTTTACTATTCACGCTATCTTATTTCTTATTAACTTAAAATTTAAAAAAATTTTTTTTTTTAATTTTATTTTTTTACGAACGGTAATTTTATTTTACTATTCACGCTATCTTATTTCTTATTAACTTAAAATTTTAAATTTTTTTTTTTTTTACGAACGGTAATAACTTTTTACTTCAAATTTCAAATTTCTAAATTATTTACTTTTTATGCTATAACTAAAAAAAAAAATTTATTTATTTACTTTTTTTTATATTTTATTTATTTTATTTTATTTATTTATTTTATTTATTTTATTTATTTATTTATTTATTTATTTTTTTATGAAATTTGAAATTTGATTAAAAAAATTTTTATTTGAAAAAAAAAATCACAATTATTTACAACACAAAAATATTTTTAAAATTTTGATAAATAAATTAAAAACGCTATTCCTTCTTCAAGAATGGCTACAAAAACTTGATGAACGAAAATCCAGATCGCCGATTCTCGCAAATACTTTGGTTTTAATATTTGTAAAACTCTCGCAAGTGCGAATCATTTCGTAGAAAATGATAAGTATACTTTCACGAGTCGATCTAAGGAAGGAATGTATGTGGTTTTTAATTTATTATTCAAACTTTTAAAAACGAAATTAAATCCTAAACATCCTGTCACGATAGTTTGGTTTGTGTTCCTAATCTAATAACATAAAATAAACATATATACAGATTAATTAAATATAATAAAAAAATAAACATAGATACAAATTCAATAAATAAATATAAATACAGATTCAATAAATATTCATGCAAATTTTATCATTTATATTAGTGGAGTATTTATGGATATAATAACTAAATTAATTATGCTTGCTCATATTATCTAGGTTATTAAAGATATAAATTGATATTTTATTAATTCTCTCTTTTTTGTATGAATACCACCTTTGGTGGGGTTAGATATTCTTTGTTAACTAAACAAATCAATTAACACCTATGGGTGGGGTTGATAACTAATTTGGTTAATTAAATTAATTCCTTTTTCTAAGAGATTGAAAATGAACCATTTAAATGCCACCTAAACATGTACTAAATAGGAACTTTTTCATAAAATATGTACTAAATGAAAATCCTTTCTAAACATGGTCAATTTGTATAAATTTTATCATAACATGGGTACTAAAAATGTACCAATCCCAATTCCTTTATTAGAATTGAACTTGATAATATGATTAAATGAGAGATTGTCTTAATCTTCGTTAATCTACAAATTAAATAACTAAATAAATTTAAAGTTTATATGACTCAATTACTTAGTTAATTTTACTTTTGATTGCCTAAATTCTTTTTACCTTAAAGAAAAATAAGTGTATTACATTTTTGAATATGCATTAAACTTAGGTTTTTTTTCATGTTATAAAAAAAATTTAAATCAAATAAAAGGGAGTAAAAATGAAACATCAACAATGACGAGGTTATACTATACTAAACCTATCAAATTTTCCTATTTTAGATTTGTAAAATTTCTTTTTGTAGGGAAGGGAGCAGACTAAGTCTAGACCTGTAATTCTTTGACAATGGTACTTTATTACCGTTTCTTTTAAGGTTGGTATGTTTAATACAATAATTTTTTAAATAGAGTTAATTTATTCCATATTTTTTAAAAATTGGTATTTTTTTAAAGGAAAATCAAATTTCGCTTAAAAGTAACATTTTTTTAATAACACTTATAAAAATTATATTAAAAATAATAATACTCTCTTCACAAATAAAAATAATTTATCTCTCATTTAAGTCTCTTTTGTTTTTTTTATTTCTTTTCATTAAAAAAATACTATTTTTTTCTCCCTTGATTTTTAAATTCAAATAACTTTACGGTTAAAAATAAAATTTGTTAGACTTATACAAATGAATTAGAGGAACATAAATAAAATGAGATGAGAGAATTTAAGAAGATATAGAGAGATAAAGAGAACAAAAAGACCAAAAGGCGAGAGACTAAGATAAAGATTGATATGAGAGAGAAAATTTGTATTTTTTAAAAGAAAAAAACTTAGTTCGAGTGTCGGGTATCGTACATAAATACGTATCTAAATATTGGACTCTTAAATTTGAAATTTTTAAGATATGGGGATATGTGTCGAATTCTTAGGCTAGACACTTGAACGCGGAAAATTAGAATAATGAATATAGCTAAAATATATAATATATTATTTAGATAATAATGTTTACATATAATCATTAACAAAAATTGAAGAAAACAAGTCCATAGAAAAATATTATCTTTGTTCAGTTACTATGATGGTTTATGCATTGGGCCTAAATCCGAACCCATCACTTATTTCCCTAAAAGTTGGATACAACTTTCTCAATGAAGGGGATCCTTTTCATCAAAGAAACATGCTCACCTTCTTTCGCTTCTCCTACGTGGATCTTCATCTTCTTCTTCTATGTCTAACTTAGGCATCCGGAGGGTGTCACTTCCGAGCATCCTTCTTTGACCCTTTTTGTCTTGCAGGTTGTATTCCTCGTACCATCATAGTGCCACAAGTTATTCCAACCCTAAGGTAATGTTGCTGATAATAGTTAAATTATTGCATTTTTGTTATGATTTAAATGTTGATATTTGTGTGAAAATTGTGTTTATTTGATTATTTAATCCACAAATGTTATTTCACGGGTATTTCGTGTTTAAAGTACAATTTCAAGTAAAATCATGATTTTAGAGAAATTAAGGACAAAGTACAATGATCGGGATTGAATCAAGTAAAAAGAAAACAAAATTTCAAAATTTGGAATTTCGTCACGGCTGAAAATCTTACGGAGAAAATGTTGAAAATCTTCCCGAGAAACCTGATTTTGGCAAAACAATTTCGCCATTGTTGCTACCAAGCCTTCATCTTCTAGAGTTTTTCATCTTTTCTCCTTAGTTTTTATATTCTGCAGTTTATTGATATTTGTTATTCATGGATTCAATTGAAATAATGGTTGTTCTTATTTCCGTTATGAACTAATTCATTTTTGCTAGGGCTATGATGTAGTTAAATCATGAAAATCTGATTTCTTTTGTTATGGTTATATGAATTCATTGTTTTCAAGTCGAGTATTTATTTCCATGCTTAATGCTTTTAAATTTCTGATCAAGATTTAGATGATTTGTTGCATTATATTGAGACCGAGAGGAGATGTGTAATGAATGCTTCTTGTGATAAATACCGTATGTTGAATGCGAGTTTGACACCTAATGCATGATGTATGTGGTTACTCCGTAAATTCCATAAATCGTAATGTGCTTATTTGTGATTAAATCTTCATAGAAATATAGTCGATTTTCATATATAAGTAATTCTAATATAACTTGAGAAAGAGTATTAGATAAGTTTGGGTTTTTCAACCATCACTTTTAGCTTTGATTTTCATATAACATGACTTGAAATCGGATTGAATTGATTTAGCGAAATCAAATGCCTTAGCGCTTTTAATCATTTGTGAAAAACATTAAATTTTGTTATTTGCGTTTAGTTTTATGTTAATTTTTTTTTAAAACAATTTCAACAATTCGGTTTTCAAATAAAATTAGGGTTAGTCAATTTCGGTACTTAGTAACACCATTCCTTGTGGGTTCGATATCCGTACTTTTGTACACTTTATTACTTGAACGATTCGTACACTTCCGAAAATAAGCATCAGTTGCCTCCACAATAGCTATAGGGAAGAAAGAAAAAGGATTAACTTGTTTTAGATTTATAGGCACTATAGGTATTACTCTGGGTTTGTTTAGTGTTAATGTATATTTGTTAATATACATTATATCTGCTCATGTATATCATGTTATGGGCTTTAGACATATCTAGTTTACTTATAATTCTTATATAAAGACACCATGTATATTCCTTAACATTTAGAATACAATACAATTATTAAGTATTTCTAACTTGATATCAGAGCCACATCTTTGTCTTTTCTTTTAGTAGTCTTGTCTCTTTTGGTGTTACTCCACCCTTATCGCTTCCGCCGTCACAACAGCCACTGCAGTCACTCACCGTTGAACCTTCGACGTCTCTTAACCGTTGTCCTTGGGTTCCGGGCCTATAGTCGCCGTCATTGAGGAGTCCCGCACCACACAGACCACTACAATCACCTTCTCTGCCGTGCATCTTGCTCCGATAAATTTTTACAGGTACCACTGTGATTGGCTCGCTTGAATCTAGACAAGCGTGGAAGTCTTGCAACCGTTAGAGCCTATACGTGCCCTCACGCTCCTCCAATAAAATCCGTGTGTCAGATTCACGTGCCTCATATACCACACTCAGGTCCTGTGACGTCATACTACTACATCAACTAGGGTTGATCGTTTGATCTCCATTGACCATGACCAGTGTTGATTGTTTGATCATAGTTGACCAGGGTTGACTTTGACTATTTACTTTTCCATAGAGTTGACTTTTACAAAACATGTTCTCTCTACCCAGTTTTTCGCGTAGTGATGAACGAAAACCGGCATCGCCGATTCTCGCAAATACTTTGGTTTTAATATTTGTAAAACTCTCGCAAGTGCACGAATCATTTCGTAGAAAATGATAAGTATACTCCCAAGGTCGATCTAAGGAAGGAATGTATGTGGTTCTTAATTTATTATTCAAACTTTTAAAAACGAAATTAAATCCTAAACATCCTGTCACGATAGTTTGGTTTTTGTGTTCCTAATCTAATAACATAAAATAAACATATATACAGATTAATTAAATATAATAAAAAAATAAACATAGATACAAATTCAATAAATAAATATAAATACAGATTCAATAAATATTCATGCAAATTTTATCATTTATATTAGTGGAGTATTTATGGATATAATAACTAAATTAATTATGCTTGCTCATATTATCTAGGTTATTAAAGATATAAATTGATATTTTATTAATTCTCTCTTTTTTGTATGAATACCACCTTTGGTGGGGTTAGATATTCTTTGTTAACTAAACAAATCAATTAACACCTATGGGTGGGGTTGATAACTAATTTGGTTAATTAAATTAATTCCTTTTTCTAAGAGATTGAAAATGAACCATTTAAATGCCACCTTTGGTGGGGTTAGACAGTTTAAACTTTATTCAAGGTGTCCAAATTAAACCCAAGAATTTAGTTATCCGAGTACTAACTTTCAAGTTTTAAAACCACTACTGAAATTATGTTGTCAATACATTTTCACATAATAATTCTTATAAAAACTTTTGAAATAGAGCTTCACTCTAACTACCGGGCGATTGTACCAACAAATAAAAGAGCACTACTCTAAATTAGACCGGATAACTAAACCTTAAAGTCTAATCTTCAGATTTAAGTTTGTAATGAAAAATAATATATTTCTCTCTAACATCCTTAATATAAAATCTTGAATAAAAATAAAATCAATTCATTTTAGAAATTTTCACCTATTTAATATTTCGCAAGCATAACAACGTTATTATTATATCATGATTATGAACAATAGCACGCTTAAATTTAATCACAGACAAATTAAATATAACATGTAAGAATAAAGCATAAAAATAACTCAGAAGAAAATAAAATCCTTACGTAACTTCGACGCTATTCCCGTTGCTAGAAAACCTCCAAGCGGAATTTGCACTTCCATTTATTGAATCAAAAATCTAAATTATTACAAAACATTACAAGTTCCACACAAAAAGAGAAGAATTCTAAACCTAAGAGAATTGAACTAAAAACTAAGAGAAAAACTAAGAAAAGCTTAGAAACTAAGAAAGAAACTAAGAAAAACTCAAAAACTAAGAAATGAGAGAAAGAAAGAAGAGAGAAGTGTGGTTTTTAGGTGTGTTTTGAAGTGAATGGAAGAGGGTATTTATAGGTGAGGATGGAGAGACAAAATGAGTAAAAAATGTTAAAAAAATATAAAAAAATAAAAAACGTGTAGTGGACATGCTTTGAGGTCATCAATGACGTCGGCATGACGTCATAGAAAGGCTTTGCACGTGAAAAATGGGTCAAAAACGCGTTGGGCGCGCGGGCGGCTGCCGAGCCGCGCGCGCGGCTGCGTGAATACAGGCCCGCGCGCGCGCGCGCGAAGAGTGAACGCGCGCGGGCGTCGCGCAGCGCTGCGCGCGCGCCGGGCGGCCGGCCGGGCGCTACCGGGCCGCGCGCGCGATTTTCCATCTTTTTGACATTTTTGACTTTTTCGACCCATTTTGTCCAATTTTTCCATGTTTGTTGACCTTTTCCCACTTATTTATTAATTTATTTGTGATGTATTGCTTCAAGTATTCTTCTTTGAGTCTTTAAATTGCGTTTTTAAGCCAAAATACCTGAAAAACAATAAAAATACCCGTGATTCCGAAAAAGATAAATTTATATAAATATATGATAAAACATATAAATATATATATTTTTAATCAATTAATGTGCATAAAATCATGGTTATTTTAGTGCTTTTTGAGCACTCATCACAACCCCCAACCAGCTTCTTGCTAGTCCCTTAGCAAGAGAAGCGATAAAAACTAAAAATTAAACTATCCTAAATCACTTCCGTGGATTGACACGGTTGCATTTAGCCTATGCAACAAGCCTTTAAACCCCTAGGTTGCCCTAGTGGACGAGTTTGAGTCTTGTGAGGGTTTTCACTAATGATACCCACAAACATTGTACTTAATGTAAAAACAAAAGAAACAATAAAAACAAACAACTTAAAAATTAAATTTACAACAACATCACAAATTATCAACATCTCACAAAAATGTCTCATACTTTTTAATCTCCTTTAAGATCATAATTAAAATCTCAAGCATAAGTTATTTTAATCTCTTTAAACAATCATGATTTATTATAATAATTAGTCGAAAATCATTTTCATATTTCATATCAAAAATGTATCAATTTAATTTCACCCAATTTCAGTGTCATGAATCAGAATTCGCTTCGACTCTATTCCTCACAAGTCAATACTCTCAAAACACTGAATCCTATGGGTTCAAACACTCATACTAATTTATATGCGAAAGAGTTGATGTATAGAAATGAACTAATATGTTCGCATATGTATAAAGAATAAAGGCTCAAAGTGTTATTTTAACATTAATCTCATGAAAGGAATCAAATGTATAAATTATAAAGATATCATATATAAAAATTATTTTCATGCATAAATCAAACTCATTAAGAAAGAATTTCAAGATATATGCCTTTTACAAATGAAGAAATTGCAATGACTTTTTAGGGAATTACTTCTTATATCTTTCTTTTGTAATTAGCCTTTACTCACAACTTTGTATGCAATGCGGGTTATAGTATGTAGATGATACTATTTTTATCTCTCTCTCTTTTTTCTGTAGATATTTTTCAATATGTGTATTTTTTAGAGAGTCAACCCATGTACAGATTGTACATTTTTTTGGATTTTGGTGAGTGGTTAATTTTGTGGCTTTTCTGTTTGATCTTGGTTTAGGTAACCCCAGATATGTCTTTTTGTTTTTGTAGTAGTCATGCATAAATGAGATATAAGCATATACTATCAATTTCTACTCAAATCATTTAATCTAAGCAAAAATAATAATCAAAAATATATGATACTCTATTAAGATGAAAAAAATTCATACATTCAATGCTAATACCTATAGAGATCATCTAAAAATTTGAAGAAATAAGAAATGTGTTTGGAGTAGAAAAAAATATATATTTCACTCTGAATAAAGGAAATTAGGCTCAAATTATATCTCACAAAGGTAGTCTCCACTAAAAAAAAACTCATAAACACCGATTTTGGGTTTGATATAATTTCTACATCTTATCAAGAAATACTAATTATGACAAAAACTAACTAATTATCAAAAATAATTACAAAATATTTCATGATATGTTTTCAAAAATTAATCTAACAGTACAAAAGACTTAACTATTTACTTAAATTTGATTTAAAGAAATGATAAATTTTTGTGAGAAAAGTTTTTTTTTTTTTTTAATTAAGTATGGTAACTTTTCACCACCCCCAACCTAGAACTTACATTGTCCTCAATGTAACAACTGTAAATTAAAGATAAAGAGAGAAGAGAAGAAAGATTACCTATTTCCTGAGAATGTGCAAGTAGTAATGGAAAATGCAGGTGCATCTATCATATTCATCATTAAAGTGTATACGAAGACGGTCATAAACTTCTAACATCTCAACAAATATTTTTAGTTTTAACAATTTAAAAATTATTCACATGTAATTAAAATGAAATAAACAATAAAATTAAGTAAATAAAACAAATAACAAACAAAAAATTTTTTTATTTATTTTTTTATTTTTTATTTATTTTTTATTTTTTTGTTTATTTATTTTGTTTATTTATTTTTTTATTTATTTTTTTATTTATTGTTTTTTTTTACCTAAAATGATGGGTTACCTCCCATCCAGCGCTTAGTTTAACGTCTTAGCAAGACGTATCTTTTTGGTGCTAAGGGTTACTCAGCCAAATGCAATCCATTTCAGCAATGTTGTTTGGTTCTTCTAAATAAGGCTTGACACGATGGCCATTGACTTTGAACGTTTTTTGTGTTTTGGAGTCCAATAGTTCCACTACTCCATGTTCAAATACTTGAACTATTTTGAATGGTCCATCCCATCTTGATCTCAGCTTTCCTGGAAACAATCTCAAACGAGAGTTAAATAAAAGAACTTTCATTCCAGGGTGAAGAGTCTTAGGAACTAGCCTCTTGTCATGATAGCGCTTAGTACGCTCCTTGTATAATTTGGCATTCTCATAGGCTTCATTCCTAATTTCTTCCAACTCATGAAGCTGGATTAATCGTTTTTCACCTGCTTTATCTAAATCCATGTTTAACTCTTTAATTGCCCAATAAGCTTTGTGTTCAAGTTCAACTGGAAGGTGGCACGCTTTCCCAAAAATTAACCGGTAAGGGCTCATCCCAATAGGTGTTTTGTAAGCGGTGCGGTATGCCCATAAGGCATCATTTAGCTTAAATGCCCAATCCTTCCTTGACGGACGCACAATGCGTTCCAGTATTCCCTTAATTTGCCTATTGCTCACTTCCACTAAACCAGAAGTTTGAGGATGATATGGAGTAGCTACTTTATGTGTGATGTTGTACTTGTTTAGTACTCCATCAAAGAGTTTGTTACAAAAATGGCTACCTCCATCACTTATTATAGCTCTAGGCGTTCCGAACCTACTGAATATGAAATCTTTCAAGAATTTCACAACAACATTAGCATCATTGGTTTTGGTGGGGATAGCTTCTACCCACTTGGACACATAATCCACAACAACCAAAATATATTGAAGACTATTGGATGGGGCCTGAAAAGAACCTATAAAGTCAATCCGCATACATCGAAGAGTTCAACAACTAAATTAGATGTCAAAGACATTTCATCTCTTATGCTTATGTTTCCTATTTTTTGACATCTATCACATTGTGCACAAAACATATGAGCATCTTTAAAAAGAGTGGGCCAAAAGAATCCAGATCGTAATATCTTACGGGCTGTCTTTTCACCTCCAAAATGACCCCACAATGAAGTTCATGACAAAAAGTCGAATGCTCTTATGTTCTTCTTCTCGTACACATCTCCGGATGACTTGATCTTGACCAATCTTGTATAAATAAGGGTCATCCCAGAAATAGTCCTTAATAGTTTTAAAAACCTTTTCTTGTCCCGATATGAAGTGTTAGGTCGCAAAACACCAAAGTGGCAAGATAGTTTACAATATCAAAGATACCATGGGTTTGGACCAATGAAAAATAACTGCTCATCGTGAAAGTTTTCAACTATATCGTCATTACTCTCATCTTTAAGAGAATTGAAGTCAGAAATCAACCTAGACAAATGGTCAGCTACTAAGTTTTCACTGCCTTTCTTATCCTTGATTTCTAGGTCAAATTCTTGTAAGAGTAAGACCCACCGGATTAATCTTGGCTTGGCATTTGGTTTACTTAACAGGAATCTTAAAGCGGCGTGATCTAATGTACAATCACTTTAGATCCTACTAAATAAGACCGAAATTTGTCTAAAGAGAATACTATAGCCAAGAATTCCTTTTCAGTGGTGGTGTAATTCATTTGGGCATCATTGAGTGTCTTGCTAGCATAGTAGATGACATGTAAACGCTTATCCACTCTTTGTCCCAGGACTGCTCCTATTGCATAATCAGAAGCGTCACACATTATCTCAAAAGGTAAAGACCAGTTTGGTGCCATTATAACAGGGGTAGATGTTAGTTTCTCTTTCAAGGTATTAAAGGAAATAAGGCAGTCATTGTTGAAGTCAAATTCAGCATCTTTGGATAGTAAGTTACATAAAGGACGACTTATTTTAGAGAAATCTTTAATAAATCGTCTGCAAAATCCTGCATGTCCCAAGAAGCTTCTTATCCCCTTTACAGATGTAGGGGGAGGTAGTTTGGATATCAATTCAACTTTTGCCTTATCAACTTCAATACCCTTGTTTGAAATTATATGTCCTAAAACTATCCCTTGTTGAACCATAAAATGACTTTTCTCCCAACTAAGGGTTAGATTGCATTCAATGCATCTTTCTAAAACCAAAGTCAATTTATGTAAGCAATCATCAAATGAGTTCCCAAAGGCAGAGAAATCGTCCATGAAAATTTCAATGAATTTCTCCACCATGTCCGAGAAAATAGATATCATGCATCTCTGGAAAGTGGCGGCATTGCATAACCCAAATGGCATTCTCAGAAAAGCAAATGTCCCAAAAGGACATGTAAATGTGGTCTTTTCCTGATCTTACGGTGCTATGGGTACTTGATAATATCCAGACAAGTCCATCCAAAAACAAGAAAATTAGGTGCCCATCTAATCTTTCCAACATTTGATCAATGAATGGAAGAGGAAAGTGATCCTTTTTCGTATATAAATTTAGTTTCCTAAAATCTATACACATTCTCCATCCGGTGATTATTCTAGTGGGCACTAATTCACTTTTATCATTTTTAACAACTGTTATCCTGCATTTCTTTGGTACCACATACCTTTGGACTAACCCACTTACTATCCGCAATAGGATAGATAATCCCTTCTTCTAATAATTTAAGGATTTCCTTTTTAACTACCTCTTGCATGTTTGGGTTTAGTCTTCTTTGGGCCTCTCGCATGTGTTTAGCACCATCCTCCAAGTTGATCTTGTGCATACACATTGTTGGACTAATGCCTCTTATATCCCCTATACTCCAACCTATAGATTTCTTAAACTGTTTAAGCAACTTTGATGAGTTCTTTTTCTTGTGGTTTGGTCAAGGTTGAAGAAATTATCCACCGGATATGTTTCTCCTTCTCCCAAAAACACATATTTTAAGTGCTCGGGTAAGTCTTTGAGTTCAAGTTCGAATGGATTGGCCTCTTTAATGAGATGAAGAACTGGGTAGATTTAAAAGTGTACTAGATTTTTTCATCACTTCATTATTGTCTAGTTGTTCAAGGTACCCCTTAATTTCTTCATCTAAATCTTCTTCAACCCTTTCAAGTGTAAGAACGGTTTCAAGCTTGTCTTCTAATCTGGTTTGGAAAAAGGTGTTTTGGACAAGATTATCCAAAGGATCAACTTCGAATATTTCATCGATGGTAGAAATAGAAGGGAAAGGTGAAGAATCAAAAACTTTGAAATGAACAGTCTCTCCTAAGACTGTCATTGTCAAATTTCCATCTTGGACATCAATAATAGTTTTAGTAGTTGCCATAAATGGTCTACCAAGCAATATTGTATGCTCTCTGTCCAATGCCGGATTTTCTTGCATATCCAGAACCACAAAGTCAACAGGTATTATCAGTTTGTCTACCTGTACCAAAACATCCTCAACTATTCCTCCGGATATTTAAGAGATCTATCTGCAAGTTGCGGGGACATAGTTGTGGGTTTTAAATCCCCTAGATCGAGTCAGTGAGAATATAGAGTAGGGCATCAAATTTATACTAGCACCTAAATCAAGCATTGCTTTAGCAACCTTCCTATCCCCCATAGTTATGTTTATAATAACACTTCCAGGGTCTTTCAACTTACGGTGTAGTTTGTCTTTGAGAAATCTGGGCTAGAAATTTCTGATACTACTACTCGTTCATTCAGTTCATACCTCCTTTTCTTAGTGTTCAACTCTTTGAAAAACTTGGCATATGAGGGCACATTCATGATCACTTCTAATAATGGTAAATTGATATTTACTTTAGAGAGCATATTAAAAAGATCATTGAATTGCTTATCTTGTTTGGATTCTTTCAACCGGTGGGGAAAAGGTACTTGCATCTGATGTGGTTCTGTTGTCTTTTGAATTTTGGGAGTGTCAGATGACCCCCCAATGAGTTTTTCAGAAAGCTTGTGAAGTTTAACACTTGTTTCTCCTTTTTGCGAGATTAGAATGTCGCCTTCTGTGTTACATGAACTACTAGGTAGTTTAGAGATTTCAGGTACACTGGTATTGACTACCTTACCACTTCGAAGGGTTCTAACATCTTTTGCTTGTTCTGGTTGACTGGGCAACTTTCTTGGTTCTTTCTTTTGCATTTGTTCAGCCAGTTGCCCAACTTTATATTCAATTCTTTTAACCGAAGCCTCCATGGTGTTCAACCTTTGATTAGTCATCAGTTGGTTGTCACGACTAACTTGAATAAAAGCATTCAAGCTATCTTCTAAGGTTGGTTTAAAAGATTGGCTTGGTGGGTAAGGGTGGTTGTAGGTTGGGTGATTATAGGTGTTTGGATGATACTTTTGAAAATATTGGACTTCCTATATGGCATCGACACTAGAATCACAAGTATTTGAATAATTATGAGTACCATGCCCAATTGAACAACACACTCCACATACCTCTTGATTTGAAATTTGGTGAGACGTGAGGAATTTCACTTGTTTAGTCAATTGACAAGTTGCAAGGTTATCTCATTATCAAAGCCGACTTCATTGACCTTTGCTTTCCTTCTACCACCTCTTTGTTGGGAATTAGAATCCAATAGCTCATAGAGATTATAGGTTTCCTCTGCGGTCTTTTCTCCTACAAAGACCTCCAAAGAAGATTATCAACCATGTATTGACTCTGTAGTGTCAATCCATCGTAAAAGAACTGGTTTTGTAGCTGTAATGGAAAGCTATGATTTTGACATTGAATGAAAAAGGAGTTTGAATCGTACCCAAGGTTCATGAAAGGGCTCTTCATACATTTGAGAAAATGTTGCTATCTTTGTTCTTAGATCAACAGTCTTTTGATGGGAATAGAACCTACCCATAAAAATTTCATAGATCGCCTCCCAAGTTTTAAGAGAACACATTTGTAGAGTAATGAACCATGACCAAGCTTTATTTTTGAGAGTGTAAGGAAAACACCTCATCCTAAGTTGATCTTCATTAATTGCATGTAGTGGAAAGTTTTGGATAATAGCATAGAATTCTCGAATGAAATGCAAAGGGTCTTCATTAGGGATACCGTAAAAGGAAGGCAACAAAGAATAATGAATCTTTTTCAATTCATAATTCCTTGCGACCTCTTGCAATTGGATGCTTAGAAGTTACATTGCCAATGATTGGCATTGTATAGTCTTTCATCTTTTTCCGCCTATCTTCAAAGATCTCCCATGGTTGTTTGTAGTTGAAAATGATCCTCCTCCTATTGTGAATCAACATTTTGCTCTTAAAAACAATAGTAGATATCTCTAAAAATGCAAGGAACCTAATTTTTTTTTTATTTTTTTTTATTTTAATTTAAACGAAGGGACACAATTTTTGAACACAAGCAAATTTATTTCATTTGAATATTTTTTTTTACACGCAAACTAAAACAAAGGAAAATACAATAATGGGTGACCTCCCATGTAGGACTAAAATTTATCGTCTTCTAGTAAGACGTTGCTCGGAGATTGCAGAATGAAAAACTCAATGTCTCCTCTTCATTGAATTCATTTAAGTTTCAATTTAGTCTTTGCCTTTTTGCAAATGTTCAACTAACTGTTCAACTTGAACTTCCACCTTTTTGATTGAAGCTTCCACAGAGTCCAACCGTTGATTGGTTTTAGACTGATTATCCCTACAAACTTGAATAAAAGAATTCAAGTTGTCCTCCAGGGTTGGTTTATTTGGAATGCTTCTTGGAATAGGTGGGTGGAATTCTTGGCTTTGCCTGGTTTGAGCTTGGAGGGAAATGAGGGTTATTTTGCCTCCAAGAGAAATTTGGATGACTTCTCCACCCAGGATTATAGGTATTTGAATTGGGATCAAACCTTGGTCTCTGTTGATATGCTCCCAACACATTAACCTCGCTCAGGTCCAGGTTGTATCTCCTTGATATGGACAGGCTTCAATCTTGTCCCGTGTTGCTATACAAACCATATTGTTCATTATTTGTGTTGGTTTGTGTAGCGAGAAGTGGCAACTTGCTTAGTCAGTTGAACAAGTTGTTGTTGAACTTCATTACCGGAGTCGATTTCATGAACACCCGCCTTTTCTCACTCGGGAGCTTTTACGTTGGGAATTAGCACCCAACATCTCAAAGAGGTTATACGTTTCGATGCAGTCTTTTCTCCTATTGCTCCTCCCGCAAGATTGTCGACAATGAACCGACATTGTTGTGTAAGTCCATCGTAAAAGAATTGGTTCTGCAACCGTAGGGAAAGCTATGATGAGGACATTGAGTGAGAAACATTTTGAACCTATCCCAAGCTTCATGGAATGGTTCTCCTTCCATCCGAGAGAAAGTAGCAATCTTTCCTCTCACTCGATGTTTTTTGATGGGAATAGAATTTTCCCATGAATTTATTGTAAATGTGACCCCATGTCATCGCAGAGAACACAGGGGAAGTGACATCAACCAAGCTTTGGCCTTATCCTTTAAGGTGTAGGAAAACATCTAATTCTAAGTTGATCCTCGTTTAGAATACCGAGGGGAATGTTTGGACCGTAGCATAGAAATCTCTCATAAAGGAAAGAGAATCTTAATTAGGTAGCCCATGTAGAAGGAAGGAAGCATAGAAAAATGAATATTTTTAAGGTCATAATTCCGAGCGACCTCTCCCAACCGGATAGCGGCGATTCTTGCCGTGCCAATCACCTGGTCTTGCAAACTCCTTCATCGTGGTTTCCTAACATGTTGATTTTCCTCCATTTCTTTTGGTTCTAGTAAAGGATTAAGACTTGGTTCTATGTTTGGCTCAAAATCAGGTTGATGGGTAGGATCCAGTGTTGTTGACACTTGTTTAAATTTATGAATATTATTTACATATGGTGTTACGGGGTTTCCTAAGGATCTCCTACCACGCATAGACTATTTTTAAACGTAAATTTAAAACTCCTGTCAACAAAAAAATAAAAAAATTAGAGAAAATTTCCATGGCATTTAATACAAAATACTAGACAAAATTAGTTAATTTTTTTTTTAAATTAAATATATATATATAATTATATATTTTTTTTATATAACATAATCAAGATAACCAAGAGTGTTCCCTGGAAAGAATGGTGGTGCTATGGCTCCTTAAAAACCACTCTCCTAGCCAAAACAACGTTCCTAGGAAAGACTAGTGGCACAAAGGCTTCAAAGAACTAGTCTCCTAGATAGAACTCCCTTAGATTTTTACTTTTCATGCCTTTTAGTTTTTTTTTTTTTACGAACGGTAATTTTATTTTACTATTCACGCTATCTTATTTCTTATTAACTTAAAATTTTAAAAATTTTTTAATTTTTTTTTTTACGAACGGTAATTTTATTTTACTATTCACGCTATCTTATTTCTTATTAACTTAAAATTTTAAATTTTTTTTTTTTACGAACGGTAATAACTTTTTACTTCAAATTTCAAATTTCTAAATTATTTACTTTTTATGCTATAATTAAAAAAAAAATTTATTTATTTTTTTATATTTTATTTATTTTATTTATTTTATTTATTTTATTTATTTATTTATTTATTTATTTTTTTATGAAATTTGAAATTTGATTAAAAAAATTTTTATTTAAAAAAAATCACAATTATTTACAACACAAAAATATTTTTAAAATTTTGATAAATAAATTAAAAACGCTATTCCTTCCCCAAGAATGGCTACTAAAAACTTGATGACTAAAACCAGATCGCCATTCTCGCAAATACTTTGGTTTTAATATTTGTAAAACTCTCATGAAGTGCTAATCATTTCGCAGTAAAATGATAAGTATACTCGAGTCGATCTAACGAAGGAATGTATGTGGTTCTTAATTTATTATTCAAACTTTTAAAAACGAAATTAAATCCTAAACATTCTGTCACGATAGTTTGGTTTTTGTGTTTCTAATTTAATAACATAAAATAAACATATATACAGATTAATTAAATATAATAAAAAAATAAACATAGATACAAATTCAATAAATAAATATAAATACAGATTCAATAAATATTCATGCAAATTTTATCATTTATATTAGTGGAGTATTTATGGATATAATAACTAAATTAATTATGCTTGCTCATATTATCTAGGTTATTAAAGATATAAATTGATATTTTATTAATTCTCTCTTTTTTGTATGAATACCACCTTTGGTGAGTTAGATATTCTTTGTTAACTAAACAAATCAATTAACACCTATGGGTGGGGTTGATAACTAATTTGGTTAATTAAATTAATTCCTTTTTCTAAGAGATTGAAAATGAACCATTTAAATGCCACCTAAACATGTACTAAATAGGAACTTTTTCATAAAATATGTACTAAATGAAAATCCTTTCTAAACATGGTCAATTTGTATAAATTTTATCATAACATGGGTACTAAAAATGTACCAATCCCAATTCCTTTATTAGAATTGAACTTGATAATATGATTAAATGAGAGATTGTCTTAATCTTCGTTAATCTACAAATTAAATAACTAAATAAATTTAAAGTTTATATGACTCAATTACTTAGTTAATTTTACTTTTGATTGCCTAAATTCTTTTTACCTTAAAGAAAAATAAGTGTATTACATTTTTGAATATGCATTAAACTTAGGTTTTTTTTCATGTTATAAAAAAAATTTAAATCAAATAAAAGGGAGTAAAAATGAAACATCAACAATGACGAGGTTATACTATACTAAACCTATCAAATTTTCCTATTTTAGATTTGTAAAATTTCTTTTTGTAGGGAAGGGAGCAGACTAAGTCTAGACCTGTAATTCTTTGACAATGGTACTTTATTACCGTTTCTTTTAAGGTTGGTATGTTTAATACAATAATTTTTTAAATAGAGTTAATTTATTCCATATTTTTTAAAAATTGGTATTTTTTTAAAGGAAAATCAAATTTCGCTTAAAAGTAACATTTTTTTAATAATACTTATAAAAATCATATTAAAAATAATAATACTCTCTTCACAAATAAAAATAATTTATCTATCATTTAAGTCTCTTTTGTTTTTTATTTCTTTTCATTAAAAAAAATACTATTTTTTTTTCTCCCTTGATTTTTAAATTCAAATAACTTCACGGTTAAAAATAAAATTTGTTAGACTTATACAAATGAATTAGAGGAACACAAATAAAATGAGACGAGAGAATTTAAGACGACATAGAGAGATAAAGAGAACAAAAAGACCAAAAGGCGAGAGACTAAGATAAAGATTGATATGAGAGAGAAAATTTGTATTTTTTAAAAGAAAAAAACTTAGTTCGAGTGTCGGGTATCAGACATAAATACGTATCTAAAAATTGGACTCTTAAATTTAAAATTTTTAAGATATGGGGATATGTGTCGAATTCTTAGACAAGACACTTGAACACGGAAAATTACAATAATAAATATAGCTAAAATATATAATATATTATTTAGATAATAATGTTTACATATAATCATTAACAAAAATTGAAGAAAACAAGTCCATAGAAAAATATTATCTTTGTTCGATTACTATGATGGTTTATGCATTGGGCCTAAATCCGAACCCATCACTTATTTCCCTAAAAGTTGGATACAACTTTCTCAATGGTGGGGGATCCTTTTCATCAGCAAACATGCTCACCTTCTTTCGCTTCTCCTACGTGGATCTTCATCTTCTTCTTCTATGTCTAACTTAGGCATCCGAGAGGGTGTCACTTCCGAGCATCCTTCTTTGACCCTTTTTGTCTTGCAGGTTGTATTCCTCGTACCATCATAGTGCCACAAGTTATTCCAACCCTAAGGTAATGTTGCTGATAATAGTTAAATTATTGCATTTTTGTTATGATTTAAATGTTGATATTTGTGTGAAAATTGTGTTTATTTGATTATTTAATCCACAAATGTTATTTCACGGGTATTTCGTGTTTAAAGTACAATTTCAAGTAAAATCATGATTTTAGAGAAATTAAGGACAAAGTACAATGATCGGGATTGAATCAAGTAAAAAGAAAACAAAATTTCAAAATTTGGAATTTCGTCGCCGGCGAAAATCTTACGGAGAAAATGTTGAAAATCTTCCCGAGAGCACAGATTTTGGCAAAACAATTTCGCCATTGTTGCTACCAAGCCTTCATCTTCTAGAGTTTTTCATCTTTTCTCCTTAGTTTTTATATTCTGCAGTTTATTGATATTTGTTATTCATGGATTCAATTGAAATAATGGTTGTTCTTATTTCCGTTATGAACTAATTCATTTTTGCTAGGGCTATGATGTAGTTAAATCATGAAAATCTGATTTCTTTTGTTATGGTTATATGAATTCATTGTTTTCAAGTCGAGTATTTATTTCCATGCTTAATGCTTTTAAATTTCTGATCAAGATTTAGATGATTTGTTGCATTATATTGAGACCGAGAGGAGATGTGTAATGAATGCTTCTTGTGATAAATACCGTATGTTGAATGCGAGTTTGACACCTAATGCATGATGTATGTGGTTACTCCAGAAATTCCATAAATCGTAATGTGCTTATTTGTGATTAAATCTTCATAGAAATATAGTCGATTTTCATATATAAGTAATTCTAATATAACTTGAGAAAGAGTATTAGATAAGTTTGGGTTTTTCAACCATCACTTTTAGCTTTGATTTTCATATAACATGACTTGAAATCGGATTGAATTGATTTAGCGAAATCAAATGCCTTAGCGCTTTTAATCATTTGTGAAAAACATTAAATTTTGTTATTTGCGTTTAGTTTTATGTTAATTTTTTTTAAAACAATTTCAACAATTCGGTTTTCAAATAAAATTAGGGTTAGTCAATTTCGGTACTTAGTAACACCATTCCTTGTGGGTTCGATATCCGTACTTTTGTACACTTTATTACTTGAACGATTCGTACACTTCCAAAAATAAGCATCGATTGCCTCCACAATAGCTATAGGGAAGAAAGAAAAAGGATTAACTTGTTTTAGATTTATAGGCACTATAGGTATTACTGCAGGTTTGTTTAGTGTTAATGTATATTTGTTAATATACATTATATCTGCTCATGTATATCATGTTATGGGCTTTAGACATATCTAGTTTACTTATAATTCTTATATAAAGACACCATGTATATTCCTTAACATTTAGAATACAATACAATTATTAAGTATTTCTAACTTGATATCAGAGCCACATCTTTGTCTTTTCTTTTAGTAGTCTTGTCTCTTTTGGTGTTACTCCACCCTTATCGCTTCCGCCGTCACAACAGCCACTGCAGTCACTCACCGTTGAACCTTCGACGTCTCTTAACCGTTGTCCTTGGGTTCCGGGCCTATAGTCGCCGTCATTGAGGAGTCCCGCACCACACAGACCACTACAATCACCTTCTCTGCCGTGCATCTTGCTCCGATAAATTTTTACAGGTACCACTGTGATTGGCTCGCTTGAATCTAGACAAGCGTGGAAGTCTTGCAACCGTTAGAGCCTATACGTGCCCTCACGCTCCTCCAATAAAATCCGTGTGTCAGATTCACGTGCCTCATATACCACACTCAGGTCCTGTGACGTCATACTACTACATCAACTAGGGTTGATCGTTTGATCTCCATTGACCATGACCAGTGTTGATTGTTTGATCATAGTTGACCAGGGTTGACTTTGACTATTTACTTTTCCATAGAGTTGACTTTTACAAAACATGTTCTCTCTACCCAGTTTTTCGCGTAGTGATGAACGAAAACCGGCATCGCCGATTCTCGCAAATACTTTGGTTTTAATATTTGTAAAACTCTCGCAAGTGCACGAATCATTTCGTAGAAAATGATAAGTATACTCCCAAGGTCGATCTAAGGAAGGAATGTATGTGGTTCTTAATTTATTATTCAAACTTTTAAAAACGAAATTAAATCCTAAACATCCTGTCACGATAGTTTGGTTTTTGTGTTCCTAATCTAATAACATAAAATAAACATATATACAGATTAATTAAATATAATAAAAAAATAAACATAGATACAAATTCAATAAATAAATATAAATACAGATTCAATAAATATTCATGCAAATTTTATCATTTATATTAGTGGAGTATTTATGGATATAATAACTAAATTAATTATGCTTGCTCATATTATCTAGGTTATTAAAGATATAAATTGATATTTTATTAATTCTCTCTTTTTGTATGAATACCACCTTTGGTGGGGTTAGATATTCTTTGTTAACTAAACAAATCAATTAACACCTATGGGTGGGGTTGATAACTAATTTGGTTAATTAAATTAATTCCTTTTTCTAAGAGATTGAAAATGAACCATTTAAATGCCACCTTTGGTGGGGTTAGACAGTTTAAACTTTATTCAAGGTGTCCAAATTAAACGCAAGAATTTAGTTATCCGACTACTCACTTTCAAGGTTTAAACCCTCTACTGAAAACATGTTGTCAATACGTTTTCACATAATAATTCTTATAAAAAGTTTTGAAATAGAGCTTCACTCTAACTACCAAGGCGATTGTACCAACAAATAAAAGAGCACTACTCTAAATTAGGCAGGATAACTAAACCTTAAAGTCTAATCTTCAGATTTAAGTTTGTAATGAAAAATAATATATTTCTCTCTAACATCCTTAATATAAAATCTTGAATAAAAATAAAATCAATTCATTTTAGAAATTTTCACCTATTTAATATTTTCGCAAGCATAACAACGTTATTATTATATCATGATTATGAGCAGCTATACGCTTAAATTTAATCACGGACAAATTAAATATAACATGTAAGAATAAAGCATAAAAATAATCAGTAAAGAAAAATAAAATCCTTACAACTTGACGCTATTCCCGTTGCTAGAAAACCTCCAAGCGGAATTTGCACTTCCATTTATTGAATCAAAAATCTAAATTATTACAAAAACATTACAAGTTCCTCTCAAAAAGAGAAGAACTCTAAACCTAAGAGAATTGAACTAAAAACTAAGAGAAAAACTAAGAAAAGCTTAGAAACTAAGAAAGAAACTAAGAAAAACTCAAAAACTAAGAAATGAGAGAAAGAAAGAAGAGAGAAGTGTGGTTTTTAGGTGTGTTTTGAAGTGAATGGAAGAGGGGTATTTATAGGTGAGGATGGAGAGACAAAATGAGTAAAAAAATGTTAAAAAAAATATAAAAAAAATAAAAAACGTGTAGTGGACATGCTGAGGTCATCAATGACGTCATTGACGTCATAGGGCTGCACGTGAAAAATGGGTCAAAACGCGTTGGGCGCGCGGTGGCTGGGCGGCACAGCGCAGCCTCGCGCGTGAACAGCAGCGCTGCGCGCGCGCTGAAGGTGAGTGAACGCTGCGTGCGCGCAATGATAGCCTTGTGGGGCGGCGGCCAGGCTGGCGCGGCTAGCTGCGCGCGCGATTTTCCGTCTTTTGCATATTGTGTTTCGAAATGGATAAAAGGATATTTTTCTTCCTCGCCCCATCATTGCTGTATTGGAAGGGATGAATAATTACTTATCTTGGTCTCAAGCTATGCGTAGTTTTCTTAAGGGTCGCATGTTCTGACATTACTGTACTGGTACAATTACCATTCCTATAAAAGTATTAAGTGAAGAAGATGATGCCTTCCTTGGTTGCATGATTGAATGGGATAGTCATAATCACATGATCCTCATATGGATTCAGAATACTTCCATTCCCTCCTTCTCCAATCTATTGGGTAGCTTTGATGATGCAAAATCAATATGGGATATATTGGCCAAAAGGTACTCCACTACTCACAAATCCATGAAATATCAGTTAGTAGTTGAATTGCATCAACTCCGACAAGAACCATGGCAATCCATTAATGACTACTATAATCAGCTTCACTTTCTTTTGGACCAAAATGACCTTTGTGATCCAATTTGGGCATGCTCAAAGGATGCTCAACAATATGCTATAATTAGAGATTATTTTCATCTGTATGAGTTCCTAATGTCACTTCATAAGGAATTTGAGCCCATCTGGGGTCAGCTTCACAATCGTAGTCATCCTTCATCTCTTGATGCTACTGTAAATGAGTTGGTTAGAGAAGAAGCTCGGCCTGTAACCCTTCAAGCCCAGAATAAGTTTAATGTCTTGGTTATTATTCCTTCTACTCCTACCATTGAGCAACCTCAACAGTCAGGTGATTCCTCTAGCTCTAGCAATCATCGCAAGATGACCAACAAGAAGTTATGCAATTATTGCAAGTGTCATGGCCACACCATTGAGACTTGTTACCATCGTAACAAATCTACTCCTGTTGTTGCTAATACTAAGCCTACTTCACTAATGCCTTCCATTTCAACTGAGTCCCAATCTTCTGGATCCACTATCAACCTCTCCCCTACTGAACTATAGAAGATTATAACTCAGGTTGTTCATATGGCTTGTAATGCATCTCTTTCCACTACTCTCTTAGTTCTGCTCGGTAAGTCTCAAACTTAGCCTTTTGATTTTGCATGTTGTAATCACATGACACCTCACTCATCTTTATTCTCCAAACTTGACCTTGCACCACATCCTTTTAATATTCATATAGCTGATGGTTCCACCATGCATGAGAATAGTCTAGGTTTTGTTTCAACCTTTAACCTCTATGTTTCTAGGGTCTTCCATGTACCTGACTTATCCTATAATTTATGCTCTATGGGACAATTAACTGAACTAAGATATCACCTTATTTTTGACTATTTTGGGTGTATTGTGCAAGATCTGAGGATGTGGCAAGAGCTTGGGACTGGTCCTAGGGTTGGGCTTATGTTTCCCGTGAACAATCTTCATCTTCCACTTGTTGCTCCTATCTCTATTGTTGCTGTAGCTACTACAATTTCTTCCTTACCTTCTCTCGCACTTTGGCATTCTCGTCTTGGTCATGCCCTATCCACTCGGGTACAACAGTTAACTTCTAAAGGTCTATTAGGTTCTATGTCCAAAGATAATTTTGATTATACTTTATGCTAGTTAGGAAAACACCAACCTTTACCTTTCAATAATAGTGAATCTATCTCTAATAGTATTTTTGAGTTAATTCATTCTGATGTTTGGGGACCTTATCCTGTTACTAGTATTGGCGGATCTCGTTATTTTTTTATTTTTATTGATGATTATTCTCATTATTGTTGGATCTTTGCTATGAAATCTCGTTCTGAAATCTTATAAATATACAATAACTTTGCAAAAATGGTTGGAACATAATTCTCCAAACATATCAAAGCTTTTTGATCTGGTAATGCTCTTGAATATACTCAATATGATTTTCAAGCTCTATTACATTCCTATGGAATTTTACATCATCTAACCTGTCGAGGAACCTTTCAACAAAATGGTCGAGCCAAAATAAAACTTCATCATATTCTTGAAACTGTCTGTGCTCTTCTTCTTTCTGCCAAAGTTCCTACCCTATTTTGGGGTGAAGTCGCTCTTCATACTATTCATGCCATTAATCGCATTCCAAGTACTATCATTCATAATCAGACTCTGTATGAGCACCTTTTTGGGTCATCCCCTGACTATCATTACCTTTGCTCATTCGAATCTGCCTGTTTTGTTCTTCTTTAGCCTCATGAGCACAACAAACTTAAGCCTCCATCTAGATTTTGTTGTTTTCTTGGTTATGGTGAAACTCAAAAAGGGTATCGATGCTATGGTCCTATCTCGCATTGTTTTCTTGTTGTCTTTTGGGAACAACGCTTATTTGTTGAACTCTCTCACTTTAGTTCTTCCCTAACTAATTCAAATGTTTTAGAAATCTTTCCAGATAAGTCTAATGTTCCTTCTACAGATACTCTTTATCCTCCTTTTAACTTCTCTATTCAATCTTCAGATATTTTTGATGATTCTCCTAAACATGTTCTAGAAGAACAGGTTGATGACGAGCTACCCCACGAGATTGGTTTGCCGAGTACAGCTCCACCATCCTTCGCTTGAGTTACATTTCTAGTCCTTATGATTCTACTTTATTTCTTCATCGCAATGATAAAGGCACCATTTTTCTTCTCCTATACGTGGATGATATGATCATAACTGGTGATGACCTTAGTGGAATTCAAGAACTCAAGGATTTTCTTAGTCAGCAGTTTGAGATGAAAGACCTTGGACATCTAAGATATTTCTTGGGTCTTGAGATCACTCATTCCACAGATGGTCTTTATATTACTCAAGCCAAGTATGCATCTTACCTTTTATCTCAAGTTGGACCTACTGACAACAAGACTGTTGATACTTCAGTTGAACTTAATGTGCATCTGACATCCTCGGAGGGGGGGGGGGGGAGGGGGGGAAGCATTGTCTAATCCATCTCTTTACAGACGATTAGTTGGCAACCTGGTTTATCTTTCTTATGTTGTTCATCAGGTGAGCCAGTATCTATCTACTCCACGTTCGACTCACTATGTTGTTGTTCTATGCATTCTACGATACTTGAAGGGCATTATCTTCCATGGCCTTTTCTACTCAACTCATTCTCCTTTTGTACTTCATGCATTCTCTGATGTTGATTGGGCAGGAGACTCCACTGATCCCAGGTCCACTACAGGTTATTGCTTTATCCTTGGTTTTTCTTTGATTTATTGGTGAAGTAAGAAACAAATTTTCATGGCTCGCTTCAGTAGTGAAGCAGAATATCATACTCTTGTTGATACCACATCTGAGCTCATTTGGCTACGATGGCTCTTTCAGGATTTGAGTGTGTCCACATCCTCTGTTACTCCCTTTTATTGTGACAATCAGAGGGTCATTCATATTGCTCACAATGATGTCTTTCATGAACAGACTAAATACATCGAGATTGATTTTCACTTTATTCGTTCTCATCTTGTCCATGGTGCTCTCAAGCTTTTGCCCGTCTCCTCCAACGATTAACTTGCAGGGAGACTGTTAATGTATATCTGTTAACAGATTAATATATATCATATATACTAATGTATATCATGTTATGGGTTTTAGACATATCTAATTTATTTGTAACTCTTATATAAATGCATCATATATATTTCTTAACATAAATAATACAATACAATCATTAAATATTTCTGAATTTTAAAATATTTTAAAATATAATAAATAAATGTAGACAGATAGTGGGTCCAAATATAAAATAATAATAATAATAATAATAATAATAATAATAATGTGTTAGTTTTTAAAAATGTTGCTTTACTTAGAAGATTTTTTATAATACAAATAGCACAGCCCATGCTGTAGGCATCTTCAAGTGGCTTCTTTTCTAGTTATTGATTGACATCTGCTCCTAATGTCGTCGTCTTCCTTTCTTAACTCCTATTGCTGCAGTCGATTCCGATTCTATAAAAGCAGATCGGACACATATTTTGTAATGGTGTCGACAAAGTGCGTAATCGAGGTAATAAATATAATTTTTTTTTATATTTATCGCGTGTTGATGTATTTGATACTCAATATTATATAAAAGGATAATATAAATTTAAGGAAAGAATTAATCTTATATAATGTTTACTTACAAGTTACAACCTTTTAAAATTGTGAAATAAATCAGAGGAATAAATTTATGCTCATTAACTTTTTCTTGTAAACATTGCCATAATTTTATTGCAAAATTTTAATAAGATTAATTTGGTTCTAAATTCTATTATTATTTTTTATTTTTAATCTTTCCTCATTTTTATTCTCTTAAAAAAAATTAAAAATCATCACTTAAATTTGTCACCCTTCTTAATACAAACTTACATCAAACTTATAATTCAATGAGACAATAATTGAACTACTATTAACTATTATAATTAGAACGTTAAAGTTCATATTTTTTTTTTGATAATTTAATCTATTAATTTTTAAAAAGTAACAGTTTAATTTAAATGATCAAACTTTAAATTTTCTTATTTTTCAATTACATTTGAAAAAGAAAGTTTAAAAATGAATATTCGTAAAAACGTTTTTTAATATAAAAAATTAAAAAAAAATTAAAAAAAAACAACATAAAAAATTAACTATTTAAACATTTTTAAAAATGGTGAAATAAATTATCATTAAAAAATTTAATGGATATAAACGATATATTCTGAAAAGTTAGTAGAGATCAACATCTTTAATTCAATTCAATTCCATTTTGTACAATATAACATGCCAAACACGCTAGTGTTATTGATTTTCATTTGTTCTAATTTTGTTTTCAGTCAAAGCTATGTTTATGCTAACAAGTTATAATTGAATGTCATGATAAAGTCCACGTGAGAATGTAAAAAAGTTGAGATTTAAGTCTCAATTACGGAGGTACAAGTAACGTAATTATTTCAATGATTTGAAATAAAAAAAAAATTCCAAATAAAACATTAATCTAATATAAATGACTACTTAACACAATCAAACTACCTTTCCCTACACCCTATCGATAGACAGATTGTGAGACTTTGTCTACCACTATTTTCCTCATCAGCTATTCTTCAAACTCTAAGAAGCTGTTGTGTATATGATCACACTGATGATTAAAAAGCCCACTTCCCTTAAACTGAACCTAAAACATATCTTTGAACATTTCAAATAAATCTAATTTACATTGAGTCTCTAGCTAGGCATAGTGATATCATAACTTGAAGCTTCTAAAATCATTTTTGAGCATACTCTCTCTTGGTTCCTCTTCCCTCTTCCTCTTGGGGAGGGACAAGGAAGACATGGTTTTGACAGGTACCACCTTCCTCACAATTAGCTTCCACCTGGGGTCATCTTTCTTCTTCTCTTGTTGTATTTTCATTTTGAATTGCCTATCAAATTTCCAAAACAACTAACTTCATGTCCTACTTATATGTAATTAAATATAGTTTTTTTAAGGACAACAACTAACTTCATGTCCTACTTATATGTAATTAAATATAGTTTTTTTAAGGAAAAAATATGCATCCAGAGATTATGATGGATATTTTACCTGTCTTTTAATGACCAACAAATAAAATTTACAAGCTTGTAGTGAAAAATCTTTTATGTTTGTTTTTTTCCTCATTACTACAAGGGACCCTTGCTTAGTACTTGGCTTTATTAAAAGCCTCCAATCCAAGCGTAGTTACAGATACGCTGTGATTTTGATTAATATACGAATAAGACAGAGGTGCAACAACTTGTTCCTTGACAGACTATGATACCCAAAGCAAAAAAGACAGTGAAAGTTTCCTTTTTACGGCTCAAAAGCTCTTGAATTTTGACAAACATACATTTTTTTAAGACAACAGACAAAAAGAAAAAAAAGGAAAGGAGAAAAACTTCAATAGAAAGGCCTAAAAATAGAGAAGGTGCCCACAAAGATGCGAGTTTTTATTAACACATTCAATGTTCATGAGATATTTCGACTTCACATCAAATGATAAGTACCTAGCTTCTAGCAAATGCATGTAATCAATTTTATTGTCTCCAACCTCGCCTAGGGTTGACATCAGTTGGGCTGTTCAGGTTAACATATTTTTCAAATTATTCATTATTCATTACTAATTTAACATATTTTTAAACCTCGCCAATATATATTTTAACCTAATTTAATGAAACCCAATATTCATTAGCAGAGTTCGGTTAGTTTTATTAAGCTGTATTAAAAATATTATATATAACTAAGCACGTTTGATTTTTTAAAGAGTGCAAATTTTTATATACAATATTTTTAATCATTTATTTAAAAATTTATTTAATTTAAACAATATTTTGTGATAAAATCATAAGAATGATTCGAAAGATAAAAACAAAAACGAATTTTATAAATATTTTTCATATTAAAATAAAATGTTTAAATTATTAATTTAATTTTACTCAAATAATTAACACTCAAGTGTCTATGATCGTAATAATCCTAATACACGTATACCTAACCCTCGAATTTATGGTCATTTAAGCACATATTAGACATTAAGTACGTGGAATTAATAATCCATTACATAATAATAATGAGAATGTTTTACATTATTAGACATATATTAGTCTAATGCATGTTCATAATTCCACACCAATCTTTCAATTGTGTATAACATTAACAATTCACCTAATCAAATCATCAATTTAAATATGATCATTAAACACATTAAACTAGATAATTAAAACACTCAAAGAATACTAAATTAATATAATAAAATCATGCTTATAAAATGGGTTCCATTCAATCCCGAGAAAGATAACTCTAGCAAATAATACCTATTTTAAAATAAACAAATTCAAGATTAAAAGCCATAAAAACATAAAGATTAGTTGTCTAGCAAATAATACCTATTTTAAAATAAACAAATTCAAGATTAAAAGCCATAAAAACATAAAGATTACAACTAATCGAGTAAGAATTTATAAATCACTTAGAAGAATCTCAAAGCATAGCTTCCAAATTGCTATCTTTTAGTTGCAATGGTGCCTCCCTCTTTAGTTCTTTAAGTCACTCTATATATTATCTAAATAGTGTAGAAAAATTTAAAAATAAAGATTAAAAATAATGTTTTGATGTTTAAAAATAGTGATGAATGATGGAAGAGATGAAAGATGGAAATGGTGAAAGGTGTTGAAAATTCAAGTAAAGGAGAAGAAAAGGATTTAAAAATGATAAGATTTATTTTTGGTCGTTGGATCATTCAAAAATCAACAATAGAACACTTGGACATATGGCATGTGTGAATTGGATGGAAATGACATATGTCAGTCATTGAATGGGTGAAGCCATTGATGAGGGAACTGACACGGGCGAGGAATCCATGTGGCACATTGTGATTCGCTGGAAGGACGCAATTGATGATGTAGCGACTGATGTAGCACAAAAAAAGCTAGAGGCCGCATGCTATTGAAATGTGGCATAGGTGGAGAACGTGGATGAAGTGGCAACACGTGGTGTTCAATGATCGATTGCATACGCTTGTGTGGTATCCACATGGCAAGAGCTAGCAGCATTTTCTTCAACACATGGAACTTTCTAATTGACTCTTGGAAATTTCTAAAGACATCTTGGCAATAAAATATATTCTTATAGTGCATATGTTCTTGAAACTTATTAAAATTGATACGTAAATGTTCTTCCAATACTAGTGAAAATGAATGCATTTTTGATAAACATGCATCTTGTAGAAATTGGATTTAATTGAACATGAATGTGGTTCAAAACAATGCTATTAATGCTTTAGAAAAGATATTAGATATCCACTCACACTACTAAATCACCGTTGGTTCTCTGCGTGCACCGTAGGGTTTGCTTGCTCAACTCTTCCTAAATAATCATACTTGTGTTATAATATAAATAATGTCATAGCTTGCTTATTTAATTCAACTTGAAATGCATATAACACTTCCAAAAAAGGGGTTGTTAATAGTTGATTGATGCATTTTAAATAGTTTTAGGGCACTCTTAAGCCTATCCTTGTAGTTTCAAATATAACTTTTAGTCAAAATGAATTATTTATTTATATAAAAAAGATATAAAAATTAGACATTTCAATCTTTAAAATAAGATATGTTGCACTCAAATATCATAAGAAAAACCTTTTTAATCCATAGAATACATATTACTTTCGAAACAAACTTTTAAGCATACTTTTAACATAACATACTTTAAGTTAATTTGCTATAAATATCTCTAGATAACTCAAAATATAAAGCCATAAAATCCATATTAAACTAGATATCTTAAGATTTAAAAAAAGATATAAATCATCCAATTTCAATCGGTAAAACTATTTCAAATAAAAAAAATATCAATTGGGTTCCACACAGTTTTCCTAGCACCAATCTTACTTAACATATCCATAGTTAAAAAGACATAATTTTGTCTACAAAATTGCAAAGGAAAAATAATTTTTTTTATAAAATTAGGTATTTCAAGATTTAAAAATATATATAATTTATTCAATTCCAAACTATATAATTGCTTCAAATAACAAAAATACCTACTGATCTTCCGGCTTGACTTTCATAAACAACCCTCATTCAAATTGGTATAAATTTACGTAAAAAATTTCAAACTACAAACTGTAAAATTAATGATAAAATAAACATCCATATATTTTCAAAAATTTAATTCCCAAACTCTAATTCGGTGTGAAAGTTCCTCAATTTTCAATTAAATTTTTGGAAAACAGTTTTCTATGAAACTTATAATATCACAAATAAATCGATCTTGGATTATCTTTATAAATCAAATTACAATCAAAAGGAAGGAAAGGAAGAAAGCTTTATATATATATATATATATGTGCCAAAATCACTTGAAGGATAATTTGAATTGTTGTTGGAGAATTGAAGAAATTATCATGGCTAGAAGTCTTTTTTATTGAGGATATAGGTATTACTTGCCAAGGCAATCCCACACGAGGACATGTGTCCTCAACATCTCATACTCATCTTTGTTTTTTTTTTCATGTGTCACTTGAAAAGTTACCATGCTTAATTAAAAAAAAAAAGTTTTAACAATTTAAAAATAATAAAAAAAATTTACTTTTTTCATTTTTTGTGTGTTTGGTTTTATTTCTATTTTGTGTGATTTAGTAATTTTTCGAATAAAAAAAATTTTCACAAAAATTTATCTTTTCTTTAAATCAAATTTAAGTAAATAGTTAAGTCTTTTGTACTGTTAGATTAATTTTTGAAAACATATCATGAAATATTTTGTAATTATTTTTGATAATTAGTTAGTTTTTGTCATAATTAGTATTTCTTGATAAGATGTAGAAATTATATTAAACCCAAAATCGGTGTTTATGAATTTTTTTTAGTGGAGACTACCTTTGTGAGATATAATTTGAGCCTAATTTCCTTTATTCAGAGTGAAATATATATTTTTTCTACTCCAAACACATTTCTTATTTCTTCAAATTTTTAGATGATCTCTATAGGTATTAGCATTGAATGTATGAATTTTTTTTCATCTTAATAGAGTATCATATATATTTTTTTTATTATTTTTGCTTAGATTAAATGATTTGAGTAGAAATTGATAGTATATGCTTATATCTCATTTATGCATGACTACTACAAAAAGACATATCTGGGGTTACCTAAACTAAGATCAAACAGAAAAGCCACAAAATTAACCACTCACCAAAATCCAAAAAAATGTACAATCTGTACATGGGTTGACTCTCTAAAATACATATATTGAAAAATATCTACAGAAAAAAATAGAGAGATAAAAAATAGTATCATCTATATACTATGACCCACGTTGCCTACAAAGTTGTGAGTACAGGCTAATTACAAAAGAAAGATATAAGAAGTAATTCCCTAAAAAGTCATTGCAATTTCTTCATTTGTAAAAGGCATATATCTTGAAATTCTTTCTTAATGAGTTTGATTTACGCATGAAAATAATTTTTATATATGATATCTTTATAATTTATACATTTGATTCCTTTCATGAGATCAATGTTAAAATAACACTTTGAGCCTTTATTCTTTATACATATGCGAACATATTAGTTCATTTCTATACATCAACTCTTTCGCATATAAATTAGTATGAGTGTTTGAACCCATAGGATTCAGTGTTTTGAGAGTATTGACTTGTGAGGAATAGAGTCGGTTTAATTCGATTCATGACACCGAAATTGGGTGAAATTAAATTGATACATTTTTGATATGAAATATGAAAATGATTTTCGACTAATTATTATAATAAATCATGATTGTTTAAAGAGATTAAAATAACTTATGCTTGAGATTTTAATTATGATCTTAAAGGTGATTAAAAAGTATGAGACATTTTTGTGAGATGTTGATAATTTGTGATTTTGTTGTAAATTTAATTTTTAAGTTGTTTGTTTTTGTTATTTCCTTTTAATTTTTACATTTAGTTCAATGTTTGTGAGTATCATTATCAAAACCCTCACGAGACTCAAACTCGTCCACTAGGGCAACCTAGGGGTTTAAAGGCTTGTTGCATAGGCTAAATGCAACCGTGTCAATCCACGGAAGTGATTTAGGATAGTTTAATTTTTAGTTTTTATCGCTTCTCTTGCTAAGGGACTAGCGAGAATTCGGTTGGGGTTGTGATGAGTGCTCAAAAGCACTAAAATAACCATGATTTTATGCACATTAATTGATTAAAAATATATATATTTATATGTTTTATCATATATTTATATAAATTTGTCTTTTTCGAATCACGGGTATTTTTATTGTTTTTCGGGTATTTTGGCTTAAAAACGCAATTTAAAGACTCAAAGAGGAATACTTGAAGCAATACATCACAAAAATATCAATAAATAAATGGGGAAAGGTCAACAAATATGGAAAACCGGACAAAATAGGTCGAAACGGTCAAAAATGTCGAAAAGGAGAAAAACGCTACCGCCGCTGGCCTAACACCTACCAAATCGCGCGGGTATCGTTTTACGCAGAAGATGGCTATTGGTATCATGCGCGCAGCAGATCGCGGGTTATCGTTCATGCGCACAAGATCGCGCGCGGGTTATCGCTCTGCGCGATCGCGCGGGTTATCGTTCATGCGCGCAAGATCGCGCGCGGTTATCGTTCACGCTACAGAGCCCAGCCGCTTCTCCGCCCAACGTTTTCACCCCATTTTTCACGTGGCCTGACGTCCACGCCGACGTCATTGATGACCTCGCATGTCCACTACACGTTTTTTATTTTTTATATTTTTTTAAACATTTTTTACTCATTTTTTCTCTCCATCCTCACCTATAAATACCCTCTTCCATTCACTTCAAAGACACCTCAAAAACACACTTCTCTCTTCTTTCTTTCTCTCCACTTCTTAGTTTGTAGTTTTTTTTAGTTTTTCTTATGTTTTAGCTAGTTTTTCTTATGTTTTAGCTAGTTTCTCTTAGTTTTAGAGTTCTTCCCTTTTTAGGGAAGAACTAGTTATGTTTTTGTAATATTTTAGCTTTTTGATTCAATAAATGGGAGTGCAAATTCCGCTTGAAGTTTTTCCAAAGAACGGGAATAGCGTCGAAATTAGTAAGGATTTTATTTTCTTCTGATTATTTTTATGCTTTATTCTTACATGTTATATTTAATTTGTCTGTGGTTAAATTTAATTGTCTTTGGTCATTTAGTAAACATGATGTAATAAAAACGTTGTTATGCTTGCGAAATATTAAATAGGTAAAAATCTCTAAAATGAATTGATTTTATTTTTATTCATGATTTTATATTAAGAATGTTAGAGAGAAGTATATTATTTTTCATTACAGACTTAAACACGAAAATTAGATTTTAAGGTTTACTTATCGATTCGATTTAGAGTAGTGCTCTTTTATTTGATGGTACAATCGCCCTAGTTAGAGTGAAGCTCTATTTCAAAAGTTTTTATAAGAATTATTATCTGAAAATGTATTGACGACATGTTTTCGGTAGTGGTTTTAAAACTTGAAAGTTAGTACTCGGATAACTAAATTCTTAGGTTTAATTTGGACACCTTGAATAAAGTTTAAACTGTCTAACCCCACCAAAGGTGTCATTTAAATGGTTCATTTTCAATCTCTTAGAAAAAGGAATTAATTTAATTAACCAAATTAGTTATCAACCCCACCCATAGGTGTTAATTGATTTGTTTAGTTAACAAAGAATATCTAACCCCACCAAAGGTGGTATTCATACAAAAAAGGGAGAATCAATAAATATCAAGTCATATCTTTAATAACCTAAATAATACGAGCAAGCATAATTAACTTAGTTATTATATCCATAAATACTCCACTATTTATAAAAGATGAAATTTGCATGAATGTTTATTGAATCTATGTTTAATTTTCTGTAATTAGATTAAAAACACAAAACCCAAAATATCGTGAGAGGATGTTTAGGATTTAATTTCGTTTTTAAAAGTTTGAATAATAAATTAAAAACCACATACATTCCTTCCTTAGATCGACCTTGGGAGTATACTTATCATTTTCTACGAAATGATTCGTGCACTGCAGAGAGGTTAACAAATATGAAAACCAAAGTATTTGCGAGAATTGGCGATCTTGGGTTTTGCCATCAAGTTTTTAGCGCCGTTCTTGCGGATGGCATCAAGTTTTTGGCGCCGTTGGGGATGGCATCAAGTTTTTGGCCATTCTTGGGGAAGGAATAGCGTTTTTAATTTATTTATCAAAATTTTAAAAATATTTTTGTGCTGTAAATAATTGTGATTTTTTTTTGTTTTTGCAAAAAAAAATAAAAAAATAAAAAAAAAATAAAAAAAATTTAATCAAATTTTAAATTTCATAAGAAATAATAAAAAATTAAAAAAATAAATTTTTTTTTAGTAAATTTTAAATAAAAATAAATAAATAAATAAATAAATAAAATAAATAAATAAAAAATAAATAAAAAAAATAAAAAAAATAAAAAAAATAAAAAAAATAAAAAAAAAAATAAAAAAAAAAATAAAAAAAAATAAAAAAAAATAAAAAAAATAAAAAAAAAACCAAAATTTTAATTTTTTGAGTTTATTTTTTTACTACTTTTTTTTATTTATTTTAAATCATAATTTTATTTTTTTATTTTCTTTTACCTTTTTCAATTTTATTTTATTTTATTATTATTTTTTTTTCTCTTTCTTTAGCTATTTTTTTTTCTTCTTGATTTTTATTTAACTTACTTAACTTAGTTTTTTTTTACTAACTTAATTAACTTAAATTGTTTTTTAACATTAACTTAGGTTTTTACTTAAATTTTCATTAACTTAATTAACTTAGATTTTTTTTTACTTCACTTAACTTAATTAACTTTTTTTTTCACTTAACTTAATTAACTTAGATTTTTTTTTTAACTTAACTTAATTAACTTAGATTTTTTTTTAATTCATTTAACTTAATTAACCTTTTCTTTAAACTTAATTAACTTAGATTTTCATTAACGTAAAGTTTTATTTAACTTAACTTAATAACATGAAAAGTAAAGATCTAAGGGAGTTAAATGCAGGAGACTAGTTCTTGGAAGCCTTTGTGCCACTAGTCTTTCCTGGGAACGTTGTTCTGTCTAGGAGGATGGTTTTTAAGGAGCCTTTGCACCACCATTCTTTCCTGGGAGCACTCTTGGTTAATACTGATTATGTTATTTAAAAAAAAAAATCTGAACTATCTCCAAAATTTTAATGTTTTAATTACAATCTAAGGAGTTAGTTGCTTTGTTTGATCTAGGTACAACTATGTTTTAATGACTTCATTATTTGATTTGCACCTAGATGTGGGTTATCTAAAACCGTCAAAGTATGCCTCTAGTTTTAAGTACAGAAAGAAATCTAAAAATCAATAGGGCATGACTGAAAAAGTATAGGAAGACAACCTTGTCTTACCTGCAGGTTTGATTGACTCAATGATGAGGGGACATTGAGTTTACTTAAAATGCAATCCCCAAGTTACGTCTTGCTAAGACGTTAAACTAAGTTACTGGATGGGAGGCAACCCATCATTTTAGGTAATTTTCTTTTATTTGTTTCATTTATTTAATTACATGTGAATAATTTTTAAATTGTTAAAACTAAAAATATTTGTTGAGATGTTAGAAGTTCACAGCGATCTGTCTGTATACACTTTAATGATGAATATGATGGATGCACCTGCATTTTCCATTACTACTTGCACTTTCTCAAGAAATAGGTAATCTTTCTTCTCTTTTCTCTTTATCTTTAATTTACAGTTGTTACATTGAGGACAATGTAAGTTCTAGGTTGGGGGTGGTGAAAAGTTACCATGCTTAATTAAAAAAAAAAAAGTTTTAACAATTTAAAAATAAAAAAAAATTTACTTTTTTCATTTTTTGTGTGTTTGGTTTTATTTCTATTTTGTGTGATTTAGTAATTTTTCGAATAAAAAAAATTTTCACAAAAATTTATCTTTTCTTTAAATCAAATTTAAGTAAATAGTTAAGTCTTTTGTACTGTTAGATTAATTTTTGAAAACATATCATGAAATATTTTGTAATTATTTTTGATAATTAGTTAGTTTTTGTCATAATTAGTATTTCTTGATAAGATGTAGAAATTATATTAAACCCAAAATCGGTGTTTATGAATTTTTTTAGTGGAGACTACCTTTGTGAGATATAATTTGAGCCTAATTTCCTTTATTCAGAGTGAAATATATATTTTTTCTACTCCAAACACATTTCTTATTTCTTCAAATTTTTAGATGATCTCTATAGGTATTAGCATTGAATGTATGAATTTTTTTTCATCTTAATAGAGTATCATATATATTTTTTTTATTATTTTTGCTTAGATTAAATGATTTGAGTAGAAATTGATAGTATATGCTTATATCTCATTTATGCATGACTACTACAAAAAGACATATCTGGGGTTACCTAAACTAAGATCAAACAGAAAAGCCACAAAATTAACCACTCACCAAAATCCAAAAAAATGTACAATCTGTACATGGGTTGACTCTCTAAAATACATATATTGAAAAATATCTACAGAAAAAAAATAGAGAGATAAAAAATAGTATCATCTATATACTATGACCCACGTTGCCTACAAAGTTGTGAGTACAGGCTAATTACAAAAGAAAGATATAAGAAGTAATTCCCTAAAAAGTCATTGCAATTTCTTCATTTGTAAAAGGCATATATCTTGAAATTCTTTCTTAATGAGTTTGATTTACGCATGAAAATAATTTTTATATATGATATCTTTATAATTTATACATTTGATTCCTTTCATGAGATCAATGTTAAAATAACCTATAAATACCCCTCTTCCATTCACTTCAAAGCACACCTCAAAAACACACTTCTCTCTTCTTTCTTTCTCTCCATTTCTTAGTTTTTAGTTTTTTTTAGTTTTTCTTATGTTTTAGCTAGTTTTTCTTATGTTTTAGCTAGTTTCTCTTAGTTTTAGAGTTCTTCCCTTTTTAGGGAAGAACTAGTTATGTTTTTGTAATATTTTAGCTTTTTGATTCAATAAATGGGAGTGCAAATTCCGCTTGGAGTTTTTCCAGCAACGGGAATAGCGTCGAAGTTCTGTAAGGATTTTATTTTCTTTACAGTTATTTTTATGCTTTATTCTTACATGTTATATTTAATTTGTCTGTGGTTAAATTTAACTGTGCTGGCTGTTTAGTAAACATGATGTAATAATGACGTTGTTATGCTTGCGAAATATTAAATAGGTAAAAATCTCTAAAATGAATTGATTTTATTTTTATTCATGATTTTATATTAAGAATGTTAGAGAGAAATATATTATTTTTCATTACAAACTTAAACCTGAAAATTAGATTTTAAGGTTTAGTTATCGATCGATTTAGAGTAGTGCTCTTTTATTTGATGGTACAATCGCCCGGTAGTTAGAGTGAAGCTCTATTTCAAAAGTTTTTATAAGAATTATTATCTGAAAATGTATTGACGACATGTTTTCGGTAGTGGTTTTAAAACTTGAAAGTTAGTACTCGGATAACTAAATTCTTAGGTTTAATTTGGACACCTTGAATAAAGTTTAAACTGTCTAACCCCACCAAAGGTGGCATTTAAATGGTTCATTTTCAATCTCTTAGAAAAAGGAATTAATTTAATTAACCAAATTAGTTATCAACCCCACCCATAGGTGTTAATACGAGCAAGCATAATTAACTTAGTTATTATATCCATAAATACTCCACTATTTATAAAAGATGAAATTTGCATGAATGTTTATTGAATCTATGTTTAATTTTCTGTAATTAGATTAAAAACACAAAACCCAAAATATCGTGACAGGATGTTTAGGATTTAATTTCGTTTTTAAAAGTTTGAATAATAAATTAAAAACCACATACATTCCTTCCTTAGATCGACCTTGGGAGTATACTTATCATTTTCTACGAAATGATTCGTGCACTTGCGAGAGTTTTACAAATATTAAAACCAAAGTATTTGCGAGAATTGGCGATGCCGGTTTTCGCTCATCAAGTTTTTGATAAAAGAACTTTCATTCCAGGGTGAAGAATCTTAGGAACTAGCCTCTTGTCATGATAACGCTTAGTACGCTCCTTGTATAATTTGGCATTCTCATAGGCTTCATTCCTAATTTCTTCCAACTCATGAAGCTGGAGTAATCGTTTTTCACCTGCTTTATCTAAATCCATGTTTAACTCTTTAATTGCCCAATAAGCTTTGTGTTCAAGTTCAACTGGAAGGTGGCATGCTTTCCCAAAGATTAACCGGTAAGGGCTCATCCCAATAGGTGTTTTGTAAGCGGTGCGGTATGCCCATAAGGCATCATTTAGCTTAAATGCCCAATCCTTCCTCGACGGACGCATTACGCGTTCAAAGATTCCCCTTAATTTGCCTATTGCTCACTTCCACTAAACCTAAGTTTGAGGATGATATGGAGTAGCTACTTTATGTGTGATGTTGTACTTGTTTAGTACTCCATCAAAGAGTTTGTTACAAAAATGGCTACCTCCATCACTTATTATAGCTCTAGGCGTTAGAACCTACCGAATATGAAATCTTTCAAGAATTTCACAACAACATTAGCATCATTGGTTTTGGTGGGGATAGCTTCTACCCACTTGGACACATAATCCACAAAGAACCAAAATGTATTGAAAACCATTAGATGGGGGAAAAGGACCCATGAAGTCAATCCCATACATCAAAGAGTTCAACAACTAAATTAGATTTCAAAGGCATTTCATCTCTTTTGCTTATGTTTTTTGTTCTATGAAATCTATCACATTGTGCACAAAACATATGAGCATCTTTAAAAAGAGTGGGCCAAAATAATCTAGACTATAATACCTTACGGGCTATCTTTTCACCACCAAAATGGCCTCCATAATGAAGTTCACGACAAAAGGTTAGAATTCTTATATGTTCTTCTTCAGGTACACATCTCTGGATGACTTGATCTTCACCAATCTTGTATAAATAAGGGTCATCCCATAAATAGTCCTTAATAGTTTTAAAAAACCTTTTCTTGTCCTGATATGAAGCATTAGGTCACAAAACACCAATGGCAAGATAGTTTACAATATTAGCATACCATGGATTTGGACCTATTGAAAATAATTGTTCATCAAGAAAGGTTTCAACTTTATCTTCATTACTCTTACCTTTAAGAGAATCGAAGTCAGAAATCAACCTATACAAATGGTCAACTACTAAGTTTTCACTACCATTCTTATCCTTGATTTCTAGGTCAATTTCTTGTAAGAGTGAGACCCTCCTGATTAATCTTGGCTTGGCGTTTGGTTTACTTGATAGGTGTCTTAAAGCAGCGTGATCAGAGTGTACAATCACTTTAGATCCTTCTAAATAAGACCGAAATTTGTCTGAGGAGAATACTATAGCCAAGAATTCCTTTTCGGTGGTGGTGTAATTCATTTGGGCATCATTGAGTGTTTTGCTAGCATAGTAGATGACATGTAAACGCTTATCCACTCTTTGTCCCAGGACTGCTCCTATTGCATAATCGAGCGTCACACATTATCTCAAAAGGTAAAGACCAGTTTGGTGCCATTATAACAGGGGTAGATGTCGCTTTCTCTTTCAAGGTATTAAAGGAAATAAGGCGGTCATTGTTGAAGTCAAATTCAGCATCTTTGGATAATAAGTTACATAAAGGACGACTTATTTTAGAGAAATCTTTAATAAATCGTCTATAAAATCCTGCATGTCCCAAGAAGCTTCTTATCCCCTTCACGGATGTAGGGGAGGTAGTTTGGATATCAATTCAACTTTTGCCTTATCAACTTCAATACCCTTGTTTGAAATTATATGTCCCAAAACTATCCCTTGTTGAACCATAAAATGACTTTTCTCCCAACTAAGGGTTAGATTGCATTCAATGCATCTTTCTAAAACCAAAGTCAATTTATGTAAGCAATCATCAAATGAGTTCCCAAAGACAGAGAAATCGTCCATGAAAATTTCAATGAACTTCTCCACCATGTCCGAGAAAATGGATATCATGCATCTCCGGAAGGTGGCAGGAGCATTGCATAAACCAAATGGCATTCTGCGAAAAGCAAATATCCCAAAAGGGCATGTAAATGTGGTCTTTTCTGATCTTCGGTGCTATGGGTACTTGATAATATCCAGAGAGTCCATCCAAAAAACAAGAAAATTCGTGTCTACTAATCTTTCCAATATTTGATCAATGAATGGAAGAGGAAAGTGATCCTTTTTCGTATATAAATTTAGTTTCCTAAAATCTATACACATTCTCCATCCAAAGGATTATTCTAGTGGGCACTAATTCACTTTTATCATTTTTAACAACTGTTATCCCGCATTTCTTTGGTACCACATGCATCGGACTAACCCACTTACTATCCGCATGATAGGATAGATAATCCCTTCTCCTAACAATTTAAGGATTTCCTTTTTAACTACCTCTTGCATGTTTGGGTTTAGTCTTCTTTGGGCCTCTCGCATGTGTTTAGCACCATCCTCCAAGTTGATCTTGTGCATACACATTGTTGGACTAATGCCTCTTATATCCCCTATACTCCAACCTATAGATTTCTTAAACTGTTTAAGCACTTTGATGAGTTCCTTTTCTTGTGGTTTGGTCAAGGTTGAAGAAATTATCACTGGATATGTTTCTCCTTCTCCCAAAAACACATATTTTAAGTGCTCAGGTAAGTCTTTGAGTTCAAGTTCAGGTGGATTGGCCTCTTTAATAGATGAAGAACTGGGTAGATTTAAAAGTGCACTAGATTTTGTCATCACTTCATTATTGTCCAGTTGTTCAAGGTACCCCTTAATTTCTTCATCTAAATCTTCTTCAACCTTTTCAAGTGTAAGAACGGTTTCAAGCTTGTCTTCTATTCTGGTTTGGAAAAAGGTGTTTTGGACAAGATTATCCAAAGGATCAACTTCGAATATTTCATCGATGGCAGAAATAGAAGGGAAAGGTGAAGAATCAAAAACTTTGAAATGAACAGTCTCTCCTAAGACTGTCATTGTCAAATTTCCATCTTGGACATCAATAATAGTTTTAGTAGTTGCCATAAATGGTCTACCAAGCAATATTGTATGCTCTCTGTCCAATGCCGGATTTTCTTGCATATCCAGAACCACAAAGTCAACAGGTATTATCGGTTTGTCTACACAGTACCAAAACATCCTCAACTATTCCTCCGGATATTTAAGAGATCTATCCGCAAGTTGCAGGGGACATAGTTGTGGGTTTTAAATCCCCTAGATTGAAATGTGAGAATATGTAGTAGGGCATCAAATTTATACTAGCACCTAAATCAAGCATTGCTTTAGCAACCTTCCTATCCCCCATAGTTATGTTTATAATAAAACTTCCAGGGTCTTTCAACTTAGGGGTAGTTTGTCTTTAATGCGCTAGAAATTCTCGATACTACTACTCGTTCATTCGATTCATACCTCCTTTTCTTAGTGTTCAACTCTTTGAAAAACTTGGCATATGAGGGCACATTCATGATCACTTCTAATAATGGTAAATTGATATTTACTTTAGAGAGCATATTAAAAAGATCATTGAATTGCTTATCTTGTTTGGATTCTTTCAAACGGTGGGGAAAAGGTACTTGCATCTGGTGTGGTTCTGTTGTCTTTTGAATTTTGGGAGTGTCAGATGACCCCCCAATGAGTTTTTCAGAAAGCTTGTGAAGTTTAACACTTGTTTCTCCTTTTTGTGAGATTAGAATGTCGCCTTCTTTGTTAAATGAACTACAAGGTAGTTTAGAGATTTCAGGTACACTGGTATTGACTACCTTACCACTTCTAAGGGTTCTAACATCTTTTGCTTGTTCTGGTTGACTGGGCAACTTTCCTGGTTCTTTCTTTTGCATTTGTTCAGCCAGTTGCCCAACTTTAGATTCAATTCTTTTAACCGAAGCCTCCATGGTGTTCAACCTTTGATTAGTCATCAGTTGGTTGTCACGACTAACTTGAATAAAAGCATTCAAGCTATCTTCTAAGGTTGGTTTAAAAGATTGGCTTGGTGGGTAAGGGTGGTTGTAGGTTGGGTGATTATAGGTGTTTGGATGATACTTTTGAAAATATTGGGCTTCCTCTATGGCATCGACACTAGAATCACAAGTATTTGAATAATTATGAGTACCATGCCCAATTGAACAACACACTCCACATACCTCTTGATTTGAAATTTGGTGAGACGTGAGGAATTTCACTTGTTTAGTCAATTCACCAATTTGCAAGGTTATCTCACCACCAAAGCCGACCTCATTGACCTTTGCTTTCCTTCCGCCACCTCTTTGTTGGGAATTAGAACCCAATAGCTCATAGAGATTATAGGCTTCCTCTGCCGTCTTTTCTCCTACAAAGACCTCCAAAGAAGATATCAACCATGTATTGACTGTAGTGTCAATCCATCGTAAAAGAATTGGTTTTGTAGGCTGTAGTGGAAAGCTATGATTTTGACATTGAATGAAAAGGAGTTTGAATCGTTCCCAAGCTTCATGAAAGGGCTCTTCATTCATTTGAGAAAATGTTGCTATCTTTGTTCTTAGATCAACGGTCTTTTGATGGGAATAGAACCTACCCATAAAAATTTCATAGATCGCCTCCCAAGTTTTAAGAGAACCTTTGTAGAGTAATGAACCATGACCAAGCTTTATCTTTGAGAGTGTAAGGAAAACACCTCATCCTAAGTTGATCTTCATTAATTGCATGTAGTGGAAAGGTTTGGACAATAGCATAGAATTCTCGAATGAAATGCAAAGGATCTTCATTAGGGATACCGTAAAAGGAAGGCAACAAAGAATAATGAATCTTTTTCAATTCATAATTCCTTGCAGCCTCTTGCAATTGGATGCCGGAAGTTACATTGCCAATGATTGGCATTGTATAGTCTTTCATCTTTTTCCGCCTATCTTCAGCATCTCCCATGTTTATTTGTAGTTGGAAATGATCCTCCTCCTATTGTGAATCAACATTTTGCTCTTAAAAACAATAGTAGATATCTCTAAAAAAAAAATGCAAGGAACCTAAAAATTTTTTTTATTTTTTTATTTTTTTTATTTTTTTTTATTTTTTTATTTTTTTTATTTATTTTTTATTTTTTTATTTTTTTTATTATTTTTTATTATTTTTTATTTATTTATTTTTTTATTATTTATTTATTTTTATTTTTTTTATTTATTTTATTTTATTTTTATTTATTTTATTTATTTTATTTATTTTTTATTTATTTTATTTATTTTTTATTTTTTATTTATTTATTTTATTTATTTATTTATTTATTTATTTTTATTTAAAATTTACTAAAAAAAATTTTATTTTTTTAATTTTTTATTATTTCTTATGAAATTTAAAATTTGATTAAATTTTTTATTTTTTTTTATTTTTTTATTTTTTTATTTTTTTTTGCAAAAACAAAAAAAAAATCACAATTATTTACAGCACAAAAATATTTTTAAAATTTTGATAAATAAATTAAAAACGCTATTCCTTCCCCGGCAACGGCGCCAAAAACTTGATGCCATCCAAGAACGCGCCAAAAACTTGACGAAATAAAACCTAGATCGCCAATTCTCGCAAATACTTTGGTTTTAATATTTGTAAAACTCTCAAGTGCACCTAATCATTTCGTAGAAAATGATAAGTATACTCCCAAGGTCGATCTAAGGAAGGAATGTATGTGGTTTTTAATTTATTATTCAAACTTTTAAAAACGAAATTAAATCCTAAACATCCTGTCACGATATTTTGGGTTTTGTGTTTTTAATCTAATTACAGAAAATTAAACATAGATTCAATAAACATTCATGCAAATTTCATCTTTTATAAATAGTGGAGTATTTATGGATATAATAACTAAGTTAATTATGCTTGCTCGTATTATTTAGGTTATTAAAGATATGACTTGATATTTATTGATTCTCCTTTTTGTATGAATACCACCTTTGGTGGGTTAGATATTCTTTGTTAACTAAACAAATCAATTAACACCTATGGGTGGGGTTGATAACTAATTTGGTTAATTAAATTAATTCCTTTTTCTAAGAGATTGAAAATGAACCATTTAAATGCCACCTTTGGTGGGTTAGACGATTTAAACTTTATTCAAGGTGTCCAAATTAAACCTAAGAATTTAGTTATCCGAGTACTAACTTTCAAGTTTTAAAACCACTACCGAAAACATGTCGTCAATACATTTTCGGATAATAATTCTTATAAAAACTTTTGAAATAGAGCTTCACTCTAACTACCTAGGCGATTGTACCATCAAATAAAAGAGCACTACTCTAAATCGTATCGATAACTAAACCTTAAAATCTAATTTTCATGTTTAAGTTTGTAATGAAAAATAATATATTTCTCTCTAACATTCTTAATATAAAATCATGAATAAAAATAAAATCAATTCATTTTAGAGATTTTTACCTATTTAATATTTCGCAAGCATAACAACGTTATTATTACATCATGTTTACTAAATAACAAAGACAAGTTAAATTTAACCACGGACAAATTAAATATAACATGTAAGAATAAAGCATAAAAATAATCAGAAGAAAATAAAATCCTTACGTAACTTCGACGCTATTCCCGTTGCTGGAAAAACTCCAAGCGGAATTTGCACTCCCATTTATTGAATCAAAAAGCTAAAATATTACAAAAACATAACTAGTTCTTCCCTAAAAAGGGAAGAACTCTAAAACTAAGAGAAACTAGCTAAAACATAAGAAAAACTAGCTAAAACATAAGAAAAACTAAAAAAACTAAAAACTAAGAAATGGAGAGAAAGAAAGAAGAGAGAAGTGTGTTTTTGAGGTGTGTTTTGAAGTGAATGGAAGAGGGGTATTTATAGGTGAGGATGGAGAGAAAAAATGAGTAAAAAAATGTTAAAAAAAATATAAAAAAAATAAAAAAGTGTAGTGGACATGCTGAGGTCATCAATGACGTCAGCATGACGACGTCATAGGCCGCCGACGTGAAAAATGGGGTGAAAACGTTGGGCGCGCGGAGGGCGGCCGAGCTGCGCGCGCACGCCGGGGCTGCCGCGCGCGTGAACGATAACCAGCGCTTTGCTGCGCGCGTGAACAGATAACCCGCGCGCAGCTGCGCGCATTTAACAAGAACCCGCGCGCGTTTTGCGCGCATGAATGACTCTCCCACAGCGATCTTTGCGTGCATGAAACAGTACCAGCGGCGCGTAAACAGTACCAGCGCGATTTAGGCGGAGCGGGTGTTAAGCCGGGCTGGCGGCGCGCGTTTTTCTTCTTTTCGACATTTTTGACCGTTTCGACCTATTTTGTCCAGTTTTTCCATATTTGTTGACCTTTCCCCATTTATTTATTGATATTTTTGTGATGTATTGCTTCAAGTATTCCTCTTTGAGTCTTTAAATTGTGTTTTTAAGCCAAAATACCTGAAAAACAATAAAAATACCCGTGATTCCGAAAAAGACAAATTTATATAAATATATGATAAAACATATAAATATATATATTTTTAATCAATTAATGTGCATAAAATCATGGTTATTTTAGTGCTTTTTGAGCACTCATCATCACTTGAGAAGGTATAGGACAAGTTGCTCATCATTTTTGAATGGAAAAGACCAAAATACCCTTGCTAGGACATAACTTTTTTAACAGTTAGGGGCATTTTGGAAACTTTGTTCAAAAATGAAAGAAATTAATTTAACCCTTTTAAAATTTATTATAACATATGTAATTCATAAAAATTAAATTCATAAATTTTGTTTTCTATACATAGAGGGTAAAGTCATAAAAATTCTAAAAGTATAACTTTGACTAAAATTTTATTTCTTATAAGGAATAGGATGTTACAAGTCTTTCATATTTTAAGAATTTCATCCTCAAAATTCATATACCATGGTTAAATAAATTAGGGTTTTGGGTGCTTTTCTTCAAGTTCCTAAGCTACCTCTTCTTCTTTATGGTTTCTATACAATAACTTCACCAATAGAATGATTATGTTCTGTAATGCTTGTTGTCTACGATCAAGTATTTATGCTGGTTTTTATTCATATGTAAAATTTTCTAATACTTGTAATGATTAGGGTTCAATGATATGTGACGGGTCCAAAACATATACATGAAGCATTGAAACATGGCATACATCCTGAATCCTAGAGAGTTCAGTTGGTAGAGCTAAATGATATGCCACAAGACCAATTTTTTCTATAATCTTGTAAGGAAAAATGTAATGAGGGCTTAGCTTTCCATATCTCCTGAATCGAACTATACCTTTTCATGGTGATAACTTTAAGAATACTTGATCTCCAACTCTATATTCATGCTCCTTAATGTTATTATCTATATAGCTCTTTTGTCAATTTTGTGCTATCTTCAATTTTTATTTGATTTTTTGAATTTTATCAGCGAACATTTCTATATACTATGGGCATAAAGTCCTTTCACCTAAATCATCCGAACATATTGGTGTTCTATATTTCCTACAATATAAGGCTTCATATGGGGCCATCTCAATGCTCAAATGGTATATATCTTTTTCCACAAACTCTATTAATGTTAAGTGATCATCCCAATTATCCTAAAATTATAAAACATAAGCATGGAACATTTGTTCAAGGGTATGAACATTCCCATAGCATTTTGCAAGTTAGACCAAAATTGAGAAGTAAATCTTGCATCCCTATTGAAAATAATATATACTGGAGCTCCATGTAATGTCATAATTTCATCCACAAAAAGTTTGGCCAACTTTACCAATGTAAATGTTTGTTTAATAGGCATAAAGTGTGTAGACTTGCTTTCAAGAATAGGAAGTGGATAGGTTTCTAGTGCTCATATTTGACTTGTTGGAAAATTAAACACCTTGTTACAAACTTTGTAATTTTTCATTTCATTCTACACCACCAGTAATGTTCCATTAGAGTTCGATATATTTTAGTACTACTTAGATGCATAGAACATGCAGAAAATATGTGCTTCTTCTATCTAACATATCCTTTTTAAGACTTTCATTTTCTGATAAAAATAACCTATTGTTGAAAGTCATATTCTATCATTTCGAATTGTAAAATCAGTTTGGAAACCCTTTTCAATTTCTCCCTTCAATTTCATCAAAAAAGAGTCTTGCGGTTAAGCTTCACAAATTCTATCAATTAAAACAAGTCTCACTATAAAGCTTGCAAGTAGAATTCTTGAATGATCTAATGATATTTCCGTATTCAATTTTATTGACTATACAAGTAGTGAATGATGGACTACTTGTAGACTTGCTAATGAACTTATTAATTTGCTATTGAGAGTGTCTGCTACCACATTCACCTTACTTGGGTGATAGCCAACAAAAAAATTATAATCTTTGATTAATTCCAACTATCTTCTTGTAGAGTTAATCACACCCTTAAACTTAACTATTTGCTTATCCTTGAGCAAAGCCAAGTCTAACTAGCTAAAATGATATGTGCAACACATTCATAAATATATATCTATTAATACATGTATGTTCAGTAAAAACTATCTCCTTCAAAAGTTGTACAATTTTATGACAATGAATTTCACATATCCATCAATCAAAGTTCCATTAATAAAAGGATATGCAAAGTTTTTGATGAATTGATTCATGTGTGTGTGTGTGTGTTGCACATGATTTCATCCAATCCACTCATGAAATCAACTTATGACAATGAATTTCACATATCCATCAATCAAAGTTCCATTAATAGAAGGATATGCAAAGTTTTTGATGAATTGTTTTGTGTGTGTGTGTGTGTGTTGCACATGATTTTATCCAATCTACTCATGAAATCAACTTATATGAGCATGCTAATCAACTAAGTCTTAGAACAAGTTTCATAGGTCTATTTTTCACACCCCTCTCCACAAATATAAATTTGTACTTAGCTAAAGATCAATAGGGATTTACATGCTTATAGTGTAAGGCTTAAATGAAGGTAGATAAATGAATATATTTAGGCTTTTTCCACACTATAGCTCTCTTTTTATTCATCATACAATATTTCACTTCAATAGTGCACCCCATTTTACTATTCTTTTATTCCAAATATCTTCTTCACTTTCTTTTGTTTCTTTTTATTATAATATTTTTAGCCTCACAACACTCCTAAATTTATTTTTAATTTTCTTTTTTTTTTGTTTAAAGGGATAATTGTGTTGTAATTTATTTTTTTTGTAAATGTGAAGAAGTAGGGTGCATTACATTTTGCCTTGCTTTATAGCATAGCATATGATTTCATTAAAGGTAGAAGGTTAAAGATAATTCATATTGGTTAGGCTAAAAATGTGGCTTAGAGATATGAATGGTTCTTAGTAAGGCTCAAAAGGGTGACAAAGGATATAAATAATGTTTAGCTTGAAAGACTCAATCTATCCAATGAAAGCTTAAATCATTTCTCAAGCCAAATATTATTTAGGATTTCACCTTAAGGAATGATCAAATAGATTCTGAAACATGGTAGACCTCATCAGCTAGCATAACTCATCCCAAATTTTCTCATTATAAGAACACCAAAATCAATCATGAACATGTGCGTAAAATTTGAATCAATTCAATCAAAACTAGCAAGCATATCACCTTATTAATGTAAGTATCTTAACGAGTATGTTACATTCCTTATCCTAATCATGATAACCAATTCTATCATTGGGTTCATATGTTTCATATTAACTATGCATGCATTTGGTTTCCATATATTTATCAATTTCTACCCAAATCATGATCAAAACATCCTAAAAAAACGAAAAATATCCTAAAAATGAAAATGCATATTAAACACTAAAGTAGAGAAAAAAGTTCCCTCCCTTACACTTAAATTTCACATTGTCCCTAATATGCAAATATGAATTTGAAAAGGAGTGAAAGGAAATAAAACTCCCTTAGCCTTGGCACACCACATCTATAATTGAAATTGCTCAATCTTTGTGGTGCTATTGCCCTTCACATTTATTCACATACAAAATAGAAAACATATAAGTAAAATAACATTAGGTTTCCTCCAGAAAAGTGTCATATTTAATGTCCTTGTCTAGACATTCATATAAGCTACTAAGGTGCATCTACCAAGATCATCATAAACTTTTCATTTGGAAATTGGTATTTAAGATAGTGCTTTACTCTATGCCCATTAACTATGAACTGATCTTTATTTTTGTTTTCCAATTCAATGGCTCCATGGTTTGTGACCTTGGTGATAGTGAATGGACTTGACCATCTCTTCTTGATTTTACTCATAAACAAGTTAATTCTTGTGTTGTTTAGTAACACTTTCTGTCCCGACTTACTAACATAGTGCACAATTTTCTTATTATACCATCCTTTTGTTTTCTTTCTCTTCAAATTTAAATTTGAATAAGCAGTCGACCGTAGCTCATCCAATTTATTTATTTGTAGCATCATTTTTACCTCTCTATTGAACACTTTTGCTTTCCTACTTGATTAGGGATGGTAAGGAAAATATTTTAGTTCTAACTTTAGTGGCTCCTCAATAGATGGTTTGAATTTATAACCTGTATCATGACACTCCACAACAGGATTAGATGCACATATAGCAAGCATAGCCTCCAAATATTTCACATAGTTCACAATATCAACTCGCATAATAGATTCTACAATTTCATCATTAAAATAAGTTGAATTATTTTCTAATGAATTTATTTCATTGTTCATAGTATCATGTGTCAAACTTTTGAATGTGGGTGGTTCAATAGATTTAATTCAATTATCTTCATGAATGTTTGTGCCTAAGTGGTTGTCATGGAGTTCAACAACATATGTGTTCACAGAATTAACAAGCACATATTCTAAAGCATCACTAGGGCACATTCTATGAAGTATTATTGGCTAATTCATCAGCACCATCTATTTTAAAGCAATCATTAATATTATCAGTATAAAGAAATTTAATTGCTTTAAAAACATTAAATGTTACATGTTCATCGTGCACTTTGATTATAAGCTCACATTTTTTACATCAATGCGTGCTCTTCCTGTTGCTAAGAATGGACGATCAAGTATGATAGGAATGTAACGATCCTCCTTCTTGTCTAGTCTAATAAAATCTACTACAAAGAAGAATTGGTCCACTTTTACTAACACATCTTCTACCACACCCGGAGGTTGCTTAATTGACCTATATGCCATTTACAATGTTATTGAAAATGAGTTTGGCTTCACCAACCCCCAATATCTTGAAATTGATAGGGGCATATGGTTAATTCTTGTACCTAAGTCACATAATGCCTTGCCAAAATGTATATTTCCAATTATGCATGGGATGTCAAAGTGAGATCTTGAAGCTTTTGTGGTAGTTTTCTCTTATGGATGGTAATACAACTTTTAGTTAAGGTTATTCTCTCATTATCTCCAAGCCTCATTTACTTAGATAGGATGTCCTTTATGAATTTGGCATATGAAGGCATCTATTCAAATGCATATATAAATGATATGTTTATGTGCAACTTTTTCAAGACATCTAAGAATCTTAAAAATTGATTGTCTAATTTTTGCTTATGGAGTCTTTGAGGGAATGTAATAATGGGTCTATAGAGGTTACTCTTCTTTGGTTGAATCACTTCATTTTTAGTAGTCTCTTGGTCCACTTTTTCCTCCTTATCCTTTTTTGTTTCCTCATTCTCTTGTAAGGTTTTACCACTTCTCAAAAGTATAACTTTACAATACTTCTTCTCTTATCCTTTTTGGATTAACTTCTATATTTCTTGGAAGGTTACCTTGAGACCTTTGACTTATGGCTTGGGCTAGTTGCCTAATTTGAATCTCCAAATTTTGAATAGAAGCCCCATAAGTGGACTATATATGATCTACTTTTATATTTAATGAATGGATGAAGTATTTCATCATTCCCATTAAAGCACTTGTGTTGTCCTTACTAGGTGGCTTCTTCTCCTAGGCTTGTCGTAGTTGAAAACTTGGTGGTGGGAAGGGTTGATGGTTGAATTGATTACCACTAAAATTGTTGTTATTGTTCCATGAGAAATATAGGTGGTTTCTCCATCCTAGTTTGTATGTATTTGAGTATGGGTTTCCTTGGAAGTTTTGATTGTTGACATAGTTTTTGCTTCTGGAAGGTTCTTGTATGCCTAAGTAGAATTAGGTCCATTGCAATAATCATACACCAGGAATGGGCTTTGTACCACAATTTCCCCCATACTTCCACCATTTAACTTCCTATTTAAACATAATAGTATAGCATTTGTTTGAGCTTGTAATAATATTATGGTGTCTACATCTACTACTCCATCCACTCTCCTTGGGCTTAGCCTCTCCATAGGCCATTGGTAATTTTTAGATGCCATCTCATCAAGTAATACAAAAGCTTCATCTTCGGTTTTACTCAGTAAAGCTCCTCTAACTACAACATCAATTATAGCCCTCGGTTGCCTTATTAATCCATTATAGAATTTTTTCACTTGTAGCCAAGTAGGAAGAATATGATATGGGCATCTTCTTAACAGCTCTTTGTAGCATTCCCAAGCTTCATAAAGTGATTCCCTTTCAAATTTCTACAAAGAAATGATGTCATTTCTAAGCTTAGCTATCTTTGAAGGTGGGAAGTATTTTGTCAAGAATTCTTAAGCCAATTGTTCCCACTTAGTGATTAACCCACCAGATAGTGACTGTAGCCATGCCTTAGCTTTGTTCCTCAGTGAGAAAGGAAACAAGCTAAGGAAAATTTCATAATCTGATACACCATTCATCTTGAAGGTGCTATATAGTTCCAAGAATGAGGCCAAATGAAGATTTGCATCATTATTGACTAACCCTCCAAACTGATTTGCTTGTACCCTTTGAATAACTTTTGGCTTAAGTTCAAAGTTAATAGCATTGATGCTTGATCTATTGATAGATGATTGGGTTCTATCTACTTGTGGGACTCTAAAATTAGTTAAAGGTTTAGGTATCATAATAGCTCGTTGACCCTCTCGTTCTACTATAATCCTTGATTGATCTTGTGATAATTGTTCCTTTCTAAATTGAACTAAAGTTCTCTCTATTTTTGAATCAAGAGGAACAAGATTTTCACCTGTCAATATAGGCATACAATAGAAGCACTAAAACAAAAATTAAAAGTTCCAGACTAGTATAGTAATAACTGTTATTGATATTCATTATAAGTAATTAAATCCCTAATAGCGGTGCTAAAAACTTGATCAATATGATGCAATCTGCAAGTATATAGGTTGTTTAAGTAATATAATGTACCTAAGTATGGATATCAATCCCACAGAGAGTTATGTAACTTATAACCAAGTACCAATATAATTATTACAAATACAATTTGGATAATAGAAAATTATAAAAATTGAAAAAATAAATGACAACTAACTTTAAATTACAAGACTTGACACTACAAAGATATACAAGAAAATGATCTAGGAATCCTTAATCCCCTAATTTTCTAACATATGAATCACTAAAATTTCCCCTAATATAATTATCAATCAATTATATGATCAATTGAATATAACCTAATGTGCATTTCTCTCTCAAGTACTCTACACAACATATAGTAATTAACCTAATTACGCTATCATGTCAATTAGATTGCATACTACACATTGAGTTCATCAATTATAGATCACACACATAAGAATCATACATCTCTTCCTAGAACTGTACATGTTATTTAATCAAGAGAAAAAATTAAATAATTCTCTCAAATCTATTTAACTATCTCTATGGATCAATTTTTGGCCACACAATTAATAGCATAAAAATCAGATTAAATAATATAATTAAATTTCAATAACAATTGAGATAAAATATTAGTTCATCACATGTAGAAAATTGGGTTCATAAGACTATAATATTGATAAATTAGGTAGACATAATTATGTTCTTAAAGCTCAGATTTTTCATAAAGAATGACAATATAATTGATAAAAAAAGGAGAAGAAGAAAAGATACATTCAATCTCTTGATTTGTAGCCTAATAGTCTCTTGAACCACTCAAAAAAGTTGTTTCTTCTTTAATCTCCTCTTGAACTTTTTCTCTTCTTACCGGCTACTAAGGTTTTGTAATTCATAATCATATCTTGTTTATGACCTCCCTATGATGCTTTAAGTAGGCTGAAATTAAGCTTCATTATATTAGAATTTTTATTATTATGATCCAAGGGCTAAGATTGAAAGTTGGAATTTAATTTAACGTTGACACGTTAAAATCCATTTACCTCGATCAATCTATAGATGTCTAGATCAATCTACTCCTTTATAGTAATATATTTTTCCTAATTTTTACCTACTTTTGATTTGTTTGATATCTCTTCACCTACATTACCATGTTAAATATAAATTAAGCTTATTCATGATATTTAAGAAAAAAAATATAAGTGGTTTAGAAGTGATCAAACGTTATCAGTTAGCTCTTGTAAGGTCTTACATATTAGGTTCATTATTTGATAATGATCAATATTTTTTACTTGTAGTAAATCTTTTCCAATATTTGGGTGTTATGGCTCCCTAAATGGTTTAGTATGCACTGGTGGTGCATTAACATGTGCTTCTGCTATGGATTGTACATGTGTTTCAGTGTCACTATCATCTTTCCTAATTGTAGCTGGTTTATTATGAAGAGGTTTCTTACGACGTGCCCGACCTCACCTTTATGGAGGCATGCTTCTATCTAAATTGAAAAACAAAGAAAAAAAATCTATAATAGAGTACTGTTAAGCTTAGTATCTATCTAAACATAATAAACACAACTTTCTCTAATACCAAATGGTCAGGGCTCACCCCAGCTCAACACTAGAGTAAGGGACTTGTCATGAATGATAATGATAACTAGCATTCTAAGATGACTCTGGTTAAAATTTTATGTAAGAATTTTAAAAACTTTTGGGCAGAGTCTCCCATAATTATTCAAATAAGCTCCCTACGATAATAAAACAACAATTCTAAAAGGATCATTATTCACTAACCAACAAACTTTGTATAACTTTACACATCCAAAAAGTGGCCCAAGGTGATACATAACTGCATCTTGTAAGATATTTACTATACACCACATAAGACATTGTCACTAACTCAAAAACACAACAACATAATACACCATAAAATGTGGTAAGAAGATAAAAACAATCTAGACTACATAACAAAAATGGGATCCTAAGCCCCCAAACTCACGTGATGTGGCCTTAAAACCTGTTACTTGTGGGAGGAAATAAGCATAAAGGGTGAGCTGGAAAGTTCTGTGACTAGATAAGTTTTATAAATAATATAATACTCATATAAACTATGTATGAAATTCTTTTGAATTATCTTGAAATATATGCTAATAAAAATAACCTATGTATAGCCTTAATGATAAAATAATGCACTTATTATAAATACATAATCTGAGTTTCATAAATTAACTATAATTTCATACCTATGAAAACTATAAATGACATGCTCATGACTTATAATGAAATGATATTATGATAAAAACTATCTGTTTATGATCTTTAGGATATAATAAAGAAATGTATTTTTATTGTCAAGAGCACTTAGGGATCTGGCCACACACGACGGTGAAATTTAGCATTGGTTCTAGCTCTCAACAACACGTATGGGGAACTTGATTGATATAACCATTACAATGGCTTATTTGGATTTGTTGATACATGAGTCATGTGTTTACTGATTTAATTGAATATGTCATCATATTGAACTTTTAACATGATATGAAACTTGTAACATCATACTAAGTTGACAAACATCATAATGATCTGACTCTTGGCCAAATATGTAGGTCATAATGTTTTACCAAATCACTTCGTATCCAAATGTTGAAGAGAGATAATTATCATGAATATATGAGGGAAATACTCTAATAGCTGTAAAATATTTACTGAACTTATAAGTTTGTATAAAATAGTATATTTAATAAAATTGATTTAATCTTAATTTTCTTGCAAATTATCTAGATTGTATTTTACTAATTCTAATAATGAAAATAAAATATATTCTCATGGTGTATATGTTCTTGAAATATATTGAAATTGATATGTAAATATTTCTTCCAATACTAGTGAAAATGAATGCACTTTCCATAAATACGCAACTTGTAAAAATTTGATATACTTGAAAATGAATGTAGTTCCAAAAAGTACTTTCAATGCTTTAGAAAACATATTAGGTATCCACTCACAGTACTAATTTACCATTGGTTCTTTACTTGCACTATACAATCTACTTACTCAACTCTTCCCATATAATCGTACTTGTATTATAATATGAATAATTCCATAGCTTGCTTATTTAATTTAAATTGAAAGGCACTCCAACACTTCCAAAACAGGGGTTGTTAATAGTTTATTATTGTATTTTAAATAATCTTAGGGTACTCCTAAACCTATCCTTGTAATTTCAAATATAAACTTTGGTAGAAATGTTTAAATTTATTTATGTAAAATCATACAAAAACTAGATATTTCAATATTTAAAATAAGATATCAAGCTTTCAAATATCATAAGGAAAATTCTTTCAATCCATAGATTACCGATTAGTTTCAAAATAAATTTTTTTAGCATAGTTTCAATGGAACATACCTTTAGTTAATTTGCTTAAATTTGTCTAAAAAACTTGGAATGACAAGCCATAAAATTCATATTAAACTAGACATCTTAAGATTTAAATCATCTAATTTCAATTAATGAAACTATTTCAAATAATAAAAATATTATTTAGGTTCCAAATAGTTTTCCCAGCACTAATCTTACTTGACATATCCTTGGTTAAATGGGCATATCTTTGTCTAGAAATTTCAAAATGACAAACTTAAAAATATTTCTAAAGCTAAACATGTCAAGGTTTAAAAAAAGATACAATTTATGCAATTCTAATCATTTCAAATAACAAAAATATAGAGGGTTCTTCTAGCTTGACTTTTATAAAACAACCTTTATTTAAATAGGTATAATTTTGCGTAAAAACTCTAAATTACAAAAGTAAAATTTATGATAAACTATAAATCCCTAAATTTTCAAACATATAATTCCTTAACTTTAATTCGGTTTGGAAGTTTTGATGAGCACAGGAGCCAATCTTGCAGATACTTTGATTTTATTATTTGTAAAAATCTTGCAAGTGCACGAATCATTTAATATCAAATGAAAAGTATAATCCTAAGGTCGAATAAAGGAAAGAATACATGTGGTTTTTAATTTATTATTAAAAATCTTAAAAATTAAATTATATCCTAAGCATTTTGTCATGATATTTTTCTTTTTGTGTTTTAATCTAATGACATAATAAAAGTAAACAAAGATATAGATTCAAAAAACAATAACAAAATTTTTTATAATTAATAACAATGGAGTATTTAAGAATATAATAATTAAGTTAATTATGTTTGTTCTTATTATTTAGGTTATTAAAGATATAAATTGATATTTTTTGATTTTCTCTTTTTGGTATGAAAATGTCCTTAGGGAGGGCCCAAATGTTTTTGTTTAATATCAATTAACTAATATCATTAGGAGAGACCTATTAATTAATTAATTAAGTATTAAATTTTAGCTTTATTAATAAAAAATAGAAAACCATCTAATAACAACTTTAGGCGGAATGAGTTAATTAGACTTTATTCAAGGTGCCTAAATTAAACTTAAGAATTTAATTATCCGAGTACTAACTTTCAAGTTTTAAAACCATTACTAAAAATAGGTTGTATTCAAATAATAGTTATTATAAAAACTTTCTAAATAAAGTTTCACTCTAACTACTAGGCGATTGTACAAACAAATAAAATAGCACTACTCTATATTAGACAGGATAAATAAACTTTAAAATCTAATTTTCAGATTTAAGTTTGTAATAAAAAATAATATATTTCTCTCAAACATCCTTAATATAAAATCTTGAATAAAAACAAAATTAAATTATTTTATGGAAATATTTTATCTATTTAATATTTCGTAAACATAACAACATTATTATTATATCATAAGTACAAACAGCTTGCCATGTTAAATTCAATCACAAACAAATTAAATATAACATATAATAATAAAACATAAAAATATAATTATAGAGAATCCATTAAAATTATACATTAAAATAATACTTACAGCAATTTGATGCTAAATATTTGGTAAAAAACCTCCAAACGGATTTGTATTTCCACTCATTGAATCAAAAACTAAATATCTATAAAAACATAACTAGTTCTTCTCAAAAGAGAAGATCTTTAAATCTAAAAACTAAAAAAAAACATTTACAGAGAGAAAGAGCTAAGAAAATTGTGTGTTTTACAATTAGGAAAAATGGTCCTTTTATAGATGAGGAAAATGCCAAAAAAGATTGGAAGATATTTCAATAATTGATTTTCGATGCGTTTGGATAGGCTGGCACACTTGTGGGGCTCAAAATAGGCGGCAGATAGGCATTTGGCCTTCATAGATGCACGTGGGACATGGCGCGAGTGTGTGCTAGTGCGGACAAAAATCGACCCGATGTATGCCGAGTGTATGCGGGGCATGTGTCGGCTGCGTGCGGGTATGTATTGGGTTTGTGCCGGTTGTGCGCGGGCTTGTGCTGGGTGTGTACCGGTTGAGTGCAGGCTTATGTTGGGCATGTATTGGGAGTGCGCACGTGCACGTGAGCTAGTGCGTGTGGCACTTGGCACGGATGGACGGTTGCGTGCGGGATTTCAGCCTTTTTGACATTTTGACCCATTTTGTCCAATTTTTCCATCTTTTTTACTTTTCCTCATTTCTTTTCCTAATATATTTGTGATGTATTACCTCTATTATTTTTCTTCGAGTCTTCAAGTTATTTTTGAATAAAAATACCTAAAAAACAATAAAAATAGCAGTGATTCTGAAAAGACAAATTTATATAAAAATATGATAAAATCATACAAATATGAATCTATTTAATCTATTAAAGTATATTAAATCATGATAATTTTATTACTTTTTAAGCACTAATCATAACCCCCAACCAGCTTCTTGCTAGTCACTTAGCAAGAGAAGTGATAAAAACTAAAAATTAAACTATCCAAAATCACTTCCGTGGATTGACACTATTGTATTTTGTATATGCAACAAACCTTTAAACCCCTAGGTTGCTATAGTGGACAAGTTTAAGTCTCATGAGGGTTTTTAGTAATGATACCCACAAACATTAACCAAAAATGAAAACAAAATAAAACAAATAAAATAAGAAGTTAACTAAAATTTAAAATAAAGTAAAAAAAGTCAAAAATAAAATAAAGAAATGAAATACAAAAATATATCATGCTTATAGTCTCTTTTAAATATCATAATTAAAATTTTAAGTATAGATTATTTCAACCTCCTAAACATTCATGATTATTACAATAATTAGTTAAAAATCATTTTTCATATTTCATATAAAAATGTATCAATTTAATTTCACCCAAATTTAGTGTCAAAAATTTGAATTCACTACGACTCTATTCCTCACAAGTCAATATTCTTAAAAACACTGAATCCTATGGGTTCAAATACTCATACTAATTTATATGCGAAAGAATCGATGTATAGAAATGAACTAATATGTTCACATATGTTTAAAGAAGAAAGGCTCAAAGTTGTTATTTTAAAGTTCATCTCATGAAATGAATCAAATATAATTATAAAATATTATATATTACTTTCATGCATCAATCAAATTCAACAAATAAAAATATCAAATAATATGCATTTTAGAAAATGTAGGAAAATGCAATGACTTCTTAGGAAATTACTTCCTATATTTTATTTTGCATTAAACTATTTCTCACAACTGCTTGGGCTTTTTGGGTCATAGTATATAGATTATACTTTTAATTTTTTCTCTTTCTTTTTATTTTTTTTCTTTCGCTTATATTCTTTTTTTATAAGAGAATCCATTTTTTAGAGAGTGACCCATGTATAGATTGTACATTTTTTATATGGTAAGGTGAGTGGTTAATATTTAGTTTTTCTGTTTGTATTTGTATAGGTAACCCTAGATATATTTCTTTTTTAATATAAGTCATGCATGAATGAAGAAAAGCATATTCTATTAATTTCTACTTAAATAATTTAATCTAAGAAAATAAAAAATAAATATATAAGACTTTAATAAGATGTAAAAATCCAGACGTTCAATGCAAAGTTCTATAGAGATCATCTAATAATTTGAAGAAATAAAAATGTATTTGGAATAGAAAAATATATTTCACTCAAAATAAAGAAAATTAGGCTCAAATTATATCTCACAAGGGTAATCTCCACTATTTGATTCCTAAACACCAATTTTTGGTTTAATATAATTTTCATACCTTATCAAGAAATACTAGTCATGACAAAAACTAACTAATTACCATATACTCCATAATATGTTTTCAAAAATTAATCCAACAGTGCAAAAGACTTATTATTTCCTTAAATTTGATTTAAATAAATGATAAATCTTTGTGAGAAATTTTTTAAAACTAATCCTAAAATTGTAAAAATTACTAAATCACACAGAAAAATAAAATCAAACACAATAAAAATGAAAATTTGAACATAAAAAAATTTGAAATTGTTAAAAAATTTGAAATTAAGCATAGTAACTTTTCATTACCCCCAACCTAGAACTTACATTATACTCTATGTAATAATTGTAAATTAAAGATAAATAGACGAGAGAAAAAAATTTACATATTTCCTGAAAATGTGCAAGTATTGATGGAGAAATGCAGGTGCATCCATCATGTTTATCATTAATGTTCACACAAGCAGATCGTTGTGAACTTCTAATATCTCAATAAATATTTTTAGTTTTAACAATTTTAAAATTATTCATATGCAATTAAACTAAAATAAACAAAATAAATTAAATAAATAACTAAAAGAAAATTACCTAAAGTGATCTCTCATCCATCGCTTAGTTTAATATCTTAACAAGACTTAACTTAGGAGATTTTATTTTAAGTAAACTCAAGGTCCTCACATCCTTGAGTCAATCAAACCTATAGGTAGGACGAGTTTGTCTACCTATACTTTTTAAGTCATGCCCTATAGATTTTCAAAATTTTATTTACTTAAAACTAGGGCATGATTGTGGGTCTTAGATAACCTAATTCTAGGTACAAGTCAAATAACTAATGCATCAAAACACTTTTGTACCTAAATCTAACAAAGCAACTACCATCTTTTATCATAGATTTTAATTAAAAATATTTAAATTTTGGAGACAGCTTCAACAATTTTTATTTATTTATTTATTTATTTATAATCTCTAAGTTAAATAACATAATCAATATAAACCAAGAGTGCTACCAGGAAAGAATGGTGGGACAAGGTCTCCTTAAAAACCATCCTCCTAGACAGAGCAACGTTCTCACGAAAGACTAGTAGCAAAAAGGTTTCCAAGAACTAGTCTCCTAGACATAACTCCTTTAGATTTTTACTTTTTTTATGCTATTAAAATCTAAATTAATTAAGTTAATAAATTAAGTAAAAATCTAAGTTAATAAATTAAGTTAAGTGAAAATCTAAGTTAATTGAGTTAATAAACTAAGTTTTTTTTTACATTTAAATTAAAATTAAAAGTGAAACATAAAAATTAATTTTTTTTTATAAATTATTTTTTAATTCTTTTTAACTCAAAATAAAAAAAATCACAATTATTTACAACATAAAAAGTTTTAAATTTTTTTATAAATAATTTAAAAATGTTATTCCTTCCCCTTTATCAGCGCCAAAAACTTGATGAGTATAAGACCAACAATGCAATGCCGATCTTGTGAATACGTTGGTTTTATTATTTGTAAAACTCTTGCAAGTGTACAAATATTTTAATAGCAAATGATAAGTATACTCCCAAGGTTGATCTAAGGAAAAAATATACGTGGTTTTTAATTTATTATTCAAAATCTTAAAAATAAAATTAAATCCTAAACATCTTGTTATGATATTTTTGTTTTTGTGTTTTAATCTAATGACATAATAAAAATAAACATGGATATGGATTCAATAAATAATAATGCAAGTTTTTATCATTTATAAAAGTAGAGTATTCAGGAATATAATAATTAAATTAATTATGCATGCTCATATTATTTAATTTATTACATATATAAATTGATATTTGTTAATTTTCTCTTTTTAGAATGAAAATCCTTAGGGATGGCCCAAATTCTTTTGTTTAATATTAATTAACTAATATCCATTGGCGTGACTTATTAATTAATAAATTAATTAATTAATTAAGTATTAAATTTCAACTTTATTTCTAAGAAAATAGAAAACCATCTAATAACAACTTTAAGCAGAGTGAGTTAATTAGACTTTATTCAAGGTGCCTAAATTAAACTTAAGAATTTAATTATCCGAGTACTAACTTTCAAGTTTTAAAACCATTACCTAAAATATGTTATCAATACATTTTTGAATAATAGTTCTTATAAAAACATTCGAAATAGAGCTTCACTCTAACTACATGGCGATTGTACTAACAAATAAAATGATACTACTCTAAATCAGACCGAATAATTAAACCTTAAAATCTAATTTAAGATTTAAGTTTGTAATGTAAAATAATATATTTCTCTCTAACATCCTTAATAGAAAGTATTGATTAAAAACAAAATCAAATTATTTTATGAAAATATTTTATCTATTTAATATTGCATAAGCATAACAACATTATTATTATATCATAATTACAACACCTTGCCATGTTAAATTTAATCACAGATAAATTAAATATAACATATAAAAATAAAATAAAAAAATATAACTATAAAAATCCATTAAAATTATATCTTTAAAGAATCCTTACAGCAATTGGATGCTAATTTTTTTGCTAGAACACCTCCAAATGGATTTCATTTCCGCTTATTAAATCAAAAATTAAAAATCTATGAAAAGATAGCTAGTTCTTCTTAAAAAGAGAATAACTAAAAACTAAAAAATAAAAAAAATTTAGGGAGAGAAAGAGCTAAGAAAATTGTGTGTTTACAATAGGGGAAGAGGGTCCTTTTATAGGTGAGGAAAAGGCCATAAAAGGTGGGAAAATATTTCAAAAATTGATTTTGGATGCTCTTGGACATGCTAGCACGCGTGTAGGCTGCAAAATAGGCAGAACACTGCATTTGGTGTGTGCAGACGTGGGTGGGACACGGTGTAGGCATAGGCTAGCACACGACGGACATGGTGCGGGCATGTACTGGTGGGCACGGAAATTGGCGTGGTGTGTGCCGACTGCATGTAGGTGTGTGCTAGGTGTGTGCCAACTGCGTGTGGGCGTGTGCTAGGTGTGTGTCATAATGTGCTAGGCGTGTGATGGGTGTACACGTTTTGGTGTGTACATGACTCGGTGGTAACGGGCGACTACACACGGGATTTTGTCCTTTTTGACATTTTTTATCGTTTTGACTCATTTTCCTCTAATTTTTCCATATTTTTTACTTTTCCACATTTATTTTCTCAATATATTTGTGATGTATTACCTCTAGCATTTTTTTGAGTCTTTAAGTTATTTTTGAATGAAAATAACTGAAAAATAATAAAAATACACGTGATTCCAGAAAGAAAAATTTATATTAAAAATGATAAAATAATACAAATATGAATCTATTTAATCAATTAAAGTACATTAAATCATGGTAATTATTGTGTTTTTTAAGCATTCATCAAAGTCCTCAATTTTGCATTAAATTTTCAAAAAATAGTTTTCTATGAAATTTACAACATCACAAATAACTTGTTTTTGGATTATTTTTATAAACTTCATTCATGGCTGGTGTATTTGTTTTAGAAAATGTGTTATTCATATATAAATAAATTTCTATTAAAAAGGAAGGAAAGGAAGAAAGCTTTGTATACATACCAAAATCATTTGAAGGATGGTTTGAATTCTTGTTGGAGAATTGAAGAAATCCTACTTCTAAAAGGTGAAATTTTCATTAGTAGTGTTAAGAAGTGAAAATCCGAGAAATAAAACACAATAGCTATTATGTTTCTCAAAGCTAGATTTCTTTTGTAAGGATATAGGTGTTGTTTGGACATAAGGATGACCTAATGTCAACCCGAGCCTTAAGATGCTGGCCCGAGTTTTAAATGTATTTTTCTTTACTCTTATACCCCTCTCATATGTTGTGACATGTATGCCCTATGTAATAGACATCTATACATGAAAAATCTATATATACATGGGCTCCTTAAGAGATCCACGCATTCCATCAATTACTCTGACTTATCTCGAGTATCCCTCTCTATAAATCGGACCAATCCTAACATTTTTCTTATCACCATGGTAGAGACCCATACTGAAGTTCAACTAAGACTACCAAATAAGGAAGTAACAACTGCATTTGACAACACCTCACCAACCCATGGTGAGGCCAGAACGAAGACTAACTCTCATCGAGAGCTAGCTCATCAACTTCTCGAGTTAAGAACAGAACTCGAGGAGACCAAGCAAGAAAATAGGTCACTATGCTCCCATTCAAGTAGGGGAACCTCCGATGTTCAAGCTACCAACACTATTGATAGAAACATACCAGAGTGCGTAATGCCCGAGCTTAACCAGGATGAATAAGAAGTTGAGGAGGACCATATTACTAGTTCAGCAAGACCTAGCAATGAGCAGTAGTTATAGGAAATAAAAAGCTAGGAGGTGCAATTTCAAGCTTTGGAAGAAGCCAATAAAAAGCAAGACTGAGCCTTGAAATTGGCCAATAAAGAGCATGAAAAAGGAAAGACCGCTTATGATGTGGATAGGGACTATGACCAATTATATGTCTCTATTTTCTAATTAAATAGAACACGATGAGCCACCACCCAAGTTCATTGCTCCCAAGTGCACAGATTATGAAGGGACCAAAGATCTGGTAACTCACGTACAATACTTCAAAATGGCTATGGTCCCTATGAGCTTCACTCAGGGCAAGAGATAGGCCATGATGTGTAAGTCGTTTGCTTCCACCCTCTGTGATGGTGCATAGAAGTGGTTCAATAACTTGGCACCCCGTACCATAACCTTCTTCTCATAGTTTTGTAGGTTGTTTATCACCAATTATGCCAACAAAAATCATTGAGGAAGGAGTCGTACCACCTCTTCTCAATCACCTAGTGTAGTGGTGAGTCTACTGAAGAATATATGAGAAGGTTAACATAAGAAAGGCTAGGTCTATTTAAGAGCAGAATACCTGAGCTCTACTGCGATAAAGGCCTTCAAATGAGGTCTCCTAAGGGATTCTGATTTGTTTGCAGAATTGACCAAGATGGTCCCACAAACTTTGGAGGAAGCTTATGGAGAGGCAAGAAAATTTTTCAATCTGGAAAGAGAGCTAGGTCTGGTTAAGAGTAGCAAGGCAGCTGTGAAGGCTATGCTAGAAAAGGGGAAAAAAGGATTAGTTGAGGCGGGGCAAACTAAGATTATAGGATCAGCAAAAACAAGTTCTTCACAGCAAATCATAGGAGAAGTAGCCAATGGTCAAGGAATATGGGGAATTGGGGGAGTTCACTATCTCCCTTCAAGGTTCCATCCTTCAGAGTAAGTTTGGCTCAAGTAGTGTTGAGAATTGAGGAGGAGCCGAATGTCAAATGGCCCCAAAAAATGAGGGCTTCCCTTAGGGACACATCTAAATGGTATGCCTTTCACAAGGATGTAGGCTATGAGATGAAAAACTACAGGAATCTAAAAAAATAAATGGAGGACCTGTTGGCTAGAGGATATTTAAAAGACCTCATAGAAAATGATAGTAGAAGAGGGCAATAGTCTGGATATAAAATTTTGAAGCTACCTACTACGTCAAATAGTGGGATAGACCCCTACAACGAGCCCAATATAAGGACTATCCATACCATACATGGAGGGCCCAGGCTCAATGGGACCTCTAATAACTCACGTAAAAGGTACGCCAGAGACTTATGCAATTCCCTACATGTTTATAATATGGAAAAAAGAGGTCTTTTGTTGAAGTAACCTCCATTGAGATAGACAAGACCTCGTCTCCCCATGAGGACCCCTTGGGAATCACTTTAAGAATAGGATCCTATAATGTTTGTCAAATCATGATTAACACTGGGAGCTTTGTTGACATTCTTTTTCTGTCAACAACAAGGGCCCTAGGCATAAAATAATGCGACATTGTAAGAAGAGATCTACCTTTGGTGGGATTCAATAGTAGCACCACCTATGCAATTGGAACCATGGTGCTATCTGGCATAGCTAAGGGATCTATAGTGATGAAAAATTTCATTATAATTAATGTCCAACTCACTACAACGCCATCTTAGGTAGGCCATGGATACAAAAGATGAAGGTAGTTCTGTCCACCTTCCAATAAGTCATCAAATTCCCAATTGAGGAGGCCATAAAGGAGATAAGGGGAGACCAGGAAAAGGCTAGAAGTTGTTATAATGGCACTATGAAAGAGGTCACTCCTAAGTAGCAAGATCTACCAATTAGACACAAGGAGGACCTTACACTTCTAATGTACCTTATTTTACTTTCTTTATGTACCATCCCTATATATATATATATATATATTAGGTGATTTCTTGCAAGGAATCCCTCTCCCATAATATTACATGCTCATCCTCGGAGAAAGTAGAACGCTTTCCTTTAGAGAGTTGATTACCTCGAGCTTAGACTAGGTAGAACACTCTCCCTTAGAGAGTTGATCATCTCATCCTCAATAAAGGTAGAACACTCTCCCTCAGATAGTTGATTGCCTCTACCTCAAAAAAGGTACAACGCTCTTCTTCAAAGAGAGTTGATCACCTCGAGCTCAGACCAAGTAGAGCACTCTTCCTCAGAGAGTTGATCACCTCATCCTCAAATAAGGTAGAACACTCTCCCTCAGAGAGTTGATCACCTCTAGCTTAAAAAAGGTAGAATTATCTCCCTCATAAAGTTGATCACCTCTAGCTCAAAAAAGGTAGCACACTCTCTTTCAGAGTGTTAATCACCTTGAGCTCAAAAAATGTAGAGCACTTTTCTTCAAAGAGAGTTAATCACCTCAAGCTCAGACCAGGTAGAACGCTCTCCCTCAAAGAGTTGATCACCTCTAGCTCAAAAAAGGTAGAACGCTCTCCCTTAGAGAGTTGATCACCTCTAGCTCAAAAAAGGTAGAAGTATCTCTCTTAGAGAGTTGATCACCTCTAGCTCAAAAAGGTAAAACACTCTCCCTTAGAGAGTTGATCACCTCTAGCTCAAAAAAGGTAGAACGCTCTCTCTTAGAGAGTTTATCACCTTTATCTCAAAAAAGGTTGAACGCTCTTCCTCAAAGAGTTTATCACCTCTATCTCAAAAAAGGTAGAGCACTCTTTTTCAAAGAGATTTGATCACCTTGAGCTCAGACCAGGTAGAACGCTCTCCCTCAGAGAGTTGATCACCTCTAGCTCAAAAAAGGTAGAGCGCTATTCTTCAAAGAGATTTGATCACCTTGAGCTCAGACCAGGTAGAACGCTCTCCCTCAGAGAGTTGATCACCTCTAGCTCAAAAAAGGTAGAGTGATATTCTTCAAAGATATTTGATCACCTCGAGCTCAGACCAGGTAGAACGCTCTCCCTTATAGAGTTGATCACCTCATCCTCAAAGAAGGTAGAATGCTCTTCCTCAGAGAGTTGATCACTTTAAGCTAGGAAAAGGTAGAGAGCCCTCTCCCTCAAAAAGTGTTGATCACCTCAAGCTCAAAAAGGTAGGGCTCCACACTGTGTGAACCATTGTGTCCAACACCTTCCATAAATGGATGTTGAGAAAGAGTCGGATATTATGCATAAGGACGTCAATCCGATACTTGTAGTGAGTAGGATGTTGATGCTGAGCCTTTTACTCTTCCACCTTAGTTCAAGAACTAAGTTAAAAGAGTAGGGGGACTGATGTTTAGACATAAGGAATGACCTGATGTTAGCCTTAGCCTTAAGACGTCAACTCAAGTCTTAAATGTATTTTTATTTTCTCTTATACCCGTCTGGCATGTTGTGATGTGTATGGCCTATGTAATCAACACCTGTACATGAAAAACTCTATATATACATTGGCTCCTTAAAAGATCCACACATTCCATCAATTGTTCTGACTTCTCTCTAGTTTCTCTTTCTGTAAATCGGACCAATCCCAACAAGTGTAACTAGCGAAGGCAATCCTACATGAGAACATGTGTCCTCAACATCTTATGCTCAACTATTGTTTTTGCCATGTGTCACTTTAGGAGGTTGAGGACAAGCTCCTAATCAATTTTGAATGGAAAATACCAAAACATCCTTATCCTATAACATGAAAAGTTTTATGAGTTGGGGGCATTTTGGTAACTTTGTTCAAAATCTAAAGAAATTAATTAAACCCTTTTTAATTTATTATAACACATGTACATATAAAAAAAATTACACTCATAAATTTCATCTTCTACACATTGAGGGTAAAATCGTAAAACTTCTAGATATATAACTTTAACTAAACTTTTATTTCTTGTAAGGAATGGGATGTTACATACTTTAAGTGAACATGCTGACTTCTTCTTTCGACTACCAAACTTATTTTCTAACTCTCGACATCTGCTCCATTGTAGGCTTTTCTTTTTCTTTCTCCTCTTGATGCGGCTTAGTTCAATTTCCTAAACGTGTACCTGACACATATCCTATATTTTTGTTGATATCTATAGTGTCCATCGATATAGTGTGACAAAGTGTCGCGTCGAAATAACATAAATAAAAAATGCTCACTTTTGTTCATACTTTTATAGGTGGTTAATTCAAAATGATAATATAATCTCTAGGAAAGAATGAATCTTATATAATGTTACAAGTACTACATGTTACAACCTTTTAAAATTTTGAAATAATTCAGTGGGATGAATTTACGCTAATCAAACTTTTAGTTGGTAAACATTGTCATAATTTTATTGCAAATTTTAATAAGCTTAATTTAGCTCATAATTCTATTATCTTTTATTTTTAATCTTTCTTCATTTTTATTCTCTTGAAAAAATTAAAAAGCATCACTTAAATATGTCACGCTTCCTAATAAAACTTACCTCAAATTTATATTTCAATAAGGCATGTCAAGCAAGCCAGTGTTAAGAAGATTTTAATTTGCTCTAATTTTATTTTCACTCAGATTTTATGTTTATGCTAATGAGCTATAATTCAACATTATGAAGTACATGCGAGAAAGTAAAAGATTTAAGATTCAAGTCTCAATTAAAAATTTGAAAGTAATGCACTTATTTAAAAAAAATATTATTTGCAAGATTATAAAAAAAAGGCAGATTTCAAATTAGACATTAATCTAACATAAATGACTACTTAACACATCAACCACTTTCCCTACACCATCTCGATATACAGAATCTGAACTTTGTCAACCACTATTTTCCTTATTTAGCTATTCTACAAACTCTAAGGAAATGTTGTGTATATGATCACACTAATGTTTGAAAAACCCCATTTTACATAAAATGAACCTAAAACATACCTTTGAACATTTAAAAAAACCGTCAAAAGAATTATCCAAAGATTATGAGTTGCAAAAATCTTAATAATATATTATGGTCAATCTAGAAACAATTTCCTTCTATGGATTAATTACATGCCTATATGCATGAAACATATTATTATATTCACTCATTATAGTTTAGCTAGATCTTGTTTCAAGAGCATATTTTCACTTGGGACTTATGAAGTGGAGAGAAAGGATAAAAGTGGACTTATGAAGTTTGTTTTACTTGAGTCGATATTTCTATTTTCTTGGTTCGCATAATCATATCATGATGGCATATAGAGTAAACAAGTTTTGCACAACACACATTGCATATCTTTAAATTTTTAGTCATACTCTTACTTGGGTTGATGCCCAATGAATGTTTACATTAATTGCATTGTTTAATGATCACCTCACACGAAGTGTGTACAATGAATGGATAAGTATACGTATCGCAATAAGTAATATAATGATAATAAAAAATTGTTTCATACAAATTATTTTATTAGAAACTAGTTTTTAAAACTAAAAAAATAAAAATCAATTTTTTGTGTTTTTATATTTTAAGGAAGCAAAATTAAAATAACTAAAAATAAATAGACATAATTAATTTAATGAGTTTTGGTAACTAAAAAGGTATATAAGAAAATATCTAGGAATACTTAATCCCCCAATTTTCTAAACATATGAATCATTAAAATTCCCCAATATAATTTATAATTAATTACATGATCAATTGAATCTAACCTAACATGTATTCCTCTCTCAAGTAAACTACACACCATATAGTAATTAATTTAATCACACTCTCATGCCAAATAAATTGCATACTACTCATTAAGTTCATCAATTATGGATTATATACATAAGAATCATATATCTCTGCCAAGAAACAATGCATGTTATTTAATCAAGACAAACAATTAAATAATTCTCTCAAATCTATTTAATTGCCTCAATAGATAAATTGTTGGCCAAATAATTAGTAGCATAAAAAATTTGATTAAATAATATAATTAAATTAAATTTATAATTAGGGTAAAATATTAGATCATCACATGGTGAAAATTGGGTTCATAAGATCCCTAGATTAATAAATTAACTACACATAATTGTGTTCATAAAGCTCATATTTTTCATAAAGGAAGTCATAAAAATTGATAAAGAAAAGAGTAGAAGAAGAAATACAATCAATCTCTTGAATTGTAGTGTTAATTTTCTCTTGAATCTCCACCAAAATTGTGTCCCTTTTTCAATTTTTCTGTATTTTTTCTTTTTTTAGCTCCAAAAATTGACCAAAATTATGCTAATGATGGCCCCTTAGGGTTTATAGGGTGATTAGGGGCTTAAATATAGCTTAGTTGTCATATGGACCGTCAGATCAGCTTCATATCAAGGGCTAAGATCAAAACAAACAAAACTAACGGCGTCATCCAATCATAATGCAACACGTGGCATCATAAATGCATTGGATAAATTAGAGCACAACGTATGGTAGGGGAGACCGATCATAGTCAACACTTGCTGAGTCAACGCCACACGATGCAACATGATTCACCGAAATGGATAGCATGATGCATAGGTGGAATGCATGGAGCAATAGATTGGAGACACGTGGCAGGGTGGTTGACCAATCTCTGAACTAGGACTGAACACTGTGCAGACACGTAGTGCCCAATTCGTCCTCCTCACACGTGGCCTAGTGTGATTCGTTGTCCCTGCTTGCGTGGAGTTTTTGTGGCTTGCTCAGTCAGCTTCTTTGCTTGCATGGCCATCCATATGGCAGCTCTTGATTTTCCCTGTGTTAAAAATTCATAAAAAATCCATAAAACTTCTAGAAAAATCCCAAAAAATCAGAAAATTATATTTTCACCCCTTTTCACTAAAAATTTTATATTTTAATATTTTTGGCCATAAAAATACTAATGATTGAATAAAACAAGTAAATATTAAGTAAAAAAATGCGCTAATGACTCTACTTTCATAGAGTCATCATTTAATCTAAGGACACTATTGTTCTTTGAACTTGCTCAGTTTACTTCTCCTCTTTTATTTCATGCTTGTATACCTTTTCTTTCTCATATAGGAGTGTTCCTTTGACTTTTAGTGTTAAAAATGTGAGAATTTTCTATGCACAACTATGTGTTTATTCCTATTATATGTGCTATTAGGATTGTGATAGTAGGATCGCACTACATTTTGTTGTTTAATTGGCATGATTTCATGTGGAGTGTTTCATGGAGTCAAGGATAGTTGTGTACCTTTCATGTGTTGTTTACATATCGGTGTTCATTTGTGTAGGGGTAGCACAATAGTATGTGGTATTTGACTACATGCTATTTTTTTCATGATACATTCACTGAATATGTTTTTTTTTTGTGCAAAGATTATAGGTATAGAGAAAAGTCTTCAAGATTCATATGTGTTTATGTGTAATGGTGTTGATACTCTTATATTTTAGAGTAACAGAGTGGATGAGTTAATACATGAAGATGGATAGAGCACACAAGATGGATGCATACAGTTTATGTGTGTCTTTCATGTTTGGGTATGCATAGATTTTTTTTTTCATGGGAAAAAATATCCATAGGTCATCGTCATGATCATCTCATGATAGATGTGAGTATGTATTTAGTTATGTAGTGTTTTGACATAAAAATCCAAAAGAGGAGATTATAATTAAGTCTCATTGTATTCTATTTCTTTGTGTTACATTTTCGTGTGAAAACAATAGTGTCTGTTTATTTTTACTCAGTGTTCTATTTTCCTGTGCGTAATGTTAATTACAATGAATCAATACTACATACACACACATAGTTAGAAACATTGTGATTAAAAGTATGTTTTCACACACCATAGGTTGGGTTTTTTTAGTATGCATGCCAAGTCAAGTGATGGTTTTTGGTTCATTTTAGGTGTGGGTATTTGTGGATTTTTCTTGAAATTTTTAGAAAAAAATAACTTTTTTTAGCATCTTACCAACTAGCTCACCACCAAGCACACCACCAATCTCGTAAACACCTTTGGTAAGGTAATTGGTGAGGTGGAGACAAGGCGGATGGTTGATTGCTATAAAGACCCTCTCATTAATTAGAAAATTAATTCAAAGAACTTGTCAAAACTCTGTCGAAATTTCTATTTATTCAAATTCCATATTCCCCAATTATTTTGAATATGTTTAAGTAATTGTGATACATTTGTGTGAGCATAGAATATTGGGTGTAACTATTTTTATATGGTGAATAAGTACGTCTCTATGTGAGTAGTATTCAAGGGTTATGTTAGTTATTTTACATATTATTGTTCTATGGTGTTCGTTGTGGAGGGGAACCAAGTTTATGTTTCAAATCAAGTCGTTATGAAAGTAGCAAAAAAACCAAAAATATACAGTTTAGATGGATGTTCCAACTGATAGAGTCAATATGGTTTTATTTCTTTCAAAGTGATAACTATTTTATTGATTAGTGAATTATTTGCTACTTAGTGGTTGCCTTAAGAAACCCAATAACGTTAGCATATAGATACGATCTCTATGTAGGTTTACCTCATTATATCATGTGTTATGCATGATCCACTCTTGTGTTAGTATAATCAAAGCTTAAAGTGTATATGTTATAACATACTATCATTTAAACTCTAGTTAGAAAGCATTAATTTTTTTCCTACTTTCTATTATTCATATAATCTCTTATTTAATGTAATCTATTGATTCAATATTATATTGTTACTACTACTATTGAGTGTTCTGTTTTAAGCTATTATCTTTTTTGCTACTTATGGGGATGAGTCCATTAGGAGTCTATATCTTCTTACCCTCATTGTGTACCAAGTCGTGGACTCTTTCGTCTATCTTTTCCTTAATTCAATACTATCATTTCATCTCCACTTTGGAGCATCGTTTGTAATACTTCTATTGGTATAACTGCCTCAAAACTTTAGACAAACAAAAAAGGGTTTCTTCAGTGGAAGATTCAAGTGTAATTCTTATGGCAAATAATACTCCCGAAAGATCTTCTATTCAATTTCCCTTGGCCTTTTCTAGTCACTTTTTTGATATATTTACCAAGATTTTGTTTGAAGATTCAGCTAATCTGTTGGCTTGGGTCTGTATGGAGTGGAACAAAAAAAATTAATTCCTAATTTAGTACAAAAGTTGACGAAAAATTTCCTAATAAATTGTTTGCAATTATCAGTAACTATGCTCCTTTATACAAACTTTTTAACATCTACCTCTTGTATTCTTGCTAACAATTCTACTTCCACCTACTTGGATAAATAATCAGTAGCAACTATTAAGAATTTTCTTTGACCTGTTACTATATGGAGTGGGTCAACTATATCGATTCCCCATTTAGTAAATGGCCAAGTTCTAATTATTCCTTTAAATTTTGAAGTAAGCAAGTGAAGGACTAGAGCGAATCTTTGGCATTTGTCACATCTTTTGGCATATGTGATACAATCATTTAGCATGGTTGGCTAGTAATATCCTTGTCTAATTATTTCTGGAATAAGATTCTTCCTCCTATTTGGAAAACCACATTCTTTGCTATGGACTTCATTCATAATGACTTCTGCTTCTTCCACTTTGAGTCAGCATGACCATGGGCCACTTGTATTTTTTTTGTACAACTGATCTTCCATGATGATGTAATTATTTGACCTTGTTTCGCATTTATGGGATTTTTCTTATTTTCCTAAAGAATTCCTTCCTTCAAATAATGGCATAAAGAAAAGAGCCATAACTCTTTTTGGATTTGTCTTATAGTAGTTGTTCCATTTAGGTCCTTTTTATCTGGCTCCACGTCTCTAGTGCTTACCTCTATAATATTTGAAACAAGTATTATTCTTTTCAAATTTTTGGAACAATTGAAGATAAGGTAGCTAAAGCATTTGTGTGGGCATTATTGTCACACAATATTCTTAAATGCTTTAAACCTTATTCTCCACTTTTTGATATCTGTTGATGTATTTCTTCATCTTTTCATCTTTATCTTTAAATTTTCTATTTATTTGATTTACCACCAATCATGATTCACTGTGTATATTTACATATTATGCTTCCAATCCCTTCAATTCTTTCAAAGCTATCAATATTTCTTCATTTGTTGGTAGCTAGAAAATTTATCCTTACACTTTTTTCAATCTTACTTCCATCTATTATGAATATTACAATCCTCAATTCTATTGCCTTGGCATTGTTGGTTCCGTCACCAAACACTTCCTAAGATTTCACTACCAGTTTTTCTTGCATCATTTATAATTGGATTAATTCTTCTCCTTTGATTCCATCAGGTATGAAATCATAAATTTCCTTACCTTTAATTGTAGGATGAAGATTCACATGACTATCTAACTCGCTTAATTCAATGGCTATATGAGCCAGCCTTCCTAACACATCAAGATTTTGTAACACCCTTTCAACATGATTTTATGTTTATTGAACTAGGGCATCCTGAAATCTCTAATTTCTCTACTTTGATTCCTTTCATACAACTTTGAGAGTCTTTTTTTAGCCTTGAACTATGAAAAAAATGGTGTGATGCTTTTCTGTATGGGCATGTTACTCACATAAAGGGTGACAAAAGCTTTCACTAAATCAAAAAAACTGGAAATGCTTTGTAAGGGTAGATCATTAAACACTTCATTGCATTATCTTGCAATGTTGATCGATATAAACATTTTACACATCATCACATATTTCAAATTTAAATGCAAACTAATTGGTGCCATTGAATGCTTGAAGGAGATATAACTTGCATCATGGTCTTATAAACTTTTCCTATGGCATTTATATTTCAATTTTATCACTAAAGAGAGAAGCAACTAACTAGCTATAAAATTCATCAACATCATACAATGATTTTCATACCTTTTTTTCTTTGAGTTCATTCTTCACTTACTTCATTGAAGTCTCTTATTTAGGTATTATTTCAATGGGTTCACTAGTCAGAACCTCTTGTTTGTTGGCATTCGAGGGTAGAATGACTTCTAGAATGTTTTATTGAACTGGATGAGGATGATCTTTTGAACTACAATCTTCATTCTCATCCTGACCAAGAATAGGTCCATTCATATTTTGATCTGTGTCTCTTTCCAAGGGACATCGGGGAATTGGACTCCATCCTCAATGAACTTGTTATGTTAGTAGCTAACTAAACTCTTGGCTAACTTTTTGTATCTAAAGCATAGTTGGTTGTGGGAAATCTAATTGCATTTGGACAAACTTAAGTATTATAGGACAAATAAATACCATTTGAGGTGGAGGTTTTCTGTTATAATGACTGTCAAACTTGAACCTTGTTTGGAGTGATCTATATCAAGCTGTAAACCATTCTCATGATCGGAGTGTCCTAATCTTGGATTTTAGTTCTCCAATTGAGGAGTTAGTTTCCATTTGTTCAATTAATGGGGTGGCATATTTTCAAATATTGGACTAATATCCTCATATATATGGGGTGGAATATCAAATGGATTGGCCTAAAAATTCAATAATTGGTGTGAAACACTCTTAATTTTCTCAATTTTTTTTCAAAATTACGAGGTCTAAATTGAATTTTGAGATAAAAAAAATGTTTAAGCTCCACATGGGGTTACAACCTAATAGGGTTCCAAAAGTCTCAAATGATGTCCATGAACCTCCTATTTATAGAACATCTACAGTAGAAAATTAGGATTTTTATAGAACCCATGGTGTGTAATTGATAAGTCATTCAATGACTTTTTCCAAGCCTAAACTATTTTTCTTCATGGCCAACCACACGAACTATCCAACTACTTGATATATATCATAAAGTATGTATGATGAGTCATACTTGGGCATCATTTAGGTTGTGTCCAATAGGTTGAACTATGACTAACAAGTCGAGTGTAGGTATTAATCAAGTCATCATAGTCATATATCGGTAAGGTTTGGATTGTGTTAAAGGAGTTAGATTTGAACTTTCTTAGCCACATAAGGGCAATATATAAAATCAAGACTAGCCATCTGTAAGCATGGGTCGGACTACATCAGACAAACTAGCACCAATCAGTTAACATATATAATATATTGTTTAGATAATAATATTTACAAGTAATGATGAACATAAAAATTGAAGAAAATAAGTCAATAGAAAAATATTATGTTGTCTAGTTCCTGCGGCTACTATTTAAGAGTATACAATGTCAGGACCCACCTTAGCTCAACACTAGAGCTTGTGATGTATCTTGAGAGATCATGATAACTAGCATCTTGATATGACTCTGGTTTAACATGAAAATTTAATGTAAAAATTTTAAAAAAATTTGGGCAGACTCTCCCCTAATTATTGAACTATCCTTCCTAGGATGAAATGATAATAATTCTAAAAAGACCATTTTTCACAAACTAACAAACTTCATATAACTTTACACATCTAGAAATGACCCAAGACCATATATAGAAACATCTTGTAAGATACATACTATATACTATATGAGACATACTTACTTTCTAAAAACACAATAGCTAGAATACACTATAAAATGTGACAAGGAGATAAAAACAACCTATAATGCACAACAAAAAGTGGATCCTAAGCCACCAAACTTGTGTAATGTGGTCTCCAAACCTGTTATCTAGGGAAATAAAATACATATAAAGGGTGAGTTGGACAGCTCAATAAGTGGATAAGTTTTACAAATTAACATAATACTCAAGTAAGCTATGTATGAAATGCTTATGAATAATCTTGAAATACATGTTGATAAAAATAACCTATGTATAGTCTTTATGATAAAATAATTTACTCATAAATACATAATCTAAGTTTCATAAAACAACTATGATTTGGTACCTATGAAAATTATAAATAACATTCTTGTGATTTATACTGAAATGACATTATGGTAAAAATTATTTTTCCATGGTCTTTAGAATATAATAATGTGTCATGATAAGTATATTAGTAAAATGTATAACCATAAGAAATGTACTTTTATTACCAAGAGCACTTGGAGTTTTGGTCGCACATAGAGGATACATTTATCATTGGGGCCAGCTCTTAACTATATATGTGGGAAACTTTCTTAATATAGCCATTACAATTACTCAGTTGGCTCTCATGAATCATGTGTGCACTAACATAATTGAACTTGTCATCTGAACTTGTAACATCATGTTGAGTTGGAAAGCATCATAGTGAGTTGAATCTGGGCCAAATTTGTTGGTCATGACATTTTACCAAGTTAATGCATATATTAATTCTAGATAGAAACAATTATCATGAATATATGAGAGGAAGTACTCTAATAGCTATAAAATATTTATTGAACTTGCAAATTTGTATTAAACTAGTATATATAATAAAATTTATTTAATCTTAGTTTTCTTACAAATTATCTTGCATGTACCTAACTGATTCTAATAATGATAAGAAAATATATTCTCATGGTGTATATTTTCATAAAATGTGTGGAAATTGATAAGTAAATGTTTCTTCCGATACTAATGAAAATGAATACACTTTACATAAACATGCAACTTGTAAACGTTAGATTTACTTGAACATGATTACGGTTCAAAACAATGCTATCAATGCTTTAGAAAAGATATTAGGTACGCTCTCAAAGTACTAAATCATCATTGGTTCTCAGTGTGCACTATAGGGTTTGCTTGCTCAACTTTTCATAAATAATCATACTTGTGTTAGAACATGAATAATAAATAGCTTGCTTATTTAATTCAAATTGAAAAGCACTATACACTTCCAAAATATGGATTTCTAATAGCTGATTGATGTATTTTAAATAATTTTAGGGAAGCTCAAATGTGCTCCACACATTACGAACTATGTCGTTCTTCACGTCTATGTAAGAACTTGCTCAGGATCGGAGAACTATCAAAACTTTTGGTAGAAATGATTAAATTTATTTTTGTAAAAACATAAAAAAAACATTTTAATCTTTAAAATAAGATATCACACTCAAATATCATAAGAAAACCCTTTTAATCTATAGAATACCGATATTTGTTTTCAAAACAAAATTTTCAGCACAATTTCAACAGAACATACCTTTATTAATTTTCTATAAATTAGTCTAGAAAACTCAGAATAATAAGCCATAAAATCCATATTAAACTAGACATATTAATATTTAAAATAAGATATAAATCATTTAATTCAAATTAGTGAAATTATTTCAAATAAAAAAAATATCAATTGGGTCCAAGAAGCTTTTCCAGCATCAATCTTACTTGACATATCCCTAGTTAAATGGGCATAACTTTTTCTACAAATTTTAAAACGAAAAATTAAAATATATTTCTAAAACTAGATGTGTCAATATTCAAAATAAGATATAACTTAGTCAATTCCAAATTGTATAACATTTCAAATGGGAAAAATATGGAGAGGCTTTATAGCTTGATTTTCATAAAATAACCCTCATTTAAATAGGTATAAATTTGTGTAAAAACTTATGAATTACAAATCGTAAAATTTTTGATAAAATAAACATTCATATATCTTAAAAATATAATTCCTAGACTCTAATTCATTTGGTAACTTCCTCAGTTTTCAATTAAACTTTTAGAAAATAGTTTTCTATTAAATTTACAACATCACAAATAACTTGTTCTTGGATTATTTATATGTACTTCATCCATGGCTGGTTTATTTTTATTAAAAAATTTGTTATTGCGAATAAAATAAAATTATAATCAAAAGGAAGTAAAGGAAGAAAGCTTTATTTACATATCAAAATCAATTGAAAGATAGTTTGAATTCTTATCGGAGAATTGAACAAATCCTATTTCTAAAGGTTGAAATTTTTTTAGTAGTGTTAAAAAGAGAGAAGGGAGAAATGAAACATAAGAACTTTCATGTTTCTCGTGGCTAGAAATATATTTTGTGAGGATATGGATATTACTATCCAAGGCAATCCCATATGAAGATAAGCATCCTCAACATCTCATGCTCAACTATTTTTTTGGCCATGTGTCACTTGAAGAGGTAGAAGACTAGCTACTCTTCAATTTTGAATGGAAAATACCAAAATACATTTGTCCAATAACATGAAAAATTTTAAGAGTTAAGGGCATTTTGATAACTTTGACTTTTCCATTATCATGTGTTATCATTTCCATTCAAGAAGTGGGTTTCTAGTGCTCAAATTTGACTTCCTGGCAAATTAAGCACCTAGTTACAAACTCTATAATTTTTCATTTCATTCCACACAACCAATAATGTTCTTTTATAGTTTGATATATCTTAGTGTTACCTAATGCATCGCATAAAAAGAACTAGGTGTTTTTTTCTAGTATCTCCTTTTTAAGACTTTCATTGTTTGGTACGCATGACCTTTTGTTGAAATTTATAGTTCCATAATCTTGAATTGAAAATTTAGTTTAGTGTCCACTTTCTATTCCACCCTTCAATTTCATCAAGAAAGAGTCTCGTGGTTGAGCTTCACAAATTCCATCAATCAAACCAGATCTCATCCTAAAGCTTGCAAGTAGAATTCATGAACTATCTATTAATAGGGCCACTTTCAAATTTCTTAATTGTATAAGTGCATTGAATGATGGACTACTTATAGACTTGTTAATAAACATGTTTATTTCCATTGGAAGGAAGTGTAAGCATAGGTGTAGAAGTCAACCGTCTTTTAAGCTATTGGAAACTTTCCTCATATTTGCTTGACCAATCAAATTTAGCATTTTTCCTAGTAAGACAGGTCAAAGGTAAAGCTTCTTTGGAAAAACATTCTTAACAAAACAATGATAGTATCCAGCTAACACAAGAAAACTCCACATTTCTATTATATTTTTAGGTCTTTTCCAATTTACCATTACTTCCACCTTTTTTGGATCAAAACATATGCCATCACTTGAAATAACATGTCTAAGAAAAACCAAACTACCAACCCAAAATTGGGACTTATTGAATTTTTCATATAATTGCTTTTGTTTTAAAATTTCTAAGATAGTTCAAAGGGGTTCTTAATGTTCCATTTCATTACGAGAGTACACCAAAATGCCATAAATAAAAACTATAACAAACTTATCCAAGAAAGGTTGGAACATAAGATTCATTAAATTTATGAACATTAAGGAGCATTAGTAAGTCCCAACAGCATGAAAAGAAACTAATAATGTCCATTATGAGTTCTAAGTGCAACATTTGACATATCCAAATCTTTGATGTGGACTTGGTAATATGATATTGGTGATATGCTGACCTTGGATCAATTTTAAAGAATACATTTTCACCTTTCAATTGATCAAACAAGTTATCAATATCAGTTAAATGGTAATTGTTACATACAGCCACCTTGTAAGTTGCTTGAAATCCATACACGATCTCATAGTGCCATATTTTTTATTTACAAAGAGAATGGTAGCACCCTAAAGTGATATACTAGGTCTAATGAAGCTTTAATCCACTAACACTTGTAATTGATTTTTAAACTCTTTTGGGGCCATTCTGTATGGTGCTTGCGATATTAGAGTTGTGGCTGGTATCAAGTAAATGGTGAAGCCCACTTCACGATCAGGTTGTAACCCCAGAAGATCCTCTAAAAAGACATGGAAATTCTCAAATAATTAGAATATCCTTTAACTTCATTTCACTTACTCGAGTATCAATGACATGAGCTAAATAAGATGTATAATTATTTATGAGGATTCGCTTAGTAGAAAGGGAAAATACAATACACTGTGGGAGAATTTGACATTCTTCATAAAAAGTAATTACTGGTTGACTAGGGCTTCTAAACAATACCTCCTTTCTAAAACAATCAGTGGAGGTATGAGGTGTAGCTAACCAATCCATCCCTAATATTCCAATGAATCATTAATGTTGAGGGGAAATAAGTTGGCTTTCAAATCAAGGTTACCGACCTTTACAACACTTCCTTTAAAGAGATTTATTGTTAATAATGAATCACTAACTATAGTGGCTACCTCTATTAGACATTCTAATGGCTATAAATTTTTATTTGCATACATTGAAAAGACTCATGATACAAAAGAGTATGTGGCACCATAATTAATTAATGCATGAGTATCTTGATTAAAGAGAGATAATGTACCCATTGCAACATCAGATAATGCTTGTGCTTCTTTTTGTGTCAAAGCAAGCACTCTACCTCAGGTCTTATGGTAACTAGGCTGACTTTGTTGAAGGATTGCATTTGGATTGACAGGATGAGTTTAACTAGTAGATGCTTCTAACCCACTTTTTTGTACTCATTGATAGATAGTACATGTACTTTGTGCTTGAGAAGACACTATCTTGTGTACCTATTTGTTGGACTGAGTAAGAGATGGATAGTTTTTCTTTATGTGTCTAAACTGACCATAATGATAGCATTCACCACTACCCATTCTATAGGGAATTCATTTCATTTACCATATGTTATGCGTTGAGGAAAAGTAAACATGCTTTATTGTCCACTTTTATCTCTTTATCTATAAAAAGGCTTTGATTCTCAACTTTGATTGCCAACTTTCTGTTACACTATAGCTTGGATGAAACTAGTACCATGATTAGTATGATCATAGGGTTTGAAACTACTCCTACTACCTCTTGTCCCTTCTTGACTTATAACTTGTTTCATTAAGGTCTACTACTTAAGCCACATTTTGACAAAATCTTGCGTATATATATTTCTTTGTCTTTGTATATCCCTAAAATGTTGTTCTTTAGAAATAATGTACTCCACTAGTAATCAACTTGAACCAATGCTCCATACTAAATGTGCTCAGATGAGAAGTCTGGGGTTCTAATTACTTCCCAAAGGCCTTGGAAAAACCCATTACATTAATCTGATTTAATTTCCACTAACTGAGAAGCATAACAAGACAACTCAGTAAATCTCTACTCATATTCTACAATCCTCATAGGTCCTTAAAAAATTATTAGAAATTTAGCTTGTTTCATGTCTCAGTAAACACTTGGAAGATACTGATCATCATAAGCTCATTAAAAACTAGCCCTAGTGATAGTTGTAGGATTAATATGTTGTCTTCAAAAAGAAGTCCACCAATAGTAAGCACTACCCTGTAACAAGTACGATGCCAATAAAGCTTTTAGATCCTTTGGATAAACCATAACTGTAAACATCTGCTCAATCTTGTTAATCTAGTCATCTGTAATTGTAGCATCTAAGGTACTAGAAAATCTCGTAATTCCAAGCTTGATAGCACGCTCAATGTTATAATCTCTATCATTATGATTATGGTTTTTTTCTCTACATATAGTAAATCTTCTCCAATATTAGGGTGTTGTGGCACCCTAAATGGGTAAACATGCACCGGTGGTGCATTTACATGTATTTTTTTCTATGGGTTCTACATGTGTGTCAATGTCACTATTATCTCTCCTAATAACAACTAGTTTATTACAAAGAGATCTCTTAAGATGTGTTGACATACTTTCATCTAAATTGTAAAACAAAGAAAAGAAACATGAATAATAGAGTACTATCAAACTTAGTATCTATCTAAACATAATAGACTCAACTAGCTTTGATACCAATATATCAAGACCCAACTCAACATTAGAGCACGTGATGTGTCCTAATGGAATATGACTACTAGCATCGTGAGGTAATTTTGGTTTAACTTGATAATTTTAGGTAAAAATTTTAAAAATATTGAGCAGAGTCTCCCCTAATTATTGAACTATCATCCCTACGATAAAATGACAACAATTATAAAATAATCATTTTTCACAAACCAATAAAATTCATATAAAGTTACACATCTAAAAAGTGACCCAAGGCCATACATAACTACATCTTGTAAGATACATACCATACACCATATAAGACATGGTCACTAGCTCAAAACACAATAGCCAAAACACACTATATAATGTGGCAAAGAGATCAAAACAACCCAAACTAGACAACAAAAAGTGGATCTTAAGCCTCCAAACTCGCATGGTGTGGCCTCAAAATCTGTTACCTAGGGGGAGTAAAATAAATATAAAGGGTGAGCTAAAAAAATAACATAATACTAATGTAAACTATGTATGAAATTCTTAAGAATTATCTTGAAATACATACTGATAAAAATAATCTACGTATAGTCTTTGTCATAAAATAATGTACTCTTAAATGTATAATATGAGTTTCATAAAATAACTATAATTTGGTACCTGTGAAAGCTATAAATGACACACTCATGACTTATAATGAAATGACATTATGATAAAAATTATTTGTCCATGATCTTTGGAATATAATAATATTTCATGATCAGTACACTAATAAAATGTATAACCATAAGAAATGTGTTTTTATTTCAAGAGCACTTGGGGATCTAATTACATATAGAGGAGACATTTAGCACTAGTGTTAACTCTCAACTACACATGTGGGAAACTTTCTTGATATAACCATTACAATGGTTTAGTTAGATCTGTTGATACATGAGTCATGTGCGCACTAACTTAGATGAACTTGTCATCATGGTAAATTTGTAACATGATATTGAACTTGTAACATCATATTGAGTTAGTAAACATTATTGTTAAATGTACTCCGAGAGATAAGATGGAGATAATATGGAGTATGTATTCTCTGTTTTCTCTTCTTCTTTACAACACTATAATACAATCTATTTATAGAAATACAAAGTGTCCACTAATTCTAGGAATAGAGCAATTTGGTAACAATAATGAAAATACAGCTTGATTTACACTAACTCTACTGTACAACACTAATAATATTCTCTGAAAATCTACACTCACCGCGAGTTGGGTAATAGATATTAATCATTCCTAACTTGCAACTCGGTCTTCGAAGATTGTTAGAGGTAATGCTTTAGTAAGGATATACGCAATTTGATGTTTAGTAGATGTATATATAGTAGGTCTACAATTTTTTCATCTATCTTTTCTTTAATGAAATGACAATCAATTTCTACATGTTTGGTTCGATCATGATGAAGCTGGATTTTTCGCAATTCTTATTACTGACTTGATTGTCGCAATGCGTCGATAGGTTCGAGAGTCGTGAAGTCCGATTCATTGAGTAGCCTTCTTAACCACGTTCCTTCACAAATCCCATGAGCCGTGGCTCTAAATTCAGCCTGCCTTTAACTTGACGTACTAACTATTTTTACTTCGCCGAGTTACAAGGTTTCCCCGTACTGAATGTCTGATATCCGATTGGTAGATCTGCGATCCATATAGAGCACACTTGACGGCGTACTGCAAAGACTTCAATTTTTCTAGTGAGATTCTTACTGAAATATAATCCTTTCTGGTGTCATCTTAAGATACTGAGTATACGATAGGCTAACTTCCATGTGTTCTTGATGGGAATTTGTTCGTAAATTGACTTACAACACAACGAAAAACCAATATCTGGTCTAGTGTGAGATAGGTAAATGAGTTTTCCGCTAATCTTTGATAACGACCTTTGTCCAATTGTACTATTTTCTTTGATTAGGAGTTTTATTGTAGAATCCATCGGCGTTTTACTGTGGTTTACACCCACGTCATTCCGGTTTCTTTGAGAAGATCAGAGTACATACTTCCTTTGAGATATAGATATGCCCTTTTTGTTCGTGTACTACTTCCATCCCTAGAAAATATTTGAGATTGCCTAGATCTTTGATCTCAAATTCCTTGGCAAGGAATTCTTTCAGTTTATCCATCTCAATTGTAGAATTACCTGTTAGAACAATATCATCTACGTATACAATTAGGATAACTATTGTCGTTGGAGAAGTGTTTGACGAATAGTGTGTGATCGATTGGCATTGATTGTACCACGTATCTCTTGAGAACTTTAGAGAACTTATCAAACCCGGTACGTGGAGACTATTTCAATCCATATAAGGATTTCTTAAGTTTGCGAGACTCTATTGGTTGGAACGGAGATTCAATTCAGGTAGGAATGTCCATGTAGACTTCTTCTTGAGATCACCATTAAGGAATGCATTCTTGACATCTAATTGGTAGAGGCCAATCCAAGTTAGATCTTATGGAGAGAAGAACACGAATAGTGTTGAGTTTTGCTACGGGTGCAAAAAGTCTCACGATAATCAATCCCGTATGTGCGAGTGAATCCTTTAGCCCACAAGGCGAGCTTTGAGTGCTACACCTTCATGATACGCTTTGTGTTTGATTGTAAAGATCCATTTACATCCAACGGTTTGTTTTCCCGATGGTAGTTACGTGATCTCCCAAGTCTTGTTTTTCTACAGGAGCCTTGAGTTCTTCACGAATAAATTTGTCTTCCATTCAGTTATCTGAAATGCTTCATGAATAGAATTTGGAACCTCTATTTGATCGAGGTTCTTTGATAAATGCCTTATACACTGGTGAGAGATTTTTATAGGAAATAAAGTTGTAGATGGGGTGGTTTGTGCATGATCTTACACCTTTCCTTATAGCAATTGGCAAATTCAAATCATTAGGAGGTAATTCAATAATATGAGGTTCAGTGGTGTTACCTTGTGAATTGTCGGAGTGGCTGTACTCGGGTTGGATTCTGGAATGGCTCGAATATGCTCGGTTCTCTGCTCTTTCTTGAGTTGTTTTCCTTAAGAGTAGACAAGGAGATCATTGTTTGGGACAAGGAAGTTTGGATCTGTTGGTAGAAGTTGAGGATTCATTGGGAGTAGTAAGAGTATTTATTTGAGATATTGAGTCAACTTTCTAGAGGTTGCGGAATAGGATTTGTGGGAGAGTGAGTACTTATGATATTCGAAAAATTTGGTATTCATTGGCTATGTTCTCCCCTGAATGGACAATGATTTGGAATAGTACGGATATTGTTCAAAAAATGTGACATCCGTTGTATTATAGAATCGTTTTGTGATAGGAGAAAAACATTTGTATCCTTTCTGGTATGATGAATACCCTAGGAATATGCATTTGATGGCTCGAGGATCAAGTTTTCCACTATGATGTACATGGACATCAAAGCGAGAACATCCAAAATTTTTAAAGGAACATGGGACACGATTTTTGTGTGTGGGTATGACTCGAGGAGAGTATTGATAGGTGTTTTAAATAAGAGGACACGAGATGGCATCCTATTGATAAGATAGGTAGGCTGTAAGAAACGACACATCCCACAAAAATGTTGAGGGACATGAGTTGTGAACATGAGGGATCTGGCGACCTCGAGAAGATGCCTATTCTTTCTTTCGACCACCCACGTTTTGTTGAGGTGTGTCAACACGTGAGCTTAGATGGACATGATCCCTTGACTTAACGGATAATCGGTAAGGGTGGAAGTGAAATATTCTTTAGCATTGTCGGATTTCAATACCTGGATTTTTGTTTGAAATTGAGTTTGAATCATGGTATTAAAATTTTTAAAAATTTGACATCTTGATTTTTCTTTCATTAGGAATAACTTAGTGGTTGAGTATGATCATCCACAAAATAAAATGAACCAACGTGTCCACTGTGATGTTTTTGATTCGAAGGTCCCGAATATCGGTGTGAATTAATGAGAAAGGATGTGATTTTTATGTGGAAGATGAGGATATGAAGTTCTAACATGTTTTGAAAATTGACATACTTCACCTTTGAAAAACCTACAATTTTTATTTCTAAATGATGAAGGAAAAAGTTTACGTAAATACTTGAAATTAGGATGACCTAAATGATAGTGACTCGACATAATTTCACCATCTTTATTGGACTTAAGGTTTAACAAAGCTTTATTACGATTAGAAACTTCCGGATAGAACTTGGTGGGCTTGTCTTGTTGAAGGTTCTTCCTTGTTGAGAGATAGAGTCCGAGCATTCCTTAGCATAATCATCTTCCCACAGAATGCGGTTCTGAAATTCACATGGGTTATGAACAAATTTAGCCATACAATTTTTATCACGGGTGAGTTTAGTAATTGATACAAGATTACAATCAAGTGTAGGAACAAGAAGGACGAGAATCTAGAATAAAGGAGTTTGAAATTTTGGGAACCAATTCTGTTACTTTGGATACCGAGCAAGTCGGCAATTCGGACCGTGTGTCCCGGTCTGGTAGAATTTAAGATTTATGAGAAGAGAAGCATCGCCGTCATGTGATGCGAGCTCAGGAATCAACAATCCATGGTCTACGTAACCTGTTTCACATTAAGAGCATTGAGGGTGTTACGATTGGTATAGTGGCGAGATGATGTGGTCGAGGATTGTCCAAATAATTTACGGAGAGAGATCAATCTGTTCCTTGCTAAACGGAAAGCGGTCGGTTGACTTATTGCCTTGAGATTTAGAGGCAATTTTTCCATGACTTTCTTTGTTGATGTCTTTGTGTGACGGTGGTTTCCAATCGGTGGGCTTGTAATTTTCCGGAGTTTCCTTAGTATGACGGGTTTACGACAATGATCACACGAGGTCTTCCACGACGAGGACGGTTGTACGTATTATAAGAGTCTTGATGGCCTCGAATGGCAAGTCTGAATCCTTACTCCGATCACGGAAATGGTAGATTGAGAACCCATCATTGTAGATTGAGGACCCATCATTTACTTTCTTTCGACTCTCCTGGACGGACTTGAGAGAAGGCTTCACGAATCTTGGGCAAAGGTTTTGTGCGAGAATTGCACCGCGCTACATCATCGAATCTTTATGGAGTCCCCGGTAAAAAATTTGAAAACCCGTTTCTTGTCAATAATCTGTTTTGTACAAGATCTTGTCTATTTGCTAGACGAGGTCCATTCGTGAACCTCGAAGAGATCTAATTGTTGCCCTTGTCGAGTGAGAGAGTTAAAGTATTGTGTATGGCGACAACTCTCCTTGGCGAAGATCATGGAGGATACTCTCGATCTCAAATAGTTCGACATATTATCGAGCCCGGAATAAGTGTCTTTGGTGCATCCCGTATTCCTTTGGCGGTTTTGTAGAAAAGAAAATTCTCTCAATTTCGTTTGTCATGGAATTGATCAACGAGACATTACCATATTGTTTTTCAGTTTCCATGTTACGTATTGTAGATCGTCTTTGTTTGGAGGCTATGACATCTTGATGGAGTAATCATCTTTCATTTTTCCACGTATAAACATCATGACGGATTGAGACCATGAAGATAATTGTGCCCATTTAATTTGTATTTGGTGATGGGCGTAAGACTATTGTCCGTGCAACCAAGAATTATAGGTTTTCCCGTGGCCATTTGTTGCAATTGTAGATTATACGTGGATTGAAATTTGTGGGCTGGTTTTTTTTTTTTTTTTTTTTTTTTTGAATAATCTGTTTGACCGGGCCGGTGCAGGGTTTAATAGGTCGGGGCGAGGTTTGTGGCCAGGTCGGGTAGGGTTTGGCCAAGTGAGGGTAGGGTTTAATGGTCGAAATGTTATATATTAAACAGCTTACTCCTACGGGAAACAAATCTATTAGTCATGATGTTTTACCAAGTCATTGTATATCTAAAGGCTAAGTAGAGCCAATTATCATGAATACATAAGGAGAAGTACTCTAACAACTATAAAATATTTACTTTACTTGCAAGTTTGTATAAAAGGTGTATAAGTAATAAAATTCATATAATCTTAATTTTTTTACAAATTATCTTGTATGTACCTCACTAATTATAATAATGATAATAAAATATCTTATCATGGAGTATATGTTCATAAAATGTATTGAAATTGATACGTAAATATTTCAGCCAATACTAGTGAAAATGAATGCACTTTCCATAAATATGAAACTTGTAAAAATTGGACTATGCAATTCAAAACAATACTATCAATGCTTTAAAAAATTATTAGGTATACACTCATATTATTAAATCATCGTTGTTTCTCAACGTACACTTGATGAGTGCTCAAAAAGCACTAAAATAACCATGATTTTATGCACATTAATTGATTAAAAATATATATATTTATATGTTTTATCATATATTTAAATAAATTTGTCTTTTTCAGAATCACGGGTATTTTTATTGTTTTTCAGGAATTTTGGCCTAAAAACGTAATTTAAAGACTCAAAGAAGAATACTTGAAGCAATACATCACAAATATATTAATAAATAAGTGGGAAAAGGTCAACAAACATGGAAAAATTGGACAAAATGGGTCGAAAAGGTCAAAAATGTCAAAAGATGAATCGCGCCACAGCGAAACCGCGCCTCAAATTTTAACGCCTCAGGCCCTTGTGCTGACTGTCGTTGATTCCATCAGCGCAACCGTTGCAGCAGTTATCATCATCACGTGCCCGCTAAGCAATGATACCAGCTGGGCACAATGTTAGCCGCCCTGACCATGCCGCCCAACCGCGCGCCCAACGTTGCCACCCTATTTTTTCACACGTGCGTTAGCAGTTCTATGACGTCATGCGCCGACGTCATTGATGACCTCCAAGATGTCCACTACACGTTTTAATTTTTTAATATTTTTTAACATTTTTTTACTCATTCTTTCTCTCCATCCTCACCTATAAATACCCCCCTTCCATTCACTTCAAAACACACCTTCAACACCTTCAAAAACTCACTTCTCTCTTCTTTCTTTCTCTCCATTTCTTAGTTTTTAGTTTTTTTTAGTTTTTCTTATGTTTTAGCTAGTTTCTCTTAGTTTTAGCCAGTTTCTCTTAGTTTTAGAGTTCTTCCCTTAAAGAAGAACTAGTTATGTTTTTGTAATATTTTAGCTTTTGATTCAATAAATGGAGTGCAAATTCGGCTTGGAGTTTTTCCAAAGAACGGGAATAGCGTCAAGTTCTCAGAAGGATTTTATTTTCTTCTACGCTATTTTTATGCTTTATTCTTACATGTTATATTTAATTTGTTTGTGGTTAAATTTTACTGTGCTGGCTATTTAGTAAACATGATGTAATAATGACGTTGTTATGCTTGCGAAATATTAAATAGGTAAAAATCTCTAAAATGAATTGATTTTATTTTTATTCATGATTTTATATTAAGAATGTTAGGCAGTAAATATATTATTTTTCATTACAAACTTAAACCCGAAAATTAGATTTTAAGGTTTAGTTATCCTATTCGATTTAGAGTAGTGCTCTTTTATTTGATGGTACAATCGCCTTAGTTAGAGTGAAGCTCTATTTCAAAAGTTTTTATAAGAATTATTATCTCAAATGTATTGACAACATGTTTTAAATAGTGCTTTAAAACTTGAAAGTTAGTACTCGCATAACTAAATTCTTAGGTTTAATTTGGACACCTCAATAAAGTTTAAACTGCTTCAACTCCCACCAAAGGTGGCATTTAAATGGTTCATTTTCAATCTCTTAGAAAAAGGAATTAATTTAATTAACCAAATTAGTTATCAACCCCACCCATACGTGTTAATTGATTTGTTTAGTTAACAAAGAATATCTAACCCCACCAAAGGTGGTATTCATACAAAAAAGGGAGAATCAATAAATATCAATTCATATCTTTAATAACCTAAATAATGCGAGCAAGCATAATTAACTTAGTTATTATATCCATAAATACTCCACTATTTATAAAAGATAAAATTTGCATGAATGTTTATCAATCTATGCTTATTTTTATGTAAAAGTAGATTAAAAACACAAAAACCCCAAAATATCGTGACGAGTGATGTTTAGGATTTAATTTCGTTTTTAAAAAGTTTGAATAATAAATTAAAAACCACATACATTCCTTCCTTAGATCGACCTTGGGAGTATACTTATCATTTTATTCGAAATGATTCGTGCACTTGCCAGAGTTTTACAAACATAAAACCAAAGTATTAAGGGATCGCGACAAGTGTTTTGCTCATCAAAGTATTTGGCGATCACGATTCTGCTCATCAACACTATAAGATTTGCTTGCTCAACTCTTCCTAAATAATCATACTTGTGTTAGAACACACTATACCAAAACCGAGCATTAAAGTCGGTTCAACATAGGAATTGACTTTAAATTCTATATATATTTTTTACACATTTTACTCATTTTCTACTATACTCAAAACTTTTACTCGATCACATAATAGCCAAAAAAATAAAATCTGTTTAACAAAGTTTAAATAATATAAATAATTCAAAAATTAAATATTAATTAATTACTTGATAATTAAATTTATTATAAAAAAGTAATTTATATACAATATATATATATATATATTTATAACTTAAATTACAAATGAAATGATGTGTCTTTTTTAGTGGATTTTGTGATATTCCCACTTTATTTCAAGGAGAGAAAGCTTGGTTTGCTTAGAATCACCAAAATCATCAGCATTTTTATAATTTTTCACCCTTGGTACCAATTTAGGTTATATGCCTAGTTTCTTTAAATCCAGTCTTACTTTAATTTCACCCTTCATTTTTCTAGGTATATTAAGTAATGTACTTATCAAGCTCTCACATACATTTTTCTCAATGTGCATGACATCTAAGCTGTGACGAATGTGTAGATCTTTTCAATAAGATAATTCTCAAAATATTGATTTTTTTATTCCAACAACCATTATCTACTGATTCAGTAACATTTTCATTTTCACCCATTTTATTAGTTGACATCTTTCATTTCTCTCCATTAATGAGTATTCTTTTTTTTTCATCTTTCCATATCGTTTGAATGTCATACCATTCAATTTCCTTAATATCTCAACACCTCGCAAAGGTCCGAGTGCCGGATCATAATCTTCTTCACCATCGAACAGTTTCTTTTGGTATCTAAACTTGCGTCCAGATGGCAAAAATATTCTATGTCTTTTATAAGAAATATTTCATCCGTGAATAAGATAAGTTGCAGAAGTGCCATCACTACATATAGGGCATCCCATATACCTTTTGTTGCATGTCCTAATATGTTCCCATAGTCAGGAAAATCATTAATTGTCCATAAAGGGACCCCCTCAAGTTAAAGTGTTCTTCTTTATGTGCATCATAAACATTTACACCATCATTCCACAACGTCTTTAAATCATCTATTAGAGGCTACAAATATACATCAATATCAACTCCGGGTTATTTCGGTCCTGAGATCAATAATGTTAACATCATAAATTTTCTTTTCATACACAACCAAGGAGGAAGGTTGTATGTTACCATAATTACTGGCCAACAACTATATCTACTACTAAGGGAACTATATGGATTAATTCCATCAGCAGTAGTGGCAAGACGAAGATTGCGTTGATTATATGCAAATTGAGGGGATAAATTATCTACTACTTTCCAATTTGGAGAATTACAAGGATGACGTAGCACCCTATCATCAGATCGATTATCTAAATTCCAAGTCAACATCTTTGATGTCTCTTCACTTTTGAAGAACCTTTGAAAGCGAGGAATCAGAGGAAAGTACCAAAGAACCTTTTCATGCATGCCTTTCTTAGGTGTTGTCTCATTTGTAGCATGCTTTTGTCCTCGTTCTTTACACATTGGACAATCATCTAATGTCTCATATTCTTTTCTATAAAGAATGAAATCATTTGGACAAGCATGAATCTTATGATATTTTATGCTAAATCAACTAAGAGATTTCTTCACTTCATACATTGAAGATGGAAATTCAATACCCTCAGGAAACATATCTATTAGTACATTTAGTAATTCTATGAATCCCTTGTTAGAAAAAACATTTTTTTCCTTCACATTGTACAAATGAACCAATCCCAACATTTTAGTGTATTTTATTGCATTCTGGATACAATGGTTATTGGGCATCTTCTAGAAGTTTTTAAAAGGTTTCGAGATTATCCTCGTGTAGTTTATCTTCAACACCATAAAACATATTTTATGTCTATACATTATGAAAATATGTATATAATCCACTCGTACTCTTATTTATCTTTTCCCTATGAGTATTATTAATATTTTCTCTATAGTAATACCGACATTTATAACTCAAAAGAATACCACTACGGATAAGGTGATACGTAACCTCATCAACATCATGTAATCACTCATTTTTACATTTAACACATAGGCATCAAATCATACTAATTTCATTATTACTATTTCTACAAGCAAATTCCAAGAAACTTTCAACTCTAGGAATGTAGTTCTACTTAATTCTACACTTTGACATCCAAGATTTATCCATTTTCTATTAATGACATTAAGCATATTAAATATGTATCCAACCAATATATTTCAGATATTATTATATATGAATTCTCTAATTATTAGAATATCTATCAAAACATCATATAAAAATAAATACATAAAAACCAAACATAACAAATATATACACATATATATAATTATATGAGATTGATTGTAATTACTAATAATAATATGCCACATCATTTGAGTTGATTTCAAATTTAAGATATATATAACAAAAATTATATAACAATTTTGTGATAATTAATATTTTTTTAAATAACTACACTACTTCAAACCTAAATTTTTAATGAGGATCATATTGTTGAATCATGTCTTTCCTATTTGATATTAAAAAAAATTAAAAATTAACCTCAAATCATAGTCATAAATATATAAATTTATTTTATTAAGAAAATTTATACAAAGCCTACGTAATAAAAATAATAACATACATAATACAAAACCTACTCAATACAAAACTTTATACACATAAATAATAACACATAATATACAAAAAATAAATAAATATGAATAATAAGTTGGTAGGATTAATAGAAATACTTACAAGAGTAAATGAAGTTACAAAATGAAGGAAATGAAGAAAAAATGGTGTTTTGTAAGTGAGAAAATGGGTATAAAAAATTTGAGTATAAAAAATTTGAGTATTTTGCTCAAAACAATTGTGTCAACCGACGCTATCTCCTAGCGTTGATTGACGTATTGAACCGACGTTACATCCTAGCATCAATTCAATACGTCAATCGACACTACAATTTACTTATTTTAAGTCAATTTTTCAACGAATCGACTTTAAATTTATTATAAGTCAATTTTTTCCAAAAAATAACTTTGAATCTAGAATTAAATGTCACATTCTTTAGTAGTAACATGAATAATAAATAGCTTGCTTATTTAATTCAAATTGAAAGGTATATAACACTCCAAAAATAGGAATAGTTGATTGATGCATTTTAAATAGTTTTAGGATACATCTAAGCCCATCCTTGTAATTTCAAATATAACTTTTGGTATAAATATATAAATTCATTTCTATAAAAAAAATAGACATTTTAATCTTTAAAATAAGATATGACGCACTAAAATATCATAAAGAAAACTTTTTCAATCCATAGAATACCGATTAGTTTAAAAACATATTTTTTAGCACAATTTCAATATAACATACTTTTAGTTAATTTGCAATAAATATGTCTAGAAAACTCGCAATAATAAGTCATAAAATTCATATTAAACTAGATATTTTAAGATTTAAAACAAGATATAAATCATCAAATTTTAATGAGTTGAATTATTTCAAATAACAAAAATATCAATTCCGTTCCACACAGTTTTCTTAACACCAATCTTACCTTACATATCCTTAATTAAAGAAGCTTAACTTTCTCTTAAAATTCGTAACGACAAATCAATCTTTTTATATAAAATAATATATAATTTACTCAATTTCAAACAGTAGTATTACTTCAAATAGCAATAATACCTACTGTTTTTTCAACTTTATTTTCGTAAAACAATCTTCGTTCAAATAGATATAATTTTAAGTACAAAACTTAAAATTCGTGATAAAATTGAAATCCATATATTTTCAAAAATTTAATTCCCAAACACTAAATCGTTGTGGAAGTTCCTCAATTTTCAATTAAATTTTTGGAAAACAGTTTTTTATAAAAAAAAATTTAACATCACAAATAACTTGTTCTTATATTTTTTTTATGAACCAGGTTTAGTTGTGTTAAAAAAAAGTGCTATTTAGATATAAAATAAAATTACAATCAAAAATAAGGAAAGGGAGAAAGCTTTATATATATACCAAAATCACTTGAATGATAGTTTGAATTCTTGTTGGAGAATTGAAGAAATCCTATTTCTAAAGGCTGAAATTTTCTTTAGTAGTGTTAAGAAGAGAGAAAGGAGAAATAAAGCATAAGACCTTTCATGTTTCTCAAGGACGGAATTTATTTATTTATTTTTAGGATGTGGATATTACTAACCAAGGCAATCCCAGATTAGAACAAGTGTGTTCAACATCTCATGCTCTGCTTCTTCTTCTTTTTTTTTTTTTTTTTTTTTTTTGCCATCTGCCACTTGAGGAGGTAGAGGACAAACTGCTCATCAATTTTGAATGTAAAAGGCCAAACTACTCTTGTCTGTCTCATTACATAAAATGTTTTAAGAATTAGGGGCATTTTGATAAGTTTGTTTAAAAATTAAAAAAAATTAATTTAATTTTTTTAAATTTATTATAACAAATGTATATCATAAAAATTAAACTTTAAATTTCGTATTCTATACATTCAGTATAAATCCTAAAAAATTTGAAAAATATAATTTTGGTTAAAATGAGATATTACATACATGGTACATGATAATGGTGGCTTATACATTGGGCCTAAAGTCCAGCCCATCATAAAAGCAACACATCACCTATTACCCTAAAAGATGGATGCAGCTTTCTCAGTTGAAGGGAATCTTCTTCATCAGCGAACATGCTCATCTTCTTTCTCTTCTCCTATGTGGATCTTCATCATCTTCTTCTATGTCTAACTTAGGTATTGGAGAGGGCGTCCCCTTCGGGCACCCTTCTCTGACCCCCTTTTTTTGTCTTGCAGTTTATATTCCTCATAGCACCACCATACCACCAGTCCTTCTAACCTTAAGGTAATATTGCCTCCACAACAGCTACGGAGAAGAAAGAAAAAAGATTACCTTGTTTTAGATTTATAGGTATTATAGGTATTGTGAGCAAACATAGAAGATAGTGGGCCTTGATGTAAAAAGAAAAGAAATAATGTGCTACTGTTGTATTCTTCGTATTCTTCTTCCTTTCCTTCCCTTCCTAATGTTGTTGTCTGATTCTATAAAGTTATATCTAGCTAACACATATTATGTATTGGTGTCTGTGTATGTCTTGTTAACACCAGTACGATGAGGTAAAGTGTCGAATGGAGGTAACAAATATTAAAAATGCTCATAATAGAATAACATATCTTATATATATATATATATATATATATATATATATATATATATTTTTGGTACTGGATAATATAAATTTTTAGAAAAGAATGAATCTTATATAATGTTTACTGACAAGTTACTACATTTTAAAATTGTCGATGAATTTAGGCTGATTAACTTTTTCTTGTAAACATTATCATAATTTTATTGAAAAATTTTAATAAGATTAATTTGGTTTATAATTCGATTACTTTTTTTATTTTTAATCTTTCCTCATTTTTATTCTCTTAAAAAAAATTCAAAACCTGATATCAGCTTAAAGTTGTCACCCTTCTTGACACAAACTCACATCAAACTTCTAAGTCAATTACACAAATGTTCTAGAAGTTACTGCAGTAGGAGCACTAAGATTTAGTTAAAAATAATAATAATTTAATCTAAATTGTCAAATTTTTGTTTCTTTAAACAAGAATATTTTTATTTTCTCGACTGTAATTGAAAATAAAATTTTAATATTAATTTAAAATAAAAAATTGACTAATTAAAACTGTGTGGTTACTTTTTCAAAATCTTTTTATTAAACCTATTGGTCATAAATGATCAATTCAAAAATGCTGGTGGACCTATCATAACAACTACTTAATTCATTTAAATTCAATTTTGTTAAATATGACATGACAAACAAGCTAGTATTATTGAGATTTCAATTTGTTCTAATTTTGTTCACTTAGAGTTTATGTTTATGCTAATAAGTTGTAATTCAATGGCATGATGAAGTCCATGTGAGAAAGTAAAAAGTTTGAGAGTCAAATCTCAATGTGTAAGTAATGTAATCATTTTAATGATTCGCAAGATAAAATAGCAGATTCCAAATAAAATATTAATCTAACATAAATTACTACTTGACACAATCAACCACCCTTCCCTGCACCATCTGGATATACAGATTGTGATACCTTTGACTACCACTATTTTCCTCATCAGCTATTCTGCAAACTCTAAGAAAATGATGTGTATTTATATGATCACACTAATGATTGACAAACCCATTCCCTTAACTGAATCTAAAACATTAACTCTGAACATATCAAAAAAATCTAATTTATACGGAGTCTTCTAAACATAGAGATATCATAACTTGAAGCTTCTAAAATCATCTTTGAACATACTCTCTCTATGTTCCTCTTCTCTCTTCCTCTTGGGAAGGGACAAGGAAGATATGGTTTTGGCAGATACCACCTTCCTCACAAGTAGCTTCCACCTCGGGTCATCTTTCCTCTTCTCTTGTTGCATTTTCATCTTGAATTGCCTGTCAAATTTCCAAAACATGGTTAGTTATGTTCTCATGGTAGGCACTACATATAATTTGTACATACAAAGCAAACAAGGAAAAAGAAACATTAATGACATTAAGGCAATATAATTGAATGGACTCCTCGATTTGATAGGACAATACAATACACCCTTATCTCTTAAACTAATTTATTAGTGTCCTAACTTTAAAGGTAGAATTATCTTCTTTAAACTTTAATTTAGTTTTCAAGCATACAGAATAACTTTAAAATTGTATGATTTGGTCATCAAATTTTTAAAACATATTCAAAATTTTAAATTAAATTAAAAAAATTGAGTATTAAATCATATATTTATAAATTTAACATATGTTTACGAAGTTTTGAAGACTAAATCATATCAATTAAATTTAAGGATGTATGTTTGTAAAGTTGGTGAAAGATTAAGAATTGATCATATAGTTAAGATATATTTACAGGTACGAAAGATAAGACATATTTTGATTTTAATAGAGACACAAGTTCGAATTATACCAATATGATATATTTTCTTTTAAGAAAAAAAATGGACTTAGTGACTCTTTTTAAGAGAAAAAAAAAGTGCATCCAAAGAGGATGATGGATACTTTACTTGTCATTTAATGACTAACAAATAAAGTTTAGAAGCTTGCAGTGAAAAACTTTTATGCTTGTTTTTTTCCGCATTACTACAAGGGACCCCTCGCTTAGTGCACCATGCCTTGTTCCCCTCCAATCCAAGCGTGATTACAGATACGCTATGATTTTGATTAATACACGAATAAGACAGAGGTGCGACAACTTGTTCATTGACAGACTATGACACCCAAGGCCAAAGAGACGGTGAAAGTTTCATTTTTACAGCTCAAAAGCTTTTGAATTTTGATAAACATAATTTTTTTAAGAGAGAACAAGATAAGGTAGGGGACAAAAAAAAAGGAAAGGAGGAAAAATCAATAGAAAGGCCTAAAAATCCAGAAGGTGCCTACATAGATGCGAGTTTTTATTAACACATACAATGTTCATGAGATATTTCGACTTCACATCAAATGACAAGTACCTAACTTATAGCAAAGAGGCATGTAATCAATTTTATCTTTTCCAACTCGAGATATTAACTCCAGTTTGAAACAACTCTAGGCATACGTGAGTAACGTGACATATAATTATAACGACAAAACAAAAACAAGACAAGTGACACCCACCATAACTATGAAAGACAAATTGAATTTTGCTTACTACTTCATCAAAAAACAAAAAACAAAAAATCTCAAAAGATTAGTTATACCTGCAAAGAGGAACCCTACAAGAATCGGATCGATCACAGATGGATGAATGAAGGCGTAGAAGTTGCCACATCCTTTTACAACGTAAGCATCCTTTATTGACTCTCTTATAACACGTACCAAAATGCTTGATCAATAATTGCAAACCTTGACAGGTAGAGAATTTGCCACAGGGACTCTTCTTAGTAGACTTCATATCATAAGGTCCAACGCTTGTGCACCCTTCTGTACATATGTGCTCCAGACACTCCATTGCCTCGCTTAGCTCTAAATACACTCTCTGCTCCTCCCTGTGTTTCCTTGTCTTCTTCTTCCTCTGCATCCCAACGATTTCATTTTTTTAGTCAATTATTAGAAGAAAAAAATCAGTAAATTAAAAACCCAATTTGATTAAATATTCCAAGACAGATATAAAATAAAAATCCCACAAGATTATAAAAATAATAAAATAACAATAACAACATGATCGAAGCTAATCACAATCATTTGGGTTTCAAACTCACTCTTTAGTCTACTTTGATTTAAAAAATCCACTAAAATCAAAAGCCCATTTGATAAAATTTTCTGACAACAAATACATTAATTGGAGCACAAAAAGCTAGAGAGTCGTGATAAAATCAGAAAATTACCAATTCCGATTCATCCATGAATTGGAGGATTTCTAGCTCAAGCCAAGGATCGTGATTTTGCAAGAATTTCCAACCTTCAGTTTTCTCCACCGACTTGAAGTTTTGGATGAGGAGCTTCATACACTTTAGTTTAAGATCTGGTGCATCGCACAACCTAGCCAATTGAAAAACATCCACCACGTTCTCAATCGTCAGCCGTTGAGCCAACACCTTAGTACACCGTTGCTTCAGCTGTGGCACTAAATACACGTGTGACAAGGCCAGCAAATGTATCCCATACTTTTCTAAATCGTCCTCGGCATACCTGATCTACCACACAGGGGTCACTTTAGTCATTTCACAAATAGCACGCCACCAATATAAAGGCAAGGAATCTTTTTTTTATTATTATTTTTATTTTTATTTTAAGGGTAATATGTGAACCAAATCTGGTTTGATTAAGGCCGTGAAACAGGGACGATGATATAGAAGAATGTGATGGTTATGTAAAATTAGAAATGGCATCATTAGAAAATAAATAAATAATATTAAATTAAATTTAACCAACCTGAAGGAATAAAGGAAGCTAATAAAAGCGACGACAGATTCGCAAGGAACGCCGTGAATCGGAATGATTCGCTCGGAGCTCCGGTGCTTATGTGGCCGATCTATGATGTTCTCCAACACCGGTGATGCCGAGCTCTACAATTAAACAATTAAAGAAACATAACAAAATGTCAAAATAGTCGATATCTTTATCTAAATATAATAATAAAAAAAAGGTTTTTAATGAATTCAGTGGAGTTTGAGAATGGAGATGGGGAGAAATAGAGATTGAATTACGAGAATGCTGGAATGGGCAGGAATACGAAGACCACCGGAAGTGAAGATATGGATATCGGGTTCGGGTAATTCTCGTTGATCCGATTTAGGTACCGATTGTCCGTACAGATCTACTGCAACCCTGCTATCTTCCATATTGAAGAAGACTTATAGTAATCGTACTTTGCAAAGGAAGAAATTTATAGTTTTTGGGGTTTAACGTAGGATGTGTGAGACGGTGGAATGGAAATGCTACGACTTGAAAGGTTTGTTGCTCTTCGTTTTATAGACTCTAGTTTCACTGTTCATGAATCAGGTGAATGCTATTTATTTATTATTATCATATATAAATATATATATACTTATATTAAAGATTAGTTTTTATATAATTATTAATTTTATCTTTTTAAAATTATCAAAATTATATATATTTCTTACAATATAATGACAATGTCTTGGCTTTAACTCTACTCATTAGTTCGAGTAAAACATTTTTGTTTCGAACATCCCATTATTATTTTTTATTAAATATAATTAAATTGACTGATTATAATTATTAATGACTTAGAGATATATTTTAAACTTAAAAGATTTAGACTTTTCATTATGTTAACTATAATTGTACGTAAAACCTTTAGGCAGATTTAGGCTAATAGAAGAGGATATACTCTTACGTACATCATGATTTTGACAAATTTGAACGAAAATTCTACTTATAATAATTTATTATATTATTATAATTAATGTAATATTCTTTTAATAATTAAAAATAATTATTTTAATTTATAAATAATTATAATATTAATTATGATTTTATAATAATTTTTTATTAATAGAAATTATATAATTTTAACTGTATATTTTTATAAAATAAAAGAATAAAAATGATAAGAATTAAATTAATAATTAATATTAATATAATGCATACAAGAAGTTGTATATTTTTTGTTTCAAATTTATATATTTTAAAAATAATTAACTTAATTTATAAAATTAAACTACTATTTAAATATAAATATAAATATAAATTTATATGTTATTTTGGATAAAGAGATAAGGATAAAGCAATTATTTATATTACCGGTTAATTAATAATAGTTAAACTCTAAATTAAATGTGTATTATTTGCCTTAAATAAGAAAATTTGAACTCTAAATTTGTTTATATTTATGTTTATTATAGTTGATTGATTTTTTCTAACCTAATAATAGGGAATTGATTACTTTTTGTTTTGAGATATGAGGGGAATGGTTTTTCGTTAGCAGTGTTTTATAAGTAATTACGTATATATGGCTAATAGGGTAACAATAACATAGATAAACTTTGATAACTAATGCTATACATGTATATACATATACAGCCTTTTTTTTATCTTGTATAGCGCACGTGAAAAATGATATATGCTCATTCTCATTATATTTTAAAAATATAAATAAATAAATAAAGGACTCAAGTGTTTTAATTGATAAATATATATTTCTTGATCGTATTGCCACCTCATTTTTTTTTATTTTTAATTTTGCTCAATAGCCGCCGCCTCAATTGTATAAAAAAAACCTAGCTAGGAAATAAAAGTGGTCTTTTGACCGTGGATAAACAATATTTCTTGATCCATTTTTATTTTTTTCCCTATTAACAATTTTTTTAATGGCGTTTTGGTACGTACAAAGAGGAAAAGTACAGATAATGATTCGAAGAAATTTAAATCAAAATATTGAATCTTAAATTAATTTTTTATAATCTATGACAAAAAGATATTATTTTTACGAGTAGAAATATAATGAATCTTTATTATAATATTATTTCATAGATTTGCTAATAAGTATTGAGACATACATCTACAAATATTAAAATTTAAACACGTTTAATTAATAAATACAATCAATAAAACCTATATATTTCTTATGTGTTAGATCGGTAATACAATTGTTTATATTATCCGGTTAATTAATAGCAGTCAATCTCGAAACTAAATATGTATTATACTCCCTTTTGTTAGAAAATTTGACCTCTAAAATGGAATTGATTACGAGGGGAATGGTTTTTCTTTAGCAATGTCGTATATGTAATTACCTGTGGTTAATAGGGAAACATAGATAAAATTTGATAACTAAGCTAGTTTTACACTTCTTTTTATTGTACAGTGTTAGTCTTTTTAATTATATATTTAGAATAAAATCTACCACTTAATTATTTAAATTATTTTAAATTTATTATTTAATTATTTGAATTGTTTTAAATTTATGATTTATGTGTGATTTCATTAGACAAAGATTAAGTTAATGTTATAAATAAACAAATATAATAATTAAATAATATAAATGAGACGAAAAATAAATAACGAAATAAATATAATAATTTAATATATTTTTTAACATTTTTCGAAAAATATATGATCATAAACTACAGATAATGATGCTGAACAAAATTAAATCAAAACATGTAATGTTAAATTGATTTGTTAATAATTGTTAAAAATGGGAAAATGGGATTTTTTTAATCTATGATTAAATTTCATTTTTTGAAATTATTTTGAGATGGATTTATTTTTATATAAATATATTGTTGATATTAATTTGGGTTCTCTTCTATTAGAATTTCGAAATTGTTGGCGTGTGCAGTGAAAGTGACGGACAACAATGTTAGTGAAGTAGGAAAATGACAAACAATAATGTTTAGTGGAGCAGAAAGTATGGATGTGCAGCAGCTGTTGGGGTTAGGGTTTTATATTCGTTTTCTTAGTATACATAATAAGACTCTTGTACAGAAAAATACATAACAGAAAAATATATTTTGACATGGTATCAGAGCAGATTATAGTTGGCATAAACAAATAAAAATGTTATTTGCTACCTTTTACACTATTTTCTGTTATCCTTGACATTGGTTTGATATGGTGTATTGGTGTGGTTGTTGGGATACAAATCTTTCCCATTCTGTTGTGAATGGAGACCCTAGACTTCGAGTTTCCAATTTGGATTCTTGTGGTCTGAATCTAAAACAAAGATCGTTTCTGTTGAACCCAGAGATCAGATTAATAATCAATTCAAAATTATTCAGTGAGAAAATACAGTTGCTATATATAGATAATCAGTATGAGGCATATGAAATACCTTACTAGTAGCTGTCAACAGCTACTTTCTTGATGCTTTGGAGTCTTAAACCTTTCAGATCTTCGATCTTCATTTCTGCGAAAACAGTTAGGTTTGGCTGATTAATTGTTTTACTAGGATCAAGGGTGGCTGATCTGGCTTACTCTGTTTAATCCATTCTTTTTCTTAGCAACATTTGTTTTGTGGAGTGGTTGATCTAGCTTACTCTGTTTACTCTATTCGTCTTCTCAACAACATTTTTTGTGGTTTTTTGTCTCTGTGCGTGTGGTGGTGTCACTTGGTTTAGTTGGATGATGCTTGCTGTCATAGGTGTTGGAGCCATACTGATCTAGCTGCTCGTTGGAGCCGTCGTAGTTTTCCAACGTTGCTTGCTCATTGGGGCCTTGAAGTCCCTCTACGTACCAGTCTAGTTGCCATCGTGGGAAGCCATGGAGAAACTTGGAACGCAGCAGAAGAAGAGCGCAACTCTAGAGGAGGGATGCACGAATAGGAAAAAAATAAATTAGGGTTACAGTTCTGAGTTATATATATATATTTGTCTGGTGTAAAAAAAAGAAAAAAAAACGAAAAAATAGAAGTGATAGATTCATGGCAGAATCTAGAGATTTAACTACCAACTCCATATTGAATGAGTTGACTACAAAAATGACTAAAGTTCTAACTAGAGCTCAAACCATCTTACAACCTTCGCTAACTGAAGTGTCGACTACTCCCATTAGTATCAAGTTGGGAGGATCCAACTATGCCTTATGGTCCCATGTGGTGGAGATGTATATCTTTGGAAAAGACAAACTGGGATATATTAATGGGAATTTTCCTCAACTTATTGAAACCGACCCCTCATTCAGGAGATGGCGCACTGAAAATGCCATTGTCAAAGGATGGTTGATAATTCGATGGACCCCTCCTTGATTGCAAATTTTTTCTAATTTTCAACTGCGACACAGGTTTGGGATTCTACTGCTACAACCTATTATGATGGGACAGACACGTCTCAAGTTTATGATCTCTGCCATCGAGTTACTCATATGAAGCAAGAGGGTGGATCAATTGAAAAATACTACAATGACATTCAAGGGTTGTGGCGAGAAATTGATTTCTATCGTCCTAACCCAATGGAGTGTGCGACTGACATACAAAAATACAACTCCATCATACATGAAGATCAAGTGTATACCTTCCTTGATGGAGTTGATGACAGACTATATAAAACTCGAAGTGATGTGTTTCAAATCAAACCATTCCCTACGGTGGAACAAGCCTATGGATTCATCCGTAGGGAATAGGTCAGGTAATTTTTTTTTTCTAATCCATGATTAAATGTAATTTTTAAAAATTATTTTGAGTGGGATTTATTTTATATAAATACATTGTCGAATATATGTTATAGTTTTGCTATCTTTAATCTTGTTGATTTGTAAATTATGTTTATTTGTTTCTCTATTAGTTAATTTTATGCTTGAACCATCTTACTTTAATTGTTTTAAATTGATATAGTTTTGATACTGTGAGTTGCTTAAAGTGCACAAAATATATGATACAAAATTTTCTTATATATAAAAGATAAATAAATAAATAATTGTGGTTTTAAGGGTTGGTTGCTACTTTTGATCTTTTTATGAACATAAAAAGAAAATATTAAGTCATATGATATAACAACTTTATTATCTTAAATTGAGAACCAAACTATAAATATTGTTGATTCTATTATGAGTGGTTCTAATATAAACCAAATGATAAGGCTTTTTATAGCCTATGGGGTTGCCCTGTTGTTGTTGGTTTTGATACTTTGAACCATGTTATTACCAAGAGGAGAATTTCAATGTTTTGAACTTCAAAAAGTAGAGAAGTAAGATGATGTTTTATCTTACCTCCTTGAATCTAGTGAGATTCTTGACTGAAGAGACTCCCAAACAACCTAAGGGTAAACAAGATGTGCAGTCTATTAATACTATTGAAGCATGAATGCATTCTAACTACTTGTGTCGGATTTATATTATGGACAACCTTAATGATTCTCTTTTGTAATGTGTAATGTAAGGAGAAAACAACTAACAAATTTTGGGAGTCTTTGCACCGGAAATATCAAGCTGAAAATATCAATACTAAGAAATTTGTGATGGGTTGCTTTTTAGAGTATCAAATGATGGATTCCAAACCAATGACCAATCAAGTGAGAGATCCAAAACATATTGACTGAGATCTATGATGAAGGGATGATTATTAGTAAGGCCTTCTAAGTAGCTGTTATTATTAATAAGCTACCCCATTAATGGAGAGAATTCAAGTCCTACTTTAAGCATAAGCGAAATGAGGTAAACTTAAAAAAATTTGATCATCGAGTTTAAAAGTTGAAGAAGATAATAGGACTTTTACAAAGAGAGGATACAACCTAGTTGGGCCAAAGGAAAATATTGTGAAACATGACCAAAGCTCCAAGAAAAATAATATTAATAAAAACAAGCAAGGTAAATAGTCAAAGTTAGGACCTAAAGCTGGTGCTTTAAAAAAAAGATTTCAAAGAGAAGTGTCACAAGTGTCAAGGTTTTGGACACAAGGCCTCATGTTGCAAGCTTGTAAAGAGAAATAGAAATCATGAGGTAAATATGATTGATGCCATCACTTGGAATTTTTATGATATCGATCTTTATGTTGTCATTTCTGAAGTGAATCTAGTTGGGTCAAACTCGAGGGATTGGTAGATTAATACTGGTGCAACAAGACATGTATGCTCAAACAATGAACTATTCATTATAGTTGACTCAGTGAAGAATGGAGAGAAGCTCTTATACAATTTTTTTGACTAAAAATGGGTTTGCGGGGAAAGGGTATCTATCTAATATATTGTACACGCTCAATGTAATGACTATAGAAGTTAAAAATAGAAATAAAGTAAATTTTTTTATTTGCTTGAGTCTTCCGACTTATGGCATGATAGAATAGGTAATGTTAATTATGATAAATTCTATAGACTAATTAACATGTAACACATACCTACATTCCAAATAAATTCAAAACATAAGTGTGAGACTTGTGTTGAGAAGAAAATGGCCACGTCATCATTCAATTCAATTGAAAGGAACACTAAACGCATTGAATTAATCCATAATGATCTATGTGATTTAAAATTTCTTCAAACAAGAGATGACAATAAGTATTTTACTACTTTTGTTGACGATAACATGAAATACTACATTGTGTATTTATTTAAAAGCAAAGATGAAGTTATAGAGTTGAGAATCAACTCAAAAAGAAAATCAAGTATTAGTAAATGATCATAGTGGTGAATATGAAGTACCTTTTGATGAATTTTGGATGGTCAACTTATAAGGTTATACTTTATAGAGCTCTTTAGTCTTCCACCCCTTACTTGGTATACTTTCTAAGTGTAGAGAGAAACAAAACTAGTATGGACTTCAACTTCTATCAAGTCTAGTTTTCACTTCATGTTTGGGGGTTATACGATTGAAATGAGCTCAATACAAGTTCCAATGTTCTGGTGATACATCATAACCTAACTAGTCCAACACTATTTTAGAGTATCCAAGGGTAAGTTTATAAGTATGAAAGAGGAAGTACCTAGCTTCTTTCAGTAGCAGACTTACCAAAGTATCCTAGTGTCTTGATCCTACGTTAACATCATTGTGGGTACTAAAAAAGGTTATTTATTTCTTTACTTCCTACACAAGAATTAGTCCATTAAGACACTATATTGCTATATTCTAGGAAATTTTTGTACACTTATCAGGTGAGATCGTAGTCATTTGTAGTTCTAGGTATATTGGCTTGCATTTCCTGAGCAAGACTTATTAGGATGAATCGTGCCTTGGTACAACTAAGACCTAGTTATTTTTAGGTTTTAGGTAGATTTTATACTCTTTCATATCGAGATGGTCTATGGCATAATGTGGCTTAAGTCTTTTATGAGGAACAACACTGCATAGTTCTAGAAATGTGTCCTTTTCACCCCTGCATGAGGCTTAATTAACATGAAGTGCAAGGTGCCCGTAGGCTTTAGAGTCCTTCCTATTTCTATCCAGGACTCTGAGGTGATAACTCCTTGTTCCAAGTTATAGTTCTAAGGTTTCGGTCACTAATGTGGTTTTATAACCTCACTTCTTTGCCAAAGGTGATCATAGTTTTCTACTTGTAACTTGTGATGGTGATGCATCTAGATTTCAACTTTAGCTTGACATTATTGTCAAGAACTATTTATGTGAGTGTACACTCTCCCAAATCTTTTGGCTCCTTTTATCTTTATTTAAAAGCCATATTATTTTAATTGTCAAGAGTTTAGTCAAGTACGACTTCTATAGCGTGGTAAATGAACTTATTCACTCTAAACTTTTGTAGAGAAATAGGTCTAGGCTCAAAGTTTGATTCAAATGCAAGTATTGTTAACTTTTTCTATAGTAGAGTTTTTCGGGTTCATGATAGAATTCTAGAAGACTTTGTTGGGGAGCCTATTCTTGATTGATTGAATTTATACTCTTTTTTTAGTGTAGTCACTTGGCCCATCTATTTGTAATGAAGATAAAGGCGGGACTCATTTGAATACCATTATTTTAAGAAAGCTCCTAGAAAAATTTGGAGGGTCGTAACCGAGCCACTTAAATTCTAATCTTCTTAGACAAAACTTTCTTAAGTAGTTAGTGACCAATTGAGTAAAAAATATTGTGCTACTTCTGGGGTCCTACTTGAATACCATTATTTTGATAAAGCTCTTAAGAAAGGCTAGAGGGTCACAACAGAGCCACTTAAAATTTAGTGTCTTTAGACAAAACTTTCCTAAATAGTAAGTATCCAATTGAGCAATAATTATTATCCTAGGTGAACTTTCTGATTGTACTCCTTTATTTTTTTTCAACTATTCTATTGATTCTCAATGTTTATTTTGAAATGATCTGTTGAACCTCGACAAATGTTTTATTGAAAAAATTACAAAGAAGAAGTTTAAAAAATGAATGTAGTGCATTGTAAGCATTCGTGACTCTTGTTTTTCTCAAGTGTTCAATTATGTATGCTTCTTTTCTTAATATTCCATATTTTTTTATGAATATCACTAATACTTTTCTAGCTTGCATAACCTAAATGCTTTTCCTATATCAAACATTATGAGTGTTATCGTTTATGGATGCTGAGGTCACATTATGGATATAAGTTTTGAACATTCTTCTTTTTGTGAAAATTTTGTTAACTTCCTTCTAGGTGAAGCACGATTGGAAGAGGTAGTTGAATCCCTGGGTCTAAATGAAGAACTGGTTAGCCATTGTGGCTTTTCTAAGTTCTCCAAGTATAGAACTGGAGGAATCTTATGAATGCACTCCTAGTGTACCCTTTACTTATCACATTATATCTAGATGTCTTCTGGATAATCTAGATAAACCCTAGCCAGATTCATTCTTCTTTGGTGCATTCTATGTAGTTGATGTTTATTTTCTAACTATATTTTACTTGGAGTGAAAGTTTCTATAAGTTACCCTCATCTGAAGTCAAAGTAGCTTCCAACCCCTAGGGTGGGAGATGGTAGCCTGAAAAGTGATAGTATGAAGTTGGTATTGCCTTTAACCTTCCTGAGCTCCTGAGCTTGTTCATATAAGATATTTTGTAAGTGGAAAGGTTCTAGATCTCCCCATATCAAGAATGTCTAAAATCATTTGCATAGAGAACTTACTTCTAGATTTCATTTCTAATTATGGACTTCTAGGTGAAGTTCAATACTGCTTGATGGTAGTTGGATCTATGGAATGATGAAGTTAAATAATTTAACGTCAACTATCTAATCATCAATCAATTTCTAGGAGGATTGGTCAACCATTTCTTTAGAACTCTATAGTTAAGATTGTCTAACTTGGAGAAATTTAGGGATGAATGACCTCTATAGAAAATGCCTCATTATGTAATTTTTAAAGTGCTTGTATTTTGGATGGAACGTTGGCCACATCTCTTAGAGTTGTAATAAAAAGATGCTTCTAGTTTATTGTAGCCTATATGGTGGCAACCTAGAATACTTCTACTAGAGATGATGATTATAAAGTTATCACTCTATAAGCGGTGCATCTATACCATTAATTACAACCAGGATACATAGTTTGGAGAACAATAAGCTAGGTCGTACGACTTGGAAGGAATATATTTTACATAATGCATCCTGGAAGGTGACAATCATCAATTTAGTATGACCTAGGTGGTGACATCCTAGACTTTACAACTAAAAGACGGTGTTTTCAAAAGCATAACCTTGAGGGAAGTGATCTGGATAATATAGCTTTCTAGGGTGTAACCTATCCTACTAGGGTATGATCCCATATGACTATCTACTCTCCTAAAGTAATACTTATCTAACAACTGTAGTTATGGAAATCTAACTCAGAATCATCAACATTATCAACATGGTTGTTCTCACCTGATTGCAATGGTCATCTAGCCTTAAGGTGGTCGTTAAGGTGAGTAAGATAAATACATTCTAGACTACATATGCATGTAAGGATGGAAATCATTGAGGGGTTGGTTGGCATCTTTGCCTTTCATAGTTGTAGAAGCTCAATGCCAACTAATGTTAGGGACAAAGTACAATGATCGGGATTGAATGAAAATAAAAAGAGAACAAAATTTCAAAATTTGGAATTTTGCCGCCAGCGAGAGTATTCTCGCCACTGGCGAAAACCTTATGGAGAAAATGTTGAAAATCATGCAGGGAGCACGGATTTTGGCCAAGTGAATCTCGCCGCCGGCCAAAGAATCTCGCCGCCGACCATATTCATCTCACCGCCGGCTAAAATCCTGGCGAAAATCTTCCCGAGAGCACAAATTTTGGTAAACTCATCTCGCCGCCGGCCAAATAATTCTCACCGCCGGCCAAAGTATCTAGCCGCCGGCCACATTATTTTGGCCGCCGGCCAAAATCCGAAAACCCAAAATTTAATTTTCCAAAAATCTCGTCACGGCGAGAGTAATGTCGCCGCCGGTGAGTTTCGTCCGAAAACACATTTTTTATGTTGTTTTGTTCCAAAATTGTCCCCCAAACCCTAGATCTATTTATACATTATGATGGAAAAAGAGGGGGACAACAGAGAGAGTAGAATTGAGTTATTTTTGGAGGAGAAAATGTAATTTTGGAGAGAAAGGTTGGAGAAGCTTGAAGGATCGTTACCATTGTTGCTATCAAGTCTTCATCTTCAAGAGTTTTTCATCTCTTCTCCTTAGCTTTTATTTTCTGCATTTTATTCAGATTGTTTGTTCATGGATTCAATTGAGAATATGTTTGTTCTTATTTTCGTTATGAACTAATTCGTTTTTGCTAAGGCTATGATGTAGTTGAACCAAGAAAATCTAATTTCTTGTGTTATCGTTATATGAATTCATTGTTTTCAAGTTGAGTATTTATTTCCATGCTTAATGCTTTTAAATTTCTGATCAAGATTTAAATGATTTGTTGCATTATATTGAGACTGAGAGGAGATGTGTAATGAACGCTTCTTGTGATAAATACCGTATGTTGAATGTGAGTGTGAGAACTAATGCATGATGTATGTGGTTATTCTAGAAATTTCATAAATCGTAATGTGCTTGTTTGTGATTAAATTTTCATAGAAATATAGTCGGTTTTCATAGATAAGTAATTCTAATATAACTCGAGATAGAGTATTAGGTAAATTTGGGTGTTTCAACCATCACTTTTAACTTTGATTCTCATATAACATGACTTGAAATCGGATTGAATTGATTTAGCGAAATCAAATGCCTTAGCATTTTTAATCATTTGTGAAAAACATTAAATTTTGTTATTTGCGTTTAGTTTAAGTTAATTTACTTTTTAAACAAATTCAAAAATTCGGTTTTCAAATAAAATTAGGATTAGTCAATTTCGGTACTTAGTAACGCCATTCTTTATGGGTTCGATATCCGTACTTTTGTACACTTTATTACTTGAACGATTCGTACACTTGCGAAAGTACGCATCAGCTGATCTACCCAGTTGGTCTATATGATTGCTTAGTTGTATTGCATCTAAGAGTGCATCATCTAGGTGGATGAGTAGATGCCTATTCTAGGTGGCTTCTGTCAAGGTAGGTTGAACAAGATTTTCATGGGTAGCTATGTCATCCTAGTATACAATGAATCCTCTTGGTTTGTTCATAAGCTCAGATCGATTAGAACATAAAATTTCTTTGCCACAGACAATGCCAAATGTTGAATCTGATTTCTATATTCATTATGTTTACCACTAAATTGATGATCTAGATCCTAAAATAGATGAGAAAATAATTAGAAAAGAACAACACCGAAATGTTGTATACATTATGATACTTAAGTCAATTCTCAAATAATTTAACTGAAAAATTTGAGGATATGAGTTTTTAGCTATAAGGTGTTAAAATCATAGAAATTCATACCTTCAAAGTTGAATAGGAGGCCTATTTATAGGGTTTGATAAAAAAATATTATAATATTGTAATATTGTCTTGATTTATAATATATGTATAGTAAATAAAGTATTATTTTGATATTAATTAATATATTAATGATTTTTCATTGTGAAGATATAAAATCATTAATATATTTAATTTATTAAAGTTAAAAAATAATTATCATAATTGTTTTCCATTTCAATATAAATATCTATCGATTTGTGTATTGACTTTGCATTAACGGTATCCATTTTACTATTCAAAAATGATATGGACTAATTAAAGGTTGTCACACCTAATTAGTGAAATTTTTTGTCAATATAAGATATTTACAATTTAAATTTCTCTCAGTATAACATGTCACACGAGTCTTTTCTAGAGCTAGCCGTGGATATAGATATAGTATAGATAAATAATATTAATATGTTAGTTCAGTTAATCACGATTAAGAATTTAAAATTCACTAAACTCATCCTACTCAAACCTAATATGTTAAGATTAATTTTGAAAAATAATTGTCAACAACAATTCATGATAAAATGATTGATTCTTATTGTAGAAAATATTTTGTATTTTCTTAAATACAAGTTAAAATAACCCTCAATTATAATGTAATTTATTTGAACATATAGAAGATCTTAAGTACAAATATATAAATAATGTCATTTGGTAAGATTAAAAATTTTCTATCCATCCTCTCTATGTCTATTTAATTGTCTTTAGAACTTTAAGTAGTTATTTAAAAAACAAATCAAAAGATTTAGAAGGAAGCATTAGCTAGTAACTATTCAACTACTTTTTTTGAAGGAAGGATATGCATAACATGAGTTGTTTGAATTCGAATTAAAATTAGAAATTAGAACATAACCAATAATGTTATTTCTTAAAGTTTGATCTAATAAAAGTTATATTATAAATTAAATTGAACTTTTTGAATGGATTGGATTGAGTATATATTTTTTTAAATATTCAATTATGTAAATTTTTGTTTTAGTGACTAATATTTAATAACTATTGTTTTAAATTTTATATTTTAATAATTGATTAAATTTAAAACTTAAAAAATTAGATTAAAATAGTGTGATAAAAAGTTTAAACAACTTGGATAAGATAAAGGTTTTAGGGATAATTTTATTATATGAAATTAATGAATTTAGTTTATACCAACATGGACTTTAGAGTACTATTTTTCAGCATGATATCACGTATTTCGTCATAGCACACTTGAGACGCGCGTGGAAAACAATATAATTGTGAAGTAAAAAAAAGGACGTTTTCCTCATTTTTCTTTTGCAACTTGGAGGCTTTCTTTTTCAATGGCTTTCTTTTTCAATATGAAATATCGACTTGGATGCGATAAACCAAAACCTTCGTTTTTGTGTCATTTGGCAAGTGAGGTACGGCAGGATCTAAAATAAACGGCTCTTGGAGGTTCGATCTCCTAAAGACACTTCAACACAATGCTGTAAACCATTTTTCATCCATTTCAGTCCACTCAATCTTATATTATTAAATAATGTATCAGATTACATATAAAATTAAAGAGAGGATATTATAAATTAATTATAATATTAACTATTAACACAAGTATATTAGATTATATTATGTAAATTAATGCATATATACATCAACATATCATAAAAAATATTTCTATCTCTTATTTGTTCCTACACACTCTCTCACTTCAAAAACTACATTCATGAATAATATTAAGATTCTTTTTATTTATTATTTTATATGTATATATTTTTTTATACACAGTAGACATATTTTAATTAAATACTAATGATATTTTTTTAAAATTAGACAATTGCATCACATATGAAATCACGTATACATATAACTAATTGGTACACAAATATTACCTCTCATTAACACATAATTATGTGTCATTTACTAATTTTGAGTTAAGGATGGGCTAAAGTCATTTACTGTTCGGTGACATATATACATGTAACTAAATGTATATATATATATATTATAAAATTTAAATTTATGATATTTTTCTTGTGTTTTTATTTATATTCTTATATACCCTTCAATTTATGTTTAGTGTGTTAAAATAATATTATTAGCAATCAATTCTATTTATTGAACATAGACTAATAATCATTGTATATGCCATATTATGTGTCTCAACGATCTTCTCACTTAATGGGACTTATTTTTATTTGACCGAGTTGGTGCTTGTGATTTGTTATTATTGTGAGACAAAGCCACATCAAGTGGGGTTATTATGATATCCCATGTGTAAACCAAAATCCCCATCAAATAAGAAAAAAAAAATCCTATCAAATAGACCACGACTCATGCAAGTGAAAATTTTGTAAATATCTAGAGCAGGAAGATATTCAAATCCAAAATCTTAACCTTTATTATTATTGATAAATTATGCTAAATAGTTAAACTTTGAGATATTAAAACAATCTCTTTGAATCTAATAAAACAAGATTTCATTGTTTTCATTATATCTTTCAGTTATTTCATCCAACGACTCTTTGGTTGAAATTGTATAAAAGAAACTATCAACATATCATTTGATATGAAATTAAGTATACAAAAAATTACTATATAATTAGCTATTTTTTAGAATTTATACTCTGTATTTTATTTATTAGACACATGAAGCCTACTATCAACGAAACCTAACTTCAGTTTGACTCCAAGAACAATCTTCGTAGATGTACTCAAAATGAGATAAAAGAGAAAGTTTGTGGAGTATATGTTCTGAGATCCTGTGACGAATAATAGATTTCATAGAAGAATATCCAGATAAAATCCAAATAACTAATGAAGTTCAAAAATACAATACCAGAATTAGAATTAAATTAGCATAGATGACAAATTATGTTCTTAATTTAGTTATTAAGTTTTCAGATAGAATCTCTTGTCAATCACAGAATCTCAGAACATATACTTGATAAACCTTCCTTTTTACAAAATATCTTATGTTTTCTGATGCTTATATGTCTTTTTTGACAAATATATCCAATATTCAAAAACTAAGTTCTTACAAACAAGTTAGTACTATTGCGGAATGAATATAAGCCATGAATAAAAGCAAAATGTTCTTGAAAAATACAATACATGGAATATCATATATATTCTAATTTAAACATCATTGTGACATACAAAATGATTAGGTTGCGTAACCATTTTTTTCACTTTTGTGTGATCCCCGTATAATAATTCTTCAAAACGTGTCTGTAACTCTTTTTGATAAAGACAACAGCTAGATTTTCTTTAGAAAGTTTAGGGTTTTTCTTCATCTTCTACCCCTTCAATTCCACAACTGCCTCACTTCAAATTTTAGAGTCATCACCCCTTTCAACTCAAATTCCAACATTCTATTACTTAAACCGTCCACTTTCTTACGTTACCTCTCTCTATCTCTGGTGAACTTTTATCGATTTTTTCATCTTGTAGATTGTTTGGGAGGCTTTTCATCTCCTTGGACTCTTCTTCTCCCCAGACTTTCTAGTGGACCATGCTTCTTTAGTTTTTAGTCAGATTTTCTTTTTTTTTGAGGAAATGAAGAATGGTGATGTCAATGATGACGAAGATTATCCGTGTTAACGATTGCCAATCATTTGAGTACCATGGAAGTGAGTTTTACAACCCTTTGCTTCTTGGTGATTAGTATCTTCTTTAGCCTTTTTTCCTTCTTCTTCTTTTTTCCTTTCTTTTCCCTATATCTGAGTTTAAAAGGGTTCTGGTTTGATTGGTGGTGTGGTTTTGTTGTATTTGCACTGTAGTAAAAATTTGTTATTATGACGGTTGTTAATTGTCACAATAGGCCAATTCTGATGCTTACTACTTCACCAAGTAAATGTCACTTTTTCAACTATGGGAAAGAATTTGGCTTATCATGACGGTTATTAACCATGACGATAAAAAGTTAATAACCGTCAGAATTTTATTTTTAAATTTTTAACAACCCTCAAATTATTTATCATAACCATCGTAAATTTATATTTGCAACCTTCATAATAGCTTTTTATTTAAGTGTAATAGCAAAACCTCAAAAAAAAATTGATTATTGATAACCATGACAGTAAATATATATTTTTAGATATGATTTTTTGCTGCGAGTGATATGAGTTTTTGTCGGGCACATCTCAATCAAAAGTTTAAAAAGAGGTTTTTTATTAGTTTAGTTTAAAAAGAGTTTCTTTGTAAACTCTCAATCAAATAAAAAGTAATTTTTTTTCTTTTTTCTTCTCTTTCAATTATCATCTTAATTTTTTGGTTTTTTTCCTGTCTTCTTTCAATTCTCAACCTATTTTTTTATCTCCTTATTTTCAAAAACAAAACAAAAAAATATTTTAACTACCTTTGCAAAAATGTCGAATACAAAAATTATAAATTTTTAATAAATAAAATTTTGAGTGAATAAAAAATAATAAAAATAATTTATATTTATAAAATACAAAAATATATTTAATAATAAATATATAATTTGTTATAACAAATAACTTATCAAAATTTTATTATAAATTAACTTAAAATAATAATAATAAATTATAAAATAATTACAAAATTAATAATAATTATTATTATAAAATAAATTATAAAAATTGGGCTAATAATTATAATAATATTATATTAGATAATATTTTCACACAAATTTTACGATATAATGTTTTATGTTTGTATTGTATATATTGTAAAAAGTTGGATAATGAGGTTTCACAATATTTTTTAATAATTTAATTATTTTTTTGAATATTATTTTTTATATAATAATTATAATTATAATTTATATTATAATTATTTATTAAATATAATTATAATTATAATTAATAATAATAAATATAGATATAAATTTATATTTATTTTATTATAAAGTAAATTATTTTTTATTTTTTAAAATAAAAATTTTAATATATGATATAATAAAATAGATTTATGTATTTAAAATTAATTATAAATTTAGAAGATGTTGATGTTTTTTTATGTTTATAATAATTATGTTTTATAAAATGGAGCTAATATATCTTCTTTATTAAAATAAAATTGATTAAAAACTTTGCTTTCAAGTTTAAGATAAGATTTTGCCTATTTTTAAACTAATTCACAATTAAGCTCATTTTTAAACTATCATGTAAAAAATAACTATTATAGACAAAATCCGAGTGTTATCTTAAAACGTTATAACTGTTATACAGTAGCCAATATATTATAATGCTCATAAATTAGCAATAATTAAACTACTAATTATAATACATACATATAAAAATTACCTACATCCTCGTACATACTTAACAACCTTTTTAAGTAACTAAAAGTGCTAACACGACGTAGAAAACATTAATAATTCTAATTAATAAGAAAAAATTGTTAGATCAAAATATGACGTAAGTATATTACATCACATATCAAATAGGAGAAAATTCTAGATAAAACATGTTGATGTCTCTATTAATTTTATTCGTTAATCTCGTTTCTATTATTATTATATATATTTCATTTTTTTATAAAAATAAAAATTGAAGATAATTATGTTCTATCATTTGTCTATACCGCATTGTATATAAGATTCTCTCGTCAAATAGATACATCTTTCCACTAATTAATTACCATAGTTTCTCATATATATCTTTTTATTATTGATTTAATAAATGATATCACTCACTCCTAGATATAGATGAGCATTTTGATTGTTGATAACTAAAACTATACTTATTCATAAAAAAATAACAATTTTTCTCGAAAGTAACCGTAAATAATAAGGTATAAGACGGGAATGATTATTACAATATCGAAACTTTGGTTAACCAAAATCGAACATATACTAATATTATATATATATATATATATATATAATTACATAAAAAACACATTTTTAATAATAAAACACACGATCTTTGAATAATTAGATTCAATTTTATTTATTCTTACTTTTATATTTTTTATTTTATTTAAAAACATATGCTAAATAGTTAAAAGATTAAAATTAATATAAATATTTTAAATAATATAGAAGAGTAAGAAATATGTTAACATTTAACTTTTTTATACTAAATATATTTTTGAATAAATATTAAAAGATAAAAAATGTTGTTCAATCATAGAGAAACCGCTATCTTCTCGTAACTAACTGTGATTATCCAAATGTAATCGAAATTGATACGCGATAGTTATAGTTATTGATCATTCTAATTTGTTACGTGCACATTCCTAATTCTACACATATACAAATCTTTTCTCGTAAAGAATTTTTTCTGTAAACTGCTATATATATGATAATAGCCATCCAAATTGTTCAAATTCTATATCATAATTATGATAACACTATAATGTATTTCCTGATTTTATTTTCTATCGAGACCCATGAGGAAATTCATCTATTTGATGTATCTCTGTGCAAGGACCCTTTTGAGTGCACATAGTCAATCCTTGTGAGCTGCAAGTCAGCCAAGAAGCAAAATCTAATTAATCAAGAAGTTATATGACAATCACTTCTTTCTAAAAAGGCAACCTTAAATCCAAAAACAAGTCCTCGTCTAATTCCAACATAAAAAGGGCATAAAACATAAGAAAAAGAAATTACAAAGCAATATAACAATTGAATATGAATTGCCCATTGAAAGTGTAGTTCAAGTCACGCCATCTTATGTTTGCAATGCATGCCACCTCAAAGGTTCACAAGATTGAGGAATTAAATATTAATGTTTGGAGGTAGGTTACATGTTTATATCAAATAGGAGACCATATGGTTCTAGGTGAAGATCGTAGGTTGTTATTTATGTTTATTTTGTGTAAAATGTTGAACTCATTTTTTAGGTCTACATGAACCCCTAAATGAATGATACATGTATATATGTACTATATATATTCAATGGAAGACCTAGAGTCATCATCATTTATTACTCATTAATATATCTTTCTACTTTCTCTCTCTAAATGAAATATGTTCCTAACATTTTGGTGCCTATGCTAGGCATAGATTTTAAGACACGTTATTTCATTGGACTTATTGATAGTTTAGATTGAGTTCGTCTATTTTTTCATTCTGCTAAGTAGAACATCACAATTTGAGCATTTTCCTTTAAAATTATGGTCAAAACATGGACATTTGAAAGGGCCAAGATGATAAGTCCTTAAGTCGAAGATGGTGCCGACAATGCACCGGCTTTAGAAGAAAGGTTTGTAGGGGACACAACTAATGGAGTCGTGGAGGTGGTAAATCTAAGCCAAGAATTTCTCAAGTAATTGTTGGACATAAGGAGATCCATGGAGGAAATGCGAAGCGAGATGAGGAAAGAAAACTTGGAATTATGAAGGGAACTTGAGGTTATGAGTCATAAGTGCCCTGTGATACCCAAGGATGAACTCATACTTGATAATACACGAGTAACAGGGGGAAGGGATGAAGAAGTTGATCAAATACTAGCTAAAGATAAGAAAGACAACAAGTCACGCAAACAAGCAGACCAAACTCAAGATCATGCTTACTGCAGACCAGTTGTCACCCATATGGCCTAACCTGAAGCTATGCAAAAATTAGGGAAGCTCGACGTTGCACTTGAATAAAATTTGTTGTAGTAAAACAAAGTATTGGTCTTAGAAAAACATATAAGAAAACAAAATACAAGAAAAGCATAAACCGATCTTGATAGAGTGTGTAGATAGCTATTCAGTTCACCTTTCTGGAAGGCGATTGAACTGAGTAAACCCTTTGAGAAATTTATGTCCCCTTAATATCCAAGCTACAAGGGAACAAAAGATCTCGTTGCTCATGTGCTCCTTTTCAAAGTGATTATGTCTCTTTTTCACATGCCTCGAGATAAAAGGGATGCATTGTTATGCAATTACTTTACAACCACCCTGTATGATTCAACGAGCAAATGGTTTAGTGATCTAAAGCCAAAAAATATCATATCTTTCATCAAACTGGTTAAGTTACTTGTTACTAAATATGCCAACAACATGCTACTAAAAAGGGAATCACATCACATATTCTCTAGTTAAAAAATCTCGATGAATTTGTCAAAGTGTTCATGAAAAGGTTATATGAGGAGAAGATTGAGATATCAAATTGTCCAGATTCAATCGTTGTTTAAGAATTTGGGAGGGGTGTGTTTAGAATTTTGGGTCTATTTACCAAAATAACAAAGACGATACCCTAGACGATGGAAAAGACCTATAAGGAAGCACAAAAGTTTGTTAAATTGAAAAGAGAGTTGAAACCGATCAAGAAATAGTGCTTGATGACCACACCCGTGCCCACAAGAGGAAAAGAAAATTGAGACTTGATTCTGGAAAAGTCTAGATGGATGGAGTATCAAACCATTAAAATATTTTTTGGGCAGAGTTCAAGACATGAAAATTCCTAGAACTGGAGTTTGGGACCATAGGGGAGGCCGTTCCTACCCTTTAGGGGACCCCCATTGAGAGTTAGCTTCGCAAAGGCCATCCTAAAAATAGAGGGAGAATAGAATTTCAAGTGGCCTCATTGAATGAGAGCTTGAAACAGAGATACCAGTAGATGATGTGTATCCATGAAGACATCAGGCACAACATTAGAGATTATCGGTATTTGAAAAAGGAGATCAAAGAATTATTGTCAAAAGAATATTTAGAAAATCTAGTGGGTGATGCTAACAAAATAAGTAAGGTCAGAATGAATAGAGATATGCCTTAGATAACCATCATTCTAGTAGGAGTGCAGGTTGCTAGAATAGATGACAATGTCCTTGTAATCCACTCCATCCACGGAGGACCCAATTTGAACGATGAACTAAGTATGCTCGAAAAAGATATGCTAGAGTAGCATGAAATGAGATGAATGTCAAAGTATTTAGCTTGTAGAGAAATTTTTGTGCTACCCCCATAATGTTTAGTGTGGAGGACAAGGTAACTTATTAGCATGAAGACCCACTCGTCGTTACATTAAGAATAGGTTCATACAACATTTATTGTATTTTAGTTGACATTGGGAGCTTGGTAGATCTGTTGTTCTTATCTACCCTCTATGCATTGATTGTCCAAGAGGAGGACATCTTAAAGAAGGAAATTTCCCTTGCAGAGTTTAATAGTAGTACCTTATACGCTTTGAGAACAATCAAGTTTCCTGTAATGGAAAATGGATCTATCATAACAACAAGCTTTGTAGTGGTGGATGTGCCGACACATTACAATTTGATAATGAGTAGACTTTAGATACATAAAATGAGGACGTTTTCCTCTACTTATCATCAAGTAATTAAGTATCATACCGAGGAAGGAATTATGAAAATTTAAGGTGATTAAAAATAGGAGTGTAGTTATTACAATGTGGCCATGAAATAGGCTGGGCCAAAATAGCAATTACCAACTACTTAATGTTTTCAAGGACCAAGTGAGGGCTGGATGAGAATGTCACATGTTGGAACAATTAGTATCGATGAGTTGGAATTGGTTAAACTAAGAGATGGGGAAAATGAGTACGTAAAATAAACATGGGCTTAGATAATGTAGTCAAGGGGGCCCTTGTTGACTTCCTCATTTAAAACTTGGATGCCTTTCCTTAGAAACCCAAGGACATGCCAGGGATTGATCTCAAAATGATTACCCATAAATTTAATGTTGACCTATGTAAGAGGCTGATACATCAAAGTAAGAGGAAATTATTGAGAAAAAAGAATGAAGTCATTTGAGCACAGGCCAACTCATTGAGAGATACAGGTATCATAAGGATGGTTGACTACCCAACTTGGATATCAAATGCAATGCTCATTGCATAGTCTTGTGGAGCTCTTTGGATATGCATTTATTTTACTGATGTAAATGATGCATGCCAAAAGGATTGTTATCCTCTCTCGATGTGGGTTATGGCATCATGAGTTTCCTTGACGCATATTTAGACTATCATCAAATACATGAGTCCTAAATATGAAGAAAAGATGATCCTTATAGCTGAGGACAGGACCGTTTTCTACAAAAAGAAGCCTTTCAATTTAAAAAATGTAGGTGTGACCTACCAAAGACTAATGAATAAGATGTTTTTGGTCTCATCGAAAGAAATACGGAGGCATATATAAATAACATGATAGTAAAGACCGAAAAATCCTTAAACAATGTCTTACACCTCAGCAAAGTCTTTAGAGTGATACAGAATCATAGAATGAGATTGAATCTAAAGAAGTGTATTCAGCGTTAGTTAGAGAATTGTTTTTGGAATAATCATCTTTACCTGGGGTATAGAGGCCAACCTTGATAAAATTAAAGCATTAGTGAACATGATATCATTTTCAAAAGGGGTTCAACAACTAAATATGCAAATTATGGTCTTGAATAGATTCATATCATATTGCACCGACAAGTGTTTTTTCTTTTCAAAGCTATTAAGAAAAGAAATACCTCGATTTTTTGGAATAAGGAGTGTGAACATGCCTTCCAAAATATCAAGGCCTACCTTCGCCTCAAAAATACCTGCGTACTAGTTAACGACCAATCTCAAATTACACAAAGAATTATGCATCAGGGGTACTATTGGTTGACTATATTGGTAGACAGTATAAAGCATTCATAGATGTGTGATAAATGTTTGAGGTTTAGCCTATTCACATAAGTTCCCCTATGCCCATGACTGGTTTAGTTAGTCCTTAGCCATTTTACAAATAGGGATTAGACATTATGGGGCCATTGCCATTAGCAGTTGGTCATGAATTTTTATTGGTTGCTATAGATTATTTCACCAAGTGGATAGAGGTCGAGGGATAAAGCAAGATGTGAGAAGAAGAAGTTGTGAACTTCTCATTGAAAATATTATGTGTCGGTTTAGTCTACCCAAAAAGATCATCACAGAAAATGGAAAACAATTCATTAGTACCAAGGTAAAGGCCTTTACGTAGAGAAATGGTGTGAAGTTTTTCATTCCACTCCATATTATCCACAGGCGAATACACAAGCAAAATTGTAGAAAAAATTAATTCTCACTTTGCTAAAAAAGAAGCTCAAATCATTAAAAGAAGCTCAAATCATTAAAAGTAAAATGGATCGAAGAGCTAGCTAATGTGCTTTGGGATATCCAAACCAACCCAAGAGATCTATAAACAAGACTGAATTTTCTCTTGTTTATAGGATTGAGGCAATCATTTTGATAGAAGTGATTGCACCGACTCAAAAGGCTATCATTGAAGAGTTTGATAACAATTCAAAAAGATCTATGGTGGGAGAGCTCCAATATAAGTACCGTATCTGAGTCGAGGATGAGAAATGAAGAGTATGTGCATACTATGAGAAGGCTATCTAGTTCAAAGCTTTCTTAGTAGAAGAGAGGGTTCTAAGGTGAATGATCTCGAACAAAAAGGAGTGGATAGTCAAGAAGCTTGGAGCCAACTACGATAGGTCATACCAAGTTATGCAAGTCACACTGACTAGAACATACACCCTAGTAAATATGGACAAGTAGCCAAAAAATATGAGCTAGAATGCTTGATATTTGAAGAAATACCACTTTTAATTGATTGTTGACAACACAATGAATACTTTTTCCATGCAAATTTTGATGTGTAGTAGACAATGGGGAATCAATTAATTAGCTTTTGATAAAGTAAAGAAATATTGTATACCACTATATGTAACCATATTAAAAACCAGAAAGAACACTGGGGTAACGCCTTCGGAGCCTTGTGAAGTTAGTATTGTCCTGTTCTAGGTTGAAATGGCATCCACATTAAAAACAAGTTGAATATCTCAATAATGAACTAGGAAGAATACTAAGACAAAGCCTTGGGAGACTTATAAAGCTTGCTTTGTACAATCCTTAGTTGGAATGGCACCCACTTTAAAAATGAGTTGATCGCCTTGGTAATGAACTAGGTAGAATACTCAGGAAAGCCTTAGAAGCCTTGTGAAGTTGGCATTATCCAATTCCATGCCAAAATGGTACCTACATTAAAAACAATTGGATTTCCTAGGTAATGAATCAGGTAGAACACTCGGATAAAGCCTTGGGAGTCTTCTGATGTTGGCGTTATTCTAAGTGAAAATGGATCCCACATTAAAAACAAGTTGATTGCCTTGATAATGGACTGGATAGAACACTCAGGCAAAGCTTCGAGTTGTGTGAAGTTGACATTGTCCAATTTTACACCAAAATGGTACCCACATTAAAAAAGAGTTAATTGCCCCGGTAATGAACTAGGCAAAACACTCAAGAAAAGCCTTTTGGAGCCTTGTGAAGTTGGCACTATTTAGCTCCAAGATGGAATGGTGCCCATATTAAAAACAAGTTGATTGCTTGGATAATGATTTAGGTATAACAACAAAACCTTGGTAGTCTTACGAAGTTGGTATTGTCTAGTTCTAGGTTGAAATGGCACCCATATTGAAAATGATTGATCACCTGGGTAATGAACTAAGCTGAAGAGTGTGCTCATTGAATTAACCGATTTTTTGAGTGTTCAAGTTTATTTATGTTACAAAACGACTTGAGATATGAGTTTAATTTATTGATATTTTCCATAAAACTCTACTTAAATATATACGTTTGATTTTTTATTTTTTCATTTATTGACAAAATCCTTCACTCAAAATAATAAATATTCGAATTGACTCCTTTGAGCGTGAAAATAGGTGTCGTAGTGCATGGGTTGACTGCCTGCATGACTAGCACATCACGTTCATCTGAATCACATTTAAGTCTCTTTATATTTTCCATGCTGGAGGATGATGGTGCTTTTGGTCATGCAGCAGCGTTTCCTTAGCGTGAGGCCTATTGGTCATGCAGCAGCGTTTCCTCATGCAGAAAATTGAAGATGAAGATACTTCCTCTCTTCCCTACTTAGTGCCAGGGTGGGGAATGAATTGCGTGTAGACTCATCCTAAGGCAAGGGACGTTGAACCAGGCCATTGATATAGACGTACCCTAGGTCACCTTAATGTCACGACCTTAATTTTTCAAGTATCGATCGTGCGGCACTTAGCACGGTTCGTTGCACTAAGCCTACCTTTCAACCGAAATGTAACTCCAAAGAGAATAGAAATAGAGTTTGCAAAGAATGCTTTGAATTGCTCTAGAGAGAGTTTATGTTACAAATGCTAAAAATTCCCAAGATTACAAGGATTTCCCAAGATGGTTAGGAATTTCCAAGATGAATGAAAATGAAGACCAATAGGTCTATTTATAGTGTGGCAACAAGCCTAGGAGTATGCCACATTTTTCTAGATCCTTCTAGCTCTAGAATATACAAGAGAGTTCTATGTACAGTATGCCACAAGGTTCTAGGACCTTCTATCCAACTCTAGAGCCTTCTAGGTTTGTCTAGTTCCTTCATGCACGTTCCGGGATGTTCCGTAAGCTTCCAACGGCTTCTACATCCTTCCCGAACCATCCGGCATGTTCTAGAATATTCCAGCCCATTCTAGCACTCTCCAGCGTGTTCTAGAACATTCTAGGGTCTTCAAGCTTGAGTTGAGTCTGTCCAACTCTAGCCCTTTCTAGACTTCTCTAGGCAATTCTAGAACTTTCCATGTGTCTAGATCCTTTAGGCAGCCAACATTTGGATTTTTAGGGACATTCTAAACAGGGCGTGACATTAAGCTATAGAGAATTATGTATTGTCGGAGTGGTTTAATTAGATAACTTGTGTTTCCAAAGTGATTGAATAAGGTAGTTTATACATATGTGTTCCAGTTCGTTTATCTCATGCATTTAAGAGCACTAATGATTAAGAGCTAATTAAATGCCAATAAATACGGGGGATAAATATTTTATAGTTACATTCTCGTTAATTAATAGCATTGTTTAATTCTTTAAATTAATAAATATATTTATTAATCATTTTAATTATAAAATATGTATTCATTATTACTTTTACTTATAAAAATTAGAAACATGAGATTTTTTAATAATATTGATAAAAAAATTTAAAAGAAATAATTAGATAATTTTATATAACAAATAGTGAAATAATATATTCTCATAATATTTTATTTATAAAATACTTTTAAAATTATTAAATATCTTTTTTGGTATATTGTTTAAAACAAAAAAATTAAATGATACATTCTTTAATTTAGAAAAGAAGATATTATCTTTTATGCAAGTAAAAGTACCAAATTCATCTTCCATCTTAAATACAACAATAGTTTTTGTCTAAAATGGGCATTTTTCATGTAATAGTTAAAAAAAAAGATTATTTGTGTTTTAGTTTAAAAAGAAGTAAAATTTAACTTGAAACATAAGAGTTAATTTTTTAGCAAGTTTTTTAACTTTTAATATTTTAAAAGTTATTGGCCAATTTTGAATATAATTAGGTAACTATATAAATTAATAAAATAATTCAAACATTAAATAATATAAATTAATAAATACATAAAAAGATTCAAATATAAAAAATAGATTACAACAATATTCTGTATATAGTATGTATAATAATAAATATTTAAATATTTATACATGGTATAATAAAAAATAACTAAATTATGTAAGAGATAAAAACTATAACTTTTTTAATAAACTATAAATTACGTACGTACCTATTTTACAAAATTTTAGAACATTAATTTTTTAACTTATTATGATAAAAACAACCTAAAAATTTATATTTAAATATTTATCTTTTATTCACCAGCAATATCGGTTCTATTTGAGAATATACAAGTAGCATGGTATATTTTGGTAAATAAAGAATATAATATTTATTATATCATCATATAAAATTTTTTACAAAAAGGCGACCAATATAAAAAACAAGAATATCCTGCATATATATCAATAATGTTTAAGGGTGAGAAGACATAGAAGGTTCCACAATCATCTGAAGGAACTGACTACAAGTCCTTGTGTTATGACCACCCCTTTCACACCTACTGCACAATATGACCTTCTTAATTACCTCCCCACGTGAAAGTATGTATCACTTTCGTGGTCTACCACACTTCCTCTTCGTGTTAGGAGGAAGTTCAACTAGGTCCATTATCTCTGGTGGAATGGTCCACTCACCATTATTAGTTGTCGAAAAAATGGACTCAGCATATGCTATAATATAACAATTTATGTTGTACTTATTATCAACGAAAGAATGCACATCAAATTCTTGAAACCGGGCAGCTGCGATGGCATGACAACATGGGATCTTGTGAACATCAAACTCCCTACAACTACAAATTTTATTAAGTAGATCACATCATCACTGTTGTCACTGTGTATAACCTAAGAGGGTTTCCAAGTGTCATCATTAGTACATAATATATGTACTAAGAAGTAAGATTATATAGATATTTAACAAAAACAATGCAAATAGATAAACATGACAGTAGGATAACAGTTGGTTAATGAATCATTTACTTGTAAAACATGTGTATTAATTATGAAAACGTTGTACCTCAATGACTTAAAGTGATTTGCACGCATGATTGATTGAACTTCATCTATAAGGAATCAAGTTCCCCATCTCATTCCAACCTCTATACGTTCTACAAACCACTGTTGTATTTTACTACGGTAATACTCAGCAAGCATAGTTATGGGTAATTCACGTGCCGATTTCATTACATTATTAAAAGATTCAAAACCATTGGTGGTCATGGTCCTGTACCTTTTTCCTGGGAAATGATATCTTGACCACTTCTCTTTACTTGCTTCCAATAAGTACTTCTCTATTAAAGGATCTCTCTCTCTCAAAGGATATCTCTCTCTCAAATCCCCCATGTACTTGTCAAATTCACCCTTTGTATAGGCCTTTGAGCAGCATTTGAACAAAGGTATAATGTCAGGGTTCTTAAATTTGTGATTTAAATTCATCTCCATGTGAAACGCACAATAACCATGCACTACATTGGGAAATGCTTTTGGAACATCTTGAATAATACTTTGATGTCTATCTGAAACAATAATAAGGTCATCAACGTGCCCGACTACATATGATAGTTTAAAAAAAACCATTCCTATGCATTATTATTCTCTGAATCTCCAACCCCAATAGTGATTGGATATATATTGTTATTTCCATCAGAACCATTTGCTACAAATAATGTCCCAGCATACCTACCAGTAAGAAATGCACCATCAAATATAATCGCATGTCTTATACAGGATAAGAATCCTCTAATATATGGACCTAGTGCCATGAAAAAATACTTAAATCTTCCCAATTGGTTGACTTCAATATGCGTGACGCTACTAGGATTTCTTTCCTTTAGAACACGATAGTAGGAAGGGAGTTTGAAGAAAGATTCCTCTTTAGTTCCTTGTAGCAATCCGAGAGCCTTTTCTTTATACTTGTATGTTGTGGTGTAACCAATATCAATCCCAAACTCATTCTGACAATCATCAATAATATCTTTCGGCTTATAAACTCTTTCAAGTTGCACCAATTTCATCTTAATAGCATTTACTATCACTCTTGAGGTCGCGATCCTATTTTTCCTCATGTACTTATTAGGATCACAAGTATGTCTTGATTTAAACTATTTTACCCTGAACCGATCTGATCCAGTGATCCTATTACATCTAATCATCCAAGTACAATTAGCTTGAATGCATTTTATCACTAAACGATCTTTCTTGCTTGTCAGTGTCCTCGTCTCAAATCTATTTCTTATGGCATGAATCCTAACATGTGTAGTGAAATCTATCTTATTGTCAAATACTTGATCAATCTTCAAATCAAGCTCTACATATGGCACTGACGAACCAACATCACCATTTGAAAAAATATTTATAGGTGTACATGGTCGATTAGAAAGTACTTTATTGCTGCACCCAACTAAAGTTGTTCCTTGAGATTGAGATAAACCATTTTTAGAATCAACTCCTACAATGAGCCTAGAAGTCATTGATGAAATAACATTGTTACAAGGTTGCAGTAATGCAGTTGTACAATTCTCGTTAACAAGATCACCTTCTAATTCATATTCTCTAATCATATCAAGATGTCCATCATCACTCTTGTTCCTAAGAGCATTACCAATAAATTCATTGGGATTTGATGAATGATCAATACTTTGTGCATCACCCATACTCTCAAAAATATTGTTGCAATTTACATGACCAATTCCAAAATTAACAAGTTCTTCATAGCAAATAGAATGACGTGTATCTACAGATCTTATCTCATTTTTTGTAACATATACAACAACTTTGCTTTGATTATCTTGAACATAAAGGTTAAAAAACTCATCAAGATCTTCGTCATCGCCTATTAAAATAGTAGGTAGTATCAGATCATTCTTATAGAAGTATGTCACTGAAATTTTATACTTGTACTTATCGATCTTTAACTTTTGAAACAATTTATCTTTAAGGTCATTATACATAAATTCCTTTTGATCCTTATCACCGAACCTTCACCTCCTCGATATACTTCTTTGTCATCTTTCTTCGACCACTTACCACCATGAATGATTAGAATACTAAGACCATTAATTCTCTAGAAGGTATAAGAAAAATTAGCAAATATTAATACATCAATACTTAAAATTAAATTAGTTTATTAATTAACACTTTGTAGAATACTAAGGCCTAGTACATGGAGAAATTTTTTATAATAATATTTTTACTTTTAAATTTATAATCTATGTCTAATTTTGATAATTTAATAATAAGATATGCAAATGCAAAAATGTGTATAATCTACACTATATAGAATGAACGAAAGAAACAAAATGCAAGCAAAACAACTAAATTCGTTCTGTGATTGTATATAAACTTTGGAGACAAATGACTACAAAGACAACCTTTATCAAAGAGAACTCTTCACAGAACAAGGAGATGCCATAATATTTGAATCTGAGGTATGTTCCATGATTATGTTGCCCTCTGAGGAATTTTTCAAATTGGCCAAAAATGTTAGGTAGCTTATTTGTCAATCCTCCCTTTGCAATTTATAGCTTCTTCTTAAGAAGACTAATAACAAATTTGTTTGACGACTCGATCTGACCATTGGCTTAAACAAGGGAACGAATGGAAAAGTTTAATCCCATACTTTAAGTGAAATTGCCTCATTGTATGCTCTATGAACTATTTAACATTATTTGTCACAACTTCTTTGGGAAGACTAAACCAACTTATGATATTGTACCAAATAAATTAAATAATGTCTTCCTTCCTTATTCTTCCTAATGGCCTAGCCTTGATCCATTTATTAATCACTGAAAACCAACAAAAATATCTTCTAGCTAGGAGCTTTTGGTAATGATCTAACAATATCAAACTCTCATTTAAAGAAAAGCCACATGTTGATGGCTCCTATCATTGATACTAGTGATAGGTGTGGGATTGGGCCAAATCTATAACACTTATCACATTCTTAGGAAAATTTTAGGTAATCTACTAATATGGTTGGCTAATAATAACATTATGTCATAACCTATTGTGAAAAAATGTATCTTATTAAAGAGGAACCACAATATCCCTCACGGTTCTCCTTAAGAATACCAGTGGAATATTCCTCAAGTATACAGAGAATTATGAGTCTCAAAGGCATTCTTTTGTATAATTCCCTCCACCCCCACATCACTTTAAAGACAATAGACATGGCTTTGGCTTTATCCTTAGGTAGCACCTTTTTCACAAGGAACTCATAATGAAAACTAGGGGAAGTAAGCTCACTTACATGGTTAGAGATCATCTCGACTTTATTTGAACTTACTTTTGATATGATGGTAATAGAGATGGTCGTATCATGACCAACTCTATGAATGATGGCTAACGTTATAACATGGTTGTTATTGCTCCTTAGTATTTTCTCAATGGAAAAATCCTCAAGATTTATACATTCATTCTTTAACCTTTCCATATACTTCTACATTTTGTTGTCCTTTGTTTCAAATATCTCGATGTTATGATTAGTTACTAGCCTAGATTTACCATAAAAATCATTCCTATTTTCTCCCAACTTCCTTAAAGTCACTAATGTGAATATGGATGCCTAATACTCTACTACATTATTCATAACTTATAAGTTTATTCTTTTAGAGTACTCAAAGCAATCCTTTTTAAGATCCAATATTAAGACCCCTATACTAACTCTTTTGAAGTTACATTCAATGTATACATATACCCTTCACTCCTTAACCTATAGGGACTTTGTATTACAAACTTGGTGCAATGACAGTGTCTAAATTTTAGTTTTGAAAAATCACTAAACTCGACCACAAAGTCTACTAGAGTTTGGGCTTTGATAGATGAACAAGGCATGAATTAATGTCATAATTTCCCAATTTTATGGTTATTTGAGCTAATCCACCTAAAAATTTAGTCCTTTTTAAAATATTCTTCAAGGGATGAAAAGTGAGGACAATTATGGTAAGCGAAACAAAGTAGTATCTCAATTTTTGAGCTATCATATTCAACATAAATGCCAATTTATTTAACATAAGATATCTTTCTTGGATCGATTAGAATCTACCAAACATAATACAAAGGGTACAACACCTTTTTCCTTTCTATGAGAAGAACATTGCCTACCATTTAGGTCATAATGGCCAGGTATAAATATAGAATCTCCATAGAAATAGGGCTCGTCAGTGTTGGTATGCTACCAAGATAATGCCTATTTTTCTAAAAGGGATCCTCATATTTGTTCCACAATACTAAACATGTCAATAGGTGGGGCAGGGTGAAGGCTATCCCTATCATCCATTTAAATAGTTATAGGGCCTAGGTGAGGACTCTCCATTGGAGTTTTAGATATTTTTAGGGATCAGATTCCATACTAACCAAAAATTCAATATCAATTATATATTAAATATCCTAATTTAACATAAAATTTAAATTAGATATGAGAATTCCATACGTAGGAACAATTGTATAATGATCAATTGCTCTTTCTACTCAAATAGGTAACCAATACTTAGATAAGAGTAAGAGATGCCAACCTATTAAATCTTTTCATGAGCTCTAAACCTATTCAGCCAAGCCGGCCTCACAAACATGAATTAAGCAAATAATACAACACGAGTACTAAACAACATACTCAAATAGGTAACCAAGACCTAGATGAGAGTCAGAGATGTCAACCCATTAAATCTTTTCATGAGCTCTAAACCTATTCAGTTAAGTCGGCCTCACAAATGTGAATTAAGCAAATAATACAATAAAAGTACAAAACAATATACTCAATTCAACACACAACAAAAAAAATTATCAATAAATAAGAACAAACTATGGTAAATAAATTAGTGATGGTGCACCTCATAGGTTCTTGTCCAGGCTAGCAACATACATAAACATAGAAAATAATCATACATACTTAAAAGCTACAAAGTATTTCTAATCACTTCAAGACCTCATATGTGTGAAAATATTTGGTAAATGATGATTGTACTCTTACAATATGCAATCAAACAAAACACAACATTCAACCTAGCATGTATATTATGAAAACCAACCTCATGGTATATGTATAAAAACTTGCATACAAAGTATACTTAACTATGTACGTATCTACATTACTAATCATTACTAGCCAACCTTACATAGAAGAAGATATATATACTAAGTAAAATAAACAAACTTTATATTTTTGCTCACAAGAAACCCATAAAACACAAAGGATAACAAGGCTTATAAGACATGTTTATTATGAAATTAAATATGCTAAATTTAAAATTTTAAATACAAATAATAGTTACACTCAAATTCATTATTTTGTAATTTAGAAATCATTAAAATAATTATTATTTTATACACTATTGTATTATATTTTTATAATTAAAGTACTAACTTAGTGATATAAATTATATTTTTCAATAAAATTCATTGAATTAAACTATAGTTTATGTAAATATGTAATATTTTTAAATAATAAAATAAGAGAATGTGGATCAAGGAACGAGTGGGGCCAGAAGGGTGATCCCCATCACTTGCGTACTCCCCATTGGTGCTAAAATCTAATTTTTCCCACGGATTCCTCCTCCTATTGGACAATTTGACATCCTTATAGAATACAAAGGTATTTTTTCTTAACAACTTGAAAAACAGTAAAAACTTGCTAGTGTATTTGGACATGAATTGATTAATAAGTCGTTATCCTCTCATTCAATTGTTGTACCCCCTTTAATTCACTTGGGGAACTCATACTCACCAATATTTTCATCTTGTTTGGGTTAGTCTCAATTCCTTGATCTAACACACAGTTTCTTAGAAACATCCCAAATATGACTCCGAAGATAATTTTCTTGGAATTCAACCTCACCACATACTTACAAATTATTATAAACACCTCTACTAAGTCTTTCATATGATCCACTAGTTGTATGATTTTTATAATCATATCATCCATGTATGTTTTCATGTTTCTTCTAAGCTAGTCTTTGAACATTTTGTTGACCAACCTTTGGTACATGGGCACTGTATTCTTTAGTCCAAAGGAAATCTTTCATTCAAAAGAGCATCCTTGTATAGAAAAATGTACCCTCTTTTGTTATAAATTATGTTTTTTCTTTATCCTTAAGATCCATTCTAATATTGTAATATCTCGAATAAATATCGAGGAAGCTCATGAGGTCGAACCCAACTTTGGTAGAGGAAAACAGTCTTTAGGGCAAGCATTATTAACATTTGTGAAAATCAACATACATTTGGAATGCAGAATAAGACTTTTTTATCAACAGAACATTAGACAACCATTTTTCGATATTCCACTTCTCTAACTACTTCGGTTTCCCTTAAGGTTCCTACGTTGAATCATATGATCTTATTCTTCTCGCCTAGATACTTCCTCTTCCTTTATTACATGTGTTTTCTTTGGGATCAACATTAAGGTTATGAATTATAATCATGGAGTCAATGTTAGGCATATTCTTGGGCTTTCAAGAAAACATATCCATGTTTACTTTCAAAAACTCAATATGCTATTCTCTTGGTCCACCTTATAAACTCGAGCTCACTTTTAGAAAGTGGCCTTTTTCCTTCTTATTGCTAGTAATAACTAGCTTTACTTCTTCTGAATAGACTGGGATGGTAAGACATCCCAATTATAGTGATATAAAGGTGATTTGATCTTTCATTTCTATTTATGCACAACCAATTTCATGTGGCATTCTAACAACTTATGGCCTTATTTGGGTCTCCCTTATCTCCTTGACCCTCTTTTTAGTCATATACTTGATAACTTGATGGAAGGTTGAGGGGATTTCCCTTATTTGATGGATCCAATGCCTTATCAAAATGGAATTGTAATAAGCAATAACATCTATAATCATAAATTGTTCATAACTATAGGATCAGTTACCCTGATAGGTAGTATAATAATGCCAACTACATAGGTGGTGTTGTTAAACTATACCAATTTCATCTATTTTTGACTATGTCCTTATCTCTAAACTCTAATTCCTATAAGGTTGACAAGAATAGGAGATCTACAGAGGTTCCAATGCCGACCAGAATTTGACAAGCATTACACGATCCCACTCTTAGGGTTATCACTAATAGATCCTCATACACTAAAGTTATTTCATCTCCATCATTGATTACTATAGGTTGGGACAAAGCCTTTTCTTAAATGTTATATACACTTGTACTGACCACACCTTGAAATTCACTTGCATATCTTTTTTAAGGATTAGTAGACTTGACATTTGTTCTACCCCTATGTATTGAATGAATAGATCTTATATTATCCTTTCCTCAAGCCTTTATTCACCCTATAGAGGAAGTTGGTAATCTTAACAATCCTTGTTTTCTTCCTTTGATCTTGTCTTCTATTACTATTACCAACCCTTTGATAATAAATCATTTATCTCCTTCTTGAGGTGTCTAGAATCCTGCATATCAAGCTCAATATCCTTATCAAAGATTCACAATTTGGTAGTGTCCCTCTCAGGAGCTCTCATCCAGGATGGCCATCGAAAATTTTTTTCTCCTTCCCTCTTCAATATTTCCTTATCCAAACTCACACTAAGACAACTTTTAAAAAGAGATAATGCTCTTTAGCACCAACTGAGGTTTATGAGCCAAGCATATCCTGTCAAGAAGGATAGAAAACCTTTTGTTTCCTTTTGAATTAGCCTTGTCCTAGATAAGTATTCTTTTTTAACTCTTTCTTGTTATCTCCATCATAACCTTTACCCTCTTTTCAAACTTCAATTTGTGCTCTAAATTGACAAATTTTTGAGCATCTTCACATGCCTATTCTATCATATGGGGAATTGTATTTGTCAACTCTACAAATAAGGTTAAACTTCTCAATACCCTTTTTTTGATAGATTCTATTGCAATGGAACTAGGACAATCAAAAATCTAAATATTTTCCTCCCTACACCTCCTCATAAATTCCTCAACAGTCTCATCATTCCCTAGGTAAAGGAAAATAGTTGATACTATTTTCTCATTGGTTTGTTGCTAGCAAAGTTTGTGATGAACATCTTTGTAAATTTAGTAAATGATGTAATAGTATATGGTGCCAACTTTTTGAACCACTTTTGTACCCTATCATGCAAGGTTGTAGTAAAGATCTTACACATCATGGAATCCATTTTGTCTCGAGAAAGGAAAATAAGAACCATGTTTATTCACATGAGTAACATGATCCTTTGTTCCCATGAAACTTGGACATTTGGGAGTATTAAACTAGGTCAAAGGCTTGCTTGACCGAGTATGAGAATGAGGACACCACAAGCTGATTATGATCTTTCTCGATGTCATACATGGCCATTACCCTTGTTTTTCCATGTAACTTGGTCTTCTTGGGACTAAAAATGACCTTCCATAACTTCCTTTCTTCCAACTTCTAATTTGGGTTGTTTAAAAGGTCCAATTGTTCTAGATAAGTATGTAAGACATCAACACAGATATTATGAGGTCCAATGTATCTTCAACATCTCTTCAACTTTGAAAATCCACAATGTCATGATTAACTTCATCCCTCACTTCATCCTCCATATCCTTCCTAGTATCTATATGGAAAAAAGCTTTAGGCCTCTTGTTATTGCATCTATTTCCATGTCTTCTTAATTCCATGTTCTCTTTTCTCATTTCTCTAGCTCTCTTCTAATTTTGAGCAGCTAATTTTCCATTTTGGGGTTTTCCATGACTTCCAATTGATCTACATTATCATTCAAATTTATTTCTTTGTTAGCAATCTCTGTATGAAATGGAAAAACTATAGGATACTTTCCAACGATTTTTATTCTTTCTAAGGTTCTTGTTCCCACAATCATTTTTTTTATAACTTTGAAACTATTTCTCTTGATAATTGATGTGTATGAATCTATCTAATACTTCTCTCAGAACACAGGGTGAATATTTTTAATGAGGACATCATAATTCTATTTCATGTTCCTTTAAACCTGAAGCCCCATGGTAGGTGCCAAATTTTCAAAAGCATTCAAGTTTAGAGAGAAATAAGAAAGATGTAATGAATACTAGCAACATTGTGTGGTTAAAGACACTTTATTATACATCCAGGCACACACACACGTATATATATGGCATTATATAAATATGTGTCAATTATATAAGAGGTATATATAAGACTATGTCAGATAGGGTAAACAAGTAAATTACAAAGCCTTTAAAACATGTCTTGAGAGATTGTTCGACCTTAGGGCATCCTCTAAAGTTGGTCGATCCTATGGAAATGAGATTGGACCAATTAATAGGCAAGAGGATCATGTATGAGATCATTCGTACATCACCTCATGTTTTATGCTAGGTTGTACTTAATGCTCAAACCATAACAAATCATGAGTACATTTTCATCTTTCTTTGCTTTCATTCACTACTTCAATATATGTCTTTGGTCTTGGATATTTAGCCTCATTTTTTAAAAAATTGAGGTCATAGGGCACGGTTATTTAAAAACCGAGGCTATAGACATGCCTTATAACGTTAGTTATTTAAAAACCAAGGCCATAAACACATCCTATCAATTTTCTCTCTTTTACACTAATTAAATACCAAAACATTTATCAATTTATCCCTTTTTTTTTCCTTTTTCCTTTTTTCCCCTTTTTCCCTCTCTTTTTCCCCCCTTTTCCACCCTCTTTTTTCTTTCCATTTTTCCCTTTCTCTTTTCTCTTTTATTTTCCCATCCACATATATACGTGTATACCCTTATTTTCCTCTCTTTTTTTTGTTTCCCTCATCCCCTAGCTCCAGCTGCCTCATTTTCTTTCCAATGCTTGATCTTTTTCCTTCATCCTCAACTATTTCGTTTCCCTTTCATCCTATAGATCTCTAGCTACCTGATCTTTTTCCTTCTAGAGTAAGCGTGAGGGAGAGGGCGAGGGAATTAGGGTTTGGCTTTGTGAGCACGAGTTGATGAAGGAGGTTGACATATACCAATAAGTTAACCCAAAATCTGCAAAAAATAGTTTGCCAAGCTAATGCTAATGAGTTTCTTTATTCAAATACTTAATCGATAAGTGGTCAAGTCTGAATCTACTACTATTAAGGTATTTGGTGTATATCTTATAACCATTTGATTTTCTAGGCTGTTTCATTTTTAATTTCTTAATGTTGTTATATTACATGTAGAGTAGTACTTTTAATTAAATATGCTCCTTTAGTTATAATAAATTTGAATTTTATCTTGAGTTTAATTTGGCATGAACTTATCTATAAAATCTCTTAATGTACACATTCTTATGTAGAAAAATAACAATTGTTCACATGTTAAATATTAAACAGCTTGCCAAGCTGGTCTACTTTGTAAGTATATATTTTCTAGCTTTAAACTTTTGGTTTCTCTACAGTCTTTTCTATTGTTTTTCTGTAATTACCTTAATTGAAAATGTGTTATTTATTTGATTTTAAATGCCATAATTTTTGTGACGGTGTAATGAAGTTGGAATAGAAAAAACTCAAAACAATTTGAGGGAATGAATAATATCTTTCATGTTATCATAATTTGCTACAAGAGTTGGGTTAACACTCTTTTTTACTTGATTTTATTTCCTTCCTATGTGTCTAAACTATTCCTTTCATGTTATCTTGAGTTTTATATTTCCTAAATGTTTTGGTTTATAATGCATGCAGATTCCTTATTTAGATTTTGAGATTCCTCCATATGCACATCGCGGAACACTGTCAACGGTTCTTCCATTGAGCCAACTTTCTGTTCATACATTCTTGTTGTTGACATTGAGCTTGATAGTCAGTAATAAATTTGATTATTTGGTAGGTGATGACCTTCCCCTCGACTTGCGGAACTTGTGTTTCCAAATGTGGAACAAGAATTTTCATCACCAGTATCTTTCATGTGTTGACATGTTATGTCATTTTGCTTATAGGTTAAAAACATTGTATTTTTATTGAATGGCTCATCTTATTTGAGTATGACATTGCCACTAGTTTTTGTGATTTTATTTATAGTGTTGGGCTTCCTTTGGAGGCCACTGGCTGTTGTAGAGTCATTTCTTACATCACTTAGCATTGTTTTTCTAAATGACAGCTAAGCAGTCCATTGTTTCCCATTTTATTTTGACAGGTTGGTTAGGTTCTCGATGACAATTGATTTTGATGATGATTTTGATTTGTAAAATATTTTTCTTTAAAGAATTTTGGCATGCTTGGATCCCTTACCTTTTCAATACAATGAGTCCTGATACATGCTACAATATTCTACTACTACTAAGCATTATTACTATAGCTTTGTAGGTACTTTCAGTGATAAGATATCTAGAACCGTGAAGCAATTTTCTCCATATTTAGTAGCAAATATAAGACCTCCTCTCACGTAAGTGTGCCATGCTTATTATTGTTTCAGGTGGCCAGTTGTTCATAAGCTATTGTTTCTTTACTTTTTCATTATTGCCAAACCTGTTATCCGTGGACGTTCTTCATCTAAAAAATCGATATATATATATATATGATCAACCTTGCTGGATGTTTGTATTCATGTTTTCTTTTGGTAATAGAATCATGAAACATGATAATCTCTTGTATTTTGGTTAGAAATCAAAGCAACCTAGTCACTGGTTTAGTCACATCTGGCTATATAATAAGCATATGTTTTATTTTTGTGTAGTGAGCATGGTCCTATGGTTTTCTTCTACTGCTCTCCTGATAGTTGCATAGGCATTTTCCTTTGCTCTTCTAAGTACTCTACTTTTTTTTATGTATAATTGGAACTCATTCAGATTCTAATACCAAAAGAAATTGCAGCTTTCTTTTTTCAAGTTTTGTCTGTCATGTCTATGTGGACTAGATTGCAACCAGCTTATGCCTAATATACAGAATGAAGCTCTAAATAAGAGATTAGGAATTGAGGTAATTTTGTTGCTTCTTTAATTCATTCATCCACTTGTTGAAAATTAACATTTCCAAGCAAAAGGAATGGATTTTAGAGCTTATAAGCTTTCTTTTGTCTCATTTGTTTTTCACCCCTAGGAAATGTCTGGTTAGCAATATGAAATTAGGATTTGCGTATTAAAATCCCCCACTCTCTTTTATAGTTTCTTTTATTATAATTTCTTGGGTTTAATGTGTGTACATGTTACTTCTTTGTTTTACTTAAATGTTGGGTTTGTAGTTGTAACTTTGTAACAAAGAGCTTAGAATTCAACCTTTCAAAAGGTGTACTTAACCCATCCTATTACTTAAAGGTGTACTATGGTGGTTATTTACATATTTATTTGTGTTTTTTAATCATAAAAAAGTTATTCAAATTGTTTGAAAATAGTCATTACTTTATCCTTTGTTAATTAAAATTCAACTTCACAATTTGGAAATGTCTGAAGTAATTCCTTATCTTCATGGATAGCTATTCCTCTATCTGATGATCATAAACCTAATCGAAGTGATGAGAGAAAGAGGATTGAAACTGTTGGTGGTGTAGTAATGTGGGTAGGTAAAATTTTCGAGTATGACCCATTTAATGGAAGCACATATTATAAAGATAATTATGAATTATAAAAATTTGGTCTTTAGTGAGCTTTTCGTTTGTGCGATCACCATTGGTCACCTGCATTTTGTTACATATATTTATTAGGGATCTTATAATTGATTAGGGCTTCATCCAATGTGACCATTTACCATATCCGATTAATATTATATAATATGTTCCTTCGTATACATATATTTCAAGGTGATAATTAACAGGAAAACTTCCTTAAAAATATAAATTTTTATACATAATATTTAATTTTTGGGGTGTATTCTTTTAATGTTAATTTTTTTTTCTTTTATGAAGTCATTTATGATGGCTCGGAAAGAAGCATGTGAAATGAAGGGAAATGCTAGAGTGTTAGTACCCAAAGGACTATACGTTTTGAAGGAAACAACATTTGAGGGTCCATGTAAAAGTATAATGGTATTTTTCCTCACAGAGGGTACTTTGACTCCTTTCCTTCAATTACCATTATTCACTCAACAAAGTTGGATTACATTCAAAGGCATTAACAACTTGGTACTTAGTGGTAGTACTACTGGTCTTTTTTATGGTCATGGAGAACGCTTTTGGTCAAACATCTTATCTAATTGTAGAAAGAATTCTGGTTGCCTTAACCCATTATGTTCTTTCACATCCCTCATTCTTTATTTTTAAGTTTATTAATTTATTAATTTATTTACAACAACTTCTGTGCATTTTTATCAATAATTTATTTTATTTTTTATCCTAAAAAATAATTTTTTTGAAATAATTAATTAGGATTCAAGCCCCAATCTTCCACATGTCTACATAAACTTTATGCTATTGAGCCATTACTTGTTTGGTCATAAGGGGAACATTGAGAAAGGGATTTAAGGCTACCGAACAATTCACCTAAGTTTTGCAAACGATCGTGTAGAATTTTGACGTACGTGGGAGTTGATATAATAATAATTTGATTATAGTTGTTGTTATATATGTTTATAGTTCAAAATAAATATTTTTTGTTTTGTTTTTTTATAACTATATATATTAAGAATAAATAAGTAGATGACTCTTGTATTCTAGATGTTGTATATGCATGATTATATTCATGGAATCTAAATGTTAGTATGCTCATATATAATAGATGCTTATATTCACAGGTATTGTCACACGGTGTTATAAAAATGTCATAAAAATATCATTTATTATAGACATTTTTATGACACTATAATCATGGTGTAACCTATATATTAAGAATAAATAAATAGAGAGGACTTTTGTGTTATGAACATTGTATATGCAGGATTATATTCATGGAATCTTGATGTTGGTATGCTCATACTAGATGCTATTTCTTTTATAAGGAAATTAATCTATATAGTAGATGCTGTCAATGACAGATTTTGAAGAAAAACATTACAATGGGACTTGTAAAATATTTTCAGATTGATTTTGATTGTAGACAATTTGATCAGTTATATTAGTAATTTTTTTATGTATATTTTTATATTTTTGGAACACTTTTAATTAGTACTATTTTATTATGTTTTAGTGTATCTATTAAACTCTTAATATAATATCTCTCTTAAGTTTAATATAATGACTCTTAATTTTCTTAATTTATTTTAATTTATATTTGAAAATTAGCTTAATTGAGATGTATATAGTCACAGTTTAAGTATAACTGAAAAAAAAATATCATTTGATTACAAGTCTATAGCCTCGGTTATTAGAAAAGCGAGGCCATAGGGTGTATCTATGTTCTCAGTTATTAAAAAACCGAGGCCATAGGTCGTTACCTATAGTCTCTCTCACTTAGGCTTTGGTTTTTATAACCGTGACCAGAGACATACGGTCATAGTTAAAAATCGAGGCCGAAGACATATATTGTAGTAGTGATTGGATGCCTCGGTTATAACTTTAATGTTCATATTAGGTTTTGAAAACATTTCATTGAGAGTGACTGAGAAGTGATCGACTACAAATGAACACGTGAGCTCAAAAACAATTCTAATAAATGTAGTACATTTATCCATAATCTAATTACTTTGTTTGAAAGTAGAAAAACAAAAAAAGGAAAATATTTCCTTTTTCTAACGAAATAGGGCCTTTTTCAACCTAAAAATAAACTTCAAAGAAGGTTAATCTATGATCAAAGTTCAATCCCCTTTGGGTTTGGGTTAATTGTATATTATGTCCCCAACGTATTGAGTTTATTATAAACATGTGTTCATAATGTTTATAAAATTACAAACATGCATATAATGTATTTAAAACTCTAAAATTATAGACATATTTGATATAAACACATTTGAGTTTATAAATATTATAAACATATCTATAATTTAAGAATTTTATATATGTTATGGACATGTTTGTAACTTTATAAATATTATATGCATGATTGTAACAAACCCAATATAGTAGAGACATAAAATGTAATTAACCTATCTCTTTTTATCATTCCGTAATAAAATGGTTACATGAAAGCAATAGAAAGAACAAATGGAATGCTAAGAAAAATGGGGAGCTACCTAGACAGGAAAATAGCAGTTCGACGTTGGCAACATTGAGATATGAGGTGTGCCATAGAGGGAAGGTTGGTTTTGGGTTTGATACATTTAGGTTTATTTTTTATGAAGACGGAAGTTGCTTGTTTAAAAGAGGAGAAAAGTTATTCTGACCGTTCCAACAGTTACTTAATCAAATATTCTAATGTTTTCTCACTATTACAAAAATGGGCTTTAAAGTCGGTTCATTGAACTGACTTTAAATGGAAAGACTTAAAGTCGGTTCACGTGTTGAACGGACTTTATGTTTAAAGTCGGTTCACACGTTGAACCGAATTTACACGTAAAGTCGTTTCAACCCGTGAACTGACTTTAAAGTTTTTTTTATACATATTTTACTCATTTTCTACTCTACTTAAGAATCTGCATTCAATGACATATAAATTTATATAACAATTTTATGATTATTAAGATTTTTTTAAATAACTACACTACTTTAAATCACAGATATTTTAATGAGCACATATTATTGAAATATGTCTTTCTCATTTCATTATACTTGTACAAAACCTACATAATAAAAATAATAACATACATATACAAAAATTTATACACATAATATACAAAAAATAACGCAAAGTGAATAATAAGTGCATAGGTATAATAGAAATACTTATAAGAGTAAATAAAGTGATAAAATGAAGGAAATGAAGAAAAAAATTGTGTATTGTAAGTGAATAAATGAGTATAAAAAATTTGAGTATTTCACTCAAAAAATAGGAGATTTGGAAGATAATTTGGAGAAGAAGAAAACTCACTAAATGGTGCTGGAATTAGTGATCGTAGGTGGCCGAAAAATGAGAAAGAGTAGAGTAGGTGAAGCTCGGTTTTGGGTTTTTAGGTGTTGTTTACAACGCTACAAATTTTGATAGGGGAAGAAAGAAGAGAAAAGGAAAAATCTACGTGTATAGCGTCTGTTGACACATAGAACCGATGCTACGTCTATGTGTAGCGTCGGTTCAACATGTCAGCTGACTCTATACGTAGCGTCAGTTCTTTACCGAATTGACTTTAAATTCATTATAAATCAATTTTCTCAAAAAAAAAATGACTTTACATATACGGTTTTATATTATATAGATGGTTTTGCATGCAACTTTTAGAATGTGTTCCACTTAAAGTATATGTTGATGGTAAGCGAATTTTCATGATTTTGAATGTAATATTATCAGCTATTGTTTTGCTAGGTTTTTTTTTCTTCCTTTTGTGCTAATGTTTGTGGATCCATTATTTTTTTAGTTTAGATTGTTATCTGTCTCTAGCTTAAATTAGTATAAAACTAATATGCTGGTAGTGTAAAGATAATTTTTTCTAGGCTTAAGTTCTTCTCGAACATATGATAGTTATATGCCATACCTTGGATATCGTATCCATTTGGAAGATGATCTAATTTGGATTTTCAGATTATATGTATTTGTTTCTTTATTTTGTTATGGTTTAGGATAGATGCTGTAATTTTTTATGCATTTAATAAAATTTCTGTGAAACATAAAATAGTCATGATAAATAATTAAATTGTTAGAAAACATACTAATACACGTTATACTTTCCTTTAGCGGTTTGCTAATTGAGAATGTCGTACCATAAATCTCAAAATACAAAAACCTTCCCGACATAAAGACAATTAATGCAAAGAAATGAAACAAGGGTCGACCCAAAAAAGGAAAAGTTTGTTTACCATTTTACTTTAAATTATTGTATTTTAGTTATATTATTATTATATTTATAAATATTTTAGATATTTTAAGTCAACTTTAATAATTTTATTTTTTAAATTTTTTAAAATATTTTTCTTTTCAAACATCTATCAACTCTTGCTAATAAGGTTAAATTCAATACATCTTAAATATTTTCATAAAAAATATATAAAAACTAAAATTGACAAAAAATTGAATCAAGTACTTAAATTTTTAAAATTATAATCAAATGTATCTAATTTGTAAAAATAAAGAGAAAACAATATCATACTAACTTATAGAAAAAACTAATAAAAATATATTAAGAGTTTCACCTATAAAATTTATAATAATAAGAATAATATTTCAATAGTATATAAGAAAATCTAATTAAATTAATTTTAACATTAAATAGGTCTAAATGATCGTAATTTAATTTGAATAGTATTAAACTAAAAAATATTTAAAGTGAAATGATTTACGAATTATTTTTAATAAAAAATATATGAATTTGATATAAATAATCTTAATTTTGTTATTATAAGTTTTAAACAAATCTCTTTTTATTATTATTTTTTTTAATTTTACAAATATGAGTACGTTTATAGATATTAACTTATTTGTATAATTTAATAATATTCTTATGAAATGCAAAATTCATGAACTAGAAAATTTTTCAAAACAATATTTATTAGTGATGAGCTATAAAAATATTAGTATTAGTATTTACGTATATATTATTGATAATTTAATTTTATAAAAATATTAAAAAAAATGTAGTAAAAATCATTGATATCAATATATATATTGAAAATAACAGTACATAGTTATACATATCATCTCAATATTCTGAATATTTTAATCTAACAAGTAATTTTACTTATATTAATGCAGTTGAAAATTAACAATTGTTATTTTTAGTGAATAAAATATTAATATTTGGTTAATCTTACTTTTAAGATAACAATTTCTATTTTGATATCAAAGTTTTTATTTTTTGAATAAACCTATCTAAAAGTATATAATTTATTCTGAAAATAATGTTGATAAGAATATGAATTTCCTTAAAATTTTACTTAATAATTTAAAGCTTTAATATTTTTAAAAAATAAAAATTATTATTATATTAATATTTTCATTAAAAAAATATGATTTTTTAGAAAATAATTTAATGGATATAATTTTATAAGGAGAGCAATATTATCATAGTATAAATTATTATTATATTAGAAATAATTCATTAATATAAATTTTATTTGAAATAGTGGAAATAATGTTTAATTAATACTAGTAATACCTTATATACTTTTATTTGTAAACAATATTTTTATCGAAAAATCTATTCATATAAAATAATTAACGTGATAAATAATAATTGGTTAAAAATGTGTCAAATAATTCATTAATATAAATTTTATATGATAGTAATGGAAATAATGTCTAAATAATACTAAGAATATTTTATATACTTTTATTTATAAATAATATTTTTGAGCAAAAAAATTATTAACATTAAGTTATTATTTAATAATAAGTGATGTCATGTATAATAATTATAAAAAAAATTGATCCATTATATTATTTAATTATGATACGTTATATTAATTATTTTAATCAACAACTTGATGCCAAAAGAGTTACTCTTCTACCATCAACAACTTTATGTTATAAATTTTTGTAATGAATGATTGTTTTTGGTGTAATAATGTTATTTTGCTTGGGTTTATTCCTTGGTATACATTACTTCTACCAAATTTTTTATAAAAAAGATAACAATGTAATTGATAATATAACTTAATATTTTTATTATATTTTAATGATAGAATATTTTACTATTTTATCGCATTGTTATTTATTCTAATAATAATTATACATGAAATTATAAATTTTATCGAGATTTTATTTATATTTTTTTATTTAATAATTCGCATAATTAAATAACTAACTAAAAAGATACCTCAAAAACATCGGAAATAATTTAATCCACCCACTAAATCTATCGACAACATCCTTCCATTTAAAGTACACTTTTCTATACTTTGGTTCGGCTTTTAGACAGGCTTATATGCTGACGTAAGCAGTGCCGTCCTAGCAATATTGACCAAAGAAACAAAGAAAATAAATGTGACCAATGATGTAATTGAAGCTTATGTCGGAGCCGACTTTTTATACCAACCAACCGTAATCAAGTATAATGTCGTGCGCCGCGGTGCAAGGAGTGACACACTCAAAGCTTTTTATTTTATATTTTGGGTTGGGCTATAGGCACATTTTATACTATTATTTTTTAATATATTTATCGTTAATTTTAAAATTTATTAAAAATACTCATAATAAATTTTAATTCATGTAAAATAGATATATTAAAGATAAAAAATACTTTTAGTAATTTTTAAATATAATAATAATTATATTATAAAAATAACAAAATAAATATATAAGAATAACCTCATCCTTATTTTTTATACTTATAAAGAGGAATGTTAGGTAAATTTTCACTATAGTACTTTATTATAACAAATGATATTTGTCTTTTTAATTTTTTCATGTGATTTTTAATTTAATATTTATTTTTTAATAAAATATTAATTAAAAACTGTCATCTTCTTTATTAATTATAAAATTACAACTTATTTATCTAATCAACACAAACATATTGCCGAATTTTTTAGTAAGTTGGGGATTAGGTATATAACCTATTAATTTTTTTATTTTAAGAATATAATTTTTATTAATTGTATTGTTTATCTACAAAGAGATAGAAATAAAAATTAAGTTTTATACTAGTAAAAAAATATATCTATAATTTCATATAAAATAGAATAACACTAAATACAATTAATTAAAACCATGAACACATTTCTATTATCTTCGTATCACATGAGTTAAATGTTTGTTAAAGTATTAAATCCATGTCTTCATAATAATAATAATAATAATAATAATAATAATAACTTTGGCAATAACAATTTCACCTTATTATATTTTTAACATCTTTCACATATAAAATTATTATAAATATGTATATCAATGAAAAATAAATAATATCTTTAGGACTTTTCAATGAAATTGGAAGGCGGATGCATTTATATATTCCAATAAAAGTGAGCTCTTTAAAAAAGAAAATAATTATTAAATTTATTAATAATTAATTATATAAATGATAAAATAAAATTAAGTATTTATATTAAACAATCTCCGGTTATTTACATTGTTGATATATAGCTATCAAAGTGTGAAATTTGAATAAAGCAATAGAATCCCAAGTTATTGTAGTGCTCATGCTATCCATAATGTCAAGATCACACCGTACAACAAAAATGGAGATTATAAGAATGAAAAAATAAAAGTAATTACTCAATTCTTCAAAAATCTTTCACGACTTGTGTTATAACATGAATAAAAATCGCTTGTTTTATGATCATACTATAAGCATCAAAATAATTACAAAACATATATGATATAATATGCATTGAGAAATTACTACTAACAGAACCGTATGAAAAAAAAAATGATTACAATATCAAAATATTCTGCCCATGTTGATTATCATGAGCCAACTCAATATTTGATGCCAATAGATTCTCCTACACATATATGGAAGTGATATTTTTATATTAACTATTGAGTTTTATTTATACATACCAATATATATATATTATAGCTACAAAAACCTTCGCTTTAGAAGAGTTTGAGTTTTTAGTCCGATATGGTGAATTATTACCTATTAAGAAAAAGATAAAACTAATTATATTAAAATATCTAAATTAATATCTAAATTAAATTAATAATAGATTAAATAATAAATAAATCTATTTAGGATTGATTTGGTTTTCAGGGATAGAATTTAGAAATAAATTAAGTTGATTGGCTAAATACGTGGATTTCATAAGAAGTTCATGTATTTATAGAACATTATCTATATAGGTGTTAATTACATAATGAGTATACATATTTACATATTAAAAGGGTAAAATTAACATAAAGTACAATATATCAAGGGTTGAGGTCGACCTCAGCTCGGGTTGGTCATTGAGTTCGGGCTGATCCTTGAGCTTGGGCTATCATGGAGCTCAAGCTGTCCTACTGGTAGAACATTTGGGATGCTTCACCTTCCATCTTAGGTTGGTGACTTGGCTTGGGCAGTTTGCGTGGATCGGGCATTGGGCTGGTCCAGATGTCCAAACATGTAGGTGGCGTTTGGTTCGTAGAATGAAATCGTAATCGTAATCGTAATCAAAATCGGAATGAAATGGAATGGAAAGGAAACAATGTTGTTTGGTTTGATCACTGGAATCAAGCTCGGAATTAGGATTACAGTGTTTGATTTACCACTGAAATGGATGAAAAAATTGTAAATTACCTTAATACCTCTACATTCAATAAAGTTCAAATAATGTCATTTAATTACTATTTTTTTGTCAGACAAAATACATTATTGAAATCATTATTTTTCTAAATAATTATTACTTAATTTAAAATAAAATATATTATTTTTCTAAATAGGGTTTAGGATTTTGAGGTTTAGGATTTGAGATTTAGGGTTATATTTATGGGTTAAGGTTTATGGTTAAAATTATTATTTTCCTAAAACGGCTTTAGGGTTTTAGAATTTGAGATTTTGGATTTTGGATTTTGAATTTAGGGTTTTAGGATTTGGAATTTGGGGTTTAGGGATTTTGGAATTTAGGGTTTGGGGATTTGGAATTTGAGTTTAGGATTATATTTGGGGTGAGGGTAAAATTGGAAAAAAATTGAGATGAGAATGGAATCATGATTCCTAAAGGGGGAGAAGGAATTATTATTCCTTCTCCTTTAGTAATCGATTCCATTTTGTACCCTCCATTTAGCTCAACTAAACACACAAATGGAAAGAATCAATTCTGATTCCTTTCCATTCCTTCCAACCAAACATCACCCTAGTCAGCTCGGTCTTTGGTTTAAGGTGAAAGAGTAATTACTGAGCCTAAAATACGAACCATTTAGCTTTCCTAATAAATGTGTTAATTGGAGAGAGAAATCAAGTGTCTCTATATAAGGGGATGTTTGGGCTGGGACTTATCATCATTACCTACAAAATTGAGAAATAGTGAATAAAAATGCTTTGTCGCATCAGCTCAAGTTTGTAAAAGGTTTTTCAGTTTGGTGGTAAGGATTCAACCCAGACTGTAGTTTTGTTTTTTTGAGTTTTTAAAGTTCAAGCGTCAAGAACTTAAGATTTTTCACTTTCTTTTCAGGTTGGTTTTTAAAGAATCATTTTCTTTTATTTTGAAACTCTACCGAAGGTAACCTATTCTTCTCGTACCTTACCCATCAGGTTTCCTTTTGTTTTTATATTTTTTGTAGTTTTTCCAGAATGCATAGAGAAAAGACCTTAGCCTCTAGCTTGGGCTCCTGGGAGAGCTCCCAATATTCTAGTAGTAGTCGTGACTTGGGGTTTTCTAGCTTAGGCTCTTATAGTGAGGAGACCACTCCTACCTTTACCCTTCATCCTTAGATCACTCCTACTGTTAGATTGAGCATGCCTCACACTCAAATCTCAATGGCAAGGACACAGAGGAAGTAAACGAGGAACATAGGATCTGGAGAACCCACAAATCATACCAACGGTTGGTCGACTGTGTTTAATCCTTGTGAGTTGGTGTCCCAAGATGAAGAGAGATTAAGAAAAACCTAGAACATCCCAACCTTAGTTCATATAATGATTCTTCTAGAGGGAGCCTGTGATAATGATCAACCTCTATCTGGTTGGATCGTCTTTCATAAAAGGGCCTTATGATTGGGTGTAAGGTTCCTCCTATACCCTCTTATTAGGATATTCTTGATTAGGATGAAGCTTGCATTAGGGCATTTGATGCCTAATGGGTGGAGATATCTGCTCTACCTGACGCTGATCTACCAAGAATTTTGAGTGGATTTAGAGATGGTTGAGTTGAATGAGGCCTATATTCTAAAGTAGAACCCCATAAGTATATATTTCAATGAAGCAGAATCAAGGGATGAACATGTCACTTACTAAAAATGAGAAAAACTAGAAAGAGTACTTTTTCTATGTTTCAGGTCGGTGAGAGTCTCCTACCAATGACACTAGGTTGATAAGGAATATTTGGAATGACACTAAGGTTGTGATAAGGAATATAGATTCCTTAATCACGACCTTGAGTCTTGACGCGAAGCAAATGTTGGCTGATATCCAAAACTATCTTCCCAAAAAAACCAACTAGAGGACCTTGTTGAACACCTCATGCTATTTCGTGTGTGGGTTGATGAGGCATGGTGCAATGGATCCTTTCTTAAGGGTCAACCATAAAACTTGGTATCTTGCTAAACCCCAAGCTCTTCCTAAATGTAAAACTCCTTTTATAGACTTCGGGGGCCAGTTCGAGGTGGTGGTCGATAATGTGAACTTGTCTTATGACTTGCCTTTTTCCCCCCTTTTTTGGCACAACGTAACTAATGTGATGTCATCTCACTCTTATTTTGTAGATCCCATAGATGTTATTGCTACTCAACTATTTGCCTATATGAAGAGTAAGGTTGCACCCGTAGAGGGGAGCGTTCCAACGGGTACACCTTTGGCTCTTAGAGAGGGTTCTTCTAGGGGAAAGAAAAGGAGCAAGCCTTCTTATGAAGGTCTCCCTTCTTCACTTAAGAAGAAGAAGAAGAAGAAGAAGAAGAAGAAGAATGATGGTTGAAAAGCCTGTCCTCAATTCCGAGCCTCTAAATGTTTTTCTGCTCGTATCACCCTTGTGAGAACAACACGTGGCTTAACCTCCTTCTTTGGGTTCTAAAGAATATGAGGATCCTGTAAAGGATTCAAGGAAGGGGAAGGTAGTCCTTAATGATATTACTATTGATGCAGATGGCATATTCTTGAATTGAGGCTTGGCGCTATAGTAGGTCAAGGCTATTTGTAAGGGTATGGACTCTAGCAAGGTCATCTATTGCCAAATGTGTCAGGTAGGTTATCTCACATTTTATTTTTATTCATTAATTATTATAAGTAAAGTATAAGCTCAAGACTTATGTTCTTGACATTTTGTTTGTTTTAGTTGATGCTACTATATGACTTTGATAAGGCTTACAATGTGGATTTTTTTGAAAGATGAGCTAGTGTAGAAGAAGTATATCCATACATCCAAGTGCTCAAAATACATCATGCTGTCGGCGAGAACTACTAAGTGGGAAAGCAAGGCAATTGATAAGGAGGAGAAACTAAAAATGGTAGCCCTCGACCTAAATGAGTATGCTTGATGCCTTACTGAGGTTGATGAGGCTCTTAGGTGTGCGGAGGAGATGGACATGGAAGCTTAGAGAAGATCCAAGGCTTCTGCCAATGAGGTCCATTGTAAGGCAAAGGCCGATGTGGATGCCATGGCTTAAAAGCTTGAATCGATCGTAGAAAGGGCATACGAGCTGGCCATGGAAACCTTTAAGACTGAGGCCAAGTAGAAGGATCTGGGAAAATATTATTATCACATTTTGGACATCCTGGTCACTCTACCATGATATAGGTTCCTTTATGGAGGAGGAATAAAGAGAAAGCTCGAACTCTTCTGATGGTGGGGAAGGCATTGAGGTCGCGGGGTAAAGGGGAGAGGATCATTGAATTTTAATGACTTTATCCCATTTTTTTCGAGGTCAACCCCAATCATGTTTGTGTGGTCGCAAGCTCAAACTTATAACAATGTTAAATGAAAAAATCAAATGAAAGATATATTTTATTTATTAATAGAAAATTAGTTTTCCTCTTTTATTGTGTATTTATGATGTTGACCTACCCATTTGTTTTTTTGGAACTTGGATCATTAATATTTTCCCTTTTTATTGTTTTTATCAACCTTGATTTCTTATAAAAAGGGATTGAGAACACTTGTGTATTCCATACATTTAGGGATTTCTATGAATTCCTTTAACTTTTTTTTCGTATTTTATAGATTCTAATCGGACTAGTAGACACTCAATTCAATTTTTACGTGTTGAAAATAGTAGGATAGGAAGAAGCTAGAGTGCTCAAAGCTAAGGTAGTTAAACTTGAGTGTAATGTAAAAGAGGCCTAGTATGAGATCAGTTCTTGTAAGGAGCAGTTAATCCAAACTCAATCTCGAGAGAGGATAACCTTAGCTAGTATGTCCACTCTTATAGATAGGGAATCATATTGGGCAAGTTTCTATATGAAGTAATCTGAAAGAGTTTTCCTTAAGGTGATAGAGGTTATAGAAGAATTGGAACGAGTATTGCTCTGACAACTCACCCTAAGCTTGTGACCTATGCACAAAAGAAAATTATAGAGATTCAGACAGAGGTATTGGCCTTAGTCAAAGAAACTGATGAACCAGATACTAGTCGCATATCCAAGCATTTAAAAGTTTTTAGCCTTCTAAGAAGGCTGAGCTTTGTATTAATAATTATCCACATCTTTGTAAATTTTAAATAATAAAAAACATTATGAGTGTATTTGTATTTATAAATATCCAAAGAGAGATCTTTTTCTATATAATACGATCTGGTTGTTGACCAAAATGGTCAACTTGACCCTTGCTCTTATTAGGGTGCTTTACCTAGCTCTTTAATCGAAATGACCAATCTCATGGCATAAATTTGTGGGAGAGAGAGCCTAACCTAGTTCCTAATCGAGGTGCTCATCTCCCTTCAATGTCAAAGTGCTGACTTTATGCAAGTGTCAGGGCATTTTACCTGGTTCTTAACCGAGGTGATAAACCTATGGCTCAAATTTGGTGGGAGAGAGAGCCTCACTTTCTTTCTGGCTAAGGTACTAATCATCCTTTAATGTCAAAGCACCAACTCGGCTCTTGATCGAGGTTGACAACTAGTGACCTTATGCAAGTACCAGAGCACTCTACATGGTTCTTAATCGAGGTGATTAACCTGTGGCTCAAATTTGGTGGGAGAGAGAGCCTTGCCCGGTTCCTGACCAAGGTGCTTATCTCCCTTCAATGTTAGAGTACCGACTTAGTTCTTAACCGAGGTGGACATGTTAACCGACGTTACAATCTACGTGTTTTAAGTCGATTTTTCAACTAACTAACTTTAAATTCATTATAAGTTAGTTTTCACCAAAAATCGACTTTAAATCTCGACTTAAATGACCATTTTTATAGTAGCGAATATAAAGTATTTTTTTCAATAATCTAATTACATCATATATTCTAAAAATAATATTAAAAACATGGCGCAAACAATAAAATCTAAAATTCTATTACACTCAAAAATTTAACGTACACGTACCCAAAATAAAAAAAAATCTTAAAAAATATCATCATTTTTGGTTGCTATTTCATATTCTTCATTCAATCCTTTTATAAGTGTCCATGCAAGAATAAAATCATAAGCTATACGCTTAGAATTCAATTACAATAACTTATTAACTTATTAATCAAATTTCATAGTCACAAATTAACTAATATTACACTTGTACAACATAGCTTCCAAAATATTAAAACTTTTGTTATTTTTTTTAATTAATTTGACTTTTTAACCACTAACTCTAACATATTCCTTTTTACCATATATATTAACTACAAAAATAAAATTTGCATAAAAATCAAAACTATGATGCAAATTTTCAAATCACTTAACTGAATTAAATTTTTGAATTTTCTTTTTCATTGTTTAAAAATTAAAAATAATATATAAATTGTTACTTCTTAAATTTTATAAAAACTTGTAACATATTTATCTATTTGCCTTAAAAGTAAAAAAAGAAAAGAAAAGAATATATATGTAGAAATAATAGAGCTAATATTATTTAAATTCTTAAATGGCTACAACTTTAGTTAGAATTGGACCAAGTCATTCCGACTCAACTTCAATCCAGGATAAATAATTTGAAGTTGAAAGACTAAATTTAACCAAATTATGAAGAGTAAAATTCCAAGGATAATAACAACATGAAAACAAACTAATAAAGAATATTAAAAGTCTAATATCTTCCACACGGTGTCCCTCCGTTGGAAATAAGGATGAAGAGTTATTAACCAATTGTACATCTTGTATTGAATCTGATTCTAGCATCACTTAGTGAAATCCAATATCCAAGCTAAATCGTAGCCCAAGCCTGCACATTGCCCACAATTCTAAAGCACATTGCCCACCCCTTGCCTGGCCTTTATAGTTTCGAATTACACAGTCAAGACCCACCACTCGCCTAGTAGCAGCACAGATGCATAAACATTAATTTTATAGCTCCCAACCGGCGGTGGTGTCCATCTTCGTGAGCAGTTGGTAGCGTGGGTCCGTAGTGGTGGCTGGTACGTACTTGTGGTAATCCTCCCTCCGCAATGTAACCTACTCCCTAATTCCCTTACCAATCCAGCGCCGCCCACTATATGCGCCATAACTTCCATTTGATCATCTTTAAATTCCACCAGCTCATACCATATAAATTCAACGAAATCCATGTGTTTTAAACTGCCGAAATAACTCCCCTAAAACAGCTCATACCATGTGTTTAAACTGCCGAAATAAATCCATTTTACCCGTACTCCTATGCAATCATGAATCAAAATAAACTTTCACTGACTCTCCAAATAAATCACGACCCTACTTCACCATACAATGCTTGCACGCCCATTACACCACACTTTCCCAATTGTATCATCTGATAGATATTCCAATCTCAACACCCGACTTGCTAAAGAACTAGGTTGTCAAAATAGTCTCCAAACCTGATTTGCAAACATAGCTTGGTTAAATTCCAACAATTTGCAGAACCCCAAACAACTCATGCATTTCAGTTTACACATTTTCTCCCATGCTACCTAATGGATACCACATCAATCATGCTTATTAGATCACTAGAACCGTGCTGCAAAACCTTCAATTTCCTTTATCAGAACTAACTTCTCGACTTGGGATAAAAAAGTTTCTTTCCATCCCCTAAACGTTGTAAACACCGCTCTCTAATTAATCAGAACAAGACTTCATTGACACCTAAAACAGCTAGAAATTTCTCTTTCATTGTCAAAGTAGTATTTGTACTAAAAAATCACTAGTTGTCTTGTAGCCTTTTCATACTTTAAGTCTATTTGTACTTTGTGTTTATGTGTTGGTTTTCATCGTGCAAAACATGGAGTCTATTTATTTTATTTAGTGTTTTGTCTTCTTCTATGTAAAGTTGTTTACTGCGAATCAATAATACATACATATATAGTTAAAAACATTGTGATTTAAGATATGTTTTTTCATATATCACATGATTGGTTGCTTAGTATGCATGCTAGGTCATTAGTGGCAGATTTTGGCTTGATTCTAGAACAGATATTTATGAAAATTACTAGATATTTTTTGGAACAAAAAGATATGATTTTTGACACCTTGTCACACCCTTCGGCAAGGCTATGGGGAGGTGGTTGGCGAGGACCATGGCATGGTTGGTTTTGAGTTTGGGTAACTTCTATAAATAACCCTCTCTATTCTTGTTTCTTATCAAGAAAATATGTAGTGAAGCTATGTCAAATTAACATCTTATTTTTCTGCTTTCGGGTCACTATTATTTTTAGTGTTGCTAGGTATTAGCGATTGTGACTGTGTGGGAAAAACATTTCCCTTGAATGGTGAGTACTTAAGGTGTTGTTTGCAAGTGGATTTATGTGAACAACTATGTAGCTATGAGCCGTGTGTCGATTGAGTGTTATGGATAAAATAAAGTGCTTGAATTTAGAGCTCTTTACTATTTTACTTTCTGTGCGAGACATAACGATGAGTGCTTAAAAAGTACTAAAATTATCCTGATTTAATGTACATTAAAAAGATTTATATTTGCATAATTTCATTATATTTGTATATAAATTTTCTTTTCAAAATCACGAGTATTTTTATTATTTTTTCAGGTATTTTTGCTTCAAAAATAATTTAAAGACTCGAAGAAAAATACTGGAGGAAATACATCATAAATATGTTGAGAAACAAATGAGAAAAAGTAAGAAAAATGGAAAAATGGACAAGATAGCCCAATCACTCGCGCATCATGCCTATCCTACGTGTAGCCGCACCCATTCACACCAAAATCCCATACACGTCAACGCCTATCCATGCAGTAAATCCTACCCACGTCAATGCCCATCCATGTTGTGAATCCCGTGTGCGTCAACACCCATCCATGCCGCAAATCTCACACACGTTAGTGCATTTTCTATTGCAAATTCTGCCTAGTCGCATGCGTCAACGCCCAACACACATGCCAGCTTATCCAATATGCGTCTAAGATCATTTTTTAAATTATTTTTCACTTTTTTTAACCTTTTTCTCACCTATAAAAGGACCCTCTCCCCCAATTTCAAATCACACAATTTTCTCAGTTCTTTTTCTCTCTAGCTTTCTCTCTCTAGAAATCTTTCTTAGTTTTTTAGTTTTTAGTTTTAAAGTTCTTCTCTTTTTTAGAAGAACTATTTATGATCTTATAGATTTCTAGTTTTTGATTCAATAAACAGAAATGTAAATCCATTTGGAGGTTTTTCAACAATAAAATTAGCATCAAAGTTCTGTAAGGATTCTTTTGAAGTATAATTTTAAAATGATTTCTTTACAATTATTTTTTATGTTTTATTCTTATATGTTATGTTTAATTTATCTCTGATTAAATTTAACATGGCTGGCTATTTGTATTAAGGATATTAGAAAGAAATATATAATTTTTTATTACAAACTTAAATATGAAAGTTAGATTTTAAGATTTATTTATTTGGTCTGATTTAGAGTAATGCTCTTTTATTTGTTGGTACAATCGTCCAATAATTAAAGTTAAGCTCTATTTCAATTTTTTATAAGAAATACTATTCAAAAATATATTGACAATATATTTTTAGTAATGGTTTTAAAACTTGAAAGTTAGTATTCGGATAATTAAATTTTTAGGTTTAATTTGGATATCTTGAATAAAGTTTAAAATGTCTAACCCTATCAAATGTGGCATTTAAATGGTTCATTTTCAATCTCTTAGAAAAAAGAAATTAATTTAATTAACCAATTTAATTATCGACCCTACACATATGTGTTTATTGATTTGTTTAATTAATAAAGAATATCTAAACCCACCAAATGTGGTATTCATACTAAATAATATGAGCAAGTATAATTAACTTAATTATTATATCCTTAAATACTCCACTATTATGAATGATAAAAAATTGCATTATTATTTATTGAATCCATATCTATGTTTATTTTTTATGTCATTAGAATAGAAAAACATATCAAAATATTGTGATAGGATGTTTAGGATTTAAATTTTTTAAGAATTTTAATAATAAATTAAAAACCATATATATTATTTCCTTAGATAGACCTTTCGAGTACACTTTTTATTTTCTATTAAATGATTCGTGCACTTGCGAGAGTTTTACAAATATAAAACCAAAGTATCTACAAGATCGATATTGCTAACCCGATGTCGGTCTTGTCTCATCATATAATATTATGAGATTGGGTTGGTTTGTTATGGTGAGATCTCAAATAGTTAGTTGTGTGCATTACGTGGATTAACTATGTGTCCTACATAGGCGATTTGAGACTTGTGGGTGGAAAGTGATTTCACAGTGATTATCATTGGTATGTGATTGAGGCTAGTTCTCAAGGTTAATAGTTCTGTTCACTTCACATTACTGATCTACAGTTTTTGATCATACAACATTGGGTGGTATTGGCTTTGGAAGAGAGCTGGATTCATGTGTCAAACCAAGTTGTTATGGAGCCATCTACCTATGGAAGCAATTGAAAGTTCAAACATTGGTCCCAAGCGATAGAGGTAATGGGGGTTTTATTTCTATGCAAGTTGTAATTTTTTTAATTGCTTAATGGATTTTTTTATTGCCAATTCGTTGCCATAAGCAACCCAATGATGTTATCACATAGACAAGGGTTCTATGTGGATTTATTTTGTTATATTTGGTGTTATGCATGCTCTATTGTTTGGCTAGTAAAATATGAGTTTAAATTATGTATGTCTCTACATACTAAGGTTTAAAATCCAATTAGAAAACTTTTATTATTTATTTCTTTATTTTTGAATATTGAATCTTGTATATTCTTTATAATATTGATACTGTAATTATTCGTCAAGTGTTCATCACTCTATTGTTAGCATGTTTGCGATGAGTCATTAAGAATCAATATCTCCTTAACTTGATATTGTATCTAGTCTTGAACTTCTTCATAGTTGTTAGGCATGATTAGATTATTGTGTTAGGATAATCTTAGTTTCTATTATATATATACAAACATACTAAATCTAGACTATGATTAGAAAGCTTATTTATTTTGTGTAGTCTCGTGCTTTCTTTTCTTTACTTGTAGCATGCCTATAGATTTCATTTTATTTCTTTTTCTATATTAAATTATTTAATGTTCTTCCTGATTAATTTATATTACTTCTGTATTTATTTGGATGCGAGTTTGGTGTGAATCTCTAAGGAGTATGTATCACCTTACCCTAGTTGTATAGATGTTGTTGGACTCTTTAATTGGTTTGCTATGTTTTGTATGATCGCATGCTGTGAAATCAAATATGTTCCAATATATATTCAAGTATTCATTCTTATTTCATATGCTGCTTGTTGTTTTCCATACTTATGCTTGTTGTTAATCTAGACAGGAGCTGTGAGGTACATTGTCACTAGTGTGTTTTCTACAATTTTTTCTTTCTTACTGCTAGTTATGTTTGTTGTGTGTTGAATTGAGTATATTGTTTTGTACTTCTGCTTTGTTCTTTGTTTAATTCATGTTTATAAGGCCTGCTTGGCAGAATTGGTATAGAGCTCGCAAAACAATTCCAAAGGTTGGCATCTTCAACCCTTATCTAGATTTCAGTTACCTATTTGAGTCAGAAGAATAATTGACCTTCATGTAATTGTTCCTATGTATTAAAGTCTTAATTGGTATCAAAACAGGTCACCCCTATTCAAGCTTAACCACCTTAGTCCTCGAGTTTAGAGCTTTATCTACACATATACAGGCCTTGTATTTTTGTACTATTTGTAACTAGTAGTATGGGCTATTGTTATTTTGCGAGGTTGTATATTTTCATAATTTTTTATTTTTTTCATGTTCCTTATTTTCTTATTGATGCATATCTATTTGTCACAAGTTTCTTGTCTTACACAATATGCTAATTGTCATATTTGTTGCTCAACTTAATTTTTTGACCATTTACTAGTATTCTCCCTTGCTAGTTTCTTTGATATGTTCTTTATATGTTTTTTCCTTTCTTACTGCTTATTTCTTCTTTTATGTATATTTGCATGAGCATCACGTCACATATCTTCTTCATCTAGTCAAAGTATTAGGTTTATTTATCAGTAATCCTATCATTTAAATGCCATGTCATATGGATTGCATATCTTCTTTTTACTAGGTTATTCTTTCTTGTACCTAGTATGTATTATGTTAGTTCTTTATTTGTCTCATGTTGTTCATCTTTGGCCTGCTCTTTCTTTTCTTATGCTTTAGATGTATCTTTGGAGAAAACTATTGTGAATTACAAGCTTATGTATATGAATGTTTCTTCCCTTTCCTCTGTATATGGATTTTTTGGGTTTACATTATGCATTTGTATGTCATATAGATTAGTTATCTATCTTTAAGACTCTCGACTTACATGCATTGTTGTGACTAGATTTGTGTGTTAAGTTAGCATTCATGGTGGTTAGGTTGTTCACCCAATTTAAGCTTTGCACTTACTTCTATTTTGGAATCTAAGTCTTCCTCACATACTTAGATGTTTTAGTAACATCTCTTATTTCTTCTCTCTCTTGGTGGTGTTGCTTATGTTGCTTGTGTTGCTCACTAGTTTTTTGGTTTCTTTCCTTCTCTTGACTGGCGATAATGTGAGTGTTATTGATTATCTCTTTTGAGGCAACTATGTGTAGTTTGTTTCTATTTCTCTCTCTAGAGGCAACATTGTACGGTTTTTGCTAATGATCTATCTTGAGGCACATCCTTTTTTTTTTGCCTATGATATTTTTTTAGACCATTTTTGTCATATCACTTATTTTCTATTGTGTTTTGTAAGATTGACTGTTTATCTCTCTTCTAGCTTGTTTCTCTTATGTGAGTTTATGAACTCTGCTTATCTCAACGTTTTTAGTTTTCTTCCCTGCTTTTGTATTACCTCTGTTCTACTATGCGTAGATACTTTTGCTTTGGGATATTTTTGAGAGTGTAGGATGCATAAAATTTTTTACTATCTAACATGCATACTCTTAGGTTGAGAGTTGTATGTATGTTGCATGATGTGAGGGGTAACAAAGCATTTGTTCTTGCACCCTTAATGTTTTTCCTTTTTGAATTTATGGTATGTTGTAGGTTCTTATGGTGCTTCTATCTTTTTGACTTCACTTTGTATGAATCATGCATAAATAAGACTATTAGTATGACTCATTGTATGAATTTTATGCAATCTCTTGTTTCACATTCCATCCTATATATTTACCTTCCCTATTATAATGAGTTATTGTATGTTTCTCGTATATAGTTGATAGCATGGTATTCATTGTTGGATTGCATGACACATGTTTTCTTTGGTAGATTGGGATGTCTTTGTATATGTGTGTGCATAGTATGGGGTGGGGTTTTAGGATTGAATACACTCAAGTGTTATTAAGGGAACATAGTTGGGTCACTAGGGGTGTGTCAGCTTGAAAAAAGTTAGACTCTTAGTCAACATCTTCTTAGGGATTTGCTGACACATTTATATGGACTTTATGTTTGGGGGAAGTTAGTTAAGTGTTGTGTGTTTTGCAACACACAGAAATCGTGCAAGTATACACGGTCACAAGTAATAAAGATTTGTAAGTAGAGTATCGTTCCCACGAGGATTTGTTACTATAGTTTGTTAAGTACTAAAATTGTATCTTTCTGATTTTATCCAAAATAATCGTTGATATGGAAAAAGGTAACAAAAATAAAATAAGATAACTCTAGGATTGCAATTTTTCACCAAACTAATCCACTCCAATCATATTATCTTCTTTTGATTTATATTTTTAGTACATTTAATTTGTCAACCGAAAACTTCTTTTTTATTCATACATCTCTTCCGAGCTCCGTACAAACACACCTCGTTAAATTAATTCACTATATCTCTATGAGAATTAAAATTAATAAGATTCATTAAGTTCTAAGTTCTCAAATGGTCGCACATACAATTAGGGTATATTCCTATCCTTCATCATACATGTCATTCTATTTACGAGCAATATACACAAAAATGCCTTTCTCAAGTTTATTTTTATCCCACAAATCATTTTGATAAAATTCGTAAATAATCAAAAAGAATTAAGCACAAAATAGAACGAACAAATCAAACTTCTTATAAATCTATCAAAAATAATTAAAATCAAAGCTTCATAAATTTAGATCAAATGCAACCCTAGAAAAATTAAATTACTTCATTAAATTAAAATAAAAATTACAACATATGCAGAAAAATTAGAAGAAGAAGAAGGAAAATTAAAACATCAAGTAACGAAAATATTTGGCACACGCAGAACACAACAAAAGCCAAAAAATGGCTTCTCCGTGTTCTACAGTCCAAAACCGAACACCACAAAATTTCTAAACTAAAAAAAACTCCTCAACTATATCATAACATCACCTATTTATAGCTAAAAAAATACATCTAAAATATTACATTTTTATTTTATTTTTTTATCAAAAATGCGTAATAATTTTTATCGAAAAACAAAAATCACACGTATCAATTTTTGTATCGAAAAATATTATTTAATTCACGCGTGAGATAGGGGCGTCGATTCTGCATTTTTTTAATTCATTGTGCGTGCCACGTGTCAGCGTCTAATTCGCTCACAGATTCCCTAAGGCCACGTGGCAGCATATCGTTGGGTGAACAAACCGGCTGCACGCAGGAACGGTGCACAGGATTGGGGCACCGAAAAAGTGAGGCAATAGCTGGAAACAGGGCGTGATCCAGCGCGGTCGCGCGCATTGTAAATACCACGTGTCGGAACATGATTTGCTTAAATATTAGTGGGACACGTGGGAGATTCTTATTCTGTAAAAACTGAGGATGCACGCTGCTACCATAAACTGCGTCACACACGATTTCTACACGAACGGTTCAGTGCGCGACAGCTTCGTTCCACGCGCTTCAATCTGGACCGTTCAAAAGATCCAATGGTCAGCGATGCACCTCGGGGGAATCTGCGCAGCCGACATGTGGGGCCCACTCTGACGTCGGCCTGCACAACACGTGGGGCCCACTGGCACGCCGAGCCGCGCGAAGATTTTACACGCGATTTTGCCTCGTCTGGTTGTACTCGCCAAATTTGGACCGTTGATGCTTCGATCGGACGGTGGATGATGAACGTCGTGATTTGTGCGAGTGATTTTCCTTTCCTGCGCAGAAAATTCAAACTTTTATTAATTATATTTTGACCCACAAATTTAATCCAAATTACATTTTGCACTTTCTTAAATTACAGTTAAGCCCTTTGCTAATTTTAAATTAAATTTTTAAACTTTTAATAATTATAATTAAGCCCAAATTTAATTTAAATTATATTTTCGATTTTTATAAATTGTAATTAAGACACTATATTATCATAAATTATATTTGTGGACAGAAATATGAAATTAAGTACATTTTCGATACAAATTATTTAATTTTATTAAAAATGTATTTTTAGCACATAAAAGGAAAATATTAATTTATTTAACAAAAATTATCTAAATATTAATAGAACATAGCAATTATCATTACTAAAATTGATGAAAATAACTATATAAAATACAGTTAACATTAAGCCACTAGAAATGTGTCAACTTGGAAGATAGTTAAGACTCTTAGTTAAGTCACTAGGAGTTTGTCAACTTGAAAAATAATTGGACTTATTGTTAACTTCTTCTTACAGGTAAGCTGACACATTGTTTTTGGCATTATTGTTTGATCATCCATCATATGGATGTGTTCTAAGAAAATTGAAAAGCCTTTTATGCCCTCATACAACATATATAGATGTGGGGATCCGTTCTATGTATCACATTTGAGAGATATTTTATGTCTGCACTTCTCTTGGTTTGTCTGTGCATTCATTTTATTGTTTGTTGCATGTATTTACCTTGATATTTCCTTGGTGTTATTCATTATCTATTTTAGATGACTACATGTGTTACTTCTTATTATATTTTCTCTAATCTTCTCTACTATGTTGTATGAGTATTAGGATTATTGCATTTCTATCTAACTTCTCTCCTTCGTATAGAGGTGTGGTATTCTACTTACTATGTGTGCTCTTTGTTTGACTTTCCATCTCATAAAGGGAAAAGTGTGCACAACTTGTGTTTTTTTGTACATTGTATTTTTCTGTTAACATGATGTTTATTGCATGGTTTTCTACATGGAATGGTGAGTGTAGTTTGCATTGCATCATGATTACTTGATATGCATACATTTAGGGAGAGCGTTGCATATATTGAGGGGAATTTGTATATTTGTGTTGTATATTGATTGTGTTTGTTCATGCTATATGTTGACTGTGCTTAGCCTATCATTGTGTACCCTTTAAATGGTATAACCGACTTGAAATGGTATAACCCTTTAAACATATTTTGGTTATTTTATGATAGTCTCACTGCATGTTTTAAATCACATAACCATACAAAAAACCAAATATATGTTTAAAATATTTTTTAAATTTTTTATTCATTTAAAAACTAGATATTAATTACTTAAAATCTAATTTATAACAAACAAAATAATATATATATATATATATATATATATGTATGTATGTATATAAATTTAACGTAATTACAATATCATTAAATATTATAAAATACCTATGTTATTCAATATCATCATATTCTTTTTCTCATTCTTCTTGCAATTTTATAATTTGAAGCATGTGTTCCACCTATTCTTTTCGTAAATCTTAAAAAATTTGCATATCATAGTCTGTTTTACTCAAACCAAATATCTACATGTACTTAAATTTAAAATAAGAATTTAATATCATGAATTCATAAAAAAAATAACTTATATATGTTAAAATAGTATATTAGTAAAAACTATTGTCGCATCTTTAATTAACATGTTGATATTTGAGATGATATCACTCATAAATTTCATAGTAAAGTAATCACACATGACTCCATCATTATTTTGTGAAACTTACAAAAAAAAAGTGTACCTGGTTTATCAATTTAAATATATTTATTATTCAATCGTAAAATTCATTAAATTATTAATATTTGCTTGTACATAACATACCTTTATCCCATATAAGCTTATGTAAGTTTTTAAGGATAATGCTCTGACTCTTATTCCACAGCTTCCATGCCCTATCAAAGTTTAAAATAATTAGTTTTTTTATTCAAAATTACAAAGAAAAATAGAGAAAAAATAGCTAGTTATAACTCTTACGTTTCAACAACTGTTTTGTGTCTTTATTCAATTCTATGGAAGCCGAGTCACAATACCAAATATGATTACCATATAGATCAAGGATTACCAAAATCTAATGATCTTGACCTTGTTCAAACTTTAGTGGTCAATGGATTATCAACTTTTAATTTCTCTGAAGTGTTAATGTTCTATCACATAATTGTTTCACTCTTATGCTAACATCATGCTCTTAATATTGGTTCATAAATGATGAATCATAAAATATTGCTAAATATAATAGATGATTAGCTTCAAGTCAATAATAACATACTCTATATAAAAGAAATATATATAAATAATTAGATAATATAAACATAATTACACGCTTTATATAAATGAAAGTTATTTATTGATTGAGGACTTATCTTATCCATATTTGAATTATACTTAAATCGATAATTTGAAATTCAAATAATTGCAATATGCACTTGATTGATATATAAGATTGTCCAATGTGTACTCATGGTATTTCTTTATAAAGTGTCATAGTTCATCCATCTTTCATGCTTTTTTTGCTGGCAATAATAGTCATCAAAGAGCTAAGATTTTTGCTGAAGTTTATAGAATACTCATAATTATACTTTTTAATTGCTTCTTCTTGAATGACTTAGTACGTAATGATTATCCACTAGATATATATTTTCCATGAGATACTTCCTTTGCATCCTTTAAATTTTCTACACTTACCAATTTTAGTATAATAGACTAAACAAGAGCTATTATATTAGTAACAATAAAAGAATAATAATAGAGTGTAAGTAATAAAAAAAGTTTTAGCTTAAGTAAAAATAAATAGTACCATGCCAAATTTAGCACAACTTGATTTGATGGCCAAGCCACATATTGTCCAACAACTTCTTAGACTTTGGTAGTATCAGAGGGCACCGGTAATGGACAGTGATAGAGCAATGATTAATCAATTACTATTCTTTAATGATTTGGAAAATATTGATTATGAATCTTTCGATCATTGTTTAATTGTTGTATCATTTTAATAGCAACATAGTCCATAAATGATGGATCTTTCAACAAACATTTCATATTCTGTAAAATATTTAAACATTATATATAATAAATAAAATATATAATAAAAAATAAAAATAATATATCATCTACATAAACTTTAAATCTTACCACGAATGATTCATCAAATGGAAAAGGAATTCCATATGGGGTAGTTATTGGAAGAACATTTTCATCAAAATATTCTTTTGATTGATTGTAAGAATGCATAGATTGCATTGAAGATATTGAACTACCATATGATTGCATGAGCATTCCTGGCATATATGTGGGCCCAATAGGATGACTATATCCCATAGAGGATATACGTTGGCCATGATATTGCATGGATGACATGTTTGGCCAATAGGGCATACCTTGATTGTAGTATGGTGGCATGCTTGGCATTATTATAATGTCCCAACTTGGTAACTTTGAAATTGCTTTATACTTCCAAGCTCACTTAACATTGTAGCTTTAAAAGAGCTCAATTCTTCTTTAACTTTATTCAACTTATCCTTATTGACCATCTTAGGCCTTTGTTTTGGAATATTGAAAAACTCCATGTAACAATCATATTAGCTTTCTCCTCTAACAAGACCAGGATGATCATGTCCAAATGTATAATATATGGCATCTTTCCCTAGTTTTTTTTATTATTTCACCCTATTTATTTGTTCTTGAACTATTCTCTGTAAATAATAAAGCAATAAAGTATATCATACATTATTACATCATTATAAAAAATCATAACAAATAAAATATTATCAAGTTAAATTACTAACCCACTTATTAAGTTGTTCTTCTTCTCATTTATTCATTGGTTTTGACTTCTTCATTTTGGGTGTTTGTTTCTATATAGAGTTTAGCTCGGGTAATAGGTCTATCCAATTCGGATTTCTACATACAAAAATTAAATAAATTTATTAACCAATTTATTAACTTAAATTAGAGAAAAATAAATATAAAAATAGTTATAAATTAACAACTTAATATTATCATTCTTTGTCTAACTTCAAGATTTGATGACTTCCTAGTACGAATAGGAAGAATATTTTGCATTTGTATGATGAATTTATGAAAGTAGATTCATTAGGGCACTTTTTAACTTAGTATTTACTTATTTTATTCAATAAATAGTATTTTTGGGTTAAAAATATTAAAATATAAAAATTTTAGTAAAAATGAGTGAAAATATAATTTGTGAAATTTTTTAGGATTTGTAATGAATTTTTAACACAGGATAAATCAGGAACTGTCATGTGGCACCACGTAAGCAGAGGAGCTGACTAAACAAGCCATGTGGATGACACGTTAGCAAAGACAATGAATTGTTGATCTTTGTGTGTGAGTTTGACCATATCATTTTATTTAGTTAGACTTAGCTTTACTTAAGGACAAAAAAAGAGTTAAGTTTTGGGATGTGATGACTATGAAAGTAGAGTCATTAACGCACTTTTTTACTTAATATTTTCTTGTTTTATTCAATAAATATTATTTGTGGGATTAAAAATGTTAATGTTTAGTTATACTAAAAAAATATTAAATAAAGATTTAGCAATATTTACTGTTATCAAATTAATGGACTCTCTAGAAGCATATAAAAAAATGTTGAAGTAGACATGATGATGACTTAATAGAGAATGTCTTTCAATCTAAAGTTATATATATGATCTAAAAAATTTAATGAAGAGGGAGAAAATTTCAAAAACAAAATAAGGACTAAACAAAGGAAACTATCCTTCTTGTGGAATTTGCAAAAGAAAAATCCACTTGAAAAAAGACTCTTGGTTCAAAGAAATATTACAGAGTTGATACTATAAGAAATATGGACATGAAGAAAAAGCTTGTAGACTCAAAATAATTCAACAAGCTAGCTTCATAGACAAAAAAGATGGTGAAAATCATTTTTTCTATGCTAGTCAAGCTTTTGATAAAGAAAAGAAAGACACATGGTATCTAGATAGTGGTTGCAGTAACCACATAACAAAATATGAAAGCATATTTTATAACCTTGATAAAATCATAATAAAATTCAATGTTGGAAATGGAGAATATATTGAGGCCACAAAGAAAGGCATCATTGCTATCCAAACAACAAAAGGAAAAAAGTACATAAATGATGTACTATTAGTCCCTTCCTTAAACCAAAACTTATTAAACGTGGGTTAAACGATCGAAAGAGGATATTCTCCTCACTTTAAAGAAGACTCATGCACAATCTATGACAAGAAAGATAAAAGTTCATCGATACAAGAGTAAAAATGAGAGAAAATTGATGTTTCCCCACTCAATGGAGGTACACAAGAGAGGTTGCCATGAAGGCACATATGGATTACTCATGGCTATGGCACAAATAATATAGGCATTTTAACTTCCATGCCTTGAAGAAACTGCACCCAAAAAGAATGATGTGTGACCTATCAATCATAGAAGGTAAATAAGGTATTCGTGAAGGCTATCAACAAGGTAAGCAACATTCGCAACCTTTTCCCACATACAAGGCATGAGCAAATAAACCATTAGAGCTTGTCCATATAGACGTTTGTGCCCCAATTCTCCCTTAATCTCACAACCAAAGCAGGTATTTCATTCTCTTTATTAATGATTATACTGGAATGATATGGGTGTATTTTCAACGAGAAAGATCAAAAGTCTTCGATACATTTAAGAAGTTTAAGAAATTTGTGAAGAAACAAAGTGGTCACTACTTGAAGATTATTAGAAGCGATCGTGGTTAGAATACACTTTTAATGTATTCAACAAGTTTTGTGAAGATGAAAGAGTTGAGCATCAACTCACTATTGGATATGCACCACAATGAAATGGAATATTTGAAAAAAAATAGAACAGTGATAGAGATGGCTCGAACAATGCTAATGGACAAAGGCCTTCCTAAGACCTTTTGGGAATATATATATATATAGCAACGTATCTTCTTAAGAGGTTTCCAACCAAAGCAGTGCCAAAGAAGACTACTATTGAAGCATAGAATTAATGGACAAAAGTCTTCAACAAAACATCTCAAAGTCTTCAAATGCATATGTTATGCTCATGTTCCAAAGGCAAAGAGGAATAAACTAGATGAAATACTAAAAAAGGAATATTCTTAGGCTATAGCATTGTATCTAAGGGATGTTGTATCTATAGATTAGAATCAAAGAATATGATCGTCATTAGCAATGTTGAGTCTGATGAAAATGCTAAGTACAATTGGAAAAATGAAGAACATGAAAGAAACACAAACTTTGATCTTCTCATACGGCAATCTCTAGATGTTCAAGAAGGAGAAGAATTCCTAATAAGACAAGAAACTACTGATTAAAAAGAATCATCCCTAAAGTCTTTGCTAATAAGGATGAGACCTATGTCAAAGATTTATGAGACGTGCAATATGAGTGTCATGATGCCAATAAATTTTGAAGAAGCTTCCAAGAAAGAAGCATGGGTAAAAGCAATGGAAGAAGAAATAAAGATGATAGAGAAAAATGAAACGTGGGAGTTGGTCAATCTACCAAAAGAATAAGAGGTCATTGGAGTTAAGTGGGTATGACCAAGCTTAACTCTATGGGATCGAATAAAAAACATAAGGCACGAGTAGTAGCTAAAAGAAACTCGCAAAAAATTTGATTTGACTATAACATGAAATTTTATCTGGTTGCATGCTTAGATACTATTAGAACACTATTAGCACTCACCACTTAAAAGAAGTGGAAGATATATCAACTAAATGAAAAGTCTACATTTCTCAATGGCTTACTTGAAGAAGAGATATATGTGGAGCAATCTCAAGGGTTTATGGTGCAAGGATAAGAAGGCAAAGTCCTAAAGCTAAGGAAAGCAATATATAGATTAAAGCAAGCTCTTAAAGCTTGGTATAGCAGAATTGATAGTCATTTTATACAGTAAGGCTTCAAGAGAAGCAAAAGTGAACCAACATTGTACATCAAGAACTAAGGTACAAATACACTCATTATTTCTTTGTGTATGGATGATCTTATCTGCATAGGTGATCATGAAATGATAAGCAAAGAGTTCAAGGAAGAAATGATGAAGAAATTTGAGATGACTGATTTGGGATTGATGCACTACTCCCTTGGAATTGAAGTTAGACAAAGTAAGGATAGGATTTTCATCTTATAGAAGAAATATATAGAGAGTCTCATCAGGAAGTTTAAAATCAATGGATGAAAGATTTTTTCCACTCTACTTGATAATACCAAAGCCTTAAGAAAAGAAGATGGCTCCCCAAAGTAGATAGCTCGCATTTTCAAAGTCTCATTGAAAGTCTTTTATATCTAATGACAACAAGGCCAAACATAATATATGCCACATGACTATTAACAAGATTCATGCAATGCCCTACTCAAAATCATTATGGAACAAAAAGGAGAATACTCATGTAGCTACAAGGAACAAAGAACTATGGAATATGGTACATGCCATTACCAAGTTCAAGGCCAGTTGGATATATTAATAGTGATTGGGCAGGATCTATCGATGACATGCACATCTGGCTATGCATTCATATTGGGCTAAGGGATATTCTCTTAGGCATTAAAGAAAGAAGCAAAAGTAGTGTAATCATCAGCTTAAGTAGAGTACATTGCAGTGGCTCTTATTAAAAGTCAAGTAAAATGGCCAAAGCAAATTCTTAAAGACATGGGAGAGTCACAAGAAGAAGCTATAAAAACATATTGTGATAGTAAACCGGATATAGAAATGACAAAGAATCCAGTGTTTTATAGTTACATAAACCACATAAGTATAAAGTATCACTTCATTAGAGAAGTGAAAGCGAATAAAAAAATTGAACTCAAGTAACGTAAGATAGAGGATCAAAAAGCTAACATTTTCATAAAGGTACTACCTCGATCAAAGTTTGAGTTAAAGAGAGATATGATTGGAGTAACCGAAATCAATATCAAGAATTAATGATAGAAATTGATGGTAATTTCTCTAGAATAATTTACAAATGTCTTAGAATAAAATATATTTAGAGATGTCTAGAAGTGCTTGGAGATAAAGTAAAACATGTGGCTAATATTAAAAGGATAATTCTAGATAATTTTGATCCTCAAGTAAATCTTGTTGACAATTCTAGAATTAATAATTAAAGTAAGCAGGTAGAATTGTGTAGACTTACTTAACTATAAATATGCATTATTAGGAAAATCTGATTTTCAAATAGATAAACTAGAGAGAATTCAGAGAAGTGAAAGTGAACTCTGTTTATCTCATATGAAGTCCATATATGGGATAAATGTCACAGCATGTCATGTGGTATGTGTGGAAACAAAATATAACTTAAGGTCAATCACTTTGATGGCTTAAGCTAGTGGTCAACCTTCTAGTATCAAAAGTTACTCAACATAAGCAAGAGCATTCTATGATTATCCTTGCAAGCGTGGGCATAAACTAGGTCTTCTTTGTGCAATACATCTGATGGCTTGGACTATTCATGAATCGGACTTCAAATCAAGCCATATGTGCAAACACCTATATAAGTAAAGTTGTGAAACCAATTCAATACAAACTCTTCTAAAATCATCTTGTTTAACTTTTACATACATCAAAACCTTTTTCATTTTTACTCCTTTGAACAACTACATAGTCCGTGCCAAATCATATAAACCAAATATCCAACCATTCAACGTTACCAAAGCTTATCAATACTCATTGCTAGAAAATGCTATTCCACTTAAAATAACTTACTATTTCAATATTCTAAAACCCATCATTTTATACTTTTCTATTAGTCTTGCCAGGCTTTGAAATTACTGTTTATTATTGAGCACTCGAGCGTTCCAACATAATATCGAATTAATTTCTTGGGACAAGCTACCCATCAGACCTCATCACGTTTTGAAGAGAGCACGAAACCAAACTGTCATACTCAACAATGTATTCATCATCAAACCCCTCAGCATAGCCATCATCCTTCCTTACTCTGGGCTCTTTTGAGAAACCACCAACACCCATCTCACCATCAGTCAAAACCCTTTGGAACACCATATCACCCACTAGTCACAATCAGTTTTGCATTTTCTTTTTCAATCATACCTGCTACCTACATCAATTTTCCAGCATCAGGCATAGTGTCATTACCTGGCTTGTTATTTTCCACGTAATATTCCACTATGACTAGTGAGTCATTCACCAGATCAATACTCTCTATAATCTACAAAATCATTCCAGCCCTCCCACTTCCCACATTATTTGGATAATTTGAATTTGAAAAAAACAATGGATTATTTTCCACCACCAGAACATCAGAGTCCTCCATCCTCTGTCGAACCCGTCGCTGAACAAAAGACTCAATCCCTTCTTCAATTGCAACGTTAGTCGGATGATGAGATTTTTTTCAACATATGCTTAACCTCATCAAGAATTGGCAATAGCCTATCAACACGTAGCCATACATCAAATGACTCTTTAATCGCACTTGTGGACTCAAAAGTTTTTCGTCGAGCCATACACTATTTTTTGTCATGCCCAATTCGACCATGATAGCTAGAGACAAAAGAAAGGCAATTTAAATCGATCCAAACTGGTTCCAACTTCACCCTATGAAACCACCATCTAGGGAGTAAAGGATTGTCAAGCTTGATCACCACTTTGACCCTCGCATAAGAAGCATTATGATTGCTCATTGACACATGAATAACATCCCCAATCAATCCTTCAATTGATTTAATTTTCTTCTCTATCATGGAGTTGTACAGTATCATATAACCTCATCCAAATTGGAAAAAACTCAAACTTGATCTCCTAGACACTAATTCCACGAGTTGCCCTCTATAAAGCCATTAAATGACCATTGACCATCCAGTTACTTATTAGGCACCCATTCTACCTTATAATATTTTTCATCAAAGAGCCTTGAATCTTTTTTTTTTTTTTTTAAAAAACCTTCAGCCAAGAATTTCGCATCGCTTCCTCCACAATAACCATAGGTACCCGTCATGGCGCAAACAACTTTTCCACCACCACCTCATTTTGAATCACCTCCTGGTCATCGGAATCGAAATCACACACCTCCGCACCCTTCAATCGAGCACATATATCGTCCATTTTGGGAGCTCACTTGTTAACACTTTACAAAAACTTAAGAACAGTAGCTATAGTGCCAATGGCAAGCTAAATAACATCTAGCGCTATAAGCCTAGAGAAGAGAAGATTCAAGTGAAAATTATTAATTTAAGCCTATTACTCTATTAAATGCAATAGCTTGAAAAATTTAAAAGCATCTCCGACAATTAAAAATCAAAATCAAGGAGTTAAGTTTGAATGCGTAGCCTTAATACTAAATATTTTATAGGTACGGGCACTGATTGTAATTTTTTCAAAATTTCTAGGAGTTTTAGAAATTTTTCTTAGTCAAATTGAAGAAGGATTTTTTTCGTTAGAAACATTTTTGGACCCAGGTTAATGGTTCATATTTGATAAATATGTTGTAATATTAATTTTCAGGTAATAATTATTATTGTTTCAAATTTTTTATTTTATAAAAAAAAATAAAATGTAAGTTTATGAATATAAACTTTTAAGTTACTTTTACCATAATTGAAAACTAATGTTAAATTTTTTTATGCCGTGGTTTTCAGAAATACTATTAAAACAAATAGTTAAATAATTTGTTACTTAAGTGATAAATAAATACATAATAATAATTATTTTATGAGAAAATAATCTAAATATAATATAAATATAAATGATTTATTATGATATTGATAATAATTACGTAATTTTATTCAATAAAGAAGTCAAATATAACATAATAATATATGTATTATTTAAGAAATTAATCATACATGAACGATAGTTATGACTTAATTAAATTTAATAAGAAAATTTTGTTTAAAAATAATTTATATTGACTAATTTCTCTTTTTTTAATTCATATGAGATACTATATAATCTAGACAAAAAATTATTATTTCAACAAAAAAAATAATTTATTCATAAATAAATTGATCAAATACTTGTTAAATGGATAATCATGAATTTCATGAATTGTCAATCATAATGTAATAAAAATAATTACTTTATATAAATAATTATTCATAAAAAAATTATTATATCAATATTTTGATATTTATTGGCGTAAAAAAATTAAAAAAAAGGTAAAAATATATATTTATTATATAGACATTTTGGTATTTATTGGTATAAAAAAACTAAGAAAAAAAGAAGAAGTTTGATTCATAATTGAATTGATTGAATACTAATTAAATGAGAACTCATATATAATAAAAACTAATTACATTATACAAAATAACTATTTAGGAAAAAATTATTATGTAAATATTTTGATATTTATTAGTGTTAAAAAACTAACAAAAAAAATGATAAAAATTATATTTATTATATGAACATTTTAAAAAAATTAAGAAAATGTAAAGAAAAAAAGAGAGAGACACTTTGTTAGTAATCCAAACATTGTCCCTTTTTATAAAAGGCAAACATACATTTACTTAAAAATAATTTATATTAGTTAATTATTATTTTTTAATTAATATAAGATATGATATAATCTCAACATAAATATTATTAGTTTAACAAAAATATGATCTACTCATAAGTGAATTGATCAAATACTGTTTAATTGTGTAATCATTAACTATATAAATTGTCATCCTTAATGTAATAAAAATAATTATATTGTATAAAATAAATATTTATAAAAATTTATTTATTATATAAATATTATTATATTTATTGGTATAAAAACTAACAAAAAAGAAAAGAAAAAAAGAGTACTGCTATCACCAACCAATTTATTATGCAAACATTTTGGTATATATTGGTGTAAAAAATAACATAATAAGATAAAATATTCATTTATTATATACATATTTTGATATTTATTTGTACAAAAATAAAAATAAAAAAGCAGCATCGCGATCGTTGATTAATTTATTATATAAATATTTTGTTATTTATTGGTGTAAAAAAATAAAATAAAATATAAAATATGCATTTATTATATAGATATTTTGATACTTATTGGAGTAAGAAAACTAACCAAAAAAACGAAAAGAAAAAAGAGAACTGCAGTCATTGATCAAAGATATGAGCAAAACATAGAAGTTCGTAAATAATTTATTAAATAGATATTTTTATGTTTATTGGTATAAAAAACTACCAATAGAAAATAAAATATGTATTTATTATATAAATATTTTGATATTTATTGATATAAAAATAATTAAAGAATATAAAATATATATTTATCAAGAAAACTGTGAATGCGATTACTATAAAGCCATCATTAAAATGAATGATTTGGACTTAAATGTCTTAACAAAAGAGAAAAATTTCATTCTGGACATTATAGATAAAATTCAAGATCCAGAAGAAAAGAGAAAAACCTTAGCAAAATACATAGAAGTTGCTAAAGAAGAAGTCCCTCAAAGAAAAAATCAAAAGGGATTACAAGCTCAAATACAGCGACATCAGCAACAATATTCCTTCAATGAAATCCTTAAAAGGATTAAGAATGCGCTTCCTGAATTTCAGGAACCAACAGTAAGTGATCTTAGACAAGAGATTAATCAAACTAAAAGAGATCTTAAAGATCTAAAGACAAGGGTTCAGATCCTTGAACTACAACAGTGGGTTCAAACACCACTCATCTCTGAAAATGAGATAGATAATAAAGAAGAAGATTTTGATAATCTCTTAGAAGAGGTCCCAAAAATTCCTACTGATAAGAAGAAAGAAATCTTCAATGAGGAAGAGGACTCTCACTCAGAATTTGTTGATATGCACTTTGTCAACTCCTTAGACAGAGTCGTGAACCACAAATGGTACTCAAAAGTGACCATTGTGATAAACAAAGAATATTCTTTCAAAGTAGAAGCCCTAATAGATACAGGAGCTGATCTAAACTGCATTAGTGAGGGCATTATACCTACCATGTATTTTACAAAAACCACTCAAATATTGAATACTGCTAATGGTGGAAGAATGCCTATACATTATAAGCTGTCCAATGTAGCTGTATGTAATAATGGAGTATGCTTAGAAACTACATTTTTATTAAGTAAAGAATTATCAAGAATGGTAATTCTAGGCACATCATTTATCAACATGCTATATCCTTTCAAAACCACTACAGAAGGGATCAAAACAAAAATTGATGGATATCCTATTATTTTCAAGTTCACAAAAGAACCTCAGATACATGAAATAAATTACCTCAAAGGTAAGATTACTGAAAAAGAAAAAAAAATTTCCTTAAAGGAAGAAATGAATTACAAAACAATTCAACAAAAGATTTTCTCTAAAGAAATACAAGAGAAGATCCAATCTCTCAAAGAGAAATTTGAAAAGGAGATATGTGCTAAAATCCCTAGTGCATTTTGGGAAAGAAAGAAACATGTGGTAGAATTTCCATATGAACCTAATGGAATGTTATGCCATTTGGGCTCAAGAATGCCCGGAGTGAATACCAGAAAATTATGAATGACATTTTTAACCCTTATTTAGGGCTCACTATTGTCTACATAGACGATGTCCTAGTCTACTCAAATTCAGTAGACCAACACTGGAAACACTTAGAAGTGTTTTTTAAAACAGTCAAGTCCAATGGGCTTGTAGTGTCATCTAAAAAGATGAAGTTATTTCAAACCAAAGTGAGATTCTTGGGCCATAACATAGAACATGGACTTATAAGTCCTATCGACAGATCAATAGTCTTTGTAGAAACAGTTTCGGAGGAAATAAAAGACAAAAAACAGTTGCAAAGATTTCTAGGGAGTCTTAATTATGTTGTAGATTTTTATAAAAATCTTTCACAAGACGCTAGCTCATTATTTCAAAGATTACAAAAGAATCCTCCAGAATGGAATACAGCTTGCACAACAGCTGTCCAAAAAATCAAGCTTCGAGCTAAAGCGCTCCCATGCCTAGCTTTATCTGATCCCGAAGCTTCAAAAGTAGTGGAGACTGATGCTTCGAGAATAGGCTATGGAGGCATTCTAAAACAGAAAATGCCTATAAAAGAAGTCTTAGTAAGACATACCTTAGGCACTTGGAAACCAGCTCAGAAAAATTATTCTACCATTAAGAAAGAAATACTGGCTATTGTTCTGAGCATTACTAAATTCCAAGACGACCTTCTAAATAAGAAGTTATTACTTAGAGTTGATTGCAAGAGTGCTAAAGAAGTACTTCAAAAAGACGTCAAAAATCTAGCATCAAAACAGATTTTTGCTAGGTGGCAAGCCATTCTATCTATATTCGATTTCGATATCGAATATATTAAGGGGGAAGAGAACTCACTCCCAAATTTCCTCACCAGGGAATACTTACAGGGCCATGAAGAAAACAAATTATCTTCAGGTACTAAAGAAAGAAAAGGCTCCTCAAAAGGAGTACGAATGGCATAAGATTACACACAGATCTATCATCTCAGTAGAAGATGAAGATATGGCCAAGTCACCTGAACAGGTAGCTAATATATATCTTAAAGATAATTCACCAGCAAATACTACCCCTAAATCTAGGGAATATTATGAATTAATCTTAAAAGAAACTAATTCGGTTGACATAATCCATAACATGAGAAATTCTCATGAAATCGCTTACTCAACCTTTAAAGTAAAAAATATTTTATCTAAATCAGATTGGAACTCTAACTTATTTGTTAGAGAAAGATTTAAAAACAAACGAATGAATCCAGTCTCATATGACTATTTTGATTACATACAGGCGTGGGAAAACACGCTTTTTTATCAAAGTTCAAAGAAAACCCATACGTGGTTTATCCAGTTCTTAACAGGAGATTATTATGCATTTAATGATTTTCCTACTTGGTTCAGGGATTGGTTCTCATTTTTCGGACCAACAAAAGATATATTTCCTCAAAAGGTTTTAGAAGTTTTTATATTATTTGAAGAGTTTAACTTAAACTCTAATAAAAATGAAGACCATTCATTAATTTTTTTCTTTGCATTATATAAAGTCCCATGGATATGGAAATGGGATTATGCAGTATCCAATTGGGATGAAATCTATTGTCTTATAAGACGATCATGGGGAAGATGGTGGGATAAAAATCCACTAGAACAATTTGATAATATTAAAATTATTGAATTGTTCCAAGCACTCAAAGTGAAAGAAATTACTGACCCTAAACCACGTAAGGGTAAAACTAAAGTAGAAATTGTTATAGAAACCCTAAAAGAAAAAGGGAAAAGTGACGAATATATCTCTAAAAAATTAGAGAAATTATGTTCTGAAGAAGAAGAAGAGAGCTCCACAAATTCTAATGAAAAATTAGACCAAGAGCCTTCTGAAAGTGATTTACAGATGGCCAACTTGAACTAAAAGTCAAGCCAACCACCCACTAAAGAAAGTGGCCGACATCAAAGGGACCCCTAAAAGATTATGGACAGACAACTCCAAAATTCAAACAGGGACACACCACCAGAAGAAAGGGACCACTCTTCACATGGGAGAGCATCTGCTTTTTGAAAAGGGACCACTCTTCACATGGGATAGCTACTGCTTTTTGAAAAAAAGTCTTACTAGACTTATCTTGTGAATTATTGTATGTTGTTTGTAGAGGAGCCTCTTTATCTATATAAGGCTCTTATATTTCTAAGAAAATTATCCGAAGAATTTCATATATTTTTCATATTCTCAATAATCTTGACATTAAAAGAGACTTCGAGGTACTAGGACTTCGACGAGCAGCGTAGAAGTAAGTCCCAAGAGAGGCAGTGGTAAGACGTGTGAGACTTTGTCTGATCCTATTAAGGTATTCTTTGATCTTTTGCAATGGCAGGATTAGTAAGATCATTCTCTAAAACCTCTACTTCTTCATCCTCCAGCAATAGCTCTACTTCTACTACGGCTAGATCTGCAAAAAATAAAGAAGTAATAAATATAGAAAATATTGAACAAGATTTAGCTAACTGGAATGTTCCTAAAGTAGGAACTTCACAAGTCTATAATAAGGGTAGCTTTCTTTTTAAATCTAACTATATAATAAAAAAAGTAGAAGAGATATATCCTTTAGCTAAAGAATCATTAGACTTAAGCTTATTATCTCAAGGTCTTATAGACCAATATAGAGAAAAGTATAATTATCTGCATATTGGTTTGGTACAAATTGCAGTTAAACCTCTTACTAGAGAAGGACTTAACAATTCAGTTCTTATCTGTGTTAGAGATAAAAGACACAATCGGATTAAAGATTCGATGTTGGGATGTATTGAATCGTCCTTAAGCTCAAGACCTATATATTTCAATTGTTTCCCTAATTTATCGGTATGCATCAAAGATACTAATGTTTTGAAATCTTTAAAGGTAGATGTACAGACACATGGTTTCGACATGGAAGAAGGAACCAGTAATATTGCTCTTATATATAGAGTATACTTCAAGGTCATGAACACTATCTGCCCAAACATCAACCTAAAATAACTCATTAGAGATAAAAAAGGAGAAACCACGCTATTTCAAACAAATAGTGAAAAAAACAGATTAGCTACACCTAAAAGGTTAGCATGGGACAAAATTACCCTTCCAAAAAGCTGGTTAATACAACAAGAACCTGAAAAGGTTAAGATCCCTCAAAATACTGAAGTCGATCAAATAATAGAACATGAAGACGGCTTAGTAGAAATCATGTTTGACTCAACAAGAAAAGTAAGAATATCTGAGTCAAGACCGTATCTATTACAAGCAAGTGATTCTCGAATGTTTCGGAAAGATTCTCAAATGTTTCTATAAATTCTTCAAGAGGAAAAGAAACTGATTTTGAAGGAACTCAGAGGCTTCCTATGGGAATAAACTTACCAGTTTATCAAAATGATGTATCTAAAAGATCTGAAACAGTAGAAGAAAGATCTAATAGATCTGAAGAGCAGACGAAAAGACCGATGAGTCTAATACTCTCTGATATGGGATACGAATTGAACACTAGGTTCTAGAGTGTTTTGATGTTACAAAAACCCTCATTTAATGAATCTCTAAAAGAGATGTTTTATGATCCAGAAAATTCTGAAAAAAGAAAAATATTTTATTCTCTAAATAGAGAACAACAAAAAATGTTCTACGAAAAGTATAAAGCATTCTTAAACTATGCAGAAAAGAAGAATAGAGAAGGAGAATTAAATTTCTTCGACTTTATCATCAAATATTCTGAAAATAATGGAATCATAATTCCTAAAGTTCACAACCTTGAAAAGGTTCATTAGACATACACCTTAGAATCTGGAGAAAAAATAATGGCAACCTATCCTCCAGAAGCAGTCATTAAGACATCGGAAAAGGTACAAGCAGTTCCTTACAAAGGAAACTCAACAAAACTAGAGTTACAAGCCACAAACGAATCTGTGAATAAAGTTATAGAACAGGGAAATTACACCAACTTATTCTTACAAACAGTTGGGAATCAGTTAACAAGAATTGAAAAATTGGTTCAAAAAGCGGTGAAAGTTTGCCATCTCTTCTAAGAAAAGTAAAAGCCTTCTTTAAACCTATTGCATATTTTAAATTAAAAAAAGAAGATAATTGAGAATTCTTAAAAGAATTACTAGAAAAAATGTCTAAATTAGACACGACAGATAGAGGAAAATCTGTAAGGATGCTTGAAGAAGATCTAAATGAGATCTACGAGAAAAGAAGTAGATGAAATTTATCAATATCTAAAGGAATCTTACGAATGATTACGTAGAAATAAACAAATTGGAAAAAACCAATTCAGTATACAAAAATAAAGCCTTATTATCTAGGCAATCTCCGATCGATTTACAAATCGAAGAAGAATTACCCAGGAAGAATAGTATATTAAGTAGTACCATTCAAGAATGGAGTATTGACGGACTATCTAAATATCAAGTTATTCGGATAATTAAAAATATGCTTATGTATGAAAGTGCAATCAAGTATCAAGGGAACTCAAATAAAGCGTGCATTAGCAATAATAGGCTGGCTTTGTTGGTCGATTACAAGGTTGGTGGGATACTCGCTTAGGTCCTCAAGAACGTCATACAATTCTTAGCTCAATTAAGCAAGAAGTAAATGAAAATGGTGATGTTCTCCAAATAGAAGACAGACACTGATCAATACACTTTGATACTACGATATTGTTGCACTTTGTGGGAAGTACAACTTTGCGACAAGATAGAAGTCGTGAACAAACTTATAAGCTTGAGATGTCCTACCATGTCACATTTCAAATGGTATAAGGGCGTTTTCTTCTCTAAAGTTTTCCGCAAAGAAGACTACAATAGTGACTTACGGAAAGAAAGATTCATTGCGGGGTTACTACCCTGTTCTTGATAAAATTAGTACGAGACTCGAGCGAGCATGGTGGTTCCATACCTTATGGTATGTACACATTTGGAGAATTAGCGTAGTTGAAATAGTAAGGCGAAGGATTAGCATTACATGCGATATGAAGCTTCGAAAAGACAAGTGGACAAAGAAAGAATCCAAAGCAAGCAAGCCTTATGAGACTTTTGCGAACAATATGGATATCAAAATATCCTTAAAGGATCATCTCAAAAGAAAGTCCTTAAACCCCAAAAGGCTTACAAAAAACCTTGGTTTAAAGAATCAAGAACTTATCCTTCTAAAAGAAGGAAAACATCTAAGAAATTTAATTGGACTAAAAATCCCAATAATAAAGCCCGATTTACTAAAAAGAAAATACCAACTTGTTATAAGTGTGGAAAGCAAGGATACTATAGCCCAAATTGCAGAGTTCAACAAAAGGTCAATGAATAAAATATTGACGAGAAACTTAAAAAACAGTTTCTACAAATACTCTTAACAGAGCAATCTTCTGAAGAAGAAGATAATGAAGAAGATTATAGTAGATCCTCATCGTCTTAATCTCAAGAAGATGAAATAGATCAAGAAAACTATGAATGTGATTACTATAAAGCCATCATTAAAATGAATGGTTTGGACTTAAATGTCTTAACAAAAGGGGAAAATTTCATTCTGGACATTATAGATAAAATTCAAGATCCAGAAGAAAAGAGAAAAACCTTAGCAAAATACATAGAAGTTGCTAAAGAAGAAGTCCCTCAAAGAAAAAATCAAAAGGGATTACAAGCTCAAATACGACATCGGCAACAATATTCCTTCAATGAAATCCTTAAAAGGATTAAGAATGCGCTTCCTGAATTTGGGAACCAACGATAAGTGATCTTAGACAGAGATTAATCAAACTAAAAGAGATCTTAAAGATCTAAAGACAAGGAGTTGGATCCTTGAACTACAGCAGTGGGTTCAAACACCGCTCATCTGAAAATGAGATAGATAATAAAGAAGAAGATTTTGATAATCTCTTAGAAGAGGTCCCCAAAAATTCCCTCTTGATAAGAAGAAGAAATCTTGATGAGGAAGAGGACTACTCACTCGAAATTTGTTGATATGCACTTTGTCAACTCCTTAGGCAGTCGTGAACCCTGAAATGGTACTTTCAAAAGTGACCATTGTGATAAACAAAGAATATTCTTTCAAAGTAGAAATACTAATAGATACGGAGTAGTGATCTAAATGCATTAGTGAGGCATTATACCTACCATGTATTTTACAAAAACCACTCAAATATTGAATCTTTGCTAATGGTGGAAGAATGCCTATACATTATAAGTACGTCGATGTATTTGTATGTAATAATGGAGTATGCTTAGAAACTACATTTTTATTAAGTAAAGAATTATCGAGAATGGTAATTCTAGGCACGCCATACGTTCATCAACGTGATATATCCTTTCAAAACCACTACGAGAAGGGATCAAAACAAAAATTGATGGATATCTATTATTTTCAAGTTCTGAAAAGAACCTCGGATACATGAAAGAAATTACCTCAAAGGTAAGATTATTGAAAAAGAAAAATTTATTTTTTCCTTAAAGGAAGAAATGAATTACAAAACAATTCAACAAAAGATTTTCTCTAAAGAAATACAAGAGAAGATCCAATCTCTCAAAGAGAAATTTGAAAAGGAGATATGTGCTGAAATCCCTAGTGCATTTGGGAAAGAAAGAAACATGTGGTAGAATTGCAATATGAACCTAATGGAATGTTATTCCATTTTGGGCTCAAAGAATGCCGGAGTGAATACCGAGAAAATTATGAATGACATTTTTAACCCTTATTTAGGGCTCATTGTCTACATGTAGACGATGTCCTAGTCTACTCAAATTCGGTAGACCAACAGAACACTTAGAAGTGTTTTTAAAGCAGATCCAAGTCGATGGGCTTGTAGTGTCATCTAAAAAGATGAAGTTATTTCAGACCAAAGTGAGATTCTTGGGCCATAACATAGAACATGGACTTATAAGTCCTATCGACAGATCAATAGTCTTTGCAGAAAAATTTTCGGATGAAATAAAAGACAAAAAACCTTTGCAAAGATTTCTAGGGAGTCTTAATTATGTTGTAGATTTTTATAAAAATATTTCACAAGACGCTAGCCCATTATTTCAAAGATTAAAAAAGAATCCTCCAGAATGGAATACAGCTTGCACAATAGCTGTCCAAAAAATCAAGCTTCGAGCTAAAGCGGCTCAGTACCTAGCTTTCGATCCGGTCTTCAAAAGTAGTGGAGACTGATGCTTCGAGAATAGGCTATGGAGGCATTCTAAAACAGAAAATGCCTATAAAAGAAGTCTTAGTAAGACATACCTCAGGCGCCTGGAAACCAGCTCAGAAAAATTATTCTACCATTAAGAAAGAAATACTGGCTATTGTTCTGAGCATTACTAAATTCCAAGACGACCTTCTAAATAAGAAGTTATTACTTAGAGTTGATTGCAAGAGTGCTAAAGAAGTACTTCAAAAAGACGTCAAAAATCTAGCATCAAAACATATTTTTGCTAGGTGGCAAGCCATTCTATCTATATTCGATTTCGATATCGAATATATTAAGGGGGAAGAGAACTCACTCCCAGTTACTCACCGGGGATTACTTACGGGGCCGTATGAAGAAAACAAATTATCTTCGGGCGTTGAAGAAAAAGAAAGGCTCTACGAAAAGAATGCAGATAGCATAAGATTACACACGGATCTATCATCTTAGTAGAAGATGAAGATATGCCATCAGTCACTGAACGGTAGCTAATATATATCTTAAAGATAATTCACCGGCAAATACTACCCCTAAATCTAGGGAATATTATGAATTAATCTTAAAAGAAACTAATTCGGTTGACGTAATCCATAACATGAGAAATTCTCGTATGAAAGCTACTCAACCTTTAAAGTAAAAATATTTTATCTAAATCAGTTGGAACTCTAACTTATTTGTTAGAGAAAGATTTAAAAACAAACGAATGAATCGATCGGTCTCATATGACTATTTTGATTACATACGGGCGTGGGGAAAACACGCTTTTTATCAAAGTTCAAGAAAACCCATGCGTGGTTTATCCAGTTCTTAACGGGAGATTATTATGCATTTAATGATTTTTCTACTTGGTTCGGGGGATTGGTTCTCATTTTTCGGACAACAAAAGATATATTTCCTCAAAGGTTTTAGAAGTTTTTTTATATTATTTGAAGAGTTTAACTTAAACTCTAATAAAAATGAAGACAATTTCATTAATTTTTTCTTTGCATTATATAAAGTCCATGGATATGGAAATGGGATTATGCGATATCAATTGGGATGAAATCTATTGTCTTATAAGACGATCATGGGAAGATGGTGGGATAAAAATCCCTTTGGGAACAATTTGATAATATTAAAATTATTGAATTGTTCCAAGCAACCTGAAAGTGAAAGAAATTCTTGACCACTAAACCACGTAAGGGTAAAACTAAAGTAGAAATTGTTATAGAAACCACTAAATGAAAAAGGGGAAAAGTGATGAATATATCTCTAAAAAATTAGAGAAATTATGTTACGAAGAAGAAGAGAGCTCCACAAATTCTAATGAAAAATTAGACCAAGAGCCGAAAGTGATTCTGAGATGGCGGACTTGAACTAAAAGTCAAGCCGACCACCATTTAAAGAAAGTGGCCGACATCAAAAGGACCCTAAAAGATTATGGACAGACGACTGGAAAATTCAAATAGGGACACACCACCAGAAGAAAGGGACCACTCTTCACATGGGAGAGCATCTGCTTTTTGAAAAGGGACCACTTTTCACATGGGAGAGCTATTGCTTTTTGAAAAAACTCTTACTAGACTTATCTTATGAATTATTGTATTTTGTTTGTGAAGGAGCCTCTTTAACTATATAAGGGCTCTTAGATTTCTAAGAAAATTATCAGAAGAATTTTATATATTTTTCATATTCTAAATTCTGCTAGTATTCTCTGTAATATATCCATATTAATAAGATACTTCATTTTATATATTATCTATCTTCTTTATCGGCAATCTGTAAATCATTTTCAGAAGGCTCTTGGTCTAATTTTTCATTAGAATTTGTGGAGCTCTCTTCTTCTTCTTCTTCAGAACATAATTTCTCTAATATTGTAGAGATATATTCGTCACTTTTCCCTTTTTCTTTTAGGGTTTCTATAACAATTTCTATTTTAGTTTTACCCTTAAGTGGTTTAGGGTCAGTAATTTCTCTCACTTTGAGTGCGTGGAATAATTCAATAATTTTAATATTATCAAATTGTTCTAGTGGAGTTTTATCGCACCATCTTCCCCATGATCGTCTTATAAGACAATAGATTTCATCCCAATTGGATACTGCATAATCCCATTTCCATATCCATGAGACTTTATATAATGCAAAGAAAAACATTAATGAATGGTCTTCATTTTTAGTAGAGTTTAAGTTAAACTCTTCAAATAATATAAAAACTTCTAAAACCTTTTGAGGAAATATATCTTTTGTTGGTCCGAAAAATGAGAACCAATTCTGAACAAGTAGGAAAATCATTAAATGCATAATAATCTCATTAGAAGCCCGGATAAACAACGTATGGGTTTTCTTTGAACTTTGATAAAAAAACGTGTTTTCCCACGCCTGTATGTAATCAAAATAGTCATATGAGACTAGATTCATTCGTTTGTTTTTAAATCTTTCTCTAACAAATAAGTTAGAGTTCCAATCTGATTTAGATAAAATATTTTTTACTTTAAAGGTTGAGTAAGCAATTTCATAAGAATTTCTCATGTTATGGATTATGTCAACCGAATTAGTTTCTTTTAAGATTAATTCATAATATTCCCTAGATTTAGGGGTAGTATTTGATGGTGAATTATCTTTAAGATATATATTAGCTACATGTTCAAGTGACTTGTCCATATATTCATCTTCTACTGAGATGATAGAACTGTGTGTAATCTTATGCCATTCGTACTCCTTTTGAGGAGCTTTTTCTTTCTTCAGTACCTGAAGATAACTGGGTCACTTTTATTTTATAAATTTAACACATTAATCACTTTATTTTAAATTGATCATTTTAATCACCTTATTATTTCATTTGTAAACACTCTATTCATTTTGATTATTTTAATAACTTTATTTTTTATTTTTTTTTAACTTTTTGATATATTTTCGTCTTTAATTATCTATCAATTTCATACTAATAAGATTCAATTTGATCAAACTTATGATTTTTAACAAAAATAAAGTATCCCAAAAAATGATTAAAGTGATCAAAAAAACAACATTAATTTTATTAAAATGTATAAACTTTAAAAAATATGATTAATATATCTATATATAAAAATAAAATGATCAAAATAACATGCTACCATAAAAAATATAAGGAAAAAATACTTTAAATCTTCCAACGAAAATGCTCAGTATTTTTTAAAATATTTTGAATTTTTGATGCCAGTTATACCAATCTCGATAATGAAAAGTAATGATATTATTTTTATATATAGAAATCCTCTATCGTTTGTTGGTTCTCCATGCAGTTTTTTGTTTCTTTTCTTTATATATAAAAGGCAATTATCTTTGGTCTACGATCACGCTGCTCTTCCCCCCTCTTTTTTATTAATTTTTTTAAATCAATAAATATTTAAACAATTATATGATAAATAAATATTTTATATTCTTTAATTATTTTTATATCAATAAATATCAAAATATTTATATAATAAATACATATTTTATATTCTATTGGTAATTTTTTACACCAATAAACATCAAAATATCTATTTAATAAATTATTTACAAACTTCTATGTTTTGCTCATATCTTTGATCAATGACTGCAATTCTCTTTTTTCTTTTCGTTTTTTGGGTTAGTTTTCTTACTCTAATAAGTATCAAAATATTTATATAATAAATACATATTTTATATTTTATTTTATTTTTTTACACCAATAAATAACAAAATATTTATATAATAAATTAATCAACGATCGCGATGCTGCTTTTTTATTTTCATTTTTGTACAAATAAATATCAAAATATCTATATAATAAATGAATATTTTATATTATTATGTTATTTTTTTACACCAATAAATACCAAAATGTTTGCATAATAAATTGGTTGGTGATCGTAATACTCTTTTTTTCTTTTCTTTTTTGTTAGTTTTTACACCAATAAATATAAAAATATTTGTATAATAAATAAATTTTTATAAATATTTATTTTATACAATATAATTATTTTTATTACATTAAGGATGACAATTTATATAGTTAATGATTACACAATTAAACAGTATTTGATCAATTCACTTATGAGTAGATCATATTTTTGTTAAACTAATAATATTTATGTTGAGATCATATCATATCTTATATCAATTAAAAAATAATAATTAACTAATATAAATTATTTTTAAGTAAATGTATGTTTGCCTTTTATAAAAAGGGACAATGTTTGGATTACGAACAAAGTGTCTCTCTATTTTTTTCTTTACATTTTCTTAATTTTTCTAAAATGTTCATATAATAAATATAATTTTTATTATTTTGGTTCAAGTCGGTCATATGTAATTATAAAGTGATGGGTCAAAGGATTCATACTTTAAGTGTGATGTTAATTTATAAAAAGTGTATCACACGTTAATTAAAAATATATTAGTGTAATGTTTATAAGTAATATAAGACTAACATTCTTTTAAAGTTAACTTTTTAGGATTGAATGATTCATATTATTTATACATAATTTACATGTTATTAAAACTTCAATCAATTAATGGATCAATAAAAAACTAACGAGTATCCTCACGAAAAAAGATACATGAATCTTGAAAAAAAAAGACAAAAACTTTAAATATAAATATAATATAATATAAATAGATTGAAAATATAACGTATTAAATGAATATTAATGTATAAAAAAAGTGTCTTGCATTGATTAAAAAAGATATGAATATAATGTTCATAAGTCATATAATACTTACTTTCCATTGAGATTAATCTCTTGAAATTGAAATACCTATCATTTTTATAGATTTTGACATGATATTAGTACTATGGTGCGAAGAAGAAAATAAATGACCTTTATTCAAAACAATATATACAAGTCTTATAAAAAGAAAAAAAAAACAAGTTATCCAAATAGAAATATAATATAATAAAATATGTTGAAAATATAAAATATTAGTTCGAGTGACCACACTTTAAGGGAGATATTGAACGTATTAATGTCTCACATTATTTAAGCATGATATGAATGTAAAGAATTATATTACTATCTTTTATGTTAATATTTTAGTATTGGATGACTCATGTTTCTTATATACTATATAAAATTTATATAATATCAAAAATTTAATCAATTAATAGTAAAAAGATAAAAATTAATGGGTTTCCATAAAAAAAACATATATCTTACAAAAAAGAAACAAAAACAATTGATTCAAATATAATTAAAATATAATAAAATTAGGTTAAAAGGGGGAGAGGAAGGACACACATATAGAGAAGGATTGGGAGAGAGAAATAAAGAAGAAAAAAAAGAGAGAATGGGAAGAGGTTGCTGGTGTCTTTTTTTAATGTTTTTAATAATTTTTATTTTATTTTTTAAAAAGTTTAAAGTTTTGAAAAATTAAATTAATTGATAATATTTTTAAATTATAGACTAATAAAATTAAATTAAAAAATTAATATATAAATTATATTTCCTACGTATCCAAAATAGACCCAATCATGTGTCTGTTAAATTAAAAGAAGTAAGGCCTTATTGGACTTTGGATCAGATAAAGAAATGGAGATCAGAGCATTGGGATTCATTGAACAGACAATTGTGAAACTATTTAGTGAATTTTGAACCAGCGATTTAGTGAATTTTGAACCAGCGATTTAGTGAATTAATTTCTTAACCATTTTGAGTGCATTTCAACGTCATTCATGCAATTGTTTCACATAATACATTTTACTAACTTAATGCATGTCTCTCCTTTTGGAATTGATATCTTTCCCGCAAATCAAAATGCTTGGTGTATTTATTGCCAACCGGTGCTCAACATATAATCATTCATAAAAAAATAAAAATAAAATACTTGGTGCATTTATTTTTGTTTGCTAAAAGTTTGGTGTATTTATTTATTGGTTAGAAAAAAAAATTTTAAGGAAGAAATATTGTGCATGAATTAACATTTATGTCTATCTCCCTCCCGCCCTCTTGAGTAAAATATTTAATATAATGAGTATTTATATTTAACGGTAAAAATAACAAAAATAATATGTTTAATAATTAAAAGACATAGTTTAAAATATATATATATATATATATATATATATATATATATATATATATATATATATATATATATATATATATATATATATATATAATAAAATAACTCTAAATTTAATATTCACCTACAACACCGTTACACTTAGGATCAAATATTATCATAAATTAATATTTTTCATTTTATTTAAAGTATACTTTCTAATTTATAATCCATATTTTTATATATTTTACTCTTACCTCCGAATAACATTTATATCCATCTAAAACTCCCTCAGTCATAATACATAAATGTGGATGTGGTATGGGTAAAAGGCTAGGTAGTTTAGAAGCCAGAGTCAATGAAAACAAATTCATATGGGCTTTATAGGCCTTAATTTCATTTTTTTTTTATGATCCTTTATGTACTAACTAGTTTTGTTAGGATATATGTAAGGCATTTGATTAATTTTTGTTTTGATAATTAATATTTGTTATTTTATAATTTGAAGTAATATTCTTAAATAAATATCATTACTACGTATTATAATTCTCATTTATCATCATATAGATTTGAACAATTATAATTTAGTAGTAGTTAATTTAAAGATTACTAACAAATATTCATATCTAGGTTTTTAATATACTCCAGTGTACACCTAAACAAATGTCAAGTTTGTACCATCTTTACTAGAAGATGACTGTCTATTCATACGTAGTTTTAAAGCTATATTTTCTCGTTAATTTATTAATGCAATAATAATAATTCAATATCTCAATTCATATAAGAATTTAAGGGTAAAAGTCTTCATAAATTTTTTAATTTTTCAAAAGATACAATTTTGTTTTCTCTTTTCAGGTATATACCTAGATCCTACAATTCATCAAAATATATACTATAGTCATTTATTTTTTAAGGTATACATATATAATCTTTTAATTCTATAAAAGTTCCAATCAAATCCAAATAGAATTGTTTTTAAAGATAATTTTAAAATTTTGAAAGTAAAACTCAAAAAAGTGAAAAAAAATTAAATTAATAAAAAATAAGTTTTTGAAAAAACAATAAAAAGAAGTAAAATAAAAAATAAAAAACCATATTCAATTTATGTTTGGAAGGAAAAATTGAAAAGAAAAAAGTATATAACTTTTTAAAAATATTTTCACATTTCTTTTTTCAAAATTTTAATTTTTTAAACTTCTACAAAATAGCAATTTATTCCCATTTCAAATTAAAGTTAATGATTTTTGTTTAAGTTTTTTTTTATTTTAAAAATAAAATTTTTAATATCCATTTTTAAAATTCTTTTACTACTTTATGTATTTTATTTTACAAAATTATGAATATAGAAAAAGATTAATAAGAGTTGGGAGAAATTTTTAAAGAATTAAATGACATTATGTATATACATTAAAAGATTGAGAATTAAAGTATATTTTTTGAAGAATTATAAAAATCTATATACATACCTTAAAATATATAAAAATAAAGTATAACTTTTTAAAAATTTGAAATTAACTAAATATTGGCTTAGATTTAATTTCATAAAAATTATTAAACCGTAAGCTATAATCTTTTCAATATTATAAAAGTTATGCTTGCTTAATTATTATTACAAGAATGTGTCTTTTTCTTTTTTTTTTTAATTGTGTTTATTCATTTTATAAAAATCATATATATATACATCAATAATCAAATTTAGTAAATAAAAAATAAAAATAATTTTAAGAACAAGAAGAAAAAGTACAACTTTTATAATTTATTCTATTGCAAGATTACACTACTATAATACATACATATAATCTAAGACATTTAGCCTCGGTTTTTAATCTCATACATTTAATCTTGATTTTTATAAAAACCGAGACTATAAGGTTTTGATCTTATTTATTTAAAAACCGAGACCATAGACATATCCTATGATCTTGATTATTTAAAAACTGAGGCTATAGATATATCCTATGACCTCGGTTATCTAATAACCGAGGCCATAAACATACCCTATTAATTTTATCTCTTTTATACATAACATTAAAAAAATTTATTAAATTTTTCCTTTTTTCTCTTTTTTTTTCATTTTCCCACTCTCTTTTCATTTTAATTCCCCCTCTCTCTATTCCAATCGAAGTCTTTCGTATCTTTGATGGAGCTCTGGTGGTGTTAAAGAAATTTTTGGCTGGAATGGTGGGTAGGTACGTTGATTTTAACTTTTGTCCATTTTGGATTCATGTGATTGGCTTGTCTCATGCAAAAAACAGTTCTGGTAGCATAATGAGTAACGGTATCCCAAGTGAAGACAACTCGCTTTTGGGTTTCTATTTTGAGGACAACCATCTCCTCTTGATTTATGATTTTCTATTGAGGGGAAGCCTTGAAGAGAATCTTCATGCTATGTAGCTTAAAATATATGCGCCTTATTTGAATTACAATTACTTTCTCGTTAGTTCATCCATTTAAAGTATTTTTTTTCTTGTAAAATATTGCATTAGAGAATAAGAAGGACCTGCTTGCTTTTGGTTGGATTGAAAAATATAAGGTGGTTGTGGGTGTAGTCGAGGCTTTGGATTATCTACATAATCACAGTGCTTGGGATGTGATTCACAGGGATGTTAATGTTGGTGTGTGTTGTTGTGGCAGACACCAATGACTCAGTGGAGTAAAACATTGAGCATACAATAATAGTAGTGGATCCATAAAACATGGATATGTAGGAATTATGGTTATTGTTCAATTTTCATTTTCTTTGTATACATATATCTCAACTATTGTATAGAAACAGATAACAGAAATAATAATGAAATATACTGATAATTATCAGAGAAATACAATATTTTGACATGGTATCAAAGCAGGATATTGCTAATGAACTACCTACTGATTTATGACGAAACTACCATTTTTTGATTGCTGATTTGCAAATTTGCAGATTTGTTGATTTTGATTTACGGGAATTCGATTTCGATTTACGGTTTTAAGTTTTATGTATTACGATTTACGATTTACGTGTAGCTACGATTGTATTTGCAGTTTTTCGCCTTTTGAGTTCTGATTTCTGGTTTATATTCAGCTCTTGTAGCCATTTCAAAGACCGAACATGTGCAGCTCAGAAATGAAAGCAAGATAGTTATTTCACGTTTATTTGTTCAGAAATTCAATAGAAGATTACGGATTACACCTTAAAAAAAATATCAAAGTGTCTGACTTACAAGGAGTCGAGGATTCGCGACACCGGCTCAACGAAGAACCATAGAAAGAAGGTCGGACCCGTTTTAGGCCGAGTACTCACGGCATCCGTTGGCACGGTCCGCAGGAAACCAGTACTACAGCGGCGTTGATGCGGTTCACGAGAATAACGAGAATAGGTGGTCTTTGTGTGGTTGAAACTACCATTTCGAAAGCGAGAGAATGAAGGAAAAAACCGATAACAAAAAGGCGGTTTGCGAGAGGAGAAAGAGGCATTTGTGAAGAAGAGCGCCCTGCGAAGAATGCGAGAGAAAGAGGAGAAGAAGAGAAGTGCGAGATTTTTGGCTGAGAAGAAATTGCGCGAGTTTAGAACTTCTCTTAGGGTTTGGAACGCGCAGAAGAAGCTGTGCTGAGGAACGCAAACGGAACTGCGCTAAGGAACGCAGGGAAACTACGCGGCTTGGGAAGAAAACTGCGCGACCAATATGCTGAAATCGCGCAGGAAGAAAGGCGCCGCTGCGAGAGAACGGAAAATTAGGGTTAGGGTTATAAGGGTTTTCTTTTTTGTCATTTATATAGTGGCTGCTTTGTAAAAAAAAATAGATTTCATGGCGGAATCTAGAGATTTAACTACCAATTTCATGCTGGAAGATTTGACGGCGAAAATGACGGAAGTTTTCACTAGAGCTCAGATCAGTCACTGACCTCGTCAAGAGCGTCGAATGCCATTAGTATCAAGTTGGGAGGATCAACTATGCCTTGTGGTCACAGTGGTGGAGATGTATATCTCGGCAAAGACAAAGCGGGATATATTAATGGGGATTTTCCTCCGCACGTTGAAAGCAGGCCCCTCATTCGGAGATGGCACGAAAATGCCATTGTTAAAGGATGGTTGATCAATTCGATGGACCCACCTTGATTGCAAATTTTATTCGATTCCCAATTTGAAACAAGTTTGGGATTCTCTTGCTACCACCATGATGGGACGGAGACACGTCTCGAGTGTATGATCTTACGCCATCGAGTTACTCGTATGAAACGGTAGGGTGGATCCATTGAAAAATACTACAATGACCTTGAGGGTTGTGGCGAGAAATTGATTTCCGTCATCCTAATCCAATGGAGTGTGCAAATGACATACAAAAATACAACTCCATTAAATACGGGAAGATCGAGTGTATACCTTCCTTGATGGACTTGATGTGAGACTCAACAAAAATCAAAGTGATGTGCTTCTAATCAAACCATTCCTACGGTGGAACAAGCACTGTGGATTCGTACGTGGGGAAGAGTACTGAACGGAACCGCTGATGATCACGGGTATAGATACTGACACCGGAGCGGTTATGGCTTTTAAAGGGGTCGAGGACACCGTCCCAGTGCCACCAAAAACGAGAACCTTTTTGGGTAGCAAGAAATCCTCGGGAAATCCACCATCTTGACATGAAATGTGGCCATTGCGGAAACTCCAAACACACCCGTGCGCGAACTCAGCTGGGTATCCAGAATGGTGGAATGATCTTCAAGCACGGAAGAAACGGAACACCACTGGACGAGCAACTATGGCTACCAATAATGCCTCACTATCCCTTACTTCCCAGGCCGAATCTTCCCAAGATCCAGGTATTTCAAGTAAAGCATTTCACATCTCTACTCGTAGTGATAAAGAGAATTGGATTCTGGACTGCGGAGGCGAGATCACGTGACATTTGACCTGAAACGATCTCTCTAATACAACCCGACCAAGACGGAGCCGTGTTGCCAATGAAAATAGGGTCACTTATCCGATTCTGAGAGTTGGAACAAATGACCTTATCTCCTCATTATCATTATCTAATACTTTGCTTGTACCATCTGCAGCCAAATGACTAATGTACGTAAGTCGGGTCGGACCTTAGACATAGTGTAGTATTGATGTATTCTACTTTTTGCCTTACATGGGATATTCTCTGCAAGGAGATCATTGGGCATGGTACTAGGAGAGGAGGGCTATATTATGTGGATGACACTCGGTTCGGAAGAGCCGATCACATGTCTGACATCTTTGTTGGTAACAAGGAGCACGAGATTTGGCTATGTCATCGTAGATTTGGGCATCCACGTAATTCGGGTATTTAAGGCACCTACTTTCCTAGTTTATTTTCAAATATCACACATTGATTTCAAATGTGATACTTGTATCCTAGCAAAAAGTCATAGGGCATCTTATCATGAGCGTGAATAAAAGTATGACTCCTTTTGCTTTGGTACATTCGATGTTTGGGGACCTTCCCCGGTTATTACGTCATCGGGTCATTCGTTGGTTTGTTATTTTTGTTGATGATTGTACACGAATAACATGGCTTTACCTTCTCGAAACATAAAGATGAAGTATTTGCTACATTTCACCTATTTCACACCATGATTCGAGACACGATTTTTGAAAAAATTAAGATACTTAGGTCGATAATGGAGGGGGTATGTTAATCAACAATTGGACATACTTGGACAACCGTGGTATTCTCCATGAAACCTCATGTTCACATGAGCCCAGCGATAGAATGGAATTTGCGGAGAGGAAGAATAGGCATATTTTAGAAATGGCTCGGGCCTTACTAATCGGTGCCACGTATGCCTAATAAATCGGGTGATCTTGTTACTACGGTGATATTATCTCTTGAATCGAATGTCCACAAAGACCTTACAATTTTTAGACTCCATTAAAGGTTTTATCGATCATCTTCCACTTACCTACTATTTTAATGCTTCCGCCCGAATTTTTGGATGTGTTGCTTTTGTCCACCTCCGTAAAATCAACGAACTAAGTTGGATCCATGTGCTGTCCGATGTGTATTCTTGGGGTATGGTGTACAAAAAAGAGAATCCGATGTTATGATCCAATTACTAAAAGAAACTATACTACCGTGGATGTCACTTTCCTCAAATCAGTTGTTTTTCCCCGGTATCCAATTACACTCTTCGGGATGAGAGTTATGGTGAAGAAACGAAGTGGCTTGATGTTAAAATATTAGACACTAGTCAATACTCGGATCATGCCAATAATATGGAGGAGCCCCGTATCTTGACCCAGAGCTTGAACTTCGAGAAATGAAGGCTGAAATAGTAATTGAATCTCCCGAGGAAGATGAAGTGGTTGATGTACCCACTCCATTCTGAGTACCCGATGATCCTCACTCTTGAGAACAACTCACGAGGTAAGATATCCTATCACACCTTTACAAACTAATGCTATAGATACACATGTTGGTTATGTTTTACCTTTCAGACACAATCTAGGTAAACCTCCAAATCGATACTCCCCAGAAAGAGAAGAACGACAACCCAAGTATCCAATAGCAAATTATGTATCTACTTTCGAATTATCGAGAACACATCAGGGCATTTGCCTGAAACACTCTCCTCGTGTCCAAATTCCGAGTAGCATTGAAGAAGCCTTATCGATCCAAAATGGGCTCGAGCTATAAAGAGGAATTTGAGGCATTGCGGAAGAATAACACATGGGTGTTAAGCGAGTTGCCTCAAGGGAGGAAGATGGTAGGATGCAAAGTGGATTTTCTCCCGTTAAGTATAAAGCGGATGGGTTAGTTGATCGTTACAAGGCGAGGCTTGTAGCAAAGGATATACACGACATGGGATAGATTATCGAGAAACCTTCTCACATGTGGCTAAACTAAAAGCGCTGTGAGAGTTTTGTTATCTCTTTACTGCAAATTTAGATTGGCCATTGCACCAACTTGACGTGAAAAATGCCTTCCTTCATGTGGTGACCTTGAAGAAGAGATTTACATGGATATCTACCGGGATATCTTTGTTACATCGAGAAAGCAGCGCATGTAGATTACAACGAACATTGTATGGACTAAAACAATCACCTCGAGCATGGTTTGGTAGGTTGAGTTCGGCAATGAAGAAATATGGGTTCCAATGAAAGCAAGCTACGATCATACTCTTTTCACAAAACATCGATTAGGGAAGATAACACCACTTATAGTCTATGTAGACGACATGATCATTACATGGGATGATAAACGAGAAATCTCTAAGCTTCGAGAACAAGCTGTCAAATGAGTTTGAAATGAAGAACTTGGGAGGGGCTCAAATACTTCTTAGGTATTGAGGTAACAAGATCAAAACAAGGCATATGTCTTTCCCAAAGGAAATATACTTTGGACCTACTAGCAGAGGCAGGACTACTAGATTGTAAACCTGTTGATATTCCAATGGTTAGTAGGTAAACTCATATATTTATCTCATACTCGACCTGTTATTGCGTATCTTTGTGGAGTTTCGTGAGTCGGTTAAATGCCTTTGCCAGTGAAAACCATATGGATGCGGTCGTGCGAATGCCGTTGCTTAAAATCCTCCGCAGGAAAGGACTTATGTTTTCAAAGAATGGTCAATTGGAAGTCCTTGGATATCTGATTCAAGCTTGGGCGGGGAATATGATGGATAGGAAATCTCTTATTTGGTGCTACTTTACTTTCGTAGGGAAATCTTGTTACATGGAGAAGCGAAGCAAAATGTAGTTGCCTTTTCAGATCTTGAAAATTTGAATTTCGAGGAATGGTCAAGGGAATATATGAGCTCGCTTTGGTTGAAAAAACTTCTAAGCGAGATTGGTGTTGCTCACAACTTTCTGGAAATGAACTTATTTTGTGATAACAAAGCAGCCGTTGCCATCATTTCGTCAGTTCAACGTGATCGCACGAAGCACGTTGAAGTGGATCGAACTTCATCAAGCAGAATCTTGAAGAAAAGATTATTAAGCTTCCATTTGTTAAATCGAGAAGATCAATTGGGCGTTTGATATACTCACAAAATGCGTAATGCAAGGAACCTACCAACTCACTTGACAAGTTAGGCATAAGAGACATATATGCACCAACTTGAGGAGGAGTGTTGGTGTGTGTTTTTGTGGCAGACACCAATGACTCAGTGGAATAAAACATGGAGCATACAATAATGGTAGTGGATCCATAAAACATGGATATGCAGGAATTATGGTTATTGTTTAATTTTTGTTTTCTTTGTATACATATATCTCAACTATTGTACAGAAACAGATAATAGAAATAATAATAAAATATACTGATAATTATCAGACAAATACAATATTTTGACAGTTAAATCATCAAACATATTGTTATGTGATGATTTTGAGCCACAAGTATCAGACGTTTACGTCTCTTTTTGTTGACTCATAATATATATATATAACCTTTATGAATTTACAAATACTTGTATTTATTGCTAAAAAAATGGTTTATTCAGCTTTCTGATTTTGGACTTGTTAAGTGGGTACCAAATAGTTTACTAATATGTGACAGATGATTATGTATTTAACCAAATAGTTTACTGAAATTTTGCTTTGAATGTAGGTTATATCAGTTAATGGGAAGTTTTCGGGTCCTCTTGTTAATGTTACTACTAATAACATTCTCATTATCAATGTTTTTAATGAATTAGACGGGGATCTCCTAATGACTTGGTAAGCTTGAGCCGATCCTAGACTCATTTTGATTATAAAAGACAAATGTTTTGAGTAAATTGTTATGTTATTTAATTGGCAGGTGTTAATAGTGGCCCAAAACAATATTAAGCCCAAACCCATTTATTAAACCCTAGCCCACTTTTGTAATATACATATATATCATTTCCTTTGCTGCGTGGTGAGTATGAGAGAAGCAGCTAAGCAGCTGAAAACAAATAGAAAGCAGTAGCCAATTTGAGAGCAAAAGAAGAAATATAGAAAGCTATGATATAAGCGGTAGTAGAGAAGAGAGAAAGTGACGACGAAAAAAAAGAAAAAGCGTCAGTAGGAGATATAGCAATTGCAGAATTTGGAAGAAGAATAAAATTTGTTTTTGTTTTCCTTCCACATTTTCATGTCCTTGAGGATTGTCAATTATATTCCATCTCATTTGTACGGTAATATTTGATTTAATAGCAAGTTTGTTAAATTTATCTTGCTATATATTACCAGTAAATTAGAGGAGATATTTTGTGAGTTGATTTTGGATTTTGGTATAATTTGTGAAGCTCTCTGGAAATTGGTGTTTGTATCTCCATTTTGATTATTAATGGATTTTTTCTCGGTGTGCGTCATCATGGAGTAGACTTTTCATATTGAAAAGTTGAACCACTTAAATCATCAGTGCCATTTAATTTCTTACTTGCCTTATTACTTTTCTTTGTTACCAATTATTATTAATTTGTCTGACCAAAATTGGACCTAATATTCGTTTCCGCATGATAGTAATTAAGTAACAAATTGGTATCGAGCTATTGGTTTATTACATTTATTTATTGGAGCGATCAAGTTTGCTCTTTTGGATTTATTTTGAGCTTACGGTTATCTAATTGATTTCATATTTTACGGGTTGTACTTGTTTATTTAATATTGGGTTTTTTAATGACGGAAAATATGAAATTGAGAAATTCAATGGTAGAAATGATTTCGGTTTATAGCGTATGAAGATGCGAGCCGTATTAGTTAAAGAAGGGCTCGTTAAGACACTTGAAAGCAAGGATAAATTGCCGAAAAATTGGTGATGAAGAAAAAGATGCATTGATGGAAAATGCCTTGAGTTCAATTCGGTTATCCCCTCGTACGATGAGGTATTACGCGAGGTTGGTGATGAGGAATCTCCTGCTCGGTTATGGCTTAAATTGGAGAATTTGTATATGACCAAGTCTTTGACCAGTCGGTTATATTTGAAGTAGCGTTTGTATACATTCAGAATGTCAGAAGGTACACCTTTGCACGATCATCTTGATGAATTTACTAAAATTATTCGTGATCTGAAAAATGGTGGTGTCAAGATTGACGATGAGGATCAGGCCTTAGTTCTATTATGTTCTTTACCTCATTCATTTGAACATTTTGTTGATACTATGCTATATAGGCGAGACATTATTTCTTTGGAAGATGTCAAAGCAGCTTTGAATTCCAGAGAGTTGAAGAAAAAGGTGTCTACAAGCAACAATGATAATAGCAATGGTTTATTTGTCAGAGGTAGAAATCAAGAAAAAGGCACAAGAAGTAATAGAGGCAAGTCTAGATCCAAATCTAGAAAAAGAAAAGATAAATGCAATTATTGTCGTCAGGAAGAGCACTGGAAAGTAAATTGTTCGAAACTCAAAGGTAAAGGAAAATCTGCCACAACGTCTTCTGGTACTAATGATGTTGCTAGTGTTGCAGATAGTTTTGGTTCTAATGGTGAAAATGTTCTATCAGTATCTATTGGTTCTCCTGGAAATGTTTGGATTCTTGATTCGGGTTGCACTTTCCATATGTGCCCCAGTAGAGATTGGTTTGCTTCTTATCAGTCTATTGATAGGGGTGTTGTCTTGATGTGAAACAATATATCCTGCAAGGTTATTGGTATTGGTACTGTCCGAATTACGATGCATGATGGTATTGTTAGGACTTTGAAAGATGTTCGCCATGTTCCAGATTTGAAAAAGAATTTGATATCTTTGGGTACTCTTGATTCACAAGGCTATAAGTATGTAGCTGAAGGTGGAGTTTTAAAAGTTAGTAAGGGTGCTCTCATTGTTATTAAAGGGCAATTTTCGCGTGGTCTCTATAAGCTTCAGGGTAGCACTATTATTGGCAGTGTATCAGTTTCATCATCGTCAGATCAAGATTCAGACATTACTCGATTATGGCATATGCGGCTTGGGCATGAGGTGAGGCGAGGATGTCTATTTTGAGCAAACGAGATTTGCTTTGTGGTCAAAAAGCGGGAAACTTGATTTCTGGAGCATTGTGTCTATGGAAAGCATCGCGGGGTCAAGTTCGATCCTGACCATCCATAAAACGAAAGGATCTTTGCTGATTATATTCATTCGGATCTTTGGGGTCCTTCTCGTGTTGTGTCTAAGGGTGGTGCAGGTATATGTTAACTTTTATTGATGACTTCTCTCGTCATGTTTGGGTGTATTTTCTCAAGAACAAGAATGACGCATTCTCAAAAATTTGTGAAATTCAAGGCTTGTATAGAAAATCAAACAAGCAAGAAAATCGAAACATTTGAGAACCGATAATGGTTTGGAATTTTGTGATAGTCGGTTTAATGAGTTCTGTGAAAGAAATGGCATAGTGAGACAGCAGCATGCGTCATACACCACAAAATGGAGTAGCGGAACGTATGAATAGGACTCTCTGTAGAAAGAGCTCGTTGTATGCTCTTCAAGAGTGACTTGGATAAATCCTTTTGAAATTTGAAGCTTGTAACCATTACGTCAATTATTTGGTGAATCGATCTCCGTCAATCAGCAATTGAGTTGAAGACTCTGTTTGAGGTATTCTTTGGTACTCACTGCTAATTATTCTCGGATTTGAAAGTTTTTGGTTGTCCTACTTATGCTCGTGTTAATGATGGTAAACTTGAGCCTAGGGCATTGAAATGCATATTTAGGATATCCTTACGGGGTGAAGGGTTATAGATTATGGTGTGTTGAACCCAGAGTCACATAAATTTTTGATTAGCGAGAGATGTTAAGTTTGATGAGTTTTCCATGTTGCAAAGAAAAAGAGTCTATTGTTGCGGATAAAGACCACGGTGTTAGTGAGCGGTGGAGCTTGGGAGTGGAGTTCGAGTGCGAGAAGGCCGGATCGACCATCTGTGGATGAGATAGATGATTACCTCGTGATGTAGCGGACAGAAGAGCAAATACGAGCAACCATACGGTATCGCTATGGGTAAAGGAATAAGAGAGATTCGATGCCCTCGAGGTACGCGGTCTGCACTTAGTTTCTTTTGCATTGTACGTGGCGTGAGTCTATTGAGGTGTATGAACCTTCAGTTATCGTTATCATGGGTAGTCACTTGCGATGGTACATTCGGTGGTTTATGAATGAAGAGATTGAATCACTTCATAAGAATCATACATGGGAATTGGTGAAACCGCGCAAAGATTTTTGGAAACAAATGGGTCTTGAGAAAAGGAAGGTATACTCCGAGGTTGAAGAAATTTGCTAGGTTTAAGGCATGTGTTGTTGCAAAGCTATTGTCGAAGAAAGTTATTGACTTCATGAAGTGTTTTCTCCTGTTGTGAAACATAGCTCTATTCGTGTGTTGCTTGCTATGGTTGCATTGTTTGACATGGAATTAGAATAGCTTGATGTCGAGACAACCTTAACTTACATGGTGAGCTTGAGGAACAAATATATATGCATCAACCAGGGGTTTGTTGTTCCGGAGTAAGGAAGATTATGTTTGTTTATTAAAAAAGTCTTTATGAAATGGGTGCGATCTCCGAAGCGGTGGTATAGCGGTTTGATTCTTTTATGATTGATCATGGTTACTCTAGGATTGATTACGATAGTTGTGTTTATCATAAAGATTCCGTGATGGTTAAATCGGTTATTTGTTGCTTTATGTTGATGACATGCTTATTGCTTCTAAGAATAAGTCCGAGATTCGAGAAATTAAAGTCTACAACTTAATGGTGAATTTGAGATGAAAGATTTGGGTGCGGTGAAGAAAATTTTGGGCATGGAAATTTACGAGGGGATAGGCATGACGGGCAAGCTTTATTTGACTCGAAAAGTTATATTGAAAAAGTTCTTGAACGCTTTGGCATGAAAGATTCTAAACCTGTGTACGTCACCGCATTACATTTCAAGCTTTCTTTGGATTTGTCACCACGGTCGGAAGAAGAAGAAACGGTACATGTCTCGAGGTTCCGTATGCTAGTCTTTGTTGGCAGTTTGATGTCTTGGTTTGTACTCGTCGAGGACATTTCACATGCGATTAGTGTTGTCGGCCAGATATATGGGTAATCCTGGTAAGGGTCATCGCGTGATGAAATGGATACTTCCGGTATTTGAAAGGTACATCTAATTTTGGTTTGGTATATGATGGGAGTTCTAATACTGGTTGCGGTGTTATTGGTTATGTGGACTACGATTATCGCGGTGATCTGGATAGAAGAAGATCTCGGCCAGGTTATGTCTTCGCTCTTTCTCATCGTGTGCCATTAGTTGGAAGGCTACTTTACTACAGTCTGATTGCTTTGTCTACGACATAGGCGAGAATATATGGCAATGACGAGCGATGAAAGAAGTCATTTGGCTTAGAGGTTTGGTTTGTGATTTGGGTTTACTGGAGGATATACTTGTATTTTGTGATAGTCGAGTCACGAAACACCTTGACTAAGAATACTATGTCGTCATGAAAGAACCAAACACATTGATGTCGATATCGCCTTGTTAATGACATTGTCTCTCGGTCTTATTGTTGTCAATAAGATAGCCACTACAGAGAATCCAGCTGATATGTTAACCAAACCAGTTCCATTTAATAAGTTCAAGCATTGCTTGGACTTGATTGGTATTTGCAGAAGATGATCACCCTTTGGGGCTTTGGACGACGGTTATTTGGTAATATGAGGAATTTCATTTGAAGAACTTGTTTTCTATTTTGAGCCAAGGTGGAGATTTGTTAATAGTGGCCCCAAACAATATTAAGACCAAACCCATTTATTAAACCCTAGCCCATTTTTGTAATATACATATATATCATTTCCTTTGCTGCGTGGTGAATATGAGAGCAGCAGCCAATTTGAGAGCAAAAGAAGAAATATAGAAAGCTACTTGTATATGGCTGCCGTAGAAGAAAGCAATGACGAGAAAAAAGAAAAACGAGGGAGATATAATGATTCAGAATTTGGAAGAGGAAGTGGTTGTTTTTGTTTTCCTCCCACGTTTTCCTGTCCTTGGGGATTGTCAATTATATTCCATCTCATTTGTACGGTAATATTTGATTTAATAGCAAGTTTGTTAAATTTATCTTGCTATATATTACCCCGATAAATTAGAGGATATTTTTGTGAGTTGATTTTGGATTTTGGTATAATTTGTGAAGCTACGGAAATTGGTGTTTGTATCTCCATTTTGATTATTAGTGGATTTTTTCTCGGTGTCAGTCGTGGAGTAGACTTTTCATATTGAAAAGTTGAACCACTTAAATCATTGTGTGCCATTTAATTTCTTACGCTTATTACTTTTCTTTGTTACCAATTATTATTAATTTGTGCGACCAAAATTAGACACGATATTAAGCATGAGTAGTAATTAAATGTGATGGCCTGGTGGCATACAAGTGAGACGTAATTCATGACAAGATGGAGTTCTTGAAACCAATTGTCTTATTCCTCCAAACTAGAACTGGACTTACCAATTTCAAGTTAAGGATCAGATTGGGAGCTTTTTCTACTTCCCTTCTCTAAATATGTAGAGAGCATCTGGTGGTTTTGGATCCTTTTTTTTTTATCAATAATAGGATCATTATTCTAATTCCTTTCACACAACCAAATGGTAATATTGATATTTTCATAGGTGACTGGTATACTAAAAACCATAAGATTTCCTCAATGTTCTTTGGTCTTGTAAAATTGTTCACTGCTTTGTTAGAATGAAGTCACGTTCTATGTCTAGTTTTTATTCTTATTTTGATTACAATGCCGTATCTTTTTGTATTATTGGTTTGATAATAATGTGGCATCTTTGATCATGGTTTGTAATAACTGTCTGCAGGCAAGACATATCGGCTTCGTGTGCATAATGTTGGAGTTTCAACAAGTTTGAACTTTAGAATTCAGAACCACCATAAAATGCTTTTAGGTGAAACTGAGGGATATTATACAATGAAACAAAACTATACAGACTTTGATATTCATGTTGGTTTAAAAAAGGTATTGACCAAGCTTTTCCTCTTTTGTATATCATTGTGATTGTCTACTCCCACACATGTCTTCCAGTATTTTCTAAAGACAGGGACTTGCAAATATTGAACAACTTGTAAATTTCACCATCCAAGGGATAGACGTGGTGCTGGACCAGTTTCTTTCAACTTGTAAATTTTCCATGTTATTGGATCCTGGATAATTACACTTATAAATGATTATAAATAATAGTAAAAAATCAGTTTTTAATAATAACTAGTAAGATTTTATTATGTTTTAGTGTATAAACTCTCAAATATAATTGTATTTTTAATTTTAATATAATATGATTTTTAATATTATAATTAATATATTTATTATAATTGATATTGATTTTTAATATTATAATTAATAATTACATTTTTATTTAAATTTATGGTCATAGGGTATATCTATGGGCTCGTTATTTAAAAAATCGAGGCCATAGACATACCTTATGGCCTCGGGTATTGAAAGACCGAGACCATAGACATACCATATGACCTCGGGTATTGAAAGACTGAGGCCATAGACATACCATATAGTCTTGATTATTGAAAGACCGAGGTCATAGACATATCCTATGGTCTCAGTTTTTAAATAATCAAGACCATAGGGCATATCTATAGATGCCCTACGTTTTCGGTTATTGAAAAACCGAGGCTATAGATCTACGGTCACGGTTAAAAACCGAAGCCATAGATCTACGGTCACGGTTAAAAACCGAGACCATATGTATGTTTTTTAGTAGTATTATTAATATATTTTTGGTTATTTCAATTTATATATTGGATTTATTTGTAATAAAATAAAAGTTAGATACCATATTGAGTAGAAATAGTTAAAAAAATTGAACTATTTTTATATTTCTTAAGTGATTGATATTTAATGTTAATTTAAATAGATTTTCAAGATGTTTATATTCACAAATCATGCGCCCCGTGGAGCTTTGACAATTGCCTTTTTGTTGTCGAGCATTTGTTTCCAAGAATTTCTCCTTCAGATGTCAACTTTAATTCAACATCCATTTGGATGCAAAGCTATGATCTCCCCATGGAGTGGAGGAGTATATAAATTGTTACTAGAATCTGAGAAAGTAAAGTTATGCTAGAGGTGGACAAATATTCCTTGGCTAATGGTATTATGATATCTATTCGAGTTAGGATGTTTATATGAATTGTTCATTATGTTCGGGGGTTCGGATTCCATTCAAGAAGAATGATATTTGGGTTGAGTTTAAATTTGAGAAGTTAACTCATTTATGTTTCTTTTGTGGTAAGCTTGACCATGCATGAGTTTCGTGTTGATGTTAAGGAGCATTTGATGCAGCAAAGAGAAGAAATTTGGGAACCAAAGGAAGAGAGCAATGTCGGCTCAATTCATCATCAGGATAGAAACAAGAGAATAGTTCTCTGAAATTCATTTACACAACATGGTAAACTAATAATTCCATAGCTTCCTAAAGGCTATATATATAGCCCATGCACTCCCTTTTGGTTGAGCAAACTGAATGCCACATGCTTACTAGATGCCAAAATGGCAAAACTAACTTATCTTGCCTTCACACAATCAATTAAGCATCAAAATATTCTATTGTCTTCATGTTATATCATGCTTATTAATTATTAAAAGAGCTAAAATATAATTAACTAGTTAGCTACTAAAGCTTATTAAAGGGAAAGCAATAAAGTAATGAAAATGGGCTTCACTGGTTGCATTGTTGGCTGATGATGGTGGTGTTAAGAAATCACATTTCTTATACTAAATTAGGAAACATATCTTTTCCTTCTTTAATTATATTAGCAATATATAAAAACTCCTTTGGTTATGGTCCTCAATACACCAAAGTCATGGCATTCTTTCTCTTCTTCCCCATCTAGAAGAGAGATGACAGTCATATTGAAGAACTAATGCGATTTGGTTGAGGAAGATCATAAATCACCCCCTTATTTGTGTTCATCCATTCATGGATTGTCGTAGTATTTTTGCAACATTAAGAAATCTTTTTCTATAGATCCAATTATCTTACTTAAATCCATAAGTCCTTGATAATATGACATGATGTAGATCCAATGATTTTTTTGGTATTCTGTTCTAGGATGTTTACATCTTGATTTTGTTAATGAGTTTTAGTATAATTTAATTCTGACAAGTGATATTAGATCGATCATTGCTGTTAGATTATTAAGATTTGAAAGTATTATATTCATACGACAAACTTCTTGGCTCTCTTGCTTTCAGTAATAGAGCCTCAAAACACTTTTGGTTAGGACAAACAGAGATTTTCTTATTCTTTTAAAATAAAAAATTTAGTCTCTATCAAAATTCAATTTTATTGGGTTTGACTCCTTCATTGAATCCCTATATTTGTAGACTTTTAAGTCTATGTTGAATGCACAAAGGGAAAACAAACATACTTTACAAAATTAGGTGTCAAGAGAGCTACAGACGACTTAGAACTTATACATACTGATATCTGTGGTACATTCCTTATGACTTCATGGAATGGAAAAGAGTACTTCATTATATTTATAGATGATTACTCTAGGTATAGATACCTATAATTGATACATGAGAAGTCGCAATCTCATAACATTTTTAAGTCTTTCAAAGCTAAAGTTAAACTTTAAATTGGGAAGAAAACTAAAGCTGTCAAATTGGACCATGGTGGTGAGTACTATAGGAGGTATAATGAATCAAGAGGACAACATCCAAGACCCCTTGTAATTTTACTTAAAGAGTATGGAATTTTTCTACAATACACCATGCCAGGCAAACCTTACATGAATGGTGATGTAGAGCGACAAAATTGAAATCTTAAAGATATGGTAAGGAGTATGATTAATCATTCCTCCTTATTAGAGTTATTTTGGGGAGAAGCTTTATAGACTACAGTGTACATCCTTGATAGGGTACTAAGCAAAATAGTTTCCAAAAACCCACATGAGCTTAGATAGGCAAGATGTTGAGCATTACACACTTGTATATTTAAGGTTGTCTAGCTGAAGCACAACCTAATAGGTCATATGAAAATAATTTGGACTCAAGAATAGTCATTTGCTATTTAATTAGTCACATTGCATGCTTTCAAGGCTACAAAATTTACAATCCCACAATAAGATCTTTCTTTAAAATGGGAAATGTGAGATTTCTTAAGGATATTGTTTGGGGGGAAGAAAATATAAATAATGTTGTTGTTGAAGAAGATTCGATTATTGACATCGATTAGGTCTTTGTGTCAATCATTGTTCAAGACATGAGGAATGCTTAAAAAGCATTAAAATTACCATGATTTTATGTACTTTAATTGATTAAAAAGATTTATATTTATATAATTTTACTATATTTGTATATAAGTTTATCTTTTCGAAATCACGGGTATTTTTATTATTTTTCAAGTATTTTCGCTTCAAAAAAATAATTTAAAGACTCAAAGAAAAATACTAGATGCAATACATAACAAATATATTGAGAAAATATATAAGGAAAAGTAAAAAAGATGGAAAAATTGGACCCATCCATATCGAGCAACGTGCATAGCTGTACCATATCACATCGAGAAACGCCCTGAGTCGTACCACACTATGCTAAGCAATGCATCCAATCGCATCACACAACACCGAACCCACGCGTGCGTTTACGCCCATCTACGCCTAGGTGTGCCACATCACACCGAACTCGTGAGGTCATCTGCACCCATTTAAGCCCAGCTGAGCCCCATCATGTCGTATTCACGTGTCCACTACGTGCATCAGTGTCCATCGATTATGCATTTTTACCCATTTGTTTTATCAATTTTTCCACTTTTTTACTCTTCTCCTCACTTATAAATACCCTTCTCTCTACCATTACACAAAATACCAAAAACACACCTAAAAACATAACTAGTTTTTGAGGTGTGTTATGTAATGGAGGAGAGGGGTATTTATAAGTGAAGAGAAAGATAAAAAAGTGGGAAAATGATAAAAAAATGGATAAAAATGCATAATAGACGGGTGTTGATGTAGAATTGACAGGCGTTGACCTAAGCGCTAATGTACTCAATGGCACGCCTGAGTATGGCATGATGGGGCGTTTTTGGGCACAGATGAGTGCGTGGGTTCGACATGATGTTGCGCACTTGGGCGCAGATGCGCGCCCGGGGTTGGTGTTGTTCGGGCAGATGAGCATAGATTTTGGGATTGTGCGGTGCGACTGGGCTTATTGCTAGGCGTGGTGTGTCGTGGCTACATGCGTTTCTCAGTGCGGTGTGGCGCAGTTGTGCATGTTACTCGGCAAGGATGAGTGGTCGTACGTGGGATTTTGTCCTTTTGGACATTTTGACCCATTTTGTCCAATTTTTCCATCTTTTTTACTTTTCCTCATATATTTTCTTAATATATTTGTGATGTATTGCCTCTAGTATTTTTCTTCCAGTCTTTAAGTTATTTTTTTGAAGTAAAAATACCTAAAAAATAATAAAAATACCCGTGATTCTAAAAAAATAAATTTATATAAAAATATGATAAAATCATATAAATATAAATCTTTTTAATCAATTAAAATATATACAATCATGGTAATTTTAGTATTTTTTAAACACTCATCATAACCCCCAACCATCTTTTTGCTAGTCTCTTAACAAGAGAAGCGATAGAAACTAAAAATTAAACTATCCTAACTCACTTCTATAGATTGATACAGTTGCATTTAGTGCATGCAACAAGCTTTTAAACCCCTAGGTTGCTATAGTGGATGAGTTTAAGTCTCGTGAGGGTTTTCAGTAATGATACCCACAAACATTGAACTAAATGTAAAAATTAAAAGAAATAATAAAAAAATAACAAGTCAAAAACTAAAATTACAACAAAATAAAAAATAAAACCAAAAATTAACTTAAGAATAGAATAAAAGAAAACAAAATGAAACATAACACAAAAATGTCTCATACTTTTTTAATCTCCTTTAAGATCATAATTAAAATCTAAAGCATACATTATTTTCATCTTCTTAAATAGTCATGATTTATTATAATAATTAGTTGAAAATCATTTTCATATTTCATAAAAAAATGTATCAATTTAATTTCACCCAAATTTAGTGTCAGGAATCTGAATTTACTTCGACTCTATTCCTCACAAGTCAATACTCTCAAAAACACTAAATCCTATGGGTTCAAACACTTATACTAATTTATGCGAAAGAGATAATGTATAGAAATGAACTAATATGTTTGCATATGTATAAATAAGAAAGGCTTAAAGTGTTATTTTAACGTTGATCTCATTAAAGGAATCGAATGTATAAATTATAAAGATATCATATATAAAAATTATTTCCATGCATCAATCAAACTCATTAAGCAAAAATTTCAAGATATATGCCTTTTACAAATGAAAAAAGTGCAATGACTTGGAGTTACTTCCTATAACTTTATTTTGTAATTAGACCTTTACTCACAAGTTTGTAGGTTATGTGGGTCATAGTATATAGATTATATTATATATTATTTATCTTTATATTTTTTAAGATATTTATCAGTATATATTTTTAAGAGAATGAACCTATGTACAGATTGCACATTTTTGATTCATTAACACCGATTTTGGGTTTAATATAATTTTCACATCTTATCAAAAAATACTAGTTATGACAAAAACTAACTAATTACCAAAAATACTTCATGATATATTTTTCAAAAATTAATCTAACAGTGCAAAAGACTTAACTATTTTCTTAAATTTGATTTAAAGAAATGATAAATGTTTCTGAGAAATTTTTAAAACTAATTCTAAAAATTACTAAAAAATGCAAAGAAAATAAAATCAAGCACAATAAAAATGAAAATGTGAACATAAATTTTTTTAATTGTTAAATTTTTTGAAATTAAGCATGGTAACTTTTCACTACCCCTAACCTAGAACTTACATTATTTTCAATATAACAATTGTAGATTAAAGATAAAGAGAAAAGAGAAGAAAAATTACATATTTCCTAAGAATGTGTAAATAGTGGAGAAATGCAGGTGCATCCATCACGTTCATCATTAAAATCCAAATAGACACATCGTTGTGAATTTCTAACAACTCAACAAATATTTTTAGTTTTAATAATTCTAAAATTATTCACATTCAATTAAACTAAAATAAACAAAAGAAATTACCTAAAATGATGAGTTGCCTCCCAGCAGTGCTTAATTTAAAGTCTTAGTAACACGTAACTTGTGAGATTTCATTTTAGGTAAACTTAATGTCCTCACATCATTGAGTTAACCAAACCTACATGTACAACAAGTTTGTCTACCTATACTTTTTAAATCATGCCTTATGGATTTTTAAAATTTTTTTTACTTAAAACTAGGGACATGCTTGTAGGTTTTAGATAACCCACTTCTAGGTACAAATCAAATGATTAAGGCATCAAAACACAGTTGTACCTAGATCTAACAAAGCAACTATCTCAATTTTTATTTCATAGAGTGTGATTTAAAAACTTTGAAATTTTGGAGATAGTTTCAGAATGTTTTATTTATTTAATTTTTTAATAACATAATCATTATTTAACCGAGAGTACTCTCAGGAAAGAATAGTATGACAAGGGCTTCTTAAAAACTATCATTCTATACAGAGCAACGTTCTCAGGAAAGACTAATATCACAAAAGCTTTCAATAACTAGTGTTCTAGACATAACTTTCTTATATCTTTACTTTTCATGTTTTTAAAATATAAGTTAATTAAATTAATAAATTAAGTTAATTTAAAATCCAAGTTAATTAACTTAATAAATTAAGTTAAGTTAAAATATAAGTTAATTTAAGTTTAAGTTAAAAATCTAAGTTAATTTAGTTAATAAATTAAGTTTTTTTTAAATAAAAAATTAAAAAATAAAAGGAGAATTAAAAATAAAAAATAAAAGTAAAAAGTAAAAGTAAATTAAAAATTAAATGAAAATTGTGACTCAAAAAATTATTTAAAAAAATAAATTATAAAGTAAAATTAAAAATTAAAAGTAAATAAAATAAATTAAAATTTAAAATTAAATGAAAATTAAAACTTAAAAATTATTTTTTAAAAAATTTTATTTTAATTCATTTCTTTTTAAAAAAATAATAAATTTTTTTTGAAAAGAAAATAATTAAAGAAACTAAGTTAATTATGCTTGTTCATATTATTTAAGTTATTAAAGATATAAATTAATATTTATTTATTGTTTCATTTTTACATGAATACTACTTTTGATGGGGTTACGTGTTCTTTGTTAATTAAACAAATGAGTTAACATCAATAAGTAAGGTCGATAATTAATTTGGTTAATTAAATTAATTCATTTTCTCTAAGAGATTGAAAATGAACCATTTAAATGCCACATTCGGTGGGGTTAGACAATTTAACTTTATTCAATGTGTCCAAATTAAACCTAAGAATCTAATTATTTGAGTACTAACTTTCCATTTTTAAAACCAAGACTGAAAATATATTGTCAATACATTTTCGAATAATAGTTCTTATAAAAACTTTTGAAATAGAGATTCACTCTAACAACTGGGCGATTGTACCAACAAATAAAAGTGCAATACTCTAAATCAGATTAGATAATTAAACCTTAAAATCTAATTTTCAGATTTGAGTTTGTAATGAAAAATAATATATTTCTAACATTCTTAATATACAATCTTGAATAAAAACAAAATAAATTCATTTTATATAGATTTTTACCTATTTAACATGGACAAGTACTAACATAAGCGATGATGTAGGCAGTGGAACGCTTGAATACAACATGATGGGGTGCGGTTGGGCATAGATGGGCACAGATGCTCGCACGGGTTTGTAGTTGTTCGAGCAAATGCGAGCACATTTTGGTGTTGTGCGGTGCGATCCATTTTTGTCCAATTTTTCTATCTTTTTTACTTTTCCTCATATATTTTCTTAATATATTTGTAATTTATTTCCTCTAGTATTTCTATTCGACTCTTTAGGTTATTTTTTGAAGTAAAAATACCTAAAAAACAATAAAAAAATACCCATGATTCCGAAGAGATAAATTTCTATAAAAATATGATTGAACCATATAAATATAAATCTTTTTAATCAATTAAAGTATATAAAATCATGGTAATTTTAGTGCTTTTTAAGAATTCATCAAGACACAGTTCCAATACTAGATAATAATGTTTAGGTTCCTATTCTTGACATTTTATAGGCCAAGATGACAATGAGATTCTTTCTCAAGCACCATCAATAGAACAAACTCAACAGCCTCAAGAAGTGCCATTAAGGATATCCGCTAGAGAGAGGAGAAGTGTGATTCCAAATGATTATATCTTCTTTTTCCAAGAACGTGAGGATGGCGTTGGTTTAACAAAGCATGATCCGGTCAACTTCTGTTAAGCCATGCATAATTCTAACTCTCAGAAGTGGATTGATAGCATGAAGGATGAGATGAAGTCCATGAAAGACAATGACGTTTGGGATCTCATCGTGTTACCCAAAGGTGCAATTCCTATTTGTTATAGATGATTATTTAAAACCAAGAGAGATTCAAAAGGGTAATGTCGAGAGATATTGGGCATTTCTATTTTCCATAGGCTTTACTTAGAAGGAAGACATAAACTATAAAGAGACTTTCTCTTTCATATCGTCGAAAGAATCTTTTAGAACTGTAATGGCATTGGTGGCCCATTTTGATCTATATTTGCATAAGATGGATGCCAATATTGCATTTCTCGATGGAGATATTGACGAGGTGATTTATATGTGTTAGAGATGTTAGTTGTGTATTAGGTATGTATTAGGTGTCTATCATTAGTTGAATATATTAGTTGTGTATTAGGTGTCACCTAAGAGTGTCCCTAACTTTGTATATAAATATGTAGTGTCTTTGAATGAAAATTATAAGAGTAAATTCTGAGTTTTACATAGTATCAAAACATTTGGGTTACAAAATTCAGAAATGTTTTTTTTCTCATTCAAATTAGGGGTTGGTTTTGGGTAAACACAAATTAGGATTTAGTGCATTTTTGGGTTCCAACTCGGAACACTCTTTTGGAGTGCACATTTTTTCTCACCGCCGGCACAGGGAGGAAGCCCAGTCGTTGACCGACCAAACCCTTAAGTCTGGTCACCAAACGAGCCATGGGTGAGCCACACGTGCCACTGCGACTTTCTGTCAACTTTCCACGCGTCAGCGCGTAAGAGCGCTTCCTTGCAGCAGTCTTCTCCGGTCGACCTCGTGTTGCTCTCTGGCATTCCCCTATGTCATCTGTGGTGGTTTGGCACTCATCGCTTGTGATTTTTCAGGTTTGGGTTCTTCTAATTTTGTGTTCTTATTCGCTGTGTGTTTGGTCGCTATTGTTGTTGGATTTTGTTTGTTCATTTATTCACTGCCTTGTTATTTGTAGGAGTTATGGGTAAAAATAAATCTAATGTTGTGATGGATAGGGTGCCTATGATGTCTAAAATCATGGACCATAAGCTCAATGGCTCGAATTATTTGGCTTGGAGCAAGACCGTTCGAATTTATTTGAGAAGTATCGACAAAGATACTCATTTGACTAATGATCATCCTAAAGATGATTCAAAGCAGACATGGCTTAGAGAAGATGCCCGCTTATTTTTGCAGATTCGAAATTCTATTGAGAGTAATGTAATTGACTTGATCAATCATTGTGAATTCATTAAGGAATTGATGGATTATTTAGATTTCTTATATTCTTGTAAAGGAAATCTTTCTCATATGTATGAGGTATGCAAAGATTTTACTGTGTAGACAAACAAGATCAGTCCCTCAAGAATTATTTTATGGAATTTAAAAGGAATTATAAGGAGCTCAATAGTTTGATGCCTTTTAGCCTTGATGTAAAGGTTCAGCAAATCCAGCGGGAACAAATGGTGGTCATGAGTTTTCTTGCCGATCTTCCCTCTACTTTTGAGACTACTAAGTCCCAGGTTCTTTCTAGTTCTGAGATCTCCTCTTTACAAGAGGTGTTTAGTCGAGTACTTCGTACAGAAGGCACTTCACCTCCACCTACTCAATTAAATGGTGCTTTGGTCAGCCAAAGTAATAATTATGAGCATGGATGGTAAACTTATATGAACATAAACAAAGGAGGTGGCTCACACGGGTTTGAAACTCAACCATAGGACCTAAGAGGTATTGTATATCACTATTTTCACAAACCAGGACATACAAAACATGACTATAGAAAGCTTCAGTACAAGCATCAAAAAGGTCACTCGGCTCATATATTGCATCCACTTTTGATACTTCTGAAAAATTGGTTCTTATCTTTGCAGATGAATGTACCAAGTTCTCATAGTATCAAGAATCACTAAGGTCTTCATCACCTTCTGTCACTACTATTACTGATTGAGGTAAATCAAATACGTGTATCCTTTCCTCATCTTCCAAATGGGTTATTGATTTTGGTGACACAAATCATATGATTGGTAATTCTAGTCTTTTTTCTACTCTTCAGTCACACACTTCCACTTCTACTATTACCTTAGCAGATGGGTCACCATCTCGTGTTCTTGGGTTTGGCACAATTACTCCCACTCCTTTGATTCCTTTATCTTCTATCTTACATTTACCTAGCTTATCCTTTAATTTGATCTTTTTAAGTCAGCTTACTCACAATCTTAACTGTTGCAGCTCATTTTTTCCTGATCGTTGCTTATTTTAGGATCTTATGATGAAGAAGACTATTGGTAAAGGACATGAGTCTGGAGGCCTCTATATTCTTGACACACCAATACCGAAATCTATTACTTGCTCTGGTGTAACCTCTCCCTTCGAGGTACATTGTAGACTAGGTCATCCATCTCTTCCTTTACTTCAAAAACTTTGTCCTCATTTTAGTAAGGTTTCTTCATTAGATTGTGAGTTTTGTTAATTTTCAAAACATCATCGTCTTAGTTCAAATCCAAGAGTTAATAAACGTGCTAGTGTTCCTTTTGAATTAGTTCATTCTGATGTTTGGGGTCCTTGTCCTATTTTGTCTAAACCTTTAAGTATTTTGTTACTTTTGTGGATGATTATTCTCGTGTAACTTGGTTATATTTAATAAAGAGTCATTCTAAATTGTTTTTTATTTTTTGCACCTTTTGTGTTGAGATTAAAACTCAATCTAATGTTTCAATTCGTACTTTACGAAGTGATAATTCCAAAGAATATACATCAGCTTTGTTTCAATCTTATATGGTTCAAAATGGCATGTGATAACTGTATTTTATACAGTTATTTGCATCATTTTTAGTAATGATAATTGCTATGTTCGTTTAATATTTATAAATTTTTGTTAAATAAATTAATATTTTCCTTTTATTTGCTAAAAATACATTTTTAATAAAATTAAATAATTTGTATCGAAAATGTACTTAATTTCATATTTTTGTCCACAAATATAATTTATGATAATATAGTTTCTTAATTACAATTTATATATATCAAAAATATAATTTAAATTAAATTTGGGCTTAATTGTAATTATTAAAAGTTTAAAAATTTAATTTAAAATTAGTAAAGGGCTAAACTGTAATTTAAGAAAGTTTAAAATGTAATTTGAAATATATTTGTGGGTGAAAATACAATTAATAAAAGTTTAATTTTCGCGCAGGGGAGATGAAGTCCACGCGCAAGATCGCACTCGCCAAACGTGGACCGTCCGATCAAAGGATCCACGGCTCAGATGCGCGCGTGTCCATCAAGCTCGACAAAGGCGATTGAGGACAGAGATATTCCTTTCACGCGGCTCGGCGTGCCAGTGGGTCCCACGTGTCGCGCAGGCCGGCGTCAGAGTGGGCCCCACATGTCGGCTGCGCAGATTCCCCCGAGGCGATCGCTGACCGTTGGATCAGATCAACGGTCCAGATTGAAGCGCGTCCATCCAAGCTGTCGCGCACCGAGCCGCTCGTGTTAACAATCCTGTGTGACGCGGTCCATACAAGCGGCGTGCACCCTCACTCTTCAAACGGAAAATGGCCAGCCACGTGTCTCATAAATATTCCAGCGAATAACATGGTGACACGTGGCATGCATTTGGTGAAATAAAAACGCAGAATCAGCGCCCCCTTCCAGCCGTTACACATTTCGGATTCCGGAGAAATCGCCTGCGACGCGTTCTTCATGCGCCCGGCTTACCGTCCAATGAAAAGCTGCCACGTGTCCCACGAATTGTGTCCGCGAATCAGAGCGCGACACATGGCATGCGGAAAAAGAAAAAAAAAGAAAAAAAATTGGCAGAGTGTTTGTTACGCGTGCTAGCCCATATCATCTTGTCCCCCACTGATGATATAAAAAAAAGAATAAAATAAAAAAAAATAATATAAAAAAAAAGAAGATGATATATATTTTGGGGGATACGCATTCAGCGGGGGCTTCTTAATTTTTTTTTTCTTTCAGTTCAGTTTTTTCATTTTCTTTTCAGCAGAGTGTATTATTTTTCTTTCTTCCTTTTCTCTCAACAGTTTGGGAAAAAAACTTGCAAACATTTTAATTTTTCTGTTAGTCTTGTTTGCGTGTTACACAATCACGCGGAGTGTTGATTTAACGTTTTATGTTGTATTTTCTAGGGAAAATTACAGAGAAAGAAGACAACAAAGAAGAAGAAATGAAATTTATTTTTCATTGAGGAATCGTGAAAGAGTTTTTTTTTCTTATCTATTTTCTTTTAATTTTCTTTCTCTGCAATGTTTTATTTTTGTTGTGTTGTAATTTTAAATTCTGCTATGAACTAATACATTTGTTCTAGGATTACAGTGTAGCATAAATTATGAAATGTGACTTAAATATTTTTGAATGATTTATGGGACTGTTTTAAGTTGTTTATTTTATCTGTGTTTAATGCTTTTAATTATCGAAAGATTAATTAAATGATCTGTGACACTTAAATAAACTTGAAAAAGGCATTTTTGTGTGCTGCTCGTGATGAAATAACGTATATACATAAGAGATAGAAATATACTTTTATTGTATGTGTAATCATAAGAGAATTTAACTTAATAAATCTGGTTGAATTTAATTCCCATAGGAATATAGTGAATCATTTTAACTAGATGTTTCTATATGGAGCTCGGAAGAGATATATGGATAGATTAGGAGTTCTTGGTTAACAACTTAAAACACGATAACATAAATCAAGATAAAATATAATGATTCAAGTAGATTAATTTGGTGAAACTGCAATCCTAGAATTTTCTTGCAATCCTAGAATTTTCTTTCAATCTGTTATAAAATTTAGTTCGTAAATCTGCATCAAATTATCGACTGTTTGGATAAAATTAGGTTGAAATAATTTTAATAATTAACGAATATTAGTAACAAATCTCTGTGGGAACGATATTTTACTTATCATATTATTACTTGTGACCGTGTATACTTGCACGAGTTCGTGTGTTGAAAAACACGCAACAAGTTTTTGGCGCCGTTGCCGGGGATTTGTTTTACTATTTTTATTGTTGATATTAATACCAATCAATCTGATTTTAATTCAAAATATATATATATATATATATATATATATATATATATATATTATTTGTTTAATTGCTTACTGTTACTTTCTTGGATTTGTGTGTTTATTTATGTTTTAAATTTAATTTATATATTGTATTAGATTTAATTTTGGATAGAGTGGGACTTTGTATGCGACGCATTAGAAATCTTGACTTAGTTCCCTTAGATCTAGAAATTCATAGAACTATTTTGAACTTAAAGAAAAATAATAAACAAGAAACCTTCGAACAGCTAGCTATGGATAATGAAATTCCGTGTTGAAGAACCAAGATCCTTAAGAGATTATGCAGTGCCCATGGTTGGTGGAATCCATTCAAGCATTAGAAGACCATTAATTCAAGCCAATAATTTTGAAATTAAGCCTGCAATCATTCATATGATTCAAACATCGGTACAATTTGGTGGGTTACCCCACGATGATCCAAACTCCCATATATCAAATTTCCTAGAGATTTGTGACACCTTTAGGCATAATGGAGTCACTGATGATGCTATTCGGTTGAGACTTTTTCCTTTCTCACTGAGGGATAAGGCAAAGAGTTGGTTGAATTCATTGCCATGTGGTTCTATCACTACTTGGGAGGATCTGGCTCAAAACTTTTTAGCCAAATATTTTCCACCTAAGCAAAGACCGCACGGATGAGGAATGAAATCACCACTTTTATGCAGTTTGACTCAGAGTCATTATATGAAGCTTGGGAGAGGTACAAGGAGCTACTTAGAAGATGTCCGCACCATGGATTACCGAAGTGGCTTCAAGTTCAAACATTTTATAATAGTTTGATGGGTCAAACTAGAAATATGATTGATGCTGCGGCAGGTGGTGCTCTAATGGGGAAATCAATTGATGAAGCATACAACTTATTAGAGGAAATGGCTTCAAATAGTTATGAGTGGCCATCAGAAAGGATGGTTCCTAAGAAAGCGGTAGGAATTCATGAGATTGATGCTATGATCGCTTTAATCGCACAAGTGTTCTGCTTTGGTTAAAAAGATGGATACTATGGGTGTCCATTCTATTCAGAGTCCTTTTGTTGCATGTGAAATTTGCAATGGTAACCATGCCAGTGAGAGATGTCCTCACAACTCTGAATCTGTCAATTTTGTTTCCAATTATAGTAGGAATCAAAACAATCAAAACAATCCCTATTCCAACACATACAATCCAGGGTGGAAGAATCATCCTAATTTTTCTTGGAGTAATAACCAAGGCCAATCATCTTCTATGAAGCCCACTCACCCTCCAGGTTTTCATAACCAAGTCCCACAACAGGAGAGAAAGCCTTCATTGGAAGATATGTTTGCTCAATATATGGCTAAGAATGAGACTATTCTCCAGAATCAGGCAACATCTATTAGAAATCTAGAAGTTCAATTGGGGCAACTAGCTACTGCTGTCAACAATCGCCCTCAAGGATCTTTACCTAGTGATACTGAAATCAATCCAAAAAGGGAGGGAAAAGAGCATTGTAAGGCAGTGACATTGAGGAGTGGAAAAGAGTTAGAAGAAATACAAAAATCCATTTCTCCACCGACTCTTATTGTTGAAGGTGTTGACCTCGAAAAACAAGAAAAGGCTAATCATAGGGTTGAAGAGAATGAATCAACAGAAAATCCCATAATAAAACCAGTGTTCGATAATCTCAAGCCTTATAATCCACCAATTCCATTCCCTCAACGCTTCCATAAGCAAAAACTTGATAAACAGTTCTCTAAGTTTCTTGAAGTATTTAAAAAACTTCATATCAACATCCCTTTTGCTGATGCCTTGGAGCAAATGCCCAGTTATGTGAAATTTATGAAAGACATTTTGTCTAAGAAAAGAAGGTTAGGTGATTTTGAGACTGTTGCTCTCACAGAGGAGTGTAGTGCCATCCTTCAAAAGAAGCTACCACATAAGCTTAAAGATCCGGGGAGTTTCACCATTCCCTGTACTATTGGTGAGAAATTTTTTGGTAGAGCTTTGTGCGATCTTGGTGCAAGCATTAATTTGATGCCACTTTCCATCTACCAAAGACTTGGATTAGGAGAGGCACAATCGACCACTGTGACTCTTCAACTCGCTGATAGGTCTTTGAAACACCCTAGAGGCATTATAGAGGATGTGCTTGTCAAAGTAGACAAGTTTATCTTTCCTGTAGATTTCATAATTCTCGACATGGAGGAAGATAAAGAGATTCCTATCATTCTAGGGAGACCATTTTTAGCAACTGGTAGGACTTTGATTGATGTTCAAAAAGGAGAGCTGACCATGAGAGTCCAAGACCAAGAGGTAACTTTCAACGTCTTTAAAGCTATGAAATTTCCAAGAGAATCTGACGATTGCCTTAGAGTTGACACGGTGAATGCGTTAGTTGAAAGCAATTTCAAGGAAAATTTTAGTACTGATGTGATGAGCGAAAACCGGCATCGCCGATTCTCGCAAATACTTTGGTTTTAATATTTGTAAAACTCTCGCAAGTGCACGAATCATTTCGTAGAAAATGATAAGTATACTCCCAAGGTCGATCTAAGGAAGGAATGTATGTGGTTTTTAATTTATTATTCAAACTTTTAAAAACGAAATTAAATCCTAAACATCCTGTCACGATAGTTTTGGTTTTTGTGTTCCTAATCTAATAACATAAAATAAACATATATACAGATTAATTAAATATAATCTAAAAAGAATAAACATAGATACAAATTGAATAAATAAATATAAATACAGATTCAATAAATATTCATGCAAATTTTATCATTTATATTAGTGGAGTATTTAGGGATATAATAACTAAGTTAATTATGCTTGCTCATATTATCTAGGTTATTAAAGATATAAATTGATATTTTATTGATTCTCTCTTTTTTATATGAATACCACCTTTGGTGGGGTTAGATACTCTTTGTTAACTAAACAAATCAATTAACACCTATGGGTGGGGTTGATAACTAATTTGGTTAATTAAATTAATTCCTTTTTCTAAGAGATTGAAAATGAACCATTTAAATGCCACCTTTGGTGGGGTTAGACAGTTTAAACTTTATCCAAGGTGTCCAAATTAAACCTAAGAATTTAGTTATCCGAGTACTAACTTTCAAGTTTTAAAACCACTATTGAAAACATGTTGTCAATACATTTTCACATAATAATTCTTATAAAAACTTTTGAAATAGAGCTTCACTCTAACTACCGGGCGATTGTACCAACAAATAAAAGAGCACTACTCTAAATTAGACCGGATAACTAAACCTTAAAGTCTAACTTTCAGATTTTAAGTTTGTAATGAAAAATGATGTATTTCTCTCTAACATCCTTAATATAAAATCTTGAATAAAAATAAAATCAATTCATTTTAGAAATTTTCACCTATTTAATATTTCGCAAGCATAACAACGTTATTATTATATCATGATTATAATCGGCTAGCACGCTTAAATTTAATCACAGACAAATTAAATATAACATGTAAGAATAAAGCATAAAAATAATCAGTAAAGAAAATAAAATCCTTACAAGATTGACGCTATTCCCGTTGCTAGAAAACCTCCAAGCGGAATTTGCACTTCCATTTATTGAATCAAAAATCTAAATTATTACAAAAACATTACAAGTTCCTCTCAAAAAGAGAAGAACTCTAAACCTAAGACAATTGAACTAAAAACTAAGAGAAAAGCTAAGAAAAGCTTAGAAACTAAGAAAGAAACTAAAGAAAACTCAAAAACTAAGAAATGAGAGAAAGAAAGAAGAGAGAAGTGAGGTTTTGAGGTGTGTTTTGAAGTGAATGGAAGGGGGGTATTTATAGGTGAGGATGGAGAGAAAAAATGATTAAAAAAAATGTTAAAAAAAATATTAAAAAAATAAAAAACGTGTAGTGGACATGCTGAGGTCATCAATGACGTCAGCATGACGTCATGGGGGCGGCTGCACGTGAAAAATGGGTCAAAACGCTATGGCGCTTCATTGGCCGCTATTGCCGCTGTGCAAGGCTGGCCGAAGGCAGCTGCCGCTGCGTGAATACCGCTCGCTGGCGCATGAAGCGATCTGTACTGCTGGCGCGGCGGGCCTGGGCGCGATGGCGCGCTGCTCTGGCGCACAAGGGTGGGCTGCGGCGCGCCTTTTTCCGTCTTTTGACATTTTTGACCTTTTCGACCCATTTTGTCCAATTTTTCCATGTTTGTTGACCTTTTTCCACTTATTTATCAATTTATTTGTGATGTATTGCTTCAAGTATTCTTCTTTGAGTCTTTACATTGCGATTTTAGGCCAAAAGTCAGGAAAAACAAAAAAAATACCCGTGATTGGGAAAAAGACAAATTTATATAAATATATGATAAAACATATAAATATATATATTTTTAATCAATTAAAGTGCATAAAATCATGGTTATTTTAGTGCTTTTTGAGCACTCATCACAACCCCCAACCAGCTTCTTGCTAGTCCCTTAGCAAGAGAAGCGATAAAAACTAAAAATTAAACTATCCTAAATCACTTCCGTGGATTGACACGGTTGCATTTAGCCTATGCAACAAGCCTTTAAACCCTAGGTTGCCCTAGTGGACGAGTTTGAGTCTCGTGAGGGTTTTCAATAATGATACCCACAAACATTGCACTAAATGTAAAAACAAAAGAAACAATAAAAACAAACAACTTAAAAATTAAATTTACAACAAAATCACAAATTATCAACATTTCACAAAAATGTCTCATACTTTTTAATCTCCTTTAAGATCGTAATTAAAATCTCAAGCATAAGTTATCTTAATCTCTTTAAACAATCATGATTTATTATAATAATTAGTCGAAAATCATTTTCATATTTCATATCAAAAATGTATCCATTTAATTTCACCCAATTTCGATTGTCATGAATCGATTCGCTTCGCCTCTGTTCCTCGCAAGTCAATACTCTCAAAACACTGAATCCTATGGGTTCAAACACTCATACTAATTTATATGCGAAAGAGTTGATGTATAGAAATGAACTAATATGTTCGCATATGTATAAAGAATAAAGGCTCAAAGTGTTATTTTAACATTGATCTCATGAAAGGAATCAAATGTATAAATTATAAAGATATCATATATAAAAATTATTTTCATGCATAAATCAAACTCATTAAGAAAGAATTTCAAGATATATGCCTTTTACGAATGAAGAAATTGCAATGACTTTTTGGGAATTACTTCTTATATCTTTCTTTTCTAATTAGCCTCTACTCACAACTTTGTAGGCAATGCGTGTTATAGTATGTAGATCATACTATTTTTATCTCTCTCTTTTTTTTCTCTAGATACTTCTCAATTTATGTATTTTTTTAGAGAGTCAACCCATGCATGCATTGTACATTTTTTGGATTTTGGTGAGTGGTTAATTTTGTGGCTTTTCTGTTTGATCTTGGTTTAGGTAACCCCGGATATGTCTTTTGTTTTTGTAGTAGTCATGCATAAATGAGATATAAGCATATACTATCAACTTCTACTCAAATCATTCAATCTAAGCAAAAATAATAATCAAAAATATATGATACTCTATTAAAATGAAAAAATTCATACATTCAATGCTAATACCTATAGAGATCATCTAAAAATTTGAAGAAATAAGAAATGTGTTTGGAGTAGAAAAAATATATATTTCACTCTGAATAAAGGAAATTAGGCTCAAATTATATCTCACAAAGGTAGTCTCCACTAAAAAAAAACTCATAAACACCGATTTTGGGTTTAATATAATTTCAACATCTTATCAAGAAATACTAATTATGACAAAAACTAACTAATTATCAAAAATAATTACAAAATATTTCATGATATGTTTTCAAAAATTAATCTAACAGTACAAAAGACTTAACTATTTACTTAAATTTGATTTAAAGAAATGATAAACTTTTGTGAAACTTTCTCTTTTTTTTTTTTTTTTTTTTTTTTTTTATTCCAAAAAGTTACTAAATCACACAAAATAGAAATAAAACCAACCACACAAAAAGTATATTTTTATTTTATTTTTTTTTTTTTTAATTAAGCATGGTAACTTTTCACCACCCCCAACCTAGAACTTACATTGTCCTCAATGTAACAACTGTAAATTAAAGATAAAGAGAGAAGAGAAGAAAGATTACCTATTTCCTGAGAATGTGCAAGTAGTAATGGAAAATGCAGGTGCATCCATCATATTCATCATTAAAGTGTATACAGACAGATCGCTGTAAACTTCTAACATCTCAACAAATATTTTTAGTTCTAACAATTTAAAAATTATTCACATGCAATTAAAATGAAATAAACAATAAAATTAAGTAAAGAAAACAAATAACAAACAAAAATTTTTTTATTTTACCTAAAATGATGGGTTGCCTCCCATCCAGCGCTTAGTTTAACGTCTTAGCAAGACGTATCTTTTTGGTGCTAAGGGTTACTCAGCCAAATGCAATCCATTTCAGCAATGTTGTTTGGTTCTTCTAAATAAGGCTTGACACGATGGCCATTGACTTTGAACGTTTTTTGTGTCTTGGAGTCCAATAGTTCCACTACTCCATGTTCAAATACTTGAACTATTTTGAATGGTCCATCCCATCTTGATCTCAGCTTTCCTGGAAACAATCTCAAACGAGAGTTAAATAAAAGAACTTTCATTCCAGGGTGAAGAGTCTTAGGAACTAGCCTCTTGTCATGATAGCGCTTAGTGCGCTCCTTTTATAATTTGTCATTCTCATGGGCTTCATTCCTAATTTCTTCCCACTCATGAAGTTCGAGTAATCGTTTTTCACCGCTTTATCTAAATCCATGTTTAACTCTTTAATTGCCCAATAAGCTTTGTGTTCAAGTTCAACTGGAAGGTGGCACGCTTTCCCAAAGATTAACCGATAAGGGCTCATCCCAATAGGTGTTTTGTAAGCGGTGCGGTATGCCCATAAGGCATCATTTAGCTTAAATGCCCAATCCTTCCTTGACGGACGCACCATGCGTTCCAAAGACTTCCTTAATTTGCCTATTGCTCACTTCCACTAAACCTAAGTTTGAGGATGATATGGAGTAGCTACTTTATGTGTGATGTTGTACTTGTTTAGTACTCCATCAAAGAGTTTGTTACAAAAATGGCTACCTCCATCACTTATTATAGCTCTAGGCATTCCGAACCTACTGAATATGAAATCTTTCAAGAATTTCACAACAACATTAGCATCATTGGTTTTGGTGGGGATAGCTTCTACCCACTTGGACACATAATCCACAGCAACCAAAATGTATTGAAAACCATTAGATGGGGGAAAAGGACTCATGAAGTCAATGCCCCATACATCAAAGAGTTCAACAACTAAATTAGATGTCAAAGGCATTTCATCTCTTTTGCTTATGTTTCCTGTTCTTTGACATCTATCACATTGTGCACAAAACATATGAGCATCTTTAAAAAGAGTGGGCCAAAAGAATCCAGATCGTAATATCTTACGGGCTGTCTTTTCACCTCCAAAATGACCCCACAATGAAGTTCATGACAAAAAGTCGAATGCTCTTATGTTCTTCTTCCGTACACATCTCCTGATGACTTGATCTTGACCAATCTTGTATAAATAAGTGGTCATCCCGTAAATAGTCCTTAATAGTTTTAAAAACCTTTTCTTGTCCCGATATGAAGTGTTAGGTCGCAAAACACCAAAGTGGCAAGATAGTTTACAATATCAAAGATACCATGGGTTCGGACCTATGAAAAATAACTGCTCATCAGGAAAGGTTTCAACTATATCATCATTACTCTCATCTTTAAGAGAATTGAAGTCGTAAATCAACCTAGACAAATGGTCACTACTAAGTTTTCAACGCCTTTCTTATCCTTGATTTCTAGGTCAAATTCTTGTAAGAGTAAGACCCACGATTAATCTTGGCTTGGCATTTGGTTTACTTAATAGGTATCTTAAAGCAAAGATGATCGTAATGTACAATCACTTTAGATCCTACTAAATAAGACCGAAATTTGTCTAAAGAGAATACTATAGCCAAGAATTCCTTTTCAGTGGTGGTGTAATTCATTTGGGCATCATTGAGTGTTTTGCTAGCATAGTAGATGACATGTAAACGCTTATCCACTCTTTGTCCCAGATCGCTCCTATTGCATAATCGAAGCATCACACATTATCTCAAAAGGTAAAGACCATTGGTGCCATTATAACAGGGGTAGATGTTAGTTTCTCTTTCAAGGTATTAAAAGAAATAAGGCATCATTGTTGAAGTCAAATTCAGCATCTTTGGATAATAAGTTACATAAAGGATGACTTATTTTAGAGAAATCTTTAATAAATCGTCTGTAAAATCCTGCATGTCCCAAGAAGCTTCTTATCCCCTTTACATATGTAGGGGGAGGTAGTTTGGATATCAATTCAACTTTTGCCTTATCAACTTCAATACCCTTGTTTGAAATTATATGTCCCAAAACTATCCCTTGTTGAACCATAAAATGACTTTTCTCCCAACTAAGGGTTAGATTGCATTCAATGCATCTTTCTAAAACCAAAGTCAATTTATGTAAGCAATCATCAAATGAGTTCCCAAAGACAGAGAAATCGTCCATGAAAATTTCAATGAATTTCTCCACCATGTCCGAGAAAATAGATATCATGCATCTCTGGAAAGTGGCAGGGGCATTGCATAACCCAAATGGCATTCTACTTAAAAGCAAATGTCCCAAAAGGACATGTAAATGTGGTCTTTTCTCGATCTTCCTGCTATGGGTACTTGATAATATCCAGACAAATCCATCCAAAAACAAGAAAATTCGTGCTCACTAATCTTTTCCAACATTTGATCAATGAATGGAAGAGGAAAGTGATCCTTTTTCGTATATAAATTTAGTTTCCTAAAATCTATACACATTCTCCATCCAAAGTGATTATTCTAGTGGGCACTAATTCACTTTTATCATTTTTAACAACTGTTATCCTGCATTTCTTTGGTACCACACGCACCGGACTAACCCACTTACTATCCGCAATAGGATAGATAATCCCTTCTCCTAACAATTTAAGGATTTCCTTTTTAACTACCTCTTGCATGTTTGGGTTTAGTCTTCTTTGGGCCTCTCGCATGTGTTTAGCACCATCCTCCAAGTTGATCTTGTGCATACACATTGTTGGACTAATGCCTCTTATATCCCCTATACTCCAACCTATAGATTTCTTAAACTGTTTAAGCACTTTGATGAGTTCCTTTTCTTGTGGTTTGGTCAAGGTTGAAGAAATTATCACTGGATATGTTTCTCCTTCTCCCAAAAACACATATTTTAAGTGCTCGGGTAAGTCTTTGAGTTCAAGTTCGGGTGGATTGGCCTCTTTAACAGATGAAGAACTGGGTAGATTTAAAAGTGCACTAGATTTTGTCATCACTTCATTATTGTCTAGTTGTTCAAGGTACCCTTAATTTCTTCATCTAAATCTTCTTCAACCTTTTCAAGTGTAAGCACAGTTTCAAGCTTGTCTTCTATTCTGGTTTGGAAAAAGGTATTTTGGATAAGATTATCCAAAGGATCAACTTCGAATATTTCATCGATGGCGTAAATAGAAGGGAAAGGTGAAGAATCAAAAACTTTGAAATGAACAGTCTCTCCTAAGACCTGTCATTGTCAAATTTCCATCTTGGACATCAATAATAGTTTTAGTAGTTGCCATAAATGGTCTACCAAGCAATATTGTATGCTCTCTGTCCAATGCCGGATTTTCTTGCATATCCGTAACCACAAAGTCAACAGGTATTATCGGTTTGTCTACCTGTACCAAAACATCCTCAACTATTCCCTCCGGATATTTAAGAGATCTATCTCGCAAGTTGCGGGGACATAGTTGTGGGTTTTAAATCCCCTAGATTGAGTGTGAGAATATAGAGTAGGGCATCAAATTTATACTAGCACCTAAATCAAGCATTGCCTTAGCAACCTTCCTATCCCCCATAGTTATGTTTATAATAAAACTTCCAGGGTCTTTCAACTTAGGGGGTAGTTTGTCAGGTCAAATCTGACTAGAAATTTCTCGACACTACTACTCGTTCATTCAGTTCATACCTCCTTTTCTTAGTGTTCAACTCTTTGAAAAACTTGGCATATGATGGCACATTCATGATCACTTCTAATAATGGTAAATTGATATTTACTTTAGAGAGCATATTAAAAAGATCATTGAATTGCTTATCTTGTTTGGACTCTTTCAACCGGTGGGAAAAGGTACTTGCATCTGGTGTGGTTCTGTTGTCTTTTGAATTTTGGGAGTGTCAGATGACCCCCCAATGAGTTTTTCAGAAAGCTTGTGAAGTTTAACACTTGTTTCTCCTTTTTGTGAGATTAGAATGTCGCCTTCTTTGTTAGAGATTTCAGGTACACTGGTATTGACTACCTTACCACTTCGAAGGGTTCTAACATCTTTTGCTTGTTCTGGTTGACTGGGCAACTTTCCTGGTTCTTTCTTTTGCATTTGTTCAGCCAGTTGCCCAACTTTAGATTCAATTCTTTTAACCGAAGCCTCCATGGTGTTCAACCTTTGATTAGTCATCAGTTGGTTGTCACGACTAACTTGAATAAAAGCATTCAAGCTATCTTCTAAGGTTGGTTTAAAAGATTGGCTTGGTGGGTAAGGGTGATTATAGGTGTTTGGATGATACTTTTGAAAATATTGGACTTCCTCTATGGCATTTACACTAGAATCACAAGTATTTGAATAATTATGAGTACCATGCCCAATTGAACAACACACTCCACATACCTCTTGATTTGAAATTTGGTGAGACGTGAGGAATTTCACTTGTTTAGTCAATTCAGCAATTTGCAAGGTTATCTCATCATCAAAGCCGACCTTATTGACCTTTGCTTTCCTTCCGCCACCTCTTTGTTGGGAATTAGAACCCAATAGCTCATAGAGATTATAGGCTTCCTCTGCTGTCTTTTCTCCTACAAAGACCTCCAAAGAAGATTATCAACCATGTATTGACTCAGAAGTGTCAATCCATCGTAAAAGAATTGGTTTTGTAGTGTAGTGGAAAGCTATGATTTTGACATTGAATGAAAAGGAGTTTGAATCGTTCCCAAGCTTCATGAAAGTGGCTCTTCATTCATTTGAGAAAATGTTGCTATCTTTGTTCTTAGATCAACAGTCTTTTGATGGGAATAGAACCTACCCATAAAAATTTCATAGATCGCCTCCCAAGTTTTAAGAGAACCTGATTTGTAGAGTAATGAACCATGACCAAGCTTTATCTTTGAGAGTGTAAGGAAAACACCTCATCCTAAGTTGATCTTCACTAATTTCATGTAGTGGAAAGGTTTGGACAATAGCATAGAATTCTCGAATGAAATGCAAAGGATCTTCATTAGGGATACCGTAAAAGGAAGGCAACAAAGAATAATGAATCTTTTTCAATTCATAATTCCTTGCAGCCTCTTGCAATTGGATGCCGGAAGTTACATTGCCAATGATTGGCATTGTATAGTCTTTCATCTTTTTCCGCCTATCTTCAGCATCTCCCATGGTTGTTTGTAGTTGAAAATGATCCTCCTCCTATTGTGAATCAGCATTTTGCTTTTAAAAACAATGGTAGATATCTCTAAAAAAAATGCAAGGAACCTAAATTATTTTTTTTTTTATTTTATTTTATTTTATTTTTTATTTTTATTTTTTTTATTTAAACGAAGGGACACAATTTTTGAAACAAACGAATTTATTTTATTTGAAATATATATATATATTTTTTTTTTATTACACGCAAACTAAAACAAAGGAAAATACAATAATGGGTGACCTCCCATGTAGGACTAAAATTTATCGTCTTCTAGTAAGACGTTGCTTGGAGATTGCAGAATGAAAAACTCAATGTCTCCTCTTCATTGAATTCATCTAAGTTTCAATTTTGCCTTTCTGCAAATGTTCAACTAACTGTTCAACTTGAACTTCCACCTTTTTGATAGAAGCTTCCACAGAGTCCAACCGTTGATTGGTTTTAGATTGATTGTCCCTACAAACTTGAATAAAAGAATTCAAGTTGTCCTCCAGGGTTGGTTTATTTGGAATGCTTCGTGGAATAGGTGGGTGGAATTGCTGGCCTGCCTGGCTTGAGCTTTGAGGGAAAGGAGGGTTATTTTGCCTCCAAGAGAAATTTGGATGACTTCTCCACCCAGGATTATAGGGATTTGAATTGGCATCAAACCTTGGTCTTTGTTGATACGCTCCCAACACATTAACCTGCTCGTGTCCGGTTGTATCTCCTTGATGTGGACAGGCTTCAACCTTGTCCCACGTTGTCGTACAAACCATATTGTTCATTATTTGTGTTGGTTTGTGTAGCGAGAAGCGGCAACTTGCTTAGTCGGTTGAACAAGTTGTTGTTGAATTTCATTACCGGAGTCAATCTCACGAACACCACTTTTCTCACTGGAGCTTTTCTCCGGGAATTAAGACCCAACATCTCAAAGAGATTATACGTTTCGATGCGCTTTTTTCTCCTATCGCTCCTCCCGGCGTTGTCGACAATGAATCGACATTGTTGTGTAAGTCCATCGTAAAAGAATTGGTTACGCAACTGTAGGGAAAGCTATGATGGGGACATTGAGTGAGAAACATTTTGAACCTATCCCAAGCTTCACGGAATGGTTCTCCTTCCATCCGAGAGAAAGTAGCAATCTTTCCTCTCACCGATGTTTTTGATGGGAATAGAATTTTCCCATGAATTTATTGTAAATTTGACCCCATGTCATCGCAGAACCGTGGTAAGTGACATCAACCAAGCTTTAGCCTTATCCTTTAAGGTGTACGGAAAACATCTCATTCTAAGTCGATCCTCGTTTAGAATACCGAGGGGAATGTTTGGACCGTAGCATAGAAATCTCTCATAAAGGAAAGAGAATCTTCATTAGGTAGCCCATAGAAGGAAGGAAGCATAGAAAAATGAATATTTTTAAGGTCATAGTTCCTAGCAGCTTCTCCCAATCGGATAAGCGGCGATTCTTGCCAATCACCTGGCCTTGCAAACTCTTTCATCGTGGTTTCCCTAACATGTTGGTTTTCCTCCATTTCTTTTGGTTCTAGTAAAGGATTAAGACGTTCTATGTTTGGCTCAAAAACTTGTTGATGGGAAGGATCCAGTGTTGTTGACACTTGTTTAAATTTATGAATATTATTTATATATGGTGTTAGGGGGTTTCCTAAGGATCTCCTACCACGCATAGACTATTTTTAAACGTAAATTTAAAACTCCTGTCAACAAAAATAAAGAAATTAGAAAATTTCCATGGCATTTAATACAAAACACTAGACAATTTTTTTTTTTTTTTTTTTTTTTTTTTTTTTTTTTTTTTTTGTTATTATTTTTTTCTTTATTTTTTTTTATTTTTTTTTAAATAACATAATTAAGATTAACCAAGAAATGTTCCTGTGAAAGAATGGTACACACAGCTTCCTTAAAAACCATTCTCCCAAATGTAACAACGCTCCTGTGAAAGATTAATAAGACAGTGCCGCTTCAAAGAACTAAATTTCCTGTATTTAACTCCCTTAGATTTTTACTTTTCACGCCTTTTAGTTTTTTTAATTTTTTTTTTTTTTTTTTTTTTTAAGAACGGTAATTTTATTTTTCTTTTCACATCACCTTCTTTCTTATTAACTTAAAAAATTTTAATTTTTTTTTTTTTTTTTTTTTTTTTTTTACGAACGGTAATTTTATTTTACTATTCACACTATCTTATTTCTTATTAACTTAAAAATTTAAATTTTTTTTTTTTTTTTTTTTAACGGTAAAAACTTTTTTTTTTACTTCAAATTTCAAATTTCTAAATTATTTACTTTTTATGCTATAATAAAAAAAAAATTTTATATTTTTTTTTTATTTTTTTATTTTTTTATTTTTTTTATTTTTTTTTATTTTTTTTTATTTATTTTTTTATGAAATTTTGAAATTTGATTAATTTTTATTTTATTTATTTATTATTATTATTATTATTATTTTTTTTAAAATATCACAATTATTTACAACACAAAAATATTTTTAAAATTTTGATAAATAAATTAAAAACGCTATTCCTTCCAAGAATCGGCGCTAAAACTTGATGAATAAAAACCAGATCGCTGATTCTCGCAAATACTTTGGTTTTAATATTTGTAAAACTCTCAAGTCACCGAATCATTTCGTAGAAAATGATAAAGATACTCCTGCCGTCGATCTAAGGAAGGAATGTATGTGGGTTTTAATTTATTATTCAAACTTTTAAAAACGAAATTAAATCCTAAACATCCTGTCACGATAGTTTTGTTTTTGTGTTCCTAATCTAATAACATAAAATAAACATATATACAGATTAATTAAATATAATCTAAAAAGAATAAACATAGATACAAATTGAATAAATAAATATAAATACAGATTCAATAAATATTCATGCAAATTTTATCATTTATATTAGTGGAGTATTTAGTGATATAATAACTAAGTTAATTACGCTTTCATATTATCTAGGTTATTAAAGATATAAATTGATATTTTATTGATTCTCTTTTTTATATGAATACCACCTTTCATGTTAGATACTCTTTGTTAACTAAACAAATCAATTAACACCTATGGGTGGGGTTGATAACTAATTTGGTTAATTAAATTAATTCCTTTTTCAAGAGATTGAAAATGAACCATTTAAACGCCAATTTGGTGAGTTAGACAGCTTAAACTTTATCCAAGGTGTCCAAATTAAACCCAAGAATTTAGTTATCCGAGTACTAACTTTCAAGTTTTAAAACCACTATCAAAACACGTCATTAATACATTTTCACATAATAATTCTTATAAAAACTTTTGAAATAGAGCTTCACTCTAACTACCTAGGCGATTATCAACAAATAAAAGAAAGCACTACTCTAAATTAGGCAGGATAACTAAACCTTAAAGTCTAACTTTCAGATTTTAAGTTTGTAATGAAAAATGATGTATTTCTCTCTAACATCCTTAATATAAAATCTTGAATAAAAATAAAATCAATTCATTTTAGAAATTTTCACCTATTTAATATTTCGCAAAGATAACAACGTTATTATTATATCATGATTATAAATGAAGACGCTTAAATTTAATCACGCATAAATTAAATATAACATGTAAGAATAAAGCATAAAAATAATTGTAAAGAAAATAAAATCCTTACAAGATTGACGCTATTCCCGTCAAGAAAACCTCCAAGCGGAATTTGCACTTCCATTTATTGAATCAAAAATCTAAATTATTACAAAACATTACAAGTTCCTCTCAAAAGAGAAGAACTCTAAACCTAAGACAATTGAACTAAAAACTAAGAGAAAAGCTAAGAAAAGCTTAGAAACTAAGAAAGAAACTAAAGAAAACTCAAAAACTAAGAAATGAGAGAAAGAAAGAAGAGAGAAGTGAGGTTTTGAGGTCCGTTTTGAAGTGAATGGAAGGGGTATTTATAGGTGAGGATGGAGAGAAAAAATGATTAAAAAAAATGTTAAAAAAATATTAAAAAATAAAAACGTGTAGTGGACATCTTGAGGTCATCAATGACGCCAAGATGACGTCACAAGGCCGCACGTGAAAAATGGGTCAAAAACGCGTTGGCGCTACGGGTCATTGACGCCACATACAAGGCTACAAGGCTGTGCCGGCACCGGCTGCGCGCTAACAGTGCCAGCGCCGCAGTCGCGAAGGAAGATGCATCACGCTGGCGCCGCGGGAGCCGCGCTACGCCTGGCGCCGGCGCGGCCGGGCGCTGAAATGGCTGGCGCGCGTTTTTCGCTCTTTGACATTTTTGACCTTTTCGACCCATTTTGTCCAATTTTTCCATGTTTGTTGACCTTTTTCCACTTATTTATCAATTTATTTGTGATGTATTGCTTCAAGTATTCTTCTTTGAGTCTTTACATTGCGTTTTTAGGCCAAAATTCCTGAAAAACAATAAAAATACCCGTGATTCCGAAAAAGACAAATTTATATAAATATATGATAAAACATATAAATATATATATTTTTAATCAATTAAAGTGCATAAAATCATGGTTATTTTAGTGCTTTTTGAGCACTCATCATGATGCTTTGGAACTTGCACTTGTGAATGACAATATTATTGATAACTCTGATTCTCTTGAATATCTCAAGTTATTTAAGGCATCTCCACAACTCTTTAGTCCTCAAACTGATGAAGATGCATTACAAGTTGTAACACGGTCTAAGTTTACCTATGGGAAGCCATCTATGGAACAGAAACAATTACTAGAGCTTAAACCACTGCCTACCCATCTAAGGTATGCTTATTTGGGTGAAATGACTACAATGCCTGTGATTATTTCAGCATCTCTAGATGATGATCAAGAAAAGAAGCTATTGAGAGTGTTGAGAAATTACAAGCTAGCATTAGGATGGTCTATAGCTGACATTAAAGGAATCAGTCCTTCAATATGCATGCACAAGATCTTGTTTGAAGAAGATATCAAGCCTACTATTGAGCATCAACGTCGTTTGAATCCAATCATGAAGGAGGTAGTAAAAGAGGAAATCATTAAGTGGTTAGATGCGTGCATTATCTATCCTATTTCGTATAGTTCTTGGGTCGCCCAATTCATTGTGTTCCAAAGAAAGGAGGAATTACGGTGGAGACTAATAGCAATAATGAAATGATTCCCACAAGGAAAGTGACGGGATGGCGGGTATGCACGGACTATCGGAAGCTCAACAAGGCCACTCGAAAGGATCATTTTCCACTTCCATTTATTGACCAAATGCTAGACAGATTAAGGTGACATTCTTTCTAATGTTTTTTTGGATGGCTATTCGGTTACAACCAAATTGCTATCGCTACCGAAGATCAAGAGAAGACCACTTTCACATGTCCATATGGAACTTTTGCTTTCCGAAGAATGCCTTTTGGATTATGTAATGCTCCACCACTTTTCGTAGGTGTATGATGGCTATCTTCTCAAGCATGGTGGAAGATTTTATTGAGATATTTATGGACGACTTCTCGGTTTTGGGATTCATTTGATATGTGCTTGCATAACCTTTCTTTGGTCCTACAAAAGTGCGAAGAAACAAACTTGGTTTTAAATTGAGAAAAATGCCACTTCATGGTAGGAGAAGGTGTTGTCCTCGGCCATCTAATTTCGTCTAAAGGAATTGAAGTGGATAGGGCAAAGATTGAAACCATTGAGAAACTACCGCCTCCAACATCGGTGAAAGCAATTAGAAGCTTTCTTGGGGATGCAGGATTCTACAGGGGTTTCATAAAACATTTATCCAAGATATCAAAGCTCTGTGTAATCTTTTGGAAAAAGATACAAAATTCACATTTGACGAAAAGTGTTTGGAAGCTTTCCGCGTTTTGAAAGAAAAGTTGATCACGGCTCCCATCATTGTTGCACCAGATTGGAATCTACCTTTTGAGCTTATGTGTGATGCCAGTGATTTTGCAGTAGGAGCTGTTTTAGGACAACGGAAAAAGAGAGTTTTTCATGCCAGATACTATGCCAAAGAAAACTTTGACCGAAGCTCAAATGAATTATGCTACCACCGAAAAAGAATTACTTGCTGTTGTATATGCTTTTGAAAAGTTTCGTTTCCTACCTAATCTAACTAAAGTGACAGTTTATACTGATCATTCTGCTATAAAATATCTGATGGCTAAAAAAGATGCAAAACCAAGATTGATTAGATGGATCCTCCTACTTCAAGAATTTGATTTGGAGATCAAGGATAAGAAAGGAACAGAAAATCAAGTGGCCGATCATCTATCGAGATTGGAAAATAATGATGGAGCCGTGGACAAGACTATCATTGGTGAAACTTTCCCTGATGAGCAATTGTTTTCCTTTGATCATAGAAGTGTGCCATGGTACGCAGACTATGTTAATTACATCGTAAGCAATGTGCTCCCACCTGAAATATCTTTCCAACAGAAGAAAAAATTCTTACATGATGTTAAGTACTATTTATGGGATGAACCTTACTTGTTTAAGCATTGTGCAGATCAAATTATCAGAAGGTGTGTCCCAAAGGAAGAAATTGAAAATATACTTAAACATTGTCATTCTTCAGCCTATGGGGGCCATTTTGGAAAAGAAAGAACTGCGGCTAAGGTTCTTCAATCTGGTTTTTATTGGCCAAATTTGTTTAAAGATGCACATTTCTTTGTTTCACACTGTGACAAAGCAAAGAGTTGGTAACATTTCTAAGAAACACGAGATGCCTTTAAACAACATTCTTGAGGTAGAAATATTTGATGTTTGGGGAATTGATTTCATGGGACCTTTTATCTCGTCCTACAACAACCTCTACATTCTGGTGGCTGTGGATTATGTTTCTAAGTGGGTAGAAGCAATTCCCTTGCCTACCAATGATTCCAAAGTGGTACTGAATTTTCTAAAGAAAAACATTTTCACTCGATTTGGCACCCCAAGGGCAATCATAAGCAATGGGGGAACTCATTTTTGCAACAAATCTTTTGAAACCCTCCTTGCCAAATACGGTGTCACTCATAAGATCACAACTGCTTATCATCCTCAAACTAGTGGACAAGTTGAGATATCCAACAGAGAAGTGAAGAGAATTTTGGAGAAGACGGTAAATCCTTCAAGGAAGGATTGGTCTAAGAGATTGGATGATTCACTCTGGGCATACCGAATAGCATACAAGACACCCATTGGGATGTCCCCATATCGGTTGGTTTTTGGGAAAGCTTGTCATCTCCCGGTTGAATTGGAGCACCATGCGTATTGGGCTATCAAGACTTTGAATTTTGAGTTAGGCGCTACTGGAGAAAAACGTCTCCTACAAATCAATGAGATGGATGAGATTCGTTTACACGCATATGAAAATGCTGAGATTTATAAGGAAAAGACGAAGAGGTGGCATGACAACAAAATCTTGCATCGACACTTCAAACCAGGACAGAAAGTATTGCTCTTCAATTCTCGTTTGAAGTTCTTCGCAGGAAAATTGAAATCTAAGTGGTCAGGGCCTTTCATTATTACCAAAGTACACCCATATGGGGCTGTTGAGATTAAAGGTGAAGAATCACAAAATTCTTTCCAAGTGAACGGGCAAAGACTCAAACACTATTTAGGGGGTGACATTGATCGTCAAAAGTCCACCATTTTCTTATGTGATCCAACCTAAAGCAAAGAGAAAGGCAGTCAAGCTGATGACTCTAAATCAAGCGCTTCTTGGGAGGCAACCCATGTGTTTTATATTTATTTATTTATTTATTTTTTTTATTATTTTTCGGATGTGTTGTTTTTTATATTTTGCTATGTTGTTATTTTAATTCTTTTTTTTTCTCGTAGGTGCAAAGTGGAGGTAATAAAGCTATTTTGGCTTAACCAATCAAACAAACCAGGAAGTCTCTTTAAACCCATCTCAAATGTTCTTTAATTTTCACAAATTGAGGACAATGCGTATATTAAGTTTGGGGGTGGTGTATATACTTAACCGAATTAACATACTTTCTGGATGTGACTGCTTGTGAAATTTTTGTTTTGCTTTGTTTGGTTATTTGAAGATATGTGCTATGAATAGTGATTTATTTTTGTTTCTTCGATTTAAATGAGGCATATCTCTTTGAAAAATCTGAATGTTGTCTAAGTGATGATTAATTTTTACGTATATGTCATTTTTACAAGAATAATTATTCATGAGCACTAGTCTTAATTTTTGATTTGCTATGATAATTTAGAGAATGTTTACGTGAGTATTGAATTCGATTGATTTTTGTGGTGCCACAGTTCTTAGAATTTGTTTGATTTTCTCTCGAGGCGAAATTATAGATAACATTTAACTAAGAAAATGATTTAGGCCATCTTTGGATCGTTTGAGCCTTTCTATCTACCTCACATGCATTATCCATAGTATACCCCAATTGAGCTTCAAAGTTTTTATATATATATGTCTCATTTCAAAAGCCTATCTAAAAAAAGTATATATATGTGTTTAGATATACCTATTGTTCTTATTTCACTAGCATGTTATAATTGTTAGTAAATGTTGAAGGATATATCGAAAAAAAAGGGTTACAAAAAAAAAAGAAAAAAAAAACAGAGTCTAAAAAAAAGAAGGAATAATGTGATGATAAGTCCCAAATTGGGAAGTATTTATTGTGGTGATAGAAGATCTCGTTTTCAATCCTGAATGTTATGCTCGGGAAAAGTTTTAAGCTAAATATTGTCCTTCATTCCTTCCTTTACCTAAGCCATACATTACAAGCTTTATAAAGTCCTATTGATTTGGTGTTTTGTGTTTGTCTACATTAGTGGAGAGAGAAATGAAAAATAAACTTATGAGATTTGTGATTTCATGATAATTTGTTTGATTTTATATTTGTATAAACCGATCCTGATTGCATATGATGAAATTTGAAAAGATTTCACACACACACTTAAAAGTTCATTGTAAAAAGGTTATATACTTTTAAATTGATTTTGATGCTTAGATAAAATTCTTTTATTTCTTTGAGTTATCTTATATGGAATGTTTAAAAAGAAATATTTTGAAAATCACTATTTTAAATGCAGTTATCTTTGTTTTATTTTCTTCCTTTTGCTCGAGGACTAGCAAAAACTGAAGTTTGGGGGTGTTGATAACTGTATTTTATACAGTTATTTGCATCATTTTTAGTAATGATAATTGCTATGTTCGTTTAATATTTATTAATTTTTGTTAAATAAATTAATATTTTCCTTTTATTTGCTAAAAATACATTTTTAATAAAATTAAATAATTTGTATCGAAAATGTACTTAATTTCATATTTTTGTCCACAAATATAATTTATGATAATATAGTTTCTTAATTACAATTTATATAAATCAAAAATATAATTTAAATTAAATTTGGGCTTAATTGTAATTATTAAAAGTTTAAAAATTTAATTTAAAATTAGTAAAGGGCTAAACTGTAATTTAAGAAAGTTTAAAATGTAATTTGAAATATATTTGTGGGTGAAAATACAATTAATAAAAGTTTAATTTTCGCGCAGTGAGACGAAGTCCACGCGCAAGATCGCACTCGCCAATGGTGGACCGTCCGATCAAAGCATCCACGGCTCAAATGCGCGCGTGTCCATCAAACTCGACAAAGGCGATTGGGGACAGAGAGACTCCTTTCACGCGGCTCGGCGTGCCAGTGGGCCCCACGTATCGTGCAGGCCGGCGACAGAGTGGGCCCCACATGTCCCGCGCAGATTCCCCGAGGCGATCGGCCGACCGTTGGATCGATCAACGGTCCAGATTGCCGCGTCCATCCAAGCTGTCGCGCACCGAGCCGCTCGTGTTAACAATCCCGTGTGACGCGGTCCATACAAGCGGCGTGCACCCTCACTCTTCAAACGGAAAATGGCCACCACGTGTCTCATAAATATTCCGGCCGAATAACATGGTGACACGTGGCATGCATTGGTGAAATAAAAACGCAGAATCGGCGCCCCCTTCCACCGTTACACATTTCGGATTAGGAGAAATCGCCGCGACGCGTTCTTCATGCGCCCGGCTTACCGTCCAATGAAAAGCTGCCACGTGTCCCACGAATTGTGTCCGCGAATCAGAGCGCGACACGTGGCATGCGGAAAAAGAAAAAAATTCAAAAAATTGGCAGAGTGTTTGTTACGCGTGCTAGCCCATATCATCTTGTCCCCCACTGATGATATAAAAAAAAGAATAAAATAAAAAAAAATAATAATATAAAAAAAAAGAAGATGATATATATTTTGGGGGATACGCATTCAGCGGGGTTCTTAATTTTTTTTCTTTCAGTTCAGTTTTCATTTTCTTTTCAGCAGAGTTTTTTTTTCTTTCTTCTTTTTCTCTCAACATTTTGGGAAAAAAACTTGCAAACATTTTAATTTTTCTGTTAGTCTTGTTTGCGTGTTACACAATCACGCGGAGTGTTGATTTAACGTTTTATGTTGTATTTTCTTAGGGAAATTACAGAGAAAGAAGACAACAAAGAAGAAGAAATGAAATTTATTTTTCATTGAGGAATCGTGAAAGAGTTTTTTTTTCTTATCTATTTTCTTTTAATTTTCTTTCTCTGCAATGTTTTATTTTTGTTGTGTTGTAATTTTAAATTCTGCTATGAACTAATACATTTGTTCTAGGATTGCAGTGTAGCGTAAATTATGAAATGTGACTTAAATATTTTTGAATGATTTATGGGACTGTTTTAAGTTGTTTATTTTATCTGTGTTTAATGCTTTTAATTATCGGAAGATTAATTAACTGATCTGTGACACTTAAATAAACTTGAAAAAGGCATTTTTGTGTGCTGCTCGTGATGAAATAACGTATATACATAAGAGATAGAAATATACTTTTATTGTATGTGTAACTGTTAAGAGAATTCAGAACTTAATAAATCTGGTTGAATTTAATTCCCATAGGAATATAGTGAATCATTTTAACTAGATGTTTCTGTATGGAGCTCGGAAGAGATATATGGATAGATTAGGAGTTCTTGGTTAACAACTTAAAACACGATAACATAAATCAAGATAAAATATAATGATTCAAGTGGATTAATTTGGTGAAACTGCAATCCTAGAATTTTCTTGCAATCCTAGAATTTTCTTTCAATCTGTTATAAAATTTAGTTGGTAAATCTGCATCAAATTATCGACTGTTTGGATAAAATTAGGTTGAAATAATTTTAATAATTAACGAATATTAGTAACAAATCTCTGTGGGAACGATATTTTACTTATCATATTATTACTTGTGACCGTGTATACTTGCACGAGTTCGTGTGTTGAAAAACACGCAACAGCATGCTTCATGAAACTTCGTGTGTTGATACTCCATCTCAAAATGGAGTGGCTGAACGTAAGAACAGACATCTTATCGAAACTACACGTGCCTTATTATTTCAAATGAATGTTTCTAAACCTTTTTGGGCCGATGCAATTTCAACAGCATGTTTTCTTATTAATCGCATGCCCTCATCTATTCTTCATGGTGAGATTCCTTACAAAATTTTGTTTCCTAATAAGTCACTATTTTTAGTTGACCCTAGGATATTTGGTTGCACTTATTTTGTTCGAGATGTTCATTCGCATGTTACTAAATTAGATCCCAAGTCTTTGAAGTGTATCTTCCTTGGTTATTCTCATCTCCAGAAAGGTTATAGATGTTATTGTCCTAGTCTTAACAAATATCTTGTCTTAGTTGATGTTACCTCATGGAAGACACGCCCTATTTTTCATCTTCTCCTCCTCCTGCACGTCAGGGGGAGGATGATGATTTGTTAGTCTATTCTATCACATAATTTGAACCTGTCTCTAATCTAGTTCATGTTAGGCCTCCTATAACTCAAGTCTACTCAAGACATAGACCTTCAAATTCATGTCCTGCACCTATTCCTTCGTCATCAGATCTAGTCCAGAATGATGATCTTCCTATTGCAATACGCAAAGGTAAACGTCAATGTACTTATCCTATTTCTTATTTTGTTTCATATAACTGTTTATCCTTCCTCTTGCTCTTTTATTTCCTCTCTTGATTCTATTTCTATCCCTAAAACTGTTCACGAAGCCATATCTCATCTTGGTTGGCATCATGCAATGATCAAGGAAATGAATGTGTTGGATGAAAATGGTACTTGGGACTTGGTTGATTTACCTTTGGGAAAACAGGCTATCGGATGCAAATGGGTTTTCACAGTTAAGGTTAATCCGGATGGGTCATTTTCTCGATTAAAGGCCCGTCTTGTTGCTAAGGGATATGCTCAAACCTATGGAATGGACTATTCTGACACTTTCTCTTCTGTTTCTAAATTGACCTCCATTCGGTTGTTTATTTCTATGGCAGCTACTTACCATTGGCCTTTGCATCAACTAGATATCAAGAATGCTTTTCTTCATGATGATCTTCAAGAGGAGGTGTTTATGGAGCAACCTCCTGGTTTTGTTGCTCAGGAGGAGTCTAGGCAAGTTTTTTGTCTCTATAAATCTTTGTATGGTTTGAAACAGAGTCCTCGTGCTTGGTTTGGAAAATTTAGTTAAGCTATAGAAACGTTTGGTATGATGAAAAGCAAGTTTGACCATTCTGTGTTCTACAAACAATCATAAGCTGGTATCATTCTTTTACTTGTGTATGTAGATGACATTGTTATTACTGGAAGTGATACTACAGGAATTTCATCTCTTAAGTCTTTCCTACATACTCAGTTTCACACGAAGGATTTGGGGATGCTAAAGTATTTCTTGGGAGTTGAAGTCATAAGGAGTAAAAAATGTATCTTTTTATCTTAGAGAAAATATATCCTAGACTTATTAACTGGGACAGGAAAATTAGGAGCAAAACCTTGTAGTGCTCCAATGAATCCAAACATCCACCTTACAGGAGATGGGGAACTCTTTAAAGATTTTGAGAGATATCGAAATGTGGTTGGAAAACTGAATTACCTTACTGTGACTCATCCATATATTGCATATTCGGTCAGTGTTGTTAGCCAATTTATTTCATCCCCAACAGTTCATCATTGGGCAGCATTAGAACAAATTTTGTGTTACTGGAAAGGAGCACCTAGACGTGGTATCTTGTATGAAAATCATAGACACACTCATATTGAATGTTTTTCAGATGCAGATTGGGCAGGTTCCAAAGTGGATAGAATATCCACATCAGGCTATTGTATTTTCATTGGAGGAAATTTGGTCTCATGGAAAAGGAAGAACATAATGTTGTGTCACGATCAAGTGCAGAGTCAGAATATAGGGCTGTGGAACAATCTACGTCTAAGATAATATGGATATATCAGCTCTTGGATGAAGTAGGTCTTAAAACTTTAGTACCAGCGAAATTGTAGTGTGATAACTAAGCTGCTCTTCATATTGCTTCTAATCATGTGTTTCATGAGCGAACTAAACACATTGAAATTGATTGTCATTTTGTTCGCGAGAAAATTCGGCAAGGTTTGATTTCTACAGGATATATGAGGACTGGATAACAACTAGGAGATATCTTCATGAAAGTTTTAAGTGGGGTTCGGGTTGATTATCTTTGTAACAAGTTGGGCATGATTAATATCTATGCTCCAACTTGAGGAGGAGTGTTAGAGATGTTGGTTATGTATTAGGTATCTATCACTAGTTGAATATATTAGTTGTGTATTAGGTGTATGTCACCTAAGAGTGTCCCTAACTTTATATATAAATATGTAGTGTCTTTGAATGAAAATTATAAGAGTGAATTCTGAGTTTCACAATATGGTACAACTAGAAGACTTTGTATCAGGAGATCCAAAGTCTATGGTTTGCAAGTTGAAGAAATCCATATATGATCTCAAATAGGCTTCATATCAATGGTATCATAAGTTCCATCATGTTATCACCTCATATGGTTTTGAGGCGAATTTCATTGATGACTCTGTATATCACAAGTTTAGTGAGAGTACATATATTAATCTGGTATTATATATCAACAACATTCTTCTTACTAGTAGTGATATAGGCTTACTGTACAAAACCAAGGAAATTTTTACGAAGAAATTTGATACGAAAGATCTTGGTCATACCTCTTTTGTATTAGGTATTTAGATACTATAAGGTAGTTCTTGAGGTATCCTTGGGTCATCATAAGAAATCTATATTGATAAGGTTCTCAGTAGATTCAATATGAAAGATAGTTAACCAAGAGACATGCTCGTGGCTAAAAGAGACAATTTTAGTCTCAAATCTTGAAAGAAAAGAGATGGAAAAACTTAACTATACATCAGTTGTATGGAGTCTAATTAATGTACCCTCAAATTTGTACTCATCCAAACATAACATTTATAGGGGAAGTATTGGGTAGATATTTCAGTGATCTTGGTATACAACAATGGAAGGTAGCCAAACACATGGTGCGTTATTTGAGAAGAGCAAATGCTCACTTATCAAAAATCAGACAGTTAGAGGTCATTGATGAGTGCTCAAAAGCACTCAATATATTTTATGCATGATTTATTATTAAAAATATTTGTATTTTCTTAATTTTTATTTCTATTTTATACAAATCAATCTTTTTAGAATCATATGTATATTTTGTTATTTTTTAGGTATTTTAACTTAAAAAATTGAAATTGATCAATACTTGAAGAAATACATTTGAGGCACTCCATTACAATGCTCTAAATCAATAAAAAAATGATAGAAGAAAATAAGGGAACAAAGTCACACAAAATAGTGTATGCTATAGTGTTGAATTATTATGTGCCACGATGCGGTGCTTTTAGATTCAGTACAACTATCCCTAAACCTTTGTAAGCTGCGATGTGGAAAACATTTGTGCAATGGTGTGAAAGGTTCAAACTATGTATAAAGTGTGTATCAATTATGTGTATACCGTGGTGTGGATTATTGTGTGCTACGATACCAACCTATCTTAGTAGATTTTCTGAACATATAAATAGAACTCCTATTCCATTGTATTAATCATTCCTTATTCTTCATTCCTTTCATTTCTTTAGTCTTTTTAAGGTTTTTAACTTTTTTTCTTCTTATTTTAAAGTTCTTCTTTCAATTGAGAGTTAAACAAATTTTTGTTTATGTAATAGTTATATATTCAATTCAATAAAAATTTGGCCTTTTTTGGGAGATTTTTCAAAAATAATTCAAGTAGACTCTATTGTGGCATATTTATGTATTATTTTTAGTTATTATTTATGTGTTATTTTTATATGCTATGTTTAATTTTTTGATCATTTATTTAATTGAGCATGTCTGGCTGAAATTATAATGGGATATTGATAGCATTGTTACGATTATGAAATATTAATTGGTAAAATATTTTTACAAAATTAAGTATTGTTTTCTATTCAAGAATTCTATTGATGAGACAAAACTAGCATCGAGTTAGCAATATCGATTTTGCAAATATTTTGGTTTTATATTTGTAAAACTCTCGCAAGTGTACTAATCTTTTTATAGAAAATGACAAGTATACTCCCAAGGTCGATCTAAGGAAGGAATATATGTGGTTTTTAATTTATTATTCAAACTCTTAAAAACAAAATTAAATTCTAAACATCGTGTAACAATATTTTGATTTTTTGTGTTTACTAATCTAATAACATAAAAAAATAAACATAGATATGGACTCAATATATTTAAATGTCACCTTTGATGGGATTAGACATTTTAAACTTTATTCAAGGTGTCCAAATTAAACCTAAGAATTTAATTATCCGATTACTAACTTTCAAGTTTTAAAACCATTACTGAAAATATTTTATCCATATACTTTCAAATAAAAGTTCTTATAAAATTTTTTGAAATAGAGTTTTACTCTAACTACCAGATGATTGTAGCAACAAATAAAATGACATTACTCTAAATCAAACAAGATAATTAAACCTTAAAATCTAATTTATAGATTTAAGTTTGTAATGAAAAATAATATATTTCTCTCTAACATCCTTAATATAAAATCTTGAATAAAAATAGAATCAATTTGTTTTATATAAATGTTTTAACTATTTAATATTTCGCAAGCATAACATCGTTATTGTTATATTATATTTACAAACAGCTAGCCATGTTAAATTTAATCACAGACAAATTAAATATAACATATTAGAATAAAATATAAAATTAACTGTAAAGAATTCATTTTAAAATTATACTTCAAAAGAATCCTTAAAAAAATTTGATGTTAATTCTGTTTCTCGAAAACTTCTAAACGGATTTGCATTTTCGTCTATTGAATCAAAAACTATAAATTTACAAAATCATAACTATTTATTATTCTCAAAAAGCGAAAAACTATAAAACTAAAAACTAAAAAAAATAAAGCTTTCTAGAGAGAGAAGAGCTGAGAAATTGTGTGATTTGAGATTGGAGGAAAAGGCTAAAAAAGTGAGAAAATATCTCAAAAATTGGTTTTGGATGCGTTTGGAAAGGCTGGCACCCGTATGGAGCTAGATTTGCAATGGGAAGAGTATTGATGCATGCGGGATTTGTGGTAGATTAGTGCTTGAGCATGTAGGACTCGGGGTGACATGCGTCTGAAACTTAGTAGACGGGCACTAGCATGTGGTGACTCGAGAATTTTGTCCATTTTTCCATTTTGCAATTTGTTTTTACTTTTCCTCATTTTTGTTTTCTCACTTATTTGTATACTAAATGAATATTACACTTTAAATATTGTGATGTATTTATTTCATTATTTTTCTTCGAGTCTTTAAATTATTTTTTTGAAGCAAAAATACTTGAAAAACAATATAAATTTTTGTGATTTTGAAAATACAAATTTATATAAAATATGATAAAATCATATAAATATAAATCTATTTAATCAATTAAAGAACATTAAATCATGATAATTTTATTGCTTTTTATGTACTCATCATCTATAAAGTTTATTTAAGAAAATATAGTGATATCGGAATTTTCGTTATAAACCTTAAATATAAAAGTTAGATTTAAGATATAATTATGTGAGTCTCATTTAAAGTACCACTCTTTTATAAGAGATCTGGTTCATATGTATAGTTAGAGTATAAACTGTATTTCAAAGATTTTTATAATAATTATTATTGAATGATATATTGACAACATATCTTTGATAATAGTTTTAAAATTTGAAAATCATTTATCACATTGTTAAATTATTGAACCCAATTTTGACAACTTGAATGAAGTTTAAATTGTTAGGCCCCACCTAAGTAAGAAAATTAAATGGTTTATTAATCTCTTAGAGAAGATGTATATTTTAATTATAAATCAATTAATAGATCCCACCTAAGGATTTTAATTGGTATGTTATTGATAATGAGAATGATCCCTGCACTGGGATATTTTCATACAAAAATGAGAGAATCAATAATCTTAGTTAAAATCTTTAATAATCTATTTAATATTGAGTAAGCATAACTAACTAGCTAATCCTATAAATTCTTCACTAGATGATAAATATCTAAATGCCTGAATATTTATTAACTATATCTTTATTTTATTGTCACTATATTAGGATTTCAAACCTCAACTTTGTGACATAATGTTTAGGTTTTATTTTTATTTTTAAGAATTTGATGAATAAATTAAAAACCAAATGATTCCTCTTTAGACCGACTTTAGAAGTATACTTATCATTTTTTACAAATGATTCGTATACTTTCAAGAATTTTACAAATTTTACAAAATTTATACGCAACAATTTTTGTGCATCAAGTTGTTGGCGTCATTAATTGGGAATAGAATTTCATTTTTAAATTGTTATTATGAAAATATTAAAAACATTGTGTTGTAAATACTATGATTTTTATTTAAAATCTTAGAATATTTAGATTATCAACTAATTTTTGATATTTTAAAATTTCAAATCTTCTTTTATTTCTTTTCCCCAAACAAAAATTAAATCTTAAAATTCTTTTTGAAAAGAAGAATAATATTAATAATAACATTTTAGATCTTTTAAATTTTTAAAAAATTAACTTTCTTTTTTATTTCGCCAATTACTTTTCTATTAAATTTAATTTCTCTTCTTTTATTTAATTTCTTTAATCTTATTTACATTCTTAGTTCTTTTAATTATTTTCGTGTTAAGTATTTGTATGTAGTAATGTACTATATTTTATTAGCTTTCTTTTACCAACCAATTTTTAATAACCAACTTGTGTATTAATTCTTTCCGTTTCTAAACTTTTAATAGTACTTAAATTGGTAAAAGAAAAGTCTATGCCTCTTTCTTTTATGATTTATTGTACAAAAAGTAAAGGATCTTTGAGAAAAAAACTTCCACTTTTTATTTTTGAAAATACACAAGTTTGAAACATTTTTTCAAAGAAGAGATGGACATTTATCAAGAGGAAGAAGAACAACCCCTAGTACAAGTAGATGAGGGAGACATGGAGATAATGATGAAGGATTATTCATTGCCATTCATAGGAAGCACTACTTCATGCATTCAACTGGGAGAAGCTGCAAGGAATTATAAATTGAAAAACATTCATCATCCCTTGTCATCTTTATTTTAAGGTATCCCTAATGAAGACATTTTAAATTTGATTAGAGATTTTTATGCTGTTCTAAAAGCATTTCCATTGTAGAGACTTAATGAAGATCAAATTTTGATAAAGTGTTTCCCTTACACCCTCAAACATAAAGCCAAGTCTTGGTTCATAACTCTAAAACTAGGGTTGTTAACTACTTGGGAAGTAGTCTACAACAAATTTATAGGTAGGTGCTATTCCTTGATTGGAGGACAAAAATAGAAACATTCTTCCAATAAGATGAAAAGATCTTTCATGAAGATTGGGATAGATTGAACCTCCTCTTAAAAAAAATACCCAAACCAGAGTTTTCCACTACAAGTACATAACCAATTTTTCTATGATGGACTGACACAACAATGTTAGTACATTATTATTGTGTCAGTCCATTATTGATAATGCTGTAGGAGAGTTTATGGTACAAAAGATGAAAGATTAAAATTTGGAGTTGTACAAGATGTTGGATAGTAATTCCCAATAAAGTGTATTAGAGGAAGAAGAGCAAGAGTCAATGGTATTGAGAATGAAATGGCCTTGCAACTTGCAACTTGAAGAATTGAATAAGCAAGTACAACTCATTGTAACCCACCAAATGTCTAATCAAGAAGTACATGGAGTTTCAATGGTTCAATCAGACATAATGCTTTTAATTATTCAAATGATTACTCAACATATGACTAGCCCCAAATAGAGAGGCCATACGAAAACCAACCTTACCTACTAGATCATCCTTATAAGCCAACTTTAGAAGAAAATCTAAATACCTTTATTCAAATCAATAGAGATAATCAATTGATGAATAATCAAAGGTTAAGCTCCGTTAAGTCTTTGATAAAAAAAGGTTGAAGTTAAAGTTGGGTAGCTAGCAAAATGCACGTAAAAATAAGAGAAAGGAAAGTTTCCCAGCCGAGTGGAACAAGCAAAGGAACTCATAACATTTCAAAGTGGTAACATAGCCAATAAAATATTACCTAAAATTTCTAATGATCTACCATTTAGTGTAGATAACACAGAAGGTGAAACTAAAGTCTTTGAAGAGTGCTTAAAATGCACTAAAATTGCCATTATTTAATGTATTTTAATTGATCAAATAAATTTATATTTGTATGACTTTATTATATTCTCATATAAATTTGTCTTTTCGGAATCACTAGAATTTTTATTATTTTCAGATATTTTTGTTCAAAAATAACTTAAAGACTCATAGAAAAATACAGGAGGTAATATATCAAAAATATGTTGAGAAAAAAATGAGAAAAAGTAAAAAAAAATGGAAACATTGGATAAATGGGTCAAAACGGTAAAAAATGTCAAAAAATGTTGAGTCCTATACGCTCGCGTAGCCTGCACAAGCCCACGTTGAGTCCCACCCGCACTAGAACACACCCGCTCCTGTCCCGTACATGCTAGCACACACCCGCGCCTGACCTGGGCACACCAATGCATGTCTACCGCAAATTTAGCCCCCCACACGCGTGCTAGCTTGTCCAAACATGTACAAAATCAATTTTTGAGATTTATAGTTTTTTATTCAAAAGACGAAAATACAAATCCATTTGAAGGTTTTCTAGAAACGAAATTTGTATCAAAGTTCGGTAATTATTCTTTTTAGGTATAATTTTAAACGAATTCTTTACAATTATTTTTATGTTTTATTATTTTATGTTATATTTAATTTGTCTAAGATTAAATTTAACATGAGTGGCTGATTATAAATATGAGATAATAATAATGTTGTTATGCTTACGAAATATTAAATAGGTAAAAAAAATTATAAAATAAATTAGATTTTAATTCAATATTTTAATTATCCATTCTGATTTAAAGTAGTACTCTTTTATTTGTTGGTACAATCACTTGGTATTTAGATTGAAGCTCTATTTCAAAAAAATTATAAGAACTATTATTTGAAAATGTATTGACAACATATTTTTAGTAATGGTTTTAAAACTTGAAAGTTAGTTTTCATATAATTAAATTCTTAGGTTTAGTTTGGACACCTTGAATAAAATTTAAAATTTCTAACTCCACCAAAGGTGGCATTTAAATGGTTCATTTTCAATCTCTTAGAAAAAATAGAATTTATTTAATTATTCAAATTAATTATCGATCCCACTCCATAGGTGTTAATTGATTTTTTTAATTAACAAGGAATATCAAAGCCCGCCAAAGATGGTATTCATATAAAAAAAGAATCAATAAATATCAATTTATATCTTTAATAACCTAAATAATATGGGTTAGCATAATCAACTTTTATATCTATAAATACTTCATTGTTACAAATGATAAAAAAAAGATAATTGTTTATTGAATCATATCTATGTTTATTTTTTTGTTATTAGATTAAGAAACACGAAAATCAATATCGTGACAAGATATTTAGGATTTAATTTCATTTTTAAAAGTTTGAATAATAAATTAAAAGCCACATATATTCTTTCCTTAGATCAACCTTGGGAGTATACTTTTCATTTTTTATAAAATTATTCCTGCACTTGCGAGATTTTTACAAATGTATAACCAATGTATCTACAAGATCGATATTTCTAACCCGATGTCAGTTTTGTCTTCATTAGTCTTCCAAACGGGAGAGACAAGTGCAAACAATGATTAACCTTTTAAGAAAGAATTGGGGATTCAACTAACATTTCCAAAAATCAAAAGACATTTGAACCACACCAACCACCAATTCCATTTTCACATCAGTTAAAAGAATCTAAACAAGATAAGTAATTCTTTGATCTTTTTATAAGCTTTCTATAGTAAATATCAATTTTCCTTTATTAGAAGTGATCAAGAATATGCCCTCATATGCTAAATTTTCAAAGAATTATACACTAAGAAAAGGACCTATGAGATTAATGAAAGAGTAGTGGTATCAAAAAAGTTTAGTGTTGTGCTTCAGCACAAACTACCCCCAAAGTTAAAAGATCTTAGTAGTTTTATCATTAACATCACTATAAGGGATAGAAAAGTGGCTAAATAAATGCTAGATTTAGGTACTAGTATAAATTTGATGCATTATCTATTTTCTTATAGGTAGGTTTGGGAGATATAACACACATAACCATCTTCCTTCAATTTGCAGATAGATCTATTAAATACCCAAAGGGAATGGTTGAGGATGTATTGGTACAAGTAGACAATCTTATAATATATGTTTATTTTATGCTTATAGATATGGAGAAAAACCCATCCTTGGACAAAGAACATGTAATACTTCTGAGTAGACCATTCATGGCCACTACCAAGGCTATTATAGATGTCCAAGATGAAAATTTAACAATGAAAGTCTTAAGAAAGACTACCTACTTTATAGTTTTTAAATCTTCACCTTTTCCTTCTATTTCTACTATTGATGAATGCTATAATTTTGATTCAATAGATATACTTGTACATAACACTTTTATGCAGGATAGAACAGAAGACAAACTAAAAATTTATTTAAATTTTGAAAAGGAAGAAGAGGATTTAGATGAGAAGACTAAGGGGGACTATGATCTTTTAGATAGCGCTGAACTAATAAGTGAATTAGTACACCCTTAGATCTACCTAAGACCCCATTTGGGGAAGAGGCCACTCCACCTAACTTAGACCTTAAATATTTACCTTATCACCTTAAATATATGTTTTTAGGGTAAGCGGAAACTTATCAAGCTATTATTTTCTCCTCTTTGGTCAATACCTAAGAAATTGAACTTGTTAAGGTGCTTAAGAATTTTAAAAGGGCTTTAGGTTTGAATATCGAGAATATTAGAGGAATTAATCCAACTTTGTATATGTAAAAGATCAAAATTAAAGAATATGCTAAACCTGGTAGAGAGATCTCAAGAAGACTAAACCCAATCATGAAAGAGGTAGTGAAAAAGAAAATTATGAAACTCTTAGTAGTAGTAGTCACTTTCCCTATTGTTGATAGTAAATGGGTTAGTCCCATGATGTGGTACCAAAGAAGTATGGTATAATAGTTGTGAAAAATGATAATTGATGCCCCATCGAATAATCAATGGATGAAGGATATGTATATATTTCAAGAAACTAAATTTGTATTTTAAAAAGGATGAATTTCCTCTTCCTTTCATTGATCAAATGTTAGAAAGCCTAGTTGGTTATAAATTTTACTATTTTTTGGATGGTCTTTCAAGTTATTATCAGGTACCCATTGCACTGAAAGATCAGGAGAACACCACTTTTGCATGTTTTTTAAGGACATTTTCTTTTAGAAGGATGCCAATTGGGTTATGAAATTCCCCGACCACGTTTTAGAGATGCATGATATGAATCTTCTCAGACATAGTGGAAAAATTCATTGACATATTTATGGATGATTTTTCTATCTATGGAGCCTCATTGACGATTTCTTGAATAACTTGACTTTAGTTTTAACACATGCAACCTGACACTTCGTTCGAAAAAAGTCATTTTATGGTACAAAAGTAGATTATTTTAGGACATGTGATTTCTAACAAAGGAGTTGAAGTTTAAAAGGAAAAAATAGAATTGATTGTCTATTAAGGGGATTATAAGCTTTTTAGGACATGTTGGTTTCTATAGGCGATTTATTAAAGATTTTTCTAAAATAAGTCATCCTTTATGCAATTTTCTATCAAAAATGTTTATTTTGATTTTAATGATGCATGCCTTGTCTCATTTAATACTTTGAAGGATAAATTAACATCTACCCTTATAATTTTGGCACCTAATTGGTTCCTTCCATTTGAAATTATGTGTAAAGCTTTTGATTATGTAACCATAGCAATTTTGTGGCAGAGAGTGAACAAGAATTTGCATATTATATATTATGCTAGTAAAACACTCAATGATATCCAAATTAATTATTCCACCACTGAAAAAGAATTCAATTGTCATATTTTCTTTAGATAAATTTAGGTCTTACTTATTAGATTCTAAAGTAATTGTGTATTATAATCATGCACTTTAAGATATCTACTAAGTAAACATAATGCTAAGCTAATATTAGTATGGTGGATTTTAAACTTACAAGAATTGACCTAGAAATCAAAGAAAAGAAAGGCAGTGAAAACTTAGTAGTTGACTATTTATCTATGTTAATTTTTGAATTCAATTCACTTAAAGGTTAGAGTAAAAAAGATATTGTTGAAACTTTTCCTAATGAACAATTATTTTTAGTAGATCTAAATCCATGGTATGTTGATATAGTTAATTATCTTGCTTATGATATTTTGAGACCTAATATATCTTATTAGGAAAAGAAAAAGTTGTTAAGCTCTTACATGCAATACTTTTGGGATGACTCTTACCTATTTAAGATTGGTTCAAATCAAATCATCCAAAGGTGTGTGCCTGAAGAAAAACATAAGTTCATCTTAGCCTTAGAATGTAGATTTTATTGGCCAACTCTTTTTAAAGATGCTAATATGTTATGTACATATTGTGATAAATTTCAAAGGTTAGTTAATATAGAAAAATGAGATGAAATGCGTTTGACATCTAATTTAGTTGTTGAACTTTTTGATATATGAGAGATTGACTTTATGGATCCTTTTTCCCTATTTTATGGCTATGAATATATTCTGGTTATTGTGGATTATATGTCCAATTAGGTAGAAGCTGCACCCACTAAAACTAATGATGCTAACATTGTTATTGAATTCTTGAAAGATTCAACTTTTAACATGTTCAAGACATCTAGAGCCACAATAAGTGAGGAGAAAGTCATTTTGACAACAAAAGTTTTGATGGAGGACTGAAGAAATATAACATCACACATAAAGTGGCCACCTTATATTATCCTCAAGCTTCCCATCCAAAGGAAGTAAGTGATAAGTAAATAAAAAGGGTTATGGATGTCCATCCTTTAAGGAATTATTGGGTAATCAAATTGAATGATTCCTTATGGGCTTATCGCACAGCTTACAAAACATCCATTGGTATGAGTTCTCACAGATTAATCTTTCAAAAAATGTCCCATTGAACTTGAACACAAGGCTTAGCAATTAAATTGCTGAACTTAGTAAACTTGAAGATATTAGGGACGAAGCTTATGACAATGCAATCTTGTACAAAGAAGGAACAAAGCACTATATTGAAAAAAGATAGTTCATAATTCTTTTCTTCTTGGAATGAAAATTCTTTTATTTAACTCTCATTTGAGATTGTTTCCATGCAACTAAGATCAATGTGGGATGGACCGTACATAATTCCCTAAATTTCTCCACATAGAGCTGTAGAGTTGATGAATGGAAAAACACAAACAATGTTTAAGTTTAATGGGCATTGCGTGAAGCCCTATTTAGAAGGACACCAAGTAGCATACATTGAATCCATATTAGTGAACTAGCTTAAGCATCAAACAGTGGCTATGTCTAGCTAAGACGGTAAACTAAGCACTAGATGAGAGGCAACCCATCATTATAGGTAATGTTACTTGCTTTATAATTTTCTTTATTTTGTGTTATTTTATTTCAAATTTTGTTAAAATTATTTACAATTATCAATGTTGTAACCAATTTTTAAAGTGTAGGAGAAGTACAAAGTGGTTATCTATGTATAAATGATTGGATTAATGGATACACTTTCATATCAACACTTAAACATGGTCAATAATTGGGTAAATTTTCTACTCTCTTATTCTTTAATTTACAATAATTACATTAAGGACAACAATTCTAGGTTTGGGGTAGGAAAAAGTTACCTTATAAAATTTGTGCTTAAATGAAATTTTTATAGGTTCACATGTACATTTTATTTTTAATATTGTTTTTATTTTTACTTTTTTTGTGTGCTTTAATTTATTTCTATTATTTTATGAGCTTTTAGAATAATTTAAAATCTTCATATAAAATTATCATGTCTTTTAGTTAAATTTAAGATAATGATTAAGTCTTTGAATTGTTAGATTAATTTTAAAAAAATTTGATGGAGTAATTAGCTAGATTTTGTCATAATTAGTATTTCATGAGAAGATGTTGAAATTAAAATGAATCCAATTTCAATGTTTAGGAGTCAAATAGTGGAAACTACTTTATGAGAATATATTTTGAGCCATTATCTTCCCATTTTGAGTGATTATATTTTTCTATTCTTTTAAATGCTCTTCTTATAAGTTTTAAATTGTTATATGATTTGTATAGATCTTTGCATTGAATGTAGGATTTTTACATATAATAAAGTGTCATATACTTATTTTTATTGCTTAAATTGAATAAGTTAAGTAGAAATTTAAAGAATATGCATTTCTTTCAATTCATGCATGACTTCTAAAAAAGAGACATATATGAGATTACTTAAACCAATACAAAAGAAAAGGCCACAAATTAGCCACTCACATTATCATTTAATATATGTCCAATCTCTACATAAGCCTTTTTTCTAAAAAAAATATATCTCTAATATAAAATAAAAAAGAGATAAAAAAGAAAGAAAGAAAATCGATAGTATAAATTACATACTATGACCCAATATCCTTCAAAGTAGTGATCCTTGGTTAAATACAAAATAAAAATTATAGTAAACAATTCTTGAAGAAGTCATTTTCATTTTATTTATCTCTTAAAAGGTATATTACTTGATATTTTTATTTAATAAATTTAACTGATGTATGAAAATGGTATTTGATTTCCTTATAAAATCCTTTTATTTGATTCTTTTCATGAGATCAATATTATGCACTATTTTTGAGTCTTTCCTTCTTTAAATATATGCGAAACTATTAGTTTATTTCTATACATAAACTCTACTCATATATACCTTTGAATGAGTGCTTGAACCAATAGGATCAGTGTATTTGAGAGTATGCCTTGTGAGGTTAGAGTCAAAGCAAATTTGAATTTCTTACATTGAGAATGAGTCAATTTAATATTAATACATTTTTTATTAAAATATGAAAGTGATTTTCAACTAATTATTATAGTAAATCATGAATGTTTAGAATATTAAAATAACTTATGCTATAGATTTTAATTGTAATCTTAAAAGAGATTAAAAAGCATGAGAAGTTTTGTAATTTTTTATCTTATCTTTTTCATTTTTATTTTACTTTATTTTAAAATTTTAGTTGTTGTTTATATGTTTTTAACTTTTGTATTTTAAATTGATGTTTATGGGTATCATATATGAAAACCCTCAGAGACTTAAACTCATCCACTAGGGCAACTTAGGAATTTAAAGGCTTATTGTATACTCTAAATACAACCATGTCAATCTATAGAAATGACATAGGATAGTTTAATCTTATATATAGTTTTTTGTTTTTAATTTTTCAACTTTTTTGTTTTTAATTTTTCAACATTTTGTTTTAATTTTTCACCATTCTTGCTAAGAGATTAGGAAGAAACTGATTAGGGTTGTAATGAATGCTCAAAAGAAACTAATATATCATGATTTTATGCATGATATATGATTAAAAGGATTTGTATTTAATTAATTTTATTATTATTTTATACAAATCTATCTTTCTAGAATCAAGGGTATATTTTGTTATTTTTCAAGTATTTTAGTTTAAAAAGATGAAATTGATCAATACTTAAAGAAATACATTTGAGGCACTCCATTGCAATGCTCTAAACCAATAAAAAATGATACAAGAAATAAGGAAACAAAGTCATGCAGAATAGTGTGTTCCAAGATGTGGAATATTTGTGTGCCATGACACGATACTTTTAGATTCAGTACAACTATCCCTAAACCTTAGCAGGTTATGGTGTGAAAAACATATGTGTCGTGGTTGAGATGTTTTAACAATGCATAAAGCATATATCAATTATATGCATGCCACGGCGTAGATTATTGTGTCCCATACCACTAACCTATCTGAGCAGATTTTCTAGACTTCTAAATAGGACCCTAATTCCATTATATCAATCATTCCTTATCCCTAATTCATGTCATTTCTTTAGTATTTTTAAACTTTTTAGCTTCTCGTTTCTTAGTTTAAAGTTTTTTCTCTCAATTGAGAGCTGAAAAAAATAGTTTATGTAATAGCTGCAGATCCAATTCAATAAAAGTTCTCTTTTCGAGATTTTCTAGGAATAAATCAAGAAGACTCTATTGAGGTATATTTATGTATTCATTTTAGTTATTATCTATGTGTTATTTTTACATGTTATGTTTAATTTTCGGATCAATTATTAAATTAAGCATGTATGCCTAAAATCATAATGGTATATTATTAACATTTTTACGTTTGTGAAATTTTAATTTGTAAAATATTTTTACAAAATTAAATATTTGTAAGGATTATGAGTGTTGGTTATTTTCATAGACAAAATATTTACCTGTAAACTAGTTTGTAGGTCTTCTATTAAGTCTATCAAGAAAAACTGAATAAATTCTCGAGTTTCAAATAATCGTATTCTTGGTATATCTTTTATAACTACGAAACATATGACTGCATTTATATATTTTATAGTACATGTTCATAAATCTAAAATTATTTTTTGTGCTTAAATATTTTTTATGTGTCTTAATGTTTTTAAGATGTGATTTAAAAATATTTTTTTATTAAGGTTTTTAATGTGTCTTGAATAATGAAGTCCAAAATATTATAATCCTAATGTTAATAGGTTATCATTATCTATATATATATATACACATAGGTTAGAGTTCATTTGTGTGTGCTGAAAAAAAAAAGAAATTCTGCGGGTCGAAAGAAGAACTGCCGAATAGAGTTAATATATACATACATGAATTTCGGTCAACCTTTGCTAAAGGGAATTAATGCATTACATCGCCAACAAAATATCATAGCAAAGGAAGGTTAATTAGTATATATATATATATATATATATATATATATATATATATATATATATATATATATATATATATATATATATATATATATATGAGAATGGGTGGTGCTATAAGTTGCAAAACAAAATGCTGAAAATCATTCTCTCCGCAATTGACATTTGACAAGTAAAAGGTAAAAGGTAAAAGGTAAGGTAATTTTTATATTGATGCAATGTTTATATTGAAGGAGAGAAAATAATCTAAAAAAAATAATTAATATATTATAATAAAGTTTTATTGATTTGGTTATTTTAGTTTTATATTTTTTTGTTCAAGTAGTTTCTTTTTTATTAAGATCTTTTATGTTTAAATATAATAATTGTATAAATGATCATGATTATTTAGATTTAATTATTAAATTTCAAAAGAGTTATTTTTATTGAATTTGGGCTTAATCTTTTTGGTCTAGAATTTTCTAGTTGATTTAATTTAAGTGACATATGTTTTGAATCATCTAGTTAGGATTATTTATTATTAAATCCGTTTTAGAACACACATAGGAACTTGTTGGTTTGGAAACTGCTCACGCTAACATTAAAAAATGTGAAAATAGAGCAGGGGCTCGTAAGTAAAGTACATTGGGGCAGTATCCTTGTGAGGGTAGCATAAGACCGAGTTTGTACTTGAACATTTGATTTTCATAGTGGAAAGTTAGGTGGTCCAATGGAACGGTGGTTTTTCTCTTAGGTCATGGTTGTGGCCTAAGTTGTTTCCACATAAAAATATCGTGTGTTATTCTCTTATTTTTGCACTTTATTTTTACACACGATTGCATGTCTGGCTGCTTTGTTTAGGTTATCAAGTTATAAATTGATAAAATTAAAAATAATATATTCACCCCTATAGGTTAATTAGGTCCATATCTTATAAACTTTCAGTATTATTTTCTATTCAAGAATTCTATAAAGTTTATTTCAAAAAGTATAGTGTGTTAGAATTTTCATTACAAAACTAAAATATAAAAGTTAGATTTAAGGTTTAATTATCTAAATCTGATTTAGAGTACTAAAATATAAAAGTTAGATTTAAGATTTTCGTTATCTGAATTTTCTTTTATCAATGATTTGTTTCAGTGATAAAAGAAAATTCACATAACGAAAATCTTAAATCCAACTTTTATATTTTAGTACTCAGATTCATATAATTAAATCTTAAATCTAACTTTTATATTTTTTTTTGTAATGAAATTTCTAACACACTATACTTTTTCAAATAAACTTTTTAGAATTCTTGAACCTAATTTTGACACCCTGAATGAAGTTTAAATTTTTAGGCCCTACCTAAAACTACGATTAAATGGTTTATTAATCTCTTAGTAAATTTAATAATATAATCAATTAACAAGCCTCATTTAAAATTTTCAATTGGTTTATTGTTGATAACAAGAATGATTCCTATCTTAGGATATTCTCATTCAAAAATGAGATAATCAATAATTTTAATTCAAGTATTTAATAATCTATTTAGTAATGAGAAAACATAACCAACTATCTACCATGGGCCATAAATTCTCCACAGTATAATAAATGTTTAAATTCCTGAATATTTATTGAATCTATCTTTATTTTATTGTCATTAGATTAAGATTTCAATCCAAAACTATGTGTCAGAATGTTTAGGTTTTATTTTTATTTTTAAGAATTTGTTGAATAATTTAAAAAACACATCATTCATCTTTAGATCAACTTGGGGAGTACATTTATCATTCTTCATAAGTGATTCATGCACTTGCACGTATTTTATAAATTTTAGAAAATTTGAACGCAACATCTTTTGTGCATTAGTCATCAGGTTTTATGACTTCAATTTTGCAAGATACCAAGATAGAAGGCCCTCTATATCATGCTATATATTTATGTTTAGGAGGATGAATTGTTATATGGACCTAGTTTTTGCCCAAACTTAATCTCATCTCTCTTGCGTAGTTCCCTAGTATAACAACATCATGGTAGTCACTAGCCAGCCAAGTACAGAAAAACCACCAAGAATCATTATATCTTCAAGAGTAATTTTTTTTCACCCCAAAGAAATACAAAATTATTATTTTATGGGCACCAAAACATAACCAACCCAAGTAACAAATCAAAGTTACACTTGACTTCATATTTAGAGCTCATTATAGCATTACAAATACAACCTTGATTCCATATAGCTTCATATTTATAGACAAGATTAATACAGTGCTAATATGATTTTGAAGGGATGTGGTTATTATTATATCACTCCAGTCTGGATGTGATAATCTCTTTTACTAATCTTTTAACATATATAAGTTATTTTTTTGTGATTTCATGATATTACATTCTTATTTTGAATTTAATTACATATAGTTCTTTGGTTGGAACAAGTCGGGCTATGATATGCAAATTTTTGATGATTTAAGAGAAGAATGGATAAAACACATGGTTCAAATTATAACATCATAATAAGAAGAATCAGGAGAAGAATCTGATGATCTTGAATAACATAGGACAACACCATGGTAATTTTTATAATGATTTAATTTCTCTATTCTTGTGTCTTTGAAGTTTGGGCTGCTTGTTTGATGGATGTTTATGTGCTCATGTTATAGGGAAACAAATTTTGGTTTTTTATGCTATTATGTGATCGAATATAGGTTTTGAGTATAATAGAAAATGAGTAAAATGTGTAAAAAAATAATTATAGAATTTAAATTCAGTTCACATAGTAAACCGACTTAAAGTTTAAAGTCGGTTTAACGCATGAACCGACTTTAAATTTTAAGTCTGAGCATTTAAATTCAGTTCACCTAACCGACCTTAATACCTCATTTTGGCATAGTGTCTGCTAAGGAGACTCTTATAGCTTCATCAACTTTGGTTGTGGTTTCATTTCTTGTTATGAGACATTCAACCAAAGGATATGGCTACAAAACTTTATCACTAGAGTGCATGTGATAAATGTCATTTATATGCCATTGAATATCTATGTGACAATAACTTGATTGTACTTTACTCTGATAACAACTGAAGCTAGAGAAAGTCAAACTTTATCGACATCTAGTTTTTAAGGATAAAGTTTAGGATAGGAAAATTTCCATAAAACATATAAGATTAGATTCTATACTAGCTGACTTATTAACTAAGGGCTTAATACCTAAGGTCTTTCATGAGTATACTACTCATACGGATGTTATTTTTTATAATACCTTGGTTTAGTATGAATCATTCTGATATTCTATATGTTTTACTTTAGACACTTGATTGTTTAGTTTTTTGAAGAACAAAGTTGATGATTTATAATCCTATTTCTCAGCTTACTTGTTTTTTCTATGTGTGATGCACAAAATTATTGCATACAAATTTAGTATGATTCATAAAATAGCTTGCAAGTACACAAATCACTTATAGAAAATGATATGTATACTCTCAAGTTCGGTCTAAAGAAGAATAATGTGGGTTTTAAATCATTAAAAAAATTCTTAAAAATGAAATTAATAACCTAATTGTCTAGCCCTAATTGTTTTGGGTTGAATTTCTAAACTACTAACATAAAAATAAAGATAGATTCAATTAACATTTAAGCAATTAAACATTTAGCATACAGTGGAGAATTTATGGGATATATTAGTTAGTTAATTATGCTTGTTTAATATTAAGTAGGATATTAAAGATATGAAATAAGATTATTAATTCCCTCTTATGTTTAAAAATATAAATTAATTCCCTATATTATCAATTAAAATCACTTACCACCTCCGGTCGGGTCTAACTATTTAAACTTATATCAAAGTATCTAAGTTAGGTTTATAATTTAAATATCTAGAGCAAACTTTCAGATTTTAAAACTATTATGAAGGATATGTTGTCTATATATCATTAATAATAATTCTTATAAAAATCTTTGAAATATAGCACACTCTAACTATACAGTTGATATAGACCAAAAGATTAAAGAGTGCAACTCTAAATTAAATTCAAATAATTTAAATCATAAATCTAACTTTCTTATTTATGATGAAAAATACTTTGTCAATATATTTTTTCATTTATGAACTTTGATTTACATCATGATGATGAAATAAAAGTTAATTTATTTTATAAAAATATTTAATCAACTTTAATATTTTACAAGTGTGATAACATTACTAATATCTCATACATTTTAAATATTATTTATAACTGGACATACATAATTGAATAAATGATCAATAAATTAAACATATAACATGTAAAAAACACTTAGAAATATTATTAAAAGAACATATTTTAAATATACCTTAACAAAATCCTTATGATTACTTCTGAAAAACCTTGAGATACAAGTGATGCATTTTTTATTGAATTGAAACTAAAAGCTATTAAATTAATTATATTTGTTCAATTCTCGAACGAGAGAAGAATTTAAAATTAATAAAAGAAATAACAAGACTAAAGAAAGCTAACAAATCATAGAGTTATGAGATTCTAGATTATATATTACAAAAGAAGTAGGGTTCTATTTATAGGATGAAGAAAGGAGGAAAAAGTGAAATTTTTAACTTGGCACTTTGGTATACATTTTATTCAGGCTTCGGCATACACAATTGTACATAGTTTTAAGCATGATACGTTCTATTCATGTCGCGACACACAAAGTTTGCACACCATGACCCACATGTTTTTTTGGACATATTCATTTGGCCTTACATTGCGGCTTACAATGTTTTCATGTCGCGACACACTTCAAACTACATCACTTAAGAACCATAAATTCCTTGTAAATTCTTTTTTTCCTTTTTTAAACATATGTAATTATTTCTAAATATTTTATTTTAATTTTCCAAGCTGTAATGGTGCTTCAAGTATAATTATTTCAAGTTGAATTTTCTAAATACAAGAAATAACTAAAAAAACAACAAAATGTATACATGATTTTGAAAAGATAGATTTGCATAAAATGATAGTAAAACAAATACAAATATATATATATAATCACTAAACATGCATAAAATCACAATAGATTAAGTGCTTTTGAGGACTTATCATAACCCCCAACTACCTTCTTGCAAGTTTCTTAGCAAGAATGGTGAAAACCTAAAAACTAAAAACTAAATCTAGAAATTATATTATCCTAAATAATTTTTTTAGATTGACATAGTTATATATAACATATACAACTAACCTTTAAACCCCAAGGTTGTCCTAGTGGACGTGTTTAAGTATCGTGAGGATTTTTATTTATGGTACCCAAAAACATCAAAAGTAAAACAAAAAATAATAACAAATAAAATTTAAAAATTAAGTAAAAAGATAAAAGAATAAAACAAACTTCTCATGCTTTCAAATGCTCTTAAGTCTATAATTAAAATCTATAGCATAATTCATTTCAATATTCAATATTCAAGCACTCATTCAAAGGTATATACGAATAAGTTTATGTGTAGAAATGAACTAATAGTTTGCATATGTATAAAGAATAAAAAGCTCAAAGTGGTGTATCATATTGATCTCATGAAGAAATTAAATGAAATAATTTATAAAGAAATAACATATTACTTTCATACATCATTCAAATTCATCAAATAAAAATATCAAGTAATTCCTTTTAGGAGATGAAGAAAATGCAAATGACTTTTAAGGAATTATTTGTAATATATTTTTCTTTTGTATTTAGCTAATTCTCACAACTTTAAAGGATAATGGGTCATACTATTTAGTTTATACTATTCATTTTTCTCTTTTTCATTTTTCTTTTATCTATCTTTTTTTTAGAGATATATTTTTTTAAAGAAAGTATCCATGTACAGATTGTATATATATTATATGATAAGTGAGTAGCTAATTTGTGGTATTTTATTTTATTGATTTAGGTAACCCTGTATATGTCTCTTTTTTAGAAGTCATACATGAATGAATAGAAAGACGTACTTTATATTTATACTTAATTTATTCAATTTAAGCAATAAAAATAAATATATAACACTTTATTAGATGTACAAATCTTAACATTCAATACAAAGACCAATAGAGATCATCTAATAATTAGAATTGATAAAAATAGTATTTAAAGAGTAGAAAAATAATATCACTCCAAATGGGAAGATAATGGCTCAAAATATATTCTCACAAGAGTAGTCTCCACTATTTAATTCCTAAACATTGATTTTGGGTTTATCGCAATTTTATAATTTTATCATGAAATACTAATAATGAGACAAACTAACTAATTATCATATTACTCTAAGAAATATTTTTGAAATTAATCTAACAATGCAAAGACTTAATCATTTTCTTAAAATTAACTTTAAAAGACATGATAATTTTGTAAGAAAAATTTAAAATAGACCAAAATCCTAAAAATAAAAATAAAAGCACACAAAAAATGTAAATAAAAATAAATAAGAATGTAAACATGTGAACATAAAAGTTTCCATTTTCCACATAATTTTATAAGCATAACTTTTCCTACCCTCAACCTTGAATTTTGATTTCCCTCAATATTAACAATTATAAATTAAAGATAAAAAGTAAAGAAAGAAAAGTTACCCATTTGTTAAACTTGTTTAAGTATTGGCATGGAATTTGTAGGTGCATCCATCAATCCAAACAATTATAAAATTAAAATTTCTAAAAATATTTCCCAAAATAGGATGTTGTTTGTTGAGTAAAATAAGCTTGTTAGTATTCTTCCATGTAGCTCACTCTCCCACCAAAGTTATGAAATTGATCTTTCATACAATGAGTATTTTCAAAAAGCTTAATTTTTTGGTGAATTATTGCTTCAACATCCACAGGCATCTTGCATGCAATTACATACAACAAAGCAACTCTCTCTATCAATAGTGATGTAATTTTTGGTAGGAATCATCTTAGAACATAAAAATTATTACCAAATTCTTGAAATTTTTTCCAAATACTTTGCTTTGAAACCCTTATGTTTACCACCAACTATAATCCATTTAGTACCTTATATAGTCAAGGCTTCTAATACAACAATATAATCTATATTACTAAGATATTGCTCATACTCAACTTCTCCAACGTGTACTAAATAAAAGTGAGCATTTATATCTCAAGGTCCTCAAGGAACTAGCACATTCCTACAAAAACTTTATTATCAATAATGTCGAGCAAATATGCATAAAACTCCTAAACTAAAGATTCAATAGTTGCCTTTGGTTCCTTAACAAACTTTTTCCAGCCTAGGACTGCTATTACGTTAGTAATCCCTTTTGAACCATTGTTAAATTCCATCATCCTTTCTAGAATAAAACCCTTATTGACTTCCTCTGCTTTTTCAAAGCGGATTTTAGCATTGAAACTTGAAAATTTTGAATTATCAAAATCTCCAAAAGGTGAAACTTTATTTCCTTTCCCAAACCTTTTAGGTGCCATTTTCAAGTTTCTACCACAACATCTAAATAAGGGTTCACAAAAAATTTCAACAATACAATTTTATTCCAATTAATTTCTAGCCCTATCTTTTTCATTATTAGGGTTTTGGACTCTTAATAAATGTAAATACTCCACAAATTTCAAAAAAATTAAATTGAAGAACTTAATTCCAAAATTTATGAATACTTATTATTATTATTTTAATATTTGAAGAACAACCCTTTGAAGATGAAATTTTGTCAAGGAACTTGAAAACTTGAAAATTTCTGGATAGAATCATGGAAATTAGTTAGAAAATTGGGTTTTAGAAAGGATTTGTGAAAATATTTTGAGGAAATGAGAGATTTTTGAGGGATTAAGTGTGTTTAGAGGATGGAAAAATTAGGGTTTGAGAGAAAGTGTGAGAAAATATGAAAAAAATGAGTTATCATAGAAAAAATGTTTATAGACAAAAATTTGCACAATTACAGAGTTAATACTCCATACCTCAGCGTACATAAAATTCATGACATGACATGCCCATCTTTGTTTCACTTTTTATTTTTGTTTGAAATTTTCTCCTCTTTTTCATTTTTCAAAAATAAAAAGAAAATTCATGTTTAGGTTTTGTATTTAATATTTTATTTTATATTTATTTTTGAATTTAAAGAAAAATAATTTTTTTATAAAAAGAAGATTTGAAATTCAAAAATATAAAAAATTAGCTCATAACCTATATATTCTAAGATTTTAAATAAAAATTACAATATTTACAATACAATTGTTTTTAATAGATTTTGATAATAACAATTTAAATACACTATTTCTCTCCGATAATGCAGCCAAAAGTTTGATGTACATAATTATTACATATAAAATTTGTATGATTTATAAAATAACTTGTAAGTCTAATAATCACTTATAGAAATTATGTGTCACCCCAAGGTCAATTTAAATAGGAATAATGAGGATTTTAAATTATTAAACAAATTCATAAAAATGAAATTAATAACCTAAACATCCTGCCACATTTGTTTTGGGTAGAGTTTCTAAACTATTTACATAAAATAAAGATAGATTCAATAAAAATTTAAGCAATTAAACATTTATCAGGTACTAATGAATTTATGAGATATATTAGTTAATTAATTATACTTGTTCAATATTAAGTAGGATATTAAAGATGTGAAATAAGATTATTGATTCTCTCTTATATTTAAAAATAGAAGATTAATTAAGTCTACCATTTATTGTTAATTAAAATCACTTATTGCCTTTGGTTATGTCTAACAGTTTAAATGCACATCAAGGTGTCTAAGTTAGGTTTATGATTTACATATTTGGAACTAACTTTCAAATTTTAAAACTATTGTGAAGGATATGTCATCAATATATCTTCAATAATAATTCTTATAAAAATGTTTGAAATGCAGCACACTCTAACTATACAGTTGATATAGACCAAAAGATTCAAGGCTTCAACTCTAAGTCAGATTTAGATAATTTAAATCCTAAATCTAATTCTCTTATATATTATGAAAAAAACTTCATCAATATATTTTTCATTTTCAAACTTTGGTTTAATTTTTGATGATGAATTAAAAATTAATTTATTTTGTAAAAATGTTTAATCTACTTCAATATTTCACATGCATAACAACATTACTAATAAATCATACTATTTATAACCAAACATGCATAGTTTAATAAATTATCGACCAGTTAAACATATAGCATGTAAAACAAAACTTACAAAAATACTTAAAAACTACATTTTAAATATACCTCAATAGAATCCTTAGGATTACTTCTGGAAAACCTCTAGGTAGAATTTATGTGTCGTTTACTGAATTGAAACTAAAAGCTATTACATTAACTAAATTTTTTCAACTCCCAAACGAAAGAACTTTAAACTACTAAAAGAAATAAAAAATACTAAAGAAAGCTAAGAAATCAGATGCTAAGATAGCTGTGGGATTATAAGATAATACATTACAAAAGAAATAGGGTCTTATGTATAGAGTGCAGAAAGGAGGAAAAAGTGAAACTTTTAACTTGATGTCATGGTATACATTTTATTCACACTAAGGCATACACAACTATGCATGATTATAAGCATGATCTATTCTCTTTATGCCGCGGTACACAAAATTTTCATGTCGTATCCCGCATGTGTTTAGAGAATTCATTTGGCTTCACGTCGTGGCTTCCAATGTTTTCACGCCACAACACACTTCAGATTGCATCACTTACGAACCCTAAATTCTTTGTAATTTTTTTTTTTCAATTTTTAAACATATGTAATATTTTACAAATATGTTTTTTTGATCTTTCAAGTTGTAACAGTGCTTCAAGTATAATTCTTTCAAGTTGAATCTTTTTAATACATGAAATACCTAAAAATAACAAAATATACTCACTAAACACTAAATAATAACCAATTGAAAATATGCATGTCTAATATCACATTGCATGCAATTTCCATACTACTCAACTATTTTTTATCTATGCCATTAAGTGTATTATTATAGTGATCATTGTGGTTTAGTCACGAGTATATTATGATAAAATCCACAATGGTTCCATTACTAATGTATGAGATGGACCGAATAATCTAAGGAGAAGTTTAAGATAAATAGCATACATTTTTGCACCTAAGGAAATTTTTGATATAATTGGTTCAAGAATAATATGTTACCCAAGTAGGAGATTGTTGATTTCTTATACTATATTAGGCAACATATATTTTCCTTCTTTAATTATATTAGCTATTTAATTTAATGGGCTAAAATTAAGTTGTCTAATTTTGATTAGCTACTAGATTTCCAAATTGGTATGTGCTGATTCATTAGTATTAACTTTTTCTTAATTAGAAGATTATGGAAATCTTAATTGAGCAATATATAAAGTCCCTTTTGGTTATGGTCCCTAATACACCAAAATCATAACATTTTATTTCTCTTATCCCTATATAGAAGAGAGAATATGTTCCTATTGAGGAAAAAAGGTGATTTAGTTAAGTAATATCATAAACCATCCCCCTCATTCATATTCATGCATTCATGATCGAGTGTTGTAGTATTTTTGCAATAGTAGGCGATCATTTTTAACGGATCAATTTATCTCACTCGAATTCATAATTCTTTAATAATTTGGTATGATGTAGATCCTAAATTTTTTGTATTCTATTCTAGGATAGTTGTACCTAGATTTTGTTAATGGAATTTAGTATGATTTAATTCTAACCAGGGGTGCTTTTGTAGTGCTGGTGGCTACATCAATTGTCCTTGTCTTTAAGAATATTCAACTCCAAATCTTCAATAAAAATTAGAGCTACATCTCGTAGTGATAATAAAAAATATCATTAACATTGAATGTGCAAGAAATTTTCATATTAGAAGGCATATCAAGAACATAGGCACTATCACTAATTTTCCTAACAATGTGTGCAAAACTAAACTTTTTAGCATAAAGTTTTGAATAACTATGTTGTGGCAAGTGAGTTTACGAAGATGAAACAAAATAAGGTCTATTTCATTGAAAATTTTATATCTTTGGTATGCATCAACTTTTTGTTTATACTTTCTATTGACACCAATAATTCTTTGTTTCACCTCTGCAAGCATGTGCTATGCTTCCTCAGGTACTAAATCAGCAGCTTTGCTCTTGTAATGAGGGAGTGAGATAAGATCAACAACAAAGTTTGGAACCTTGGCATAGATAATGAAAAATGGAGATTTTCATATGCTTTTGTTAGGCATGCTATTAAAAGCAAACTAAGTCTGGAAAACTCAAATATCCCATATTTTGGCTTGGCAATGGCTAAGCAATGTAACATAGCTCTAAGTATTCTATTTTCCACTTCAATCAGGCCTTCTATTTTTTGATGAATAGAGCTACTAAATTTGAGGGTAGTGTCCAACCTTTCCTAGAGTTCATGCAAGGGAGCTAAATAACTTAAATTTGTCTATAAATAACAAGTGAGCTAAATTACTTACATTTGTATTTTTCTTCCAAGGTAAGAAGTGTGACATTTTTGAAAACCCATCAATAATAACTATCATGGAATCCACCTTTCTTTATTTTCTTGGAATGCCTAGAATAAAATCCATATTTATATCCTCCCAAATGATGGCTAGAATAGGTAAAAAAGTGTATAAGCTTGTGTTTTGAGCATGTCCTTAGTCAATTTGGCATATGTCACACCTCTGAAGAGAAGTCTTAGGAATGAAAAACTACACCCTTTTGAAAATACAATCTTGAAGAATGAGAAATTTATCTATAGGTATTTGATTTTGGAATTGATGCCAAACACTACCTAATTTTGTATCATCTTGATATATGTCAGGTAGAGTGTAAAAGCTTGTAATTTGTGCATGAAGAGTAATTAACAAATAGAATTTTTTGCTCAAGGCATCTCCTAAATTGTTCTTTGTACCAAATTTATATTCAAAAATATAATTGAATTTCTTCATAAACAATCCCTATTTGATATGCATACAATTCATTTTCTTTTAAGAGCTGATAAATTTTAATGCATGATAATCTAAATCTAGAACAAATTATCTCTAAATGCTATAGTTTTCCCAATGTTTGAAGCATTTGATAACATTATAGAATTCCTATCTATATGTCCCCCATTTTTGTCTTGCCTTATTCAAATTTTCACTAAAAAACTCAATGAGATTGCCCTCTTGCATAAGCACATCACCTATGCCAGTGTTAGATGCATCACTCTCCACCTCAAAGACCTTTTCAAAATTAAAAAGTGCCAAGACAGGTGCATTGTATAGGTTTTTGTTTAATTTCTTGAAAACTTTGATTTTATGACTCTCCCCAATGAAATTTTCCTCTCTTTTAACAATTAGTAATAGCAGTAACAATGGAGCTAAACGTTTTGGAAAATCATATATAAAAGATTGTTAAATTATGGAAGCTACATATCTCAACAATGTTGGAAGAAGTTTTCTAGAGTTTGATATCTTGGACTCTTTTGGATACATAAAGACACCATGTGCACTTAAAACCTAAGAATAGTAAGGTGTCATTCATAAACTCGCATTTCTTGAGGTTCAAAAATAGTTTATCGTCTTTGAGAGTTTGCAATACTTACTAAAAATCAATATGTCAACAAAGTAGACAGGAATATATTTGACAATGAATAGCATAAGAACTTGACTCATGAATCTCATAAATGTACTTGGGGCATTACAAAAGCCAAAGGTCATAACAAGCCACTCATAAAGCCCTACACATATCTTAAAGGCTATTTTACACTCATCTCCTAGTTTGATCTTGAGTTGATGATTGTAACTCTTGAGGTCTAACTTTGACAAAACACTTGAGCTATCAAGCATATCTAGCATATCATCTAATTGAGGGATATGAAACCTATATTTGATTATGATTTTATTTATGGCTCTACTGTTCACACATATTAAATAGGTACTAGTAAAGTTGGCACAACACATGGGTTGAGGCTCTATTAAATGTGTTTTTTTCTAAGGAGATCATTTATAATGCCTTTTAGAATATAACGCTCTCATGTGCTCATTTTGCAATGGGCATGTTAGATAATTTGGCATATGGAAGCAAATTGATTTAGTGTTAAATATTCTTTAAATAGGTAAATCAGTTATTACTTCATCTGATTAGACATCCTTATAATCTCCCAATAGTTGTTGTAAGCTAGCATGTATAGTAGAAACTTTGTTGATTACCTCTCTAGCTAAAAATGAAACTCTCGAAGGAATTTCTTGTCATTAACGAGGGAATTTGGTTTGCAAAATGCAAAGAAGGGAAATAATGCTTTGTTGTGTTTTTAAAAATCGAAATGAACTTCGATTTGATTTATTAAAATTGTCATTCGCTACACGAATTAAAAGTTATAACATTTTAAAGTTGCAACCTCAATTAATAACTTTTTTGTTTGAAAATATTAACCGTAACAAATCTCTAGTTTTTTTTAAATTGATTGTATCCAAAAAATAAAGAATTAGAAAAAGATACGAATAATTTATAGGAAACTTCAAAACGTAATGCTAAGAAGAAAACAATAGCAAAAATATTGATAGAAAACGCAAAACTTGAATGACAAAATTTCATTCATTGTTCTGTGATTTAGGATTCCAGAACGCTGAAAACAATCGACTAACGATTTAACCTCTAATACTAACACTTTTTTGGTGTGTTAATCACAACTCAAGTTCAAGAATTGTGTTTAAAAGAAATTGTTTTTACCTTTCTAAGGATAAAGATAGGTATTGTCTTTACCATGTTATGTACCATCAACATCAAAATACAAAGGCCTTCTGAATATGACATAACAGGCATCCATATCAACCACATCACAAATTTCAATGTCTAGTTAATATTTCATTATTGAGAAAGGAACCCTACATAATTTAGTGACTTTTGTTTCAACACCCTTTTCGATATAAGACTTGGGGATATGGGTCAACAATCCATCCTAACACCTTAACCAATGCCTTTGAAACAACATTATCACTACTCCCATTGTCTATAATGGCATTGCATACCTTCTTGTTTATTGTGCATTTGGTTTGAAAAATTACAAGCTTTTGAGTTTTTTCAGGCTATATAAGAGTGAGCAAAATCTCTAAAAAATGTACATAACAGTTTCACCTGGATTTCCCTCTTCATTTACAATCTCAGTGTCTTCTAGCTTATATTCATAAACATATTTATACCATTCATTCAATTCTCCATAATCCTCTACATAGTTAACTACTCTTCTTTGGGGATATTCACTGGATTGATGTCCTGGTTGTAGGAATTTGAAGCAGTTGAATGGGGTTAGTTTAGAGTAAGGGTCAGTTTTTTGTATGTAGGTATTAGGCTTGGATGAATTTCTATTTTGGTTTGAAGATTCACTAGCTTGTTTGTAAGGTGATTGGGTTGGATTAGGGGTACGTTGTTAGAGGCTAGTATTTCTCTCAAAATGAGCCTCATCATATTGTGTTACAAACTTAGTGACCACTAATATGGCTTCAAATAAAGTCATTTGTGCTCTAACACCTAGTTTTTCTTTTAGAGAATCTTAAGAATAGAAATGAAATGTAATACCTTATAAGAGCTATCCTCATTCAGGTTGTTTCTAGCACTTAATCTTTGAAATTCATCAACAAAATAATTGATAGTGCATGTACCCTGATTGCATTGAATGAAATATGCATACAAGATCTACTTGTAATCATATGGTAAAAATCTTCTTTTATTAAATGCTTCAACCTATCCCAAGATTTGAATTATGGTTAGTCCATTTGTTATCAAGTGGTTTAATTCCTTCCCACCATGCCAAAGCTCCTCCATAAAACTTGTAAACCACAATTTTTTATTCTTTTCTCCTCTTTATCATGCTAGAGTATGCTGATGAGTGGTAACTCTTTTGGTATAAATTATTACTAGCTTTATAAAGGGTAGAAGTTTAATTTGGTAGTCTTTTTGGATAGATATTTAGTTGTTGATGTTTTGAGCTTGTTTAGTTTTTTTGTTTGATTTTGGTAAGTGATGTATTAGATTTTTTTACTTTTGTTAATGAACTATTCTTCTTTAAAAAAGAGAGAAAGAAACTAACCATCTAATTTATGCATCTTCCATTTTTTATATTGATTTAATTATGTATCAATAGCTTTTTATTAATTCTATAAATCATAAATCTATTAATTCATATTCACAAATTCATGTTGCATTTTAATTTTATGTAACAATTTTGTTCTTTTAGTGCTCATTTTGCAAACTCAACCCCCAACTAAGGGATCTTCATCATGAAGAGAGGAATGGGGCTACAAAATTATCTGTGTTTTTGTTTTTGGTAAATGTATAAAAATAATGTTTGGCATTCTTCTAATGGTTAACCTTTTAAGATAGTTTGTTTTCCAAAAACTTCTAACATTAAGCTCTTGGGAAGTTGGTTTCCCAACATATTATAACATGGTATCAAAGTTGAAGGTCAACCCCCAGTAATCCAAATTGCTGAATTACAAGAGTTTCGCTTGGGAGGAGCATAAAACTAATACTTGTTGGGGGATTCATAAATGAATAAAAGTGATGTTGACATTCTCCTAATAACTTAAGCTTTTGGAATATTTGTATAAGAAATATTCTGGCTATTTTCGTAGACAAAATATTTTCCTATAAATGTTTTTTAGGCTCACTATCAAGTCTATCAACAAAATCCAAAGAAACACTCGAGTTTTGAATAGTTATAATTCAAGTATACCTATTATGACTATCACATATAGTATTGCACTCTTACATTCAATAGCACATGCTTATACTAGAAATTATTTTTGGTGTTAAAATATTTATTTAAATTCATGTCAACTTATGAAATTATCACATGGTTTTTTTCTTTAATGTGCTTCAACATTTTTAAGATGTGTCCCAAATATGACTTTTTACTTTATTAGGACTTTTAATGAGCTTTGAGTAATTAAGTAAAAAAAGAATTAACCCTAATGTTACTAGGTTATCACTATCACTTATATATACATACTAGGGTTGATTCGAGTTTGCACTCGATATGTAATCCACATATACATCATTAGTAAGTGACAACAAGAAATCAATTAGGTTACAAATAAAGAAGTATCCTAGGGAGGGTAGAATAAGCCCAAATTTGTACTTGTACATTTGGCTTTCATAATAGAAAGATTAAGTGGTCCAGTGGATTAATGGTTTCCTCTTAGTTCGTGGTTGTGGTTGTGGCCTAAATTATTTTCACATAAAATTCACATATGTTATTTTTTATTTTTTTATTTAATTGTTTACGCATGATTGCATTTTGGCCATTGTGATTAGGTTACGAATTTATAATTTATAAAATTGAAAATAATATATTCACCCCTCTCAAGGCTTATTGGGTCTATTTTAGAACTTTCAATTCATATCAAATCCAACACTAAATACACTTAGTGTTGTTCCTAGGGATTTTTTATGGATAATTTTATTGAGAGTAATAGCTCAGATGATGAGGAACTTGAGTCTTCTTTTCTCTCTAAATTTGATGTTAAAAGTTATATAGAACACTTTTCTAATTTTCTAAGAGCCATAAAATATAATACTAATTTAAATATAAAAATAGAAAGTAAAATTAACAATTTGAGATACAAGAATGCTTTTCTAATAAATTAAAAGAAAATAAAAATATTTTTCAAGGTCTTTTAACTCTACTCATATTATTATTAACTATCCACAAATAACCTCTACACCTTTGGCAAAGAAAACTATTAAGTTTGTGCGTGTCTATCATCATTGTGATAGGAAAGGTCATATTAGGCTTAAGTGTAGTTATAAGACTCACTATTATCAGCAATCTATACATATTATATCCATTACAAAGAGACAAGTGAAATGCAATACATTTAATTCGAAAAACCATTATCATCATCCTACCATGCATGTTGCATCTTTTTTTAGGATGAATGTTAAAAGTAATTCTAGTCCAAAAACATGCCAATGAAGAATAAGGTAGTTCATTCCCAATCCAAATATATAGATAAACCAAAATTTGAGAAAATTTGGGTTAGGAAATATTGTCTTTTTTTGGTCACCTAATTGTCTTTTATTATTTACTTGGATACTTTTGTTTTTGTTCTTAAATGACCTAAGATGAACAATTTCATAGTATTACATTTATTTTATATCTTTTTCTTTGTTAAAATTTTAAAAACAAATAAAAAAAATAAAAGTAAAATTTTTTTTAGCCAACAAGGTAATGAACTTATAAAACACTTATACACATTCAACCTTATCTCTAATAGCTTAACTAATTTTGATGTTTATTGTATAAATGATTCTACAATGTTCACTTGTGCACACATATATTTTTACATATGTTGATCGGTGTTGACATGAACTTATTCACACATACACGATCATACATGTATGTTATGCTTAAAGTTTATGATTTCTCTTAAAAGACTCTAGGAACTTCAACTAATCTTAATTGTACAATTTGTTGAGTTCTATTTCTTGCTTTATAAAATTTTCTTTTTAGTTACAGATCTAATTAGCTAATAAACATGAATAGAAAATCAGTAAAATTATGACAAATTAAATTTTTCATAAATGGCCAGACATACAATTGCATGCATATAAAATAAAGCAAAAATAAATAAAATTAACACATGATATTTTTAAGTGGAAATAACCTAGGCCATACTAATGACCTAAGAGAAAAACCACTGGTCCACCAATCCACCTAACAATTCACTATGGAAAATAAGGTCCACTTACAAGGATAGGACTCAAACTACCCACAAAGGCAATATCCCTAAGTAATCTATTTATAAGTTGTTACTTTCATCATAGTCAATATAAGAAATGTGTTTAGATCCAAACCAACATTCCAACAACTTGACTCACACAAGTAATCAAACCTGTATAGCTAGTAACTAAAAAAATATCACAATAACATAAGTGCAAACATGTGTCCTAGAGTGGATTGAATAATAAATAACTCTAACTAGATAATTTAATTCATATATCAGATAAATCAAAATCAAATAGTAACCCTAAAACAATCAGTTTAAAGCATAATAACACAAATATTACATGCATGTTAATCCATCAAACACAACCACAAATGTTTGATATATTACTCAAAAGAAAAAGCCTACTTGAATAGCTTTAAAAAAATAAGAGAGAGAATAAGACGAAGAGAATAATGCTCTTGTGTGGTTGAATAAATTTATGTATTAGGTTTGGATATATAGTGCATTTGGAAGCACTAAGTCAAAGTAAAATTATTATATTGTCTATAAAATTAGTAAAATTATTATATTGTCTATAAAATTAGTTAAAATAGTTCTAAAGAGAAAATATAATATAGTAAAAAGCCAATTCAATTCGAGTTAAAAGTATATTTTAGAATCAAAGCCCTACCATTGGATCGAGCAACCAGCTTTGATTTTTTCAAAACGTATTTCTAATACAACTTGGATTGACTTTTTCCCATATAAACCTTATTTCTTAAACATATTTTAACTGATTTTATGGACAATATGATAATTACACTTTAACCTATTGTGCTTCAAAATATTCTATAAATATAAAGTTAAGCACACTTTTAGAAACAACCACACAAGAGCATTCTTGAGCATTATTCTTTATCTTATTTTCTTTCTTGTTTTGTAAATATAAGATCACAATTATTTAAACTTATTTATTTAATTAATCTATCAATCATTGGTGGTTTTATTTGATTGATTAATAAGCCTGATTGGTTTATGATATTTTGATCATATGTTCTTATAGCTTCTTTATTTTTGTTCATGATTTGTTGGATCAAATAATTGTGTATGTCATATCATAATTATTTGATTTTATTATTAATATTTAAAGAATCTATCTTTATTGGACTTGTGCTTAAATAGATTATTCTAAAATTGCTAGTTGTTTTCAAATTGTCTAATATATTGTTTAAGTCAACTAGCTAGTTAGGATTTTTTTTATTATTGAATCTACTCTAGGACACACAATTTCACTTGTGTTTATGTGCTAATATTTCAAGTGATAGCGGTGTGGGTTCGATTAACTAGTGGGACTCAAATGTTTCATAATGTTGTTCTAGATCTGGATAATTATCTTGTAGAGATTGTGATCAAAGCAACAGGTTATAGGTATGTTTCCCGAGGGCATTACCTAGGTTGGTAGCTTGAGTCCTATCCTTGTAAATATATACTTATTTTTCATAGTGGAAAGCTAGGTGGTCCCATGGACCAGTGCTTTTCCTTTAAGGTCATTGGTGTGACCTCAACTATTTCCACCTAAAAATATCTTATGTTGATATTTTTATTTTTGCATTACCTTAGGTACATGTGATTGGTTGTTAGGGTACTTACAAAATTTTAATTTATCATACTTTTATTGACTAGATATTTAGATCCATAACTAAAGGAACTTTCATTTGGTATCAGAGCTGGCACTAGATATACTTAGTATGCCTAGGACCTTGTTATGGATCATTTAAATGAGAGTTCATATACAACATGTGCACCTTACTTTGATGGGTCAAATTACTCATATTGGAAGGCTCGTATGAGAGCCTTTCTATAGTATATAGATCAAAAGAGTTTGCATCTCTATACTTTGTAGTTAGGAACCACTATGGTTACCAAAGATAATGTAGTCATTCCTAAGCCTAGTAAAGAATGTACCAATCAAGAGAAAATTGGTAGTAACTAGAATCAAAAAGGTTATGATGCCACTTTTAGTGTTGTTCCTATTGATGAGTTTCATCTTATTTCATATATTGAAGCTACTAATTATGCTTGGGATATTTTAGACATTACCCATGAGGGTACCTCACAAGTTAAAGGACAAAAACTTTACATACTTGGTAATCAATTTGAAAATATTAGGATGAAAGAAGATGAGACTTTTTCTAAATTCTTAGCTAGATTATGGGATATTATTAACACCTTTTCCAATCTTAGATATAAAATTGATCATTTTACGATAACTCGAAAGATTCTTTAATCATTAATAGATCATTTCTATGCAAAGGTCAATGTAATTGATGGAAGCAAGGATGTAGACAACATCGAAATAGAAGAAATTGTAGGATCACCTCAAACCTATGAGATAAGCTTTCAAAAACCTCCAAAGAACAAAGGCATCACTTTCAAAATTACTATGATTAAAGCTAGTGACAATGATGATGAAGAATATGCACTCTTAACCAGAAGATTAAACAAAATCCTAAATAATAAGAATGCTAAAAAAAGGAAAATCAAGCTGTCAAAGGGATCAAAATTTGAGAGAATTCAAATCTGTGAGTTTTGTTGATAAGAAATCTAAACCTACTGGACTTCAATGATTTCAATGTATGGGTTTTGTTCACTTTGTAGTTGAATATGCAAACAAAAAGAACCAAATTGGAAGAGCTTTCAACACTACAAGTTCTGACTCTAAAAGTGATAATGATAATCCAATTGAATCTGGAACCAACTACTTGGCATTTACCATAACTACTAGTGGAAAATCTAGTGATTTTGACATTGATTCAAACGATAAGGAAAATGGTGTTGAATTTTACTCTATAAATTTAATATCACTAGTATTAATGAAGTGTTCATAGATTATGTAAAATACAAAAGGGAAATATTTAAACTTAGTGACAAAATTAAATATGTTGAAATAAATTCCTCGATTATAGAAAAAGAAAAAAATGGAACTGTCTAAGTGTGCTAACATCCTAAATTCAGGTCTTGCAGATGTTAAACAGGAAAACAAGAATCTTGTGCAAGAACTTGAATAATTAAAAGAAGTTGTGAAGAAGTTAACCATTGGAGCTATAAGGCTAAACCAAATTATGGATTATGGAAACCTATTTGTGACAAGACAATACTAAGCTATGTAGATGAGGATTCTATGCCATCATCTTCGAAAATAACTGAGTTTTTAAAACTCTCCAAACCTTTTGCTTTAGAGGATACAAGTATAGCTCTAACATTAAAAAATACTTTGGTAAAGCCTCTTAACCCTAATCCTAATGTTATTCATTATGCATAAATAATAGTTCCACCTATGATTGAAAAATCTATTAAGCTTGTGCCTATCTATCATCATTGTGGTAAAAAAGGTCATCTTAGGCCCAAGTTTAAGTTATTAATGAATGCTCTTAAATTTAATAATACTTTTCATGCTTCACATAGTAGGATTCATAACCATCATCCATCTATGCATGTTACATCATATTCTAGGATAATGGATATCATAACAACATATTCAAAAATCCTACTAAAAAGTATGAAGTATTTGGCTCAAAGAGGCAAGTGAAATTCAATATATTTAATTCTAGGATTAATTATCATTATCCTATCATCTGCATCTTTATTTATAATGATTGAGAAATCTAAGGTAAGTGCAAGAATATGGCTATGACAATAAGGAAATTGATTTTCAATCCAAAGATATAAATAAACCAAAATTCAAACAAGTATAGGTTAGGAAAGATTGTCTTATTCTTCTAATCATCTGACTGTCGTTTCTTATTGTTTCACCTAGATGCTTTTATTTGAGTGCTTAATTGACACTAGGTAAACATCTTTAGTTTTATTGTTTCACCTAGATACTTTTTTTACCTCTATTCATACTTATTTTGAATAGCTAGACATTATAAAATGGATACTTTGACTTGTGCATTTACATATTTTTACATCTGTTGATCGTTGTTGACATGAACCTACTCACACAATATCTGGGCACATAATTATGTCATGCTAGATGTTTATAATTAAGTATGTTAGATTTTAGGGTATAAGATAACCTTGACTATGAAAATTAAAGTTGAACTATATCTTTCACTATATAAAATGTTGCTATAAAAGAGACACCAAGTTTTGAGAAGGCTACCTACTATGATGTGTGAAAGCTACCGTATTGGGCGAAGATGGCTAACTCTCAACTAGTGTGAAAGTCATCATGCTAGGAATATTGGCTCATGCACATTTCATTTGAAAAAGAATAATATGATAAGTAAAGTTGTAAAAAATACAAAAGCTCTTGCATTAAAAAAAAAGAAAGATCCATAATTGGTTATTAAAAAAGAAAATAAATAACCAATCTTTCACAAAACAATTAATAAAAGAGAGGAATACAAAAAAATAGTTAAAGTTCTCTCTAGGTAAGTAAATTTTATTTTATACAAGTATAAATTCAACTGTAATTTTTTAATGATAAGTGATACTCTTTCTTTTAAATCTTTTATAACTAATCATAAATGAACAAATCATTATCCTATTGCAGTTCCCACAAATATTCTACTTTTGGTGATTCTTGATATGTCACCATATGTTGAAAAAAATTAATTTTATCATTTTTATGTGCTGTTGAAGTGATGTTAAGCTATGTCTACTATCCTCAATTCAAAATATATTATATATATAAACTTTTATAAAAAATAAAATTAGTTTAATTCATTTAGAAGAGTCGTACAACTTAAAGGGAGTTTATTCATTCTCTAGGAAACTTATTGTTTTAACTCTCTATTTTTTTTGTACTAAGTCTTTAAGAATTTTTACTTTTCCTTTTAGTAATTATATACACTACTTTCTTGCTCAACATTTTATCTTTGTTTCATGATTATATTGTTTATTCATATGACAAAAAGGGAGAGAAAAATTGGAACTTTAATTGAAAAATCTACAAAAAGATGAGAGTTAATTTAGTGGGATCACTTTGGAAATATTACACATAGGGAGAGTAATGTTTTTATAGATATCTAATGATTACTCACTTAAGAATATTCTTTGATTTTATATTGTTATGTTTTTGACTTTCAATGTTCACATGAGCTTTTAAAAATCAAACTAAGATGTTTCCACCATATCATAGGATAGTATTACTATGTAAGATTTAATTTTCCTATAAGCATTATGTACTGAGAGAGAGGTTTTGTCACATGAATATGCCAAGGGGGATATTGTTAGGTTTTATCTTAGTACTGGCGATATTCGTGAAACAATAACATTTAATTGTAATTTTTAGTATATAGGTGTGCCTTAGAAGAATATTTTAAGCCATAGAAACTATCACACCTCACGATCATTTATCAGATATATTTCTATTCTCGTGCATGCTAGATTGTATATTAGACACAATAGGCAAAATATGAACTTGAGCTACTTGATCGATTGAGTGTATACTAGATCAATTTAGTAATAAACCTAATTAATCTTATTTTAATACATGACTAGATCAATCGAGGAATATACTCAATCAATCCACTTGTTTTCAAATATTGGCTAAGCGTATTGTAGATCGATCAAGTGGATCGAGCAATTGAGTGGATCGAATAAGCAACCTAGTTTTAGTTTTTTAAAATGTATTTCTAATACAATTTAGATTGACTTTTTACTACATTGCCCTTATTTTTTAAACATGTTTTAATTGATTTTATGGACAATATGATAATTACACTTTAACCTAATATGCTTCAAAATATTCTACAAATACAAAGCTAAGCACACTTTTAGAAACAATCACACAAGAGAATTCTTAAGCATTATGCTTTTAATCTTATTTTCTCTCTTATTTTTCAAAATTGATTTTTCCCCTAACTTTAATATTCTAATTTTTCTCCCCCTCTTTATCATACGAATAAGCCAAAAAATAAACATTTCTTTTTCATTTAAAATGGAAGTGAAGTCTCATAGCAAACTCAAGAAAATAAGCAACACGCAAATAAAACATAAACTATAATATGCAACAAATGTAATGTATTGATTAATATGATCCAAATATAGCCTAAGAAAATATCAATTACACTTTATAATATGAAAAAAAAAACAAATATATTGACTTCCAAACACAATAATAAAAATAGGATAAAATAGCAAAATAAAATAAAAGTAAATTAATGTCCTGAAAGAGGAAACCTGTTATGTGATTGAATGCATGTAATCATCGAAAACATTGTTTCTTCATGTTCAATCATAGTATTCATTTGTTGTTCCAACATTCCTATTCTCATTTTCTTGATCCAAAATAACATTTGTGTTTATTTTGCTGTTATAACAATTCTACTCTCTTTATTAATTTTTATATTTTTTATATTTTTTTGTTTTAATAAAAAATTTTTAATAAATTAAAACAAAATCAAGAATCAAACTACTAAATTCAAAATTGAAAATAATTAAATCAGAAAAACTAGCATGCTCACCTAGGATAAAACAAGCACACAATAAAAATTCCTAGGTGAAGGAGAGATAAGGTAAATTGATTGGAAAAGTGCAACCTTTCCTAAACCAAATTCTATGAGATTTTAGTTTCGTAATATCTTTGGGTTTGGATTCAATTGATTTAGTTATTTTGAAATGATCTTGGGTTTATCTAAAATGAATTAATCTTGGGTTTCAACATGGTGGAGATTTAGCATACATGTATGGATGATGAAAATTAATTCCAAAATATCTAGCATGAAAGGCATTTCTAAAATAAAGATATTTCACAAGAAATCTACAATGTGGTCTAATATACCTTTTCTATCACAGTTATGACAAGCATGCACAAATTAACATGTTTTTCAATCAAAGGTGCAACTATTCTTTAAATATAAGGAGTAATAATAGTAGGATTAGAAGGTCGTACCAATTCACTTCTTGATGTTGAAGGTGTAGAATGTGAGAAAGACATATATGAAGGCTTTACAAATTCAATTGATTTTGAAAAAGATGACATAGTGTGCTCATCTACATATTATGCCCTCTTTTGTCTCCAACTAGCTTTCCATAATAAATAGTTTTGTTTAAACTTTCAGCTCCAATTGATAGCATTTTTTTATAGCTTTCTTGGATTGTTCAAGCTCCTATATCATATTTTTTTCCTCCTATTATAAACCTACAAGACTTGAATTCAAAATATTAGAATGTTTAGACAAATCAAGATTATCTTTTTGCAGTACTGATGAATATATTTCATAAGATCTTAATTTTTCATTGAGTTTAGTTACTTATAAAAGAAACTTATCTTTGTCTCTTTTGCATATTATGAACTCTCCGATTCATTAATAATAGTGACATTAATGCTAGAAAATTAGTGTCATTATTTTATGATTCAATTGAATTATCGTTATTACTTTCAGAGTAAGTGTAATGTTGAAAGTTCTTCTATTTTTGTTATTTTTATTTGTACAAATAACTTCAATGTGACCAAAACCAATACATTCAAGGCACTAAGGTTCAATGGGTTTAGGTTTCTTACCATCAAAATTACAGACGTGAGTTCTCTCAAATTCTGACCCTTTTAATAACTTGCTTCTTCATTGTCACATTCTTCAATCATAGCAGTTAAGATTTTTACATCTGATAAAGTGTCATGTATTTATATTTATTTCTTAATTTGAATGACTTAAATAGAAATTGAAAATGTATGTCATTTTCACTCATGCATGACTTTCAAAAAGAGATATATCTAGGGTTCCCTAAAGTCCTTACATAACAAAAAGAGTCAAATTAATCACTCACCAAATCATACAAATATGTACATGGGTTCATTATCTAAAAAAGGAGAGAATATATATATAATAAAAAGAGAGCATATAAAAAATTATAAAAAAAGAAAAATGAATAGTATATAAATACTACGATCCATTTTTCTCTTCTTCCCTCAGCAATAAAATTGGCTCATTTCAACACACCAATAACTGACAGCATCAGTTTTCTTAAAAAACAAATTCTCAAATAAAATTTGTAGTAGTTTTTAGTTTTATGTAGTAGTTTTGATTCAATAAATAGAATATGCAGACCTTTTAGAGGTTACCCAAATCACATATTGCTACAAAAAGTTCTATAAACTGGAAAAAAACATTTGAGATATTAAATTGTTTATATATATATATATTTAATTTTGGTATATTTTTGAATGACATTTTTAATTTACTGATCATTTATTAAATCTACACATGTCTAATTAAATTTTATTATGGGATACTATTTATGTTGTCATGTTTATAAAATATTAATTTAGGTAAATATTTTTATAAAATAAATTGAGTTTATTTCTTCATTCAAGATTTCTGCCACATTTTTTGATCATTTGAATTATGTTTTCACTACTGTGCTACGATATTAGTGATACATTTGAGAGAGCATAAAATAGTGAGGTAGACTATTTTACTAAATTGTGAGAATCACATTGTAAGAGTAAGCTAAGTTAAATTCTTTGAGTTCACTTATTTCTTGTTGTGTGTACTAAGAGATAGGTTGTTTTGATTTTGAGGATGGTCCCCAAGATTATGAGTAATTACACTTCATGTTACTGATCTATGGTTACTAATCACACCAAATTATGTGGTGTTGGCTATGGAGGGGAGTCAGGATCGTGTGTCAAACCAAGTCATTAAAAAAGAAGCAAGGAAGGGCAACAATAGGTATTTTGGAAAGAGCTCACATTTGATAGAGGTAATGGTGGTTTTATTTCTTTTTAAGTTGTAATTGCTTATTTGATGAGAACCAATCTCCATTATCATTACTTAATGAATTTCTTACTGTCAAGTGCTAGTATAATATAAGTTTAAGGTATGTATGTTATAAGATACTAAAATCTTAAACTTTTATTAGAAATCATTTATATTCTTGCTTGCTTTCTATTGAATATATATAATATATGTTGTTTAATGTTATTTAATTATCTGATATTATTTTATTTGTGCTTCTTTTGTACTACCTACTTAAATGTTTACTATTTTGTTTGTGCGAACTAGAGTTGAGTCCTTAAGGAGTCTACATCTCATTACCGTAGTTATGTATTGGGTTGTGGACGTTTTCTATTAGTATCAAAGCCAGTGCACTCTTTTGGGCTTAACAACTTTGGTGTGGATTATATTAACTTTTTATTCCTATACACATATTCTCTTTGATCGAATTAGAAAAAGAAGGTAATGTAGGTAGACCTATGCTTTTCAATGGAATGAACTATGCTTAATGGATATCACAAATGAAAGCCTTCTTATGGTCCCTTAGAGATCATGTGTGGTTTCTTGTTGAAAATGATTGGACATACCCAACTAAAACCCTACCCGATAATATTGTTACTCCAAAACCTATGATCGAGTGGACGGTGGAAGAAAGTAAGGAGTCCAAGTGAAACAATAAGTTCTTATATGAAATTATTAGAACTGTGATGCTTAATGAGTTTAAAATAATAAAAAGATTTACTACTTCTAAGCAAGCATGGGAGATTCTGGAGACAACTCATAAAGGCATATCTATTGTAAAGAGATCCAAAGTTCTGAATTAAACAAAGATTTTGAGATGTGCGTCATGCAAGAGGATGAGACTTTTAACAAGTTCTATGCATGATTCTCATATATTTTCAACAATTTGTACAACTTTGGTAGGCCCATCAGTGAAGAAAAATAGCTTCAGAAGATCATCACCAGTCTACCCTACTAGTTTCTTACCAAAGTTACCATGATAGAATCAATGTACAAACTTGATGAGCTTATATTAAATAAGCTAGTTGGTGATCTACAAATTTTTGAACTTCACCACTTATTTCCAAGACAAGAACACAATTGGCATCTGAGAAGGAAAATAATGTGGTTCTTATCACTTCCAAGGAAATGGTCCCAGTACTAATCTAAATGACACTTCTCTTAATTATGACTATGATCCTGATGAGGAAGAGATAGCTTTACTTGCATAGAGATTTAGAAGATTCTTTAGAAAAAAGATACCTTCTTCTGAGGGTATTAGAAAAGATAACTTGAGCTCTATAGGTTGCTAATGACTCAGATAATGAATCTAAGAAACAAAGCAAAGGGAACTTGAACAAGATCATATGCTTCTAATATGGAACCCCGTTCACATCATTGTAAATGTTTTTTTAGAAACAAAAGTGCATGAATAAGCATGAGATAAAAGTTGAGAATAATGCTTTGGATAGTACTAGCAGTGATGATGAGGATGACACTAATTTGCTTGCTTTCTTTACCTTAAGTAATATCATTGATCCTTCGAATGTTGCCTCAGATGTTGAACAGGTTACAACTAAAGATGATGAAGATGAGTAAGATGAATTGTTCGATTTCTACAACACTCTACTATTGAAGAATATTACATCTAAAAAAGCTAAGAAAAAGGCTATAGAGAGCCTTCATGAAAAAGAAAGGGAGATTAACAACACGATCTCACAAGTAGGTGTAAAGTCATTTAAAACTATAATGGAAAGGAAGTTCTCGATTGATGGTCAACAAAATGATCTCACAAGTAGCTGTAAAGTCATTTAAAAGAGATATGATGATTTTATTGAAAAGTTTAATACAAATCATGAGAAAATAAAGAAGCTTGAGGAACAATTGAAGGTTCCTACTTCAGGTAATTCTTAATAATTTTGTTGCATATCTTGAATCATTTCTTAAGGAAAAAGAATAATTAATTAAAACTTTAAGAGATAAACAAAGTGTTAGTGAGAAATAGTTGTCCCTTTCTACCACCAGGGTCAATTATTCGATGGTTGGTTCCAAGAATTTAAATGAAATCATTGGTAATGTAAAGAAGTTTGGTAAAAAACATGGCATTGGTTATAGTGAAGGGGTTTTAACATCTAAAGTGGGTTTTACTAAGTTTTTCAAACCTTCCACTCAATATCCAAAGTTGAAGTCTATTTCCATCAACCCAAGAAGGAAGTATATGGTTTCTTTCTAGTTAGATTTCTCTATCAAGGTGAACCCTTCACTAAAGGCTAGCACTTTTCATTGCTCTAGTGATGGTCTACTACCTCTATCTAATGTTATCCCTACTTGTCAGCATTGTGGTGAACTTCGACATGTGAGAACTTACTATAGAAAATTAACTTTTCATCCTTGTATGAAAGTTAATATAAGCCCTTTTTTTCTCTCTTTTACATACAACTTCTCAGAGTTAGGGACCTAGATTCTCTAACACCGCTCTTCATACATGTTATCTTTGTGGCATAATTAGCCAACTTGCAAGGCAGTGTCCTACTTATATGAGAAGTTCATCTTAGAATTCTCCACCTTGTTCACCACATCTTCTTTGACTAGATGTAGCTATTATGGCTTATATGAGCATGTTCAATCACATTGCATTATGCACCTGAGGCATAGTACAGAAAGAAATAAATCTACCTCAAAAATTCCTCTTGGCCCAATTTATATGGATAACCTTATTGGATTTTCTAAAATTTATTAACAAAATAGACCACAAGTTCTATATACACCTCATGCTCATATGATTCAAAGATAATTTCCTAACTCTATTGGCCCTCACCAATTCTTAAAACGAAAGGATGTTATCTAATCACTATTCCAAGTGATCTATTGAGGTTGAGCTTCTTTTTTCTTTTCTCACACTGATTGTAATTATTTTGTACATAAATTCTGTGATGATTTAGTTATTTTATGTTTGCTTTTGATTTATGTTTTTCAAGTTAATTTTATTACCTTTAAAAAAATAAATCAAAAACATTTGTGTTTGTTAGTTTGGCACTACTTTTTTCTCTTTCTCTCTCTTACTAGGACATTTCTGCTTATGTTACATTTTAGCTTTATTATTGCAAGTAAATTGAAGTTAATAAGGACTATGTTGGTATTTGGTTGGCATTCTTTTTACTTGCATTAAAATGTGACTGTTTTGACATGTATTCTTTGAGCGTATGTATGGCTAAATTTTTTTATTTGAATAGTACTTTTACACATAAACATGCCATAATTTTGTGAATTTGTAAGGTTATTTTGAGCACTACTAAAAAAAGGAGCATTTGAGTCGAGATTCAAAGTTGGTTTTTGGGAAAAACCAACTAATAATGAATTTTAAGTCAATACGCTAAAAACCCAACTTAAAAAATTTAAAGCATAGCGTTAATCATACATGTCAACCGACTCTATCCACATTTTTTTCTCTCTTCTCCCTCCATTTTCAGACAGAATCGTGCTTGGTCTCAACTGCTACCCAAAAATCGACCATCCTCCTCCTACTCTTTCTCATTTTCCGGCCACCTCCGGCCACCAATTCTGGCACCATTTAGTGGGTTTTCTTCCTTTCTAGTTTCTCTTCTAAATCCACTATTTTTTTACATAATACCCAAAAAACTTATACCCTTTTTCCTTCGCTTTCTCACTTACTAAACACCATTTTTTCCTCATTTTCTTAATTTCGTCACTTCATTTTACTGTTGTAAGTATTTTTATGAATTATTTTACACTTAATATTCGTATTTTTTATTTTTTGTATATTATGTTTTATTTTTTTATGTGTATAATTTTTTATTTTATGTAGGTTATGTATTTTTATTCAAGCTTAGAAGAGAAGAAGGTATTTTTATTCATTTATTTATTTTAATAATTTTATGTATTTAGGTTTTTGATATATATTAATTTATTTTAAACTTAAAAATTTTGAAAATTATTTACATATACATGAAATATATATATAATTTAATGTAATATATTTTTATATGTATATAATGTATAATGGGTTTATTAATATTTATTATTATTAATTACATGCATCTATATTTATATAAATAAATATAAATTATTATATATTATATATTTTTAATGTTATTATGAGTTTATTATTAATTTTTTAGTTTTTATGTATTTATTTTTATATAATGTTTTGATAGATATTCTAATAATTAGGGAATTCATATATAATAATATCTAAAATATATTGGTTGGATATATATTTAATATGCTTAATGTCATTAATAGAAAATAGAAAAATCTTGGATGTCAAAGTGTAGAATTGAGCAGGACTATATTTTTGGAGTTGAAAGTTTTTTGAAGTAGAAATAATAATAATTAAATTAGTATGATTTGATGCACATGTGTTAAATGTGAAAATGAGAAATTTTAGGATGTTGACAAGATTAAGTATCACCTTATTCGTAGTGGTATTCTTTTGAATTATAAATGTTGGAATTATCATGGAAAAAATATTGATAACACTCATGAACTCGAAGTGATTGTGAAGGAATATATATATATATATATATATATATATATATATATATATATATATATATATATATATATATATATATATATATACGATCAACAATCTAATTAAACATAATGTATGTTTTATATTATTCTAATAACTCTTGTTTATATGTTTGGACTTAAAATTATTAATTAATTTCTATTTCATCATTGTTTGTAAATATTTCATAGATCCTAGGGTGCTAGAGATCATAGAAGGGATATGGCCTTGATTACTTTAATATTTATTCTCCTATGACAAGAATAACATCTATAAGGATGATAATTGTTATCGCAACTCTACAAAATCTTGAAATACATCAAATGGATGTAAAGATAGCCTTTCTAAATGGAGAGTTAGATGAAGAAATCTACATGGATCTACCCAAGGGTTTTTCATGCCTAGGGAAAGAAGGAAAGGTCTATAAATTGGTGAAGCCTTTATATGGCTTGAAATAAGCATCAAAACAATGGCATGAAAAGTTTGATAATGTCATGAGGACAAATGGCTTTAAAATCAACGAATGTGATAAATATGTATGTGTCAAGGACAAAGAAGATGGTTATGTTATCTTGTGTCTTTATGTTAATGACATGCAAATTGGATATCTGATATGAAAGACTCAAAGTCTACCAGTGGATATGTATTTATACAGGGTGGTGTAGTTGTATCATGAAAGTCCTCTAAACAGACGTATATTGCTAGATCCACCATGGAATCTAAGTTCATCACTTTGGATAAATGTGGTGAATAAGCTGAATGGCTACGCAATTTTGTAGAGGATATTCCTAAGTGGGTGAAGTCTGTACTTGCAATATGCATTCATTGCGATAGTCAATATGCTATTGGAAAGGCACAAAGCAATATGTATAATGGTATGTCTTAACATATACGTCGTAGACATAATACCATTAGACAACTACTCTCAACTGAGGTTATCTCTATTGACTATATGAAGTCAAAAGATAACATAGTTGATCCCTTAACTAAAGGGTTAAATCGAGAGTTAGATAACATAGTTGATCCCTTAACTAAATGGTTAAATCGAGAGTTAGTTGATAAATCATCGAGAGGAATGAGACTGAAGCCCATGAATGAATAAGGATTTGCAAAGGAAAACCAACCTATTTGACTGGAGATCCCAAGATCTAGGTTCAAAGGGATAACCTAATTGTAAAGACTTAGTGTGATCACCATGGGTTTTACTCTCAAGTCCATTCCAATAATGAAAACAGTGATACCGGTAAGATACAGGATAAGCTAAGGCTTTTAATGATTCTTCTGAATAGAATACTTAGCGGAATATGCAGGTTACTCTTTGTGGATTACTTTTAAAGATAAAAGATCACCTATGTGAGGGAGAAGTGGGCTGCTTCGAAAAAGAATTGTATAGGGCTCAATTCTTTAGAAACTTTCACAGAACCAGGGTTAAGAAAGATTGAATTGTGTGAAGTATGTCATTACTTACATAAAAGGAAGAACAGTTCAAGAACATCGTGTCTACTGGTCATTCAGTAAGGTAAATATACTTTCAAAAAGAAAGGTTCAAAGGGTAACACCTACCTATCTTATGTGGGTTTCAATCCGTTGAACTCTCTTTCCATGTCAAAATTTGATTTAAAATCTATATCAATTTTATTCATGTGGAGAATTTTTGAAATATTTTGAATTAAATTAAAAAAACGTTTATGTCTTAATTCAAAAATGAAAAATTTATTTCTAAATTAAATTATTTGTTTATAAAATTTTCCGTTTCTAAAATTTTTCGTGCTACTCTCTGACCTTTTTGCTTCCGTTTTTGAATTCATTCTTCTCTTTTCTATTTCTGTATAATTCTTCTATAAATAGAGAAGAAATATGAGAAGGAAAAACAACAGAAAAATGAGAACAAAAAATGAAAAGAAAATCAGAGAAAGAGAAAAAAAAGAGGAAGAAAAGGAAAGAAAAAAAAGGAGAGAGACGGTCGGGAAAAGGTAAAAAGAAAAAAAAATTTATTTATTTATTATTATTATTACTTTTTTTTGTATATGTTCTATCTAGAATTAGGTTCTTTCGATAGAGTTCAAACACTTTAAAGTTCAAAAAATAATAAACTATGGTGTAAGTTTATTATTATTTAATTATTGTATCTTGGGAAATAAATTTTCTTCGTTTTTAAATATCCACGGTAAGTGAAAAAATTATCTTAAATTATATATTATTTAAATTTTGTGTGTGTGTGTGTGTATATATATATATATATATATATATATATATTTCTAATTTTAATAAAATAATTTTATTCTTAAATTTTTAATAATTTTATTCTTAAATTGTTTGTTCGTGTATTATTATTCCCTACACTTTCTTTTACTCCTATTTTCAACTGGTATCCATATTTAAGTTATTGTTACTCATTTTAATCAATTTCAATAATAATCTTAATGGTTTAGGGTACTTCAAATGTATCATTACTATTTAAATTGAAAAAAAATATGTATCAATAACTTAAACAAAAATATCACAAATATATTAGCTAAGAATAAGAATAAAATAGAGTAACAAAAACAAGAATACGATACTTCAAAGTTACCAAGCACTAAATCAACCGCAATTTTGCTTGGTAACCAGCCAAAGCACTCAGAATTATCAAGAAAAAGTTGGTCCTCTAAACAATTTTCAAAGTTCACTTATTAAGTTTCACAGATTTTTGATTCAATCTCAATATTGCGATCTTATCCTCATAGACTTCAATGTTTACAATTGTGCACATGGGGAGCTTTGGTTTTGTGATTGTGGTACTTTTCTGGTCCATTTCTCTCTCTCTTAGCCAAAGTCCAATAAGGGTCTATTTTAACAATTGGGCAGCCACATGGTTGGGTCCATTTTGTAGAAAACGTCATTAGCACCAAAATTAAAGAGCATTACAAGGACCTCCTTTCCAACAATGGGTATTATAAGTTTGTAGAATCAAATACTTGCAAGAATCTATCTGTTCCTGAACTTATTCCCTTGTTTATGAATGATAATGAGAGATCTCTCAATTGTTTTTAGATGAAGAGAGATCTCTCAATGTAGAAGGGTAATGGAGGTTATGGATAATGGATTGACAATGAATTTAAAGGTAAGAGTTAGATCATGACTATTATAATGTAATGGGTCAGGTCACCTTTTTTGGTGGGCCAAGTATATTCCCAGCAATCTTATCTCATGCAAAAATGTTTTCATCAAACTTTATTTATTTATATATATATATATATATATATATATATATATATATATATATATATATATATATATATATATATATTACATAATTCAATTATTTGTAGTAAATAGTTTCACAATTATTTAATTCTTCTGTCATCGTAACTTTATATTCTATCAAAATATATATATATATATATATATAACTTCAGGATAGTATATTTCAAATTTGAATACCAACATTATATATATATATATATATATATATATATATATATATATATATATATATATAAAACCTCTCCTTCCGCCTCCAAAGTCTTAATGACTACAAAAACTTTAGGCTTAAAAGCAATTTACAAAAAATAAGCTGAAACAAAAGCCAAGAATGAATCGGCACCTTTCAATTACTCATATTTTTGTTTTTGTATTTTTTTTTACTCTTATTTACAACTAGTATCTATATTTAAGTTATTAATGCTTATTTTAGTTAATTTCAACAATAATCTTAATAATTTAGGATACTTCACGTATATATCATTACTATTTAAATTGATCAAAATATGTATCAATAACCTAAACAAAAATAGTCCAAATATATTAGATGAGAATAAAAATAAAAAAGTGTAGCAAAACAAAAATAATTAAAATACCTAAGAGAAACCAAGCACTAAAATAACTGCAATTTTGCTTTGCTAACCAGGCAAAGCAGTCAGAATTATCAAGAAAAAGTTGGTGCTCTAAACAATTTTCAAATTTCACTTATTAAGTTTCACAATTTTTTATTCAATCTCAATATTGCGATCTTATCCTCATAGAATTCAATGTTTTCAAATTGTGCACATGGGGAGCTTTGGTTTTGTGATTGTGGTACTTTTCTGGTCCATTTCTTTCTCTCTCTGCCAAAGTCCAATAAGGATCTATTTTAACAATTGGGCAGCCACATGGTTGGGTCCATTTTGTAGAAAACGTCATTAGCACCAAAATTAAAGAGCATTATAAGGACCTCCCTTCCAACGATGGTTATTATAAGTTCGTAGAATCAAATACTTTGCTTTTGAATGATAATGAGAGATCTCTCAATTACTATCTTCAAAGAATTTCACTTTATCATAGATGTATAAGATTGTTTATTAATTTATCCTAATTTTCAGAATTAAAACCTTTGAAATATTTTTATTCTTGTTTTTATATTATTTTAGATTACCCTATATAGTATACTAGTACTTATTTTGGTTGATTTCAATAATAATCTCAATAAATTCAAATAATTAGATGTATCATTACTATTAAAATTAATCAAAATGAGTATCATTAATCTAAATAGGAATAATTTAAAAATATCAATTGAGAATTATGAACAAAAAAAGTATCAAAACAACAATAGGGATACCCAAAGGTAGTACAATTAGATTTTTAGTACAATTCATAAAAACTTGACTTTTTTATTTTTGAAAAGTATCATTTAATTTCTTTGGTTTAAATCAAAGGAGTGTTTAGTACCATTATTTAGAAAATATATTTTTAAGTTTATTTATTTGTAAAAAAGAAAAATCTATTTATCACAAGTTTGTGATAAATCACTACATATGTAACGCATTATTATTGTTAAGTACAATCGAACATACATAACTATATGAAATGATAAATTGCCACATCACTTGTGATATATAGGAGAAGTTCAAAGATACTAGATAAGAATAAGGATAAAAAAACGATACCAAAACAATAATAGGGATATCTAAAGGTACCAACCCTTAATATTCTCTATTGTTTATGTTATTTTTTATTAACATTTTATTACAATTCATAAAAGCTTGATTTCTATTTTTTTTTTTTGGAAAACATTATCGTGTAATTTCTTTTGTTTAAGTCAAAGAAAGTGAAAGATTATAAAATATGAACCTAATTAACCTAGAGAGTTAAATATGTTATTTTTAATTTTTATCAATTTATAATTTAATAACTTAAACAAAGTGATCACACATGCAATCGCATATAAGAATAAAACACGATATTTTTAAATGGAAACAACTTAGGTCACAACCATGATATAAGAGGAAACCACCAAACCAACTAACTTTTCACTATGAAAATCAAAATGTTAAAAAAAACTCAATTTTATGCTATTCTCCCCAAGATATTGTCCCAATATATTTTACTTACGAGCCCCTACTCTATTTTCATAATTTCAAATATTAGTGTGAGTAGTTTCCAAACTAACATTTCAATAAACACCCCCCGCAAATCAGATACATTTACGAATCAACTGTAAAAAAATGTTAGCACAAAAAACATAACTACTCGTGTGTGTTCTAGAATGAATTTAATAATGAATAATCATAACTAGACTATTCAAAAGATATGTCACTTAAATCAAATCAATTAATAAATCCTAGAATAAAAAGATTAAACACAAGTTTAATAAAAATAACTTCTTCAAAATTTAATAATTAAATCAAATAATTATGATTTCTTATACAATTATTTAATCTAAATATGAAATATCCAATAAATTATATAAATGTGAAAAGTATGAAATAAATAAACTGATAAATATAATATATATATACGTCGTTTTTCTACTATTGGATTTAATTCCAATATATATGTATTATTGTTGTTCTCCTTACTAGATACAAAGGCTAATATTTATGAAACACCGTTAATCCAATTCTAAAACTGCTTTTCTTTTTCTTTTCTTTTCTTTTCAGCACAAGTTTGTTTTGGCAGGCTTCGGTAATTTCAATAGCTCTCCTTTTTCAAACGTTCACCAATACACTTTCTAACTCTAACGTGTATATATATATATATATAGATAATAATAATAATTTAATAGTATTAGGGTTAAATATATATTTAGCTTAATTTTTCAAAACCCATTAAAAACCTCAATATTATAAAAATTTATTTTTAAAACACATCTAAAAAATATTTAATTAATAATTTCATAAATTGATTAAAGTTTAAATAAATATTTTAGGGATAAAAATAATTTTATTTTTATGAACACGTGTTATTAAATGCATGAGTATAATCATATATGTCATAGTTATAAAATATATACATGAATTACGACTATTTAAAATTATAATATTTCTTTTACTTTACTTGATAGATTTGATAACGAGCTTAAAAATAAGTTTACATAAAAATATTTTATCAACGAAAATAGCCAACACTCATAGTCCTTATAGAAGATATTTTGTATTATTATTTAGAAAATGTACTTTTAAGTTTATTTGTTTATGGAAAAAAAGAATCTATTTATCATAAATTTGTAGTAAATCATAAATGATATAGCGTAGTATTATTATTAAGTGAAAAAATGTCATTTTAATAGTGAATATGATATAGTTGTGAAATATGAAAAAGCTTTTGTGAAAATGATGTCAAGAATAACAAACTTAGTTTTCTATCTAACTTTTCATTAAACATAAGAGAATAACATGTAAACATATATGTTATTCTTTTTATTTAAATAAAACTATTCAAAATTTTAACAAATTCTTTTTATTTAAATAAAATTTTTGATTTTTGATATTAGACAATGAAAATTTGTTTAAATTTTATGACAATTTTGTTTAAGTTTGAATAAAAAAAATTAAAAATTTTAATAAATGTTTTAATTAAATCTTCATTTTTTACGCATATATATACTTACCAAGAAATATAAATATGCCTATAACATATGTGTTATTTTATTTTATTTAACAAAAAAATTATATAAAAAATTAATTTTTATTCTTACTTTAAACATTTTTCATAAATAAATAAATTTAATTGATATATTTTAAATTAGGATACTAACAGCCTTAGCCTAAGCTATCCTCTGCACAAATTTTTTTTTTTTTTCTCAAAGTTCCTTGCTTCACCTTTTTGAAATAGGTGCTATTGACATAATCACATGCTATGATTGTCATCATACGGGGAGTTGGTGATCATTTCATTCAGTTGGTAACTAGGTATTCATGCCTTGACTAACGAAAACTTAAGGAGGTAAATTTCAGGTTTAAATCTAAAACTCATTCAAAAACCTGTCATATATGTTAATATGGATATGATATATATAGTGTAAAATTTTAACTTTTTTTTTATTTTTAAATTATGTTTACTAATTTAAGATTTATCTAGTAATGTGTTATGTTTCTTGTTTTCTATTTTGAAATTTGTTTTTGAATTTATTGTTGTTTAATAACCACTTATGCTTTATATTTTCATTTTAATTGAAAATAAGTTATAATTTTTATCCTAACTTTGGAACTAAAAAAAAAAGATTTCAAAACTTATTTTCTATTTTCAATTTTTAAAACTTTTATAATCAAATTTCAAATGCTTGGTTGCTCATCCTTTAAGCAGATGAGTGGAGTCTTAGTCAGATAGGTGATCCAAATTATTTTTTTGTCAATATCTACATATATATTTTTAAAAATTTAATATTAAAAAATAATTTTAAATGCTACTTGACTTTTTTATCTAAGAAAAATAAAAAAATTATAAGTTAAATAATTTAAGAACTTAAGTAATGAATTTCATCAAATTATTTTTTCTTTGACTATTATTTAATATTGTCTCAATTTTTTTAATTAATTACCATTGTTAAAAATAAAATCATATTTATCTTAATATATAATTCTCTTTCTTTTATTGAAATTAGTCCCACGATCTTGTTTAAAAAGTCTATTTTGTATAAGTTAGGTCTATGCTTTGATTCTTAATAGTTGCATTTTAAGATTTTTTAATAGTTTTAATTCGTTGAATGCTTATACGGAGCATGATGAATTTAATCAAATATTTCTCATATTTCAAACCAAAAAGTTTATTAAATTAAAAAAATATAGGTTTAATATAAAATTTTAATTATATTATTTTACTTTCCAACTTTTCTAACTTTGACGTTAATCTAAACTTTTGGTCAAAAATTAAGAGTTGAGTACCTAATCTATTAAAAAAAATTAGAATAGGTAATTGAAATTAAAAGAATTATACTAAAATAAACAACGAAGAACCAATCATAATTCTTTTTTCTAATCAAATAATATTTTTGTGTAATTAAATTTATAAATTAAAATAAAAAAATATGAATCTCCAAAATATATATTTCGAAATTATAGGGTCGTTCTTTATAACTCTCAATGTATCAAGGTTTTGTTTTCCTAACATAATCATAAAGTTACGTAAACCCCCAAACAGTATATATTAAAAAAAAGGTATATTTTTAATTATTTTTATTTTAAAAAATGTGTTAAAAAAATATTTAATAATTTTAAAATTATAAAATAAAATTATTTTTAAGATATCGTCTAATTTTACTGTTCAATAATATTATTTTTTAAAAAAATTTATCAATATTATTAAAAATCTTTATGTACTTTTTTTTATAAGTGAGAATTTTTTATAAAAAAATGATTAATGAATGTTTTTTTAATTTAAATAATTAATTAATATATTTATTAAAAAAAAGACCCTAAAGTATTTATCCAAAAAAAATGAGACAATAATACAATGGAGTAAATTAATTTAAAAATATTATAAAACAAAGAAATGTGTATGAAAATTTATATAAAATTGAATGAATTAAAAAATAAAAAATAAAAATGCATCATTTGTAATCCTCCGTAAAAAAAAATAAAAATTTATATTTATTATATATTTATGATAAATTATAAATAATATAATATAATATTATTATATTTAATAAAAAAAATTAAAAAGTAAATAATAATTGTAATATAATTTTGATTGATGAGAGAAATAATAACTTGGGTCCTACTATTTTTAGTGGGGTCAAAGACTAAGTGTGCTGTCACATCTGATATGTGAAACCAAATAAAACAAGGGCATCTAACAAGTTTGAAACAGAACTAAGTCTCAAACCAACGTGAGAACCAAAACTCACTCTGTCAATTTAAGCATTTGAGAGGGCTCTACTTTTTTCTTCGACTACTTAAAACTTACATGTGCTTGCTTTCTAATTTATGGGAGGATTTTCATTTTATATCAAAGACTTTTGAGGTAGATTCAAATATGGTCAAAGATAAATAGGTTTTAATCAAAATATTTATAAGTAGTTTATTGAAAATAAAATAGAAAGAAGAAAAGAAAAATAAAAAAAAAACAGTTCTATCAAAAGAACACCTAGACCCATTTAAGGCTTCCATGTGCTTTTTCTACTTTAATCATATCACCTAATATATTCAATATTCAGTACTCCCCTATGTTTAAATTCAAACCGGGTCCTACTTTAATCTTCTTTTGGTACAGGGTGGAAGTTACTGACAGTTTTTTTGTTGTAGATATTGATATTTGAAATCATTATTATCATAATTTAAATTATTGTTATTAAAATATTTTTTTATATTAATAATACTTGCATTAAATTATAATAAAATAAAATAAACATTTACAGTTTTATTGTGATAATTAGAAAGAAAAAAATATCATCTAAACATCTTATTATTAAAATATTTTTTTATTAATAAATTATGGTTAAAAAATAAAAAATTTGTATTAATTAAAAGAAGAAAAAAATATCAAGTCTTTCAAATTAATTTTTAAAATGAGTTAAGACACTTCAAACCAAAAAACTATTTTTAGTCTATCAATTTTAAAAAAATAATGTTATTTTATTAAAATATTTTTCTTTATTTTAACTTATTAAAAAATTATAAAAACTCGATCATTTAATAATGATAAAATAACATTTAATATAACTCTTTTTTTACAAAATATATGTGTTAAGATATATTCATGGACTCTGTAATTTACCATATGAGAGTATGTAGATTCTATCTAGAGACATGTTTCAATTGGTGCTAACTTATATGAATCTTTGTAGACTCTATATATAGACACGTCTCAATTGGTACCAACTTATATGAATATATATGGTAGTTAAGGATTAGGTTTAAGGTTGACACTTAAAAAAATGAAATGAACTCATTAACGTAATTTGAATTGAAGATATAATTTATAGACCCACCAACGATAGAACACAGGAGTCACGAATATATACTAATAATATATTTTAGTATTTTTATTATAATATTTTATTAATTTTTATAAATAAATATGTATTTAAATAATTTTATGTTAAAATATTATTATTGTTGATTTTTTAAAAATAATTTCAATTTAAATTTTATTTTACCTTTATTAATAATTCGTATTTTATCATGTTTTACTTATTTAATAGTAAAAAATAATATTTTAATAAAATATTATTAAAATAATATTATTTATTTAAAATTAACCTATTTTAAAAAAAATTAATTTTTAAAAAAATATATTTTAAAATCTACAAAAGTTTGTATTAAATATTATTTATTTTGCTTTCTAATCTTTTGATTCACAGACATTGGCAAGTGTGAAATCTTCCTTGGTCAAAAGAATATTACTTATGACTATTTGTCTATATTTGAAAATTTTGCATAATTAGATTTTTTTTAATATTAAATAATATTAACCAGCAAAATGCAAAGATGTTATATTTAGTAATGAAATAAGTATTGCTAATTAATTTTTTTCTTAATTTTTTAAAATAAAAAATTACATAATATTAAACTTTATTGATTTGAAGTATACAGTTCAAAATATTTCACGCTTGCCGATGTTAGTGAATCAAAAGATTTGAAAGCAAAAGTTAAGATCAAACTACTAAGTAATAATGAATAATGATATTCATATAATGTTTTCTTTCCTACTTTTTATTTTTATTTCTTTTATGAGATAGCATAAGAAATTCTAAAAATTATATATTGTTTTCATTCAATTTTTTAGATTTTAAAATATATTTTTTAAATATAAGAAATTAACATGAGCACAAAAATAAGAAATAAAAATATGTCAAATATAAATATAAAAAACACTTATATTGAGAATAATCCTATTGACGGACCTTTTTTGATATTGTTTAAGTAAAATTTTTATTTTAAAAAATATTTAATTATTAAATTATAAATATAAATTTTAACTTTGAAATTAAATTTTTTTAAAATATCATTTTTTAAATATTTATATTCATATCAATTATATTATAATATTTGACATATTTTAATTTCTTATATTTGTTCTCATGTTAATTTCTTATATTTAAAAAACATATTTTTAACTCTAAAAAATTGAATGCCAATAATATATAATTTGTAGAATTTCTTATGCTATCTCATAAAAATAAAAAATAGGAAAGACAAATTATATCAATATCATTATTCGTTTACTTATTAGTTTGATCTTAACTTTTTTGCTTTCAAATCTTTTGATTCACTAACATGGGCAAGAGTGAAATATTCCGTGATCAAAATAAATAAATTATTATATTTTTAAATATTTATTATATCATTTTTTTTCTTATTAATAATATGAATTATTATTTATTATTTTTATATTATTATTTGTATCATTTATACTAATATAAATTAGATATCTTAATTAATACTATATTATTATCTATCTCATTTTGTTAAAATTTAAATAAGATAATAAAATAAATTTTATTGTAACTATATGTTTTTATTCAATATTAAATAACATTAACCAGTAAAATATATTAAATGCTGCTATGCTTTGTTATGGAATATTAAATTTACATATATAAATTTATATTTATATTAATTACTTTTTTTAAAAAATAAATAACCTTTTCTAACCACACCTCATATATTATTTGATACGAGTACAAATTTTAAATATAAAATTACTCTCATTTAGTTTTCTTTCTTTCATTAGCCGGTAACAGATTAACTGCTATTTTGGTGGTTGAACCTTCTCCACCATCTAACTCCCTTGTATTAAATTGCCTTGGTGGAAATTTGAAGCATCTCTCCCTTTCTTTTCTTATTGCTTAATTTACAATTTCGCCCTTAGACTCCACTCTAATTAATTTTCTCATCAAGTGTCACGCATGGCTCTTTATAACTAAGAAAGAGACAAATATAAAACAGTAATTTAAATAAAAAGATAATTTAGTATTTATCATTAATAAACAACACTTCAGCACTTGCTTTCTCTTTACCCATCAAGCGCGCGCCCTCTAATACTTCCAAGAGAGTAAGCAGGCCGAGGTCGTATCCATATGACACTCGTCAAAAATCCCCATAAAGAAAATTTAAAAATACAAAATACCCAATACTAAAAAAAGAGAGAGAGGGAAACACAATACAAGAAAGTGAAATCCTAGAGGTTAAGATTTACTACTCTCTTTGGTTTACTCCTTTTTTTTTTTTTAACTAATTCCCTCCACGTACCTTTTTTTCTTTCTTTTTTGTCGGATCTAAAAATGAAATTAAAGTCTAAATTTTACAACAATAAAAGTGAAGAAAATGTGGTTGAGTAATATAAAATATTTATCAATGGGTCAGAATCAGCAACTTGAACCTCTTTTGCAACTAAGTGAACCAGCACCCATTGTAATGGTACCGACAAGTGAAGATGGTCTTGCACTTAAACTTGAAGCTTTAGCATAACTTGAAGAAGCTCCTGCTCCTGTTGCTCTAAAGAATGCACCATTTACCATTAAATCTCCTTCTGATCTCCAATTCCAACCCTTCCACTCATCTTCTGGTGCATCTTCATGTTTAGTCACCTGCATTATTCAATTTCCTTAATACCAATTAATAATTAAAGTTTGTATTTTTAAAAACATTTATTTTGAAAATTCTTTTATATTACCTCTTTGCTGAACCTGTTATCTGGAGCAACAAATCTATTGCCTTGGCTATTGATAGTTGGTTTAGCACTACCTCCAATGGCATACATCTCCCAATGAGTATAGTCATTGTTGACCACATGAAAATATCCATGCCTACATCTACAAATTTGAAAAAGCCAATACAAACATTAGAATATTATTATTAACCTTTTTTCTTTTTCTAATATAAGGAAGAAAAAAAATTAAAAAACCCAAATAAAGTTTTTTCACTACTTAATTTTTATTTTTACCTTGGCATTCTTTGAACAAGACCTTCTCCAAAGTGATTGAATGCAATGGTGACTTGCATGTTCTTGTCTTGAGTATAGGAATCACTATGACCCAATAACATGACTTTATCATGATGTGTCATGTAATTGTTTGATAATGTAATAGCAGTGGACCCATGAATAGCATCAATCAGACCATCTTTACAATTTGATAAAGAACAATGATCAACCCAAATATGACTTCCACCAAAAATTGAAACACCATCACCATCCGATATTGTTCTCCACCCGTAATGTTTTGGGGAGTCCCTCACCATAGCATTCCCTCCTTGTTTACAATCATGTATATTCAAACCATGTATTATAATATTAGTCACAAATTGTACAGTAATACATGGTCCACCTGCAATATGAACACTAGCTCCTCTACCATCAAGTGTTTTAAAAGAGTTCATAATCAATTCCTCTTTCAATCTAATCACCATATCTCTAGCAAATATAATCCATAATGGTTCATCTTGAATCACGGCGTATCTTAAAGTTCCTGGTTTTGGGTTTACAGGATCGTTGTCACTTGAGTCTGTTACTACATAAATCTTTCCATCTCTTCCTCCAATAGCATTTTTTCCAAACCCAATAGCACAATCTGCCAAACGCTGTCTATTTTTCTCCCAATTTGGGTCACATCTCCAACAATCATCAATTGGGTTTCCACTCCCACAAGAAAGATACCCCAATTTCCTCCTAGACATTGAAGCATTAATACTCCTGCAAAAACAAAAACAAAAAACAAAACAAAAAAAAATGGAACAATGTATATTTATTTATTTACAAAAGTAAAATATTTTTGGTAGTGATCATTTTTATTAAAACAATGAGAATCAACTGATAAAACACATTTTATGTTACCTTTGTACATCTTGTACTACAAGTTCAGGGTCTTGAACTGATGATGAAGCAGAGAAAATGGGAGATGAGTTTAAAAGATAGAAGAGAAAAATGATGAGAGAGAGTAAAGGAAACATTGTAATTGTTTGCATCTTTTTTTTTTCTCTTCTACAATGAGTAGAAAGCAATAGAACTAGAGTAGTGATAGTAGAAGAAAAGAGAAAGAAGGAAAAAAAAACAGAGAGCTGTGAGAGATAATGAATGGGAGAGGATAGGAGGGTCTATATAAAGAGATTAAAGTCGTGTTAATTGGCGGGATTAAACTAAAAAAAATGGGACCCAATGTGTTTCGTGATTTCTGATTTTACGGGATTCCAATTGGGTAGTTTTGGCCGTTAAGCAAGCCTTGAATATTGGTAATAATTAAACAGTTGCCTATAACCGAAATATTTTTTCCTATACTCTACCGAATATTAGCAAATAAATACTTTTTCAGAAAAAGAGATATATTTATAATACTCATATAATTATTATTGATTCCATACTTTTATCATTTTTATTTATATTTTACATTTATTTCTATGACTACGTACTAATACCGTAAATATTCTCCCTTTATTATAAAAAGACGACGTCATACTCTTTATTATACTTGTAATGTAGATCAAAGTGGGGTATAGTGGTTCGTTACTAGTTTTCCCTGCTCTTTATTATACCTTTTTTAGGCTCCCTCTGTTTTTTCAGTTCCATATTTTTATTTTAAATATATATATATATATACACACACGTACGAACTCACGCACATTTCTAAAACTTAATATTTAAATCTTAAATCTTAAATTATAAAATACAACATTTTAAAATATAAACAATATGTAATGAATACGTGGTTGTCATTAAACATGTAAAGTAGGAGATGGCTTAGCCTTGATTTTTTATATGATTTTTTTTTTATTAATTATCTTAATAGTATTTTAATTTTATTTTTATTATCATTTTTATCTTTATTATTAATTAGTATTTTAATAATATTTTTATTTTAAAAAATATCAAATCTAATGCAAAATTAAAATTAAATTTGAAAATTTTAACAAGTATACTACATGTGATATTTTTAATTTTATTTTAGCTCATTTTTAAATAGAATAATTTCTCTTTCATATAAACAACTTTTATAGGTATTTTGATTCAGTATTGTTATATGTTAATTATTATTCATTTACTTAATTTAAATATTTAGATATTATATAATAGTGATTACTTTTATGTATTGAATTATAATATTTATTAAAAAAAACATGTAATTTTTAGAATTCAATTTCTTCACGATTAATTGACAATAGTTTATCAATGTATTCTTTGAAAGACAATGAGAGATTGAAGATATGCATATACATTATGGATTCAATTTCTTTAAAATAACTCAAAAGCATTAACATGTGCATATAAGGACCAAAAAAAGCTGTTTTTGTTGCATGGAAGAGAAGAGACAAAATTGCAAAAAATATCTTTTATTAAAATCGCATATGTTGGTCACATAGGAAAATTATACTAAATCAAAACCTTTTTTCAAAAAAAAATGTGAATATCAATAAAGTATCAATTATTAATAATAATAATAATAAAATGTATCAAAAATAAAATCAAAGTATTATTAAGTTAAACGAAAGAAAATATTTTCTATACTCTCATATCTTAAGGATTAAAATTTATAAGGGACGAAAACAATTACTCATTTAAATCTCAACCTTTTAAATAAAAGTGTAAAATAGTTTGTAATATTTTAAGACAACTGATTCTATCATAGATATGGTTTAATTTTATAGTATAACCCACTTCATACATGTAGTTTAATTTTTAACCCTCCTAGAAAAATTGATGTATAATTTTTTGTAAAGTAGTTTGCATGAATACCCCTAAAATAAAACACTTAATTAATTTGTTAAAGAATAAATTTAAATAAAATCTAGGCATGATACATATAGGAGTGATTTGACACGATATTGATAAAATTTATATAATTTTATTTAATAAATTAGATAAAATTAATGTAACAATATATATGAATTGTTTAATAAATACCTTTATCATAATCTAAGAAGATAATCTTATATAAACACGATATATTCGATTTGATCGAACTTAATAAGCATGTTTAATATTTATATGCATTTTTTGCTTAAAAAAATATTTTATATTTGGTTACTATTTTTAAATTTATATGAGAATCAATATGATCTTGCAACTAAAAATGATTACTTCAATGTATATATGTTTAGTTCATAAATAAATTAATCAAACAGAATCTACTTATTAAATGTATAAGTATTCGTCGTATAAATTGTACTCCTAATATAATTAAAATAATTTTTTAACGAGTAAATTTATAATAAACATACGATAAATTATTAGAATATTTATTCATAACAAATATGTTTATTATAAATATTTTTTTATATTAATTAATACGGATAAAATTAACTTTAAAGTACACCTTATTTACTAAATTATAGAGATGGGGACTCAATCACATCTAAGAGGATAAAAACGTTATCTTTGTCATCAAGCTATATGATAAGTGGTTATAAAATATTATATTTCTATGTTAACATATGAGATTTAAAGAAAAAAATTTCTCTCCAAACTCCTATATAAATCTCAAACATTGAGATCGAGATATGTTAGTGTATAAGATTATAATAGTACGACCATTGATCATATATTATATTAAAATATGAATAAAAAATTTGATATATTATCTTTATAGGAGGAAAAAATAATAGTTTATGTCCGCGGTTTAACATTATAAATACAATATCTTTATAAAAAAAATTTGTAAAATTCCATCTGTAAAGGTAATGAAATATATTACCTATCTCGTAGAAGCAGCCCAAATAGTCTAGTGAACTTAGGTCGATAGAAAAATCATCAAATAGGCGTGGCATCATTTAATGAGTATATTACATCATTGAAAATCTTTTAATATTTAAATCCAAAAATTAATATTAATAATATCATCTTATTTATGAAAAATCATTGATATCATAAATAATTATATATTAATTAATTTAATATTTAAATATTATAAATTTAAATACTAATTTATAGATATTAATCGTATATGTTTATGTTATCTATGAAAACTTTTAAATAAATCCTAACAACCTCAAAAAGTTACTTATAAGTTGATACTTTGAAAATTTTCTCTTTTCTTACTATTCTTTTTCTTTAAAAATTGACATAAGTATAATATTACAGCCTCAAGTGTCGTACATTTTGAATTAATTTTTTAATAATTTATAGTCTATGTGTCTAAAAAAACAAGAACTAATAGAAATTTACTTCAATATATATATATATATATATATATATATATATTTATGAAAAGTTGTAATATATTTTGATCAGAGTGAGTTCTTTTACGCATTAATGCTTATAGTAATACCACACAAGAGAATCCATTCAACGTGGATGTTCCATATATATATATCAAAATTAGGGTTTCAAGAGCTTCAGCAGCGTACGTATAGATAGGAGGAAGATAACAAAAAAATGAAAGAAACAATATTGTATTTATCCTAATTATAATTCCTCATTTTTAACAAAAAAAAATTATAATAATTCCTCGTTAGTATGAAAGAAATTTTTTAAATATATTTTAAAATAAACAAATACAGCACACACATTTAGGATAAATGGGACCCAACACATGATTTTAAGTAAAAATAATGTTCAAATGTATCACAAAAAAATTGTAAAAAGCTGCCTTCTTTTTATTTCCAAAATAATATTTTTATTACATTATTTTTCCATAAAGCACTAGAAAATTATAAATATGAACTATGAAGTTAATTTTTCTTTTCAACATTAACATATTTATTAATTAGTGAGTAATATTTACCTGTTGTGATCCACTATTTACTCATTTTGACCGACCAATGACCTTCACTATATACATACCACTAGATAAAAATTCTAGTTAAATAATGTTGAAAATTCAATTTCATTTAGTTAAATATAAATGAAATTAAATTCTAACTAGTTGAATATAAATGAAATCACATTCATATTAATGAAGTGTAGTTGAAGACTATATACACATTTTTTTTTCAATAAAGAAGACTATATTTTGATGAAAAATAATTAATTTTTTTCAATTTTTGGTATTTTTCTAAAATTTAATATTTTTTAGATATAACTAAATTTCATTAATAAAGATCAAAGATACAATCTAAATCAAAATTTATCTATTTAAATACATTAATAATCAAATTTTAAAAACCAAAACAAGTGACATTCGTTGACAAATGGAGGAAAAACCAAACTTTAGTCATTCTTTTGTTGTAAGGTTCTCCAATTGATAGAATGTTTGATTGTTTCAATTGATATATTTGATATTATTTAGAATTCAATTGAATCTTGATATCATTTTATAGTCTTTAAAATATTAAACAAAACACATCTATATGTAGATCTAAACTTCTAAAGAAAACAAATAAAACGAGCATAAATATAATATAAATCATACTATATTGATAATCGGATAAAAAAACCACTTTAGAACAAAATCCAAGTAAAGAAATACAAAATATGTGTGTTTTTATTTAAAATAATAAAATTTAGAAGATATTAAAACTAATCTACAGAAGATAAGTTTTTGTAGAAGAAAATTCTCTCCAAAAGAAAACGAACATTGGAAGAGAGAGAGAGAGAGGAGAGAATAGCGGCTAAAGTTTTTAGAAAATCCTAATGTAAATAACTTATTTTTAATTATGTATAATAAACATTTTTCATATTTTTTAAAACAACGTTTGTCATTAAGGTATTTGATTTTAAGTTGGATGCAATTTAAAAAATAAATAAAATTTAATGATTGTAGTATGTTGATAATTAAAGATTATTGGTTGCATGCTAGACATAATTAATCCAAGGGTGGTGCTCCATCAAAATAATGTGACAATATGGCAAATATTTTTGAAAAAAGTGGGCAGGCCTGGCTCAACGTAATTTGATACTAAAGCAAAATTTAAGATTTGGCCCTCAGTCATAATTATAAGATGGTTTAATATAATTCTTATATGTAATAATTTTTTTTACCTTCCAAAAAAAAAAACAAGTCTTTACCACTCTAGATAGTTGGTAGTTGGTACAAAGTTTAAATTTAATTTTTTTACATCTTATTTGTTATCAATATTTACTGTTTTGTATCAATTTTTCCCTCTTTTTTTGAAAAGAAAAAAATTATTAGGATAATTAATTACTTTTAACCAAAATTGGGACTTGGGATATATATATATATATATATATATATATAGGGAGATTGTAATTAAAACTAAAGGAGAATGATATATGTGTGACTTTGCTCTAGTGACATAGTTCATGTATAAAATTACTCGATAAAATATTGAAATAATTAATTTCATAAAAACATGGATATAGCTTCTTTTATTAGTTTTATCGTTATTTATTTAAAAGTATATATATAAATTTATAAAAAGATAGATTATATGTTAAAATTAATTATTTAAACTATTATACCTAGATAATTAAAACTATTTACATAATTTTGTAATGTTTGGTCCAGATTCGATTTTGGCTAGTATTAGATATGAATGGCAGGTACTATCTAAAGATTTTTGACTAACATGACGGTTATCTTGACCGTAGTTATATCAGTGACCTTAATATTTTCGTTTATTATGATTGTTTGCTATATTTTCTTTGAAGCTGTAAGATTCTAGTTTGAATTGATAAATAATGTTCAACATTATCGAGTGTTCGTTTGAAAAAATAAAAATCATACAAGATTGAAATGATTACTTCTATTAAATTTTGTTGTATTATTTATCTATTTATGAAAAGAATAAGTCAAAATAATGAAAGAATGTGGTAGGAATTAAAAATGTATGAAAATAGGTCATAATTAAAAAAAAATAAAATGTATTAATCAAATGAAATATATGAAAATGCAGGAAAAAATGTATAAACTAAAGTGAAAATAATATGTCAAAAAAAAACTAGAAATTAAGACATTAATTTTTACAGATTTGTACAAACTGAAGTGCGAAATATCTCACTATACTGAAATTTTAATAATGGAAATTAAACTTGAACGCAGAACACAGAAATTTTCTATTAGTTGATTTTGTTTCCAAAAATGGCTGGCAAAGGTTATTTTTCATGGATACATGCATGGTTCTCAAATATCACATAAAAAAGCAGCTCACCTTTATTTATAAATTAGTTTGGTTTAGCAAACTATCAATTGACTTATTTTTACTTTCAAAAAATAAAATAAAAAATATTTATAATTTTATTTAAAAATAAAAATGTTATTATAAATATTACTTTTTATTATAATTTTAAAAAATAAAAATAATGTATTTTAATTATATTTTTCAATAATAACAATATTACTATCATACATTAACAAAATTATTAAACTAACTCATTCAAACTCAAAAGCAGTTGAATTGGTGTTTTTTAACTCATCAGTTAATTAAATCAATCTTAATTAATAAATTAAATTATTCATTTAATATCACTTTTTATAAATAATTAAGTTTGATTAAATTTATTTTTTTACTAATGAACTTTAAGAGTCGTTATAATAATACTATTGAACTTTTTGTTGCTTTCATACCATTAAACTTTATAAATGTTATAAAAATATAATTAAACTTTTTTTGTTACTTTTATACTATTAAACTTTACAAATGTTACAAAATATCATAAAGATATATATAATTTACCGTTAAGTTTTGTTAACTGATTGATGTCGATGTTATTTTTTTAGCACTTATAAAATTTAATTGTATAAAAATAAAAAATAATTTGATTATATTTTTGTAACATTCATAAAATATAATGATAATAAAATAACAAAAAAAGTTTGACAATATTTTTATACCAACCCCCAAAATTTAGGGTAGAAAACTCTATTGACTCATTAAGTTCAAGTTTTGTTTTCTCATTTAAGGAACTAGTCTTTCATTCTATATTTATTGCAAAATATATATTTTATTCATATAATTCACTACTATAATACATACATATGATCTTAGAAATTTAGCTTCAATTTTTTAACAACCGAGTCCATAGACATACCTAATCAATTTTCTCTTTTTTGTACTAAAAACTAAATTTTTCTATAAATTTGTTTCTTTTTTTCTCTCTTTTTTTTCCTTCCCTTAAACTACAAAAATTATTTAAATATAAAAAAACTTACATAGTTACGATTATTAATATAACCTTGATCATAATTAAAATAAAGTTTTCAATATTTTTAAAACATAAATCAAATAATATATTTTGTGTGTTACTTATTTAAAAAAATATAAAAATTACTTTACAATTTTTTCATTTTTCTATCAAATTAATTTGGTGTATTTTATCTCTTTTACACCACTTTCACACCAAATTTTTATATAAAACTTTTTTTATCTCCCCAGTTTTTTTCCCTCATTTTCCTATTTTTTATCCCCAACTCTTGTACACATTTCTCTTTTTCTCTATAATTTTTCTTGCTGTGTTTTCCTCTTCTCACCATATCAAACCCTAAGCTAGCTCATCCTCATCATCCTCTCCTTCTTCGTTGATATAATCACTTTTCCCCTATCTCTGTACCTAATGCTAGGTATATAATTCATTTTGTGGTGTGCTGTTCTAGCGATATTTCTTTCAAAATTTTGAGTTGTTAGAGAGTTTCGGTGTAAGATTTGTGCTTGAATATTAAGGAAGCTTCGTTTTTTTTAAGGTCTAGCTTAGATATGATTATAGAAACTATTTTCAAGTTATATATCTCCATTTTTTACTTCGCTTTGATATTTTAGAATTGATACAAATTTGTCTCTAATCTATTCTCCAAAATTTTCAGATGTATCATATGTTCTTCTTTTTAGGTTCTCTTCTCGAAACCTAATTTAAAATTTTGTTAGTTGGTAAATTACTTTAAAAAAATTGGACTGCTTATTCTTTACTTGTATTATTAACGTTCATTCAATAACATTTTACGCTTCTTACACAATATTAATTTTTACATTGACTCAAGTAATTTTTTGATTTTCAAGATGATGCAATCTCTTAAAAGTGAGGCTTCAAAGTTAGAAGATACGTTGGGACTACTCCAAGAAACTTAAGAGGTTTTGAGACTTTCATTTTTAAATTGTTACTTGGATTTTGCTAATATATTTGTTGCCTCTCTTTTTTCTCATTACTCAACACCCAACTGTTTTTGTTTACCTGGATTTTTAAAATATTTTAGGGCATGAGCATTCTTGTAGGAAAGATTTCTTTGTATACATTGTTTTACAATGTATCATTGTCATGTAGTTGGTTTTTACTTCATTCAATTGTGATGATGAAGACTATGAAGGCTATGAGTATAGTCTTTCTAAACAACTTTCAGAAGTTTTCATTGTATACTTGAATAGGTTTATCCAGGAGGTAATATATAAGATTCTTTCTTTTATCATTATATTCAATATTGTTTGAAAGATTCGGAAATGATATTTGTCTTTTCTATTTATAAATCTGTAATTTGATATGTAGGTGGTTTGTTATTTTATAGGACTTGTTCCCAACAATTCAAAAGGTGTTGTCAAATTAAAAGATAAAGGAACAAATGGAATTAATGGAGTTAGAATTATGGTTTTTTAGCAATTTATTGGTGCTAATGATGGCATGCTGGTGCCTGGTGTTGGTGCTGGTGATGGAGGGTTGCCTACTTCTTGTTAATGCACTAGCAATATTAAATGGGCTTATGAGTTGATGATTCTTACAATGGGTTTTAACTTAGTTCTGATAATTGGTCAACTGTAGTGAATAGGATATATGAAGACATATCATTCTCAAGAGTTTGTACTTATTGGGGACTAATTACAATGCTTATGATTTACTCTATTGGGCATATTTATGATGCTCACTTTAATCATGCTGTCATTATTACTTTTGCTATTTTTCGCAAATTACCTCTTAAATAGGTACACAATATTACAACACGTTATATCTTTTATTTGATGTGAATAAAGAAGCTTATTTTGTAACAATTACAGTGGGATCTTATATTCAATCCTTTGTTTTTGAGATCATCATTTCATTCCTATTAATGTTTGTTATTTTTGGCATGCCTATCGATAACCGAGCGATATGTATGAACTTATTTAGTCTTCATGTATGGCAGGGCACAAGTTATGGGTTAGCTAAATCTAATTATGTTCTATTTTAACCAGCACCAAGCATCATGCGTTAGTATAAACACAACACCCCAGCGCACCAACACCAGCTCAACACCCCAACGCACCAGCACTAGTGCAACAGTGCCTATGGTATTTGCCTTTTCTTTGCACTTCTGTTGAATTCGTTGTGGACTTGATTATTTTTATTTGAAGTACACTTATAAATGCTCATAATAGTAAAAAGTTAGTTTGTAATAATATGATTTTATTATGTTTTAGTGTATAATAAACTCTTAAATGTAATTGCATTTTAAATTTTAATATAATATAATTTTTAATATTATAATTAATAATTTTTTTGTAATTAATATTGACTTTTAATATTTTAATTAATAATTGTATTTTAATTTTAATTTATGGCCATAAGGTATATCTATGGCCTCGATCTTATAAAAACCGAAGCCATAGACATACCTTATAGCCTCTGTTATTGAAAGAATGAGGCTATAGACATATCCTATGATCTCGGTTATTTTAAAACCCAGGTCATAGATAACAGTTATGGTCTATCTCACTTAGGCCTCGGCTCTTATAACTGTGATAATAGACCTACGATCATGGTTAAAAACCGAAACCATATGTATGTATTGTAATAGTGATTATTCGATAGAGCGTATTAGGTAATACAATTTAAAAAAATAGTCAAATTAATACAATATCATAACTCTATCCAAATAAAGTGTCACAAAAAATATATCTGTTAAATACATATCTAATAAACTAATTGATGCTAGCTTAGTATTTAAAAAAGATTTGAAAAAAATAGATTCTTATGTTAGGAAAAGCTTAGAATCTTTTTTTTCATATTACAAAGGATAAAAACTTCAATTGAAAATGGTAAAAAATTGAGGATATTATTGTTTCATTTGGTGGTACAATGATTAAAATTTATCTAATATCTATGAAAAATGTGATCACACATTTCTCATATACATTATTATGTTTAATTTAAGCAAAAAAACACAATTTAGATTTATTTAACTTTTTATTTTAAAAAACAAGATCAATTCAGCGTAAATAAAAAATAATAAGAATAAATAGCTATTTTTAAAATAATGGGACCCATTTAATACCTTATCTATCTGTTTTTTCCCTCAATATTTTTTATTTAGGGGGTTTGGTTCTAAAAAAAAAACTCGTTGAAGCAACCAAAAAAGAAAAGAGAGAAAAAAAAATCTCACTATCACATTTTCAAATCCTGAAATAGTACAACAAAAGCAATAAACACTATAATTTTCTTTTAAATTTTTGTTGAGTTCCGGTTGTGATGGATTTTGTGTGGTGGTTTTGTTTCCCCACTTTTATGGGAACTAAATTGGGGTTCATATATGGTCTTTAAATGCTAATAAAAGAAATTGTTTCATTTATATTTGCCTTGAAGATGAAAAATATAAAAAGCAAGACTGTTTTAATTGTATTTATATAAGAAAATTAAATTGTAAAGATTAATTAGGATTCTTTCTTATGAAATATTTGGTTTTGTTGAAGGAAAAATAAAAGAAAATACATCATTTTATTAAAAAAAAAATTGAAATGTTTTAAGGGAATAATTGTATGTCACAACCCCTTATAGATATAGTTTTCTATTTAACTTACATTCTAAGCTCTAAATATATGATTGTTTTTTATAATGTGATTAATATATTTTTAATTATTTTTATTAATGTGTTAAATATATATTTTTTATAATATTATAATAAATATACATTTTTTTTTGTTAAAAATAAAATCAATTAGATAAATAAGTTATATTTATATATCAAACGGAAAGAAAAATTTATTGGAACAATTCAAATTATCATTTACAATAATTGTACCCATCGTAAAAGTTATATTTTATCCTCTGATTAAGTGAATAAGACTAATCTAGCTGTCATTTATTTCATGTCTCATCTCAAACACAAATATATTAAGGACAAAACTATCAATAATTAACCTAGCTATTTTAAAGTTAACGTGGCTCCAACTTTTCCATCATGGAATTATCGCCACCTCGATGCGAGTAACACTTTTCTTTTTTAGTGAACCATAACATGTATTTAATCTCAACTCCAATTATTTGTAATTATAATTAATTGTAACCTATCCATATTTTAATGAAATATTGTATGTGATATGTTTTAAGTCTATATTAATTAAGTTTGTACATCTTAGCACTGATCCTATCTACTTCTTTAACTATAGAAAAAAATAAATACAAACAAAATCTTAACAAAATATATAATTAGATTTATCGATAATAAAATGACTAATAAATAACGAGATATCCTACCATTAACTCAAAGATAGAAAAATTTATACGAGATCGTTTGCCAAAAAATAAACAGAGAATTCTATAATGCACTCGTAAAATAAAAATTTAAAAAAATATGCGAGATAGTTTTTTTCGTTATTTTTTACATAAGGTGCATCTTAAAGTGAGGAAATATTTTTTCTTCTTTGCCTAACAATTAGTAGAAAGTTTATTTTGTATAACATGTTAAAGTTATATGGACTACAAGGGTGTTATGAAAGGACCTAGATAGTTTCGCTCTAATTCTTAAATTCTCCGACCATACATAAAGAAAGAAGTATAAGCCTCGTTCGTTAGTTGTGACTTCTCGTTTTATTGATTGTGTTTAAATCTAATGTATGGACTTGTTCAGATTGCATCTTTGAGATAATATCATGATAGAGGTTTGCAAAAGAGTACTATCATGCTATACATCCCTGAATAATCTTATATTAAATAATTTATTGGTAGTTCTTTGTTTATTTTATTTTATATATATATATATATATATATATATATATATTTTTAAAAAATCCTATGTATTAGACTCACATTTATTCAACTTATTAATATCATATATATATATATATATATATATATATATTTATTATGATAAATTATTATTGTGATTTTTTGGAAAGTCCTAAAAACACAAACTACTTTTATCTATACCTAAATTAAACATTCGATAGATATCTTTCATTTAAGTGATAATTGATAAAGTAGTAAGTGAGCTTTTTATTTTTTAAAGTACAAAATAAAAATTGGTCTTTAAGAAATTATTAACAAACTTAAGAAAAAATTTCATTTTCTTATTATAGACGGCATCAGGCGAATAGAAAAGTGTTCATGGAATTATAGTTTAAGAAATAAGACAAGAATGAGATTTTTTATTACTTAAAAAAATATCTAAAAAAGATATTATTATAATATTTATAAGTAACATGAGACTTATTTTTATTTAAATTTAATATTTTAGGATTGTATATCTCATATTTCTTATACATTAAATAAAAATTTACAATGTTAAATATATTACTAATAGATATATTTATTTTTTAATTTTAAATATTTATAGTAAATAAATCTTATATGTTTATGATCAACTAATTTTACTTTAATTTTTTTTATCAATTAAGAATATAAAATAATTAACTTATATTATTATTCTCTAATGTTTATTTTTATAAATATTTACTATAACTAATAAAAATTTTATTATCAAATTCTTAATAATTTACTTATATTATAGACTTCTTATCTACTTAAAAAATTGGGTACAATCAAAATTTAAATGCTAATATATATATATATACACAACCCTTGAATTAATTTGTTTTATTAAACATTATATTTTTATTTATTAACTTAACATTAACAAAAAATCAAAATAAATATATATAAATCATAAATTGAACATATTAAAAAACACAAATAAGTTAGTTTAATATTTTCTAACAAATAATTTATAGATAAATTTTAATTATTAATTCATATATTCAATAAATACCGATTCGGTTAGTATTTTATGTAAAATTCGACAAAAAATCGAATTACTACACACCTACGTTAGTATGAAATATAGTTACAATTTAAGATACCTATATGTACAAACATAGCAATGTGTTGGGATATAACGTGCTTAATTCAGCCTAGATTAATACTTTATTCTTTTTCTTTATTTTCAATAAAACTTTAAAATAAATTCATAAATGTAAAAAATAATTAGAATTTATTCAGAATGATTTATTAACGTCTAACTTACATATAAATTATATATTTTTTTTCTTCATTTTCAATAAAACTTAAAAGTAAATTCATAAATGTAAGAAATAATTAGAATTTGTTTTTGCATATTTGAGTATTAAAAAATAATTACTCTTATTTTTCATCAAAAACTAGTCTTGTAATATACAATTACAATTTATTTCTCCTTAAATTTATAAAATATAATAATCATTTAAATTATTTTGATTCTGAAATTAAAAAAATACTATAATTTAAATTTTAAACCATAGATACAAAATGAATATTAAAAATATTTATACATTTAATTAATATTAATGAGGATTAGTCTTTATCAATATTATACTTTAATTATAGATTTATTTTATTTCACAACACTTTTTGATTAAAAAATTACTATTTTTTACTGATTATTATTAAATGATGACTTCTTTTTTTTTTCGGAAAATAATAATTATTATATTGAAATGTTTTGTAATATATAAAATTATGAAAAAAAAGGATATTGACTTTTTATATATAAAAAATATTGAGTTTTAAATAAATATGGTGGATTATGTATATAATATTGTTTGGAATTTTTAAAACTCAATTAAAATATCTGTAAATGAGACGGAACCTTTAAAACGTTAAAATAAGTTTTTTATTGTTAAGTTATAAGTTAATAGTTATTATATTTAATATTTGATAATATAAAATATGTACTATTTAATTAACTTCGTTTAAAAAATTTATAGGCTCACCACTACGAATATATGCTCTTCTGTTGATGCTTTGTCATATCTCAAAGTTGCGACAGAGACACGAATGGAGACCTCTGGGTTCAGTGGTAGTAGAAGGAAGGAAGGAAGGAAGGAAGGAAGAAACCAAAAGAATGAACAGAACACAAGCCAATGCTTCATTGTCTAATTAATTTAATCATGAAATGCATTTGATCACCCTACATTAATTTATTGGATTTCATGGGACCCTATAAATGTTTTGCTTGATTGTGTTACCAAAATTGAAGTTGAAATTAATGTTTAAGTTTTAAATGAAGTTATTCGAGCGATTGTGTACATAATAATTTGTTGAGACAAAAATACATATAAGAGAATCTAGTAGGAGCTAGTGGGTAAATTGAAGAAAATTTAACAATATAATTGGACTAATTCATATATATATATATATATATATTTGGGTTTATTTTTCATATATAGGAAAAAAAAAGAAAAACAAATCATGGACTACTTGAAATTGAGGATTTAAGCTCACACCAAGATTAGCTTCTAATTATTGATTTTTTTTATTTCATGAATTTGATAAAATTTAAAAGGCATATATAAGATCAATAAAAAAAAGTTGCAGCTATATATTCTAAAAATATCAAAATATGTTAATTAGAGTGATAGTCACAAAAAGAAAACATCACACCAATATAATATAAAACTCATAGAAATTTAGTTAAAATTTACCAATAATTTTTTCATGTTAAAGATTTTTCCATTTCTTACTATTTTAAATAAAAAAAACCAAAAAAATTTACTTAAATTTTTGAATAACTCAACTAACACATTATTACTATACAATTCATGTCAAAATATAACATAATAACACGATGACAAAAATACTGCCATTAAGAGAATGTGTTGTTGATATTTTTACTTATATTAATCTACTTAATAAGTAGAGAATTGATTAGAGTATACTTTCGTTAGAGTTAATGGAACGGGGTTATGTTTTTGACCTATTTTGATAAATAATTTAGATAAATAATATCTATAAAGTATAGTAATATTTGGATGAAATTATTTAAATGTATAGATTTAATAAATATAAAAATAAAAATTAATTATTTATTTTAATATATATTCAAAATAATATATATATATATATTAAATAAATAAAAATGTATTTAAGAAAAAGGGAATCTTAATTTAATAACCGATTGTAAGAAAATTTAAATTAATAGTCCATTCATTCACGTGAACTTAAAAGAGTCGTATTTATTTATTAATTTCAATGTTCAATTACATTTCACTTCAAAAACTAGAAAAAAAAGAACATATATATATATATATATATATATATATATATGATGTACATGTAAGAATGATACGCATATCTGGCTGAATAAACAAGCAAGCTCTTGTGCAATGTTGACATTATCAACACATCAAATCGATTATAATAATCCTTTGAGTATTTTAATTAAGACAATGCATAAAAAGAAAGATATTAATGACATTTATATAATTTAGCATATATACTTTAATATTCATGTTTTATTAACTAAAGATAAGACATTTTCAAAAAAACATGTCGTATGATTTGTTGTAAAATTATTATACTGTTAGCTCGCTTTTTAAGCAAAGTAAAGTTATTGGCTACACGTATTTGAAAAAAAAAATTATAATTAAAGAAAATTGAATTTTGTCCATTTTTTTCAAAAATTAAAATAAGCCCTAAAATCCTGGTGAACTACAAAAAGCACATGCATTCAAAATCAAACAACGTATCAGGTATGTGTAGGACCGTAGGACCACTATTTTCTTTTTTTTTTTCAAAATTGTCCTCTTTATCGCATTATTCGATGCTGCAAATTTTCCTAGCCGCAAACTTGGAAAGAATCTAACATTTAATTTTTTTAAAAAAAATAAATAACTGAAATTGGTTACCACATTTGGTAGCCAATATTTAGGCGACACATGGACCGCAAGTTAGGCCGTAGTATCCGTCAATTTGCTGACTTGTATATTTTCTTAATATTAATTATCAATCTCATCCTTATTTTTTTATATTCTTTATTTTTATAAAAATAAAATCACATCACTTATTACTTAATATAATCATTTTTTATAGACTTAGGTTGAGAACTCAGGCTTCGTGAGTCACAAGTTTTTCTTAATGCAAATCACTGTATTAAAAAAATTGAGGGAAATTATATTTAACTTTTACTAATTTTACGGTTCGTTGTTAATATTAAACACATAATATAACTATTTTAAAATTAATTACTTTTTATATCATGTGATAAAATAATTAATTATATTTTTATAATATTAAATAGGTTATTGTAGATACCTCACGCACTGGTATAAACAAAAAAAAAAAATCTAAATTTTGGTTATTGATGTAATTTAATCTTGATAATATTGAGTTGAAGTGGTGCTTTTTTGAATTAAAAGTGATAATTTTCAATAATTGAGGGATGAGAAATGTTTATATTTAAATAATTAATGGATTAGCAATAATGCCTTCCTATCTTTCAAAAGCCTAAAAGATAACTTTCGTTCTTAAGAGAAATTGAAAATAACAGTTGTTTAATATCATTTTTTAAATTTCATAAAAACCAAAAAATATCTTTAATTTTAAACTAAAATATTAAATAATAAATTACTAAAATAAAAACAAAAGTGTTACATTTTTATTGTATTCAGATATTATAAAAAATAAAATAAAAAAATATATGTGTTTTACGATTAAGAGAATAAAATTAAAGTGCATGTATACAATAACTGGTTTTTTTTTGTTCATTATCCCAAATCAAATCCAGTAAAGTGATTAATTATTTTTAATTTTTAATTTTTTTTATAAATGATCTGGGATCCAACTTTAATTAAATTTAAAGAAATATAACCCAAGATTAATGATAAAAATAACATAATATTTTTAGTTTTAATATTCATAGTAGAATTAATAATAAAATTAATTAATTGAACTAATTTATGAAAATATTAAAAAATTGAGATTAAATTTTAAGAAAACAATGTTTATGAATTATTGACTTGGACTAAATTATAATTCACTCATTATTTTAAAAAACTTATCCAATTATTATACACATGTAATTTATTTCTTGAATATTATAATTTATTTTTTAATTATGTTAAGTATATGAAAAAGTAAATTTAATTTTTAGTTTGAATTTAAAAATATTTTTTCTAAATTTAAAATTTTATTTAATTATTTTATTAGTAATAAATATCAAAATTATATAAAATTTTAGACAATGTTAAAATTTAATGGTGTGAGAAAGAAGAAGGGGTTTGAGTGGTGAATAAAATAAAGAACTTTAAATTAATTTTTGAGGATTTTTTTAATTAAAATAAGTTTTATGTTTTTATGTGTTTTTTTATTTAGTGTATAATTTTTATTTTTTTAACTATAACGAATATATTAAATATTTAAATATATTTTTTATTTTAAATTATTTTTAAAAGATATTTAAGTAATTTAAAAAAAATAAAAAAAATATGAAAGATAATGAATGAAAAAGTTAACGTAGGACAATGATGTGATTATTTATGATAATATGTTTAAATTAAGTGTTAAGAAAATATATACCTTAATATATTTTTTTTTTAAAAAATAGTTATTTTTTTATTTATAATAATGAGACTAAAATTATTGAATTAAGTTTAATTCAAAAATAAAATGATGTTTAGCATTATGCACCTAAGATTATAATATCTACTTAAGTTGTTTTACTTATTGTTATTATCCTATCCATGTTTGCACAAGTTTAAGATCAAAAGTCTACATTGTGAGTTTCAATTTTTCATAAGCATTTTTAAATACGTACTGTTTTCTTGCAAGCAATTCTTTTGCCGTGAATGATGGGTTGAAAGCAAGGCACAAACACTTGATCATCCCTATCTTATTTTATTTTTATTTTTTTCCTCTTGATGATTCGTCATTTAATTTGTAAAGAAAGAGAAAGGAATTTATTGTTGATTATATTCTATAGCATTATATATATATATATATATATATATATATATATATATATATATATATATATATATATATATATATATATATATAAATAATAAATTATCATATCATAAATGTGAAGAAAAAAGCAACATGATAGTGTCTCTGTTATTCGGTTAGGGTAGGGATCAAAATAAAAGGGCACATTCATGTTCTTAGTTGTTTCTTCTTTTATGGATAACAGAAGGATAAAGATATTTTTAAAATAATTTTTGTTATTTTTATAATAAAAATATATAAAATATTTAATTATTATTATTATTATTATTATTATTATATAAAGTTGTAATAAATATTTAAAAAAAAAGCATCATTAAGTTTCTTTGTTAATTGGTTAGGGTAGGGATGAAAATAAAAGGGACATCCATATGTTTTTAGTTGTTTCTTATTATATGAATAATAAAATTATAATGATATTTTTACAATATTTTTTATTATTTTTATAATAAAATTATATAAAAAATTTATTTAATTATTAATATTAATATCATTATTTTTAAACAAATTTATTATTAAACAAATATTTTTGTAATAATAAAAATTTGTATTATGCAATTATTATTTTTGAAAAAAAAAAGTAGAGTAGTGGATAATAGCTGGTTAATGAAAGGTACTTGGCAACCTCTAATTTCTACACGACATGTGTTAAGTGCCACCTTTAGATCGTATTAGCCAACATTTTTATGATGATCCGCACCGCTCCACATGCATATTGTTCTAACTTCACATCAACGCCACAAATATTTTTTCATTAATTTCTTTTATGAATTTTTTTTAACTACTTAATAAAAAAAATATTTATTATAAATTATAATATTATTATAATTAACTTAATAAATAATTATATATTAAAATTTTTAATCTTAATACTTTAATCCATAATTCTATGATATATTAATTATAATTATAGTATAAATAAATGTTTGTTTGTCGAATTTTTAAGTCTATTTTTTTCTAAATTAGTTGCCAATTTTTTGAGTTAAACTCCTCAAACATGTAGAAGCATTGTCATGTTGATTAATATAATAATAAATAATATGTTACCGACATTTTTTGGAATGCATATAAATTTCATTTATTAGTTAAATTTCTTAGAGAACGATGAGAAAAAAAAAAACTTACCTCCAACCTCCGAAGTGCATTTATATTTAATGTAATTTCATTAAAGACTTTGAGATTGGATTGTGATGGATTCTGATTTTTTTTGGTTAATAATTTTCTACTTTGAATCGAAAAAACTGGCAACTAATTTAAGATAAAAATCCAACAAAAACTAAAGAAAAAAATTGTGGCATTGATGTGAAATTACAACACATTGGAATGTGACAGTTGCCGATGAGAATATTTAATTACGAGCATGGATTCTATATATATATTTTTGGAATTACAAATACACTCGTAAACCCAAACAAATATACATAATGATGCCTCAAAATATCATTACCATTATTACATTATAATATAATTTGTGATATTAATTTTGATTTCTTGGAGACACAGATTCAACAGACGAATTGTAGAATTTAAGGGCAATCTTGGGTAGCTTGGTGGGATTATAGGGTGAAATAAGAGGATAGATGAAATAAAATGGAAACTCTACAAACTTTTAAGCTCGAGTTTTCATTTTATTTTTTATTTTATTTTATGAGATATTGATAACTAAATTTTATTATTTTCACGTAAGCATAAATTAATCCACTCAAACGTGTAATAAACAAATTAAAGCAATCAAAAATAAATAGAGTAAGGATCTTACCTCTAGTAATTAAAATTGTTTTTAAAATTCCAAACTGATCAAAATTGTTTTTCTAGCTGTGTTAGGAACTCTTAAGCTCTTAACAACATTCAAATACGTGGTGTATTGTATTGGAATTGTGTGCTTAGCTTAGAGACCTGATAACTGTATTTTATACAGTTATTTTCATCGATTTTATTAATGATAATTGTTATGTTCTTTACATTTTTGTTTAATTTTAGTTAAATAAATTAATATTTACCTTTTATGTGTTAAGAAATACATTTTTAATAAAATTAAATAATTTGTATCGAAAATGTACTTAATTTCATATTTATGTCCACAAATATAATTTCAAATAATATAGTTCTTAAATACAATTTATAAAAATCGAAAATATAATTTAAATTGAATTTGGGCTTAAATATAATTATTAAAAGTTTAAAAATTTAATTTAAAATTAGCAAAGGGTTTAAATGTAATTTAAGAAAGTTCAAAATGTAATTTGAATTAAATTTATGGGTCAAAATACAATTAATTGAAGTTTAATTTTTGCGCAGGAGAGATTAAGTCCACGCGCAGGAGAGACGAAGTCCAAGCGCAAGATCACACTCGCCCAACGTGGACCATCAGATCAGAGAAGCAACGGCTAGATGCGCGCGTTTCAAGCACACTCGACTAGAGCGAGTGGATGCAAGATTCTATCTATCACGTGGCTCGGTGCTCCGAGTGGGGCCCACCTGTCGTGCAGGCCGGCGTGCAAGTGGGACCCACGTGTCTGACGCGTTGCAGCCTCTGTTCCCCACCTTCGTGCGCCCTTTTTCCCTGCGGTCGATCCACGTGCGCCCGGTTATTCCACCAACCAGAATTTGCCCCGTGTCCCACTTTATCTATCAGCCAATAAGTTTATGACACGTGGCCAGTTTCGGTGAATGCAAAAGCGCAGAATCCCGAACGCGTATTAGGAGTTGTCTCCCACGTTTCTCGCGCCGCAATCCGGTGCGGCAATTCTCCGTGAGCCTGTCCTTGCTTTCCTGTTATTTGCTGCCACGTGTCCCACCAATCTATTCAGCGAATCAAACGCTGACACGTGGCATGCACAATGAATTAAAAAATGCAGAAACGACTCCTTGTCTCACGCGTGAATTAAAATAAGGTTTCGATTTTCGCGTGATCGCGAATTTTAAGGGGAATGTCGGGGTTTTATTTTCGATACAAATTGTTACGCGTGTATGATATTTTAATATTTTTGATGTATTTTTTTGGTGCTATAAATAGGTGATATTATGATAGAGTTAAGGAGTTTTTTGGTGTTTGTAATTTTTGTGTTGTTCGGTTTTGGACTACAGAACACGCAGAAGCCATTTTTTGGCTTTTGTTGTGTTCTGCTTGTGCCAAATATTTGCCATTTTAGATGTTTTAATTTTCTTTCTTCTTCTTCAAATTTTTCTGAATGTGTTGTAATTTATATTTTAATTTAATGAAGTAATTTAATTTTTCAAGGGTTGCATTTGATCTAAATTTATGAAACTTTAATTTTAATTATTTTTTTTATAGATTTATAAGACGTTCGATTTGTTCGTTCTATTTTGTGCTTAATGCTTTTTGGTTATTTACGAATCTTATCAAAACGATCCGTGGCACATAAATAAACTTGAGAAAGGCATTTGTGTGTGTATTGCTCGTAAATAGAATGACATGTATGATGAAGGATAGAAATATACCCTAATTGTATGTGTGGCCATTTGAGAACTTAGAACTTAATGAATCTTATTAAATTTAATTCTCATAGAGATATAGTGAATTAATTTAATGAGGTGTGTTTATACGGAGCTCGGAAGAGATGTATGAATAAAAATAGAAGTTTTCGGTTGACAAATTAAATGTACTAAAAAATATAAATCAAGAGAAAATAACAGATTGGAGTGAATTAATTTGGTGAAAAACTGCAATCCTAGAGTTCTTTTATTTTCTTGTTACCTTTTTCTTAATCAACGATTGTTTTGGATAAAATCAGAGCGATACAATTTTAGTACTCAACAAACTATAGTAACAAATCTCTGTGGGAACGATACTTTACTTACAAATCTTTATTACTTGTGACCGTGTATACTTACATGATTTTATGTTCTGCAAAATAGACAACAAGACCATAACATTCCTTTTATAGCTGTGCTTCCCATCAAAGCATCGACATCGTTACCAACTCCAACCATAACCGATGAGCTCTTCAATGACAGAAATGTTTGGACCATTAAATGCTTTGTTAAAGAAAAACGAAAATGGAAATTGAAATTGAAGTGTTTAAACGGATGATCAGTTATATTCTTCCACTTGGTTCAATGTTCAACTTAATCACATTGATTATCTTTCTTGAGAAATAAACACAAGAATCATGGCGATAGATCCTCAAAGAGCGAGTATTATTTTTCATGTATTACAATGTATTTAGTTTTTCAAGTATTATATTTATGTGGTAACAAATCTTAATGAATAAATCCTATATTTATTATTAGTCCTATACATACAAAATATATTTTCTCAAATAAATTAAGGTGCACATGAATACAAGAAAATAATATATAAGAGTTTCAGTAACAAACTATATATATACCTTTACAAAATAGAAACGATTCCCATTTTCTTGACATGATCTTTAAATTTCAGTGCTAACGTGCTTAATGACCACTTTCTTTTGCTTAACACGTTCTCTTATAGCAGAGTATTTAATATCAATGTGCTTACTAAGACTACCACTCTTTTTGTTGCTATCCATAAACATAGTAGTTGAGTTGTCACAGTATAATCTTAATGGCCTAGAAATAGATTCACCTACTCTAAGCCCGGAAATGAAATTCTTCAACCATATACCATGTGATGTGACCTTAAAACATGACACGAACTCGGCCTCCATAGTGGAAGTAGCAGTCAAGAACTACTTCACACTTCTCCAAGACACGGCTCCACCGACAAGCATAAAAATGTAACCAGATGTTAATTTGCGTGAATTAACATAGCCAATGAAGTCCACATCGAAGTATCAAATTACTTCTAGATCGTTGGTTCCTCTATACATGAGTATATAGTCCTTGGTTCCTTGAAGGTACCTCATCACTTTTTTTGTAGCTCTCTAGTGGTCCAACCCTAGATTACTCTGATATCGTCCCAATATTCCAACAACAAATGCAATGTCAAGCTTTGTGCAAACCTGAGCATACATCAAGCGTTCGATAGCAGAAACATATGGAATGTTCCCCATTTGTTCTCTTTCAAAATCATTCTTTAGGCATTGATCCAAATTGAACTATCGCCTTTTACAATGGGAGCAACACTTGGTGAACAATATTTCATCCAAAATCTCTTTAAAATTTTATCGATATAGGTTTCCTGATATAAATCCAAGATGACTCGAAGTCTGTCTCTATGGATCTTATGCCAATGACATAAGATTCCTTATCCATATCCTTTATATCAAATTTTTTAGAGAGGAACTGTTTTTCCTGGTGTAGCAAACCCTTATCATTGGTTGCAAGCAAAATATTATTCATATATACACCAAAAAACAAATCTTATTCCCACTAACCTTTTGGTATATACATTGATCTATGACGGTCTCTTCAAAATCAAATGAAGTGATGAAGTTATGTAATTTCAAATACCATTGGCGGGAAGCTTGTTTTAATCCATATATGGATTTATTAAGCTTACAAACCAAATTCTCACCATCACTAGAGAAGAATTTTCATATAAACCTCTTCCTTTAGGTTATCATTAAGGAAAGCTATTTTCAGATCCATTTGATGCAAATCCAAATCAAAATGGGCAACTAATGCCATGATTACACGAAGTGAATCTTTCTTAGATACATGAGAGAATTTTTGTGTGTAGTCGATTCCCTCCCTTTGAGTGAATCCTTTGTCAACGAGTCTTGCCTTATGTATCTCAATGTTGCCTTGTGAGTCGTTTTTTGTCTTGAAGACCCATTTACATCTAATGGCTTTTACACCATCAGGAAACTTGACGAGATCCCAAAGTTAGTTAGACGCCATAGAATCCATCTCTTCTTTCATGGAATTGTACGATAAGTTTGAAACCTTAGAACTTATGGCATGTGAAAACGTATCAAGATCATTTTTGGCTCCAACATTATAGTCACACACTTGTAGATACACAACATAATCACTAGGAATCACCGATTTCTTACTCTAGTAGATCTTATAAATGTTGCTTCAAAATTCTCCTAAGGAGCAAGATCATGTTGTTTAGCTGATTGTTCAACAACTTCAAGCATCTGTTGAACTTCATCATCTATTGGATCAGGATCAACATCTTATGATACTTCTAGGACTGGTTCTTCAACACGTGTTTATACTCGAGGCGTGCTATTAGCAACAACGATAAGTCCATTACTTGAAGTGGCACACTAAGCATCTGAATGATCTTTCTCAAGACCAATGCCCTAGGATCGATCTCTCTCACTAATAAAGTCATTCTCAAGAAAATTTTCATTTCTTCATTCCACAAACCTAGTGCTATAAGATGGACAATAAAACCTATATACCTTTTGGCATATCCAATGAAATACCCACTAATGGTCCTTGGGTCTAGCTTATTCTCTTGTGGATTATAAATCCTTACTTCAGATGGGCATCCTCAAATGCGTATATATCACAAACTCGGTTTCCAACCTTTCCATAATTCAAATAGAGTCTTTGAGACAACCTTGGTTGGAACACGGTTTAATATATACACAATTGTCTTTAAAGATTCAGTCCACAGGGATTTAGGAAGATTGATGTAGCTAAGCATACTCTATACCATGTCCAATAATGTTAGGTTTCTACTACGCCATTCTCGTTTGGTGAACTAGGCATAATGTATTGGGCAACTGTCTCATGCTCTTGAAGAAACTTAGCAAACAGATCTGGTGCTTGTCCATTATCAGTATATCTACCATAATATTCACCACCTCTATCTGATCTCACAAGATATATTTTCTTTCCGCATTGTTTCTCTACTTCAACCTTAAAGCTCTTGAAGTCATCTAATGCTTTGCTCTTATTATAAAGCATGTAGAGATACATATATCGATAAAAATCAATAATAAACGTGATAAAATATTTTTGACCTTGAATGTCCATGTCTGGACAACATATATCCATCTATATGATTTCTAATATGCTTGAATTCCTATTGGCACCTTTTTTTGACTTGTTAGTCTGCTTTCCCTTAATGCAGTCCACATATGTCTCAAAATCAGTAAAATCTAGAGTACTAAGTACCATATCTTTCACTAATATTTTAATTCTTTCTATGAAGATATGCCCTAATCTTCTATGACATAATGTAGAAGATTCTTCATCAATAACACACCTTTTAGTGCTAGCTTGAACATACATATCGTTATGAGTGACATTATTTTGTAAATTAATGCAGTAAAAACCATAAGACAAAATACCATTCCTAACACAATCAGATTTATTAAATAAATTGAAAGAAGTTTATGAAAAGTGAATGGAATAATGTGAAGGTACAAGTCTTGAAATCGAAATCAAGTTTCTAAAGAAACTTGGAACATAAAAGTTCTTTTCTAATTCTAAAATAAAACTACTACTTAAAATCAAACTGCATGTCCTTACAACCTTCACATATAAGCCCATCTTGTTACCTAATAAGATGTATTGCTCACTTCTTACTAGCTTCCTTAGGTTTTACATACCCTATAAGGAGTTTGCAACATGGATTGTAGATCTAGAGTCAATCCACTAGATGTTAATTTTAACACTAACCATATTAGATTCATAACAAACAAATGAGGTTAGATTACCTTTATTCTGAAGCCATTTTTGGAATTTGATACATTCTTCTTCATGTGTCCCTTCTTTTTATAGAAGAAACACTTGGCTTCTTTCTTAATATCAGCCTGAGGTGGAACTATCCCTTTCCCTTTCTGTTTATATTAAGATTTGCCTTTCCTGTACTTTGTAGCCAACATTACACTTTCACCAAATTCCATAACAAGTCTCCCTTCCTCTTGAACACACACGGTTATTAGTTCATTGATTGACCATTTATCCTTATATGTGTTGTATGAGATTTTGAATGGCCCATAATGATATGGGAGAATGTTAAGGATCTAATGCACTAGGACATCTCAACCTTGAGATTCTTAAGTTGAGCCATAATGTCCCTTATTTTCATAACGTGCTCGCGTACACCTTTCACACTGGTGAGTCTTAAGGAAGAGAACTTCATAATTAGGGTACTTGCTAAAGCCTTATATGAAGTGAAAAACTGATCATCAATTGCCTTTAGCAAGTCCTGAACATTGTTATGTTGATCAACAGAATCACGAATACCAGCAAATATCTTAGTCTTAATGAACATCACGCTAAGGCGATTAGATCGCTCCTATTGTTCATGAAGCATGATATTCATTGGAGTGCTAGTTTTAGTAATTTTAGGTGGTTTGTTTTTCCTAATAGCATAGTCAATATCCATCCACCCTCGATGAAGGAGAATTATTTCCTTCCATACTTTATAAATATCCTCTTTCAATTTGGGAATGTCACAATGAATATTAGAGAAATTCACAGATTATGAAACTACGATGAAAGATTATATGCTTATCAAAATTTGAGACCTATATTAAAGTCATTCTTTATAAATTTAAATCATGAAAAATATGAATCTAGTGATATAAAACTTGCATGTGGGCTAAAGTACTAATTCAATTAGATTTATCTTAACTTTACGATAAAACTATCAAATTATGTTCTTTTTCCTAATCCCTGTGGGTAAATTAGAAAAATATAATTTAATATTCTTTTCTAATTAATCACACTAAATATAATAAAAATTCCTATGGGATAAGATTTGTTTATGTATTTTATGGAACATGTAAATGTAGACAGATGTGTCATGGATGAACTTAGGTATGTGGTGAACTCTAACTCCAAAAACAATGTCATTTTTGGATCCTAGAATGCGAACGACACCAAACTTGACCATCATCTAATCGGCATCCTTCCCATACAATGTGTCATTTTCTCGTCACCTCTTCCAAGTGCAAAACGTCATCATTTCGACAAGTGTCTAATGGATTCTCTTAGCGTGCAACACTATTTTAACCCCCAATTCAAAACTATTTTTTAGTCAAATAGAATATACTTGTTTAAAAATTTCAATTTTACTTAAAATAATATAAATAAAGTATAAAAATCGCAGTTTTAACATATTATTTATACCAAAAAGATCAAATTATCCCTAATGTCTTACTAACAAATTAAATAAATATGACTCTAGAACCAATGGCTAGTGACCTCATTAGGCCTCCAATGACCTATCGACAACCTCGTTGAACCTCCAACGATTTTCATTGGCAAATTTGTAAGAGGTCCAATCACCCTTGTGGTAAATATATAAGGTTTACATTTATTTTGAAAGGATATGTAAAGTTTACCTACATATCTTTGAAATAGTATCTAAGCTTTACACACATATTTATGAAAGAGTATGTATTCTGTACATACATATTTTTTAAAAGAGTATATATATATATATATACACTTTACATGCATATTTCTTTTAAAGATTATATAAGATTCACGTATATATTTTTGAAAGAGTATATAAGATTTATATACATATTTTTCAAAGAATAATACATAAGACATTAATATATGATAACTATGTAACATTGTTAATATATAAGAACAAAATAAGATTGAAAAACTCATTCAAAACTAATAATATAAACGAGTTAGATAAGAAAATTAGATTTTAAAATGAATAAAGATAATTAAGGACAAAAAAGTAAACTTCAAAGCTCAAAATAGAGCCATAGTGCTATTTAAGTAAAATATGCATTATTCTTTATTATGCTACTGTTTTAGGTAATTAATTCATATTCAACATGTTTTCAAATGTTGTGTAGCATTTCACTAATATTTGTATCCTTTTATCATCACATCCATTGATCCAAGTTAAACCAAAGATTGAGAAACACATGGGTTTTAACTCCAACTAAACTAGATTAGTGCAGAACCCTTAACACATAAACTTTGAGTAGTGTTAGAGATTCTCTACCACTTTTGGAGAAAGAAGGCACGAGTTAATGGTTTTTGGAGCAAAATGAGGAAACTTAGGAAATTTTTTGGATTTTATTATAGTAATTTCATATTTTGTGAGTGCTTGGAGTTTTCAATTTAATGTGCTTATGCTCCCTTTTGAATTTGCTATTTAATTAAGTGATTTGTTAGTCTTGTACACAATTTAAGATTGATATGAATTTGTGAACTTGCATTAAATTAGTATGTATATGGGGAGGTAAGAAATTTCCATTAATACTTGTGTATCCACAATTGAATTCTAGGTGCTTAATGATCCATACATTCTTAGATGATTGTAGACATGTGGAATAGGATTGTATGGATTAGAACTGTCATTACCATAGACATATGGTCGGTGATTATTTGAGTAAAATTTGTTTAATAATCTAAATATTAAAGATATTTATAAAAGGCAACAAAAAAAATAGTCATGAGCACCACACAGAAAAGAGTTTCACATATCGAGAAGAGTCGAGTCCCTAATGAGACAACACAATTAACAAACAATGTCCCTAACAAAACACCACAATAAAAAACAAAGTCCCAAATAGAACAACCGAGCAACAAACACTCAATAATGTAAAATATATGTAATTTAAGAGAGTGAGTATGTGTAATATACAAAAACAAAATTGTATCCTAAGTGATACTGAGTAACCAATAACCAACCTTACAAAATAAAGATAAAGACATCAAATAAAATACAAACACCGTATTTTTCATGCGAAATTGCTAACATCAAACAACATGACTTATAAGGATGAAGAAGATGTGTGTGGAAATGAAGAATTAGAAAATGAATTCCGTCACGAAGTGGAAGAAGAGCCTAATGATGATATAGAAAAGTAAGAAATAGCTCAAGAGGATGAAAATGAGATTCCTGAGGAAAAAGGGATACAACTCAAATCCATCAGGTTACCTAAATTTAATGTAGAAGAAATTGAGTTTATTTGAGGAGTTTAGGTGGAATAGTGACCTTTAAGGTCGTAAGAACCATCAACCCCTATTGATATTCGATTGATCTATAAGTTAGATTTTGAAGATGATCTTGAGAGGTTTAAACTCTCAATGGAAGTTCCAACTGACCCATTTGATGTTGCCTTTGGGCAATATGATGATGTTTTAGACTTCCACATCTTAAAGATGGGTTTTGGTGTGTGTATAAAGAGAAAAGGGCTTTGGACTCCAAGAATAACATCGATAACCTTGGCCAAACCACTATGTAGAATCTGTTAAGCAGTTATTCATGAAATATTTTCTATGTCATCAACCTTAATTTGTCCAATAAAGGTTTAGTCAAGGACCTAAAATATGACACTTCTTTGGAGGCAACCAAAGTCCTTAAAGTACTAATGAATACTTTTGTTTGAGTTTTGTAGGTAAATAATGAGAAGCATTGGAGCTTGAAAAAGAGCAAGTCAAAGAATCAATAGCTTCAAGTTTTGAGGGAGTTATCTCATCCTTTTTTTGTTTTTGTTTCCTTTGTATTAAATTGGGATGATAATCATGTTAAATTTTGGGGTGGAAGCATTTAATTTATTTTATTATAGTTAGGTTTGTTGGTTTATGCTTTATTTAGGAGTAGTGTGATAGAAATAATTATTTATGACCATGTTGGTATTGATGAATTATTTATGAAACGAATTTTATAGGGACCGAATGATAATATTTGGTTGGCATGCACATGAGTTAGGTTGAAATGTGGTAGTTATGAAATGTGTTTACATTGATTGCATGTATGGCTTAATTTTTTATTTTATTTTAAGTGCTCCATTCTATATATACATGTCATAACTTATTCATATGTAAGTTTTTAAATTTTTTGTAGATTTCATGCATGAATGATTTATGATGTGTATAACAAGCTCTAGAACGCATTTTAGTTTCCCTTGAGATAAAATCTTAGGTGCTACTTAGCTTGAGAGAAGATTTAAACCTTCTTAGAGAGAAGATTTAACATTGATTATTTATGCCCTTAGTTACCCTTTATTAAGCTTTTACATTGAATTTTTATTTTATTTCACTTATATATTAACCTAGCCCAAATGACAAATCTCACTTATCTTATACACTCTTAATTGAGTTTTTGTTGTGCTATATGTTAAGTTTATTGTATTTTAGGAATGTGCATTTACTTTCTTTGGTTATATATATATATATATATTTACATCTTCACTTACCCTTTGTAAATTTTATCTTTGTAATATAAACAATCATGTCATCTCTCCCAAAACCTCATATCCACCTCTCTTCATTTCCTTTCAATAATCTTCTTGTATATTCTCCAGTTTATGTAAGTTTTATTTATCTTTGCAAGTGTTCTTTATTTCTTTTATTTTATGTATTTCAATTTTAATATCTATATTTTGTTTTTAATACTTATGGCCAACTAAGACGCCTAACCTATCAATATAATATACTTGTTTATTAATCTTGTGATTTTATTCTTTAGTATTACCTCTTTGATTAACTCCCCAGATCCTTGGTGTTCACTTATAATAGCAGAGCCAAGGTGGATGATTAATGAGTTATTACAAATTATAAATACTCATTTTTATATATTGCTTATAATCTAGTTATCATATAATTAACTATACTGATTTACAAAAGGTAAGTGAAGATGTGGCATAGTAATAGCTCTTATTCACTATATTATTATGTTTAGCTACTACGTTTATACTTGAATTTGGTATGTGAAGATGTGGTATATTATAGTCTAGTTAATTATATTAAGATATTTGACTTATGAGTTTGTACTGAGTTACTTGGTATTAAACCAAGGGGTATGTGAAGCCCTTAGAGTATAATACTTACTATATTATTAAGTATAGCTATTGCGTTTGTACAGAGTTACTTGGTGTCTAAAATCAAGGGGTATGTAAGGTATTTATAGCATAGCTTATTGTATCACTATATAAATTTTATTTGTTTTATATATGTACTGATTCACAAAATCATTGGGTGGTAGTAAGTCCCATGGATGAGGCATTCAAACCATAAAATACTGATATTTTGTTGATAGGTATGGATAGAAAGATGGATAAAATTATATGGTGAGAAGATGAGTATTAATTTCTATAAAGCTTCAACCTATTTTGGGTTGGTCAAACGATCAAAGTATGTACAGACCACTAGTTAGACTAAAATATATAGTAATAGATTATTACCTATGAAGCTTCAACCCATTTATGGTCGGTAAAATGATTGAAGTAAGTATGAACCATTAGTTGAATAAAATGATATATTTCTCACACAGTAAGACTTAGTATAAGTTCCTTAAACCCAATAGTTTGGTAAAATGGACAAAGTACAAGTATGAGCCATTAGTTGAATGAAATTATATAGTTCTTACGAAAGGAGTCCTATTACTTATAAATTCCTTCAACCCATTAGATCTGTAAAACAATCAAAGTAAAGGTGATTATAGTTGAATGAAAATTTGAACAGTATAAACAAGGAGTTCTATCTTCTGTAGAACTACTTTATACTCTCCTCTTGTTTCCCATTGTCAAAAGTTACAACAAAATATCTTGATAGTTGATTAGAGAAAGTAGTATTAAAGATTAATAATTTATTATTAAAGACTAACGATATTATATTGATAAGTTATTTTTAAAATTGAGTTTTACAAATTTATTTTTATGACTTCTTTTAGTAGAACTTCTTCATTTTCTAGTATAACTTCTTTTGATAATAATTTTTTAGATTATGCTTCTTTTTCTTCTATAGATTCTTTTTCTTCTGTAGATTCTTTTTCTTATTATCAAAAAATGAATCCGTTTATGATTCTTTTCAAAACAACAAAAGAGATAACCAACTCTCTTTCGAACAAAATAATTTTGATACTCATAACTTCTCTTTGGAAAAAATTCAAAACTATTTTGAATACCAAAAATCTTTAAAAAAATTGGTAACACAAGAACTTATATTAAAAACCAGAAATCTCCTAAAAAAATTATTCTGTCAAAATTATAGAAAAAGATCAAAAGGCCCCTTCTTATTTATTAAGCAAAATAGAGTTTTTAAAAGCTTTACTCAAAACACAACTAAAAACTACAAACTCCAAAACTGGTGATAAAAAAACACCAAAAAAAGGAATGAAGAGATATTCAAATCTCTTCTATCGAGAAAGCTTCAAGCTCTTCTTTTGTCAAAACTAGACACCAAAACTATGAGATGAATGAATCACCTCTATTGGTACCAAAACCTTAGGCCACAACCAAAAAAATAACCTATAAATTAGAGGAATTTATGGTAAATATAACAATGGTGCGTGAAGAACTCAATGCACCATATAATAGTAAAAAATTAAAATGGTACCTCAAAAGATTTTCTGAGAAGGAAATAGAAAGCCTTAATAGAAAATATCGTAAGTACGCAAATAAAAACAAAACCAACATATTTTTCTTTGATTGGCTTGAACTCTATTACTCTAACAAAGGGTGGAACTATCCGTTCAAACAAGCCATAAAAACCAAAGAAACCTAAATCGTTAACCTTGTTAACATAAATTAAAATAAATCATTTCAATTAAACAATAAGGATGATTTTCAATTTGATAAAACATATTTCCTTGAGGACATTTATGCATCTCACAACACAGAAAAGAAAACATGGTTTGTTAAAACTTTCCCAGAGAATAGGGAAATTCAAGAGGAACTTTTTAAATTCATTAAAAAGACAAAAACCCTTATATTATTCTTTGATTAGTTTGAAATCTATACTTCTGAAAAGAACATAGACTATAATTTCAAAACTAAAAAACCAGAGGCTTCTTCTCGTCAAAAATCACCGGAATATTCTTCTTCCAGTACCAACACAACTACATTCCTTCAACCTATTAGGAATTAAAAAAGTGAGTTAGAAAATACTAAATCTTTGAACAACATTGGTCATATAGCTACACCTATAATTCCAAAAACATTTCAAATATCACTACAGGATGTTAGCATCTCACAATTAGACCTTAATATCTCTACAAAAGAAACTTTCCAAGAACCATCTCCTATAATTTTGGAAACACCTCAAAACACCCAAGAAATTTTTGATGTCTTGCACTCAGACTCTAATATCTCTGATATCAAAATATTTCAAGAATTGTCTCTTGAAATCATTCAAAGTACTTCTCAGAATGATAGTGTCTTACACCCAAATATTAATACTTTTGATGAAAACAAGCTCGACTTTACTAACTCTAGCTCTAACACTGGTACACCAAAGCCAATCAATATCACTCCTGAGAAGAGAGAAACCAAACCCTTTTCTTTTTCATAAATCAGTACTGAAGAAATCACAATGGAATATTTTGATAGCCTATTGGATGATGATTAGGGAAACCCCAAAACCCAGAGTATAGTAACAACTAATACCTCTGAAAATATAATCATTTAAGAACATTCTCTTGAAATATTACAAATCATTTCTCAAAATATTGATATCTTAGAACTATATGCCACTATCTTTGATGATAAAACCTTTTAGGCCCCTAAAACTCCTCAAAACATTTCCCAGGATGCTAGTATCTTGCACTTAGATGCTTGTATTCCAAAATCAATCAAAAAATCATAGAGTAGTTATATATTACATAAGGGTGCCAGTAACTCTGATATAGGAACATCTTAGAAACCGTCTCTTGAGATTAATCCATTAAGTTTTCAAAGCCTATCACCAATGAGAATCATACAAGCTAGGTCCCTAGAATTTGGAACCCAACCAAACTAGCTCATTCAAAACAAATATAATGTTGCATCAATCTATCAATGGAATATTGATGGCATGAATGATGACCAAATATTAAACCTATTATAGTAGATGACTATGGCGACAAATGCTTATAAAACCTAGTTTGGAACTTTAGAAAAAATAGTTGTTAAACTTCTCATGGCTGGCTTCTCAGGCCGACTAAAAGGATGGTGGGATTTTCATTCTACCAAGCAACAACTATTGGATATCTTAAATGCTATTCAAAATGGAGAGGATGGTGAACCCATTCTCGATCATCAAAGAGAAGTTATTCAAGATGTAGTATCAACTTTGATATTGAAAATATCACTGTATTTTATGGGTGACTTCTCACACACAAAGGATCAAAACACCAAGCTCTTTTCAAACCTTCGGAGTATGAAACTCAATGTTTCATTGATACAAAACAAAATTCCTTAGTAGAGTTATGCTACGAGAAGAATTTAACAACCCTGCTGGAAAGAGAAATTCCTTGCATGACTTCCAAACCTACTAGGTGAGAAAGTTAGAAAAAAATTCGTGAAACATTTGGGACATATATAATCCCTTATGATCAACTAACTTATGGTAAATTGACTAGTTTTACATAAAACCAAGTACTTCAAATCTGCAAAGACTTGAAGTTACAAAACCAACTTAAAAGGGAAATGCTTGATACCCAAAAAGAACTAGGTTCTTACTATAAGCTGTTCGACAAGTCCCTTACTAGAATCAAATACTACAATACTCTTTATAGAAGCAAAACATACAAGAGATCTCCCAAAAAAACCTAGGAGCCTCTTCAAAACCAAAAACCCTTACTTTCTATAGATGTGGCAAGAAAAATCATATCTCAATTTATTGTCGAGTTTCAAGGAAACTCTAGAAGTCAAAACTTGAGAAAGAGACTCTCCAAACAGTCTCTACTCTCCCCCATTAAAACCTATAAGTTTGAAGCCTTCTTTGTAAACTCTTTGGATAAACAAAACCTTTAGATTGATGAATTGGTTACAACTAATTCTAAAACGGATAAACCAAAAATCAAAACCATTAGGCTAGGAACCAAATAACCTAAATAAAAACAAAATGATATTTTAAAACTAGAAATTCAATTTCAAAAGATTGAAAGAAATTACAAACAAAATTTGTAAAACAAATAATTTCTATATATCAAAACCTTTTCCAAAATAAAGCTTGTAAACCAAACTTCCAAGAAAAAGATTTAAAACTTCAATTGCATTCTCCATGCATGTTTCCAAAATATGGATTTTGGTAGATTCATTATAGAACAACATTCATTGCTCCATTTGGAAAGTATGAATGGAATGATATACTCTCCAATTTAAAATATGCACCTTCTGAGTTCCAAATAAATCATATTTTTAACCCATCCTCAGAACTGTGCATTATTTATATCGATGATATGTTTAAAAAATATTAAAAACTTTCTTTTACACCAGTAAAAGAAATCATTTTTACTAAGGAAAGAAAGGGTTGATTTCCCAACGCAGAAGTGCTCATCACAAACATTGTTCATCAACAATCTTATATATTACGAAACTTCAATCTAATACATTTTTTTCATTAAGGATTGAAGTCTTACAAAATATTTTACAAAACCTTGCCTTCAAGCACATTTATGCTTAACGGAAAACATATTAAGTATTCTTAAATATAAAAATTCATTACCACAGTTCCAAACCCATGGATTCTAATAAAACTCAACAATACTAAGAAAAGAAAAGAACAAACCAATAAAACCCTTTTCTTCTTCAAGGCACATTACCTCTCCAAAATCTAGTATCACTTGGAAAGAAGAACCACTACCTATAACCACTTCTTCTTTCAAACACATTACTATCACTTGTTATGAATTGGTCAAAGCAAGGACCGTACAAAGTCAGGAACACAAATATCCAAACTTGCTCAAAGCCCTTCAAAAGACTGAAGACTCAAAAAAGCCAAAGGCCCTACCCTCCACAGATATAACTTCTGAACTTATTAAAACAGAAAAGGAAGGATCTTCCTACACTTTTAATATTATCTTTTTATTAGAGTAATAAGAGTCATCTCTAAAGCTTTTCCCAAAATCATCTAAGTATATTTTTTAAAACCCCTTAGATTATCAAAAAGGATTTTATAAAAGAAATCCTTATATCTCAAAGGAAGTATCTTCTTGCAAAATAATCTCCAAAATGGATAAAGGAGAACAATCTTCCCAAACATCTTTTTAAAAAACATCTTAGCCCATTTTAAAAATTACTTAGATTAATATAACATTGAAACAAGGATTTCACAACAAAAATCCTTATGTTTCTATGATAAAATCTTTTTCCAAACAACCTAAGTATATTTCTAAACAAACTACTCAGATTGTTACAACAGTTATGTAAGGATTTCATAACAAAAATTGTTATATCTCTGAACAAATAATATTTTCAAAACAAGAATTCTTTACAAAATATCTTCAAAAATTGGTTCTATGGAACTTGGAATCTAACAAAAACCCTAGAATACTATCAGAGTATTTTGGATTTCAAAACCTTTAATTATAAGGATCATAAACCAATATGGCCCAATACCTCCTTCATTCAAATCCTAGAATATTCTTTCTGGATATTCTATTTTACAACCAAAATGCCTTGGATGCATACCTACCGGTGCAAGTCTTTTCGATCCCTACTAGGAATCCAAGCAAGATATAACTTGTTCAAAACACTCTTTAAACCCAAAAAGAGTGAAAAAAGATCCACAACTTTGTGTATATTTCCTACAAAACCATACCTTCCTTGGATATATCCCTTGTCCTTAAGACAGATATATGACCCAAGAATTATGAATATAAAATGGTGGATAACACCCAATGTCCCCAAAATAATTTCAATACCACCAGTGGAAGAATGGCATGAAAAGCTTCAATCAACCCAATACCAACACTTGGCCCAAATCCAACATGCTAATAAAAATGAATTTCTTGTTGCAACAAGAGCAAAAGAAAACATGAACATCATGCAACAACTATTAGAAGACAAAACATGATCTTCCAAGCAACACGTCCAACGACTCTACACTGGACAATTCAATACCTCTAAGAAAGACAAGGAAGACTATTTGGGATCCACTCCAAAAATGGATAGCTTGAAAACGGAGAAAGGAAAATAATTGAATAAATAAATATTTATTAGTGAATAAAGTTTGAAAAATTAAGTGAAAAATAACTAATGTTTGGGGTTATTCCAATTGCATATGTGAGCTCTTTTGTTTAGAGTTCTTATTTAATTAGCTAAGGGTATGTTAAGTTTAAATATTTATGATCTCATGTAGTTATAGCTTAGTCTATCATTACAAGCTTTGAAATACCTATTGATTTCAATCTAAGTTTTCATTTGCGTTAGCGAAGAAAGAGGTTAAATGTAGACTTATACAATTTGATATTATTTTAGACTATTTTTTATTTTTTATTTTCATGGTCCACGTGAGCTTATGTTCGATGGTATATGGAATAAACTACTTTGACATAACATACACACATGGCGCATGTCAAATTAAGAAAAAAATTGGTTATTTTTTTACATTAATGCATTATGGATTGATGACCATATAAATATCTTGGTTGAGTGTATTTGTTAATTTTTTATGATCCTTTAATTTATTGAGCATGTTTAAAACCAATATTATTTATGGTTATTTTTTTCCTAAGGATTCAATTGAACACATTTTATGAACATAATTTTATTATAGTAATTTAATATTTTGTAAGTGTTTGAATTATTTAATTTAATGAGCGTAATGCTAGTAATTAAATTGGCTGTTTTATGGTATATAAAAAAAATTATGAAATTGCATTAAATTGTCTGTGCATTTCTAGTAATTTTCCCCCCTAAATTCCATTGTTTTAAAAATGGGTACATAGGGATTTTTCTAAGGATTCAATTGAACACATTTTATTAACACAATTTTATTAACATAATTTAATATTTTGTAAGTGTTTAAATTATTTAATTTAATGAGTTTAATGCTACTAATTGAATTGGCTATTTAATGGTGTATAAAAAAATTATGAACTTGTTTTAAATTAATGTGTACGATGAGTTAAGAAATTTTCAGTAATATTTGTGTAATTACGATTGAATTCTATAAAAATAATTAATAACCATAAGTTATTACACAATTCTATGTTAAAATTAAAAAAGGTAATTTTATCTACCTTATCCCTTGTTATCACAATGGTTGATATATTATGGAACAAAATATTAAGTAATAAATTATATATATATATATATATATATATATATATATACTAACATGAATCTAGTCAACATAACACAAACAACAACACAGGACACAAATTAGGGTTTGGTACTTTTGAAGTATCTCAATTTTTATTTTATTTTGGTAACTCATATCATCTCAATTTTCACATTTTAAATACCCAAAATTTAGTCTCTTACATTTAAAGTTAAATTAAATATTTTTTTAATTATTTGAGTTTTTTTGTTTTTTGCAAAACTAGTATAAATTCACAATTTTAAAAGGGTATTTTTATCTACCCACAGTTATTACTCTATTTTGTTAACTTTTTTTTTTCTTTCTTTTTCCCTAATATGGTTCGGTTGTTTTAACAGAGCACAACGTCATGACCATTCTCATCCATTTTGGCTTCCTTATCCCATTAACTATAGCTCCAATATCATCGGCCTTAAAAAAAAAAACACTCTTCTAAAGAGGTCTTCCAAACTAAAATAAAAGAAATAAATTGTAAAAAAGTTAATGAATATTGTTAAAAATATGGGTATATAAAAATTTTCTTTTAAAATGGATGAGTTGATATTAATTTTACAAAATTCATAAATAATTAAAATAATATTTCAATATAATTCAAAAAGTATCAATAAGTAAAATTTAAGTATTTAAAATGTACCAATTGAAAATTAAAATGATTTGAGATAATAGATTAAAAATCAAAGTACTTTAAACGTATCAAACTCCACAGAGCTGTCATTCTATTGCCTTAGACATGATCGACACCTTCAACTTGACGTGATATTATTATCCATACCTCGGAAAATTATGTAATTTATATATAAAATATTAATAATTATAAATATAATACATGTTTAATTATAATATATTATTACTGAAAATCTTTACGGTTTTTATTTCAAAAATAAAATTGAACAGTAAATTATACAATATTTATAATACACAATAAATATATATTATGTTTATAATTATTGATATTCTGTATAGCAATATAATTTCCTACGGCACCTCTAACTATGATATAAAAATGTCATTATTTGTCTTCCACTTTAGATTGAGTTCTATGGGATCTCCTTCTCTCCACTTACTCACCAGACATATCAAATGCATGCCAAATAAAATAGTCGATTTTCCTCGTGAACGTCTTATCTTTCATCTTTCACAATACCAATCCCACAAGGAAAATCCTTTGTATGCTGTAGCTGAAAAGTATTCTTCTTGCAAACTAATAAACATTTATCACAAAGTTTACATTTTAAGTACTGATTTGACCGTAGTATTTATCTCTCATTTCAAGTAATTAAGTTTAATCAAATGCTATTTGATCTAATAAAATCAACATATTTACTCAAATTATTATTTTAATTAATTATTGCATGAACCTAAAACTGCATGCCACTTTATCCCTGTGTAGGGGTGTCAATATATTCATATGGATTGTAATTGTTTGAATTATTTTAATTTAAATTTATCAAATCTTAACTCAAATCAAATTTAATTTGAGCAATTAAAGACGAGTCTGAATCCAACTAAAAACAAATGCGCTAACCTAAACTAACATTTGTATATTTTTTTATAAATCAAAAAATCTTTTTAATGATATTAAATATACAGTATAAACAATATTACATGAAACAAAAAAATAGAGAAATAATATTATAACAACTAATCAATCATAAAAAACATACATTAATAACATCATATTACATAATCATTCAAACATTAAGATTAAAAATAATATATACCATATTTCAAACTTTAGCAATTTAAAGCCACGATATCATCCATAACATTTTAGATATGTATCATAAAATCATAGCGTTTTTAATTTAATTTTGAACTAACTGACTGTCTCAAACCCAACTAGAATCGAGCTCAATTGTTTCGTGCTATTTGAGTTGGCACGAATTTAGCCCACATTTAATTCAATTAGTGTTTGTTTTGGATTTTTTGATTCGAATTTAATTTTTGATCAATTGAACTACAACACAAATTGTCACTCATATATTTATAGGACTTAACAATTCTTTATCCTTAACTTGACTAAGGGTAAGGATAGACCAAGAGCTAGGGTCAAGTGTGAAGAAAAGTGTCAAGCGCTTTATATTTTCACCATTTCCAGTTAATTAAAAAAATCATAAATATTCTAAACAAATTATTGTGAATAAAATAAAATAAAATAAATTAATTAAATGACTAAATTAACAAAAAAAATGGATTTTTGACACTAATTCAAAGTTGATGAGAAAAGATGAGCATTAGTTATGTACAAATTTTGTATTTATAAAAAAATTTACAATTATACGATTCACTTATAGTAAGCGATAAATATACTCCCAAGATTGTCTTTCAAGAAATTATGATGGTTTTAAAAAATTAAATTAATTTTCTAATTTAGTTAATAAAAGAAAATCTTAAATACTCTAACAAATTGTTGGATGTTTTGTAGAACTATAACTTCTAAATTAAATTATATCTAAAGAAAGAAAATAAATTAAAGTGATAATTAAACTAAAGCCGAACCTAGGATTCATATATATGGGATTTTAACAAGCATAACCTTTAATGAAAATAATAAATTAAGTGATTTAAATATAAGTTAGATTTATTGATTTATTTTTCTTTTAAATATAACTCTCATAATCATGGTGAGTTTTCAATGATAATCAATTAATCATTTATCGAGGTTGAAATTGATTAATCGGTAAACAAAATAATATATATATACACACACCAATTTTTTTAATTAATTTATAACTTCTCTTGGTTGAGCTTGAGATTAAAAATTGATAAACTCAAGGTGGATATATTCTTTAATTATAAATCAAGATTTGATACATTTTTAATTTATAATTAAAGTTATTTTTCAATCATCTAAATTAATACAAATTAATGAAATTGAAATAGACCCTTATTTATTATGCACAACTAAGCATAGATGATGTGTCTAATGCTTAATTTGAATTTTTTTAAATCACAAATCAAGACTTGTCTCATCATTAATTTATAATTAAAGATTCAAAGAATATGAACAAGAAATAAACAATAACTTTTATTTATTTAAATCACAAAGATGTTCTTCTAATAATTGGAAGTAGACAATAAAATCTCATATATAGATTTAACCAATCATAGATAAATCAACAAAAGTCAATTCAACTATAAAAACATCATATTATAGTAAAAGATAAATAATACAATAATTAAAAATAACCCTATTGTTGAAGACTATTTCAAATTTCTGAATAAGTTGTCACTAACTTATCCAAATCCTTAGATTTTCTTCATAATTTGGATGATCTCTTTCTGTATCTATATATAATGGAATGACAATCCTAAATCTACACTAAAAATTTCAGAGTAGGTGCTAGAGGTAAAGAAAATAAAACTAAAACTAATCTCCTAACCTAAAGGTTAATTGTAATATCTATTAGAGAGGTTGGCGTTGAGGGTTTCATGAAAGAAAAAAATTTTGGAGTGATGCAGAACAATTTTATCCATGTTGTGGCCGGAGTCTCATAAAGGTACACCTCGAACCAATCCCGAATAAGTGCATTGTGGATAAATGTTTCCACACCATGGCATAGGATAAATTGTGTGAATTTGATATTAAATAGGAAGAAGTGCATTGCTACCAATTGTGTTTCATGCCATTGCCTACGATTCTGGATTCCACTTCTTGTTTTTACCCCTTACAAGTAGTTGGATCACATGTTAGCCTTATATGTATTGTTCTTTTGTTCATATAAGGTACAAATGAGTGCTTTCAGGCATGATTCTTCAAGTATTATCAATTTAATCAAATTGAAGCTAAAAATAAATAATGATAAAATTATGCATATTCAAATTTATTTATAACATTTACATATAAATAAATCATGAAATATTAGTGCTTTTCAAGCACTCATCATAACCCTTAATTATTTTTTTGCTAATTAAAAACCAAAAACTAAAATTAATAAATGAAACCAAACTAACTTAAATAATTTCTGTAGGCTAACATAGTTGCATTTAGTGTATGCAATAAGCCTCTAAACCAATAGGTTATCCTGGTGGACAAGTTTAAGTCTCGTGAGGGCTTTCAGTAATGATACCCACAAACATCCTACTAAATGCAAAAACTAAAATAAATAACAAAAACAAATTACTGCTTAACAAAATGAAAACTAAAAGTAAAAATAACAAAATAAAAACCTAAGATAAACAAAACTTTCTATGCTTTTGTATCTTTTCTGTTTATAATCAAAATCAAAGCACAAGTTAATCCAACATCTCAAAGATTCAAATTTTGACTCACCTAATCCTAATGTTAAGAATTTGAATATTTTTAACTCTAATTCCCACGAGATATACTCTCAATTTCACATTGATCCTTTGGGTTCAAGCACTCAACAAAGATATATGCAAATAGTAGTTATGTAAATAAATGAGCTAATAGGTTTGCATATGATTTAAATAAGAAAGGCTCAAAAAGTACGTAACATTGATCTCAAGAAAAGAATCAAATGATAGGATTTATGAAAAAATCACATTAAAGTAAGAATATCAAGTATATGCCTTAGAGATCAATGAAAATGAAATGACTTCAAGAGGATTTATTTCTTATCTTTCTTTTATAATAACTATTATTATAACTTTGAAGAACTTTTGGGTTATAGTATTTAGTCATATTATTCATTTTATCTATTTTTTTTACACTTTTTTTTCTTCTTCTTCTTATATATATTCTCTTTCTTTTATTTAGAGAGTGACTAATTTTTGACTCTTTTATGTTGGAATTAAGGAACCCTAGATATATATCTTTTTTAGACGTCATGTATGAATGAAATAGGCATATATTTTAAATTTGTATTTAAGTCAATCAATTTAAGTAATAAAAATAAGTGCATTAACTTCATTAGATGTTAAAAATCCTAACATTCAATAAAAAGCCTCTAAAGATCATGTAACAATTTGAAATAATTAACAAGAAGAGTGTTTAAAGGAATAAAAAAAATCATCACTCAGAATAAATGATATGGGCTTAAGATTATCTCACTTGTTTTCAATGAATATACAAGTATGTGTATCGCAACAAGTAATATAATTATTAGAAAAGATTATTTCCAAGGAGATTATATTATTAGAAACTATTTCTTAAATGAAAAAAATAAAAATAAATTTTTTTTATGTTTTAAAAAAGCAAAATTAAACCAACTAACAATAAATAACAAGAATTAATTAAATCATATTTGGTAACTAAGAGGATATATGAGAAAATATCTAGGAATATTAAACCCCTTAATTTTCTAAACATGTGAATCACTAAAATTCTCCCAATATATTATCAACCAGTTATACGATCAATTGAATCTAATATAGCATGTATTCCTCTATCAAGTAAACTACACATCATATAGTAATTAACCTAACCATACCCTTATGTCAATTAAATTGCGTACTACTCATTAATTTCATTAATTATGGATCAAATACATAAGAATCATACATCTCTGCCTAGAAACTATGTATGTTATTTAATCAAGGTAAACAATTAAATAATTCTCTCAAATCTATTTAATTATCTCTATAGATCAATTGTTGGCCAAACAATTAATAGCATAAAAATTAGATTCAGTAATATAATTATATTAAATTATAATTGGGGTAAAATATTATATCATCACATGGTGAAAATTGAGTTCATAAGACCCCTAGATTAATAAATTAACTAAACATAATTTTGTTCATAAAACTCATATTTTTCATATTTTTAGTACAAATCCCCTCTTAAATCTCACCAAAATTGTATCTTCTTTGGAATATTTCTATGTTTTTCTCTCTTCTTGGCTCCAAAATATGATAAAAATTATGTTAATTTCATCTTCTTAGGATTTATGGTGCAATTAGAGGGTTAAATATAGCTTAGGTGGAATCTGAACCATCAGATTCAGATCAAGAATTGAGATGAAAATAGGAAAATTAATAGCGTTTGCTAATAGGAACGCAACATATGGCACTCGATATTTACTAGGTGAATTAGAGCATAACGTGTGGCAAGGGAGAATGCTCTCATTTAGAGCACACTCAGTCAACACCACATGGTGAGACATGATTTCTATTACAGATGGCGTGACACGATGGTGGAAGAAGTGGAAAAATTTTCTAAAGACACATGGCATGACTTTTGACCGCTAGACGAAGTCAGAATGAACGTCGTGCTAACAAGTGGCATGGTGCTACACCACACTACACATGCAACAATCTGCGATTGGGCCTCTTTGATTGCATGGTATCTATGTGGCTTGCCCAGTCAACTCCTATGCTTATGTGGTGTATACATGGCAGCTTTTGAATAGTTTTGCGTTAAAAATTAATAAAAAATTCAAAAAAAAGTCCAAAATAATTTCAAAAATTATATTTTCATCTATTTTGACTAGAAAGTTCATATTTTAATATTTTTAACTCCCAAAATACTATTTATTGAATAAAACAAGTAAATATTAAGGAAAAAAGTGCATTGATGACTTTACTTTCATAGAGTCATTAGTAGTTTTCACTATTTGATTTATAAACATTCAACATTCAAACAAAAATTGCAAAGGCTCAATTATTTACTTAAAATTAACTAAAAGTATGATAATTTTGTGTTAGAAAAAATTTAAATTTGATCCTATTTTCACACCAAACTTAAACTAAATATTGTCTTCAATGGTTTCAACTCTGCATATGTTCAAAAAAGTAATGAAAGGGCCAAATAGAAAATTAACAAATAATAAATAAAATAAAATAACAAAATTAAAATAAAATAAAAGAATATTACCTAAAATGATAGGTTACCTCCCATCAAGTGCTTAGTTTAACGTCTTAGCAAGATACTATTATAAGTGAAAGATTTTATAGTTCAATGCATTCAATGGCCTTGTTTGTAACGACTCCTTCCAAGTATGACTTCAAACGATGGCTATTGACTTTGAATTGGTTTTGGTATTTTGAATTTATCAATTCTATGGCTCCATGGTAAAAAACTTAAATAACTTGAAATGCTTCACTCCATCTTGACTTCAACTTTCTTGAAAACATTTTAAAATGAGAATATAATAAAAAAACTTTCTTTCTTGGGTAAAAAGACTTACAGAATAGGCTTTTGTCATGGTAACGCTTAGTGTCTTCTTCAAAGATCTTTGAATTTTCATAAGCTTCATTCCTAATCTCTTCTAGGTCATCAAGTTGAAGCAAACATTTCTTTCCTACTTGTTTAAGGTCCTTGTTTAATTGCTTGATTTCACAATATGCTTGATGCTCAAGCTCAACAAAAAAAATGGTAGGCCTTTCCATAAATCAACCTATAAGGACTCATACCAATGGGTGTATTGTAAGTTGTGTGGTATGCCCATATTGAATCATTTAATTTTGTTTCCCAATATTTTTTTGAAGGTCACACTATATGTTTCAAGATACCCTTGATTTGTTTGTTGTTCACCTCTACTTGACCGAAAGTTTGTTGATGGTATAAAGTAGCTACCTTGTTGCAAAATTAGCTTTCTCTATCACTTATTAGTATCTAGATGCCCCAAAACTGCTAAATATTACATCTTTTGAAAACTAACTCCTATTTATTGAACCAAACAACTAAAGATAAAATAAAATATAATGATTATGACCAAGCTTCAAATAGAAGAATAATTACATGATCATTCTTCACCATTAGCGTGTATTATAAATCAAAAAATACATATCATATATTTTTAAAAATCTCCAGATTTTCTTATAGATTTTTTGAATTAAACAAGCTTTTAATCCAAACTCTTTTAAACAGATAGCCTAGAATAAGTTCTATAAATTTAATCTATCAAAGCATTAATTTTAAAAAAATCAAATACGATACGTTAAACACACAAGCTCAATTTAATTATCTTAAATATTAATTCTTATTTCTAGTAATTTATCACTGATTGTTTAAATTTATCAAGCAATTACATATCCAATCAAGTAAATTGATTAAGAATGAATTAATTTGATTATTTAATTATACACTTAAATAGTCAAATAAATTCATATGCATTCATATCTAGAGCTTTAAAATCACACAAAATCAATTATAAAATTAGCTCCTAATAGAAAACAATGAATTCAAAAATTATTCATGAGAACAAAAAAAGAAAAGGGACAAAATCTTAGGATTTTTGTCTTGATTCTGATATCCAACTCCTTCACTTGCTCCTTGGATCCTCTTCTTCTCAATTATTTCCACCAGTTGGATTCTATAATTTCTATATATTTTTTATTTTTCTCTTAATTTTCAAGTAATTTTGATACTGTTTGTATTTTATGCGGTATTATTTTATATTTATATTGAGAAACCTGATTTGTTTTTGAGTTGCATTAGGACTGTTGATAAACAATCATGCTTAAAATCAAGAAGAGTATGTTGATGAATAAAAAAAAGCTACCACATATCAGCTTGTGGGATTTGGAGTGTGAACATTACATGCGCTAGCTACGAGGTGTATAGTACGTCAAAACGATATGTTGTATAGGGGAAAGGGGATGCAACATATGATGCATTTTTTAGAGTTGGTGGGATGCTACACTATGGTTGCAAAACGATGCCATTTTGGTGTTCTTTGTGCCGTCTATGAAGTAATCGAGCAAAATCTATACCCATAATTAAGAGAATAATATTTTTTTGATATTTTATCTCAAGGGCTTAACAATATTATAATTTTAAATTCTAATAAATGTTAGATATTGTTTCCGATAATCCATTTGATATAGCTACCGCATAATAATCATACTCAAAATGTATGTGTAAGGTAGTATCAATTAGCAATAGACAAAACTTCTAATATGAACAAGTTGAAACATTGTTCCTCCTTATAAAATATCATTACTCTTTTTAAAATTGAATTGGATACTATAGATTTTTTCTTTAAAATTGTATCTCTACTCACCAACCATGTTCCTTAAAATCAAACGACCTTTCATTTGGTTATAATATGTAGCTATATTTGTTGGATCAATCAAATGAAATGAAAAAGGAGAAATAAAAGTTCATAAATACATGGAGTAAGAGAAAGAGAACTATAAATAATGTTATTATGAGACCAATCATGTCAATAAAATAGAGTCAAATTTCTTTATTTTGGACCTAAACATCATCATTTTTTTCTTTTCATTTATTTTTGTCACTTTTGTATGAATAACACAATCATTTTTATAATTTTTTCAACTTGTCCCCCTACTATATATATATATATATATATATATAGTAGGGAACATATTGTAGTAGGTATTGTTTTTGTATATCGAGAATTTAATCAATTATAGCATAATTAACAATGCTAAATCTTATTATAGCATTTTAATAGAATCTATTCACTTTTTGTTCAACTCCACTTTTCTTGAACTATGCAACATGGCCAATGTGTTTGGTTTAAAGGGTAAGGAGTGGGTATAAATAATTGATTCATGTAGGCTCGAATTGGTTCTCTAAAAGGGTTGTTCTTGAAAGAACAACATTATCAAGGGTAGGACATTTTAGCCAAAGAAGTTAATCCTATTACCTTAATCATTTTTCAAGAAATAAATTTAGCATATGTATTGAAAAATTTAAAGAAAAGTTCTATCAACCTATTTTTACTCATTAAAAGTATAACATAGTTCCAAGGGATTCACAACATTTTTTCCTAATTCATATATATACATTATTTTATCACGAATTTAGATATTATGCATGTAAGTTTTGAGTAAAATTATCATAAAGTTACCTTAACTTAGGAACAAGGTTAAGACTCTATCAACATTCATCACTCTTTTCGACCTAGTATTGTTCATCTAATTTCATCATAGATGCCATAAAATAAAAAGTGAAAATATATTTGATTCTAAGCCCTTCTATTAATCCTAACTATCCTTAGAGTACAAAAAATAAATTCTTAAAACAAAAAAAAATCTATGCTACCTAGAGCATACTAATCCTAAAACATGCATCTTTAAACATGCTAAACTAATAAAGCATAAAAAATAAAGATAGTGATGGGTTAGCACACCCCTACTCCTAATTCTTATGTTGTCCCCAATGTTAGCACATACATTTATATAATGTAAAAATAAGTAAAAAGGAAGTAGAAAACAAATCTAGTGGGTTGCCATTTATAAGCGCTTGGTTTAACATCGTTAGCCTAATAGTGCCTCATATGTTTCTTTAACCATACAAATCTATTGGTTGATATAGATTAACCTCCTATATATTGGTTGGTGCAAAAGGTTTGTAGTATGGCTACAATCTATGTCCATTAACTTTGAATTCTTTGCTAGTAATTGGGCTTCGTATTTTAACTACACCTTGAGAGAAAACATTAGTAATATTAAATGGACCGACTTGTCAAGATCGTAACGTACCTTTAAAAAGTTTAAGGTGTGAATGGATAAGAGGATTTTATTGCTAATGATGAATTCTTTCCTTGATATCATATTGTCATGAAACACCTTTGTTTTATCTTTGTTATCTTTTAAGAGCTTTCACAAGCATCATTTCTAATTTTCTTTAGCTCATTCATTTATAATTTTCAATGTCTTCTGACTTTGTCTATGTCTATGTGTATATGTATGTTACATTTTTTCATTGCAAAAAATGCTTGGTGTTCTAACTTAACTAGTAGATGACAAGGTTTATCATACACCAACTGAAATTGTATAATTTTATATACAATTCTATATGACCACAATGCATTATCTAGTTTCAAGCTCCAATCCTTTCTATTAGGTTTGATTGTCTTTTCAAGGATGAAATTGATCTCTCTATTAGACACTTTAGCTTGTCCACTTGTCTGTGGGTGATATAAACACCTATAATATTGGGTGGATAAATCACCCAAATTTCTCATGAAAAGCTAACACTAACCCACCATATGCCTAAAACCAAATTCAAGGCCCTAATTTAAACCAAAAAACGCCACCCCATCGATATAATAAGCCAATATTAGAGAAAAACTTGAATTTTTTCATTCAAGTAAGTCAAGAGAGCAACATGAAAAATAATCAAAGCTTAGAATCTTTAAAGGCATCTATAAAGAGGGTTCAAGGATAAGTTGGGCATATAGTTTATCATATGCAAAGAAAATAGAAAGGGAAGCTTCTCAGTAAATCTCAACAAGCACGGGCTATTACAATTCTTCAAAGTAGTAAGGTTTTAAATAAAGAATTTCCTAAAAATTCTAATTATTTTCTTAATAATGCAAGAAACACAGGTGGAGTAACACCCAAGTAAGGTGTGTATATAAATGATACAATTGTAAAGCCTTCTGAGGGGATTCCAGAAGAGTCATTTGACCCACCTATATTGCATAAGGCATTATAACCATTCCCATACCATCTTAAGGGTGTTAAATAAGATAAGATTTTTTTTGATTTAATGTTAATTTACCTCTCTTAGATGTCAATAGGAATATACCTTCCTATGCAAAAATATTTAAAGAATTAAACACTAAGAGGATTAAGTATGAAGTTAATGAAAGAATTATTATATTAGAAGTTGCTAGTGTAGTATTTAACAAAAACCTTTCACCAAAATTGAAGGATCCATGGAGTTTTAATATTAATATTACTATAGAGATAAAAAGGTGGTTAAGGTTACACTAGATTTAGGTACAAGTATTGATCTCATGTCTTACTCAATATACTTGCAACTAGGTTTAGGGAAGTGAACGTACCATGTCCCTTCAATTAGCTAATAGGTCTTTTAAATATCCTAAGGGCGTGGTTAAGGATTTTCTTCTAAAGGTAGATAAACTAATAATACCTATTGATTTTTTGTTAATGGATATGCAAAAAAAAAACCCATCAATGGACAAGGACTACACTATTCTTCTTGGTAGGCCATTCATTACCACAACCAAGACTATCATTAATATCCATATGGGAGATTAACTATGATAGTCTTGGAAAAGACTATTCATTTTAAAGTTTTGATTCCTCTCCTATCCCTTCTATTTATATTGATGATGATTGGTCATGTATTGATTGTGGGGATAAACTTGATCGTAACACCTTTTTGTAAGATGAGATGTAGGACATACTTCAAGATGCTTTAACTATTGATAGGATAGATGAATACTTAGATGATGAGACTAAGAGGTACCGTGAATTGTTAGATAGTTTTGAACCAATAGAAGATCCTAGTGCACCCTTAGATCTAACTACGGATCCATCTATGGAAGAAAACATTCCACCTAATATGGAGCTAAAAAGGTTACCTAAGCACTTTAAATATGTGTTTTTGAGAGAGGTGGAGATCTACCCGATCATTATCTCTTCTACTTTAACCCTAACCCAAGAAGAAAAACTAGTTAGGCAACTTAAGAAATTCAAGAAAGCTATAGGTTGGATTATTGGAGACATTAGAGGTATTATTATGGATATTGTATGCATTGATTAATTAAAAGGATAATACTAAATCTGTGAGAGAAGCCTAAAGAGGACATAACCCAATTATGTAAGAAGTAGTGAAAACTGAAATTTTAAAACTCATAAAGATAAGAGTTATTTATCCTATTTATGATAGAAAGTGGGATAGTTTGATACATATGCTACCCAATAAATCAGGCATTACTGTGGTATAAAGTGACAAAAATGAGTTAATGCCTACTAGAGTCATAACTGGATGGAGGATATGTATTGACTTTTGGGAACTAAATTTGTACACTAAGAAAGATCACTTTCCCCTTCATTTTATTGATCAAATGCTAGAAAAATTAGCTAGACACCTAGGGCCATAATCAGTGATAGAAGGAACCACTTTTACAGTAAGCTATTAGATAGCTTACTAAAAAATTATAAAATCACACATAAGATGGCTACTCCATATCGTCCATAAATTTTTGAATAAGTATAGGTGAGCAATAGACAAATCAAGGGTATCTTGGAATCGATAGTACGAAATTCAAGGAAGGATTGGGCAACCAAATTAAATGATGCATTATAGGCATATGGCATAACTTACAAGACACTCATTGGTAGGATTCCTTATAGGTTGATTTTATGAAAGGCATGCCATTTGCCTATTGAGCTTGAGCATAGGGCATATTGGGCAATTAAGCAGTTAAACATGAACCTTGAAAAAGCAGGTGAGAAATGCTTACTTCAACTTTATGAGCTAGAAGAGATAAGGGATGAAGCCTATGAAAATGCAAAAATCTATGAAGAACACACTAAGCGTTACTGTGACAAAGACCTAATTCGTAAGTCTCTTTATCCTATGATGAAAGTTGTCTTATTTAATTCTTATTTTAAATTATTTCCAAGAAGGCTGAAGTTAAGATGGAGTGGATCATTTGAAGCTGATCAAGTTTTATCATATGGAGTTGTAGAATTAATGGACCCAAAAACTCAAATATCATTCAAAGTGAATGGGCAACGTGTAAAGCCTTACTTGAAAGGATTCTATACAAATAAGAACATTGAGTGCATTGAATTGCATGATTCGTAACCTCCGACAACATCTAGCTAAGATGTTAAACTAGCCCTTGATAAGAGGCAACCTATCATTGTAGGTAATATTCTTTTCTTTTCTTTTACATATTAGTAGTTAATTTATACTTTTCCCTTTAATTGTTTTGTTTAACATATGCATAGTTAAAAACATTGAGTACAATATTTAGTTTAGGTTTAAAGGGGTACAAATAGACCCTAATAAATTTTTTGGTACAAAACTATCATGTTTTTAGTTCATTTAAAGTGATTAATTGAGTCTTTGGATTGTCTATTTGATGTTTTAAACATATTTATGGATCATTGTAAGAATTAATTTTATTTATAGTTTATGTTTCATGCTTGGATATTGAGATTGAGATGAACCCAAAATTAGTGTATAGGAATCAAATAGGGGAGTGTTTTATGATATATTATTGAGCCTATATCATTTTATTCTAAGTGATGCTTTTTATTCTACTCTTTAAAATACTTTTCTTATTATTTCAAATTATTAGATGATTTCTAGAGGTTTTACATTGAATTATAGGATTTTAAACATTTGATGAAGTATCATGTACTTATTTTCATTGTCTAGATTGAAGGATTTGAGTAGAAATTAAAAAGTATGTTCCTATCTTCATTCATACTTAACTTATATATATATATATATATATATATATATATATATATATATATATATAGGTCCATTCTCTAAAAAAAGAGAAATAAAAAAATAGAAGAATTAAAAGATATATAGTATAACTAAATACTATGATCCTAAGTTCTTCAAAATAATGAGTTGGTTATTACAAAAAAAAGTAGGAATATCCCCTTGAAGCCAATAGAATTTTTCTTCATCTTGAGGCATATACTTGATAATTTTTGCTTAATGATTTTGATTGAAGTATGAGATTAGTTATATGATATTTACATAATCCTAATGTTTGATTTCTTTCATAATATCAATATTATGCACATTTGAGCTTTTTTTATTATAAACATATGCAAACCTTTTTGTTTTATTCTTTACATAACTCTATTCACATATGTTTTGTTGAGTGTCTGAACTCATAGGATCAATATGATATTAAGAGTATAACTTATTAGGATTAGAATCAAAGTGAATTCAAATTCCTAACCCTAGGATTGGGTGAGTCAATGTTGATATGTTCTATTAAGGGAATATGAATTTGTAATGTGTAAGTAACTTAAACGATAACTTTGATCCTTTGGGATGTTGAACGAACTTCTGCTTGAGATTTTGATTATAAACTTAAAAGAAACTAAAGGATGAGAATTTTGTTGATTTAGGTTTTTATTTTGTTATTTTTTATTTTTTTTGATTTTTTGATTTTTTGATTTTTTGATTTTTTGATTTTTTTGATTTTTTGATTTTTTGATTTTTTTGATTTTTTGTTTTTTTGATTTTTTTGATTTTTTGATTTTTTGATTTTTTGATTTTTTGATTTTTTGTTTTTACTTTTACTTTTTATTTTGTTATGTGAATTATTTTTAGTTTTAGTTTTTGCATTTTAGGAAGTTTATGGATATCATAACTGAAAGGCCTTATAAGACTTTAACTCATCCAACGGGGTCACGTAGGGTTTAAAGGCTTGTTATATATGGTAAATGCAATATGCAATTGTATCAATCTAGAGAAATGATTTAGGTGCTGATGAGTGCTTAAAAAGTACTAAAATTGCTATGATTTAATGTACTTTAATTGATTAAAAAAATTTATATTTGTATAATTTTATCATATTTTTATATAAATTTATATTTTTAGAATCACGGGTATTTTTATTATTTTTTATATATTTTTATTCAAAAATAACCTAAAGACTTGAAGAAAAAAATACTGGAGGTAATACATCACAAATATTTTGAGAAAAGAAATGAGGAAAAGTCAGAAAGATGCAAAAATCGGAAACAAATGGGTCAAAATGGCCAAAAATGCCAAAATCCCATACGTAGTTGCCCAGTACATGCCGATTGATGAGTGCTCAAAAAGCACTAAAATTACCATGATTTTATGCTCATTAATTGATTAAAAATATATATATTTATATGTTTTATCATATATTTATATAAATTTGTCTTTTTCAGAATCACGGGTATTTTTATTGTTTTTCAGGTATTTTCGCTTAAAAACGTAAATTAAAGACTCAAAGAGGAATACTGGAAGCAATACATCAGAATTATATTACTACATAAATGGGGAAAGGTCAACAAATATGGAAAAAATTGGACAAAATGGGTCGAAAAGGTCAAAAATGTCAAAAAGGAGAAAATCGCGCTCAGTGGAAATTTCATCCCGCGCCCTTACCAGCAAGTGCCGAGCTGCGCGCGCTGGTATTGTTCATCCGCGCCCAGACAGGATGTTTAGGATTTAATTTCGTTTTTAAAAGTTTGAATAATAAATTAAAAACCACATACATTCCTTCCTTAGATCGACCTTGGGAGTATACTTATCATTTTCTACAAAATGATTCGGCACTCATGGTGAGTTTTATAAATATAAAACCAAAGTATTAAGGGACTGCACATGCCGCTGCTCATCAAGTTTTTGGCCGCCAATTCGGGGATGGCATCAAAGTTTTCGCGATGCCGGTTTTCGCTTCATCAAGTTTTTGGCGCCATTTCCTGGGATGACTCACAAGTGGATGGCATCAAAGTTTTTGGCAATCCCGATTCTCGCTTCATCAAGTTTTTGGCCAAGCACGGGAAGGAATGAATAGCGCTTTTAATATATTTATCAAAATTTTAAAAATATTTTTGTGGTGTAAATAATTGTGATTTTTTTTTTGTTTTTGTAAAAAAATAAAAAATAAAACATTTAATCAAATTTCAAATTTCATTAGAAATAAAAAATATAAAAAATATAAAAAATATAAAAAAAAAATATAAAAAATTAAAAAAAATTAAAAAAAATTAAAAAAATTAAAAAAAAATTATTTTATTTTCTTTTACCTTTTTCAATTTTATTTTATTTTATATTTTTCTTTCTTTAGCTATTTTTTTTTCTTCATGATTTTTATTTAACTTAATTAACTTAGTTTTGTTTTACTAACTTAATTAACTTAGATTTTTTTAACTTTACTTAATTAACTTAGATTTTTTTTACTTCACTTAACTTAATTAACTTTTTTTTAAACTTAATTAACTTAGATTTTCATTAACTCAAATTTTTATTTAATTTAACTTAATAACATGAAAAGTAAAGATCTAAGGGAGTTCTGTCTAGGAGACAAGTTCTTGCAAGCCTTTGTGCCACTAGTCTTTCCTAGGAACGTTGTTCTGTCTAGGAGGATGGTTTTTAAGGAGCCTTTGCACCACCATTCTTTCCTGGAGCACTTTTGGTTAATACTGATTATGTTATTTTATTTAAAAAAAACAAAACAAAACAAAAATTTCTCAAACTATCTCCAAAATTTTAAAGTTTTAATTACAATCTAAGGAGTTAGTTGCTTTGTTTGATCTAGGTGCAATTGTGTTTTGATACCTTAATTATTTGATTTGCACCTAGATGTGGGTTATCTAAAACCCTCAAGTATGCCTCTAGTTTTAAGTACAAAAAGAAATTTGAAAATTAATAGGGCATGATTGAAAAAGTATAGGTAGACAACATTGTCTTACTTGTAGGTTTGATTAACTCAATGATGAGGGGACATTGAGTTTATTTAAAATGCAATCCCCAAGTTACGTCTTGCTAAGACGTTAAACTACTATGGACGTGGGCAACCCATCATTTTAGGTAATTTTCTTTTATTTCTTTTATTTACTTAATTTTATTGGTTATTTCATTTTAATTACATGTGAATAATTTTTAAATTGTTAAGACTAAAAATATTTGTCGAGATGTTAGAAGTTCACAAATGATCCTCGTATACACTTTAATGATGAATATGATGGATGCACCTGCATTTTCCATTACTACTTGCACTTTCTCAAGAAATAGGTCATCTTTCTTCTCTTTTCTCTTTATCTTTAATTTACATTTGTTACATTGAGGAGAATGTAAGTTCTAGGTTGGGGGTGGTGAAAAGTTATCATGCTTAATTAAAAAAACAATTTGACAATTTAAAAATAAAAAAAATAAAAAAAAATTTATTTCTATTTTGTGTGATTTAGTAATTTTTGGAATTAAAAAAAAACTTTTTCACAAAAATTTATCATTTCTTTAAATCAAATTTAAGTAAATAGTTAAGTCTTTTATACTGTTTAGATTAATTTTTAAAAACATATCATGAAATATTTTGTAATTATTTTTTGATAATTAGTTAGTTTTTGTCATAACTAGTATTTCTTGATAAGATGTAGAAATTATATTAAACCCAAAATCTGTGTTTATGAATTTTTTTTAGTGGCGACTACCTTTGTGAGATATAATTTGAGCCTAATTTCCTTTATTCAGAGTGAAATATATATTTTTTCTACTCCAAACACATTTCTTATTTCTTCAAATTTTTAGATGATCTCTATAGGTATTAGCATTGAATGTATGAATTTTTTCTCATCTTAATAGAGTATCGTATATTTTTTATTATTATTATTGCTTAGATTAAATGATTTGAGTAGAAATTGATAGTATATGCTTATATCTCGTTCATGCATGACTGCTACAAAAAAAAAAGAAAGACATATATGGGGTTACCTAAACCAAGATCAAACAGAAAAGCCACAAAATTAACCACTCACCAAAATCCAAAAAACAAAAATGTACAATCTGTACATGGGTTGACTCTCTAAAATACATATATTGAGAAATATCTTTAGAAAAAAATAGAGAGATAAAGAATATATAGTATAATCTACATACTATAACGCATTGCTTACAAGTCAAGTCATGGAGTAAAAGTTAATTACAAAAGAAAGATATAGGAAATAATTCCCTAAAAAGTCATTGCACTCTCTTCATTTGTAAAAGGCATATATCTTGAAATTCTTTTCTTAATGAGTTTGATTTATGCATGAAAATAATTTTATATATGATATCTTTATAATTTATACATTTGATTCCTTTCATCGATCAATGTTAAAATAACACTTTCGAGCCTTTATTCTTTATACATACGCTAACATATTAGTTCATTTCTATACATCAACTCTTTCGCATATAAAATAGTATTTAGTGTTTGAACCCATAGGATTCAAGAGTTTTGGAGAAAGTATTGACTTTATGAATAGAGTCGGTTTAATTCTTATTCATGACAATCAAATTGGGTGAAATTAAATTGATACATTTTTGACATGAAATATGAAAATGATTTTCGACTAATTATTATAATAAATCATGATTGTTTAAAGAGATTAAAATAACTTATGCTTGAGATTTTAATTATGATCTTAAAGGAGATTAAAAAGTACGAGACATTTTGTGATATGTTGTTAATTTTTGATTTTGTTGTAAATTTAATTTTTAATTTGTTTGTTTTTATTGTTTCTTTTGATTTTTACATTTAGTTCAATGTTTGTGGGTATCATTATCAAAACCCTCACGAGACTCAAACTCGGTCCCACTGTGGCAACCTGTGGGTTTAAAGCGCTTGTCGCATAGGCTAAATGCAACCGTGTCAATCCACGTAAGGATTTAGGATAGTTTAATTTTTAGTTTTTATCGCTTCTCTTGCTATGGACTAGCAAGAAGTTCGGTCATGGGTTGTGATTTAAAGTGCTCAAAAAGCACTAAATATACCATGATTTTATGCTCATTAATTGATTAAAATATATATATTTATATGTTTTATCATATATTTATATAAATTTGTATTTTTCGAATCACGGATATTTTTATTGTTTTTCGTGTATTTTCGCTTAAAAACGTAATCCTTAAAGACTCAAAGAGGAATACCGGAAGTAATACATCAATTATATTACTAAATAAACGTGGGAAAGGTCAATAAATATGGAAAAATTGGACAAAATGGGTCTAAAAGGTCAAAAATGTCAAAAAGAGAAAATCGTGTCTCGAAAGTACCCGCTACCCGCTAGCCGCCACTACCGCTACCGAGATGCTGCGCTGGGTAACTGTTCATCCGTGCGTAGATGCGCTACAAGCTGATATCTGTTTCATCCGCTGGACAAGATATATACTACACTAACCGCCTCCTACAAGACGCCGACGCCATTTCGCCTCATTTTTCACGTGTACTATGACGCCATCATGACCTCACCATGTCCATTATGCGTTTTTACATTTTTAAAATTTTTTTAACATTTTGTTACTCATTTTTTCTCTCCATCCTCACCTATAAATACCCCCCTTCCCTTCACTTCAAAAACACACCTCAAAAACACACTTCTCTCTTCTTTATTTCTCTCCATTTCTTAGTTTTTAGTTTTTTTTAGTTTTTCTTATGTTTTAGTTAGTTTTGCTTAGTTTTAGAGTTCTTCCCTTTTTGGGAAGAACTAGTTATGTTTTTGTAATTTATTAGCTTTTGATTCAATAAATGAGCGCAAATTCATTTGGAGGTTTTCTAGAACGAATGGCATCAAGATCAGAAGGATTTTATTTTAAGTTTATTTTTTATGCTTTATTCTTACATGTTATATTTAATTTGTTTGTGATTAAATTTAACTGCATAGTATTTGTAAAAATGATATAATAATAACGTTGTTATGCTTCAAATATTAAATAGGTAAAAATCTCTAAAATGAATTGATTTTATTTTTATTCAAGATTTTATATTAAGAATGTTAGAGAGAAATATATTATTTTTCATTACAAACTTAAACCGAAAATTAGATTTTAAGGTTTAGTTATCCTATTCGATTTAGAGTAGTGCTCTTTATTTGTTACAATCGCCTCAAGAGTTAGGTGAAGCTCTATTTCAAAAGTTTTTATAAAAATTATTATCCAAAATGTATTGACAACACGTTTTCAGTAGCGGTTTTAAAACTTGAAAGTTAGTACTCGGATAACTAAATTCTTAGGTTTAATTTGGACACCTTGAATAAAGTTTAAACTGACTAACCCTACCAAAGGTGGCATTTAAATGGTTCATTTTCAATCTCTTAGAAAAAGGAATTAATTTAATTAACCAAATTAGTTATCAACCCCACCCATAGGTGTTAATTGATTTGTTTAGTTAACAAAGAATATCTAACCCCACCAAAGGCGGTATTCATACAAAAAAGGGAGAATCAATAAATATCAATTCATATCTTTAATAACCTAAATAATACGAGCAAGCATAATTAACTTTGTTATTATATCCATAAATACTCCACTATTTATAAATGATAAAATTTGCATGAATGCTTATTGAATCTATGTTTATTTTTATGTAAGTAGATTAAAAACACAAAACCCCAAAATATCCTGACAAGATGTTTAGGATTTAATTTCATTTTTAAAAGTTTGAATAATAAATTAAAAACCACATACATTCCTTCCTTAGATCGACCTTGGGAGTATACTTATCATTTTCTATGAAATGATTCGCACTTGCGAGTTTTATAAATATAAAACCAAAGTATTGTAAGGATTCTCGATGCGCCATTTTCGCTCATCAAGTTTTTTGGCGCCCGTTGCGGGATGGCATCAAAGCGCGGGATCCCGATTCTGCTCATCAAGTTTTTGGCGCCGTTGCCGGGTAGGAAATAGCGTTTTTAATTTATTTATCAAAATTTTAAAAATATTTTTGTGCCGTAAATAATTGTGATTTTTTTGTTTTTGTTTTTGTAAAAATAAATAAAAAATTTAAAAAAATTATAAAATTAAAAATTAAAAAATTAATAAAAAATTAAAAACTTGATGAGCAGAATCGGGATTGCCAAAAACTTTGATGCCATCCCCGCAACGGATTCATCCCCGGCAACGGCGCCAAAAACTTGATGAGGAGAATCAAGATCGCCAAAAAATTTAGTTATCCGAGTACTAACTTTCAAGTTTTAAAACCACTACTGAAAACGTGTTGTCGATACATTTTCAGATAATAATTCTTATAAAAACTTTTGAAATAGATCTTCACTCTAACTACCGGGCGATTGTACCAACAAATAAAAGAGCACTACTCTAAATCAGACCGGATAACTAAACCTTAAAATCTAATTTTCGCATTTAAGTTTGTAATGAAAAATAATATATTTCTCTCTAATATTCTTAATATAAAATTCTTGAATAAAAATAAAATCAATTCATTTTAGAGATTTTTACCCTATTTAATATTTCAGCATAACAACGTTATTATTATATCATTTTTACAACAAATATTACGCTTAAATTTAATCACGCATAAATTAAATATAACATGTAATAATAAAGCATAAAAATAATCAAGTAAAGAAAATAAAATCCTTACAAGATTGATGCCATTCCCGGTTAGAAAACCTCCAAGCGAATTTGCACTCCCATTTATTGAATCAAAAAGATAATAAATTACAAAAACATAACTATTTCTACCCAAAGGGGAAAGAGCTCTAAAACTAAGCAAAACTAACTAAAACATAAGAAAACTAAAAAAAACTAAAAACTAAGAAATGGAGAGAAATAAAGAAGAGAGAAGTGTGTTTTTGAGGTGTGTTTTTGAAGTGAAGGGAAGCCGGGTATTTATAGGTGAGGATGGAGAGAAAAAAATGAGTAACAAAATGTTAAAAAATGTAAAAACGCCAGAATGGACACATGGTGCAGGTCATTGATGACGCCATGTGGGCGTGCACGTGAAAATTCGGGCGAATGATGGCGTCGGCGCGCGAGTGAGCATACTGGCGCGCAGCTAGGGCGCGGATGAACAGCATCAAGCACGCCGCCAGCTCGGCGTGCGCTACTGGCGCTCGCTGGACGGGTCAAGCTCCCGGCGATTTTCTTCTTTTTGACATTTTTGACCTTTTCGACCCATTTTGTCCAATTTTTTCCATATTTATTGACCTTTCCCCATTTATTTAGTAATATAATTCTGATGTATTGCTTCCAGTATTCCTCTTTGAGTCTTTAAGTTACGTTTTTAAGCGAAAATACCTGAAAAACAATAAAAATACCCGTGATTCCGAAAAAGACAAATTTATATAAATATATGATAAAACATATATATATATATTTTTAATCAATTAATGAGCATAAAATCATGGTAATTTTAGTGCTTTTTGAACACTCATCACCCATACACGCCCACATGCAGCCTACACATGTTACGCTGTGTCGTGCACCCGCCAGCACAAGCTTGCGTTGTGTCCCATGTTCACCATCCGCCTATCTACCATAATATTTGCAGCTCACATGTGTGCCAACCTATCCAAAATCAATTTTTGAAATATTTTCACACCTTTTATGACTTTCTCCTCACCAATAAAAGGATCATCTTCCCCTATTGTAAAACACACAATTTTCTCACCTCTTTCTCTCTCTAGAAAGTTTTTTTTAGTTTTTAGTTTTAAAATTTTTTTCTCTTTCTGAGAAGAACTAGCTATGTTTTTATAAATTTTTAGTTTTTGATTCAATAAATGAAAATGTAAATCCGTTTGGAGGTTTTTGAGCAACAAAATTAGCATCAAAATGTTTTAGGGATTCTTTTAAGGTATAATTATAAAATGAATTATTTACATTTATTTTTTTTATGTTTTATTCTTATATGTTATATTTAATTTGTCTGTGATTAAATTTAACATGACTGACTGTTTGTAAATATGATATAATAATAACGTTATTATGTTTACGAAATATTAAATAGGTAAAACATTTCTATAAAATAAATTGATTTTGTTTTTATTTAAGATTTTATATTAAGGATGTTAGAGAGAAATATATTATTTTTCATTACAAACTTAAACCTAAAAATTAGATTCTAAGGTTTAATTATCCGGTTTGATTTAGACTAGTGCTATTTTATTTGTTGGTATAATCGCTAGGTAGTTAGAGTGAAGTTCTATTTCAAAAACTTTTATAAGAATTATTATTCGAAAATATATTGACAACATATTTTCAACAATGCTTTTAAAACTTGAAAGTTAGTAGTCAGATAATTAAATTCTTAGGTTTAATTTGGACACCTTGAATAAAGTCTAATTAATTGACTCTGCCTAAAACTGTGATTAGATGGTTTGCTATTTTCTTAAAATATGCTATGATAGATGGCCCTGCTTAAGGATATTAGTTAATTAATATTAAACAAAAACATTTGGGCCCCAGCTAAGGACATTTTCATACCAAAAAGAGAAAATCAACAAATATCAATTTATATCTTTAATAACCTAAATAATATGAGCAAGCATAATTAACTTAATTATTATATCCATAAATACTCTCTTGATATGAATGATAAAAATTTGCATTATTTTTTATTGAATTTATATATATATATATATATTTATTTTTATGTTATTAGATTAGGAAAAAAAACCAAAATATCATGAAAGGATGTTTAAGATTTAATTTCATTTTTAAAAATTTAAATAATAAATTAAAAACCACATAGATTCTTCCTTTAGAACGACCTTGGGAGTATACTTCTCATTTTCTATAAAATGATTTGTACACTTGCGAGAGTTTTATAAATATAAAATCAATTTATTTTCAAGATCGGTATTGCTTATGCCAGTTTTGCTCATAAAGTTGGTATAGTTTATTTTTATTTTAGGATTTTAGATCACTTGAATTGTTAGAGACTAGCAAGATTTGGTTGAGGGTTGTGATAAGTGTTTGAAAAAAACTCACATTTCATGATTTTATTATGCTTAAGTAAAATAAATAGGTTTAATTTTAGCATTTTATTTGATTATTTATGCAAATCTATCCGTTCGGAATCAAGAGTATGTTTAATCATATTTCAAGCATTTTAGTTTCAAAAGAGATAAATAATGCCAACACATGAAGACACAATACTTTGAGCACTTAAATAGCACCCTAGAGTACAAAAGAATAAGGCATGTAAGCCTTACATCAAGAAATGACCAATATATAAAAGGCACAAGGCAAATTCAAGATAACCAATGTGTGCCATGATGCAAAATTAGTGTGCAATGACGGATACCTCTTGGGATTTCTTATTAGAGCTATTAAGTATTTCATGCCACGGTGAGAGAAAATGTATGCCACGACATGATCCTCTCAAGTTATCTTGTGTGAGTGATATCTAGCTTTATGCTGCAGTAGAAAAAAAATGCATGCCGCGATGCACAAAGTCAAATTCTGATTCTGAATCATTCTCAATTGCTTTTCTTATAAATAGTAGATTAATAGTATTAGGTTAAGAATTTTATATTTTGTAATAGTAGCCATAGTTTTAGAATTTATATCAAACTTTCAAAACCGTTCAATCACCATATACAGATTCAAAAAGAGAACTTTCTTATTGTGAAGAAGATATAATTTGAAAAAGTCGATGATAACTTATTTAGAGATATATAATATTCTTTATTAATAAGGGGTATTTTTAATTTTTATATCTTTTATTTCTTTTTATAATCTGGTGTCTCTCATGGTTGAATTAACTTTTGTTAATTTAATTATGATTATGAGATTTTTGTTATTTTACTTCTAATAATTAGAAGAACAATTTTATGATTTGAATAAATAAGAGTTTTATTTATTTCTTATTCATATTCTTAGAATATTTAATTATAAATTAATGGTGAACCAAATCTTGATTTATAATTAAAGAAAATATTTTAGAATTAAGCATTAGACACATCATCTATGCATAGTTGTACATAAATAAATAAGAGGTGATTTAATTTCATTCATCAATTTCAAGCCCGATCAAAGAAGTTATTGATTAAATGTGATTAAATTCGATGGTTAAAATATCTTTAATTATAAATTAATGATAGATCAAATACTAATTTATAATTAAAGAATATATTTATTTTAGGTTTATTAATTAATTAATTTCAAGCTCAAATAAGAAAGTTATTAATTAATTGAGGACCTTATTTATATATTTTCCTTAACTTACCAATTAATTAATTTTAAGCCCGATCCAAGAAATGATTGAATAATTGAGAATTGTACAAACTTACCATAACTGTGGGAGTTCGCTTATTTAAAAAAAAGGAAAAATCAATAAATATAACTTGTTATTTGAATCAATTAATTTTTTCTTTTTGTAAAGAGGTATGCTCGCTAAAATCCAATTCATCATCGTAAGCTTGGCTATAGTTTAGTTTACTCGCTTTCATTTAGTCACTTTATTTAGGAATAAAGTAATTTACAATTTACAATTCTATTCTACCAATCAACAATTTTTAGAGTGTTTAAAACTTATTTTTATTAATTATATTAGAAATAATTTAACTTTTAAGACTACTGTAATTCCTTAAGAGTATACTTGTCGCTTATTATAAGTGAATCGTGCACTTGCGAGCTTTATAAATACAAAAGCTTTGCATCAACTAAAAATGGATTCTAAATGAAACAACATTATAATCACAAAAACTATAAAGAAGAGAAATAAGAAAAGGTTAGGAATTGTAGATGATGAAGCCAAATAACACCAATCTTCAATCTTTAATCTTTTCTTCATAATCACCTCCAAAGGTTTGCATTAGATGTGCTCTTTGATCTCTCTTGTTCCTTGTATAAATTGTGTGTCTCTAATGAGTCGTTAGGTTGTTTATATTGTGTATTTTTGAGCTTGATTTGATCAAGATTAGATTTTTGTGATCCAATGTCCGAGATTAGAAGTTGGTCTAGAAAAATGCAAGATTTGCGAGCTAAGTAGAAATCTAGATTGATCGATACCTTTTATTGATCGATCTAACCATTGTGATTTCCAACCCTAGAGTACTTGAGCGAAGATTGACTGATCGACCTATTTTTCAATAGATCGTTACCATTTTTTTATCAATCTATCAACCCTTATTGTTCTTAATCTAAATCATCGATCAATCTCGAGTGAAGCTCAATCTATCAAATGCTTGTTCCAAATTTCCATCCGAGAGTCAATCGATTGAGTTCCCTATTTCTTTTCTAAATACACATTTTTCCTCTTTTTCCTCATGTTGACCCTAAAAACCTATATAATATAGAAATAACACATAAAATTCATTGGGAATACTAATTTGTTGTAAATATGTAAAATTATATGTATAAAATGACACCAATTGCATGTTATATAGGAGAGACACTATTTCTTTGGAAGAGGTTAAACTGGCTTTGAATTATGGAGAGTTGAAGAAAAATGTATCTACTAATAACAATGATAGTTGTAGTGGTTTATTTGTTAAAGGTAAAACTCAAGAAAATATCTTAAGCAATAATAGAGACAAGTCTAGGTCGAAATCTAGAAAGAGAAGATAAATGTAATTATTACCATTAGGAAGGGCACTAGAAAGCTAATTATCAAAAATTCAAAGTTGAATGCACTATATCAAAATTGGATATTTCTTTGATTTTTTTACACTACAATTCTTGTTTTGCATTGGTTTGATAAAACTAATGAAAATGGGAGTGTACAAAATTTTACATCAATTTGGAATAATTGATGTAAAATTTGTGTCAATTTTTATACCAAACTAATGTTAATTTTATGTCGGTTTCCACACACACTTGATGCAAATTTTGCATCATGTACTAGGTAGATGATTCTACTCATGATGTAGTAGAGTAGCAATATGAGCAACCATACTATATTGCTATGGGAGAAAGAACAAGAGAGAGACTTGATGCCCTTAGAGATACGCAAATGTAGACTTTGTTTCTTTTTGCGTTGTTTATGCAACATCTATTACGGTGGATGAACCCTCTAGTTATTGTGAATTTGTCACTTATGATGAGTCTTCTTAGTGGTTGGATGCTATAAATAAAGAGAATGAATCACTTTATAAGAGCCATAGTTGGGAACTAATGAAGCCACCTAAGGACCATAAGATTGTTGAAAGCTAATATGTCGTGGCAAAGAGCTATTGTCAAAAGAAAGGTATTGACATCAATAAAGTATTTTCACCCATTTTGAAATATAGCTCTATTCATGTGTTGCTTGATATGGTTACATTATTTGACATGGAATCAGAATATCTTGATGTCAAGATAATTTTGTTACATAGAAGCTTGAAGAACAAATTTGTATTTATCAACCAGGAGGGTTTGTGGTGCCAGGTAAGGAATACTATATTTGTTTATTAAAAAATTCATTGTATAAGTTGAAGCAATCTCCTAAATAGTGGTATAAGAAATTTATGATAGTTGTGCTTATCATAAAAGGCTCAATGATGGTTCATTTATCTCTTACTATATGTTAATGACATGTTTATTTCTTCTAAAAATAAGTTTGAGATTCAGAAATTAAAGTCTCAGTTTAATAGTGAGTTTAAGATGAAAAATTTGGGTACAACAAAGAAAATCTTAGGGGTGAAAATTTACAGGGATAGACAAGCATGTAAGCTTTATTTGTCTTAGAAAACCTACGTTGAAAAAGTTCTCAAACACTTTGGTATGAAAGAATTTAAACCTATGAGTATGCCATTAGCTACATATTTTAGGCTTTCTTTGAATTTGTCACCACAATCAAAATAAAAATAGAGGTACATCTCTCAAGTTTCATATGATAGTGCCATAGGTAGTTTGACGTAGGCTATGGTTTGTACTCATTTAGACATTTCACATGTTGTTAATGTTAGTAGATATATAAGCAACCCTTGAAAGGGTCATTGGCAAGTAATGAAATGGATACTTAGATATTTAAAAGGCATTTCTAATTTTGGTTTTGTATATTATGGGAGTTCTAATACTAGTCGTAGTGTTATTAGTTATGTGGACTCTAATTATGTAGGTGAGTTAGATAAAAGAATATAACTGACAAGTTATGTCTGCACTCTTTCTCATTGTGGTACTAGTTGTATGGATACTAATTTACAATCTACAGTTGATTTTTCCACCATAGAGATAGAGTATATGATAGCAGTAGAAGTACTGAAGGAAATATTTGGCATAGAGGTTTGGATTTGGGTTTATAGCATGATTATTCTGTTGTATTTTGTGATAGCTAAAGTGAGTTAGATTTGACCAGAAATAGTATCTATCATGAGAGGACCAAACATTGATATATGATTTTACTTCATTCCTGAGCTGTTATTGTCAACAAAATAACCACTAAAGAAAATCCAACCGATGTGTTGACCAAGCCAGTTCCAGTTACCAAGTTCAAGTATTGCTTGTAGTTGATTGGTGTTTGCAGAAAGTGATCACCCTTTTGGGCTTTAGATGATGTCCATTAGTCACTTAAAGAAATATTGTATTCAAAGAAGTTAGTTTCATTTTAAGCTAGGACAAAGATTTTGTAATTTAAATGTGGCTTTCAAAAGGATAATTCACCTAAAATTAATATAGCCTAATTGTTCTCTACTCTTCCTTGGTTTTCTTTAAAGAAGCATGAAGCCCTAGGTCATAATATATTATGTATATATGTTGATAACTCCACCCAGCTAAATCGTGAGAATGAAAAAGAGATCAACTATCATCTCAATTTGTGAGAGAGAAGCCAAATCACGTTGAGCCGATGGATCCATTAGAGCCATCAAGCCGTCAACATACTCCACTTTTCTTATTGTTTTTGCATTTTTTGTTCTATGGGTGAATGTTGGAAATTTGAATTTTAATAAAAAAAATGATGCCAAATTGTAATTTTTTAAGTCTTGTCCCATATTGCTATTTTACATCACTTAGGAGATGTATAAATAGAAAAGGATTGGCTATTGGGTTTGGGACCCAAGGGACACCCACTTTTATGGAAGGGGAGAGGATCTTGACAAATGTTATACCACACATCCGCGCGCCGCCACTGTCTCCGTCGTCCATCCGATCGACCAGACGTGCTCATACTGAGCCGAGCCGAGCCAAGTCCATGTGCGTATGCATATGTGTGTGTGTGTGAGATGGCATTTTGGAAATAGCTCTTACAAAAGAAAATAAGAAAAAACTCTTAGTAAAAAAAGAAGAATATACTAAATTGTTTTGAATTTTCCAAACAACATAAACTTTAGAGGTGTAACATTCTAATCTTCATCATAGGAGTGAAGTTCCGAGACAGAAAACAAAGATTTTAAGTTGTTTTATTCTGGAGAAGACGAGGTTGTATTTGCTTGCACAAGTTTGGAGAGAGGCACGAAATATCTTAAAGAGAGTAACCTAATCCGTGACTCAACCCAAATAATATTGATGCAGGTCATCCCTTAAAATGCTGGGAATGTTCTGGGAGCAGCAGACAAAACATCCTTGAAACCAGAAAACAAACAACACAAAAGCTGTAGTGCACCATCTCCAGTTTTTATGGACCTTCTGTTGTTGATGTACTAGCAGATGAGATTGATGCTCATCTATAAAATCTTATGTGTGGAAAATATTTTTGTAACTGAAAATTCATTAAATAAAACAAGGGAGGGAAGGGAGATTCAGGGAGTGTGTGTGTTCTTTGTTGATTTTGTGTCAAATAATTCATTTCAATATATCGGTAATATTATTCTTACACTGTTTTTAACGTAATTGTCCCAACAATGAAGATATTGATTTACCACCAATTGCTCTCTTTTTTGTTCAGTAACATTAGATTGGTTACTGTTTTTTGTATACAGGGTAATTGGATATATTTGAGCTTAGGTTTTTTAGATAGATTTTGAATAATGGTGTTTGTAACTTCTATTTGAATTATGATATTAGATTTTTTAAAGTATATTAGTGTAAACAGAGTTTCAACTTTCACGTTTAAAAATTAAACTATTTAAATTTTTGTGTATATTTATGTTTTTTATTACTTGTTATTTAACTGTTATTCATAATTATCTATGCAATTAAATTAGATTTAAATTTCAGTTCCACTATGGCAAATTTATAATAAGAACACTTAAGTTCCATTTTTATGAAAATAGGAAAACTTTGGTACACAATTTTACAGAACTGCTTAATATTAGATAATAATAACACATGAATTTGTTACTTAAATTTACCAGTATCTCAATACTACTTCTCCTAGGACGGAAAGCATTGAATATGTTGCTCCAATTACCATTACAATAATAGTTTTAGAAATGGAACTTACTGCAGTCCATCCAAATAGGTTCCCATTAAATGTCCCAGAGAAAGATGTTATGCTTAATACCCAAATCCCATTAGCGTCATGCCCTTTGAATTCCTGGGAAAAAGAAAATCTCTATTATTCAAAATTTATGAAATTCTTCAAGTTTACATTAACTTCATACAGATGTTTCAACTTACCTAATCAGCAAGCATTTGCTGCAATACATGGACAACCTGTGCTCCAATCGAATATCCAACAAAGTGAATCGAATGGTCTTCATCCCATTCGGGGTAATTCCCTAATTTTCAATATGAAAAAAATGGACAAACTCTTATTGCATGAAGAAGATCGCCCAACTCTTGCCATAGTAACCGGAGCAGCACATCAAATGCCTTTTTATTAAAAGAAAAATAAGAATAAGTTACTGAGATGTCCTTTTTGATAAATTTAAACAAATTATTTATTACTTAAGTTAACATGCACAAATCATCTGTTATTTTTATCTAATATTAAGCAGCTCTATCAAAAACTGAACCAAAGTATTTTTATATTCTCATAAAAAAAAGATATTATAGTGCACCTTTTTCCGGAGAAGGGGGACTCAAAATGTTTCAACCTCTTTTTTTTTTATGAATTTATGAGAGTATAGTTATCAATCCACTTTTCGATAAATATTTCTTTGTTTTATTCAATAAGTAATATTTCAAGGATTAAAAATATTAAAATATGAAATTTTAAATAAAAATAGGTGAAAACATATATTTCAAAAAATTTTAAATTTTTAATTTTTTTATGCATGACTAATCAGAAGACACTACGTGGACACCAAGCAAACAAATGAGCAAACTAGTCATCACCACATGGATGCCACACAAGTGAAGATGGCTAATTAGAGCACGTCATGTGTATCAAGTGATGTAGGCCTTGCCACATGTCAACATGGAGTTCAATTTAAGTTTTGCCGTACGGTCAATAGGCATGCCACGCGTCATTACGGGATTCTTCCAATTTGTCATCTCAACTATTGATTTGAAACTGATCTAATAGTCCAAATTCTATCGGAGCCTAATTTAACCTATAAATTCTCCAAAAACCCAAATTTGTCAAAATTTAACAACTTTTTATCAATTTTTGGAGCCAAAAGAGAAAAATACAGAACATTTTAAAATGAGATACAATTTTGGTAAAGATTCAAGAAAAGATTGGTGTTAGAATTCAAGAGATTGATTGTATTTATTTTTTCTCATTTTTTTATTATCAATTTTTATGTATTTCTTTATGAAATATATGATATTTATTAATAATATTATGTCTATTTAATTTATTAATCTATGGGTCTTATGAACATAATATTTTAGATGTGATGACCTAATGTTTTACCCCAATTATGATTTTAATTTAATAATATTGTTTAATCTAATTTTTATGTTATTAATTGTTTGACAAACATTTGATCTATAGAAACAATTAAATAGATTTGAGAGAATTATTTAATTATTTATCTTGATTAAATAACATGCATAGTTTCTAGACATAAATGTATGATTCTTATGTATGTGATCCATAATTAATGAATTTAATTAGCATGTAATTTAATTGACATTAGAGTGTGATTAAGTTAATTACTATATGGTGTATAGTTTACTTGAGAGAGGAATACATGATAGGTTAAATTCAATTGATCATGTAATTGATTGATAATTATATTGTAGAGATTTTAATGATTCACATGTTTAGAAAATTGGAGGATTAAGCATTCTTAGATATTTTCTCGTTTATGTTCTTAGCTATTAACTCTCAGTTAATTAATTACTGCTGTTTATTTTTAGTTATTTTAATTTTACTTTCTTAAAACACAAAAAAAATCGAACTTTACTTTTCAATTTTAAAATTAGTTTTTATTAACATAATCTACATGAAAACGATTTTTTCTTATTATTAAATTACTTATTTTTGATACATATACATGTCTATCAATTGCACACAATTCATATTGATCAAGTTTTTGGTGTCATTGTTAGGGATTATAAACATTATAAATTAATTTTTATTTTATTTTCTTTAGGCATTTTTCTTTATTTATTTTTTGTAATTTTAATTTAATTAGTTATTGATTATTTATTTATTTATTTATTTATTTATTTATTTTTACATCTCTTTTTAGTCCATTAGAAATATATTTGGCTCTATTACATGAGCAAAGTACGTAAGGGAGAAATATTTCCTTTTGATTTCAAAATCAAATGTATTTTGAGATCAATGAGAAAATAACAAGTTGTCACACAACTGAAAGAAATGGCTAATCCATTAGAAATAAATAGTAATGAATTAAATTTAAACAACGAGATACCTTTAATTGATGATAGAGATAGAGATATGAATAAATATGCATTACTTATATTGGAAGGGCTAAATCTAAGTATTATAAGGTCATACATTCAAGATAATCAGTTTAAATTAAAGCCATTGATATTTCAAATGTCACAAATAGTTAGACAATTCAATAGATTACCAATAGAGGATCCTCATTTACATCTCAGATTGTTTATTGAAGTTAGAGATTCATTCAAATTTAATGGTATGACCAAAGAGGCATTTATGCTTATATTTTTTCCTTACTCTTTGTGAAACCGTGCTTAAGCTTGGCTAAACTCTTTATCACCTAATTCTGTTAAAACTTGGAATGATTTGGCAAAAAAATTCTTAATGAAATACTTCCCACCAATAAAGAATTCCAAGCTTAGAAATTATATTACCTTCTACCAACAATATGAAGGGAAATCTTTATATGAAGTATGGGAAATATTCAAATAATTGCTAAGTGTTCTTAATATGGTATCCTTCATTGGATACAATGGTCTCAATATTCAACCAAGAACCATTATTGACGCATATGCTAATAGAGCTTTGCTTTCCAAATCTTACAATTAAGCTTATAATTTACTTGAGAAAATGGCTAGCAATAATTATCATTAGCCAATGGATAGAATGGAAACAACAAGAAGAGTAGCCAGAGTGTATAAGGTAAATGATATCATAGTATTTACAACTCAAGGGTCATCTTTGGTGAATCTTTTGAAGCTTAAAACTCGCCAGTGAGTATAAACTAGGTCCAAGATTTATAGATGTCCTGTGTCTTTTGTGGTGGAGCACATTTACTTGATAATTGTCAAAATAATTCTAAATTGGCATGCTTTGTGGGTGATGTGAAGTGAAACAATAATCATACTCGAGCACATATAACCCAAGATGGAGACACCATCCAAATTTCTCTTAAAATAATAACAATAATCAATTCAACTGTCAATCGTTTTCATCACCTGGTTTTCAAAAACCACAACAATCTCAAGCCCAAGAAAAGAAGCCACCTACTGAGGACAATACAAATTCTTTAATATGGATGATGAAAGATCCAAGTAATTTTGGCATCCATTGCACTATTGGAACATCCATTTTTACAAGGCATTATGTGACTTAGGTGCCAACATTGACCTCGTACCATTATCAATTTTCAAGAGATTAAGGGTTAGTAATACCAAACCCAATTCAGTAATGTTACAAATGGTAGATAAATCAATCAAAAGATCTCAGGGAGTGGTAGAAGATGTGCTTATAAAAGTAGATAAATTCATCTTTCCAACTGATTTCATTATGTTAGAAATGGAGGAAGAACATGATACTATTATCATACTTGGTCATCCATTCTTAGCAACCAAAAGAGCACTCATCGATGTACAAAAAAGTGAGCTTACAATAAAAGTGTAAGATGAACAAGTAACATTTAATGTGTTCAAAGTAATTAAATTTTTTGATGTTGATAATGCTTGTAATTTCTTTGAATAGACTGTACTGATGAGATAACTACTAGTGTGCTTTATGACATATGACTTAGTGATTTTTTAGAGTATATGCTTGTTAATTATATGAACACCCATGCTAATAAATACCATAACACTCAGTTAGGTGCACACATTTGTACCGATAGCTTAACAAAACTTGTTAAACCACTCCCACTTAAAACTTTAAAACATGATGCTATGAACAATGACATAAACTCATCAAAAAACAACTCAACCTATTTTAACATTGAAAGTATGAAATCAAAATTTGATAGACTTTCCCTTATGCCAATCTATTATAGAACTAAAAAATCTTAAAAATATTAGATGATCATTTATTTTACGTTTTTTTTCTAAAAATATTAATGGATTTTTTAAAATTTTCTATAAGATAAAATAATTCCATTAAATTGATGCTTGGCTCAATATTTTCAATCAACCCACAATAAAATAATTGGTAAGAAAGTTTTGAATATGTTCCCTCAATAATGTTGATTCCACTACATATGATTGGTTTTCTTTCTAATGTATGAAATTTTCTATTGTGAAATTTTTTATAGTTTAAGGTTAGTCGTTTACTATTTTTCTTATTAAATTATAAAGATTTAGTCATTGATCTAGGCTTATACTTCTTTGTGTTTCCTTTTCTTTTTAGGGAATAAGAAATATATCATCTATTTTCTTATCTTAGTATCTTTCCTAGCATTGTCATATTTCTTTTTGTAGTTGTTTGGCTTTTGAGTACTTGTGCATAGTTTAATTCCAAGCTAGCTATACATCATTAGGTTTGAAAATCTTAGGAGTTTTGAAATTGGAAAAACTTCCTTGTACTTAAATTCTATTAGTGAATTCTTTGTGTGTTACACCAAAGAATCCAATTATTGCCTTACTTGCTTCTAACTATGTCTTATACATTCTTGTAGCTAGTATGTTGTAGACAACATAATACTTTTGTTTTTCTTCTTGATTATTTTATTTTAGTTCTTCCTCATATGCAATTTCAGACCATAAAGCTTATGAGAAGTTACCATTTTCTCTTTTAGTCAATTTTGAGATTTTATCATCTTCCTTTGAGATTTTAATCTCTTTCTTTGTTGGAGAGCTACTCTTTCTATAATGGTTGAACAATCGATGCCATCTGGTTAATTTTTCTTATTTGTAATATCCTGCAATATTAGTTCTAAAGAAATGTTCAAAATTATTATTATTTGTTCTAATAATAAATCTTAAGGATATTATATATATAGCAAACTTCTTTTTTGCCTTTTTTACAACTAAATATTCATTTTTATTACTATAGTAATTTAGTTGATCTCTGTGAAAATCTCCTGAAGTAAACATACACAAATATTCATCATTAACATATATTCTTGCTTTTAATATGACTCCTCATTATTCATGTGAAGCATATGATTCTATTATTATTTTGTCATTTGGTCCTAGATGGTAAAGTACTGGTAAATTTGTTTACCTCTACTTTTACCTTTTTTATGTACAGAGTATCTTAATCAGTTCATTTCTAGACATAATCTTTCTTAAGTTTTGCTTATAAAGGTTTTCACATTTCATTTAATTTCCTAATATATGCTTTCACATATGTCAAACATCCTAAAAACTTTTGCAATGGTTTTTGTCATTGATAAAACTGAAAAATCTTTGTATATTATTTAGCACACGAGGTTGAAGTTGGTGTTTCTCATCTTCTATTTCAAGTCTTAAATGCTTGATATTTTGTTAAGCTAATACTATCTTTTTTCAAACAATGTTATCCATTATTTCTTACATTTTGTTAAGATTTTTAATATGTCAGGATAATATTGGTTAATAATCACTAAATATTAATATATCATCAATATGGACACAACAAAATAGGTGGTATTCTTTAAAAATATTTTCTATATATCTTTGAAAAATTCCTGTGCATATGCTAATTCAAATGGTACAACAATCTAGTGAAATTATCCTTATGGATTGCTAAAGGTTGTTAATAGTTGAAATTATTTATCTAATCTAATTTACCATAATCCATTCTTATGATCAAAACTAGAAAAATATTTATTTTCTTTTATCAAGGCCAATAACTCTTCTTTTTTTAGGGATAAAATATCAATCATTTATTGTTTCGTTATTCAGTGATTTAAAATTTACCACCATTCTTTTTTTTCCTCATCTCTTCTCAGTTTTTTTTTTCTATTAAAAATACTGGACTTGAGTTCGAACTCATGCATGGTTCAATTACTCCTACTTTAAAAAGTTCTTAAATTTATTTACTAAATTTTTCTTGATCTTTTTCAATATAAATAGTAGATTTTACTCTTATAAAATTATCAAGGCCTTTTAGTTTTATACTTGCTATGTATTCAAGTTTATTAATATTTAGATTTAAAGGATTTTTTGAGCTTACTGTCTTACGTAATTTTCTTATTTTCAGTAAACTCTTATCTTCTTATATTTTTTAAGAAAGATTTTTCCTAATTATTAAACTTTAGATCATCTTCATCTAGTAATTTTTCTTTTTGTGTTATATTTTCTAGTCGTGGTTTCTATTTTTGGTACATCTCACCATGTTTTTGCTTTTAATATTGTTCAATAAATTTTTCTGATGACACACTTTTAGCATTTCTAATATAAAAATATATATTATTTCTCCTTCCAATGTTGTTATACATATCCTATTTGTATATTGAGTAAATGAATTATATAAGTTTAAGAAGTTATTTCATATCAAGAAATTTATTCTTGTTTCATGTTGATATATAAAAGGAATATGGAACTTTTCTCCCCTTATTATAATATTAATATCTTTTATAACCTTATTAAGGTTACTTATTGTATTATTTATTATTCTTACTATCAAGTCCTCTAGGGTTGTAGTCTAAAGTTCTTGTTAAAAATATATATTTGCTTATTACACATACTAGCTTCAGTATCTATAAAGGCATGTAAATGACATATATTATATCTCTTTAATTTATATCTTATTTTTATATAAGTACTATTATGATTAGTTATTATGTAAATATTATTCATAGTCATATGTTTTCTCTGAATTTTTTCTTCTTTTTTAGCTTCACTCATTAAGTATATTGATTATGTTTCATCAATATATGATTTTTTTATTGGTTTTAATTCCATCTATAGGCTTTTTTAGTATCTTTAATTTTTTCTTATATTCTTTTGTATAGGTTAACATATTAGAGTATTCATTGACATAATGATATTTTTCATTACATATCCAATACCTGCAAGTTTTCTCACTTGATGAACAATAACTTTCTTTTCTTTGAAATTTTCTTCTTCTAAATATTATTTCTTATAAAGTTCCTAGTTATATCTTTTCTTATCCTTACAAAAGTCTTATTTTCTGAATTTATATTTTTTAAATCTTTTACATTTTTTATATTTTATTTGTAAGGCTTTATATTACATCCATACTTTCATGACATCTCAAAATTCTTGCTATCATAGCATATTTTAGAATTTTCTTTAACATAATTATAGTTATTTCTTCTTTGACATTGTTAAATTATCCAAGCTTTCAGTTCTTTTATCTTTCCTCCTAAAGTATTTGGTAATACTACAGTATTTCTATTTCTCCAATTTTCTTCAAGAGCTTTATATAGAGTCTCTAGTAACTTTTGATAAAATATTTCCTTAAATTGTTATTGTATTTTAGGTATATTATGATAAAATATTTCATATTCACATATAAAAGAATCTATGTAGCACATATCACATATTTTCATATTTGCTAAATGTCACTTAGCTTCATTTATTTCTAGTTCTCTTTTTTAGTAATAGGTTTCCTTTATCTTCTCCAATTAACTCTTTATATATTTTATTTGCTACTTTATCTAAATATTATCTTCCTATTGTAAAATCGCCTTACATCTTAGGATATATGTCATCTGCTATATTACTAAACCATACTTAACATTTTCAATTATTTTATGGTTCAATAATACCCTACATATTGATGGGTTTGTACTATTATATCCAGATGTCTAGATTAAGTATGCTATTGCACTAGCCTATTTATCTAATGTCTTTTTTTAATCAAAATACAATCTAGGTCTAGATAATCAATTTTGTTATTGTTTTTATGAAGTTTGAATTTTGGTGGTATAGATCCTTTAGTATCCTAGTATAATCATTCTTCCATTTTTGGTTATTGCCTTCTACTACCTAGAGGATTAGGTTCATTTGATCTTTGCTTATTCCTTTCATTATTGTGAGGATCAAGAGTTTCTCTCTAAATTATAGGGACATTACTATATTGCTTTCCATAGTAATTTTAGGATTTTTTGGTTCAAAATTTGTCTTACTAATTCCTATCATATCATCTTCTTTTTAATTAAAGCATATTGTTTCTTCATAATATTTTCTTAATTTCTCATCCGTTAATATTAACAAACTTGCCAATGTTCTTATGTCTTTATTTTCAATATTCATAAATTTTACTTCTAATTATTTTATATATTTCATTACGTTAGAACAATAGATTTTTCTTCATTTTTTTCTTCTTTTATTATAGAAGATCATTCCATCAAATCTTCTTGCTAGTTCTTCTTTCAATCCTTCTAATGGATCTATTTTTAGAATGTTTAGTTGTAATATCTTGCCACCACTATTTTTCTTATTTCTTTAAGGATTTATTATTGGGTTTTATTTATATTTTGTAAAGATTCTATTTTTTCGTCTAAAAAAATCAAGGCTTTCATTATATTTGTTTGGTTAGTTGATATGCTTATCATTATTTTCTAATTTCATTCCTTATAATTTCTTTTGATTTTTTAAAAGATTTTTGACTTCTTTAATTTATTGTTTTAATTATTTTATTTCTTCTTCTTGTTTTCATTCTAATTTACTTATTTTTGTTTGATTATTTCTAAATTTAATTCGTGATAAATTACTATTTCTTTGCACATTATTTTTTCTTCCTGTTATCATAGGTTTTTTTAACACCTAAGTTCTTTTCTTCAGGTATTTCAAAGTCTGTTAATATTTCTAGTTTTATTATTTGTCTAATTTTTTGAAAAAAATTATGCATTTATATAAATTCATTTTGTCCACATATTGAACTATTATAACTATTTATTAATGAATATCCTAATATGTAGTATTTTAAAAATGTATGATTTTCTTCTTTCAATAAATCTCCATTTTCAAATTTATAGGCTAAACTTAATACTTGGTTTAAGTTTTTAAACCTATGTTATGCTATGAATTTTAATTTCTGATATCATAGGTTTCCATGGATCATTCCTAATAAAGTATTTTTTCTATTTATTATTTAACTATCTAGCAATGCTAGTTTTATTGGTGTATCTATTCATTTTTTTAAAATTTCTTTTATTAATATTTGGATTCTTCCTAAATGGATGTATCTAATTTTTTTTATCCTTCTTGATAGTTTATACATAATAGTTTTTTTTTCAATTAACGGTATATTATATCTTCATTTTGTATTTATAATATTAATACTTTCTTTGTTACTTATTTTATAATAAATTTTATCTTTTCTTGGAAGTGTTTTCCTTATGCTTGAGAATGATGAATCTTTGAATCATCTCTTTTCTTAATGTTTAATTTTTCCTTTTGTATTTATTCGAATTTCTTTTTTGTTAATTAACATTTCTTGTGAAAAATATCTTGAGATATCTTATGCTTTTATTTTCATTATTTCTTAATTTTATGTTATTTCTTGATTTTCTATTATTTTTACCATTTTTTCATAGTTAATGCATAAATTTACTATTAACTTTTGTTTATCTTAACTTGAGATATATTTGTAACATTTTTGAAACCTTAGAAGTATTCATGATATTACATCATACCTTAAGGATATATTTTTCATCAAGTTAAAATCTCTAGGCTCACACAAATATAATAGATAAACTCATTTAATCTTAAAGCAAAATCAAATTACTAGAAAAAGGGGAAATTATGAGAACATTAGGAAAATAGATACATATAGGGTAATAATGCAATTAATTTTAGAAAACATCAATAAACATGAATCATCTAAGTTTTAGAGGAGCATATTAGCTGTCTTTTTTTCATATTTTGTAATAAGTAGAAATAAAGACATCAGGGTAACAATTTTATTCAAATATATTCAAGAAGCTTTTGAGTTTGCACTTAAGGAATATCATTCAATATACATTGAAAAGGTGAAAATAAAAACATCATTGATGCAATACTGTTTCAGAATGAGAAAAAGTTATGATAAATTGCCAAAGTATTCTAAAGGAGTTACATGAAAAACTAACACAGTTCATCATGATATCAATTAGATGGATTATAAGGGAAAACAACAAGACTGCTCATAATTTGTTCCATGGGCATGGGCGATATTGACATTCGAGTTCTACCAAGTTTTATTTAACAATATAACCTGTTATAATTTTCTTTATGTCTTTTTAGTACAAGAATTGTAAGCTTACAGAGAACACTTGAAGAGTAATTTATAAAATGTATATGCTTTCATTGATTAGCTTATGATTGATACACCAGCTTTATATAGAAGCTGAGTACAAGAGCAGTTAGTTACAAATGTGTATATGTATAGTATCTAACTGCAATTAGTTGCAAGCTAACAACTAGTTAACTACTTAGCTCACAATATACATCCCCAGCCAAAGACCTGGTAAGTGTGAGTACGAACAGTAAACTATCTCAGATGACTATCCACTCTCAAACACAGATCTAGCAAACACTTGCATTTTGTTCATTAATTGTAGGAAACGAGTAGAAGACAGGCTTTGTTAAGTCATCAGCTATTTGTTCCTCTATAGCCACATACCAAACATTCAATTCTTCCTTATTGACTTGCTCTCTTACAAAGTGAAAATCAATTTTAATATGTTTGGTATGTGCATGCAACATGAGATTATTAGCTAAATGTTGAGTACTCAAATTATCACAATTAACAACTGAACACATATCACACTTAAAACCAAGTTCACCTAAAATTGATTTGAGCCACAAAATTTCAACGGTAGCCAAAGCTAGTGCACAATATTCACTTTGTGTGCTAGAACATGAGACAACTTTCTACTTAAATAAAGACCAAGAGATCAAACTATTCCAAAGAAAAACACATAAGAATAAGTGCTACATCAATCATCATTGCAACCAGCATACATCAATGGATTTTAGAAGAAGAAAACCATAGTCCACAATGCCTTTCCAGTGCCTAAGCATTCATTTTGGAACCAACCAATGTGCTTCCATTGTATAGCTCCTTAGTGAGAAAATTGAAAAAGTCCTACATTGATTAAAGTGGGTGTTGTATTTTGGGCTATAAATAAAGCCCCCTCATCTACTTCTAAAAAATCCCAAAATTTGTAAATCTTTCTCTTTTTTGTAAGGATAATTAATTAGCTCAATTTTTCCCAATTAGTTGTAATTTTAGAGTTCATCCATTTAGAAATAGGGGAAGTGGTCAATGATACACGAGGATATAGGTAACATTTATACCAAACCTCGTTAGATTTATGGTGTTTTTATTTTTCTACTTTAATATTTATGTTTTAGTTTCTTTTAGCATTATATTTCTAATATCATTATTTTGTCGAGTTAGTTTTAGTTTTATTCATTTAAATAATAAGTGAATAGTAACTACTTAGAATAGGAAAAATATACCCGATTTTCCCAAAAATTGATATCAGAGCCAAAGGTTTCTACCTAGGCATTTTTTTTTGTATTCCGTTTGTTTTCTATTTGAATATAATTGCTAGTTGTGATAATATGAAGAAATGACAGAAGAAAAGTCTCCCTTAAACAAAGGCCAATCATCCACGTCATGCAGAACAATGGTTATGAATGCAAGGTTCAAGGTGGTGAAGTTTAATGGAACTGGTCATTTCGACATATGGCAAGGCAAAGTTCTAGATGTTCTATTTCAACAAGATCTAGACATCATCATTAAAGAAAAAAAACCAGATGAAATAGATGAAGTCGAGTGAAAAAATATCAATTGATTGGTATGTACTACAATCCATTCGTGTCTTTGAAGAGAACAAAATTACACGTTCATGAAGGAGACATCCGCAAGTAAGTTGTAGAAGGCGTAAGAGAACAAGTTCATGAAGAGGAGCAAATAGAAATGACTCTATTTGAAGAAGAAGTTGTTCCATTTTGAATACCTACCAGGTACCACAATAAATGACCACATTACTACTTTTAATCGATTAGTAGCAGATTTGTTAAATATGGATGAAACTTTTGAACATGAAGATTTAGCCTTGATATTATTAGCCTCCATTCCTTATGAGTTTGATCACCTTATTACGATCTTACTCATTTGGAAGGATAAAATGTCTTTTGAGAAAGTTTGGACTACTTTGTATAGTTATGAAATTAGAAAAATAAAATAAAAAAGAAAGCAGGAATGAAGTAGAAGAGGCACTATCTGTAAGAGGGAGTCCGCAAACTCAATAGAAAGGAAGGAAAGGTAGATCTTATTCAAAAGGAAGGATTGGTAAAGATGAATGTGTCTTTTGTCATGGAAAAGGCCATTGGAAGAAAAACTGTATGAAGTTGTAGAAGAAAGGAAAAGTTGTGTTGTGTGATGCATGTGTAGCTGAAAGTAATTCAAAATCAGATTTTGCATTGGTTGGTTCATAACAAAACATCCCATTATGATGATTGGATTTTTGATTCAATGTGTACCTTCCATATGTCTCCTAATAAGGAGTGGTTCTTTAACTTTGAAGAACTAGATGGTGGAGTTATTTTCATAGCTAATGATTATCCATGCAAGGTTTTGGAGATCGGTACAATTCATTTGAAGAATCAAGATGCATTGTTCAACCAGAGTCTTGAAAGATGTTCATTATATCCCAGATATGAAGAATAATCTCATTACTATGGGAGTCATAGAATCAAAAGGCTTCACTATGACCATGCAAAATAGGGCATTTGAAGGTTACTTCTAGAGCACTTGTGACAATGAAAGGTGTTAGGAAGAATAACTTGTACTACTACCTTGGTAGTACGATTATTAGGATAGCATTAGTAGTAGTTTCAGAGGAAGAAAAAGATTCTGAAACTACTAAGCTATGACATATGCGTTTGGGACATGTTAGTGAAAAAGCTTTACAGATTCTTGTAAAACAAAGCCTGTTAAAAGACGTGAGAACCAGCAAGTTGGAATTATGTGAGCATTGTGTATTAGGGAAGTGGAAAATAGTTAGTTTTGGCATTACACTCCATACTACAAAAGGCATTTTGGATTACATCCATACTAATATATGGGGGTCAACAAGAACTCCATCCATGAGTGGAAAACATTATTATGTCACTTTCATTGATGACTTCTCCAAAAGAGTTTGGGTGTATCTCATGAAGAAGAAGGATGAAGTGTTGGGAATTTTTTTCAAGTGGAAGAAGATGATCGAGACTCGAAATGGTAGAAAGATTAAGCGTCTGAGGTCTGATAATGGCACAAAGTATACAAACGATCCATTTATGAAATTTTGTGAAGAAGAAGGGATAGTGCGACACTTCACTATTCAAAAAACACTGCAATAGAATGGAGTTGCAGAACGTATGAATCATATTTTTCTAGAGAAGGTTCGATGTATATTGTCAAATGCTGGGTTAGGCAAGCAGTATTGGGCTGAGGTTGTGACGTATACATGTCATATTGTCAACCGTCTACCATCATCTACTCTTGAAGGAAAAATTCCTATGAAGGTATGGTATGGAAAACTTGCTAGAGATTACGATTTCTTACATGTGTTTAGTTCCATTACATACTACCATACAATAGAATCAAAGTTAGATCTAAGAGTTAAGAAAGTTATTTTTTGGGGATCACATCTGGTTCTAAAGGATTTCGACTATGGTGCCCTGAAATGAAAAGGATAATCTTCAGTAGAGATGTTACCTTGATGAATCTGGCTTGTTGAGAAAGGTAACTGAGAAGATTGATGGCACTTTGTAGCAAGTGGAGTTTGAAAGCAGAATTGTTAATCCATTTTGTAGAGATAAGATAGACGTTGATCCTCTATTAGCATAAAATGAATCAGATGAAGAAGAGTTTTTAACCTAAGAACCTCCACAATAACAAGAATAAACTATAGTTGATAGGCCACGATGACAAAATGTTAAGGTGCATGCTCGATACAAAGATATAGAAGATCTACTTGCTCAATTTAAGAATACGGTGGCCTGTGCACTTTCATTTGTATATGATAATGTTCCTTCCATATATAAAAAAGTAATCAAAAGCCCTAAAGTTGAAAGATGGAAGGAAGCCATGGACAAAGAACTTTTGTCCCTTCAAAAGAATAAGACATTAAAGTTGACACAACTACCTAATGGCAAGAAGGCAATTGGATACAAATGGGTGTATGCAAAGAAAGAAGGATTTCCTAACAAAGATGGTGTTAGCTACAAGGCAAAAAGGGTTACGCTCAGAAGGAGGGAATCGATTATAATGAGGTATTTTCTCCAGTTTTAAAATATTCCTCCATTAGAATTTTGTTGTCCTTGGTAGCACATTTGAATTTGGAACTAGTTCAACTTGATATGAAAACTGCATTTCTACACAATGACTTGGAAGAGGAAATATATATGTCTTAGCCAGAAGGGTTTAATGTTGTTGGTAAAGAGAATTGGATTTGCAAGCGGAACAAATTTTTGTATGGATTGAAGTAATCTTTGAGGCAATAGTACAAATGATTTGATTAGTTTATGTTGCAGCAAAAGTATACTAGAAGCATAAATGATCATTTGTGTATTTTTGCAAGCTATAAGATGAGTCTTTCATCTATCTTCTTTTATACGTCGATGATATATTGATTGCAGTGAAGAGCCAAGCAGAAATTGGGAAGTTGAAAGCTTAACTAAGTCAAGAGTTCAAGATGAAATATCTGGGATAAGCCAAGAAGATTCTCGGCATAGAGATAAGCAAAGACAAGAAGAAAGGGAAGCTTAGTTTGACTCAAAGTCAATATTTGAATAAGGTACTGCAACATTTTGGTATGAATAAATAGACAAAACTTATAAGTACTCTACTTGTTCCTCATTTCAAGCATAGTAATCAATTATCTCCTAAGAATGATACAGAACAAGAATACGTGGCAAAGGTACCATATGCAAATGCGGTTGGTAGCTTGATGTATGCAATGATATGTATGAGACCTGACATTTCACATGTGGTTGGTGTTGTAAGTAGGTACATGCATAATCCTGGTAAAGGACATTGGTTGGCTGTGAAATGGATTCTACGGTATATTTTAAATATTGTAGATGTTGGTTTAGTATTTCAGCAGAATAATAGTGTTGCTCAATATGTAGTCAAATATTGTGATTCCGACTATGCAAGAGATTTAGATAAGCATCGGTCACCTACCAGTTATGTGTTTACTCTTGCTAAAGCATCAGTCAGTTGGAAGTCTACCTTGTAATCCACAATTGCTTTATCTACTATAGAGAAAGAGTATATGGCAGTTACAGAGACTATGAAGGAAGCTATTTGGTAATGATTTTTGCTTGAAGACTTGGGAGTTGGTCAAAAACATATAAAGGTGTTTTGTGAAAGTCAAAGTGCTATTCATTTAGCAAAGAACCAAGTCTACCATACACGTACAAAGCACATTAACGTTTGTTACCATTTCGTGCGAGAAAATGTTAAAGAATATGGAGTATTAGTTTAAAAGATCAATACTAAAGAGAATCCCACAAATATGATGACCAAGGTGGCAACGACAATCAAGTTCAAACATTGTCTAGACTTGATTAACTTCCTGCAAAATTGAATTGGCAATGGCGTCGCTAATCTAGAGATTGAAGAAATTATTTAAGAATCACTAAGTCGCTAAGGTGGAGATTTTTTGTATAGCTCTTTAGTGAGCAAATTGAAAAAATCCTATATTGATTAGGAATGAAGGTGGGTGTTGTAGTTTGGGCTATAAATAAAGCCCCCTCCTCCACTTATAAAAGACCCCGAAATTGGTAAATCTTCCTCTCTTTTATAAGGGTAATTGGTTAGCTCAATTTTGTCCAATTAGTTGTAATTTTGGAGTTCATCCATTTGGAGATAGTGAAAGTAGTTAACGACGCCAGATGGCAGAGGTAACATTTATACCGAACCTCATTAAATTTCTAGTATTTTTATTTTTTCTGCTTTAGTTTCTTTTAGCATTATATTTTCAATAGCATTATTTTGTCGGGTTAGTTTGAGTTCTATTCATTTAAATCATAAGTAAATAGTAACTATTTAGAATAGAAAAAATATACCTGATTTTTCAAACAACTTCTATAGGAGCATGGAAGAACTGGCAAAGTTTGCAAGTAATAAAACCAATATCTAGTCAAGTAACAATGCAATACTGCAAACCACTAACCACATATATGTAAAGAGTAAGTTCATCCAAGAGCTTATTACCATCAAACTTCGTGAGAGTTTTGCTAGGTGGACTGGTGTGGGAAGTGACTTGAAATTACTCATATCACTTTTATCTAGCATATCTCTCATAATTAGCCTGAGAGAGATGAAGAAACTCATCGGTCCTAACCACCTCCACACCTAGGAAAAACGACAAATGACCAAGATTTTTTAAAAGAGAAATTAGTATTGAGTAAATTAACATAATGTTAAATCAACTTGTTATTATCACAAATGATGATAATATCATCTACACACACCAAAATTATAATGAAGGATGAACAAGCTCTCTAAAAGAAAAGAGATACATCTGATTTAGAATTAAGAAAACCCAAACCAAGTAAATAGACACTCAACTTTTGAAACCAATCATGAGATGTTTATTTCAAACCATAAAACGTCTTTTTTAACTTGCAAACAAAAAGAACATAACCTTGAACTTCAAATCCATATGGTTGGGTCACATACACTACTTCTTCCAAATCACCATTCAAAAAAGCATTGTAACATCCAACTGCCTCAAGACCAATCCTTTGGAAAGAGCTAATCTAAGTACCAATCTAACTGTGTATCCTTTAACACATGGTTGAAGGTCTCAAAGAAGTCCACACCCTTTTAACCCTTTGCTACAACCTTTGACTTATATATCTCAACATGTCTATCTGACTTTCTTTTGATCTTGTAAACCCACCTATAACCAATAATCTTTATATCGTTTGTTTTAGAAACAAGTTCCCAAATGTCATTTTGGAGTAAAGCATCATATTCAGTCTTCGTAGAATCTCTTCATTCCTTGCTTCTTTAAAGGATAATGGTTCTATATCTGGAGGCTGAGATTCTGAGAGGGTTGTAAAACATAACTTTGGTTTGTGTATGCCAAGCTTTGATCTAATTACCATATGTGATGGTTAACTGACATAGAAGTTGGAAGTTTAACATTAGAAGAAGAACTAGATAAGGTAGAATCACTGGAATTAGATGGTAGATGGATATCAACAATAGAGATAATAGGAGTAGAAACTGGTAGTGTAAGCTGTGGAGGAGATTGAGGAATAGGTTCAACACATACAGCGGGTGAAAAACAAGTGAGAAAGTACTGACCGAGGAGACTGAGTTAGAGAAGAAAACATAGAAAGCTGTGGTGTAGGATCTAAGATCATAGGACTGATCAAGGCTTTAGGGACACGAAGTAGTTTGACTAATACATCCTTGTACTCTGAGTTGTGAGAAAGGAACACTTTTCAAGAAAAAAACAACTTGTTTTCATGGAACTGCACATGCCTATTGGCCAATATCTTTCCAACTGACAAGTTAAGACACAAATATCCCTTGTGTTAAGTAGCATTTCCCAAGAAAATACAGGCTGCATATCTAGGCTCCAAATTATGCTTGTTATAGGCCCAAAGGCATAGAAAGCTAAACATCCAAAGATCCTTAGAAAAGCAAAGTCTGATATGCAGGTGTAGGCAATCTATTTTGGAGCTAGACATTCATACGAAAAGCATATGACCAGTATTTGATTGGCATTGCAGATTGTAACAAGAGTGTAAGAGCACCTTCTACCACCCTACGTAGCCTACTCCCAATGAACCAATATCTTGGGATGTATGTGGACATGTTATACGATGCTCAATCCCCAACTATGACCATTCATAACTAAGAAACATAAATTCACCTCTACCATCTGAATAGTCTTCAACTTACAACTAGATTGTCTTTCAACAAGGGACCTAAACAAATTCAAGGCTACATTTGCTTGACTTTTAACATAAAGAAAATAGAACCACATATACTTACTACGCTCACCAACAATCAACAGGAAATACTTATTAGCACTATTAATAACAAGAATAGGAGAAGTCCATAAATCAACAAAGACCAAATCAGAAGATTTTATTGACTTATGAGAACTGGCAACAAAAGGAAGAACATGAGCCTTATCCAAGGGTCATATTTCACATTTATTCACATTATGAGATACAGATTGAATCAAAGATTGTTTATGACTAAGTCTAGCAAGAACTATATCAGATGGGTGTCCCAAACATGTTTGCTAGTGATCATTGCAGAAGCAGCAACAGATATTACCTGAGAAGAAAAATTAAGTCGATCTGGAAGAAGAAGAAGAATCACTCCTTAATTTGTAAAGTCCAGCATCACACCTGCCTTGGAAGATAATCTCCATGGTCTGTATATTCTTTATACATAAACAATCAGGAAAGAACTCAACTAGAACTCTATTATCAACACAAAGCTTATGGATAGAGAGAAGATTGGAAGATGCTTTAGGTGCATACAAGATTTTCTTTAAAAGCAACTGATAAGGATGTAAATAAGGCACTACTACCTACTTGAGTGACAAGAAGTTGAATACCATTACCTATAGTCACACCACTAGTGCTTGTGAAAGGAGCTGCATGACTCTCACCAATGAGATGATGTGTAGCTCCATCGTCAAGTAACCAATTATGATCAGAACCTAGTTTATCAGTGAGATTAGATGTTAAGGTTGTGTTAGAGACATCATTGGAACGTCTTAAAAGAACATCCCTCAATTGGAAACATTGAACAACTGTATAACCAAACCTGTGATAAATTCGACACTCGGGACAATCACCACCAGACTTCTTTGACTTATAGTTGCCTTTGAAACTACCACCAGTATTCTTATTAGATTAGAAGAGTTATTTTGTGAACCAACTCCCTGAAGGAATTATGTAGATTTACATGGCTTTATATTGCTATTTCCAGGATTGTTGTGTTTAATAGATCCACCAAGAGACATCTTGGCGTGCTCCTAGAATTTGTTAAGAAATTTGGATAAAATGATATAATCATAAATTCTCCCTCCCAAGATCTTCCTTAGAAGAATATCAAATAACAGAGAAATAGATAATACACAACACAAGAATTATAGTGGAAATTCCAAATTAGAGAAAAACCACTTTCGTTGTCAAAAGACAACCAGAGAAAAATTCACTATGTGGAAAATTGTTACAACCACACTGTCAGTAATTTTCTTCATGACAAGAATGCTCAAAATTAAGTTGTTCTTCTGTTAAAAGAAGACTTTGAAACTCAAATATAATGGATCTTCGTGCCTCACATTCATAGAAGTAACAAAAGTACGAAAATCTGACCCTAAATCTTTCTGTACATGCATCACAATGTCATAATCATAAATTACTTCACCAATTGTATATAGATGATCAGCTAAGGACTTGATCTTGACAAAGAAATCTTGAACACTCAAATTATCCTTCCTTGTTGCAACTGACATTTTAACTCCATAACTCTTGGATGAGAAATGGAGTGAAAAGAATCTTGAAAATCTTTCCACATAATTGCAGCAGTTCTTGCACCACTGACTTTATACAACATAACTCTAGTCACAGAGTTGTAGATCCAACTCTTGACAGGATTAATACACTGGATTAGGAACAACTTTTTACTGATCTTGCACATCAGTGAGAAACTGACTAGGAATAGCCTCTCTAGCATCAAAACCTTATTCTAGGCCATATGCAATGACAGAATTGAGAAATTTCTCTCTCCAGATGATGTAATTCGTGTGATCAAGCTTATTTGAAACAGTTGGTCCATTTAAAAGAGACGAAACGGACAAAGCAACAAAGCTCGAGTATCGATACATAAAAACTTGATTATCAAATTTTACATTTATAAAAAGTTTGTAAGTACACGATTCATTTAAAATAAGCAACAAGTATAGTCCTAAGTTCTCATTAGCTTTTTCTAATATAAAAGATTCTCTTTCTATATATGTATATGATTATGGAACAATTTTAAATATTAGATCTAAAAAAATAAATAACCTACAATTGTTGGACAAATTATAGTATAAAAACAGAGACTAAACCTAATACAAATTATTATATTTATAAGGAGAGGTTGGGTATAGAAGATTTTGACCAAATTATTGTTTGCACGTCACGGCATGAAGTTTATTCAGGTTTACCAAATTCATCTCAAAAAGGTCATGTTGCGACCGCGCAGCACACATTATTCAACGTGCCTTCGTAATCATTCCAAATTGGACATCCCACGACACACTATATTTCCCACCACGAAACATTTCACTTTCCTTTACAAATTGATTTTTTTGTTACTTAGGGTTTACATGTCTTAATCCTTTCAACTATTATGGTACAAATTAAGTACTTTAAGTATAGATTTTCATGTATTGATAAATTTATATATTTTTAAATTAAAAACACTTAAAATATAACAAAATATACATATAATTTCAAACATATAGATTAACATAAATATCGATATAAACATGTTATAATCAAATATATTTATCATATTTAAATATAATAAAATCATGAAATATGATTGATTTTTACACACTTATCAATAGAGAAATTTATGAAAGACCCATTGATGATTCTTGTAAGATTAAGATCGCTTTTCTTATTATTTTCTTTGAGTTTTTCATGTAATTAGTATTTAATCGCACCATAAATGTTGCTAGAACCTACAACCAGTTGATCAATAAGAAATAAGAAAAGAACAATGACCATTAGAAGGACTCCTAGTTGAATGGATGTTGAATTTTGGGGAAGATGTCTTGAGATAGTGGACAATAATTTATCAGAATTAATATTCTGAAAACAAAAAAAAAATTAGTATTATAATAATTAAATATTTTAGCTTATAATTTAATACTTTATAGTTTTTGAATATGGAAAAATATACTGTAACAATAAGAGTATCCTAATTTCATATCTTAAGCGAGCTGTCATTTTTTTAACACGTGTCAAAGAGATTATTGAACGCTTCTTCAATTATAGAGATGTGTGTTGAATGATAATAACTTTGTTTAGGCTAGTTGACTACTACTATGATCCTTATTATGCAGTACTAATCCACTATGTTATCGAGTACTATACAATATGATTTGGTGGGTCGAAATTTAGAGTGTAATGCATTATTTGATAAAATAATTATGCTAGCGCTCTAGTTCTAGAGATGTGTGTTGAATGATAATAGACTCGAAAAGAGTAGCTAGCTAGTGGTTGACCTAGCTAGCGATATAAAGTTGTTTCATTTGATATATGAAAAAGAACAGCTTGCATCTATAGTCTGTGATGAGCCAATCATGTTGCCCATCATCTTGGATTTAGGGAAAGAAAAAAATCAGCTGAGAGACCTTGATTTACTTGAAGGACCTCCTCTTCTTCTTAATATATGTGTTAAAGAATCAATTAGAATCGAATTGGGGAAGGATGAAAATAAATATGTTAATTTATAAAAATAAATTATATTTAAAATGTAAAGTAAATATCTAAAATGAGAATTAATGATGATAAAAATTACATTATATAAAACTAACATTGTAAATAAATTATTATTTATGTTTAATTTATAATTATTAATTTTATTTTAAAAATAATAATTAATGTAATTATATTATTAGTTTTAATTATAAATCAAATTTTTTTTTAAATCATCATTATTTTATATAAAAATTTAGTTAAATAAATTTTGAATAACTAAAGTTATATTATAATTTTAAATCTTACTTTAAAAGTATTTTTGAAATATTATAATTTTTTGGAGTATAAAATTATCTCCAACTTGGAGTATGAATTTTAAGGGAAGATTTAGAATGAAAATTGAAGGGATTTAAGAAGAATCATTCACTTTTCCTTTCCTCTATATTTTTTGTCAAGTAAATATGAAAAAGGGAATTATTATCTTTCTTTTCTTTCGATCCCCTTTTCAATTGGTAATAAGCACGCCTTAAATATTTTAACCTGTTCGTGTTTCTTTGGTTTTTTGTGAGTATCCTTTCACATTCTCTTTTCGGATCCATATATATCTTATATATTAAAAGCCAGCTAGAGTGTATGATCATCATCCTACTCCTACTCCTACTCCTACTCCTCCTCCTTTTTTCTTCTTTTTTTTTTTTACCTTTATTTAATTTTTTCATACTACTAAACACATATAATAAATATATTTTTTATAAATAATTATTTTATATAATACAATTATCTTTATTACTAACAATTCATACACATGATTACCAACAATTCACTTATGAACTACTTATAATTTTGTTGGTCTTTTAATGTCATGTTTGGTGGTTCTCTTTCCCCCTTTTTTTTATTTTCTTTTTGGTGTTTTTTTAATAAATATAATTTTATTTATACATATAAATAAATATTAAAATATTTTTATAATAAATATGCTCTTTATTTATACACAAATAAATATAAAAATATCCCTACAATAAATACATTTTTATAATTATAAATAAAAAACAAAAATAATCATTTAACATTAAATTAATTATTCTTCCACTTTATTATTCCACTACCTTCTATATAGATAAATAAATATCAAAATATTTTTAAAATAAAAATATTTTTTATTTATACACACAAATAAATATCAAAATATTCTTAAAATAAATACACTTTATAAATAGTTATTTTATTAGTTTAATTGTGTGCTATTTTGATTATTTTTGTTTTTTTAATTTTTATATATTTTTATACACAAATAAATATCAAAATATACCTACATCTAATTTTTTTATTAAAAATGCACTTATATATCATTCATTTTTTTTATTTTTGTTAAGTTTTTATTGTTTATTAGTCATTCTCTTACATTTTTTACATTAAAAAATATCAAAATGCCCATATATACATATTAAATTTAAAAATTAGTGTTTAAAGATATTTTTTAAATAAAAAATTATGGAATAATATCAATTATTGGTCAATAATCAATATTATTATATTCTTATCAAATTTAAATAACATAACATTATTTATGTTTTTTAGAATTATTATTGTATTTTAAATCAAGTATTAATGCAAAATATGAGATAAAAATAAATGTATTACCTAATAAAATGTTTATAAAACATATGTTAATTTAAATAATTTTATTAATACAATTATATTTTTAGGAAATGATGTACGGATCCAAAACTAATATATATAAAAAGTGTCAAAATTTTATTGTCTTCGTTTTACTTTATTTATTTACTTATAATGTAAAATTTATATTACAGTATAAAAACATAAATTTTAAAGCATTGCTTTATTATAAAAATACATACAATAATTATTTGTAAACTATGCATTATGATAATATAATATTTAAATTTTTTCTTTTTTATATAAGACAATTTACACTTATCACAAAATTATATTGTTATAACTACCAATTAAAGTATATTCTTAAAACACTAATTTCTTATAAGATATACACACAATAATAATATTAAAATTGTGTATTGTGATAATACCAATATTTAAACTCTTTTTTTAATAAGATATTTTAAATTTACCACTAGATTAAGTCATTTATTTACTCATAATGCAAATACACAATAATAATATCAAAATTATGTATTATACACAATGATAATATCAATATTCTTAAATTTATACTATGAATTTAAAAATTAAATTTTTAAATGAAATATATATAATGACAATACTAGAACTTAATCTTATGCTTTTAAATGTAACTCTCTACGCTTATCATTTTATTATGAAATTATGATTAAGTTTTTTTAAGTTAATAAATTTAAAAAATTGATTTTTAAAAGCAACATTTGTGTAAAACTTAGATTTTAATGCATTATTTATACCTAATAATAATATCAAGACTCGTAAATTTATACTATGAATTTATAAAATTTTATTTTTAAATATAATACGTATAATGAAAATAAAAAAATTTTGAACTTATGCTTTTAAACGTGACTTTATACTTACCACTTGACTATAAATTATACATAAATAAATCTTTTATTTGTTAATTACCTAAATAAGTTTTATTTTCATTATCTTTGTTCAAGTTCTTTTGTTTTTTTACTTTCTCACGTACTAATTTTTAAAGAATAAAATGTGTATAATGATAATACCAAGACTTAAACTTACGTTTTATATAGGATACATTATACTTAACACATCAATATGAAGTTATGATTATTTTTATCTAATTCATATATTACTTAAATTATACTCAAATAAGTTGTTGTTGTCATGGTGCATATTTTAAAGAAATTTATACTATAAATTTTAAAAATTAAGTTTTTCCAAAAACTATTTGTACATAATAATAGTATAAAGACTCTTAAATTTATATTATAATTTTTTTAAAAAAATAGACTTTAAACATAATGGTTCCGTCTCGTAGTTGTTTCCCTTTTTTTAAGTTAATAAATCTTAAAAATTAGATTTATCAAACACTATTTGTACACAATGATAATATCAAAATTTTTAAATATACACTATAAATTTAATAAATTTATGACTATGATACAAAGATAAATTAATTTTATTAAATAATTATTCAAAAATAAATTATATAATTTACTTATAGGTTAACATCTTATTTTATTTATTCACAACATATATATATACCTAAAATATTGTATTTTATTTATAAATATTGCTTTAAAATTTATTTTTTATTATATATATATATATATATATATATATATATATATATATATATTACATTTTCTTACTCCATCAAATATGAATATAAGCTAATGCATCAACACTACCCAACCATCCTAATATTTATATATTTGAAAGTTTTGTAACATCATTTCTTATGTATGGACAAGTGCGGATGATATTGAGTACGGGTTGGTAAAATTAACTTCTATACAAATCTTTTATAATATATATACATTTTTTTAAAATTAATTAAAATTAAATATACCAACCTAAACATTATTTAAAAAAAATTAAAAGGTAAATAAATTTGTGAAATAGTGACATGTAAATCACTTAATCATATAGAATGTATAGAATTTTAGCTTCAATTACATGTGAGATTATTTAAAAAATAAAAAAAATATTAAAATAAAATATATGAAAATATAAATAAAAACTTCTTCTAAATGAATAACAAACATTAAACAAAATCACATATCATCTCCTTTCATCATACATCATCTTTTACTTTTCTTTTATTCTTTTTTATTAATTGTTATTATATTTTTAATTTATTTATGTAAAAAAAACCTCACTTATTTATTTTATTTTGTTACTATTTTTTTTCTCTATCGTTCGTATAGCTCTTATTAGCACGATGACTCTTTTATCTTTATAATTGGTTGGCACATAAAGTTTTAATATTCTGTTATAATAGATTAATTTTATAGTATGAAATATCATATAAATAACGTTGATAGTATTTAATTATACTTATAATATATTTATTATTTTAATATAATATATTTGAAGTTAAGAATTATGATATTTATGAATTATGTTGTGTATAATTTATTATTTTATTATTAATAAAAAATTCATAACATAATTCAACATTTTTACAAAATAATACGTCAATTTAACCAAAATAACCTTCTCACTTTGCCAGAGACAGTGTTACCTGCCTTTAAAAATTCGGTTTTGTTTCATTTATATTTCCATTTTCTTTAATGTTTAAAGATACATGAAGCATAATGGCCTACCCAATCATGGTTATTATTGTTTTTTGGTTGTTTTTTAACCAAAGTTATCATTGATTATGAGTGATCAAATATTTCCTTCAATCCATCTAAATTGATACATTTAATAGTTTGATTAGATTTAGATTTAAAAATATATAACCTACGAGGTTCGTATATTATTTGAATTGATATATTTCATACTTTATTGTAATTTGATTCAGATTGAACTACTATTAAAATTATAAATAAATACATGTTTTATTTAATGTATATATTTAAATATTATATATATTATAATTATATTAAAGTACTATTTTAAATTAAAAATAAATATAAATGTGAAATTTCTGTAATAATTTAATAATTATCAAAGCATAGTTTTTGTTTTTTTTATTTTCTTGGTTGTAACTATAAATAATAAGTTTTGTTAAAAATATACTAATTTAAAATTTAAATATTTTATATATTGTATTTTATATATGGTAATAATTCATAGATAAGTTTCAACATTAATTTGACTTCATTCGATCCGAAAAATCCGATCTACTGAGATTAAAATTAGTTCGGATTGATTACTTCATTGGATGAGATTTGGATAAAAAATATTCAAATTGGATCGGATTCATATTAGTGAAAAATAAACAATTTTGATCTGCTGCTTACCCCTGACCAACACCTTTTAAATACTGATAAAAGATAACACAGCATTTTCAAGGTATAAACATTAATATATTATCCATAACTTTTTGTAAGTCCTGTCATTTCAGTGTTGGTATTTCCATGTATAAAATATAGTGTTTATATATTTCTTTTATAAGATTGATTACTGTTAGCTCAGTATCACTTAAGATACAATTTCGTATTTGCCAATTAAACACACTTATTCTTTTATATTGCATATAGTTTGCATTGTTGGATGTTTGCTATTGTGTTTTCTCATTAAGGATTTTGTTTGTTGTCGTGATATTCTGTTGAAGACTTTTTTTGTAGTCATGGTATTTTGTTGGAGACTTTATTTGTTGATTTTGTTTCACGTTGGGGACTCGGTGTTGCTTGATGTTTGAAATATTTTTATGTGTGCTCTCTTCCCCATTTACATCATGAACTAACTAGTGTATAACATTTATTACCCTAGTCTAGGTATTCCTATTACCCTCACCACCTTGGCATATGAGGCTTATCACCATAGGTGGCAAGGTAGGCGATGAGTGGTTATTGAAGGTCCAAGAGGTTGAATTTTTTTCTATAAATTCCCCTTTCATCCTTCTTATTTTCTTGGTCATAATTTTGGAGGAAGCTCTACCCATTTAGCACTTGATTTTTCCAGTCCATTCTTGGTCAATTTTCTTTTTGAGTGTCAAGTCTGTAAAATAATGTGTAAATCTGTAGAATATAGAACATTAGAGAAAAGTCTCTTTTATATTTTTCAAACATTGGATAGAGTGCAAAAACTGTGAGAATAAATGAGGTGTTGTTGAGATTCAAAATACATGGTTGGCTAGTGAATAACCACATTATTTTAAAGTTTCTCTCAGGTTATGTTACTATGTGTCAACTGGGTTACCGTATGTCAGTTTAATGTTGCAAGGTTGTCATGTTGTCTATAGGTTAGAATGTTAGATGTTTGGTTAACATTTTGATTGGTCTCCATGTGTTGGTAAAGTATCGTGAGGTTGCAACTATTTTCATATAAGATGAGCTTATGTGATTATGTATCATGTGTCAGTTGTATGTTATAAGGTTGCAACTATTTGGATCTATCTAGATTAAGTGCTATTTTGACAACGAATGGGGGTAACTTAAGTGTAGTTAGGATAGGTGTCCTGACTAATAGAGGTATTTATATATATACTTTTTATTTGATTTACTTATTAATGAATTTCTTACTACTACGTGATTTCCATAAACAACTAGAGGATATTATTACATAAAAGATGGATCCTATATGGGTTTACTTGTTATATGTTGTGTTATGTATAACGCATGTTGAGAGAGTACAATCATCATTTATCAAATATATTCGTACATAGGAGCTCTTGAAGTAATTTGAAATCATTTATATTTTTTTCAGTATGTTTTCTTGATTCACATGTTGTATGTTGTTTGTCATGTTATTTCATATTGTTAGCTTAAATAGGTGCCTCTATAGCACACCATCATTAGTGTATTTACAACATATATTTCTTTCTTATTTGCTGGTTGCTTTTGTGGTACGTTTAATTAAGAACTTCTATTATTATATTCACTATGCTATATGATTAATTCATGTTTTGAGGCATACTTAGCCAATTTGGAATAAAGCTTATGAAAAGATTCTATGGGTTGTCGCATCCACCCTATTGTAGGCCTCAAATGTCCATATGGGTCTGAAATTTAATTTACATATATATAATTGTTCTGACGTATGGAACTCTCACTTTTTTTAACTTATGGTATCTAAATACACAAATATTTTAAGAGATAAATGTCGTGCTAGTCTACTAGCTATTACAATTAGAGCACTTAGGTCCAATAGCTTCTTTTGTAATAGTTTAGTCCACTAACTTTAAAAAAATAACAATTTCAACTAAATATATAAATTTTAGGATTTTAATTTTTTTTGTTTCAACAATTACATTTAAAAAATAAATTTCAACATGAATATTTGATGAAGCTCTTTTTAAAATATATTTTTAAAATAGAATAAAAATAAAGAAAAACAAATAATTAACCATTTAGACCTGTGTTATCAATATATAGACTAAATTGTCATTTAAAATAGCTAATGGACTTAAACGATCCATTTTAAAAGGCTAATGGATCTATTCTATCATCCACCTATATTTTAAAAATATAGTCAAATTAAATCCAAGCACAAACAAAGAAGGTATGAAAAGACCTACTATAAGGTAGCAAACCTTCGATGAACTTGAATTTAATTAGTTAAAGAATTTTCTTAAATACATTTAAAGTATTAGGGCAACTCCAATTATATCACCCATAAATGACAAGTTTAATATTTTAGACGTTAGGATAGAGTTCTAAATATAAAAGAGTTTGTATTTAAATCTATGCTAAAATTAAAATAAATAAAATAAATATTTCATTCATTTACGTGTGCTATCTTATTCTTCAAATAAACTATAAAAATTCTTGATTATTCATACATGTTTAAAACTTAGTATATCATTGTGTATACAAGATGATTGATTTTAAGAGAAATAATCAAATTGTTAGTGATGATTAATTAAAGTTTATATAATAAGATCTTAATTAATTAAGTCATTAGTACGACCCATATCCATTTGGAATGTAGTGACCTTTATACAGGGTGACTTATGTGAAGATATTTAATTGGGAGTATTTTGTATTACAAGACTGAATCAAACATATTAAAAACACTAATAATATATATTTACTCACCATTGTTTATTTATGTTATTCAATGATCATGTGCGAGATGATCTTAATCTTGAGTGATTTAACTGGGCCCTTACTATAACACCCTAATATTTGACTTATTTGGTGAGGCTTATCTTAATGTTTATGGTGGATTAGAAGGTTATCTCACAAGATGTAAAATGTATTCCGTTTGTACATAGATGTTAGATAATAGTTCCATTGTTTAGCAATCTAGAGCTTGAATGATTGCCACAAGATAGTGATTCATACACACCATAGGAGGAGAATATGTAATATAATAGGTAAAATGAACTTAATGACCTCAGTCGTATTACGAACTGAATATGAAGGATCGAGCCACACCTTATATTATATCAATGGATTACTTATATATATTGTGTTGAGTATATATCAGCTATGATATTCGAAAGTTTTCAATTTCAGTTTTATCGTGAAGTAACTCTAAGATTAATACATATTAATAATTAATTAAGGGGTTAATTAATGCATCAATACTTTCTTTAAGCTTGAATTCATAGTTTTATTAATCCCTTAGTTTGCTCCATAATAACAACTGAGTGTTGCTTCTTTAAAAAAAAGAATAATTAATTTGGAATTAACTATTTCATATTACCAAAAATACATATTTGTTTATTAAAGCATTTTACGATGATCATAAATGTCAAATAAATATGTAAGGATAAAATGGTAATTTGATATAGTAAAATTAATTCAATTAATTAAATAAATAATATTTAATTGGACTAAATATTTATTTGAATGAATTAAAATATTGAAATGTAAAATTTAAATATTTGATATTCATTTAAATACTTGTGGGATAAAAAAGACATTTCAGTAATTATCGAATTGAATTTGATTTTGGATTAATTATGAAAGTAATTTTAATTTGAAATTAAATTGTAGCACTCAATTAAGAGTAATACTCTTACATTTGACACAAACAAGGCTAAAACAATGAGAATGAGATTTTCATTAGATCACATAGTTTGATTATATGTATGATCAATCGAAGATAATTTAAGAATCTTAAGCCAAATCAAACTCTGTAAAATGGAGATTATTTAATCCAAATCCTAATTAAGGAATGGTCAATATATAATCAACTGAGAGAATTTTATAGCACTCAATTTAGAGAATTTTGAAAAAACAAAATTCAACCAAAAGTCATAGTGATTCAATAAGATGTTCTTGATAGAAAATTGTTGTTTTTTTAACAATAAACTTCACACAATAAGATGTTCTAGTGAGAGAACAAGAAATAAGTTTTGATAAACTTAAAGTTTGCAAAGATTTCCATGAATCACATTCTTTCTTGTTGAGAGATAAGGCTTGTAAGCTTAAAGGTACGGGTGGAAATGTCTAACATGCATGACACAATAACATAATACAAACACGACATGATACATATAAAACATTTAATAAGAATTTATCAATGATTTTTTTATATCTTTAAAAGTTTTATTATTTCTTACTATTATAAATAAACAACACAAAAAAAGTCAAGTAAATTTTTTTTATGTGTTAACTAACACAGAAATACAACATGAATAATACTAAACGAACATGACACAACATGATTGTCACCTTTACCTGAAGGTTCCAACCACTTGTTCACAAGTAAAAATACGTTTCTTGCTCTACTTTATTATAATTAAATTATTAATATCATAAAATATTTATTTAAAAAAAATTTTGTCTAATACAAATTGATTCCGTAATTTTAATTATTAAAAATTAGATTTTTACCGAAAAAGAATTTTCGAAACCATCAGTGATAACCTTTATTTTGATTTTGGTGTTTTTTTACTTCTATTATCAATTAGGACATATCATATATCCCTATTAAATTAATGAGTACTTAATTTAGTTGAATTAAGTAGTAATCTCAAATTAATTGTAGTTTTTTAAGTTTACTTTGCACATGACTTTTCTAAGGGTAATTTCGTCCCAACATTGTAGCTTCAATGACATTTTTTATAAGATTTTCAAATGTCCTCAACAATGTAGCTCTTTTCTATTGCCAAAATCTCATAGTAGTCTTTTCTTCTTAATTTGCCTCAATATATCAATACGTAACATCAAAGTGGTGCAATAGAATGGTGAATGGTGGTAACTGTTCGGTTTCGTCGAAATCGTACGTCGGTTACGAAACCATACAAGGTTCTTAATGGGAGAACATTTATAAAGGCAATGGGTGCTCTCACTACTCACTGATTCATTCATATACACCATCAAAACGCAAAGAGTAAGTGTGAGAGAGCATCAAATCAAAAATCCATTGGAATTCTCTTATAAGTGCTGAAATTTAATCAATGACAGGAGATATGTTTTCAATTCATTTTTATTTTTGTTATATTTAAATTTTGCTTTCATATTGTATCCTGAATATTTATGGATTGAATTATGATCTTACATTTGGTATCAGAGCCATTTTTTAAAACATCCATGTTTTGCTCTGTTTCACGACAAAATGAGATTTTGGGTTTTTTATTTTGCTTGTTTTTGATGCATATAGAAATTATAAATTGTTTCAATATTGATTTTAGAGTGATTCTGTGAATTTAAACTTGAAAAACAATGAAGAAAATAAATCCAATTTACCGTGGGTATTCATTTGAATAATTAATTAACCTTTTATTTAAAATGACATTTTTGATTCAAACTGAGACCATGAATCACTAGGAAATTGAATTTTGAGAATTTTGAGAATTTTGATAAAAAAAACATTAGATTTTGTCTCCAAAATAGTGAAATACTGTTGGGTATCCATTCAGGTCAAAACTGGGTTAGTTTGACCCGGCTAGAGGTTGAAGATGATTCTTTAGGGAAAAAAAATGACAAGTCGTTTTTCAGATTTAAAAAAAATAAAATCAGAAAGGATGTTGTCTGGAGGGCTCGAACCCAGGTCCTACATGAGGCAATAAGCACCTTGTCCACTAGGTTGCAACAATTGTTGCATCTTATTTGGTATCTCACTTATTTTTATATATGTATTCGGAATTTGATTTTATTAAAAAAATTCTGAATATAATTTTAATTAATTATTTAACTTATGTTTGTCATATGCATAATATTTATTATACATGTAATATTTATTTAAATAATTTTTGGGCACATTAAAAATTATTTAAATACATTATGCTTAAATTATTTATTTTGATATTTATATATGTAAATTTTGTAATTAATTATACATATGAAAATTTGATTAAATAATTTATGCATAATGAAATTAAGTATTAATGGCTCTTTATGGATTTAATTAGTGCTTATATTATTTATTTTGCTTGTGTAATTTATTATCATACATGCAATCTTAAGATAGATAATATTTGCATATTTGAAATTAAATTAATATTTCTTATGATTTTATGCAATAATTGAACCTAAGGATTTAGCTAATATTTAAGTGATTCATATAGTTTAATTAATTAGGGAGTAGTCACAACATCTTTAATTAATTAAAACTATAATGAGTTTTATTTAGGATCACATTTATAAAATAAATATTAATTATAATTAATCATATGTGATATAATAAATCTTATCTCACATGAATTTTTATTATATTTTTGTGTGATTAATTATGATAAATATCAAATTATATTTTCAGATTTACCCACAGAGATTAGGAAAAGGAACATAATTTGATAGTTTTATAGTAAAGTTAAGATGAGTTTAATTGAATTAGAATTTTAATCTACAGACAAGTTTTATATCACTAGATTCATATTTTTCATGATTTACATTGGTAAAGAATAAATATAATTTAAGTCTCAAATTTAATAAGCATATAATCTTTAATTGTAGATTCTCAACCTGTAAATTTCTCTAATATCCGCTATGACATTTGCGATCTGAAAGGGGATAATTATAAAATATGGAAGGAAAGAATTCTCCTTCATCTAGGATGGATGGATATTGATTATGCTATTAGGAAAAATTTATCACCTAAAATTACTCAAACCAACACTCCCTAAAATATCATGCTTTATGAATAATGGGAGCGATCTAATCGCCTTAGCATGATGTTCATTAGGACTAAAATCTCTACTGATATTCGTGGTTTTGTTGATCAGCATAACAATGTTTAAGACTTGTTAAAGGCCATTGATGATCAGTTCATCACTTTAGATAAGACTTTAGCAAGCACCCTTATTATGAAGTTCTCTTCCTTAAGACACACCAGTATGAAAGGTGTGTGCGAGCACATTATGCAAATGAGGGACATTGCGGCTCAACTTAAGCATCTTAAGGTTGAGATGTTAGAATCTATCCTGATTCACTATATCCTTAACACTCTCCCACATTAGTACAAACCATTCAAAATATCGTACAATACACATAAGGATAAATGGTCAATCAATGAACTAATGATCATGTCTGTTCAAGAGGAAGAGAGGCTTGTTATGGAATTTGGTGAAAGTGCAATGTTGGCTACAACGTACGGGAAAGGCAAATCTCAATACAAACATAAAGGAAAAGGGATAATTCAACCTCAAGTTGATATTAAGAAAGAAGCCAAGTGTATCTTCTATAAAAAGAAGAGACACATGCAGAAGGATTGTATCAAATTCCAAAAATGGCTTGAAAATAAAGGTAATCCAACCTCATTTGTTTGTTATGAATCTAATATGATTAATGTTAATAATAACACCTGTTGGATTGATTTTGGATCTACAATCCATGTTGCAAACTCCTTACAGGGTATGCAAAATCTAAGGAAGTTAGTGGGAAGTGAGTAATACATCTTATTTGATAACAAGATGGGCTCACATGTAGAGGCTATAGGAATATGCAGTTTGATTTTAATTAGTGGTTTTCTTTTAGAATTAGAAAAGATCTTTTATGTTCCAAGTTTCTCTAGAAACTTGATTTTGATTTCAAGACTTTTATCTTTTGGTTATTCCTTTCACTTTTCATAAGCATATTTTAGTTTATTTAATAAACCTGATTGTGTTAGGAAATGTATTTTTTCTGATGATTTTTACTACATTAATTTACGAAATAATTCCACTCATAACACTATGCATCTTCAAGCTAGCACTAAAAGGTGTATTATTGATGATGACTCTTCTACATTATGGCATAAGAGATTAGGACACATCTCTATAGAAAGAGTTAAAAGATTAGTGAAAGATGAGGTACTTAGTACTCTAGACTTTACTGATTTTGAGACATGTGTGGACTACATTAAGGGAAAGCATACTAACAAGTCAAAGAAAGGTGCTAATAGAAGTTCAAGCATATTAGAAATCATACATACAGATATATGTTGTCTAAATATGGACATTCAAGGTCAGAAATAGTTTATCACATTTATTGATGATTTTTCTTGATATATGTATCTCTACATGCTTCATAATAAGAACGAAGCATTAGATGCCTTCAAAATCTTTAAAGTTGAAGTAGAGAAACAATGTGGAAAGTAAATAAAGGTCATGAGATCAAATAGAGGTGGTGAATATTATGGTAGATACACTGAGAATGGACAAGTGCCTAGTCCGTTTGCTAAGTTTCTTAAAAAACATGGGATAGTTTCCCAATACAATATGCCTTGCTCATTAGACCAGAATGGTGTAGTAGAAAAGAGATACCAAAAATTATTAGATATGGTGCGGAGTATTCTTAACAACTCCAATCTTCCTAAATTCTTGTGGATTGAAGCTTTAAAGACGGTTGTGTATATATTAAACCGAGTTCCAACTAAGGTTGTCTCAAAGATGCCATTTGAATTATGGAAAGGTTGGAAACCGAGTTTGCAACATATGCACGTTTAGGGATGCCAATCTGAAGTGAGGATTTATAATCTGTAAGAAAAGAAGTTGGACCCAAGGACCATAAGTGGGTATTTCGTTGGATATACCAAAAGGTCTAAGAGATATAGGTTTTATTGTCCATCTCATAGCACTAGGTTTGTGGAATCAAGAAATGCAAAATTGCTTGAGAATTACTTGATTAGTGGGAGCGATCCATCCCAGGGCATTGGTCCTGAGAAAGATCATTCAAATGCTCAATGTGCCACTTTAAGTAATGGATTGGTCATTATTGTTAACAACAGGCCTTGAGTATAAACGCATGTTGAAGAACTAGTCCTGGAAGTACCACAAGCTATTGATCTTGATCCAGTAGATGTTAAAGTTCAACAGATGCCTGCAGCTATTAAACAACCAGCTGAACAACATGATCTTGCTCCTCAGGAGAATGTTGATGCAGTATTAAGAAGATCTACTAGAGTAAAAAAAATCAACGATTCCTAGTGATTATGTTGTGCATCTACAAGAATGTGACTATAATATTGGAGTCGAAAATGATCCTGAGATGTTTTCACAAGCCATGAGTTCTAAGGTTTCGAACTTATGGTACATTGCCATGGAAGAAGAGATGGGTTATATGGCATCTAATCGAGTTTGAGATCTCATCGAGTTGCTAGATAGTGTGAAAGACATTGGATGTAAATGTGTCTTCAAGACAAATAAAGACTCATAAGGCAACATTGAGAGACATAAGGCAAGACTTATTGCCAAAAGATTCACTCAAAGTGAGGGATAATGTGATACTTAACCTCATCAAATTCATGAAATCGCTCATTTTTACATTTAACACATGGGTATCGAATCATACTAGTTCCAATATTACTATTTCTACAAGTAAATTTTATGAAACTTTCAACTCCAGAAATATAGTCTTGCTCAATTCTACACTTTGACATCCAAGATATGTCCATTTTCTATTAATGACATCAATTAAACATATTAATTAATTATGTATACAATGAATATATTTTAAGTATTATTATATATAAATTTCCTAATTATTAGAATATATATCAAAACATACATAATACAAAATAATTATCATTTTAATCATTTTATAAAACCATTTCTATACAAATTAAAAAATAAGCAACATGTCAGCATGAATATAATTATAATTAAAAAGTAATATTAATTATATGTATATAACATTCTATAGAAATATATAGGAACTACTATAGTAACATATTTAACATTTTAACACATAAGTATCATATATAAATAAAAATAATAATACTACTTAGTTTTTAGTTATTATTTGATTTTTATTAATATATATATATATATTATTTAAATTATTGAGTTTATAAATATATATTTATAATTTTTTTAAGAGTCAATAGATAGCACGTATAACTCTTATACCAATATAATTTCTTACAAATTTTAAAAAACATATTATTTTTCCTCTATTCACTACTTAATAAAATATAATTATTTATATATAAATAAATTTATCTACGCACAGTAAATCCATAACATTTCAGATATTATTTCCACATAAAATAAGTCAAACATAATAACAAGCAAAATAAAAAACATACCTAAAATAAAAATTTATTCAAAAAATAAAACAAACTGAATAATAAACTGCAAAATTCTACTTAATAAAATATAATTATTTATAATATATAAATAAATTTATTGACACACAGTAAATATATATAATCCATCAAACCCACAACATTTCATATATTATTTCCACATAAAATAAATCAAACATAATAACAAGCAAAATAAAAAGCATACATAAATCAAAAATTTATACAAAAAATAAAACAAATTGAATAATAAGCTGCAAAAATTCTACTTAATAAAATATAATTATTTATAATATATAAATAAATTTATCCACACATAGTAAATATATATAATCCATCAAACCCACAACATTTTAGATATTATTTCCACACAAAATAAGTCAAATATAATAACAAGCAAAATAAAAAACATACCTAAATCAAATATTTATACAAAAATGGGTATAAATTATTTTTAGTATTTCGCTCAAAAAAATAGTAGATCTAAAAGATAATGAGAAGAGGTAACTCACAAAAATACGTTGCAAATGGTGGTCGGAGGTGGCTGGAAATTTAGAAAGAATGTGGCAGTGTAGCTCGGTTTTGGGAGAAAATGGAGAAGAGAAATGAAAAAATTGGGGTTCTATGTAAAAAATGAGCCGAATTTGGATATATTAGGTGGATAGCGTCGGTTCGCCACGTCAACCAACGCTATCCACGCAATTTAAATTTTGTTTTTTGTCAATTATTATTTTATTTAGACTATGTATATACGTACTATAGAAATAGAAAAAATAATTACTTCAGAATAATATTTAATTAAAACATATACACAAAATTAAATAAAGATATATTGTAGGTACATTTATAAATTTAAATATCCAAACAAATAAACAAAATTATATAATTTTTAAAACTAATTGTCTAAAAAAAAGGAAAAATTATACTATTTTTATCCAACTTAAATTCTAAAGAGTCAAATAAAATAATAATTAATTTTAATTGTATTTACTTCATCCATTTTTTAATTTAAAAAATAAGACGTAGCATCGATTGATGTGGAGAACCGATATTACCCACTTGGATAGCGTTGGTTCTACACCGAACTGACTTTAAATTCATTATAAGTCGGTTTTTGGAAAAAATCGACTTTACACAGCAACTTAAATACCCCTTTTTGTAGTAGTGACATGGAGACATTTTCTCCTCTATCTAAGAAAGATTCACTTCATGTGATTATGGCATTGATTGCCCATTTTGATTTGAATTTGCATTAAATGAATGTGAAAAAAAATTTCCTTAATGGTAACATAGAGGAAAAGGTTTATATGAAACAACCTGGAGGATTTTTCTCTAATGATGGTGAGCATTTGGTGTGTAAGCTTAATAAATCCATATATGGATTAAAATAAGCCTTCCATCAATGGTATTTGAAATTCCATAACATCATCACTTCATTTGGTTTTGAAGAGAATGTCATGGATCAATGTATATACTAGAAGGTTAGTGGGAGTAAGATTTATTTTTTGGTGCTATATGTGGATGATATTTTGCTTGTAGCCAATGATAAGGGTTTGCTACATGAGGTAAAATAATTCCTCTTTAAAAATTTAGATATGAAGGATATGGGTTAGGCATCTTATGTCATTGGCATTAAGATCCATAGAGATAGACTTCGAGGCATCTTGGGTTTATCTCAGGAAAACTATATCAATAAAGTTTTAGAGAGATTTTGGATGAAATATTGTTCACCAAGTGTTGCTCCCATTGTGAAGGGCGATAAGTTTAATTTGGACCAATGCCCAAAAAATTGATTTTGAAAGAGAACAGATGAAAACCATTCCATATGCTTCAGCCGTTGGAAGCTTGATGTATGCTCAAGTCTGCACCAGACTTGACATTACATTTATTGTTGGGATGCTAGGGAGATATCAGAGTAACCCAAGTGTTGACCATAGGAAAGTTGCAAAGAAAGTGATGAGGTACCTACAAGGAACCATGGCTTATATACTCATGTATGGAGGAATCGATGATCTAGAAGTAATTGGCTACTCCAATGAGGACTTCGCTGGCTGTGTTGATTCACAAAAATCAAAATTTGGTTACATTTTCATACTTGCCGGTGGAGCCATGTCTTGGAGGAGTGCAAAGTAGTCCTTGACTGCTACTTCCACTATGGAGGCCGAGTTTGTGTCATGTTTTGAGGCCACATCACATGGTGTATGGTTGAGGAGTTTCATTTCTGAGCTTAAAGTAGGTGACTCTATTTCTAGGCCATTAAGATTGTACTGTGACAACTCAGATGTTATGTTTATGGCAAAGAACAACAAAAATGGTAGTCGTAGTAAGCACATCGACATTAAATACTTGGTCATAAGAGATTGTGTTAAGGAAAAGAAAGTGGTCATTGAGAACATTAGCGATGAGTTGATGATTGCTAATCCTTTGACTAAAGGCATGCCACCAATGAACTTTAAGGATCATGTAGAGAAAATGGGAATTAGTTCCACTTTGTAAATGTATATATATACAATTTATTAATGAAACTCTTATATATTGTGATATTTTCTCATATTTATGTGCACCTTAATTTATTTGAGAAAATATATATTTGATTGGAGCAAGAATAAATATAGGATTTATTCATTAAGTTTTGTTACCATATAAAGTATAATACTTGAGAAACTAAATACATTGTAATACATGGAAGATAATACTCGCTCTTAGAAGACTTATCACTATGATTAATGTATTTTGTTACTCAAGAAAATTTAGCTTAATTTTTGCACTAAGTGGGAGAATGTAACATCAAAGTGGTGCAATGGAACGGTGGACGATGGTAACAGTTTGGTTTCATCGAAACTGTACGTCGGTTATGAAACCATACGAGGTTTTTGATAGGAGAACCTTTATAAAGACAATAGGTCTTCTCACTACTCACTGATTCATTCATATATACCATCAAAACGTAGAAAGCAAGTGTGAGAAACCAGTGAGGGCATCAAATAAAAAATCTATTGGAATTCCCATGTAAGTGATAAAATTTGATCAATGGCAGAAGATATGTTTTCAATCCATTTTTGTTTCTGTTGTATTTAAATTTTGTGTTCATATAGTTTCCTGAACGTTTCTGAATTGAATTATGATTTTACACAATATACTCCAAAGTATAAGTTGACGACCCGATAGATGAAACTCTCTAGGGAAGTTAAGGTTGGTCAAGTAGGTTAAATAAAGGAGATCATGATGGCCTATTGGATGAAACTTCAACCTTTGGAGTAGATTTCCCATAAAAGTCTCTCTCAATCTCCAATAAGAGATTATCAATAGGTATGTTTGATCAAGAAGCACATCTTATGTCATGAATTTGAGGGCACAAGCCTAATCTCTAACTTTAATTTCTTCTTTACTTATTCTTAAGAATTTCAAGGCATCGTCCTTGTTTCCATCCATCTCAAAATCTTTTCAAAAAAGCCAAAAAAAAATCCCTCGACAAAATATTTAAGAGTAGAGGAAAATTAGAGAAAAAAGTGCACAGATAAAATTACCCTTAAAAAATGAAATGTGAGAATCACATGTATAAAAGAAAAACCCAATTAATTTGATGTTATTATTTAATTTGATCAAATTCAATATCAATTAATTTAATAAGTATATTTGATATACTTTAACCAAAAATAAGAATAAAAAATGAGAATAAGAATTGTTACTTAACCCTATAAATGATCATCATCCTTAACAAAAATTGAGAATCATCATTCTCTCAAGGTATCATAGTGGGGGATTGGAGTGCACAGAGCCCCCTTGCCTAAATAAATTTTATTGTTATATGCAATAGATTTATAATTCAAGGTATTTTATATGAATGATATAGATCTCTTATCACATTACAATAAAATTATAAATTTTATTGTTATATACAATAGATTTATAATTCAAGATATTTTATATGAATGATAGAGATCTCTTATCACAATACAATAAAATTATTTATCTTTATATGTAAGTTAATAAAAATAGAATTTGTCATGTAACTCTTTTTTTTACCTTATCTTTCGGAAATAGTTGGTAACTTTTAATCTCTCTTATTATTTTCACATTACATTATTATTTGATTAGAAGATATTTCATATGATTCAAATAGTTATTTTGAAACAAAAGAATGGTGAATTTTATCGTCATATCACAAGAAAAATTACATTTTTACACTACATAAACATTATAACATATAATCAAGAACATCTATTTTATTTGTGTTATATTATTCTCTATTAGTAGAAAAATATTATTTCCTTTTCGCAACTAATAAAATTATAACATACATGAATATAATTATTAAATTTCATATTAATAGTTATTTTATCATTGTTAAAAGTATGAGTTTTAATTGTTATTTGATTACTTGATAGGAAAAAAATAATTTTTAAAAGAAATAATAAAAATAAATGGGTCCTAGACTAGAGTTGATTTGATGGGTGTTCTTTGGGTTCTTAAATCAAGAAGCCACTTTACTCACTTAGCAACCTACGTAGGTAGGGGAATCAACACCCCCATCAATTGACAATGGCCAAATCCTTATCTGCACGAGAACTTGATCAAGTTAAATTAACGACTTTTTGATTTGATGTGGCTTACTAAAGAAAATCTAACCTTACAATTCAAGTATCGTGTGAAATCAAATTGTTACCTCACCCAATCGACATCAATGCCTACACATCAAACTTTGTTCATCAACCCATCATTATGTTAGAAGTAGTTCGTATGTATATGAACAACCTTCGACCGGGTGGTAGATCTACAAGGTGTATGACTTATCATTTTTGAAGAACTTGCTTCCAAAGCCATATAGATTTATAACTATCTTAGTCATATCACCCGATGATCTAAGTTCATTGATAAAGTGACTGATAAAGAAGGATAGAACTCCTGAGAAGACACAGAAAAAACAAGTATGTGTGGTGGAACCTAGAACTTCAAGTGCTGTGATAGTGCTCAAAAAGCACTAAAATAACCATGATTTTATGCACATTAATTGATTAAAAATATATATATTTATATGTTTTATCATATATTTATATAAATTTGTCTTTTTCGGAATCACGGGTATTTTTATTGTTTTTAGATTATTTTACGGCTTAAACGCAATGTAAAGACTCAAAGAAGAATACTTGAAGAAATACATCACAAATATATTAATAAATAAGTGGGAAAAGGTCAACAAACATGAAAAAATTGGACAAAATGGGTCGAAAAGGTCAAAAATGTCAAAGATGAAACGCGCGCCGCAAATTGCATGACCAGTATGTATTGACCAGTCTCTAGCCGCGTAGTACCCAGCGCATTCGCATACGCTGCGCTGGCCCTTGACCATTTCTTTCGTGACGCCAGCCAGCGCGCTCTCATGAATCACGCGCTGTATGACGGCAATGACTTGTATGAGGCTGAAGGCAATATGACAATGCATAGCGCCGCCAGCTTCAGCGTTTTCACCCCATTTTTCACGTCTGCAACAGCCCTGTGATGTCATCTTGACATCATTGATTACCTCGGCATGTCCATTACACGTTTTTTAATTTTTTAATATTTTTTTAACATTTTTTTACTCATTTTTTTCTCTCCATCCTCACCTATAAATACCCCGGCTTCCATTCAACTTTAAAGCACACCTCAAAACCACACTTCTCTTCTTTTTCTTTCTCTCTCGTTTCTTAGTTTTTGAGTTTTTCTTAGTTTCTTTCTTAGTTTCTAAGCTTTTCTTAGTTTTTCTCTTAGTTTTTAGTTCAATTCTCTTAGGTTTAGAGTTCTTCTCTTTTTGAGAGGAACTTGTAATGTTTTGTAATAATTTAGATTTTTGATTCAATAAATGGAAGTGCAAATTCGCTTGAAGGTTTTTCTATGGCGGGAATAGCGTCGAAGTTCGTAAGGATTTTATTTTTCTTCTGATTATTTTTATGCTTTATTCTTACATGTTATATTTAATTTGTGTGATTAAATTTAAGCGTACTTCATTTGTTATAATCATGATATAATAATAACGTTGTTATGCTTGCGAAATATTAAATAGGTGAAAATTTCTAAAATGAATTGATTTTATTTTTATTCAAGATTTTATATTAAGGATGTTAGAGAGAAATATATTATTTTTCATTACAAACTTAAATCTGAAAATTAGATTTTAAGGTTTAGTTATCCTGCAATTTAGAGTAGTGCTCTTTTATTTGTTGGTACAATCATGAGTTAGAGTGAAGCCTACATTACAAAAGTTTTTATAAGAATTATTATGTGAAAATGTATTGACAACATGTTTTCAATAGTGATTTTAAAACTTGAAAGTTAGTACTCGGATAACTAAATTCTTAGGTTTAATTTGGACACCTTGAATAAAGTTTAAACTGTCTAACCCCACCAAAGGTGTCATTTAAATGGTTCATTTTCAATCTCTTAGAAAAAGGAATTAATTTAATTAACCAAATTAGTTATCAACCCCACCCATAGGTGTTAATTGATTTGTTTAGTTAACAAAGAATATCTAACCCCACCAAAGGTGGTATTCATATAAAAAAGAGAGAATCAATAAAATATCAATTTATATATTTAATAACCTAGATAATATGAGCAAGCATAATTAATTTAGTTATTATATCCATAAATACTCCACTAATATAAATGATAAAATTTGCATGAATATTTATTGAATCTGTATTTATATTTATTTTTAGATAAATATTTATTGAATTTGTATCTATGTTTATTTTTATTTTTTTAGATTATATTTAATTAATCTGTATATATGTTTATTTTATGTTATTAGATTAGGAACACAAAAACCAAACTATCGTGACAGGATGTTTAGGATTTAATTTCGTTTTTAAATGTTTGAATAATAAATTAAAAACCACATACATTCCTTCCTTAGATCGACCTTGGGAGTATACTTATCATTTTCTACGAAATGATTCGTGCACTTGCGAGAGTTTTACAAATATTAAAACCAAAGTATTTGCGAGAATCGGCGATGCCGGTTTTCGCTCATCATACCTCAGATGGGAACATGAGACCAAAGAAAACTTCTAACCAAGCCCTTTTAGAGTAAAGTAAGCTCAAGTTAAATCTTCTCAAAGAAGAAATGATTATCCTTCAAAGCCTCTAAAGGAGAAAGGCGAGATTTGAATTCTTGTTGAAGAAGTAAATGAATTATTCAAAGGATTGATAGAACTAAATCTCATCGAGTTTCCAAACTCTAAGCGTCCACATGAAATAGATCATATAGGGGATCCACTAGATTGCCTTTACCATAGGGTTTTGGGGCATAAGATCCAAGATGGATTTTCCTTGAAGCACAAAATCAAAAGGCTGATAAATGAAGGAACCATATACATTGAACTCTTGAAGATTATATAGAAGAGTAAGGGTAAGAAGGTAGCTGCATCCAATATGGTGGCTTATACTTACCTCACGATCGATGTATTCGACGAAGATAATGGCCTACTCCATTTCCTGAAGAAGAAAGTTTATGTCAACAAAATAAATCTAAGGTCGGATACTCAATTACTTGACGTAGAGCTTCCATCGCCTTCAGTGGAAGCATCCCAAGCTCTACCTACCCTAACCAAATAGCTTCCTCCGATAAGATGAAATACAATGTCATGGCCCATCTAAAAAAAAGATCCTCCTTTCTAAGCTTGTATGATACATTATGTCTATATGAAGATCTTAGAAAGGCGCTAACTATAGCTCTATCCTTTCTAGAAGAAAACTCATGTAGAGATTACAAAAATTGACACATCGACGGCTCAATGCTGTTCTATAGAATTCTCAGATAAAGACTTGTTGGTAGGGACTAAGTTTCACAACCGACCTTTGTTGATGGCTGGAATTCTAAAAGATATACTTGTATCTAGAATCATGTTAGACTATGGGTCTATGATAAACATCATCCCTTTGAAGATGTTGTTGAAGTTGGAATATATTATCAATGAGATCAATCCAACCAATGTCATGATACAAGGATTCACCTAATCGGGTCAATAAGTCCTAGGCACCATCCAATTATGGTTAATGATTGAAGATATGACGAATTATGTCACATTTCATGTCATTGATGCTATCACCTCAACCAATATTCTTTTGAGACGTCCTTGAGTACACAAACATAAAGTAGTGCCTTCTATATGGCATCAGTATTTTAAGTACAAGACTATCGAAGGAGAAACCAAGAGGATCTTTGCAAATACCAAGCCTTTCAAGACAACATAAGCATTTTATGCAGATTCTAAATTATATTTGGAGTCTACTAAGAAGTTACGAAAGCTTGCTCTTACACCTCCAAATCAAATGACTTTCTCAGAAAAAATGAAATAAGAATACTAAAGAAGAAGCAATTCGTAGGCCAACTATGAAGAAGACGTAATGCTACATCCCTTGTGAGCAACATTGAGAAAGTGATCCCATCTTTAATATTAGGAGTCTCTCTCGAGGAGGTTTCATGTCTAAGACTCAAGATCTCTCCAAATGTGGTCATATTAGTTGAGTTGATACCACTAAGGTGCGGAGAAGATGAAAGATGATATGCCTTCCATTACGTTTTCCTCTACAAAAGTTCGATGTTCCCATAACAGTTAACAAAAATGAAGGTTATAAAACATCACTCCCTATTTTGCTACATGATTATAAAGTCATCCACTTAATGACAGAAATAGGCTATGACCCTTTCAAAGGTGAATGGCTGTATAGAGAAAGGGGTGAGAAAAAACCATTTGAACACATGTTAATTCTATAACAAAAATGGGTCTTGCATCATGATGGATAACTAAAATCCAAAACTTGCGGTTTGGTTTATCCACCAAGTGTTTGCATGGTAGAAATTTAAAAAGGCAACTCGTTAGAAAAATATCCTAAATTTCATGAACTAATATAATAGAAGTTCAATCTGCTCCCCTGAAAATAGAAGGCGATGGTCAAGCAACAGTTGACGAGTTAGTAGAAATTAACATTAACACAAGTGAAGAACCAAAACCTATGTTCATCAGTGCTAACCCATCTAAAGATGAAAAAGAATAATAGAAAGAGTTCTTGTTGCAAATAAAACGATCTTCATCTATAGTTACAAAGAAATGTGTAGGCTTTACCCAAGAATTACAGTGCACCACTTAACTATAAAAAGCAATATTGTTCCTATCAACTCCCAAATAGCCTTAGCCGCTTATCATCACTAAAATTAATAAGTTATTAAAAGCGATTTAATCGTGATTTAATCACTTAATAGAAAAAAAATAATATTTTAATAAATATAATATCATTTATTTTTAATTGATCCATTTTTTAAAATAAAATACTAAAAAGCATATTTTGTAATCTAATAAAGTAAATATATATTTTATAATCTAATAAATTAAATATATAATAAAATTTAATGTGCATTATTTGATTGAGATTTTTCCTCAATTAGTTAATAGGAAATAATTTGTTCCAAATTTGTAATAATCTCAAAATATACATAGTATATAATTAATCAAAATATTGATATGTTTTTTTTTCTTTTCTTTTTCCTTTTATTGAAGGACATTAAAGGTATTACAATTTATAAAAGTATAACATATAAATATTTTAGCTTTTTAATATATTATATAAGTTTTATTGGTTTTATTAAATAACAATAAAATCATATTTTGACTATTAAATTAAAAAAATTAATCAAATTTTATCATTTTTGGGTCATGTATTTAAATTTATGATATATTAAGAAATCAAGGAGATTATAGACTCCACTTTTATATATATATAATTTTTGACATGTATTATTGCTTTATTGTAATCTTTGACAGTGACTAATACTCTTTTTTTCTTTTTATATCAATAAATATTAAAATATTTATATAATAAATATATTTTTATAAGTAATTATTTTATATAATATTATTATTTTTATTACATTAATGATTATAATTTATATAATTTACTTATAAGCAAATCATATTTTTGTTTTTCTTTTAATTTTTCTTATTTTTTTACTTTTTGTTATTTTTACATCGATAAATATCAAAATATTTATATAATAAATATATTTTATGTAATTTTGTACATTAATAAATATAAAAATATCTACATAATAAATACCGTTTTATGAATAGTTATTTTTATAATGTAATTATTTTTATAATATTAATGGTAACAATTCATATAATTTACTAAGACATATCATATCTTTGTTTTTCTTTTATTTTTGTTATTTTTTATACAAATAAATACTAAAATATTTATACAATAAATACATTTTTGTGCTTTTTTGGTAGTTTTTTACTCCAATAAATATCAAAATGTCTTTATAATCATATTTTTATGAATAATTATTTTTATTATAATAAGGGTCAAATGTCATATATATTTTTGTTTTTTAATTTTTATTATTTTTTATAACAATAAATATCAAAATATTTACATAATAAATATATTTTTATACTTTTTATATTAATAAATACTAAAATGTCTTATAATAAATATATTTTTTATGAATATTTATTTTGTATAATACAATTGTTTTATTACACTAAGTTTGATAATTCACACTTAATGATTACCCATTTAGTGATTGCTTAATGAACATATTATATTTTTGTTGAATTTTTATATAATAAATGAATTTTTTATAAATGTTATATGTATAATTCAATTATTTTTGTTATATTAAATATAAAACTTTATACATTTAATAATTAACTATTTAATGAATTTTCGATCAATTTCCTTATCAACTGATTATATTTTCATTGAATTAATAATTTTTAAGTCAAAATTACGTTATATCTCATATTAATTAAAAAAGATTTATCTATTAATATAAATTATTTTTAAATCAAAATAATTATTAAACTTAATAAAGTCATGTCTATAATTAACGTACAATTAACTTATTAAATTGTGACAATATTAATTAAGTAAGTTTATATATTATTTTAATATATTTAATTTATTTATTAAATAAAATTATGCAGTTAATATAATAATAAAATATTTATTTTTATATTATATTTTCATTCTATTGCTTATAAAATAGTTATTATTATATATTTATTTTTTAATAAAATAATAAATTAATTAACTATTTATTTTAAAAATATTTTTATAAATAACTTTATAATATATTTTAACATTAATTTTTTAATTATAACTAAAATAACTTAAAAGTTTATATTAAAAAATTATTTTTATATTACTTTATAAAATAATAAATTTAAAATAATAATAATAATAATAATAATTATATATTTATTAAATTTAAATACGGATTTTAATATATATATAATTTATGAAGTTTCCATCACTAGAGTACTGTGGGAGACGTTCAAATCTTGCGTGTCATCCGAAGTGGCCCACCGAATCACACTAAAAAAAATCTACCTCATCCTTACTCCAACTGAACTAACTGAAGCCTCCCATTCCATAAAATTACTAAACTATCCTTCGTGTGGCTCACTTGCCGAGATTACCAAAACATCTGCAGACAACTCTGCAACAAGGAACAAGACATTTCTGACCAAACCAAACTTGGCCTCGTCTTCTCACTCTCCCACTGTCAGACTCTCTCTCTTCTGTACACGTCGGCTTGGCGTCAGATACTCACAGGCAATGGCATGCTCAAATACCCCTCGCATTTATGGCATTTACTATTTTGCCACTTTCCCCATTTCTTCCTTCATTTTCTCCGAGCTCTACCACCAACTCCAAGATTGCTGTTCTAGGGTTAGGGTTTCGTACCCCGTTTTCTACGCTACCTATTTTGAAATTTCGTCAACTTCGAAGACACCTATGCATTATTTCTATTCGAAGGTTTGGATTGTATACTTTTTTTCAACTTTGTCCTGTTTCGCATTGTTTTTTGTTTTTTACTTTGGGGTATTTTATTCGTTTTGTTTTGAATTCTAGATTCTCTCTTTGACTTACTCTCTGTACTTCTGGACTTTCTCTCTCACTAGAGCTGGTATTGAGCTGTGTGATGGTATGGACTATTGAAGATGTGATATAGTTTGAGATTGTTTCTGTTTGTTTATATTTTCAGGTTTGTGAAACTGTGAGGTTTATGGTTTTCTCTGCGTATTGGGTTTATGGGTTTTTGTTCCTCTCTTATTAAGAGGCTAAAAGGAAGTGTGCTTTTGAGTTTCATGATGTGGTTGTGAGTGAAACTGGTGTTACATTCTCTGTGTCTACCTGCTTGATACTTTGATGGCCTTTTTTATTAATATTTTTTAGGTATGCTTTCTTTGGATAATTAAAGATAACTAAGACCATTTGAATTTATGGAATGTTCTTGGATGGCCTTTTTGACGTTACTACTATTTCTTTGTTAGGTGCTTCTAAGTGGCTTCAGAAAGTTGCATTTTCTGGATTCATAATAATGCAGCTTTGATGTGCATTTATCTGTTCTTTTAAAGCTTTAAAGCATGATGAATGGCCGTAGGCACTCAGTTGATATTCCCATTTCAAAGGCTTTGGTTTCTTTGAGGAGGGTGAGGTCTCTGAGGGATCCATCAACTAATTCTATGACCAAGTTCTCTTCCTTGGTTGAGAACGTGAACTGGGAAACCAATGCGACCAATGGGATTTCTTTGCAATTCCTTGATTCTTGTCAAGACATTACTGCTAGAAGAAGTCACACTTCTAGGACAAATGCTGCGTGTCTATATGGACAGAGAGGTAATTTTGATGATTTTAATTGTTTGGGAAAATCTATGTTGAATTTGTATGAGGATGTGGAGCTGCAAGGAAGCATAGAGACTTCTGCAGGGACCAAACAGGCTGGAGGGTTGGGTTACTTTGGACTATCTGGGGAAGAAGTTAACAGAAATAAATCTTTGAGTGATAGATATTGCCGTGATCATCATATGGACCAAGGATTGGGCTTAGTATGCCTAACACCCTCGATTAATCCTTTGGAGGATGTGGACTCGTGTAATGAAACAACCATTGGTTCATTGCAACTAGAAAGAATGGATCATATTGCATCTGGAAGAGAAGTCCAATATGAAAGTCACTTGAATCCATCTGGAACTTTTGATGGTAATACAAGTTCTGTGGGTAATCCTTGTCCCTCGGCAAGTGATGCTCTTTCAAACTGTAGTACATCTTTACTTGCAAATGAAGATGCTGATGTTGTTCATGAAAGCGACAATGATTGTACAGTAAGCTGCTGTTGGTCAAGAACCCCAAGGTTCAGGGAAGCCAACCTATCTTATGATGTAGAAGACCATCCTTTGTTATGTGGAAATGTAGATAGACTATCTCCTTATGGAAAAGGAAGCTTGAAGAACACTAGCAAGGAAATTACTCCATACTCTGACACTCCTAGGAGCTTCAGTCAAAAGTTTAGGCCAAAATCTTTTAACGAATTAGTGGGACAAAGTGTAGTAGTAAGGTCCCTCTTTGGTGCTATATCTAAAGGTAGAATAACCTCCTTCTATCTTTTTCATGGTCCTCGGGGAACTGGCAAGACATCTGCCTCAAGGATTTTTGCTGCTTCTCTGAATTGCTCATCACTTGAGGAGAATAGGCCATGTGGTATGTGTTGTGAGTGTGTTTTGTTTTTCTCCGGAAGGAGCCGGGATGTCAAGGAAGTTGATTCGTTGAGAATCAATAGGAGGGACAGAGTTAGATCCTTAATCAAGAATGCAGTCAGCCCTCCTGTTTCTTCAAGGTTTAAGGTCTTCATTTTTGATGAATGCCACTTGCTTCATGCGGAAACATGGGCAATTTTTTTGAATAGCCTGGATAAATTCTCTCAACATGTTATCTTTGTCATGATCACTCCTCATTTAGACAATCTCCCCCCTTGCGTGTTGTCACGGTCTCAGAGATATCACTTCCCAAGGATTAAAGATGCTGATATTGCAAGCAGATTGAAAAAGATATGTCTTGAAGAGGATATTGATTTTGACCAAGCTGCTTTAGATTTTGTTGCTGCCAAATCTAATGGTTCACTTAGGGATGCAGAGATGATGCTTGAACAGTTGAGTCTGCTTGGTAAAAAGATCACAATGCCCTTGGCATATGAACTTGTGAGTGCTGGAATTTGAATTATTTGGTTTTCTATTTATGAACCTCAAATTTATGACCCATTTTCATATTATGCAGATTGGCATTGTTTCTGATGATGAATTGCTTGATTTGCTGGATTTGGCTTTGTCATCTGATACTTCCAATACAGTAATCAGAGCCAGGGAGCTGATGAGATCAAGGACTGACCCTATGCAACTTATATCACAGCTTGCAAATCTCATTATGGACATCCTCGCTGATAAATATCAGGAAGGTTGCTCTGAAGCCAGAACAAAATTTTCTAGCAAGCATTCTTGTAAGTAGTGTGATGCTTTCTAACAAAATGGAAAAATTTGCACCCAGAAAACAAAGTGATTGAACAAGAATTATATGCAGTGAATACGTCGTAACAAGTAATATAATGATAAAAAAAATCGTTTTCATGAAAACTATGTGATTAGAAACTAATTTTTAAAACAAAAAAAATTAAAAATCAATTTTTTTTGTATTTTTATGTTTTAAGAAAACAAAATTAAAAGAACTAAAAATAAATAACAATAATTGATTAAATCAGATTAGATAGCTAAGAAGATATATGAGAAAATATTCAGGAATACTTAATCCTCTAATTTTCTTACTAAAATCCTATAATTACCAATCAATTATATGCTCTATTGAATCTAACCTAGTATGTATTCATCTCTTAAGTAAACTACACACTATATAGTAATTAATCTAATCGCACTCACATATAAATTAAATTTCATACTAATTAGTTTCATCAATTATGGATCACATACATAATAATCATATATTCATGCCTATAATTTATGCATGTTATTTAATCAAGATAAATAATTAAATAATTCTTTCAAATCTGTTTAATTGTCTCTATGGATCAATTGTTGGTCAAACAATTAATGGGATAAAAATTAGATTAAATAATATAATTAAATTGAAATTATAATTGGGGTAAAATATTAAATCATTACATATTAAAAATTGGGTTCATAAAACCCTTAGATTAATAAATTAGCTGGACATAATTTTATTCATAAAGTTCATATTTTTTCTAAAGAAATACAAAAATTGATAAAAAAAAGGAGAAGAAGAAATACAATCAATCTCTTGAATTGCAGCATTAATCTCCTCTTGAATTTCTACTAAAATTGTATCTTCTTTTGAGTTTTTCTATATTTTTCTCTCTTTTTGGCTCCAAATATTGATAAAAAATATGTTAATTTTGACTCTATAGGATTTATAGGGAAATTAGGGGGTATAATTAGATTTAGGTGGAATCTAGACCGTTATATCAAGTTCGGATCAAGGATTGAGATGAAAAAAGGAAAAATTAACATCGTCATCCAATAGGAATGCATTACATGGGTTGGAGAAAAGACGAATCCAATCAGTGCCCGTCGTGTGGCACGAGTGACTGGTCTCGTTCAATGCACACTGACTCAACGTCACGTGGTGATCTGTTATTTGCGGTTGTGGCTTGCGTGGTGTAGGGATGAAAAGAATAGACGAATCAAGTGACGATGCGTAACACACTCGTTGATTGTGTAGTAAAATGGAATGAACGCTTTGCTAACATGTGGGTGGCATGGCACTACGCCATATTGTACACATGACATTGCGTGATTGGGACTATCTGCTTGCGTGTCATCCACGTGGCATGTCTGGTCAGCTCTCATGCTTGTGTAGCATCCATGTAGTAGTTTCTGATTGGTTCTGCGTTAAAAAATTTAAAAAAATGTTTAAAAATTATATTTTCACCTATTTCATTAAAAATTTAATTTTTTAATATTTTTAACCACGAAATACTATTTATTGAATAAAATAAGTAAATAGTAAATGGAAAAGTACACTTAAGACTCCACTTTTATAGTCATCAGAAGGTTACATTGAGAAATATCTTGTTCAATCCTCTTTTCCATGTTGTTCCTATAACATATTATTATTTACTTATCTCTTTCAACGTACTTATTATAATGCATAAATATAATATTGGTACATCTCCCAACAACTGTATCGAAGATGCTAGGTAAACTAGACATACAGCTTTATTTTGGTTACAACAGTGGCTTCATTTACCTACATTTCATATCTCTTTTTAACTTTAGTATTGCATGCTTATTACTATGCTGATTGGTTAAAATGTGTCGCAGCTGAAATGGACCTGCAGAAACTTAATCATGCTCTTAAAATACTATCAGATGCCGAAAAACAACTGAGGATGTCCAAAAATCAAACCACATGGCTCACTGTAGCTCTTTTACAGTTGAGTTCTATGGAGTGTTCCTCGTTGAATGCAACTATTCCAAATGGCTTGCTGGAAAATGCACATGAAAATGGTGATAATCTTTAGATAATTGCGGATGGTTAAATAGTTTTACTTCTCATTTAGTTCTCCAATTCTATCTCTTCTGCGATGAAGTAGGAGGTATACGGAGGATTTAATGACCTTCAATCAGTAAGGTGGGTGAAATTTTCATAATTTATTTTCCCCTCTCATTGCAGGAGAGAGCTGGATGCATATTCTTAGTTGTCCATCCAAGAACAGCAATTGTCATAAATTGGAAGTGCCAGGCGATTGTAAAGGAACATTGGAATCTATATGGCAGAGAGCTACAGAACTATGTGAATCAAAGTCCTTAAAGAGTTTTCTGAAAAGCCAAGGGAAATTGTCTTCCCTATTGGTTAATAAAGGTGCTGTCCGTTCCTTCTAAGCAACCATGTTTAGACACAGGAGTGAAATTTCGTTTAGAGACAAACATTATAACTGTAGATATTTTTGATGTCACATCAGTTTGCCCCTTCAAACAATTGGCTTTTATTATCATTTGAGTTATTGGTATATGCCTGCTAATCCTAACCAATGCTTTAAAGTGAGTAGATAATCAATTTTATTTTTCCTAAATCATACTTGCGTTATGGCTTCTGTTTCTGATGTCTGAACATCGGTGTACAATTTATCCAGAGTCAATATCAACTGTACTGGATACTGTTAGAACATTCTTGCTTATCCTTTTGATTGAACTCGAGCATTCTTGTTATTACCTATTCTGATCTAATCAATCTAACAGTTATCAGTCTAACTCTTATTTGAATTAAAAACATTTTTAAGCTTGATAAAAGTAGTACTCTGCGATTGTTTTTCCTACAATGAATTCTAGCTCTGTTCACTGCCTTGGAGCTTTCTGAAAAATTATGAAAGTTACTGCTGCTCCTTTTCATTTTATATTTTGGGTCTAACTTGTCTTCTGTCAGATAATCTAGACTTAAGTCAATTGTTTAATCAGATAACTAAAGTTTGTTGCGAAGGAACAAATGCCACAAAGTAGTAGCTTTTTACTTGCTATCTTAGGTTCTGATGCCCTGATTGTTTTGTGTTTTTTAAAATTCTGTTGTATGCACAGAAACATACAGGGACATCTACAATTTATTCTTGTGGCTTAAATTTCTTAAATGGTTGTTTTTATGCCTCTTGAGTAATGGGTAATCCATCTGCTTACAGGTCTAGCAGTGGCTGAATTGGAGTTTTGTCATCCTGAATACGTGTCTAAGGCACAAAAGTCGTGGAAATTGATAGCGAATTTACTCCAGTCTATTTTGAGTTGCAATGTAGAGATTAGGATCACTCTCGTACCTAATACTTTTGAGCCAAGGCACGTTAAAGTGAAGAAGCCATCTTTCAGCTTGTTCAGTTGTTCCCGCAAAATGCGTACATCACAATCATCTAATGACGGAAGAAATGGTTCAGATAGCTCCGAATACAATTCAGAAAAACGGATGTTAAGTGAAAGATGTGTTTTACCTTTTTCCTCAGATTGTGACTCTCGGGATGACTGCTGTGACAAAAAGGAGACTGGAAGGATGTTAAGGCATGCTGAACAAAATGCACCAAGTACAAGGATGACCTCATCCCTCCAATCATTAGAAGTTGATAGACCAAAACCTGGGTTATTAGATACTTGTTCAAGCAAACAGCAAAGCAACCGTAGCAGCTGGGTTTCATATTTTCGAGAACCTGACACTGAACCAAATTGTTTTCAGCCAAACTGTTTCCCTAGGACATTAAGGCTTCAAAAAAAGTCATGTCCATCAGATGCCTCAGAAATTATTTATGGTACTGAACTTCAAGATAAACTTGCATTGTCTATACCACAGAATGCATCTTTAGAAACATGTACATCTGCAGATGTTTTGAATGTTTCCTACTGCAACTCTCACAGCTATGCAAATGGCTCCAAAGATGGGAATAGGTGAGCAGTTATAACCACCTTTCTCTCTGATATTATTCTTTTTATATGTGCTTTGTCTAGAATAATTTTTTTATTATGAACATACAGATTACGTTGTTGGCTTGTAATAATATATAAGAAAAGGGTAATTACTCCTTTGTATCGGAGTATGTCTAAAATATATTTTATATGCAATATAGTTTTTTGAAATTTTAATGAACAACTCATGCATGGTCCCTATATTGACAGAGGATGGCATGTTATCTTCAACTTGTGGTCTTATATTTGGCACAGCACATTGTGAAGTTCATTGATAATAAGCTGTTTCGAGAATACCATTGGTGCCTTACAACTGAATTTGGATTCCTTTTTGGAAACCTGAATGATTCCATTTTGCGAACTTGTATTATTTTTGGAGAAAGTGCAAAAAGTGCCATAATGCTCGTTCATGCCTTGCACAATCTTCTTTCTCTTTCTTTAAATATTGATGCTTCTTTGACTCTAGCGGAGAATTATCATGCCCTATGCGCCCCTTTCCCCTTATTTTCATTTTGGATAGGAGTTTTTTCTTACTTTCTGGCAATACTCAAGGATCTTCTTGTCTCTATGTCAGAGAGGGGGAGACTTCAGAAGCCCCTTGTTGGAGAACGCCGACACTTCCGATTAGAAAGGTAACCATGCCAGGTTCATACTGCAAGTTTTTTGAACACACAAGGCAATAACACTGTTGAAAAGGCCTGTGTTTAAAGCCTCATCCCCTGGTTGAAATTTTCTTGTTTAGTGGGTAAATCTACATGTAAATTGTAACTTATCCACTCTCATATCTGAAGCATCATTGGACACTTTGTCTTTCTAGTTAGGGAATTTACTGTTACTGGTCATTAAAACTTTTAATCATCATTTAGATCCTATTACTAGTATTTGACTTGAATGTGTTCTGCTGCAGGCTTGGCAGTCGAGACATCGACGAAAAAATTCTCACTTATTCGAGTGGGTACTTCCCTGTGCAGCTGCAAAATAATCCTGGTGTACGTACAAAAATCAAGCATATAGAAACTAGGGTTCTTTGATGTTTTATGCTCAGAATCTTTATATAATAAAACTTACCTTAACACCTTGTGCATTTCTAGTAGTAAATTATTGCTACGCATTGGTTATGTGTATTTTTTGTGGGGCTGTCTGCTCTGGCTACAGAATTATCTATAGCTAGGGCTTGGACTGCATTAAACCTTTGATAGGGTTTGTTACTTTAGTACGGCGATTCTAATTTTGGTATTTTTTTCTACCCATATTTTTGAAGTGGTATCACCTATTTAAAAAGATATTAATTTGACATAATTTGTCATTTAATTGAGATTTTTTACGTGCAATAATACACGTATGATATTCAAAGGATATTTTCGAATAATCAATTAATTAAACGATATTTAGAGAATATTTTTAAATAATTAATTAATTGATTATCTAAAAATATCTTTGGAGTATCACACGTGTATTATTACACGTGAAAAATCTCAAATTAAATGATAAATTGTACTAATTGGTGCATTATTAAATGAGGGTATTATTTGTTGGAGTCTCACATCGGTCAGAGAAGTCAGTAATGTGCTGGTTATAAGTCTGGACAACCTCTTTCTTGATAAGTGCGTATTGAGTGAAACATTGGGTTGTCCAGTTTTTAATTTGGTATCAGAGCTGATCTTGGGGATTTTGATGTGTTTCCTCCCTACGGGTTTGACAGTTGGTTACGGTGTTCCCGTCCGATGTGAGGGGGAGTGTTAGAGTCACACGTCGTCTAAAGAAGTCAGCAATGTGCTGGTTATAAGTCTGGGCAGTCCTTTTCCTGATAAGTACATTTTGAGGAAAACATTGGGTTGTTCAATTTTCAATTTTATTAAGGTACTATTTTAAAAATGAGTAAAAAATGTATAATATAATCGTAGTATTATTAAGGTAGCAAATCCGGTTGGATTTGTGATTGCATAAGATCTATTTGTTTTTAGTATTGGAGCAAAGAAGGTGGTCTAAAAGTTCTTTGAGGTGACTTTTGGATTGGTGTTGGGTCTGGTTAAGTTAAAAAATGTTATGTGATAGAGGCTCATTTTAGAGAATTAATTTTTTTAATATCTTTTATCTTTATTTAAAAGATTAAATTTAATGTGTATTATTTATATATGATTTAAAATTTTAATTATTTTAAAGAAAATAAAAATTAAAATGATAGAAAGTATTTGATAATTTTTAAAAAATTTAATCTCAATACAAAAGTTATTTTAATATTATTAAAGTATAAAATAAGTTTATCTATAAAATTATTTTAATATTTATTTATTTTTTTATCTGAAGTCATCCATCGAGGAAAAATAGATGTAGTCTAACTTTATTTATTTCCTTCATTTTTTATTTAAAAATTATTAAATTAAATTTTTTTTAATAGAAAAATAAACAATCTTCGTATCTGTATGACTTGTGAGAAGACCAAGTCTTTATATTGAAGACTAAAATGAATTCGTATATAAATTTGTATAGATATTATATTATTAATTATATTTAAAAAGAAAAAAAATATGACAGGATAAACGGACCTAATTAATTATATTTAAAAAAGGCTAAACAGACCTAAAGTCGATTCACTCTTAAACACATTAGTTGATAGATAGGGCTTGGATTGGGGTTACTATTTGGTCGGGTCTGGATGGGCTTAAATAGTTGGCTCATCTTACACATCTTTATGGTGGTGTTATTTAGCTGTTTAGTTACCTAAGTATCATTATGTTACTTTTGTTATTTATTTTTATCTATATTTTTAACGTGATATCTTAGTGGTATATTCATTTAAAAAAGAGTATCAATTTAATTCAATTTGTTATTTAATTGGAGATTTTTCAATGTTGAGTACCAATTCAAATAATTAGTTAATTGATTATTTGAAAATATTCTCTAAATATTGTTTAATTAATTATTTAAAAATGTCTTTTGAATATTGCAAAGATATTACTCTATATGTGAAATTTTTTGAATTAAATAATAAATTATATTAAATTAATACTTGTTTTTAAATGAGTAGCATTAAGGTATTATTTCAAAAATGTGTAAAAAATGGTACTAAAAGTAAAATCATGATGCTATTAAGGTAAGGAATCCGTTATTTAGTTCTTAGATTATAAATGGTATATATTTTTTTATATGATAAATGGATGTCATTTACTCTATATTATAAATAGTGTTATTTAGTTTCTTAAATTATAAATAATATCATTTAATCTTTTAGATATAAATGTTTTTAAATTATTAGTCTTTAACAATAATAAAAGTAAAATTTAATGTGAAATTGTTTAACAAAAAAGTTAATAGTAATAATATTCAAACATAGGTATATAAATATATATTTTAATTTTAATAAAAAATAAAAATCAATAAAACATTAAAATAAAACGGTGATAATTAATAAATATTAAAATTAATTTTTTTTAACTTTTTTTCATATTAATTACTATTTACTATCATTAAAGACTCATGTTTTAATTGTGTTTAATCGCTTGTTAAAAAAAATAATAATACTTTAATAAAAAATTATTAAAATAATTAATTTTGTTCTTAGTTGGTAATTTTTTTCTATAACAAAGAGACTAAATAACATATTGATAAAAAAAGGGACTAAATGACATTGATAAAAAAAATTAAATAATATCATTTTTAATATACCTTACTCTCTTTTCCTTCTTCCCAAAAGTAGAGAATTACATTAACTAATGAAATACAAACCTAATAGTCAAAGAGGCATATAAACCAATAACATACCAGATGAGCAAGACATCACGCCTAAGACGCTAAAAACATTGGACTTCATTTTTAATAAGTCAACAGGCTGTCCAAGGAGACCATAATCTAAAAATTCTAATAGTGCAGCTAGTGGACAAAGTACATGAGACGATTTACATTTCACCAACGTTATCTATAAAAGGTGAATCACAATTAATAGTTGAACAAACAAGAGCCAAAACCAACTAGAACACAAAGTAAAGAAAGAAAACCATCAACAAAAGGTAAACATAACCAGTCATTCAATAGCAGCCACAAGAACCATGCTGTATGAAAATTGTTGAAGTTGCTTTCTCTGAGCTTGCAAAAAAAGAGAATAACACCCAATAGTGTCAAATTCACTCTATTGCTTATTGCTTATGTCAGCCTTCTTGTAATTGACAAAGAAAGCTAGAACTTAGTAAAAAAAAATAGATAATGGGATATGAGGCCCATTTATATGCAGGAAGAAGGGACAATATTGTAATACTGGATTAATTAAATAATATATTTAATTTAAAAATAATTATTATTATGGTAAAATATTTTTTTAAGATGTTTTTTGATTTGATTTAAATAATACGTTGATTGAATGTTGGTTCTATGTTAACCATTGACAATTGATCAATCAAATCATGACATAAATCAACGATCTTTTGTCATGTGTAGTTGACACAAATTCTCCCTACATGAGCTCCCTAGCTTATTTGGTTCGTCTTTGGAGGGTAAAGAGATTTAAGTGTATGTTTGTTACACAATATTAAATGTCTTGAATGTATAATTTATATAAATTCATATATTTGATTGTGAAGTGAGACCGTACTTTATATAATAAAAATTGTACGATTATGTAAAAATGTAATACCACATGAGAATGTAGGTCTAAATCGTATTAAAAAATTTATTTAATCTATCTAAAATTTCAATTCTATGGACATGATCTTTCATCTTAAACTAAAAATATTTTTATTTTTATTTTTTAAATGTAAGAAAAATAAATTAAATACTTATTTAAATAATATTTTATGATAAAATTAGTTTGATAGGTAAGAAACCTACTTAAAACAATAGAGAACATATTTTGAAAGATGAAATGTGATGTCTATTTATAAACTTGAGGTAACACTACAATATTGCATTAAGTAAATAATATATTTAATTTAAGAATAATTACCATCATGGTAGAATATTCTTTAAAACTATTTTTTGATTTGATTTAAATCATATGCCGATTATACTTTAACTATTGATAATTGATTAATTAAACAGTGACGTGAACTAATGAAGCTTTGCCATGCATTACTTACACAAACCCCTCCAACAAAAACAAACACAAGCCAAAACAAACCATAAAAGAACTACTCAGAATTAGATCCTCTTTTAAAGTAAGAATGTGTATTATAATTAAGGATAATTGAAATTTTATTTATTCACAAACAGTCTATGATTTTTTTTTCAAAATAACAGTAAATGTTTTTTTTTCAAAAATAACCGTAATCGATAAAGTGTGAGACAATGATGTTTATTGTAATACCAAAATTTCTATTAACCGAAAATAAATATATTATAATATTATATATATATATATATATGTATATAATTACATAGAAAAATATACTTTTAATAATAAAACACACCATAATTTGAATAATTAGATTAAATTTTATTTATATTTCTGTATTTTTTATTTTACCTATAAATATGTGCTAAAACTAAAAGATAAAAATTAATGTCAATATTTTAAATAATATAATAGAGTAAGAATTATGTTGATATTTAATTTTTTATACTCACTGTATTTTTTAATAAATGTTAAAGAGTAAGAAGTTTGATTAAACCATAAGAAAACTGCTACCTTTTCATAACCATGATTATTATTCGAATATATCGAAATGTGCACACACATTCCTCCTTACACTAACTTGAGTCATACAAAGTATGTATTACTTGGTAAATTTGGTATTTGTCAAATATGAATCGTACAAAGGGGAACATTTAAGATGTAATACCAAAATGACATAACAAGTCGTATGACTTCTAATTAACAAGTCAGAAACTCCAATCTTAAGAAGTATACTAGGATTGACATCTTAAGAGCAAAAAATACCATGCTTGATAAAGTATCCGTGCCTGCTGTAAACATGTTCTGCATCCATAAAAAATAAAAAGAGGTTTTGTTAGCATCATGGAAGGATTATACATCTTGTTGTATTATTGTGACTTTGTAGTGTTTTGTATGTACAGCCACTAGAGCTAAAGAGAATTTTTTTACCTCCCTCTTGAACACTATTTTTTAAGGAAAGTTTAGCTTCTTCAAGCTTCCTTATAGGAAAGTTATATACATTTTTTTTCCTTTTTACTTTGAGATGAAAATATGAAATAGTTAATGTGTTCTAGATTCATTACCAAAAGCAAAGCTTAAATTTTCGTGTTAGTGAGCTTCCCTCCTCCTCCTTCATCAGCATCTTCTTTAAGGGAAAGTATAGTACTTAACAAGTCAATATGTTTATGATCATCAGACTTAATATTCAGTTTATGGTCCTCAACTATATCAGTTAAGAAATCATCAAATCTCTTGTGAAGTTTCGTCATCTTAGCTTGAACATCTTGTAAGTCTAACCACTCTATTGCATGTACAAAATCACTTATATTGAACAAACCTGCCAATACCATTGATTTGAACTCGTCTGCTTTCGGATCTCCATCGCTACAGTTACCAAATACCAGACGACCAAGCATCACCTGCCCTAGGGCGTTTACCGTACCCACATTTAACAATTGTGATAAATTAGGGCCTACTCACGTAAATAAGGGTAATTTAGTCTTTTTTCTTGAAGTATGTAAGTTTAATCCTTTGATTTTTAAATAGAGTTAATATAATCTAAATTTTTTAAAAATAATATTTTTTCAAGGATAAATTAAGATTTTTTTTAAAAATAACATTTTATTTATAACATTCTTAAAAATAACATTAAAAATAAAAAAAATGCACTTTCTTTTCTTTGTTCTCAAATAACATTTAAGATGAGAGGTAGAAAATTAATACTTTTTTAGAGATGATGAGATAGTTTTTTATTTTTGTTTTTAATAAAAATCCAATTTTATGCTGTAAGAATATGCTACTTTTAAAAAATTTGTAATATAAAAGAGTTCGAGATCCAATACCCAATTAAAATAAGGAGATATTGAATTCTAAAAAACTCGTTCCTACAAGTAGCAAAATAACAAAATATAACGACAATAGTAATAAGCTCAGACAAGCAATTTATTTATGCAGACAAAAAATTATTTAATGGCTACACAAAAAGGAAGTAAATCATACTAAACAAAAATAAATAATTTTCAATTAGAGTTCTAATCTCATAAGTGGTAATATATAATATGAAAACTCAGATTGTACTCATAACAAATCAGATCATTTAAATACAATAATGTAACGAGGTAAACTCACATAGAACAAATATAACTTTGACATAAATAAAACAACCAATATTTTTGACATATGACAACTACTCGGTAGCAAACAAATTCACTAAACGATAAAACATATATAACTTTGACATAAATAAAACAACTAATGCCTCTATCATTCGGGACCTCTATCCAAACTGCTTATTATTGTCGTTGCTTACTACCTTTGTAACGACTTGGTTCGACACACAAACTAGACTTTCCTCCAAAGTCAACACCACTCGATAAAGTGTGATTAGTAACCGAAGATCAATAACGTGAACAATGTGAACTATCAAACATTAAGACCACCCTCAACCTTGAGTCATCAATTACCAATGTGGGAAACACATTCAACCATGTATTGTACACAGATAAAGTGGGAAACATATTCAACCACTTACCATAAACAACCATTGATATGAGAACTCAAACAATACAACCTAACCCACTCTCATAGTATTGTTCTCACAAACTTCAAAAAATAGTCAATCATAATATTTTATGCTCATACAGATGTATCACAATTATCGAAACACATACAAGATAATTCATAAAGATGGAATTCTAATTGATAGAAAATTTGGTAGAGTTTCACTCGGCATTTCAAATTAATGCCACAATTAAGAGGGGTATTTATAAACAACTATCAATTGCCACCTAATCTCATGGAGGTCCTCGCCAACCACCTTGTTGAGGGCCTAACAAAGGACCCTGTGAATATATCATGTAGAAATAACATGTAGTCTATTGATGAGTGCTCAAAAAGCACTAAAATTACCATGATTTTATGTACATTAATTGACTAAAATATATATATATTTATATGTTTTATCATATATTTATATAAATTTATCTTTTTCGGAATCACGGGTATATTTATTGTTTTTCAGGTATTTTCGCTTAAAAACGTAACTTGAAGACTCAAAGAAAAATACTGGAAGCAATACATCACAATTATATTACTAAATAAATGGGGAAAGGTCAACAAATATGGAAAAATTGGACAAAATGGGTCGAAAAGGTCAAAAATGTCAAAAAGAAGAAAATCACACCGAGAGCACTTATCCCGTGTCTTAGCCGGCTTCCAGCGCGAAACTGCGTGCAGTAATGCTCGTTCATCCGCGCGAGTCACGCGCGACGGTCGTTCATCCGTGCACGGTGACAAGCGCAGACGGTCTTGTTCATCCGTGCGGTGCCACGCAGCACGGTGATCGTTTCATCACAGACACGGTGCGCGCGCCCGACCCCTCCGCGCGCCCAATGCCTTTTCGCCCCATTTTTCACGTGCAGCCGCCCCCATGACGTCATTAATGACCTCAGTATTTTCATTACGCGTTTTTACATTTTTTTACATTTTTTTAACATTATTTTACTCATTTTTTCTCTCCATCCTCACCTATAAATACCCCCCTTCCCTTCACTTCAAAAAACACACCTAAAAACACACTTCTCTCTTCTTTCTTTCTCTTCATTTCTTAGTTTTTAGTTTTTTTTAGTTTTTCTTATGTTTTAGTTAGTTTTGCTTAGTTTTAGAGTTCTTCCTTTTTTTTGGGAAGAACTAGTTATGTTTTTTTGTAATTTATTAGCTTTTTGATTCAATAAATGGAGTAAATTCCATTTGGAGGTTTTCTAGCAATGGGAATGGCATCAAGTATTGTAAGGATTTTATTTTCTTTGGTTATTTTTTATGCTTTATTCTTACATGTTACATTTAATTTATGCGTGATTAAATTTAACATGCTAGCTGTTTGTAAAAATGATATAATAATAACGTTGTTATGCTTACGTAAATATTAAATAGGTGAAAATCTCTAAAATGAATTGATTTTATTTTTATTCAAGATTTTATATTAAGAATGTTAGAGAGAAATATATTATTTTTCATTACAAACTTAAATCGAAAAATTAGATTTTAAGGTTTAGTTATCCGGTTTGATTTTAGAGTAGTGCTCTTTTATTTGTTGATACAATCGCCTCAAGAGTTAGAGTGAGCTCTATTTCAAAAAGTTTTTATAAGAATTATTATCTCAAAATGTATTGACAACATGTTTTCAGTAGTGGTTTTAAAACTTGAAATTTAGTACTCGGATAACTAAATTCTTAGGTTTAATTTGGACACCTTGAATAAAGTTTAAACTGTCTAACCCCACCAAATGTGGCATTTAAATGGTTCATTTTCAATCTCTTAGAATAAGGAATTAATTTAATTAACCAAATTAGTTATCAACCCCACCCATAAGTGTTAATTGATTTGTTTAGTTAACAAAGAATATCTAACCCCACCAAAGGTGGTATTCATACAAAAAAGGGAGAATCAATAAATATGAATTCATATTTTTAATAACCTAGATAATATGAGCAAGCATAATTAACTTAGTTATTATATCCATAAATACTCCACTATTTATAAAAGATAAAATTTGCATGAATGTTTATTGAATCTATGTTTAATTTTCTGTAATTAGATTAAAAACACAAAAACCTCAAAATATCGTGACAGGATGTTTAGGATTTAATTTCGTTTTTAAAAGTTTGAATAATAAATTAAAAACCACATGCATTCCTTCCTTAGATCGACCTTGGGAGTATACTTATCATTTTCTACCAAATGATTCGTGCACTTGTGAGAGTTTTATAAATATAAAACCAAAGTATTGGCAGGATCGGCGATGCCGGTTTTCGCTCATCAAGTTTTTGGCACCGTTGCCGGGGATGACTCCGTTGCGGGGATGACTCCGTTGCGGGGATGGCATCAAAGTTTTTGGCAATCCCGATTCTGCTCATCATCTATCCAAATACTATCGTGTTATCCCTATATAGGTACACAACCATAGATAAAAGACATACAATCATGTAGCAGAAACACATGCAATGTACACAACTCCCCCTCACATCATACAACACTCCCCCTAAGTGTATGAAAGTTGGGAAACAAAATGCAATGCAATCCTACACTCATCACCCATACAACACACAACATGGCAACAAATACATAGTTATGCACAAAACATTCTTCAATTTTTTGACACAAAAAGTCAAAAGAACACCCCCATATGAGGGAGAAAAGGCATTCAAATATGCAATGATCCTAACAACATGCAGCACATGTAAGAACAGACATTAGAAAGACAAGTAGCAAAACACAAAGTTCTACAGGCTCACGAAAATCTGAAAAACACAAGTAGTAGTCTTTTAGGGAGAGATGAAAACGAAAATAGCCTTTCTTAGGTATTTAAACCGTTGAAAGTCTAAAGATTCACTAAAATATCAAGGAGCTAAAGGTCAATGTTGATTTACTACAATGACAAAGTGTTTGAGTACACTAGATCTCTTATGAAATGGTGTCGAATATCAATATGTTTGGTCCTTGAATGTTGGACCAAAGTTTTTGAAATGCAAATAGCATTGGTGTTCACAAAGTAAAATAAGGTTTCTTACCTTGATATTATAGTCTGACAACATCTACTTCATCTAAAGCAATTGAGAACAACACAACCTTGCATCACTATATTCAGCCTCAAAAGTGGATAGGGACATAAAATGCTACTTTTTACTCAACCAAGAAATCAATGAAGTACCCAAGTACAAGCACCATTTGAAGTACTTTTCGTGTCATCATTACACCCTGTTTGTTAGCATTGAAATACTCAACTAAATCTATAATAGTGTTTTAAGGATACTAAATACCGAAATATAATATGCCACTAACATATTTGATGTGATTTTATAGGACTAGCCTAAAATCTAGCACAAACTTCAACACTTATAGAGATATATAGAAGACTAGCAGTCAAGTAGAAAAGACTCTCAATCATACTCTTGAACAAAGTCTTCTCTACTTCATTTCCAGAAGGGTCTTGATGAAGTTTAAGAGTAGTACTCATAAGGGTGCGAGTCGGATTGGTATTTTCCAATCCATATTTCTTATCTAGTTCATTGGGATACTTTTCTTGAAAGAGGAAGATTCCATCCTTCATCTATTTGACATGAAATCTGAGGAAAAACTTCAATTTGCCAACAAGTCCATCTCAAACTCACTTTGCATAGTGGAATCAACATTTGAACTAGGTCATCCTTTGTAGACCCAAAAATAATGTCAACAACATATACTTAAGTGAAGACAACTTCACCCAGATTTCATGAGACAAATAACATTTTGAGGATAAACGTATTAAGATGCACATACCAAGTACGGGGTTCTTGCTTTAAATCATACAATGATTTCATTCACATGCTTGGGAAAGTGAAGGTCTTCAAACCCTTTTGGTTATTTTACATGGAATTCCTTGTTGATAACTCCATTCTATTCTAGAAAACACTCTTTACATCCATCTTATTAACTTAAACCCAAAATAGTAAGCTAGACCAAAGAGAAGTCTCACATACTCAAGGCAGGTAATAGGAGGAAAGGTTTCATCGAAATCTATTCCTTTAATTGGAGTATATTGTTGTGCAAAATTATGAGACTTTTTTTGAGCAATTATCCCATTTTTATCTTCCTTGATTTTGTATAACCAGCATGTACAAATGACATGTTTATCAGTAGGTTTATGAATAAGGTAACATACATCATTCCACTAAAATTGATTAAGTTACTCTTGTATGGAGTTGGTCGTGTGTACGTCTTGCAAGGCTTTCTAAATAGGAAGAATAGTAGAAGTGAAACACATGTAATTCAAGGTTATCCACAAAATGAGCTTTATTTGCCCATTTAAGAAGGAAAGAATCTTCTTGTTCACCCTCTTTCTCATCTTCAAAATTTCTAGGAGGGATAACTGGAGTTATAGTAGATAGAGTCTCAACATTATATGTGGTACTATCAGGAGTACCCCAATCACTAAATAAATCATTATCATCATATTCAAAAAGTGTATTAGCTCTAGATTCGTCAATCACAACATTGATTGATTCCATAACGTTCAATTTCTTAAGTTGTAAACTCTGTAATTACGACTGTTGTTGAAGTATCCCAGGAAAATTCCAACATCACTCTTAGCCTAGAACTTATCTAGATTCTATTAGTATATGATAATATAGCAATTAATTTCAAACATACGAAGGTGTTTAACATTAGGTCCCTTTTCGTGCATAAGCTCGTATGAGGAACGACAAGTACCAAGTTTTAAGAAGCAACAATTAAGCGTATAATAGGTGGTGTTAACAACTTCAACCCAAAAATGTTTTGCCAAGTTTTGCAGGTCAGTATGACGTTGATCTTCTCTTAGATAACTCTAATATTCCTTTCAACTATACTATTTTGTTTAAGGGTCTTGGGAGTTGAAAACTCATGTTGAGTACCCATTTCGTCATAAAAGAAGATAAACTTTGAATTCTCAAATTCTTTGCCATGGTCACTCTTTGTTTTAATGATGGTACCAATGTACTCAAATATTTCATTTTGTAGTTTGATGCACAGGGTTTTGAACTTATCAAAAGCTTCAGATTTTTCTCTTAGAAACAAAACCTAGATATATTTGGAGAAACCATAAACAATTACCAAGTTATACTTTATCCCACCAATACTAGCAGTTAGCATAGGACCCATCAGATCCATATAAATAAGTTGAAGAGGTCTTATAATAGATAGATGTTGACTCTTCTTATGCTGGCTCTTACTTTACTTGCTCTACTAAAAACGACTACACACATGTTCAAGAAGAGAAGAGATAGTTAGAAGTTGTCAAACTATCTTAAGACTACAAATTTTCTTAAAACATTTGTAGTTGACATCACCTAATTGTTAATGCCAAATTTATTCAATATCTAGACTCAACTTGTTACACAATACCTTAAGAGGAAGAACTTTATTTCGCCAACAAGGCTCATCTAAAACTCACTTTGCTAGTGGCAGCAAACTTTTGATCTAGATCATCCTTTGAGCGAAGACAAATTTATCGTGATTTCTCAAAACAAATAATGTTTTGTCACCATCTCTTCTCAAAAAACCATTATTGAAGAGAAAAATGATAAGACACTTATACCAAGAACATACATCTTGCTTTAAATCATATAGTGTTTTCTTCAATCTCATTACATGATTAGGAAACTAAAAGTCTTCAAACCCTTTTGGTTGTTTTACGTAGACCTCTATGTTGATAACTATATTTAGGGAAGCACTTTTCACATCTATCTTGTTAACTTAAACCCAAAGTAGCAAGCTAGACAAATGAGAAGGCTCACAAACTCAAGGCGGGCAATAGGAGCAAATGTTTTATCAAAGTCTATTCCTTTAATCATAATATATCATTGTAGAATAAGATGAGACTTGTTTCTAACAATTATCCCATTTTCATCTTCCTTGTTCTTATATAGCTAGTGTGTTCCGATGACATATTTATTAGTAGGTTTGTGGATATGGTAACAAATATTATTCCATTGAAATTGATTAAGTTCCTACTGTATAAAGTTGACCTGATGTACATCCTGCGGGACTTCCTTAACTTTTTTAGGAAGAATAGTAGAAGCAAAACACATGTAGTTCAACATCTTCTATAACTAACGTCTCATCCTAGCACCACTTTCCATACTACCAATAATGTCATCCATAGAATTTAATTTCTTTGTCCATTTAGGAAGGAAAGAATCTTCTTGTCTATACCTTTTCTCATCTTTATAAGTTCTAAGAGGGTCAACTGGAGTTGTAGGAGATGGAGTCACAGCATTATATGCGATATTATCAGGAGTACCCAATCACCAAATATATCACTGTCATCAAATTCAACAAGTTTAGTATCTCTAGATTTGTCAATAACAACATTGATTGAATCCAAAACGTTGAAGTTTTTAAGTTGTAAACTTTGTAAGTATGACTATTGTTGGAGTATCCCAAGAAAATTCCAACATCACTATTAGGTCCCTTTCTGTTCATAAGCTTATACAAAGACTGACTAGTACTAGGCTTTAAGAAGCAACGATTCAACATATAACACATGGTGTTAACAACTTCAACCCAAAAATGTTTTGCCAAGTTTTTGCTGGTCAACATGGCCCTAGTGATGAGCAGAATCGGGATTGCCAAAAACTTTGATGCCATCCCCGGCAACGGCGCCAAAAACTTGATGAGCAGAATCCGGATTGCCAAAAACTTTGATGCCATCCCCACAACGGAGTCATCCACTTTAAGAACGGCGCCAAAACTTGATGAAGCAAAACCTAAGATCGCCGATTCTTGCCAATACTTTGGTTTTATATTTATAAAAATCTCGCAAGTGCACGAATCATTTCATAGAAAATGATAAGTATACTCCCAAGGTCGACCTAAGGAAGGAATGTATGTGGTTTTTAATTTATTATTCAAACTTTTAAAAACTAAATTAAATCCTAAACATCCTGTCACGATATTTTGGATTTTTTTTTTGTTTTTATCTACTTACATAAAAATAAACATAGATTCAATAAACATTTATGCAAATTTTATCTTTTATAAATAGTGGAGTATTTATGGATATAATAACTAAGTTAATTGTGCTTGCTCATATTATTTAGGTTATTAAAGATATGAATTGATATTTATTGATTCTCCCTTTTTTGTATGAATACCACCTTTGGTGGGTTAGATATTCTTTGTTAACTAAACAAATCAATTAACACCTAATGGGTGGGGTTGATAACTAATTTGGTTAATTAAATTAATTCCTTTGTTCTAAGAGATTGAAAATGAACCATTTAAAATGCCACCTTTGGTGGGGTTAGACAGTTTAAACTTTATTCAAGGTGTCCAATTTAAACCTAAGAATTTAGTTATCCGAGTACTAACTTTCAAGTTTTAAAAATACTACCGAAAGCGTGTTGTCAATAATACATTTTTGAATAATAGTTCTTATAAAAACTTTTGAAATAGTGCTTCACTCTAACTATCAGGCGATTGTACCAACAAATAAAATAACACTTCTCTAAATCAGACCTGATAATTAAACCTTAAAATCTAATTTTCAGATTTAAGTTTGTAATGACAAATAATATATTTATCTCTAATATCCTTTTATATAAAATCTTGAATAAAAAATAAATTTATCTTATAAATGTTTTACCTATTTAATATTTCTTAAGCATAACATCATTATTATTATATCATGTTTACAAATAGCTATGTACGCTAAATTTAATCACGCATAAATTAAATATAACATGTAAGAATAAAGCATAAAAAAATAACCTAAAGAAAATAAAATCCTTACGGTAAGATTGATGCCATTCTTGTCTAGAAAACCTCCAAACGGAATTTGCACTCCCATTTATTGAATCAAAAGCTAATAAATTACAAAAAAAACATAAGTAGTTCTTCCCAAAAGGGGAAGAACTCTAAAACTAAGCAAAACTAACTAAAACATAAGAAAAACTAAAAAAACTAAAAACTAAGAAATGGAGAGAAAGAAAGAAGAGAGAAGTGTGTTTTGAGGTGTGGTACGGTGAAGAGAAAGGGTATTTATAGGTGAGAATGGAGAGAAAAAAAGTGGGTGAAAATGGTGAAAACGCCGTAGTGCACATGGCGAGGTCATTGATGACATCGCATGACATCACAAGGCGTATGTGAAAAATGGGGGCGAAATGGCGTCGCGCACGCGGAGGGTAGCTGGGGCGCGCGTGAAGGCACCCAAGAGGCGCGCGCGCGGGGAACGCGGATGCCGGCGTCTTCGCGCGCAGACTGGAGGGAAGGCGCATGCGCGCACGCGAGACGGGCGCCGTGCTGCGCTTGGACCGGCGCTGCCACAAGGGACGGGTCGCTCTGGGCGCGATTTTCTCCTTTTTGACATTTCTGACCTTTTCGACCCATTTTGTCCAATTTTTTCATATTTGTTGACTTTTCCTCATTTATTTATTAATATATTTGTGATGTATTGCTTCCAGTATTCCTTTTTGAGTCTTTAAGTGACGTTTTTATCGAAAATACCTAAAAAACAATAAAAATACCTGTGATTCCGAAAAAGACAAATTTATATAAATATATGATAAAACATATAAATATATATATTTTTAATCAATTAATGTGCATAAAATCATGGTAATCTTAGTGCTTTTTGAGCACTCATCACCTAGCCATCTCTTGGATAACTCTATTCTTCCTTTCAACTTTACTACTTTGTTGAGGGGCCTTGGGAGCCGAAAACTCATGTCTAGTACCGATTTCATCATAAAAGAGCTAAACTTTGAATTCTAAAATTCTATACCAAGCTCACTCCTTGTTTTGATGATGTATCAATGGGCTCCAATTTTTCATTTTGTAGTTTGATGTAGGGGTTCTGAACTTATCAAAAGCTTCAGATTTTTCTCTTAGAAAAAAAACCCAAGTATATTTGGAGAACTATCAACAATTATTATACTTTCTCCTACCAATACTAGCAGTTTGTATAGGACCCATCAGATTCATATGAAGAAGTTGAAAAGGTCTAGTAGCATATAGGTGTTAATTCTTCTAATATTGGCTCTTGCTTTGCTTGCCCAATGAACAAGGACTATGCATATGTTCATAAAGAGAAGAGATAGTTAGAAGTTCTCTAACTATCTTAAGAGTACAAATTTTCTTCAACATTTTGTAGTAGAGATGACCCAATTGTTTATGCCAAAGTTCTTTAGTATTCAGACTCAACTTGTTACACACCACCTTAAGAGTAAGAACTTTAATTTGCCAACGAGGCTCATCTCAAACTCAATTTGCAAAGGGGTAGTAAACGTTTTAGCAAGATCATCCTTTGTAGACCAAAAAATAATATTATCAACATATAATTGAGCGAATACAACTTCACCATGATTTCTTGAGCTAAATAATGTTTTGTCACCATCTCCTCTCAAAATATTACTATTGAGGAGAAACGTGGTAATATGTTCATACTAAGCACGAGGAGCTTACTTTAAATAATATAGTGCTTTCTTGAGTCTCATCCCAGGATTGGGAGAGTGAAGGTCTTCAAACCATTTTGGATGCTTTACATAGACCTCCTCGTTGATAACTACAATTAGGAAAGCACTCTTCACATCCATCTTGTTAATTTAAACCCAAAGTAGCAAGCTAGACCAATGATAAGTTTCACAGACTCAAGGTGGGAAATAGAAGCGAAGGTTTCATTGAAGTCTATTCCTTTAATCAAAGTATACCCTTATGAAACAAGATGAGACATGCTTTAAGAAATTATCCCATTTTCATCTTCCTTGTTTTTGTATAGCCAATGTGTACCAATGCATGTTTATTAGTAGGTTTATGAAAATGGTAATAGACATCTCTAGTGAAATTGATTTAGTTCTTCCTGTGTGGAGTTGACTTGATGTACGTCTTATAGGGATCTTTTAACATTTTTATAGGAAAAATCGTATAAGTGAAACAATGTAGTTCAAGGTCTTCTATAACCGATGTCTCTTCCTAACACCATTTTACACACTACCAATAATGTTATCCAAAAATGTGATTTCTTTGCTCATTTAGGAAGGGAAAAATCTTCTTGTCCTTCCTTTTTCTCATCTTCACAAGTTCTAGAAGGGTTAACTAGGCTTATAGTAGATGGAGTCTCAACATTATATGCGGTATTATCAGGAGTACCCTAATCACCAAATATATCATTGTCATCAGATTCAACAAGTTTAGTAGCTCCAGATTTCAATGACAATATTGATTGATTCGATAATGTTGAATTTCTTAAGTTGTGAACTCTGTAAGTACGACTATTGTTAGAGTATCCTAGGAAAATTCCAAGATCATTCTTGGCCTTAAACTTATCTAGATTCTTTTTGTCTCGAAGAATATAGAAAGTACTTCCAAAAAGCAAAAAGGTGCTTAATATTAGGTCTTTTTCATGCATAAGCTCATATGAAGACTGAAAAGTAACAGTTTGTAAGAAGCAACAATTCAATGTATAACATGTAGTCTTTACAGCTTCAACCCAAAAATTCTTTGCCAAGTTTTTCCTAGTCAGCATGAATCTGGCCATCTCTTGGATAAATCTATTCTTCCTTTCAACTATACCAATTTGTTGAGGGGTCTTGAGAGCCAAAAACTCATGTTGAGTACCCATTTCATCAAAAAAAGAGCTAAATTTTGAATTCTCAAATTCTTTGCCATCTTCACTCGTTATTTTGATTATCATACCATTGGACTCAAAATTTTCATTTTTTAGCTTGATGCATAGGGTTTTGAGCTTATCAAAATCTTTGGATTTTTATCTTAAAAGCAAAACTCAGGTATATTTGGAGAAACTATCAACAATTACCAAGATATATTTTCTCCCATCAATACTAGCAGGTTTCACAAGACCCATCAAATTTATATGAAAACGTTTAAGAGGTCATGTAGTAGACTAAACATATATTTAGGAATAGAAGAGATAGTTAAAAGTTCTCTAACTATCTTTAGACTATAAATTTTCTTCAAAATTTTGTAGTTGAAGTGACCCAGGTATTAATGCCAAAGTTATTTAGTATTTAGACTCAACATATTACACACCACTTCAAGAGGAAGAACTTCAATTCCCCAATGAGGCTCATCTCAAACACACTCTGTATGTGGCAGCAAAATTTTGAGCCAGATCATTATTTCTTAACCTAAAAATAATGTCATCAACATGTACTTGTGTGAAGAAAACTTCACCCTGATTTCTTGAGAATGTTTTGTCACTATCTCCTATCAAAAAACTGTTATTGAGGAGAAACATGGTAAGATGCTTATACCAAGTGCAAGGAGCTTGCTTTAAATCATATTGTTCTTTCTCCAGTCTCATCACATGATTAGGAAAGTGAAGGTCTTAAAACCCTTTTGGTTGTTTTACATTGACCTTCCCGTTGATAACAACATTCAAGAAAGCAATCTTCACATCTATCTTGTTAACTTAAACTCAAAGTAGCAAGCTAGACTAATGAGAAGTCTCACAAACTCAAGGTGGGTAATAGGAGCAAAGGTTTAATCAAAGTCTATTCCTTTAATCATGCTATATCCTTGTACAACAAGATGGGACTTATTTATAGCAATTATCCAATTTTCATCTCCGTTATTCTTGTATAGCTAGTGTTTATTGATGACATGTTTATCAGTAAGTTTGTGAATAAGGTAAAAACGTCATTCCATTGAATTTGATTAACTTTCTCCTATATAGAGTTGACCCAATGTACGTTTTATAGGGTTTTCTTAACTTTTTTTTAGGAAGAATAGTAGAAGTGAAACACATGTAGTTCAAGGTCTTCTGTAACTGACATCTCATCCTAACACCACTTTCCATACTACCAATAATATTATCCATAGAATTTTCTTTCTTTTCCCATTTAGGAAGAGAATAATCTTCTTATCCATCCATTTTCTTATCTTTAGAAGTTCTAAAAGGGTTAACTAGAGTTGTAATAGATGAAGTCTCAACATTATATGCAGAATTATCAGGAGTATCTTAATCACCAAATATATCCTTATCATCAGATTCAACAAGTTTAGTAGCTCTAGATTCATCAATCACAACATTGATTGATTCTATAACGTTAAAGTTCTTAAGTTGTAAACTCGGTAAATATGACTATTGTTAGAGTATCCCATGAAAATTCCAAGATCACTCTTGGCCTCAAACTTATCTATATTCTCTCTATCTTTGAGAATATAAAAAGTACTTATAAACACACAAAGGTTCTTAACATTAGGTCTCTTTTCGTGCATAATCTCATACAAAGACTAATAAGTACCATGCTTCAGAAAGCATCAATTCGGCGTATAATAGGTAGTGTTAACAGCTTCAACCCAAAAATTTTTTATCAAGTTTTTGCTAGTCAACAAGACCCTAGCCATCTATTGGATAACTCTATTCTTCCTTTCTATTGTACCATTTTTTTAGGAGTCTTAGGAGCCAAAAAATCATATTGAGTACCCATTTCATCATAAAAGGAGTTGACCTTTTAATTCTCTAATTCTTTGCCATGGTCACTCCTTATTTTAGATGATGGTACCAATAAACTCAAATTTTTCATTTTGTAATTTGATGCACAGAGTATAGGAGGAAGAATCATGAGTATCCTTGAGTTTTAAAAACTCATCAAAATAAGTATTTCCAATAGACCATGTTTGACCAACTTTGCAAAATTCTTTAATTTTTCTTTCAGAGTCATACTGCTATAGGTGAAGAGTCTCAACTATTTCATGTTTTTCTAGAAAGCTGGATTCAAGAAGTTTAAATTTTATAGTATCAGTGTCAGCATGTGCTTGAAGCTTATTCAGTTCAGTATCACAATCATCCAATATAGACTTAAGAAGAGCCTTTTTCATTTTCTAAGATGAGAACATCTTTCTTAAGTTTGTAGATAACATTAGAATTGCAAGACGAGGACTTTGTAGTGTATTAACCTCTAAGGGCTTTAGATTCTCTATCATGAATTATCTTTTCAAGCTTATTTACTTGAGCAAGACATTTCTCATTATCATGAAGGAGAATTTAAAGTGACTTAATATGGTTATCCAACTTCATCTTCAAGTTGCTCACTTCCTTTTCACCATCCAATGTGAGATTGAGAAATTGAACATAAAGGTCCAAATGCTCTTTATATTTTCTATTAGGTTGCTATGAATCTTGGACATAACTTTCTTTAACTTGAAATTTTCATACATAAGTTGGTCATAAGATTCTTAAAGAGAAAAATTATCATTATCACCTACATAAGATCGATTGATCATTTTGGCTCGATTGATTGATCATTGATCAATTGAGCTTGATTTAGATAAATCAAGTGGCTAGATTTTAAAGTTTTTTTACTTGAGCCAAATTATTAAATTATTATTTTATCCTTATTATTTACTGCTTTATAGATTTTTTAGTGGACAAAATTATAATTGAACTTTAACTTGGTATTAGAGCTTCAATATTTACTATATAAAGAACCTAATGATCTATATTTTACTTAACCATACTTGAATCAACTTTTGAATTCTAAGTTTTCTCTCTAAATCTATTTTGAAAAAACTATTTCGGTAGCCTTTTTTCATTAGTTAATTTATCAAACATTTTGTGATTGTGTTTAATTTATTAAAAAGCCCACAATATTTCAGTTATTGTGCTTAAATATATGTTCTAATATTGCTAGTTATTTTTATTTATATGTTATTCTATTAATGTTCTAATGTTGTTCAGGTGCTAGTTGAACAAGTTTGATGACTCGTGTAACTCGAGTTTGCAAAAGAAAGTAGAGGCTTTTAAGTAGGTTACTTGAGGGAATTTCCTCGATGGGTAATTTTGAGTCCTAGCCTTGTAATTGAACATTATTTTCATAATGGATGGTTAGATGGTCTGGTGGACCGATGATTTTTCTCTTAGTTCATTATTGTGGCCTAGGTTATTTCCACCTAAAACTCTCATGTGTTATTTTATTTTTCTATATTATTTTATTAAAATGGATTATATAAGAGCCTTTCTACGGTCTATAGATGAGAATTTTTGAAACTCTGTTTTTTTTGGTTGGAAATCACATGTGCTTTAGGTATTAATGCTATCTTTAATGTTGTATCTATAAATGAGTTCCATCATATTTCTCATGTTGATACTATTAAGCATGATTGTGATATTTTAGAGGTTATTGATAAAGGCACCACACAAGTTATACGAACTAAACTTTACATGCTTAGTACTTAATTTGAAAATCTCAAGATGAAAGAAGATGAAACCTTTTTCTGAATTCTACTCTAAATTAAGTGATATTGCTAAATGAAGGTACCACACAAGTTATATTGTGCTTCTTACTAGATTATTTCATGCAAAAATCACTGCAATAAATGTGGATGCCATTAATATTGAGAAGCTAGTTGGCTCGCTTCTCACTTTTGAGACGAGCTTTCAAAATCTTGCAAAGAACAAAGGTGTTATTTTTAGAATAATAATGATTGAGGGTGGAGAAAATAATGATGAAGAACTGGTACTTATAGTTAGAAGATTGAAAAAAATCTTCAACTAAAAGAATCCTTAAAGCAAAGGACAATTAAGTCGTCAAAAGGGTCAAAATCTAAAAGAATTCAAATCTATGAGTTTTTGATGGTAAGAAATCCAAACCCACTGGACCTCAATGTTTTGAATGTATGTGTTATAATTACTTTACAACTAATTTTGCAAACAAGAAAAACAAAACTTAAAAATATTTTAATGCTACACTTGCTGACTTTGATAGTGACATCAAAACTCTAGTTGAATCAGAAAAAATTAACACCAACTTTCTATCATTCACTGCAATAATTGATGAACACTAAAATAAGTCTTATATTAATAAGATCATCAAGAAAGTGACATTGAATTCTTACTTAATAAATTTAATTTTACTAGTGTTGATGGATTATCATAGTTTTAGTAGAATGTAAAAAGGAAAAGGATAGGTTACTTGTAGAAGTAACTTGACTAAATGAAAAACTAAAATCTTATGAAATAAACTCATCAGTACTTGAAAAAAACTTTATTTGTCTGATTGTTTTAACAATCTAAATTCAAGTCTCATAGATTTAGAATAGGAAAAACAAAATCTGGTGCAGGAACTTAAACACTCTAAAGAAGTCATGAAAAGGCTAACCATTGGAGCTGAAAGATTGAACAAAGTCTTAGATTATGGAGATCTAGCTGGAGAAAAGAGAGGATTAAGATATGTAGATGAGCATACTATGTCATCTTTTTTCAAAAACAACATGGTATGTCAAATCTTCAAACATGTCCTATTCACATGCTACACCTTCAACATCAAGAATTGATTTAGTAAGAGCTTCTAACTTTACTCTATTGTATCCTGCTATACATAAAAAAATTACTCTTGTGATTGAAAAACATGTTGAATTTATGTCTGTTTGTAATAAATGTGGTAGAAAATGTCATACTAGGCCTAATTGTAGATTTCTTGTGACATTTACAGATTTTAACAATGTCTCTCATGCTCTATATTCTAAAATTAATTTTCATCGTCCATAAATGAATGTTGTATCTCCACTAATGATGAAAAATAAAAGTAAAGGAAAAATAAGGGTAAATCCAAGAACATGTCAAAACTAACCAAGTTAATTGAATCCAAACATAAAAATATTGTGAAACCCAAATTCAAGAAAATTTGGGTTAGGAACGATTGCATTTTTTTTGGATAACAGACCATCTATCTCTCTTTCACATAGAAATTATTATTATTTTTGGTTGATTGACCCTAGGTGAGCATGTTACTTTGACTAGTTTAATTATTTATTTCTAATTTCGTTATTTAATTCTTAATTTTGTTTTAGTTTATTTAATATTTTATTTTAAAAAAAATTCAAGGGAGTAGAATTGTTTTAACATTTAAATAAACTTCAAATATTATTTTGGATCAAGAAAATAAATATTTTACATAACCTGATTTATTTTGATTAACTATTCATTGTGTAATTGAGTATCTTGTGCTATGCATTTATATTTTTCCTTACATCTAGTGATCGATGTTAATAAAGAACTCACTCACACACTTATTGGACAAATAAATATGTCGTTCTTGAAATTCATAATTAGTTATATGAGATTTAGGACCTGAGATAACCTTGACTGTAAAAATTGTGTTTGAACTCTATCTTTCACATTATAAAATGTTGTTATAGAAATACATCTAGTTTTAAGAGGGCTACCTGTTGTGTTGTATGAAGCTACCGTAGTGAGTAAAGAGGACTCTAATATCTAGTGTGAAAGTCATCATACTAGATATTTTGGCTCATGCATAATTCCTTTGCAAAACTAAAAATATATGCAAAAGTAATTACATGCACAAAAAGAAAGAGCCACAAATGGTTATGCAAAAAGAAAAATAAATAATCAATCTCTTATATAAAAATGATCATAAATAATGAGAGGTAATTAAAAAAAATTAATTAAGTTTTCTCTTGGTAAGTAAAATTTTATTTTGTGTAAGTTTGAATGCAATTGCATTTCTTTCATGAATGTGATAATCCCTTCCTTTAAATCTCTCATAATTAATCATGAATGAACTAATTGACATATTGTTGTAGTTCTAATATTTTTAATACTTTGAGCACTTGTCAATATGTCATCATATGTGTTGAAAAATGTATGTGTGCTTTATGAGAATATTTATGCATAATGTGAATAATTCAATTTTGTTAAATAATGGTTTTTCTTTCAAAATTGATTATCTGAGTGAAGTTCATGTTTGAAAAAATTTACTACATTGGCTTTAAAAAAAGGTATTTTTATTAAATATTTGTTTGGATTTTTTTTATTATTTATGTAAAAAAATTAAGTAGATATAGGACTTAGGAGAGTTTTGCAATTTTCATAAATTATGATTGTTGATCGATCAACATTACTATTGCTCGATCAAAATATAGATGTTGATCGATCGAACAGGTTCAGTTTATATACTCCTCTCTTTTTTTCCTCAACCACACAAACCCTACCCCTATTTTCTCATGCCTCATTCTGTTTTTACTCAAAATTCCATCAACTTCACTCATTTTTGCTTCTACTTAACTTAGAATTGATTGCTATTCACTTTTCTAGCATCAATCTCTACAAAAAAAAAACATTATATTCAAGTAGAAATCATTCCAATCCAATTTCTCCATTTTCCTTTCTTTTTTCTCCAAATAAATACTTTTTTATTCCATAATTATCATATATTCCCCTTATATACCCCAACAATAGTTTATTAACTTTGATTCTATAATTTTTTGGAAAAATTCCATCAATTTGGGTATTTTTTTAATTCAAGGGGTATTTTTTATCTTTTCAAGTTACGCTTGGTTTATTTATGGTTGCTAGGAGACATGAACTTTCTCATGGTGCTCTTGCTCCATATTCATCTCAATGGTGGGACGACGAATTTAAATTAAGGTATCAAACTATATTGTCAAAACGTTCTATTTTATATGAACATGGAATAACTTGGATTAAGTTTCACGATATGGATCTGAGTTGGAAATCCTAGCTCACACCTACAAAATTATGATGAAGTAGAAGATTAAAATAAAATAGAAGAAAAAATAGATTATTGAAATAAAATAAATGAAAGTAAAAGAATAAAATAAAATATAAGAAAGAAGAATATATAAAATAAAAGTATAATAAAATAAAAGTGTTGGGTCAAACAATCCAAACTTTGAGGGGATATTAGAGTACGAAAAGAATGCTCCACATTTCTTAAATATGATATTAATGTAAAGTTTATAATTAAGCATGAGTATAATTATCTTTGGATGTTAATATTTTAGGATATGATGGCTAACGTTACTTATAAATTATACAAAATTTACACTAAATACTAAATGAATATATTTCAATGTGAAAGTAAAAGACAACTACTACATATAAAGTCTAAAGGAAAAAAATCATAAGGCTATTGAAGCTTGCTCTAATTGGCGTCATGCGAAATCAATATGGTAATGGAATCTGTATCTTGAGCCTCACTAGTCAACTGAGGTTATGTATTTGCAACATTCTCAACCCACATAGGAACCTAGAGAGCCATTTTAGCTAGAACCTTAACTCTTTCAATATATAAGTCGTGATCATACTCGTCATGATCAACTATAGCTCTTGAGAAGTTAAGAGAATGGAAAATAAGAAGAATAAGTTTAGGATACACTTTCCTAACCCTCGTTTTGGCATACTTAAATTTGTGGGCCCAAGCCATGCTAGTGTCAATGATAAAATCAATAGAGTCTAGGTATTCATTCATTGTATTCTCACCAAAAACCTCAAGTTAGGATAGCAATTTTTGGTTCTCAACTTCCTGGTTCTCAATGAGAGACTATGCCTAGAGAAAATTCTCATTTATCTAGTTCTTTAAAGCCTTAGAACCCTCAAGGAACTTTCTCAGTGGACTTTTGTACGGAATTTATTTTCTCAATGACTTTATCTAGTTGTCGCTTCTTTTCTTGAGATGCATCCAGCAAGTTAGTGATTCTATACTTCTCACATTCAACATGCTTTATGACATCTTTCAAAGGTAAGATATAGGCCAAAGCCTTACTATAGAATTCCTCAATAGTGGTCTTGAGTTAATTGGATTGATCCCAAAGATCACTTGTCTGATTGTCTGATGATTCAGTTTCATTGGGGGAAGGAATAGGGATGGAAGATGGTGAGCATGATGGATCCTAATTAGGGATACTATCCTCACGGTGGGAATCCTACATGGGAGTAGAACTTCTGCGATTTCGGGTACCACATTGTTGGAATATTATGGTTCAAAACTACTCAACATTCAAGAACAATTTTTCCAACAACTCTTAGAAACTCTCAAACTTTTATTTCTAATTTCTTGACTTGATTATTACATAGCTACTGAGAATTATTTATAGAAACAATAGATAAATCAAAGCCATACAATATAAGCATACCAAGCAATCTAAAACCATACACCCAGCCCCCTTACTTAACCCATTTCTTTTCTTCTTTTTGCCTACCAACCAACTCAACACCATGACATGTATCCTTGTTAACCCAGATCATCACCATAGAAGCTTACATAAGCTAGAATTCAAATGGGCTAGACTCTTTCAAAGAGTTTAGGCTTATAAATAAGTTTACAAAAACAATACTTTGTTTAACAATGCCGAGCAAATTTCTTAATATGATAAAGTCTTCTTACTTGAACGGTTTAGTGAAGATGTCGGAAATTTGATCTTGTGATTTCACATACTCGAGTTTTACATCCTTTCTTGTGATGCATTCCCTGATGTAATGATATCAAGTATCTATGTTTTGCTTTGATCATAGAAACAAGATTTTTGGCTAAGGCAATAGTTGACATGTTATCGACACAAATTTTGGTTGGCTCTTCTTGTGTCATGTTTAACTTCTTCAACAATTTTCTTAGCCAAATTTCATGGAAAAAATATGAGGTAGCTACTACATATTCTACTTCATAGCTAGACAAGGTGACAATAGGTTTCTTTTTCGACATCCACGTAAAAGTAGTATCTCCTATGAAAAACACAAATTCGGAAGTAGTATCTCCTATGAAAAACACAAATTCGGAAGTAGTATCTCCTATGAAAAACACAAATTCGGAAGTGCTTTTTTGATCATCTATATCTCCACCACAATGGCTATCACTATATCCAAAAATCTTGTAATCATTAGAAGCCGAATAGAACAAGCTAAGATCAATTATACCTTTTAGATAGCATAGGATTGTCAATGCAGCTTTGAAATAGGTGATTATCGGTTTCTCCATGTAGCGGTTAATCAATCCAACAACAAACATGATGTTAGGTCTTGTGCACATAAGATGACGTAGAATTCCAACTAGACTTTTGAAAAATGTTAGATCCACTCTTTCACCATCTTTATGCTTAGATAGTTTGATTCCATATTCCACTGGTGCGTTGATCGGCTTGCAATCGTTCATCTTGAACTTCTTTAGTATCTCCCTTGCATAGATTTCTTGAGAGATGAAGATTCCTTCTTCTTTTTGTTTCACTTCAATTCCAAGGTAGTATGTCATTAATCCGATATCTATCATTTCGAATTCTCGGGTTATCACTTTTTTAAATTCTTCAAACAACTTTGGATTACTTCTGGTGAAAATAAGATCATCTACGTATAGGCAAACAATTAGAATATTGCCATCTTCAATCTTGACGTAGAATGAATGTTCATAGGGATACTTGGTGAAGTTTTTTACTAGAAATTACTTGTTGATGCGGTTATTCCATGCTCTTAGTTCTTCCTTCAACCCATAAAGAGCTTTCTTCAACTTTAACACCTTGTCTTTGTGACATTTTCCTTCATAGCCTGATGGTTACTGAATGTAGACTTATTCTTCAAGGACTCCATTTAGAAAGGTAGATTTTATATACATTTGATGTATCTTCCACTTATTTTGAGCTGCCAAAGAAATGATTAGTCTTATAGTCTCTAATCAAGCAATAGGAGAAAATGCCTCATTATAGTCAATTCTAGCCTTTTGACTATATCATTTTGCTACTAGCCCCACCTTGTGTCTTTCAATCTCCCCCTAAGCATTCCTCTTGGTCTTGTACACCCATTTGACACTTATTTCCTTGTGTCCTTTGGGAAGTGAGATGAGTTCTCATGTGTCTTTCTTCTCAATGGTCCTAATTTCTTAATCCATTACATCTCTCCACTTCTTTTCTTATACTACTTCTTCAAAGTTTACTAGAAAAGTGTGATATTGTCTAATCATTTGGTTACTTCATAAAGATATCAAAGACTTCATATGCATGGCACTTCTCTATCATCTTGACTTCCACTTGACGATGATGAGTCTCCTTAAGTGGTTAATATTGGTGAAGTGGGTGGAGTTGCAAGCTCTTGTTGAGGTTTACCTAGTTGCTTCTTCATTATCTGCTCATCTTTTTCAAACTAAGGAAAGAAATTGAAGTTATCTGCATGAGAGTTAAAATCCCATTCTCCTTCTTCGTTGAATATCACATCTTAACTAATCACAATCTTCTTATTGTCAGGATTGTATAGCTTGTAGCCTTTTGAATTAGCATCATAATTGATGAAGATAAAACTCTCGCTTTTATCATCAAGCTTCGTTCTTCTCTCATCTGGTATATCAACATGGGTTATACTTCCAAAGACTCTTAGGTGGGAAATACCAGGCTTTCTTCACTCTATGCCTTTTGTGGTATCTTTCCCCATACACTTCTTATTGGAGATCGGTTTGACAAGTAAACTACACATGCTACTACTTCCACCCAAAACTCCTTAGGTAGTTTCTTGCTTTTTAGCATGCTTCGTGCTATGTTAAGGATTGTTCTATTCTTTCTTTCAGCTACATTATTCTGTTGGGGGGATCTCAGAATTTTCAAAGATGTATGAATTCCATTTTCTTCATAGAACTCTTAAAACTCCCTAGATGTAAATTCTCCACCTTTGTTAGATCTCATGACTTTGATCTTTCTACCACTTTCTCTCTCCATTATAGCTTTGAACCTTTTGAATATTTCAAAAACTTATGATTTCTATTTCAAGAAATATACCTAGGTTTTTCTTGAAAAATCATCAATGAAAAGAAGAAAATAGTTACTATTACCGAGAGAGCTTGGCTTGATTGGTCTGCACACATAAGGATGGATTAGCTCGAGTGGCTTCTTGGTTCTTGAGTCTGGCTCATTTGGAAATCTTTTTCTGAATTACTTCCAGAGTAGACACCCTTCACAATGTTGATTAGGATCGTTAATATAAGGTAATCCCTTCACCATCTCCTTCTTAGACAGCAACTCCAATCCTCTAAAATTGAGATGCCCAAATCGAAGATGCCATAGCTACGATGCATCTTTGTAGCAGACTTTTAGAAACTTTGCAATGTCATTTTGTATGTTGATCAGGAACATTCTATTCTTTGACATTGGCACGTTAGCAATGGAGTTATTCTTACCATCTTTATAGAAAGATTACAATACTTCATATGAATATCATAACCTTTCTCTAACAGTTGTCCTAAACTCAAGATGTTACTTTTCATATTGGGGATATGGTAAACATTGGAAATAAATTGATGTCACTCATCTTTCAAGGTAATAAGAATGTTACCTCTTCCTTTCACTATTACATTAGAATCATCTCCAAATGAGACATTTCCGCTTACTGACTCATCTAACTCCACGAACATGTCTTTCCTTCCACACATACGGTTGCTTGCACCTCTGTCAAGATATTATGAATTTGGTTAACCACCATTACCCTCCTTCCATTCTAGAAAAAAGAGTTTCTTTCTCATTGGTCTTCTCTTCCATGTAGTTGATTTTCTCGTCTACTCTATTGTTGAGAACTCTACATTCTAAAGTATAATGTCCAAACTTCTAAAAATTATAACATTGAACATGAGATTTGACATACCTTAAGTTCATATTGCCTCTTCCACAACCTCATGTTGAGCTTTCCCCTCTCTCGAAGTTGTTGAAATTGTTGTTGTAATTCCAGCCTCGTCCATAATCATGGCTTCCACCTCGTCCATAGCCTTTACATCTGCCTCTACCACATTGGTTTCCGTCATTGCCTTGGCTTTCATGCTTATCCTTGAATTGTATCTTGAAAAGTTGCTCAGTGATCCCTTGCTTCTTCTTATGCTTTTCTTCATATGCTTGTAATGACCCATTGAGTTCATAAATGGTCATTTCTTCCAAATCTTTTGTCTCCTTAATCTTCATAACAATGTGTTCAAATTTGGAATCTAACGAGTGAAGTATATTTTCCATTATTTTGACATCTTCCAACTGTGACTCTCGAGAAATAGTCAGAAATAGATTCAGAAGCTTTCATATGTAGAGATTTAAATTCACCTCTTAGTGTTTGGAGACGAACCCTTATTCACTTTCTCAACTCCTTTGAAAGAGATTTGAAGCTTATTCCACGCCACTTTGGAGGATGTTGCATTCAAAATCTTCTCAATCCCATCACCATTTAAGGCTTGATAGATAAGGAAGAGGGCTTTCTTATCTCTCTTTCTTGAATCCTTCAAAGATTCTTTTTGCACTTGTGTAAGAGTAGCTTCATTGTTTAGATCACTTAAGCCTTTCTCTACAACTTCCCATACATCATGTGCACCCAAAAGAGCCTTCATCTTGATACTCCAATTATCATAGTTATCGTTGTTGAGTGTGAGGACTTGAAATGATGTCATGCCTCCACTTGACATAACTCTCAATATAGTGAGAATTTGCAAGTTATAATCGCACAGATGGATTCAAAACGTCAAAAAACCTCAAGAGGAACTCCAAGGGAAAATCTAAATTTTTTGATCAATGGTCAAAGTCAACCCTTTTTGGTCAAAGTCAATCCTTTTTGGTCAACAGGCTCGACGGCTCAATCAAATAGCTCATCGGCTTGGTCAACGGGCTTCATGGCTTAGTCAACTCAGTTCCAACTTTGCTGACTCGACTCTAACTCGGTGAGTTAACTCACTTTTTGGCTACAACTTCTGGTAGTGCATGATAGTGTGTCTACACTCTGATTGGAATGACTCTGGCGGCATCAGATTCATCTCATTGAGAGCTTCAATTTGATCTACAATAGTATGTATTTCTAACTATAGTTTCGCTCTGATACCACTTTGTTGGAATATTATGGATCAAAACTACTCAACACTCAAGAAAAAAATTTCTAATAACTCTTAGAAAATCTCATACTTTTATTTTTGATTTCTTGACTTGATTATTACATAGCTACTAAGAAGTATTTATAGAAACAATTAATAAATCAAAGCCATACAACATAAACCTACCAAGCAATCTAAAACTATACCCCTAGCCATATACTTAACTCATTTATTTTCTTCTTTCTGCCTACCAACCAGCTCAACATCATGAGTTGTATCCTCATCAACCTAGATAATCACCATAGAAGCTTCCATAAGCTGGACTTCAAATGGGTTGGCCTCTTTCAAAGAACTTGGGCTTGTAAATAGGTTTACAAAAACAACACACGCCTACCACAATGACATAAGCCTTATAAGATGTCATCTAGTGTGCTTTTGTGTGCCCTAGTATACGAGTACCACTACTTGATTCATTAAACTACTTGCCATGTGTTAAGACAAGAACCAGAAGGCATTAGAAGATGGGTTCTTTTGAAAGGTTAGATATTACAAAGGCATGTATGCAAAGAAAAGGCCTAGAGATCATAACGAAGAAAGATAAAATATTACAAGTATATTCTAGGTTCTCAATAACTTAGTACTAGTAGGAGGAGAATTGAGAGTCATGTGAATCAAAGATGGAGGGTATAGTACCTGATATCCAACCTTCTTAGCAATAGTTCACCTCTTGTAGGGTGTTGGTTTAAAGAAAGAGAAAATAACTTCTCAATGAAAGATATCTTCTCCGAGCCTTACTTAGTACGTTTCTATTGAACTACAAAGACAAAACAAAATTTCAATAAAAAAGATTACAAACAGTTAAAATGATGAGTGAAGATCAGCCTGGCAAAAGGCTCACCATCAAGAATAGGATTTAGGCCAAGTTTAGAATAGACTATGTCAAAGGTCCTAATCGCAATAAACCAATATAATTACCAACCTTTATTTGACTTTGGAAACTTCTTATGAATTTGTGATAGGCCAAGGGCTCGATTCTAAACATGCCCATAACAACTAATTGTATATAGCATTGTTAAATTATGACAAGTAAAGATATCTGAAGTCTTCTAGAATCATATCTCGACCATGTTCTCGCCACAAAACATAGCAAGAGACTAAGATATTCCAAAAGTTAGGAGGAAATTGCCTAGGAGGTATCCTCACTCTACATAAGAACTCCTACATTAAAGGCATGAATAAAATTCTGAGTCAAGTAAAAAGTTTATTAGGAAAAATGGTAATCCTTTAAGAGAAGGATTATTGGGGATCAAGTGACCATTAGATAGAAGAATACAAATATCATTTGGTATTTCAAATATATATCTCAATTCTATGGAAACAAACTTAGTTAGAATTGGGAGTAAAGAGTCAACTTTGTAAGCCAAACTTAGTTCAAGATCATCTACCAGAAAACCCACAGGAATATTGGTAGAGTTGGAAGTACCGATAAAAGTGGCAGGATCACAATGAGGAATGCCGAAGGGAACCACCGTGATTGTAGGATCATTAGAGCTACACCGTCAAATAGGGGGACGTTGGACGAAAGATGGATGGACGAACCTATCTGGATGGATGACAACAACCAACCAAACCATGTATCCCTTGGAAGCTCTGTTTGGTCAATTGGTTAGGTTGGCTAACTGACCACTCAACTTCCCTAGATAACTGGCCAACAATCGTCAAGTTTGGTCATTGATTGTTACTAGATCAAGCTAACCTCCTACCGACATAAGTCCCCTTCATGTTACCTTTGTGAGAGGGTCCCCCTTTTTCTTGGTCTCCATCTCTATGTTCATCCATATTGTTGGATCCTTCTACATGTTTGTTTTCCATCCTAGGCATTTTAAGAAATATTTCTCTAAGTTTTCTACTGGAATTATGATGTTCACCTTTGGGCATGGAGTTCCTATGAGAGAAATCATCAAACTTATTGCAGTGAGACATTAGGCCTATAGGAAGCATGCCTTTTAGACAATTTCTGACTTACTAACTAGGGTCACACAAGTGTGGTAAAACAAAATTGTGTTGTTTGTGTTCTTGATGTTCTTGATGTTCATGAAAGATTCAAAAAAAATATTCAAGAAGAAAACAAATAAAAGAAGGGTTTTGATCCACTTACAAAAGAATCTCCTAGTTGGTTGACTTAATGGACTTAGGAATGAATGAAACTGACATAGGCTTGACCTATATATTAGTTAACAAGCTCAATCTTAACCATCTATCCAAGCCATAATCTAAGGGCTTAAAATGAAGAAAATATTGGAGAATCTAGTAAGATAACACTCAAATTTGGAAATCAAAATTCGTAAGATTTGCAATGATTTTCCTAGTGGGAACTTTGATCAATCATTTATTTCCAATCGATAGTTCAATTGAGATACAATGACAAAAGTTAGAAAGTTCAAAACCTTAAGATTACTACTATGCAAAGAGAATTGGAATACTAGCTACATATTTCAATCAAGACATACCAAACCTAGACCAATTGCATTGTCGTGCTCAAGAGAAGTATCTAGACTACCTTGCCTACTAAAGACGACTAAGGGGGTTGATGTTGGAGGGGATTTTCACCTAATACACATTACACCCATTGATTGGTCCAGGTCACATTTGAATAGTTAAATGTTTACGACCAATGCATAGTCAAATTATAGTCAATAGATGCTTGAATTCAAATGTGAAATAGTTATGATAATTATTCCTTTATTTAAATTTAAATAATATATTTATGATTTGATATATTTAAAAAATCATAAATATATTTATTTGATATTATTTTAATATTATAAATCAATATAATATTATAATATGCCCTTAATCCAAGCATTTAAATAGGGTCCTTCCACTCATATTTATAAGTAATGTTTTTTTATGCAACTAAAAACAATCATAATCTAACTTTCTTAAATTAAATTATTTGAGAGCTTATTTAAATATGAGAGTGAATAACACAATTTAGTATTGTTCCTTTAGACCATTTGCTTATCTAATTTAAGATTCAGATAAGCAAGTTTAGTAGTGAACATGTGAATACAAAAATAAGATTCAACATATGTATTTTGGCATAAATACATCATATGGTCATGTATTTTGTTTTGAAAATATCACTATTTGCTTTTCAATTAAAACTAGAGTTTTCAATTTTTTTATAGGTCAAATATTCGTAGGGATTATCCAGTTGGATGTAAAAATAGAGATAACAAAATGGGAAATGAGGATTGTAGAATATGGATTCGTATTTTATAATATCAGATATGACAAGTACAAAGATTGTATTCCTCACTCGTTCTCAAAAATTAAAGGTCCTATTTAATAAATATAAAAAAAAATTATTTTTTTATAGATTTAATTGCATTTAAACTCACATTACTCATAAGTGATACATTATATATTTTATATATTTTATATTAAAATATCAATACTTTTCTTTTATAAAAATTATTTAAACTGTTTATTTAAAATCTAAAAATCTAAAATCTTATAATTATTTTATAATAAAGGTTAAAGTGCACTATATGTCCTCAAATTTTAACAAAATTATACATAGATTCTTAAACTTTTAAAACGAACAATTTGGTTCTCAAACTTTTAAAACTTTACATATAGATTCCTAAACTTTTAAATCATATAATTTAGTTCCAAAACTTTTAAAACTTCACACATAGGTTCTAATTTGACTATTAAAAAATATTTATGAATCAAAAATTTAAAACTTACGTGTGAAATTATAAAAATTTGGGAACTAAATTATAGGATTTAAAAATTTAAGGACCTATTGTGAAGTTTTAAAATTTAAAGATTAAATTGAATGTTTTAAAAATTTAGGGACCTATGTGTAAATTTTATTAAAGTTTGAGAACTAATGATGTATTTTAGCCTATAATTTATTATTATTATTTTAAACTATTTGTAATAAGATTCTATTTAATATAAAAAAAATTATATATTTATTATTTACATAAATTTAATTTTTATACTTCTTATATAATTGTTGTTTTATTTTATTTTTTATTGACTCAAAATTTTATATTTTTATTATAAAATATTTATTATTGGATTATTTGATTGTAATTTTTCCTTTATAATATGAATAAATAAATTTAAAAAAATAAAAAATAATATTTAAAATATTTTATAGATTTTTGTTTCTCATTTAAAGATATTTGTTCTATATCGAGAATTTTGATATCTCTTAGAATTTTAAGTGAGAAGAGGGGATAACTTCTCAATCGTGTTAAAACTAAGCTTAGACGCGAGACGCGAGACGCGGACTTACAAAAGGCAACCATTACACAGGAGCTTAATTTGCCCTTTGTCAAATTGAGCTCAGTTGAAGGGAGCAGCAGCGTCAAACCCTTCTAAACTGCAAACCATGGTTGTCATAAACCATCATGTCCCTGCTTCGTTTTCCGTCATTCCTATTCAATGTCTCAGCTACCTCACTTTTTCTAAACGTAACCTTTTTGTGCGTTTTAAAACCTCCAAACTTTTCTCTATACGTGCTGTGCAGCCCTCTTCATCTTCTCAGTCTTCTTCCCCAATTTTCCTCCCTTTTCTCCAAGATGCTGACGAAGAACACGATGATGCCGTTGATGTCCCAAAACCAAAAAAAGAGGATGAAGAAAGTGACCCACTTATCAGATTCTTCAAGTCTCGCACATCTACCGAAGACCCTCCACGAGAAGGCCGAATGTCCCTCCAAAAGAGCCGGCACTCTTCATGGCATTTAGCTGCCGATATAGACTTTGTAGATGAAGAGAAAATTGGGTCTGATACCGAAGAATTGCTAGAAGGAGGAAAGCAGCAAATGGGTTCCGTTGATTTCAACGCGAACACATTTCCTGAGGGTGTTGTGGGAGAAATTTTGCAAATTGCCAGGAGTTTGCCGCAGAATTTTACCATTGGAGAGGCATTGGAAGGTTTGGAAGGAAGGGTTGGGGAGGAAGAGTGCGTGGAGTTGTTGGGTTTGATGGGTCAGGAGGGCCTTTTCTTGTCTTGCTTGTACTTCTTTGAATGGATGGGTTTGCAGGAACCTTCACTTGTAACCCCTCGTTCTTGTTCGGTTTTGTTTCCCATGTTGGGAAGAGCTGGAATGGGAGATAAGTTGATAGTTTTGCTCAATAATTTACCTCCCAAAAAAGAATTTAGAGACGTTCATGTTTACAACTCTGCAATTTCTGGCCTCATGTGCTCTAAAAGGTATGGAATTTCTTGAGAAATCTGCTCTTGTTGACTCTTTTTGGTTGTTTTGGATGGTCGTTTCCGGTATGTATTTGATTTATTTGGCATAGCATTACCCTTGTGAGTTAGCTAGCGTATATGAAAACTTTTCTAGAACCTGCAAAAGATATTTAAAGTCAAATTGGCTTCTAGCTTAAAGTGCACCAAAACAATATTGTAGAAAAGATTGTATGGACAAGTTATGAATAAATATGATATAAAATTATATTAGAATAACATAAGCTCAAACACATATAAAAAGTAAATACATAATTTAAATGATATAAAATAGAAATTGAGTAAAGGAAAGATCAAAGCCCATGTATCACACAGTATTCTTAAAATAATTTTTTCTTCTCAACGTGTGTGTTTGAAAATTTTAGAAAAATATCTCACAGGATACAACGATAAAATAGTAACAAACTTACATCACAATTTGCTACCCAACGAATTTTCTAGTGTATGAACTAAATTGAAAAGATCCTAATTCTAGATTAAGAATACAAAATTGAAAAGAGTTTTGTTTTCTTATTATTTCCTTCCTTTTTTCCCCTAGAGGTGGGTTTCTATCTTATATAAGATAAAGTTCATAAAGTAAACAAGCAAAAGTACTTTCTAAGCAAACGAAGTTACAAGGAGTTAAGAGCAAAATGGAGAAAAAAACCAATCAAAGTTTTATCTGATGATAATTATCATTTAAAACTACCATTTCTCATACAATTTTCTTTAAAAAAAATCTAACAATCCATCACATGAATGAAAATTGATGGAGTTTTAAATTAATTTTGACACAGAAATAGAGTTCAACGATCCAAAACTTGCATAGGATAGGTAGGTATGATCCTTTAAACCTTCCCTTATGAGAATATATTTACCTTATTGATTGATCAGTAGACATAATGTTTTTGAACTGTTCTGCCGTTTATATAAGCGATGACATACTTCACATATGAGTCTTTCCTAACACAATTTAGTTCTCACTGTTATGTTTGTTTTGGCCATGAACATACATCTGGTTCTTTGAGAGTTTCTAAAGAATTAAACCCTACACAATTCCCTTTCGAAGCAACTCAACTTCTCTTTCACATAGATGACCTTTTATTTATAAGAGTAATATGCAAAAAGCAACCTGCATATGCCGTTTGATATTTTTTTCGTAATAATTATTAAAAACATTAGCCTAACCTGTATCCTACGGTTTCACTATTGTCATCATAGCAATGGTCTTAAGAGTAAACCTTCAAAGTGATCTCACTAATTCTTTACAACTAGGTTATCCCTTTGAATTTAGATCTTGGGATCTCTAGTCAATTAGGTTGAGTTTCCTTTACAAATCTTTATTTATTCATGGGTTTCAGTCCCATTTCCCTCGATGAATTATCAACTAACTCTCGATTTAATCCTTTGGTTAACAAATCTACTATGTTATCCTTTGACTTTACATAGTTAATAGAGATAATCTCAATTGAGAGTAATTGTTTGATGATATTATGTCTACGACATATATGTTGAGATTTACCATTATACATATTGCTATGTGCGTTACCAATAGCTAATTGACTATAACAATGGATGCATATTATAGGCACATGTTTTACCCACTTAGAAATATCCTCTAAGAAATTACATAACCATTCAGTTTCTTCGCCACATTTATCTAAAACAATGAACTCGGATTCCATCGTGGATCTAGTAATGCACGTCTGTTTAGAGAACTTTCATGAAACAACTGCACCACTCAGTGTGAACACATATCCACCAGTAGACCATGAGTCTTTTATTTCAAATATCCAGTTTACATCCCTGTATCCTTCTAATATAGTTGGATATCTTGTATAGTGCAGTTTATAGTTACATGTGTATCTTAAATATCTAAATAGTCTTATAATACCTTCGTAGTGATCAGATTCTGGATTGTTGTCTTCCTAGTTCACTTACAGCGTAAGTTATGTCCAATCTTGTACAACTTATGAAGTACATAAGACTTCCTATCACTCTAGAATATTCTAATTGAGAAACACTCTTATCTTTATTCTTAGATAGACGTGTATTTACATCTATTGGTGTTCTAGTAATTCCAGAATCACCATTATTTAATTTTTCAAATATTTTGTTAACATAATGATATTGACTTAGAATGAGACCGCTTGATATCATTGATATCTTATAGAATTACATCAGCGAGTCGCATGTCTTTTATGCCGAATTCAACATATTCTTAGTGGATTTGATCATTTGATCATTACTGTCCACAATTAGTATATCATCAACATAAAAACATAAGATAACGTAACCATCTTTAGTGTCCTTGATATATACACATTTGTTACATTTGTTGATTTTCGAGCCTTTTGTCCATATGATATCATCAAACTTTTTATGGCACTATTTTGGTGCTTGTTTTAAGCCATATAACAACTTCACCAATATATACCTTTCCTTCTTTCCTTGGGTCAAAAAAACCCTCGGATTGTTCCATCCAAATTTCTTCATCTAACTCTCTATTTAGAAGTGTTGTCTTTATATTCATTTGATGTATTTCAAGATTTCGCAAAATCGTGATATCAATTATCATTCTTATGGATGTTATTCTCGTCGTAGGAGAGTAAATATCAAAGTTATCAAGGTTATGTCGTTGTGTGTAACCCTTAATTACAAGTTTGATCTTATACTTTTCAATTAATTCATCTGGTCTACCTTTTTTTTTTGTAAAAATCCACTTGAATTCTAGTATTTTACTACCTGGAGGTAAATCAACTAGTTCTTAAGTGATTTTGCATAATCGAATCAATTTTACTATTAATGGCCTCTTTCTATTGAGGTTTTTCAGAAGAGTTCATAGCCTCTTCATAGGTCTAAGGTTCACTTTTTAGCATATAGGGCAAAAAACTTGGACCATAGGACGTTTTTGTCTACACCCTCTTGATATATTTGGGTTCAACCTCAACCTCTTGTTCAAGTTCTTAGTCGTGACTATCTTCATTCATAGTTTCATAATTCATAGTTTCATAAGTTCGTTAGATGAAATTAATTCTCCTTGAGATTTACCTGGAAATAAATGTTCAACGAACGATACATTCCTTGATTCCATTATCCTGTTCTTATGTATGTTTGAGATTTTTGATTCATGCACAAGGAAACGATAAATACTACTATTATGTGCATATCCAATGTATATGCAATCTATCATTTTTGGATCTATCTTCATCTTTTTATGTATAGGTATGACTACTTTAGCAAGACACCCTCACACATAAATATTTATATAAAGGTACTCTTCCTTTAAATTATTCATAGAATGTCTTATGTGCCTTTTTCTAGGGTACCTTATTTTAAAGATAGTTGGCTAATAAAATAACTTCCCCCACAAGGTCTGTGATAACCTATAACTCAATAGTATTGCTTTCATCATTTCTTTTAAGGTACAATTCTTACTCTTACAACACCATTTTGTGAGGTTAGTAAGGGGTTGTGGTTTTATATATGATTCTGTTTTGTACACAAAATTCACCAAAAAGTGTTTCATACTCACCACTGTGATCATTTTGCAGCACCTTGATTTTTTTGTTGAGTTGATTCTCAATTTCAACTTTATAAAGAATAAACTTTTCTATAGTTTCATCTTTGCATTTAAGCAGATACAAAGTAATATTCCGTGCTATTATCAACAAAACTAATAAAATACTTATTACTATCTATTGTTTAAAGAAATTTCAAATCACATAGATCACTATTGATTAAGTCAAAGGGTTCAATGTTCCTTTTAATCGAATGAAACGATGACTTAGTTATTTTTGCTTCAACACAACTCTCGCACTTGTGTTTGTAATCAATTTAAAAAGCAATTATATGATTCAAATTAATTAATCTACGTAATGTATCATAATTAACATGACCTAGTCTACCATTTCATAAATCGGAAGACTTAAGCAAGTAAGTAGAAGAATTAATTTTATTAATTTTCTTGGACATTACAATTGTAACATTTAGCTTTAAAAGCCCATTACACGTACAAATATACCACTTTTGGTGAACATGATCTTGTTTGACTCAAACAATTCTAAAACCATGCTTATTCAGCAGCAAACAGGGCACAAGGTTCTTGTGAATCTCAAGCACAAATAATACATTGTTTAGAGTTAGATTCTTTCTAGAGGTCATCTTTAGTACTACTCTTGCTTGCCTTTCAACAGCAGAAGTATCAAAGTTTCCCATAAATAGCTTCCTTCCATCCTTGGTAGGTTTGAAAGTGGTAAATAACTTTTTGTATGAACAAACATGCTTGATTATACCAGTATCAATCCACCATTCTTTTGGGTTTGACTCCACTAAGTTCACCTTAGAGATGACTGCACACAAGTCAATATCAAAGATATCCTGAATAATGTCGTCAACTATGTTTGCCTCACAGTTCCCGTTTCTCTTTAAAAACTTGCATTCTTTCTTTCTGTCTTGTTATTTAACAGTTGAAACAAATCTTTTAAAGTTTGACTTCTTAAAAGTTGCTTCTCTAGGTCCTAACTTAGACCTTTTATTTAGCTTACCCTTCCTCTTGTACTTATTGTGCTTGGAGCTTTGACCATGATTCACGATATTAGCCTTGGATGTTGATGGGATATATTCTCTTTTGGAAGAAGCTTTATTGTCTTTTTCCACCTTAAATCTTATAGACAAGTCCTTTAAAGACTCCCTTCACTTATGCTTAAGGTAGGTGTTCACTTATGATTAAGGTAGGTGTTGAATTCTATCTTTGAAGGGGACAACTTCTCAATAATAGTTTCAACTTGGAAGGTTTCATTCAATACCATCTTTTCATCATGCATCTCTATTAAGATATTTTGGAATTTATGTACTTGATTGTATACTGGTTTAGAGTCCACCATTTTATAATCAAGAAAACGACCAATCAAAAATATATTGATATTGGCATTTTTCGTTTCATACTTTCAGTCCAATGATTCGCACAAGTCTTTAACTATCTTCTCCTTATTGAATTCATTGTACAAGTAGTCGGTTAGGTTATTCAGAACATAGTTCCGACACTAGTAATTAGAATGCTTCCATGCTTTAATAATACTAACAGACTGAAAATTTTGCTCACCCTCAAGTTGATTGGAGGCTTCTTCATTCAAGAATCTTACCAAATTCAAAGTAGTAATATAGAATATCATCTTAATCCTCCACTTTTTGAAGTTCAAGTCATTGAACTTTTTCAGTTTCTTTGGCATAACATAGTTCAAAGGAACCGAAACTAGTAACATTGGGTAACCCTACGAGTTATAGTATGTCTCATCAATTGGTTCATATTAAAATCATCCACTTAAGGGTCAACAAGATTCACAGCTGGTATCTTATATTGGAATGTAGGAGTTGTAATTTCAGATATCATAATTTTTCTTTTTTCTTGTCTGAAAAGCACAATTGAGACCAAAGTCTTAAACAACAAATAATAATTCATACCTTGATACAACTCACAAAAAGAAATAAATATTAAATAAAGAAAGAAATAAAGCTTGTCCCATTTGAAAATTAAGACCAAAAATAACCAAAGGAAATATATTAATAAATTTGGTGAAAAACAATTATTTACGCAAACAATAAGCAATTAACAAAACTAAAATATTAACTTCATTTACCAATTAAAACATAAACGGAAAGAGGGAGGGGAAAAAAATTAATGAAACAAAACTGGAAAGAGGATTAAATAAATAGCTCCAAAAAAGAAGGTTTTCAACCCTTTAAATAGTTCTTTTAACTGCTGAATTTCAAGCATTAACGGTAAAGAAGCAATAATAATAATTAATGAAACAATACTGAAAGTTACAAAAGAAAAACCAGAGAAACAATGATGGAATCAAGTAAAATTTGGTAAAGCTAAAATACCCTGAATATAAGGAGCAGAATTAATAAGAACTAATATTGATAAAAATAACAGTAGCAGTAATAGAAAAAGGTAAAAAAGCAGTATCCGAGTCATAGAAACAGTTCGGAAGAAGATAAAATTTGAAAACTGTTTGTCCGGAAAGGCAAAGAAAAAAAAATTATGTTAAGATTGTAGGAAATATAGTATGGACAAAAAAGTTATGAATAAATATGATATAAAATTAGACTAGAATAACATAATCCCAAATACATATAAAAAGTAAAAACATAATTTAAATAACACAAAATAGAAATTGAGTAAAGAAAAGACCGAGTTTCAAGTATCACATAGTGTCCTTAAGATAATTTTTTTCTTTCATTGTGGGTGTTTGAGAATTTCGGAAAAACATTTTCTAGGATACAATGATCAAATAATAACATATTTACACCACATTTTGCTACCCAACGAATTTTCAAGTTTCTGAATTCTAGTGATAGGAATATAATTCTAGATAGAGAATACAAAATTGAAAATAGTTTTTTCTTCTTATTATTCCTTCCTTTTTCTTTTTTCTCATATTATTGAGGTTGGTTTCTATCTTAATATAAGATAGAGCTAAAAGGTAAATGAGAAAAAGAAGTTACAAAGAGTTAAGAGCAAAATGGAAACCAGCTAAAGGTTTATGTGATGATACTTATCATTTAAAACTAGCGTTTCTTATATCAAACGGTTTCATTTAAAACTACAGTTTCTCATAACAATTTCATTCCAAAAAAAAAAAAATTCCAACAAATATATCCCTATAAATTCAAGCCCTTGCGTGAAGTACTTTCAAATTGCATAGGAAATGGATGTCATAGATTTTTGATTTTGGGTACTAATATCATACCAATCCCTTGTAGGTATGATGAGGCCTTTAAGGTGTATGAGACCATGGAAGCCAATAATGTTCATCCAGATCATGTGACATGTTCTATAATGATTACCATAATGAGAAAAGTTGGCCGTAATGCAAAAGATGCATGGGAGTTCTTTGAAAGAATGAACAGGAAAGGGGTCAAATGGAGTAAAGAAGTTTTGGGTGCTATTGTGAAATCTTTCTGTGATGAGGGGCTGAAGAATGAGGCCCTTATCATCGTGCTAGAAATGGCAAAGAAAGGAATCTTTGCAAATGCCATTGTGTATAATACTCTGATGGATGCTTTTAGTAAATCCAACCAAGTTGAGGAAGCTGAAGGTATCTTTGCCCAGATGAAACCCAAAGGGATTATGCCAACATCTGCTACCTATAACATACTAATGGATGCTTACAGTAGAAGAATGCAACCTGACATTGTGGAGAAGTTGCTGTTAGAAATGCAGGACATGGGCTTGGAACCAAATGCAAAGTCATACACATGCCTGATTAGTGCTTATGCGAAGCGGAAAATGAGTGACATGGCTGCAGGTGCATTCTTAAGGATGAAAAAGGTTGGGATAAGTCCAACTTCACATTCTTATACAGCTCTTATCCATGCTTATTCAGTTAGTGGCTGGCATGAGAAAGCTTATATTGCATTTGAGAATATGCAAAGAGAAAAACTAAGGCCTTCGATAGAAACATACACTGCTTTGCTTGATGCTTTTAGGCGTGCTGGGGATACACAAACATTGACTAAAATTTGGAAAATAATGATGAAAGAAAAAGTAGAAGGGACTCGGGTGACGTTCAACACTCTTTTGGATGGCTTTGCTAAACAAGGTCACTATACTGAAGCAAGAGATGTGATTTCTGAATTTGGGAAGATAGGTCTGCAGCCTACAGTGATGACGTATAATATGTTGATGAATGCATATGCACGGGGAGGCCAACATTCAAAGTTGCCTCAGATGTTGAAAGAGATGGTCACTCTCAATTTGAAACCTGATTCTGTCACTTATTCAACCATGATTTACGCATATGTTCGTGTTCGTGATTTTAAGAGAGCATTTTTCTATCACAAGACAATGGTGAAAAGCGGACAAGTACCAGATTGCAAGTCTTATGAGAAGCTTAGGGCAATTTTGGATGTAAAAGCTGCAACAAAGAACAAGAAGGATAAGCGTGCTATACTAGGCATAATTAATAGTAAAATGGGTTTGTTGAAATCTAAAAAGAAGGGAAAGAAAGATGAGTTTTGGAAGAATAAGAAAATACATACACGAAGTGGTACAATTGCTTCTAGTTGACAGTAATAAAGACTAATTTTGGATGATACAAGTTCAATAAGTTTGACTTGCATTGTTTGTCAGATAAATAGCATACCCTTCAATACTTGTGGAAGTTATAATAATAATCTTTTCATATTTTTACACTAATCTGACCATCCAAAAAATTTGTGGAAGTTTCAATGAAATGGTCTTTGGCTACAATATATCTAGAATCAATTACTGTTGGCTATGTGTTTGGTCTGACATGATTGAATTTTCCAGGAAAAGAATCCTAGTTAGGAAACCTTGTCATTGGAGGACAGCAACTGTTGTAAACGAACTTGTGTAGTAAAGGGAAGAATGAATGTTGTTTGTTACCTTCAGAGACTTTGGCGGACTTCTGACAGAGGTAGCTGGAGCATAATTGTTTTCAATGAGTTTGGGTACTGGTATTCTGCAGAAGCCATGTATCTAAGTATTAAGTGTTGTAAATTTACTAGTTATATTGACAGTAATTAACTTAACTAGTTGGAGTCCTGGTTTATTCTCCTTAATTTTTTTTTTTTTTTGAGAAATCCACTAGATGAAGTATCTATGTAATGGCTTGTTATGGTATAATATTTGTGTGTTTCCTACCAAAAGAAAGCGCACAATAACCATGGGAATGACAGAAGAAGAAAAGTGGAAAATAAAGATGATAAGTTGATAACCTAACAAAATTTGAGAGTTAGACAGAGATTCAAAATAGGGTCATTTTGGTAAATATGGCCATAAACAGAGGAGGTCTTGGTTCATCTGAGCAAGACAAAATCAAATGGTCCTGATCATTAAAGAGTAGTTCAAAGTGAGGAGAAGAAGGAAGCTCTGGGATTGGTTGCATGCCAAATGGAGGACCTGTGGCTGCCTCTCCTCTAATTGGGTTGCCAGAAATTTCACCTCTTGGATGGGGCAACTGGTTCACTCTTAGAGAATCATTTTATTGCAGAGAATGTCCTTCGTGAGGGTGGGTATGTGGTTGTTTTGAAGGACAGGCTGATAAATGGAATTGGAGTGGCTGTGAAGTAACTATTTGTAAGACAACTATTTTGTGCTATTTCTACCTTAGTTATTATGGTGGGCAGGCCAGCATGCAGAGAAAGAATTTAAAGTTCAGATGGAGGTCAAAGGCCATGTTTGTCACAAAATCTTGTGGACTATTCTATTGCGTAGGAGTTTATAGGAGAAATTCATATATTTTTGTATTGAAAACTCTGCTACCATTACTTGTTATTTTGTTAATACTACATAACAAGGCTTCATGAATTTGTTTTGCAATATTTTGCTCCTCTTATTAAATAGGATAAAATGATGTGTGGATTTAATTATTAATTTTTAAAGGAAATATTTATATTTAATTAGTTTATTCTCGTGGATGCTGGTGGATGAGAATGTTTTCAATGGGAAAACCCTAAGAGGACTAGTTCTTGATAAGTTTCTCTGTACTCATGAAAAATTCTTGCCCTTCTGACAAGCTTCAATTTTCATTTTTCGGTGAGCATAGTCTAATTTATGATACATTTGTACATCCTTTTGATTCCACTCAAAAGTAAACATCTTATTTAATGTCAGGTCTTAATCGAAACCAATTTTTTTGTAATATTGAAAATAAAAGGGAAATGATTTGGATGTTAAATTGCAGGCTTGCTTATTTACGTGGACCAATAGAACCCAAAGTTGGTACTCAAAGATAGACATGTCGAGTGGAGTGGGACAGTCCAGCCAAGCATGTATCATCCTGTCATTTGGCCCGGATCAGCAGCAGGTATGTTTGTTTTTGGGATGAGATATTACTGAGGTTTCGGTTGGACGGGACGGGCCGTGCTGGCCCATTAGGTTTGATATAATCAACAAAAACTCTCACAAAAGGGGGGGAAAAATCGTCAACTTCACCGTTGCTTTTAAACCAAAATCCAACACTTTTCGCTCTCTATTTCCCTACTATCTAATGGTCATTTTACATACAAATCTACTCAAAGCTGGAAATGAAAGTTTTTTTAAACACCCAAAAGCAAGTTCCGGAATTTTTGTTATTATATTTAAAAAAAAAACTCTCAGTTTTTCTAGATACACTCTGAAGGTAAAGCCCAATAATTTCTTTATTTTTTTCATGATCCAAACATCCTATTATATAGCTAAACTAGAGAGTCATTACCCTTTTCTTAGTTTATCATTTCCATAGATAATACGGAGAGAGAGAGAGAGAGAGAGAGAGAGAGAGAGTGAAGTACTAGATTTTGGCTTGATGGCAATGGTGAAGTTGAATTTTTTGTTTTTGTGATAGTGCGTTAATTATATTAAACATAATGATCCAGCATGGTCCGTCACACCAAAACTCACGTAAAATCCCATACCAAAAAACAAACATATTGGGCTGTGCCGATCCGGTCTAAATGATACACACCAAATCTCACGTAATATCCCATACCAAAAACAAACATATTGAGCTGTGCCAATCTTGGGCTAAATGATAGGACGATACGTGCTTGGCTGGACTGTCTCACCCCACTTGACATGGTTATTTGCCTCTTCATCAAAGTAGACCTTGTGGGGTTGTAAGGTGGCTTTGGCAATATCGAAATTTTGCTGCTGCAAGTTGCGAAATCGTTAATTACATTGGATTTTTATTACTATTTGAATAAAATCAAATTAGGAAGTAACTGGAATTACCATTTGTGAGGACGACTTTAAAAACCTTGCTGAAAGCCTTGCAAAAGACAATCATTCCCTTACAACATTAAGGAGTGAACGTGACTGATTTCTGATCCTCTGTTTTATTTTTAATGCCATATTAATATCTTATATCTGACTTTAAAAAATGAATTATTATGAAAAATGAATCTGATTGAATAGTTAATCAAACATCTTGTTGTTTGAAGACATCTTAGCATTAATTGGTTTTTTTTTTTAACGAAAATCAAACATTAGATAACAAATATAAACTTTTAACTAAGGTTTTAAATAACTATTGATAAGTGATATTTTATATACATATTTATCTATCAATTTTTTTTACATTTATATATATTTTATTATTATGATAAATTAAAATTATTTATTTTATATTTATTGAAAAAATATTAATTTTATATTCTTTTTTTTTTAGTTTTTTATGATTTTTATTCACTTAATAAAAAAACCCAAAACCTCTTAACATCTCCCAACTCAGGATCATTGCCTCTCATAATCTCATAAGCTGACACATGGCACATTAAAACCCAAAACCTCCTAACATCTCCCAACTCATGATCATTGCCACTCATAATCTCATAAACTGACACATGGCACATTCTTTTTCCGATCAACGTGAGGCCGCACATCAATTCTTTTTCCGATCAACGTGTATCATAAATCCTAATATAATTCAAAAAAAGGTAAATTTTTTCAATATAAATATAAAATAATACTTCATAAAATATATTAAAATTATACAAAAATTAAGAAAAAAATTTCAAAAAATATAAAAATTATAGAATTAAACTAGGTGCAACAATTGAAAAGAATACGATTCAAAAAACAATTAAAGAAATTGAAGATATAAATTTTAAGATTTTTTTCCTTTCTTTTATTGTTTTTATTTTATTGTTTTTATGAATAATTTTTTGAATTTATTATTTTTTATGAATAATTAATTTTATAATTGATTATAAGTTATTTCAAAGCCACATGTATTATAATATTTTTAAGTTCTTTAATTATTATATGAATTTATTTGATTATTAAGTGTACAATTAAATAATTAAATTAATTCATCGTTAATAAATTTAGTTAATTGGATATTAATCATTTAATCAATTTAAATAATTAGTGATAAATTGCTTGCAAAAAGAATCAATACTCAAGATAATTAAACTAAGCTCGTGTGTTTAACCTTAATCTAATTTTCTTATTTAAAAATTAATGTTTTTGATAGATTAAATTTAAAGAATTTATTCTATGCTATCTATTAAAAAGAGTTAGATTAAAAACTTGTTTAATCCAACGAACTTGTAAGAAGAGGTAAAAAAATTTGCTTTTGTAAATTTTTATAAGTTGTTATAACCCAAGGAATCCAATGTGACATCAAAAGTAGTATTTAAACTTTCCTTTTTTACTTATGATCTTGTTTTATCTTTTTTGAACATGTTTAACAACTCAACGAAACAAAATCATGGAAAGAAAAATTTAGAAACATTTCTCAAGACACAAATTCACATACCTCCTATAAAAGACATTAAAGAAGAACCTTGGTTTGAAAGTACCTTAAGGAACTTTTTCTAACCAAGGATACGTAAGGATAACAAAGAGATAAGTGTGTGGGAGAATGTGTCTAGTGTTCTTCAAAGGAGACTAATATCAAGCTGCAAAAATGAAAAATAATGAACTGCTAGTTTAGAAGTTTGACATCACACACTTCAAGATCTTTGATCATAGTGGATGATAAAAGTGGTAGCGTCAGGTTAGCGATGTTAAACCAAGCACTTTGTAGGAAGCAACCACTAGATTTGTTTTCTACTCCTTTTTACTTAATTTTACATAACATATTGCATGTTCTTACATTGAGGACAATGTAAGAATTAGGTGTGAGTGAGTGTTAAAACATCATTATCTTTATTTTTATGCTTTATTACTTTAGCATGTTTTAGGATTAGTATGCTCTAGGTAGCATAAATTTTTAGTTTTTAGTATTTATATATTCCATTCTTAGGATAGTAGTATTAATAGAAGGGCTTAGAATTAATTACACGTTCTACTTTTGTTTTTTGGTATCTATGATGAAATTAATTAAATAATGTTAGGTCAAAAAGGATACTAAATGTTGATAGAGTATTGAGCTTGTTTCAAAATGAATGTAACTTATGATAATGTTACTCAAAACTGACATGCCTAATAGTTAAATTGATGATAGAAGAATTTATATGTATGAACTTGTGAAAAATGTTAATCCCTTGAAATTTTGATATACTTTTAATGAATAAGAATAAGTTACTAGAACTTTTCTTTAAGTTTATCAAGGAGAATGCTAAATGTATTCCTTGAAAAATGATTAAGGTAATAGGATTAACTTCTTTGGCTAAATTATCCTATTGTTAATGTTATTGTTCTTTCAAAAACAACCCTTTTAGAGAACCAATTTGAGTCTACTTGAGCCAATTGTTTATACCCATTCCTTACCCTTTGAACTAAGTATATTGATCATACCCTATAATTCAAAAATAAGTGAAGTTGCACAAAAAGATAATAGATTCTATGACAATGCTAGAATAAGATTTAAGATAATAGATTAAGATAATAGATTCTATGCCTCTACTATAATATATATCCCAAAAAAAAGGAAAAAAAGAGAAAAATATATATATATGAGAAGGGCTATATGTTACTAAAAAAAGTGGCATAAATAAAAGAAAAGAAGCAAATAAAGATGTTTGGGTCCAAAATAATGAAATTTGATCCTATTTTATTGACATGATTGGTTTTATGAGTATTATTTATAGGTCTCTTTCTCTTGATTCACAGATTTATGAACTTTTATTTCTCTTTTTTTTTCATTTTATTGAACCAACAAACATAGCCACACATTATAACCAAAGGAAAGACCTTTTGATTTTAAGGAATACTTTTGGTTAGTGGAGAAACAATCTTAAGGAAAAGCCTAAGGCATCTAATTCAACTCCATAAAGAATAGTGATGTTTTATAGGGTGGAAAAATGTTTCAACTTATTTATGTTAGATAAGTTAGGTTTATATTAGTATCGGAGATATTCGTGAAACAAAACATTTAATTGTAATTTTAGTTTTTAGGTATGCCTTAAAAGAATATTTCAAGCCTTAAAAAATATTGTGTCTCAATGATCACATATCAAGTATATATCTATTCCCATGCACGTTAGATTGCATATTAGACACAATAGAAAAAATATGGATTTAAGTCACTGGATCGATTGAGTTATAATAGATCGATTGAGTAATAAATCTGATTAATTTGATTTTAATATATGACTAAATCAATTGAGGGATATAATTAATCGATCCACTTGTTTTAAAATGTTGGTTAAATATATTCTGGATTGATTGAGTGGATGTTTGATTGATCGATTAAGCAACCAACTTTTAGTTTTTTAAAACATATTTATAATATTATTTGGATTAGCTTTTGCCATATTATCCTTATTTCTTAAACATGTTTTAACTGATATCGTGGATAATATGACAATTACAATCTAACTTGATATGGTTCAAAATATTCTATAAATACAAAGCTAAGCACACTTTTAGAAAGAACCACATAAGAGAGTAATTGTGCTTATTCTTTTCATCTTTTATTTTCTCTCTTATTTTGCTAAAAGTTTTCAAGTAGAATTTTTAATTAAGTTAATTTATCAAACATTTATGATTATTTTTGATGGATTAACAAGACTATAATAATAATTGTGTTATTATACTCTTAAAATTATTGTTCTAGAGGTATTAGTTGTTTTTTTCTTTATTTGATATATTATTTAAATCAATTGGCTAAAAATTTCATTATTGAATATACTCTAGGACATACACTTACACTTGTATTTATGTGCTAAATTTTTAGGTGATAGCGGTGTGGGTTTAATTAACTAGTGGAAATCGGGTTTGTTAGAATGCTAGTCCAGATTCAAACGCCTTTCTTAAAAATATTTTGATCAAAGCAACGACTTGTAAGTAGGTTACTTTGGGCATTAGCCGGGTGGCTAGTTTGAGTCCTAACCTTGTAATTGGATACTTATTTTTCATAGTGGGTGTTAGGTGGTTCGATGAACCGATGGTTTTCCTATTAAGTCATTGGTGTAACCTAGGTTGTTTCCACCTAAATATTGTGTATGCTTATATTTTTATTTTCACATTACTTTATGTACACGTGATTAGTTGTTTGGTTGTTTACAAAATTTTATTTTACCGTACTTTCGTTGACTAGATATTTAGATCCATAACAAAAAATGAACTTTCATTTGATATCAAAATCAATCACTTTATACACTTAGTATTGCCTAGGACCTTATTATGGATGATTTTTTTAAGGGTGATATTTCAAATGATGAGAAAAGTGATAATGAATTTCTACTCAATAAATTTAATGTCATTAGTATTGGTGAAGTGTTCATAGATTATGTAAGATGCAAAAGGGAAGTAGCTAAATTAAAAGATAAACTTAAATCCCTTTAAATAAACTTCTCAATTATAGGAAAAGATAAAATTGAATTGTTTGAATGTACTAATATTTTGAATTCAAGTCTTATAGATCTTAAACTGTAAAATAAGAATTTAATGTAGGAACTTGAATAATCAAAAGAAATTGTGAAGATGTTAACCATTGGAGTTGAAAGGCTAAAAAATTCTGGATTATCGAAAACTTGTTGGAGACAAGAGAGAACTAGGCTATGTAGATGAGAATTCTACACCATCATCTTCAAAAACAACTGAGTTTATAAAACCCTCTAACCCTTCTTCTTCACAGGCTACACATATAGTTTCAACATCAAAAACTATATCTATAAGGCCTTCTAACCCTGCTTTTGATGTTACTCATTATACACAAAGAACAGTTGCACATATGATTGAAAAATTTATTAAGTTTATGCATATCTGTCATCATTGTGGTAAGAAATGTTATATTAGGCCCAATTGTAGATTTTTGATAAATGCTCCTAAATGTAAGAATACCTTCCATGCTTCACATAGTAGGACTCATAACCATCATCCATTTATATATGATGCATCATATTTTTGGATGAATGTAAATTATAATAATATGTTCAAAAATTCTACTAGAAAGAATAAATTTGTTGGCTCAAAAAGGCTAGTGAAATTCAATGTATTTAATTCTAGGGCTGATTATCATTATCCTACCATGCATGTTGTATCTTTGTTTAGCATGAATGATAAATCTAAAGGTAAGTCCAAGAATATTCCAATAACAACTAAGATAATTGATTTTCAACCCAAAGATATAAAGAAACCAAAATTCAAGAAATCTTGTGTTAAAAAAGAATGTCTCTTTTCGATCATCTGAATGTCATTATTTATTGTTTCACTTGGATACTTTTGTTTGAGTGCTTAATTAACCCTAAATGAGCATCTATAATTTGATTGTTTGTTTTTATTTTTATTGATGTTTCTTTATATTTGAAAAAATAAAAAAGAGGAAAATGGACATATTTAACATTGACATGATCGTTATGTACTCCATTTATATTTATTTTTTAACTATACATTATACAAATGGACATATTTAACATTGGGTATTTTTGTTTTTGACTTTTAGTGTTCATATAAGTTATTAAGAATCAAGCAAAGATGGTTCCACTCGATCATAAGATAACACCACTATGTAAAAATTAATTTTTCTATGACTTTTACGTAATGAGAAAGAGGTTTTGTCACACAAATATGCCAAAGGGAGATATTGTTATGTTTATGTTAGTATTAACGATATTCGTGAAACAAAACATTTAAGTGTAATTTTAGTTTCTAGGTGTGTCTTAGAAGAACATTTCATGCCATAGAAACTATCATGCCTTAACAATCACGTATTAGGTATAATTCTATTCTAGTCCACGTTATATTGCATATTAGACACAATTGGAAAAATATGAATTTGAGCCACTCGCTCAATCGAATGTATACTAGATCTATCGAGTAATAAACTTGATTAATCTAATTTTAATAAATGACTAGATCGATCAAGGGATATACTAGATTGATCCACTTGTTTTTAAATATTGGTTAAAAATATTCTAGATCGATCGAGTGGATGTTCAATCAATCGACCAATGTACTCAATTAATTGAGCAATTGTGTGGATCAATCGAGCAGCTAGCTTTCAGTTTTTTAAAAAGTATTATTAATACAATTTTGATTGAATTTTTACCATATTGTCCTTATTTCTTAAATAGGTTTTAACTGATTTTATAGAAAATATAATAATTACAGTTTAACCTAATATGCTTCAAAATATGCTATGAATACAAAGCTAAGCACACTTTTAGAAATAACCACACAAGAGCTTAATTATGCTTATTCTCTTCATCTTTTATTCTCTCTTTTCTTTTGATAAAAGTTTTCAAGTAGATTTTTTCATTAATTTAATTTATCAAACATGTGTGATTATGTTTGATGGATTAACAAGCCTATAATAATAATTGTGTTATTGTGCTCTTAAAATGATTATTCTAGAGTTGTGATAATTGTATTTTATATAGTTATTTTCACCTATTTTATTAATTATAATTGCTATGTTCTCTCTATTTTTAGTTACTTTTAGTTTAATAAATTATTATTTATTGTTTTTAATATTTTTTAAGAAAAATAAATCATTTGTATCGAAAACGTACTTAATTACAAGTTTTCGTCCAAAAATATAATTTCAAAATAAATGAGTATTTAATTGCAATTTATAAATGTTGAAAATATAAATTAAATTAAATTCGGGCTTAATTTTTAATTATTAAAAGTTTAAAATTTAAATTAAATTACCAAAGGGCTGTATTGCAATTAAACAAAGTTTAAAATGTAATTTGAAATATATTTGTGGGTGAAAATATAATTAAGGAAAGTTTTAAATTCTACGCAAGTGAGAAGAAGCCACGCGCTCTTATGCAAGCGCGCAACGCGGACCGTCCGATCAGAAAATAAACGGCCAGATACGCGCGTTACAAGCACACCCGACCAACGCGAGTGGGTGCAGAATTCCTCTTCACGTGGCTCGGTGCCCGAGTGGGACCCACCTGCAACGTAGGCTGGCGTGCAGAATGGGACCCACGTGTCCGCTACACGCTTGCCAAAGGGCGTTGTTCTGTGCGGCCGAACCACGTGCAATCGTTCTTCCAGCGAATTAAAGTCTTCCACGTGTCCCAATTTCCCCTTGAACGAATCATCAGAGGACACGTGGCACATATCGGTGAAGGCAAAAGCGTAGAATCTCGCCCTCGTTCCAGCCGTTGCCTCACGTTTCGTGCGCCCCAATTCCGTGCGACAATTTCAGCGTGCGCCCATTCCCTTCAACGAATGATATACTACCACGTGTCCCACTAATTGTTTCTGTGAATCATAATGCGACACGTGGCAGCGTGGAAGGAAAATAAATCAGAAATGCACAGCATCTCCACTCACTTTTTTGATTCCATTTTCGATACATTTTGTCCCCTCACACGTTTTAATTTATTATTTTCCCACACTTCATTGTCCCCCGCGTGTATTAAATTTAAATATTTTTGATGTATTTTTTTAGCTATAAATAGGGGATAAGATGAGATAGTTAAAGAGTTTTTTGTTTTGGAGTTTAGTTTTGGAGATTATTTTGTGTTCGGTTTTGGACTGCAGAACACGCAGAAGCCATTTTTTGGCTTTTGTTGTGTTCTGCGTGTGCCAAATATTTTCATAATTGATGTTTCAATTTCCTTTCTGCTTCTTATAATTTTCTGTAATTGTTGTTATTTTTATTTTAATTTAATGAAGTAATTTAATTTTTCTAGGGTTGAATTTGATTCAAATTTATTAAGCTTTGATTTTAATTATTTTTGATAGATTTATAAGATGTTTGATTTGTTCGTTTTATCTTGCGCTTAATGCTTTTTGATTATTTACGAATTTTATCAAAACGATTTGCGACATAAAAATAAACTTGAGAAAGACATTTTTGTGTAAATTTCTCGTAGATAAAATGACATATATGATGAAGGATAGGAATATATCCTAATTGTATGTGTGACCATTTGAGAACTTAGAACTTAATGAATCTTGGTGAATTTAATTCTCATAGAGATATAGTGAATTAATTTAACGAGGTGTGTCTATACGGAACTCGGAAGAGATGTATGGATAAAAATAGAAGTTTTCGGTTGACAAATTAAATATACTAAAAAATATAAATCTAAAGAAAATAATATGATTGGAGTGGAATAATTTGGTGAAAAACTGCAATCCTAGAGTTCTCTTATTTTATTTTTAAACCTTTTCTTAATCAACGATTATTTTGGATAAAATCAGAGAGATATAATTTTAGTACTCAACAAACTATAGTAACAAATCTTCGTGGGAACGATCTTTACTTACAAATCTTTATTACTTGTGACCGTGTATACTTGCACGATTTTATGTGTGTTCCAAAACACACAACAAGTTTTTGGCGCGTATCTTGATTTGTTTTACTATTTTCATTGTTGATATTAATACCAATCAATCTGATTTTAATTCAAAAAAAAATTTATTGTTACGTATTTAATTTATTTTTCAATTTTCTCGTGGGTTGAGATTTTGTTTGACACATAAATCTTATCTCACATAAAGAAAAATAATTTTTTTTGCTTATTGTTTGTTGTTTTTTTTATTTTGTAATTTTCTCGTGGGTTGAGATTTTGTTTGATGCGCAAATCTTAATTCACAAAAGAAAAAAAATTAAAAATAAAAAAATTATGGTTATTGTTTCTTAATTTATTTTTCAATTTTCTCGTAAGTGGAGATTTTGTTTGACACACAAATCTTAACTTACATACAGAAAAACAAATTGAGAAGTCAAGCTGAAGACTATAAAACAAGCGCTTCTTGGGAGGCAGCCCATGTGTTTTATTTTTTTTTATTTTTTTTGCATGTATTACTTTTTATATTTTGTTATGTTATGTTTTTTCCTTCGTAGGTGCAAAGTGGAGGTAATGAAGCATTTTTGGCTTAACCAATCAAACAAACCAGGAAGTTTCTTTAAACCCATCTCATATGTTCTTTAACTTTCACACATTGAGGACAATGTGTATATTAAGTTTAGGGGTGGTAGATATATTGAACTTAATTGAAATACTTTCTGGATGTTCTTGCTCGTGAAATTTGTTTTTTGTTTGTTTGGTTGATTGAAGATATTTTGCTATGAATAGTGATTTATTTTTGTTTCTTCGATTTAAATGATGCATATCTCCTTGAAAAATTTGAATATTGTCTAAGCGATGAATAATTTTTTTGTATGTTTCATTTTTACAAGGATAAATATTTATGAGCACTAGTCTTGATTTTTGAGTTGTTATGATAATTTAGAGAAGGTTTATGTGAGTATGAAATTCGATTGATTTTTGTGGTGTTACAGTTCTTAGAATTTATTTGATTTTCTCTCGAGGCGAAATTATAGATAACATTTAACTAAGATAATGATTTAGGCCATCTTTGGATCGTTTGAGCCTTTCTATCTACCTTCACATACATTATCCGTAGTATACCCCTTTTGACCTTCAAAGTTTATATATATATTTCTCATTTCAAAAACCTACCAAAAATTATATATATATATATATATGTGTGTGTGTGTGTGTATATCTATTTTCTTATCTCACTAACATGTGAAAATTGTTAGTTAATATTTAAAGATATATCAGAAGGAAAATTGGGTACTAAAAAAAGCAGAAAAGAAAACAAAAAAAAAAGATTCAGAAAAGAAAAAAAAAGTAGAAAAGAAAAAAAAGCAGAAATAAAAAAAGAGAGGATGGTATGTGATGATAAATCCCAAATTGGGAAGTGTTTATTTTCATGATAGAAGTTATCTTTTACAATCCTAAAATGTTGTGTTTGGGAAAAATTGAGCTAAATATTATCCTTTATCCTACCTTCACGTGAGCCATACATGACAAGCGTAATAAAGTCCTATTGATTTGGTGTTATGTGTTTGTCTACATTAGTGGAGAGAGAAATGAAAAATAGACTGAGATTTGTGATTTCATGATAATTTGTTTGATTTTATATTTGTATAAACTGATCCGGATTGCATGTGATGAAATTTGAAAAGACTTCACACACACACTTAAAGTTCATTGTGAAAAGGTTATATACTTTTAAATTGATTTTGATGCTTAGATAAAATTATTTTATTTCTTTGAGTTATGTTATTTGGAATGTTTAAAAAGAAATATTTTGAAAATCACTATTTTAAATGCAGTTATCTTTCTTTTATTTCATCCTTTTGCTCGAGGACTAGCAAAAACTTAAGTTTGGGGGTGTTGATAGCTGTATTTTATATAGTTATTTTCACCTATTTTATTAATTGTAATTGCTATGTTCTCTCTACTTTTAGTTACTTTTAGTTTAATAAATTATTATTTACTGTTTTTAATATTTTTTAAGAAAAATATATAATTTGTATCGAAAATGTACTTAATTGCAATTTTTTGTCCAAAAATATAATTTCAAAATAAATGAGTATTTAATTGCAATTTATAAATGTTCAAAATATAAATTAAATTAAATTCGGGCTTAATTTTTAATTATTAAAAATTTAAAATTTAAATTAAATTACCAAAGGGCTGTATTGCAATTAAACAAAGTTTAAAATGTAATTTGAAATATATTTGTGGGTGAAAATATAATTAAGGAAAGTTTTAAATTACAAGCGAGGTGAGAAGAAGCCACGCCTAACTTATCTGTATGTGTGCGAGCCGTCCCGTCATAAAATAAACGGCCGAGGATACGCGCGTTACAAGCACACCGACCAACGCGAGTGGTGTGCAGAATTCCTCTTCACGTGGCTCGGTGCCGGTGGGACCGCGCGCACCGCGTAGGCCGGCGTGCGAGAATGGGACCCACGTGTCCGGCCACGCCGCTGAGGCGTTGTTCATGCGGTGAACCACGTGCAATCGTTCTTCCGGCAATTAAAGTCTTCCACGTGTCCCAATTTCCCGAACGAATCATCGGAGGACACGTGGCACATATCGGTGAGGAAGGCAAAAGCGTAGAATCTCGCCGCCGTTCCACTAGTTGCCTCGCGTTTCGTGCGCCCCACCGTGCGACAATTTCGGCGTGCGCCCGTTCCCTTCAACGACGAATGATATGCTACCACGTGTCCCAACATTGTTTCGTGAATCATAACGCGACACGTGGCGCGTGGAAGGAAAATAAATCGAATGCACAAGATCTCCACTCACTTTTTTGATTCCATTTTCGATACATTTTGTCCCCTCACGCGTTTTAATTTATTATTTTCCCACACTTCATTGTCCCCCGCGTGTATTAAATTTAAATATTTTTGATGTATTTTTTTAGCTATAAATAGGGGATAAGATGAGATAGTTAAAGAGTTTTTTTTTTTGGAGTTTTGTTTTGGAGATTATTTTGTGTTTGGTTTTGGACTGCAGAACACGCAGAAGCCATTTTTTGGCTTTTGTTGTGTTCTGCGTGTGCCAAATATTTTTGTAATTGATGTTTCAATTTCCTTTCTGCTTCTTATAATTTTCTGTAATTGTTGTTATTTTTATTTTAATTTAATGAAGTAATTTAATTTTTTTAAGGTTGCATTTGATTCAAATTTATGAAGCTTTGATTTTAATTATTTTTGATAGATTTATAAGATGTTTGATTTGTTCGTTTTATCTTGCGCTTAATGCTTTTTGATTATTTACGAATTTTATCAAAACGATTTGCGGCATAAAAATAAACTTGAGAAAGACATTTTTGTGTAAATTGCTCGTAGATAAAATGACATGTATGATGAAGGATAGGAATATACCCTAATTGTATGTGTGACCATTTGAGAACTTAGAACTTAATGAATCTTGGTGAATTTAATTCTCATAGAGATATAGTGAATTAATTTAACGAGGTGTGTCTATACGGAGCTCGGAAGAGATGTATGGATAAAAATAGAAGTTTCGGTTGACAAATTAAATGTACTAAAAAATATAAATCTAAAGAAAATAATATGATTGGAGTGGAATAATTTGGTGAAAAACTGCAATCCTAGAGTTCTCTTATTTTATTTTTAAACATTTTCTTAATCAACGATTGTTTTGGATAAAATCAGAGAGATATAATTTTAGTACTCAACAAACTATAGTAACAAATCTCCGTGGGAACGATCTTTACTTACAAATCTTTATTACTTGTGACCGTGTATACTTGCACGATTTTATGTGTGTTCCAAAACACACAACAAGTTGCTAGTTATTTTCTATTTATCTAATATATTATTTAAATCAACTAGTTAGGGTTTTTATTATTATTGAATCTTCTCTAGAACGCATACTTGCACTTGTGCTTATGGTAGGTGACAGCGATGTGGATTTGATTAACTCGTGGGACTTGAGTTTTTCGAAACACTAGTCCAAATTTGAATGCCTATCTTGTAGAGACTATGATTAAAGAAATGGCTTGTAAGTAGGTTACTTGGAGGCATTACTTGGGTGGAGTATTTTAAGTCCTATTAACCAAATACTTATTTTTCATAATGTATAGTTAGTTGGTCCTGTAGACCGGTTGTTTTTCTCTTAGGTCATTTGTGTGGCTAGGTTGTTTCCACCCCAAAAATCTCATATGTTGATAATTTTATTTTTGCAATTGGCTATGTATCAATGAAATCTCATCATCCATACATAACGAATTAGTACAATATAATTATATCATAACATATGAACAATAAAAACTAGCATTATTATTGAGACTTGAACTCTTAGGGAAGAAAATTTATGGATGGAATCAATTATGTAGTATTTATAGAAAAAATACTTGGTTATTAGGGAAAAATCAATATATTTCTAAAGTCAAATCAAGATCAATTAAGACAAAAATAAAGCACTGAAAATGGTAGAAGAATGGGACCTGTTAGGAGAATTTCTAATGTGTTAGGGTTTCTAGTGATTCTAGAGAGAAGTAAAAAATTATAATAATGATCAAATCTTTTATTCTTCCTACTAGGGAGGTATATATAGCACCTACTAGGCGCTCTCATTTGAGCTGCCAGGGTAAATATGAAAAGTAATTTTACATACAATCAGGTCACGATATACGTGCTATCTGAGATCTTGTGTGCAATTGTTCCAGGTTGTTAAGGTGTTGTATCAAGCTGTTCACTTGGACCAAGCCTTGATCGATTGCTTCTAAGGACCAGGTCAGTGTGTGAGATGCTAAACAAGTATGACCTTCATCTCACCAGTGATCTACCTTAGGTCTTTAAGGTCGAGTACCTACTATCTGGACAATACTAAACATTAACTCCTCTATTCTTTTTATTTTAAGAAGTCGACATAATACTTTGTTTCTTAATCTTTTCCTAATTAGGCCGCTATGAATAAAAAGTCATATTCACTGGACTCTTTAATAGATAGTGACCTTTCCATACGTGTTGTGTATAACATGAACTCCTCTATTCGTTAGGTTTCTAGGGAATCCAGTGAATATACCTATTAAAAGCCTAGTTTTTAATGGGTAAACATTTTGAATTCCCTTTCCCTCTTTATAAGTAGTAAAACAAAATTACTTTTCACCTTACAAATAACTTGGTCAAATTTTTTTTCATAGAAACTCAGCTTGGTATACCCTTTTATATTAATCTTTTTTTCATCATTAGCTCGTTAAAAAGAAAATCTTGCTCAAGTTTTAGTTTTTTAGTTAGCAATTTCATTTCAAAACCAGTATGTTTGGTGATCATCAGACTGCGCTTTATCATACCTATGACATTCAAATATTAAATAATTTCTTCCTCTTTATTTCTTATTAACCATATCTCCTATAGGAAAGTTATGGCCCATTCCCCTTCTAGAGAAATCCCTTTAGGTTATACCAAAAATGTCCCTTTAAGGATTGATCCTCCCCGAGAAGAATCTCAAGACTTAGGTTATTTAGCAATGAGCTCGTCACTGGATACTTGAACAATTGAGACTTTTAGGGGTCATGAGAGAAGGCTTAGTATGGGTGTGGCACCTGCCAAAGAGAGTATCCTTGATCTTCCCGCTTCATCTAGAGCATGTACTACTTTCCTCCTTGTCTTCACGGGGTATAGTTCCCATTATTAGGATCCCTATATCCACAACTACTATGATACCCCGTCCATTGTTCTTTTCACTAACTACCTGATGCCAATACCTTGTAACTTATGTGACACTGATGATCTTCTAGTGGGGTGATGAGTGATACATTTAGCACCCTTCAAAATTGAACTTCGATGCCCATTCCCCAAAGTGGTAGCTCCCCCAACTAGCACCTCATAACCTTCACTTCACAGTGAAGAGGCCTTACTTGAAGTATGGTCTAAAGGAGTGGTAGAGTAAGCAACTTCTTAGAGAGCACCTCGTCTTTTACTTTTGTTAAAATGTAACCATGTAATCTTTGGGTTTAACTTTGGATTCAACTTTTGATGTAATAGAACTTGTCTACTAACCATTGTTAATGGTATTTATCACTCTTGTCTTTTAGTAATTAAATTCCTTAATGTGAAATCCTTGAATGTTTCTATTTAATGGCCTCCTATGGCATTTGTGCTTAGTTGTTTCAAAAATAAGTTTGATATTTTTGTGAGAGTTTGAGGCCATATCTAGAATTAAAAATTCTATTTTTTAATTCCAAGCCGCCCTAAACCAACTCTAATAGTTTGTTGGAGGCCATAAGTGTGAGGTTTTTGGAGGTAAAATGGATTATATCTAAGTAGATTTGGATGACCTAATCAAAATGGGGTCATGTTTTTTGTTGTACACTGGATGTCACTTTGCAGGTTACTAAGAAACTTCCCTCTATTAAAAATCACCTTACTTCTCCCACCTTTAGCAACGATGTGAATCAAATGCCTCCAATACCCATTTGGGAATGAAAATCAGGAAATATATAGTGCTTTATGTGCCACCCCATGCAATAGACATGGAGTTACCTCCAAAGGTCAACTAGGTCATTATGTTTTGAAAAAAAGAAGGCTAGGACCAAGCTTCCAACTCTACCTTGAGTGAAGGGAATCTTGTTCAAGACTCCCAAATAGACAAGGGTATGTCAGAGAAATATGTCCATAACAAAGATTTGTCCCCATTAGGGGAAGACATTAGCCGATTACAAAGCATTTTCCTCCTTAAGCTGGAATGGTGTGAAAATCAGAAACATGATATTTGAGGGGATATTTTGTACCTTGAGTGAAGGGAATCTTGCTATATATTACCAGTAATTTAGAGGGGATATTTTGTAGGTTGATTTTAGATTTTGGTATAATTTGTGAAGCTCTGGAAATTGGTGTTTGTATCTCTATTTGGTTATTAGTGGATTTTTCCTCGGTGTGCCGTCGTTAGTGAAGTAGACTTTTCACATTGAAAAGTTGAACCACTTAAATCATTGTGTGTCATTATTTTTCTTACTGTTGATTCTTTTACTGTTACCTATTATTATTAATTTATGCAACTAAAATTAGACCCGATCTTCGCTTCCGCAAGTGCTAATTTTATAACAGTTTTATTGTTCAGCCAATTCTCAGTTTTTTTAGCAATTAAGCTACATTGTTTGTGATGATATTTAGTTGTTGATTTTAATACTCGATTCTTTTAAGATATTGGTTTTAATTGCAATTTATTTCTTTAATTATGATCAAAACACTTGTAATTTGATTTGATTTCTATTTGATTATTTGAGGAAATTAATATTTATCTTGTTTAATATAACGTGATCACTGGAAATCCAATGAATATATATTTTGCTTGGTTTTTCATACCTAGGTATGAATATTAATTGGTGTTAGATGGTAACGCGGGATGAAAAATTTTATATACTCATAAAACTCGTTTATGATATTACATCGTCTTCTCTTTGCAATTGTAGTTTAGCAAATTAAACGATCACACTGATTCACTTCAAGGAGATGAAATTTTAGATTTTGGATATGGTAATATTAAAGTTAGATGTTGATTAAAGGATTTTATGTACAAAGATATCAAAAATATTCAGAATTTTTTTTCTAAAAGAATTCTATTTCACTAATTAAGTTTCATAATTAATGAAATATTATAATTTCGTAATTAATAAAATAATATAAATTTATAACTAATGGACTGTGGTATTTAATAATCGATGGAATACTTAATTTAGGTTTTATGAAATAAGTGAATTCATATTTGTAAAATTTTGCATTTCATCTGATTTTGAGTTTCAAAATAAATAAATTTTGTATTTATAAAAAATTAATGAATTTTTGTTTTCAGTAAAGATGATATTATTTGAGAAATAGAAAATTCTATATTTGTTAGTTTTATAGTTTATGAAATAATTAAATTTTGTACTTATGAAATATTTGGTTCTTGAGTATTCATAAAAGAAGTAAAATTTGTATAATTGATTTTAAATTACTCAATTTTATAAGCTATAGACTATTAGGTTTCCTATTATTGAAATACCAATTAGAATTGGGTTCCAAGAAAATTAAAGTTTCTACTTAGAAAAAATTAATTTTTAAATTGCATTAATTAATTATATTAAATTAAAACTCGGTGTTTTTCATATTCTGAAAGTTAAATTTGGTTTTTTTAGAAAGTATTAATGTGTTTTGAGATAACAAATAATATGATGGATGATATCACGATGTTGGTTCTTATATGAGCATGTTGTCAATTGTTTTTGTGATGTGAAATTTGTCGGAGTCTAACTCAAAAGAGTGATTATTCAAAATTGGTGTATTAGGGACATAAGCTCAGATAATAATTTATTCACTTTCTTCAAACCATTTAAGAATTGAATTCTTTTTTTTAATGAGGAACTCTACGACCTGTATGATTGAGGTTGAGGAAAAATGATCCTAAAGATGACCTCTAAAAAAGAAATGATTCTAAACAATGTACTATATGTGCTAGAAATCCAAAGGAATCTTAAGAAAGTTCGTTGCTCGAGAAGTATGAATTCTAGATGGATTTTGAGTTAGAGATCCAAAAGAACCTTGAGAGGTTCGTTGCTTGAGAAGCATGGATTCTAGATGGTTTGAGTGTAGTAAGATCATATTGACCATGAATGAAACGATTGTGTTTAAGAGTTATGTAGTTAATGGTGTAAGTATTCTTGTACATTGTGTTTGTGTGTTAGCTTCCTGTGTATAAAATAAGAAGTTAGTTTATTTTACTTAGTGTTTATATCTACCTCTATGCAAGGTTGACTACTACAGATTAGTAATACACACATGTATATAGTTAGGGGCATTGTGTTTGAAAACATGTTTACACACAAAACGGGATTTTTTTCGTAGTGTGCATGCTATGTGAAGTGTTATGATTTTTGGCAAGCGAGGGTGTGAATGAATTGATGTTGTAGCTCATGTTTTTGTTTTGTCTCGAGTATGGATATTTATGAAAATTACTTGAAAATTTTAAAAATAAAAATTGGGATTTTTTGGCACCTCGATAATGTGTTCAGCAAGGACCCTCGATAAGGTTGGCCTTGAGCTTGGGTGACTTCTATAAATACCCCTTATCTTCTTGTTTCTTATTTATAAAATTTTTAGTGGAGTGCTATCAATTTAACATCTCATTTTCTATTTTTGGATCACTATTACTTTGAGTATTATTCAATATTAGTGATTCGTCACTATGTGGAAAAAACTGTGTTATTGATTGATGAGTACTCAAGGCATTATTTTGAAGTGGTTTTATGTAAGGAGCATGTTTGGGATGAGCCATGTGTCACCTGGTCTTCAAAATAATGCTTATAGTACTCATCGGTAAGGCTTCTATGTGGATTTACTTCATTATATCTATTCTTATACATGCTCTAAAGTTTGGCTAGTACAATTAGAGTTTAAATTATGTATATCTCAACATAATAAGTTTAAACTTTGATTAGAAAGCTTATTCATTATATGTGGTTGATGCTTTCTTTCCTTTTTGTGTTGCATGCTTATAGTTTTTTGTTCATTGATTTTGCTGCATTGAATGATTCTGTCTACTCTTGATTGATTTATATTGATTTTACTATTTATCTACATGTGAGTTTGGTGTAAGTCTCTAAGGAGTCAGTATCTATTTACTTTGGTTGTGTATCAAATATTGGACTCTTTCATTTAATATGTTGTGTTTTATTTGATTGCATGTTGTGTGAGTACAATCATCATTTACCAAGTATATTTCCATATATGAGGTCTTGAAGCGATTGTAAATCCTTTTAGCTTTTCAATATGTATGCTTGTTTCATATGTTGTGTGTTTTTTGCTATGTATGTATGTTGCTAGCTTAGATAGGAGCATATGAGGCACAGTGTCACTAGTTTGTTTACTACAGACTATTTTTTTAGTACCTGTTAATTGTTTTAATTATGTATTGAATTGAGCATGTTATTTTATATCTTTGCTATGTAATTTGCTTAATTTACGTTTATGAGGCCTGTTTAGTTGAATTGATATAGAGCTCATGAAAAGATTTATCAGGTTGGCATTTCCACTCCTAATCTAAGTCTTGATGACCTCTTTAAGTCAGAAAAATAATTAACCTTCGTGTAATTATTCATACATATGGAACCTTCATATGGACTGTCTAAGCTCTTGTAATGACCTTTTAAGCTGGATACTAGTTACGTTATTAATTCATCTGCTTATTTATTTGTTTTCCAAATTATGGCATGAAAACCAAGGTCACCTATAGATGTTAAATAATAACTCATATACCCTTTTTATAAAATGGCTCCAAATATAAGTATAAGATTTGTGTAGAAATAAAATGATTAAATCATATTTTCAATCAAATGAGAGGAACATAAAACACCTTGATTTAATCCATAGTGTGTAATGTTATTAGAAATTTATTTGAACAAAACGTGAAAATAAGTATTTCATTACTTTTTTTTATGATAGCTTAAAATATTACTATGTATATTTGTATAAAAACAAAGATAAAGCTATAGAGATTTTTTTTATAAAATGAAGTTAAGAATCAATTCAATAAGAACATTAAGGTATTGTGAAATGATCGTGGTGGTAAGTATGAAGAATTTTTGGTGAGCTCCATGCACAACATGAAATCATATATAAAACCACAACTTTTATTATTGAACGGTAAAGATCGTGCCTTAATATAAATGATGAATGCAATACTATTAAGTTTTGAGTTACTTTAGAACTTGTAGAAAATTCATGTTGTCGGTTAATTATCTTTTAATAAGGTATTTTGAAATAAGACACATGAGACACCATATCGGTTATTTAAAGGAATGGTGGATTCCTACGAATACTTACGAGTATAGGGATGTCTTATAAAAGTGACTCTATCAACACCTAAGAAAGTGAAGATAAGTCTTTAAGCAATAGATTGCATTTTATTATATATGCATATCATATCAGTGCTTATCAATGTTTTGGTGCATGTGTTAAAGATCACATAATATATTGATAATGGAATCAAGAAATCTATTTTTTTAACATGTATTTGCTTGTATGCCATAAGGGGGATGGATTTCATTTAAATTAACTTGTGAGACTACAGATGAAGATAATTAGGACCAAAAGGGTTATGCCCAAGACAATGAAGATGATTATATCATCTTGGGTCTTTACATTGATAACATGCTAATTGTGTCTGGTAATGATAAACTGATCAAATCTACTAAGAATATGTTGAATTTAAGGTTTGACATGAAAGACATAGGATTCGCTGATGTAATTCTTAAAATTAAGATATCGAGCATATAAAGTGGTCTCATTCTAAGCAATGTTATTATGTTGATATGATATTTGAGAAATTCAATAATGGTGATTCTGGAATTGTTAGAATACTTATAGATGTAAATCTATACCTATCTAAGAATAGAAATGAGAGTGTGTCTCAACTGGAATATTTTAGAGTGATAGATAGTATTATGTACTTTATGAGTTGTACAAAACTGGATATAGCTTACGTAACAAGTAAACTAAGTAAATATAATAAGTAATCTAGGATTTGACCACTAGAAAAGTATTACAAGACTACTTAGATACTTAAAATACATATATAGCCATGGATTACACCACACAAGATATCTAACCGTATAAAAGAATATAGCGATGAATACTGGATCTCAAACATTAAAGACTCAAAGTCTTTCAATGACTATGTGTTCATAAGGGGTGGTACAATTATTTCATAGAAGTCTAATAAAACAGACGTGTATTGCTAGATCCATGATGGAATCTGAACTTATCTCTTTGGATAAATATGGCAAAAAGGCCAAATGACTAAATAATTTCTTAGAGAATATTCCAAAGTGGCCAAAGGTTTTGCTTACAATTTACATCCATTGTGATAGTCTCAAAATATACACCGTAGACAAAATACTATTAAACAATTTCTCTCAACTATGGTTATTTTTATTGACTATGTAAAGTCAAAGAATAATATAACAAATTTGTTAACCAAATGGTTAAATCGAGAATTAGATTATACTTCATCGAGGGGAACGGGACTTAAGTCCATGAAAGAATAAGGATTTGCAAAAGAAACCTAATCAAGTTAACTAGAGTTCCCAAAATCTATGTTAAAGGAGACAACCTAGCTGTAAAGACTTAGTGAGATCATTGTGGAGGTTTAACCTAAGTCCATTCCTATGGTGAAACATTGATTCCCGTAAGTAAAGGTTAAGCTAAAGCTTTTAATGATTCTTATAAAGAAAATACCGAGCAAAGTATGCAGATTACTATTTGTAGATTACTCTTATAGATACAAAATCACCTATGTGAGAGAGAAATGTGGTCGCTTCAAAAGGGAATTGTATAAGGCTCAATTCTTTAGAAATTCTCATAGAATTAGGCGTATATTCATAACCAAAATGAATATAATAGTGAAAACTAAATTGTGTCAGAAAAGACTCCTATATGAAGTATGTCATTGCTTCTATAAAGAACATAATAGTTTAAGGACATTGTGTCTACTAATAAGTCAATAAGGTAAATGTTCTCTCACAATAGAATATTCAAAGAATAACACCTACTTATCTTACGTAGGTTTTAGACCGTTGAACTTTATTTTCATGTGAATTTAATTTAAAAAACTCCGTAATTTTTCATTCATGTGGGACTATTAGAAAATTTTGAATAAAAAATGTTTTCTCTCAAAATAAAAGAAATGGTGATGATTAAATGAATTTAATTATTGAACAATTTTGAAAACCTTTTCTTTCTTTTCTCATTGTTTATTTTTATTAAGTCCTATGGTTACAAAACCGCTTTATATTCTTTTTATTTATTTTTTTTCTTTTCTACGTGAGTTTCAACTATATATAGATGAAAATTCACTCTTTAAAGTTAGATGTGAAGAAATAAATAAGAAAAGAAAAAAGAAAGAATGTAAAAACATAATAAAATTTTGTATTTTCATGCAGAGTTAAATTCCTTCACATAGAATTTACACATATAAAATTTCATTGGAGCAGTAAATAGTAGTGATTATTTATTGCTAATTGATTGTTGTATCTTGGGAGACGTTTTTTTAAATTCTCAAATATTCACGATAAACGAAAAAATTATCTTCAAGACAACATGTGATACAAAAGACTCGATCATTTCTTTATCAAATTCTGTCTTATTTCATTAAAATTTTGTATGTATAATTCATTTATATTTGTATTTTTTATTTAGAATGATATAATATTTATTCTTAATTTATTTGTCCATGTATTATTTCTTATATTTTGGATCTTGTAATTGGGTTCTCAAGTGTATAACAATTTTAATGAGGCAATTCAAATTTCTTTTTCTAAAAAAAAAGAGAAGAAGAAGTTATTTAAATTTCTTTCAAATTGATATTGTGTTAATTTAACGTTTAAATTAATTGTTAATCACCATTAAGCTTATAATGTGATAGGCATTATAGTCCATTAGAAGCACCTACATGTAAGATTTTTTTAAAAATGATGGATGAATTTACGTAGTTACTTCGATGGTGGAAGAATAATTATTGAATTATCGAAATATATCCTTAAGATTTCTCTAATTTTTCTAGAATTGGAGAGGAATGGGAAAGATTATGGTTAAATTAGGTTGAGAGGGAGTCCATTAAGAGGTACAAGATTGATAGTTCAAATGTACAAAAACTTCTCTTTTTTTACCACAAAATTAATATCATTAAAATTTATAATAATAAAAGTAATATCCCTAACACTAATTCATAACCTCTCAATTCAAAATAAAGGGGTTTATTATTATTGTTATGAGTTTTAGAAGTGTTATTTTTGATAATTTTTATTTTTTATATAAATTTAAATGCAATTTTCATGTATTATATTGAGATAATTTCAAACATCTCACATTAGTTAAAGAATGGTTCAATTAGTAGAAAATCTTATGAGTAAAACTAATAAGTATCCAATTATCATATAATCATAAGACAATTGTATAAAAGGATAAAATATCAATATTATTCTTTATATATTTTAAAAGGATAATCAATATAGATGTGTATAAAGTTACAACAAAACAATATTATCTAGATGAACATTATGTTAAGAACTCTTTATTGACCAGATCAACAAATAACGTCCTATTTTTACTATGTATTTGATTTGTTATTTTTTCATTCTTCATTTAAAGATGGAACATCAACTTATAGGGGTTGTGCCTTTGCTTTGTGCTTTATTCATTGTACTTCATAAAAACTGAAACCTTGTGAAAATTTGATTGAAGCAGAAGAAAAAAGAAAGAGAAAACAAAAAAAACCTGAAGAAATAAAGCAAAAGAAGGAAGAAGAAGAAGAATAAAATGAAGCTTTTGGGTGTCGTGATATTTCAACAAGAACCGTCATGGATAGGGAACGAAAGTTATTAGAGTTAGTCATTTTTTTTAAAAATAATTTTGAAAAAAAAAATTATTAACTTGATACATGTTGTTTCCATCAATTACATATAAAATATTACTTTCCATATATATATATATATATAAAATGTACATAAACATGTTAAATTAATCTCAAAATAAGATAATCAAAGCTCTAATAATGATGTAATATTTTTCATCCACATTTTCTACATTTATTTTTAAATGTACATGTGACATTCAAGTCTATATTTTTATGTAACATATTACAATCATTTATTTATTTATATATAACGTGTTATATTTATATCGTATAAGATCGACATAATTCTAATTTAAATATAATATATTATATACACTTTTTACGAGATTATTAGAATTTCGACGAGATATTAACGTGATTATCAGAACTATTGTAAGGTCATGATTGGTGGTCGAAATTCTATTAAGATCGTCGTAGATGTGGTGAGGTCTTATCATGATACTATTTTATCGAAGTTATAAAATAAAAATATTTTAATTTATCTGTTAAATAATATAATATTAAATTATAAATTTTAAAATAAATTATTGTTAGATAAAAAAAAGTTAATCAATTTATCAAAATTAATAATATTTTTTCCAATTACTACGTAAAAATAGCAATAGTGGTAAACTAAAACTAAATCTTTTATTTTAATTCCATCAATGAAATTGCAAATAAACAGAGTGAAAGAAAATTTATGAGGGAAAATAAAAAATGATGAAGAAAATTGTTTGAAATTTCCCACGTGGGACGTAGATGATTTTTAAAAAAGGGGGGGCTATTTTGGTAATTCGAACTTCAAGAGCCAAAACCCTAAACCTAAAGGCTCTTAACCGGGTCAGAACATAGAAGTGAACCGAATGGAAACAAAAGACAAGGGAAAAACCGGAAGAACATTGGGCTTGGCTTTAGCGCCAATGACACGTGGATTATCTATATCGGACTCATCCAAACCCCTGGATGACGTGTACTCGCAAAGTAGCCTCCATATAAATACCAAGTTTTAGTCCCAAATTCATCGTTCTCATACGTTTCTAAATATTTCACTCACTTTTTTTTTTCTCCTCTCAACTGACTTCATAAACAAACAAAAACAGAGAACAGAAAACCCAAAAATATATAGATTCGGTCCCCTTAAAGGAGCTTCTGATCTAGGGTTTCTTCGTGATTCAAGGACTATTGGATTTTTTTTTGCATTCTTCATAGTTCTCCATCGGTCGTTTATTTTGTTTGTCGTTCTCCGGTTTCTTCTCCTGTCTTGGCTCGAGATCCGGGCCAAGCACAGAAGTACCGTATTCAGCACTTTGTTGGCTTAGCTACTACAGGTTCTTTCTCTTCACTTTCTTCCTCACGACTTCTTGTTGTATATGTGCTTTGTTTATTAGATTTTCATGTTTTATGGGATTGCTTGATTTCTGAGAAAAATAGAACAGAAAAGTGAGAAAAAGTGTTACAGTTACATGTTTGTTGCCGATTGATGCGGTTACATAATAAGGTTCGGTTATATTCTTTTCGGGAAAACTGCTGATGTACAGCAACCAAACCGGTAGAAAATATTAACGAATTGCTATATGCACATACCTAGATCGTATTTTATGTTAATTTTTGAACTTTGTGGTATGTACTATGGTATTATTATTGGGTAGATGAGATTCTTTTAATGTAGGAAATATTTTCTGAAGAAACATTGGAGTCCAACTATGTGATATATGAGAATACACATCACAAACCCATTATATTGGCTTGCAAATATTGAGCTTTCGAGTATTATTCTCTACAATCTTCACTTTTTTGAATACTAGTAATTTGATTTTGTTAACTATTTAGGAGTTAGTATTACATGGCATCAAGCGAGGGGTTTCTCACGGATGAGCAGAGAGGAATGTTAAAATTGGCTAGTCAAAATGTGGAGAGTTTATCATCATCCCCGAAATCCCCTTCATCTTTGCTTTCTGATTATCACATAAAAGCTCCATCCGTTGCTAAGGCACCAATAGCTGGGACAGGGGGGAGGCATGTGCGCCGCTCGCACTCGGGAAAGTTAGTACGCATCAAGAAAGGTAAGTTCTTCTCACTTTCTTGTGACTATCTTTTATGATGGGAGTTTTGGGTCTGTCTTGTTCTTCTGGCTATTTTGCAATATTTTGATTGGTTGGAATTATGTTGAGTAGATTATGTTATAAAGATCATATAATTAGACTTGTTCCGGCACAATTTTGCAAATTCCTTCATTCACCAAATGTGTTTTGTTCAGTTCATGGATGTGATTTTATTAGATTTAGAAATTTTTATTCGATATTGGACCTGTTTACTGTTCACCATTTAAGCCTTCATCACCTTAAATGTCTAGAAAATTCTTAAGCTAAATGTTTTCTGCCACAGGTATTTGTATGGGCTCATGAATATCTGCTGCCTTGGTTAGAATGTACTAGATCTAGTTAGTTGCTTAATCACAGGCTTGGAGAACTCCACACGGATAAAGTTGTTGTCTCATGTGATATGAGAAAGAATGAGTGAATGTGAGTATCTATAAGTATATAAGAGGTTTGACAGTGGTATTGTCACACCAGTAGAAGTAGTCGGTCAGTGTTAGTAGGAAATTAGTGCCATGTGTAGAATTGAGAGCATAGTGTCTTTATTGCGGAGAGAATATGATCCCTTTGTACAGAATTTGTTGTATAAACCTATAAATATATTATTTGAAAGTCATGTTGGATTTGGGCTCTACATGTGGGTAAAATCTACGTGACCAAGGACAAAGTAGTTACTGATGTGCTTGAGTGGTTAAAAAGGTAAATGCCTTGTTGTTCTCCAACTAATGAATGATATAGAAAAGTGGAGAACAGACAATTCAATTTAAGCAACAGGGTGATCATGTACACGATATTGTGATCAGTATATTTTTTTTGGCTTGTTGATGAGATCAATAACTATTTTGGTCTAGTTTTTTGCTAGTGATCGGTTAGGCTTGCAATGTGCTGGAGCTGTTTTGATGTTGTCTGTAAACGCTTCTCTAGACATCTCAGGGTATTATCTACCTCCATTTACATACTTGTATTGGGAGTCATTTTTGTTGCCCTTGTATTATATGCATGATAGTTCTCAAACTGCATCATGGCTATTGGCTAATAATAAATTAGGGTTCCATTTGGACGTGTCTCTCTTAAAAGTAGTTTCAAGAGAAGTTGTTTAAAATGAAGTGGTTTGGTTAAAAGTGATTCTAAGAGAAGCACTTAGGTGTTTGAGATGAAAATGTTAGAAGTGATTTTGAGTGGTATTTTCATAATTATTTTAAGATTTGAGCATTCATTTAAAACTTCTAAAAGCACAAATAGTGCTTCTCAAGAATTTTGAAAGCACCTCTTATATTGTCAAACACCCTTGAAAGTGCTTTGATCCATTTGAAAGCACTTTCAACCAAAAAGAAAATCAGTTCTAAGTGTCTTTTCCAGCAACTTCTGCCAAAGTTTTATGTGGATCCAGAACTCAGTGCTTCTTAATGTTCTTAAAGGTCTCCCTGATATGGTCATTTTGAAGTAATTGATAGTTTAAGATATTCTTTTTTTGATTTTGACACGTAATTTTAAAGGTAAAATAAACTAGTTTTTGTATTGTTGATTAGCCAAATGAAATTTCTGATGGAAGAATGAACATTAACATGTTTTTACTGGTGATATATCCAACTACCTCTGCATTTGAATTTGCGGTAACTGACTTGAACTGTAAAGAAGATATAGCTATGAGAAAGAAATTAACTGTAGAAAAGAAAAGAAAAGGACAAAGAGTGAAAGGGGCTTTGATGCGATGATTTTAGAAAAGAGAACTATTGTGGAATGAGACTACTCTTACTCAATATGTATGGGGAATTGGAGTTAGGTTCTCATTTTTGGGCTCACCTTCTCATAACGTTGGCAGAAGTGGTGTCCACTAATGATGGAATGAGATTAATTTTTGTAGGTGCTCATGGCTATCTATGACCCTCTTAATAATAGATAAGAGAGGTGAGACGAATGTTCTTTTGACATATACACACACATGCATGGGCAGGGCCGCGTCTGAACACCTACACGCTTGCAATCATATCAATATATGTAGTCTGGTCGGTGATTTTTCCCATGTTTTCTTTTTCGACTGGTCTTTCATTCTCTTTCCCCCAGGTGGGGGAGGTGAGGTTTGCTGAAGCCTTCCATATTTGTTTCTAATTATGTTGGATACTGGATATTTTATATTGTTTACCTTAGATGAATATTGAACTGACATTTTCTCCCCTATATGAATTGTTACTGTAGATGGGGGTGGCGGTAAGGGAACATGGGGAAAGCTACTTGACACTGATGGTGAATCTCATGTTGACAGAAACGACCCTAACTATGATAGTGGCGAGGTAATTGTCATTTCCAGTTTCTTTTATTTGTGTCTTCTGATAATTAGATAGATGACCTATATCCCCTAGGAAGCAACTATTTGTGTAGCTGAACAACATTTTATACCTTTCGATTCTCCTCGTGGATGTGATCGTTTAGAGATTTTTTGTAATGACAATCTTTTCCTTGACCAGAATAAATTTGTGGATTACAGTGCTTATATACCTGGTGTGTGACAGGAACCGTATAAGCTTGTTGGCTCATCTGTAACTGACCCTTTGGATGAATATAAGAAAGCTGTAGTCTCAATTTTAGAGGAATACTTTAGCACTGGTGATGTTGAATTGGCTGCATCTGACCTCCGAGAACTTGGCTCAACTGAATACCTTCCTTACTTCATTAAGCGCCTGGTTTCCATGGCTATGGACAGACATGACAAAGAGAAGGAAATGGCTTCAGTTTTGCTTTCAGCATTATATGCTGATGTGATCAGCCCTTCCCAGATTAGGGATGGATTTTTCATGCTTCTTGAATCTGTCGATGACCTTGCGGTGGACATACTGGATGCTGTAGATGTTTTGGCCTTGTTTCTTGCTCGTGCAGTGGTGGATGACATTCTACCTCCAGCTTTCCTCTCCAGGGCAAAGAAAGCACTCCCAGAAAGTTCCAAGGGATTTCAGGCAATCCAGACAGCTGAAAAGAGATATCTCTCAGCTCCGCATCATGCAGAACTGGTGGAGAAGAGGTGGGGTGGTAGCACTCACATTACAGTTGAAGAACTGAAGAAAAAGATTGCTGATTCATTGAGGGAATATGTGGAAAGTGGAGATGCTGTTGAGGCCTGTCGATGCATCAGGGAGTTGGGAGTTCCTTTCTTTCATCATGAAGTTGTAAAGAGAGCATTGGTTCTTGCTATGGAAAACCCAATAGCTGAGCCACTGATATTTAAGCTATTAAAGGAAGCAGCTGAGGAGGGCCTAATAAATTCCAGTCAAATGGTAAAGGGATTTTCTCGGGTGGCAGACTGCCTTGATGACCTTGCTCTGGACATTCCATCAGCTAAAAATCTGTTTGAGTCCCTTGTTCCAAAGGCAATATCTGAAGGTTGGCTTGATGCTTCGTTTATGAAACTTCCAGGGGAAGATGAGGAGGTAACAAAGGAAAACCTAAAGATTAGGTGCTACAAGGAAGAGATTGTGACCATAATTCATGAGTATTTTCTCTCGGATGACATTCCTGAACTTATCCGAAGCCTAGAAGATCTCAGGGAACCAGAGTATAATCCAATATTTCTGAAGAAATTAATCACCCTTGCATTGGACAGAAAGAACCGTGAGAAGGAAATGGCATCTGTTCTCCTTTCTGCTCTTCACATTGAGCTATTCTCAACCGATGACATTGTTAATGGCTTTGTCATGCTTTTAGAATCTGCAGAGGATACAGTTTTAGATATTTTGGATGCTTCGAATGAGCTTGCATATTTTCTGGCTAGAGCTGTGATTGACGATGTTTTAGCTCCACTAAATCTGGAGGAAATAGGGAGCAGGTTGCCTCCAGATTGCAGTGGAAATGAGACACTGATAATGGCTCGATCTTTGATAGTTGCACGTCATGCTGGTGAGAGGATCCTTAGATGTTGGGGAGGTGGAACTGGGTGGGCTGTAGAGGATGCTAAAGACAAGATAATGAAATTGCTGGAGGAGTATGAAAGTGGTGGTGTCGTGAGTGAAGCATGTCAATGTATTCGAGATCTTGATATGCCTTTCTTTAACCATGAGGTAGTGAAGAAGGCATTGGTCATGGCTATGGAGAAAAAAAACGATAGAATGCTAGACTTGTTGCAGGAGTGCTCCAGTGAAGGCATAATTACAACCACTCAGATGACCAAGGGCTTCACCCGAATGAAGGACAGTTTAGATGATTTGGCTCTTGACATTCCAAATGCCAAACACAAATTCAGTTTCTATGTAGAACATGCCCAGAATAAGGGGTGGCTCTTACATTCATTTGGGCCATCGACTTTTGATGTTTCTGTCACTCTGGCTGCAGCTACATGAGAACATATATTAATTGGTTGTTTCATGTGTTGTTGCCTGTAGACTAGTTGTACTTGTACTGTTTAAACGTTGGATAGACACTGGGGTGTTTGGATTCCGTATGTTTTACTTATTTGTAGTGATAATGACTGAAATTCCTATGATCCCAGTAGCTAATTTACAAAGGTACCTTCATTTTGCTTCCTTCCACTGTATTTAAGGCTCAGATTGTGTCATGAAACGTCATTGGAGTCTTAAAGGGACGCTGGTTCAATGCATATGGATATGTCTGGATCTTTATCCTTGTACTTGCATGATTTACAAAATATATACTTCTACATCTGAATTGGTTTCTCTCGCATAGTTGGTTCTTGCTTGTTAGAGTGAAATCAATCACGTTTGGGTTTTTTAATCACCACTTGTACACCTATACAATTGTTGCATGTAAAACTTCCTGTTTGCATGATATTCAAATATTAATTGAGTATATACGTTTTCATTAAATAATATCATGGTACTATAGCAGCATTTGATTCCTCGTAGTTCCTTCGTGAGACAATATGGCTTTTTCCCTAATTTTGTTTATTTTTCGATTGTACATGTTATTAGTTTTATATTAATTGCATCCCATAACTTAAGTATTTTAACTTTTGTTTCTTTCTTGATTGTATATGTTATTAGGATTATTTGATAATACCCAAAATACAAGATACATAAGTTACATCCCACATGGCAATAAAAGGTTTTTTTTTTAAATTTTCTTTCATTATGATTTTTGCTAAAATAATTTTGATATGCATATGATATGACGCATAAGTTAAATCCTACTTGTCAACAAAGCTTTTCTTTCTTCCATTCTTTATGATTTTTGCTAAAATAAAGAAGTTTTCCATCAATGTTGTATTCCTTATATCATGGATGTTACCAAGTAGTGTACACTGTTTTCCCCGACAATTTATTGATTTGCAGTCCTAAAATAACAATTATATATTATCGTAAAATCAAATTTATTGTAAAATAACATATATATATATATATATATATATATATATATTTGATAATGTGATAGAATCAAACAGACTCTTCCATGCAATTGTGAGACCTTACATAGTATTCAGATTAGTCCGATTTACAGAGAAAAAAATTAAAAAGAAGTTAGAGCAATTGACATAATGTATACATTTTTTATGGAGTTCATGTATATATAGAATTTTACGCGTATATGTGTTGGTTACATAGAATATATATATATATATATATATATATATATATATATATATGTATGTATGTTAGGGGACATGAAGATAAAAACAAGCATATTTATAGATTAAGGTCGATCACCCCATAGCTCGGGCTAGTGGTTGACCCTCCAGATGCCAAAACTCAACCAGGAGAGGTCTCTTCCACAAGTGTATTAATGGATGCGAGCAGAGGTAGGTCTTTGAGGGTGGCTCATCTTATGGCTCACATTATCTTCTAGGCTCGGGTTGTTCTCTAGGATTGGGTCGTGCTCCAAGTCGATCCATATATCCAAACATCTAGTCCTCTTACTCTTTTAGCTCGAGTTCTAACCTAAGATGGAAGAGTAATGCCCGAGTAGTGGATTAAAATCGTTCAGCTCCCATAATAAATGTGTGTCAATTGATTGGAGCCCAACCCAACTCAGATAACAGCTTGAGCCTAGAAGACAGCCTGAGCGATAAGATGAGTCACTTTCAAAGACCTATCTCTTCCCGCATCCACGAATACACTCGTGGGAGAGACCTCTCCTGCTGGGTTTTGGCATCTGGAGGTTCAACCACCAACCTAGGCTATGGAGTGGTCGACTTCAGTCTATAAATATGCTTGTGTTGTACCTTCATGCTCCCTGACATAGATACATGTGTATACCATATGTAACTGACACCTGTACATGTAAAAATCTATATATACATGGAATCTATAAGAGATCCACACATTACATCAATACTCTGACTTCTCTCTAGTTTCTCTCTCTATAAATCGGACTAATCCTAACATTTTGGCGCCCACCATAGGGCTCAAATTCTAAGGTCGAGTTTTGGCTTCTGACCCCATACTTTCAAGGATTCACCCCAAATTCTGAGAAAGACTTAATAGGACACTGCACTCAAAGGTCGATTTGAGACCCTTTGATGGTCACACCACTGATCTGATCGATGAAAGTAGACTAGATTACATTATGCCTAAGCATAACCAAGGAGAATGTAGAGTTGGAGGTGATCCCCTTTCTAGTTCACTAGGACCTAGTAACGAATAGTGATTACGGGAAAGAAAAAACTAGGAGAGACATTTCTAGCCTTTGGAGAAGGCCAACAGAAAGCAAGACCAAGCTTTGAGAATGACTAATGAAAGACAAGTAAAAGGTAAACCCCCTATGATGTAGATAGAGACTATGAGTAATTATGTGTCTCCCCATTCTATAATGAAATAGAGTATGACGAACTAAGTTCAATGCTCCCAAGTAACCTGATTATCAAGGAACTAAGGACATTGTGACTCACGCATAACACTTCAAGATCGCGATAGCTCCTATGAGCCTTACACAGGAAAAAAAAGACGTCATTATGTGTAAACTGTTTACTACCACCCTCTGTGATAGTGCCCATAAATGGTTCAATAGCCTGGCATCGAGCACCATAATCTCATTCTCAAAGTTTGCAAGCTTCTTTATCACCAATTAAGCTTGCAAAAAGCCATTCCTGAAGGAGTCTCACCACCTCTTCTCCATCGTTAAGGAAAATGGTGAGTCTATCGAAGCATACATGAAATGATTTAGGGAAGAAAAGTTAAAAATCTCCGATTATCCTAGCTCCATCGCTATAGAAGCTTTTAGGTGAGGTCTCCTAAAAAACCGAATTATTTATAGAGCTAACTAATACAGTCCCTCAAACTTTGGATGAGACATATGGGAAGGTGATGAGTGCTCAAAAAGCACTAAAATAACCATGATTTTATGTACATTAATTGATTAAAAATATATATATTTATATGTTTTATCATATATTTATATAAATTTGTCTTTTTCGAAATCACGGGTATTTTTATTGTTTTTCAGGTATTTTGGCTTAAAAACGCAATTTAAACACTCAAAGAGGAATACTTGAAGCAATACATCACAAATATATTAATAAATAAGTGGGAAAAGGTCAACAAATATGGAAAAATTGGATAAAATGGGTCGAAAAGGTCAAAAATGTTAAAAAGGAGAAAATCGCACCGGGCTTGACCCCGTCGCGGCATGTATGGCCACGTACGCGCCGAGCTGCGCGCATGGATCTGTTCATCCGTGCACCTGCGCGCGGGGTCTTGTTCATCCAGCCGCAATGGCCGACAACCCACCCAGCCGCGCCCAACGCGTTTTCGCCCCATTTTCCACGTGCAGGCCTTCTCCCATGACGTCATCTTGTGTCATTGATGACCTCAACATTTCCATTACACGTTTTTCATTTTTTAACATTTTTTAAACATTTTTTTACTCATTTTTCTCTCCATCTTCACCTAAATACCCCTTCCCTTCAACCCCAAACACACCTCAAAACACACTTCTCTCTTCTTTCTTTCTCTCCATTTCTTAGTTTTTAGTTTTTTTTTAGTTTTTCTTATATTTTAGCTAGTTTTTCTTATCTTTTAGCTAGTTTCTCTTATGTTTTAGCTAGTTTTTCTTAGTTTTAGAGTTCTTCCCTTTTTGGGAAGAACTAGTTATGTTTTTGTAATTTATTAGCTTTTTTGATTCAATAAATGGGAGTACAAATTCCGTTTGGAGGTTTTCTAGCAACAAGAATGGCATCGAAGTACTGTAAGGATTTTATTTTCTTTGCAGTTATTTTTTATGCTTTATTCTTACATGTTATATTTAATTTGTCTGTGATTAAATTTATTTGTGCTGAAATTGTTTGTAAACATGATATAATAATAACGTTGTTATGCTTGCGAAATATTAAATAGGTAAAAATCTCTAAAATGAATTGATTTTATTTTTATTCAAGATTTTATATTAAGAATGTTAGAGAGAAATATATTATTTTTCATTACAAACTTGAATTTGAAAATTAGATTTTAAGTTTAGTTATCCGGTCTAATTTAGAGTAGTGCTCTTTTATTTGTTGGTACAATCGCCCGTTAGTTAGAGTGAAGCTCATTTCAAAAGTTTTTATAGGAATTATTATGCGAAAATGTATTAATGACATGTTTTGTTAGTAGTTTTAAAACATGAAAGTTAGTACTGGGATAACTAAATTCTTAGGTTTAATTTGGATACCTTGAATAAAGTTTAAAGCATCTAACCCATGAAATTGGCATTTTAAATGATTCATTTTCAATCTCTTAGAAAAAGGAATTAATTTAATTAACCAAATTAGTTATCAACCCCACTTCGTAGGTGTTAATTGATTTGTTTAGTTAGCAAACGAATATCTAACTCCAGCAAAGGTGGTGTTAAATACAAAAAGGAGAATCAATAAATATCAATTCATATCTTTAATAACCTAAATAATACGAAGCAATCATAATTAACTTAGTTATTATATCCATAAATACTCAACTCTTTATAAAGATAAAATTTGCATGAATGTTTATTGAATCTATGTTTATTTTTATGTAAGTAGATTAAAAAACACAAAAATCCCAAAATATCGTGACGAGGATGTTTAGGATTTAATTTCATTTTAAAAGTTTGAATAATAAATTAAAAACCACATACATTCGTTCCTTAGATCGACCTTGGGAGTATCTTTATCATTTCTACTGAAATGATTAGGTACTTGTGAGAGTTTTATAAATATAAAACCAAAGTATTGGCGAGGATCAGCGATCTTGCGGTTTTCGCTAAATCAAAGTTTTTGACAATGTTCTTAGGGGATGACTCGTTGTGGATGGCATCAGAAGTTTTTAGTAGCGATTCTTGGGGGAAAGAATAGCGTTTTTAATTTATTTATCAAAATTTTAAAAATATTTTTGTGCTGTAAATAATTGTGATTTTTTTTTGTAAAAAAATAAAAAAAATAAAACATTTAATCAAATTTCAAATTTCATAAGAAATAATAAAAAAAATAAAAAAAATTGTAGCGTGAATAGTACAATAATTTGGAAATTTGAAATTTGAAATTTAAATAAAAAAAAAGTTTTACCCTTCATGAATAGTAAAAAAAAATCAAAAATTTTAAGTTAAAAAATAAAACAAATAAATAAATAAATAAAGACAAAATAAAAAAATAAAAAATAAAAAAAATAAAAAAAAACCAAAATTTTAATTTTTTGAGTTTAATTTTTACTATTTTTTTTATTTATTTTAAATCATAATTTTATTTTGTTTTTATTTTATTTTCTTTTACCTTTTTCAATTTTATTTTATTTTATTATTTTATTATTTTTCTTTCTTTAGCTATTTTTTTTTCTTCTTGATTTTTATTTAACTTACTTAACTTAATTTTGTTTTTACTAACCTAATTAACTTAGATTTTTTAACATTAACTTAGGTTTTTACTTAAATTTTCATTAACTTAATTAACTTAGTTTTTTTTACTTCATAACTTAATTAATTTTTTTCACTTAACTTAATTAACTTAGATTTTTTTACTTCACTTAGCTTAATTAACTTTTTTTTACTAACTTAATTAACTTAGATTTTTTAACTTAACTTAATTAACTTAGATTTTTTTAATTCACTTAACTTAATAACATGAAAAGTAAAGATCTGGGGAGTTCTGCAGAGACTAGTTCTTGGAAACGCTTTGTGCCTGTAGTCTTTCTGGGAACATTGTTAAATAGGAGGATGGTTTAAGGAGCCTTTGCACCCATTATTTCACGGAGCATTTCTTGGTTATCTTGATTATATTTATTTTTTTCTTAAAAACAAAAAAAAAAAAAACAAAAATTTGAACTATCTCCAAAATTTTAAAGTTTTAATTACAATCTAAGGAGTTAGTTACTTTGTTGATCTAGGTACAATTGTGTTTTAATGACTTAATTATTTGATTTGCACCTAGATGTGGGTTATCTAAAAACCGTCAAAGTATGCCTCTAGTTTTAAGTACAAAAGAAATTTGAAAATCAATAGGGCATGGTGAAAAAGTATAGGTAGACAACGCTTGTCTTACCTGAAGGTTTGATTGACTCCGATGATGAGGGGACATTGAGTTTACTTAAAATGAAATCCCCAAGTTACGTCTTGCTAAGGCGTTAAACTAAGCAACTTGGATGGGAGGCGACCCGTCATTTTAGGTAATTTTCTTTTTTCTTTTATTTACTTAATTATTTCATTTTAATTACATGTGAATAATTTTTAAATTGTTAAAACTAAAAATATTTGTTGAGATGTTAGAAGTTCCGCGTGATCATGCGTATACACTTTAATGATGAATATGATGGATGCTTGCATTTTCCATTACTACTTGCACATTCTCGGGAAATAGGTAATATTTCTTCTCTTTTCTCTTTATCTTGAATTTACGATTTGTTACATTGAGGACAATGTAAGTTCTAGGTTGGTGGTGAAAAGTTAACATGCTTAATTAAAAAAAAGTTTTAACAATTTAAAAATAAAAAAAAAATAAAAAATAAAAAAATATACTTTTTCATTTTTGTGTGTTTGGTTTTATTTCTATTTTGTGTAATTTAGTAATTTTTGAAAAAAAAAATTTCTCACAAAAATTATCATTTCTTTAAATCAAATTTAAGTAAATAGTTAAGTCTTTTTATCTTGTTAGATTAATTTTTTGAAAACATATCATGAAATATTTTGTAATTAGTTTTTGATAATTAGTTAGTTTTTGTCGTAACTAGTATTTCTCGATAAGATGTAGAAATTATATTAAACCCAAAATTGGTGTTTATGAATTTTTTTAGTGGAGACTACCTTTGTGAGATATAATTTTGCCTAATTTCCCTTATTTAGAGTGAAATATATATTTTTTCTACTCTAGACACATTTCTTATTTCTTCAAATTTTTAGATGATCTACATAGGTATTTGCATTGAATGTATGAATTTTTTCTCATCTTAATAGAGTATCATATATTTTTTATTATTTTTCTTAGATTAAATGATTTGAGTAGAAATTGATAGTATATGCTTATATCTCGGTCATCATGTTGCTACAAAAAAAGACATATCTGGGGTTACCTAAACCAAGATCAAACAAAAAAAAGCCACAAAATTAACCACTCACTTAAAATCCAAAAAAAACAATGTACAATACAATACGTGGGTTGACTTCTACAAAATACATATATTGAGAAATATCTTGAGAAAAAATAGAGATAAAGAATATATAGTATAATCTACATACTATAACCCACATTGCCTACAAAGTTGTGAGTAAAAGTTAATTACAAAAGAAAGATATAGGAAATAATTCCCTAAAAAGTCATTTCACTCTCTTCATTTGTAAAAGGCATATATCTTGAAATTCTTTCTTAATGAGTTTGATTTATGCATGAAAATAATTTTTATATATGATATCTTTATAATTTATACATTTGATTCCTTTCATGAGATCAATGTTAAAATAACACTTTGAGCCTTTATTCTTTATACATATGCGAACATATTAGTTCATTTCTATACATCAACTCTTTCGCATATAAAATAGTACGAGTGTTTGAACCCATAGGATTCAGTGTTTTGAGAGTATTGACTTGTGAGGAATAGAGTCGAAGCGAATTCTTATTCATAACACTGAAATTGGGTGAAATTAAATTGATACATTTTTGACATGAAATATGAAAATGGTTTTCGACTAATTATTATAATAATTCATGATTGTTTAAAGAGATTAAAATAACTTATGCTTGAGATTTTAATTATGATCTTAAAGGAGATTAAAAAGTATGAGACATTTTTGTGAGATGTTGTTAATTTGTGATTTTGTTGTAAATTTAATTTTTAAGTCGTTTGTTTTTATTGTTTCTTTTGATTTTTACATTTAGTTTAATGTTTGTGGGTATCATTATTGAAAACCCTCACGAGACTCAAACTCGTCCACTAGGGCAACCTAGGGGTTTAAAGGCTTGTTGCATAGGCTAAATGCAACCGTGTCAATCCACAGAAGTGATTTAGGATAATTTAATTTTTAGTTTTTATCAACCTCTTGCTAAGGGACTAGCTGGTTAAGGGGTTGTGATGAGTGCTCAAAAAGCACTAAAATAACCATGATTTTATGTACATTACTTGATTAAAAATATATATATTTATATGTTTTATAATATATTTATATAAATTTGTCTTTTCAGAATCACGAGTATTTTTATTGTTTTTCAGGTATTTTGGCTTAAAAACGCAATTTAAACACTCAAAGAGGAATACTTGAAGCAATACATCACAAATATATTAATAAATAAGTGGGAAAAGGTTAACAAATATGGAAAAATTGGACAAAATGGGTTGAAAAGGTCAAAAATATCAAAAAAGAGAAAATCGCGTCACGGGCATTGTCCATGGCGCCACAGCGCCGAGTTGTAGCGACTACTGTTCATCCAGCGCCTGACCTTGGCAGCGAGTATGTTCATTGACGCGTAAGCGCCCCAACAAGCCCCATATGCGCATGACGCATTTACGCCTCATTTTCCACGTCGGCGCCTTGCGATTACGTCATGACGGCGTCATTATTCTCGACATTTCCATTACACGTTTTTCATTTTTTAACATTTTTTTAATATTTTTTTTACTCATTTTCTCTCCCGTCCTCACTATAAATACCCCCTTCAGCTTCAAAACACACTTCTCTTCTTTCTTTCTCTGTTCTTAGTTTTTAGTTTTTTTAGTTTTTCTTATGTTTTAGCTAGTTTTCTTATGTTTTAGCTAGTTTCTCTTAGTTTTAGAGATCTTCCGTTTTTGGGAAGAACTAGTTATGTTTTTGTAATTTATTAGCTTTTTTGATTCAATAAATGGGAGTGCAAATTTCGTTTGGAGGTTTTCTAGCAACGTGAATGGCATCGAAGTACTGTAAGGATTTTATTTTTTTTGTAGTTATTTTTTATGCTTTTTTCTTTCATGTTATATTTAAATTGTCTGTGATTAAATTTAAGCGGTTAGCTATTTGTAAACATGATATAATAATAACGTTGTTATGCTTGCGAAATATTAAATAGGTAAAAATCTCTAAAATGAATTGATTTTATTTTTATTCAAGATTCTATACTAAGAATGTTAGAGAGAAATATATTATTTTTCATTACAAACTTAAATTTGAAAATTAGATTTTAAGGTTTAGTTATCCGGTCTAATTTAGAGTAGTGCTATTTTATTTGTTGGTACAATCGCCAGGTAGTTAGGTGAAGCCTACATTTCAAAAGTTTTATAAGAATTATTATCACGAAAATGTATTGACAACGTGTTTTGAGTAGTAGTTTTAAACATGAAAGTTAGTACTCGGATAACTAAATTCTTAGGTTTAATTTGACACCTTGAATAAAGTTTAAAGCTGTCTAACCCCAAAGGTGGCATTTAAATGGGTCATTTTCAATCTCTTAGAAAAAGGAATTAATTTAATTAACCAAATTAGTTATCGGCACTTTAGTGTTAATTGATTTGTTTAGTTAACAAAGAATATCTAGCACATGAAAGGTGGTGTTCATACTAAAAGGGAGAATCAATAAATATCAATTCATATCTTTAATAACCTAAATAATACGAGCAAGCATAATTAACTTAGTTATTATATCCTTAAATACTCATTTATTTATAAAAGATAAAATTTGCATGAATGTTTATTGAATCTATGTTTATTTTTATGTAAGTAGATTAAAAACACAAAACCCCAAAATATCGTGACAGGATGTTTAGGATTTAATTTCGTTTTTAAAAGTTTGAATAATAAATTAAAAACCATATACATTCCTTCCTTAGATCGACCTTGGGAGTATACTAATCACTTTCTACGAAATGATTAGGTGCACTTCTTGAGAGTTTTATAAATATAAAACCAAAGTATTGGCAGGATCGGCGATGCCGGTTTTCGCTCATCAAAGTTTTTGACAATCCCGATTCTGCTCATCAGAAGGCAAGAAAATTCATCAATCTCGAAAGAAAGCTAAGCCTAGTCAAGGTTGGTCAGGCCAATGTGGAAATCGGACCTGAAAAAGAAAAAAAGAAGGTTAAGTCTCGAAAGAACAAATCAGGGTCATAGAATCAACAAAAATAAGTGTTTCACACCAAACAATAAGGAAATCAACCAATATTCTAGGAACAAGGGACTTTGGGGAAGGTTGTTGTCTCCTTTTAGGGGCCTACCTTGAGAATGGATCTAGCTCAGGTAGTGTTAAGGATGGATGAGGAGCCAAATTTCAAGTGGCCCCCAAAACGGAAGTCTCCCCTTAGAGACACATCTAAATGATACGTCTTTCAAAAAGATGTGGATCATGAGACAAGAGACTATAGAAACCTCAAAAAGGAAATGGAAGATTTGTTGTCCAGAGCATATTTAAAGGACCTTGTGGAAAGCAATAGTGGAGGAAGAAGGAATCAAGGTGGATGTGAAGCATTGAGGCTACCAACTACCTCAAATAACGAGAGAAACCCCCAGCCTGTCATCAAGACTATCCATACCATACATGGGCCCCCCGAGATCAATGGGATCTCTACTAACTCATGAAAGAGGTACACTAGAGACCTATGCAGTTCCCCATACATATATACCATGGAAAAGGTGAGGTCCTCTGTAGGAATTTTCTTCATTGAGAAAGACGATACATCATCTCATCATGAAGACCCCTTTGTGATCACTATGAGAATATGGTCCTACGATGTTTTTCAAATCATGGTTGACACTGGAATCTTTGTGGATCTTCTCTTCCTATCCACAACAAAAGCCCTAGGTGTTAAAGAAATTGATATTAGAAGGAGCGAGCTACCCTTGGTAGGATTCAATAGTAGCACCACTTACACAATCAGAACTATAGTACTACCAATCAATGCCAAAATGAAAATAATGATGACGAACTTCATAGTAATTGATGTCCCGGCTCATTACAACACTATTTTGGGTAAGCCATAAATACACAAAATGAAGACGGTCCTATCCAACTTCCACTAGGTGATCAAATTTCTGGCCAAGGGAGGTATGGAGAAGATAAGGGGAAACCAAGAAAAGACCAAGAGCTGTTACAATGTCACTATGAAAATGGGCCATTCCTAAGCAGCAATGAGAATAGAGTCTCTCAAGGAAGGAGGCTAAGAGGTAAAAGTATAGCACGATCTATCAACACAACTAAAGTACGAGACCTATCAATAGGAGATAAGGAGGAGAATCACCCTTTAAAACTAAGTATTGATATGACAACAAAGATGAACGATCAACTGGATTAATTCCTTAAAGCGAACTCTGATGTTTTTACATAGACCCCTACAGAAATTCTTGGGATTGACCCGAGTTATAACCCATCGGTTAAATGTTGATCCAAAAGCTATACCTACACAACAAAGAAAGAGGAAGTTTCCCAGAGACAAAAATAAGGTGATTAATATCTAGGTCAACACCGTAAGGGATACAAAGATTATAAGGAAAGTCAGCTACCTTACTTGGTTATCAAATGTGATGCTGGTTTTGGATTAATGAGTTTTTCGGATGCCTACTATGGTTACCTCAAATTAGGATGCAATCGGAAGATAAGAAGAAAACATATTTTATCACCAAAGAGAGGACCTTCTACTATTCCAGAATGCTGTTTGGGTTAAAAATGCGAGTGCCATATATCAATGCCTCATCAACAAAATGTTTGTAAATCAACTGGGAAAAACTTGGAGGCATATATGGATGATATGGTGGTCAAGTTAGCACAACCACTAGACCACATCAAAAACTTGGATGAGATATTTACGGTGATTCAAAGGTAGTATGAGGCTCAATTCTAAGAAGTATGTCTTTGTGTTGCCTCTAGAAAATTTTTAGACTACCTCGTATCTGTCCGAGGAATTGAGGCTAACCCAAACAAGATACATGTTCTAGTAAGCATGAGGCCTCCTACCAATCTGAAAGGGATCCAACAATTGAACGGAAGGATAGTGTGACTAAACATGTTCATCTCCAAATATACAGACAAGTGTGTATCATTCTTCAAAATGATGAGAAAAAGCACTTCAATTTTCTGGGATGAATATTGTGATAGAGCTTTTGAAGGAATCAAGCAATACCTTAATAAACCTTTAATTCATGTCAATCCTCTCCCAGGAGAGACACTCTATTTATACTTGATTATGAGCCACCAGACTTGTAGTGTCGTACTTCTAGGCGAAAGAGACAAGGTACAACACTGTATCTATTACATCAACCAAATCTTGACAGATGCCCAAAAAAGATACCCAACGATTGACAAGTTGGCCTTTGCCATAAAAATCAACGCATAGAAGTTCAGGCATTACTTTGGCTCTCACATAGTGGTAATACTCACCTCTCATCCACTCAAAAGAATTTTGAGGAGGCCAAAAGTTTAAGGAAGATTGGTGTAAATCTCTATAGAATTGAGAGTGTATGACATTTAATACATGGCTAGAACAACCATCAAAGGTCAAGTAGTGGTTGATTTTGTGGTAGAATTTAGTAATACATCGGAAGTCATCGATGATGAGGCACGAGAAGAGGTGAGTGTTATTAATCAAAAAGAGATGTCAGCTTAGAAAGTATTTGTTAATGGCACATATAACTTCAATGGTGCTGGGCTAAGGGTGGTCATAATTGATCCTGACAAAAATTGTCTCAAGTATGCGGTCAGGATGGATTTTCAGGAAACTAATAATGTCACAAAGTATAAGGAGACTATATTTAGGGATATGACGTCAAAGAAACTCGTGGTAGACATGATTACCTTGCATAGTGACTCTCGACTAGTGGTCAACCAGTACTTGGGGACATTTGAAGCCAAAGATGGTAAGATAAGAAAATATCTGGAGAGGCTAAAACAAGAGTGCTCTAAGTTTTCTTACTTCGAGATCAAACAAATAGCTAGAAATGAGAACGATTATGCTAATGCTTTGGCCACACTAGTGTTCATCCGAGAAATCAACCAAATTGGGTACCGTCGATAACAATCCTATCATAGGCAAGTTTGGAGGAGGCTGAAAGAATAGTCGGGTGTGTAGATTCTCCTACCAATCCATAGTTCACCCTGATCTTTAACTTTCTAGAAAGGGGAGACTTACTTGAAGATCGCAAACTTGCAAAGGAAACTAAAGCCAAGGCGGGATGATACCTGATTAAAGCTAGTTAGATGTATTTAAGAACCATACTTGGACCCGAGCTCTTATGCATAGCTAAGGAGAGATTTGAAAGAATTATTTTTGACATGCATGAAAAGTTGTACGTCTCTCATTCAAGTGCAAGGTTACTATTGACCCACTATGCTGGCAGATTGTACAAAATACACTCAGGAGTGCGATAAGTGCCAAAGATTTACTCCATTGTCACACACGCCTCCAAATACCATGACAGAGGTGGTAAGTCCTTGGCCCTTCTACAAGTTGGGGCTTGACATAGTAGGACGTATACCTCAAGCAAAGGGTCAAAATAAATTTTTACTAGTGACCACTAATTACTTTTCCAAATGGATTAAGGTCTTTGGGAAGAATACGAGAGGTAGAGGTGATTCAATTCATCTAGAAATCTATAATTTGTTGGTTCAATCTACCCAAGGAGCTTGTTACCAACAACGGGAGACAATTTACAGGTTAGAACCTCAAGAAGTTTGCCATAAAATAAAACATCAAGATGTGTCACTTAATGCCATATTATCCCCATGCCAATGGTCAGGTAGAATCTTCTAACAAATTAATAATCAACCTAATAAAGAAAAGTTTGGAGAGTGCAAAAGGAAGATGGGTTGAGGAGTTGCTTGGGGCATTGTGAGCTATTAGGACTAGTCCATGAGGGAACACTAATGAGACACCTTTCTCCCTAGTATATGGGACTAAAGTCGTGATACCAACTAAGGTTATAATACCTACTATGAGATCGACCTTGACAGAATAGTAGAACACTACAAGTAGATGGATGGCAAGTAGAATGGGTGCAAATTAGAAATGACCTTATCAAATAATTGAGACAAAACTAAGATGGACCTACTTATTAAGAAGCATTGAAGGAGTTAAAGATGGCACAAGATGGAATGCCTGACACTTCAAAAAATACTACTTCTAAAGTATCTCAATTTACTAATTTCATGTACTATCATTATATGTATACACATGAAGTGAGTCCTTTTAAGAAATGGTTCTCTCCCATAAGCCTCCCACTAATATATGCCATGGCTAATCACCTCGATTAGGAACTAGGTAGAGCATCTTGAAACTTGTAAAATCCATAAGTTGATCACCTCGGTTAGGAACCAGGTAGAGTACTATGGAACTGAAGGGAGAGTCGATCACCTCAGTCAACCTCGATCAAGAACCAGATAGAATGCTCTCTCCACTAATATATGTCACATGTTGATCACCTCTGCTAGGAACTAGGTAGAGCGCCTTGACACTTGTAAAATCCACGAGTTGATCACCTCGGTGAAGCTCTAGGTAGAGCGCTCTTGCATTGAAGAGAGAGTCTATCACCTTGATCAAAAACCAGATATAATGCTCTCTTCAACTAATTCATTTCACAGGCTAATCAGCTCGGTCAGGAACCAAGTAGAGTGCCCTAACACTTATAAAATCCATAAGTTGATCACCTCGGTTAGGAACCAGGTAGAGTACTATGGAACTGAAGGGAGAGTCGATCACCTCGGTCAACCTCGATCAACCTCGGTCAAGAACTAGGTAGAATGCTCTCTCCACTAATATATGTCACATGTTGATCACCTCTGCTAGGAACTAGGTAGAGCGCCTTGACACTTGTAAAATCCACGAGTTGATCACCTCGGTGAAGCTCTAGGTAGAGCGCTCTTGCATTGAAGAGAGAGTCTATCACCTTGATCAAAAACTAGATAGAATGCTCTCTTCAACTAATTCATGTCACAGGCTAATCAGCTCGGTCAGGAACCAAGTAGAGTGCCCTAACACTTATAAAAGCCATAAGTTGATCACCTCAGTCAAGAATCAAATAGAGTGCTCTAGAACTGAAGGGAGAGTCGGTCACCTCAATCAAGAAACAAGTATAATAATATCTCCCACTAATGCATGCCATGGGTTGATCGACTCGGTCATGAACCAAGTAGAGTTCCCTAACACTTGTAAAATCCACGAGTTGATCACCTCGATCAAGAACCAAGTAAAGTACTCAAGAACTAAAGAGAGAATCGAGCACCTCGGTCAGGAACCAAGTAGAATGCTCTTTCCCACTAATAAGTGTCACGAGCTGATCACCTCGGTCAAGAACCAGGTAGAGCACCCTAACACTTGTAAAAGTCAGGAGCTAATAATTGGAAAATGGAAATATACATTGGTTTGTCATAGTAGGTGCATTCTATTAAAAAACATTTTTATTGTTCAAGCTTATAATGTTTATAAAATTTATTAATACATAGCCCGGTCTACCAAAGTTAAATTTTTTTCAGACGCTTAGACACACGACTAGTGTCTAGATCATCTATTTCCTATACCAAGGGAAAAAATTCAACCTAAATCTTGATAATTTTCTTTTATGCATTGGTCACTATTTCGTAAAGGACCAAACTCCACAAGAGCACTTCGCTCCAATTCCTCAATGACTCCCATCATCTTAAGGAACATCCTTTTAGATCACTTCATATAGAATTTTTCCCAATAGGACTCCCTATCCACAAAGGTAGCCATTTTAGTCATGGTCCTTCTTTCCCAAGCTTGAGTTTAGGATAACTGCTCTTTATAGGAGGCGAGCTCACACTTGGACACCTAAAAAGGTTTTAACTTATCCTTGAGTTTGGACACCTTAATTTTAATTCTCTCACCTTGGCCTTAAGCCTACCATTTTCCAGTTTCAAGGCTTGAACTGAATGCCTATCTGCTTGGTCATAATCCATAAGGTTCGAGCAAGAAAGATGGAGAAGGAGTTGGCAACTATTTCAATAATATATTTTTGAATTTAACAAGTGTCCTTAACCCTATTTTATAAGGGATGATGATAAGAAAAAGGTCTAGTGACACATGTCCCAAAAATAGATGGATAGGTCAACATCATAAATAAACATTGCAAGTGATATAAATACACAATTGTGTAAGAAAATTGGTTTTCATTGATAAAGTTTAAATTTACAAAAGGTTAAGCTCGCAACCACACAAGTGGAAGTAGTGTCAAGCTCGAAGAAAAAAATTTAAAAGGGATATAGGACATAGGTTCTTCTTCCTCAAGACACTTGAACCATAAAATATCGGTGGTCTCCGACCCTACCTTTTGTGCCTATCACCTCAAGCCCGTCACCACTTTCACCTGAGTCCGAGTCCTCTTTCTTATCCCCATCTTGAGATTGAATAAGCGAGTATTGGGAAGTGATTGAGATATCCAAAATTTGATAGTAGAACTCCCTTATGTTCCTCTTTTTGGCCTCCATTTTGAAGGAGTCCATGGCTAACTCATACCCTATCTCAACGCTCAAAGTGAGCTGTTTGGCTGTATCAAGCTCAGCCTTTTCCTTCTCTTCTATCTCAAGCAACCTGCGATTACATGCCTTGATCTCAGATTTGGCCTTTCTCTAAGCCTCCTCAAGCTTAGCATAATGCCTCAAGTTTTCATTTAGCTTGACAACGACCTTAAAAAAATTTTTCCTCCTTGTCTATGGCCTCACCCTCCCACTTATTGGCCTTAGCCAATAGCATCGCGTACTTAGCTCGAGTGAAGGAATGGCCCTATTTTTCTTGTGCCAGCTCATGATTCAAATGCCTCACACCTTAAGCCCTATAAAACCTATAAAGTAGCTGCAATTGAAAAAAGAAACGCCAAGGTAAAACATAAGAAATATATGTAGTAACAAAAAAAGTATATACATAAGAAACAAGGTAAGATTAAAACACGAGGTGAGTGATCACAACATCAAAGCCCATGTCTTCTCATATGTCCTCGAGCTGCTTCTCATACGCTATAAAAGAAAGGTGGCACACATAGTGGTCAAGCTACTCTGGTGTCATACCCAAATATAGATCCACCCTATCCACATCGATGGTAAGATCGTTTACAACACCTTTCCTCTTCCTTGAACCCCTTATAGGGTGGTCAGGTTCTTGAGGACCCAAGCTGAGAAATGGTGAAGTGTATTGGTCCTAGGACGTGGATAAAGGCTTGAAGACATTCAAAGGCTCCAGTTTAAGTACGAGCTCATTAATGGTAACTATCCTCTTCCTTCTAGATGGGTTAGAGAGGCTTTGCTGCCTAAAATATTTACTCCTCTTCTTAACTTTAGAGGAGTCCTTCCCTGGTACGGGAGGTGTAGTCTTCTAGGAGTTGACCCCTTGAGGAGCGACCTTACTCTTAAGTCAAGTCAGGAGAAAAATGCCATCAAACTCCTTATTATCTCAAAACAAGGTCGATGAGGTGTTAGTATAATGGGGTCAAGTCTATAAAAAAAGAGGGAAAATTTTCAAGTCTTAGGGCTAGTTCACCATCATTAGTAACCACCTCAAACCTTTCCCCATAGTCTATGGAAGGGGTCTGGCACTTGGAGGGGGCGCAATGTTTACAAATGATCATGTAAGGGGGCTGCGCTAAACCTTGCCTCATCAATCCACATGAGACATAGCATGGGGTGTTTAATAGTTGTTTCCACGGGGTTCACTCAGATAGATAGTTTTGGATATCAACAAGTGTTACTTCGTGTCCTTACTTAAGGTCATCATGAAGGAACCTACGTTCCTTATCACGACCTTTGTGTCATTCCAGGTGCTTCTTATTAGCCTCGTTTCATTAATAGGAGTCTCCTACCGACGTAAGATGTAGAAGAAATATTCCTTCCAATTCTTCTCGTTCTCAAGAAGGGTCATGTTTATACCCCATCTTGCTTCACTTACATGTATACCCCCATCATTTCTATAGGGTTCTGCTTTAATACATATGTTTCATGAACAGGTACCCCCAACCATTAGGCATCGACTGACCTAGCACGAGTTGAATCTTGGCCAAAAAACCTTCTTATGAAAGGGCACAAAGGAAACCTGACCCCACAACCACAAATCTTTCTCGTGAAAAAACGTCCATCTAATTGGGGGTGGATCACTATCATAGGCTCCAAACATTGGAATCATTATTTGAATCGAGGTGGGGATGTTGTAGATCCTTTTCAACCTTTCCTTATCTTGAGGTGATCGAAAACTAGTCTTGACCTTGGCCGACCAACCTCTAATATAGCTTGTGGGTTCCTTAGTCCCTAGATTCCTCAATTTCTTCCTTCATGATCTAGTGACTGATATATGAGTTTGAGGCATGTTCAATCTAATAGTTGGTATGGCTTGTGGATGAGATGTGGAGGTGGAAGGTTATGGCTGGGACGAACCCTCTTCACTCGAAGAGCTTATCTCTTGGAAGGATCCCATGTTGTCACTCTTTGCCTGGCATGAGAATTTATGATATTGGGGGCTCTCCCAAGAGGTAAAGCTTGAGGTCTCTTCTTTGTGCATGGTCTCTACAGAAATTTCAAAAAACATAAAAGGGGTAAGGCACGAAAAAAAGATTACCTAGGGTTGAGTTTGAAATAAAAAGGAGAACAATTCTTTAAAAATGACCTAGATATTAGACTCAAAGAATTCTTTACTTTAAAAAATCGAGTAAGTAATCTATGGGCCAAGATAATTTATTACCATCAAATTTAAATTTTTTATGGCTCAGGCTGAGGCGATAGAGTGTTTTTTCTTGATTTTTTTTTGATGTGCAGGCAATGATAAAGATGAAGCTCAGCTCATGCATTTCCTTTTATATAGACCTAAATTTCTCTCTCTAATAAACTGACACAGACTTATTAGAGGAGCATAACAATTCAAATCCATTACCAAGCATTACTCTTCTACCTCGATTCAGAACTCAAGCTAAAAGAGTATAGGGACTGAATGTTTGGATATATTGATTGACTTGGAGCCCAACCTAATCCCAAAGAAGAGCCCAAGCCATAAGATGAATCACCCTCAAAAACTTGCCTCTACCACATCCACGAATACACTTGTGGGAGAGACCTCTTCTGTTGGGTTTCGACATCTGGAAGGTCGACCACCAAACCAAGCTGTGGGGTGGTCGACCTCAGTTTATAAATATGTTTTTTTACCTCATGCCCCCTGATAAACCTATATGTATATCCTATGTAACCAACACCTGTATTTGTAAAATTCTATATATACATGGACTATATGAGAGATCCACAAATTTTATTAATTGTTCTGACTTATCTCTAGTTTCTTTCTCTATAAATTGTACTAATCCCAACAGACAGGATTTATAGTGTGACCATTTTATCTATTACATTTGTTAACATTATTATTAATTCAAAATATAATATTTGAACATTGAAAAAAAATACAATTGGGTATTATTTTGTTCATATTATTCTAACTATTATTTTATTTAAAAAAGAAATATTGCAAGAATAATAATTGATAAAATATATTTTATGGATATCATGAAAGAATTGTTTTTTTCGTAATTTACATAGCAAAAAAGTAAAATTGGGAAATTTTCTAAAATGATGTTAAGAATTTTTGTACAAGAAAATAAGGTTAAGAACTTGAACCGATTCACTTTGAAAAATAGTTATTTCTTAACATTTTGTCTAATTATATATTTTTTTAATTTTAAGTATTTTTTAATATTTAAAAAAATTTAGTTCAAACAACCTACTATAAAAAATAAAGTATTTATTAAGGGTGTTTATTTACATGTAAAAAACGATTCTTTCTGTTAATTTAATAAAATTATCATATTTTTATTTTTTAGCAAGTTATAAAGTTTTTAATTACACGAGAATCTCGTATATTTTATTATAAATATATAATAATAAATAATTATAATTTACATAAAAAAACAATTGAACTTTTATTAATTAAAAAAACATTAGAATTAATATAATAGATATATAATTAATCAAATAAAGAAAAATTATCACATTCAAATGATTATGGATTTGGGCATAGAAGAGACAAAATTTCATTTATCAAGTTTAAAAGATGATATAAAATGTTAGGATTGCTCTTTTCTTTGTCAATAGATTAGATATTAAAATCGTTCTTCATGAGTTCATTCCTATTCTGGTGGGTCATGTTGTATTTGTAGCTATTAGTTTACTTAATAAAATTTTTGTCAATTTTTTAAGTAAATTATGATAATAGTAAAAATAATAGGACATCTAAATTTATATAACTGCAAATTATAATTTAATTATGTTTTAATTCTGTAATAATTTTGTCGCGTCAGATTGCTACCAATACACTTTAGCAAATGTGATATTAGGAAAAAAATATTTTTATTATTTTATTTTAAAAATTTTAAAAAATACTTATTGAATTGTGTTATAAATTAACCTCTGCGGAAGCGAAGTTCGAGTCTAATTTTGTTTGTACAAATATATAATAACAAGTAACAGTAAAATAATAAACAATGAGAAAAATAAATGACATACATTGATTTAAGTGTTTTAACTTTTCAACGTGAAAAGTCTATTCCACTTACGACGACCTACTAATAATCAAATGTAAATACAAATATCAATATTTAGAAAATTTCACAAAATATACCAAAAAAATCTAAATATATTTACAAAATAACTCTATTTAATTTACTGATAATATATATCAAGATAAATTAATAAACTTGTTATTAAATCAAATATTACTATACAAATAAAAGAAATTTCACACAAAAAATAGACAACTTATCCTTATGGTTGATTTCCCTTTTCTTTCTTGTATTCTAGAGCCGTGATCTCTGGGTTTTTTTTTTTCAGCTGTAGTAGCTGCTGGTTGCTTTTTTTTTCTTTTCAACAGCTCTCTATATTTTCTCTCTTAGAGCTGCTGCTCTCTATTCTAAGCACATCTAGTGAGAAGGAATATATATATATTACAAATGGGATTGGATTTTAATACATAGTTTTGAGTTTTGGGTCTCCTCACTAAGTTGAGGTCCAAAGCGGCAACCTATTTGGCATGGGCTTTTGGGCTGCTGGCTTTAATTTATTACATAATTTTTTATATCTTAAATATTATTAATTGGTATTTATAATTGGTAAGAGAGAAAAAAAATATTTTTTAAAATGTCTATAGTTAAGATAAAAATATAAAACTTATCTAATGAATTATAGCTATTCATTCTACGGTTTAATAATTTATATATGATTTGTATATGTTACTTAAAAGGATATATTTGACTACCTTGTAAATCTTGGAACTGATTACCTTCGTAGAAAAGATTCTTATAGTTATGAGGATTTCAGAATAAATTACTAGAATTCGAACATATTTTTTTAGTGCCCATAAATAATATATATTGTTGTATTACAGTATATATAATTTGTATCTAAATATATCTATTAGAACTCTACATTAAGCTCAACAACTTTAGCATTTCTAACCTATCAACAATCGTTACTATTTACTTATAATTACAACTTTTTTAATAGAAATAATATTCATCCAGCATAAAAATTTATTAAAACATAACAAAAATATTATATTTAAATTTATAATCATAAAAATAATATATTATACATAATTTATATATTTTCGTTATAATTTATGTATACGATCTCTTATTCTATCGTTCAATTAGATACCATTTAAATTATATTATTTTTTTTATTATCCATGCAAATTAGATGTTTGTTAGTAATTGTTTTCATGGCATATTTACTTCGAAATTCCAAAAACCATGTAATTAATTCTTCTAATTACCAGTAAAAACCATCATTTTTTCTATATTTTATATAGATTCAATATTTCTTAATCAATCCAAATGTTTTGCTTTATTATCGATTATGTTTCCCAAAGAAACGTTACTGTTTTTTTTTTCTTTTTCTCACGATAGTAGAATATTTTATAGATGATAACGAGAGGTAGTATAATTTATCAATAATTCATAATTTTCTTTAACAATATATGTACTAAGAAAATTAAAAGATGGATTAAAATTCCAATCAAGCTACAATAAATTAGTTTTTGAGATATGATGATCCCAATCCACTACTTTAATGACACCACCTTATATTTATATATTTATAAAAATATTATAGAGATCTTGTTAATGTAAGAATAAGATTAAATAATTTTTATGTGAGCAACACCTCACCACGTGCCAAAAAAAGTTACATTGTTTGCTTAGAGAATACTTAGCAGCCAGAGTGGTGGCAACAAAACATTAGTGTGTTTGAATTCCCAAATTAATTTTATTAATCATGTACGTCCTAAATAAGAGTACAAGTCTAAAGCCATTAAGGCAATTAGGGAGCTAGCTATAGGGACGGAGATCCCAAAATATGGAAGCCGGCATCCAATCCATTTAAAAAAAATAAATAATAAATAAAAACTGTGGGCATCGAATTTTTTTCTCTTTTATTTATTTATTAATTATTATTATTATTATTATTATCCTTTTATTCGTTTACCTTCTGCTTTCAATGGGAAAAGATATGTAGAACAGATTCTAGATTTAATTCAAAATTCAACAATCGATGGACAGAAATTAGTCTGCATGGCCCTTAACACATTATACATTAAATTTATATGACTAAGTTTATAAGTAACTATTAGCATTCGTCTTGCTAATAAAGCAGATGCGAAGTAGGACATATGATTAAAGTGAAAGGAACCCACTTAGGCCCAATGGCTCTATATAAACCATCAAATGCCCCCCTATTCAATCAGCTCAAGAAAAAAACAAACTAAAATATTACATATACATCCCTATTAATTTGCTTGTTTCCATATATAACCAATATGGCCTCAATGCAATGCTACAAAACTTGTCAAGAAGTCTGCCATGAGAAATCGCATGGCTACAAAGACAACCATCATGGAGCCCATGGAATGAATGGTACAGTTGGCATGGCCAGTCATGGAATGACCGGACATGGAGTGAATAGCCACCACCACTCAGGGCATCACACCTTGGCCAAGCCATTCCAAACTCACATGCATTCCCAAAGCCATCATATGCCCGCGACTCATGGTCAGGGTCATAGTGGCCATCACACATCATCCTCTCATGGGATGATGGGTACGGGGATGACTAGCTGTTATGGAAAGAAAGAGAAGAAGAAGCATTCTGAATGTGGCAAGAAGAAGGAGAAGAATTTGTTCAAGAAGAAAAATAAGAGCGGTAACAGTAGCTGCAGCAGTGGCAGTGACAGTGATTAAAATCAATCACTCAACAACATATTGTCTATTGCTGAAACTTTTTTGAAAATTTAATAAAACATATATAAAATGGGGGCGTCCACTTATAATATATATATAGATAAATAAGGAGCCCTTATTAATGTAACATGGCTTCCCTTTGTGTGCTTTATCTTTCTTTATGTATTATATAAATGTAAGGTCGATCGGATTTCTATTTATGCATTGAACTGCATGTCTGGAGTAAATCTTATTAATAAAAGACAAAAAAAAAAAAAAACTATATATGAAAAAAGAGTATAAAAATTAAAAAATAATGGTAATAAATTATAAAATTTTAAAAAAATTTAGATCATATAGTAAGTAGTTCAACCTTAACTATATTAGTAGCAATTAATTACAAGTACATATATTTACATTTATATTTATAAAAATTATGATTATTACGTTATTTTTTAATTTTTTTTAGACTTGTTATTAAGTTTATAAAAAAAGTCAAACAAATAATCGAATTCCAGATAGTTATACTTTAGATATATATTTTATAATTATATTAATGCATTTAATAGTACATATTCGTAAATCTAAAATTATTTTTGGTACTAAAATATTTATTTAAACTTTAATCAATTTATAAAATTATTAATTAAATATTTTTATATATGTTTTAATATTTTTATGATGTGTTTTAAAAAATGATTTTTTTATAACATTAAGTTTTTTAATAGGTTTTAAAAAATTAAACTCTAAATACATTCAATCCTAATACTACCAGATATTATTATTATCTATATATATATAGATAGATAGATACATTAGGATTAGGATTGAACTGAAAGTTGCTGAATAGAAACAGAAAGCTGCTGCCGAAAAAAAAAAACAAGGAAGCTATGTGGGTGAGAAGCTTGCTGCTGATAACCGATTTCCAATTAAGCAATTTCCATAGCCATACGTTATCATTCATGGTTTGTCATAGCATAATAACCCGATAATCAATATATATATATATATATATATATATATATATATATATATATAAACGTTATTGTGGTTGCCAGTGAAGTTAAAAAATAATTAGAACACCGTAGATTAAATAGATTGATTAATGTTTAATTCATATTATATAACAAGTATTTATTTGATATTTTTTATCTTTATATAATTTCTTCTTGATTAGATTTTTATATGTTTAGATTAAATAATTTTATATATGATTATTTGATTTTGTTGAAACAAATTTGTTAAAACAGTGTAGGAACAATATTACTCATAACTTGAAATGAACTATTTAGGTTGAGTCGCGGATTAGGTCGCTCTTTTTAAGACATTTCGTTTAAGAAATTTCGCGGTTCTGCCCAAATTTATGCAAGCAAACACAGCCCCATCGTCCTCAGGATAAAACAACCCAGAATCTTTTTTCTCTATCTCGGAACTTCACTGCATTATGAAAACCGAAGTACTATACCTGAAAAATTTGTTGCTGAGAAAACTGAAAAGTAACTTAGAATTGCAGAGAGAATTTTTTCTTAGTGAGATGAGTTTGCAGATTGTTGTGTTAAAACTGAGAGCTTAAGCCCTTTATTTATAGGTTTCAGAAACCGTGTCGCCATTATGATAATAACGGTAATGTCTGGGGATGGAGAGCGTAACAGTCATTCTGAATAATGAAGAGTAATGGCTATTTTTCTGAATAAAGAAGACTAACGGCCATTTAACGGTCATATTCTGATAAAAGTAAACAACGGCCACATTCTGAGTAAAAGAAAATAACGTTTGTTTTTATGAGAAAAAATATATATATAACAACCATTTTCTGAGTGGAAACGTTTTTTGTAAAAAAAATATTTTTCCAAAAAAATAAAATACCACCTCACCTCACACACATGCACATGCACTCAGACTCGGCTCGGCTCGGCACTGCAAGACTGGTCAGACGACCAGCGGCGCGCGCGCACGTGTGGTATCACATTTGCCTAGGTCCGCTTCCCTTCCACAAAAGTGGGTACCCCTTGGGGCCCAATCCCAATAGCCAACTATTCACTATTTATACATCTTTTAAATAATGTAAAAAAGCAATGTGGGATAAGGCTTTAAATTTTTTTTATAAACTTCATCTTTTCCAACAGATTTAATTATCAAATTTTAAAAAAGCTATTGATTGAACTTATGCTTAATTTTCTTGTTCTAGGATTTACTAGTTGATTTGATTTAAGTGACGTATATTTTGAATCATCTAGTTAGGATTGTTCATTATTAAATCAATTTTATAACACACACAGACACTTGTGTTTTTTGTGTAACCTTTTTGCAGTTGATTTGTGAACGATCTGATTGGCGAAAAGCTTATTAGAATGGTTGTCTGGATATTGCTCATGCTAATATTAGAAACTTTGAAGACAAATGAGGGGTTCGTAAGTAAAGTATATTGGGACAGTATCCTGGATAGGATATCATAAGATCTAGTTTATACTTAAATATTTGGTTTTTATAGTGAAAAGTTAGATGGTTTAATGGATCGATGGTTTTCTTCTTAGGTCATGGTTGTAACTTACGTTATTTCTACTTGAAAATATCATAAGTTATTCTTTTATTTTTGCATTTTATTCTTACACATGATTATATGCTTTGCCGTTTTGTTTAGATTATTTTTTAAGTTATTAAAGTATCTCTAGATTAATTATGTCCATAATTTATAAATTTTCACTACTAATTTATAGTGTGTAATGTCGCAAAATAAATTTAAAAATGATAAGTTATTTATTTTTTTAAAAATTATATCATATGTTACATTATAATTGATGAGCGTAAAAATGTGTATAAACTTACGTATCATTTAAGAAAACACATACGAATTAAACTCATGCTCTAAATATGATTGATCGTTTTATGTATGAATATTTTAAAGATAACACAAGGGGGGTCTTTAGAAGACCCTAAATGCTCTTTTATCGATTTATGTATGAATATTTTAAGGATAAGGAGATCTTTAGGAGAGACCCTAAATTTATTAGAAAAAAATAACATCATGTAATATTTATTTTCAACAAAAGTGATATGTAATATTTATATTTTAATGCTCATCTATATGTTGTAATTTGAGTTGAACTCTTTTATAAAGGACTCAAATGTAACTTTATCAATTTATACTTCGACGTCTTGTACTAGCAAACTTTATCCATGAAAAAATAACTTAGCAATAGCACTGAAAAAGTAAATTAAATGACAAATTACGGGTAGTAATATTGGTCCTCATGCTATATATTATAGTTTCATCCAATTTTATCCTCATAAAAAATATTTATTCAATTTCATCATATACTATTAATTTTTGTTCGATTTCTTTCCTACAATGTTTTTTTTTTTGCAATTCAATCATCAAACTATTAATTTTTTTTATCTAAATAGATACATTTGTTTAAATTTTTTATTTGCATGTTAACATCTATGTACACCCATTTATGTTTGCCATGTGATTATCAAAATATTTTTTTTAAAATAAATTTAATGGTTGAAATTTACTCAAATAAATCTCAAAATCCAAAATATTGATATCTCTTTTAGATGTAAATTCTGTATAGTTAGGAGTGAAATTTCATACATGGTAACAACAAAGGATGAAATTTGATATAATATATATATATATATAACTTTTCTTGCATATAAATCTTAATGATTCTCTTATTAGTTAGCCTTTTTTCTTCTTCTTTACTTGTTTAATCAATAGTTTCTTCTACTTTTTTTAAATTTTTATTATTCTCATTTAAAATTATTTTTATAATTTTATAATTATTTATTTTAAGTTGTATATTCACAATCTTCTAAATATTTCTCCCACTCTTATATTTAATTTTTGAAATATACTGTTTTTTTTTTTAGATTTACCTACTGAATCTTTCATTGTCAGAATGCACATCAAGATATATTGCTAAAAATAATGTATCTTTCAAGCTATAAATTATAAATCTTTTTTTCTACTTTTAATGTGTATAATAATATTTTAATGTATGTTTAAAGCTCTAAATTATAAATCTTGTTTCTACTTTTAATGTGTATAATAATATTTTAACGCATATCTTTTAGTTATAGTTATTTAATTCTTTTAATATTTTTATATGTTATTATATATATCACTAATAAATAATATATATTTATAAGTGGTCGAAAATAAGGTTTTTATTTATAAATGTGGGTTCTTTCTAGCACATATATAATTTGACTTAGCTCTTTTTTTATTATTTGAGAAACAGGTGAGGTTGAAACTTTTGACATACCACTCTTAATTATTTACACTGCTGTAACCTGTGGCGTAGCAATTTAAGTATAGGATTTCAATCTCGATAAATATTTTATGTAAAAGAATTTATTAATTTTAGTTTAAATGTAAATATATTTTTTTTATTTTCAATAAAATTTAAAGATAATTCATTAAAAAATTATACTTAAAATCATTTTAATTTAATAAATTGAATATATCAGTAACTTTAAATTGATGTAGCCAACTTACTTTTATATTTACAAACATTTTAATAATTTTAAGTAAATTTTGGTGATCTATATTTACCTTGTTTTTCATTTTTTTAAAACTTTTTAAGATATGTTCATCTTTAAACATTTTGTAATAGGTTCTCTGCTAGTTAGATTCATTTTAATTCAATTTAAGTTTTTCAAAAAAAAAATATTCAAAAATAAAAAATAAAGCATTTAAAATGCAATAATTATGTAACTAAAGTATATTAATTTTAAGAAATGTGACTAATGTATCTAATTTATGATAATAAAATTACCAAAATATCATGCTATTAATTTATTATAGGAAATTACTGTAACTTTTTTTTTAATATTTGAGGATTAGGAAATGACTATTATAATTGTACAATAAAATTAATTTTTTAATGCACAATAATTTGGTGCATTTTTTTGTGTTTTTCACTTGAATTGATGAAAAATATCTTTTAAAAAAAATATACATAAATAAAACTTGAATTATATTTTAAAATTCCAACATATTCAAATGAATTCAATGTAATTAATTTATAAATCATTTTCTCTAATTTATAAATCTTATATAATAAAATATGTACTGTACAATAAAAAGTAAAAACACTATCCGTAAAAAATCATCGTGACTTGAATTCGTTACTTAATTTCGTATTTTATAGTTTTCCATAAAAGAAACCTCACAAAATTAAACCAATAGAAGAAGCTCCTCTTTCACTTTCACATAATGCCATAAATATACCGGTGGTACCAACCATATATTAAATATATATGACAACTAAGGCACTTTCATGACTTCATAAATGACACAAGAAGACATCCCAAAACGCACCAAAATCAATTAAGAAAATTAAGAAATATAAAAAAAAAGATATATATACACACACACGCTTAGATGGAGAGAATCTTAAGATACGAGTATGTAATAGGATTGAGTCATTTTAACTCTTTATTTTTGTAAAAAAAAAAAAATTAGAAATAAAAATGAGATTAACAATTAATATTAATAAGAACAATATAACATATTGTATAAAAGATTTTCTCCTTAACATAATATCATATTAAAAAATAATAAAAATAATCTTTTTAAAATTTATAACTACACAATAATATCCTTTATATATCTAACGTTATTTCAACTAAATTACACCTATTTAAATATGTTTAATATTAAAATTAATTTAATTTAACTAGATAGAGTAAAAATTTGAAGGGCTTAAGTTTTTAAGTAACAAATTAATAAAAAAACATTTTAATATGTAAATACAAAATCATTGTATAAAAAGTATAAATATAAATTTTTGATATCTTTACTTTCATTCTGTCATTGGTGATATGAAATGGGACAAATAGATATTTTTCTAATATATGACCACACAATTGTTTAGAATAAAGGTTGAACGGTGCCAATAAAATGTCCTCATTAACTAATAATGAAAAATATAATTAATTTCTATTGGACTAAATAATATTAGAGGTATAGTATTTTAATTGAGTATTCTATATTAAACCTTCACAATTCTAATTAACACCGATTGGTAAAAATTAAAAGATACAAAAAAAAAATCATCTATTATAGCACACATATATGAAAAATGTAAAGGGTTGGGGATGGAACATCACAGGCCACATCATAATTTTGTTATTGAATCGATATTATTAATTATTATTTTAGTTATAATAATTTTTTGAGTTGATATTTTACTTAATTTTTCATAAAATTATTACCTTTAAAATTTTATAAAAATAAAAATACTACCTAACATTATTAATTCATATACTTTTTAATTTATAATAAAAATATTATTTTTATTATTAGAAATTTGAATTACATTACTTTAAATAATTTCTCAAAAAGTTGCCATTTTCTCCCACTCACATATATACATGCTGCCTCCCTCTCTCTTAATATATCTCTTGCATGTAATATTCAAGCTGCAGTTTGGTGTTTCACGCAGAACATCAAACTAAATTAACTAAAAAATAATGACAACCACCGTCCCAAAACTGCCCTTTCTTCTCAAACCCTTCCTTTTCTTTCTCTTTCTCTCTCTAACTATTCTTACTCTCCTAAGTTGTCAAACCCAACACTCTCCAAACACTCCCCAAATAGAATCCCCACTCTCCAACAACCTTCATATCCGACCCGGATACCAATCCTACGAATCCTACATCCACCATCAACTCAACAAAACCTTAAACCCGAAACTCCAAAAAATATGGGTCACCCGAGATTGGGACCGTAAAGTCAAAGTATTTGCCAACTTCTTCCAGAGCCTAAAGCAACGTAACCTCCTCTACAACTCCTCTAAGTCACTCTGTATCGGAGCCCGAGTCGGGCAAGAAGTATCGGCATTGAAAAGTATCGGTGTGTTGGACTCGGTCGGTCTCGATTTAGTGCCTCACCCTCCGCATGTGATAAAAGGAGACTTTCATGCACAACCATTTGTGAACGAGAGTTTCGACTTTGAATTCTCTAACGTGTTTGATCACGCGCTTTATCCGTGGAAATTCGTGGGTGAGATCGAACGGACGTTGAAGCCTGATGGGGTTTGTGTAATACACGTGGCGTTAAATAGAAGGGGTGATAAGTATTCTGCTAATGATTTGGAGAGCGTGGAAGGGTTGGTGAATTTGTTTAAGAGTTCGGAGGTTGTGGAGGTTAGAAAGGTTGATGGTTTTGGGCTTGACACTGAAGTTGTTTTCAGGAAGAAGAAAAATACTCAGATTTTATTAGTTTAGTAGTTAATTATCATGGGATACTTTCTTGCTTTTTTTTTTATTATTATTTTTTAATTTGTGATTGATTTTAATATTTCTGGGTTACAATTTTCTCAATTTTTTAAAAATAATAATTATTCTTTAATAGGAACACTTGAGAAATAGTGACAAACCAGCTACGAATTGGTTTATGGTATTATTTTATGGTGCCAAAATGAAAATGACTTGGGATCTTTCATGAGGTAATGTCGCAATGATATTTCAAATCTTACATATATTTGATGTCCTAGCATTTGAAGTCGATAGCAGAAGAACAATATCGAACGTTTGTATTCATTTCTTTAATACCCAATTCAGAAGAACAATGTTCTACTTGAGTCGAAACACTTTTTTTTCCGCCATTAATAAGCATTTTATATAGAGATGAATTTAGCGGAGCCATTGTTATGTTTAGACTATAGCTTGGTGAATGATGGTAATGGAGCTTAACGAGCTGCAGCTGTGACCAACGACATTGGTGTGAAAGATAGTTATGTAACACGAAACTAAACGTTTAATGATCTTTTTAATAATAACTCAAACAAGTTAGGGATAATTTTGCTAACGGTACTAAACATTAAAGGCATAATTAACATATTTAAGCATTTAATGTATTATAAAATTAAATGATATATTTAATTAAATAATTTATAAGGAGAGCTATAACATAAACAAGTTTGTCATGTTATATAAGATATAAATATAAAACTATATAAATTAATTAACCATTTTATACCTTAAAATGGGAAGTAATAATTAACAACTGTTTCATGCAAAACTAAACCTTAAAAGGTGAAAACTGTATATCCTTAAAAATGAATTAAATAACCTTAATTTATATATCTTATGGATATTGATTAGATTCCGTTAAGATATAATGAGTCGTTAGATTTATGAGATCAGTTTTCCAAATCAGATGATTCTTTTTCCCTGTTCAAGTCGTAAGCTAAATCTGAACATTTGAAAAATTGGGGCAAGTGTTCATGAAGAGGTAGTACGGATAACCAAAAAAAACAAATTAAATTATTAGGACACTGAAAGACGTCCAAACTCGTCTCTTTCACATTATAGCCGTTGTGCACTGGTATATATATATATATATATATATGCAGTCTCAAGTATCTTGTACATGGCGTACACATAATGCAAATATATATATATATATATATACACAAAACTGTAACACTAGATATAAAATGTTTTGTAAAAAAAAGTTGAACGTAGAGCCTCAGTTTGTCATTTACATGAAGGACCACGGGTGTATAGTTAAGTGGCGCTAGTCTCTCCCAAAAAGTACAAATAGTAGATCAGATAAAGCTGAATATGTATGAAGTCCTCATGTTTCTGATAGGATACGTCAAATTATCCCTCACTTTTCTCTTCTCAATATATTTGAGGGGTACAGAGGTAATTATGCAGAAGCTGCAGTATGTACATATTGGATCATTCGATTAGTAATTTTATTGGCAAATAAATACGAAGAAAATTCAATATATTAATTAAAATAGTTATTATTACTGATTATTTAATTATATTTAGTATTTAAATTTAGATTTATTTTTAGTTATTTAGATTATAATTTAAAATTTTATTAATTAATTTATATTTATGTAATTTGTTATTTTGAATTAAAATATTAATTTTTTATTCAATAAATATTAGTTTCTTACTCAAGTAAATATTAGTTTTTCATTTAGTTATATGTACGTTATTTCCCCTCTTAAAAGAAAAAAATTAAAGTAAATAATAAATTACAATTAAAACGAGGAAATAAAAAATATATATTTTTTAATGTTACGGAACAAGAATATAAAATGTTAGAAAAATGATATAAAGTCAAGAATATAAATATGAAGAAAATTCAATATATTAATTAAAATAATAATTATTATTTATTATTTAATTATATTTAATATTTAAATTTATATTTGACTTTTAATTATTTAAATTATAATTAAAAAATTTATTAATTAATTTATATTTATCTAATTTACTATTTCAATATATAAATAAGAATTATTATTATACTTATTCTTCAAAAATTATGAATTAAAATATTAATTTTTTATTTAATAAATATTAGTTTCTCATTTAGTTCTATGTTATTTCTCCCCTCTTAAGAGAAAAAAATTAAAATAATTAAAAAATGATATTTTAAATAAAGAAATAAAAAATATATATTTTTTAATGTGATATAACTAGAATATACTGTGAATTTGGTGTAATCTTTACCATTTAATGTAAAAATTGTATCAAAATGATACCGATTTAATATTTAAAGTATGATAAATATATAATTTAATATGAAAACAACATTAATCTGAGTATCACTAATATACTATCTAAATAATAAAGATTAAAAAATATCAAAAATTAAATTATAATACTAATAAAGTAACAAACATAAAAGTTTATGGTTCAAACTAATTATTAACTAAATGTATAATTAACAATTTAGAAACCTTTGCATATTAAACTTGTTATTTTAAATAACACAGATAATTACCCCTAAAAATTTAGACACACTGGGATATGTTTCTCTTCAATAAAACAAAAATCATTAATAAAAAAAAAATTGTTATTTCGAGTTTTAGGAGTACTATTATAAATATTATTTTCCCTTTTTTGTTTTCAAAATCATTAAGCTGAACTAATCAGCCGAAACAGTTCATATAATACACACGGTGTTTAATCAGAGTAAGAGGCATGCTCACCTTCCGAAGTTCCTTAAGTCATGCTTAGTTTGGTTAGCTGCCTAACTATGATTAACAAACCTATAACTTAATGATTCATGTTCATAATTTAACTACAATAGAAAAATATTTTAGCAATAAACGATTTTTTCAGAAAAATCCTTGAATTTATCGGCAAAAATGTTTCCTCTATAAAAAAATGTCATGTTCGTCCCAGTACCATCGCTGTAGAAAATATTTCCAACAAAATTAAGTTTCATCACAAAAGGTATTTCAAACTGCCATTAACAGTAGAAATTATACAGCTTTCCTTTATTTAGATTGTCTGTTAACCATGGCTTCTTGTCTCTAGTTATTTTGTGCACTATAGTAATCAATAATGAGCTGAAGAAAAATCCAAGTGAGAGTACTCAAAAACAGTCCAGTACTCATAGTATTCATTCCTTTTGGACACATGATAATATCTGAGTTATTTTAAATTATGAATTAAGAGATACTAACTACAGTGGCCTAAGTAAATTTATAGAAAGTTTGATACCAAACACAACAATTCATCTTAAATTGCATACAATTCTTGTGGAGTAAGAGAAAGAAAGGGAAAAAACAATAGGAATTCAAATATCTCACATAATCATATGCATGGTTAGGAGACAATCCACGTTCACATTCATATTCCATAGCTAAATAACAGTTCACATTCATATTCCACAGCTCAGTAACATTTTACATCCATATTTATAGTTTATATTACAATCTAAATTCTTACAATATCTAAGGGGAGGGTGTTAAGTCCCACATCGATCAGGAATGTCAACCTAATGCTGGTTATTAGTCTAGTGCAGCCCATTTCCTGATAAGCGAGTTTTGAGGGAAAACTTTGGTTGCCGAGCTTTCAACTTAGTATCAAAGCAGGTTCTTGGAGTCAACTGATGAGTCCCCTCTAACTCTTCACTCGGTTTCCCGGTTATGCGGTGTCCCCGTCCGGGTGGAACATTCGGTCATGCGGTATCCCCGTTCGATGTGAGTGAGAGTATTGAGTCCCACATCGACTAAGGATGTCAGCCTAGTGCTGGTTATTAGTCTGGTGTAGCCCTTTTCTTGATAAGCGCATTTTGAGGGAAAGCTTTGGTTGCCCAGTTTTCAACTGAGGGGACACCATAAATGAGTTTAAATACATAAAAAGCTACAAAGTTCATGTCATGTCCCCCAAAACTTGGTGTATACATGAACTTTGAGTTAAACAAAATTTCCTTCCAAATCATATTCATTGTCTCATTTACTTACATATTTTAAATTAAAAATTATAGAACAAATCAAAGTCTCATTTTAAAAGCCTCACTTTTACTTGTTGATTCTCACTGCTTCTTGTTGATTGCATCACCACTATCACTTGAATTATGAACACTAAATTAATTTATGGTATAAGAAGTAATGCATAATGAATGTGTTATATAATACATTACCTGAGTTTGATTAGTTCTTTTATTTTGCTTTTTCTTAACCATCTTCTTTGAAGTTGTTTCCTAAATACAATTTAAAGTTAAATATAATCAACCAAATATATTTAATAAATGAATAGTTACAATTTTACCTGAGTTTCATTAGTTGGATTCTTTAACTTCTTCTTACATGTCCTCTGATTATGACCAAATTGATTGCAATACCTATTTTTCAATCCTTGAAACCTCTTATGTTTCTCTAGTTCAGTAGCTTCCCTATGTCTCTCAGTTGGTAGTCTTCCTTTCTTTGGTTTATAAATTGATGGAAGTATTTGTTATTCACCAGACATCATAACCCACTCCTTTTCAGATGGAACATGGTGAATAAAAGAGAAATATGTCTTCAAATATGAAGTCTTTGTAAAATATGGATGTACATAGTCCGCAACCTTATACCTTTTATTCACCATACATCATAACCCAAAACAATGATCTCATTTTCATGCTTGGATGCTTACATTTCAAGTTGGCATAAATATGCCTAGCACAAAAATCTGACATGTGAAGTTGAGAAAAATTTATTGATTGCTGCAACGAGACCTTTTTTTCTATCAGACATAAAGCACATCCTTCTATTTTCAAACTCCCCAATATGTTGGTCCAATAAAGCCATGAACCACATCCAAGTTTCATTATTTTTGAATTCAACCCAAGCAAGGGAAATTGGAAACAAACCTTCATTATCATCCAATCCAAAAGTAACCATCAAGACACCTTTATATAGACCCTTTAAAAAACATCCATCCATACCAAGGAAAGGCCTGCATCCACATAAATACCCTTGTTTTGAAGCAGATAAGCTAATGGAACATCTCATAAAACAAGGGTTGACATTTGGTATTGGAATATGAGTATCAACAAATGCCATTGATCCTGGGTTGGTTCTTAAAATCGTATGACAATATTGCCTTATTTTTGCAAAACTACCAATATGGTCACCCAATTCTCCATCACAAGCATTTTTTCTTGCCCTATACAATGTTAAGTTAGGTACAAATAGACCCCATCTTCTTTTACACTTAACAACCAATATAAGGATACTTACATTAGGGTTTCCCATAACTAAGTTCTTCAATTGAGAAGCTAACCAAGAGGATGTTGCAAATCTTTATTTTTTAACTTTTTGACAGTAATGCCTCATTTTATTGTCTATTGGCTCAAGTGTCTTAACCATAAAGGTTTTCTTATCAGTTCCAACAGAAGCGTGTATCCTCTAACCATAATCAGGTGCTTTACACTTTACAGTTATTAAGGTTTTGTCAACTTTAACCTTCTCACACTGAAACCCAACTTGAAAAATGTACTCTTGTAAGAGAGCTTTAAATTCTTTAGCATCCTTAAATGTATCTCCGACTTTGAAGTCAATGCTACCATAACTTATTCTCTTAAATTCCCTACGTTCATACTGGCTGCTAAATTTTCTAACACTTTTTCCTTGACAATCTTGTGAGTCAGTATCATTGATATAATAGGCATTTTCATCCCCTAAGTCCTAAAAACTATCATCAGTATCATAATCCTTCATCAATTCTTGTAATTCATTATCTATTTTTAATACACTTCATTTATCACTATCAACTTTCTTTGCTTCAATCCTAAAATGTTCTTTTTTAAGTGTCTACCCCTCATTCATAATAACCCTTTTAGCATAATGGAAGCAACTAATGAGACTATATTCATCAGCAGGTATATGACCAATCCATCTAACTTAACCAAATAGATGGACATACACATTGGCCCATTTACTCATTTTTATCACCCTATATAACAATCAAAAGTATTTTAAAAAAATGTGTTACTCATGAACATTAACGCACAATATCAAACATATGATCATAAACTTGATACAAAACAAAGCACACAATATTATGTCAACAATGGGCCATTTTTCCTCATTTTGGTTGTTTCCTTACTATCATAGTTTTGTTTATAAGCATTATTATGTTAAATAATAATTGTTGGAAAAATCATCATCAAAATTTGATTTTTTTTATATATCGTCTCAAAACAAAGCACACAAAAGATAAACTCTAAACAATATTATGGTCATAAATTTGGAATATTATTGCAAATACCCCTGAGGTTTTTCTTTTCTTCAAAATTACCCGTGAGCTTTAATTAATATGAAAATTTCCAAAGCAAAGTAAATTTAAAAAACGATCAACTAGTTCACAAAATAACCATACAATTAGAGTATCAGAGCAAACTACCACATAATGGGTTTTGAAATACAAATTAAAAACCAGATTATACTTCATCAATACAAGCAAAATATTGTCAAACAATGGGTTCTAAAATACAAATTAAAAGAAGATGAAATACATAACCAAATATGGTGAAACAATATGCTGCTCCAATACATACAAGTATGGTTAAAAACCATATTTTCATCCAAACGAACCAAATAAAAAATATATATGAAATAATAAGAAATCAGTCGACTTATACTAGTTATTCTAGAACGATGGGTCATGTTAGGGTAGCAGGTGACACATTGTATTTTGGTGTGAGTATGGGTCGCGTAATGGATATGGTAAAATGATGTATTCTTGTCCAGTGAGGGTGGTTTGCAAGAAAGCCATGAAGGTGGTTCACAAGGGTATTTGGGATAACGGTGAGGCAGTTGGTGACTGGAAGGATATCCGTAAGGTTCAAGGAATGGGTGACTGCAACGAGTCTTCCGATGAGGGAGTGGGTGACTGGAATAAGACGATTGGGGAGACGAGGAAGCGAGGTTGCATGAAGAAGAAGAAGAGTAAGATAAGGTTGAGTGTATGGTGAGGAAGAGAGAGACGCGGGAGTGATATATGTATAGGGAAAGATTACCATTTTACCCTTAATGTTAAACGGAGATATAACGTTGGAGTACAATTTTGATATTAATTAAAACTCAGGGGTAATTTTGTAAAAAATAAAAACCTCAAAGATATTTACAATAAAATTTCTATTTAAACATCAAGGGTAGTTTTAAGGACAAGCTAAACCTCAAGATTATTTTTGATATTATTCTAGTATTTTGTATAATAAAACTAGCTTTCTATGTAATGTCGTGGAAATAAATTAAAGGAAAGAAATGATCATGTTAAATAAAAATTAGTAACTTTTTAAACCATGTATTTTGTTTGTTATATATATATATATATATATATATATATATATATATATATATATATATATATATAGATAAAATATTTTATTTTTATATTTTATTTTAAATTTTAGAAAAATAAATTTAAGCATATTAAATAAAAAAATCTTATTATATTAAGAAAATTATTTTTAATGGTTTGTAACTTATTAAAAAAATTTATGTTTATCATATGCTTTTTAGTTAAGGAGATTAAAAATAATTGATCTATAATTTACTAAAAAATTATGATTTATTTAATTATCATTATATCAAATCAGTCTCAAACATATTTATAAAAATTATAAGTAAAAGTTTTTATCACTGAATTATAACAAAATAAACTTGTAAGTTTGTTTTCTTTATTTTTCTTTGCTTAGTAATTATAAATTTAGGCGTTGCAAATAGGGTAAAACATACAATTTTGAACTACAAGTTTTGGAATGTATACCTATAAGTGGCTTTTTATGGGCCAATTCCATAATTTAAGAAAAATAATATAATATTTTATTAGAAATTGAAAAGTTATGTGTCAAAATTGATTAAAATTGGTAATAAATTTATGTATTTTTTAAATAATTTCTATATATACTACATGTTAGACACTTCTATATAGTGAAAATATATCTCTTAGATCCAAGAAACATTCAATCCTTGCACCTATTATTTTGATACCCCTTTTGTGTAAAATTTAAAAGATGTTAAATCTTTTTAAAGTTTATTATCGATTTCTTCAATTTATATTACATGTTACACACTTTTATATAATCAACATTTTGACATCCTTAAATTGCTTCTTTTCTTTCTTTCTTTCTTTCTTTCTTTTCTTTTTTTTTTTTTTTGCAAGAGAAGAGGGTAGTTGATGTCCTCTAAAGTATTAAAAAAGACGTTTTAAAATGTAATGAAAAATCAAAAGTAATACATGTCTAAATATGTAAGATAACATAAAAAAATTCCCTAATATATTTACGATTTTAAAAAATTCAAAAATATACCCAAACATAATGAAAGTAAATAGTAACATTCTTCAAATGGAAGAAGAAATAATCAAAAGTCAAGAAATAGTAAACTAAAGAATGATAGAATTAGAAATATAAGACAACTCAGAATGCTTTTAACATGAAATAGTAATAAATAAAAAGAAATTTGAAGAAATTTAAAAATCAAAATTAAATCTCAAAGAAAGTGATAGATTTAAAGATCTGTTATTTTCATCTCTAAAAATATTATTCCCCAAGAAATATATAATTTATTATGGAATAAGTAATAAAAAATGAGCATTAATATTACAAATATAAAAAGAATATGTAATATATCATTAATTGACAAAGAAATTATATTGAATAAACTATCCAAAATTTTCCAAAAAGATAAATAAAAAATTTGATACATTCATTTAGAAGAAATTCAAATATTAATACAGACTCATTTCAGAGAAGAAATAGATACATCAATAAAAATAACATTATTAGATAACAAAAATAATAAATCATCTATTTTCAATACATTATCTAATAGGGTATTTTTTTTAACAAACAGTCATAATAGTTCAATATATGAACAAAATGAGTTTATAGAAATAGAAAAAAGCTTTCAGGAACTTGGACAAATAGTAAAACCAATAATATTAATAGAATTTGAAATATCAAAGGAATGATACTTAGATATCAAGGAAAACCCCTTGATAACAAAAATAAAAGTAATGTTGTTAAAAACAATAATATACCAAGATTTATGTTTATAGATCATAAAGAAGAAACCTCTAACCAAGAAGAAGTTAAAAAACTAAAAGATGAAGTTCAAGTAATAAAGGCCTTAGTTCATGATGTCATATTAGAAAAATAATAATACTTAAAGATAAATTAAAAAATATACATTTAGAAATAAATAGAAGCCTAGTAAGCATAGGAAAAAAATCAAACAACATTACTATAAGCTTTGAACCTTTAACATAGAAAATTGATTTAGTCCAGGAAGCAAACATAAAATACGTACAAGATATAATGGAAACACAAAAAGAATTATTAAAAAAATAAAGGAATGTGGTTATAATAAACTTCAATAAGATACACATATGAAATTTACAAAACTAAGAAAAGATGTATTTAACATATATAGAAACAATGATATTGTAGATCATAAGTGTGATCCCTTAAAAGGAATAAAAATAGAAGCACCTAGGAAATTAGATGCTTTGATTCCTAAAAATGAGAGAAGAAAAAATAAAAAAAAATCTAATGAAAAAGATATAATTTCAATTTAATAGAATTGACGCAGAACGGAAGCAAGAATGCACCAATAATATGAAAGCACTTAGGAAATAAGAAAGATAGGAGTATAGTTTATACTAGCCAGACTTACTTTCTAGCAATATGTCATCGTATTTGTATTATGAAATAAACATAAGAAAACTATTATCTACCCAAGCACTCTATCAAATCTAGAATAGGACAAGCCTATTTATGTTATCTATCTTTAGATGAACACTCTAGCAACTCTAGAGTAGGATTAGCCTAAAGATATTTCTTTATCTCACGAATAAGAGGACTTCAACTTTCAAACAGAAGAAAGAAGAACTATTCCTAAGCATTTGGAATAAGAGAAAAAAGAGAACTTCTTTAATATAATCAAATTGTTTATTTTCTAGGATGTCATATACAAGCATAGGGCCTAGTTATTTATAGTTGAAAAATCCCTAGAATAGTTCATAAAGTTTCTACGTGAACCTTTAGTAATACAAACAAAAAAGAACTTTAAATAAAGGCTTCTATGTGGGCTCTAGTGATATATAAAAATTATATATCTAAACAAAATAAGTTATTATTTTAGTAGAACTCTAAACAAAAATCTTAAATAAAATAAACTATTTTTTCTTTTATAACTTTGTCCCGTATTAAGAATATAGAAAAGAATTATAGGAACAATTCATGAACCTTGAAAATAGGGATGTAGAAAAATTAGTTAGTTTGTTAACAGTAACCAATAAAGAATTATAAGAACATTAAAATGAAAAATTTTGTACAAACAAAGAAGAAGATGATATGACAATAATCAGTTAGATTAATTATGAACCAAAAATTATGATCTAGAAAGGTCATATGAAACCAATTTCATTACCAGTTCCTTACCAAGAAGGAACATATGATTTATATAGAGAGGAAAGAAATAGACAAAGTTTAGGAGATCCTTACACCACAAATAGAATAAGACAACTACCTAAAATGTAAAAAAGGTTACATTAGAGAACAAGAGGTAGTATCCCACCAGAATTCAAACTTATGATAATTACAAAGCTCATCTATTATATCTAGATTGTATAAGAGATAGGAAAAAAGTTTTAGATGAATGGGTTAGTGGTATGAGTATGCTCATACAAATCTCTCAAACTATACAAACAAATCCTTCAATATGTAGGTGATGAGTGCTCAAAAAGCACTAAAATAACCATAATTTTATGCACATTAATTGATTAAAAATATATATATTTATATGTTTTATCATATATTTATATAAAATTGTCTTTTTCGGAATCACGAGTATTATTATTGTTTTTCAGGTATTTTGGCTTAAAAACGCAATGTAAAGACTCAAAGAAGAATACTTGAAGCAATACATCACAAATATATTAATAAATAAGTGGGAAAAGGTCAACAAACATGGAAAAATTGGACAAAATGGGTCGAAAAGGTAAAAAAGATGGAAATCGTAAATGACTTCACCTAATAGGCCTTACCATTTCATCAATGCCTCATCGCTAACGCCTTCTGTTGACATTCTTTTCGGTCAAGGGGCATTTAACATACTAACGCTGCTTTCAATTTTTTCACGTGCAGCCAGATATCATAATCGACGCTATTGATGACCTCAAGATGTCCATTAAACGCTTTTTAATTTTTTAATATTTTTTTTTAACATTTTTTACTCATTTTTTCTCTCCATCCTCACCTATAAATACCCCCTTCCATTCACTTCAAAGCACACCTCAAAACCACACTTTCTTCTTTCTTCTTTCTCTCATTTCTTAATTTTTGAGTTTTTCTTAGTTTCTTTCTTAGTTTCTAAGCTTTTCTTAGTTTTCTCTTAGTTCTTAGTTCAATTCTCTTAGGTTTAAAGTTCTTTCTTTTTGAGAGGAACTTGTAATGTTTGTAATAATTTAGATTTTTGATTCAATAAATGGAAATTCGTTTGAGGTTTTCTAGTAACGAATAGCGTCATTAAGCCTGTAAGGATTTTATTTTCTTACGCTATTTTATGCTTTATTCTTACATGTTATATTTAATTATTCTGTGATTAAATTTAACTGCGGTATAGCTGTTTATAATCATGATATAATAATAACGTTGTTAATATGCGAGAAATATTAAATAGGTGAAAATTTCTAAAATGAATTGATTTTATTTTTTATTCAAGATTTTATATTAAGGATGTTAGTAGAAATATATTATTTTTCATTACAAACTTAAATCAAAATTAGATTTTAAAGGTTTAGTTATCCTGCCTAATTCTGTAGAAATGTGCTTTTTATTTGTTGGTACAATCGTCTCAGAAGTTGAAAGTGAAACTCTATTTCAAAAGTTTTTATAAGAATTATTATGTGAAAATGTATCGGCTAACATGTTTTCAATAGTGGTTTTAAAACTTGAAAAAGTTAGTACTGATAACTAAATTCTTAAGTTTAATTTGACACCTCAATGAATAAAGTTTTAAAGCTCACCCTCACCAAAGGTGCATTTAATGGTTCATTTTCAATCTCTTAGAAAAAGGAATTAATTTAATTAACCAAATTAGTTATCAACCCCACCCATAAAGTGTTAATTGATTTGTTTAGTTAACAAAGAATATCTAACTCACCAAAGGTGGTATTCATACAAAAAAATAGAATCAATAAAATATCTATTTATATCTTTAATAACCTAGATAATATGAAAGCAAGCATAATTAATTTATTTATTATATCCATAAATACTCACTAATATAAATGATAAAATTTGCATTTGAATATTTATGAATCAGATTTATATTTATTTTTAGATAAATATTTATTGAATTTGTATCTATGTTTATTTATTTTTTTTAGATTATATTTAATTAATCTGTATATATGTTTATTTTATGTTATTAGATTAGGAACACAAAACCAAACTATCGCGACAGTGACGATGTTTAGGATTTAATTTCGCTTTTAAAAATTTGAATAATAAATTAAAACCACATACATTCCTTCCTTAGATCGACTTTGAGTATACTTATCATTTTCTACGAAATGATTGATGCACTTGCGAGTTTTACAAATATTAAAACCAAAGAATTTGCGAGAATGGAATCTAGACGGCTACCATCAAGTTTTAGGCACACGTTCTTGAATAACTGCTTTTTTTATTTATCAAAATTTTAAAAATATTTTTGTGTTGTAAATAATTGTGATTTTTTTTAAAAAAAATAAATAAAAAAATTTAATCAAATTTCAAATTTCATAAGAAATAATAAAAAAATATAAAAATATAAAAAAAAATATAAAAAAATATAAAAAAAATTTAACTATAGCATAAATAGTAAAATTTAGAAATTTGAAATTTGAAGTAAAAAGTTTTTACCGTTAATGAATAGTAAAAAAACAATTTAAAAAAAAAGAAGAAAATTTTTAAATAAAAATTGTACCGTGAATAATAAAATAATTTAGGAATTTAAAATTTGAATAAAAAAAATTACCGTTCATGAATAGTAAATTAAAAAAAATTAAAAAAATTAAAAAATTTAAGTTAATAAGAAATAAGATAGCGTGAATAGTAAAATAAAATTACCATTCGTAAAAAAAAATTTGAGTTTAATTTTTACTATTTTTTTTAAATCATAATTTTATTTTTTTTATTTTCTTTTACCTTTTTCAATTTTTTTATATTATTTTTTATTTTTCTTTTTTTAGCTTTTTTTTTCTTCTTGATTTTTAGTTAACTTACTTAACTTAATTTTTCTTTTACTAACTTAATTAATTTAGATTTTTTTTAACATGAACTTAGGTTTTTACTTAAATTTTCATTAACTTAATTAACTTAGTTTTTTTATTTTACTTCACTTAACTTAATTAACTTAGATTTTTTTTTACTTTACTTAGCTGAATTAACTTTTTACTAACTTAATTAACTTAGAGTTTTTTTTAACTTAACTTAATTAACTTAGATTTTTTTAATTCACTTAACTTAATTAACCTTTTCTTTAAACTTAATTAACTTAGATTTTCATTAACTTAAAGTTTTATTTAACTTAACTTAATAACATGAAAAGTAAAGATCTAATGGAGTTCTGTCTAGGAGACTAGTTCTTGGAAGCCTTTGTGCCACTAGTCTTTCCTGGGAACATTGTTCTGTCTAGGAGGATGGTTTTTAAGGAGCCTTTGCACCACCATTCTTTCCTGGAGCACTCTTTGGTTAATACCGATTATGTTATTTAAAAAAACAAAAAAAACGAAATTTTTTTAACTATCTCCAAAATTTTAAAGTTTTAATTACAATCTAAGCGAGCTAGTTTCTTTGTTTAATCTAGGTACCAATTGTGTTTTTATGCCTTAATTATTTGATTTGTATTTTAGACGGGTTATCTAAAACTCAAAATATGCCTCTAGTTTTAAGTACGTAAAGAAATCAAAATCAATAGAGGCATTTAAAAAGTATAGTAGACAACCTTGTCTTACCTGGCAGGTTTGATTGACTCAATGATGAGGGGACATTGAGTTTACTTAAAATGCAATCCCCAGTTACGATCTTGCTAAGACGTTAAACTAAGTATGGGAGTGACAACCCATCATTTTAGGTAATTTTCTTTTATTTCTTTTTATTTACTTAATTTTATTGTTTATTTCATTTTAATTACATGTGAATAATTTTTAAATTGTTAAAACTAAAAATATTTGTCGAGATGTTGAAGTTTAACGACCGTCGTATACACTTTAATGATGAATATGATGGATGCACCTGCATTTTCCATTACTACTTGCACTTTCTCAAGAAATAGGTAATCTTTCTTCTCTTTTCTCTTTATCTTTAATTTACAGTTGTTACATTGAGGACAATGTAAGTTCTAGGTTGGGGGTGGTGAAAAGTTACCATGCTTAATTAAAAAAAAAAGTTTTAACAATTTAAAAATAAAAAAATAAAAAATAAAAAAAATTTTAAAAATAAAAAAATATACTTTTTCATTTTTTGTGTGTTTGGTTTTATTTCTATTTTATGTGATTTAGTAATTTTTGGAATTAAAAACAAAAAAAAATTCACAAAAATTTATCTTTTCTTTAAATCAAATTTAAGTAAATAGTTAAGTCTTTTGTACTGTTAGATTAATTTTTGAAAACATATCATGAAATATTTTTGTAATTATTTTTGATAATTAGTTAGTTTTTGTCATAATTAATATTTCTTGATAAGATGTAGAAATTATATTAAACTCAAAATCGGTGTTTATGAATTTTTTTAGTGGAAACTACCTTTGTGAGATATAATTTGAGCCTAATTTCCTTTATTCAGAGTGAAATATATATTTTTTCTACTCCAAACACATTTCTTATTTCTTCAAATTTTTAGATGATCTCTATAGGTATTAGCATTGAATGTATGAATTTTTTTCTCATCTTAATAAAGTATCATATATTTTTTACTATTATTTTTGCTTAGATTAAATGATTTGAGTAGAAATTGATAGTATATGCTTATATCTCGTTCATGCATGACTGCTACAAAAAAAAGAGACATATATGGGGTTACCTAAACCAATATCAAACAAAAAAGCCACAAAATTAACCACTCACCAAAATAAAAAAAAATGTACAATCAGACATGGGTTGACTCTCTAAAATACATATATTGAGAAATATCTTGAAAAAAAATAGAGAGATAAAGAATATATAGTATAATCTACATACTATAACCCACATTGCCTACAAAGTTTGAGTAAAGGCTAATTACAAGAAGGATATAGGAAATAATTCCCTAAAAAAGTCATTGCACTTTCTTCATTTGTAAAAGCGTATATATCTTGAAATTTTTTCTTAATGAGTTTGATTTATGCATGAAAATAATTTTTATATATGATATCTTTATAATTTATACATTTGATTCCTTTCACAGATCAATGTTAAAATAACACTTTGAGCTTTATTCTTTATACATATGCGAACATATTAGTTCATTTCTATACATCAACTCTTTCGCATATAAATTAGTATGATGTTTGAACCCATAGATTCAGTTGTTTGGTATTGACTTGTGAGGAATAGAGTCAAGGCTTAATTTGATCGATTCATGACACCTAAATTGGGTGAAATTAAATTGATACATTTTTGATATGAAATATGAAAATGATTTTCACTAATTATTATAATAAATCATGATTGTTTAAAGAGATTAAAAAACTTATGCTTGAGATTTTAATTATGATCTTAAAGGAGATTAAATAGTATGAGACATTTTTGTGAGATGTTGTTAATTTGTGATTTTGTTGCAAACTTAATTTTTAAGTTGTTTGTTTTTATTGTTTCTTTTGTTTTTACATTTAGTTCAATGTTTGTGGGTATCATTACCGAAACCCTCAAGACTCAAACTAGTCCATGCAGCAACCTAGTGGTTTAAAGGCTTGTTGCAGTTAAATCTGCAACCGTGTCAATCCACGCAGTTGATTTAGGATAGTTTAATTTTTTAGTTTTTATCGCTTCTTCAAGGGGCTGGACTAGCAAGGTAGCGTTCAGTTGTGATGAGTGCTCAAAAAGCACTAAAATAACCAATGATCAGATGCACATTAATTGATTAAAAATATATATATTTATATGTTTTATCATATATTTATATAAAATTGTCTTTTTCGAATCACGGGTATTATTATTGTTTTTCGTGTATTTTGGCTTAAAAACGCATAATGTAAAGACTCAAAGAAGAATACTTGAAGCAATACATCACAAATATATTAATAAATAAGTGGGAAAAGGTCAACAAACATGGAAAAATTGGACAAAATGGGTCAAAAAGGTCAAAATGTCAAAAAGGCGGAAATCATACCACAGCCACAGATTCTGGCGCTGCTGCAATTAGCCACAATACTCTGCTCGCACGCTCGCTGGCACTGTTTGCAGGCGCAGCAATGCCATTTCACGGCTAGCGTTCAAAGAAGCTTCAATTACCCTACAACCAGCGTTTTTCACCCCATTTTTCAGGTCATATCGCCAGCGTCACCGCTATTGATGACCTCAAAGATGTCCATTACATCGTTTTTAATTTTTTAATATTTTTTTAACATTTTTTACTCATTTTTTCTCTCCATCCTCACCTATAAATACCCCATTCCATTCACTTCAAAGCACACCTCAAAACCACACTTCTCTCTTTCTTTCTTTTCTCATTTCTTAGTTTTTGAGTTTTCTTAGTTTTCTCTTAGTTTTTAGTTCAATTCTCTTAGGTTTAGAGTTCTTCTCTTTTTGAGAGGAACTTGTAATGTTTTTGTAATAATTTAGATTTTTGATTCAATAAATGGAAGTGCAAATTCGGCTTGGAGGTTTTCTAGTAACGGGAATAGCGTCGAAGTTACTCAGAAGGATTTTATTTTCTTTGAGCTATTTTATGCTTTATTCTTACATGTTATATTTAATTTGTCTGTGATTAAATTTAACCCATTAGTCGTTTATAATCATGATATAATAATAACGTTGTTATGCTTGCGAAATATTAAATAGGTGAAAATTTCTAAAATGAATTGATTTTATTTTTATTCAAGATTTTATATTAAGGATGTTAGAGAGAAATATATTATTTTTCATTACAAACTTAAATCAAAATTAGATTTTAAGGTTTAGTTATCCTGGCCTAATTTAGAAAGTAGTGCTTTTTTTTATTTGTTGGTACATCGTCTCCAGATGGGTAGTTGTGAAACTCTATTTCAAAAGTTTTTATAAGAATTATTATGTGAAAATGTATTGACAACATGTTTTCAATAGTGGTTTTAAAACTTGAAAGTTAGTACCTGATAACTAAATTCTTAAGTTTAATTTGGAAACCTTGAATAAAGTTTAAACTGTCTAACCCCCAAAGCTGGCATTTAAATGGTTCATTTTCAATCTCTTAGAAAAAGGAATTAATTTAATTAACCAAATTAGTTATCAACCCCACCCATAGGTGTTAATTGATTTGTTTAGTTAACAAAGAATATCTAACCCCACCAAAGGTGGTATTCATACAAAAAAGAGAGAATCAATAAAATATCTATTTATATCTTTAATAACCTAGATAATATGAGCAAGCATAATTAATTTATTTATTATATCCATAAATACTCCACTAATATAAATGATAAAATTTGCATGAATATTTATTGAATATGTATTTATATTTATTTTTAGATAAATATTTATTGAATTTGTATCTATGTTTATTTTTATTTTTTTTAGATTATATTTAATTAATCTGTATATATGTTTATTTAATTTCGTTTTTAAAAGTTTGAATAATAAATTAAAAACCACATACATTCCTTCCTTAGATCGACCTTGGGAGTATACTTATCATTTTCTACGAAATGATTCGTGCACTTGCGAGAGTTTTACAAATATTAAAACCAAAGTATTTGCGAGAATCGGCGATGCCGGTTTTCGCTCATCAAGTTTTAAACATATAAATATATATATTTTTAATCAATTAATGTGCATAAAATCATGGTTATTTTAGTGCTTTTTGAGCACTCATCAGTAGGGTATTAATATCTCATAAAATGATAGGAAATGTTAAAGTTTAGTTTTCAAATTTAACAGAAGAGGAACATTTATTAATACAAGGGAATGCTCCGACATGAAAATAATATTTAAATATAGTAATAAATGAAACATACAAGAAGAAATATCACTGAATGTTGTGAAAATGAAATCTATGAAGCCAAATGGCATCTAATAAATATGAAAATTTGTAACATGTGTTACATAGATTCTTTTATATGTGAATATAAATGTATTATCATAAATTATCACCCATTATACAAACAACGTAAAAGGAAATGTTTTTTCTAGAAATTACATGGAATATTACATAAGACCCTAACAGAAAGTTGGAATCAGAGAAATATGAAAACAATACTAGACAATCTAGGAGGAAGAATAAGAAGCCTTAAAAGTTGGATAATTATTAAATGCAAAAAAAGAAAGAAATATAAATAAATAAGAGGAAATAATAAAATTTGTTATGAGATAAGAGATTTTAGAATAGTAGAAAAATATGGATATAACATAAAACCATACAAACAAAGATACAAAAAATATAAACAATACAAGAGATTTAAAAAATATAAATTCAAAAAACAAGATTTTCAAAAATATAAAAGAAGATTTAATAGGGGAACCTCTATGAAGAGATATTTTAAAAGAAAGAAATATAGACCTCCTAAAAATAGAAATTATTGCTCTTTAGGAAATAAAAAATGAAGATGTTGGATGTATAATGAAGAAGGACATTATGCCAATGAATGTCTAAGTAGGCTTCAATATAAGAAAGAATTTAAAAAGGAATTTTCACAAAAAACAAAAATCGTAGAAGAATCTTTTAAGATGAAATTAGAACCAATTGAGGAATTTGATATAGATGATACTTACAATATTTATCGATTAGAAGAAGCTGAGAAGAAAATAGCTGACTCAAAATATAAATACTCAGATTATGGGTACTCTTCATTAAAAGATAAATTATTTGTATAGTATTACAAATCCAAATAGTACCTAAATCAAAGTATGACTAAAATTTAAAGGTTATGCCAGCTATCATCTACATGTATATATAGATACAATAGCTAGTATATGTGTGGCAAGTAAATATGTGTTTCCAAAAGAAAAATGGAAACATACACCAAAATATTTAATTGTAAGAATTGCTAATAATACAATAATAAATCTTAATAAAGTTTTAAAATATACATATATAATGATAGGAGGAGCAAATGTTCATATTCTTACTATATATCAATAGGAAATAGAAGTTGATTTATTAATAGGAAATAATTTTCTAAACTTATATCAACCTTTTACACAAAATTTAGTCAAAATAAGTCTAACAATATTAAATTGTGATACAATTTATGTATCAAAAATAAAAAAAAATTGACTGTATCAAACCCAACTTCTATGCAATAACATAAAAAACGAAAATGTGGTGAAAAAGAGTAACAAAAACCTTGTTTCTAAAATATTGCATTAGATATAGAAGAGAAATAAAACTATTTTCTCAATTAAATACATAAGGATAAAGCCCTAACGGTAATCAGAAAACTATTATAAATAGTAAGCTCATAAAATCCTTTAGATCCAAAAAATAAATAAATCTAAAACGATTGTTAACATAAAATTAAGAGACCCTAACAAGATTGTAAAAATGAAACCAATGATTTATACTCCAAAAGATAGAATTGAATTTGAAAAAGAAATCAAGAACTTTTGGAATTGAAAATCATAATAACAAGTAATTCACCTCATTCTAGTCTAGCATTCCTAGTCGAAAATAAAGATGAAAAATGAAGAGGAAAAAAGAGAATGATAACAAATTTCAAAGCATTGATGATGGATACTTTATTGCAAAGAACAAAGAATTATTATCATTAATAAAAGGAAATAAATATTTTTCAAGTTTTGATTGCAAAAATGAATTTTGACAAATAAGACTGGATGAAGAATATTAAAAATTAACGGCATTTAGTTGCATCTAAGGACAATTCCATTGGACTAATGTACCATATGGACTAAGCCAAACTCTAGGTATCTTTCAAATATATATGGATAACATCTTTAAAAAATTATAAAATATTTGTTGTGTCTATATAGATGATATTTTGGTTTTCAGTATTTAATTAAATAAACATTATTTGGATATTATTAATATTATACAAGAATGTAGGAAATAAGACATTGTACTATCTGAAAAGAAAACAATACTTGCTCAGTAAAGAATTAAGTATTTAGGGTTTGAAATTGAAGATGAAAAACATAATCTACAACCCCATTTACTAAACAACATTCAAGGTTTTTCGACTGAATTAAAGACAAAAACAAAGTATAAAGATTTTTATGCTGTTTGACATATACAGAAGCATAAATCAAGAAACTTCCATAAATGAGAAAACCTTTATAAGCAAAATTGAAAAAATCATATTTGGGAATTGATAGAACAAGATACCCAGTATATGGATAAAGTAAAAACAAAAGTAAAAAAATTGCCAACTTTATATCATCCAAGGTTAGATGATAAAATGATAATTGAAACATATGCTTCATAAGAATATTTGGGAGCAGTTCTGAAAGAAAAAGTAGATGATAAAGATGAATATCTTTGTAGATATACATGAGGATCTTTTCAAGGTCCAAAGTTAAATTATCATAGTAATGAAAAAGAATATTTAGTAGTTAAAAGAGCTATTAAGAAATTTGCAATATATATTATAAGTTACAAATTCATTGTTAGGATAGATAATAAGAATTTGGTTATTTTTTAAGAACTAATATTACAGGTAATTATAAACAAAAAAGATTAGTTAGATAGCAACAGTGGTTTAACCACTATAAATTTGATGTTAAACATCTCCTGGAAAATAAGAAAGTTTACTAGTTTCTCTTATTAGAGAATTAGCACCTCTAACTATTTTTATCCTTTCATAAATAGAACATCTTGATATCAAGACCAAGATAAAGAAAAAGGAGATAAAAATCCTACAGGAAGAACTTAATTGTTTAAAACAACTCTTAGAGTCCAAAAACTTAAAAGAGGAATCTTCATTAAAAATTTAATCTAAAGAAGGTGAAACTTTTAAAGGAAGAATTTAAAATGAAAATGAAGAACTTAACAGTTCAAAAGAGAGTAAAATCTCTGAAATAAATAAGCTTAATTAGGCAGATAAAGCAAAAGAAGAAGACCAGAAAAAAACTTATGTGGTCTATAATGACCCAAAATTAGGAATCTATAACAACTAGGCAGAAGCCAGGAAATATTTTCTAAGAATTAGTGGAGTAACTCATAAAGCCTTCAATAACAAAATATAAGTTGAAGGTAGTTATGTTAATTACAAAACACCAAAACTAATAACTCCAGATAATATAGTAAGAGATAATTCTGTAGCATTATAACAACAACCAACAATACCAAACAGATTGAAAATCTTGGAAATATAATAAGGCCTCTAGTACTATTTAGATAAGATCTCTCTTAGAGACATCAAAGATAGTAAAGCATTTAGTGCTATTTAGGGAGATATCCCCTAAAAACTCACCAATTATTAAAGACTAGAAAGACCAATATAGAAACCTCGGCAAAACACAATGGTTGAGTCTCTACAACTTGTCCAAAAAATATACTCTGGAACATATTAAAGATATGAAGTTCTACACTACAGACAATGAATTTCCTATAAGAAGCAAATTCAATATCTTGGAAGGAGTTGATCCATTATTAGTTTACAAAGCTTTGCATGCAGGACTAATAGAAAACATATATCTAGGAATTCATTTAAGTGAATTAAATTATTTCCCAAAAAACTTCAAAAAAACAATCAAGAATTTCAGGAAAAAGATTAAAGCAGGTGATAAGCTTATTTATCTCATATTTTTTAGTTCATTAATGGACTAGAATGAGGAAGGATTTATTAGTCCCTACCACTTCATCAAAATAGGGATTTCCAATACAAATAGAGAAGTTCCTAAATCAAGGGAGCTTCTAGAAAAAGAATTCAACACAGAAGAACTTTGTGTACTAAGAGATCAAATATTAGGCCAAATTTACTAAGAACTTAGGAAGATTGATAACTTCATTGAGATCAAAGTAAATTATTCAACTAGTAAAGTCATCATTATTTCTCATAATAGCATGACTCTCGCAAAGGAAGATGGTAAAAAAATTACCAAATATGAAAAACAATTAACAACAACCTGGAAATAGGTTAAGAAATAAGGAAAATATTATACTTATATGCCATAAAAGCCACCAAAGATCACAAATGCATCTACTGCATCAAAGATCGAGAAGACGAAGATGTGTCATCATCAATGTCATCAAAAGGACTGTCGATAGAAAATGACAAAGAAGAATAAAGAAAGGAACTATTGACATAAGATGAAAAAGAAAATAAAGATGTAGTCCCACATCTTAATTGGTAGCACGTGCCAATGAAAAAAGCAGTGGATACCATTTAAATAAAAAAAAGACAAATTATTAAAGCAAGGAGAAAATAATAATTTTTATCTTGTAAACATGGATTCCTTGTATTATAAAAGAAACTCTTATTTTCATTTTATGACACACAGAAAAACTAGAGCACTTTACTCTGAAAAAGCATACAAACTCTAGCATAGAAATCCCCTCTATATAAAAATCTCAAACCAGTAATGATATACCTAGAAATTATGAGTGACTAAGAATCCCTTCAAGGTTCTTAATTGTCCTTCAAGTTTGTAATAATTATTATTATATGAATAAAATGGAGTTTAATTACTCTTTCTTAATAAATCAAAAATTGGACACCATCTATGTACGGATGCAGAAAGCTCATCATTGCCAGAAGGGTATTGAGGTTTAAGCAAAGCTGAGGCATAACCAGTGCAACAAAAAGAGACAAACATAAAGAAAGACCATGTTGGACCCATTCAATTCATGTATAATAATTATAAATTTAAGCCAATTAAAAATCTTGAATGTTTAGATATCTGTTTATATCAAATTATAATACTGATAAACAGAAATATGAAGATAGAAAGTAACATAAAAATTATTTTAAACAACTAGTTCCAAATTTAAAAGAAATTAAAATGAAAGATAAAAATATAATTTTATTAGAAAATTTTGATAAAGGTTATCTCTTAACCTTAAATGATTATTTTAAATATGAGGATTATGAAACTTGTCTTAAAAATTTTAAGAGATGTAACTCCTTATTAGATATATATACAGATTATATTAAAGTTATCATAAGCATAATAGATAATCCACTTTTAAGCACATTAAAAGACTATTTTAGTCAAAAATATGTCAAAATAAAAAAAAGAATTCAAAAAATTTAATATTCGGATACTACTTCTTCGAATATTACAAATACACTGTATGTACACAAGAAAAATATGTTTATATACTATGAATAGAAAAAAAAATGTGTACTAACACATATAGCTTATCACCACTTTGATAATTTAGCCAGCACATCAAGGTTAGATTGAGAGAAAATTCCACCATAGTAGTTTCTTGCGATTGAAACCACTAATTGGTATTAAAGCCATAAGAATATTATGGATAGAAAAGTTAACACCATTAATTTTAAGGACATCAATGGTATTAATTATAAAGTTTGGGAACATTGTAAAATTTTCTACAAATTTTAAGGACATAAGTAAATATGCTAAACTTCAAAGATATTTTAGATATATATCCCAAAATATGTTGTTTGTGTTTCTAAGGCATTTAAGAAGCAACATCTATAACATTTTTTTTAGTATTTCATTCCTAATCATTTATCATCACTAGGGTTGTTCATCGGATCGAAACCGTTGATTTTATTGTCATCCGATCCGATCCGACCATCCGTTCGGATTGAAACATTCTAATCTGCAACCGATCCGATCACCTCTTACATCCAATCAATCCGATTCGTAAACTATTCGAATAACATCCGATCAATCCGACCAATAAATTTAATTAACTCTATTTTTTGTATTTTTAAATTAAATTTTTACATAAATCATAACATAAAATTATTTGACTTAAAAAAAACATTAAAAAATTAAATAAATATTATATATATATATATATTTAATTTAATAAATATATATTAATTAAATATATATATATAATTAATTTCGATCAGATCGAATGAATCGTAGTGAAATCTGTCATTCGATCCGCACTTAACGGATGGAAAAAAATCTCCATCCGATCCGACCATCGGATCGGATAACAAATCAACGGATCGGATCAAATTGATCGAATTATCGGATTTTTTGCATACCCCTAATCATCACACTTCTTTTGTATTACTTAAGGTTATAAGCAATGGTAAAAGGGCATTACATTACAAACTGATAACACAAAACATGAGAATTTATTATCATATAACATTTTATTCTTTTATTTTATTTGAAGAAAATAAAGACTTTTTGTTGATGCAAGTTTATAAAAAACAGTGTAGGAACAATATTACCGATAACTTCAAAGTAATCAGCTGGGTTGAAGTGCGACTAAGGTCGTTTCTCTTTAAGACGTTTCGCGGGCTCGCTCAATTTGTGCAAGCAAACACAGCCTCGTCGTCCCTGTGATAAAACAGCCTGTAATCGTAATCTCCGTCTCGTAACTTCAGCACCGCACCGATGGCACTCGGAATGCTACACCGTAAAATTTGTTGCTCGAAAACTAAAAGAATACTTAAAATTGTAGAGAGAATTGTTTTCGTAGGAGATGAGATTGCCGATTGATGTGTTAAAATGAGAAATGCCTTCTTTTTATAGGCTTTAGAAAACGTGTAGCAATTATGAATAAAACGGTAATGTCTAGGAATTAAGAATGTAACGGCCATTCTGAGTAATGAAAAGTAACGGCCATTTTCAGATTAAAGACGAGTAACGGATATTTTTGTGAATAAATACGAGCAACGGCTCTTTATTTTTCTGAATTAAGAAGACAACGGCCATATTCTTAATAAAGGAACATAACGGTTATTTTTTTTCTGAAAAATATATATATATATAACAACCATTTTGTAAGTGGAAAAAATTTCCTTAAAAAGAATATTTTACCAAAAAATAAAATACCACCTCACCTCACACACGCACTCGGACTCGGACTCGGACTCGGACTCAGCTCGGCACGGCACGGCACGGTCGGTCGGTCGGACGGCGGCGCGCGCGCATGTGTGGTATCACATTTGCCTGTGTCCTCTCCCCTTCCACAAAAGGTGCTCTTTCGGGCCCAATCCCAATAACAAACTCTTCACTATTTATACCTCTTTAAAATATTATAAAAGAGCAATGTGGGACAAGGCACAATTCCCAACATCTATTTTTTTAATAAATTTCATTTTTTTTTCAACAATCCCCCACTTGAATTTTATATAAAAAATAATTTTTTCATCGAAAAACCGATCAATTAAAAATTATAAGATCATGCATAAGCAAAAAGGTGTCTATCGACTTGAACCTTTGCATAGTGTCGATGCTTTAGAATATACTAGTAGTAACTTGTAGCTTTTGAACTCTATCTCTAACAATCATCACACACACAACCTTTCCAAGGTGTAGTTCGAAAAGCCCGTTTTTTACGGCCATACACGCCAGATCCCAAAGATAGTGAACGCTCTAGTAAATTTTGCCCAAAAATTTTCATGAAGCCTTGCCACACTTCCACATTCACATAGGTGAGTCTATCAAGAGTACTCCCGTAGCTACGTACTCCACTCACACATGTAGGTATAGAAATCATTAAGAGTTTAACAAATAACTCATCCTTTTCTATCGTCAGACTTCACGCTTATAACAATATAGAATGAGATTTGATTAATAGTACGATACATCTCATATCACTTCACGACTTGTTATTACCCTTTGAACTTATTTCTCGGGATCTCGCCTATAAGTCAAGTTACCATCATGTTGACTCTTTCATTCTGCGGCATTAATCCCATTCCTTTTGAGGTTTTGAAAACCTTCTTTCGTAATCCTTTCACAAAGGATCTCGCCCAAATTTTCATCGAACGCATACGATCCACTCTTACTGCCTCCCGTTGAGAGAAATTCTCTAACATTACTATGCTTACGACGTATTCTGCCTCTTGCCATTGTAGTAACGGTTCGGATCTTTGCAATAGCCGCCAGATTATCGGCTCGGTGGATCAAGACACTGTATCTATGCTTTCCCATAAAGGGATCTCGCCTAACAAACTTCTTAGCTACCGCTTCTTCACTAGCAAGTAGTGCTATCATTTCAGACTCCATTGTAGATCGAGCCAATATTGTTTGCTTCTTAGACTTCCAGGAAAGCAGATCCACCATTATGTTAAAAATATAGCCACTAGTCAGCTTTGGAGTCTTCCTCGATAAAGTGTTCCAACTGCATCGTCGTATCCTTCTAAAACAATGGGAAACTTATTATAATGTAATCCAAGGTTCATAGTTCTCTTAAGGTATCTCATAACCCTTTCAATAGCATTCCAATGCTCTACACTAGGTCTACCATCGGTAAACCTACAGTAGTCCCACAACATAAGCTACGTCTGTCTAGCTGCACCGCAGCGAACGTAAGCTACCAATGATGCTCGCATACTCGCTTGTCTAACACCGCCTCCTGTTCTTGAACAACTTTACACTAGGATCATAAGGAGTACATGCAGTTTACGCTAAAGTAATTATATTTCTTTAAGATCTTCTCAATGTAGTGAGATTGATCTGAGTAATTCCCTTTTCGACCTAGTTATTTTTATACCAAGGATTACACTCGCTTCTCCAAGATCTTTCATATCAAAATTAGCTCTTAACAACATTTTGACATTATTCACAACATAAATATTTGATCCAAAAATAAGCATGTCATCCACATATAAACATATAATTGTGCAAATATTATCTTCTAATTTATAATAAATGCATTTGTCACTTTCATTTATTTTGAATCCATGTGAGATAACTAGATTATCAAATTTTTCATGCCATTGCTTGTGTGCTTGTTTTAGACCATAAAGAGATTTATCTAATTTACAAACTTTATTTTCTTCTTGCCCTGGGATAACAAAACCTTCAAAGTTGATCCATATAAATTTCTTCTTCTAAATCACCATTTAAGAAAGCAGCTTAACATCCATTTGATGTACTACTAAATCATAGATAGCAATGAGAGAGAAAAGTACACGTATAGAAGTTATTCGTGTAACTGTGAAAAGGTATCAAAGAAATCTACATTTTCCCTTTGCCTATATCCTTTAACTACAAGACGAGCTTTATATTTTTCAATAGTACCATCAAGTTTCAATTTCTTTAGTATCCATTTACATCCAATGGTTTTGCAACCGGAGGTAAGTCAACTAAATGCCAAGTCTTATTATACTCAAGTGAGTCCATTTCATCATTTATGGCTTCTTCCCATAAGTTGGCATCTAAAGAAGATAATGCTTCTTTAATAGTTCTCGTGGATCTTCCTTTAAGGTATAAGCATAAAAATCGGACCCAAAATCCTTGGTTCGAGCTCGTTTACTTCTTCTAATTTCAAGAGTTTAATTCTTCAGCTTGGATCACTAGTTCTAGTTATAGGTAAACTACTGTAAGACGAGCCCCACTATTCTTAATTTTAAAGTGGAAACCTATGTTCATAAAAGTCAAGATCATTTGATTCTATAACTACTTGATTTTTTAAGTCATAGAATTTATAAGCTTTACTATTCAAAGCGTATCCTATGAATACACATTCATACGCTCTACTTGCAAGTTTATTTCTTTTAGGATCGGATCCTAACATAGGCTAAACAACCCCAAGTTTTAAAATAAGTTAAATTAGGTTTCTTATTTTTCAAAATTTCATATGGTGAAATTTTATTTGTAGATTTAGGCACTCTATTTAGCACATAGCAAACAGCTTAATAAAATTTCTCCCCACCAACGAGGCAAGACCAGAAAGTTTAATAAAATTGCAAACAATAACCGATTCAAGAAAAGTTCTATTTTTTCTTTCAAATTTTGCCATTCATTTCAGGAGAATAAGGTGCGCTTTTTCATGAATGATTCCATGAGTTTTATAAAAATCATTAAAGATATTGGAATCATATTCAAGGCTCTATCACTTCAAACCTCTTTATTTTTCTATTAAGTTGATTTTCAATCTCTACTATAATATTTTAAACATGTCAAACGCTTCACTTTTATTTTTCATTAGATATACATAAGTGTAATCAACAAATATCTATAAAAGTTATAAAATAGCTGCTTTTCCATTTCTTGTTAAATTTCCATCAAGTTCACATATATCGAATGAATTAATTCTAAAGGTTCTGATTCTCTAACTACCGATTTATGCGAAGTTTTGGTTATTTTAGCTTGACTACAAAAATCACATTTTTCTAAATCATTTAAAGATAGTTTAGGAATTAGTTCTAAACTACTCATATTCTTGATTACGTTATTAACATGACATAGTCTAGCATGCCAAATATTAAAAGAACTCAACACGTAAAGCAAGAAGAAGTTTTATTGATTTCAACATTTAATTTAAACATGCCATCAAAGGCACTTTCCCAACAAATATATCATTTTTAGTTATAGTATATAAATCAGCCCCTATGGTTTGAGTAAATCCACTTTGTTAAGAAGATAGCCCGAAACTAAGTTCTTTCTCATCTCTCGAGTACGCAGGACATCCTTCAAGACGACGATTTTTCCAGAGGTAAACTTCAAAACCACCTCACCAAGACCAAGAATCTTTAGGGTGAGTCACCCACAAAGACTTTCTTATCCTCGAATCGAATAGGATTTGAACATGTCTCGATCATAGCAAACATGGCGAGAAGCACCGTTGTCTACCCACCACCCCTCGGATCCACCAACAAAATCGACTTCGTATATCATAGCAATAAGTTGATCTTCTGCAAGGTTCGCCCGCGCGTGACGATTCCTGCTCCTAGCCTCCTAGCCAAGTGGTCGTCTATTACAACTATAACACATGAATGTGTGTTATTCCTGCTGGGCCGAGGTCCATTCCGGGGAGGATAGCTTCTATTTCTATTTTCGCGGTGGCGGTTTTGATTATTACTACGACATGAAGTTTTCATATTTCTACCTTTAGGTTTTAATTGTAGAGGAAGGTTTCTTATTGGTACTATTATTTCGAGACTACAAGTACTTCATCTCTTTGGTCTTGTTTTCTAGCTTCTTTCTTCTATTCTTAAACGTGTTATAAGACTTTCTAAAGAAAATTCCTTTGTTTTATGCCTAAGTGTATTCTTAAAATCTTTCCAAGCAGTGGGTAATTTATCTATTATAACAAATACTTGAAATTGTTCATCTAAAGTCATACCTTCGTAGTTATTTCGTGTGCTATCTTCTCAGCTTCACGTGATCGAGCTTCCACCGATTTTCCATCAATCATCCTAAACTTCACGATCTACCGACAAAGATACTTTTAGTTCCAATTTTCCTGTCGTATTTCTTTTGAAGTTGCTTCCCAAATTTCCTTAGCAGACTTATCACAGCTTATAATAATCATACAAGTCATCACTAAACCATTAAGAATATAATTTTTGCGTAGAAAATCATTTTCCATCCAGGTGTCTAAATCCTTAGTTACAAAATTTTCCAAGCAGGAGGATTAGACCGTGTTGGTTTTTCAAAGAGTGCGAGCAGGAACAACTTTTTTCATGGTTAAGAAAAACAACATTTTTTGTCTCCATCTTTTTAAAGTGTAATCCTTCAAAACGGAATGTTTGTTTAGATCGTTAGCTAGCATTTCAAGAGACATTACAGTATTGAATCGCCTTTAAAATTGTATGCAAGTTTATAAAAAATGTTGTAGGAACAATATTACCGATAACTTCAAAGTAATCGGTTGGGTCGAAGTCATGACTAGGTCGCTTCTTTAAGACGCTTTCGCGTTTCCGCTTAATTTGTGCAAGCAAACACAAATTGCCTCGCCCTCAGGATAAAAACAAATTTTAATCGCACTGCCTTAACTTCAACGTGACCGACGAAGACCGAAATGCTACACCGTAAAATTCTGTTGTTCTTAAAACTAAAAGAATACTTAAAATTGTAGAGAGAATTGTTTTCGTAGGAGATGAGATTGCCGATTGATGTGTTAAAATGAGAGTCAGCCTTCTTTTTATAGGCTTTAGAAAACGTGTAGCAATTATGAATAAAACCAGAATGTCTAGGAATTAAGAATGTAATCTACTATCTCCGAGTAATGAAAAGTAACGCCATTTTCAGATTAAAGACGAGTAACGGATATTTTTGTGAATAAATACGAGCAACGGCTCTTTATTTTTCTCAATTAAGAAGACAACGGCCATATTCTTAATAAAGGAACATAACTATTTTTTTCTCAAAAAATATATATATATATAACAACCATTTTGTGTTGGAAAAAATTTCCTTAAAAGAATATTTTACCAAAAAATAAAATACCACCTCACCTCACACACGCACTCTGTGTTGCTCGCACGGTCGGCCGGATCTGACGGACGGCGCGCGCGCGTGTGCGTGGTATCACATTTGCTGTCCTCTCCTTCCACAAAAGTCGTGCTCTCGCCTAATCCCAATAACAAACTCTTCACTATTTATACCTCTTTAAAATATTATAAAAGAGCAATGTGGGACAAGGCACAATTCCCAACATCTATTTTTTAATAAATTTCATTTTTTTTTTCAACACTTTTACATCACAAATAAGTTGATTCCTTGATAAAATTTATTAGTAAAATTAATTGTACACTTTTGAAAAATGTTTTACCTTTTTTCAATAAAGTTTTGTTGGCAAAAATACAATGCAAACTTTCACATTACTTTCCGCCAATGTTCTGCAACAATCATTTTATTTTCCATGGAAATTTAACTTTCTTCGACAAGGTTTTGTAGAAAAAAATATGGTGTTAGAATATTTGATCAAACCTTTTTTTCAACAAAAAAAAAATTACAAAATTTTGCCTTTCAATGAAAAATATGTCCCATCAGTATAAACATTTCTAAATAAATTATGTAAGCAAAATTGGTCATAAATTTACGAAGATTTGTCTAAAATGACCAATTGAAATGAAATAATTTAAAAAAGGATTCATTCTTAATTTAGTTTAAAAAGAATCAAATTATAACTTTTTAAACAAGTAACCGGTCATCCATTTTCTTCTTCTTTTGCTTCTTTTCTAATTCCCCATTACTTTTTTTTTCTATATTTTTTTTCAAAACAAAAAAATATCCTTCTTTTTAAAACAAAAAAAATATCTTCAACTGTAACATGTCGAAAAAAATTTAATAATTTATTTTTATTATAAATAAAAAAAATTATAAAATATTTAATAAATAATAAATAAAAATAAAATTTTGAGTTAATAAAAAATAATAAAAATAATTTATATTTATATAATAAATATATAATTTTTTATAACAAATAACTTATCAAAATTTTATTATAAATTAACTTAAAATAATAATAGTAAATTATAAAATAATTACAAAATTTTAAATTATTAAAAAATTTACTAAATAGTTACAATAATTTTTATGAAAAATTATTAACATTTTAATCAAACAATTTTATAATAATTTTTGAAGTTATAAAAAACTAAAAATCATAATGTATTGTGATATTCAATTAATATCATAGGGTATTTGTAAAAATTAAAAAATAGATTACATTATAACACATATATCTAATATTATTATAATTTTAATTATTATTAAGAAAATAAATATTTATAAATAATAATTTTATTTAAGTATTAAAATATAATTAATTAGATATAATTTATATATTTTAGTATATTAATAATAAAAATAATTATAATTATATTATATTAGATAATATTTTCATGCAAAATTTACGATATAATGAATAATGTTTGTATTGTATCTTGTAGAAAGTTTGATTGAGAGGCTTTACAATTTTTTTAAATTATTTAATTATTTTTATGAATAATATTTTTTATATCATAATTATAATTAATATTATAATTATTTATTAAATATAATTATAATTATATTTAATAATAATAATAATAATGTATTATATTATTTATGAATTATCAAAATTCTTATCATATCATTTTAAATATACGTATAAATTTATATTTATTTTATTATAAAATAAATTATTTTTTATTTTTAAAATAAATTTTTTAATATATGATATGATAAAAAATATTTATGTATTTAAAATTAATTATAAATTTATAAGATGTTAATATTTTGTTATGTTTATAATAATTATGTTTTGTAAAATGGAGTTAATATATCTTTTTCTTTTAAATAAAATTGATTAAAAACTTTGTTTTCAAGTTGAAGGTAAGATCTTGACTCTTTTTAAAAATAAATCACACTTAAGCCCATTTTTAAAGTATTGTATGGAAGATGGCTATTAAGGATAAAATTCCCTAAATTTACACCTATATTTTTTTTAAATAAAAATATGCTACTATTAAAATTATTTTTTGAAAAAGTTTTACCTTTTTTCGACTATATTTTGTCAGGAAAAATATAATGCCAATTTTTTTATGTCAAATATTAAGTTTGTAGAAAAATTAATATCTGTGATAAAATTTTATTCCAAAAAAAATTACATATTAAAAATTTGTGTACTAATTAATCAAAAAATTTACCTACAAATTTTGTCACCAAATAAACTCTTTCAACGACAAATGTTTTTGTCATGAAAAAAATTATAGTCAAAGAATTTTTCTTGTAGTAATTATTCCACTAGCTATTGGATATATTCCTTAATTATGTGCATAACCATTTATACTTGATTCTAGATTGATAAATCAGACATAAATATATATAGAATATATATTTTATGTTTATTTAATAATCACTATTTTATATGTTATTTTGATTTATAGAACTAGTCACTTTGGTTTTAATACATGAGCTTAGTTGATTCCAAAGTCTCAAATATATGAAATGATAAGGGTGGTTAAACAATTTGATTAATTTATTGAAATTAAAAAATTTAATTTAAATTATGGGATTTAGATTATATATTAAAAAAATTTATAATTAAATTATATTTAAATTGCAAAGATACAACCTAATCAAATTCAAATTAAATTTTAATTAACAGATTTTATAAACATTTGTAATTCAATCTGTGTTGAATTACTATTAAATTTATAAATAAATATATATATATTATTTTATAGTGTGTTATATTTAAATATTATATTTATTACAATTACATTAAATTATTATTTTAGTTTTAAAAATAAATATTTAAAATCTTTATAATAATTTAATAATTATCCAAGCATATTTTTTATTATTTTAATTTTCTTAGTTACGATTATAAATTTTATTGTAATAATTTAAAATTTAAATATTATATATATTTTATTTTATATACGATAATAATTTAATATTAACATTTGTAATTTTGTATCAAATCTAAAGTGAACCGTATTAACCTCCAAGATAACATTAAATGATCTCTTTCGAATAGTTCAAGTTCATGTAATATCCATGGGTCAAATAAATAGCCCGTTGAGTTGTTTACTCTTTATCTTTCGTTTTTTTTTTTACAAAATTGTAATCCTATTTTCTTAATGACAAATAATAATAATATTAAATATTAATTCAATGAAAATTTACATTCATTGATTCCTCTTATATTGTACCGAAAATACTCTCAATTTTTTTTTAATTAATAATAATATTTTAGCTAAAAAATTTATTAATTAATTCATGTTTTATCACATCAATCCCTTATTATCAATGTTTAAAATGATATAAAATTCATTTATACACGTAAAATATCTTAGATACGGATGCATGAATAGTTTAGTTATTTAAAAAATATATCTTTTAATTATAAATGATTATGGACTATCATTAGATCCCGTAATCTCTTGAATGTGTGTTCAAATTCTCACCTCATAGTTTAAAATATTAGTTAATGAATGCGTGTTTGTGTTTCTGAAGTGAATATTAAAACAAACAAATGATGAAATTAAGAATAACTTTTATTACATATATGAAGTATGAATGACAAAATGCTTTTATTTATAAAAATATACACTTATCCATGTCCTTTGAGATCCTTGAGCTCACACAAATACATGTGTCAGATCTAAAGGTTTTATTTATGAAGGGGAAAGAAAGAAAGAAAAAAAGATTCCTTAGGCTTGGTTTCTTTTGAATAGAAGAATAAGTAAGTCTTAAAAAGAAATTAAGAGAAGCAATTGGCTTCTCAATGACGTTTTGGGCCTAGTAATTGGATCAACTGTGCAGGAGTAGGATTTTTGGCCAACAGTTCTTCGTAGTAAACTCCCAATATTTTCTTCTTGTTGTACTCCACGTGCATCAATTTACCTTCTTTTTCTGTAAATTAATATAGAATAATTAATGAAAATTTATTTTTATTTTTAATTTTAATTAACATATATAATTAATTAATAATTATCTAGGGAGAAAAACAATTAATTAATATACCTAATGTTTGGATGTCAGTGCATAAACGCTCACATCTTGGTGTACAAGCAACTTGTTTAAGAGAATTACATATTTTAGCACAACCAGTTGAGCATCTGTAGCTCATCTTTGTTCTCAATCTTGCAGGCAAATCTTTTGCTTCCAGAATTGGTACTTGGACCACTGTCATAATAACAAGGCACACAATTAACAGCAAAACTATGTTTTTGCTTGCCATTATTTATTTATTTCTTCAAATTATTCACAAACTTATTAGTTTTATTATTATTATTTTTATTTTTTATTTTTTTTGCTTTCCTTATTACCTTGATGTCTTGTATTTATAGGCTAGTTTGGTCAGCATTCATCGCATAAAATACGGTAACCGTAAATTAGTTTAAAACGTATGGTGAGTATTAATGTTTTAATTTGGTAATTGTTTTTGTGCTTCTTAAATTCTACCTTCACTTCTATCCGAGGATAGTTTGACCAATAAATATGTTTTCATTTTAATAATTCATAAATACATTTAAACACAACTTAATCTAATCTAACAAAATTTAATATATTTATATTCATATTAGTTCTTTGTAGATCGAATTTAGATCGAAAATTTTCAAATATTATTTGAATCGGATCGAATCTAAATCGATAAAAAACAAACAATTTTAATCCACTTACTTGCGTGAAAGGCTAGTTGGTTATTCTTTCTCTCTCTTCTAAGAAACCTTGTGATAATGTATTTTTTAAAAAAGAATAACACTTATATGTATGAAATGAAAGAGTATAACTTTATTTTATCAAGAGAATCTTGCATATAATGAGATATTGACATATGATATAATGATTTATCTTTAACTCTTTTATTTTTATAAAAAATAATAAAATGTTTCAAAATGTGTTATTTATACGTTAATTTTAAATAGTAAAACTAAACTAATGCCTAGAAAGAAGAAACAAAATCCTAGGGTTTTTTTTTTTTTTAAAAAGTACCTTATTGCTAGGAGAAACAGAGTCTTGGTTGACCCAAGGATTCGAGTTCTTTTTCGGAGTGGCTTCAATAATATATCATCACGGTTCATTTGCATGGATAGCTCAGTTGGGAGTGCGTCAGACTTGAGATCTGAAAGTTGCTTGTTCGAATCATGCTCACCACGTTAAAATCATATACTTCTTTTTACTGCACCTCAAAGGTATTATGTAACTCCATGATTTATTTATTTTTTTATGGCGACAGGCTTTTTATTTTTTTCATCTTCAGTCTTCACTTGGTTAAGTGTCCTTTATTTCTAAAACTATCAATTAAAATTTCATTTTACTATTTTACTTTTTTTTTCAACCAATTTCATACTTTTGATTTACAATTTGTATTAATCGATTTATCCGGTCACTTAATCCAACCAAATCATCAAAATTTGACTAAATTGGGGATTGTTCTTAAATCATGTGCTAATCACTTGTTGTTTAAAAAAGACAAAATTGTCTCACAAAAAATAAAGAAAGACAACTAGGGATGTGAATGGACTTATATAATCATCCTTGAAAAAATAATCAACCCTAATTCCTAAACCCCATTTCTTTGAAATGAGGTTATGAAATAAACTAATAGACTAATATAAATTGGATTCTAAAATGGGATTTTAAATTAAGGTTGATTTGTTTTTAAGAATGATTCACATTCCTCACTATCTTTCTTTTTTCTTTTAACACGTGATTTAAAAGTGTTAAAAAAAATTCACAATTTAATCAAATTTTGATGAATTGGTTAGATTAAGTGATCGATAAATTGATGGACATAAATTAGAAACTAGAAGTACTGAATAGAAAAACAAAAGTAAATGTAGTAAAATATAATTTTATTGATAATTTTAGTAATAAATTACACAATTACCAAAAGTTACTTTTGAAGTGAGGGCATCATTGATGAAAGAGTATATTACACCGAGATAAATTTCTCAATTGAGGTGGCAGTCCATGATTGAACTATAAATATAAATGGATATAAATGTTAAGCCACCTGAACATGTCTCAATTTGGAGAGAATTTTGCATACAACCAAAGTATGAACATATGGTGTAACAGAGTTATCCAACCTTTTATTTTTATGAAAATGAAAAATGTGTAAGACACACGTTTTAAGATTTTCTGAGACAGAAACTCTTCCTTGACGAAAATGTGAAATGATGATCGAATCATACAGTAAACTAGTATTTTGACCAATTAATCCACTCGACAAAGTGTCTCACAAGTCACAAGTAGGCAAAATGAATTAATCATTTATAAATAGCAGCAAGCAAAAGATTGATTTGCTTAAGAATGTTTGCATCTCAATGAAGTTAGCTGCTTCAATAAAATTTACAACTGCAATAAGAAATAAGATCTGAAGTTGAACCTGAACGCCTCAAAATACCTAGCTGCTCACGAATTGGTCCTCAAGAAGCTTTCCGCAAAATGCCAAATCGAACCGCTCTTCCGGAGGATCTCCAATGCAGTCAAATACTGCATCTGCGTTTAAAAAGTCTTCATCGGCTGTGTACCTGCAAACATAAATCAGAAAGAGAGATGTATGTCATGAATGCTAAACTACATAGAAAATACGATGACAATGTCAATGGAAAAGGAATCCAGAGGGCTGAGACTTGATCATTATGGATCTATTGAAAAAGGAAAGAGCCAAGCAAAAAGCAGGGGGAAAAGGAACCAAGTAAATGGTTTTTTTTTTCCTTCAGTTGATACAATCCAATTTAAGATACACACTCACTCACTAACTATTCTAAACTACATGTGAGGAACATGAACAGAGTAGAATGTTTATGAAATACAAGGCAGTAAAAATGGAATTGGCAAATTTGAAAACGTTCGGACAAGTAAGGTACCCGCTCTTAGTTACAATGCATTTCATGCCAGCAGCCTTGGCAGCTGCAAGGCCGATTGCGCTATCCTCTACCACAATGCAGCTGTAAAATGAGTGTAAATATATCACTTCTGCCGGATAAATCTAAGCAAACAAAAGGGTATCAAACAATAAAATTTTACAATGTCTGACACAGATGCTCTAAACACTTTTAAAATGTTCATTTCATTACATCATAGTCATATTTGTTCTACTATCATGCAATACCTTGAAGGATCAACACCAAGAGTATTTGATGCTAGTACATAGATGGCCTGTAAAAAAGGAAAACTGATCAGGAGCTGACAGAAAATAACTCATTCTCTTTTTTTCTTTTTTCTCCCTCCTTTCATCCTCTATCTTTTTCTAAACTGTTAAGAACTTCCTTTTCAATAAAAATGAGAGAGCAAGCAAAATCAAATTCAGGAGAGGTATGATGTTGCCAATCACCGGATTAATATGTTGCATGCATAATTATTAGGCAGAGTTCGTTAGGTTTAATTGATAGGAGATCTATGATGCATGGATTTTAATGAAGTTCTGTATGCAAATTTTGACAGATCAAACACAACTATACTAAAATTAACATCAGGTGGATGAAGGCTTACTGGATCAGGCTTCTTGCGTGGAACAACATCTCCTGCAAAGATCTTGATTTTCTCTGCCCGCTCAGGCCCCAACAAGAATTTCACAATTGCTGAGACCTTAGTTAACATATACTTCAAACATCAAATTCTGAAGAGTACCATACAAACACATGGGAGTGAACTCAACTGAGCTGTATAGACCACTAACAAAAAATAAACCTTGAGCAAAATTGGTTCCAACCTTAGGATAAATTTGTAAAACTTAAGCAGGTAAGTAATAATGCTTTTGGGATCAAACTACAGGCAAACCAGAGAAGGAAGAGAATGCTGAAAATATTATTTCTGTGTCAATTACAGATACTAGCTACTATTTATATACAAGCATCGGCGGGAAACTAGAACAAACTAAACTAATAACTAACATAACAAACTATTAAACAACTTATAGCTTCACTAGCCCCCCTCAAATTGATGGTTGAGGGAACACCAATAATTTAGTTCTAAGAGATTGAAATTGAGCACTGCAAGTAGGCTTTGTTAACAAATCTGCAAGTTAATCACCGGAAGGAACATACTGCACATCCAAAGCCCCTTTGATGACATAATCACGCACAAAATAATGGTCAAGTTCTATATGCTTCGTTCGAGCAAGTAGAACTGGATTTTGGGAGAGATGTTTTGCAAAGAACCAATGGTAGGGAAGCTAGTGAAACATGCAATTTAGACAAAAGAGATTGGAGCCACAGAAGCTCAGTTGTAGCACCAACTTAAGCTCTATACTCAGACTCTGTGGATGACCAAGAAATAACATGTTGTTTGAAGCACTTCTAGCTAATTAAATTGTTTCCAAAAAACACACAAAAAGCACTTGTACTCTTGCTATCATTAAGCCATCCAATCCAATTAGCATCACTAAAGGTTACAAGATCAAGCACATTGGATTTAGATAACTAAATACCAAACAAAAGTGTGTCATTGATATACCTTAGGAGTCGTTTAATAGCTAGCTAATGATAACTTGTGGGACATGTGACAAATATTTAGAATAAACAACTCTAAATTTACTAATATTAGATCCAAACAAGTAAACAAACTACTTGTATTATACTCACTATAACACCTGTCAAAGACAACTCATAAATTGAAGAGAAATACAAACACTCAAAGAGAAAGCTCTTAACTCACACTCAACCTAAGAATATAAAGACTTATTTGTTTTTGATGGAATGATTAAACCAAATGCAAGGTAGGCTATTTATAGTCCTCACCATGCAATCTACACCACACAAATATAAAACTAAGAAATAATCCTAACCACACAAATCTTATCTACACACTTCTCTTTTCTACAACCTTCAACCACTTCATTTATTTCTACATCCTTCAACCACTTCATTTATTTCTCTACATCTTTAATTATTATGTTGGTATTGATTTTCAACACTCCCCCTCAACACCAACTCTCACTATTTTTACTGTGTCAAGCTGACGGCGAAACATTTCGAACTTGTCAACGCTTAAGCTTTTTGTGAACAAGTCCGCAACTTGATCATCTGTCTTGATTTGCCTTATTTCAATTTCTTCTTGCAGAACCTTTTCTTTGATAAAGTGATAATGTACTTCAACATGCTTAGTTCTTACAAGAAAGACCGGATTCTCTGCCAAACGAATTGCTGATTGATTGTCACAGTACAACGGTACTGCATAATCTACTGGTTGATGTAGATTATTCATTAGCTACATCAACCATGTACTCTTGAGCTGCCATTGTCGCTGCTCGATACTCAGCTTCAGTGGTTGATAATGATATCGTTGGTTGTTTCTTGCTACACCAAGAAATTGTTCCAGAACCCAGCTTAAACACATACCCAGTTGTTGATCTCTTGCATAGTCTGCATCGTAGTAACCAACTAACTTGTTGTCTCCACCTTTCTTGTACAAAAGACCATAGTCAATTATACTCTTCACATATCTCAATATTCGTTAACTGCTTCCAAATGTGACTTCTTTGGATTTTGCATGTACCGACTCATTACACTAACTGCATAAGAAATGTCAGGCCAAGTTAAGGTTAAGTAAATCAGATTGCCTACCAATTTTCGATACATTGTCGCATCTTCCAAATCTTTTCTTTCATGTGCACACATGTTGGCATTTGGCTCCATCGGCGTCGAAATTGGTTTGCATTCAAGCATTCCGAACCGCTTTATCAAATCTTTAGAATATTTTTGCTGACAAAGAAATATTCCTTCTTGTGTGCGATCAACCTCTAAACCAAGGAAATGCTTGAGCTGGCCAAGTTCTTTCATTTGGAAACAGATTGACAAATTCTCTTTTGTCGGAAGAATTTCTACCTCATTATCACCAGTTATGATTAAGTCATCCACATACACTAGCACAATAGCTAGCTTTCCTTCATTGGCTTTAACAAACAAGCTAGAATCTGCAGGTGTTACTGAAGAACCACTTTGTGTTAGAAATTCAGCAATCTTACCATACCATGCCTTGGGTGCTTGTTTCAATCCGTAGAGTGCTTTCTGCAGCTTACACACATATTCAGAATGATCTTGGCTCTGAAAACCCATTGGTTGGATCATGTAGATCTCCCGATCCAGCTCTCCATGAAGAAAAGCATTCTTCACATCCATCTGCCACAACTTCCAATCTTTGTTTGCTGCAAGTACAAGTAGGACTCGAACAGTTGTAAGTTTCGCCACTGGCCAAAACGTTTCATCATAGTCTAGTCCATACTGTTGAGAGAAACCACGAGCTACCAATCGTGCCTTGTACCTCTCGATTGACCCATCTGGTCTGCGCTTTATCTTGTAAACCCATTTGTAGGATATGGGTTTCACATCTCTTGGCTTTCGCACCAGATCCTAAGTTTGATTTTGCTTAAGTGCATCGATCTCTCCTCTCATAGCTGTCATCCACTCAGATCTTTACGATGCATCTTCAAACGTCTCAGGTTCTATTACTTCAATTATGGCTGCATTGGCATATTTGGGATTTGGCCTTCGTGTTCTTGTTGACCTACGGAGTTGAGATTGTGGAGTTGATTCTTCTATTTCACTAGGCCCACCTTCTTCATTTAGTTGTTGATATATGCCAGTTTGCCAAGGATTCTGAGCTACTCTTTGTTCGGCACCATCATCGTCTGGATCTCTGGATTCATCTAAACTTGGTTGGAATTGAATAGTATGCTCCCCCATCTTTTGTTGCAGCTTATCTCCAAATTCTCTTGAATCTGGCAATGCTTCCTTCTCTGAAGACCACCAAGAAGATGCTTCATAGAACACTACATCTCGTGAAATGTAGCATCTTCCACTCGTTGGATCACAACATTTCCACCCTTTTCTTTGGCTGTCGTATCCCACAAAGATACATCTAATAGCTTTCTTGTCAAATTTGCTCCGTAAATGATCAGGAACAAATACATAACACACACAGCCAAATACTCGAAAGTAGCTAACTGTAGGTTTCATGTTCCATAGTTTCTCAAACGGTGAAACAAATTCTAACCTTGGTTAAGGAAGTCTATTGATCACAAAGGTCATTCTCATCGTCGCTTGACCTAAAACCTCCCAGGTACATTCTTTTCATGTAGCATACTTCGACAAATTTCTGCAAGATGTCGGTTCTTTCTCTCTGCTACACCATTTTGTTGTGGCATGTTGGCACAAGTGTATTGATGGCGTATTCGACATTCCCTTAGGTATTGAGAGAACTCGCTTGAACTATATTCTCCGCCATTGTCAGTGCGCATGCAACAGATCTTCTTTCCAACTTCTCCTTCAGTTGACTCTCTAAACTCTTTAAACTTTGAGAATACGTCAGATTTTTCTTTCATAAAGAAAACCCACACATACCTTGAGAAGTCGTCAATGAATGTCATCATGTATCGCATACTGCCAATTGATGGTTACTTAACAAGACCGAATACATCAGAGTGAACTAACTCCAATGGTTCTTTTGCTTTAAACTTTGATTCCTCATATGGTAATTGGTGAGCTTTACCATATTAGCATCCTGCACAAACTGTGTCTGTTCGCACGTCTAGTTGAGGAAGCCCTTTAAGCATTAACTTCTTCACCATCACACTTAGCTTGGAATAGCTAACATGACCTAATCGCATATGCCATAGATCTGTTGTCTCGTTTCTTCTTGTCTTGTCTACATATGCAGATTCTGCTGACATTACGTAGACTGATTCCAATCGTTGCCCCTCCATTGTCGGTGTTTCTGAGATTTTGAGATCACAATACACCTTCACGTCTTGGGGACCGAACAAGACATAGTGACCTGATGATGTTAACTGAGCCACAGATAGCAAATTTTTCTTCATTCCAGGGACATGATAAACATCTTGAAGTGGTACTTGGTTAGTACTATATCGAGATGTAACTATCGTCTTACCGATGTGGGCTATCGATAACCTTGAGTTGTCAACTGTCACCACTACACGACCTCCCTTGTACTCAGACATGCTTTCCAACTTCTGTTTATCACCTGTCATATGATTTGAGCAGCCCGAATCTACGATCCAATCATTCTTATAGTCAATCTGTTTTGATGATGTCACCGTAAGAGCTAATTCTTCTTCCTCTGTAGCGAATAATGCTTCGGCATCCCAACCATCTTCGCTATGCTCCTTAGAACTTAGAACTGGAAGTAACTGTATTACTTTCAACAGGCTTTTTCTTACTCCAACAATCTTTCGCCATGTGACCCATCTTCTCGCAGTTGTAACATTCACCGTCAAATTTTCTATTGTTATTGTGGATCTTCTAAGCTCCCCCTGGACGAAATCCTCCCTTTCCTTGAGGAATTTTTCCTTTGTCGCCATCATTTTTATATCCATTTCCATTGTACCGCTTGAAAGTACCTTTGCTTTTGCTAGTGTAGAGCGCTTCTTCTTCACCCTTCAGTGAGACTCCTCCCATTTGCTTAGCCATAGCTTCTTGACCGGCCAATAAATTCTCAAACTCAACAAGAGATGGTTGTGTCGGCCATCCTTGTATAGCGGTAACAAACCCTCGATATTTAGGTGTCAAACCATGAATAATTATTCTCTTTATCCTCGTTTCCCCAATAAGAGCTTTTGGATCTAACTCTGAAATTTTGCAACATAATGACTTTACCTTGTGAAAGTACTGGGAAATCGTCATGTCGCGTTGCGCCATCGATAGTCACTCATTCTCCAGAAGTTGCAATCTTGTATCATTCTTCTTTGAAAAGAGCGTAACAAAAGTGTCCTATGCTTCCTTTAGTGTTTTTGCATCCCGAATATGCTCCAACATTTCTTCTTCAATTGTGGTCTTCAAAGCAAACATCATTTTGCCTGCTTTAATTTTTCACTTCCGCAAGATGCCGTTTGCATCTTCCACTGTTGATTGTGTAACTTCATCACCACCAACAACCTCCCACAAGTCTTGACCTTGTAGGTAAGACTCCATACATGTTGCCCATGTGTTATAGTTTTTGTTATTGAGCTTCTTGATTCCTCCAACTACTTGAAGATCACCCATCGTGTCGACAAGACTTCGACTATACCGGACAAGCTTCACTAATAAACTTGCAGAGTACCAAACTCCTCACGACTCAAGATAACTCCACTAAGAACGATCCCTAACCGTCCCGCTCTAATACCAATTGTTGAGAAATATTTAGAATAAATAACTCTAAATTTACTAATATTAGATCCAAACAAGTAAACAAAGACTTATTTGTTTTTTATGGAATGATTAAAGCAAATGCAAGGTAAGCTATTTATAGTCCTCACCATGCAATCTACACCACACAAATATAAAACTAAGAAATAATCGTAACCACACAAATCTTATCTACACACTTCTCTTTTTTACAACCTTTAACCACTTCATTTATTTATACATTCTTCAACTACTTCATTTATTTCTCTACATCTTTAATTATTATGTTGGTGTTGATTTTCAACAGGACAAGCTATAAACTGGCAAAATGTCTTAACGATAAATGAAATTTTAGGCCATGTGAACATGAGGTATTGAAAAGCCCTAACCATACTACAATATTAAGAGGAATTTTCAAGAAGAGATCCATTATATTTGTTGATTTGTCTAACCATAAACCATGGAAGTGTCAACTCATTTGTTGTTTTGAAAATCACAATGATGTATTAATTCTATGGCATGCTTTTGTTAACTTAAATGTGTTATAACCATAACGAACCTCCACACCTAAGAAATAGTTTAACTTGCCCAAATCTTTTAAAGAAAAGGTTGCATGAAGTTGAGAAATGAAACAATGAACAAGATTAAAATGATTACACATGATGATAATATCATCAAAATAGATTAAAACCAATAAAATCACACAATCGGAAATATGAATGAAGAAACTTTCATCAAACTTTGACGCCACAAAACCTTTAGTCAACAAAAAAAGAACTTAGTTTACGAAACCAAGCAAAAAGAGCTTATTTGAGGCCATAAAGTACCTTTTAAAGCTTACAAACCAAATTGGTACCCTTTTCAGACCGAGGGGGCTACTTCATGTAAACCATCTCCTCCAAATCACCATAGAGAAAGGCATTACTGATATCAACTTGTCTCAATTCTCACAAAAAAGTTAGAGCCAAGCAAAACACCACATGTATGGTAGCTGGTTTTACAACGAAACTAAAAGTCTCATAAAAGTCTACATATTCCTCTTGCAAATATCCCAAGGCAATCAGCCTACTTTTCTATTTGTTAAGGAAACTAGAACTGAGCAGCTTGATTCTAAAAACCCACTTGCAACCAATTGCATAATGATTTACAAGTAAGGGAACCAACTCTCAAGTTCCATTTTGGCCAAGGTATCGTATTCTTTTTGCATTGCCTCTTGCCATTTTGGAATTTTGATTATTGTTTTCCAAGACTCAAGAATAGGAAGAATATTAACTTGATTAGTGAGCAATTTCTACTTCTTAATACCAACTTTAGCTCTTATGATCATGGGGTGACAATTGGTAAGATGAGAAGGAGAAGGAGCAAACATAACAAGGTCAAGATTATTTGGTGGTAGGTAGGGAAGAAGAGACACAACAAGGTCATGATTAGTAGTTGTAGTTGAAGAGTAAGAAAGAGACAACATAGAGATAGACAGTGAGTCATGTGAAGAGGTGGAAGACACAAGTATGAAAGATGAACCAAGAGAGATATGGACAAGAATTATAAAGTTGTCATGAACAAGTAATGAAGAGGAAACATAAAATAAGGGAAGTGAAAGAGGAACAGGTAAAATAGAGGTGCTAGAAGAGGAAACTAGAGATAAGGTAACAAAGGCAAAAACAATTTCATTGAAAACAACACTAGATAAAGGATCCAAGCACAAATAACCATGATAACGGGTAGCATAACTAATGAAGATAAGAAAAGCACTATGATCCAAAGGTATGATGTATAGTGTAATCAAAAGATTTATTAAAAAAACACATCATAAACAATTTCATTGAAAACAACACTAGATAAAGGATCCAAGCACAAATAACCATGATAACGGGTAGCATAACTAATGAAGATAGGAAAAGCACTATGATCCAAAGGTATGATGTATAGTGTAATCAAAAGATTTATTAAAAAACACATCATAAGAAGATAAGTTGTTTAGAAATTTTGATGGTAACTTGTTCATAAGAAAAACATAAGTACTTATGGAATACAGCCAATAAATCAAAGGCATACTTGACTAATGAAGGAGAACTAAGCCTTTTTCCACAATGCGACGATACTTACACTCTATCACACCATTTTGTTCAAAAGTGTGAGGACAAGCTTGTCTATGAACAATCCCAAATTTTTCCACAATGTGTTTTAAGGTAACAAATTCACCTCCATCAATTTGGATGCTTTTGATAGCACAATTAAATTGCACTGAACCATAACACATAACAATGAATGACTAAAAAATATAACTTGTTTGATCCTTGATTTTAAGAACAAATAACCAAGTAAATATGTTAAATCATCAACTAATGAGAGAAAATACCTCTCATCATCACAATAAGAGATTGATGAAACCCATAGATCCAAAATAAGATCCAAAGTATTATTACTCTTGTCTTGTCTAGAAGTAAAAGAAAGTGTACGTGATTTACAAACTTGACAAGTATAAACATATTAATTTTAGCAACGCAAACCTCCTCAATGGAACCTTTATGCATAAGTTTATTAACTACATCAAAAGAATGATGCCCAAGACGTGTATGCCATTAAACAACAAATGGCACTTGGAGCCTTGGACAGCACACTCTCAAAGACAGTTCCATTGAACATGTATAAACCTCCCTCAAGTACTCCTTGCATCAGGAAATTCATGGTGATAATGTCCATCATATAGAACACATGTGTATGAAATTCCACAAAATACTATTATCAGAACAAAGTTTATGAACAGAAAGAACGTTGTGTGGGGCAAGAGGAGTGTGCAAAATGTGTTTGATTGCTAGAATATAGTTATGATGTTCCTTAGAAAAGGAACCATGACCAACACAATGAATAGGTAAAGTGTTACCATTACCTAGTATGACACCTTCATTTCCATTGTAAAGAACAAATTGAGGTACATTGACTCCATCATAAGCAACATGATGGCTTATACCACTATCTAATATCCAAGAATTATCATGTAAATGACTAGCTTGTGAAGAGGCAACATTTGCAGAGAAAGTTGAATGCTGGATTGAGAAGGCAAATCACCCTTATAGGTTTTATTCGAGATATCACAAAGAACAAAGCAACGAGAAGCTTTGTGTCCTACTTTGCCATAGATTTGGCAAACATGATGTTCACTAGATGGTTTCGTTGATTAAGAAGAAAAAGATTCTGAAGAATTACTATTAAAACATGATAAAGTAGAAGAAGATGAGGTTTGAAAAGGATGAATCTTGACAAAACCTTACGGATTCCAAGAATCAAGCTTAGATTAATTGGATTTAGGTTTTTGACTTGAACCAAACCTATTTGTAGAAGCCACATTAGCATAAAAGACAATCTTTATCAAAACCAGATTGTTGAACAATCATACACTCAAAAGTTTTCAATTAACTATAAGAGGCACTAAAGTTAGGTTTCTCAACCATCATATTAATGGAAGTACAAAAGGATTGTAGGATGAATTGCATCTAAGACTAGCAAGTGCATACGTGACTAAATCTCGATCAAAAATAGGATCACCTACAACAGCCAAATGATCTGCAATTGTGCGAGCCTTAGAAATGTATTCATAAACAAAGATTCCTTCCTTCTTTAAAGCTTGCAATTAAATGCGAAGATCAAGAATACATGATTGAGCACCAAAAGAAAACGTATCCTTTAAAGATCTCCATTAATCATATGCAATGCCTTTGTGAGAGACATGAGTGTTCATAACAACATAAATCAAAGCATAGATCAAGTTTTTAACCATATTGTTGAGCATATTACAATTTGCATAACATAGATTAACCAAAGTTTGACCAAGATCAAGAAACCTAGGAGGAGTAGAAATAGAGACATCGATGAATCTCTCGAGTCCATAAACAATGATCAAACTTTTCATCTATTCACACCAGATTAGATAGTTTGTACAATAAGTTTGATTGAAAGATTAGCATTAACAGAGAGAATCGAAGCAAAACTTTGCAACAAAAGATCAATAGTTTGTGATCCAAGATTATGTGAGACAAAGACAGAACTAGAATGTAAATTCTGATCAATAGAAGGACGAACTGGAACTGGAGAATTAACATCTCGATATGAAGGAAATTGACCTACCATAGCTCTCAAGAAGAAGAAGCTTGAAAAAAAATGAAACCATAAAGATTGTTGAGCTCTAATACCATACAGGTACAGGCAAACCAAAGAAGGCAGAGAAGGTCGAAAATATTATTTCTATGTGTCAATTACAGCTACCAGCATTTATTTATATACAAGCATCGGGAAACTAAAACAAACTGAACTAATAACTAACATAACAAACTATTAAACAACTAACAGCTCCACTACGAACAAGATGCCTTAGTTTCAGTTTAGTCTCTCCAATAAAAACTCAATATTAACAAAATAATTCATGAGTATAACTCCCGATGCATTTTGTTTCTGTGGGAAAAGTTCTTGCATAGCATGGGGAAGCTTATTAAAAATTGCCCTCAGTTGCAACTTATCTATCCAAAAAAGTAATATCAGCTGTGAGACCTTATTAAGCATACCGCCTTCTCATTAGAAGTGCTACACACGGCAACTTTGACACCTTTTTCGAAAGCTTGATCAATCAACCTGTACAATTTCGTAAAGAAACTCATCAACTTAAAGTCAGGAGTTCTGCCAAAAAAAAAAAGTAAGGAGCATTCCCCCCCCCCCCCCCCCCTTGGTTATGATCATCACATTAAAGTACCCATATACACTGAAATAGGAGTACTGAAAGGGAAGTACACTATTTATTCACAAAATACATTAATATTTTTCTAGTAGACAGCCCAGAACATTAAAGCACAAAAGTCCCAATTATTGGCACTTTAAGAACAGATCTACTAGGCATATCATATCTTGGTAGAACTAATGATCCAAGAAGTGACAATGACTGACTAAAAAGGTAATCAATATATACAGCCAATAAAACCTACGAAGGGCTAACTATCAAAACTTTAGAGCAAGATGAGTAACTATCAAACTATAGATATGCACTTCAGGAACACCCAAAAGTTGAATTTCTAATCCTTGCGCAGCACAATGTACATTTGCTTCAAGCAAGTATGTCGAAGGACAACTATTATCATGATATTGTGTTTTATAACATACTTGAGCATCAGCTGGAATTTGTTGGCTCCACTGTTTGAAGGACTATTCATTTTGGCAAAGACTTAAATTACCAAATTTATAACTTCTACGTGAACTTCTTTAAGATGAGAGAATCAATATAAAGTTTAACTATCAAAAATATAAAGGTGAGTGAGGAACCAACTTTGCAACACCTGGGCGAAGAGGAAGGAGTTTTTTCTCAATAAGAGCCATGAACAACTCTGTCTTGCGCTTGTGAAGGGAAGCTACGAATTCCTTTCTTTCTTCTTCACTCTTTGGAGCTTTCTCAGGCCAACCTGTCTGGTTGAAGTAGGCTGTCATCCTAACCCAATAAAGAACTGATTACCATTTCAATAAAAATTGTGCAAGTTTAAATAAAAAATAAAATATTATTTTCGAGCCTGCATGAACCCCAATTAAATAAAGGACAAAACTCAACTATTTCACAATGGAAACCTCTAATCTTCCTAAGGAACATGAGTCTAAATGTCTAGGGTCATGTTTGGCGATAATAATAAGAATGGTAATGGAAAAAAATTCTAAGTATACTTAAATTTTATTTTACTGTTAATATGGAATTGAATGTTTAAATAATACCAAGGAAATTCATTCTTCATACACCCTTCCACAATACATTAGAACTACCTATTTTCTTCACATTTTTGTACTTTAATTTTTTATTTTTCATATTTTTTCTCATTTAAAAGTGAAAAAAAATTATTTTCAAATTTTACTTTATTTACAATTATATAAATTTATTTCCGATGTCATCCTTATTTTGATTGCATTGCTAAAACAAAGGAAGTACTTATTTCCTTAGAATTTGAATTTAATTTTTATTAACGTTACATTTCAATTATGTTTCTATTATGCAAAACCAACCTAACCTAAAATGGTGTTATTACATTTCAATGATATTGTTAGCTAATTAAAAATTGACAAGTACACTTAGGATCATCCCATTGGGGCAAGTAGAAATGTCATCTTCTTCTTTTTACTTAGTTAACACACCCAAAATAAACCAGTTACATGGGAAGGGTCTGTAATGGAGAAGAAAATAAAAGGCATAACTCAAGCCTACATTTTTGAAATAATTGCTATATAAGATAATTTGCCTTAAATAAATTCTGTGAGACCATAAATCAAAAATAGGAAAAATGATACCTTTCCTTACCACCTCCAATTTTGAGCAACTCGCCGTACAAATCCACATCCCAGGTAACACGCAATTCTCTCTGTGTGGTCAAGTTACATTTACGATTAAATGATTGCTTTAGTGATTTATGATTTTATTTTTTAAAATAATTACCAATATTTGACAACAATTACTCATTGATTTTTTTTTTTTAAAAGTCACTTACAGGTAATATTTTTTTTTTTTTGCTTTTTTCGAAAAGCTTACACAATAAAGAAAAATTTTAGTTATTATTTACAAATTTCAAGTTTTTAATTATTTTTTTTCGAATATTTATGTATAAAATTTGTAAAACTTAATTTATTCTTTAAAAAAAATTTGATTTTTAACGGTGATTCTTTAAAAAATTACAAATCAAAATCATAAATTATATACATGTTGAAAAATTACTAAAAAAAATAATAAATCTAGAATCAAAATAGTTATTAAACAATTCCTTACCTAATCCATGATCTGATGCCTGTTCAATCTTATTTAGAAAATATTAATTTTTTATATATATAATTATTCAAAAAAATAAATTATATATAAATTATTATATTTAACTAAAAACATACAAATTTTATTTGTAAATAAAGAAACTTTTTTACAAAAAAAATTTATTTAAATAACACATTTTATACAAAAACTTAAAAACATATTTTCACCCATTAAAAAGTACTTTCTGCATAAATAAAAGGACAACTCCAGCTCTTCACCCTTCAAAATAAAAAATAAAAAATAAACTTTTTGAATGTCTCTTATATTCCACCTATCTTCGGAGATGGAGGAAATAAAGGGAAAATTATGAACAAAATTTCAACAAAAAAGAAGAAGAAAGAAGAAGAAGAAGAAGAAACCCATTAATATCATTTTTTTTTTAGAAAATCAACAAATTTCAAGTGGTTACAAGGAAAAAAAAAGGAAAGTAGAAAGGTTAAAAACCAGAGAATGCTTACTTCTTTAAAAGTGTCATTGAAAGAAATGCGATGGCCATCCTTCTCGGTGTCAACAAGCACTCCATCGCAGTCAAAGAGAAGAGCCGATGGAATAGTTGAAGAAGAAGAGGTCGAACAAGTGATATAAGTTTTTACTCTGTATACTAGTCTGGGAATTTTGGTCTTTCTAATGCTCAAACTAGTTCCAACTAAAGAAGATGATAAAGGCCTGACATGGTATTTAAGGCTAACTATGGAGGGTGGTGTTGGGTGAGTTTCACTTTTAGAAATAGATATTGCAGGTAAGGAAAGAGAGGGTACCGATGATGCCATTGCAGACTATCTCTTTGTCTCTCTCCTCTCTTGGTATCCAATAGTTCTCTTTCTGTTTTTTTTTTTTATATCACAAATCCCAACTGTTGGACCCAACTTATCCACCGAAGGTCCTCAAGTAGAAAAAGAAAATTAATTATTTAAATAAATAAATAAGTTAAATATCAAAAACAAAATTAGAAAATTAGGACAGCTTCTAAATTTATAGGAAAAAAAGCCTAAAATAATATTAAAACTAATATAATTGATTAAAATTTAATATTAAATATAATTAGTTAACTTAAATTTAATTTAAATAGTATTTATGCACAGAATTCAACGTGTAATATTCATATTAAAATAACTTTTTATAATAAAAATAAATAAGTTAGGATGTGGGGATTATAAATACTTTCCTACCAAAATTTTATTCAACATATTTACTCGCTAACAATGTAATTATTGATTAATTAATATTTAACTTAAAAATATTTATCACTCTAATTCATGATTACACTCGTGTATAAGTGGACATAAAAATTAATTTGATAAAAACAATTTTGTATTTTTATGTCATTTTTTTATCACCGTAATTAATTTGATTTTTTATATTTATTTTTATTTTTAAAAAAAACATATATTTTTTCCTTTATAAAAAAAAATATTTTTACATTACATTTAAATAAAAACATATGGTATTTATACTATATGAAAAATAATATATATATATATATGTATCATGAAAAGATTAAAAATAAAATTTTATTTATAAAAATAGATCATGCAGTTAAACCAAGTAAAATCCTAACGTAAAACAGGGAAAGAAGAGAGAAGATAGATGAAAAGGTGAGATAATGAACGAATTATGATTAGGGATTTAGATAAATAAGAAAGTGAAAAAACTAGTATCCTAAATCAATACATTCTAAGCGTGAGAAATAAATATAATATTAGGTATTAAAATAACTTTAAAATAATTTAGATAATTAGACAATAAATCAAAATTTAAATATTAGATAAATAAGTTTAAATACTAAATAATTAATAAATATTAAATTCAAACTAATCTATAATTAGATTTGTATAAATTCTCTAGGTTGAGAAAAATTTGGTTTCGACGAGTTGGGATAAATTAGTGTACTTGATATGTGAAGTGATATAAATAACATCTTTAGCAGGTAAACTTGAATATATGGGATCTGAGTGGATAAACATGATAACATTTTAGTGATGATTGATTAGTTTGTTGATGAAATGGAGGCCATGAAATGTGTGATTAGGACAACATGAAGCAATATGATAATTGGCTTGATAACGGAGACATTCAATTTGGAAGCCATGAAATGGAGGGATGGTCTCTTTTGGAGAAGGTTGTGTTGAAGACTTAGGTATACGAGGAGGATGAATAGTATCTAAAAGGTAGTTCGACTCAATGTTTCATGGGCTTGAAAATAACCTTTTAAAGTAAAAGGCATTCTTCAATCTCTCAAGCCTCATGGCAAACCTCATTTACTAACATAGGCAAATGCAAAACAACTTGTCATTTAATTTCATTTTGAATGCCATGAAAAACTAAAGCAATGACAAGCAAAGGTTCTTTTTGGACTTCACATAGGAGGTTAAGGGTCAACGCAATTTAGTTTTTGTCAATTTTTGCTTAAAATGTTAATCAAGTTGACATATATATATATATATATATATGTGTGTGTGTTTGCTAAATCAAAAACTGAAATTGACTTAAAAATTTTGGTTAGAGAACATTATACCAACTTATTTATGTTGGTTTAATAGGTTCAGTTTACCGTTTAAACCTACTTATTTTTTAAAGTGAATTTAAATTATTTTAATTTTATATTAATATTAAATTAATAAATATGATATATTGTAATCAACAATTTAATTATAAAAGTTGTATATAATCATTTAAACTAGAATTGTACATCAATTTTCAAGTAGAGAAGAACTCTTGAAAATGTCTATTTAATTCATGTAGTTTTGGTGTTGCCATTCCCATGTGTAAAACGCAGTATCTGTATTTTATTTAATATTTATGTATATCCTTTGTAAGGTTGATTACTAGTGACTCGGTATCATTTAGGATAAAGTTTCGTGTTTGTTTGTTATACACATTCATTCTCTTATATTGCATATAATTTGCATTGTTAGGTGTTTGTTAGTTATTGTGTTGTCCTATTAGAAACTTGATGTTTCTCAATGTCTAAAACACCTTTCTATTTGGTTTGCTTGAGTTTGTCAACGTTCTCATAGGTGTGGTTAGCGAGGTGGCTAGAAAGATGGTCGACACATTGTAATAGTTATTACCCTTAATATAATGGTTATTATCATTGCTAACATGGTTAGTGATGGCGCACCGATGTGGTTGGCGATGGTATGATAAGCTGAAGTTTTCTATAAATATCCTTATCCTTATCTTGTTTCTTTGGCCATATTTTGGGGGTAAGCACTACCCATTTGGAACCATACTTCCTTGTTCTTTTCTTGTTCCATTTTCCTTCTAAGTGTTGGGTCAAAGAAACAGTCTATGAATTTGTAGGACATAGAAAATCAGAGAGGAGTCTCTCTTATATTTCCCAAACATTAGGTTGAGTGAAAAAAATGTCAGATTAAGTGAGATTTTATTAAAAGTTATAATGCTCGTTGGCTAGTGAAGAGCCACATCATTTCAAAGAGTATCTCTCAATTTTGAATTGTCATGTGTCAGCTAGTAGTGCAAGGATGCAACAGTTTCCATAGGTAATGAGTCTATGTGGTAGTGTATCGTGTATGGGTTGGTAATTACAAGAGTGCAACAATTCTCATGGGTGATGAACCTATATGATGGTGTGTCGTATATTGGTAGGTAGTTGCAAGGATGCAACAGTTCCCACAAGTGAGGAACCTACACGGTGATGTTCCCTGTAATGGTTGGATGTTACAAGGTTGTAGCATTATGCACAGATGAAAAGCCTATATATTGGTGTGTCGTGTATCAGTCAGGTTTTATAAGGTCGTAACATATATGCATTAGGAGGTTAAGCCATCAATAGTAGATTATGTCAAGTGGTGATAGAGCTTTGGAAATGAGCTTAGATCTACTTATATCAGGTGTTATGGTAACAACGAATAGAGGCAACTTAGGCATAGTTAAGAGTGGTGTTTTAATTATATGAAGTATTAGTTTATATCATCTTTATGTTGTAAATTATTGATTTACTTTAAATAGTGAATTTTTTATTGTTGAGTTGTTGCCTTATGAAACATAAGGATGTTACCATATAGGTATTGGATCTTATGTCGCTTAACCTCGTTACATATTATGATACGTATGATCATATGCTATAAGAGTACAATCATCATTTTTTGAATATGTTTCCACATAAAAAGTCTTGGAGTGATTGAAAATCATTTATAGCATTTTCAATATGTTTGCCTGATTCACATTATGTGTGCTATTTACCATGTTAATGCATTTTGATATCTTGGATATGAGCCTGTGATGCACAATGTTATTAGTGTATTTATCATAGATTATTTATTTTTATCTACTAGTTGTGTTTATGATATGTTGAATTAAACATGTTGTTTTTATTATATTTTTGTTGTGATATTTGATTAATTCATGTTGTGAGGCCTGCTAGACCGAGTTGGAATAGAGCAGCTCGTAAAAAGATTCCAAGGGTTGACGCATCCACTCCTTATCGATTCGGGTTAGAATTACAATTCACATTTGTGCAATTCTTTCGATATATAGAACTTTAGAATAAATTACTGATAACTTAATAACAATAAGTAATTTATATTTTATATTAGTTATAGTAAAAAAAGATTAAATGAACATAAGATATATTAATATATGTTATTTTACCTTCTTAATTGATATAAAAGTTTATCTAAAATTAGTTGATTATAAACACATATGATATATATATTATAAATATATAAAATAATAAATGTGTATTAGTAATATATAAGTCGGTTCGATTAAGTATCAGTTTGTAACTAGACCAAATTCTAATGAAACTAGCTGGATCAATCAGCTCATTTTAGAAAGGCTATGGTCTGCATATTAAGCATGTTGTACCACTCAAAATAAATCATTCATATTGGCTATCTAATCAATAAAGGTGTTAGTATTAGCTTTCTCACCAAATTTAAGAGCATCCAATTTAACTTTATCATGAATTTCATTAAACTCATTGTACCCATGATGGCCTCGACCAAGTGCATGTTATGTGGTGTTGGGATGACGAGGCATGTTTAGGCAACTTGGGTGGATAGTGATGAGCGAAAACCGTCATCGCCGATTCTTGCCAATACTTTGGTTTTATATTTATAAAACTCTCGCAAGTGCACGAATCATTTCGTAGAAAATGATAAGTATACTCCCAATGTCGATCTAAGGAAGGAATGTATGTGGTTTTTAATTTATTATTCAAACTTTTAAAAACGAAATTAAATCCTAAACATCATGTCACGATATTTTGGTTTTTTGTGTTTCTAATCTACTGACATAAAAATAAACATAGATTCAATAAACATTTATGCAAATTTTATCATTTATAATAGTGGAGTATTTATGGATATAATAACTAAGTTAATTATACTTACTCATATTATTTAGTTATTAAAGATATGAATTGATATTTATTGATTCTCCCTTTTTTGTTTGAATACCACATTTGGTGAGGTTAGATATTCTTTGTTAACTAAACAAATCAATTAACACCTATGGGTAGGGTTGATAACTAATTTGGTTAATTAAATTAATTCCTTTTTCTAAGAGATTGAAAATGAACCATTTAAATGCCACCTTTGGTAGGGTTAGACAGTTTAAACTTTATTCAAGGTGTCTAAATTAAACCTAAGAATTTAATTATCCGAGTACTAACTTTCAAGTTTTAAAACCACTACTGAAAACATGTTATCAATACATTTTCAGATAATAATTCCTATAAAAACTTTTGAAATAGAGCTTCACTCTAACTACCGGGCGATTGTACCAACAAATAAAAGAGCACTACTCTAAATCAGACCGGATAACTAAACCTTAAAATCTAATTTTTAGATTTAAGTTTGTAATGAAAAATAATATATATCTCTCTAACATTCTTAATATAAAATCTTGAATAAAAATAAAATCAATTCATTTTAGAGATTTTCACCTATTTAATATTTCGCAAGCATAACAACATTATTATTATATCATGTTTACAAACAGCCAGCAAAGTTAAATTTAATCACAAACAAATTAAATATAACATGTAAGAATAAAGCATAAAAAATAACTGTAAAGAAAATAAAATCCTTACAGAACTTCGATGCTATTCCCGTTGCTGGAAAACCTTCAAGCGGAATTTGCACTCCTATTTATTTAATTGAAAAGCAAATAAATTACAAAAATATAACTAGTTCTTCTCAAAAAGAGAAGAACTCTAAAACTAAGAGAAACTAGCTAAAAAATAAGAAAAACTAAAAAAACTAAGAAAAGAAAGAAAGAAAGAGAGAAGAGAATGTGTTTCTAGGTGTGGTATGAAGTGAAGATAAGGGGGGTATTCATAGGTGAGGATGGGGAGAAAAAGTGGGTGAAAAAATGTTAAAAATGGTGGAAACGCGGAGTAGTGCAATTGATGACGTCATAATGACGTGAGGGGCGGCTGCGTGCGAAAATGGGGCGAAATGGCAGGGGCGTGCGCGGAAGGAACCGATGCACACAGTCTGCGGAAGGCAAAGCGTGCGCAGGGTGTCTTGTGAAGGAGCAAGCGCCCATGGTTAGGCTTAAGCGTGCACATTTTTCTCCTTTTTGACATTTTTGACCCATTTTGTCCAAGTTTTCCATATTTGTTGACATTTCCTCATTTATTTATTAATATATTTGTGATGTATTGCTTCCAGTATTCCTCTTTGAATCTTTAAGTTACGTTTTTAAGCGAAAATACTTGAAAAAAAATAAAAATACTCGTGATTCCAAAAAAGAAAACTTTATATAAATATATGATAAAACATATATATATATATATATATATATATATATATATTTAATCAATTAATGTGCATAAAATCATGTTAATTTTAGTGCTTTTTGGGCACTCATCAGGCGGGCATTAGTTATGGTGTATTGGTGGGACAATGTAAGGGTATTTATAAGAGGCATTATAATTATTAAATTGGAGGGAGTGATTGTATTTCATTAGCTTGAGATATTTTGTATGAGAGGTTGTATCATGTGTGAAGACTATCAAGTTAAGTAAAAGCCCATCATTGATGACTTTCAGCTTGGACAGTGGGATTTGATCAAGATTTTGCGCCATACATAATTCATTATCTTTCTTATCTTTTCGCATGATCATTGATGATAATTGGTAAAGAAAATAAGCTATCTTGATCTAAAACATTTCTTTGATTTTAGCCCCAATTATATTATTCTTATCTTTTCTTAATAACTAAACGGATTGAGTTAAATCTTTAACTTGAGAGTTTAGAATAAGATATTTTTGTTCAAGCCCTTGAATTTTAATATAAGATAAAATGAACCTCCCCAAGCAGGATTCAAACCAACAACCATGATTGAACTTGAAAATTCATTCATTAAAATGAAATAAGTAAAAAATCGAATTGGTTATGATCAATTCAATCAAAAGGAAGGAATAATGTGTATCTTTCATTGGGGATATCCTATGCAAAAAATAATGTAAATTGTGTTTGATCAAGGTTGACTTTTATTGATAGGGATTTTAACCAGGTTAAATGACAATAATGGTATTGATGAGCAGAATCGTGATCGCCAAATACTTTGATGAACGAAAACTTGATGAACGAAAACCGGCATCGCCGATCCTGCCAATACTTTGGTTTTATATTTATAAAACTCTCGCAAGTGCACGAATCATTTCGTAGAAAATGATAAGTATACTCCCAAGGTCGATCTAAGGAAGGAATGTATGTGGTTTTTAATTTATTATTCAAACTCTTAAAAACGAAATTAAATCCTAAACATCCTGTCACGATATTTTGGGGTTTTGTGTTTTTAATCTAATAACATAAATATAGATTCAATAAACATTTGTGCAAATTTTATCTTTATAATGGTGGAGTATTTATGGATATAATAACTAAGTTAATTATGCTTGCTCATATTATCTAGGTTATTAAAGATATGAATTGATATTTATTGATTCTCCCTTTTTTGTATGAATACCACCTTTGGTGGGGTTAGATATTCTTTGTTAACTAAAAAAATCAATTAACACCTATGGGTGGGGTTGATAACTAATTTGGTTAATTAAATTAATTCCTTTTTCTAAGAGATTGAAAATGAACCATTTAAATGCCACCTTTGGTGGGGTTAGACAGTTTAAACTTTATTCAAGGTGTCCAAATTAAACCTAAGAATTTAGTTATCCGAGTACTAACTTTCAAGTTTTAAAACCACTACTGAAAACATGTTGTCAATACATTTTCAGATAATAATTCTTATAAAAACTTTTGAAATAGAGCTTCACTCTAACTACCGGCGATTGTACCAACAAATAAAAGAGCACTACTCTAAATCGAATAGGATAACTAAACCTTAAAATCTAATTTTCGATTTAAGTTTGTAATGAAAAATAATATATTTCTCTCTAACATTCTTAATATAAAATCTTGAATAAAAATAAAATCAATTCATTTTAGAGATTTTTTACCTATTTAATATTTATAAGCATAACAACGTTATTATTATATCATTTTTACAACAATAGCACGTTAAATTTAATCACAAACAAATTAAATATAACATGTAAGAATAAAGCATAAAAAATAACTGCAAAGAAAATAAAATCCTTACAGTACTTCGACGCTATTCCTGTTGCTAGAAAAACTCCAAGCGGAATTTGCACTCCCATTTATTGAATCAAAGAGCTAAAATATTACAAAAACACAACTAGTTCTTCCCAAAAAGGAAGGGGGGTATTTATAAGAAAAACTAAAAACTAAGAAAATATAAGAAAAACTAAGATAAACTAAAGAATCCTAAAAATCTAAGAAAAGAGAGAAAAGAATGTATTTGGAGGTGTTTTTAGGTGTGTTTTTGAAGTGAAAGGAAGGGGGGTATTTATAGGTGAGGATGGAGAGAAAAGATGAGTAAAAAAATGTTAAAAAATGAAAAAGGGTGTAATGGGAATGGTGAGGGCATCAATGACGTCAGCATGACGTCGTAGAAGCGGCACGTGAAAAATGGGGCGAAAACGCGTTGGGCGCACGGAGTGCTGGGGCGCTAACGTGCGGCTGCGGATGAACGATACCGCGTGCAGCTTTGCGCGGATGAACGCATGGCCGCGTAGCCGCCTTGGGGCACCGGCGGATGGCTCTTCCGGCGCGATTTTCTCCTTTTTGACCTTTTCGACCCATTTTGTCCAATTTTTCCATATTTGTTGACCTTTTCCCACGTATTTATTAATATAATTGTGATGTATTGCTTCAAGTATTCCTCTTTGAGTCTTTAAATTGCGTTTTTAAGCCAAAATACCTGAAAAATAATAAAAATACCCGTGATTCCGAAAAAGACAAATTTATATAAATATATGATAAAACATATAAATATATATATTTTTAATCAATTAATGTACATAAAATCATGGTTATTTTAATGCTTTTTGAGCACTCATCAGGTATCTTATGGTAATGGAATGGGTGACATTGGATAGTCTACAACGAGGGAATTTGATGACAGTTGTCAAACTTAAAGAAGGACAACATATGGGAATAGAGCTTGAAGGGTTGGTAGAACTATGGTAGGAGTGAGACCTAATTCCAGGGGAGATAGGTGATGGGATCGAAACGACTGGGAGATTGATACATACCGACAATGCGCAAGGGGCTGTCGGGAATGACAGTTGACGAGTTGGACAATTTTGGGCTTCTTTGGTTGTCGTAATAGACTGGTGGTATGAAATAGAGGCATAAAGTGTAGGGGTTGGATAATGGTAGCGTATTCGTGCTGTCCAACACGAAACCGAGAGACGGGACGCCTGAGCAAAGCTTATTACGCATCTCTTTATTGATATACATAAGAAAATTATGGCGAACCTCTTCGGGTTGTCTCACTTCCCGATAACGCCTACGCCGCCTAGGTATGCATCTGGATCTACCTCGGGCTTTGTCTTTCTTTCTATAGGATCTGCTTCTCCAACCGTATCTACTTGTGATGCACCTGAGAATTTTGGTTCTCAGAGTGGGGTTGTTGTTAGGGATGGTGACAATTTCCAGTGGTTGTGTGGCATAGGTTTGTCATCGACTATTGATAATTTGTGGGTTTTCTTTAATTTTTTAGATCAATTTTTTTAGTCATATCAGATTTTAAGAAAAGAAAGATAAAAACGATATGATTTTATTTAAGAAAATAAAATATGATGGCTCTGGTACTAAATTGATGTAGAACAAACAGGGATTAGGAAAGAGAATAGACAAATTAGAGTTAAAGATTTAGACGAACAAGAAAGAGAAGAAATAATATATAATTTGGTAGATAAACTAATACTGTAATTCAATTCATTTCAAGTCTGACAAAAAAAAAATATAATACAAGATAACTCACTTATAACTCATAAATGTTAAATGTTAAATAATATATAATTGAATTTGCATTAAACCCAATTATAACATTTATTTATGTTTTATTTTATTTTTTAAGGTAATAGTAATAAAATCATTTCCAATAAAAATACAAATAAAATAACAAGGGTGTATTCAAATAGAACTTTGTAGATTTTAATGTATTTTAAAAAATTTATAAAAGTTTAGGTGTATTCATTTAAGATTTTTAAAGAATTTATAAAAGCTTAGTTGTATTCAATTAAAACTTTTTAAGAATTTTTAAAAGTTTATAAAAACCTATATGAATTTAGATGTATTCAATTATTACTTTTTAAAAGCTTACAAAAGTACTAGGATATTCAAAATATCAATGACTTTTAAAAATTCACTTAATTAGAGACTTTTGAGAATTTTAAAGATTTTTTATGCATAAATAAAGTCTAAAACAAGTTTCTTCCATATATTTGGAGATCATTTTTAGCTCTTTTCACTTTTTCTTTTTCTTTTTTATTTTGCTATTTTTTCGTACTTTTTTTTCCTTACTCTTGACTCCCTCTTTTTTTTATATGTTTATTGAGCTCAACCACCAACTCAAAATTGGATTTTTTTAATTACATAACATAAAATTATCAAGAAATTTAGTCTGTATCCATAAAACATAAATTGATTTATGATAAAAAAAATTAATATAAAATTATAGAGTCTCATTCAACCTTCAGGGAAATTGTTACAACTAGTATAATGTAGTAGGTTATTCATTAAACTTACTCTTGCATGCTCTTAAGCAATTCATTATTCTAATGACATTGAGTAGTTCATTGTCCAATTAGAACTTATGTTTTGGATTACCAACTGTATATAGATTTGATAGGTATTTTAAACAAAATTTAACTACCTCTCAATAATGTATCATCTCATCATACATCATTTCAATCGATTTTGATTACGTCCATAACCTTATAACTTTTCCATGTATTACTGAAAAGGTACATCGACTCCAAATAAACAAGGCCACAAAAGTGTACTTCCTTAACTAAGTAAAGGGTTAAGTGAACCATTATGATGGGGAAGTACTTCTCTAGAAGACATAATGTTTATGCCAAAACTTGATTTAGTTTAATTAACTCCGACAAAGATATTATCTTCTTGCAATCTGTGTTCAAAAAATATAAAATTGAATGATTGTAAAACATACATTTATAGGTAGTATTGACCTAATATTAATATGTAAGAATTATCGCACTAAGGCATGACAATCATATGATTTCATTCCATAAAGGTCTTTTTTCATAAAGAAACCAATATTTATAGGTTAGAAGAATATCCATCAAGAACTTTAACACTTGATAAGGAATCACAAAGGATATATTTCTCCTCATTTGTCAATTTGTACATAGAAAAAGGAGAGATATAACTTCCCACTTTTTTCCTTGAGGATTTAACTCATCCCTTATACCAAGATGTTTGAGATCTACGAGACATGTAAGACTATCTTTGATTTTTTTGAGAATATCAAGTAAGGTCCAAATAAGATTGTCACACACGTTCTTCTATGACATTCAATACATATCAAACATACAAGGTAGACCAATAAATTAAATCCCAAAATATACATTTCTTTTTCCAACATGGTCTCCCAATATCAACTTTATCATCTTCGACAGATGTTTTATCAGTTACTATATTAGCTTCACTTTTCTTACCCTTAACATATTTATCAACATCATTATTTTTAAGGCTTTTCTTATCGAATCATTTGAATATCTTTCATTTTGGCATGAGTATTATTTCCCTCACCATCAAAGAAGGAGAAGTAAGCCTTGTAATTTCTTTCCTATAAAAACTTTCTTTTGTCTTCAAAATTTGTGACTTAGACGTAAAAATTTCATGTGTCCAAAGTAAGACATCTTCTTGCCATGTGGCATGTAAATGGAATTAGTATCATTAGTACACACTCAACAAGATTTGTATTTATAAGTTACATGGCATGAAAAGTTATCATATGACAAAAAGTCATTTATTATTTACAGAAGTATTGTACTAAAAATGAAATATATTTTTTTATAAATGCATCATGCACTTGAACTCCATCATTCTATAAAAACCTCAAACTATCAACCAAAGGCTCCAAAGTCTACATCAATGTCATTGTTAGGTTTTTAAGATCCAAAATCAACAATGTCAACATCATAACTTTACTTTTCATGCAAACCCAAAATGGAAGATTGTAAGTTACTATTAAGACATGCCAACAACTACACCTATTACTAAGATAACTATATAGATTGATATTATCTGCTACAATATCAAGACATAGCTGTCTTGACTCTTTAGCAAATTGAAGAAACATATTGTCTATAACCTTTTTGTAATGCAAAGTCAACAAGATACCACAATATCTTATTGTTGGATGCATTTTTAGCAATCCAAATCAACATCTTTAATGTTTCTTTGCTTTTGAACATTTTTTAAAATCTAGGTATTGGTGGAAAGTACTACAACACCTTGGTGAGGACTCCTTTTTAACTTTGGTTTCATTGGAGTTCTATTTTCACCTTGACATGCATTTATCTTTTCATAGTCCATACCAAGCAGGGAAGGTAGTTTCTGCACCTTATCACTCTAAGTAAATTCAATTTGTTCCCATATGTCATCATTGTGATAGGCAAGGACACATTAAATAAGTGTAGATTTCTTTATGCTTATGATTCTATCACGAGTACAAATGTTTCTAGGACACCTCAAAATTTTTCAAAAATGTAAAGTTTTTACTGCAAGAACTACACAAAAAAGGAACCTAAGAAACCAGTAACTTAAATGTCAAAATTAAAAGAGGATGGGTTAAGAAATCTGAGTTGCACTACTTTGTAGCCCACATAGCGTTTAAAGCTAAATCAAATATTTTCTGGTATTTTGATAGTGGATGCTCTAGACACATGACGGGGGACCATTCTTTGTTTAAAACTTTTAAGGAATACAATGAAGGGACAATTACCTTTAGTGATGGTAAAACATCTAAAATTATTGGAAAATACTATTTTCAAATAGAGGGTATCCCTAAACTTGATGAAGTTTTATATGTGGAAGGACTCAAGACAAACTTGATTAGCATAAGTCAAATATGTGACAATGATTTTAATGTGTAATTTACAAATAATCATTGTATTATAACATATCAAAAAGGTGAATGTATGATTAAGGGAATAAGATCATATGAAAATTATTTTTTTATTGATACATCACCCACAGTAATATGTAACCTAGCTAGCAATGACTCAACTACCTTATGGCATGAAAATCTAGTTTATATGAATTTTAGAGATCTGGTTAGATTAAGTAAAATTGAGACTGTGTGTAGTTTACCTGATCTCTCAAAAATTGAAACAACTATATGTGGACCATGTTAATTGGGTAAACAAACTAGGATCGCTCATAAGAAGATCAAGAGTATCAATGCAAATAGAGTATTGGAATTGATACATATTGACCTCATGGGTCCTATGAGAACTCCAAGTATTGGAGGTAAGAAATATATCAAAGTTGTAGTAGATGACTTTTCTCGCTACACTTGGCACTACTACAAAAAGGGGGTATTTAAGTCGATATGTAAAGTCGGTTTTTGGAAAAAAATGACTTATAATGAATTTAAAGTCAGTTCGGTATAGAACTAATGCTACACATAGCGTCGGTTGATGTGTTGAACCGACGCTACAAACTACGTGGATAACATCGGTTGACACGTAAAACCAATGCTACACACGTGGATATTTCCTTTTCTCTTCTTTCTTCCCCAGACAGAAACTATTCCAAGCGGTGCATAACTCTCAAAAACCCAAAACCTCTTCCACTTCTCCTCCACTCTTTCTTATTTTCTGGCCACTTATGACCACCAATTTTAGTGCGAGTTAGTGGGTTTTATTTCTCTCTAACTTACATTTTAGATCTCCTATTTTTTTAGCAAAATACTCAAAAATTTATACACATTTCTCACTTACAAAACACCATTTTTTCTTCATTTCCTTCATTTACTCTTGTAAATATTTCTATTAAACATATGCACTTATTATTCATATTTTTTCTGCTATTATGTGTTATTATTTATGTGTATAAATGTTTTGTATTATATATGTAGATTTTGTATTATAATATCAGGAGAAGAATATGAATCTTAAATAACATGGGACAACACCATGGTAATTTTTCTATTATTAATTAATATTTTATTTTTCAATTATTTATATTATTTAAACTATTTTTTAAACAGATTTTGAGTTTTTTTTTGTTATTATGTAGTGATCGAATATAGGTTTTAATTTGAGTATAAGAGAAAATGAGTAAATTTTGTAAAAAATTAAAAATTAAAAATTTAAAGTGGTTCAATGCATGAACCGACTTTAAACGTAAAGTCGGTTCACGCGTTAAATCGAATTTAAATTTTAAGTCATTCCATTTAAAGTCAATTTTTAACTGACTTTAATAGTCCGTTTTGTAGTAGTGTGGGTAGACTTTCTTAAAGACAAGTCAGATGCTTTTGAGTTCTTTATCTCATATTGTACAAGAGTGCATGTTGAAGCAGGTGTCAAAATAGTAACCATCAAGAGACTGTGAACGGACCATGGAAAAGAGTTTAAAAATATCAAGTATGCTGACTTTTGCAAAAAATATGGTATCTTCATGAATTCTATGCTCCCATCACACCTCAACAAAATGGAGTAGTTGAAAGGAAAAATAGATACTTCAAGAGATGGCAAGAGTAATGTTGCATGCCAAGGGAGTCTCCAAAAGGTTTTGGGCTGAAGTTATAAAAACCACATGTCACATTATAAATCATGTATATCTTTGCCCAGGTACAAACCAAACTCCCTATGAGATATGTAAAGGTAAAAAAACCCAATCTGAAATTCGTGCACATTTTCGGAAGTAAATGCTACATACTTAGAGATCGAGAGTAGTTGGGTAAATTTGATTTAAAAAGTGATGAAGGTATATTTCTTGGTTATTTCCTAAATAGTAGAGCCTATAGAGTCTTCAACTGTAGAACTATTATAGTTATGGAATCCATAAATTTCATTATAGATGATGAAGGTAAGCAAATTACAAGTGAATAAGTTGGTAATGAAGAAAATTTCACAACACCTTAATTAATAATGACCAGTGACACAATTATAACAAAAGAAGATGAGTTAAGGGAAAGAAAAGAAAAGAAAGAAGAAGCATCAATCTCATCAATGATAAATCCAACACGAACTTCTAAAAATCATCCTATTAAGAACATAATTGGAGATTCTAATGCAAGCATAGTTATAAGAAGAAGACAGATAAGTGAGGTAACCCATTTATGCTATATTTCTCAATTTGAACCAAAAAATGTGAATAAAGCCCTTAGGAATAAATGTTGGATAAATGCAATGTAGTATGAGTTAGCTTAATTTTAAAGAAATTACATGTGAATATTAGTACCTAAGCCTAAAAACAAAAATGTTGTTGGAACAAAATGGGTGTTCAAAAATAAATCTGATGAGCATGACATTATTGTTAGAAATAAGGCTAGGTTGGTAGCTCAAGGCTACAGGAAAGTAGAAGGAGTTGACTTTGATGAAAAATTTGCACCTATAGCTAGACTACAATCAATTAGGATTTTACTTATCATTTCCTATCACATGAAATTCAAATTATATCAAATGGATATTAAGTCTGCCTTTTTGAATGGATTTCTGAATGAGAAGGTATATATAGAACAACCAAAATGATTTATTGATCCAAAATTTCCAAATCATGTTTACAAACTTAACAAAGTGCTTTTTGGTTTGAAACAAGCTCCACGAGCATGGTATGAGAGATTTACCAACTATCTTTTAAACAAGGGATTTATTCGAGGGGGAGTTGACAAGACTCTATTCATTAAAAGAAATAGTGATGAGATCTTTATTGCTCAAATTTATGTGGATACTAGTGGATGATTTTGTGCATGTTATGACAAATAAATTTGAAATGTCCATGGTAGGTGAAATAACTTTCTTTCTTGGTTTGTAAATCAAAAAATCTCATGATAATATATTTATTTCTTAAACCATGTACGCTTGTAACCTTGTTAAAAGGTTTGGTCTTGAAACTAGCAAGACATTAAGGACTCCTTTAGATACCAACACAAAATTTACAAAGAACACTCAAGGTAAAAGTGTTGATCAAACCCTTTATAGGAGTATGATAAGTAACTTACTTTACTTCACTACAAGTAGGCTTGATATATGTTTTAGTGTTGGTGTGTACCCATTATCATGCTGACCATAAGGTACACATTTAGGGAATGTAAAGAGAATCATTAGGTATATCTCAGGAACAAGTAATTATGGTCTATATTTTACTTTTGACACTACTTGTGAAGTAAGTGGTTATACAGATTCTGACTAGGCAGACAACCAGCATGATAAGAAGAGCACATCAAATGGTTGCTTCTACATTAGGAACAACTTAATATCCTGACATAGTAAAAAGTAGAACTTTATCTCACTCTCTACAACTAAAGCGGAATACATTATTGTAGGAAGCTCTTCCATACAAATGCTTTGGATGAAATACATGCTTAAGGACTACAGTCAACCACAAGTTATGATGACCTTATATTGTGATAACTCTAGTGTTATATGTATTTCTAAGAACGCAGTTCAAAATTCTAAAGCTAAGCAAATTGACATTAGGCATCACTGTTTTCAAGAAGTAGTTGAAGAGAAAGTAGTGACACTTGAGTTTGTTCCTACTAAGAGACAACTAGTTGATAAATTCACCAAAACCATAGACACTCAAAGATTTGAGTATCTCAGGAGTGCCTTAGGAATTTTTCCCTCAAATTGACTTTCAAATTTTATTACAAAAAAAATAGAAGTAGAATCCTTATCTGGCCAACATGATATTGAACTTATTTAATACTTACATATACATAACCTCATTCTTAGTTACTCAACTCATTTTGATATTTATTGTATAAATTAATGATTCTACAATTTTGATTTATGCACACATATATTCTTGTACATGTGATGATCAATGTTGACATAAACTTATTTACACACTTATAAACGCACATATATGCTTTGCTTGAAGTTTATGAATTTTCTTGAAAGACTCTAGGACTTTAACTAATCTTAACTGTAAAATTGTTTTGAGTTCTAGTATTGATAGCGTTATATACTATGATGTGTGAAGCTATCGCAGTGAGTAGAGAGAGCTACCTCACAGCTAGTATGAAAGTCATCATGTTGGGTTTATGGCTCGTGTACAATAAAAAAAGTGAATGATTGTGCAAAAAGCTACTACTTATGAAACTTACACTTGGAATGCACAAAAAGAGAGCCAATAGAGGTATAAAAAAAATAAAAAAAATAAAAAAAATAATGATACCATTTACCTCATATATAAAATAAAGAAAAAATTTAAGTCTTCTTTTAGTAGATATATTTTATTTTGTGAGATTGAAGACTCTATTATAATTTTACATGATAGGTGATATTTTGTTTCTTTTAAGTCTTTTTTGATTGATTGTAAATGACTTAATTGGCATATTTGTGGAGTTTAAACATATATGCTACTTTTAAATACATGTCAACATGTCATTTATACACGCTTGTGTGCTTGTGTGTCCCTTCTAATCTACTTGCTTATTTATATAATAAATAATTAAAATTTAAGTTAAAAAACTGGTGAGTTCTCAATTGATTATATGCTCATTTGTGATTGAATGAGTTTAATACCGTATGTGGCTATTTATGCAAATTTAATAAAAAAAATCAGATTTTTTTTTTCATTTACATCTTATTTTCATTTATTATATTTTTATTGGTTTCTAAGTTAGAGAGTCATAGAATTTAGGGGGAGTTTACAGCACATTGCACTTTTGCATTACTCTAATTTTACATTGTTATATCTTTAAGAGGAGTTTAGCTTCATTGCTTTGTCTAATGCTATGTCCTTCTCCTATGTCAAGGGGAGAAAATAATGTGTTTTATTTTGTTATGCATATAGGAGGAGAACACATTTAGTTAATCATATGTTAAGCTTGATTGGTATGAATGCATTCTACATGACTATTATTTACATTTCACTTATTTCTATGTAAACTGAACTAATGTATAATGAGGCTTTCAAGGAAAAATTATCGTATGATTTGTTTATATCATTTCAGTTAATTACAAGCTTATCAATTTGTAGCAAAGATGGATTCACCAGACTATAAGATAGTTCTACTATAGAGTTTGGGATATAATTATATTTTTATCTTATTTTTATAAGTGTCATGTAGTGAGTGAGAGGTTTTGGCACATGAAAATACCAAACGGGAGTTTGTAAGGACTATTGAGTGTTGGCTATTTTCGTGGGAAAAATATTTACCTATAATCTTGTTTATAGGTCTATTATTAAGTCTATAAAAAAAGATGAACAAATACTTGAGTTTCATATAATAGTACTTCAGGTATATCTTTTATAACTACGACGCATAGAATTTCATTCATGCATTTAATAACACATGTTCATAAATCTAAAATTATTTTTGGTGCTAAAATATTTATTTAAACTTGAATCAATTTATGAAATTATTAATTAAATATTTTTAGAATTTTTTTTTCAAATATGATTATCTTTATATTAAAGTTTTTAATAGATTTTGAAAAAATACCCATAAAATATATCTTATCCTAATATTAGTAGGAATTATTATTATCTATATATATATAAATTAGGGTTAAAGCGATGGTTGAATAAGAAAAAAAATCTGTACATTGAATCCAAATAAACAATCAAAATCGGCTGAAGAATAAAACACAAAAAAAAAAAGAGAGAACGGCGGCATAAAAGAGAATGTTTTATGAAAAAGTAAAGAAAGCTCGTAGCAATAGATACATACAAGTAAGTATACTTTTCATAGTCAACGAATTATTTATTATCTATTGTTGAAAGTTATAATTCAAAGTATGAATTAACCTTCTAATCCACACATTCCTCGAAAGCAAAAAATATTTTATTTTTTCCTTATAATAACGAGTGGAATTCGAATAAGATTTTCACTTCAAAGGTAATTATCACTCTTGGAGAAAGTATTTAATATATATATTTATATTAATTAATTTAATTCATCTTATTAAATTTTTAGATATTTAGATTAAATAATTTTATTAATGATCATGATTATTTGATTTAATTATTAAATTTTAAAGAATTTATTTTTATTGAAATTATGCTTAATCTTTTTGCTCTAAAATTTACTAGTTGATTTGATTTAAGGGATATATGTTTTGAATCATCTAATTAGAATTATTAATTATTAAATCCGTTCTGAAACACATACAGATACTTGTGTTTTTGTTCTAACCCTTTTGCAATTAATTCAGGAACATATATGATTAGTAGGAAGTTTATTGGAACGTTAGTCTGGAAACCGCTCATGCTAATTTTAAAAACTGTGAATAGAGCAGAAATTTGTAAGTAAAATACATTGGGGTAGTATCTTAGGGAATGTTGCATAAGACCGAATTTGTACTTGAACATTTGATTTTCATAGTAAAAAGTTAGATGGTCCGATGGACCGGTGGTTTTCCTCTTAAGTCATAATTGTGACCTAAATTGTTTCCACTTAAAAATATCGTGAGTTATTTTCTTATTTCTGCACTTTATTTTCACATACGATTATATGTCTTACCGCTTTATTTAAGTTATTAAATTATAAATTGATAAAAATTAAAAATAACCTATTAAACCCCTCTAAATTAATTAAATACATATCTTATAAACTTTCTTTATCCTTAATAATAATAATAATCTACCTTAATATTCAATTTATATAACCTTGATTAATATTACTTTCAATAACATATCCTCTTATGATTTCCAATTTTTTTTGTTTCTGAGTTGGGTTAGAATCGTATAAGTAAAGAACTTTTTTTATTTTAAGTATTTTTTAAATATAAATCAAACAATAGTATTAGTATAATTCGAATATGAGAATTATTTTCCCCAGTAAATGAACACATATCTATTCCAAGCAAACAAGACTATATACGAAGCAACAAAGAATAAGAATAAAAATACAAAATACCATTAAGTATTCTCAATCAAGCCGTTGACATCTTTCATTTATTTAAAATGATAATTTTTAGTAGTTTATTAGTGATTTGTAATAGTCATCAATCTTTTATTTTAAGTTATAATTTCAAATTATTCTAAGCCGTGAAACTAAAGTTTGATGTGATCAATTATGATTGGATTTATTTAAATAAAAAAACATGATTGGATTTCTTCTTCTTTTTATTTTATTTTTATTTTTATAAATTGATCAGAAGGAATTATATATCATCTTAATACATCTAGAATATGCTGAGGTTAATTTTTGCTGTTGAAGCTGCATGAAAATTTGTCAAAATAAACTTTTTTATTTTCTTTTCTTTTGAAAGATTTTAGACGTTTAGTTATTACTAATTTTATGCAACATAGCACCATTGACATGTTCATATAAACAGAGTATATCCATATTGTCATGAAAATGAAATCATAAGCAGTTACTAGGTTTTTAATCTTTACTCTGATTTTGACTTTACTCAAATTTCGTACCTCCGTAGTAGTAGTTAAATTAAGACTATTACTTATCAACCAATAACTTTATTGGTCAAAAAATTGAGATTCAATAATTATCATTTAATTATATTGAAGAGATAAAAATCTAAAGATTATTCTTTATCTATCTTAAAATATAATCTAACAGATAATTAAGGATATATATCTATAAAAAATAGATAAATATCGACAAAAAATAAATAACAATCAATCATAATTTGATAGAAATAAGCTATCAGGTTTATTTTTTTCTTTAATAATCATACATGCATAATATAATATGATACCAAAATATCTTATATCTTACTGAAACGGCTACATATCATAACAGAACAACTAGCCACTCTATTTCCATAAAATTATTGTAGCTAAATTAAGATCTCTTCTATCTTTTATCTTATATCTTACGGTTAATGATTTAAGGATCATAGAACCAATAGTTTGTTTATTTTATATATTCTATGGAAAACAATCCTACCTAGTGTTTATAAAACTTGGTATCAACATCTGGCACTGTTTAGTTGGAAATAAGTGTGCTCTATTTAGTTGAATTTTTTTATAATTGTAGGACTCTCATAAAAGTTTTCCAAGCTCTTAATCTATTAAGAAAAAATAAAAATAAAAAGGTATTTAAAAATTTAGAGACCGTGGACCTTATCAGTAGTGTTTTCTGAAAAACAAACTTCAAAATATTCTAATATACTATTTTTTTCTATTTTTTAAACTTTGTGAAAAGATTCATGGATGAGACATCTAACTTCACCTCTAAGACCCCGACAACTAGTCAAGAGGTACAACATGCTAACAAGTAGGCCTGATAAGTGCTTTAAAAGCAATAAATATACCATATTTTAATGTCATTTAGTTAATGAAATGAATTTGTATTTGTTTTATTCTATTATATTTTATACAAATCTATTTGTTTAGATTAATGGATATATTGTAGTGTTTTGCAGATATCTTAATATATAATTATTAAAATAAAGAAAAATATTTTAATCATGTTTATCACATTTGTTGGAGCTTAAATGAATATTATTTATTTGATATTATTCAAAGTGAAGAAAAGAGATAATGAAAAATAAAGAAATAAAATAATTGTATGATGCAACACAAGGAGGTTTGAACTGGTCAAAAATCTGGTTGCGATCTGATCGCGCCACGGCGAAAATACAAGTTTTTCTCATATTCTTTCCAATAAATAGGACCCCCTGTATATCAAGAAAATAGGCTTTCAAGTTGCGATTTTAGCAACTTTCTCTCCCTTTTCTATAGATTTTTATAGTTTTAGCTTTTAGAATTTATTTAGTTCTTCCCTCAATTTTGAGGAAGAACATGTTTATGTTTTAGTAGTTTATAGTTTTTGATTCAACAAATTTTGGAGTACAATTACTATCAAATTTTTTCTAGTCTTAGAATCAACTCTTTAAAGTTCTGTAAGGATATTGTTAAGATATTAATTACATTCTTTTTGCGGTCCATATATATAGATATATGTGTTGCTTCTTTTGTGTCATTATTTATTTATTTGTGACCAATTATAACATGTATGGCTGATAGTGAATATGATATAATAATAGCATTGTTATTTTTTGCAAAATATTAAATAGGTAAAACATTTTTTTAAAAATAAATTGATTTTATTTTTATTCAAGATTTTTATAAAGAATATTATTTGAAGGAGTACATTACTCTTAATAACAAACTTAATATGAGAGTTAAAATTAAGATTTAATTACTTAGACTTAATTTGGAGTAATACTCATTTATTTTAGATTTAATTATTTGGATATTTAGAGCGAGGTTCAATTTCAAAGATGTTTTTTACAAAGAATTATTATTTGAAAATATATTGACAGCATATTTTCGTAAATAGTTTTAAAACCTAAAAATTATTTTCAGATACTTAAATTATTAAATTTAATTTGAACACCTTGAATAAATTCTAATTAACTAACTCCGTCAAAACTTGTGATTAGATGCTTTGTTATTTCTTAGAAATAAAGCTGAAATTTAATACTTAATTAATTAATAGGTCTCACCTAAAGATATTAGTTAATTATTAATATTAAATAAAAGAATTTAGGCTCCGGTTAGGACACTTTCATACTAAAAATAAAAAATTAATAAATATCAATTTATATCTTTAATAACCTAAATAATATGAGCAAACAAAATTATTGAATTATTATATCCTTGAATCGACCTTAGGAGTATACTTATCATTTCTATAAATATTTCATACACTTAAGAGAATTAATAAAATTTAAAATATGAGCACTTCACCTGGACTTACCCGCCCACAATGAGCTAGGTAGGCCGCAAAGGCAAGGCGAGCTTGGTCCCGAGCCTACCTAGATATGGTAGAATATGCACCTTAGGCTATCCTAGAGCGCCTACCAGAGCCACTAGCTCCTAGACCAATCATCATCCCAGAGAGTATCCATGTGGCATCCTCCATTGCCCATAGTGCATAAGGCTAGACCCATAGCCATCCAAGGCTTTATTAGAAAGATGACCATCTCAAACAAGACCTGAGTCCCAAGTCCACTTCCGCCAGCCAAGAAAAGGTTAGTCAGGAAGTGTTATCCAAGCCAAGTCTTACCGTTTAGAATTTTTCCAGCCAGAGATTACTACTTATGACCAATACCACTGGACAAAACATAGCTAGCCAAGGAGAGTCATTTGATATAGATGTCACTGGACAAGGTGTGATCCATTTGGAACCACCTACCAATTTGACCTTTACTGTACCATATTTACCTACACGACCACCCTCTGGTTATGTAAGGTAGACTTGAGTTTCTTTCATCCCACGACATGGCATCCTCCATTATACTTGACTAGGAACTTGACCTTTGTCAAGGGCATATTTCCACATTCGAACTAGTAGAAAGACACTTCTCTTGGTCCTATTTGAGGATGAGCCTTACAAGACCATTTGTGTGGGTACATCATTACCACTAAATGAACAAATAAGGTTAGAAGAGTTCTTAAGAAAAAATAAAGATGTGTTTGCATTATCCTATGAGGATATGTCTGACATAGATCTAGAAATCATAGCACACCACCTCAATGTGGACCCAAAATTTAAACCTGTTAGGAAAATGAGAAGATCATATAATTAAGAAAGTTAAAAAAAGTCTTAAAAGCTAGGTATATAACAGAAGTGTACTATCCCAATTGGTTGGCCAATGTTATCCTAGTCTAAAAAGCTAAGGGATAATGTAGAATTTGTGTAGATTTCACTAATATGAATAAGGCTTATCCAAAAGACAATTCCCCATTATCAGACCTTAGTCAACAAAATGTTCTCAAATCTCATTGGACAATTAATGGAGGTATATGTGGACAATATGATTTTCAAAAGCAAGTATACCAAGGATTATGTCACTCACTTAGGTGAAACCTTAGACATTCTTAGAATGTATGGAATGAAGTTGAACCCGAAAAGTATGTGTTCAGAGTAAATTCAAGAAAGTTCTTGGAATTCATGGTCAACTAAAGAGGAATTAAGGCCAACTTGAGAAAATAAAAGTATTGATAGATATGAAACCTCATAGGACTATCAAAGAAGTCCATATATTGACAAGGAGAGTGGGTACTCTAAATCATTTCATTTCACGAGCGATTGATAATTGTGCACCTTTCTTCCAAGTATTACATGGAAAATCTAATTTTTCTTGGGACCAGATTTGTGAGAAAGCATTTGATGAGTTAAAGGGATTTTTAAGTAGTTTATAAATGTTGGCTAGTCCAAAACAAGGTGACGTCCTCACCTTGTACCTGGTAGCCTTAGAAACAACTATTAGTGTAGCCTTAGTAAATGATGACAATGAAGTCTAGAGACCTATTTATTATGTAAGAAAGTTTCTCTAGGATGCAGAACAAAGGCACTCATAGATAGAGAAAATGGCCCTTGCACTTATAGTAGCAGCCAGAAAGATACACCCATATTTCCAGGCTGACAGCATAGTTGTCCCTAACAAATACTCAGCTTAGACAAGTACTTTCTAAGCCCAAGATTGTTGGCCATTTTAAAAAATGGGCTATTGAGCTTGGTGAGTTCGACATTGAGTAAGTCCTTTGTATTGCCATTAAAGGCTAGGTCTTGATTGACTTCCTGGCTAGGAGTTCTATAGAAGAACTATCCAATAATCAAGAGTGCAAGTGAACACTTAATCTGGATGACCCTTCCAACAAAAATAGGAATGGAACAGGGCTTATATTAGTCACCCTAAAAGGTGATCCCTTATAGTATGAATTATGACTTCTATTAAAAACATCAAACAATGAGGCATAATATAAATCCCTCATCATAGGTCTTAACTTGAAAAGACTCAGTGAGCTCAACATATAGAGTTTTTCAGTGACACCCAGCTTGTTATGAAACAAGTACTAGGTGAGTTCTAGGTTCGAGGGTCCAATCTACAAGAGTATCAAAACTTGACTATCAAATTTTTAAGTACTATAAAATTCTAGCCTTTGAATCACATTTCACAAGAGGAAAATACTTAAGTTGATGCCATTTCCCATTTAGCTTCTACCATAGACAAAAATCTGGATGAAACGGTCCCCATTTACCACCATGATCAACCTAGCATCAAAGCCTAAGATATAGTAATGATTCAATTGAATTAGATCCTAATTGGATGGATTCAATTAAGAGTTTTCTCATACGTGGAACCCTGCTAATGAAAAGAAAACCAACAAGTAAAATTAAGATCAAAGCTACTCGTTTTCATATGATCCACGACTTACTATATCGCCATGGGTTCCACGCCTCCTACTTAAGGTTCTTGGCATCATATGAGGCCGACTATGACCTTGTTGAAATACATAAAGGAGTATATGGTAATCATTCAAGAGCAAGAAGCCTAGCCCACAAAGTAGTTGGGCAAGGTCATTACTGGTCCACAATGCTCAAGGATGCAGTCAAACAGGTTAGTAATTGTGATAAATGTCAAAAGTACTCACTTGTGCCCAAAAAACCTACTGAATAATCAACATGTTTACAAAGTCCTTGGCCACTCATAAAGTGAAAGTTGGACCTAATTGGCCCACTACCCATGACCAAGGGAATCAAGTATGGAATTATTACTATAGACTACTACATCCAGTGGGGGAAAGTCGGTCCACTCCTCTAGATTTCAAAAGATAGAGTCATCTACTTCATATGGAAGAATATAATCTATAGATTTGGAGTTCTTCACACTTTGGTGTTGGATAATGGGACCCAATTCACAGGACAAAAATTGAAGAACTTATGTGAACTATATCACATCTAGTATATATTCTCTATAGTTGAGTAACCACAGGTCAATAGCCATGTGGAGCCTATAAACAAAGTGATAAAGCTAAACTTGAAAAGAAAGCTTGAAACATACAAGAAAGCATGGCTCAAGAAACTACCAAAAATATTGTGGGCGTATAGGACCACAACTAAAATAGTTACAAGAGAAACGCTTTTCTCCCTTACTTATGGTATTGAAGTCATAACATTAGTCAAAATTGGACTACCAAGTTATAGAAAAAATGTTGAGAACTTGGAGGGTAATGGTGAAGGATTAGCCCTAAATCTAGACCTTCTTAAAGAAAAAAGGGAACAAAGCAAGATTGAGTTGGTAGCCTACCAATAAAGAATGGCAACCACTACAACCGCTCGATAAACCCATGATAGTTCCAGCAAGGTGATCTAGTACTTAAACGAATAATGCAATCAACTGTAGAGAAAGAGTCAAGGACCCTCGACCGCAACTAGGAAGGTCCTTGGAAAATGTGTCTACTTCCTAGAGAACTTAGGTGGATATGTGATACCGAACATGTGAAACATCCAACACCTTTAGAAATATTACCAATAGCTAGGACTAGAAATTGCATACCATACTAGTTTTATTTTTACTTGAAGTTTTTATAATTTTCATTGTTGTAAAACTTAGTAAAATAAATATTTCAATTTCTATTTCTAGGATAGTTTCAATTACTTTGTAATTCAAGCTTATTATTATCAATAAAGGGAGTACTTAGGATACATACATCTTTCTACAAATAAAAGGCCCATACTTAGGAGATTCAATTGGATAGAAAGACCATAATCAAATGGAAAGCAGGCCTAAGCTACCTAGGCTTGAAAAAGTTTGGAGCCCTTAGTGTCATGAACCTAGCTAGAGTTTACACCCTTGCCTAGGAAGTGAATAAAAAGCAACCTTGTTGGTAAGTACGGTGCATTAGGGCCCAGATCATCAAAGGGACTATAGAAGCTAGGCAAGATTAAGTAACCCTGAAGGATGCACCCTAATCATAGGTAGTGCCATCATAGTCAAACCTTACGTGGAGAATAACTTAACTTGGTCTAATCACATCTTAATCGGCCTTATACCTTGAAAAAGGGGTTATGGCTCGAGAGCTCTAGCACCTTGGTACTGAAAAGCCCTCAGATCTTGAATAAGAAACAACCCTATAGGTGGACTTGAGCTGCTTACACTTAGATAGTTTAGAGTCATCAGTGTACTATAGATGAGTATTGTGCCTCAAGGCCCAGACAATCAGATGATCAATGGAAGTTGAACACATTAAGTTACAACACTGATACACTCTATTCATAGGTTGTGCAGTCCAGGATAAAACAAATGTGAAGAAGCATCCCAGCCTATGAGTCGTGCACTCCACACCTTGTCTACCACACAACGAAACTAAGTGTAATAAAATTCCTAGTTTCTAGTCAGTATATATACCCCTACCAAGGTAGTGAATAAGAGCTATCCCAACATATGAGATCTAAGCTTTCAAGTCCAGGCCATAAAATTGTTTTAGAAGATCAATATGTTAGACATGTGGTCCAGACCATAATTAACACCAAGAGTAGCCCATCAGGTTTCCTATCGCTCTAAAGTTGGCCATAGACCCTAAAAAAGAGTCATGGTTCATAAGCCACATCACCTCAGGTCTAGGAACTATATTTAAATTCATGCACCATACTTAGGCTTATAAGGCTTCAATAAGCAAGATGATAAATCTCCAGCAAAGCAGTAACTAAAAATTTTCCTAAATTGAGAATTTTCTCATGCTTGGATCATTTAAACAAGTTCAAGTACTCCAAGCAAGAGGCTGATAGAATAAGAGGCATAACTAAGTAACACTTGGATCAAAAAGTCATTCCAACCTTAGAAAAATTTCAAACAAACACAACAAGGCCATGAATAAAAATTAAGGCCATAGGTACAAGTTAAATTTCACCCAAACTTTAAAGCCACTAATATCCTAATTTAGCAATTATGTGTCTAATGATCGAACCACCATGTAGCCATATCGGCTGAGACCAAGAGGTATGGCTAGCCAAGAACATGAATGACTAGTCAAGAAGGTGGCCGACTAATGGTATGATTGACTAGGATTATGATTAGCTTGAGATGTGACAAACTAGGAAGTGGCCGGCTAGAAGTATCACCACCAGCTAGGAAATGGCTGGCCAGGTGTGTGGTTGGTCGGTCAGGGTATGGTCGATCGATGAGGATGTATATGGTTGATCAAGTTATCATTAGTCAACTAGGGTATGGCCTACCAAAGGATGGTTTTATGCATGTTTGTCCAACTAGAGCGGGTCGAGCCACGGTAGAGGAATTGTTCCCTATCTTTGTGTACCTTGATTCTAGGATCCACATTTCATTTTATGCTAATACATCATCACAAATTCATATGTTATCTCAAAGATCCAGGACCTCCAAAAGATATAGAGTGATGATTAGGTCCATAAATATAAATAATATTACAAGTTCAAGTAAGATAAATTGTATAAAATATACAAGGCCAAGGCCACAGAGCCCTAATCACCGCCTTTCTAGGCTATTCTATAATATGTGTCCTTCCATAGAATATATACCCATAAAAATGTATCGTAGCACACTTTTCTTCATCAAGTACCTTACTAAAGATTCAACTACCTACCTACGTCTTGAAAAAAGTCCATGTATAAGCCAAGGGTATAATTTATTAAAGTATACCAAGATACTGGTCCTACTAGAACTTGTGGTGATCATGATATAATCTTAACCACCTGGACTTCCTAAAGGTTTCCAACCTTCTATATCTCCATGTAACTTCATTCCAGCGAGAAATAGGAGTACATGATTTAAGAAAATGGTTACGAGAAAGAGTCCAAGTGTTAGAAAGTAAGGGTACCCATAAAAATAATATCAGGGATCCTTACACTTATGCAAATCCTTTTGAAAAGAAGGAAGTCATCTCAATAACAATTCCTACTAGGATCTTAAAACTGTCTTTGCAAATATAGCCAAAAATATTACATTGACTAGACCCATCAATCGATCTGAAGCCTTCTTGACTGGAATATTACTAGCCAAATGACTGTGGGCAAGGAATAGGCTAACTATAATTCCACTACCCGAGATTTTGTTGGCTAGGATGTCACTCTCCATGACATCTCCAACCAAAACTTCGGTGGCCAGGACTTGGCTGGTAAGAACTTCATTGGCTAGAATTTTATTACCCATTATGTTATTGGCAATTACTTCATTTTCTATAACTTAATTGGACACAACTTTTCCTGCCAAGACTTTGTTTGCTACAACTTTGTTTGCCAAGACTTAGTTTAACAGAACTTCATCTACCAAGAAAAATACCAACCAAAGGGTTGTTGCCTAGAAGATCACCAGCCAGGACACTGTCGGTTAAGAAAACGTTGGTCAAAGATGGTCCGACTAGAGTGCTGCTAGCCAAGGCTTCATTGGCCATACCTCAATTCATCCTCTAATGCATATTTTCTGCATCGATCCTTGTCCATATTGATATGCCTCCATAGTGGTTAAACTCGATCGTGTCTATCCACGAATTTGATATCCATCACTTCTTGTGTAAAAAAGTGTAGTATAAGCATTGTTAGGTGCAAAGTGTTTGGATTATGAAAAATAATTATCCTACACTATAGGAAGAAATATCAATGGCCAAGATCGCTTAGTGATGAGTGCTCAAAAAGTACTAAAATTACCATGATTTTATACACGTTAATTGATTAAAAATATATATATTTATATGATTTTATCATATATTTATATAAATCTATCTTTTCGGAATCACAAGTATTTTTATTATTTTTCGGATATTTTCACTTAAAAATAACTTAAAGACTCAAAAGAAAATACCGGAGGCAATACATCGCAAATATATTCATAAATTAAATGAGGAAAGGACAACAAATATGGAAAAATGGGTCAAAAATGGGTCAAAAATGTCAAAAAAGAGGAAATCGCGCACACAACCGCCCAACCACGTTTTCTCATTTTTAATCATTTTTTCACCCATTTTTTCGTCCCTTCCTCACCTATAAATACTCTCATTCTCTTAACTTCAAATCACACCTAAAAGCAGAACTTCTTCTCTATTTCTTTCTTAGTTTTTAGTTTTTCCTTAGTTAGTTTTTCTTAGTTTTAGGGTTCTCCTCTTTTTGAGAAGAACTAATTATGTTTTTGTAATTTATTTACTTTTTGATTCAATAAATTGAAGTATAAATTCCGTTTGTAGGTTTTCTAGCAACAGGAATAATATTAACGTATTGTAAGGATTTTATTTTCTTTACAGTTATTTTTTATGTTTTATTCTTACATGTTATATTTAATTTATCTGTGATTAAATTTAACTTTGTTGGCTATTTGTAAACATGATATAATAATAATGTTGTTATGCTTGCGAAATAATATTTAGGTAAAAATCTCCAAAATGAATTGATTTTATTTTTATTCAAGATTTTATATTAAGAATGTTAGAGAGAAATATATTATTTTTCATTACAAACTTAAATCTGAAAATTAGATTTTAATGTTTAGTTATCCGGTCTGATTTAGAGTAGTGCTCTTTTATTTGTTGGTACAATCGCCTTGTAATTAGAATGAAGCTATATTTCAAAAGTTTTTATAAGAATTATTATTTGAAAATGTATTAACAACATGTTTTCGGTAGTAGTTTTAAAACTTGAAAGTTAGTACTCGGATAATTAAATTCTTAGGTTTAATTTGGATACCTTGAATAAAGCTTAAAATGTCTAACCCCACCAAATGTAGTATTTAAATGGTTCATTTTCAATATATTAGAAAAATGAATTAATTTAATTAACCAAATTAGTTATCAACCCCACCCATAGGTATTAATTGATTTGTTTAGTTAACAAAAAATATCTAACCCCACCAAAGGTGATATTCATATAAAAAATAGAGAATTAATAAATATCAATTTATATCTTTAATAACCTAAATAATATGAGCAAGCATAATTAACTTAGTTATTATATCCATAAATACTCCACTATTATAAAAGATAAAATTTACATAAATGTTTATTTTTATGTTATTAGATTAGAAACACAAAAACCCAAAATATTGTGAGAGGATGTTTATGATTTAATTTCGTTTTTAAAATTTTGAATAATAAATTAAAAACTACATATATTCCTTCCTTAGATCGACTTTAGGAGTATAATCATCATTTTCTACGAAATGATTCGTACACTTACGAGAGTGTTATAAATATAAAACTAAAGTGATGACAGGATCGACGCTGCCGTTTCAATTCTTCAAGTTTTTGGTGCCGTTGCTGGAGAAGGAATAGTGTTTTTAAATTATTTATCAAAATTTTAAAAACATTTTGTGCTATCAATAATTGTGATTTTTTTATTTTGAGTTAAAAAAAACAAAAAAAATATTAAAAAGAAAATTTCTTTTCTTGACTAGTAAAAAAAACACAAATTCAAATAAAAGTTAAAATAAATATTTTTTTCTTTTTTCCTAACAAAAAAACAAAAATATGTTGTTCGTGAATAGTAAAAAAAACAAAAAATGAATAAAAATTAAAATAATTTTGTTTTCTCATTTAAAAAAACAAAAAAAAAATAATAAACTTACCGTTCATGAATAGTAAATTTTTTTCAAATTTCATAATAAATAAAAAAAATTTAAAATTTAAAAAACAAATAATAATAATAATTATAGCATGAATAGTAAAATAATTTTAAAATTTGAAATTTGTAGTAATAAAGAAAAAAGAAAAATAAAATTTCAAATTTCATAAGAAATAAAAAATTTAAAATTTAAAAATTTTAAAAAAATAATAATAATAATTATAGCGTGAATAGTAAAATAATTTTAAAATTTGAAAAAAACCAATAGTTATAAACTTACCGTTCAGGAATAAAAAAAACAAAAAAAAATTTTCAAATTTCAAATTCCATAATAAATGAAAAACAAATTTAACAATTTTAAATTTTTAAAAAATATTTATAGCGTGAATAGTAAAATAATTTTGAAATTTGAAAATAAAACAATAATTATAAACTTAAAGTTCATGAATAGAAAAAAAACAAAAAAAAATATTCAAATTTCAAATTCCATAATAAATGAAAAAAATTTAACAATTTTAAACTTAAAAAAAATATTTATAGCATGAATAGTAAAATAATTTTGAAATTTGAAAAATAATAATAATTATAAACTTACCGTTCATGAATAGAAAAAAAACAAAACAAATATTGAAATTTCAAATTCCATAATAAATGAAAAAAAATTTAACAATTTTAAATTTTTTAAAAATATTTATAGCGTGAATAGTAAAATAATTTTGAAATTAGAAATTTGAAGTAAAAAAACTTTAATAAATTTTAAATAATAATAATAATAAATAAATAAAAAGAATGAAATATTTTTTTTTATTTAATTATTTAAAAAAACATAAAAAAATTTAAAAATAAATAAATAAAAAATTTAAACTTTATGTTATTAAATAAATAAAATTTTAAAAAATAAATAAAATTTTATTTTTAATTTTCATTTAATTTTAAGTTTTTTTATTTATTTATTTTAAATCTTAATCTTAATTTTTGTGTAGAATAAAAAAAATAATTATTTTCAATTTGTATTGTTTATTTTTTTTCTTTTACCTTTACCTTTTTCCTTTTTTTTGTTTAATTTTTAATTTATTTGTTTTTCCTTTTAATTTATTGTTATTTTTAATTTTTTTTTTCTTTTTTCTTTTTTCTTTTATCTTTATCAATTTTATTTTATTTTGGTTTAATTTTTAATTTGTTTTTCCTTTAACTATTTTTATCTTAATTTTGGTTTAACTTAATTAACTTAGGTTTTTATTAATCAAATTTTCGTTTAACTTAAATAACTTACATTTTTATTAACTTAATTAAACTTAAATTTTTACTTAACTTAACTTAATTAACTTAATTTTAATAGCATGAAAAGTAAAGATCTAAGGGAGTTTTGTCTAGGAGACTAGTTCTTGGAAGCCTTTGTGCCACTAGTCTTTTCTGGGAATGTTTCTGTCTAGGAGGATGGTTTTTAAGGAACCTTTGCACCACCATTATTTCCTGATAGCACTCTTGGTTAATACCGATTATGTTATTTTAATTTAAAAAAAATTTCTTAAACTATCTCTAAAATTTTAAAGTTTTAATTACAATCTAAGGAGTTAGTTGCTTTGTTTGATCTAGGTATAATTGTATTTTGATGCCTTAATTATTTGACTTGCATCTAGACGTGGGTTATCTAAAACCCACAAGTATGCCCCTAGTCTTAAATACATAAAAATTTGAAAATCCATAGAGCATGATTGAAAAAGTATAGGTTGACAACCTTGTCTTACCTGTAAGTTTGATTAACTTAATGATATGGGGACATTGAGTTTACTTAAAATGAAATCCCCAAGTTACGTCTTGCTAAGACTTTAAAGGGAGGCAACCCATCATTTAGGTAATTTTCTTTTATTTGTTTTATTTATTTAATTTCTATTGTTTATTTTAGTTTAATTACATGTGAATAATTTTAAAATTGCTAAAACTAAAAATATTTGTTGAGATGTTTGAAGTTCACAACGATCTGTCTTTGTGCACTTTAATGATGGATGCAAATACATTTCTTCATTACTACTTGCACATTCTCATAAAATAGGTAATTTTTTTTCTCTTTTCTTTTTATCTTTAATTTACAGTTTTTACATTGAGGACAATGTAAGTTCTAGGTTGGGGGTGGTGAAAAGTTATCATGCTTAATTTAAAAAAAATATTTAACAATTTAAAAAAAATAATAAAAAATAATAATATTTTTTTCTTTTTTATGTTCACATTTTCATTTTTTGTGTTTGGTTTTTTTCTGTGATTTAGTAATTTTTGGAATTTAAAAAAAAATTCTAACAAAAATTTATCATTTCTTTAAATCAAATTTAAGTAAATAGTTAAGTCTTTTGTACTATTAGATTAATTTTTGAAAACATATCATGAAATATTTTTTAATTGTTTTTTGGTAATTAGTTAGTTTTTGTCATAACTAGTATTTCTTGATAAGATGTAGAAATTATATTAAACCTAAAATCGGTGTTTATGAATTTCTTTAGTGGAGATTACCTTTGTGAGATATAATTTGAGCCTAATTTCCTTTATTCAGAGTGAAATATATATTTTTTCTACTCCAAACACATTTCTTATTTCTTCAAATTTTTAGATGATCTCTATAGGTATTAGCATTGAATGTATGAATTTTTTTCTCATCTTAATAGAGTGTCGTATATTTTTTTTATTATTTTTGCTTAGATTAAATTATTTAAGTAGAAATTGATAGTATATGCTTTTATCTCATTCGTGCATGACTGTTACAAAAAAAGAGACATATATGGGGTGACCTAAACCAAAATCAAACAGAAAAGCCACAAAATTAACCACTCACCAAAATCCTAAAAAAATGTACAATCTGTACATGGGTTGACTCTCTAAAAAAATATATATATTGAAAAAAATCTTCAAAAAAAATAGAGAGATAAAGAATATATAATATAATTGACATATTATGACCCATATTGCCTACAAAGTTGTGAGTAAAGGCTAATTACAAAAGAAAGATATAGGAAATAATTTCCTAAAAAGTCATTGCACTTTCTTCATTTGTAAAAGGCATATATCTTGAAATTTTTTCTTAATGAGTTTGATTTATGCATGAAAATAATTTTTATATATGATATCTTTATAATTTATACATTTGATTCCTTTCATGAGATCAAGGTCAAAATAACACTTTGAGCCTTTATTCTTTATACATATGCGAACATATTAGTTCATTTCTTTACATCAACTATTTTGCATATAAATTAGTATGAGTTTTTGAACCCATAGGATTCAGTGTTTTGAGAGTATTGACTAGTGAGGAATAGGGTCGAAGCGAATTCGAATTTTAGACACTGAAATTGGGTAAAATTAAATTGATACATTTTTTATATGAAATATAAAAATTATTTTTGACTAATTATTATAATAAATCATGATTGTTTAAGAAGATTAAAATAACTTATGCTTGAGATTTTAATTATGATCTTAAAGGAAATTAAAAAGTATGAGACATTTTTGTCTTATGTTGTTTTATTTTATTCTTAAAAGTTAATTTTTGATTTTGTTGTAATTTTAGTTTTTAAGTTGATTGTTTTAATTATTTCTTTTAATTTTTACATTTAGTTCAATGTTTGTGGATATTATTACTGAAAACCCTTACGAGACTCAAACTCGTCCACTAGGGAAACCTAGGTGTTTAAAGGCTTGTTGCATAGGCAAAATGTAACTATTTCAATCCACAGAAGTGATTTAGGATAGTTTAATTTTTAGTTTTTATTGCTACTCTTGCTAAGGGACTAGCAAGAAGTTGGTTGGGGGTTATGATTTATGCTCAAAAAATACTAAAATTACCATGATTTTATGCACGTTAATTGATTAAAAATATATATATTTATATGATTTTATCATATATTTATATAAATATATATTTTTAGAATCACGGGTATTTTTATTGTTTTTCATGTATTTTTGCTTAAAAAATATAACTTAAAGACTTAAAGAAAAATACCGGAGGCAATACATCGCAAATATATTCATAAATTAAATGAGGAAAGGTCACCAATTATGGAAAAATTGGACAAAATGGGTCAAAAAGGAGGAAATCACACACTCAACTGCCAAGTCCGCACGCGCTTGCACGCCCAGTTTGCATGTGCTTGCTCTCCATTCCGCGCGTGCTCGCGCCAGCCTATACCTATACCATCATGACGTTAACAATATGACGTAATCATTCACTACTCCACATTTTCTCCATTTTTAATCATTTTTTCACCCACTTTTTCTTCCTTTCCTCACCTATATATACGCTCATTCTCTTCAATTCAAATCACACTTAAAAACAAAACTTCTTCTCTCTTTCTTTCTCTCCTTTCTTAGTTTTTAGTTTTTCCTTAGTTAGTTTTTCTTAGTTTTAGAGTTCTTCTCTTTTTGGGAAGAACAAATTATATTTTTGTAATTTATTTGCTTTTTGATTCAATAAATTGAAGCGTAAATTCAGTTTGGAGGTTTTCTAGCAAAAGAAATAACATTAAAGTACTGTAAGGATTTTATTTTCTTTATAGTTATTTTTTATGTTTTATTCTTACATGTTATATTTAATTTGACTGTATTAAATTTAACTTTACTGGCTGTTTGTAAACATGATATAATAATAACGTTGTTATGCTTGCGAAATATTAAATAGGTAAAAATCTCTAAAATGAATTGATTTTATTTTTATTCAAGATTTTATATTAAGAATTTTAGAGAGAAATATATCATTTTTCATTACAACCTTAAATCTGAAAATTAGATTTTAAGGTTTAGTTATCCGGTTTGATTTAGATTAGTGCTCTTTTATTTGTTGGTACAATCGCCCGGTAGTTAGAGTGAAACTCTATTTCAAAAGTTTTTATAAGAATTATTATCTGAAAAATGTATTGACAACATGTTTTCAATAGTAGTTTTAAAACTTGAAAGTTAGTACTCGGATAATTAAATTCTTAGGTTTAATTTAGACACCTTGAATAAAGTTTAAACTGTCTAACCCCACCAAAGGTGGCATTTAAATGGTTCATTTTCAATCTCTTAGAAAAATGAATTAATTTAATTAACCAAATTAGTTATCAACCTCACTCATAGGTGCTAATTGGTTTGTTTAGTTAGCAAAGAATATCTAACCCCACCAAAGGTGGTATTCATATAAAAAAGAGAGAATCAATAAATATCAATTCATATATTTAATAACCTAAATAATAAGGGCAAGCATAATTAACTTAGTTATTATATCCATAAATACTCCACTATTATAAATGATAAAATTTGCATAAATATTTATTGAATTTGTATCTATGTTTATTTTTATGTTATTAGATTAGAAATATAAAAACCAAAATATCGTGACATGATGTTTAGGATTTAATTTCGTTTTTAAAAGTTTGAATAATAAATTAAAAACCACATATATTCCTTCCTTGGATCGACCTTGGGAGTATACTTATCATTTTCTATGAATTGATTCGTGCACTTGCAAGAGTTTTATAAATATAAAACCAAAGTATTGGCAGGATCGGCGATGTCGGTTTTGCTCATCACTTAGCTAATTTAAAGGGATTAGGCTTATGATTTGAATATTGAGCTTCTTATAAAAATAAGTGAAGGTTTGACTTCCTAGATTAAAATATTGACTTCAACGTAACTTTCTAATAAGAAATCAGATTGAAAATCCAAAGACATTTCCGACAACAAACACTTTCGTGCATGTTTCGAATAGCCTTACATGGTATAAATTTTTTCACTTAGGTAGATAAAATCATGCAAGTGTAAGCTCAAAGTCATCAATAAAATTGAAATAAATATTTAACATAAGTATTGATAGAAATTACAATTATACCTTCCAGCCGAAGGGCTAGAAAGTCTTGGGGGCTAATATAAGGGATAATTTTGTACATCCCGCATGGCAGTCAAATAGTGGTCCTAATCAACAAATATTCTTATGGGCCAAGCCCAATAAGTATCTAGTCATCATACAAGTGTTAACGTGATATAATTATCCTAATAGGATAGTGACCCAATAATTATCATTTAGTTATCTTAAAGAGATAAAGGCCCAAAGATTATCATTTATCTATCTTAAAGGATAATCTAGCATATAATTAATAATATATGTCTACAAATAGTAGATAATTGTCTATAATAGATAACTATCTACAAGGTGACAACATCTCAATCCTAATCAAACAAGAATAAGCTACAAGGTTTATTCTTTCCCTTATATATAGTCATATATGCATAACATAATATGAGATGAAAATATCTTAATCTTACTAAAATTACTAGATCTTATAACAGAGAATCACAACTAACCACTCTTTTTCCATAAAATTACTAGAAGGAGATTGAGATCTGATGCTTGATTTCGTAAGTGTACGAATCGTTCAAGTAATAAAGTGTACAAAAGTACGGATATCGAACCCACAAGGAATGGCGTTACTAAGTATCGAAATTGACTAACCCTAATTTTATTTGAAAATCGAATTGTTGAAATTGTTTTAAAAGCAAATTAACATAAAACTAAACGCAAATAACAAAATTTAATGTTGTTCACAAATGATTAAAAACGCTAAGGCATTTGATTTCGCTACATCAATTCAATCCGATTTCAAGTTATGTTATATGAGAATCAAAGTTAAAAGTGATGGTTGAAAACCCAAACTTATCTAATACTCTTTCTCAAGTTATATTAGAATTACTTATCTATGAAAACTGACTATATTTCTATGAAGATTTAATCACAAACAAGCACATTACGATTTATGGAATTTCTAGAATAACCACATACATCATGCATTAGTTCTCACACTTGCATTCAACATACGGTATTTATCACAAGAAGCGTTCATTACACATCTCCTATCGGTCTCAATATAATGCAACAAATCATTTAAATCTTGATCAGAAATTTAAAAGCATTAAGCATGGAAATAAATACTCAACTTGAAAACAATGCATTCATATAACGATAACACAAGAAATCAGATTTTCATGATCTAACTACACCATAGCCTTAGCAAAACGAATTAGTTCATAACTAAATAAGAACAACCATTATTTCAATTGAATCCATGAATAACAAATATCAATAAACCGTAGAATATAAAAACCAAGGGAGAAGAAATGAAAAACTCTAGAAGATGAAGGCTTGGTAGCAACAATGGCGAAGATCCTTCAAGTTTCTCCAAAATTTCCTTCTCTTTCTCCAAAAATGCCTTTGAACTCGTCATTCCCTCCTTCTCCATCATAATGTATATATAGATCTAGGGTTTTGGAGGGCAATTTTGGAACAAAAACAAAGATAAAAAATATTTTTGAACGAAACTCACGACGGCAGTTATTCTCGCCAAGTAGATTTCCTGGAAAACTTACGATTTCTGTTCCGATAAATCTCGTCACAAGGGCGGGATTATCATGGCAAAGCACGAGATGCACTTGGCCGGCAGCAAGATGTATTTGGTCAAGGTGAGATGTACTTGGTCGGCAAGTGAGATGTACTTGCCAAAAATCCGTGTTTCTGGAAGATTTTCAACATTTTCTCCATAAGGTTTTCGCGGCAAGAATATTCTTGGGCCGGCTGCGAAATTCCAAATTTTGAAATTTTGTTTTCTTTTTATTTGATTCAATCCCAATCATTGTACTTTGTCCCTAACTTCTCCAAAATCATGATTTTACCCGAAATTGTACTTTAAACACGAAATATTCATGAAATGACATTTGTGGATTAAATAATCAAATAAACACAATTTTCACACAAATATCAACATTTAAATCATAACAAAAATGCAATAATTTAGCTCTTATCAATAACCCCCAATCAAATTGCTAGTCTCTAGCAAGAAAAGCGATCTATTTAATAAATTCAAAGGAGACATTAAGAGAAACTTCAAAGAAAATTTTATTATATTTACAAAATTACATTAAGCGTATGCAATAAGCCTTTAAACCCCTAGGCGGGCCTAGTAGGATGAGTTGTAGTCTCGTGAGGGCTTCCAGTGATGACACCCACAAACATCTTACCTATAAATATCCTAACTTAAAACAATAACATAACATAAAAAATAATTTGCAAAAATGTCTCAAAAATTGTAAATAACACCCAACATATAGAATAATTAAATGTCACATAAGTTTTAAGAAATCTCAAATGCCAATTTCACTTTTGTTATTGACTCTTAAACATCCATCAAACCAATAGCCATAATTCCCAGATAATATTATGCAGAACATCCATAAACAAAAAGGTGAAATCTCAAACTCCATAGGCTCACTCTTCAAAACTCTCTCCACTAATGAAGAAAAATACACCACTTCGGATCAATAGGACTTATTAGGCTTTTAATGTTAGGCTTACGTATTTGGTTAAGAAAGAACTGGAAGTGTCAAAATACAAATAATAGGACTTATTAGATTAAACACAACCAATTAAGTAAAAGAGTAACACCATTTAACCCAAATTGTTTCTTCCGATCATAACTCATTTTTCCAAAGATAAACAATAATTCTTCCTCAATCTTTCACCTCAGTACATCCATTACTAACACTCTTTATTTACTAGAGTGTGAAGGCCCTTTTTTCTCTTTTTTTTTCTTTTCTTTACTTTTCTTTTTTTTCCTTTCTCTTTTTTTAAACATAACACCCAAACAATTTCTTCCAATATATGTGGAAGATGTCTTATTATTTTTTTTATTCCATCCTTACTCCAATTGCTCTTGAAAAGTTTGTGTTCAAAATTAAGTGCTCTTAACAAATAAGGTAGGAATTATATATATATATATATATTTGGCTCAGTAAAAGATAGGTTATAGAAAGCAAAAAGAAAGAAAAATAAGGTTAACAATATATTTAAATAGGCTCAAAGAGGTAACTAGTGATATAAGGATAACAAGGTAGGCTTAAAATGGCACAATCGATCCAAAATGGCCTACATCATCTCCTAAACAAGCAATCCCAAATTATTTCGCCCTCAAGAGGTTTTTAAATGAGTTCTAGAGTTTGTTGAGATCACAAAAAATGTCTATGAAAAATTCGCACATAAGACTTCTAAGCATTTAGACTAATCAACCAAATCATACCACACATACCAAAAGAGTCGCCAACTAGGTAAAATCAACATTTGAAATTATCTTTAAATCAAGCAAAATTTAATGTCTTCTAAAAAGCTACTTGTTATCACAATCACATTATTATCATCAACGGAAAATTAAAATAAGTAAAAATGCAAATAAAATAAAAAATAAAAATAAAAGAAATTAAATCAAAATGCAGTAAAAATAAATGGAAAATCAAAATTAAACACAAATAAACACACAAACAAAACTAATAAAAATGAAGTGGAAGAAAAGATTTACTGCTTACCATGACTCTCTAATCAAAACCTTACATTGTCCTCAATGTAAGAAAGAAAAATCAGTAAATGGCTTTTTTACCTCGCAAGACAAATAAAATAAGCAAATTTAATTAAAAATAAAATTATCATAAAATGAAGTGTAATTTAAAATTTCTAAAATAAAATGAGATAAAAGATGAGAAAACAATGGTTGCCTCCCATTAAGCGCTTTAAGTTATAGTCATTAGCTAGACTTCATGTCATCTTTCTCGTCTCGAATTCTCCGTCAAAATACGTGGCCTCAATCAAGTTGTCCATTTACCTTGAAAGTTCCCTTTGTTTCATGGCTGATCTCAATTGTTCCATAAGGAAACACCTTGGTTACTAGAAAAGGTCCTGACCAACGAGATTTTAGTTTTCTTGGAAAAAGTCTGAGACGGGATTTATAAAGCAGCACTTTTGCCTCAAAATGTGCTTATCATGCCAAACCTTCATCTTGTCCTTGTATATTCGGTCATTCTCATAAGCATCATTCCTCATTTCATCCATCTCATTTGTTGCAGATTTCACAAGGCAAGCTTCTAGTGGTAGCAATGGAGTTCTCTCCTCAAAAGTTTCCGAGATTAACTTGTCAAGAGTGTTAATTTGAAAACAAGAATGTACCTCACTTGGAAATTTCATTGCTTTAAAAACATCAAAAGTCACTTGTTCATCTTGCACCCGTAGAATGAGCTTTCCTTGCTGAACATCAATCAATGTTCTTCCAAGCTGCAAGGAACAGTTTCCCCAATATCAACTGTGCATTCTCTATCTTCCTCCATGTCAAGCACCACGAAATCTACAGGAAAATAAATTTGTCAACTTTAATTAAAACATCTTCAATTACCCCTCGAGGATATTTCACCGATCGATCCGCTTAATCAGTAGAGAGATCAAGCCGGCTTCACTTCTCCTGTGCCTAGTTTTCTTGAAAATAGAAAGTGGCATCAAATTAATGCTTACTCCTAAATCACATAGGACTTTATCAAAATTGCAACTTCCTATAGTACAAGGTATAGTAAAACTCCCTCGGGTCTTTCAATTTCGTGGTAGTTTTCTTTGAAGAATCGCACTACACTCCTCATTTAGCATGACAAGCTTTCATAATCTCCCCGCCTTCCTCTTCTTTGATAGAATTTCCTTCATGAATTTTGCATACTGGAATTTGTTCCAACATCTCTCAAGAAAAGGAATGTTAATATGCAATTTCTTAAAAATATCCAAAAATTTATCAAATTGATTATCAAGATTTTTTCTTATTCAATCTTTCGAGGATATGGGATGTGAGGCTCATATTTCGCATTCTGGGAAGGTTGAACATCTCTGGGATGTTGATGGCTTTTCTTTAGATTTTTCCATCATTTTCTCTCGATTTCCCTGCCATTCAAGCTCTTTACCGCTTCTCAACGCGATAGCCTTTACATGCTCTTTGGGATTTATCAGTGTCACTAGGCAATGATCCTTCGAGACCTTTCGCACCGCTGAAAGCCGCCCAGTTGGTTTTGGATGTCCCTCGTTTTATCAGCTTCGATTTATGAAATTTGTTCTTGTCTCCTCAATGAACTTTCCCAAAATTCCTTCCAAATCTGTTTGTTTCTTCTCTGGGGTCAGTAGAAGATGATGACGGTTTGAATCCCCTTGGTTATTTCCCCATGACAAATTTGGATGATTCTTCCAACCTAGATTGTAGGTGTTCGAATACGGGTTATGCTGAGGTTTTTGGAAATTTGAAACATAACTTGCTTGCTCAAGATTTGGTGAAGCAAATGGATTTCCGCTTGGCACTCGATACTAGCATGATTTCCACCACATAAATCACATTGTGTATTTGGTTTGGATTTGAATTTGGATGACAAAGAATCCATCTTTCAAAGAGCAAAGAACTCGAGCCAACAAAGCATTCACCGAATCAATTTCATGCACTCATCACGGGTCTTTTTGCAATTACCAAATGCCACCGATTATTGTTTTCTCGCCATAATCTCTAATAACTCGCGAGCATCCTCCTGTTTTCCCATTAAAGACCCTCCGCCTACAAAGATCAATCATTGCACGATATTTTGAAACCAACCCATTATAAAATGTAGAGACAGCCAAATTGGTATACCATGACGCGGGAACTTCCTCAACATTTCTTTGAATCTTCCCAAGCTTCATACAATGATTCTTGGTCATACCTGTAAAAGATGTGATTTCATTCCTCAATTTTTCCGTCTTAAAGGGTGAGGAAAGAACTTAGACAAGAATTTCTAACCAACTCATTCCATGTTATAATTGATCCCGCTGTAATGAATTTAGCCACTCGCTTTATCCCAAAGTGAAAAAGGAAAAACCCTCAATCTTATAAGCATCTTCGACGCACCATTTATCTTGTAAAGATCACACACTCCGGTAAAGTAAGCACATGTGCATTTGGATCATCCTTTGACATTCCCCCAAACCGATTTGATTGAACCATTTGGATAAAGGATGGTTTTATCTCAAAGTTATTTGCTTGAACAAGCTGGCCTCCTTATACCCGGCGCCCAAAGAATATTAGGCATAGCATAATCCTCAAAGCTCTATGATTTCCACCTCCTCAACAAATGGTGGATCCATAGTTTATTGTCTATTAGGAGGTGAGGTTGAACGCCTTCTCTCACGGTTTAGACGCCTAAATGTTCTATAAATCTCAGGGTCAAATGGAAATTGGTTAAGGCTTCTTGTACGTCTCATACAACAATCCTACAACCAGAAAATTAACTAGCACAAAAACAACACAAAGTTACCTTTTTTATGATAAATGAAATAAAAGAGCAAATTAAACAAAATTAAAAATGAAACAATGATAAAGAAAATTAACTTCAAATTAAAACTAAGATTAGGTAGTATCGATATTAATAAAATCAAACCATTCCCCGGCAATGGCGCCAAAAACGTGATGCTTGATTTCACAAGTGTACGAATCATTCAAGTAATAAAGTGTACAAAAGTACGGATATCGAACCCACAAGGAATGACGTTACTAAGTACCGAAATTGACTAACCCTAATTTTATTTGAAAACCGAATTGTTGAAATTGTTTTAAAAGCAAATTAACATAAAACTAAACGCAAATAACAAAATTTAATGTTGTTCACAAATGATTAAAAATGCTAAGGCATTTGATTTCGCTAAATCAATTCAATCTGATTTCAAGTTATGTTATATGAGAATCAAAGTTAAAAGTGATGGTTGAAAAACCCAAACTTATCTAATACTCTTTCTCAAGTTATATTAGAATTACTTATCTATGAAAACCGACTATATTTCTATGAAGATTTAATCACAAACAAGCACATTACGATTTATGGAATTTCTAGAATAACCACATACATCATGCATTAGTTCTCACACTCGCATTCAACATACGGTATTTATCACAAGAAGCGTTCATTACACATCTCCTCTCGGTCTCAATATAATGCAACAAATCATTTAAATCTTGATCAGAAATTTAAAAGCATTAAGCATGGAAATAAATACTCATCTTGAAAACAATGAATTCATAGCCTTAGCAAAAACGAATTAGTTCATAACGGAAATAAGAACAACCATTATTTCAATTGAATCCATGAATAACAAATATCAATAAACTGTAGAATATAAAAACTAAGGAGAAGAGATGAAAAACTCTAGAAGATGAAGGTTTGGTAGCAACAATGGTGAAGATCCTTCAAGGTTCTCCAAAATTTCCTTCTCTTCTCCAGAAATGCCTTTGAACTGCTTGTCAGTCTCCTCCTTCTCCATCATAATGTATATATAGATCTAGGGTTTTGGAGGGAAATTTTGGAACAAAACAGCATAAAAAAATGTTTTCGAACGAAACTCGCCGGCGGCGAAGTTATTCTCGCCGCGGCAAGATTTCTGGAAAACTTACGATTTCGGTTCCACTAAATCTCGGCGGCGATGGGATTATTGTGGCCAGCAGTGAGATGCACTTGGCCGGTTGTGAGATGTATTTTTCCGGCGGCGAGATGTACTTGGCCGGCGGCGAGATGTATTTGCCAAAATCCGTGCTCTCGGGAAGATTTTCAACATTTTCTCCGTAAGGTTTTCGCCGGCGGCAAGAATATTCTCGCCGGTGGTGAAATTCCAAATTTTGAAATTTTGTTTTCTTTTTATTTGATTCAATCCCGATCATTGTACTTTGTCCCTAACTTCTCCAAAATCATGATTTTACCTGAAATTATACTTTAAACACGAAATACCCGTGAAATGACATTTGTGGATTAAATAATCAAATAAACACAATTTTCACACAAATATCAACATTTAAATCATAACAAAAATGCAATAATTTAGCTCTTATCAAGATCTCATCTACCCTACATCTTACAATTACTGACTTAAGGATTGTAGGACTTAAGACCACCCCAATAATGTGGTCCAAGGTCATAAAATTTTTTTCATCTTATATATTCTACAAAGAACAATCCTACCTAGTGTTGACAAAAATCGATATTAACAAGACTTTTGGTTGTTGCCATGTGTAATAATGTAAAAAAAATGAATTCTTCTCTTTTTTATGTTTTTACAAAGTACATGAATTATTCATTTAATTCATAGGATGATCTAATATTAAAAAATGGTTTGAGTAAACTTGTAATAGGCTCGAGGCCATTCATTTTTCTCTCTACTTAATAAAATATTATTGCAAGAAATTTTGAATTATCTTAAAAAGTAGTGTATGCATGTACTTTATACATACATACATACATACATACATACATACATACATACATACATATATATATATATATATATATATATATATATATATATATATATATGTATTTGTATCTTTATAAGCTTCATTTATGATGTTGACCTACTATGTTTCTTTCATATATATATATGTATGTATGTATGTATGTATGTATGTATCTTCATTTATGTTGTTGATCTACTTTGTTACTTTCAGAACATTTACCCATTATTTATCCCAATGTCATTCCCAATAAAAAAGCACTAAGATTACTTGTAATTCATGTCTTATCTACCTTACTCCATCTTTTTTTACTATGCTTTTTGGCTTCTTACAAGGAGAATAGATTTTCAATTGAAGCCTTAAAATAAGAGAACATTAGGCTTACCATTGAGGTGTCCAATCTAAAGCTCGAGTTATCTAAAACCAATGGGCAACTTTCTCATGAGCTTTCTATTAATGAAGAGATTAGGTGTGAGCTTGAATCATTCAAAGATCAATTATCTCAAACTCAAGCTCGTGAAAGGAGGACCATGACTAAGATGGATGCTTTGGTTGACAAGGAATCTTATTGGGCAAATTTTGACATGAAGAGATGTGAAAAAGTGTTCCATTAGGTAATGGGTGCTATTGAGGAATTAGAAAATTTAATGTCCAACTCGAGCTTGGCTTCAACTAAGTAGGAAGAGGTATCTGTAAAAACATTATCGAGATTTAGGTCGAGTTGTTGTCATTGGTGGAAGAAACGAATGACCAAGACACTGGTTGTGCATCCAAACATCTTAAGGATTTTTAGTTTGTATGTCATCAAGCTTTATTTCAATAAATTTATGAATCCAATTATCTTTATAAGCTCGATCTATATAATATTAACTTGTTTTCTCATATAATTAGCTTAAACTATAGTCAAACTTTGACAATATTATAGCCCAATCAATAAGAGTATGCCAGATCACTCTACCTGGTTCCTGACCGAAGTGATCAGTATGTGACATGAAATTTTTAATGAAAGCATTATACCTAGTCTATGATCGAGGTGATCAACACTTGTAATATATCAAAGAATTCTACCTAGTTCCTTATTGAGGTGATCAGATCGTGACATGAATTTTTTAGTGAGAGCATTCTATCTGGTCTACGACTAAGGTGATCAACTCATTATAAACTATAAGAGAGCTCTACCCGGTTCCTAACTAAGGTTATTAGCTCGTGACATGAAATTTTTAGCAAGAACATTCTACCTAGTTAACGATCATGGTGATCAACTCTTTATAAACAATAAGAATGCTCTACTTGGTTATTGACTAAGGTGATCAACTCATGACATGGAATTTTCAGTGAGAGTTTTTTGCATGTTTTACGAGTAAAATGATCAACTCTTTATAATCTATTAGAGCACTCTACTTAGTTTCTGGCCGAGGTGATTATATTTTCAATAAGATCATTCTACTTGATCTACAACCGAGGTGATAAAATCTTTGTAATTTATCATAGTGCTCTACTTGGTTCCTAACCAAGCTGATCAACTCATGACATGAAATTTTCAATGAGAGTAGCTCTGATCATCAAAAGTTATTATATACATGGGGCAAAATATTGAAATTGAAGCATAAATCAAAATACATTAAAAATGGTACTTTTTTTAGGTGTAAAGAATTCCAACTCTTGCCATATTTAGATCTTTCAATGCTTTTTAACAAGTAAGCTTCTCTAGGTGTTATTACACTTATTTGGTATGGGCCCTCCCAATTTTCCAACCACCAACTCTTTCTTGTTAGTGAAGAATTTCCTGAGCATCCAATCATCCAAAGCAAATATTTGAAGCATACAGCTTTATTGTAGTAACTCATCACACTTTTATTATGTTTGACCATTCTTCTTAAGGCTTTATTCTACTTTTATTCTACTAAAAATATATCAATTTCTCTATTTGAGGTGTTTTAGTCATCAGTTAAAACTGCCCTCATAATTGGAACTTTTTTATTTGTTGGTATGAAGGCTTCAGTCTTATACTACCTCTAGGACTAGTTCTGATGGCGCATAAAGTTCCACAACCCATCTCCCTTTATCACTCTCTAAATTCTTCTTTAAAAATTTTAGTACCAACTTGTTTGAGAACTTTGCTTGACTATTGGCTTGCGAATAATATTAGGTTGAACAACACCTTTTGATATTGTACCTAGTGGAAAATTCTTTGATGTTATGGCCTATGAATTGTCTCCCATTATTAGTAACAAGCTCTTTAGGCAAGCTAAAGTGGAAAACTATAAACATCCAGATGAATCAAATGACCTTTTCCTCCTTTATTCTTCCAAGAGGCTCTACTTTAATCCATTGTGAAAAACTTTATGGTCACCAATAAGAAATGTTTTTGAACCATTTCTTGTGGTAAGGACCTCACTATATCCAACCCCCACTTGTAGGAAGGCTATGGACTAATTATCCTTCTCATATGGTTAGTGGCATATCAGATAATGGGATAAACCTTTGACATTTATCATATTCATGCGTATATCTTGTGCAATTTGCTAACATCGTTGGCCAATTATAACCCTGTCTCGTAATTAGTTGGGATAACTTTCTTGCTCATGGATGGGAACCACATTCTTTTTCATGTGCTTCAAACATGACTTTTGTAGACCACTCTCTGACAATGCACAAAAGTCGAAGTCCAAAGGCTATTTTCTATATAATTTGTTGTTTTGTATCAAGTATTGACCAACCTTTGACTTGATCCTTTCCACTTGTTTTCGATCTTCAAGTAGGTACCAATCTTTAAGGAAATTAAATATGGGCGTGAACCATGGACTAGCGACTTCACCATTATTTCCAAAACAAATTTTTGCCTCTTCTAAACTAGCCTCTCTAAGAATTATTACATAAATTACTTTATTGCAATTAACTTCATGTACAACAGCTAGAGTGGCTAAGGCATCGGTATGGCCGTTCTCATTTCACAATATTTGCTTCATCTCGAAGTTAGAAAATTTCAAGCATTTCTTTTTTAACCTCTCTATTTCCTTATCTTACTATCTTTAGCTTTAAACGTGCCTAAGTACAGATTGACCACTAATCGTGAATCACTATGCAAGACAATGCTATTTTCTCCAAGTTTCTTTAAAGTCATAGCACCAAATATATCCACCTTATACTCTGCATTATTGTTGCTTACTTGGAAGTCCATTCTTACAACATATTTTAATCTATTTCTATCATGGTCTATTATAACAAATCCTAGGCCCACACCTTTTCAATTGCAAGCAATATTGATAAATACCTACCAAGTTGGAGTTTATTTCACATCCATGCCACATACTTCCCTATCCACTTCATTGATGGTGACTTCCGGTGATTCACTAAACTTGGTAACAAAATCTTCCAACATTTAAGCTTTTATGGAAGACTTACACATATACTTGATATCATATTCCCCCAACTCTATTATAATATACACCAATCTCCCTATTACCTCTAGCTTTGTCAACACACTCTTAACTGGTTGAGAGATAAGGACTACCACTATGTGTGAGGTAAAATAATGTGTAAACTTTTACGCTGCCACCATTAGAGCAAAATCCAATTTGTCATTTTTTGGGTATATGTTCTAGGTATTAGTCAAGATCTAGCTGATGTAGTAGACGAGGTATTGAACCTTGTCTCTTTCTATTAAGAGTACAACACTACAAGTTTGAGGTGTAACAACTAAATATAGATACCATTTTTCTCCTGGAATGGGGCTAACCAGTATAGGAGGTTCGCTTAAGTATTGCTTGATTCCTTGAAAAGCTTTATCCTAATCTTCATTCCAGAAAACCAATGTGTTTTTCTCAGCATTTTCAAAAATGGTAAGCATTTTTCGGTGCATTTAGAGATGAATATGTTGAGTGCCACAATTCATCTATAGGTTGTGTTGATTTAATCGGTATGTCATCCATATATGCTTCTATATTCCTCCCAACTAGGCAATAAACATCTTAGTGACGAGATGATATATATCGCCTACATTCTTTAAACCAAAGGGAAATAGAGTGTAGTATAAAGTCTCCACTTTAGTAATAAAAAATGTCTTCTTATTGTCCTTTGGGTGCATTTTGAATTAATGATAGCTAGAATTTGCATTGACAAAACTCATCAAATCATACCCAAAGATGTTGTTGACTAGCTGATCAATACTTGGCAAAGGAAAGCAATCTTTTAGGTAGGCATCATTCAAATATGTGAAAACACACACATTTGGGGTGAATAGCAAGCCTTTTATACTAACAAAATATTTAACAACTAGGTTAGATAAACTAATTCCATAATAATCTTCATCTCTTTAAGTGTGGTGGCTTAAGTTTTAATCATCTCATTCTTTTCTCTTGGAAACTTTATTTTCATATTCTTAATAGGACTTTCACTTGGATCAACATTCAATCTATGAGATATGATTCTTGGGTCAATGTCAGGCATGTTTGCAAGTTTACCTACAAAGACATCAGAGTTGGCTCTGAAGAAATGAGAATTTTTCTCTAAATTTTGTTTTTAAATTGGTGCTCAGCTTTAAAGGATGATCTTCCTTTTCACTTCTAACTTGAAAATCTTAAACCCCATTTGAATTGATAGATCCCACTAGGAAATCGCCCCCGGGTCTTTTTTGATAAGATTCATACTGTAATTTCTACTTAGAGACCACCTCCTTCATTTTAGTATTATAACAAATTCTAGCCTTCTCATGGCTCCCCCTTATCTTTTTATTCCTTCCTTTGTTGGATATTTAATGACCTAGTGGAAAGTAGACGAATTGCCTTCATCTTATGTATCCATGGCCTACCTAGAATGGAATTGTAATGGGCTAGAACATCAATCACCACAAAGTTGGTTATAATTATTGACCTAGTGGCCATGACTAGTAACATCAAGGTCCTGATAGCATAGATAGTGTTATTGTTGGATCCTACTAAAGATAGCTCCCTCTTTATTATGTCGTACTCTTTTACACCTAGTGTTTTCATTGTTGTTAGAGAAAGAAGATAAATAGATCTCTCAATATCAATCAAAATTTTATAGACACCATATATGATCTTATTCGTAAAGTAACTACCAAAGTTTCTTCATGAGAGGCCAACGTCTCATCATTACTGGGGAAAATTATTACTATAGAATATGCCCCTTGTGTAAATTATAAATGTGAGGTGAATCTTGTAGGTCTCGAGCGTATCTTTTTCCATACATTATTGGAGGTTCCATTGAGTCTAGGTCCTTCATGTATGGTGTCAATGCTTCTCACATTATCTTCTATTTATTTTTTCAAATGTATGCAATCTCGTGTTTTATGGCCTATATCTTTGTGAAAGGCATGCCATTTGGATGTATCCCTAAGAAGTGCCCTTATTTTTGGGGGCCCTCTAACATTTTTTTTAATCTTCATCCTCAATACAGCTTGAGCTAGACTCACTCTTAAAGATGGACCTCAAAAGAGTATAGTGACCTAGCCTAGGGTCCCCGATTTCTTGACCATTGACCTTCTTCTTTGTGACTTGGTGCAAAACTTTTGTTTCTATTGATCATTTTGTCTTGGTTTACTCTATCTAGGCTTATCCTCCTTTTTTTTCTTTTACTGGTGCAGCTTCTTTGACAAACTTGTTCTTTTTATCTAATTTCAATTTCCTTTCTAGATTAATAAACTTTCTAGCCTTTCCTTAAGCCTCTTCCATTATATGTGGCACGATTTTGGTTAATTCAACAAACATATCAAAATTTCTCAATAGACCTCATCTAGAGGCTTTTATTCCAATAAAATTAGGATAGCCTGTAATTTCTAACTTTTATTCTCTAAACCTTCCCATGTATTTCTCAATTGACTCCCCATTTTCCTAGGTGATGAGATTCTTTTCTTATGGGCTTGTTACTGGTATAGTTTATAATGAACAACTTAGCAAATTGAGAGATAGAGGTGATATCACATAGAATGGCTACAAATAGTTTGTATATCATATAATCTCTTTTATCTCAAGTGAGGCTTATAGGGGCTATAGTTGTCTTGAAGTATTTAACATGAGTTACATGATCCTTCATTCCTTGGTAATATGGTCACTTGGGAGCATTAAATTTGATTGGTGGTTCACTATTATCTATTTCATCAAAGAAAGTTGAGATACACAGTTGTTCGCAATCTCTATCCTTCATTCCTTGGATCGGTTGTGCTTCAATTCCAACATTATGTTGTAGAATACCATCTACTACATTCTTAGCTTAAACAAGCTTATTTTCAATAGGAACTAGCCCAATTTCCTCAATTAAATTATTAGCTTGACCTAAAGGGGCATCTGGGTCTGCTCGCGTGTGTAGCGTTCTATTTTCTCGCTTGGTCTTCTCAAGCTCTCTCATCATCTTGAGTAGTTTATGAACCAATTCTTGACAAGGATCGACCTCAACTTGCATCTCATCTCTTGGTTCAGATTGAGGTTCCTCACGCATTGGTAAAGTATTATCTTGTACAGCCATCTCATTTGCTAGTCTCAACCTTCTTCAACTTGCCTTCTAACCATGGTGAGTGTGGTTTTCAAAAAGCATGAGGTGAAGTTTATGTATATGAGGTCTCTCTCTCACAACTCAGGGTAAATCTTTGAAAATACTAGGTCAAAAACTCGAGCTCAACCTTGGAATGCTAAGCCCCACAGTAGTCACTAAAATGTTGAGATGATTCGAATTTAGATATAGAAATTGGAGAGAATTCATAAATTTTAGGTAAAATTAAGATCATATATATAACATTACATGTACATGTATCAATCCTATATGGGATACACATCACAATGTGTCAGAGAGTACATTAATAAATACAAATCGAGTTAATGGTCAATCTTCTAATACTCCATGATGTTTTGAGTAGATGCAGGCACCTTAAAATCATAGATTTTAGGCATTAGTACATCTTATAATCTCAGGAAAACATATCATGGGTTAGATTGTTAAAGGATTGAGCTTAAGGTTGAGCCTAATGCTCAAATAGGTATCAATTTGGTAAAAGTATGATTCAATTGTCCCGACTCACTTCCCTCTTTCAACACCCTTAAGAAAAAAATATGTCATCTTCTTTCTAATGGTTCCCCAATATTTTTGGGAAAATAGAGTAGATAGCCCATCGAAACCCAGGGTTTCATCTACCAATATTTGAAATGGTACTTGTTGCACTTCCTTGTCTGAAAAAGGTATACATCATATTCTACTAAACTCATCAATGACAACAAGTTGAATACATTCCAGAATGCTTAAGAGATCATCCCCAATTAGTTGGTCTAGACCCATCACATCTCAGCCTACTTAAAGCCAAGCCCAACCTGGCCTATTTAGTTTATATGCTAGGATTTTTAAGTCCATTAATTATTGTGCTAAAACTAGGTCAATCCATTTTTTGTTTTTAATTTGAATTCTCAACTTCAATCGACTACTTCTTACCCTAGCATTCTCAACTTCTTTCCTCTATCAACCGACTACTTCCTACCACTTGCACTCAACCACCATTCACACTTTGAGGTATCATATAAAAATGGATTGTTTTCTTTTTATTTTATTTTATGTTATTTCATCATTTCTTGATTTATACTAAAACCATGGATACAAATTGTTTGGGATTGATTTGAGTGTAGAGAGAGAACTTAAGATATTTAACTAAATATGTGGATTCCATGAAGGACTCCTTTATTTATAGGAAATTACATGTACATGTGTTGATTACATAAGAGGTACATAAACATGAGTGTCAGAGGGACACAATTGGTATAAACATGAAACATTTTATGTATCGAGCTAGACCTTAGGCCGAGTTTGTGGTCGACCCTATAGGGGAAGCATCCTATGGGATAGAATTCCTACTTTTCTAGTGCATTTAAAGTGTATAGATTCATTTACGTCATTCATGATATACCTTCTCGTGAATATTTCATCTTCCAAAGGCATAGTTTGATGACACGAGCTCAAGCTACTTCTTTTACATCGAAATAACCTACAGGTCGGTCCTTAGCCTCGGATTGGTCTATAGGTCTTGGTCCTTCATCTCGGGTCGGGCTACAGGTATTGGTATTTTGTCTCAAGTTGGGCTATAGGGCGGTCCATATGTCCAAATATCAAGTCCCCCAACTCTTTCAATTCGAGTTCTGGACTAAGGTGGAAGAGTGAATCCTAAGCAAAGGATACAAACTATCCAGCTCCCCTAATAAATGCATGCTGGTTTATTGGAGAGAGAAATCAGGTGTCTCTATATAAAGAGATGTTTGGGCTGGGACTTATCATCATTTCCTACACAGTAAACAAATACTAAGAAAAATTCTTTGTCACATTAGAACGAGCTATAAAAGTTTTTCATTCCAGTGGAAATTTTTTATCTAAGACTAGTTTTGTTTCTTTGAGTTTTATAGTACAAGCTTCAAGAGCCTAACACTTTTCTATGTTATTTTCAGATAATTTTTTTAAAGAATCACTTCCTTTCTTCTCGCATCTTACCCATCATATTTCTTTTTATGTTTTTTAGCTTTTAAATAAATGCACAGAGAAGAGACCTCAGCCTCAGGCTTAGGCTCGTCATAAATCCCATAATATCCTAGTGTTAATGACGACTCAAGGTCTTCTGGATTGGGCTCTTCTGGCGAGGCGATTTGATCTCCACCTCAGCCCTCTACTTCTACCCCTCACCCTTAAACCATTCCAACTTTTAGATTAAGTATACATTAAACTCAAATCTCAGTGGCTAGGACTTGAAGGAAGAAAACGAGGAATATAGGATCTTTGGAACCAACAGGTCACACCAGGGGTTGGTCGACCATGTCTAAGACTTATGGGTTGATGCCCTATGATGAGGAAAGGTTAAGAAAAACCTACAACATCCCTTCCTTTTTTCAGATAATAATTCCTCCAGAGGAGGCCTGTGATAGTGATCAACCTCTATCTGGTTAGACTATCTTTCATGAAAAGGCATTGTGGTTGGGGGTAAGGTTCCCCTTATACCATCTCATTAGGAGATTCTTGGTTAGGATGTACCTCATGCCAAGATAATTGATGCCTACTGGGTGGAGGGATCTACTCTGCCTGACGTTGATATGTTAAGAACTCAAGGTGGACTTAAAGATGTTCGAATTTAATGAGGCTTACGTCTTAAAGAAAAACCCCATAGATCCAAGAAAGGGTATGTATGTCTCTGAAGCTAGATCAGGGTATAAACGTGTCATTTCCTTAGAATGAGAAAAAACGAGAAAAAAGTATTTTTCTATGTTTTAGGCCAGTAGGAGTCTACTACTAGTGACACCAGATTAATAAGGAGCATTTGGAATAACACTAAGGACGTCAAAAGGAATATGGGTTCCTTAATTATGACCTTGAGTCTTGACGTGAAGCAATAGTTAGCTAATATCCAAAACTATCTTCCTAGAAAAATCAATTTGAGGCACTTATTGAACACCCTATTCTATATCGTGTGTGGGTTGATCAGACATGGTGTGGTGGATCCCCTGTTAGGATCATTCGTAAACCCCATGCTCTTTTTAAACTTAAAACCTCTCCCACAAACTTTAGGGACCAGTTCGAGGTGGTGGCTGATGACAATCAACTAATCCTAAGATTTGCTCTCATTTTTTTAAGTTAAATGCAACATGATTGACATAACATCTCTTCACTCTTATTTTGTAGATCCCATGAAATTTATAGCCACCAAACTCTTATCCCGTTTTAAGAGTAAGGTCACTTCTATATGGATGAGCTCTCAGATGGGTACACCTTCTACTCTTATGAGGATCTCTTCTATAGGTAAGGGAAAAGGTAAGTCCTCTACTCATGAAGAAATATAAGGTAGTGACTGATGAGCCTACACTCAGTCCAAATCCATTGAATGCATGTGCATCTCTATCCTCATTACAAGAGAAATATGTGACTCTAACCCTTTGCTCGGGTTCTAAAGAATCTAGAAATCCTATACGTGATTCAAGGAAGGGGAAATCCATCCACGATCTCACCAACGATGTGGATATGGTAGTTTTAAATCGAGGCTTAGAGACAGCGCACCTCGATCAATGTATGAGCCACCTTTCTCCTAGCACATATGAGAAATAGCTTGAGGCGATCTACGAGGGTGCAGATTCTAATGAGATCATCTATCACCAATTGTGTCAAGTAAGCTACCTCGCATTCTGTTTTTAGTTATGATTATTGTTTATACAAAGTCTAAGCTCGAGACTTATATGTTTGACCTCTTAACTTTCTTTTGTTTTAGATGGTGCTACTTTATGACTTTAACAGGGCCTGAAGCATAGGTCATCTAAAATCTGAACTGGGGTAGGAGAAGTAGAGTCACACTTCTACTTATTCAAGATACACTATGATGTTGGTGAGAGTAAATAAGTGGGAAGGCGAGGTAATTGATAAGGAGGATAATTTGAAAGGGGCCACCATTAAGCTAAATGAGTATGCCTAATGCATTACTAAGGTCAAAGAGGCTCAAAGACGAGCTGAGGAAGGGACCAGGGAAGCCCAAAGAAGATTCGAGGCTTATGTCGAAGGAGCCTGTAAGGAAAAGGTTGATGTTGATGCCATGGCTCAAAAGATTGAGTCGAGCGTAGAGAGGGGTATGAGTTGGCCATAGAGTCCTTTAAAATGGAGGCCAAGTAGAAGGATCTAGGCAAGTATAATTATTGCTTTCTGGATATCCCGATCAATCTTCCATACATGCAGGCTCCATCTATGGAGAGGGGAGAAGGAGAAGAATCAAGCTCTAGTGAGGGTGAGGAAGGTCCTGAGGCAACACGTGTAGAGGTAGAGCATGATGCTCATTCAAGTTTAAGGACTCGATCCTTTTTTTGTTTTTTCAAGCTCTATGCCACTTATATTTGTGTGGTCATGAGCTTAAACTTGTATCACATTACTTAATGAAATGCAAGAATCAATTTTGTTTATTAATGAAAAGTGAATTTTCATGAATTATTATGTATTTATAATGTTGACCTACCGCCCTATTTTTGGGAACTTGTGTCATTTTCCTTTTTCTCAATCATCAACTTTCATCTTGTATAAAAAAGGGATAAAAAAATCTACTTAATTCGTGCATTTGGATATTTTTGTTAATTCTTCCAACTTTTTTTGTAATACTTCATAGATTCTGATTGAACCAATAGACGCCCAATTCAAGCTTTGAGAGTTGAAAATAGTAGGATTAAGGAAGAGATTAAGGCACTTAAAGTCGAGGTGGTTAAAATTGAGGGTAAGGTCAAAGAGACCAAGTGTGAACTTGCTTCTTGTAAGGAGCAGTTAATCCAAACTCAAACTCGAGATATGAGGACCTTGACTAGTATGACCATTATCATAGATAGAGAGTCTTCTTGGATGAGCTTCTATATGAAGTGAGTTGAAAAAGTTTTCCTTAGGGTGATGAAGGTTACTAAAGAATTGGAGCAAGGAATGCTCGTGATTAGGTTAGCTCACCCCAAGCCCGTGACCCATGTACTGAAGAAAATTATTGAGTTCATGCTGAGTTATTGCCCTTAGTGGAAGCAACTGATGATCTAGACATTAATCGTGTGTCCAAGCATTTGAAGATTTTTTAACCTCCTGAAGGGACCAAGATTTATATTAATAAGTATCAAAATATTTGTAGTTTCAAATAATGAAACTATTCTTGATGGTATGTACTTGTGATGCTCTATTATTTATTTCTTTTACAAGGTCATAAGGCCCATTATTATTAAGATTAAGGAGCCCTACCTAGTTCTTAACCGAGGTGATCACCCTTTAATGTTAGAGTTTCGGCCTCGTTCCTTATCGAGGCAGATAACACTACTACAAAAACGGGCTTTAAAGTCGGTTAAAATCGACTTTAAACAAATAATTAAAAATTTAAATATAACTAATTACTTGATAATTAAATTTATTACAAAAAAAATAATGTATATACAATACATACATATATATATATATAGTTAACTTAAATTACAAATAAAATAATGTCGCCAAGGGTAATTAGATTGTGCGAGCAAGCTTGGTTGGCTTAGAATCACCAGCATTATGACAAGGAAACTAGATAAAAAATAGCCGATCCATATAACAATTCATTCCCCTACATACATGAGCATGTAAACATCCATCAAATAAGTAGTCTAAACTTCAGAGACATACAAATGGAGGAATTAAATCATTATAAATATTACCATAAAAAAGAGATTACCATAGGAACATTCGAGTGATATAACCCTTTGAACTCATATTAGCAATTTATTAATCATTTATCTATAAATATGAAGTTATATGGAATCTCTACTCGTATTTTTAATACCATAATGAGTTCTAAATATGAAATTAAGTGTAACTCTGATTTGTTACTTGGCTTGTATGAGTTTTGGTGCCCTTAAATGTATGGAGTAATTTTGTAATACGTTTATGGGCACCAAAACTCATACAAGCCAAGTAACAAAATATGAATTGCACCTGACTTCATATTAGAGCTCATTATAGCATTAAAAATACCAGTACAGATTTCAGATAACTTCATATTTATAGACAAATGATTAATAAAGTGCTACCATGATGTTGTCATAAGGAAAGTAGGCAAGAGAAATGAGATGAATTTTGGCCAAAAAAAGCTCCATAAAACAATGCATTCCCCTAAATACATGAACACATAACCATCCATCAAACAAAACATCCATCAAACAAGGGACTTCAGACACAAGAATAGATAAATTAAATCATTAAAAAAATTACCGTTATGTTGTCATATGCTATTCAAGATCATCAGAATCTTCTCCTGATTCTTCTTATGATGATATAATTTGAACCATATGTTCTACCCATTCCTCTCATAAATCATCAAAAATTTGCTAGTCGTAGTCTGCCTTGTTCCAACTAGGGATGGTCATGGGGACGAGCGGGGATGGTTTTTGATACAACCGTCCCCGAACAGAATTATAATAAATGTACCTAAAACCGCCCAAAAACGGTCACGGTTCAGGGACGGTTTTTTACCCACGAGTAACAGTTCGGGCGGTTATTTAAAAAAACCAAAAAAATTAATAAATATTCCATATTACATTTCCTTGTTTGTATTGCAAATTATAATGCTTTTAATTGCATTCAAATTTCTTTAAATCTATACTATATCTCAAAGATTGGGTTTATTATTCATCACATTGTAACTACTACATTGGGCAAAGTAAGAATGGGATTAAAATTAACAGGCAACAGGTAGAGTTATGAATGAAGCTGTTAGCTTCATTATGTTCCTTGTTTTAGACTTTAAGCACAGTCAACAAAATCAGCAAAATCAGTAACAAAATATTACGATCATAACATAAAACCCATTATCCTTCCCTTAGCTGCAAAATCAGCAACAAAATGTGCCAATTTATACACAAAACCCATTACCCTTCCCTTTGCTGCAAATTTGGCAACAAAATGTGCCATTCTATTATCCAATTGCATTCTCTATTACTAAAAACCATACTTGAGTTACATTTTCTCAACACTTAGCCTCATTTACTAAAATCACTTATAGTACTAGACTGCTACCACTGAAATCACCTTAGCAAGATTTGCAACAAGATTTACCAACAACTCAACTACTACCACTGAAATCGCACCACCTCTTGCTACCAAAAAATCAAAGACCTGAGAGTTATAACCATGGGAACTAATAAGAGCAAGAATAAGAAGAAGCTAAGAAGTTGAGGAGGACTAACCAGGGAAAGAGTTGAGTGCCAAAGAGCTGAGAACGGCTGAGGCAGAAGGAAGAGGGTAGAGGGTTGAGAGTTGAGATCGACAGGGAAGACGGTAGAGAGATGGTGAAGGTGAGAGACGAAGGTGAGCGACGAAGGCGGGAAGCGAAGACAAGCGATGAAGGTGAGGCTAAGAGGCTGAGAGTTGCGATTTTGGAAACAGCGAAGCAAAAGGATACTGAAAAATCCCTAACTCCGCGTGATACTTATATATTTTTTAATTTATTAAATATATAAATTAATTAATTAAATATAATTAATTTTGGGTACGAGCAGGTATGGTTTTTAGTATAACCGTCCCCAAACTATACCCTTTGATTCACGTTTGGTTTTTACACGAAACCATACCCATCCCTAAAAGTTACCGGGTAAAAATTGAACTTTCGGTTCTGATAACCGAACCCATGGTTTTTTTCCCATTCCTAGTTCCAACCAAAGAACTACATGTATTTAAAATCAAAATAAGAATGTAATTTCATGTATTTACAAAAAATAACTCAAATATGTTAAAAACTTTTTTGTATATGGGTAAAAGATATTACCACATCATCAATTGGAATTTTGATATTTGTGATGATTTTGCTCATAAACTTCATGACATAATAACCACACATGACTCCATTATTTTGTTGTGGAACCTACAAAAAAAAAGTATACATGATTTTCCATATTTGAACATCTTTACTATTCAATTGTAAAACTAATAAAATTATTAATATTCACTTGTACATACCATAACTTTTGTCCATATAAGCTTATGAGATTTTTTAAAGGCAATGCCCCTAAACTTGTTCCACAACTTCCATACCCTATCAAGGTTTAAAACGGTTAGTTTTTTTTATTAAATATTACAAAAAATAATAGAAGAAACCAATATCTAGCTATAACTCTTACATTTCAATAACTTCTTTTGTATCTTTACTCAATTCAATGAAAGTTGAGTCATATTACCAAACATGATTATTGAACATATCAATGATTACCAACATCCAATGATCTTGGCCTTGTTCAAACCTTAGTGGCCAAGGGATTATCAACTTTTGATTTCTGTTAAGCGTTAATGCCATATCACATAATTGTTTAGCTCTAATGCTAACATCATCTTCTTGATATTGATTGACATATGAAGAATCATAGAACATTGGTAAATGTGATGAGTGATTATGTTGAATTCGATAATAACACGCCCTATATAATATATATATATATATATATATAAGTAATTAGATAATATAAATATAATTATATATGTTCTACATAAATGAAAGAAAATTAAATAGATTGAGGACTCACATTATCCACACTTGAATTATGCTTAAATCGATCATTTGATATTCAAATAGTTGCAATATGCACTCGATCGATATATAAGTTTGGCCGAGGTCTACACCAAAAATTTCTATAGGAAATGGCACAGTCCATCCATCATTTATGCTAGATGCCCTCCCAATAATAGTCATCAAAGTGACAAGATTTATGCTGAAGTTTAAAGCATAATTATAACTATATTTTTTCCAAGGCTTCTTCTTGAATGACTTAGTGAGTGATGATTGGCCACTAGACATAGATTTACCACGAGATACTTACTTTGTATCTCTTAAATGTGCCGCATTTAAGAATTCTGGTATAATAGACTAAAAAAAGTATTATGTATGTTAATAACAATAAAAGATATAATAAAATAATAGTAGTAAACAAGTGTTATCTTTTAAGTTAAAAAATAGTACCACGTCAAAATTTAGAATAACTTTAATCGACGGGTAAGCCACATACTGCCCAATTGCCTCTTGGACTGTGGTAGCATAAGAAGGCACAGGTAGTGGACAATCATGAAGTAATAATTGATCAATTACTATTTGCCTATGATTAGGCAAATATTGATTATGAATCATTCGATCGTCGCTCAATTGATGTGCCGTTCCAATAGCAACAAAGTCTATTGACGAAGGATGTTTCAACAAAAATTGCAAATTCTGTAAAACATTTAAGTGTTATATATAAAAAATAAAACATATAATTAGAAATAAAAATAATATATTATATCCACCAGAAATTAAAATCTTACAACATATGATCATCAAATAGAGAAGGACTCCCATGTGGGGTAGCTATTGGATGTACATTCTCACCAAAATGTTCATCGTGGTTTGATTGATGGTAAGAATGCGTAGATTGCATTGGAGAAAATGAACCACTACTTGATTGCATATGCATTCCTGACATATAGAGAGGACCAATAGGATGACTATATCCCATGCTGGATGTAGTTTGAGGGCAATGAGATTGCGTGGGTGGCATGCCTGGCATGGATGGTTGCATGCTTGGCCAATATGGCATGCCTTAGTTATATAATGATGCCATGTCCGACATGTGTTGTGATTGATATTCTTTTATAGTGGCAATCTCACTTAACATTGAGGCCTTAAAGGAGTTGAGTTCTTCTTAAATTTTAGTGTACTTCTCCTTACTAACCGTCTGAAGCTTTTGTTTTGGAATGTTAAAATACTCCATATAACCATCATATTGGCTACCTCCCCTAACATGACCAGGATATTCACATCTGAATACAGAGCATCTCTCCCAAGCTCTTCGATTATTTCACCCCTGCATATTTGTTCTTGAACAACTCTCTACAAATAATAAAGCACACAAACATATCATGCATTATTACATCAATTATTAAAAATCATTAAGACTTTGTATCAACCGAAATTACTAACCAACTTATTTAGTTTTTCTTCTCCTCGCTTAGTCATCGGTCTTGAATTATTCGTTTTGAGAGTCTTTGTTTCTATGTACAATTCAGTTTGGGTAACGTGTCTACCTAATTCAACTTCCTACATAAATTATGAAAAATTTATTAACCATGACATGAAATTAAATTGAGGAGAATAAATATATAAATATTTATAAATTAACATAAATTAATAATACCATTCTATATCTAACTTCAGGATTTGAAGACCTCCCAGTACGATTAGGAAGAATATTATGCATTTGTATATTCTAATGTTCTTCCCTAATAATTTGAAATTCATCTGTACATCTATAATCCACGAAGTCTTTCCAAACTTGAGGTGTAATTCAGGGGTGTCCTTCAGGGATTTTGTAGAGCTCTACCTCATCAAGTGGTTCCAAATATGAAAACACATAATTTCTTGCCAATCTGGAAGTCTTGTATTCCTTTCATGCCTTATTTGTAATCTTATAACACTTGCTCTTCCAAGTGTCATCGACTTTGTAACAATTCTGTAAAAACACACTACAAAAGATTAGATATAATACAAAAAAGATATAATATATGTAATTGATTATAAAATATAAGAGACTTACACAAATGGTTATCCATATTTTGAACTTTTCATCTTCGTCAACCTGAGACCAATCATTTATATTGATTGGTATACTAGACTTCACAAGTTTACCAATAGAGGATTTCAATTGTTGGCCATTTTTCCCTATTGGATTACCATTAGCATCAAATAGTACAAGTACTCTATCATATGCGTTAAGTGAAGCATCAAGTATATTCGCCCAACCCCTTGTTTTCAAATTCTCCAATGGATCATTTGGATCTACAAGCTCTGTTACCCGAGGATCCATAAAATATCTACAAACAATGAAGAAATATAAACTAATTAACAATTTTAGGAACATACATATATATATATAAGAGCTATTACAACAATATAGAACATACGTTATGTTTAATTAGGTTGTTAATCATATACATATATTCCTTCACAATCACTTCAAGCCTATGACGAAGAATCATCGTCATCAACTAGATCATCACATACATTAGGAAATTTATTTGAGAAATTACTAATATTGGTTAATGTATCAAGTATAGGGTCATCATCTTCTAAAGCATCACAATGGTAAAACTCTTTTTGTGGAAGGGTTAACACAATAGACCATCTTGTGTCAATTTGATTACTCATGTAAAATACTTGTTTTGCATGAAGTGCTAATGTGAAAGGATCATCAATGTCACTTATCTTGGATAAATTTACAAGGGTAAATCCAAAATCATCTATTTTATATCCAACATTGATAACATCTTCAACGCAATCACACAAGAAAATTGTTTCATGGAAGACCTCATAATCCAATTCCCAAATCTCTTGTATTATATCATAATATGTTCTATCAAAAAGTACAGGATTACCATCTTTTGAATTGGAAAATTGCATAGTTTGTGCAACCATATTCACACCACTATTCTGATTTACTTGGACTTTGTCCCTAGCTGGAGTCGTAAACCTTGATCCATTTTATTGTGAAACTAGAAAATGATTTGACAACGAATTTTGGCCTATGTGCAAGCTATTATAAACTTTCTGATATTTTATGATTGGGTTTCTTGAGTTCATCCCGAATCTATGTATACAAAAATATGAAATGCGTTTAGAACAAAGTTTTAAAACATTGAATAGATCTAGGAACATACATGCATGAATTTTTTTTTTGTGACACTTACATGGTTGTGAAACCAATTAATAAGCTCTCGCTTATGTTCATCATACAACCATTTTTCTCCTCCTTTTTTTTATAACGAGGATTGATCTTCAATAAGTTTAAATGCATCTTGTAATGTTACTAAAGATATATGAAGTATATAACATCATTAATAGTTAAATAAAAAATGATTTTTGCATAAATGGAAAGGTTGAACATCAGTTACTCAATATACGGTTGTGCCTCATTATTATTTACCAAAATGATGGGTGTGCTTTTTCCCATCGAGTGTGATCAATAAACAATTTCTTACTTCCACCAAGCAGAGGGTTACCTACTTGGATCATGTGATATTCTAAGAACAACTTGTGTGTACGATTCCCAATTTCAGTGCAACCACTACAGTATTCAGAACAAAACTCAATAGCCGCTTCAATAATGTATCGTTCCATCATGCATCCTTTAAGTCAATTTCTATTATTTACATATCCTTTAAGGACTTACATATATCTCTCAAAAGGATACATCCACCTTAAGTAAGTAGGACCACACAATTGAACCTCTCTAACTAAATGAACACACAAGTGAATCATTATTCCGAAGAAATAAGGAGGAAAATATTTTCCAATTAGACACAAAGTCTCTACAACATCTTTTTGTAAAGTGTTTAACTCGCCAATTGATATAGATTTCTTGCATATTGTATTGAAGAATGAACAAAGACAAATTATTGATAATCAGAGATGTTTTGGAAGAATTGATCTAATAGCAACTAGTAATAACTGTTGCATTAAGATATGATAGTCATGTGATTTCAATCCATGAAGTTTCTTATCAGTGATAGACACAAAATTTCTTAAGTTGGATGAGTAACCATCAGGAACTTTCACACCCTCTAAACATTTACAAAACACATCCTTCTCTTTTTTTTACATTGTATATGATGCTGGTGGCAAGTATGTTCGAATCTTATCATTTTCCACCCTTGGTGCCAATTCAGGTTGTATGCCTAGTTTCTTTAAATCTAGTCTTTCTTTAATTCCATCCTTTGTTTTTTCAGGTATATTAAGTAAAGTACCAATCAAGCTCTCACATACATTTTTCTCAATTTGCATGACATCTAAGATGTGATGAATGTGTAGGTATTTCCAATAAGGTAATTCCTAAAATATTGATTTTTTATTCCAAAAACCATGGTATACTGATTCAAACTATTTTTCATTTTTACTCATTTCATTAGTTGACCTCTTTCGTTTAACTACCTTAGTTAGTTTTTTTTCATCTTTCCATATCATTTGAATGTCATACCATTCAATTGCCTTAATATCTCAACACCTTGCAAAGGTTGGGGTGCATGATCATTATCTTCTTCTCCATTGAACGGTTTCTTTTGGTATCTAAACATGTGTCCAGATGACAAAAATCTTCTATATCTTCTATAAGAAATCTTTCGTCCGTGAACAAGATAAGTTGCAAAAGTTCCATCACTACATATAGGGCATCCCTTGTAACATTTTGTTGCATGTCCTGATAAGTTTCCATAGGCAAGAAAATCATTAATTGTCCATAAAAGGACCCCCCATCAAGTTAAAGTGTTCTTCTTTATGTGCATCATAAAAATTTACACCATCATTCCACAACATCTTTAAATCATCTATCAGAGGATGCAAATATACATCAATATCAACACCGTGTTTTTTTTATCCTGAGATCAATAATGTTAACAACATGAATTTTCTTTTCATACATAACTAGGGAGGAAGGTTGTATGTTACCATAATTACTGGCCAATAAACTATATCTACTACTAAGGGAACTATATGGATTAATTCCATCAACAACAATGGCAAGACGAAGATTGCGTGGATCAGATGCAAATTGAGGAGATAAATTATTTACTACTTTCCAATTTGAAGAATCACAAGGATGACGTAGCACCCCATCATCAGATCGATTATCTGAATGCCAAGTCAACATCTTTAAAGTCTCTTTACTTTTGAACAACCTTTGAAAATGAGGAAAGTACCAAAGAACCTTTGCAGGCACACCTTTCTTATGTGTTGTCTCATTTGTACCATACTTCCATCTCGATTCTATACACATCAAACAATCATCTAATGTCTCATATTCTTTTCTATAAACAATGCAATCATTTAGACAAGCATGAATCTTATGATATTAAATGCCAAATCAACTAAGAGATTTCTTCACTTCATACATTGAATATGGCAATTCAATACCCTCAAGAAACATATCAACTAGTAGATTTAGTAATTCTGTGAATCCCTTGTCAGAAAAACCATGTTTTGCCTTCCCATTGTACAAATGAACCAATCCCGACATTTTAGTGTGTGTTTTGCATTTTAGATACAACGGTTTTTCGGCATCTTCTAAAATTTTTTTAAAGGTTTCGGGATCATCCTCACGTAGTTCATGTTCAACACCATGAAACCTATTTTCCGTGTGTACATTACGATAAGATGTATATAATCCACTCACATTCTTATTTATCTCTTCCCCGTGAGTATTACCAATATTTTCTACAGGATAATACCAACATTTATAGCTCAAAAGAATACCACTACGGATAAGGTGATACTTAACCTCATCAAATTCATGAAATCGCTCATTTTTACATTTAACACATAGGCATCGAATCATACTAGTACCAATATTACTATTTCTACAAGCAAATTCTATGAAACTTTCAACTCCAGAAATGTAGTCCTACTAAATTCTACACTTTTACATCTAAGATTTGTCTATTTTCTATTAATTACATTAATTAAGAATATTAATTAATTATGTATCCAATGAATATATTTCAAGTACAATTATATAAAAATTAAAAGATATATAAATTAAGAGATATCTTTTTTATACAAATAATATATATATAGTTTTAATAATCTTTAAAAAAAGGTATTAAATAAATAAATCGTTAAAAATTATAAATCATAATTTTTTAATATTTATTTATTCTCACTATTTTTATTTGAACATTTTATTTTTTTTATTTTTAAATAAATAATATATTTAAATAATTTTATGTTAGAATTTATTATTAAATTTTTTAAAATAATTTTATATTAAAATTTTATTTTATCTCGTATTTTATCCATTTTAATTATTTAATTTTTAAAAAATATTATTTTAATAATAATAATTTATTTTATTTTATAAAAAAAATAGAAAACTACTCCTTAAACACAACTCATAGTTTTTATAAAATGAATCCTTTAATTATTTTATTTTCAACTAAAACATTCCAACCCCGACCATGACTAAAAAATTATACAAATAAATCTTAAAAATTTAAAATAATAAGTATTACTTTAAACTTTTAAAAGTAAATATATCTTTTTTAAAACTAAAGCACAATTATTTTAAATTATAAAAATAAAATACTTCAATTACTATAGTAGTACCTACTATTCCTTTAAAGCGGCAAGATAGTAACAGAAAAGCTCATAATAATATTGCAATTTTCACATAACAATTGAATAGTCACTGGTTTGAATGTAGATATTATTTCCACAGAAAATAAGTCAAACATATAATAACAAGCATAACACAAAACATACATAAATTAAAATTTTATACAAAAAATAAAGCAAACTGAATAATAAGTAAAAAAAATTAATAAAAATACTTACAAGAGTAAATGAAGTGACTAAATAAAGGTAATTAAGAAGAAATGGATGTTTTGTAAGTGAGAATAAGTGAGAAAATGGGTATAAAAATTGAGTATTTTTCTCAAAAAATAGGAAATCTAAAAGATAATGAGAAGAAGAATATAACCCACAAAGCGGCGTTGGAAATGGTGGTTAAAGGTGACCGAAAATTGAGAAAGAATGGTGGGTGAGCTCGGTTTTGGGAGAAAGGGGAAGAGAAATGAGAAATTTTTGGAATTCTCCTAGATGAAGAGAGAAGAATGATAATAATGCGTGGATAGCCTTGGTTGACGTGGAAAACTGACGATAGCCACGTGGAGGTAGCGTCGATTGACGGGGCAAACCGACGCTATCCATGTGTGTAGCGTCAATTTGCCACGTTAACCGATGTTACGTCCTACATGGACGCTTCTGACCATCTTTCAAACTTTTCCAAGGACGCTTCTGACCAAATTGTCATCAATACTACATGATTGTTCTTGGCCTATCATACGGATTCCACAGTGGCTAAGGCATCTCCATGACCATTATCCTTTCAAGCTATTTTCTTGATCTTAAACTTAGAGAATTTAGAGCACTCATTCTTTAACCTTTCTAGGTATCCTTTCATTTTTTCATCTCTAGCTTCAAATGTCCCCAAGAATTAGTTAACCACTAGCCTTGAATCGTTATGTAGTGTGACCCTATCTGTTCCTAGCTTATTTTTCATCTTGGCTCCAAATATAGCCACCTCATATTCTTTACAATTATTTTTCACTTGGAAATCAAGTCTAACTACATACTTGAAACAGTTGTTGTTGTGGTCTACTAAGACTACTCCTAGCCCTACACCATTGAAGTTTTGTGCTCCATTAACAAACACTTGCAAAATTATGCTCTTCTTTTGATCTACCCCATATACTCTCTTTTTCTCCTTATTGTCAACAAATTTTGGCATTTCACTAAACTCATCCACAAACTTGGCCACTACTTGCCCTTTGATGGTCATTCTAGCCATGTATTTAATGTTGTATTCCCCAAATTCTATGGCTATTTGTGCTAACCTTTCTACTACATCTGGCCTTGTCAGGACATTCTTGAGTGGATGAGAAGTGAGTACCACAATTATTTGTGAGCCAAAGTAATACCTGAGCTTTCGTGCACTAACTTTGATAGCAATGCTAAATTTTCAATTGTTGGATACCTGCTCTAGGCATCTGTCAAAACCTAGCTGACGTAGTAGATAGGATGCTAAACTTTGTTTCTTTAAGCTAGTAGTACAACGTTGCACATATGGGAAGTTACAACCAAATACAAATAAAGAACCTCACTTGGATGAGGGCTAGTGACATGGAGTTACTTAGATACTTCTTGATTTCTTCAAAGGCTTCTTCACAACTCTCATCCCAAAATATTGATGTGCCATTTCTCTACATTTTAAAGAAGAGTAAATACTTATCAATGCATTTAGAAATGAAACTATTCAACGCTACTATTCTTCCATTTAATAACTAGATTCCCTTAAGACTAGAAGGTGGTTTCATATTTATCAAGGCTTGTATCTTTCTAGCATTGGTCTCAATCCCTCTAGCTAACATAAGGTACCCTAAGAATTTCCCCGCGACGACACCAAATATGCATTTTTTGGGATTGAGCTTCATATCGTGTCTTCATATTACTGAGAATACTTCATCTAGGTCTTTAATATGGTTCATGGGTTGAGTTAATTTTACCACCATATCATCCACATAGGCCTCTAGGTTCCTTATCAACTATTTTTGAAATATTTTGTTGACTAGATGTTGATATGTAGCATCCATATTCTTCAATCCAAATGACATCCTTTTATAAAAGAATGTTCCTTCTTCTGTGATAAAAGATGTTTTGTTCTTGTCTTTGGGGTACATCCTAATTTGGTGGTACCTTGAGTATGCATCCAAAAAACTCATCATCCCAAAGCTGACAAAGGCATTGACCAATTGATCAATACTTAGGAGGGAAAACAATCCTTGGGACATGCCTCGTTTAAATCTGTGAACACTATACACATACGAGATGACCCATATGCTTTCTTGACTAGGACCACATTTTATAGCCATGAGGGATAGTTGACTTCCTTTTTATCTTCATAATTTTATTTTTTCGTTATTACATGGCTCCAACCTCTGGATTGACATTTAATTGGTGTGATATGACTTTTGGATCAATTCCAGGCATGTCAGCTAAAATCCATACAAAGACATCTGAGTTAGTCCTGAGGAACTATGAGAGTTTTTTCTCTAGCTCCATCGTCAAGTCTCCACCTAATTTTAAGGGGTGGTTCTCACCTTCTACCTCTATTGGGAGGTCTCTTACTTCATTTAAGTTAATCGATTTTGTAAGGCTTTTGCTCTATGGCTTCCTTTGAAGGAGGCCTATCAGTAATTGGTATTTGCAAGCCACTTCCTTCATAGTAGCATTATAATAGCTCATGGCTTTCTCCTAGTCCTCTCTAATCTTCTCTCAACCTTCATCAGTGGAAAATTTGATTACTTGGTGGAGGATGGATGGAACTTCCTTCATTTTATGTATCTAAGGTCTTCCCAAGATGGCATTGTAATGATCTAGGAAATTGATGATTACAAAAGTGGTCATTACTATCACTTATTTTGCCATAAACAGCAGCATTAACGTTCTTTTGGCATAGGTATTACTATGGTTAAATCCTACGAGAGGGAGCTCCGTCTTAACAATATCATGATCCATTATACGTAGAACTCTTACAATGGCCAAAAAAAGGAGGTATATCAAACTCCTTGTATCAATCATTATTCTACTAACATCATAAGATCAAATCCTCAAATTAATCATTATAAGATCCTCATGATGAGACGAGGTCTCATCCCTCTCAATGAAAACAATTTCAATGGCAGGCCTCCCTTTGTCCAAGGCGTATACAAACTTTTTGCATGAGTTATTTGAACTTCTATTAACTCTTGGCCCTCCATGTATGGTTTGTATGGTTATGATATTGGTTTCTTTATGGGACTCCATTTTCATTGCATGCTAGGTTTGTTTTTTTTTGGCACCTCTTGCATGTTTTAGTGATTTTTTTATCTCCATTTTCTGTGATGAGGTCCTTCAGATATCCCCTTGCAAATAGCTTATCTATCTCTTTCTTGAGGTGTCTACAATCTTTTGTCTCATGGACCACGTCTTTATAGAAGGCATACCATTTGAATGTGTCCCTAAGCAAGGATTTCATTTTCGGTGGCCACGTGACATTGGGGTCCTCTTCCATTTTCATTATAGCTTAGGTTAGATTTATTCTCAAGGGAGGCACTCTAAAAGGAGAAAGTGACCCTTCCTAAGGTCCTCTATTTCTTGACCATTGTCTGGCCCCCCTATTATTTGGTGTGAAGTGTTTACTTTCGTTGTTTTGATATGCCCTGGCTAGCCTTATCCTTTTCTTTTCTTTGTTTGGAACCACCTCCATATTAGTTTGTTGGCCTTTGACCTAACCTAGCTCTCTCTCAAGGTTGACAAATTTTATTGCCTCACCATAAGCTTCCTCTAAAGTATAAGGTACTGTCTTGGTTAATTCTACAAATAGATCATAATTCTTTAGGAGACCACTCTAAAAGGCCTCTATAGCTATAGAGTTAGGACAATCAGAGATTTCCATTTTTTTCTCCCTGAATTGTTTAATGAAATCCTTAATGGATTCTCTCCCCTCTTGAACAATTCAGAAAAGGCAGTGTGATTCTTTTCTCAAGGGTTTGTTGTAGGCATAGTTTGTGATAAAGAGCCTGGAAAACTATGGAAATGAGGTTATAGATGGGGGCACAGAGTTGTTGAACCATTTTTGGGTGCCCTCACAAAGAGTAGCTGTAAATAGCTTGCACATCATGGAATCTCTTATTCCCTAGGTTAAGCTCATGGGAACCATGACTATTTTGAAGTGTTACACGTGCATTACTGGGTCTTTTGTCCTAAAATAGTCAAGGCATTTTGAAGCGTTGAACTTGGCTAAGGGTTTTCATTTTCTATACCATTATAAAAAAGGGGAGATACACAATTGTTCACAATCCTTATCCACCTTATAAGGAGTTTTACCCTTCTCGTTCTTCTCATTAACTATCTTTAAAGCTTGGTTTTGCTTCTTGTCGGCTTCCTCCAATGCTTGAAACATGCCTCCCAACTCTTTCTTTCTTAAAGCCATTGTTCTTTACTAGGTCTCGTTGAGCTAGAAGTGGGATTCCTTTCATCCTCCTACTCTGAGTGGTGCGGCTTGGGCTGACCTTGTCTTTCTATGTTTTTGATAATTAGGTCTATTACTCAATCGTCCAGGGCTTTTCTCTTATGGTTTCCTCAAGCTCTCTTCTTAATTCTAGGAGTTGGCGAGCCATCTCCTGGTGATGGAGGGTATCTTCTTTGTTAGCTGATTTTGAATGTCTAGCAATGTAAGTTCCCACCATTTTCATGTGTGACAAATGGATTAGGTGTAATTTTTTTAACAAAGCACGACAAATTTTGCAAGCTTCTCTCAAGACTCGAAGTAAATCCCAAAAAGTATGGGATTAGAAACTTAAGCTTGACCTAAAAATCGGAACCCCATGGTGGGCACCAAAATGTTTGGGATTAGTCTGAGTGTGGAGAAAAGTTAAAATATTTGATTGAATATGTGGATTGCATAAGGGGCTCCTCTTTTTATAGGACACTACATGTATAAGTATCGATTACAAAATGAGTACGTATATATGAGTATCAGAAGGACACAATTGGTATTAAAATACAACATTTTATGTATTGAGCTCGACCTTAGGCTGAGCTAGTGGTTGACCCTACAGGGGAAGCATCCTTTAGGATAAGCCTCCTACTTTGTTGGTACATTTAAATTGTATAGAGTCAGATACGTTATTTAGGGTATTTTTTCTCGTGACTAGGTCATCTTCCAAAGGTGCGATCTGATGACACAAGCTAAGGCTGCTTGTTTTGCATCAGACCAACCTATAGGTTGGTCCTTAGTCTCGAGCCAGGCTATAGGTATTGGTCCTTCGTCTCTTGCCAAGATACAAGTCTTGGTCTTTCATCTCAGGTTAAACTACGAGTCTTGGTCCTTCTTCTCGGGCTGAGATACAGGTCTTGGTATTTTGTCTCAAGCTAGGCTATGGGTCTTGGTCCTTCATCTTAGACCGGTTTACAGGTCAGTCCATATGTCCAAACACAAAACAATAAAACTAGACATGAAATGGTGATGCTCCTTATATGGTCCAATGTTTATGATTTTTTTAGAGTTATTTTCTTTATAATGTTTGGCTTTTAAGCTCCATACACGTGGACATGAAAATGGCGAAGTGGGTTGCAATAATTTGCCTATTTTGCTACTATAGTAAGTAGGGTATATTGAGAATGACAAGAACTATCGAAACACTCAGATTTTTTCTACTTTTGAGTATAGTGGATTGAGTATATACGAATATAAGGTGTCAAAGAAGGGATGGTCAGCTTTGGTTATCCATATCTATGATTGTTGAAACACCTCTGTGATTCTGGCTAATTACCTGTGAACACTAACATTAAGTTTGGGTGGTGTTCTTTTATTTTATAGATTATACTGATGTTATTAACCAATAAATTAGCTTTGGTTAGAAACTTTGTTCGTCTTAAAGTAATTAATAAAAAAAATTAAACAAGAAAAGAAAAAAACACATTTGAGTTTTTCCCGATCGAGACCATGTTCATGGTTCATGCTATGGCTTCAGCTTGGAAAATATTTCACAATTCTTGTATAATCACCCTCTTGTTTTGTTTTTTTATATAATATTTAATGTAAAATAGCTTATTTATGTTTTTATGTGATGACTTATTTCCTCGACTAAATAATATGTTTTTATTTATTTATTAGGTTTATATGTAAAGGGTCTCCTACTGCATTTTCAAGTTACGAAAGCGAGGTGTAAACTTAAACTTTTAAGTATGGATTCTGGTACATCTTTGCTTGAGATGTTTAGAGAATTAGATAGTTACCAAACACAACACACAGTCATACACATAATCTGTGGGTACAGAGCCATCTAACCCCACACAAAGTTCTTTCCAAAGAAATACACGTCAGTTACATGGCAATATTTGATATCAAATTTATGTCATCCAAAAATCAAGATAAAGCGGCTTGCAAATATGTTATATTTGCATGTATCATATCATTAATTTATGTATTCAAGATAACATGAAACTAATTGTATGAAACTTAAACAATGTGAAAGTTACTATCATATTTATTTCCTCATCTTTCTCGAGAGAGTAGAATTACTTACAACATTGTAGATCATTTGGTTTAAAATTAAATAAGTCAAAAAAATAACATTTATACTAAGTGAAATTTTACATATCTTATGTTGCAATCTTTGATCGGGCATTCTCAAGCTATTTCTCAAGCTATTAGTATATTTTATAATGCTAAAAGAGTATTATATTTTCCTATATTGAGTCAAAATGATTAAAATGTATTATCAAAATGATTAGAATGTATTATGTACATTTATGGACTTTTTGGAAGTGTTATACAATGCAACTAGAAACTTGTTCAAAATGTATTATCTTACTACCTATCTTGCATTAGATAGTTTTGCATCATATATAAATATACTATTATTTTCTCGTGCTTATTCTACAGTGGAATGAAAGTTTAAGAAGTATTGACAATCAATTCTTCCCAATTTCATTTTGACTACATATTTGGATCCAACTTAAACTAGTGTTGTATTTAGTATTGAAGCATTTTATCAAAATTTTCAAATTCAACCAATTTGGACTCATGATAAAATTACAAAATTGTTATTTGATATTTATGAAATTTATCAATCCAAGTTTGGGTCTGTATATTTTCAAGCTTTGTCAAACTTTCTACACATTTGAAATTTACAAGGTTTGAAAAACAAAAATCTATTAGTGGAATCTCATCTATTCAATATGAGTTGGGTATATATATTTCTAGTGATATGACTATCGGGGGAGGTCTTTCACAAAATGATTCATCTTTTCAAATTTTAGAATGGTGGAAAGCACGGGAAAGTCACTTTCTTATGCTTTCTATCATGGCACACGATATATTAACTCCTCCAATATCTATAGTATCTTTTGAGTCTACTTTCAATGGAAGTGATAGGACTTTGAATAGTCTAGAAGCAAGTTTACCAAATAGTTGTATGTGCATGGCAAACAATCATCTATTCTTGACATTGAAGATGATGTGACATTATTTGCAAATATAAATGTTGACACTAGCTCTAATGATTTTAGATCCCAGATATTATTTATATTTTCTAAAATTGTATGGTTTATTTTCTTACACTGTATTTTGGCACATTTGAATCACATAATGTGATATTTATAAAACTTTGATCTTAATTATCTTAGCTTGATAAATATTTTGAGTATATGCCAACGTAGTTTGAATGTACTTAAATATTTATCAGTAGAGACGCAAATGATAGATAGCGTGAATAATTTTCAACCTAATTGGATGTATACTAGCTATAGTGATGTTTTATTCTTGCCAAGATTATTGATGAGAAGTAATTTCATAAATGTTCTAGTGTATTTTATTTTTTTCATGAAAAACATGTATAGGTGCCAAATTTGGGTCACTTATATAGATATCAAAACCATTTTCATAAATCATAAAAAAATGAAGAATTGATGAGAAAGTAAAAATTCACGGGATTTTTAAAAATGATCCATGCTTGAGGAGAGGGGGAAAACACTATTGGATTGGATTAAACTAGACCATATTTTAAATGGAATGAATGGGACCTGACATATAATACAATAAACCTTATATTAATGGGTTGGACTGGCTCATTTTACATTGATATTCTCGATAGTGGCAGTGTACAACTGTTGATAATAATTTTAAAAAACATTACCAATAAGTTGAGGGTTAGTAATTATCATACCATCGTTTGTGTTTAGGCTTTTGGTGAGATTCCTTCGACGTCACTATAAGACTCATTCATGGAATATATGAGTTTTTATCTCATGCTCTAAGCCAACCAACCCAGGGTCATTGCTTCCACATCATCTACTCTTTATCAAGTAATATTTAGCCTATCAAGGTGAAAACTTGCCTAGAGTCTTAAGTTTTCTTCTTCTTTTTTAAAGGATTATTGTATACTTTTAAAGGTGGATCGATTCTATACTGTAAAAAACTTCATGCAGCATCCCAATTTTTCCACCAATAACTTTGAAGTTGTTATTGCCTCTCGATTTCCCTTAGCTTCCTTAACACCTTTTTATTATTGATTTCTTATTTTATTCAATTTTAATATTCACTATAAATAATACCTATATAATCCCTACTCTTTATAAGGATGTGGTTTTAGCGATAATCCTTAAGGAATTGGGCAAAAAGCCAATTGGACCATTCATTTGTTCCTAGGCAATCAATGTCCTTAAGGCCTTTATTAAAATCCCCTATTAGCATCAACGACAAACTATCAACATCCCGTAATTTTCTAAGTGGATCTCATGAAAGTTTTGCAAGAGTTTGGACTGGGTTCCCGAAAAAGCCAGTAAAATGAAAGGATTTTTCCATTATAATTGTCAATTTGACCATTAATATGTCTTGGGGAGAAGAAGAGAACTATGACTTTGAATCCCATTTGTCCAAAGAAGTGCTAATCTCCCATTGCCACGGCCAAATTTGCCTACACATAAACATCCATTTGTGCGCTAACCATCTTTATTTCAAATAAAAAACGAAAACTAGAAGAGCGGACCTTAATTAAATTATTTAAGGCCCTATATAAGTCAGTGGTCTACCAAGTTCGCAGACATTCCATGATAAGATCGAGATTGCTCATGTCGGGCTAGCCCAATGGTTCTTGACACTTGGTCTTCATTTGAGGATGAAGTTAGTAGTGGAAGGTTTTTAGTCTCAACTTCATGCAAACTGCTTCTTAGACTCTCTTTTTCCCGTCAGGTCAGTCGTGGCTGTTTTAAGTTTTACAAATGATGCACTCTCTTCTAGGCCCATTATATCATAGCTCAAGGTTACAGGGACATTGAAAAGCCTAGTCGCGAAAGGGGTATTATTTTTGTTGGTTTTGAGGGATGGATGTTCTTATTTGTGGGGGCTCGAGAGTTGCTTTTTTAAGTGGTAAATCACTAGGCTAACAATGAATCTAAAATCTAAATTTCGTGTTTTAGATTTATCACAAAAAATATATCGTTAATATATTTTTTTCAATAATAAATCTTGTAAAAACTTTGAAATATAATATTGTTATAAACCAAATTTAGATAATAAAATCATTAATCGAAGAGTGTAACTCTAAATCAAATCTAAATTCATGTTTCAAGAACCCAATTTCATGTAAATTTTGTAAAATTCTTGAATAGAAAATAATACTTAATTTTATAAAAATGTTTACTCACTTTAATATTTCACAAGCATAACAACATTACTAATATCCAATAATATTTTTAGTCAGAAATGCTTATAATTAATAATTGATCATAATATTAAAAATAACTTCAAAATAACACATAAAATTAATTCAAAAATAGAAGAATATATTTAAAATTTATACCTCAAACATATTGTTTCAAATACAGAGTTTCAGTATTGTTTCTGTAATTGAAAAACCACCAACAGATTTACTAATATTGTTTATCGAATTGAAAGTTTGCTACTACATAAACTTAAATTATGTTCGACTCTTAATTGAGAGAAGAATTAAAATAAATCTGAAAACTAAAAAATAGCTTAAGAGAAAGAGAAAAGGTGATAAATGATTGATATTTTACAACGAGGATGAAGGGTTTTTATAAGTATGAAAAACACTACAAAAAAGAGAAATTTGTGGATCAAAAAGTCAAATGTCATGACATGCTTTTATTAACGCCACGGCATGAGCCAGCTTGTATATGTTTTCAATCGAGATTCGATTGCCTCACATCATGGCATGGTAAAAGTGCACCGTGGCAGGCGTGTTGCTACACTTCTAGAAATTCACTTATATTTCACCCCTTTTACATTGTTTGGAATATATGTAAGGGTTATATATGTTAGTATTTTATACTTCATGGTTGAAGTAGATTTCTTCTAGGTACTTTTCTTCAAGTTTTGATTAGTTGATTCATTTTAAAACTAAAAATATCTAAAAAATAACAAAACATATTCTGGATTTCGAAAATATATATTTGCTAAAAAATGATAAAATATATGCAAAAACAAATCTATTTTAACATTTAAAGTGCATAAAATAATGTCATACTTAATGCTTTTAAGTACTCATCATAACTCACAACCAACTTCTTGCTAGTCTCTTAACAAGGATGAAAGTTTATAAGATATGGATCTAATTAACCTAGAGGGGGTGAATATGTTAATTTTTATTTATTTTCAATTTGTAAATTAATAATCTAAACAAAGCGGTCAGGAATACATTCATGTGTAAGAATAAAGTGCGAAAATAAAATAAAAACACACGATATTTATAGGTGGAAACAACCTAGGCCACAACCATGACCTAAGAGGAAAATCATTGGTCCACCGGACCACCTAATTTTTCACTATGAAAATTAAATGTTTAAGTGCAAACTCGGTCTTATGCTACCCTCCCTAGGATACTATCCCAATGTATTTTACTTACGAGCCCCTACTCTATTTTCACATTTTCCAATATTAGTATGAGCGGTTTCTAGACCAACATTCCAATAAGCTTCCTTCCAATTAGATGCATTCCCGAATTAACTGTAAAATAATTAGCACAAAAAACACAAGTCCCCGTGTGTCTTCTAGAACGGATTTAATAATGAATAATCCTAACTAGATGATTCAAAATATATGTCACTTAAATTAAATCAACTAGTAAATCCTAGAGCAAAAAGATCAATCACAAGTTCAATAAAAATATCTTATTTAAAGATTAATAATTAAATCAAATAACTATGATATGATAAAATAATTATTTGATCTAACAATTTAAGAACAAAAATAAAGAAGAAGTCATAAGAACATATTATCAAAATATCATAAAATAATTAGGCTTATTAATCAATCAAACATAACCACCAATATTTGATAGATTAACTAAATAAATAAGCCTAAAGAATTATAATCTTATATTTGTAAAACAAGATAGAGAAAATAAAAAGAATAGAATAATGCTTTTGTGTGGTTCTTTGAAACAAATGAGCAATGAGTTTTATTTATAGGAAAAATTAAAATCCTTAATCATATATAATTGATAAATATATTTTCTATTACAAATAGGATTAGTAATACTCATTAATTAAGAAAACTCCTATATGATTGATAAATATCTTTTCTATTTCAAATAGAATTAGTAATACTCACTAATTAAGAAGACTCTTATTTAAAAAAAGAGTTCTTTTAAAATAGATTTTATGCTATCTTTTAAAGATTTCAACTATAATTTAGAGTATATCTTATCTAATATCTTTTAAAAATAGATTTTATGTTATCTTTTATGATAAGAATTTCAACTATAATTTAGAGTATATCTTATCTAATATCTTTTAGCATATGTTATTCCATATTTTAGCACTAAAAATAATTTAAGATCTATAAGCATATGCTATTAAATGCATAAATGTAATCCTATGTGTCGTAGTTATCAAAGATATACATGAAGTATAATTATCTAGAACTCGAGCATTTGTTTGGCTTTTCTTGATAGACTTGATAGCATGCCTAAAAACAAATTTACAGATAAATATTTTGTCCACAAAAATAACAAACACTCATAGTCCTTACAAAGAAGAGCAAAAAGCTAAAAACTAAAACTAAAATAAAATTAAACTATGCTAAACCACTTCCATAGATTGACACGGTTGTATTTAGCATATGCAACAAGCCTATAAATCCTTAGATTGCCCTAGTGGGTGAATTTAAATCTCATGAGAGCTTTCAATGATGATATCCATAAATATCAAACTAAATGCAAAAATAAACAAAGAAATAAACAAGTGTCACCCAAACAAATAACAAAGTAAAAATAAAAATTAATAAAGTAAATAGAATAACAATCTCATGATTTTTAATCTCTTTTAATTCACAACTAAAATCCAAAGCATAAGTTATTTTAATATCTTCAAATTCATAGTTTATTATAATAATTAGTTGAAAATCATATTCATATTTACGTAAAAAAATGTATCAATATTAATTTATCTAATTTCAGTGTATGGAATCTGAATTCGTTTTGATTCTATCCTTACAAGTCATACCCTTAATATCACACCGATCCTATTGGTTCAAGCATTCATTGAAAGGTATATACAAGTAGAGTTTATGTAAAGAAATAAACTAATAGTTTTAAAATGTTTAAAGAATAAAAAGATCAAAGTAATGCATTAATATTGATCTCATGAAAAGGATCAAATAAAATGATTTATAAAGAAATTACATACCACTTTCATGCATAAATTAGAATTATAAAATAAAAATTCCAAGTTATATAAGAGAAGAAGAAAATGGAATGACTGTTTGGGGAATTATTTCCTCTTTTTTCTTTTGTATTTAACTTTTTCTCACAACTTTGTATGATATTTGGGTCATAGTATTTGATTTTTCTCTCTTCTTTATTTTTCTCTTTTTTTTAGATATATATATTTTTTATAGAGAGAACTCATGTACAATTTGTACATATTTTTGTATAATATGGTGAGTGACTAATTTTTTACTTTTCTTTTGAACTGGCTTAGGTAACCCTATAAATGTCCTTTTTTTGGAAGTCATACCTCAATGAAGAAATGCATATACTTTCAATGTTCACTTAAGTCATTCAATTTAAGCAATAAAAATAAATATATAATAATTTATCATATTAAAAATCCTAGAATTTATTGCAAAAACTTATATAAGTAATCAAACAATTTGAAATTAATAATAAGAATGTTTAATAGAGTAAAAAAATATTATCACACAAAATAGAATGATAATGTCTCAAAATGTTCTCACAAAGTAGTTTTCACTATTTGATTCATAAATACTGATTTTGGATTTTTTGTAATTTCAATATTTTATCATGAAATATAAATCATGACAAAAACTAACTAATTATTACATTACTCCATGTTATATTTCAAAAATTAATCTAACAATGTAAAGATTCAATCATTTACTTAAAATTAATTAAAGTGCATGATAATTTTGCAAGAAAATTTTAAAATTACTCTAACTATCCCTAAACTAATAAAAACAAATAAAATAAAATAAATAAATGAAAACATTAACAAGGTTTAATAAAAAAAAGTTGCTCAAATTTATGTAGATGTAACTTTTCTACTCCTAACCTAGAAATTATATTACTCTCAATATAACAATTGTAAATAAAAAATAATAGAAAAAGAGATGAAAAGTTATCTATATGTTGAACGTGCTTAAGAATTGATGTGAAAATGCAGATGCATTCATCATTCCAATCACTTTAATCACACAAATATTGTGTTCTTACATATCTCAACAAACTTTTATAATTTAATAGTTCTAAATATAATAAAGCATTTTGCATATGACAAGAAACAAAATAAAACAAAAACAAACATAATATTCAAAACAAAAACAATCAAACTAAAATAAAACAAAACAAAATACATAAAATAAATATTCATAAAAATCTAAAACAAATTTGGAGCTCAGTCACCCACGTCATCCGGATCTTGTTCTTCAGGTTATTGTCGTCATATTTCAAGAGGTATAAAGGTGAAATCATAATATTGATACTCGGGTGCCACTAAATGCCTTGTATCCATCCTAATATCAAGTTGTAACTTGTTCATTTCAAACATCAAATGGTTGTGATCTACCTGACACGATGTTGTCGATTTAAAAATGCAGCTTGTTGGGTAGTGTAGACTTACTGGTACTCTTCCATATAGGTCATTCTTTCACCTAAATGATGAATGTCATCTTTCATAATCATCATAGATTAAAAAGTATCCCTTCTACCCCTTTAGGAAATATTTGTACCATAAGTGAATTCATTGAAATAGGCCATATTTACTAATTCATCAAGTTGAATTATAACTTCACCTTTTGAGTGAGTTATCCCCACTTTTTTGCATAAAGCAATGACTAGTTGGGGAAAAATGTAACTCAGTCGATGAGTACTAGCAAATAACTTGATCCTATGATAAATTATATTTCCTACATCTATAAACATTTTTGATGTTATTGCATATTATAATATTTACCCGATCTCTATCCACAGAGCTATAATATTTGGTAGTCATCAATCTTGAACAAATAAAATATTTCCAAATTCGTGCAACCTTATTCAAATACTTGGCTTCAAATCACTTATGTTTTCCACTAGTATAACCTCATTTAGCCTTTTATATATGCTAGGCTTTCTATTATATAATATAATCAACATTTTCCAAATGTCTCATATTCATCTTGGCCAATTTTCAGTAAATTATAATTAGCAGTTGGCCTAAATGGGACTAGATCACCCTATACTTTAATCATATTATCGACAATATCTTGAATATATGAATAAAATTCATGTACAAGTGATTCTATAGTAGCATTTGGTTCCTTAATAAACTTTTTCCATCCTAATACTACTATAACCTCAAAAATTTCTCAATTTGGGCATCAAGTCTCAAATCAAAGTTCATTTCCCTTTCTACTATAAAACCTTTATTCACTTTTATGACTTTTTCAAACCTTAATTTGGTCTCATAACTGAAAATTTTGGCCCTATCATAATCCTCAAAATTAGATACCCTTTTCCCTTTATTATAAAAAAATTCAACAATATGTAAATATAAGGCTTCTCACAGATAATCCAGAAAAAAAACACATTAAAATTTTTAATCCAAAATAATTTCCTTACACTTACTTAATCCAAATTATGGTTTGAAATTCTAAATAATCCAATAAAATTAACAAGATTTAGGTAGTTTATCTTAGGACTAAAAATTCTAAAAAAATTTGATTTATCTACTTTTGTTGTTGAGGATGAAGAAAATGAAGAAGAACACCCCTTCAAGAAGATGAAGAATTGTTTGTTTTGCTAAAAACAATTAATGAAATGGCTAGGATATAATTAGGAAAGTGATTTTTAAACGATTTGGGAGATAATAGAATAAATGTGTGATTTTTGGTGTGTAAGGGGAGAGAAAATGTAGAGTTTCGTAAAGAATGTGAGAAAATTTGAGAAAAAGTGAGTGTTTTTCTGTAGAGTTGGAAATTATACAGATCTTTTTAACGTGTGTCGCGATGATATTTTTCAATTGTAGCGACATGAACCTTTATACTTCGCTCAGTTTGTAATAGAAAAACAAGTGTCGCAACATGGTTTATATGTGTGTCGCGACAAGCATTAGTTCACCTTGAAATTTATGTGGTTTTCCCTTTTTTATTTAAAAACACACCTAACTACATTGAAAAATTAAATTAACAAAAATTGTTTTATTTAATTATTTTCTTTCCTAAAAAAATGAAAAATATTTAAAAAATTTAAAAATAACAAAAAAAATTATTTTTTTAACTTTTAATTTTTTTTTAAATATTTAAAAAGAAATAATTTTTTAAAAAAATTAATTAATCTTTAACTTTTAATTAAGGAAGTTGTATCTATTAGTTTATTTCTAAACATAAACTCTATTCACATATGCCATAGTACGAGTGCTTGAACTCATAGGATTCAATGTTTTAAGAGTATTGACTTATAAGGATAGAGTCGAAGTAAATTTGAATTTTTCATACTAAAATTGGGTAAATTTAAATAAAAATATTTTTAAAATGAAATATGAAAATGGTTTTCAACTAATTATTATTATAAACTATGACTATATAAGAAGTTGAAAATAACTTATGCTTTAGTTTTTAATTATGATCTTAAAGGAGATTAAAAAACATGAGACATTTTTTATATTTTGTTTTCTTGTTTTATTTTATTTTTGATTTGATTTTATTTTTATTTTGTTATAATTTTGGTTTTTGATTTGTTTATTTTTGTTATTTCTTTTCATTTTTTACATTTAGTTCAATGTTTGTGAGTATCATTACTAAAAAACCTTACGAGACTAAAAGAAGATTAAAAAACATGAGAGATTTTTTATATTTTGTTTTGTTTTGTTTTGTTTTCTTGTTTTATTTTATTTTAAATTTAATTTATGATTTTATTTTGTTATAATTTTAGTTTTTGATTTGTTTATTTTTGTTATTTCTTTTCATTTTTTACATTTAGTTCAATGTTTATGAGTATCATTACTGAAAAATCTCACGAGACTCAAACTTGTACATTAGGGAAACCTAGGGGTTTAAAGGCTTGTTTCATATACTAAAAGAAACTATTTCATTTCATGAAAATGATTTAAGATAGTTTAATTTTTTGTTTTTATAACTTCTCTTACTAAGGGATTACTAAGAAGCTAGTTATGCGTTGTGATGAACGCTTAAAAAATACTAAAATTATCATGATTTGATGTATTTTAATTGATTAAATAGATTTATATTTGCATGATTTTATCATATATAAATTTGTGTTTTTGGAAACATGGGTATTTTTATTATTTTTCAGATATTTTTGTTCAAAAATAATTTAAAGACTCGAAGAAAAATACTAGAGGTAATACATCACAAATATATTGAGAAACAAATGAGAAAATGTCAAAAAATTAGACAAAATAGGTCAACCACAATAAAAAATGTCAAAAATGCCTAGTCCCGTACTCGGCTAGCACACGCCCAAGCATCCTGTGTGCATGTCATGATGAGTCCCGCACATCCAAACGCATCCAAAATCAATTTTTGAGATATTTTCCCACTTTGTTTGGCCTTTTCCTCGTCTATAAAAGGAATTTATCCCTCATTGTAAAGATCCCTCAAATAACATAATTTCTAAGCTTTTGTCTCTCTAGAAAGTTTTCTTAATTTTGAGAAAAACTAGTTATATTTTTGTAAATTTCTAGTTTTTGATTCAATAAACAGAAATGTAAATCCATTTGGAGGTTTTCCAAAAACAGAATTAGTATCAAAGTTATGTAAAGATTTTTTTTAGTTATAATTTTAAAATGGATTCTTTACAGTTATTTTTATGTTTTATTCTAATATATTATATTTAATTTGTTTGTGATTAAATTTAACATGATTGGATGTTTGTTAATATGATATAATAATAACGTTGTTATGCTTGCGAAATTTTAAATTGGTAAAACATTTCTATAAAATAAATTGATTTTCTTTTTATTCAAGATTTTATATTAAGGATGTTAGAGAGAAACATATTATTTTTCATTATAAACTTAAATCTGAAAATTAGATTTTAAGATTTAATTATTTAATCTAATTTAAAGTAATGCTCTTTTATATGTTTGTACAATCGTCCAGTAGTTAGAGTTAAGTTCTATTTCAAAATTTTTTATAAGAACTATTATTCGAAAATATACGTATTGATAACATATTTTCAGTAATAGTTTTAAAACTTGAAAATTAGTACTCGGATTATTAAATTCTTAAGTTTAATTTGAACATCTTGAATAAATTTTAAAATGTATAACCCTACCAAAGATGACATTTAAATGGTTTATTTTCAATCTCTATGAAAAAATGAATTAATTTAATTAACCAAATTAATTATTGATCCCACCCATAGGTGTTAATTGATTTGTTTAATTAACAAATAATATCTAACCCCATCAAATATGATATTTATATAAAAAAGAAAATCAATAAATTTTAATTTATATCTTCAATAACCTAAATAATATGAACAAGCATAATTAACTTAATTACTATATCCATAAATACTTCACTATTATGAATGATAAAAATTTGCATAATTGTTTATTAAATCTATGTTTATTTTTTATGTTATTAGATTAGAAAACACAAAAAATTAAAATATTGTGGCAGTATGTTTAGGATTTAATTTTGTTTTTAAAAATTTGAATAATAAATTAAAAACCACATATATTCCTTCCTTAGATCGATCTTGAGAGTATACTTGTCATTTTGTATAAAATAATTAGTGCACTTATGAGAGTTTTACAAATATAAAACCAAAGTATATGCAAAATTGGTATTGCTAACCCAATGCCGATTTTGCCTCATCAGTGAGAAGTATAACTTGCTCGGTTAGTTGTGTAAGTTGCTTTTGTACTTCAGTACCAAAGTCTATTTCATGGACTTTAACTCTCCTCATTTTGGAGCTTTTCCTTGGGAATTAGCACCCCCCATCTCAAAGAGATTATAAGTCTTTGTGGTTTTCTTTTCTCCTATCGTTCCTCCTCTAGCATTGTCACTATTACACCAACTTTGTTATGTCAATTCATTATAGAAAAATTGGTTCTAGAGCTACATAGGGTAGCTATGATTGGAGCATTACGTGAGGAAGAGTTTGAACCTATCCCAAGCTTCATGGAAATATTCTTCCTACATCTAAGAGAAAGTAGCAATCTTTGCTCTCAACTTTGATTTTTTTAATAGAAAACACTGCATTCTAAGTTGGTTCCCGATGAGTACACCGAGAGGGAATGTTTGGATTATGGAATATAAGTCTCTAATGAAAGACAAAGAATCTTTATAAGGAAGTTAGCTAAAAGAAAGTAACATAAAAAAATGAATATTTCTCAATTCATAATTCCAAGCATCCTTATCTAGTTGGATTAAGACAGTAGCAGTACCAATGATTGGACTTGCATACTCATTTATAATAGTCTCCCTAATTTGTAGATTTTTTCCAATATTTCTTGGTTTAGGTGGAGAGTCTAGATCTTATCCAAGATTTTGTTCAATTAAAGGCAGTGGGATGTCAAAGTCTAACATTCTTAATAGTCTATTAGTTCTATTAATGTTATATTTGTAAGGTTTGAGAAAGTACCCTAAAAACCTCCTAGCATAAACTTATTGAAACAAAACTCAAAATCACTTGTCAAGTAGAAAAATAAAAAGATAAAATAAATTGTACAAGTATGTTACAAAAAATACAAAAAGTTTATCATATAATTTATATAATAATTAAATTAAGTATATTATATTTTTGTAGACAAAAATACAAAACACAAATTAATTAAAAATAGTAAAATAATAAAATAAGAGAAAATAAATAAATAAAATAAAAATTTTAAAATAAAATAAAAAAATTGATAAAATAATTAAATAAATAAAATAAAATATTTAATTATTTTTTTAATAAAAGAAAAGATTTTTTTTTAAAAAAATAAAATATCTAAAGTTATTAATTAATTAACAACCTAGATATTTTAAGATTTCAAATAAAAATCACAATACTTTTTGTAATAAAAATTTAAAATGTTATTCCTTCTTACAATGGCGCCAAAAACTTGATGCTCGAGTTTGTATTTGTAAAATAGCTCCAAAGTACACAAATCACTTTGTAAAAAATGATAAAAATACTTCAAAGGTGAGTCTAAAAAAATTATATAATTTTACATAATTCAACAAATTTTTAAAAATGAAAATTAAACTTAAACATTATGTCACAAAGTTTGAATTTTTAAAAAGATATAAACTAATGACATAAAATTAAAGGTAAATTCAACAAACATTTGACAAATAACCTTTATACTCAATGAAGAATTTATCTGATAGATTAGTTAGTTAATCATACTTATTAAATATTAATTATGTTTTAAAATATATGAATTAAAATTAATAATTTCATGTTATATATACAAATATGAGATTAACTAAGTTTATCATTTTTTATTAATTAAAGTAACTTAATGTCGTTGGTCAAATCTATCAGTCAATTTTAATTAAATTATGCCTATTTTATAAGAAATTAATAAACTATTTAGATGTCATCTTTAGTTGAGTATAACAAGTTAAACTTCTATTCAAACTTTCTAAATTGGATTGTAGATCGATGAATCTAAAATCTAACTTTTTCATTTTAAATTTATTATAAAAATTATATCATCAATAGATTTTTCAATAATAAATCTTATAAAAACTTTGAAATAAAACATTACTCTAAATCAGATTTAGATAATTAAATCTAGATTCATGTTTCCAAGATCCAATTTCATATAAATTTTGTAAACTTCTTAAGTAGAAAATAATATTTAATTTTATAAAATTATTTACCTACTTTAATATTTCACATGCATACTAACATGATTAATATCCCATGGTATTTTTAATTTATCATAATAACAAAAATATCATTCAGAACAACACATAAAATTAATTTGAAAATAGAAAAATTCATTTAAAATTTATACATAAAGCATATATTTCCAAATACATAGTTTTAGTATTGCTTTTGTAACTGGAAAACCTCCGATAGATTTACCAACATTTTTATTGAATTGAAAGACAACTACTACATAAATAGGAATTGTGTTTAACTCTCAATTGAAAGAAGATTAAAATAAAGCTTAAGAGAGAGAAGAGTTGAAGGATGATTGATATTATACAATGGAGGTAAATGGTTTTTTTATAGGTATGGAAAACGTTGTAAATAGGAGAAATTTATGGATCAAAAAATCAAGCCTTGTGGCATGCTTTTCTTAACTCTGCAACATGAGCCAACTTGTACATGTTTTTAATCAGGATTCGATTGCCTCGTACCGCGAAATAGTAAAAGTGTACCACGACATGTGATAAGTGATATTTATACATATTTTTAAATACTAATTTTTTTATATTTATATATATATATATATATTATAATAAGCGAAAAATATTTGTTTTATATTTATGAGGAGAATATTGATTTTTTAGAATTTTTGAGATTTTTATAGATTTTTTTATGATTTTTATTTAATAGGTGAATTAACTTAAAAATGAAGTTAATATATTTTACAGATTATCCTATCCTTTTAGCCATCATAGCTTATCTTATAGTTTTGACATGTGATGTACACTAATCCTATACTAGAATACCAACAATCATATTCACATTCAGATTTGATTTATATATCTTATAAATACAACACCCCATAAAATGGAATGAAGAGGAGAATATTATAATACATATTTAGAGAGAGATTTAGAGTAATAAAATCTAGAGGCAAGAATTCATTTAAAAGGCAATAAAAGGAATTGAATAGCATAATTAAAGAAAAAATCCTAAGATTTTTTCTCCTTTCTTTTATTGTTTTCATAAATAATGTTGGTAATTTGTTATTTTATATGAGTAGCTAATTTATAATTAATTGTGGGTGATTTCAAAGCTCCATAAATGGATTATAATATTTAATAAGATCTATAGTATACTATTCATATATTATTTTTGATTATGTATTAATTCTTTATTTTAATCTTTGTATGAATTTATTTGATTATTCAAGTATACAATTAAATAATTAAATTGATTAATGGTTAATCAAGTTACTTGATTCGATATGTAATTATTTAATCAATTTAAATAATTAGTGATAAATTGCTTGCAATGAGAACTAATACTTAAGATAATTAAACCGAGTTTATGTGTTTGACCTTGATCCAATTTTCATATTAAAATTGAATGTTTTTAATAGATTAAATTTAGAGATCTTATTCCTGGTTGTCTATAAAAAAGTTTGAATTAATAACTTGTTTAATTAAACGAATAGGTAAGAAGAAATGAAAACTTTCACGTTTGTGAATTTTTCTAAATTGATATAATCAAATAATAGAAGATTACAATATATTTTTATTGATTTGCAATAAATGTTAGTGGTTGAGAATGATCCTATAATTGCTCTTTTATTTATATCTTTATATTTTATTTTTTATCTTTATAAATCTTTAGTTGTTAGATTTGATTTTAAGTTTACAAAACCAAAAACCCCTTTTTAATAATTTTAACTAACTTACTAACGAGCAAGTAATTAAGAGTAGATATTGTTACCAATCCTCATGGACACGACAACCCTTGTTTTTAAAATTATGTATCACTTGTATATGATCACGTATACTTACATTTTTTTCAATCGTGTCAAGTTTTTGGCACAATTGTGAGGGATTGGTTTAAAAATTCTTCTAATAATTGCTAGTTTTTATTTATTTTAAAAAATTCCTTATTTTTTTAAAATTCATTTATTTTCTTTTGTTTATTATTATTAGTTTAGTTTTATTTTTTTATCTTAAGTTTAGTTTATTTTTAGTCTATTTTTAGTCTATTTTTATTTTATTTATTTATTTTATTTCATTTATCTATTTATTTATGCTACTTTTTTTTCTTGAAGTATAGAATATCAAAGAAACATGGATACATATATGGATGTAGTATACCCTACATACAATGGATTTACTACACCAAAATTTGGGTATCAACAAGGAAATTGGAACTATATATACTAATGCTACGAGTAGATTTAAAAGCCAAAGATTTAGGTATAATCTATATTCTGACATGTATAATAAAGGATGATGAGATCATCAATACCTAAGCTATTCATATAGAATCCAGTAGATAATTTCAATTTCACACCTAATTTTTCATTTTCAATGCCATAACCAAATCCAACTATACATGGTAAATCTCTTGATGATTTAGTGAATACCATTGATGTTAATACTTTGAAATTTCAGTAGGACTACCAATCATATCAAGTTATCAAAGAGTATGCAATTTTTTGGAGAAATCTTGAGATACAAGTAAACTAAATTTCAATGAGGAATCCAATCAGGGGAGTCAACATCATACCTAACTTTCCATTCAATTTCACAACCCATTCTACCCAATCAAGTAGAGGAAAGACTAGAAGCACGGGAAATTGTTAAGCTCCCCTCCCAAGTAGGTACTAAACCTACAAAAACCATCAATTTTATTATTATGAAGAGTGGTAACCAATTAGAGAAGTCTCAAAAAATTCCTACGAATTATATGTGTGAAGAAAATATTAGTAAAAAGGAAAAGAACAACACCTCCCAAAAAATACAATGTGACACCAAAGGTAGTATTTGAACCTTTATTTTTTACTAATGATCCTATTTTATCTTTCTTCAATAAGTTTGATAATTCAATGTAGGAGAATCATGAAAAGGAAAATTTTGAGACATTTCCTGAGATGCAAATTCACAATCCTTTTATGAAAGGTATTAAGAAGAAACCTTGGTATGACAAGTAATTTAAAGAACCTTTTCTCACCAAGAAGAAGCTTAAAGATAACAAAGAGATAAGTATGGGGGAGAATGTGTCTAGTATTCCGTAGAGGAGACTACCATCAAGGTGCAAGGATGTACATAATGAATTGCTAGCTCAGAAGTTCGACATCACACACTTCAAGATCTTTGATGATGGTGGATGATAAAAGTGATAGCATCAGGCTAATGACGTTAAACCAAGCGCTTTGTGGGAGGTAACCCACCAGATTTGTTTTCTACTCCCTTTTTACTTTAATAACTCTATGTTTTAGAGTTATTTTGTCCAATTTATTAATTATAATTTCTATGTTCTTAAGGGTTTTAGTTAATTTTAAGTTTCTAAATTATTATTTGGTGTTAATTTTGTAAGCAATTATTTTTTTAGAAAAAGGAAACAATTTGAATTAAAAAAGGATTTAAATGCAAATAAAAAAAGTTGAAAATTTAATTTGAATTAAAAAAGGACTTAAATGTAAATAACAAAAGTTAAAAATTTAATTTGAATTAAAAAGAGGACTTACATGCAAATAACAATAGTTGACAAATTTAAACTTTTTTTGGCACAAAATGCAGTTCCACATGCGGAATGAGTCACACGTGTCTTAAGCCGTTGGATCAAAAATTCAATGGTCTAGATCCAGAGAGTAGGCTTCATATACTATACAATTGTTCTACATGGTGCAACGTGTAGAGTGGGGTCCACCTATCTACAGCGTCAGCTTGCAGAGTGGGGCCCAACGATCTACATAACCAAACACACGGAATTCCCTACGATAAGGTCCACCAAAGCTCCGTACGCCCTCGCGTCTCGCCTGGCTCACATACACCACATGTTCGATTCTCCTACCAACGAATCAAAGCTTGCCACGTGTCATATGTAGTGTGGGAAAAATTTCTGAAAATTTCTCCAGCAACTCAGCTCCTCTTTTATACTTCTTTTAAAATGCCTCTTTTGCTATTTTGTTTGTGTGTTTTTTGTAACAAAATGAGAGAAAAGAAATATAGGGCAGAGACAATTTTTATCTTTTTTTGTTTTGTTATTGAGAAAAGAAAGGATAAACACATAGAGAGAAAAATATGAAGATAGAGCAAAATGTATTCTTTTGTTTTTAGTTGAATATTGAGTTAGCAACTCTTGAATATTGGGGCATTCTTAAAGACTATTGTGCAAGATTTTGAAGCGGAATATTGCTTGGAGATTGAGGAATCATCAAAGAGTTTCTTCTAATCTTTTTGTTTTTTGATTTAGTTTTTCATAAATATCTAAATATTTTTGGATTGTGATTTCAATATTTGCTATGAACTAAATTATTTATTCTAGAGTTGCAGTGTAGCTTGTATTATGAAGCTTGAATTAATTATTTTTGAATGATTTGTGGGATGTTACTTTTAATTTATTTATTCTATTTGTGCTTAATACTTTTGATTGTTGGAAGATTAATCAATTGATTTTTGAACCCTAATGAACTTAGAAAAGAAATTTTTGTGTTTTGCTCTTGGATAGAATAATATATATATATGGGATAGGAATATACCTTTATTATACTTGTACCTATTGAGAACTTTGAGCTTAATGAATCTTTCGTAAATTTAATTCTCATAGAATTATAGGGAATTAGTTTTGTGAGGTGTGTTTATTTGTAATTAGAAGAGACATTGTGAATAAATTAGGAGTTTTTGGTTGAAAAATTAAATGCGAGAACACAAATCAAGAGAAAATAATATGATTCAAGTGGATTAATTTGGTAAAATTACAATCCTAGAGTTTTCTTCAAGTGTTAATCTCATATATTGTAATTTAGAATTAGTTTAGTTTAACTCTATCCAAATATTAATTGTTTGAATAAAATTAGGTTGAGACAATTTTAGTACTTAACAAAGATTAGTAACAAATCTCTATGGGAATGATATCGTATTTATCACTTACTACTTGTGACCGTATATACTTACACGTTGATGTTCTTTTAAGACACCAACATACTTATTTTTACATTACATATATACATGTTCGTACACTGAGGATAATGTAAGAATTAGGTGCGGGGGAATATTAACACATCACTATCTTTTTTTTATGCTTTATTAGTTTAGCATATTTTAGGATACATGTTTTAGGATTAATATGCTCCAGGTAGCATAACTTCTTTTTTCTTCATTTTTAGCATTTATTTATTGCATTTCTTAGGATATTTAGGATTAATAGACGGGTTTAGAGTCAATATGTTTTCTCTTTGTTTTATGGCTATAATGAAATTAGCTAAACAATATTAGGTCAAAAAATATAATGAATGTGGATAGAATATTGACCTTGTTCCTAAGTGAAGGTATCTTTATGATAATTTTGCTCAAAACTTGCATGCATAATAGCTAAACTGATGATAGAACAATTATATGCATGAACTAGTGAAAAATATTGTGAATCCCTTGTAAATTTGCTATACTTTTAGTGAATAAGATTAGGTTGCTAGAACTTTTCTTTAAGTTTATCAAGGCGAATGCTAAATGTATTTCTTAAAAAATGATTAAGGAAATATGATTAACTTCTTTGGATAAATTGTCCTACCCTTAATGTTGTTATACTTTCAAGAAAAACCCTTTTAAAGAATCAATTTAAGCCTATATGAGCTACTTATTTGTAATGACTCCTTACCTTTGAACCAAACATATTGAAATTATTAAGTGATATTTTATATACATTTTTAGATATCAATTTCTTTACACACACACACATATATATATATATATATATATTATAATGAGCTAAAATATTTATTTTAATTTATTGGGAGAATATTGATTTTTTAGATTTTTTTGGATTTTTTATTATAAGGATTATAGGTGTTAACTATTTTCGTAGACAAAATATTTGCATATAAACTTGTTTTTAAGCTCACTATTAAGTCTATCAAGCAAAATCGAAAAAACATCAGAATTTATATAGTCGTACTTCAAATATATTTATTATAACTATAACACATAGGATTACACTCACGCATTTAATAACACATATTTATAAATTTGAAATTATTTTTGCAGCTAAAATATAGAATAAGATATATGCTAAAATATTAGATAAGATATACCTTAAATTATAGGCTAAATCTTAGCCTAAAAGATAGCCTGAAAAATACTTTAAAAGAACTATTCCTTAAATTTAGTCTTCTTGATTAATGAAGAACTCTTTTTTAAAATATGAATTTTCTTGATTAACGAGTATTACTAGTCATATTTGTAATAGAAAGGACATTTATCAATTACATAGGATTAAAGGTTTTAATTTTTTCTAAAAATAAAACACATTACTCATTGTTTCAATCAACCACACAAGAACATTATTCCATTCTTCTTAATCTTTCTCTCTTGTTTTGAAAATATAAGATCATAATTCTTTAGGCTTAGTTAATTGGTTAATCTATTAAACATTACTAGTTATGCTTGATTGATTAATAAACTTAATTAGTTTATGATATTTTGATCATATGTTCTTATAACTCATTCTTTATTTTTGTTCTTGAATTGTTAGATCAAATAATTATGTGTATCATATCATAATTATTTGGTTTGATTATTAATATTTAAAGAAGCTATCATTAATGAACTTGTGCTTAATTTACTTACTTTAAGATTTTCTAGTTGATTTGATTTAAGTGACATGTTTTGAATTATCTAGTTAGGATTATTCATTTTTAAATCCATTTTAGAACACACACGAATACTTATGTTTTTGTGCTAATACTTTTTGTAGTTGATTTCTGAACGTATCTGATTGGTAGAAAGTTTATTAAAATATTGGTCTAAAAACTACTCACGTTAATATTAGAAATTGTGAAAATTGAGTAAGGGCTTATAAGTAAGATATGTTGGGACAATATCTTAAGAAGGGTAGCATAAGACTGATTTTGTACTTCAATATTTTTTTTCATAATGAAAAGTTAGATGGTCTGGTGGACCTGTGATTTTCCTCTTAGATCATAATTATGGCCTAGGTTGTTTTCACCTAAAAATATCATTTCTTATTCTTTCATTTTCACACTTTATATTTACACCTGATTGCATACCTAGCATCTTTGTTTAGGTTATTAAATTATAAATTGATAAAAATTAAAAATAACCTATTCACCCATTTAGATTAATTAGGTTTGTATTTTATAAACTTTTATTTATGATTTTTATTTAATGGGTGGATTATCTTAGAAAGTAAGTGTATTTATTTCGCATCTTTTCCTATTCCTTTAACCATCGCACCTAATCCTATCATTTTGACATATGGTGCACACTAATACTATCTCTACCAATAAAATCAACAATCTTGTTTACATTCGGATTTGATTTTTCTCTTTTATAAATACAAAACACCTTATAAATATAATAAAGAGGAGAATATCATAATATAGATTTAAAGAGATTTAAAAATAATAAAAGTTAGAGGCAAGAATTAAGAAGAAGATTCAAGAGACAATCAAAGAAATTAAATAGCATAATTAAAAGCAAAAATTCTAAGATTTTTTCTCCTTTCTTTTATTATTTTCATGAATAATATTCTTAATTTATTGTAATATTTAATAAGATCTGTACTATTATATTCATATGATTTTCTTAATTATTATTAATTATCAATTTTAACCTTTACATGAATTTATTTGATTATTTACGTGTATAATTAGTAATCAAATTAACTCATCGTTAATCAATTTAGTTGATTGAGTACGTAATCATTTGATCAATTTAAATAATTATTGATAAATTGCTTACAATGTGAATTAATACCCAAGATAAGTAAACCGAGCTGGTGTGTTTAACCTTGATCCAATTTTCTTATTAAAATTGAATGCTTTTGATAAATTAAATTTAGAGAGATTATTCTAGGTTTTCTATTAAAAAGAGTTTGGATTAAGAAGTTGTTTAAAACGAATAGGTAAGAAGAGGTGAAGATTTGTGTTGATTTACAATACATGCTAGTGGTGGATAATAATCATACAATTTTTATTTTATTCATATATTTATCTTAATATATATATTTTATTTATCTTTATTAATCTTCAGTTGCTAGATTTAATTTTCAATTTACAAAACCAAGAATCTCCTTTTACTAATTTTAATTAACTTACTAACACGCTAGTAATTAGAAGTAGATATTGTTAACACCCCTTGTTGATATGACAACCCTTATTCTTATAATCACTTATTACTTGTACATGATCACGTATAATTGCATGTTTTCAATCAGGTTATATGTCTCTTGTTGTGCTTCTAGAAATTCACTTATATTTCACCCCTTTCCATTGGTTTGGAACATATGTAAGGATACATATGTTCATCTTTTATGCTTCATGGTTGAAATGGAGTACTTTCAAATACTTTTTTTCAAGTGTTGATCAATTGAATCATTTTGAAACTAAAAATACTTAAAAAATAACAAAACATATCCGTGATTTCGAAAAGATAGATTTGTTAAAAATATGATAAAACTTATGCAAATACAAATCTATTTTAATATTTAAATTATATAAAATTACATCATACTTAGTGCTTTTAAGCACTCATCAATGGCTCCTTTTATATTTCTTACTTCATGCATATTACCACGATTTTTTTGGCAATGGTTGTTATGCCACAAGTGGTGGTGGTCTTTCATATATCCAGTGTAAATATCTTATGTGTCCTAGCATAGAAATTCGAAGTCAACTTTCATCAATTGTCCATACCTTTCAATACTCTTGGATTTCAGCCAGCAATACAAAAATGGCTAGCATATCCAATCCATCCACATAAGAAATGAATGAAAGATTGCTTTTTATATTTCACTTATGATATAATCTAAGGAGCATCACTAAAAGACCACGTTCTAATTGGGTCTATTATTCAAAACGTCACTTAATGAAATTATTTATAAATTGTTTGGAAGTATGTTATAAGTATTGGGTTGCTCCGACATGGAGTACAATAAATTATCAAAGTAAAATACTAATTTGGAAAGTATCTTTGAACATTTATCACATTTATGGCGATATATTTGGCAATTAATATATGATAAAGGTGATTTAAATTGTATTGCAAATATGATTTAATGGGACACATTAATTATAGAAATACAAATTTTCAAATTTGGAATATTACTAGGTCAAAAGTAGCTCATAAGTTGCAAGCATAAATCTGGGAAAATTTTGATTTAGGAAATTATAGGAGCACCACGACATGATTTAAATTGCGCTACAGTGTGAAGCTCTCGAGATAATTTAGTTTTCAAGTTATTAGACCGCATTGTAGCATGATTTAATGTGCATTGTGGTATGCATAGTTACTTTGTCATTTCACACGATTTGATCTGTTCAAATACTGTTTAATTTTATTTTTTAATTTAGTTTTCTTTAACGTTTTATTTTGATTGTATATATAGATCATTAGCAATTGTTAAACATTTAACTTAGTATATATATGATATTTTATTTTTAATCAAATCTGAGAGCTTTTTAGCCTCATTGCTATTTACAAACTGATTTATCAAGAAATTTGTAATTGTTATAGCGTTCTATCATCATTAGATATGTGGTTAGTAATATCCATAAAGTCAAAATACTACTATAATTTGATTATTAGTTTCTTGAGATCGTTAGCAATTTATCGTTTGGTCTTTGGTTGTTTCTCTTAGAGTTCTCAAACTGCTTCACATTTGTGGATTTCAAGGTTCGAGTTCAAAGTTACGATTCATTGGGTATCAAAGCATAGGTTATAATTTCATAATTTTATCTTTATTTTAAGTCTTGTTTTTTCTGAATTTTTATATTAGTTTTCATCACTTTTTCATTCAGTTTTTCGATTCTTGATTGTCGAATTTAAGTAAAAAAAGAGTATAAATTTAAAAGAAAAAAGATTTGATATATTACAAAATTTGCTATTGTTCAATCTATTTGTGTTGTTATTTTTATCTGTGTTATTATTTCATTTTTTTAATTAATTTTTTATTTTTATTTTGATTTGTTGAAGTGAGTCAAAAAAATTTAGAAAAAGATCTAATCAAAAAGATTAAAAAAAGACATCTGATCAAAGAAAAAAAGTTATAAATGAAATAAAAAGAAAGAAAACTAATATAAAAAAAGATCTAGTATTAAAAAAAATTAGATTTTTGTTCCAAGATTTTATTTTTTATTTATTTTCATATTTCTTACCCAAATTTTGATGCAATAAAAACTTTCCTTTACAACAAATTTTTTTTCTCATTTAGATTTTATAATGCAAGATAATCGACAACACTTTGAGAGACTAAATATAGAGTTAGATGACATAAAGGAACAGTTGGACAGATTTGATTCCAACTTGCAAAAAAGGCTTCTCAAAAGAATCCCTATTCAAATAAATGTTATTCTTGATGAATTAATCTATTATTAAGAAAATATAAATAAGTCAGTTGAATTACTTATAAAAAGATAGGATGAGCAAAAGAAAGAGATGAAATTAAAAAGGAAAAGTGAAAGGAAGTTTTTAAAGAAAGTGAGTCAAAAAAAGAGTTTGAGTTAAAATAAGAGATGATTGAAAAGAAAGGTGAGAGAGAGAGTAAAAAAGAAGAGAAGTTTATGTTAATAAGGAAAGAAGAGTGGATTATTCTATTACTAATGAAAGTTTTATTGCATTGCCCAGTATTGCTCTTATTTCATAGAGCTTATATGTTACATATCAAATGTATTTTCTTGGAGTTGAGCTACAACTTGATGTCCTAGGGTTCAAGTGTCAAATTTATTTTATACTTGGACTGTCAATTCAACATAGGTCAATCAAGAGGTCAACTGATCATGAGTTTGAACCAATATATAACATTATGGCGAAGATTCGAGGATAAATATTTTTGAGAAAAAAAGAATGATATTATCCAAGAAGCAAAGGAGAATCACCAAAAGGGCATGTTTTAATTGTGCCTATTATTCAAAAAGTTACTTAATGAGATTATTTACAAATTTTTTGGATGCATGCTATACATGTTGGGTTGCTTGGGCGTAGAGCACAAAAAATGATCAAAGTAAATTTTAATGTGAAAAGTATTATAGAATAGTTGTCACATTTATAATAATATCTTTGACATCTAATATTCGACAGAGGTGATTCAAATTGCATTGGAAAGCTGATTAATAGGAAACATTAATTGTTGAAATTCAAATTTTCAAAATTGAAATATTACTAGGTAAAAATTGGCTCATAATTTGTGGTTAAAAATTTGGAAAATTTTTGATTTAGGAAATTGAAGGCCTTCTGTGGCATGATTTAAAGCGCACTACATCATTAAGTTTTCAAGATAATTTAGTTTTATGGTTTATTATATTGCATCGTGTCATGATTTAATGTGTGCCATGACACACAGTTAATTTTTTTTATGCCATTTAACCTATTCAAACACTACTTAATTTATTTGTATTTAGTTTTCTTAGGGCTTTATTTTGATTGTATATATAGATAATTAGAAATTGTTAAACATTTAACTTAGTTCATATATGAGATTTGATTTTTAATCAAATTTGAGAACTTTAAACCTTATTGTTCTTTATAAACTAACTTATCAAAAAATGTGCAACCCTTGTGTCGTCTTATTATCATTGGATCTATGGTGAGTAATATCCATAAATTTGATTATTAGTTTTTTGGGATCGTTAGCAATCCATTGTTGGATCTTTGACCATTTCTCTTGGAGTTCTTAAACCATTTCGTGTTGGTGGGTTTCAAGGTTCGAGTTCACAGGTTTCGTATCAACATCAACCTAAAATGGTGGCAAGTTTGTTCTTCAAATCCAAAACTCTAGTTTCGTAGATCGATCAAGAAACATCCAGGCTCTCATTCTGGCGAATGTCATATATCTTTAGGTGTGATAAAAGATTTCTACACTTTTGACTTTTCCAACCTCCTTTGCTATTATAGCCATTTTTTTCTCAATGAACCACTTTTTAAGGAGTCCATGTTGTTGTATTATTAGGAAGGATGAGAAGTTTGCTTCATTAAAAGTCACAGTAGGTGTGTGCATCGTTAAAACTATAAAATGATCATCAATCAAGGTTCTCTCTGTACTTATTGTATGACATCATTTTTCTTGAATAAAAAAAGGAAGATATTTGAGTAGTTACTTTGAAAAGAACCTATTTGGATCTCCCCCACTTGTCTTTGAAATCATTTATAAACATTTGGAGAGGAAAGGGCCTATAAGCCATTAGCTTACATATCAATCCCTACTTAAAAGCTTGTAAATTCATTTTTGGTCTTCATTCTATCATTATCAAGCTCTACCTATTGAGTGTTCTTAAGCCAATCCATGAGAATTTGTGCTTCAATGTTATTAGTTGCCATGATAATAAAGAATTTACAACAAAAAACCTTTGACGCTAGAGTCTTTCATTTAGATAAGAACTATAAAGTAGACATAAGATTTCATGATAAACGTATTAAATTGAGTTATTAATTAATTTTATATTAAATTTGTTATTTATATTTATATAATGCATGGCTTATTTGCACATCTCACATTCATTTTTTATCGAGTAGTCATGATTTGAAGCTAACTCTACGTTATAAAATTATACAATGTCAAATGCATTTGCAAATTTCTCCCCTATTGAAGCTACGGCTGATTTTGGTCTTTTAAACTTTGGTTGGTTTTTTTAGGGCGTTGGTGGACCGATAGTCACTTATTTATTTTTCATTATTTAATTTGCATCTAATCAAGCATAATAAAAATGAGAAAAAAATTAAAAAAACAAGTATAATATCATTAAATTTTTTAAATATAATAATAGTTAATTTATATATTTTTAAAATTAAATTTTTTTATATATTATTTCATATTAAATGTAATTTAAATTGAATTACGTTTCATGTTTAAATTAAATTATAATTATTTTAATATATTTAATATAAAATATTATTTAATTAAATTTCGTTCAAAATTAATAAAATATTATTTTTGATGTTATAAATTTTATTATATTATATTTTTGTAATTTGTTTAATAAAAACAACTTTTAAAACCGTTATTATTAACTAATAAAATTATAAATATTGAGGGGACAGGATCGGCTGGTGTACCCTTATTATTATTATTTTATTTTTACCAAACAGGTGGGTTTTTTTTTATTTTTTTTGGGCTGCTAAATTAGGTGGTTTCTTATTATTATTATTTTTTTTTGAGGTTATTACCCTTAGAGCTATTGGGGCTTCTACTTGTTTATTGAGTTGAATTCACGAATCTCTTCTTATTTTTTATTTATTTATCAATTAAAGACAGTAAATTGGGACTGAAAAATTGGAATCAAAATAAAATAAAACTAGCAATTGAATTGGTTGTTCATCATACAAAAATGGAAAAACTGGAGAGAGGGAGGGAAATAAAATCTACAATAGTAGGGCATAACTGTAAATAACTATTTAGCAAAAAAAAATAAAAATAAAACAAGGTCATTTTCACTCAAACCCACAATAAAACCCACTCACGCACAGATTCTCCCATACTAGCAAGGGAGCACTCTTACAGCTACTAACTAACCTCAGTAACCCCTCCTCTGCCCTTAAATTATCACTATTTCCTATTTTCCTCTGTATCATATAAGAACAGAGGAACCAATTAAAATAAAAAAGAACCAGTAAAGAAAAATGAGGCAAAGAATCTAAAAAAGCCATCTTTCTCTTTCATTACAAATGGATTTTCAATGAAAAACCACAAGACAAATCATATCAAAGGGAAATTATTCTTCTATTAATGGCTGCTTCTTTAGCTTTAGAGTCAACCCAAGAGGTTTTTCCATGGCTCAAATCCCTACCTTTGGCTCCAGAGTATCATCCTACTTTGCAAGAGTTTCAGGATCCAATTTCCTACATTTTCAAGATCGAAAAGGAAGCTTCTAAATATGGAATATGCAAAATCGTTCCTCCTGTGCCTCCATCGCCCAAAAAAACTGTAATTGCGAATCTGAACAGGTCTTTAGCTGCTCGAAATGGGTGCCCTGACTCTTCAAACTTCAAATCTCAGCCCACATTCACTACCCGTCAGCAGCAGATCGGGTTTTGCCCGAGAAAACCACGTCCTGTTCAAAGACCTGTGTGGCAGAGTGGAGAGTACTACACGTTCCAGCAATTTGAAGCCAAGGCTAAGAGTTTTGAAAAGAGCTTATTGAGGAAGTGTGCGAAGAAAGGTGGCCTCTCACCTCTGGAAACAGAAACCCTTTACTGGAAAGCGACTGTGGATAAACCCTTTTCCGTCGAGTATGCAAACGATATGCCTGGTTCGGCTTTTGTGCCTGTTAATGCCAAGAAGATTAGGGAAGCAGGGGAAGGTGTGACTTTGGGTGAGACTGCGTGGAATATGAGGGCAATCTCAAGGTCAAAAGGGTCTTTGTTGAGGTTCATGAAGGAAGAAATTCCTGGAGTTACATCACCTATGGTGTATGTAGCTATGGTGTTCAGCTGGTTTGCTTGGCATGTGGAGGACCATGACTTGCATAGCTTGAATTATTTGCATATGGGTGCGGGGAAGACATGGTATGGTGTGCCCAGGGAAGCAGCGGTTGCATTTGAAGAGGTGGTCAGAATTCATGGCTATGGAGGAGAGATCAATCCTCTAGGTGAGTTCAGGGCAGTCTTGAGATTGTGGAATTGATGCATGAATATCCCCTGCTTTTACTTGTGCTCTGTCCTGTATTTTTTTCCCCGGAAAATGCAATGTTATTCACCTGTTCATAGGTACTGCTCAGTCTACTAGCTACCCATATCTTGAGATCGTTTTAGCTATGTAGGACGATTTTAAACAAAAGGTGTCATTTGATAGCAAGTATAAAGTGAGAGATTTATGTACTTGAAATTGAGAATGTGCTGAATTTATTCTTGGCTTGTTTGGAAATTTCTTATGGAAGAACAAGCATTGCAAGCTTAGTTCCTGCTGCATTTGGAGCATGAAACTAGTGGTTTGCAGAATGTAAGAGTATATTGCTTGGACTTGGAAAATGAATATGGAAGTTTGATCTCTTTCTTCGTGTTCCTTCTCTTTAAGAAAAGAGGGTTTCTACTCTAAAGTTGACCAGTTAAGGTTTTTTAAGAGGATATTGTGGTGTTGATCATGCTTGTTCTTTTGTAGTTATTGTGTGTTGTCAGCTTATGAATTTTTATCATTACAAAAGTTAAACTATAAATGCTTAATATACTCATTCAATCCCATGCTATGTGGTGTTTTTTTTTTTTGCTTGATCTAATATCTATTGTGACATACGATGACAGGCTATGAATCTTTGCATGCTGTCTTAGTACAAGTTCACGGTCAAGGGAATATAGGTGCTCTAGAAAGTTTAGAGCCACGTGTATATCTAATGGTCAACCTTTTTGGATTTGGGAAAATTAAATTATATAGTAATCCGTGCCTACAAAGAGTTTTTCTTTACTTGCACACCATTTAAGATAGTGCTAACATACACAAGTTTGCATTTAAGTGTTTTTTTTACGTGTTTAGGCAAGTAAAAAGATTGGAGTACAAATTAGTGAGTTCATTGTCCTGCTTGTTGAATCTATGTTCCAAAACTTATTGTGCTTTAATGAATTTCGGATACTGTAAGCTTCAAATTCCTATGTAGTTATTCTAACTAAATACACAAGACACAGCTGCTACCATGTAATTACTTGAGTTGACCTCTTCTCTCTTTTGAACATCTTTCATTTCCATATGACATCAGCATCTTTTGTTTTTGTTTTTGCATGTCTATCAACTTGCATGTGGTTAAGAACTCCTGCTCTGTAATTCTTTCTTTAATATATGGGTAGCTTGATGTGGAAATCTGTATTTAATCATTTTATTACAGGGTTGACTGTTTACATGCGGGTTTTACCTTTGTTTTCTTAAAAAAAGGGATGAAGAAGAAGAATAAGACATTATTTAAAAGAAAGGCAACTTTTTGGTGATTATTGTGACCATCTATTGTCTTTAATTTTCTTGAAATTGTTTATAGTGTAGTTCGATTGAACTTGGCTGTGGAGAACAAGGGAATAATGATATGCATATAGTCTTCTTCATAATGTTGTTAACACTTGACCTTTAGTTTCTGTTATCTTTAACCAGTTACTTTTTCTACTCTTGGTGAGAAGACTACCGTTATATCGCCTGAAGTGTTTATTAAAGCAGGGATTCCATGCTGCAGGTAATGGCCTGGACATATTGTTTTCTACTTCCTGGCTTTTCTCTTGGATGGTTTTCATTGAAGCACGACTGTTTTGTTCCCTTCTCTTTTCTTCAAAGTTCATAATGCTATTTTCTTACTTTTATCAGTAGGTATAGAAATCAAATTATGTACAACCAATCCTAACATTTTACGATCTCTCTTTCTAAATTTATTCCTTAAGGCTGTCTTCTTATTGATTCCATTTGAAAGAGATAAGTTCTCTTTCTACTGACATTACACATATCAGTCAGGAACTTGTTTTCAAATTGCTTTTCATTTCACTTAATATCATGTGTATGTTATGATTGCTTATACTCTAATTCCTTATGCAGGCTAGTGCAAAATGCTGGCGAGTTTGTTGTTACTTTCCCAAGAGCCTATCATACTGGGTTCAGTCATGGTGAGAGAAATGAATTTTAATTTTACTTTTACTTTGTTTCTTGTTATCATTGATGATGAAAAAGGATGGCTATTTTACCAAGTTAAATTCTTGTTTAGGATTTAATTGTGGAGAGGCTTCTAATATTGTAACTCCTGAATGGTTGCTGGTTGCTAAGGATGCTGCAATTCGACGAGCATCAATTAACTATCCTCCAATGGTGTCTCACTTTCAATTACTTTATGATCTTGCTCTTGATTTATGTTCAAGGTTTGTTTTGACACTTTTTTCTGACATTCCCCCTTGACTTTTCAGCTAGAGCATGCCTTTTAATATTTTGCAATTTTATTGTCCCGAATTGACTTTGCTCCTAAGATGATCTTATTCTCGATTGTTGTGGTTACATAATCAACTTTGTAAAAGATATTCAAAAAGATAAATGTTGATTTAGTCTATATTAGCATATGCTTGATCATTGTTGTTGAAGTGTTGGCTGCTGCTCTCATCACTTTTTCGATGATAAATTGCAATTATGACCTACTGTAAGGGTGGAAATTCGGCCTACAAACCAAAATATGAACACAACTCGATCTGACACAATTTTTTAAAAGTTAAAATTAACTATTAATACAAGATATTGATCTTTATTATTATAAATAAATAAATTGATTAAAAATAATATAATTTTTTATAATATTATAAATATGAGAATTTAGGCCGGAAAACAGAGACGTGAACGCATACAATACAGTAGATTGACACCCTGTTTGTTAGGAAGAAAACAACAAATGTGGAAGTGTCTGCCTCCTAGTAGCTTAAGGTTTAAGAAAAAATGGTAGTTTGTTACACTTTTCAGCAATTATTGACTTGTGTTCTTTACTCTAACACTGCTAAAAAATGCACACTCAAGTTTCCAAATAATTGAAGTTTGAAAGTGATTACTTATTAGTTAGGATTAGAGATAATAATTATTTAATGCTTATGAGTATCGAGTATGTCAAGTTCTATAATTATAACTTTCATGCACTTTAGTCCTATAATTACTAAGATGAGTTTATTTAGTTTTGTAATTTAAAAGTATGATCAATTAACTCAAAATTTTCGAAAATTGAGATTTTTCAAGGATAAAATAGAAATTATATATTTTATTAATAAAAAACATTAAAAAAAGAAGAAAGGGGAAAAAAACCATGCCCCTTCCCATTTCGCTCTCTCCCTCCCTCTTCACTCTTTCTCTTTCTCTATCTTTTTCCTTTGACTCATTCTCTCTCTCTCCTATTCACTCTTTATTTCTCAATTTTTATTTTTTATTAATAAAATAATGGTGAGAGAGATGGAGAGAGAAAGGGAGAGGGAGAGAGAAAGAGTAGAGAGGGATTGAGAGAAAGAAAGAGAGAGAGAGAGAAAGAGAGAGGAGGAGGGAGTTTGGGCCTTTTTTCTCTTTCTTTTTTTAATTTTTTTATTAATAAAATATGTAATTTTCATTTTATCTTTGAAAAATCCAAATTTTTAAAATTTTTGAAATCATACTTTTAAATTACAGGACTGAATGAGTTTGTCTCAATAATTACAGAACTAAAGTGTATGAAAGCTATAATTACAGGACCCAAATAATCATGAGATTTATATTTATCTTATAGATAAGATTTGAGTCTTTTACTATTATCCAAAGTTTTAATCCTATTAAGTTTGTAAACCTATAAATAAGAGATATAATCTCTTATTATAATACTATGAATTAATAATGAATTTATTTACTTTTCTAATCCTTCGTTCTATGATTTTTCTATTTCTCAATATGGTATCAGAGTAGTTCGATCCTGAACACAATTTATCATTCTCTAAACTCTAGTATTTTGTTTCCTCACTCCATTCGTTAGTCGTTCTCTCTAAATCAATAACATTGTTTCATATCTTGCGGGCAAGTTGCTATAAACCCACTACTTCATGAATAAATTTGAAGACCCATAAGTCGAATCTTGCTCCTCATAAAAAAAAATCAAATTTTTAGTGTCCGTGGTTAATATATATATATAATCTCCTACAAATATTATAATATTATATGCATCAAGTTGTCCCCGATTTTTATTATATATATATATAATCTTCTACAAGTAGTGTCTGCCTCAATTTATCCCATACACTTTTAGGGTCTTTATTGTGTCTCCCTTGTACTCTTAGGGTCTCTTGCTTTTTACTGTCTTATTACTCTGTCATCTCTTTAAGGCTATCTATTATTTTATTGTCACAATAATGGGTTTTAAAAAATATTCTCTTTTGTGACAGCTATTATTCCCATTTGATCTACAACTTTTCTCAATAGTGTGTAAGAAGTTATATTTGAACTTCAAAAGAAAGTGGATTGCCTAAGCAACTATACAAGATGGCTATTTATATTAATGATTATGGTTATTATCAAGTGTCTTATTTCAATTTTGATGTCTTTATTTGTGTCACTTTTTTATTGTTAATTGAAAGTGTCTAAGCTGAACATAGATAGTATCTATGTCCACTTTAAGGGGGAGTGTTGGAAAGTAATTATCTATTTGTTAGGGTTAGAGATAATTGTTATCTAATGGTTAAGATTTATATTTATCTTAGAGATAAGATTTAAGTCTTTTATTATTATTCAAAGTCATAATTTCTTATTATGGCACCACGAATTAATAATGAATTTATTTACTTTTCTAATACCTCGTTGTACAATTTTTATATTTCTATATTTCTCAAAAATCGAGAAATTACTGATTAAAGAATTATTGAATACAAAATTTGCTGAACAATTACAAAGAACTGGAGTTACATAATTAATTCATATATTAATTATGGGTTGCTTAGATTTTTTGACTTCAATGTTCTAATGTTCTATACAGAGTACCTAAGAGCATCAGTATTGAACCACGGAGTTCTAGACTAAAAGAGAAGAAAAAGGATGAAGGAGAAACATTGGTTAAAGAGTTATTTGTGCAGAATGTAATGCAGAACAATGACCTGCTTCATGCTCTTGGAAAAGGGTCTTCAGTTGTACTTCTTCCTTGGAGTTCTTCCGACCTTTCTGCTTGTTCGAAATTGCGTGTTGGTTCCCAGCTAAGAGGAAGCCCCAGACTCCCCCTCGGTTTGACCAATCTAGCAGAAGAAACGAATTCCTCAAGAAGTAAAGTTTCTGATGGTCTAATGATTAATAGAAACCAAGAAGGCAGGCAAGTGAAAGGCTTCTACTCCATGAAAGGAAAACTTGCTTCTCTGTCTGAGAGGAGTCAGGTTACCACATTGTGTGGAAATTCCAATGTGCTGAATTCCAGGACATTGAGCCTTAACATTGAACGACGAAGTGCTGCAGATTATGATGTGTTATCAGAACAAAGACTTTTTTCTTGTGTTACTTGTGGAATTTTAAACTTTGCTTGTTTCGCCATTGTTCAACCTAGAGAGGAAGCAGCCAGGTATCTCATTTCAGCAGACTGTAGCTTTTTAAATGACTGGGTTGCTGGATCTGGTGTAGCTAGCAATGCAGCCCCCCTTGATAATGGGGATTCAATTTGTTCAGAGAAGAATAATTTTGCAGGTTAGTTTCATACAGTTCCAAAAACTAGGAAGATAATAGTTTGTGTAATTATTTCTGTATTTTCTGAATTTAATTAGACAATGAAATAGTTACAATATTTATAGGAAAGTCTATGTTTAGAAAAGGAAAACATCTCCTAGTTATGTTTAAAATGTTATAGAATCAAATATTCTAATAAGAGAAAAAATATTCTCCTAATCGGATAATTAGTACACAATCAACCAAATCTTATGTATTTATTTTTGACATTTCAACACTTCCTCGCAAGTTGAATCGTAAATGTTGATTATATCCAACTTGCAAATAAGATTATCAAAAAAGGGTCAATGAAGTTCTTTGTTGAAGATATAATAATTTGCTTTTTTATTGTAACATAAGTCATGGAAAATGTTCTATATTCAACTTTCTCTTTGATAAAATGTTTCTCTACTTCCACATATTTTGTTCTGTCTTATTGAACCAGATTTAGAGAAATATTGATAGCTGTTTTGTTGTTACAATACAAGCTTGATTGGAGGTGTTTCTACAATTTAAAGTTCCATCAAGGGTTTCCTTAACCACATTACAGATTCATTGTGCAATTGCCCTAAATTCTTTCTTGATACAACTTTTGTAAACTATATTTTGCTTATTACTCCTCCATGTTACTAAGTTTCCAAAAATGAAAGTGCCATATCCAATAGTGGATCGTTTGTCCTCTACTGATCCAGCCCAATCTGTATTAGTGTAGACCTCTAAGTTCTTGGTTTCATTTTTCTTGAAAAATAATCTTTTATTGGGTGATCTATTAAGGTATTTGAGAATTCTGTAAACTACTTCAAGATGAGTTTCTTTTGAAGAATGTATGTGTTGACTAATTACACTGACCATAAATGCTAATGTCAGGTCTGAGTGTAAGATAAGTATATCAATTTCCCCCGGTCTTTGATATCTTTCTTTGTTCACTATTTCAACCAAGTCTTCGGATTTCTTTCTAGCCTCAATCAGTTTGTCGCTTGTTTTGCAATCAAGCATGCTTGTTTCAGTAAAGAGATCAAGTACATATTTACATTGAGACTAAATTTTTTTTTATCTTGCAACTTTCATTCTTAAAGAAATATCTCATTTGTCCTAGATCTTTTACTTCAAATTCTGTATTCAAGTTCTTGATTTCTTCTAAGTTGTCACCAGCCAAGATTATATCGGCAACATATATAATTATAATCGTTCTCTTCCTATTTTTGGTCGTTTAAAAAATAAGATATAATCTGATTGACCTTGTTGGTATCTTTGCTTTCTCATTAACTTGGAAAATCTATCGAACCATGCTTTACGTGATTGTTTGAGTCCATACAATGACTTTTTTTAATTTGCATTGTATTTGCTCCTTGTAGAATCCATGTGGCATGGTCATAAAAACTTTTTCTTCTAATACTCCATTGAGAAATGCATTTTTTAATGTCAAGTTGTTGAAGAAGCTAGTCTAGGTTGGTTACTAATAACATAAGCACTCTTACAGTATTTAATTTTTCCACAGGTGCAAACGTGTTTGTATAATTATTGCCATAGGTTTGTGTAAATCCATTTGCATTTGCATCCAGACGGGCTTTGTATTGTTTAATTGTCCTATCAGCTTTGTATTTTATTATAAATGTCCACTTACAATCAACTGGTATCTTCCCTTTTGGTAGGTCTGTTACATCCTAAGTTTCATTTTTTCTAGTGTTGTTATTTCTTCTGTAACAACGTCTCCATTATGGAATTTTCATGGCTTCATAGATGTTTTTTAGAATTTATGTTCTATCAAAATTAGAGGTAAAAGTATGGAAACTCGTAGACAGTTTTGTATGAAACAAATTTAGAGATAAGATGAAGTGTATATGATCAAGTTTGTTTTCTTAAAATAATGGGTAAATTAAAATTACTTATGTTTGGAATAGACTCTTGGATATTTGAATCTATCATTGTTCAAACGTTTTTGATGCATAAAGTGTAAAGGTATCTCTGTTTTTTAATTTTGACCTACATGTGTAAATTATCACATGTTTTTCTATATCTCATTCTATGTCTAAGTTTTCTTTCAGTAGATGGAAAAACAGGATAGGATATAGGGGTAGAGTAGTAGGCTCATGACTTGGATTGTTTGAGTTAGGTTCACTGTTTAATTTACGAGGGAATTCATGAAAGCTCAAATTTAAGTCTAGGTATCGAGAAAATGAGCTATCTTATTCTTCATTCACATTCTCCTAAAGAGAGAGCATTTGGTAGTAAGGGATACTTTCAAAGGAAATGACATCTTGGCTAGCAATAACCCTTTTTGTGGAGGGTTCATATCACATATATCCTTTTTGAGTAGGTGAATATCCAATGAAAACACATTTAATTGCTTTGGGATTCAACTTGGATCTACTGTGTGAGTGAACGCGAGCAAAAACAATACAACCAAATACTCTAAGGGAAAGATTAAAGGAACAATGTAATACCTGAAATATTTTTTGGAATTTTTGAAGTGGAGTTTCGAAAAAGAAAATGTTGCTTGATATTCGATTAATCAGGTAAGTAGCAATTACAACATCTCTCTAGAAAGTTTTGGGCATGTTTGTAGTAAACATTAAGGCTTGGGTAACTTCAAGGAGGTGTCGATTTTTTTGTTCAACGACTCCATTTGTTGGGAATTATGGACCTAAGAACTTTGATGGACTATCCCATGTTTTTGGAGGTAGTTTCCGAGGGTATGGTTGAAGTATTTGGTTCCATTATCTGTTCTTAAGATTTGAATTGGTGTTTGAAAATGGGTTTGGATTATAAGGTGTAAGTTATTGAAAATATCATTCACCTTGGATTTTTCTTTTAGTAAATACATCCAGTGCATTCGAATATGATGTAACAAACCATTTAGGGAGGTACGAATAGGGGAGCGAGAAGGTCCCTATATATCACTATGAATTAAGCTGAAAAGGTTTAGATGGATTCTACTGAATATCAGGGAAGGAATTATGTTGATGTTTTACAAGTTCATAATTTTCACATTGAAAATTGATTATTTTGTTTGAAAACATATATTGAAATAAATGCTTTAAATACTGAAATTAGGGTGTCCTATTTTATAGTATTATAACAAAGTTCATTATTCATAGTAGATATGGAATTACAAATTGTGGTTTGATTATTTTCACTCACATTTGTCTTATTAAAGTAGTACAATCCTTCACACTCTTCAACACCGCCAAGTTTTTTTTTCAATGATAGGTTATGCAAGGCACAATAAGATGAAAATAACTTAACAGAGCAATTTGAATTTTTTGTGAGTTGATTAATTGATATTAACTTGCCAGACAAATTTGGGATATCAAGAACAGATTTAAGTGTTATAGAGTTGGAAATTTGAATATTTCTTTTTTTCCTACAATGGTTAAGAGAGGTTCATCGACGACTCTAACATGGTGAGTAAGATGTGAATAAGTTATAAGCATTTGTCATGTGATCAAATGGACTAGAATCAATGATTTAAGAAATTTTAGATTATAAAATGATAACTAGGACACTTAAAAATTACCTTATAAGCTATAGAAGCTGATGGAACAGTTAAGGATATAAATAAGTTATAGTCGTCATGTAATCAAATGCACTAAAATCAATAATATAAGAAATTTTAGATTATAAAGTGGTAACTAGAGCGCTTAAAAAATTACCTTATAAGCTATAAAAGCCGATGGAACAGTTAAGGATGATTGATCATAATTATTCATACTGGAAAACATTTTGTGAAATTGATCCATTTGTTTTGAATTAAATGCTCCTCTTGAGTTTAAGCCATCATAGTATAGTTGGCGATCAATTGAAGTTTGATAACTTTGGAGCCTATTTTGTCTTAGTGTTTAATTTGTAGGTTTACCATGAATTTCACAACACGTATCCTTTGTGTGACCCGGTTTACAACAATGATTAAGGAAAAATAAATGTTGCGAATTTGAGCCAGATCTTGATTGGATTCCACGTGAAAAAATTGGCTGAGAATTCCAGCCCATGAAGAAGACCAGCTTTATCAATTTTGGGGCCACGTCCAGGCCATTAGTTTTGAAACCACGTCCAGGCCCATTTGAACTTTTAAAGCCAAGCTCAATAATGGTACTATTACCCTTAGGTTCACGTGAGTCTCTTTTCATTTCATGAATCGCATTCTCCATCTTCATCCTCGCGAGGGTTAGGGTTGAGAGTTTGCGAGAGCTATTATTAGCATCGTTGCTTCCTACGCCACCAGGATTCTTAATCAACATCACTCGTTGTTAGTTTTCTTCTCTTCTCACTTTGGTAAACACCTCACGTACGTTGGGCAAATGTTATTGGTTGAGCACCCTACTTCTTATATCATCCAGGTCAGAGATTAAACCAACAAATAATTCAAATATTTTTTCTTTTTTCACCTTTTTTTGATACCTAATAAAATCACCAACACATTTCTAGCTCTCCTTTGAACTCATGTCAAGTTCTTGTCAGAGATTAACAATCTCAAAATAATAGCCAGTAACCTCTCTTTCTTCCTATTTAATTTTCCATAAACGAGTTTTTAAATCTAATATTTATGAGGAATCTTCATCAATAGAATAGGTTTCTTCAATAACATCCCACACATCTTTTACCGTAGGTAAGAAAAAATATGTTTTTTCGATTATGGGTATCATGGAATTGATAAGCCACACAATCACTGTAGAGTTTTCAGAACTCCACTGTTGCATTGCATCGGTGTTGGTTGAGTCGAGTTTGGTATTTTCCCTTGTTAGGTATCCCATTTTATTTTTTTCATTGATAATGAGTTTAATTGATTGAACACATTCCCGATAATTTTTTCCATTGAATTTTTCAAGAGAAAATTGAAGTGGGAAATATCCAACCCACTAGAATTCATGGTAGACATGGATTTTGTTTCAGACTTTGAATTCTCTGATTTTTTTTTAATTCTTTATTTAAGGTTGAATTCTTTGATTTTATCATAACCTGATACCATGAAGATAATTGTTTATGAAATTATTTTTGTATTTTCTAAATTTAATTATACAATGAAATAGTTATAATATTTATAAGAAAGTCTGTCTAGAAAAGGAAAACACTTCCTAATTATGGCTATAATATTAGAGTATCAAATCTCCTAAAGGGAAAAAATATTTTTCTAATATGCTAATTAGTACACAATCAACCAAATCTTCTATTTTTACTCTTGACATTTAAACAAACTACTGTGATTTTTTTATAATAAACATTATATTATATTAATATATTTAATAAATGCAAAAATACAAAGTGGACCAATGACCCACTTACAAAATAGAGCACCAAGTTCAAGTACCTAATTAAGATATACCAACTTCACAATTAAAACTTATGAAAAATTGGTAATAATCCTTTTAATTCTTTTGAAACTAAAGCCATGAAGATGCCAAAAACAAAACTTTCTCCCACATTCTCTGTAGTTCTACATCACCCTTGCCTTCATCGTCTTATTACTCTTCTTATACATGTAAAATGTTTTCAAAAATAAAGACCGACTTGATCGTGAAATAGATCAATGTATTCCCATATTCCTTTGTTACTTGGACCAAAGAAATTGTGCAATTAGACAATGTAAAAATAAATGATCACTTGAATTAATTAAGTTATGTGATAAAATACATCTTCTTTGTCAATTTATCTCCTCTCACCTTATGCTTTTCATAACTTTAGTGAGATGCTCTATGAGATAAATAGATCTTTTTACCACCGAAATATGATAGTTATAAAATTATCACTAAATTTTCAACTGTTACAAAATTATGACGAAACTTCATATATTGTTGCGTAAATACCATCGCTGTTAAATTTGTTAAAAGAACTAATGGAAAAAGTCACATAAGTATCATTACCATTAAAAAATTTCTGTTTTTTTTTAAACAAATTTAATGGCAATGACCTTGGTTTTTATGTTGCTTGTCAAAAATCTGACATGACCTATTGATTTGCTACTCTGGTTTCATGTCCCATACTTGTATCTAAGTCACTTTCGCTGTTTGCTGCTTTCTGCCTTCCTCAATAATGTCTATTGGGTATCTTCATTTGGTTGAAAGGCAAGGTCTTCTTTTTTGTTGTTTTTTCTTATAGTTGAAGATTTCAGATATTGCACTCCACCTTTAATCAGTAAGGAGAGACCTCCTTCCAACCATAACTCTTCTGTTATTATGATTGTTAATTATTAATTATTCAAGACTGAAAGCCTGACCAACTTGAGGGGAATGCACCCATGTTTTCTGATTTTTTATACAGGATGGAAGCAAAAGGATGCCCCTGTTCTAACTACAGAGTACCAAGTTGATATGGCAGATAAAAGCAATGAGGGAACTTCAAATGCTGAAACTTGCACAGCTACTTCAGCACTTTGTTTGTTAGCTTTGAATTATGGGAACTCATCTGACTCTGACAGTGACCAGGATGAACTAGATGGTCCTGTCTGTGGTTCTGATATTCATCATGATGCAAGTGGGCATCAGGAGATTTCATTAGCAAGACTGCATTCTGGGGATGAATTTTCTTTTGAAGATGCCGATTGCAATACAGAAAATGGACACACAAGTGATGATTTCAAGGATAGTAGTGACCAAAAGTTTGACTGTTATGTAAAATCAAATACCTTGGTGGGTAAATTTAGGGACCCTAAGAATATTTCACACCCTTGTTCTCCAGATTCATATGATTCTGAATTAACAAAGTTTAGCAAGGCCATATTGCCAAATAAGAATGCAAACGTGCAGCTTGGTCCATTATGTGATGAAGAATCTTCCAGAATGCATGTCTTCTGTCTTGAGCATGCGGTAGAGGTTGAACAGCAGCTTCGTCAAATAGGTGGTGTTCACATATTTCTCCTATGTCATCCAGGTGCGATGTTATCCCAGCAATTCATTATATAAACATTGAACTTGTTCTTTCCCTTTAAATTTCCTCCCCCTCCCACTCTGTTTATGTCTCTCTTTACTTTTGCTATGAAATTTTGCAATGAAAAGATGGCAAATATTTGAAAATGAATATTGAAGATGTAGGAAACTCTTGTCTTCTTTATTATAGATTTAACTAGTATTTGTGAACCTAATAAAAGTTTATGCTTGTTCTGTATCCTGTGGCTGTGTTTGACTGAATAAATGACTTCATTTTCAGTTTTTAAGTTACGCGTGGAATTTAACAAGGTTCATTGCAAGGATGCTAGTCTTGTTTGGCATTTATCTACTTAATTGCCTAATATTAGTGGTATAATAACCAAGCGTGAAATGTTGAGTAGACTCTGATGCCATGGAAACATATGTAGCATATGGATGAAAATGTATTACTAGTAGCACTTTTTTTCTTTGCCATGAGATTTTTGTTTTGCTGAAATAATTTGATTGGAAAATTTATAAGATTCTTTGATAATATTGGAACTTTTATATGAATTTGTTCCTTCGACATTATTGACACTCAGGATACTGTTTTCCTTGTAATCATTTGGATTATGCATGAAAAACCTGCAGACTATCCAAATGTGGAGGCTAAAGCAAAGGTAATGGCAGAAGAATTGGAAGTCAATCATCCCTGGAATCATGTCATATTCAGAGATGCAACCAAAGACGATGAGGAAAGAATCCAATTAGCTCTGGATAGTGAAGAAGTCATCCCCAAGAATGGGGACTGGGCTGTAAAATTTGGAATCAATCTCTTTTATAGTGCCAACCTGAGTCACTCTCCTCTTTATAGTAAGCAGATGCCATATAATTCTGTTATATACAATGTATTTGGCCGCAGCTCTCCAGCTAACTCACCCACAAGAACTGATGGTTCTGGGAGATCTCGCAGGCAGAAAAAGATTGTGGCAGGGAAATGGTGTGGTAAAGTCTGGATGTCAAATCAGGTTCATCTCTTTCTTAAAAGGCATCCTGAAGATGACGGAGAAGAACAGAGAAATGTCCGTGAATGTGCTGTGCTAGATGAGAAGCCTGAGACAATGTCTGATTGTACACCCAAAGATGAGAACAATATGACTGCTAGAAAATATGTTAGGAAGAGGAGAATGACTGTAGAGAGTGAGGTGACAAACATAGCCAAATGTGTTGAGAAAGAAGAACCAATTTCAGATAATTCAATGGATGATTTTTCTCATCAACAGAATAAAAGGTTTGTCAGACGTAAGCAAAACATGGGTTTTGACGTTGGGCCATCCAAGAAAGTCAAGCATATTGAGACAGAAGCTGCATTTTCTGATGATTCAATGGATGATGGATCATGTTGGCAGCGAGAGAGGATTGCCGGAAACAGGTGGTCCAAATATATCGGAAGAGATGACATAGTTTCAGATGATTCACTTGGGGTTGATTCTGATCAACAACACAACAGTAACCCTAGAAGCAAGAAATCCAAACATACAGGGAAAGGAGATATGATTTCTGATGATTATTTGGATAGTAATTATCGTCAGCTATATGGAAGGATTACTAGTAGGAAGCAGGCCAAACAGCTTGAAAGAGAAGATTCAGTTTCAGATGATGCTTGTGAGGATAATTCATGCAAGCAGTTCAAGACGATCCACAAAAACAAGCAGGCCAAACTCGTTGAGAGAGAAGAGGATGATTCAGATGAACTGGTGGAGGAAAGTCCTCTGCAGCAGCATAAGAGGGTTCTTCGTAGCAAGCAAAAGAGAGTGATGACCCAGCAGAAAATGAAGCAAGAGAACATTCATGTTGCAAAACAGACCACTCGGCCTGGGAAACAAGGCAGTCGTCGGCTAGCAAAGCAAGATATCCCCCAGGAAGGAAGACAGCCTCCAAGGCGTCAGAGCAATCTGTGTGAGCAGGCCTCTGAATTAGATGATGAAGAGGAGCTGGATGGACCTCGTACACGCCTCAGGAAAAGATCATGTCAATCAATGGAAGTGCCTGCAGCCAAATGTAAAGAACAGCAACAAACTAAAAAGAAAAATGTAAAGAGTGCTTCAGCTGTGAAGGTTCGATCTGTCAAAAATGATGCAAATCTTAATGAAGCAGAATATTCATGTGATATAGAGGGCTGCACAATGAGTTTTGGCACAAAACAAGAGCTTGTAGTGCATAAAAAAAACATTTGTCCCGTGAAGAGTTGTGGAAAGAAGTTTTTCTCCCACAAGTATCTTCTACAGCATCGACGAGTTCATATGGATGACCGTCCCCTTAGATGTCCATGGAAGGGCTGCAAGATGACGTTTAAGTGGGCATGGGCTCGGACTGAACACATTAGGGTTCACACAGGTGCTCGTCCCTACGTATGTGCTGAGCCAGGTTGTGGACAGACATTCAGATTTGTATCGGACTTCAGCCGTCACAAGCGGAAGACTGGCCATTCAGTAAAGAAAAATAGACGATGACTTTGGAAATGGTAGAAGTACTAATGAATGTGTTGTTTAATTGACAAGACTAGTGTTAGGTTTAAGATAGGGTTTAGGATTTCCTTGTACTTGCCATTCAGATCAACTGTTTATTCTAATTTGCCCAGGGTCTTTCATTGGGCCAAACATTTACTTCAACAAGAGCAATTGGTTGGAATCCTGATAAAACAATCTTCCCGTTATCACTTATGCAATGTCAAATGTGAATATTGTCCCAATCAAAAATCTGAACCTTATTTGGGGGTTGAATATTGAAACGGCTGTTTGTAATTGGTGCTATCAACGTCAGATGTCAATATGTCAAATGTGGTGGTTTTATCCATCATTTTCTGCAAATGATAATGATCACATAAAAAGCGAAAAAACATCTCATTATGGGTGCGAGTGGAGATATTTATGGTAAGAATGATAATTATTTTGTTCCTTTTTTTACGTGAATTTTGGTAATATTTGTTGATTATAAATAGATAATAGTTTAATCATATTTTTTATTTTTTAACATTTATTTAAAAAAAATAAAATATTAACATAATACTTACTCTATTGAATTATTTAAAATATTAAAATTAATTTATATTTTTTAATTATTTAGTATATGTTTTTAAGTAATAAAATATATACATTTAAAAATAAATAAAATTTAATCTAATTATTTTAATTTTTGTGTCTAAATATAAAAAATATTTTTTTTAAATAATTATATATATATATATATAATATTAACATATATTCTATTTTAGTTAACATAATTACATATTTTTGAGAAAAAAATCTTTAACTAACCATAATTTTAAATATCTATAAATAAATTGCACATCTCTATTCTCATCATGTCATTATCCCAGTCAATGATTGACATCATTGAGTGGCTAACAGTCACTCCAAATATTCACTGGCACAAAAAAAAAAAAATAAAGGCAATTTAATTGTCACACTGAAATAATGTTACAGGAGTATTCGCATATAAAAGGAACTTATCTAGTTACTAACCTCAACAAATTTAGTCAAAAATTTAGGATTAGGATGAAATTGTAAATTTATAGTAAATTATATATTTTAAAATAAATTAAAATTAAAATATCAAATTATATTATAGTTAAAGTGAACATTATTAAACTAATTAAACCAAAATTAAAATTTTGAACAAACTAGATGATATTTTATAAATATGTAAATTGAGATAAATAAGTTTACATAATATAGGTTGTTTTTCCATAAAAGTCACATAAATTATGAAATTAGTATGTATTTATCAATTATATTAAAAATAATATAATTTATTTTCTTATTTTGCAAAGGATGTTAATTATGTCCATTAAAAATAAATTATAATATTTTAATAATTTATTAAAATATTATTGTTCCATCATATTATTAAAATTGAACATTTAATAAAGATAAAGTAAAATTTATAATGAAACTATTTAAAAAATTAATAATAATAATTTAACAGAATATTATTAAATAATTTTTTTAAAAAATAAAAACACGTAATCATAAAAAATATGGATCAATTGGTCACTAACAAATATTTCTTGATAAAATTATTTATCATCTTTAAAACTCATTCTTCTATTGAATTTTAATCATATGATATAAAAATAACATTATAATATAAAATTATTAAAATAATATAATTTATTTTTAATTAATTTGTTTTAAATAAAAATAATTAAATGATATCATTGGTAATCTAAAAAAATACTAAACATATGTAAATTTATGTATACTAATTGTAGTATACTACATGACAAAATGTTTTTAAAAATGAATAATTTCTTTATTTTTAAAATTATTTTATCATTTAACATACTATAATTATATGTACAAATTTATGAATATTTAGTATTATTCTTTTTATGAAATAGATCAAACTATACAAATAATAACACCTTAGCACTTCCATGTGTGAAAAGTCAAAATCTTAACAAGAGATTTATGACCAAGGATGTTTTATTTAAATAACTTGGCAAATATTTTTATTCTCAATTTAAAACTCATTTCAATTTCTTAATATATTATTATCGATTTTTTTTTGTTTGCTTGTAAATAGTTTCTTTCTACTATATACATATATAATGACTAAAAAATTGGTCGAAACAAGTTAACATAAATTGATAACTTATTAGGGATTTTAAATTGAAAAAACAATTATCAACCTTCAAAAATCCGATAAAATCTTCTTATTAGTATCATAATTCATTAGGGGTAATCAACTCTCTTTAACTTCACTCAATGTATTATAGAAATTATGGGTTCACACAACTTTCAAATACATTTTTCATATATATATAATATGAACAAAAATAAAATAAAATTTAATTAAAATTTATCATTAATTATTTTATAAATTATATATTTTTATTATTATAAACAAATCAATTTTGAAAAAATTATTAAATTCTAATGTCAATCAACATGCAAATCAAACACATTATTATGCGAATAAATGACGGAGATATGTGTATTTCAAGAAGTTCATGTGACCCTATGAAAAAATGTATGTTTTCATTTCAAATTTAGATTTTTGACAAATTTTTATGAATCTTTATATCAAAATATGTATTTTTAATGTATATTTTACCAATAATTATAAGAATCAATAAAAATACGATATTTACCTATCATTTTTGTTATTATAAAAATAAATTACATTGATATATTTGAATTTTAAATTGTTCAACTTTTAAAACATTACCAACTACTCTTCGTTAAAGTGAGAAATACTTGTATATTTCATTTCTTAACTACATCATTAGTTAAAATAGTAATGATATATAAATTTATATTTATATTAATTATTGTATGAAGTTATTTTTTTAATTTTAAAATAATTTTGACATATGATGTTTTAATTAATGTATGTGTAAATTTATTGTTAATAACATTTCTCATAGTCTTATTATCCTGTATAAGCATTATTATATGCATAAAATGATGTATTATTTATTAATAAGATATATAACTTAAGATACGTTCTAATAAAGTAATTATGAAATCACTTATTACTCAGAATCAATTAAATTGGGGTGATGCATGGAGTACTCAATGCAACATTAAATAAATGTTGGACAATGTATTCTTTTTCAAACTTTTATTAATATGTCATTTGCTAGTAACATATGTATATGTAAATAATTACAGCCTACTAGTGCATGACCTCATGCATTCTGATGGGGTTAGTTGGGACGTTGATAAAGTCAATACAACATTTTGGCCCATATATGGACATTCCTTCGGTGTTGAACACCCCTATATCTAAGGGGCTAGATGAACTTGTGTGGAGGTTGGAATCTCATGGTCGTTACATAGTCAAATCCAGGTATAACTCAGCTTGTGGGATAAATAAAAATGGAGTTATTTAAGGACGAAGATCTTTTTTTTTTTTTTTGCTACCATCATGGGAGACAACAATCTTGACAGGAAGCAAAACTTGGAGGAAGGTTTGGGAACTAAAACTCCCTAGTAAAATTAAATCTTTTATGTGGCAATGTATGCAGTGGCAGAGCCAGTACCCATTTGTCGGGGGCTAATTAAAAAAACTAAAATTTTAAAATAAGTATAAAAAATATATTAAATATTTAAAATTATAATAATTTAAAAAAACCCATCTATTATAAATAATATAGGAAAGTGACAAGAATAAAACAAATATATATATAAATTATTATTAGGAAATCAAATGTTTATTTTAACTGTATAATTTTTATTTTTAGTAAAAATATACTACTATTTCTTTTTCTCACTGTTAAGGGTACCTTAGAGTACCTTGGACAGGTGAAGGATTTTCATCCCTTTTGTTTGTCCTTTGTGTGTAAAGTATTGTTAATTATGTTTTATGTGTATAATATTTAATCGTAGTAAAAATATTTAAAATATTTATTTTGTTATAATTATATACATAATATATAGATAACGTTAAAAACATACTCGATAACGTGTATTTTAAAGTTATAATATATAATGTATGAATAATAATATAATTATATTTAATGTTTGGTATATTTTTATTGTTATTTATACGTTATAAGTATAATTATAATAAAATAATACTTCTAATATTTTAACAAACTTTCGATACTTTATATATATAAAACGTAATTTATGTAAATAAGAATAAAATTGTACAACATTTACTGTTAATTGGTAAGTGACCCGTTAAGTCTTCTCAGATTCTCGTTTGTCTTTCTTGATAAAGGATTTCTACATGGATAGTTTTTGTATAGTTTCGATGACTTGTTGAAATATTTAGATGGAAAGGAAAAGCAATGGGTACGGATAGAAACAATTATTGATATAATTATTCTTAAATTAAATTATAAAATCTGTATTAAAAATCGTCTAAAAAATATTATAATTTAGATACGGTTATTAAAAAATATCCAAAAAAAACTATTTTTCTTAACTTTTTTAAAAAAAATTATATACTTATGCGAAAAATCAATAAATATTAATTATTAATTAATATATAATTTAATTTAATAAATATATAAATTAGTTAAATAAATATAATTAATTTTGGGTACGGGCGAATATAGTTATCAATATAACTGTATCTATTGTTTAATGTTCAATTTTTACCTAAAATTGTATCCGTTTTCAAAATTTATTGGATAAAAATGGAACTGATAGTGCAGATAATCGAACCCACATTTTTTTTGTCATTCCTAGAAAATAAGGGCCTTCCTTGCCTTGATTATTCATTCTCGTGTGGTGGCAAATCTGAAAGATACATAATCTTATCGATTTTTAGTAGAAGAAATTCAACACCTTTTGGGTAATTCGATAAGCGTTAATTTTCCAAACTCTTAATCAAAAATCTTTTACTGATGGTGATGTTGCTTAAATATTTTGATGGCTTTTGTTCAGTGATTGGATTTTGGTATCAAACTTATTACTATTTGGTAGGGTATTTATTGAGATTCAATGCTTTATACAGAGAGATGAGAAAAAAGTTAATACAATTAACTAAATGTGTGGATCCTCATGAAGGGTCCATCTATTTATAGAACCTTTATAGGTACATGTATCAATTATACAAGGTATACATATATTTACATGTCAGAGGGACATAAGTGACTTAAAGTACAATATGTCAGCTTGAGCTTTGTTCATACTATCCTTGAGTTCGAGCTTTAGTTAAGATCAAGCTGCCATTGAGATCGAGTTGCCATTGAACTCGGACTGTCTCATGGGTGAGACGTCTAAGGTGCTTAATCTTTTATCTTAGGTTGGTGACTTGGCTTGGGTGATTTACAAGGGTCGAACTTCGGGTTGATCCGGATGTCCAAACAATATGTATTTATTATCCTATCTAATCTTGTAAGGACTTTAATTAATGCATAACTTGATTTTTGGAGGAAAAAAATATGTATATGATTTGCATAGTAATCCTCTTAAAAATTATTTTTATTTCAAACCTTTATATATTTTAGATTTTGACAACTTTTTATAGATCTTTTTATCAAACTATATGTATTTTTAACCTATATTTTAGCTAATAAATTTGAGACATTTTCTTATTATTTTTTGTCAATTTTAAATAAAAAGTGCATTTAGATATTTAAATTTTAAATTTTTTAATGTTTAAAAATCACCCACTAATCTCCAATAGAGTAACAAATACTAGTATCTTCTAAGGAAATAATATCATTTGTCAAGTGGAATGTTAATGATATACAAATTTATACATTAATTATGGTGTGCTATATAGTAAAATAACTTTAAAAATTGAGAACTTATTCATATTTAAGAAAAAAATTGTCATACAACACACTATAGTGTGCATGAGTATAAATTTATATGTATTTAATAATCTCTTATCATTAAGTGAAATGTTAAGAACACATATATTTGCATTCATATTAATTATGATAGAATGTCGTATGATAACATAACTTTAAAATTTGAGAATTTATTCATTTTTTAAGAAAAATCTATCATCATTCACACTATGATTTATATGATTGGAAAAAATATGAGCAAATTTATGTCTATTAAACATTAATTTCTATATTTGAAGAATTAGAGAGACACAAATCTACACTCACATTCCTTATGTCATGTGATGTGTTAATATTATTTTAACATAAGATATAATATAATTGGCATGTGTGCAAAATCATTTGCAAATTTGGGATTGACTTATAGTTCAAATTGTATAAGTAGTATTACATGCATTAAGTAACGTGTCATTTATTATTAATTGAATATAAAGTTGTTATGGTGATATCATAAAATAATTATGTGACTTTTGACCTATAGATTATTATTGAATGGATGAAATTGATCAAACGCATTATTAAAATCTTATATAAGTGGTACATATATCCAATTTTGATAATTTAAATTGTTTTTAGTTTGAGTCCCTATTATGGGTTTATAAGTGATAAATGTTATTTTTTTAAACATTTTTATATATTAATTTCTTTATATTTATACTTATTTTATTATTATAATGAATTAAAATTATTTATTTTATATTTATTGAAAAAAAATAATTTTTTAAATTTTTTTCTAAATTTTTGGATCAATTAGATTAACTTATAATGAAAAACTAGCATCCATGTAAGATTGTGTGCCACCTGTCGTTCAGATAGCGCGTGATATGGTGCCACATCGTTAGCCAACTCTAACTAAGCACACATCCTAGTCTAGGCTTTTGAAAAATGCGCGTCTAGCACACCACGAGATCACACTCAGCCATGCCAAGGGCATGCACATCAATTACCCCTGCTAGCATGGATTTCGTCTCTGTATGTGTTTTGAATGCTTTTTGACTATTGACCTAGACATGTGTCATAGTGGACTAAATCTATTTTTTTCTTATAAATACCCAAACAACATCCTATTAAACATAGACAATATCATAATTACACAAAAAAAGAAGAAGAGAAAAATTAGGAAAAAAACCCATCTTTTTGCAATGATCAAAGATCCTTAAAGGAAGATAGATAGTTTTGGTTCCTTTCATTCTAATAATTGATTTAAATCATATTCTTTTTTTACTAGTTCTTTATTTATGATGAAATATTTAGTTATTTTTATAGATTTAATAAATTTTATGTCTAGTTAAATATTTAATACGACTATAGGCAATTTTTAGGTTTTAGATTATGGTTTAATTAATTTAATATCATGATAAATTTTAGCTTTAGATTTTTAATTTATTTGTTCAATTCTATATTTAAATTTCAAAACTATGCATATATGAATTAGGATGTAGAATTAATTTATTACATAAATATTTTTATTTCTAGTTTAAAATGTTAGTATCTAATCATTACTCTTATTCAAAGTAACACTTTATAGTGTTATCATATGTTCGATGGTTTTAATCTTACCTATGTTAGTTCTAACATTTTAAATTTTAATGCAATGAATGAATTAAATTTAGTAAGTTGACTTTTAGGTTGTTTAGGATTTATTTTAGGTTATAATTATATTATGAATCAATACATAGTAAGAAAAGACATGAAATTTTAAGTGAACTTCAACTTTTAAAACTAAAGTTAAAAATTTAAAAACGATTTTAAATTATTAATTTGATTTAGGATTTAACAAATTAATTTTGACTCATAACATGAGTAATTGAATTGTAGAAAAATGATGAGAATTGTTACATTATCACATCTCATATTATTTTCTTCCAAAAGATCGTGTTTATATTATTTTATTTATTTTTATTTTTTCAAAAATCAAACAAAAAACCCACATTTATTAATTTTAATTAATTTATTAGTAAAATAGTAATTAGGAGTAAACATTTTTATCAATTCTCGTGGATACAATAACCCTTATTTTTAAAATATTTATCACTTGTGTGTCCATGTATATTTACGTGTGCTCACGTGTGTCATTAAATAGTGTAGTTATTTTAAAAAAATAACTTATAGAAGTTCATGGAGTCCTCGTTTCAACATCAAATAAAGGCTAGATTGTGCATTTTTTCCCAACTTATTCCTATATTTAAATCATTTTTTAATATTTAAATTGGAGTCAAAAGTTTCTAAGATATCCAAACTTTGGTCCATTTTATACAAAGGTGTTTGAACTTTTTCTCTATAGAAAGGTACACATACTCTTATTTTGTTTACACATAGATACCCAGATTCTTATTTTGTTTACACATAAATAACTTTTTGTGACTACGTTCTGACCACGTCAGTTAATTAACGTTAATTAGTTTGATGTGGCACTTAATTAGCTAACATGGAAGCGCTTAATTGACTACCACGTTAGTTAATTAGTTGACATGATAATATCTAATCTAAAAAAGGTACCTATGTGTAAACAAAATAATTATGTATAAACAAAATAAGAGTATATATACCTTTTTGTAAAGAAAAAAAGTTCAAACATCCCTATGTAAAATGAATCAAAATTTGGATACTTTAAATGCTATTTACCCTTTAAATTGACTTAAATTTTTATTTACTTTTAAAAAACCAAAAGCATTTGAAAATTTAAGAAAAGTATTTTAAAACAAAGGACTTTTTCACTTTTTTTATGAATCATAATTTTTTTCACTAACAACTCAATTGAGAATCGCAAATACCTCAACATGGAAGCAATGAGAAAATTTCAATGATGCCCTTAACTTCTAGCATATCTTTCCGTATGCCTATAACTTTTATAAAAATGGCAATAATATTCTCGATTTTTAACTTAATATCACTAATATCTTTGGATGGTTAACTTTTCATTTAAAAATATTTTTTTCTTTCCTATGGCTCTAATACCATTTTAGGGCTAAGTATATTATAATGCTAGCTATTACTTCCTATAAATTATTATTTAAAAATAAACATTTATATTTCATATTTCATATTATTTTAATTTTAATTTCCTTATGTTTATTTTCAAATAGACTTATATCTAGTTTCTTTATATCCATTTTATTATTTTATTGATTTTATAAATTTTATAAACAAATATCTAAATATTCAAGATACTTAATTGACTTAAAATTATAATTATGATACCTAAATTTAATTAGTTCACCACGGTCTTCCCTTCTATTGTTCTTCTTTTATTACACCTGATATGTCTTAACTTGCTCAAACCTTAATACATTCTTGGTAATGGTGAAGCCTTTACATCTACACATAATATGAAGTCCAAATTAGACTTATTAGAAAGTAGGGAAAAAGTGACTATACTCCATTTTATTCATAATATTGATAATTATTGTAATTCTAAAAACCAACTAAGCGATTTTTAGCTACTCACAATTCTTGAATACATAATTGATAGATGAGTAATTTTTAGGGTAGAGAGATTTCTATATTTTTTGTTGTGTCCTCCTAATGAAAATAAAGATTCTTTTTACAGAGAAAAGAATCACTATTTTACCCATATTTTAATAATTCACCTAATTTCTTGCTTTTGGCTTTTGAATTTGAGTTGTTCTTTTCCTAGGCATAACCTACCAACTAAAGATGTAGGTTCTACATTTTTATTTCTCATTGTCGTTTTTGGCTAATAGTCTTACATTTTTATTCTTCTTTGTCATTTTTCGTTGACAAAATTATTTTTTATGACATAGATGATTATGCATCTTTATCTTCTTCATCTCTAATTCAATGAATACATCTATGCTTACCTCAAATTTATTGATTTTCTCACCATCTTCTTTAGTGAAGGCCATATTACTTTGAAAAGTAATTATGAATACACTAATTGAATAATTTACCTTAATCTCAAAAGAATTATCAATTTTTCTAAGTTCATGATAGAATTGGTTCAACATGTGGCCTCTTAATATACATAAATTCTATCTTTTGAATTATTTTTCTGGAAGTGTCCTTGGTTTTGGAACTTTTTTGTTAATGTTGAAAATCCCTAATTTGATAAAATGATAGGGACTAACACAACCTTCCTCGTTCCAGTCCATAAGTGAAATGAAAAATTTGTGATAGACAAGCTTTCACCTGTTCTGATCTTATTATTGAAGTTATTGATAGCCTTCTTAAATTTTTAGGAAAATAATTAAATTTATTTAAATTAATTTATGATTATTTTCTGGATATAGGTTTTCAATTAATCATACATGATAGGCTCTATAAACAAGGATTGTATCAGTTCATTTGAGAATATTAAATTTACTTCCTACAAGAAATTCCTCTTCTATAGTGTAGAACTTTATGTCTTCAATATATTCTTGGGTAGATTTTCTAGCTAAGTTATAGAGACTCAACTATTATGGTTTACTTAAATTAATGCATTGGTCTTTTTCTTCTTCAATGACTAATGCATTCCTGAGTGATGTTTCTCTAAATAATACTCATGATCATACTATCTTTGATGTTTTTGTGATAAATGCTTCTCTGAATAATACTGACTATACTAGTGGTCATACCATTTTTTCTAGTCTTTAACCTGCTTGATGGTGTTAGTTGTTGTTGTAATACTATAGAATAGTTTTTTACTATTTTCTATGGAGTTATTTTTTTTGGAACTTTAATTGACATAACTGCATTCAGCTTCTATTCTATTAGTAAAGGCTTTATGGATCACTCCATTATATGCTCGAATGGTTTTACGTACTTTAAGCCAGTTGTTGTAAGGGTGTACTTTTTGAACTGTTATGTTTCTCCTTCTCATTTTAAATTCTTTCTTTAGAAGTTCTTACTTCTTTAGAATGAATCTTTGATGAGAATTTTTCTTTAGAGTTTTTAGGATTTAATGGTTGTTTTGAACTATTAAATTTTTCTTGTTTATTTCCTACCTCCATAAGAGGCTTTTTTAGGTATAAAACCTTTAGTTGTTCTTGAAGGATTTTAATCTTTTTTTCCTTTATCTTAATCTTGATACCAAAATGGCCCATTCTTGTAAGGATAAAAATAGTTAAAGGTGCTAATTCTATTGTGAGAGTATTTGCTAAACTATACTTATTTCATAGAACATGTTCAACATAAAAATTGTAGTGATTAAACTATTATTTCCATCTAACTAATATTCTTTGTTTATAATCACTTGCAATATTAGTTCTTAAAAAACAACCAGAATTTTTATTATCTATTTTAACAATAAATCTATAACTTATTACATATTTTATAAATTTCTTGATAGTTTTTTAACAGCTCAATCTTTTTTTCATTATTATGATAATTTAATTCAAGACCATGAAAAGATCTTGAAGTATATCTAACAAAGATATTCATCCTTCTTATTTACTTTGGACTTTAAAACTACTCCCTAATATTTCTATGAAGCATTAGTTTCAATTATCATTTTGTCATCTAGACCTGGGTGATATAAAGTAAGTAAATTTTTTACCCGATATTTTACCTTATCTATATACAATGTATCTTCTTTTGTATATTTTCAAATATGATTCTTTTTCAGTTTTGCTTGTAAGGATTTTCGTATTTCTGTAAGTTTCTTATCATATACTTCAACATATGTTAAACATCATAAAAACCTTGTAATTGATTTTTATCAAAATCTTGAATATTATTTAGTATATGGGGTTGCAGATTTAGTTTTTCATTTTCAATTTTTAACCTTAAATACTTAACTTTTTATTAAACAATAATTTCTTTCTTCTTAAATACTATAATACATTTTTTCTTGCATTCTCGTAGAATGTTAATAATATACAAATAATGTTTATTTAATTTATTACTAAAAATTAAAATATCATCTATACAAGCACAGTAAATATTTTGTAATTCCTTAAAGATGTTGTCTATATACTTTTGAAAGACACCTAGAACTTCTTCTAATCTGAATGATACAACAGTCGATTGGAATTTTTCTTAAGGGTAACTAAATGCTGTTAGTTTTTAAGATTATTCATCTAGTCTTATGTTCCAAAATCTATTTTTGTAATCAAAACATGAGAAGTATTTTGTTCTTCCTTTTATTATTAATAATAGTTATTCTTTCTTTAGAATAAAGTACTCATCATCAATATTTTTTTTATTTAATTCTTTAAAATTTATTACTATTCTTTTCTTTTTCTTTTTTTTTGTTTTTTCAACTAAGAATGCTGGACTAGAGTGTTTTGAATTGCTTGGTAATATGACTTTTAGTTCTAAAAGTTCTTGAATTTGTTTTTTAAATTCAATATTGTCTTCTAGAATATAAATCATAGGTTTTACTTTAATAACTTTGTTAAGGTCTCTTCATTTTATGTTGGCAATTATTTTGGATTTTTTTACCTTTGGATCTAAACAAGTTTTTGAGCTTATTGTTTTTAATAGTTTTTTATGTCTCTTAAGGCTTTATCTTTTTGGATTTCATTAAGATAAGAGTTTTGTTTCTCTTCAATAAGAAATATCTGGTTCTTTCTTCTTTATGTGAGTTAGATGTTTCTTCTTAGTAAGAAATTAGAATTAAAATTGGTTTCATATAACCTCTTATGGTCATGATTTTTGATTCGTAATCATTTTCAATGATTATTTTCATATCATTTTCCTCTTTGTTTGTACAAAATTTCTCATCATAATATTTTTATATATCCTTAATCTCATTGTTCATAAATTGTTCTTCTAATTCTTTCTTATATTCCATTAAACTATGCTTATTACTTTTTCTTTTTCTTTATCTTTGGATTTGTTTTTCATTTTTTCTTTTCTCGTTCCTTAGTATAAATACATTTGATCTACTAGGTAATTCTTCTTTTAATCCTTTTAATGGATCAATCTTATAACTTATAACTTCATTATTTCTTAATATGTTATTTATATCTTTTCTTAATTCTGTAAATTTTTTATGTATGTATTGTTGTAGTTTTTTTTATCAAATTCGCTTATTTTATTTTTGAGTTCCTTTTGTGTTTCTTTCATGTCTTGTAAGAATTCAGTGTTTGATTCTTATACTACATCTATTTCTTTTGTTAAAAGAACTAAATCTCTTAATAATGTTGCTTGATTTCTTGCTATGGTTATTAAGTTTCCTTCAAAATCTAATTCTATATTTTATAATTTATTTTTAAACATATTATTATTTTCTTCCTAATATTAGATTTCTTTCTATGACTACAAAGTTTCCTTCAAAATCTAATTTTTATATTTTGTAATTTTTTTTAAACATATTATTATTTTCTTCGTAATATTATATCATAGACTACTGCTTTCATTATTTCAATTTCTTATTTTATATCTGTTATTTCTCTTTATTTGTTAGAGGTTCCTTCATCAGGGTCTATAAACGTAAATCTTGATACATTATTTTTTTCCTTATATTAGAGGTTTTTCCTTAACATATAGATACCATTCTTCTAGTATTTCAAAATCTGTTAATATTTTTGGTTTTATTATTTGTTTAAGTTCTTGAAATTTTTATTTATTTCTATGAATTTATTTTGTCTATATATTGAACCAGTATATCTACTTGTTATTGAAAATACCCTACTATGTAATGTATTAAAAATTGATTATTTCTTTCTTTTATTAAATCTATTCTTTTAAATTCACAAACTAAACTTAACACTTGGTTTAAGTTTTTATCATAAATATTAATAGCAAACCTAAGATATGATGTGAATTTCAATTTTTGATATCTTAGGTTTCCATGAATAATTCCTAATAAATCATATTTCCTATTTATTATTCTATTATCTAGTAATGCTAGTTTTATTAGTGTATCAATTCATTCTCTAAAATGTACTTTTTCTTTTATCATTGTGAGAGATTTTTGATAGTTTATCCATAATAGTTTATTTGTCAATTAATGATATGTTATATATTTATTTTGTATATATAATATTAATACTTATTTTTTATTACTTATTCCATAATAAACTATATCATTTATTGAAATATTTTTTGTTTTTGAGAATGATGAATCTTTGAACATATCTCATTATTTAAGATTCAATCTTACTTGTTGTATTTCTTCAAATTTGTTTTTTCTAATTATCATTTCTTGTGAAAACATCCTGAAATGTTTTGTATTTTTATTTCTATTATTTCTTGGTTTTATATTATTTATTATTTTTATTATTATTTCTATCATTTTTATAAAATTTATTATTTACTTATGTTATCTTTAACTTACGTTAAATCTGGAGACTAGTTTTGATATTTTAAAAATTTAAAAATATTTATGATATATACCCATCTCAAATAGAGATCGGAGCTTTGTTGATCAATCCGATTTGTGATATGGTTTGGATCAGGTCGATGAAAAAATTTATGGATCGATTCATGGATCCGTTTCTTTAAAAAGATAAAAAACAAAGTCAAAACCTAAAGTTGAAACCCAAAAAAAACTTTTGAATTTTGACTGCAAACGAGTTCCTCTCCCTCTATAACTTTTCATTCGGCAATTTTTCATCGCCTCTTGTTAAAGAACTCGAGATCCAACTGGTGGCAACCAAAACACCAGTTGGAAACAGCCAACAATAGATTGGTAGGGAGCAACAGGTTATCCAAGAACATGTCTCTTCATAATTATGTTTATTTTAATTATTACAATTTTACTTTTCTTTTGAATAAATTAGATTGTAAACATTCGTTTATTCATACAATAAAATCATTTCTTATATGGTATTAGAGCTCAGGAAGTAGTTCTCTAAAAAATCACCTCCTATAGTTTCTTTTTTATTCCTTTCAAATTTTGTTTCTTTTCAAAACCAATTTCGATTCACAAAAACAATTTCAATTTCATGATATTATAATATCCAGAAAATTCCAAGCAATCTACAATTATTTTCAAGCCAAAACATTAACCCACACACTTACATGCGCCTTGTCTGAGTTCACCGAAGTTCCAGAGCCTTACTAGAGTGACACGTGCCAACATGCGCTCGCGCTCAGGAAGACGACTCAAACAAGACGTTGTTCAACCTACCCTCTGAAGGAAATGACGCATCATTCGTTTCGGTTCAGTCTTTAAACGATTCGATCTTCCATCTGGTTCGGTCTTTAGAGGGTTCAGTGCTCCAGCCGATTCAATGTTCCAATCGTCGTTTCAGCCACTCCTAACACCGGTTCACCAACTTTTCGACCGGTTCTTCAGCTCAAATTTTCAGTTCTATAATCCTTGAATCATTTTCTATAAAATAAAGCATATTTTAGTTCATTATTTGTTTCATAAACAATCATTATTGTCTAAAACACACTCAATCCTATCCCGTTTTCAAATTTTTACTCAACAAAAATGTCTACAACTACCAATACTAACCCTACTTTACCAAAATGGTATGATGACCCTAGTCATTCATTATATCTACACCACTCAGACCAATTGGGCATAATTCTAGTGGCTCAATCCTTAAATCAAGAAAATTATCATATTTGGAGTCATACGATGTTCATGGCTCTCATCACTATAACCAAAGAAGGATTTATTGATGGCATAATCAAAAGGTCATCAACAAACTATGAAGTAGAAATCAAAAAATGGACTTGCTACGCGTTCTTGACAAAGGATGGATTCTCAATACCATATCGCCTAAAATTGCAGAAAGTGTCGTGTATAATGATACTACATATGAGCTATGGGAAGAATTGAAGGAACGCTTTTCACATACCAATAGCGTGCACCTATTTCACATTGAGCAAGAGATCCATGACTGCATACAAGAAGGTGTGAGTATTGGAGAATACTACACCAAGTTGAAAAGCCTATGGGATACTCGTGATGCACTATGTCCTCTTCCACATTGTGGAGGAAATGCCGGAAGGGAACTACAAGAATATCAACAAAAGCAGTGAGCCATAACGTTACTCATAAGGCCTAACACAGTTTACACATTAGCACGTGGAAAAATCTTGCTCATGGAACCTTTACCTATAGTAAATAAGGTATATTCACTTATTATTCAAGATGAAAAGTAGAGAGCTATCTCTACGCAAACCATAGGAAGGATGCCAGAAGCTGCCACACTTGTTGCCAGAGATAGTTGTCCACAATATCCTCACAAGAATTACCCACCAAAGGACTCACATCTCAAGTGCAATCGATGCAACAATATCAGCCATAATTCTAAGAATTTTCGAATTCACCTCAAATGTGAATTTTGTGGTCTAAATGGACACAATTATGAAAACTGCCGAAAGTGCCTCCACCTCAAATGTAATTTCTATGGTTTGAATGGACATAACATTAACATGTGTCGGAAGAAAGGAGAAATTCAAGATAAGAGAAATGTAAGTTATGGCTTCCCCTCCAAAGCTCACCATACTGACTTTTAGGAAGCAGTTCTGACACAAAGACACCATCCCACAACCTTACATCCACCCAATATCATGAGATTCTTACACTTCTCAATCAATCCAAATCAGGTAGCATGGAAAGTCAAGTGACTACTTCTTCAAGTAACACATTATATGCAACTATTTTCCATTCCAAAACCCGTTGGATTTTTGATACAGGAGCAACTGATCACATGGTCTGTTGCCAAAACTTTATAAGCTCCAGCATTCTAGTCAATAATTGGCATGTGCATTTACCTGATCATTCTCTTGCCCGTGTCACACATATTGGCACTGTACATTACTCCAATAATTTCATACTCCATAATGTCTTGTGTGTTCCTTCCTTTAAATTAAACTTGGTTTTAGTAGCCAAACTAACTCAAACTACATTTTCTCATATCACCTTCACTAATAATGTATGTTTTGTTAAGGAAAAATGCTCAGGGAAGACGATTGGGATGGGAACTAAGAAAGGAAGACTCTACTACCTGACTATTTTGAAAAAGGCTGGATGTTTCTCCGTTTCAAATACTGCTTTAACCAACTCTCATTTATGGCATCAATGACTTGGTCATTTATCTAATAAAAGTTTACGTGTAATTTCTCTTTCCATCAACACACCTTTTTTCCATTAGTGATTGCTCTAATTGTCCACTAGCTAAGCAAACTCGTAATCCATTTCCTTTAAGTTCCATCAATACAAAAGCACTTTTTGAACTAATTCATGTCGATATTTGGATGGCTATCACATTCCAACACTTAATGGAGCACATTATTTCCTCACTATTGTTGATAACTACTCAAGATGCACATGGGTCTATCTATTACAAACTAAATCTGATACATGCACATTTCTTACTACCTTCATTAACCTTATTGAAACACAACTTGCATCCATAGTTAAAATCATTCGTAGTGACAATAGACCAGAATTCTCTATGACCCAATTGTTTTGTACCAAAGGAATCCTCCATCACACCAGTTGTGTCTCTACCCCTCAACAAAATGGTGTTGCTGAATTCAAACACCGTCATCTTCTTAATATCACTCGTGCATTACTCTTCCAAGCCAATATTCTTAAACATTTCTGGAAAGATGCCATTCTTACAGCCACATACCTCATAAATCGTACTCCAACACCTGTTCTTAAGGGTAAAACACCATTTGAAATCCTTTTTCACAAAGTTCCTAGGTATGAACATCTTTGTGTCTTTGGTTCCCTTTGTTTTAAGTCTGCACATCATGATCGACCCACCAAGTTTGATGCTAGATCACATAGATGCATATTCATTGGGTGTCCATCTGGAATAAAAGGTTATTGTGTCTACAATCTGGAAATAAGTAAGACTCTAGTGTCTCGTGATGTTATCTTTCATGAACATGTGTTTCCTTATTTCACTTCCGCTGTCAACACTCCAACTCTATTCCCTCCATCAGAAAATACTATTTATGATGACATGCCTAACATTCATCAATCAGCCACTCTTAATACATCACTTCATCATACATCATTTTCCTTCTAGCAATTGACTCAGACCTTCTTCATCTTCAAAATTCATCTTCTGAAACATCATCATCAACTTCTGTACGACACGTGACTCCTCCAACACCATTCACACATAGGCTTCGCCGATCCACCAATTTTCCTAGCTACCTTCATAAGTACCATGTAGAAGCTTCCTTGCCTTCTCATTCCTTCCACTCGTCTAACTCAGCATCATCCAATAACAAAGGTACTTCTCATTCTCTATCTTATGTACTTACTTATGACCGATTATCACCTACACATCATGCCTTTGCTACTTCTATTTTCATTCTCAGGGAACCAACCATCTTTTCTGAAGCTTTCAATGATCCAAAATGGTGGCTTCCCATGAAACAAGAATTGGATGCTCTCGAAACTAATGGCACTTGGACGCTTCAACAGGTTCCTCCAAACAAGAAAGTAGTTGGTTGCAAATGGGTCTACAAAATCAAGTATAATCCCGATAGCTTTGTGGAATGATACAAGGCTCGGTTAATGGCCAAAGGATACAGTCAAATTGAAGGTTTTGACTACCAAGAAACTTTTGCAATAGTAGCCAAACTTGTCACTGTTTGTCTCCTTCTTGCCGTTGTTGCTATTCAAAATTGGCATCTTCGCCAACTTGATGTCAACAATGATTTTCTCTATGGTGATCTTCACAAAGATGTCTACATGTCTCTTTCACCATGATTCAGACGAAAGGGGGAAACACGAGTATGTAAACTACACAAATCTTTGTATGGACTCAAAAAAGCCTCATGACAATGGTTCATCAAGCTATCAATAAAACTTAAGCTAGCTGGTTTTAACTAATCTAAGTATGATCACTCATTATTCATTTGAACCCGTGGTAATTCCTTCTTTTCTCTTCTTGTCTATATAGACAATATAATCATAAAATAAAACAATCTACAAGACATTGAAGAAACTAAGAACCATCTCATGCGACAATTCAAGCTAAAAAATCTCGGTGAATTAAAGTATTTTTTAGGCATAGAAGTTTCACATTCCAAGAAGGGAATTTTTCTATCACAACACAAGTACGCACTTGAAATATTGGAAGACATGGGTTATATTGGTGCCAAATCTACCAATTCACCTATGGAACATAATTTATCCCTTAGCAAGGTTCAAGGAGAATCCATCAGTGACCCCACATCCTATCGAAGACTTGTTAATATACTTGACCATCACATGACCTGAATTAGTGTATATTGTGCACATTCTCAGTCAATATATGGATAAACCACGTCAACAACATTTGGAAGCAGCTCAACAAGTGCTACGATATGTCAAGAACACACCAGGGCAAGGTCCCTTTTTCCTCAGCAACTAGTTCATTACAACTAAATGCTTTTTGTGACGTAAATTAGGCTAGATACACAGACACACGATGATCAACCATAGGATATTGTATGTTTCTTAAAAACTTGCTAATTTCTTGGAAGACTAAGAAATAAAATACGGTTTCACTATCAAGTATAGAAGCAGAATATCGCTCTATGGAAGTAACCTATTGCGAAGTAACTTGGTTACGATACATTTTGGATGATTTGGGTATCAAACACTCCCAACTAAGCAAGTTATATTGTGACAATCAAGCAGCCCTTCACATTGCATCAAATCCAGTGTTTCTTGAACAAACCAAACATATAGAGATTGATTGTCATCTAGTGAGAAAAAAGATACAAACTGGAATGATCAAGACTTATCATATCCTACATTAGAGCAACTAGTAGATATATTTACCAAATCTCTAAGTTTTCCACAATTCTCGAGCTTACTTAACAAGTTGGGAATAATTAACATATATTCCAACTTGAGGGGGATCGTTAAAGAACATGAGATCCAGTTGGTGGCAACCAACACACCAGTTGGAAACAGCCAACAACAGATTGGTGGGGAGCAATAGGCTATCCAAGAACATGCCTCTTCATAATTACGTTTATTTTAATTATTATAATTGTTCTTTTCTTTTGTATAAATTAGTTTGTAAACATTCTTTTATTCATACAATAAAATCATTTCTTACACCTCCGGAAATTTTTATAGTTGTTGCTCTATTTCTTCTCCAACTTTGTTGCGAAGTACAAACCAAAAAAGGAATTTTGTGATTCTGTTCTGGTATGTCTCATTAACTTCATGGATAGGCTCATACACATTCGCTCTTTTTTTCTTCCATTACAAAACTCTTGTTATTTGACTAACCAAATGAAGGACTTTTGCAATATTAGTTTACGAAAATATTTGTCATTTGAAACTTGTAATGTGATTCAACAAACCCAATTCTTAAATAACCAAAAAAACAAGGATAAGTTCATGGGTTTCCAAGAATTGAAAAGGAGTGTTTTTTGAATTTCCCAAAAAGAGAAAATCATGATAATCATAAAAAATCCAACTTCCCACATGAAAGAAACCCAACAGTCTGTGGATTAGGATTTATAGATATATCTGAGGATAAGAAATTTGATTGATATTATGCATGATATTTGTATTAATTATTATGTACATTGTGAAGGAATATTTCTTAAGTAGCAGACAAAGATGTAATCATGCATTTTTTTTTAAAGTAGTGTAATATGATATACATTCGAGGGAGGGAATCACCATTTGTTAGGTTTTTCTTTTAGTTCCATCCATCAAAAAAGTTGTTTAAACTGTTTAAACTTCAAATAAAAATTTTATACATCCATTTTACCTATCATGTTTAAACTACTTTGTTGTAGGTTTTGGCATAGATGATCTATATGATAATTTGTAGGTATTTTTGGATGATTATCCACTACTAAAAAATCCAACACAACACGATCAAAACTTGAGAGACATGCAATTTAATTGAAGTGCAAAGGTACCTACATAAGCGAATACACGTAGTGATAATTCTAACAAAAATTTGATATCCAATTGAAACCATACAAAAAATGCCCTTTAAAAAAAGAGAGGGATGAGCAAGTAGGACTGCCTTAGATAGTCCTCAAATACAATCTATGCATTTTGATCCAAAAATTGCAAGGGTTGAGTTTGCAAACATGATTATTCTTCATGTGTACCCATTATCAATGGTTGATCATGAGGTATTTAAAAGATACTCTCATTCTCTTTAACATAATCTTAAGATTTATGAGGTGAAAAAGGAGAAGATTATAAAGTTGCTAGAGAATAACTCAAGCATACTGGCTACTATGATTGTTATTTGGATTGCCTCTAACTAAAAGAAGGGTTATTTGGCTATAATTTCTCATTATATAGATGAGTCTTGGAACCTCAAATGCCATATTATGAGGTTTGTGTATGTTCCATGTCTATGATGTTGAAACAATTAGGGATGTGTTGGAGTCTTTTGAGGAGTGGAAAATTGATCACAAACTATAAAGTTTAGTTTTAGATAATTGTTCTATTAATAACTCTCTCATATATCTTATTAAAGAAAAAAATTCTATGCAAATCACTTTTTCTGGGTGGTTCTTTATTGCATATGTGATGATGTATATGTGTTTTCAATTTAATTGTGAAGATGCACTAGAAGTCATTAGAAATGGGCTTGATAGGACCCATGATAATGTAGCCTATTTGTCACATATTCAAAAGGAAAGCAGAAGTTTGAAGAACAAGCTAAGTGATTGGATTTCCTTTGTAGAAAGAAGTTGGCTTGTAATTGCAAAACAAGGTGGAATTCAACCAATGTCATGTTACCTATTGCTTTAGCTTATAGTAATGTCGTCTTCTCGTGTATGAAGCAACTTGATACTCGATATAAAACCCTGCCTCTTGATACTAATTGGGTGTTAGTTGATGAGACTTGTTAAAGGTTGAAGTTACTCTATGATGTAACTAAGATGTTATCTGGTACTAAATTTCCTACTAACAACTTAGTCTTTCCAAAGATTCATGCGGTTATGTATCACTATTAAGTTGGCAAAAATCTGAATGTGAAAAAAAAAATCAAATATATGGCATCAAGTATGAGTACTAAATTTGAAAAACATTTAGGATTTCTTTAATGGTGTGATGAATGTAACAACCATTTTAGACCTAAGGTACAAGATGAGATTGATCGAGTACTATATTTTCCAAGATTTATGGGATTGGTTCTTAGGATCATGCTACAATATGTGACATGTGCTATAACTTGTATATTGAATATCAATAGTAAAATCAAGCTAGGCATAGAGTAACCTAATCGACGTGGTAACTCCTTATCACTTTGAGGACATATTGCTCCTATAGATTATAATGATACTTTGTCAGACTATGACTGGTAAGTATCAAGGAAAACACTTTTTGATCAAGTCAAGTCTGAATTAGATGTTTACCTAGAAACCTTGTTCATTCTAGTACTAGAAGTTCTTGTGATTTTAATATCCTAGTTTGGTGGAAGATGAATGGAAATAATTATCCTATTTTACAAAGAACATATAGGGATATTGTAGCGATACTTGTGTCTAAAATAGCTAGAGAATTGACTTTTAGTACGGGTGGGAGAGTTATGTCGAATCATTGTAATAAACTTCACTCTAATACAATAGAAGCTCTGATGTGTGCTTAAGATTGGTTATGGGTTGAGATGGATGCCATGATCTATCCAATATTTCATTTCTATTTTACCTTTTTTGTCTAAGTTATTTTTTTTTTGAAACATTCGTTTAAGCACAATTTTTTTAATTCTTTTAGATAAAATTGCTTACAAATTTTCTGAATACAAAGCTGAAGTGGAAGATAGAGATGAGAAAAATGGAAAAGATGGGGTACAATCATTATTTCTAAAAGTGAATTGTCACTAACTTTGGAAATTAGTTTCGTAACTTAATTATTTTGTTTATTATTTGATAGAATATAGCAACACTAAGTGACCGGTGATAATCTTGGGATACAATTGTATTTGATATTATTTTATAACAAATATAAGGCTTTTGATGTATGAAATTACAACTAGGATACATTTAAAATGTAGTTAAAAAAGGGTTGGTGGATAGGATCAAACTCATAATTTGATGCACTGATCAATTTGGAGTGAATCAAGTTATATTAATGTTACTAACGGATCATATATGATTGCTAGTTGGTTGGATCATATTTGATCCACTACCATCCCTAATCTCAAATACCTAAAACTTAAGACAATTCATTGCAGACTAAAGAGACCAGGACAAAGGCCGCCATCTCAACATACATGATAAAAAAGCTACTCAACTAGCACCAATCGATAAAAAACAGCCAATAAGCATCATAGATATATACCAACAACAACACACACCTAATGAAAAACCTAAATAGAACACAACCTGAATCAAAACACCAAAAAAACCCTATAAAGTTTGCAAACAAAACATAAATGCTAAATAAATACTAACAACAACATCAAAGCACCAAGTTAAGGAATCCATTCGAGAAAAATTAACCAAATCAAAGTCAATTGAACCAACCCCTAAATTACAACACATCCCCAAGCTCTTTGATAACTGTATTTTATACAGTTATTTGCATCAATTTTAGTAATGATAATTGCTATGTTCGTTTAATATTTATTAATTTTTGTTAAATAAATTAATATTTTCCTTTTATTTGCTAAAAATACATTTTTAATAAAATTAAATAATTTGTATCGAAAATGTACATAATTTCATATTTTTGTCCACAAATATAATTTATGATAATATAGTTTCTTAATTACAATTTATATAAATCGAAAATATAATTTAAATTAAATTTGGGCTTAATTATAATTATTAAAAGTTAAAAATTTAATTTAAAATTAGAAAAGGGCTAAAGTGTAATTTAAGAAAGTACAAAAATGTAATTTGGATTAAATTTGTGGGTCAAAATATAATTAATAAAAGTGTGAATTTTCTGCGCAGGAAAGGAATCGCACTCGCACAAATCACGAAATGCATCACTCACCGTCCGATCAAAGATTCAACGGTACAGATTTGGCGCGTGCAATCAGACGAGGAAATATCGCGTGGACGGTCTTCGCGCAGGCTGGCGTGCCAGTGGGCCCCACGTGTCGCGCGCGGGCCGGCGTGGGACCCACATGCCCGGCTGCGCGAATCTCCCCCGAGGCGATCGCCACCGTTGGATCAGATCGACGGTCCAGATTGAAGCGCGTCCATCCAAGCTCTCGCGCACCGAGCCGCTAATGTAAAAATCCTGTGTGACGCGGTCCATACAAGCGGCGTGCATCTTCAATTGTTACAGAATAAGAATCTGCCACGTGTCCCACGAATATTTAAGCGAATCAAAGTCCAACACGTGGCTATTTACAATGCGCGCGCGATCGCTGGATCACGCCCCGTTTCCACTGCCGCGGCCCTTTCATGCGCGCGCCCCGTCCCGTGCGACAAGGTCTGCGTGCGCCCATGCGCTTCAACGAATGAGATGCTGCCACGTGTCCCACTAATTGTGTCCGCGAAGCAGAAAGCGACACGTGGCGTGCACTTTGAATTAAAAAAAACGCAGTCGGCCTGCTTTCATCATGTGCGTAAATTAAAATAATAATATCGAAAATCAATACGCGTCGATTCTATTTTCGATACAAAAATATTCCTTACGCGTTTTTTTTTTTTTAAAGAAATGTATTATTTTTGGATGTATTTTTTAGCTATAAATAGGAGATAGTTTTTAGTTGTAAAAAAGTTTTTTTGGTTGGAAAAGAGTTTTTGGAGTTTAAAAATTTAGTAGTGTTCGGTTTTGAATCATAGAACACGCGAGATAGCCATTTTTTGGCTTTTGTTGTGTTCTCATGTGCCAAATATTTTCGTTTCTTGATGTTTTAATTTTTTCCTTATTCTTTTTCTTATTTTTATGATTTTGTTGTAATTTTAATTTTAATTTTATGAAGTAATTTAATTTTTCTAGGGTTGCATTTGATCTAAATTTATGAAGCTTTAATTTTTAATTATTTTTGTTTATAGATTTATAAGACGTTCGATTTGTTCGTTCTATTTTGTGCTTAATGCTTTTTTGATTATTTACGAATTTTATCAAAACGATTTGTGGCATAAAAATAAACTTGAGAAAGGTATTTTTTGTGTATATTGCTCGTAAATAGAATGACATGTATGATGAAGGATAGGAATATACCCTAATTGTAATGTGTGGCCATTTGAAAACTTAGAACTTAATGAATCTTGGTGAATTTAATTCATGTAGAGATATAGTGAATTAATTTAACGAGGTGTGTTTGTACGGAGCTCGGAAGAGATGTATGAATAAAAAAGAAGTTTTCGGTTGACAAATTAAATGTACTAAAAAATATAAATCCAAAGAAAATAATATGATTGTAGTGGATTAGTTTGGTGAAAAATTGCAATCCTAGAGTTCTTTTATTTTCTTTTTACCTTTTTTCCATATCAACGATTATTTTGGATAAAATCAGAGAGAAATAATTTTAGTACTCAACAAACTATAGTAACAAATCTCCGTTGGATCGATCTTTACTTATAAATGTTATTACTTGCGACCGTGTATACTTGCACGAGTTCGTGTGTTGAAAAACACGCAACACTCTTCAACTTCATGAACTACCACAATAGTATCATTCTCAAAATTCAACTAAGGCAAACTCTCTAGCTCCTTACTCGAGCATTTACCGTTAAATACCTTGCCTAACATACCTCATTGACTGCTTATCTTGAGTCCTAACAGCATACCTACCACCAATAAGCATAATTTCTTGAATAACACTAACACCCTTAGGAAGCGAAACATAATATGTTTTATCCTTCCCAACTCTATCTTAACTAACATCTTGTACTCAAGGGCCACTAAATGAGCTATCAAAGCTTCAACCTCCATCAATATGTCACCTTCTACTAGCTCCCTTAATAGCATCAAGCACACGTGTATCCATATTCGAGAGAAACCATTCTCCAAACTTTGCGTGCTTTCCACTAAAATCAAAGCCACACCATACTAAAGAGAACAATTTCAAACTTATGAGTTAGTCATCTAATTATAACAAAACCTTGGAAAATACTCATATTTTACCTCAATCCATACTAGATCCTTTAAAGCTAAAGGAACCCATACACCATGAAGTATATGATTACATAATAAAAACTCCACTCAAATCCTTAATTACAACCTTAGTAAAATCACTCCCCAAAGTAAACATGTCAATTTCCAAAAACTTCCTAGTTTACTAACAATGTGATGAATGATGGATTCATACCTCTAATTAGTTGGCATGCTATGCAGTTGGATCCGTATTGGCATAGAAACAAACCTAAAAGAAGAGACAAAAATATTTGGCTCAATTATATGAAAAATGAGTATTCATTGTCAAATTTCTGGAGCACGATGAAGAATCGACTCTAGATTACTTGCTTCCTCAAAATAAAAGGTCACACTATTATGATCCAAAATCTCAAGCTTTAAACCGTCACCAATAGTCCAATGTCGATGATAAACACTAGGTGTGAGCAGCAGATCGAAACTACTTATTTTTGGCTAATGCGAATCCAATTTGAATCTGTTCTGATTATATAATCAATTCCAAAACTATCCATTTATTTATAATTTAATAGTAATTCGATTTGGATTGGATATAGTAGATTATAAAATCTATCAATCTGAATTCGATCTGAATTCGAACGGATTGTTCAAATCCGATCAAACTATAAAATGTATCAATCTGATATGAATCTAATAGATCGGATCAGATCATATTTCTTGATTTAGGCAGATTGATCGGATTATTTATTCGCTCTTAATACACATAAATAAGTGCTTGGAGTTCAAGGCATATCTTTACATCAAATACACTCTGAGCATGAACTCCAAGCTACACTCATCATCTTCTATCAGATTCTTTAGCTCCATAAAAGCTACCGATTAGAAAAAATCAAACTATGTTTCGAATATCAAAAATTCAAGACCAAAAATGAACCAAGAAAAATCTCATAGGAGAGTGAAATCACTAAAGAGACAAGAAGAACCAAGGAAAAATTAGCCAAAATCTACAAGGGAATGATAGAAATCAAGGGGATTAGGATCACGAGAGAACAAGAGAATAAGAAAGAGAGGAACTAGAGCTTTTTTAGTCACAATTTTCAAAAGGACTCATTCACTTTGAATTTACACATTCATAAAATTAAAGTCTGACAAAGATGATAATTGTTTGAGATTAATCTCTCAAAGAATATTTACGGGGGCCATAAGGTTCGTAACGCTTGTTCATGCATTCCTTTCCTCCTTTGTAGCTTTCGAATTCAAGACCTAGCCCTTAAGTACCTTGGGGTGAGAGAGTTGCTACCAAATGGGTTAACCGTCTCAGTTGGTAGCAGCTCTCTCACCCCAAGGTACTTAAAGGCTAGATCTTGGGTTCAAGAGGTGTAGAGAACGAAATAAATGCATGAACAAGTGTTACGAACCTTGTGACTCCTGCAAATATTCTATGAGAGATTTATCTCAAACAATAAGTAACTAAGTACAATTTCAATATTTTTTAATTAATTGCCTAATTTTGATTTTACCTCTAAATTTCTCAAATTTAATTTCACATTTAAGTTAATTGAGAGAAACAAAGAAAAATAAGAAGACTTAGTGAGTTATCTCAATAAAAAGAAGTAAAATATGGGCACTTGTACTAATATTGAACAGATTAATGGAAAAATAAAAGTTTCTCATGTAATTTATCAATAAAAACTAAAATATTTTTTTTGGATTTGGTAACTTACTTTATTAAACAAGAAGTACATATTTGGATACATATTATCAAATTAGTATTTTAATAGTTCCCCATTTAAAAAAAGATACTCTAATGATCCAATTTTTTTTAAAAAAACTAATTTATAGAAAGAAATTTGTCTTATGAAAATATTTATTACTTTATGTTTTCTCTCATATTTTTTGTCCATTTCGTTGTAAAAACAATCTTATCCATCATATTAACCATGTCCCCATCCACCATCCATTTTGTCCTACCCTTGACACCACTCCATTCTTTCTTCCACCAATCACACTTCACTGTTTGCTGCAAAGAAAATCCAAAAATATATTTTTTATTGAAACTGAAGTTAGACCACTATTAACTCATTTGTAGCATCATTTTTTCCAATGATTGCAACTTTCGTCAACTCATTCCGTTCGATCTTCTTGAACCCTTTATATTTTTTCAATCACTTTGTGCTTAATCAAAGCCATTTTCACCTTAAGTTTGATTGAATATAAGTTGATTGGAATGGATGAAAGGGTTAGCGAGATCAAAAGGAATGAATTGATCATAGTGACGGTCAGGGGCAAAGATGGGTACTAAAAATTAGTTGGTGGTGGTCTAATTATAAGTTTGTTAAAAAACATATATAGCTTTGTATTGTTCTATAGTAAATAGTAAAAATTGGTTGGTTGACAAAGGAATGAAGCGATCTTAGGGGAATGAATGAGAGGATTATTGAGGTTGACGGTAATTGATAGGGTAGTATAAGATATTTTCGTATTAAAATGGATAAAAAATGAGAAAATACATAAAATAATAAATAATTTTATAAAAATAAAATTATTATTTCATAAATTAGGTTTTTTTTAAAAAACAAATTGGTTCATATATTGCTATAATTTTTGTTCAATGAGGAAACTACTAGTGTGCAAGTTTAATAATATGGGTTCATATATGTACATTTTATTTAATAAGGATACCACTTAAGTACTGAATTCTGTTTGTTCTATCTAATTTTTGGAAAACAAATTTGGTATCTATTACTTCTATTATTATATATAAGAAGGATAGTTGATGATTGCATATTTAATTGATGTCTAATTCAAAATGTATGCATGTTTCTTGGATATTTTAAAGAACCAAATTAAAAGAATTTATATTCTATAATAGTCAAGGTAACAGGATATTTATGTTGATAAAATTCATATTTCATAACGAATATTATATGAACAACAAGAAGCCTAGTAGAAAAGTAGTGTTTTAGGAATTAGTGTATGATTGGATCAAACAACCACCAGATCTTAACATTGATAATCAACCGAACCAGAAAACCACAATCCATATTCAAGATCCATCACATCTTCATCATAATGGAAGGGCTATTAGAGATCTTAACATTGATAATCAACTGAACCAAAAAATCACAATCCATATTCAAGATCCATCACATCTTCATCATAATGGAAGGGATATTAGAGTGCCCGATGGATACACGGAAGCTTGTGAGGCATAAGTTGTTATATCTAACGGTCATAAAGATGACTTATTGTCTTATAAACAAGTAATAAAGGATATTGACAAGGATAAATGGATTATAGCTATGAACCTCAACATGGAATCTATGTAATCTAACTCTGTCTAGGAACTTATAAATAAGCCTAATGAGATGAGACCTATTGGGTGAAAATAACTCTATAAGAGGAAAAGGAGTAGATGGGAAAGTAGAGATTTTCAAAGTTAGACTAGTGACACATGACTTTAACAGAAGAGGGTTGATTATGAGAAAATTTTATCATTAGTAGCAATGCCTAAATGCATTCGGATACTGTTGTCCTTAGTAGCAGCTCTTGATTATGAGACTTGTCAAATGGATGTCAAGAAGGAATTCTTGAATGGCTATTTTGAGAAGACCATTTATAGTCCAACTAGAGGAGTTCGTAGGAGAAGGCCAAGGAAAAAGGTTTGCAAGCTTAAGAGGTCTATTTATGAACTCAAGCAAGCTCTAAGATCATAAAACATTAGATTTGATGAAATTGTGAAGATCTATAGTTTTGAGAAGACCTTGGTAAGCCTTGTCTTTATAAACTCATCAAAGATGAAAAAGTGGTACCCTAATGCTTTACACATATGATAATATACTTATTGGGATTAGTATAGAATTATTATCGAACATAAAGTAATGGTTAGCTAAGCAGTTTTAAATGAAAGATCTAGAAGAAACAATCTATGTTTTGAGCATGTAGATCATTTATGATTATAAGAATAAACTCTTCTCAAGCATTATCTATAGACAAAGTGTTGTTAAGGTTTTTGATCCAAAATTCCAAGGAAGGTATTTTATCTACTAGACATGGAATGACCTTATATAAGAAGTGTCTAAAGACATTGCAAGAAATAGAGGATATGAAACTGATGTCATATACATTAGTAGTTGAAAGTTTGATGTATGCCTTGTTAAGTAATATGCTTGAAATCTGCTATGTCATTGGCATTGTCAATCGATATAAATCCAACCTAGGATTGGATTATTAGGTTACAGTCAAGTACATCCTCAAATATCTTACAAGAACAAGGAATTATATGCTAGTTTATTCTAATGGAGATTTGAGACAAGGATTCTCAAAAATCAACATTTGGGTCAATGTTTACCCTTAATGGAATAGCCATAGTATAGAGAAGCATGAAGCAAGACCGTACAGCCAATTCAATGATGGAGGCCAAATATGTTGTCAATTGTGAAGTAAGAAAAGGTGTATATTTCTATAAGTTCTTGGTGGATTTGAAAGTTGTTCCAAACATAGACCACCAATAGAGATATTTACTTTTATAAAGGTATTTTCATTTATATCTTCTTTAAGTTATTGTTGCAACCCTCGGATGTTATATGAGTTTGGCAGGTTACATGTTGTATTGTGTATTGTGTATGATTAGTAAAATAAATTCTACTGCTAAATAAGTTCACACTAGGGGATCGTTGAGGTGCTTGAATAGCTTTATTTATTTATTTCCTTATATATGTTTTCTTCTGTTATTGATTATATTATCTTCTTTTTTATTATCTTTATTATCTTTCCTTATTATTGTATATTTTATTATCTTTTTTATATGTTTCTTGTTTTTGTTGTAAGTGAGAAGTCGTTCGAGGTGGTCGTTTCACCTCCATGTGAGTACCTAGTGTAGACTTTCAAAGCCAAACACAAAAGAGCTTTCATTAAATTGATGTGTTCTGCAGTTACAAAATGTGACCCAAAATGAACTATAGAAATAGAGATACTACTTGACCAGAGCAAACAAAAGCCATATTTAAGTCCTACGGCAAGAACAATAAAAATGTTGTCTTTAACTTAAAGATGCTTGTAACTGTTGGGACTGCACTGCTCGTGATTTTTTCTCCATAATCCAAATTAAATCTGGCTATGCTTCTGAACAAAGTACTACAGTGCTTTTTGGCTCGAGGTGTAATAAAACCTCGGCCATTCCAACTAAAGACTTTTATATATAGCAGCTGTGGGGGCAAGTTGCGGGTCGCATTCCCACCCTCAGCAGATTTGTTCATGATATTGTTGTTGTTGTTTGAGACTTTATGTATCATGGCTTGGCTAACTTCTTGATGTTTCCAAGCATTGGGACCCTGCATAAGATCTTCAGTAAGTTTTATCAAATAATGCAGTAAGGAGTTTGATTTTCAATGATACAGTTTTATTTGGAACTCTATTGAGAGCACCAAAAGCCTTTCTTTTACTATGTGATTTGACTTTGGATCATGTCTGCATATCTTCAATAAATTATTTTTTCCCAATAAATTCTCTCTTAAACCAATTTGACTAACCCTTTCATTTTGTACTTGAGTATTTTGGTTATCTTGAACTTGCATTACTGATGACTCTCTTGGAAATTAAATTGGAAAAGACTAAAGATAGTTTGAGTAGCATGGAAAAAAACTCTACAGTGAGCAACTTCAGCTAGTTGGAAAACCTTTATAGTTGTTAAATTTCTTGGTTTCCTGTTCAATCAATAGTTATATTAAGCCCAATAGCTTGAGCTATCATTTTTAGTCTGAGATTTGCATATACCAAGAAAATGCTGACATCAGTACAGTACTACTCATAAAAAAACTCAACAAAGTGAACTATATCAAGGACTGGAATCATTTGTAAAAGCTCTTGAATTTCTTTGTGACCGGAATAAAACTTTTCCTCTTGATCTTCCTCTATAAAATGCATTGTAGCTGGAGTCCTTCTTGAGGGTTCTTAACCAAGATCTCCCTGATGCTGTCTCTGATTGAGTAAAATAGTTTTTTGACTTTCAGATGAAGATATGAGCCAAAAAATAATAAGAGCTGGTTGATTAAAACCCACTTTGAGTCAATCACCATAGATTGATTAAAAAATATTGTGATTAATTTTATAGGTAATTGCAGCATTTAGAGTGCATTCCACACTTGACACAAAAGTCTAGTAGACATTCATATTTCAATTCCATCCATATTTTGGAGCTTGAGGTATTTAGCTAAAGTATGATTTTTCTTAGGAATCATATATCATGTAACTCGGAGGAATTTGGCTCATGAACATTAATCTCCACTCAAAAGCAAATTTTGATGGCTTCATTAGGTCAAAGTGAATGACATGAGATTGCACCAAGGTTTGAAATATTAATGTCAAAGATGTCGAAATATAATTTTTATGAAAATGTTGAAATATTATCGTTCACGATGAAAATTATGAAAAAATTCACGAAAATTATAAAAATTCTATCAAAAATATGATTTTTTATATAAAACATCAAAATAATCAGTTATTTATATTTTAAATTAATTTTTTATCTAATATATGTATTTTTAAATAATTAATTATTTATATTAATCAATTAATTAAAATATTGTATAATAAAAAATATTTTTTTCTTCTAAATATTGTATTATAAGTAATTAAAAAGTTAAAATAATTAAGTGGACTATTTAATTGTAATAACTATTATAAATAGATAAATATCAATAATATAAAAATAAATTCATTAATTATTTATTTTTATAAATACTCATAGTTAGTGGGACATAATGAGTATTATCCTTCCATGTAATCTACGTATTATAACATCAATATAAAACAGTAGAAAATAAAACATGCATATTGATTTGTTTTTGAGAATCGGATTGGATTGTATTGTTTCACTCAAATGTTTACTAATATATTATATAATTTTCTCTTTCTTTTTTTTACCTATTTATTTCATATATATAATAAACATAAATCAAGAATTGAAATGATCGAGAAAAAAAAGAATATATTTTCTTCTGAGTGAGAAGAAAATGAATTGAAATAATTATTGAAAAACAATAAATTAAGAATTTATATTTTAGTTAAAAAAGATGTTTAAACGACTTTTAAACGATAATTTTAATAATTTTGTTAATTTGATTAAAAGATAGAAATATTATGTTTTGATATTAAGAATTATAAAAAATAATAGGGATAATGTCAAATATATCAATGATATTTACATCCTTGTTTACACCTAAAAAGGAGTGTTACCCTGATAATTCCTGGATGATGTTGTTGTGGTTCCGTTTTACAGCTGAATATGGAGAGATTTTTGGACAAGTAATAATCAACTTGTGTTTGGATAACAAGGTTATCCATAAAACTCTTATTCTAGACTTATTCTAGACATATTTATCTAATTATTTAATTAATGATAATTTTATTTAAAAATAATAATATTATTATAGAATTAATATTAAAGATAAGGTGAATATCTCTTACATTTTTATTATAATAATAATAAAAATTATTATTATAATATTGTTATCAATTAAAAAATAAACAAAATCTTAATTCTTATTAAGTGTTGGTGATTCTCTCGATGATTAAAAAAAAAGTGTTGTCACGTAGAAATCTATGGAAAAGATTCAGCTAAGTTGCTAATACATAGGGTTAATCGAAAAGGACTTCCGGTAACTCATTTGGTTGCTTCCATTTATATTTAATGTAAGTGTTTTAAATTGATAAAAAAAAATTATTTATCTTTTATTATATTTTTTAAGGGTGATAAAATAAGGGTTAAATTTATTATCACATCATTTTTTTTGTTTGTTTTATACCATAATTAATGTAAATTTTATAAATTAACAAAAATACTTTTTTATCTTTAATATATTTATCCTATATCAATTAAATTACTTTTCAAAGTATTTTTTGTTAATTTTTAAAATTTATATTAAATAAAAGTAATTGATATTTTCAGAATAAAAAACACTAATATTAAAATAATTAAATATTTTATCTTATAATTTAATAATTTTATATTTCTAAAAATAAAATATTATTTTAATATTAATAATTTGTTTTCTAATGATTGGACTATCTTAAATAAATATAGGAAGTGATATGGTTATTAAATAAGGTGTGTAAATAAGATATTTTCAGAATAAAAAACACTAATATTAAAATAATTAAATATTTTTAAAAATAAAATATTATTTTAATATTAATAATTTTTTTTCTAACGATTGGACTATCTTAAATAAATATAGGAAGTGATATGGTTATTAAATAAGGTGTGTAAATAAGATATTTTTAGAATAAAAAACACTAATATTAAAATAATTAAATATTTTTAAAAATAAAATATTATTTTAATATTAATAATTTTTTTTCTAATGATTGGACCATCTTAAATAAATATAGGAAGTGATATGGTTATTAAATAAGGTGTGTAAATAAGATATTTTCAGAATAAAAAACACTAATATTAAAATAATTAAATTTTTTTTAAAATAAAATATTATTTTAATATTAATAATTTTTTTTCTAACGATTGGACTATCTTAAATAAATATAGGAAGTGATATGGTTATTAAGTGTGTAAATAAGATATTTTCAGAATAAAAAACATTAATATTAAAATAATTAAATATTTTTAAAAATAAAATATTATTTTAATATTAATAATTTTTTTTCTAATGATTGGACTATCTTAAATAAATATAGGAAGTGATATGGTTATTAAAGTAAACAAGATATTTTCAGAATAAAAAACACTAATATTAAAATAATTAAATATTTTTAAAAATAAAATATTATTTTAATATTAATAATTTTTTTTAATGATTGAACTATCTTAAATAAATATAGGAAGTGATATGGTTATTAAATAAGGTGTGTAAATAATCCCAACCCCATCCAAAACCAAGAACTTTGATATCATTAATTGACTTTCATCTGGCATTATTTCTTTGTATGTTTTGAGAGTTTATTTTGAAACTTGAGCATTTATGATTGGGGGGTAATTTATATGATTGGGGGGTAATTTAATTGTAATTAATTTATATGTTTATATATATATATATATATTAACTTGCATCTGCTGCGGAATATGAGTACAATTTTAATAAGCGGAATATTAATTTCATCTTATATATTAACATTAAATAATTTTATAACAATAATTTTATGTTATGATTCGGTTAGGTGACAAGGAATTTTAATTTTATTCTCATCTTAATTTTTATTTTATTTTACTACAACTTCATATATAACCCTAAATCCTATTTAGAAAAATAATAATTTTAATCATAAACCTTAATCCATAAATATAATCTTAAATCTCAAAACATTATTTAAAAATATAACAATTTTAATCATAAACTTTAACCTATAAATATAACCTTAAATTCTATTTAAAAAAATAATAATTTTAAACATAAACTTTAACCTACAAATATAACCATAAATCCTAAAACCCTAAACCCTATTTAAAAAAATAATAATTTTAACCCTAAATCTTAACTCACGAATATAATCCTAAACCATAAATCCTAAATCCTAAATCTCAAAACACTAATCTCAAATCCCTAAATCTCAAACCTCAAAACCCTAAACCGTATTTAGTAAAATAATAATTTTAATAATATATTTTATTTTTAAGTAATAATTATTTAGAAAAATAATAAGTTTAATAATGTATTTTGTCTCACGAAAAAAATAATAATTAAATGATATCATTTAAATTTACTGAATATAAAAGTATTAAAATAATATAAAATATTTTTCATTTAATTCAAATTGTAAACCAAATACTGTAATATTAATTTATTTTTTTATTACAATTATAAAATCAAATAAAATTGTTTCCATTATATTATCATTCTCATTCCGATTACATCCAATGAACACCACCTTAATTACGTTCTATTTTTATTTGAATCATTCTTCACGTCACGTATAAATTTTAATTTATTTTATACTCTTTTCGTAATCTTTTTAAAAAGTTAACATATAAAATAAAATAAACTTTTCACGTATTATTTTAAAAAATAATATAAATAAAAATAAAAATATAATTATAAGTATTGCCTATCATCCAAAACTAATAAATAACTCAATTCATTACAAGATTACCCCAAAACGTGATTGCCGAATGAAGATACTACAGAATCCTAAAAGTCTCGGTAGAGAAACGACCTTCGCTACTTTGGTGGTATTTTCTATTTTCAATTCATTTATATTATATAATGTGATATAAATATTTTAAAAAATAAATTAATTTTATATTTTTTAAAATAATTCTGATATGTATTCTAAGATAAATAAATTTTAGATTAAACAATACATAATATAGTTCTAGAGATATGAAATAGGTGAAAATAAATCATATTATTAAAACATTAAGTAAACCGCAATGAAATAAGTGATTTATTACAAAATTGCAAATTGTATATTTTTATTGTTATTTTATATTAACTTCTATTTTCTCATATTTTTAAATATTATTTAAACTTTTTTTATTTTTTTTCACCTATTATTTTATTATTAAAAGTATATTAGAATGATCACGAGGCTTTAAAAATTTACCCAAACTTAAAAAATAAATTATTGATGTAAAATACATTTCTAAGGGTAGGTTGTAAATTGGGAAAAATGATTATTGATATTTTGCCTTCAACAATCTTATCATCATGTTCACGTGTCGTTAATACATAAAAAATTTACTCAATTTTTTTAATTATCTATTTATAATAGTAAAAAATAAGAAAATCTTTAAAAACATGAAATAACTAGGGTTATATAACGTGATTTTTATCTTATATTAATTAAAAATCATGTATAGCTCTCCCTACTTGATTTTTACACATTGTGATAAAAATATTCTTAACTTTCATTAATGAATTGTAATTAAATTTTGATTAAGTATTTATTTAATTTAATTAGTTAGAATTAAACAGCTATCTACTGTAATGGAGTTTGGTCAACTGGTTTCTTGTTGATTGGAACCAAGTTGTACACTTGTCATTCAAGATTTTGATCGATTAGTCGAATTAGACACATGTCTAACTAAATAAAAATTGTCCAATTAATTGAATTTTAATTAGTAAGTGACTTAACTTATTAGGATTGAATTAAGAGCATATTCAATTGATCAGATTTTGATTGACCAATAACCTCACTAACAGAGTCGAATTATACATATATCAACCTAAACTAGATAACTATACAAGTGATCGAAGTTTGAATGGTCGGTGATCTCAAAGTTAAATTGAACAAATGTCAACTCATCATAACTTCAATTAGATATGTTTATAACTAGTCCAATTTCATGACTATTTTTTGGAACCAAATTGAACACTTGTCCAACTTGTAATAAATCAAGTAAACAAACGACAAACTTTTCAAAAACAAAAACATTAATGCAATCTTTTTCACCATACAAAAAAAGGTGCATCCTTAGAAAAAAAAAACAAAACACAAGAAAGAAAGTTACACCCTAATTTTGTATTTCATAAAGAAAAACAAAATAAAAAATAAAGAAATGCATCTTCAGAGATAATATCAACAACTTCTATGGGTAATCATTTATGTCTAAATGAGAAAATGACCTCAATGTTAACCTTGCCACATGTACTCTCCTTTTGTTGTACCATTGTTGCAAGACATGCTTCATCCGATATGACTCCTACTTTATTCAATAACATCAGTGAGTAAATAAGAACCAAAACTAACCTATTGTACCCACACCAAGTTAGTCATCACATTCCGCTTCATGTAATTGTCTAGTGAACATTATCAACACAACAACAAAATAAATCTTCATCAAAATATAATGGAGAGAGAAATGAAAATGATGTAGATCATAATGAGATATACACCAATGAAGGTTTTTTCATGAAAATTGACTTCTAAACAGAATAGACATGATGTTGGTCACCAAAGAATAACAGGCCAATGGAAGAATAGAGCCATCGAAGTGTGAGGAAACAGAGAGACATGAATCGATGTAAAGGAGTGTGAAGGTAAGGACTGATATCAAATCCTAATTTATGATTAAGTGTAAGGATAAAGTAGATATTTTAAGGAAAAAAAATGCAAGGGGTTTAAATTAGAATAAGAACCGTGAATGAGATCTATTTCAACGTATTATTCCAAAAATTATCGATGAATTCTAATAATGTTTTTATCTATAAATATCATATTTATATGGTATCATCATATACTGTTATGTTAAAAATTATCAACTTTGACCATTATTTTTACTATACCTTTTTTATTCTTGTTAGTAAACGTGGTAAGAATTTGTTTTAAAGCATATTATATGTTTTATTAATAAACAATATAAAAAATATTTCAAGTTAAATATATTTTTAATCCTTAACTTTTTTATTCATGAAATAATTTATTCTTTATTCTTTTAAATAAAAAAATTTAGTGTTTGTTATTTTAGTCAAGAAAAAATGTAGTTTATATTATTTTAAATAAAACAATTTAGATCATATTCTTTAATAATTTAATAATTTAATCCATATTTTTTTACAACAATTAATAAGGATATATAACATTTGGATATAGAGTAATGATATTTTTATTGTTATAAAAAAGTACGATGGAAATCAGTTATTGAATAAAGAAAAAAAGATAAAAAGAGTTCTAAATTAATTAAAATAGAAAATTTAAAGATATGATTTTTATGCACATAATTAACTATCTTCAATTTTATCAAAAGATTGAAGAGAATGCCATAAATAAATAAATATATTTGGTTTTAAAAGTTAGTTTCATGTTATTCTACTTAAACTTAGTATTGCGATATAATCACAAGTTATTTATCTATTAATAAGATAAATATAAGTTATATGATGTACATAATTGTTTTCATTTAAAAATATAAATTAAATTACTTATTTAAAAAAATTGAATTAAATTATTTGTTAATTAAAGAAAACAAAGATTAACTTCCATTATTTTTAAGGATATTTTTGAAGATATTTTAAAACTTGAAGATATTTAATAAGATAAATATAAGTTATATAATGCAAATAATTGATGTAAATTTAAAAAATATGAATTAAATTGTTCATATTTTTTAAAAAGTAAAAATTAAATTATTTTATTTAAAGATAAAAATTAAAATATTTATTTAAAAAAATGAATTAAATTATTTGATAACTAAAGAAAATAAAGATTAAATTATATCACTCAATAATCAAGAGAGAATCTTATACATGGACAAAGATTAAACTATATCACCAAATAATTAAGAGAGAATCTCGGACATCTAAAAAATATCTCTAAATTTTTAAAATTTAAAAATATCCTCTAAATATAATAGAAGTTAAATTTAACAAAAAGTAAATAGTAACATTTCATAAAATAAAAAAATGGAAGAAATAATAAAATAAGAAAAAAATTAAGGAATAATAGAATTAAAAATATAAGACATCTTAAGATGCTTTTCATAAGAAATGGTAATAAGTAACAAAAAATTCAAAAAGAAAGAGACGGATTTAAAGACCTATTGTTTACATCTTTAAGAAAATCATTCTAAAAAAAGATAAAATTTATTATGGAATAAGTAATAAAGAAATGAGTATTAATATCACAAATGTAAAATAAAGGTATAATATATCATTAATTGACAATAAAACTATATCGAATAAACTATCCAAAATTTTCCGCAAGGATAAAGAAGAAATTTGATATATTCATTTATGAAGAATTCAAATATTAATACATGCTCATTTAAGAGAAGGAATAAATACACTAATACAAATAGCAATACTAAATAACAGAATAATAAATAAAAAAGATGTTTTATTATAAATGTTCCATGGTAACTTAGGATACCAAAAACTAAAATTTACAGGATACTCTAGGTTTATTATTAATATCCATGATAAAAACTTAAACCAAGTATTAAGTCTAGCTTATGAATTCGAAAGAAGAGATTTAATGAAAGAAAGAAATAACCCCTTTTTAGTACACTACCTAGTAGGGTATTCTTTAATAAATAGTCATAATAGTTCAATATATGAATGATGAGCAGAATCGGCATCGTCAATCCTGCCAATACTTTGGTTTTATATTTATAAAACTCTTGCAAGTGCACGAATCATTTCATAGAAAATGATAAGTATACTCCTAAGGTCAATCTAAGAAAGAAATATATGTGGTTTTTAATTTATTATTCAAACTTTTAAAAACGAAATTAAATCCTAAACATCCTGTCACGATATTTTGGGGTTTTGTGTTTTTAATCTAAGAACATAAAAATAAACATAGATAGAGATTCAATAAACATTTATGCAAATTTTATCATTTATAATAGTGGAGCATTTATGGATATAATAACTAAGTAATTATGCTTGCTCATATTATTTGGGTTATTAAAGATATAAATTGATATTTATTGATTCTCTCTTTTTTATATGAATACCACATTTGGTGGAGTTAGATATTCTTTGTTAACTAAACAAATCAATTAACAGTTATGGGTGGGGTTGATAACTAATTTGGTTAATTAAACTAATTCTTTTTTCTAAGAGATTGAAAATAAACCATTTAAATGCCACATTTGGTGGGGTTAGACAGTTTAAACTTTATTCAAAGTGTCCAAATTAAACCTAAGAATTTAATTATTTGAGTACTAACTTTCAAGTTTTAAAACTACTATTGAAAACATGTTGTTAATACATTTTCAGATAATAATTCTTATAAGAACTTTTGAAATAGAGCTTCACTATAACTACCGGGTGATTGTACTAACAAATAAAAGAGCACTACTCTAAATCAGACTGGATAATTAAACCTTAAAATCTAATTTTTAGATTTAAATTTATAATGAAAAATAATATATTTCTCTCTAATATTCTTAATATAAAATCTTGAATAAAAACAAAATCAATTCATTTTAGAGATTTTTACCTAAATAATATTTCGCAAGCATAACAATGTTATTATTATATCATGTTTACAAACAGCTAGTATAGTTAAATTTAATCACAAACAAATTAAATATAACATATAAGAATAAAGCATAAAAAATAATTGCAAAGAAAATAAAATCATTACAGTACTTTGATGCTAACTCTGTTGCTGGAAAACCTCCAAACAGAATTTACACTTCCATTTATTGAATCAAAAAGCAAATAAATTACAAAAACATAATTAGTTCTTCTCAAAAAGAGAAGAAATCTAAAACTAAGAAAAGCTAAAAACTAAGAAATTGAGAGAAAGAAAGAGAAGAGAATATGTGTTTTGAGGTGTGGTTTAAAGTGAAGAGAATGTGGATAGTTATAAGTGATGAGAGGAAGAAAAAATGGGTGAAAAAATGATTAAAATGGTGGAAACATGGAGTAGTGAATGATAAAATCATTGTTGATGTCATGCTGACGTTGAGCGCGGCGACGCATGCGGATTGGGGTAGATGGGCGCAGCGGCGCACGCGGACTGGGTGCTGATGGGCGTAGGCTAGGTGCGAAAGTGCACGATTTTCTCCCTTTTGACTTTTTTGACCCATTTTGTCTAATTTTTCCATATTTGTTGACCTTTCCTCATTTAATTTATGAATATATTTGCGATGTATTGCCTCTAGTATTTTTCTTTGAGTCTATAAGTTACTTTTTTAAGTGAAAATACCTGAAAAATAATAAAAATACCCATGATTTCGAAAAGACAAATTTATATAAATATATGATAAAATCATATAAATATATATATTTTAATCAATTAAGGTGCATAAAATCATGGTAATTTTAGTACTTTTTGAGTACTCATCAATGGACAAAGTAAATTTATATAAATAGACAAAACCTTTCAGGAAGTTGGAGAAATAATAAAACCAAAAAATATTAATAGACTTTAAAATAGTAGATGAATGACATTTAGATATCAAGAAAAACCCTTGATAACAAGAAAAAAAGTAATGTTGTTAAAAACAATAATATACCAAGATTTGCTTGTATAGATCATGAAAGAGAAACTTTTATCCAAGAAGAAGTTAAAAAACTAAAAGATGAAGTCCAAGTAATGAAGACATAAGTTCATGATGTCATATGAAAATAATAATAATGTTTAAAGATAAATTAAAAATAATACAGTTAGAAATAAATGGAAGTTGAGTAAGTGTAGCAAAAAACCAAACAACATTATTTGAAACTTTGAAACTTTTAACATAGAAAATGGATTTAGTCTAAGAAGTAAACAAGAAATATGTACAAGGTATAATAAAAACACAAAGAGAATCATTAAAAGAAATAAAAGAATATGGTTATAATAAACTTCAAGAAGATATACATATAGAATTTAGATAACTAAGAAAATATGTATATAACATATATAGAAACAATGATATTGTGAGTCATAAATATCATCCCCTAGAAGGACTAAAAATAGAACCACTTAGAAGATTAGATGTCTTGATTCCTAAAAATAAGAGAGGAAAAAATGAAGAAAAATCTAATAAAAAACATATAATTTCAATTTAATGGAATATAGAAAAGAATTAGAGGAACAATTCATGAACCCCAAAAATAGGAATATAAAAAAATTAGTTAGTTTATTAACATTAATTAATGAAGAATTAGAAGAACATCAAAATGAAAAACTTTGTACAAACAAAGAAGAAGATAATATAAATATAATCAGTGAAATTGATTCTGAACAAAAAATTATGACCCCTAAAGGTTATATGAAACCAATTTCATTATCAGTTCCTTACTAAGAAGGAACATTTTATCTACATAGGAAGGAAAGAAATAGGAAATGGTCAAGAAAGCCTAACACTATAAATAGAATAAGACAACCACCTAAAATGGAAGAAGAGTTGCATTGGGGAATTAGAGGTAGTATCCAACCAGAATTCAAACTTCATGATAATTATAAATCTAATCTATTAGATCTAGATTGTATAAGAGATAGGAAAAAAATCCTTAGATGAATGGGCTAGTGGTATGAGTATGTACATACAAATCTCTCAAACTACACAAACAAACCATCCATTCTGTAGGGTATTATTAGCTCATAAAATGATAAAAAATGTTAAAGTTTGATTTTCAAATTTAACCTATCAATAATATATTTAATGTAAGGAAATGCTTCCACAGGAAGAGAATACTTAGATATAGTAATAAATAAAATATATAAGGAATTTATTGGAGAAGATAAAGGAATAACTATCACTGAATCTAGTGAAAATGAAATCAATAAAGCCAAATGACATCTAACAAATATAAAAATTTGTAACATGTGTTACATAGATTTTTTTATTTGTGAATATGAAATGTATTACCATAAATTACCACCCTCTATGCAAACAAATTATAAGGAAATGTTTTTTTCAAAAATTACCTGAAACATTAGATAAGACCTTGACATAAAGTTGGAATCAGAGAAATAGGAAAACTATACCAGACACCCTATGCGAAAGAATAAGAATCCTTAAAAGCTAGATAATTATTAAATGCTAAGAAAGAAAGAAATATAAACAAATAAGAGGAATTGATAAAATCTGTTGTGATACAAGAGATTTTAGAATACCAGAAAAATATGGATGTAACATAAAATCATATAAACAAAAATATAAGAAATATAAACAATATACGAGATTTAAAAAATATAAATTCAAAAAATAAGATTTTGAAAAATATAAAAAAAGATTTAATAGGAAAACCTGAATAGATATTTTAAAAGAAAGAGATATAAACCTCTTGAAAACAGGAATTATTACCCTTTAAAAAAGAAAAAAATGCAGATGTTGAATCTATTATGAAGAAGGACATTATGCTAATAAATGTCCAAGTAGACTTCAACATAAAAAAGAATTTCCACAAAAACAAAAATCTTAGAAGAAGCTTTCAAAATGGAATTAGAATCAATCGAGGAATCTGATATAGATGATACTTAAAGTATCTATCTATTGGAAGAAACTGGGTAAGAAATAACTGACTCAGAATATGAACACTCAAATTGTGGATATTCTTCATCAAAAGATGAATGATTTGTATAGTATTACAAATCCAAATAGTACTTACATTAAAGTAGGAATAAAATTTAAAGGCTATAACACTTATCATTTACATACATGTATAGATACAGGAGCTAGTATGTGTATAGCCAATAAATATGTATTTCTAGAAGACAACTGGAAACAAGCGCCAAAAGATTTAATAGTAAGAATTTCTAATAATACTACAATAATTCTTAAAAAGGAATCAAAAGTTACTGATATAATGATAGGAGGAGAAAAGTTTCACATTCCTACCATATATCAATAGGAAATAGAAGTTGATTTGTTAATAGGAAATAATTTCCTAGACTTATATAAACCTTTCACACAATATTTTGACAAAATAAGTCTCACAACCTTAAAAGGCGATACCATCTATGTCTGAAAAATAAGAAAAGCTTTAACTGTCTCAAAAATAAGAAAAGTTTTAACTGTCTCAAGCCCAATTTTTATGCAACAACATAAATAGCAAAAATTAGGTGAGATAGAAGACCAACAAAAACCTTAATTCAAAAATATTTTATTAGATATAGAAGAGAAACAAAACTCTTTTCTCAATGAAATACAATAAGACAAAGCCCTAACAGGCATTAGAAAACTATTAAAAACAGTCAGTTTAAAAAATCCTTTGAATCCAAAAATAAATAAATTTAAAACAATAGTCAATATAAATTAAGAGATCCTAACAATATCATAAGAGTAAAACTAGTGACTTATACTCCGTAAGACAAGATTGAATTTGGAAAACAAATTCAAGAAATTTTGGAATTAAAATTCATAATACCAAGTAATTCACCTCATTCTAGTCCAGCATTTTTAGTTTAAAAGGAAGATGAGAAAAAGGAAAGGAAAAAGAGAATGGTAATAAACCTTAAAGCACCGAATAAAGAAACTATTGACGATGAATACTTCATTCCAGAAAAGGAAGAACTAATATCATTGATAAAAGGAAAAAATACTTCTCGAGTTTTGATTACACAAGTAGATTTTGGAAAATAAGACTAGATGAAGAATCCTAAAAACTAACAGCATTTAGTTTCCCCCAAGGAAAATTCCAATAGACAGTTGTACCATTTGGATAAAAACAAACTCTAGGTATTTAACAAAGATATAAGGATAACATTTTCAAGAAATTATAAGATATTTGTTGTGTTTACGTAGATGATATTTTGATTTTTAAAAGTGAATTAAATAAGCATTATTTGGATATTATCAATCTTTTACAAGAATGTAGAAAATAAGGCATTGTACTTTCTAAAAAGAAAGTAGTACTTACTCAACAGAAAATTAAATATTTAGAGTTGGAAATTGAAGATGGAAAACATAATCTACAACACCATATACTAAATAATATTCAAGGTTTTTCTAGTGAATTAACAGACAAAACCAACTACAAAGATTTTTAAGATGTTTAATATATGCAAAAGCATATATCAAGAAACTTGCAAAAATGAGAAAATATTACAAGCAAAATTGAAAAAAGATCATGTTTGGAAATGGACCAAATAAGATACTCTATATATGGATAGAGTAAAAGCAATGGTAAAATTTTTTCCAACTTTGTATCATCTAGGACCAGATGATAAGATGATAATTGAAACAGATTTTCCACAAGAATATTGGGGAGCAGTTCTTGAAGCAAGAGTAGATGACAAAGATGAATATCTTTGTAAATATACATCAAGATTTAGAATTAAATTACCATACTAATGAAAAAGAATATTTAGTTGTTATAAAAGCCATTAAGAAATTTTCAATATATGTTATAAGCTCCAGATTTATTGTTAGAACATATAACAAGAATTTTGGTTATTTCTTAAGAACTAATATTGTAGGTGATCAAAAACAAGGAAGATTAGTTAGATGACAACAATGGTTCAACTATTACAATTTTGATGTTGAACATCTTTCAGGCCATAAAAATAGCTTAGTAGATGCTCTTACCAGAGAATTAGCACCTCTAACTATTTTTATGCTTTCAAGAATGAAACATCTTGACATCAAAATCAAGATAAAGGAAAAGAAAATAAAAATCCTATAGGAACAACTCGAGCTGTTATATCTCGAGATATCTCTTATGAAGGCAAAAAGAAACAACAAGAACTTAATTATTCAAAACAACCTCTAAAGACCAGAAGCTCAAAAGAGGAATCTTTATTAAAAATTCAAGGTAAAACTTTTAAAAGATAAAAAGGAAGAACCTAACAGTTCACAAAAAACTTCTGGAAGCAAAAAACTCATTTGGGCAGATGAAGCAGAAAAGGAAGAACATAAAAAGGTTTGTGGTATATAATGGCCCAAAACCAAGAATTTATAACAACTGGGTAAAAACTAGTACATATATTCTAGAAATTAGTGGAGTAACTTGATAACTATATATTATACAGTTATTTTGTCTATTTTATTAATTATAATTTCTATGTTCTTGTTATCTTTAGTTAATTTTGATTAATTAAATTAATATTTATTGTTTATTTTTAAGGAATATATTTTTAAAAAAATTAAAGAATTTAAATCGAAAAAGGACTTAATTGCAAAAAAAAATAAAGTGTGTAAATATAATTTAAATTAAAATAGGACTTAATTGCAATTAACGAAAGTTTAAAATATAATTCGAATTAGAAAAGGGTTTGATTGCAATTAACAAAATTTTAAAAGTTAATTTAAATTAAATTGGAGGGCTAAAATGCAATTAAAGAAAATTTTTTTTCTGTGCAGAAGAGGACCACGTGCTTTCAATGTGCAACACGCATAATCCGATCAAGTAATCAACGGTCATGATCAGGCGTGTGGAATCCAGACGTGACAAAAGCGAGTGGACCTGGTTTCCTAGATGGCACGCTGCTTGGCACTGAGTAGGCCCACCTGCCATGCAGGTGGGGACCCATGTGACTGCCAAAATAAATGGTCCCATGCGACGCGGTCTAGATAAACATCGTGCGCCCTTCCATTCAAACGAATCAGACATTGCCACATGTCTAGAATATTCTTTCAGCAAATTAGAAGATGACACGTGGCATGTGTTGGTTAAAATAAAAACATGAAAACGATGCACGTTTCCAGCTGCGTCTGCGTCCCCTACGTGTCTAGAAGGTACTTCTCCCGTGCGACGCGATCCTCGTGTGCCCGTTCTTCACAACTAATGAAAGGCTGCCATGTGTCTCGTTATTTCTTCCAACCAATCAGATGCTGAAACATGGTATGCATTTTTATGAAAAATAATTGTTTAGGGTGATATAATTTAGAAGAGAGAGAAAGAGTTTTTCAGTTTTTTCATTTTTTGCAGTTCACTTCAATTTTTTGTTTCTTCTCTGTGTGTTCTCTACAACATGTAGAAACTTTTCTTTAACTGTTATGTTGTTATTTTGTTAGGAAATAGAGAGAAAGAAGACATCGAAGAAGAAGAAGAGGGAAGAAATTTTATTTTTCATTGAGGAATCATGAAAGAGTTTCTCCTAATCTTTTTTCTTTCTTTTAAATTTTATTTCTCTGAAATGTGTGATTATTGTTGTATTGTAATTTTAATTTCTACTATGAACTAATTTATTTTTTTTAGGGTTGCAGTGTAGCTTAAATTATGAAACTTGAATTAATTATTTTTGAATGATTTATGGAACGATTTTAAGTTGTTTATTTTATTTGTGCTTAATGCTTTTAATTATTGAAAGATTAATTAATTGATCTGTGACACTTAAATAAACTTGAAAAAGACATTTTTGTGTGTTGTTCGTGATAAAATAACATATATATATATAAGGGATAAGAATATACCTTCATTGTACGTGTAACTATTTGAGAACTTAGAACTTAATAAATCTGGGTGAATTTAATTCTCATAGGAATATAGTGAATTATTTTAGCTAGATATGTCTATATGGAGCTCGGAAGATATATGTGGATAAATTAAGAGTTCTTGGTTAACAACTTAAAACACGAGAACATAAATCAAGAGAAAATAATATGATTTAAGTGGATTAATTTGGTGAAACTGCAATCCTAGAATTTTCTTATAAACTGTTACAAAAATTAGTTAGTCAAACTGCATCAAACTATCGACTGTTTGGATAGATTCAGGTTGAAATAATTTTAGTAATTAACGAAAACTAGTAACAAATCTCCGTGGGAACGATATTTTACTTATCAACTTTATTACTTGTGACAATGTATACTTGCACATTTTTATGTTCTCGTAAAGAGACAACATAACTCATAAAGCCTTGACCAATAGAATAGAAGCCGAAGGTAGTTATGTCGACTACAAAACACCAAAAACTAATAACTCTTGAGGAGATAGTAAGAAATTATTCTACAGTATTACAAAAACAACCAACAGCTCCAAAAATATTGAAAAATCTTGGAAAAATAGCAAGGCCTCCGTGCTATTTAGAGAAGCATCTCCTCTAGAGAAATCAAAAATAGTAAAGCATTAAGTACTATTCAGGGAGACATCCCCTAGAAATACTCCAATCATTGAAGATGAGAAGGACTAATATAGAAACCTCAGCAAACCACAATGGTTAAGTCTCTATAACTTAGCCAAAAAGTCTACCTAAGAACATATTGAAGATATGAAGTTCTATACTACATAGACAAGGAATTTCTTGCAAGAAGTAAATTCAATATCTTGGAATGAGCTAATCCAATATTTGTGTATAAAGCCTTTCATGTAGGACTAATAGAAAATATATATCCATAAATTAATTTAAGTGAGTTAAATTATTTTCCAGAGAATTTTAAAAGAGCAATCAAGAATTTCAGAAGGCAAAATTAAAGTAGGTGATAAACTTGTTTATCTTAGATTTTTTAGTTCATTAATGGATTGGAATGAGGAATGATGTATTAGTCCCTACTACTTTATCAAGATAGGGATTTCCAACATAAACAGAGAAGTTCCCAAACCAAACGCACTTCTAGAAAAGGAATTCTACACAGAAGAACTCTATATACTAAGAAGTCAAATGCTAAGCCAAATTTACTATAAACTTAGAAAGATTGACAATTCTACTGAGATCAAAGTAAATTACTCAACTAGTAAAGTCATCATAATTTCCTATAGTGGCATGGCTCTATTAGAAAAAGATGGTGAAAAATTTACCAAATACGAAACCAATTTTAATTGCAACAACTTGGAAATTGATCAAGCAACAAGGAAGATATTATGCTTCTTTGCCAAAAAAGCCACCAAAGATCACAAATGAATTCTCTGCATCAAAGACCGAGAAGATGAAGATGCGTCATTATCAAGGTAATCAAAAGAACCGTCGACAGAAAATGACAAAAAAATAAGGAAAGAAACTATCGACAGAAGAGAAATGAAATAAAGATGTAGATCCTACATCTTAGTCGGCATCATGTACCAAGGAAAAAAGTAGTGGCTATCCTTTAAAGTAAAAAAGCAGACGAATTATTAAAGCAAGGGTAAAATAATAATTGTAGTTTTGTAAACATGGATTCTTTGTGCTATAAAAGAAATCCTTATTCTTATTTCAAAACACACACGAATACACAGAAATTCAGAGCTCTCTCTTCTGAAATAAACAAAAAACTCTAGCATAGAAAACCCTTGTATCTAGAAATCAATCTTATACCCAGAAATTATGAACGACTAAGCACCTTTTCAAAGTTCTTAGTTGGCCTTAAATTGTAATGATTATTATCCTATGAATAAAATGGAGTTCAATTACTCTTCTCTTGTAAGTCAACTATTGGATACCATTTATGTACGAATGCAAAAGGCTCACCATTGCCAAGAGAACGTTGAGGTTTGAGCAAAGCTAAGGCATAACATGTGTAACAAAAGAAGACGAACATAAGGGAAGACCGTGGTGAACCCATAAAATTTAGGTATAATAATTATAAATTTAAGTTAGTTAAGAATCTTGAATGATTAAATATTTTCTTACATCAAGTCATAATACTGTTAAAATAGGAAAATTGAAACTTTTTTTTAGAAATAAACAACTAATAATTTCAAATAAAATCAAAGATAAAAATCTAACAAATCTAATTTTATTAGAAACATTTGATAAATGTCATCTCTATCATTTAAATGAATACTTTAAAGATGAGAATTATGAAATTTGTCTTAAAAATTTAAAAGATTTAACACCTTATTAGATATTTACACAGATTATATTAAAGTTATTACAAGCATCATAGATTATCCTTTTTGAAGGACATTAAAAGACTATTTTTAAGAATAGAGAAAGAGGAATTCAGCAACTTAATGTTTGGATACTACTTTTTTCAAGATTATAAGTACACTGTATGTACACAAGAAAAACATGTTTTTATACTACAAATAGAAAAAAAATAATATGCATTCAACACATATGACTTATTAAGATAATACTCTATGAACATTGGATCATTAGTACATAAATTAAAATTATTAGATTTAACAAATGAAAGAATAATTTTTAATTTTAAAAGACAATTAATAGATTTAGGATAAAAATTAAGTAATCAATATAATGAAGAACATAATATACTATGCAATTATAATAAATATAGAAGAAAATTAGAGTTATACCAATAAATAATAAACTTTTTAGACAAATTATTGTCTTCTGTAAATAAACAAAAACCATAAACTAGATCAATATTAACTCCCGATTAAAAATTGTATTAATCCGTAAAGATTGGTATTAAAGCTAAGGAATAATATTCTAAATAGTAATGAATGGAAAATTAACACCATTAAAATCTAAGGGCATTTTAGATATTTTATAAACCTCTAGAACATAAATGAAGATATTCTAAACCCTAGGAGAATTTGAGATATTATCCTAGAAAATGGTGAAAAAATTACCAAATATAAAACCAAATTTAACATTTACAACTTGGAAATTGGTCAAGAAAACTACAAAAGATCATAGATGCATCTATTGCATCAAAGATCGAGAAGATGAAGATACATCATCATCAATGTCATCAAAAAGATTGTCGACAGAAAGCAACAAAGATGAATAAAGAAAGGAACTATAGGTAGAAGTCAACAAAAGAAAATTAAAGATGTAGACCCATATCTCAGTCAAAAACATGTGCCAAGAAAAAAAGCAGTGGCTACCATTTAAAGCTGAAAAGTACACGAATTATTAAAGTAAGGAAAAATAGTAATTTGAGTCTTGTAAATAGGGATTCCTTGTGCTATAAAAGGAACACTTATTTTCATTAAAAGGACACAAAAAACAAGAGCACAATACTCTTGAAAAACACACAAACTCTTGCATAAAAATCACATCTATCTAGAAATCCCAAACTAGTAACGATATATCTAGTAATGAGTGGCTAAGAATCCCTCAAGATTCTTAATTGACTTTAAGATTGTAATAATTATTATTTTATGAATGAAATTGGGGTCATTTACTATTTTCTAGTAAGTAAAAAATTGGACATCATTTATGTATAGATGTAAAAGACTCAACATTACCATGAGGGTGTTGAAGTTTGAGTATAACTAAGGAATAACCGGTGTAACAAAAATAGACGAACATAAGAGAAGATCGTTGTTGATCCATTAAATTCAGGTATAATAATTATAAATTTAAGCGAGTTAAGAATCTTGAATGCTTAGATATTTACTAAAATCAAGTTATAATACTGATAAACAGGAAAAATAGATATAAAAAAGAAAATAAAAAATTATTTTTAGTAATTATAGGAATAAACAACTACTTCCAAATTTAAAAGAAATTAACATGAAAGATAAAAATTTAAATCTATTAGAAAAATTTGATAAAAACTATTTTTTAGCTTTAAATGATTATTTTAAGTACGAGGATTACGAAACTTGTCTTGAAAATTTTAAAAAGTTGAATTCTTTATTAGATATTTATATAGATTATTTTAAAGCTATCACAAATATAATAGATCATCCTATTTCAAGGATATTAAAAAACTATTTTAGTCAAAAATATATAAAAATAAAAAAAGAGAGTTAAACAACTTAATGTTTGAATACTGCTTCTTTGAAGATTACAAATACATTATACACAAGAAAAACCTATTTGTATATTAAGAATAGTAAAAAATGTGCATTCAATATATATGACTTATCAAGTTTCTAATAACTTAACTAATATATTAAGATCAGATTGATTGAAATTCTATCATAGTAGTCTCTGGCGATCGAACAACTTACAAATTAATATTTGATATTAAAGTCATAGAGATTGAAATGGAAGAAAAAGTTAATACCGTTAATTTTTAAGGACATTAATGATATTAATTATAAAATTTAAGGGTATACTTTTTACAAATCTTAAAAATATAAACGAAGATAGTTAAACCTAAAAGATATTTTAAATATTATTTTTCTATTTTATTTTTATAAAAATTACAAATTATAAGAAGTTAGAATGACAGTCACATGTAAGATTTTCTGGTTACACTTTTTTAGTACACCTTCTGGTTTGTTTTAGTACACCTTCTGGTTTGTTTTAGTACACCTTCTGGTTTGTTTTAGTTTTAGGCACGCTTGCTCACCCTCTCTGAATTCTGACACTCAACGAACGGAAAAGAAGCCCTTGCTCTCTATCAATGATTATCTATCATGTTCTTATTCTCAAAAATTAGGGGTTGGACATCTGGAAAAAGAATGGAATCCTCTGAAGCTAGTTTAATGCCCGAAAACCCTGAAAAACCGCTAAACGATGCCGAACTAGGGCAACCATCTTCACCTTTACCTCCTCCTTTGAAGGGAAATCCTGATCCTCCACCATCCGATCTTGGTCACGAGGTGGATGAGGTCAGACTGCTTTGTGAGGAGCTTCGGGATTTGTATTTGAAAGAACAGCAGGAGGTCGTACTGAAATTGGGGTTGATTGGAAATGAAGGATTTATCGGTAGAGGAGAAGAGAATTCGATTGGGTATGAAAGTGATAATGGTAATGAGAGTGAAACTGATGTAGCTAATGGTGGTGTTGAGTTGGTAGAGAAGAAAGATGGGGGATTTAGTAGCAGAAAGTATCAGTATCCTATCAGGCCTGAAGCTGAGGACTGTGTATTCTATATGAAAACTGGGACTTGTAAGTTTAAATCCTATTGCAAGTACAACCATCCTTTTCGAAGAAAAACCAATCTGGTACACGACTACATTTATTTATATCTAAGAGATTGTTAGTTTAATTATTACTTTTGAGTTCATTTTATGTTTTCCTTTTTCTTATGTCTTATTGTATTGTGATATTTGCCTGAAGGTTGTGAAGGAGAGGCTGAAGCAAACTTTGGAGCCATTTGAGAGGCCTGAACAGATTGAATGCAAGGTTTTTAAAATCATTTCTGAGAAGTTCACCATGCTTATTTTGTTATCTTATTATTTAAATAAATGTGATTACTTTTTATTTGATATTTCAATCCATTCATGATATTCTGATTTACTTGGGTTTATTTTAGTCAATGGAAAGACTTGCTCTAGGACTAGGAGTGTAATATTTCATGTAAAGACTTACGTTTATGGATGACATGATACTTTTTCCATTCAATTTGTATATTATAAGTTAGCATTTTGGAATGTATTTCATGGGGCTGATAACAGTTTTGTGATGTTATCCATTCTTGAGCTTGTTGCAGTACTATTTGACATCAGGAGGATGCAAGTATGGAAGCGCTTGTGGATATAACCACAGCAAGGCAAAGATTTCAGATGCCCCTGCAATACTAGAGCTTAACTTTGCGGGCCTGCCTATCCGACTGGTATAATTTTTCTTATCTGTAAGAGTTTGGTAAATGTATCTATGTTTGCCTTTAAAGGGATTTTCTCAAGGCAAAATGTTCCTGTAAACCAGTCATGGGCTTTTGGTGATTCCTGTGTTTCATTGTCTCAGGGGGAGAAAGAGTGTGTGTACTACATGCGGACTGGCTCTTGCAAGTATGGGGTAAACTGCAGGTTTAATCACCCTGATCCTACCATAGGAGGAAGTGATACATCCTCAGGATTCCCCAGTGGTGGACAAACCTCACTGCAAGATGCATCACAATCAGACTTAGCATCTTGGTCTGGACCGAGATCACTAAATGATAATTATGAGACTGCTCCCTTTGTGCCCATGATGCTTTCACCTACTCAAGGTGTTACTTCCCATTATAAAGAGTGGAATGAGTGTCATCAGGTACTATTTTTATATAATCTGGGATTTATGTAATTAGTTGTATTTGAGTTTTATGTTTTGTAAAATATTTGCTTTTTTTTTAATTTCATTACTTGATATTGAAAAGAACTATTTTAAAAGGAATTTAAAGCAGCAAAATAGTACTTCATTTTAATGTTGCATTTTGAGTTTCTTTGGTTTATGGCTTTTCTTTTATTAGCATGTAAGTTGGTTGTATTATTGGGTAGCATTACACTCTGCTCACTTTTCTTTTACAATTTGGGAACGCTAGTTTTCTTAAAATTAGTGCATTTTAGTCATCTTGTTGTTACATTTTAGTCACTTTTTATTAATTTTGGTTGTTTCGATTATTTTTTTGGAGGGAAAACTAAATTAGAATCATACTAGGAGGGGATTGGTAGATGTTTGATGAGAAAAAAGTCCCAAAAAGTGGGGAAAAATGAAAATAAAAGGACTAAAAAATGACCAGAATTAGCAAAAAAAAAAAAAAAAAAAAGAGACTAAATGTTCACAAATGTCACATTAAGGTTACTAAAGTGCATAGGCACCATCTTAAAGTAAGGAGGCCAATGTTTTCAATTTGTGAAAGTAAAGTGACTTCAAGTACACTTTTTCTATATTATTTTCATGTTTTCATATATTTTGTTATAAGTTGCTTAGAATATATTATCTAGGCTTGCTCAGTCTTTCATTTGTTAGGTGGGCGGTGCTTAGGGTTGGGCTAATTTTTCTATTTTTATAATCCATTAATGCCGCTGCTTTTTTCCATTTGAGCTTAGTGTCACGACTTTAAATTTCAAATAGTGATCGTGCGGCACTTAACACGGTCCGTTGCACTAAGTTTTTCTTTCACCCGAACAAAACTCTCCAAAGAGATTAGAAAGAGACTTAGAGATTGAGAGGATTCAAGAGCAAAGCAAGAACTAGAGAGAAAGTTTGTAAAAAATGCCTTGTATTTGCTCTAGAGAGAGATTATCTTACAATTTCCCAAGATGAATACAAATGAAGACCAATAGGTCTATTTATAGTGTGGCACCAAGCTTAAGACTATGCCACAACTTTCTAGATCCTTCTATGTCTAGAATGTACAAGAATGCTCTAGCTTTATCTACAACATGCCACAAGGTTCTAGGACCTTCTAGCCAACTCTAGAGTCTTCTAAGAGTGTCTGGTTCCTTCGTGCTAGTTCTAGGATGTTCCGTAAGCTTCTAGAGACTTCTACATCATTCATGAACCATCCAACACGTTTTGAAACATTCTAGAGTCTTCAAGGCTTGAGTTGAGTCTATCCAACTCTAGCTCCTTCTAGACATCTTTAGGCTACTCTAGAACTTTCCCATGTAGAAAAGTCTAGATCCTTTAGGCAACTACCATTTATTTGGATTTTAAGGGACAATTTGAGTGGGAAGTAACACCCTCCCCCACTCAAGTTCACGACGCCCTCGTCACGCCTTCAAGCTTGAACCTCTCTATGTAATCTTTGAATTGCCACAAAGAGTCTTCAGGTTCCCAGCTTGCCTCTATGTTCGGGGCATTCTTCCATTTCACCAAGTATTCCTAATAACTTGGTACTTCCCTTCGTCGAATTAGGCGATTTGCCAAGATAGAGTCCACTCCTCTATCGAAGGAGGTTACTACTACGGTGGGTGTCCTTTTTGATTCTCCCCGACTTGTGTCCTCCATGTCTCTATGATAAGGTTTCAGCATGCTTACATGAAAGATTGTATAGATTTTAAGCTTCGGAGGGATTTGCAGTTTGTAAGACACCTTACCAACTCGCTTGAGGACTGGAAATGACCCTTCATACTTCCGTACCAACCCCTTGTGAACCTTCTGCAAGGATTTGAACTGTTGGGGCAATAATTTGACAAGGACTAAGTCTCCTTCCTGAAATTCTACCATCCTCCTCTTCTTGTCAGCCCACTTCTTCATCTTTTTAGACGCCTTATTTAAATAGGCTTGGGCTAACTCAGCCTGCTCATGCCATGCCTTGGCAAATTTAAAGGCAGCAGGACTCTTCCCTTCATAGCTTGTAGCCAAAGCATAAGGGGTCATAAGTTACTGTCCCATGATGATCTCGAAGGGACTCTTCATTGTGGAGTCGCTTCTTTGCAGGTTATAAGAAAATTGGGCTACATCCAACAACTTATTCCAATTATGTTGGTTGGCACTAACAAAGTGCCTGAGGTAAAGCTCCAGTAATGCGTTGGCATGTTTCGTTTGTCCATCGCTTTGTGGATGAAAGCTTGTGGAGAAATTCAAGTCCGATCCTAATAACTTGAACAATTCTGTCCAAAACTTTTCAGTAAATCGAGGGTCTAGATCACTCACAATGTTGGATGGAATTCCCTAATGCTTCACAACGTGCTTGAGGAACAAGCATGCTATCTCATCCGCAGTACAATCTGCTGAGGCAGGTATGAATGTTACATACTTGCTGAAGCGATCAATCACTACAATGATGCTGCCAAAGCCCTATGATTTTGGCAAGCAAGTGATGAAATCCATTGAGACACTCTCCCATGGCCTCTCTGGAATAGGCAGCGGTTCTAGCAAACCTCCAGGTGCATGCTGCTCTGTCTTGTCCTGTTGGCATACAAGACAAGTCCTCACATAGGCTTCAACATCGTCTCGTAATTGAGGCCAATAGTAAATAGACTTGATTAAGGCAAGGGTGCGTCTCATTCCTGGGTGTCCAGCCCATAGTGAATCGTGGCACTCCTTGATAAGCTCCTTCCTCAAGTTGACCCACTTCGGCACAAAGATGCGATTCTGCTTGGTGTAGAGTAGTCCGTCACTCAGCCAAAATCGCCTTGTCTTTCCTTCCTTAATAAGGGTAAGGAGGTTTTGAGCTAGGGCATCATGCTCAAGCCCTTCTTTGATCCTTTCCAGCAAGGGACTGCTTGGTCTACTCAAGGCTACTAACTCCGTCTTTCGATTTAGCGCATAAGCCACCACGTTGGCCTTACTGGGCTAGTACTCCAGCCTATAGTCAAACTCCGCCAAGAAGTCTTGCTATCGAGCTTGCTTGGGACTCAATTTCTTTTGAGTCTTAAAGTAGCTAGTCGTTACATTGTCCGTCATAATAACAAAATGAGAACCCAATAAGTAGTGTCGCCACACCCTTAAGCAATGAATGATAGCTGTCATTTCCTTTTCTTGCATCGTGTAGCGGCGTTCAGTGTCATTAAGCTTGCGGCTCTCATAAGCTATCGGACGGCCTTCTTGCATCAATATTCCACCAATGGCAAAGTCTGAAGCATCTATATGTAGCTCGTAAATCTTGGAGGGGTCTGGTAAGCAAAGCACCGGTTCTCCACTGATGGCCTTCTTCAAGTCTTCGAATGAGGCTTGGCATTCGCTTGTCCATTCCCAAGACTTGTTTTTTTAGCAGGTCAGTCAGTGGGGCTGCTCTTGCTGAGTAGGACTTGATAAACCTTCTGTAGTAGTTCACAAGTACAAGGAAAGATCTTAACTCGAGGACCTTGATAGGAGGATCCCATTCTTGGATGGCTTTCACCTTGGTTCCATCCATCATAAGCTTCCCATCCTTTATCCTATGCCCCAAGAACATTACCTCATCTTGGGCAAATGAACATTTCTCCTTCTTGACATATAGCTCATTTTCCCTCAAGACCTCGAACACCTTCCTTAAGTGCTCCAGATGTTCTTCCAAAGTTCGGCTATATATCACAATGTCATCGAGATATACCACGAACCGATCGAGATAGGGATGGAAAATCTTGTTCATGAGGGTGCAGAAGGTGGCAAGTGTATTAGTGAGACCAAATGGCATGACAAGGAACTCATAGGTACCGTACCTGGTCACACATGTGGTCTTGGGCTCATCCCCTTTGGCTATGCGTACCTGGTAATATCCCGACTGCAAGTCCAATTTTGTAAAGTATCTGGCGTTCTCCAATTGATCGAACAAGTCAGCAATAAGTGGGATAGGATACTTGTTCTTTACTGTGATCTTATTTAGAGCCTGATAGTCGATGCACATCCGTAGTGAGCCATCATTCTTCTTTTGAAAGAGCATCGGGGCACCAAAAGGGGTTTTGGAAGGCCTTACGAAGCCAGTATCCAACAATTCGTTGAGTTGCTTCCGCAATTCTACCAGCTCTGAGTTCGTCATTCGATAAGAGCTCATTGCTGGTGGCCTAGTGCCAGGTTCCAACTCAATTTTGTGGTCTACCTCCCTCCTTGGAGGTAACCGTTTGGGTAATGCCTCAGGCATCACATCTTGGAACTTATCTAAGACAACTTGCACTTCCGTCGGCAAGCATGGCTTTGGTAACACCTTCTCATCATCGTATTCCTTTAAGATGGCTAAATAACTCTCTTTTTCCCTCTTCAATCCCTCCTTGAATTGAAGTGCTGAGAAAGCTTGGGTAGTAGGTCTGGTGGTCCTCTCCGTTGGTATCACGCAAGCCTTTGTTCCATCTATGATGCACATAGAGTTTAAGCATGGCACAAGGAAAGCTCTAACCTGGTCCAAGAACTTCATGCCGAATAATACCGAGAAGTCATCCATGGGCGCCACTAATAAGTCCACTTGGCCAGTCCAAGCACTAAGGCTGATCTTAACTCCACGAGCAACTCCTTGCAGAGGTAGTGTTGTCGAGTTAACTGCTTTGAGTGATCCTCCTCCATTGACAACCTTGAGGTCGAGTCTCTTTGCTTCCTCCAATGAAACAAAGTTATGAGATGCATTTGTGTCCACCAAAGCTTTGGTGACCTTCCCATTAATAGTTGCATCTACGAACATCAAGCCCTTGGGGGTCTTTGGGGCGCTTTGCAATGCACCAAGTAGGCGCAAAGAACCCATTTTTGCACCTTCGTCTATCTCGCCTCCATCCTGGCCATGAGTAGAAGCAACTAAGGCACTCAAGGCCTTCCTTTTCGGACATTCACGTGCCCAATGCGGTTCATCGCATATGAAGCACGTCACGCGGGGCTTCGAGGCACCACGATCCTCCCTTTCCTTCCCTTTATCCCGTGTTTTGAACGAGGAGCCTTCTTTGTGATTTTTGGGACCCTGACTTTTGGCATGGCCTCCCCCACTCTTTCCTCCACCAAACTTTCTATTGGTGACCTTTGAGCTCTCTTTGTTTGTGGAGTAGTCAATAAAGCTCTCAACAACCGCAATGGCCGAAGATAAGTCTTGGACACCACGTCGCTTGAGTTCTAGATTAGCCCATGATTGAAGACCATCCATGAATAAGAATAAAGCGTCCTTGTCTGAAGTGTCAGGGACCTCTAGCAGCAAGGTTGTAAACTCCTTCACATAGTCCCTTATGCTACCTGTTTGCTTTAATCGTCGCAATAAAACCCTTGCCTCTTCTTCAGCATTTATAGGAAGAATTGGGTTTTCAACTCCCTTTTGAAATCATCAAAGGTGTCAATTGTGCAAACCCCTCGTTGCACATCACCATGTCTCCGTTTCCACCATAGCATAGTAGTGTTAGACAAGTACATGGCAGTAGTTCGGATCTTGCTGGTATGGTCTGTTATGCTAATAGCTTCAAAATATTGTTAAAGTTCCCATAGAAAGTTCTCAACTTCCCTAGCATTTCTAGCACCATTGAAGGTCTTTGGCTTGGGAACATCCACCTTCTTGGCCTCAATGATGGTGGTTGTGCTAGTTCCCGCGGCCATAGCTCGCTTATAAAGAGTTAGGTCACCTCCCATATCCTCCATTCTAAGTAACATATTATCAACTTCTCTTTGGACAAGATCCCTTACCTTGGCAATTTCGGCCTTCAACCCATCGATCTCTTGCCTTAGCCCACCATCTAGCTCGTTGAGGGACATCTTGACTGCTGCATGGATCTCCACATCCTCGGCCTCCAAGCCATTGCAACGTTACTCCAAGTTGTCCACCCGGTCGAACAACTCCCTTAAGCTGTCCTGCGCACTCCCAACACGTGCTTCCAAGCTAGAAATGATGTCTTTTGACTTGGCTCGAGATTCCTTTGGTGGTTTCCGAACTTCCTCACGCCCATGTTCCATTGGTGGAACATCCATGCTTGGTATAGTTGGGGCACTGTTCTTCATTATGCCAAGAATAGTAATGCTTCAACCTAAAGCTTTGATATCAATTGTCACGAACTTAAATTTCAAATAGCGATCATGCGGCATTTAGTACGATCTGTTGCACTAAGCCTGCCTTTCACTCGAACAAAACTCTCCAAAGAGATTAGAAAGAAACTTAGAGATTGAGAGGATTCAAGAGTAAGGCAAGAACTAGAGAGATAGTTTGTAAAGAATGTCTTGTATTGCTCTAGAAAGAGATTATCTTACAATTTCCCAAGATGAATACAAATGAAGAGCAATAGGTTTATTTATAGTGTGACACCAAGCTTAAGACTATGCCACAATTTTCTAGATCCTTCTATAACTAGAATGTACAAGAATACTCTAACTTTATCTACAACATGCCACAAGGTTCTAGGACCTTCTAGCCAACTCTAGAGTCTTCTAAGAGTATCTGGTCCCTTCATACTAGTTCTAGGATATTCCTTAAGCTTTTAGAGACTTCTACATCCTTCATGAACCATCCACCACGTTCTAGAATATTTCAGCACCTTCCAGCGTACTATGGAACATTCTAGAGTCTTCAAGGCTTGAGTTGAGTCCATCCAACTCTAGCTCTTTCTAAACATCTCTAGACCACTCTAGAACTTTCTCATGTAGAAAAGTCTAGATCCTTTAAGCAACCACCATTTATTTGGATTTTAAGGGACAATTTAAACGGGACGTAACATTAGGCTAACATAGAAGCATAAATGTTCGCTTTTCCCTCCCAATCGAAGCAAGTACCTATAGCAAATTATATATATAGAGATATCAGTTTTGTATTTCTCTCAGTTTTCTCAGGAACCTGCCTCGTTCTCTTTTAAGTTATATTTTCATCCCCCCTTTTCTTGGTTCCAGTAAGTGGTCATTTTGTTGGAAAAATGGATCTTGGTTTTTAAAGGTATATGATTTAATATAGGGTCTGGGGCTTTAATCGTTCCCTTATTTCTTAAACTGTATAATTTAGTCTATTTATTTTTAGCTGATACTCCTCTAGTCCTCTAGTTCCAAGCCTTAAAGGTACACATAAGTTTATTTTTTAGTTAAAATTTCAAATCATCAATTTTTTTGCACATCTAACACATGATTATCTAATTAATGGGTAAAATGTGTCATTTTTTTAATTTCCCATTGTATTAAAACTACAACATATCTTTACTTCCATCTTTAATGCTCTATCTATATATATATATATATATATACCTTTTAAAAAAACATATTTGTGGGGCCTAGTTCTAACCAAAAATGTTAATTTATTAAAAGGAGTCCATCCCAACTGTATACCCAATTGGCTCTTCATATTTTTCTAACATGGGATTCATTCGCATACTTCACAATCCCCTTGAATGAGAATACATGTATCTTTTTAGACTTGAACTCTATACCAAGGGCTATTCATTTAGTCAATCCATGTCAATTTAATCACAACTCGAGAGTCTATTATGAGTTTGGCACAACATCGCATAATTTCTCTATCGTGATTCATCATGGGGCCCACAATTCATTCGAACTTGGGCATACCTACGTGGTTCACTTTAATCTTCAGGATCCACTTTGTGCGCGCCCACATAATGTAAATTGGGCTCTCGTTTTGATACTATTTGTTGACCTGGTTCTGATACCACTTGTTGGCCTAATGCTGTCCCAAACAGATAACCTATTATAAGGAGTAGTCCAACTCAACTATATAACTAATTTGTTCTACATATTTTTTATATTTTTTCAATGCGGTACTTGTTTGCACGCCCAACAAGATTTGCCTGTTTCTGTAAAACAAAGGGACTCATAGGGTATTTTTCCCATTTATCTGCCTATGAATAATTTCTAATGGGATTATAAGCTTTACTTCTAATTAGACGTCTAATTGATTTTTTAGGTTTTCTAACAGAAAGCTATATCTTGAGTTTGTTTGTGCACTTCTGTAGGCTCCAATAAATGTATCAGAGAGGGGCTTGCCTCTGCCTCCAGCTTATGTCATGAACAATTCAGCAATTGAAGCCAATATTTATACGCAGTATCCACCCCAGAAACAAGCTGTTGAATTTCCCGAACGACCTGGTCAACCAGAGTGCATTTACTACTTGAAAACTGGTGATTGTAAGTTTAAATCCAACTGCAGATACCATCATCCAAAGAATAGGAGTGCTGTGCCACCACCGTGTTCTTGTAGTGACAAAGGCCTGCCTTTGAGACCAGTAAGTGCTTTCTTCTAGGCTATGCATTTCCCAATAATTTAGATGAATCTCGTAAAGACAAAGTGCACTCCGATTTGCGTGTGGTAGGAACAGATATTATACCGCTGCAACTTCTGAGAAAAGTATTACTTATTTCTGAAACATGAATTTTCTTTGCTTACCAATTCTTTGTCATGTGCACTTGTTTAACATGGACAATTAATGAAATTGCACACAAAAAATTCCTTTAGATATTATTCCCATTTGGAAATTTTGTTTCATCAGTTTCAATTGCTCTGAGTCAATTAGGATTTAGGACCTTGTTCAAATGCCGTAATGTTTAAAAGTTTTAACTCTGCTTGCTTTATTAAAATACATGTGGCTCAGTCAGCAAAATATTTATGCTCATTCCTGAATTTCAGACACGCCTCCAACATAGGTTCTCTTGAAATTGGTTTCTTCAATCATAAGATGCTCCGTTTGACCACATGTAAGTCATGGGTTACCTTCAAGCCAGTACTTGTAATCTTTTTAATGACCCTGAATTTATTTTTTAAAACCCAGGATGAGAACATCTGCTCATTCTATGGTCGCTATGGCATTTGCAAATTTGGACCATCTTGTAAGTTTAACCACCCAGATCGACCAGATTTTGTTCTAGATCCTGATTCTCCTTACGGTGGCTCGGCAATGTTGGACGAAGCTGGAACAATTGGGAGTGGTCATAGAAGTGGTTCTTCAATTGAGCAGCTCTTATAACAATATCAGCAATACATTACTGATAAGGCATCTTGACTTTGTAATTATCATACCATGAAACTTCTAATCAACTTTGTCGCACAAGCCGCCACAAGCTTTTCAGAGGATAAGGCATCTTGACTTTTATATGGTATTTAATTATGGATATTGTACTAAATATGTACATTATCTTGTTTACATATTCATCTTACTCATCCATACACAATTGGGAATATGCTTTCACATTTACAATTAAATCCTTTCCCCAAGATTTGTGTTAGGTTTTACCATTTGTGTTGGGCAGGGTTAGCTTTTGGTGTAGTTGATATCTTTAGCTTTGAACAAAGAAAAACTATGATGGGCTTTGATATGAAAATATTAAGTTTTAACTTTGGAAGATAAATTAGTTTTTTAATTAATGCTAACTATAGTTTATTTAAAAAAAATTGACGTAAATGGAGCATAAATTTATCGAAATATTTTGAACATTAAGCATAATTTTCTGAAAATAAAGAAATAGAAAAGGTTTATTTAAAGCAAGTTGTGGTATTACAAATTATGATATTAGGTGTTAACTAATTATATAGGTTGAAAAAATAAGTTTTATTGTATTAGTCAATAATTGTCTGGTCGTGTGTATATCACAATTTATGACGTAAACACTCTCAGTTGTGTTTATATTATGACATAAAAGAAGTGTTTAAAGAAATATGCAGTATTATTAATTAGTAGAATAACAGTGACATTCCTCCATCACCCCATATCAATATACTAATCACAGTTTTCCTTCTCATACTAGGAGAACTTTTTTTTCCCCTCCCTCTCTCTCCTCTCTTTCATTATAATAATACAACGAATTACAAATAGATACGCCAAGAAAGCTAAGATTATGGCAATGTTCACATTCTGTCTTAGTAGGTTGGCACTAATAATGAGATAAGGCAGGGACACGATATCAGAAACCACAGCAAAGCCATTTCCTCTGCATTAAACCACAATAATTGTGATTTAATATAAATTTTTAAAAAATTTAAGTGTACTAAAAAGGTCATTGATTTTAAAGGGTTTTCATGGACTTTGATAGACTTCTACTTAAAATTATATGTATGAAAATCTTTGCTTCACTCACTATTCCCTCAACTCAGATTTTTAATAATTTATAAAAATATTCTTATTTTATTTTTTTTTCAAACAATTTTATTATTAGTTCAACTATTGTCAGATGCTATAGTTACTTTAGTGAACATTCTAAAAAATAAAGTTTTATATACATTTTCTATGGCTTAATCGAACCTACTGAACATACATGGAGGAGGTTTGGTAAACTCTATTGAACTTTTATGAAGAGGCTCACAAGATGCTCCAAAGTCCAAACCACAAGAGGAAGAGAAATTGGGGTTTTAATTATAAAAGATAAGGGCATTTTTGACATTATAAAATTAAAAAATAAAAAATATTTATGACTTAAGTAATATTGAAATTAAGAGTGTAAATAATATAGATATATATATATTACCTTCTTAGGATAGTCGGTATAGGTCTGATTTTGGTTAGAAGGTTGAGTTCTACGAGGGAGAGCCACTTCAGTTCTTCTAGGAGCCACAATGGTGATTGTAGTCGCTTTGATCTTTTTCTCATCCCTTGCTTTGTTGAATATCACTGTATACCCTTCAGCTGTGGCTGGATTATTTACGTCCCACTCACCAAATTTTGGCAATGGCCGACCTTTATTATCTTCCTGCAATTTAGTTCTCCAAAATATATATTAAACTTTATTAATTTGCATGACAATAGGCTTTGCCTGCCCCAAGTATATATCAAATGCAAAATATGAATAAAGATCTCGAAATAAAAATCTTTTACTCGTAACTCTCTTTGAAATTTAAAAACAAATTTTAATTTATTTGGTAAAAAAAAACAACGTATTTTCAAGCTTGATATTTGTTTAGCAAGACAAAATAAATAAAATAAAAGAAAACTCGATTAAAGGTGATGTTTTAATTTAGAGTTTATACTAATTCGATCGAATTTACTTAGATATTATAGATCAAATTTTGAAATTTTGTTAATATTTTATATCTAAAAATTTATTTATTTTTCTATAAAAAAGATTCTAAATTATGAGTTTCATATCTGATTTTTGATTTATAGATATTTTAAATTATGAATCGAACCTTTTAAGCTAACAATGCGAGTTCGATTCCCAGTTCTGATTACTATATAAAAGTCGAACATGTAAATTTTAGAAAAACAAAAAATTAAACAAAATAAATAAATTAAATCTTACCGAAGCCATGGCTGGATTGGGGCAGGGATGGGATGTTTGGAAAGAGGGAATGTAAAGAAATTTATTCGAGGAAGAAAAGATTAAAGAAGAAAATTTCAGAGAGGAGAGATTTGTTAGGAGAATGGGAGAAAATGCGGAGACATTTTTGTTAATGTGTGAGGTTATGACTCCTACGCCCTTCGTGGCATGCAACTACGTGAAATAACGTACACAAGTTACCCACCGCCATTAACTGATGGGCCCCAAGCTTTTTCGGAGCTCCAGACGGGATTCATAACAAAGACTTTTTATACATTACATAAATATTTTATTAAAAACTTTAAAATTTAAAATATATTTATTTAATAATTAAAAATAAACTCATAAAAAAAATATATTGTATCACCAAACAAAAAAATAATACTAAATAAAAAAAAACTACAAGCACCATGTAGAACATGCAAATAATGTTAGTTTCGTAAAATTTAACTATGAAATTCATTTTTAATCAATGTTAACAGTTAATAACCAAAAAAAAAAAATCTCTTACTAATTCAATTATTAGTAGAAATTGAATATTCTAAGATGATTTAAAAAAATCCTTTTATCAACACCACAAAAGATAAATTAAGAATAAATTTCTTAAGTATGGTTGAAGATTCAAACTCCTTAGCATTGGAAAGGGAGTTACCTTTACCCCATGACTAGGCTTAATATATAATTAACAGTTATGGTATCATGTATAACAAATTCCAACTCTTTATTATTACATGTGACAAAAAAATTAATATAAAATTTATTTTTATGTGTGAAACATAGTTGCATTTTTTTTGTTAACATAAATTAAATTAACAAAATATATGAGAAAAAAATTGAGGAATATTTATTAATTGATACGATGAGCTAGGATAAATTTAGATGTCAATTTATTATTTTTAAAAAATAAAAATCTAAAGGTCAATTTTCTACCAAAGATCCAAGTTTTATCACATGTCCATATTTTATTTTCTTAAATAACATAATGGCCAATATAACAAGTTTTAATTTATTAATTTATTCAACTAATTGTAAAATATAATTAAGGCATATTAGTGAACATGTATGCATAGCACATATATGCTAATTGATACATAAATAAATAAAAATATAAATCATTGCATATATTTTGAAAATATTAAAGAAAATAAATGAATGTTTGTAAGTTAAAAAACTAGAAAAATAATAATTATGGTATAATTGATTTTAGATAAAATAATATTAAAAAAATAACATTTATAACACCCTTTAAATTTACAATCATAAAATAACATCTTTTATATTCAACTTATATATTTTTACTATATAAAAAAACTCATCTCAAAAGCTTTATATAATTAATTAGATCAGTTTAATATTAAACTTTAATCAGTTGAACCCGTTAAATGTTATTAAGATTTTATTTTTATTGCTATAAATTTTAAGATGTTATTTATGTAAATAATATTTAGTATGGTACAAAACATATGGTTGAATGGGAAAAGGGAGTCTAATCTACGTAACAAAAATATGAACCATTAAGATACTAGGATTAATAGGATTGATAAATAATTAATTAAGATACAATTTATTAATTTTACTAATATTTAAATTTTAACATCAAATAAAAATATTAGGATCCTCGTCTTTGGACCGGGGCTTTAAAGGGTGTTGAGTTGACATTAGAGATGACAATTTGACCTGACTTGTTTGGGTTAGATCGAGGCCTAGGAGGGGCTCAGGGTATAAATGAGGCAAGGATTTATCTATTTTATTATAAATGGTTCGGGGAAAAATGAGTAGGAGCAAAAATCAGGTCAATTGGGTATCCGTTTTTTGCTCTCCCATTAATCACATAATCAATTCTAACATTTAACGATTTACAATATTTTTGTTTAGAGGTACACCATAGTTCATATACACTAGCATTTGTGTTTGAAATTATTTATTATTAGGTTATTTACAAATCATTTTGATGATTCTTAAGTTGGATTGTATTTGAAAAAAAAAAGTTGGTGTATTTTAGCTTGTCATAATTACGAATTTAGATATAAGATCATAATTTTACGTGATTCATTACACATTTGAAAAAATCTTTATATTTTGCACAATGTAGTTATGATTTGAAAATTTTTAAAAGATTTAAGAAAAAATAATTTAAGAACTAATTTAATTTTTATTAACAAACATTGTTTCAAATAATTATGCAATTAATATTTTCAATTATATATGATTTAACGACATGACTCATATCTCTCTAGTTTTAAGTCGCATGCTAATCAAAAAGTACCATTTTCTAAAAAAACTCAATTACATAAAAAAAATTACTATTTCATTTTCATTTAAAAAATGCAAAAAATATAAAACAAAACAAAAGTTTTTTGATCCATTGATATTACCTTACTTGAATCAAACTCATTTGTTCTGAAAAAATTCATTTCAAATCAACTCATAAGTCAAATTGATTCGTGTCAAATCTAACCCGAACTGACACGTTGTCATATCTAATTGGCATTAGACTTGTGTCAACTCTTAGAGTTGTTTTGTTTTCATTTTTTTTACATATTTTTTCTCAATTTTTCTCCTTTCTCTCTTTCATTCCTTTTTCTTTTTACATTTGTTGCATAGGGATACGACCATTAGATAAGATTTATTGATTCTTTTATAAGCTTTATTTCAAACACACTACCTTCGCAATGATCACTGCTCTCAGTTTTATGAAATCATGTTTTGATTGTATGTTCTTATGTTCTCTATTTTTAACACATTTTCAAATTATTTGTACACCCCAGAGTTTTAAATACCCTATTTAATGTTGGAAAATCAGTGTATGTTAAGTTTACTTGAGACTTAATTTTGAGTATAATTCACTTTGTGTCAGTGGATTGATAAGCTCAAATTATATTTAGATTAATGAGACGTTGACTTTCAAAAAATAACTCGTTTATCATATGTTTATTTAATATATCTTAGAAAAAAAATAAAGATAATATAGAAGTTGTACATATTGATGATAAGTAAAAAAATTGGATTAATTTGGTTTAAGTTTTCTAGTTTTTAGATAAGTCTGAAATACCCAATTTTGATAAGAAGATAATCATTATTCAAGTTAGATTAGAATTAAACTCATCGTTGGGGACCGTGGTCCATTATGTCGAGGTGCAAAAGTAAAAAAGCACACTTGTAGAGGACGGGAAACAAGTTGATCACCTTTGGTGAGGCATTATGCGAAAAGGAGAGAAATTGAATGACTTACAATGCATGCTCATTTAGCTCGACTCTATCCAGCGGGCACCTGTCCTATTCGACCAATCATGTCTGGCCAATCATATTTCTATTCTAAAAGCTATGTTTGGTCGGCCACATGTCTATCAACCTATAAGTCCTATAAGTTCTTGAGTCTTTATTGGCATTCTTATGAGCAAAACATAGAGTCTCTTTTATCTACTTAGTATTTTGTCTCCTTCTATATAAGGTTATTTACTGATGGTCAGTATTACACACACTCATGTAGTTAGTTACGTTTTGTATATTTGCATATTTTCACACATCACGTGGCTTGGTTCGTTAGTATAAATTCTAAGTTATTTTTTGTGATTTTGTTTAAGTTGTTTAGCAAGTATTTGTGAAAAAGAACTTGACAAGTTTTTGAAACAAAAAATGGATTTTTTTGTGTGCTCGATAAGGTCCTTGTTACGTCTCGCCACTTTGGCAGTGAGTGTGTAATGGTAATTACCCTCGTTGGGTAATGATTATTACTCTCACCACGTTGGGAAATAAGTAAGGCTGTAATGGGCCGATTATCTACCCGAATTGTTCATTTTTTTCTATAAATATCATCTCTTTTAATTGCTTGAGTAATTAGAAAGATGTAAGAAAAATCTAATAAATTTAAAACTTGTTATTTTCAAAAGTAAAATTGTTTTCTGATTATGGATTGAGTGTTAATACCTTAGTATGGTTTTGGTATTAGTGGTTCATGAGAGTTGTAAGTAAAAAAAAATTATCAAGTTAGGTTAATTAATATGAAATTAGCACCCAAGACTTAGATTGCTTTTAGATTCAAGGATTGATTTTTTTTACCTTTAGGATTCATACTTAGGCGTTGTTGACTGATATTGCTACCAGGTGGTGGTAGGGTTTATGAAGAGAATTCAATCCAACTTAGATCATAGTAGCTACAGAGGTACCTAGCGATTGCATCACGGGAGCAATGAGGAAAAAATCTCTAAATTGGTATAATCAAAGAATAAAAAAATAAGATATTCTTTTGTTGATTTGAAATATATGTTATTAGTGAAGAATGATCCTACAATTGTTCTTTTATTCAAATATTTGTATTTTATTTATATTAGATATAATTTTTAGTTATTAAAACTAAAACTTTCCTTTTTAATAAATAGGAATTATTTTTCAAATCACTCTGTTGGAAATACTTTTACTTACTATATACTAAATAACAATATCTTAAGCAATTTTAAGGTTTAAATTTATTATTCATCTCAACACATATCAGTTTTTGACGTCGTATTTTCGAAGATTTTCATTAAATTAACTCTTATTTACTCTTATTTATTTTAAGTATTTTATATATAAAAATAATAAAACTTACAAAAAAATATAAAAAATATAAAAAAAAATTAGAAAAAAATATATTATCTTTATTTTTATGCATTTATATTTGTTTTTGATTTATTTTTACTTAATTTGTTTTTCAAAATTAAAGTGAATTGTTAGTTTTTAATTATTTTTATTTATTTATTTATTTTATTTATTTTATTATTATTTATTTTATTTTTAGTTTTGATATATTTATTTTTAATTTTAAGTTTAGTTTATTTTTATTTTGAATTTATTTATTTTATTTTATTTATCTATTTATCTATAGCTACTAACTTTTTTCTTGAAGGGTTGAATATCAAAGTAACATAAATACATTTATAGATGCAATATACCTTACATACAATAGATTTTCGACAGCACACTTTGAGCATCAAGACAATTAGGATTACAAATGATATATACAAAGAAAAAATTAGTGAGGAGGAAAACTCCATCATCCCCAGAGAACCTTAGTTTTTCATTTTCGAAGAACAAGTTTAACAACTCAATAAAGCATAATCATGAAAGACATTAATGATGAACCAAGGACAAGCGTACAGATAACAAAGAAACACGTGTAAGAAAGAACGTGTTTAGTATTCTTCAAAGGAGATTACCATCAATGTGCAAGGATGTAAATAATAAACTGCTAGCTCAGATGTTTGACATCACACACTTCAAGAATTAGGTGTGGGAGAGTATTAACACATCACTATCTTTATTTACTTTATTAGTTTAGTATGTTTTAGGATGCATGTTTGAATATTAGTTTGCTATAGGTAACATACATTTTTTATTTTTAGTATTTATTTATTACATTCTTAAGATAATTTAGATTGGCTTAAAATAATCACATGTTCTCTATTTGTTTTCTGGCATTTATGATGAAATTAGCTAAGTAATGTTATGTCAAAAAAGATAATGAATATTGATAGAGTATTGACCTCATTCATAAGAGAATGTATTTTTATGAGATTTTGCTGACAACTTACATACACAATCGTTAATTTGGTGATAGAATAATCTATTTACATAAACTTGTAAAAACATTATGAATCATTTGAAGCTTTTCTATACTTTTAGTGAATAAGAATAGGTTTCTAGAACTTTTCTTTAAATTTGTCAAGATAAATGTTAAATGTATTTCTTGAAAAATGATTAAAGTGATAGGATTAACTTATTTGATTAAATTGTCTCATCCTTAATGTTATTGTTCTTTGTTCCAACAACCCTTTTAGAGAACCAATTTGAACTTACATGACCCAATTATTTGTACCCACTTCTTACCTTTTGAACCAAATATATTGATCATATCCTATAGTTCAAGAATAAGTGAGTTGCACAAAAAGAGAGTAGATTTTATGAAAATGTTAGAATAAGATTTAAGAGTATTAATTATACTATAATTGATTAAATACCTAACATATAGAAACAACATTTGTTATAATATGTTCCCAAAAAACAAAAAGAAAAAAAATAAGAAGAAAATATATATATAAGGGGACAAGCTGAAAAAAGTTGTCTTATTAAAAATAAAAGTAACATAAATAAAAAAATTCAATAATAATGTTTGGGTCCAAAACAATGAAAATTGACCATATTGATATAATTGACCTTATGATAATATTATTTATGTATCTTTTTCTCCTACTCCATAAATTCATGAACTTTTATTTCTCATTTTTTCTTTCATTTGATTGAAACCACAAACATAATCATGTGTTATAACAAAATGAAAGATCTTTTAATTTGAAGGAATATATTCGTGGAATGGAGATAAAATTTTAAGGAAAAATCTATGATGTCAAATTAAACTCTAAAAAGAATCGTGATGTTTATAGGAAGTACTAATATTTCAACTTGTTTACGTTGACGATTTGATTATTGATAATTGATACTACATTACACACATTTTAAGCATGATTATTATACAGTAGCTATAACAGAGTTTATTAGTGATAATATCTAATATTTATTAAAATTTAAAACCATAATATTGTTAAACACCTGAGATAAAATATCAAAAAATTTATTTATCTTAATTCTTGATGGCTTTGCTGGAAAACTAGCAAGAGTAAGTGTGGTAAAATTTAATAAGTCATATTATATACATATTTTTAGATATTAATTTCTTTATATTTATGTATATAATATTATTGATATAAATTGAAATTATTTATTTTATATTTATTAAAAAAAATTCTAAGATTTCTAAGATTGTTTTTAAAAAATTTATAAATATTTTATGATTTATATTTCAGAGTTGTATACACTTAGAAATATGTGTCTTTTGGAAAAAAGTCCAAAACCTTCCTGCTTCCTTGAGTGCGTGAACAATAACTCCTAATCTCATTTAGTGACATGTGTCCATATATCCCTTCGTCAGCGTAATTCTCATTAGGGCAGAGTAGGGGTGTCCATGATCCGGTCCGGTCCGGTTCGGTCTAATTTTTCCTAAAAAAAATCTAACCGGACCGAACCATTCATATTATTAGAACCGGATCGGATCGGACTATTTGAAACGGTTTTAAAAAATAAAAATCGGACCGGACCGTTTGACTTATAAAACCGTTCGGTCCGGTTTAGTTCTCGGTTTGGTTCAATTTTTTTATAATTTAATGAAGAATAATGTGAAATTTTTAATATATTATTAAACCAGTCCGGTCCGGTTTGAACGGTTTAAAATTAATACAAACCGAACCGGACCGTTTGATTAATAAAACCGTTCAATTTGGTCCGATTCGGTCCGGTTTTACGGTTTGATCTGGTCCAATCCGTTTTTTGGACACCCCTAGGATAGAGTATCCCTTTGCGTGTATAAGTGGTGTACAACCCGTCTTAATACAACTCAGATTAATTTTTTTAATATAAATATAAAATAACATTCTATAAAAATATAAAAAATATAAAAATTGTACGAAAATTAAGACAAAATTTAAAAAACAATACAAAAATTATAAAATTAAACTAAAAACATCAATTGAGAAGTAATTAAAATAATTAAAGATATAAATCTTAATATTTTTTTTTCTTTTTTATTATTATTTTCAAAAATAATATTATAAATATATCGTTTTCATGAATAATTAATTTTACGTGATTTAAAAACATTAGAAATATATAATAATATTTAATAAAATTTATAATATTTTATTCAATTATTTTTTTATTATTTTTTTTATTATGTATTTAATTCTTAATTTTAATTATTGTATTAATTTATTTAATTATTTAAATATATAATTATAGCTATATTGATTTCACAAAATTTATTAATTTTATAGCAATATTTTTATTTTAAAGTTTTTTAAATATTATATTATAAAATAAAATATTTAATTATTTTGATATTAAATAATTTTTATTTTAAAAATATTAATTTCTTAATTAATTAGTATAATATGATTTGTATATTCTATTTTCAGAACATATTTTATTATTATGAGAGAAATATTTTTATTTTTAAAAATATTAAAATATTAAATTATAAAATAAATATTAATTTATTCTAATATTAAGCTTTTATCCTTTAAAAATATTAATTTATTATGATTTAAACATTTGGACTTAAAACACCACACCATGATGCATATCACCTTCATAACGTAGTCGAAGCATTTAAAGTAGGACACTTGTATGTTTATACGGTTAACATTAGTAAGTCCTTGCATTTGTTTTTGTGCATTAGGTAAAAGACATTCTCCAAATAATATTATCATAATTAATTTTATTATTATTATAATAAAAAATAAAAAATATGTATTATAATTTTAAAATTAATTATATTATAATATTATTATTATTGAATAAAATTATTATTAATTAAAAATAATTATAATAATAATAATAATAATAATAATAATAATAATAATAATTATTGTTGTGATAATATCATTTCTTATTTAATATAATATTTTATAATTTATGAGAAAAATGAAAAAAAAGAACATTTATTATTGTTTGGTTTGAAGTTTGAAAATCCACATATCAGAACCATATTCAAGCAAAGAAGGCTGCCTAAGAAGGTTCAACACTATTGATGACCATTAAAAACGGTGGACATCTATTTGGGGACGAAACGAGTAACAAAAATTTAAAGGGTCAATTAATTAAATAAAAAATTATGATTTAATTATATTAGTATAATATTTTTAAAAATAAATTTTATAAATTTTAATACATCAATCTAACAATGAAACTATAATTTTATTAGGTAAAAATCATCTTAGAATCAATTATTTAATAAAAGTATCTCTTTTTTATAGTTGTTGTTAAAGATTATTTTTTCAAATTTAAATTGATTATTAATTTATTTGTAGGCTGTATTAGCTAATAATTTAAAATTAAATTAAAAGATATAATAATTACATAAAATTAAATTATTTTTGAAAAGATTGTATAATAACTATATCTATCATCTCCTATAGAAATAAAATAAAATAAATTACTTCGAAAAATTTTAAGGTAACCACATATGGACATGGCCCTCCATGCCATGCAATAAGCATTAATGTCAAACGTGAATATGGAAGCATCTTTAATTGCATATAATAAAACGACCTTTCCTTTTAATTCACTCCTACCAGTTTTGACGGTGTTTCTTTGAAATCTTAATTGCTGTTGGGAGTTAGCCGTCTAAGGCTCTAAGCCTTAAATATGTATTTATGATATATGTATATATTAATTATATATATAATAGGTATAATAAATAGATATTTATATATAAAAAATGTTAATATATTATTTTAAAGTTAATTTAGTTAATTTAATTGGGCGTGATATTTCAGTTACTAAAATCATTTGGGTATCTTAATTGCTGTTCGGAGTTAGCCGTTTAAGGCTATAGCATTAAATAGGATTTGTTGAGATTTAATATTTTATAGAGAGAAATTAGAAAAAAAGTTAATACAATTGGTTGAGTAGTGGATATTCGTAAGAGTCCATCTATTTATAGAACATTTATGAATATATGTGTCACTTATATAATGTATACATGTATATCTCAGGAGGACATAATTGACTTAAAGTACAATATATCAAAGAACAAGATCGAGTTTTACTCGTGTTATACTCAAACTCGTGTTATTATTGGGCTCAGTTTGTCCCATGGGTAGGATGTCTCGGATGCTTCATCTTTTATTTTGAGCTGGTGACTTGGCTTGGGTGGTTTACAAGGGTTGGGCTTTGGGTCGGTCCAGATGTCCAAACATCAAGTCCCCTTACTCTTTTAGCTCAAGCTTCGGTTTGAGGTGGAAGAATAAATACCAGACATAGGATACGAATCATTTTCCTCTCATAATAAATGCATGTCAGTTGATTGAAGAGAGAAATCCAATGCCTCTTTATAAAAGGGGTGCTTGGGTTGAGACTTTATCGGGTTGGGACTTTATCATTGTTTACCTGTAAAATTGAGAAATAGTGAAGGAAAATGCTCTTTCATTTCACCTTGAATTATAAATACTTTCAATTCAGTGGTAAGAATTCAGCTTGTGCTAAAATATTATTTGTTCGAGTTTTTTCTAGAACTCAAGCGTTGAGAACCTAACGATTTTCTACTTTCTTTTCAAGTTGGTTTTTAAAGGAACATTTTCTTTTATTTTCAACTTATCTCTAGGTAATCTCTTTTTCTCGTGCCTTACCAGTTGTCTTTATATTTTGTAGTTTCTAATAGGATGCAAAGAGAAGAGACATCAACTTCTAGCTCGAGCTCATGGGATAGTCCCCAATATTCTAATACAAGTGGGAACTCGGGCTCTTCTAGTGAAGCGAGTCAATCTTCAACTTAGTTGTCTACCTCTACCCCCATCCCCAGACCATTCCCACTGTGAGATTGAGCATGCCTCAGACTCAGATTTTAATGGCTAGGACGTGGAGGAAAAAAACAAGAATATAGGATCCGGGGAGCCAACAAGTCACGTTAGGGGCTAGGGGTAAGGTTCCCACGGTATCCTCTTATTAGGAGGTTATTATTTAGGACGTAGCTTGCACTGGGGCAATTGATGCCCAATGGATAGAGATATCTACTCCACCTAACATTGATATGTCAAGAACTCGGGGTAGATTTACAGATGGCCTAGTTTAACGAGGTGTATATTTTAAAACAAAACCCTACAAATTCAAGGAGTGTGTATATGTCGGTAAAACAAGATCGATGGGTGAATGTGTCCCTTCTTGAAAATGAGAAAAACTAGAAAGAGTATTTTTTTCTACATTTCAGGTCGATGGGAGTCTCCCACTAATGACATGATATTGGTAATGAGTGTTTGGAATGATACTAAGGTCGTGATTAGAAATATGGATTCTCTAATCAAGACCTTGAGTCTTGATGCGAAGCAAAGGTTGGCTGATATCCAAAACTATCTTCCCAAGAAGACAAACTGGAGGACTCTATTGAACACCCTGTACTTTATTGTGTGCAGGTTAATAAGGCACTGTGCTGTGGAGCCTCCCCTTAGAGTGAATTGTAAACCCCGAGCTCCTTCAAAACCCCAGGCTCCTCTTAATATTTTTCCCGAGGTGTTGTAACATGTATCTTCTCCTTTTTAACCACAGATCAGATGGACTTAACCGTTGCCCAACCTTTTATTCGTATGATGATAAAGGTTATATCGGGAGGAACGAGTTCCCCCATGGGTTTACCTCCTACTCTTGAGGGGGGCTCATCGGTGGGTAAAAGAAGGGGAAAATCCTCTCATGAAGGTCACACTTCTTCTCTTAAGAAGAAGAAGAAGAAGAAGGTTGGTGTTGATGAGTCTGCTCGTGACCCTGAGCCTCTGAATGTTTCCCTCTCCTATCACCTTTACAAGAGCAGTATGGGTCTCTAACTCCCCGCACGAGTTCTAAATAATCTAACAATCCTTTAAGGGATTTGAAGAAGGGGAAAGCTATTTTTGAGAACCTTACTACTGATGCTGATGGGGTTGTCTAGAATCAAGGTTTGGAACTAGAGTAACTCAATCGTTATTTGAACCATATTTATGTCAATGCATGTAAAGAGCAACTCATGGCTATTTGCAAAAGGGCATATTCTGGCGAAGTCATTTGTTGTTAGATGTGTTAGGTGTGTTATACTAATTTTGTTTGTTTGTGATATTCAGCACAAGTGTGAGCTCGGGTTTTATTTGTTTGCCCTTCTTTCTTTGTTATAGTTGATGTTGTTTTATGATTATGACACAACTCACAATGTGGACTATTTAAAAACCAAGCTAGTGAAGGAAAAATAGGGTCATACGTCGATGAGCTCAAAATACACTGCGTTTTTGGCCAGAACAGTAAAGTGGGAGAGCGAGACGACTGATAAGGAAGAGAAGCTGAAGAGGGTCGCATCTAAGCTTAATGTGTATCCCCAAGCCGTTGTTAAGCTTGAGGAAGCTCTAGGGTGAGCTAAAGAGAGGGCCAGGGAAATGCATAGACAAGCCGAGGCTTCTGCCAATTAGGTGCATCGTTAAGCAAACACCGATGTAGATGCTATGGCTCAGAAGCTTGAGTTTAGTGTTGAGCGGGCATATGAGATGGAAATGGAAACCTTTAAGACAGAGGCCAAGAAAAGGGTTTGGGCGAGTACTATTATCGTATTTTGGACATTCTTGTTATGCTACTCTATACACAAGCTCTTCTGTTGAGGATTGGGGAGAAGGATTGGGCTCTTCTAATGGTGAGGATAGTTCTAGGGTTCCTGGGGAAAGGGCAGTTGATCATTGATTTTTTTTATATTAAAACTCGATGCCACTTTTGTTTGTATGGTTACGAGCTATTACTTCATGTAGAACAATAAGAGTAAAAAAATCAACTTTATTTAATAAAAAAATTAATTTTCCTCTTTATTTTGTATTTATGATGTTAACCTACCCATTGTCATTTATTGAAATGTTTTTAGTTTTCATCCCCTATACAAGGGTTTGAGAACACTAGTTTGATTCATGTATTTAAGAATCTTTATTAATTACTCAAACTTTTTTACTTATGTTTTATGGATTCTAATAGAACCAATAGACGTTTAGTTCGAGCTTTTCATGTTGCAAATGGTAGGCTTGAGGACGAGGTTAGGTTGCTTAAAGCTGAGGTTGTTAAACTTGAATGTAATGCTAAAGAGACAAAGTGTGAGCTCACTGCTTGTAGGGAGTAGTTAATCCAAACTCAATCTCAAGAAAAGAGGACCTTTGCTAGTATGGCAGGTCTTATTGATAGGAAATCATATTGGTCAAGTTTTTATATGAAGCAATCTAAAAGATTTTTTCTTAAGGTTATGGAGGTTACTGAAGATCTGAAGTGGGGGTTATTTTCAATGATGACGACGCACCCCAAGCATGTGGCTTATATACGTGAGAAGGTTATCGAGGTTAGCTATTGCCCTTGGTTGAAGAAGCTGACTATCTAGACACTAGTCATGTGTCCAAACGTTTAAAGAGTTTTTAAATTTATGTGCTGGTTGATTCTTGTATTAGTAACTATGAAAAGAACGGTGATTAATTTTTTAAATAATAAACATTCTTAAAGGCACCTATTTATGTATAAAGACTATTTGGCACATTGTTATTATTATTATTTTTTACGTCAGAGCTCTGACTTGGTTCCTGACCGAGGTAGAAAAAAAACTCAACTTTTTCAAATGCTAGGGTGATCTTCCTGATTTGTTTAATCTAGGTGATCAACCCTTGGCTTTGATTTATGGGAGAAAGCTTAACTTGGTTCCTGACCGAGGTGCTTAGCTTCATTAACATCAGAGTGCCGACTTGGTTCCTGACCAAGGTGAAAAAAACTCAACTTCTTCAAATGCCAGGGTGATCTTCCTGATTTGTTTAATATAGGTGATTGACCCTTGGCTTTGATTTATGGAAGAAAGCTTGACCTGGTTCCTGACCGAGGTGGACAACTCGACTTCTTCAACTGTTAAGGGGCTTTGCCTGATTTATTAATCTAGGCGATCGGCCCTTGACACCAATTTAGGGGAGATGACTTTATTAAAGGATCATCTACTAAAGCTTTTATTTCATAGATGCATGTGTATCATTGTTACAAAAAAGAAAAAGAAAAGAGATAGGTAGGTTAATACATATGTTTTTAGAAATGGTATCTTTTCAAGTGTTTGGCATTCCAACTTGTGTCTTCCTCAATGCCTTTGATATTTTTCAATACGTAGGCCTTTCCTGGTGTTATTTCAATTATTTGATAAGGTCATTCCCAATTGGCACCCATTTTACCAACCATCCATTATTTTTTGTTGGGGAAAACCTTCTTGAGAACCCAATCACCCCTCGAAAATGTTTTAAAGGGCACAATTTTGTTATAGTATTCTGATATTTTTTCTTTTCTGCTCGATCATCCTTCTTAAAGCTTCATCCTTTTTTTCCTCTGCTAAGGTCAGTTTGGTTGCTCTTATCACTTTGTTTTGTTCCTCTGTTAGAACTGATCTGAGGTAAAAATTATGACCTTGGTTGGTATGACTACCTTAGTGCCATATACTAGGGAGAATGAGGTCTCGTTAGTGCTCCCGCAAGGGCTTGTCTTGAAAGCCCATAATGTCCTTGGCAACTCCTCTACCCATCATCCTTTGGTGCTTTCTAACTTTTTCTTTAAAAGGTTGATGCTTATTTTATTGGAAGACTCTGCTTGGCCATTCGCCTGGGGGTAGTAGGGTGTTGAATGGGTCATCTTAATTTTGTATTTGAGAGCCAACACTTTGATTTTTTGATAGGTGAATTGTCGCCTGTTATCTGTAACGAGTTCCTTAGGGAGGCTAAATCGGAAAACTATAAACTTCAATATGAATTGAATTACCTCTTCCTCTCGTATTCTTCCTAGGGGCTCTACTTCGATCCATTTTGAAAAATAATCAGTGGCAACAAGGAGAAACTTTTTTTGGCTCGTGCCTATAAGAAAGGGTCCTACTATATCTAGTCCCCACTTGTAAAAAGGCCAAGGACTTACTACTGCTACCATGGTATTTGGGGGTGTGTGGGTCAACGGGGCAAATCTTTGGCATTTATTACACTTTTGAGCGTATTTGATGCAATCTATCGGCATTGTGGGACAATAATAACCATGTCTTATGATTCATTGGGATAATCTTCTACTCATAGAATGCAAACTATAATCTCCTTTATGAGCTTTATACATCATCCTTTCAGTTCCCTCTGTAGCTATGCATAAGAGGCTAGGTCTGAGTGAGGTTTTGCGGTATAGTTTTGCCTTCTCAATCATGTACCGGCCTTCCTTGGCTTCAAATTCCTTTGGGGCCATGCGATCTTCAGGTAGGTCCCACTTTTCCAAAAAAATTATAGATTAGGGTGAACCATGTGATAGAGGAAGTGTCCATGCATCCAATCCTTCTTTCGGCCCCGTCTAGAAATGCCTCTGCCAGCACCATTATTGATACCACCCGGTCCTACTTGGTCTCGCTTATTGATGCCAAGGTTGCTAAGGCATTAGCCTAACCATTCTAGGTTTGTGCTATCTGCTTGATCTTGAACTTGGAGAATTTTGAGCATTCTCGTTTTAATTTCTCTAAGTACTTCTTCATCTTTCCGTCTCTTGCTTCAAATGTTCTCAAAAATTGATTGACCACAAGCCTAGATTTGCATACATGTTTAAGCACATTTTATATAGGCTCCTAAGTAGATCAATTTTTTATTGCATGATAAAAATATTAGCTTTATTAGATAGAGAGATTGATCCCCCTAGTAAGCGAATCAATCCCACTTCGATCCTCTCCTCTCTGTGTAAAATTGAACACTTCAGTTTTACACAAGGGATCGATCTCCCTTATAGATTGATCGATACCTCTTGGAAGGATCAATCTATTTTTTATCATTAATCGATTGTGTTCTTTTTGCATAACTTTTAAAAATGAGGTCTGGAGAGAGGGATCGATCCTTTGTTATGTTGGCACAACTTATTGTTGGGAGTGATCGACCCATCTCATAGAGAGATTGATCACATTATCAAGAACTGACGTATTTTTTCTTCCCTAATTCGTTCTTTTAATATTGTCAGCAACTAATAACCTATAAAACATCACATATATGACGTTTTTCACTTTAGGTTTTCTATAATATGTCACTTCTCTCTCACATTTAAATACACAACTACATAACGTCTTTTAAAGAGCACAAGATTTTAATAATAAGGTTTCTTTTCTCTTTTGCTCCTCTTTAATTAGGCCAAATTTCCTCTCTTCATACATTTTCATATGATCATGCTAGTATAGATTTGAGCCTATTTATTTCATATTTTAATGTTCATATATCGTTTTCTTAATTAGAGGCTTTCATGCTCTAGATTAAATAATTTTGTGTGTGATCATAATTATTTGATTTAATTATTAAATTTTAAAAAACTATTTGTATTCAACTTGTGCTTAATCCTTTTGTTCTAAGATTTTCTAGTTGATTTGATTTAATTGATTGATATATGCTTAAATCATCTAGTTAGGATTATTTATTATTAAATTTATTTTAAAATACACATGGGTACTTGTGTTTTTTTGTGCTAACACTATTGTAGGTTAATCTATGAATGGTTCTAATCGACGAGGAGCTGAGTAGAATGTTGGTTTGGATATCACTCAAGTTAATATTGAAAATTGTTAAAATAGAACAGGGGATCATAAATTAGGTACATTAGAGCAATATCCTAGGGAGGGTAGCATAAGATCGAGTTTGTACTTTAATGCTTGGTTTTTATGATGGAAATTTAGGTGGTCTGGTAGATTAGTGGTTTTTCTCTTAGGTTATGATTGTGGCCTAAATTGTTTCCCCCTAAAAACATCATATGTTAGTTTCTAATTTTTGCACATTACTTTTACATGCAATTGAATATTTGATTGCTTTGTTTAGTTTATGAAATTATAAATTGATAAAATTTAAAAATAACATACTCTTGCCTAGAGGCTTATTAGATCCATTTTAGAAATTTCAATTGGTATCAGAGCTTACGTTATACACATTTAGTGATTTCGATTCGTAGGGACACATACTCACTAATGAACCTAATGAAAGAAGATGAGTCATCTGTTAGATCCTCCAATATTTTATGGGTATAATTACTCTTATTGGAAGGCTCTCATGTAAACTTATCTCAAATAATATAAAAAATTAGGGATTCCATTCTTGAAGGTTAGGAACCACCCTCTATAATCAAAGATGGTGTAACAACCATAAAGACTAGAAAAAATGAACCAATAAAGTAAGAATCCTTAGTGGATCAAATCAAAAAGGGTTAAGTTCTATTTTTGCTATATTATCGGTGGATGAGTTCTATTTTATCTCCAATTGTGAGACTACGAAAGATGCATCAAATTCAATTACTTTTACTCATAAGGGAACTTCTAAAGTGACAAACTAAATTGAGATTTCTAACATCTCAGTTTGACTCTCTTAAAATGAGAAACATTGAAACATTTGCTCAATATTATGCTCATTTTTGTGATGTGACTAATGCTTTCTCTACAATTGGTGAGAAAATTTATTAGCCTATAATTATGCACAAACTCTTAAGTTCATTGCAAGATATTGTAATATGAAGGTCACTGCTATAGAGGATAGCAAAAATGTGCACACCTTGAGTCTTAATGAACTAGTTGGGTCCATCCAAACATATGAGCTTACTCTTGAACCACCCAAGAAGGTAACTTCTGATAGTGATGATGATTCAGATTATGAATATATTATTTTATTTGCCTTAAGGTTCAAGAAGTAACTTACTACAAAAAACCAAAAAAACAAATTTTGAAACAAGGAACAACATAATCGGTTTAAGGACAGAATGTCAAAGGAACCTAACCCAAGGTGTTTAGATGATAAGAAATCTAAAACTATTGGCCCTCAATGTTTTACCTATAGTGATTTTGATCATATATATGCAAAATGTATACATCACTCAATATTAATCTTAATATATAGAGTAAGCAAAAGAAAGAAAATAATTCAAAAGATGGTGGAACCAATAACTATGCCTTCACTGCAAAATCCACTGCACATTCAAATTACTCATGCACTAGCTTGAATGAAAATGATGAGGGAGTTAAATCTTATTTTCTTTCAACTAAATATAATGCATCTAGTTTTGAATAATTATTTAAGGATTTTGTAGATGCTAAGGAAGAAAAAAAAAACTTTTAATTGAAGTGGCAAATTAAAAAAACACCTTTGCCTTAAAACAAGAAAATTTAAATCTATCTAAGCATATTAATACTTTTGATCTAATCTTGCAGAAACAAAATAATAAAATTGTAGACTCAAAGAAATTTGTAAATCCATCTAACTCTTCTCTTACTACTATTACTTATGCATAAAAACTATTATACATATAGTAGAAAAAACTGTTAAGTTTGTACCTATTTGTTATCACTGTGGTGGAAAAGGTCATATAAGACCAAAATGTATATTTTTGATCAATGCTCATTAATTTAATAATCCTTTCCATGTTTCACCTTGTAGGACTTATAACCATCATCCATATATGCATATTGCATCATATTATAGGATTAATGAAAATCATAGAATATGTTCAAAAATTCTACTAGAAAACATGAAGTCTTAAGTTTAAAGAAGCAAATGAGATTCAATACTTTTAAGTCTAGGACTCATTACAATCATTTAGAATTTGAATTATTGTTTTATTGGGGTCACATGACCACCTTTTATTGTTTCACCTAAGTACTTTTGTTAAAGTGCCTAAATGACCCCAGGTGAGTAACTTCTATTTTAATTTATTTTTTGTTAAACTTACAAAAAAATGATAAGTAGAATCCTTTTTTGGCCAACAAGGTAATGTACTTATTTAACACTTACTCACATACAACCTTATTTTCAATGGCTTAACTCATTTTTACGTTTATTGTATAAATGATTCTACAATTTTGACTTGTGCACACACATATTTTTACATGTGATGATCAATATTGACATGAACTTATCCATACACTCACAAACATACTTGTATGTTATTCTTGAAGTTTATGTTTCTCTTGAAAAACTCTAAGACTTCAACTTATCTTGACTGTAAAATTGTGTTGAGTTATGTTTACTTGCTTTCTAATTGTGTTGAGTTCTATTTCTCGCATTCTAAATTTTACCATAGGGAGACACCTAGTATTGAGAATACTACCTACTGTGATGTGTGAAGCTACCGCAGTGAGAAAAGATGGATACCTCACAACTAGTGTGAAAGTCATCATATTAGATTGATGGCTCATGCATGTGAAAAAAATAAATTAAAAAGATTGTGCAAAAAGCGACTATACTTGTAAAAAATGTACTTGACATGTACAAAAAGAAAGAGCCAAAAAAGGTTCAAAATAGGTGATACTTTTTTCTTTGAGTCCTTCTTGATTGATCATAAATGACTTAATTGACATATTTTTGGAATTCAAACTTGTATACTATTTTTAAGTAATTATTGATATGTCGTTATATGTACTAAGTATGTTTGTAAGCCTCTTCTTCTCTACTTGCTTGTTTATATAATAGATAATCAAAATTTGAGCAAAAAATGAGTTCTTAATTGATTGTGTGATTATTTTTGATTAAATGAGTTTAATACCTTATGTGGCTATTTATAAAACAAAAATAAAAAATTAAGATTTTTATTTTTTTTTTATTTTTATCTTCTCCTCAATTGTTAAATATTTAATTGGGTTTACACTTAGAAATTCATATGACTTAGAGAGAATTATTGTATTGAGGGAGAGTTTGAATTATTTTGTTTTTACATTGCACTTTTTATTTTTAGGGTAAGTTTATCCTCGTACATCTTTGCATAAATAATTTTCAATTGTTTTTTACATATGTAATTTCTCCTCATTGCTTTTTCCCTTTCGTATGTCAAAAAGAGGGAGTGATTATTATTGTGCATATAAAAGGAGATTATGAATGCATGTACTACATGATTTAACTCTACACTTTGTTTATTTTTATGTAAACTGAATTAATGTACAATGAGTTTTTCAAGCCAAGTTGTCATATGTCTTGTCTATGTGGTTTCAGCTATATACAAGCTTGTCGAGTTACAGTGAAAATGGTTTCATTGGATCATATGATAGTTCCACTATAGAATCTAGGACTTTTATGTACTTTCACTTTATTCCTATGGGTATCATATAGTGAGAGAGAGATTTTATCACATGAAAATACTAAAAAGTGAGTTTGTAAGGACTATGAGTATTGGAAATTTTTATGGACAAACATTTGCATGTAATCTTATCTTTAACCTTGCTATCAAGTCTCTAAAAAAAATTCAAAGAAAAGCTCAGATTCTAGATAGTGGTAATTCAGGTATGTCTTTTATAACTATCACACATAAATTTGTATATATGTTCAAGTGCATTTCATATAGGCTGTTCAAGTGCATTTCACATAGGCTCTTGATTGGATCAATACTTATATTGCATGATAAAAATGTTATCTTTTTTAGATAGAAGGATCAATCCTCTTAGTAGACGGATAAATCCTAATTTGGATCGATATGTAATCGATGACACTTCGATCCTCCTTTCTCTGTTGAAATTGAACACTCTAGTTTTACACAAGAGATTGATTCCCTTTATAAATGGATCAATCTACTTAGAAGGATCAATCTATTTTCGATCCTTGATCAATCGTATTCTTTTTACGTAACTTTTAAAAAGAAGGTATAGATAAATGGATCAATCTTTACCTTAGATGTATCGATCTCCTTTTACATTGGCATAACTTATTTTCAGAGGGATTGATTTTGTTGTCAGGAAATGACATATTTCATCTTATGTGATTTATTGTTTAATCCTAATCAACAACCAACTACTTATATAATTGTGCTACATCATATACGTGACATTTTGTACTTCAGGTTTTCTATAAATACGTCACTTATATCTCACATTTAAACACATAACTACAAAATGTCTTTTAAGGAACACAAGGTTTTAACAATCAGATTTCTTTCTCTTTTGCTCCTTTTTAATTAGGTTGAACTTCATCTTTTCATATATTTTCATATGATCATGCTAATATAGATCTGAGTATATATGATTCATATTTTAATGTTCATATAACTTCTACTTGATTAGGGACTTGCATGCTTTAGGTCAAATAATCATATTTCAAAGAAGTTGTTTTTATTGAACTTGTGATTAACTTCATTGCTTTAAGATTTATTAGTTGATTTGATTTAATATATACATGTTTGAATCATCTAGATTGAATTATTTATTATTAAATCTATTTTAAAACACACACGAACACTTATATTTTTTTATGCTAATCCTAGTTGCAGGTTGATTTGTAAATGTGTCTGATTGATGAGAGCTTATGAGAATATTGGTCTAGATACCGCTCACACTAATCTTAGAAATTGTGAAAACAAAATAGGGGCACATACTTTAAGTACATTGGGGCCATATTTTAAGTAGGATAGTATAAGACCGAGTTTGTACTTAAACATTTGATTTTTCATTGTGAAGAGTTAGGTGGTTGGGTAGACCGAATGTTTTCCTATTAAGTTATATTATAACTTAGTTTGTTTACACATAAAAGTTTTTATAATTTTTACACTTTATTTTTACATAATATTAAATGTTAGGCCACTTTATTTAAATTAATAAAATTTAAAAATAACTTATTCACTATTTATTAAGCCTATTTTAGAAATTTTAGTTATGTTCGTAATTATTTACATAATTAATTTAATATATTACATCTATTCCGATCGGAATACTTGCCATTTTACTCGTCTAATTTTTTTACAGTTACACAAGAGTGTTAGAGTAGAAAATAGGGATGGGCAAAAAAACTACAGATTCACCGCATCGACGGTTTGATTTTTAACCGTTTAATTTCGTGGATGGGTTCAGTTTCGGGTAAAAACCGAACATAAAAGAGCGAGTATAGTTCGGTTACGATTATACTCAAAATTGTACCGCCTGTATCGGAAATTAATTATATTTATTTAAATAAATTATATATTAATTAGAATTTATTTGTTTTTAACCTAATATATAAACTTAATTTATCATATTACTCTCTCCGCGCCTCTATTTTTTCTTAATCTCACTCTCAGTTTCTCTCATTTTTCTTCCATCTGCAGATCCGCTTCGCTCTCTCACAAGGCCGTGTCGGCCGAAGAATCATACTGCAATACGCTCACGGCCGTCACCGCGCCATTTCGTGCCGTGTCATCGCCAGTTCCTACGCCGTGTCATCGCCAGTTCCTACGCCGTGTCGTCGCCATTCCCTCCGTCTCGTCCCTATTCACAGCGCCAGTCGTTGCTAGTCACAACGCCGCGTCGTCGCCAGCAGCAACTATAGCCGCAGTCGCTGCGTCTTCGCCGGTCGTCACCAGTTGCCATTTCCTGTGCCGTGTCATCGCCAGTTCCTACGCCGTGTCGTCGCCATTCCCTCCATCTCGTCCCTATTCATAGCGCCAATCGTTGCCAGTCACAGTGTCGCGTCGTCGCCAGTCACAGCGCCAACCGTTGCCATTCATAGCGTCAACCGTCGCCATTTATAGCGCCAGTCATCTCTACCGAATTGTTTTGAAAAATGGTTTTTTTTTGGTTTTTTTAATAACTGTTCCGAATTGTTATCCACGGGTAAAATACCGTCCGTAAATTATAACAATTTTTAGATAATTTTAAAGACAAATTTTATAATTTGATTCAGATACGGTTATATTAAAATGGTTCTCCACCCATCTCCGTGGCCATCCCCATAAGAAAAGGAGGTGAAGTTTGAGGACTTAATAGGCGTACTGAAGTGATAAAGCTCTATTCTGGTCTACATTTAATTTGTCTAACTGGAATTCAACTGACTTTTACTGTTATTACTCTGATAGCATCATTACATATCATTTTATTTTTATAAATTCAAAAATATATATTAATATTTTTTTAAAATTAATATATTTTAATTATTTTATTATTATATTTTTAAAACATTAATTATTTTTAACAATTCATTTGAATCTTAATAATATGTAATTATATTAAATGTATCCTGAGAAAAATGTACACAAAATTAAGAAAAAATGGAAAATAAAGTTATTTAAATGACTACCACTATTGACATGGTTTTTTTTAAAGAAAAATGTTATGTATATTAAATTTGAAATATAAAATAAGATATAATATTATTTATAATTATAAACAAATTTATTAAATTATATTAATTAAGTTTGTTATATTTATGATAAATAATAATTGTGTTTTAAAAGGTAGTTGAAATATTTAAGGACACCCAAATATTGATATGAAGTGAAAAAAAAAATGAAAGAAGGAACTATTTGATGCCATCCTCTTGAAAATCATCACAAAAATACTAATCACAAGCTCATTTATTTCCCAACTAATTCTCACTCAACTACTTCCGGATCTGTAATCCGTTGCTTTTGATATCATTAATTCTTCTCTATCTACTCAGATCACTAACAAAACATCAGAATTTCTACTTACATTTTTTTTTTAGCATTTACATTACAGGCTATTTATAATTGATTTGATTTTAAAATCACATTTCAATTACACATAATAAATATTTATATTTATATATAAATAATATATATTCATTTATAAATTATATATATATATATATAAATTAAAATATTATTTTATTACCAACTCTAATATTTACAATAAATTCGTGCTATTTTGAAGTTTTAAATATATTTAATTTATAAACTAAATTATTCAAATCCTATAATTCTTTTACTTGGACTGAAAAGTATAATCATAAAAAATAAAAAAAACTCAAGCGAGAAGCAACACTGAGGAGTTATGAAGGGAAAGGACCCACTAGTTGTATATAAGATTCAAGAGTAAAAAGCTCTCAAAAGAGAGATTCAAAGCTTTCAAAAAATGGCTTCACTTTTCAAACATCACTCTTCCCAAATCACCATGATCACCACCATCATCTTTATCCTATCATCTTTTGTATACTCCACATCAATAGCAGCAACAAACCCAATTCCCTTTAAGAAAATTTATGCCTTTGGTGACTCTTATACTGATACAGGTAACACACATAGTGCAAATGGCCCAAGTGGGTTTGGTCATGTATCTAAACCCCCATATGGAATCACTTTCTTTCACCATCCCACAAATAGATACTCAGATGGGAGGCTCATGATAGATTTTGTAGCACAATCACTGTCCTTACAATTCTTGACACCTTATCTAAATTTAAAAGGCAAAGGTGCATCTTCAGGTGTTAACTTTGCTGTTGCTGGCTCTACAGCTATAAATCATGAGTTCTTTGTTAGGAATAACCTTACCCTTGATATTACTCCTCAGTCTATTCAAACTCAGCTCCTTTGGTTCAACAAATACTTAAAAGATTTGGGATGTAAAGAGACTGCTGAAGTACCATGTAAGGAAGCTGCATTTGATGATGCTCTGTTTTGGGTTGGTGAAATTGGTGTCAATGATTTTGCTTACATACTTGGATCTTCTGTACCTGCTGACACTATTAGAAAGCTTGCCATCAGTAGTGTTTCTCAATTTTTAGAGGTAAAGTTAGAGTAAGAATCTAAAGTGGAGTTTACAACAAACATGTCACCCATTAAACATTTGGTTAACATTTTAGAATTTCTTATACGGTGCTTATAAACTTTACAAAATTTAACAGTTTGTGAAAATGAATTATTAATGAGCATTTATGATGGGTACTAGAACTGCAAAGTATCAAACACCAAGAGGTAAACTTAACAATTTTCAAAATATGTTCTACTTTCTAATTGTTTAGAAAGTTCTGTCACTAAAAAGTTTTCTTAAGATGTGCCATTTTTATTCTGTAATGCTTATCAACGTAAGAGATGATCTCACTCTATACCATAAAGAAGTTTCACTACCAATTTTTTTAAAAAAATGTTTTTTTTTTGGGAGAAGATTGGTGATCAACAAACAGAGAGATGAAGGTCTAACACTACTTTTTATATTATTTCAATATTTTAAGATTAGTTTTCTTTTTTTGACCCCATGTACATAGTTTTCTATTTTTTTTACCCATGATCAATTTATACTCAAAATTGAATATATGTTCAAAAATAAACCTCATTTAAATGTATAATCAAGAGGCATAACATGGGTTATCGTTGCACCCGTAGTCGTCCTCGTAGGAGTTGCTAGAGCTCTAATGATTTTTTTTTTGTTTTTGAAGGAATGAGCAAAAATAAAATAATTTTTAACATGTGTTCAAAAATAGTTACGATTCGATGATACAACTTTATGTCTACTTTTTTGATTTGCAGGCCTTACTGAAAAAGGGTGCAAAATATGTTGTTGTACAAGGCATGCCAATTACAGGATGTTTACCTTTAGCCATGTATTTGGCTCCTAAAAATGACAGAGATGACTTAGGATGTGTTAAGAGTGCAAATAACAATACTTACAACTATAACATTGCTCTTCTTTCCAAGCTAAAAGAATTCAGGAGGCAGTTTCCTAAAGCTGTAATAACTTATGTTGATTACTGGAATGCTTATCACACAGTCATGAAGAAACCAAGTCAATATGGTTTCAAGGAAAGCTTCAAGGCCTGTTGTGGTTCAGGGGATGAACCATACAATTTCGATGTGTTTGCTACTTGTGGTACAGATTCAGCTACAGTATGCAAAAACCCATCTCAATATATCAATTGGGATGGAGTTCATCTCACTGATGCTATGAATAAAGTTATGTCTGATATGTTCCTTAAAGGAAGTTTTTCTCATCCTCCTTTTAGTTTCTTGTTCAACAGGAAGTTACAAAAAGGATGAAGTGTCTAGACTTCTTTAAACCAATTTTCTATATTTATATTTTTTTAATGTTTGCCTGAGATTGTAATAATTACAAATATTGATGTTCTGTTTGAACCCTTCAAACATTATTCATTACTCGAAGTAGAATATGGTTGAAAGGGGTTGAATTAAACATATTTAACATTGGATAGGTTTGATATATATGAGTAAATTTTTTTAATAATAAAAGTATATGATTGTGTTATTATATTAGAGATATAAAATCTTATATTATTCAAGTAGTAGTTATATATGTCGATTCAAAGAGAGTATCAAATCACAAGTTTAAAATTATTATTGTATCCGGATAATCCATAAATAGAGACTCCACATTGTATTATTAACACCAAAAGACTTATTTTCTCTATACTCTCTATTCTTTCATATTTTTATTAAGCTTTTCATTTATTTTACTTTTATAACATGTTAGAGCTCTTAAATATCTATTTTTTTTTTGTTAAATACTTTTATCAAACTATTTACCATATATTCTGATTTCTATTTTAATTTAAAGATCATGATTTAAACACATTGGTTATATTATATGTCACAATTTTTTTGTGAAATGAGAATTGAGTTTATTTATTATTTTTGTTATATACACGTATGAATTTGATTATTGAGACATTCAATCATAGCCTTTTTCAATTATGATTTTTAGTCCATTGATTTACTTTTGTTTTGTAAATATTATTAATAGTTATAATAATAACTATTTATTACAATAAAAAATATATTATCTAATTGTTAATCTGTATTTTTACTACCTCAAACTTTTTTCTTTGTTGAGAACCAGAAAGAATTTCAATTTTTTATGTGATTGAACCCTCTTAATAGATATTGGTATAACTACAAAATTAATAAGTTTTGAACTAATTAAACTATGCTTATTTTATATGATTAAACTCAGATTTTATTCTCATTCGATTTCTACAAACATTTTTTAATATTATTTTTTGGTTAATTTGGTTTTGCACCATTATTTTTATTTTAATATTTGATTTATATGTCGAAGATCTATACATAATCATATGATCTAAAAATCGCAATAGTACCTTCAATAACTCTCATCCTCACAAAATCAACACTCATCTCAGATCTTATCTCTTGATGGAGAAGAAATTAGAGATTGAAAAAGAACTCAAATCAAATTCTCTTATTTTATTAGATTACATTCTTTTATTCATCCCTAATTTTGATTGATTTGTTAGGTTTGATATATGTGTTTATTTAATCTAAGGAAAAATAAATGGGTTAAAATTTTTGAATCAGGCAACTAAGTTTAACATTTAATAGTATAGAGTAAATTTACAAATATATCATCGAATAATTGTATTTCTTTCGTTTATACCATCAAAATATTATTCGTCTCATTTATACCACTTAACTATTGTATTTCTTTCATTTATTTCATTATGTTAGTTTCTATCTAATGATATCACGTCATATAATTAAGTGATAAATTTGAGTTGTTTTAAATATAACACTTAATTATTAGAATTGTTCTAAATCTGTCACTTAATTATTTGAATTGTTTCAAATTTATTACTTAATTATCTGAATTGTTTTAAATCTACCATTTATATGTGATATCATTAAAGAAGACTAACAAAATAATATAAATAGATCAAATGTAATAATTGGGTGGTACAAATGAGATGAAAAATAATTTAGTGGTATTATTACCCAAAAAAGAGGGGTTTTAAGGATAGTCATTGACCATTATTGTAAGGCTGGCATGACACTTCAAAAAAAATAGAGCAACTATCATCAATCCAAATGTCATGGTAAATATAAGTTTTCAACCATAGTATAAAACAAAAAAACAATTGTCACCAAAAATTTGAAACAACCCAACAACTGTTATGGAAAATATTTTACATGTTGCCTATTTGACCACAACCGTTCCAGAAATTTAGTAACGATCATCGTGAAAAGTTGTAGAAAAAAAATAATTAATTTTATAATCATGGTTATTTTGTAATGATCGTTCTAAAAACTAATTTTTTTTAATAGTAATTCAAATTTTCTATTTCTCTACGTTCTTATCATCATAGTTAAAATGGACATTTATTACATTTATTCATAGAATTAATTTTAAGAATATTTATTTATGATTGTATTTATTATCATTCATTAAATAGGATTAACTTATTTGTATAAATATCTTATTAGGATTAATAAAAAGAATAAGATCTTTTCCTCATTCCAAAGTTAATTTGGTATTAGAGTTAGTAAAAGAAAAAAAATTTTCCTACCCCAGAAGGAAAAAACCTACCAAATACGATGGCCAATTTTCTTGTATCACTAATTCAGGTCCTAGCAACATCGGAAAAAGGGTTTCCATTCTTTTTGCCCTCCTTTTCCATCGTATTTTTCCACCTTTTTTTGTCTGTTAAGTTATATAAGATATTATATGTAAAGTGTACTTCACTTGTACTATACTTATACTATACTACTACATTTGTTAAAACTTTATAAATAGGGTTCCCTTTGTACATTCTAAATACACCAATTACAAAATACTTACTACAATAAATCAATATTTCTCTAATATCTCTTTATACTCTTAACATGGTATCAAAGTCTCTCATATACCTCTAGAATTTATATCAAAATTTTGCCTCTATTCATCACAGTAAACCAGTATCAGACTCATCTCATCCAGAAAATTTTAGCACCACCAAAATCACTCTAAAATAACCTATTATGCGCCTTCACGCACCGCCCAAAAGATCTGACCCAATTCTTCTCATCCTTCTGTTGCTACTTCTACTAATCTTATCAACCTATGTCATGCTCGTCTAGGTCATACGTCTATAGAATATCTTCATCCCTTAGCATCTTCTAGTAAATTAGGATCTGTTTCTACTTCTAATAATGTAAATTGTTTTCCTTGTCAATTAGGAAAACAACCTAATTTATGTTTTAATAAAAGTGATTCTACTTCTGTCTCCCCTTTTGACTTAATTCATTTTGATGTTTAGGGTTCATCCTCACATCCTACTATAGGAATATGTGTATATTTTGTCATCTTTATTGATGATTATTCAAGATTCATATGGATTTTTCTCATGAAATATAGATCTGAATTACCCAAAATTTATTATAATTTTGCCCAAATGATTAAAAGCCCAATTTTTTCAAACTATCAAAGTTCTTAGAGTTGATAATGCTATAGAATATAAAGAAACAAATTTTTTAAATTTTCTTCAACAAAAAGGCACACTCTCTCAATATTCTTGTCCTAGCAGATCTTAACAAAATGAAAGAGTTGAGTGAAAACATAGATATATTTTTAATATTGTTCGTACTATTCTCATTTCTAGTTCTTGTCCTGAATGCTTTTGAGGTGAAGCAACTCTTGCGGATGTTTATACCATAAATCGTGTTCACATACCTGTTATTCATAATCAATCCTCTTATGAACGTCTCGATAATACTCTTTCATCTTATGAACTGCTCAAAGTGTTTGGTTGTGCTTGTTTTTTTTCTTATTTACCCTCATGAACACAATAAATTGGATCCTTGTGCTCGTCTTTATTGTTTATTAGGGTATAGAATAGAACACAAACACAATCGTTGTTGGGATCCTTTCTCTCAACGATTGTGCATTTCTCTTCGTGTCATCTTTTGGGAACATAAAATGTTTTCCTCTCTTTCCCAATTTCATGTCTCATCTCCTACCTCATTCTCATTTTTTAATGACTTAACTATTGATCTATTTCATCCTAACATTGCTTCATTACCCTTCCATCGTCTACTATGGCCTCTCCTAATGTGTCTTCTCCTACTGATCCTACCATTACAACATCCTTTGAAGACCAACCACCTACTTGTGCAGAGTCATCACTTCGTCATTCTACTCGTGTAATTAGTCTTCCCTCTCATCTTCGTGATTACAAATTTTTCTCTACTATTTTGTCTCATCATGAACCCTAAAAATATCGAGAAGCTAGTTCTAACCCTCATTGGCAATAAGTAATGATAGATAAATTATTGGCTTTAACAAAAGAACATACATGAGATCTTGTTGATCTTCCATCTAATAAATCTCTAATTGATTGTAAGTGGATTTTCAAAATCAAAATTTATTCAAATGGGTCTATGGAACAATATAAAGCTCATTTGGTTACAAATATTTTTACACAAGAATATGGCATTGACTACGAAGAAACTTTTGCACCTATAGCTTGCCTCACCTCTGTTCGCAGTATCATTGTTGTTACTGCTGCCCAAAATTGGAACATGTTTCAAATGGATGTCAAAAATGATTTTCTCAATGGAGACATAACCAAGGAAGTATATATGAAACATTTTCCTGGATACATTAATTCACCTTATCAAGTATGCAGACTTCGTCGTGCTCTCTATGGCCTCAAATAAACTCTATGTGCTTGGTTTGCCAAGTTTAACTCTACACTTACTGACTTTGGCTTCACTTTCACTAGATATTGTACTTCACTTGTACTACACTACTTCTTGGGCCTAGAAATCTCATATGATTCTCAAGGATACTATATCTCTCAAGAAAAGTAGTCTTTCGATATTCTTAATCAGGCTAGCCTTACTGATTGCAAGATTGCATCAAAACCTCTAGAAACCAATGTCAAACTTACTCATTAGATGGTACTATTATATCGGATGTCACATTATATAGACAACTAGTTGGCAATCTTGTTTATCTCACAGTCACTCGTCTTGACATCACCTATGATGTTTATCTGGTTAGTCAGTTCATGTTTGCTCCACGGTCTACCCATTATACTATAGTTCTTTGAATTCTCTACTACATGAAAGGTACCATGTTTCACGGCCTTCACTTCTCCAACAAGTCTAATCTTCTTCTCTTTGCTTACTCTGATGCTGATTGGGCAGGTGACCCTACTAATCATCGCTCTACCATTGGATATTGTTTCTTTCTTGGAAAATCTCTCATATTTTGCCCAAGCAAGAAACAATCTCTCACTTTCTGATCCAGCATAGAAGTCGAATATCGCACTCTTACTGACACTACTTGAGAACTTCTTTGGCTTCGTTTGCTACTTGTTGATATAGGTGTTCTCCAGTCTACCTCAACTATTCTATAGGTACCATTTTCATAGAGAACTTGTCACAAATAATGGTCGCCAATTCACAAGTCAGTAGTTGATGTCTTTCTACAATGAAATGGGCATCGAGTTATCACATTCCACCCTTTATAGACCATAGGCAAACGGTCGAGCGAAGTCATCAAACAAAACCCTTATCAACATACTGTGGAAAAGTTTGGAAGGGGTGAAGGGAAAACGGGTAGATGAAATATTCAACGTTCTTTAAGCTATAAGAATAACCCTTAGGGTGGCAATAGAGAAAATCCCATTTTCTCTCGTTCATGGCACAAAAGCGGTTATCCCAAATGAGGTACAAAAGCCTACTCTTCGATCGAACATCACACAAGAGGATAATGATTACCTCAGAAGAGATGACCTCTTATTAGCTGAAGAAAAAAGAGAGAATTCCCTGGTACGTATTGAATCACAAAAAAGAACAATCCAAAGGTCATATAACCAATATGCTAAACATAAGAACTTCAGTGTAAGTGATTGGGTATTACAAAAATCATTAGGAAACAAAATTGAAGCTACCTATGGAAAAAATTTCACAATATGGGAAAATCCTTACCAAATATATGATATCACTCCAAAAGGGTCTTATCAGATACAACGTAACAGAGTAAGGGAGGATTTAAGCTAGAATAAGGAACATTTAAAGAAATATTATATTTGAAATTTAAGATATATTGACATGTAATGAAGTTTGTTTATAGATCATTCAAGTGTATTATATTCTCTTATGAAAAATTAACGTAATAACCCCTAAGTATAGAGTGAAGCGACCATATGGACCCCCTACTTGAGATACAAGATAAGAAGCGTGTTTCCCATCCTTTGAAAGGGTCTTGAGTTCACCAAAGTGAATTGATGAAAGAAATCGGGGATAATATTGATTTAGTAAATACTTATCCATTTTAAATTTTATTAATTCTCGTAAGTGTACAAATTATTTATAGAAATGATAAGTATACTCCCAAAGTCGATTCAAAGAAGTAATATTGTGTGGTTTTTAAATATTATTCAAATTTTAAAAACAAAATTAAACCTAAACATTCTGTCACAATGATTTGGTTTTTGAAAAAACTAATCTAATGCATAAAGATAAAGATAGACATGGATTCAACAAATACTCATGCAATTTAATACATTCATAAACAGTGGAGAATAATGGATGTAATAATTCAGTAATTATGTTTACTCCTATTATTTAGATTATTAAAGATATAAATTGATATTTATTGATTTTCTCTTTTTGGTATGAAAGTATCCTTAGGTAGAATCCAAATTCTTTTGTTTAATATTAATTAACTAATATCCTTAAGCAGGGCCTATTAATTAATTAAGTATTAAATTTCACCTTTATTTCTAAGAAAATAGAAAAACATATAATCACAGCTTTAAGCGAAGTTAGTTAATTAGACTTTATTAAAGGTGTCCAAATTAAACTTAAGAATTTAACTATCTGAAAAATAATTTTCAAGTTTTAAAATTATTTAAGAAAATATGTTTTTAATACATTTCCAAATAATAGTTCTTTGTAAAAAACCTTTGAAAAAGAGCTTCGTTCTAAATATCCAAATAATTAAATCTAAAATAAAAGAGTATTACTCCAAATTAAGTCCAGATAATTAAATCTTAATTTTAACTCTCATATTGAGTTTGTTATTAAGAGTAATGTACTCATTCAAATAACATTCTTTATAAAAATCTTGAATAAAAATAAAATCAATTTATTTTAAGAAAATGTTTTACCTATTTAATATTTTGCGAGCATAACAACTTTATTGTTTTTTCATATTCACTATCAGACATACATGTTATAATTGATCACGGACAAATCAAGAAAGATACAGAAGAAGCAACACATATATATAGACTGCAAAAACAATATAATTAATACCTTAACAATATCCTTATGGAACTTTAAAGAGTTGATTCTAAGACTGGAAAAACTCTGATAGTAATTGCAATCCATAATTTGTTGAATCAAAAACTAGAAACTACTAAAACATAAACATGTTCTTCCTCAAAATTGAGGGAAGAACTAAATAAATTCTAAAAGCTAAAAATATAAAAATCTATAAAAGAGGGGGAGAGAAAGTTTCTGAAAACGCAACTTCGAATCTTCTTTTCTTAGCATACAGGGGGTCTTATTTATAGAATAGAATGTAAGAAAAACTTATGTTTTCACTGCGATGCGATCGGATTGCAACCATATTTTTGACTTGTTCAAACCTCTTTATTTTCCATTATCTCTTTTCTTCACATTAGATAGTATCAAATAAATGATATTCATTTGAACTCCAAAAAATATGATAAACATGCTTCAAGTACTTTTCTTTATTTTAATATTTATATATACCTACAAAACACTACAATATACACATTAATTTGAACAAATAGATTTGTTTAAAATATAATATAATAAAGCAAATACAAATCCATTTTATTAATTAAATGATATTAAAACATGGTATATTTAGTACTTTTTAAGCTCTCATCATAAACCCCCTCTTTGGGAAGCGCATGTAGGGATAGGATTCAATTTCACCCTTACATGTCTCTTGTCTCGTGAAAAATCAACGTGATAACCCTCAAGTATGGAATGAGGTGGCCAAATAGACCTATTACTTGGGATGTTGGATAAGAATCCTATCATCTATCCTAAGAAAGAATATTGGGTTTACCCTAAGGGAACCTTCCCTTTGCTAAAAAAAAAATTTTGCTTTCTTATTTCATTCTAGGTACATTCAGACGAAGAAAAATTTATTTATTATTTCATTCCATGTACCTTCAGATGAAGAAAAATTACTTTATTATTTAATTCCAAGTACATTTAGATGAATACAAAATTACAATAACTAGCTCACATTTAAGAAGGTCTTTATTTATTAGCAAGGATGTGATCTGATACTTTCAAACATATGAGCCTTGTAAATATTTTTCTCTAATGCCTTCTGCTTCCGGTATTCGACCGATTTACGTAGTTCATCCCTTTCCTCCTTGTATTTATCTCGTTGATTGATTACTTTGATCAATTCAATCAGTATGTCTTCTAACTCATAATCTATGGCTTCAATGCGAGTCTTTAAATTGCTCAGTTCTTGGTCCACAAACTTGGCAATTTCCCAACACATATCCACTTCTTGATCTGAATCCTTGGCAATGGATATTGCTTGTAATAAGAAAAAAGGAGGTTAAATTACACATTACCTATATTATACATTACTAAATTCCCCAAGAGGTCACTGATAACTGTATTTTATATAGTTATTTTCATCAATTTTAGTAATGATAATTGCTATGTTCTTTTAATATTTAGTTAATTTTTGTTAAATAAATTAATATTTTCCTTTTATGTGCTAAAAATACATTTTTAATAAAATTAAATAATTTGTATCGAAAATGTACTTAATTTCATATTTCTATCCACAAATTTTATTTGAGATAATATAGTTTCTTAATTACAATTTATAAAAATCAAAAATATAATTTAAATTAAATTTGGGCTTAATTATAATTATTAAAAGTTTAAAAATTTAATTTAAAATTAGCAAAGGGCTTAATTGTAATTTAAGAAAGTGCAAAATGTAATTTGGATTAAATTTGTGGGTCAAAATACAATTAATGGAAGTTTTAAATTCTACGTAGGTGAGAAGAAGCCACGCGCTATTATTCAAGCGCGCAACGCGGACTATCCGATCAGAAAATAAACGGCTAAGATGCGCGCGTCCAGATCAAGCCCGACCCAATCTCGTGTGCGCAGATTCTTTTACGCGGCTCGGCGCACGAGTGGGAGCCCACTGCCCAAGCAGAGCGTCGTGCGGGACCTGCGTATGTTTGGCCATGCGTAAATTCCCCGAGACGTATCGTCTGTCCGTTGGATCAAATGAACGGTCCGGCATTCGCCGCGTGGAACCGAGTGTCGCGACCGAACAGTTTGTCTAAAATGCAGGCGCGACGCGGTTATCCAACGCGATGCACCATCAAGGTCTCTTGAATAAGAAGTAGCCACGTGTCTACTTTATTTTGAATCCAACAATATTATGACACGTGGTATTTTACAATGCGTCGCGACCGCCATGTTGGATCACGCCGATTTGTGGCCGTTGGCTCCCCGTGAAAACCCATCGTGCGCTGCTTTCGCATGACTAATGAAATTATGCCACGTGTCCGCATTAATCCTTATAGCGAATCAGAAGCGGACACGTGGCGAGCACTTTGATTTTAAAAAAATGCAGAAACGGCGCCTGTCTACGCGTGATTTTTAATTTTTTATTTTCGATATCGAATTTCTAAACGCGTCGAAATTAGTTTCGAGGGAATATTTTTTTATGCGTTTCTGAAAATAAAAAATGTAATATTTTAGATGTATTTTTTAGCTATAAATAGGTGATAGTATGATAGAGTTAAAAAGTTTTTTTTGGTTTAGAATTGTTGTGTTGTTCGGTTTTGGACTGCAGAACACGCAAAAGCCATTTTTTGGCTTTTGTTGTGTTCTGTGTGTGCCAAATATTTGTTCTATGTGATGTTTTAATTTTCCTTCTTGTTCTTCTAATTTTTATGCATTTGCTGTAATTTTTATTTTAAATTTATGAAGTAATTTAATTTTTCTAGGGTTGCATTTGATTCAAATATATGAAGCTTTGATTTTAATTATTTTTGATAGATTTATAAGACTTTCGATTTGTTCGTTCTATTTTATGCTTAATGCTTTTTGATTATTTACGAATTTTATAAAAACGATTTGTGGCATAAAAATAAACTTGAGAAAGGCATTTTTGTGTATATTGCTCGTAAATAGAATGACATGTATGATGAAGGATAGGAATATACCCTAATTGTATGTGCAACCATTTGAGAACTTAGAACTTAATGAATCTTATTAAATTTAATTCTCATAGAGATATAGTGCATTAATTTAACGAGGTGTGTTTATACGGAGCTCGGAAGAGATATATGAATAAAAAAGAAGTTTTCGGTTGACAAATTAAATGTACTAAAATATATAAATTAAAAGAAAATAATATGATTTGAGTAGATTAGTTTGGTGAAAAATTGCAATCCTAGAGTTCTCTTATTTTTTTTGTTACCTTTTTCCATATCAACGATTATTTTGGATAAAATTAGAGAGATACAATTTTAGTAATCAACAAACTATAGTAACAAATCCTCGTGGGAACGATACTCTACTTACAAATCTTATTACTTGTGACAGTGTATACTTGCACGATTTCTGTGTGTTGCAAAACACACAATAGTCACTCACGTGAAGCACATGTATGGCCATTAGATGCTAGATCATCCCTTTCTCACTTTTACAAGCTTTATGAATGGGGGATCGATCTGCGGGCACCCTAAAGTAATGGTACAAATAATCTTGAGCACTGGGGTTATCAAACATCCTTCCTTTGAAGAGGCTACTCACCACAAAACTTACTCTACTCTTGAAAGCTATGGTCCACTCCCCCTTTAATATGTCCATCAGGTTAGACAATGAGCTTATTTGGTCCCTTAATATGGTTGGCCTCTTTTGCCTCTAGTTTGAATTGGCTTACCCGTTAACCTTGCTTGAAGTAATAGTTATCCGCTTTTTTCAGCTTCTCGACCTTGTCAAGCAGGTCATCCTCTATTTTTAAGAATTTTGCACTGTACTCAGCAAGGAAGGTGTCCTTATCCTCTACGACCTTCTAGTACTTTTTTTTATTTACAAGTGACTTGCTTGTACTTCGCATTTATAGGCCCTGAGTGATAGCTCACCTTCTTTTGGCTAGTGACAAGACTTGCAACCAACATATGGGTTAGAAAAATATCACAAGAAACAAAAAACAATACACCCCTAACATGTTCGAACTCACCTCAAGTAGATAGCCATTAATCAACTCCCCATTGGATCCCTTTTCCAATTCGCGGGCTTTTCTGACCCTGGATATCTTAGCATCACTTCCAAAGTGATGATAGAGGTCATTTTTCAGTTGAGGCTTCCCAAAGATGCTCTCATCAATATATGTCATCGGGGTATCCAGAACCACAACATCCCTTAGAACGACTTTATCAAATTTGAAGTAGTCCAGATCTATAGCCTCGATCTAGGGAGTAGGATCCTCAACGACCATCCTCTCTTTAATGGCCTTGGTTTTGAAAGGTAAGCATGAGCTAGGCTTGTCAAACATTGTTTATGAGGGAGGTACTTCAACGGGTTCATCTAGAGGAGCGGAGTCCCCAATGAGAGATGCCAAAGTAGAGGTAAGTCATGGGTACGTGAGAAACAAGTCTTGAACACTAGAGGTGTCAATCAGGTCCTTAAGATCCACGTTTGAGTAGTCCATACTTGTAAAAACAAGTAAAAAAGATTAGTATTAGTCCGAGTTACAACAATTCGTATTTACCTCACTTCAAGATGATGACCTGAGTACTCGTCTAAATAGTCTCTCCATAACCCGAATTTTTTCAAATTGGCTACAGTTAAAATTTCTCTATAGTTCTTGTTTGAGGTGTTATAAAGCTTGATCATTCTTATCTTTTCCTTTCCATATGGACCCAACTTGTTTGTCAACTCACTTACATAGGGTTGAGATGTGCTAAATATCCCTTGTCATATAAAAAATATTTATCTTTTCAACCTGATGTGCTATTAGGGAGTTTCAGATGCATCTTGTTCCCAATAACACATAATATGTACGCCATTCTTTTATCGAGGCCATTTCTCTTTAAAAAGTATATACATCTGATTTAATCACTTGTTAGATATATGTTCACCAATGATAACAGAGAGGCACAAGAGAATCTGGCACCCATCGGGATTAACCTGGGTAGGGTTGATGTCAAAATTGTTGAGGGCACGAGCTATCATTATGGGGAATGGGCATCGGAGTCCAAATTTGAAGGGAGCCAAGTGTACTACCCACTACCCTACTGGGGGATCATCGGTGATATATAAATTACAAGGTACTGGCATCAGACCTACATAGGGTAAGATATCATATTTATTCTTGATTTTAATCAGGATGTCAACGATCAAAACACTAGGAATCTTTTTTATTTGATGCTTGTCCTTAGTCTCATGGGTAGGTTCACCCCAGTTATCACCTTTCTTCTTAGGATGAGGTACATTAGTCACTGTGAATACAAGGATGTGAATTACAGGAACCAAGCCCCGCGAAGATGAAGAGGAAGCAAGACGAGATCCAGAAGAAGCAAGGAGTGCTAGGACACTCTACTTGGTTGGTGCCCCACCCATGCTAGTAAGTCTTCTTTAACGACCTATGAAAGTTTCAACATGTTGCTTAGTTTGTACCGAGCTCATTGCTATGCAATCTGAGTCCCTTGATCCTTCTCGAGGTGTACCTATCCTCAAAGGAACACTTTTGGTATAGCGTGAAAGGACATTTTTGGAAGATAATGAGTGGGCTATATCTTTTCTTTTGTTAGAAGACATGGTTAATAATAAACAAGAGAGGAAGAAATTACCTAATGATTGAACGTCGTAGGTTTGAGGAAGAGCAGCCTAATAATAAAAATGAACCTTTTTTTCAAAAGAAGTCGCTAGCCAGATGGATTGAAATTCAAGCCAAGTATTTTTTTTGAATGGGCTAATGGCAAAAAAGAGTAGTATTTTAGCTAAGTACTTGAATGGGTAAAGAGTAAAAAATATTTTTACTATTTATAAAGAGGGATTGGAAGTTGAAGGGTTTACCCATTAATACCTAGGTTAATAATGAGAATATTCTCTAGAATTTCTGGATTCCTCGCGAGTAGAGGAGTAGATGTCAAGCATAACACTCGTGAAGGGGTCAAATAACAAAGTATTCCCTTAATTTCTCAAAATTGAGGGAATAGAGAAATTAATGTTTGGTATTATCTACGTAGCATGTACGTGACCCTAGCAACATAAGGTATCTCACTCATATGGGGATGGTAACACTTGTTTAGTAGCTCGTATATAGCGACCTGATCCTTGGAAGCAATCGATCACGTCCTAATGTCAAAGACTTGAGTATAACAACCTAATTGTGTATAGAACTACTTTTTGTAATATACTCTGGTAGCTCAAATAAAAGGCTTATCAATGTAACCTCGACACTTGTCTAATAAGTACTATATATACCTTCTTAGTGAGATAAATACGGGGATATGATCATTATTCACATTTGATACTTCTCTCTAGAAATTTTGCACTTCTCTCTAAAAACCCTACTATACCAAAATCTCTACAAACATGTCCCATTGAGTTTTCCTAGTAAGGTTTTAATGATGCAACTTTAGTATATTACATGGGAATACTATACTCTTTTTCCCTTCATTAGTTTTTATCCCATTGGGTTATTCTAGTAAGGTTTTGAATGGGACGTGTTTTTCATGTAATTGATGTCAACGGAAGATTGTTATGATATTTTGGATGCAAAATCTTATATTATATATTGAAATAATAGCTATATATCTTACTTAGAATTATCATGGATGAGAATCAATTCAAAAAGATTTGATTATCATCAAATCATAAGTTTAAAATTAATATTCTATCTTAAAAATCCAATAAAGGGAACCTGTATTCTTAGTACCAAGAATAATAAGATAAGATATAATTTCTTTATATTCTATTTTTTCGTATTCTTACTATATTTTTCATTTATTTTAGTTTTATAACAAGGGTAATGATATTGTTATAATAAAAATATATAAAATATTTATTTTATTTATAATATTAATTATACTTTAATATCATTAATATCAAATAAAATTATTATTAATAAATTATTTTATATAAATAATAATTTATGCTCACAATATCGTTATCCTTACTATATTTTGTTGAAACACTTGCTTTTTGGGTTTTGGGCTGAGCTAACGATAAATGGTTTACTGAGTGAAGAGACCTAAATTAAAATAGTTGTTTAGAACATTGCCCTCCAAAACCAACCATACTGTGTTTGACCCAAAAAAAAATTAAAAAAAAAATCGACCATAATGTGCGTGTGCACTTGAGAGTGACGCATGGTGCGGAAGAGAGCGCAGAACTCATAGAGTCCCAAAATATCTTTTTGCACGATATCTCATTGATCTTTTTCGTAAGTCACATTTCAAATTTTATTTGTAATTTTCTCTATAATCCTCAAGGATGCTGTAGTTTCACTTATTGTGTTTCTGGGTGTATTTTTGAACTTGAAAGAGAATGTTTTTCTTAGTTTGATTTCTATTTAAGAAATAATCCATATTATAACTATTTTTCTACATCATAATAGACTTTAAACTACTTTTGATTCTCGAAAAAAAAAATACTTTCTTGAAACATTCTGGTAATTGTTTTCCTTTCTTCTTCTTCTTTAACTATTTATGTACAGTTGAATCAATTAATTGATCTTGCTTATACATTTTAGGGTTACATGAAAGGACCATTGGCCGAAACTTGCCCTTTAATCCAGAATCTAGATACGTGCGTGGTGTAGTTTTTGCTTGAGACTATTTGTCTACCATTCTAACAAATAATAACGAACTTTTCCTTTTATTTTCTCTGTTTCTTTCTCCTTCTTGTCTCTTCATGTTTTTTGGTTATAACTTATTTACGTTGCTGTGTCTTGATGCCCACTTAATGCATATGTAGCAGAATTTTCACAAGGAGCTTTGTCCAGTTGTTGATGCATTCTCTAAGTTGGTCATTTTGTGTTGATATCTATCTAACACGCCAAGTTATGAGCTCCTTTTTCTGCATTCTTGAAATTTATACCTCACTTTTTGTGTGTTTATTTTCTCCTTGTTGATGCCTTTTTTAAAATCTTCTCTGATTGTTTGATGTTATGAGTTCTTGTATTTATTTAACTACGGAATTAATTCAATTAATGGGTTTGTTTCTTTTTAGTGAAAGAAAGGCTTAACAGACCAGAGAAAGAGATGCACTGCAGGACAAAAGCTTGTCAAGGACTCAAAAGATCGTCAGTTACCTGTTTTTTCAAAGTCATGTTTGGTGACCGGTTCTCTGAAGTTTTGGTACGATGAATCCTGAATTTTCATTTCTCATTAGGCCACAATTTATGTGTTTTCTTGTATTATTTTGACAGTATACTTTTTGGTTTTAAACTGATAGATAAATAATGTTATTCTATTATTGCTAGGCTATATGCTCTGTCATATACTTGGACTTCCTTTTTCATGACTACGCTAAAATGAGTTAGATGAGAGTTACTAGTTAACGTTGTAAACATGAAAATGGGCCATGGATCAGTTCCTGTTAAAATGCATGTTTTCTTGTTGATATTTATAGTTCATCACGAGAAACATAGATATATAGTTATTATTTTCTAGTCTATAAAAAATCTTATAATTTTTCATTAGACTGTCTCAGGACTTCAAGAGCATGCTTCGTTAGTTTTAACATTCCTCTGCACCTGTAATAGCATCATTAAACTTAGTAAGCATATGTTTCCTGAAAGTTGGCAAAAAAAATTGTCTCGCTTTTTTATTTCATCGCAGCTCCTGCCCTCTAAAGTTGCTTCTGATATGTTGGAATTGGTTGATCAAGAAGTTACCCTCCAGGACTGTACTGAGCAGCAATGGGAAGTAACATTAACCAATGTTGAGGGCTCCTTAGTTTTTCAACAAGGATGGGATACTTTTTCCTTAGATCATGATTTAAAAGCTGGAGACTTTCTGGTGTTTAAATACAAGAAGAGGTCACATTTTGTTGTGAAGATCTACAATAAGTCTCAATGTGAAAAATTAGATTTTCCGAAGAGACAAAATTGGAGGAAAGGGGCTAGGGGCAATGAACATTCTTCTTCCAAGGATGGGCTATGCCAGATAGACCGTGAAAGTTTGATGCGCAAACAAAGTACAAGAACCTCTGGTATGCATGGTTCAGATATGGAAATAAGTAAAGGCCTGCATAAAATGAATGATATCGAGGAAGTATGCAATTTTGCACATAATATTTCAGATTTTTTTAAAAGTAACAGGTACAGACCTGTATCCTGTGCTGAACCCTTTGAAGAGACATGCTATGTTCTTAACCGGGATATGGGAGACAAACAAGGACAAGAAGAAAGACCTGCTTTTGACTTGTCCATTTTTGAAATGTCAAAGATGAACAACAGAGGTGATGAAAATGGAACCAAGAGAGCTACCTTAAGTGATAAAAGGTTTCCTGATCATGTCGGCCCATCGTCAATGTCTAATGGTGATGCTGGCTTGATTGATAATAATATTGCAACTAAACAGGTAGCAAGAGCAGTGCCTTCAAATCCATCCAATTTCAAAACTACTGAGAAAGACCGCTATTCTGAAGACATGGACAAAATGCCATCATATTCTGACAAATATTATTGCCCTAAGTTGACATTCCGACATTTCCTCCAATTGCCTGCTGTACATCCAAAAGAAAGTGCAGCCAATATTTCTGAAGTGTCAACTAAAGTGATTAACAAATGCCACACTGCTGAGAGATCAGGTGAGTTACAAACAAGAGATTACTACTTTATATAGCTTACATTACTCCTTTTTTTATCGTATTTTTGTTCTCAGCAAACAAAAATAATTTTTTGTCAATTTTTTTCTTTAATTATCATTTGTTCTTTGTTTATTCTCTGACCAGCAATACATGTCTAATGGTCCAAAAGAAATTTCCTCGAACTTTGTCAATCTAGTTAGCTGTTCTTTCAATTCATCTTACTTTCATTTGCCTTCCTCTTGTTTCTAAAAGAAATGCTTTACTTTCTCATATGATTTTTTTTCCCTCTGAATCATATGAGATTAAGCATTTTGTTTCCACAGGTAAAATGATGCAGACCATTGAGAAAGAGCCTGTAGAGAGTGTGTCAAATGCAAGCAGTCAGAAGATTATTAAAGAAATATCTGGTGTAGTTGTAGCTTTGCATCTTTTATTTTATGAGTTGCTGCTTTAAGCACTGTTTGCCAGTGGTGCATGCATATATGCCTTGTTCAAAAATGATATTGAATTGCAGGGAAATTTTCTAATGGCACTGAGGTGATAAAGAATTCTGTTGGAATTTCTTCACAAACTCTCTCCAGCATCTCCTGCTTGGTAGCCAAAACCAGCCAATCTTTTCTTGTATGTTAACTATTTGTTTTCTTTCCGCACAGATGCTATTACTGGCTGGTACTGGTTTCAGGCGAATTTTTTTTTATTTGACCTTGTGTCTAGGCTTTGCTACTTACTTTTGATTAAAAGTCTCCATCCTTTTTTTTTCCTTTTAAACATAACCACCTTGTCTTTTAGAAAGGGTGCATCTGAATCCTTAATTTTTCTATAGTATATTCTTTTTGTGATAATAATTCTTCTTTTGAGATTAACATTTACATTCTGGAAGTTCCATTCAATCTTCAGAAGATTAGAGCACGTGGAGGTTTGAAAGCTTTATTCTGAATCAAATATATGGAATCATGAAGAATTTTGTTTGCAAAATGTTGGAACCTAAATTTTTTGCTGCATGCACTCATCTAATTTATTTAATAGACATACATTTTATGCATGCCCTCATCCGTAGGATCTCTAACAACAATTTCTTCAATAGTTGATTATCGCTAAAACACCCCTTATGATTAGTGTTACAAACGACTTATATAACAAAACTGGCCCCAACCTTTGATTTATTTCTACAAAAATGCCTTTGAAATACTTGACAACTAAAATGAAGGAGCTCTATGTGATTAGAAGTACTTGAAAACTATTTGTATCGTAACTGTATTCAGTGGAATTAGACCTAGAGATATTCGTCTTTACTCAATAATAGAAAAGGGAAAGATGGGGAGGGGGGTCATTAGACATACATGATCCATGTAGCTTTCTTTAGACTACTTTCAACTCTTTAACTCAATGCAGGAGTTGCCTGCTTGCTTGCCACTCTCTTCCTCACGTAAGTGGAGTTTTAAATTGGAACGGGAAGTCGTTCTCCTTCGAGATCCAGTTATGAGGTTGTGGCCAGTCCTGTACCATGAGACTCCAAGCTATAATACTTTAACTGCTGGTTGGAAAGCTTTTAGTGCAGCAAATCACATTCGACAAGGAGATGAATGCACCTTTGAGGTAGAAAACGAGTCTGAGGGTATATATAGGGTCCGTTTGAATCAAAGATAAGAAGATATGGTTGATTTATATGATAAGAAGATATGGATAATATGTATGCCACATGAGCTTGTTCACATTATAAATTGTAAACCCAGCATTTCAAGTTTGTGAAACTTCAAACCAAGTTCTAGTCCTCCTTTTGGCAACTGGGTTTTGTGTGGTAAGATCCCTTTCTTTGTGATTTTGGAGTTTATGCCTTAAAACGATAAAGAAACTATTATATAAATGAATCTTATTGATACTTTAATTTTTTTGTTTCTAGAAGTTTAAATTCATTATTTCAAGTTTTTAATGTTTACTCCAATATTTTTATATTAAATAACCAATTATACACTCACCTGTAAACATTTTTATATGAACATAATTTGAGTAATCACCATTAAAGTGTACAGAATGAGCAAATTCTGTGGCGTTTTAAGGCAATCAACAATCACCACTTCAACATTAGACTTGTTTGTTAATCATTTTAAATCATAATATTTACTTTTAATTTTTAAATTTTAAATTTTGAAACTAAGTATGGTTTATAACTCATTTTCATGTTTTATTTTCTAAATTTTGAAATTTAGTTTTAATATTTGTTCAAATTTTATAATTAAAAAAATTCAATTTTGCATTTGAATTTCTATTTGTTTTTTACATCGTAACACTCAAAAACTAGTCACCTAACTCTACTCGATTAGAAATAGGTTAATCCACTTGCATTTTTCCTTGTTTTTACTTATTAAATTTAAATTATATACTTTTATATAAGAGTTAAAATATAATATTTTTATTAGATTGTACAGTTAAAATTTAAAAATAAGTATAAATAAATAGATGGTTCTAGTCCATTCAATTATATTTATCTTTACTCAAAATAATTAAAAAGTTAAATTTTAATGAAAACTTAAACAAAAATAAGTTTATAGTTGATAAAAACTTACATTTTTTAGAGAGTTCTATGGCTTGAGTCCTCCTGCAATATATTTGACAGAAGTTTACATTTGAATTTTATAGAACTTAAAGGGGTTATTCGTCCATGTAACTTGAAACTATTTTATGTATTTAAAAACAAAAAAAAATTAATTTTAAAAACAATTAAGTACGTATGGTGAAATTTTAATGTTATAAATTTTAAAAATTAAGTGAATTAAAAAACAAAAATTTTAAAATACCTCTCAGATGTTTTCAATGTTTTGAATAATATATGAAAACAGAAAACTTATTAGCCTTTAACTTTTAACATATTTTTAGGTGTATTCTTAACTTTTATAAAAAAAATTAATAATATCTTCAACTTTTGAGTTAATATTACTATTTGGAAGGTTAATGTTGTTTACTTTTCATCCAAAAATGTATTTTCTTTTCTATGACTCTAATACTAAATTGTGACTTGTTATTTAACATTAGTTGTTAATTATTGTAATTCTTGTATATCATAAGAAATCTTTGTTTATAAGATAAAAATTAATATTTTATCTTTACTTTAATAATTCATCTACTTTAATGCTTTTTGACTTATCAATTTTAGCCATTATTTTTTCTTAGCACATGTTACCAACTTAAGATGTGGGTACTATATCTTTTTTTGTCATTTTCTACCGATAGTTCTTTCTCTTTGTTCTTTCTTGTCATTTTTTGCTGATTTTTCTTTGGATGACGTTGATGATGATGCATCTTCGTCTTCTTGATCCTTGATGCAGTAAATGCATATGTTATCTTTGGTGACTCTTTTGACATAGAAGTATAATACCTTGTTTCTTGATCAATTTTCAGGTTGTAGTTGTTAAAATTTGTCTTAAATTTGGTAATTTTTTTACCATCCTCTTTGATGAAAGCCATATTATTATGAAAAGTGATAATGACTTTATTGATTGAGTAATTTACTTTGATCTCAGTAGAATTATCAATTTTTCTGAGTTCATAGTAAATTTGACCTAACATTTGACCTATTAATACACAAAGTTCAACTGTGTTGAATTCATTTTCTATAAACACCCTTAGTTTGGGAACTTCTATGTTTGTGTTAAAAATCCCTAGCTTGATAAAGTGGGAGGGACTGATATATCCTTTCTTATTTCAATTTATCAATGAATTGAAATATCTAAGATAAATAGGTTTGTCACGTACTCTTATCTTTTTCCTGAAGTTCTTAATTACTTTTTTGAAATTTTTTGGGAAATAATTTAATTCATTTAAATAACTCTTGGATATATGTTTTCTATTAGTCACGCATTGAAAGTTTTGTGAACAAATATTGGATCAACTCCTTCCAAAATGTTTAATTTAATCCCAATAGGGAATTCTTTTTTTATAGTATAGAACTTCATATCTTCTCTGTGTTCTTGGATAGATTTTCTTACTAAGTCGTAGAGGCTCAACCATTATGGTTTGCTAAGATTTCTATATTGGTCATTTTCATCTTCAATAACTACTGAATTTCTTGAGGATGTTTCCTTGAATAATACTGGATGTTTTACTATCTTTGATGTTTCTAGGATAAATGCCTCTCTAAATAGTACTGGAGGCCTCACTACTTTAAAAACAATATATTTTCTTTTTTCATTATTGTAATAATTTAATTTTGAATCATGGAAAGATCCTGAAGTATACCTACAAAGATATTTATATTTATCATTTACTTTTTTTTTTAATATTGCTCCCCAATATTTTTGTGAAACATTTGTTTCAATTATCATTTTATCATATAGACCTAGATGGTATAAAGTTCATAAATATTTCACTTGTACGTTTATCTTATCTATATATAGAGTATCTTGTTCTGTCAACTTTTAGACATAATTTTTTTCTATTTTGCTTGTAAAGGTTTTTGCATTTTTGCAAGTTTATTGATGTATGCTTCAACATAAGTTAAACATCTTAAGAATTTTTGTAATTGATTTTTATCTTTCAATTCACTAGAATATTCTTGAATGTTTTTTAGTAAATAAGATTGTAGATTATATTTTTTATATTTAATTTTTAACTCTAAATACTTAATTTTCTACTGAGCAATTACTGCTTTTTTTTCAGAAAGTATAACACATTATGGTAGAATATTGATAATATGTAAATAATATTTATTTAATTCATTATTGAAAACCAAAATATCATATATTTAAGCACAACAATTTTTTGTAATTTCTTAAATATGTTATTCATATATCTTTGAAAGATACTTGGAGCTTTTTTAATCCAAATGATATAACAATCCATTATAATTGTACTTAATAGCAACTAAATGATGTTAATTTTTGAGATTCTTCATCTAAAATCTTATTTGCCAAAATCTATTTTTGCAATCAAAATTCAAGAAGTATTTCTTTCATTTTATTAATGGTAATAGCTCTTATTTCTTTGGAATAAATTATCTATCGTTAATGGTTTCTTTATTTAATCCTTTGAATTTTATTACCATTCTTTTTTTCCTCTTATTTATCAACTTTTGTTTTACTAAGAATGTCATACTAGAGTAAGATAAATTACTTGGTATTAGAACTTTTAATTCCAAAAGTTGTCGAATTTGTTTTTCAAATTTAATCATGTCTTCTATAGTTTAAATAATTGGTTTTATTCTTATAACATTGTTAGTGTCTCTTAATTTTATATTAGTAATTATTTTAGAATGATTAATTTTTAGATCTAAAGAATTTTTGAAGCTCACTATTTTTAATATTTTTTTGATACTTACTAGGGTTTTATCTTTTTATATTTAATTAAGAAAAGAGTTATGTTTCTCTTCTATATCTAGTGAAATATTTCCTAAAAAATGTTTTTTTGTTTATTTATGTCTATCTCACTATGTTTTTTTTTCTTTTTATGTTGTTGCATAACAGTTAGGTTTCATACAGTCAAAGTTTTTTTATATACATAAACGGTTTCACCATCTAGTGTTGTTAGACTTATTTTGTCTAAATATTGTATAAAATGTTGATATAAGTTTAGGAAATTATTTCCTATTAATAATCAACTCTTATTTCTTGTTGATATATTGTAGCAATATGAAATTTTTCTTCTTCTATGTATCATTATATCTATATATTTAAAAACATTATTAAGATTTATTGTAGTATTATTAGCAATTCTTACAATAAAATCTTTTGATGCTTGTTTTCAGTGTTCTCTTGAGAATATATAATTACTTTCTACACATATATTAGCTAATATATCTATATATTCATATATATGATAGTTAGCATAGCCTTTTTAATTTTAGTCCTACCTTAATCTAGGTACTGTTTGGATTTGTAATACTATACAAATTATTCATCTTTTGATAAAGAATATCCATATTTTGAGTTGGTTATTTCCTTAGTTTTCTCCAATAGATTAATACTCTAAGTATTATTTATATATGATTTCTCAATTGGTTCTAGTTCTATCTTAAAAGTTTTTTCTAAGATTTTTTCTTTCTATGGAAATTTCATTTTAAATTTTTTCTTATGTTAAAGCCTCTTAGGGCATTCATTGGCATAATGTCTTTCTTCATTGCAGATCCAACACCTGTATTTCTCTTTTCTTAAAAAATAATAATTCTTATTTTTAGGACGTTTATACTATTTTTCTTTTAAAATATCTTTTTCTATAGGATTCCCTATTAAATGTTCTTTTATATTTTTAGAAATCTTGTTTCCTTAATTTATATATTTTAAGTGTCTTATACTTCTTTTTATATTTCTATTTGTAAGGTTATATTACATCCATATTTTTATGGCATTTTAAAATCTTTTATATCACAACAAATTTTATCATTTCCTCTCATTTATTTATAATCTTTTTTTCCTTACATTTAATAATTATTCAGCTTTTAAGGTTTCTTATTCTTCCTCTTAAAGTATCTAATATGGTTTCCCTATTTCTCTTATTCCAACCTTCTATTAAGGTTTTGTGTAATGTTCTAGGTAGTTTTTGAAAAAACATTTTCATATAAGTTGTTTGCATAGATGATGGTAATTTATTGTAATAAATTTCATATTCATAAATAAAAGATTCTATATAATATATGTTATAAATTTTTATATTTGTTAAATGTCATTTGACTTTATTGATTTCATTTTCACTGAATTAAGTGGTAGTTTTTCCTTTCTTTTCTCCAATAAATTTTTTGTATATTTCATTTACTACAACATCTAAATATTCTCTTCCTGTGGGAGTATTCCCTCGTATTAATAAATATTGTTTATCTGTTAAATATCAAAACCAAACTTTAATATTTTCTATCATTTTATGAGCTACTAATACCTTATAAATTGAAGGGTTTGTTGTGTAGTTTGAGAGATTTGTATGAGTACACTCATACCACTAACCCAATCATTTAAGGATTTTTTCTTATTTCTTAAACAATCTAGATATATAATTTTTATGGAGCTTGGATTTTGGTAGGATACTACCTCTAGTTTTCCATTGTAATCATTCTTCTATTTTGGGTGGTTGTTTCCTTATATTAGAAGTATCAGCTTTTCCTGAAATTTGTCTATTTCTTTCTTATGTGGATCAAATACTTCTTCTTGGTAAGGAACGAGTAATGAAATTGGTTTTATATAACCTTTTGGGATCGTTCTTTCTAGTTCAAAATTAGGTTCGCTAATTATTGTCATATCATCTTTCTCTTTGTTTGTACAAAGCTTTTCATCATAATATTTTTTTAATTCTTCATTAATTAGTTTTAACAAAATAATTAATTTTTCTATATCCTTATTTTTTAAAGTACATGAATTGTTCCTAATTATTTTCTGTATTCCATTAAAGTGTGATTATAATTTTTTCTTTATCTTTAGATTTTTTTTATTTTTTTCTTTCCTAGGTATCAATGCATCTAATCTTCTAAGTGGTTTTTCTTCTTTTAATCATTCGAATGGATCAAGATTATGACTTATAATTTGATTGTTTCTAAGCATGTTATTTATATTTATTCTTAATTATGTAAATTCTTCGTGTATATCTTGTCGTAATATTTTTGTTAATTTCTCTTATCTCATGTATAAATTATTTTTGGCTTTTATCTATGCCTTGTAAGGACTTAAAGTTTGATTCTTGTGTTATATCTAATTCCTCTACTAAAAGAGTCGAATATTTCATTATTATTATTATGTGGTTTTTTCATATGCCTAGTAGACTTACATTAAATTCTAATTTTATATCTTGTAATTTTCCTTTAAACATCTTGTTACTATTTTCTTCCTAATATTACATCATATACTAATGTTTTCATTTCTTGAACTTCTTCTTTTAGTTCTACAACCTCTTTCTTCTTAGTATTATATCATGTACTAATACTTTAATTACTTAAACTTCTTCTTTAGTTATGTAACTTCTTTTTCTTTGTTAGAAGTTTTTCATTCGTGATCTATAAAAGTAAATCTTGGTATATTATTAGTTTTGGTTACATTACTTTTTCTTCCTAATATCAAATGTTTTTCTTTAATATCTAAGTGATATTCTTTTGATATTTAAAAATTTGTTAGTATTATAGGTTTTATTATTTGTCCAAGTTAATAAAATATTTTATCTATTTTCTATAAATTCTATCCATATATTAAACTATTATGACTACTTGTTAATAATTCTCTACTAAGTAGTATATTAAACATGGATGATTTCATTCATTCATTAAATCTCATCTTTCAAATTCATAAGCTAAACTTAACACTTAATTTAAGTTCTTATTATGAATATTAATTACAAACCTAGGATATGCCATGAATTTCAACTTGTTATATTCTAAGTTACCATGAATCATTTTTAATAAAACATTTTTTATATTTATTATTCTATTATCTAGTAATGTTAGTTTCAGTGATGTATCAATTCCTTATCTAAAATGAACTTTTGTTAATATTTGATTCCTCTTAAATGAATGTATCTAATTTTTTTCTTTATCATTTTTGGGGGATTTTGATAGCTTATTTATTATGGTTTATCAATTAAATGTATATTACACATTTATTTTACATCTGTGATATTAATACTCATTTCTTTATTATTTATTATATAATAAATTATATATTTTCTTAGAAACATTTTCCTTAGTTTTGAAAATGATGGAACTATAAATCTATCTCATTTTTTAAGATTTAATCATATTTTTTGAATTTTTTGATTTTTTTTTACTAATTGCCATTTTTTGTGAGAAATATCCTTAAATGTATTATATTTCTATTTCTAACATTCCTTGATTTTCTATTTTATTTTCTTAATTTTCTATTTTTCTATGATTTTTGTATATAAAATTACTATTCACTTTCATTAATTCTAAATTTGATTAAACTTGAAAAATATTTGTGATATTATTAAAAATTTAAAAACATTTATGATATTATTTGAAAATTTGAAGTGTAATATTTGATAGTAATATTATTCCATGTGGGTTCCATCTTTTACCATTTTTTAATATAATTATGCAAACATTTTTTTTTTTGCATTTTATATATTTATTTTTAAAATTTTTGTTTTTGTGATATGTTTTACCTTAAAACTCTCTAATTTATTATCAAATTGGATTTGTTAAATCTTATTCTTAACTTAAGGAAAAATAAGTGAGATTTTCTAGATGTACAAATACATATTAAACATGGTATCAATAATATGATAAATTAGGTTTCTCGCATCTTAAAGACTACCCTTTATCTTTTGATTTGTTTCCATCCCTTCTTTCTAACTTATATTTCTCTTAAATAGATAATATACTTTTATATATTTGTAAATTATATTTGTATTTGAACCTCTTTTCCTCGTCAACGAAAGCATTCTTGTATTGTAAAAAAAATAGATAGAGAAAATCTAGTTAATGTTAAAGTATTATTTTTATTTTTATAAATTTTAGGAAGAATGGTACCTTATAAATACCCTAATTAATATATTATTATTTCAAATGTTCTATGTTACTAAAATGTTTCGTTTTAATACCTCAATTTAAGTATTGTTATTCTTTAATAATAACCAATTTTGTTTTTTACCCAAAATGACTTTTAGTGAAGGATTTTTATTTTTTTCTTTATGAAAAGTAAGTAGAATTGAAAAATGGTTTTTTTTTGTTAAAGATTAGGTTCAACACTTTCTACTAAAAGTTAAGAAAAAAATTAAAATTATTAAATTTATGCCTTTAAAAAACAAATAATATATTAGTACTAAAAAGATAACATTCTAACAATTTCATCGGGGCACGATAAAAATATTTTTTATGACTAAATGATAGTGATAACAATGAAAATATTTTTCATGAACAATTAACTGAGATATTTGTATTATTAATGCTGCAAAAAAAACTTCTAAAAATTAACAAATGTTTTCACTTTTTTTAACCCTAATTAATTGTCAAAAAACAAATCCTTTATAAAAATGCCAAAAAGGTGTTTTGGGTAAAAAACATTAATTACTATTCAAAAAGGATAAAAAAGATATTTAAGATAACATATGATATTTAGAGTATCAAAATATTAAGGTAATAAAACAAAATCTTTTAATAAGATAGGATATTTAGAGTATCAATATATTAACTTAGATATTTGTAGGATAACGAATTCAATTTTAATAGTATTAGATTTATTATTTAGTTAATTGATCACTTAGAACTTTAAATTTAATATATTATTTTTGATATGTAATTCCATATGTACCATTAATAGTTAAAAAATAAATAGAGAAAATTGTTTAAATTATTCTAAAAAGAGTTGGAGGGAAAATACCCAACATATTAAATTTAAATAAAATAATTTAATAACAAAATAATTATAAAGGGTATTCTTATAATTATATTCAAAGTTTAGCTGTTTAAATTATTGGAAAGAAAGTTCAAATTTAATAATAAAAAATTTATTAAGAAAATAAGTTTTAAAAATAATTTGGCCAAATAACATAAGAGTCTTGTTTTCAAATTTTTTTTTTAAGTTTTTAAAATATTGGTCAAATAGTGATTTTTTTTAATTTATTAAAAATTATTTTTAAATTATATTTTAAAAACAGTTTTTAAAAAAATTGTTTTCTATTCATCCACCTTAAATGACTAAAAAATTAAAATTAAAAATTGATTATAAACATTAATATCTAATTTTTAATTTTTATATGTTAAGATTGAAAGTATTATTTTTTATCAAATATATTTTCAATTAAAAAAGTTAAAATTTGAAATGGTTAGAAGACATAAGCATAACCACAGTCAATAGTATTTTGTAACCATTTTTGAAATAATATTTGTTAATTAATATTCAATATAATAATTTTAAACACTTCAAAGCAACGCTTCTCAGTTTCTAATAACACCACTGTAGATGCCATTTTTTGCTATTAAACGAACGTATTATTTACTCAAAATAGAATAAAAAAAGAGAAATACCATTTTTTTTACTTAATTAGAACAGGGATAAAGTTTTATTCCTTATAGAAATATAATTTTATCTTTATATAAATTTTAAATTTAAAAATTGAATCTTATATATAATAATGAAAAATTTGTAAAACATTACAAATAATAAAATAATGATAAAAATAATAGAAAATTTTAAAAATAATAGAAATAAAAACATAAAACATATGTTTTTTTTATAAAAAATGGTGATAAATAAAAAGAAATTTAAAAAATTATAAAAAAGTAAGTTTAGATCTTACCCCACGTTTGGTTGGAGGGAATAGAATGGAATGGAATCGATTCCTTCCATTTTGTGTGTTTGGTTGGACGGAATGGAGGATAGAATAGAATCTGATTACTAAAAGAGAAGGAATCACAATTCCTTCTCCCACCTTTGGTAATCATTATTCCATTCCCATTTAAACATTTTTTTTCCAATTTTACCCTCACCTAAAATATAACCTTAAATTCAAATCCCAAATTCTCAAACCCAAAATTCCAAAATCCTAAATCCTAAACCCAAAATTTCAAAACCCTAAATCCAAATCCTAAAATCCTAAACCCTAAACCCTAAACCTCAAATCCCTAAACCCTAAACCTTAAAACATAAATCTCAAAACCCTAAACACATAAATCCCAAATCCCTAAACCCTAAATCCCAAATTCCAAATCCTAAAACCCTAAATCCTAAACCCCAAATCCCCAAATCCCTAAACCATAAACCCCAAATCCTAAATCCCTAAACCCTAAACCCTAAAACCCTAAACCTTAAAACATAAATCCCAAAACCCAAAACCCTAAAACATAAATCCCAAAACCCAAAACCCTAAATCCAAAATCCCTAAACCCTAAACATTAAACCCCAAATATCTAAATCTCTAAACCCTAAATCCTAAACCTTAAAACATAAATCCCAAAACCCAAAACCCTAAAACATAAATCCTAAAACCCTAAACCCCAAATTCCAAATCCTAAAACCATAAACCCTAAACATTAAACCTTAAAATCCTAAAACCCTAAACCCTAAATCCAAAATTCTAAAACCCTAAACTATTTTTAGAAAAATAATAATTTTAACCCTAAACCTTAACCTACAAATATAACCCAAAATCCTAAATCCCTAATCCCTAAATCACACATCCCAAACCTCAAAACCCTAAACCCTATTTAGAAAAATAATAATTTTAATAATATATTTCTTTTTAATTAAGTAATACTTATTTAGAAAAATAATGATTTCAATAATGTATTTTGTCTGACGAAAAAATAGTAATTAAATGACATTATTTGAACTTTATAGCATGTAGGGGTATTAAGATCATTTACAGCGTTTTTCATTCCATTCCAGTGGTAAACCAAATACTATAATCCTGATTCTGAGCTTGATTTCAATGGTCAAACCAAACAATATTGTTTCCTTTCCATTCCATTCCATTCCGATTCCATTCCACTAACCAAACGCCACCTTAAAGAATGAAATTGATTTAAATGTTCATTTTCAAAAATAAGAAAAATATTGTCAAAAAAATGTATAATTTATTATGAAATAAGTAATAAAGAAATTAATATTAATATTAAAGATGCAAAATGATTATATAATATACCATTAATTGATAAAAAAATTATTATGAATAAATTATTAAAAATCCCCTAGAAATATAAAAGAAAAATTGGATACATCTATTTAGGATAAATCTAAATATTAATAAAAACACATTTTAAGAGAATGAATTGATATACCAATAAAACTAGCACTACTAGACAATAGAATAATAAATAGGAAAAATGTTTTATTGGAAATGCTACAAAACCTAGGATATCATAAATTAGAATTCACATAATATCCTAGGTTTACTATTAATATTAATGATAAAAATTTAAAACAAGTATTGAGTTTAACCTCTGATTTTGAAAGCTAAGATCTAATGAAAGAAGAAAACCATTTATTCTCAATACATTACATATTATGATATTTATTAACAAATAGACATAATAGTTCAATATATATTCAAAATGAATTTATAGAAATAGATAAAAAAACATTTAATAAGTTATAAATAATAAAACCAAAAATATTAACAGACTTTAAAATAAATGAAGAATATAACCTAAATATTAGAGAAAAACTTTTGATATATGGAAGAAAAAGTAACATACCATGAATATAATTAACAAATGATCAAAGAAAAATAAGTAAACTAGAATGAGAATGAGAAGAAGAAATAAAAGAATTAAAATAGGAAATTAAAGAAGTCAAAAATCTTATCCATAGAGTAAAGGGTTAATAATAAAAATTGATAAACTATAAAGTAAAAATCTCTTAAAAATGTCAAAGGTACAAGAATAGAACTAGAAAATATTGATACCTTAATAAGCATATCAAATAACCAAAGATCTATAATGAAAGCTTTAATTCTCTTAGAAGAAAAAATAGAATACTTACAAAATATAAATAAAATTCAATAAGAAACTCTTAAAGAAATAAAAGAAAATAATTATGACAAAATATTACAACTAGATGGTTTAAAAATAGATCTGTTAAGTATTAATGGAAGAACCACCAAGAAGATATGATGAAATGATTCTCCAAAATGAAAAAAGAAAAAATGAAAAACAAATCTATAGTTTCAACATAATGGAATATAGAAAAAAATTAGAAAAACAATTTATGAATCCAGAAAACAAAAATATTGGAACATTAATAAGTCTATTAATATTAAAAGATGATGAATAAAGAAAACATTATGAAGAAAAAATATGCTCTAATAAAAAAGAAGATAGTATGACAGTAACTAATGAAACATATTTTAAACCAAAAAACTCCCAAATTACTATAAAAAGAAACATAGTAATGCCCTTTATAATTTGAGGAGAAATTTTTGATCCCCACAAAAATGAAAAGAATAGGAAAGATCAGAAGAACCTAACCCTCCAAATGGAAGAAGGCAACAACCAAAATTCAAAAAAGGATTATATTGGAGGTACTAGAGGACCTATACCACTAGAATTCAAGCTTCACAAAGATAATAATAAAAATGACTATCTATATCTAGATCATATTAAATATAGAAAAAAAATATTAGATGAATGGACTAGGTCATTGAGTGTACTAATCCAAACATCAAAAACTACTAGTACAAACCCATCAATCTATAAAATATTACTAAACCATAGAATGACTGAAAATGTTAAAGTATGGTTTAAAAATCTATCAGATGATATACATCTTAGGATGCAAAGAGACTTTGCAGTAGGAGGACAATATTTAGATAAATTAGTAAATGAAATATAAAAAGAATTCATAGGAGAAGATAAAAGAAACCATATTACTGAAACAAGTGAATTAGAAATAAATAAGGCTAAATGGCATTTAGGAAATATGAAAATATATGATATTTGCTACATTGATTATTTTATATGTGAATATGAAATGTATTATCACAAGATTCCAAAAATATAACAGCAATAATTTAAGAAAATGTTTTATCAAACATTACCAAGAACTCTATATAAGACTCGAAGAAAGTTGGAGAAATAGAAATACTGTAACGGTACTAGATACTTTAGATGAAGAAAAAAAGAACTAAAATCTTGAATAATTTTACAATGTCAAAGAATAAATGAATATAATTATGCTAAATAAAATTCTAAAATATGTTGTGATAGTAGTAATTTTCAGATGCTAGGAAATTATCAATGTAGTATAAAGCTTTACAAACAAAAATATAAAAAATATAAATTTAAAAAACAATATTTTTCTAAATATAAGACAAGACATAACAAGGAACCATATAAGAAAAGATATTTTAGAAGAAGAAAATTACTGTCCCTCAGGCAAGAAAACCTACACATGTTGGATATGTAACGAAGAGGGTCACTATGCTAATGAATGTCTTAATAGATTAACCTATAAAAAAGGAATATAAGGAAAAATAAAAAAATATTAGAATAAGCCTATAAGATGGAATTAGAACCTGTAGAAGAATCAGATATTGATAAAACATAATCGATATATTTAATAAGTGAAACTGAAAAAGAAGAAGAAATAGGTCTAAAGGGAACATCTAAAGATGAATGATCTACACAACATAACTAATCTTAATAGTACTTACATAAAAAATAGAATACATATTCAAAGGATATAATATATATCATTTACATGTTTACATAGATACTGGAGCCAGTATGTATGTAGCAAACAAATATGTATTTTCACAAAAACTTTGTATTGCAACACTAACAGACTTGATAGTAAGAATAGCGAATAATAAAACAATTAACCTTAACAAATTTTAAAAATATATTAATATTATAATTGGAGGAGAAAAGTTTTATATTTCTACTATATATCAAGAGAAAACAAGAGTTGATTTCTTGATAGAAAATAACTTTTTAAACTTATATCAATTATTTACACAATATATAGATAAGATAAGTATAATAACATTAGAAGGAGAAACAATATATATTTCAAAGGTTAGAAATGTCAAGAGTCTGTCACTAGAAAAGTTTATTAAATAACATAAAAAGAAAAAAGATGGTAGGATGTATCAAAAACAGAAATCACATTTAGAAAATATAACAAAATCATAAGATGAAGATTATTTAGAATTTAATAACTAAGAAAATCCATTCTTAAAAGAAATACAATAAGATAAGAGATTACTAGAAATAAGGAAAGTACTTAAAATAATAAGCTTAGAAAATTATTTATATCTAAATATTAATAAGTTTGAATACGTAGTTGGTATAAAACTAAAAGATCCTAATAAGGTTAAAAGAGTAAAGGGTATGGTCTACACTTCAAAAGACCGAGAAGAATTTAGTAATCAAATTCAAAAACTTTTGGAACTAAGATTGAATCAAGCATGAGTTCATACTCAAGCTCAACAGTTTTAGTAGAGAAAGAAGCTGAAGAAAGACAAGGAAAGAAGAGAATGCTGATAAAATTTAAATCACTAAATAAATAAACAATAGATTATGGATATTTATACCAAAAAGGAAGAGTTATTAACAATAATCAAAGGAAAGACATATTTTTCTAGTTTTTATTGCAAGAGTGGATTCTGAAAAATTAGATTAGATAAAGAATCACAATTACTAACATCTTTTGGTTATCCATAGGGACAATTCCAATAGACTGTCACATAATTTAGATTAAAATAGGCACCAAAAATATTTTAAAGATATATGAACAATATTTTTAAGGAATATTGCCCCTTTTTATGTTTATATTAATGATATATTAGTCTTTAGTGATAGTATGAATTAGCATTATCTAGACATATTAAGAATCTTAACAAGATGTAAAAAAGAAGGAATAATATTGTATGATAAAAAGACAATATTAGCACAAGAAAAAAATCAAGTATTTAGGACTTGAAATAGAAGATAGAAAACACCATCTTCAACCTTTGAAATAGAAGATGGAAAACACCATATTCAACCTCATGTGTTAAATAATATATAAGGATTTTCTATTGTCATCACTGATAAAAACCAATTATAAAGATTTTTAGGATGTTTGAGATATTCAACAACATATGTTAGGAAATTAGCAGAAATAAGAAAACCTTTACAAGAAAAACTTAAGAAATTTTATGTCTGAAAATGGACTAATCAAGATACTTAGTACATGAAAAAGGTAAAAGCATAAGTAAGAAATTTACTAGTACTTTACCATCTAGGACTGATGTTAAAATGATGATAGAAACAGATGTTTCACATGAATATTGGAGAGCCATATTAAAAGAAAGAGTAGATGATAAATATAAATATTTGTGTATGTTTACTTCAGGAGCCTTCCAACTGAACTAAATTACCACAGTAATGAAAAAGTATATTTAGCTATAAATAAGGCAATAATTTTTTTTCTATAAATGTAATATCCTCAAGATTTATTGTTAAAATAGACAATACAATTTTTGGATATTTTTTAATAACTAACATTATTGGAGATTACAAAAAAGGAAGACTTATCAAATGGCAGCAGTGATTTAACCATTCTAAATTTAATGTTGAACGTCTACAAGGAAAAAGAATAATTTAGCTGATCCCTTAACTATAGAATTAGCCCCACTAACAATTTTTACAATTGTAAGAAAGATGGAAAATCTTAACATATAAATCAAGATCAAAGAAAAGAAAATAAAAGTTTTAAAAGATCAATTAGAGATCTTATATCTTAAAAGATCACTCTTATGAAAAACAAGAAGAGTCTATTGCTCACTACTACAAAAATGAGCTTTAAAGTTGGTTCAGCGAACCGACTTTAAATTAAGTGACTTAAAATGTAAAGTCGGTTCACGCGGTTAACCGACTTTATATTTTATGATTTTTTTTTCTTTATTCTCAGTTTTCACTCCACCCTGTATTCAATATATATAGTATAAAAAACCAAAATATAAATAATTAAAAATTTAAATATAATTAATTACTTGATAATTAAATTTAATACAAAAATAAATAATGTATATACAATACATATATAGTTAACTTAATTTACAAATAAAATAATATGGTCAAAGTGTAATTGGATTGTGCGAGCAAACTTGGTTGGCTTAAAATCACCAGCATTGTGACAAGGAAAATGGACAAAAAATACTGGGTTCATATAACAATTCATTCCCCTACATACATGAGCACATAAACATCCATCAAACAAGCATTCTAAGCTTCAGAGACATATGAATGGAGAAATTAAATCATTATAAATATTATCATCAAAAAGAGATTACCATAGTGACATTCGAGTGATATAACCCTTCGAACTCATATTAGCACTTTATTAATCATTTGTCTATAAATATGAAGTTATCTGGAATCTCTGTTGGTATTTTTAATGCTATAATGAGCTCTAAATATGAAATCAAGTGTAACTCATATTTTGTTACTTGGCTTGTGTGAGTTTTGGTGCCCTTAAACATACAGAACAATTTTGTAATACATTCATGGGCACCAAACTCATACAAGCCAAATAACAAAATATGAGTTACACTTGATTTCATATTTAAAGTTCATTATAGCATTAAAAATACCAACAGAGATTCCAGATAACTTCATATTTATAGACAAATGATTAATAAAGTGCTAATATGATGTTGTCATAAGGAAAGTAGGCAAGAGAGATGATATGAAGTTTAGGCCAAAAACAAGTTACCAGTATGTTTTCATATGCTATTCAAGATCATCATAATCATCTCCTGATTCTTCTTGTGATGATATAATTTGAACCATGTATTCTGCCCATTCCTCTCATAAATCATTAAAAATTTGCTGGTCGTATCCCGTCTTGTTCCAACCAAAGAACTACATGTATTTAAAATCAATATAAGAATGTAATTTCATGTATTTACAAAAATAACTCAAATATGTTAAAACATTTTTGTATATAGGTAAAAGATATTACCACATCATCAATTGGAATTTTAATATTTGTGATGATTTCGCTCGAAAACTTTATGACATAATAACCACACATGACTCCATTTTTTGTTATGGAACCTACAAAAAACAAGTGTACATGATTTTCCATATTCGAACATCTTTATTATTCAATTGTAAAATTAATAAAATTATTAATATTTATTTGTACATACCATAAATTTTGTCCATATAAGCTTATGATATTTTTTAAGGGCAATGCCCCCAAACTTGTTCCACAACTTCCATGACCTATCAAGGTTTAAAATGGTTAATTTTTAATTAAATATTACAAAAAATAATAGAAGAAACCAATATCTAGCTATAACTCTTACATTTCAACAATTTTTTTGTATCTTTACTCAGTTCTATGGAAGTTGAGTTACAGTACCAAGCATGATTATTGAACAGATCAATGATTACCAACATCCAATGATCTAGGCCTTGTTCAAACCTTAGTGGCCAAGGGATTATCAACTTTTGATTTATGTTAAGCGTTAATGCCCTATCACATAATTGTTTAGCTCTAATGCTAACATCCTTCTTTTGATATTGATTGACATATGAAGAATCATAGAACATTGCTAAATATGATGAGTGATTATATTGAAGTCGATAATAACAAGCCCAATATAAAAAAAGATTTCAATAAGTAATTAGATAATATAAATATAATTATATATGTTCTACATAAATGAAAGAAAATTAAATAGATTGAGGACACTCACCTTGTCCACTCTTGAATTATACTTAAATTGATCATTTGATATTCAAATAGTTGCAATATAAACTCGATCGACATATAAGTTTGGCCAAGGTCTACACCACAAATTTCTATAGGAAGTGGCACAATCCATTCATCATTTATGCTAGATTCCCTCCCAACAATAGTCATTAAAGTGCCAAGATTTCTGCTGAAGTTTAAAGCATAATCATAAGTATACTTTTTCCAAGGCTTCTTGTTGAATGACTTGGTGCGCGATGATTGACCACTAGACATAGATTTAGCACGAGATACTTGCTTCGTCTCTCTTAAATGTGCTACATTTAAGAGTTCTGGTATAATAGAATAAAAAAAGTATTATGTATGTTAGTAACAATAAAAGATATAATAAAATAATAGTAGTAAACAAGTGTTATCTTTTAAGTTAAAAAATAGTACTACATCAAAATTTAGCATAACTTGAATCGACGGCCAAGCCACATACTGTCCAACTGCCTTTTGGATTATGGTAGCATCAGAAGGCACAAGTAGTGGACAATCATGAAGCAATGATTGATCAATTACTATTCTCCGATGATTAGGCAAATATTGAATATGAATCATCCGATCATCACTCAATTGATGTACTGTTCCAATAGCAACAAAGTTCGTTGACGAAGGATGTTTCAACAAATATTTCATATTCTATAAAAAACTTTAAGTGTTATATATACAAAATAAAACATAAAATAATAAATAAAAATAATAGATTATATACACCAGAAATTAAAATCTTACCATATATGATTCATCAAATAGGGGAGGACTCCCATGTGGGGTAGCTATTGGATGTACATTCTCACCAAAACGTTCATCATGGTTTGATCGCTGGTAAGAATACGTAGATTGCATTGGAGAAAATGACCATGGCCACTACTTGATTGCATATGCATTCCTGGCATATAGGGAGGACCAATAGGATGACTATATCCTATACTGGATATAGTTTGAGCACCATGAGATTGCGTGGGTGGGATGCCTAGCATAGATGGTGGCATGCCTGGCATGGATGGTTTCATGCTTGGCTAATATGGCATGCTCTGGTTGTAGAATGATGTCATGTCTGACATGTGTTATGATTGATATTCTTTTAGAGTGGCAATCTCACTTAACATTGAGGCCTTAAAAGAGTTGAGTTCTTCTTCAATTTTAGTGTACTTCTCCTTATTAACCGTCTGAGGCTTTTGTTTTGGAATGTTAAAATACTCTATATAACCATCATATTCGCTACTCCCCTAACACGACCAGGATGGTCGTCCCTGAATGCATGATATAGAACATCTCTCACAAGCTCTTTGTTTATTTCACCCCTGGATATTTGTTCTTGAATAGCTCTCTACAAATAATAAAGCACACAAACATATCATGCATTATTACATCAATTATTAAAAATCATTAAGACTTTGTATCAACCAAAATTACTAACCAACTTATTTAGTTGTTCTTCTCCTCGCTTAGACATCGGTATTAACTTTTTTGTTTTGGGAGTCTTTGTTTCTATGTACAATTCAGTTTGGGTAACAGGTCTACCCAATTCAGCTTCCTACATAAATTATGAAAAATTTATTAAATAAGACATGAAATTAAATTGAGGAAAATAAATATAAAAATATTTATAAATTAACACAAATTAATAATATCATTCTATATCTAACTTCAGGATTTGAAGACTTCTCAGTATGGTTAGGAAGAATGTCATGCATTTGTATATTCTGATGTTCTCCCTAATAATTTGAAATTCATCTGAATGTCTATAATCCACGAAATCTTTCCAAACTTGAGGTGTAATCCAGTGGTGTCCTTTAGGGATTTTGAAGAGCTCTACCTCATCAAGTGGTTCCAAATATGAAAACACATAATTTCTTGCCCATCTGGAAGTCTTGCATTCCTTCCACGCCTTATTTGCAATCTTACAACACTTGCTCTTCCAATTGTCATCGACTTTGTAACGATTCTGTAAAAAAACACTACAAAAAATTAGATATAATACAAAAAAGATATAATAAATGTACGTAATTGATTATAAAATATAAGAGACTTACACAAATGGTTATCCATATTTTGAACTTTTCTACATCGTCAACTTGAGACCAATCATTTATATTGATTGCTATACTGGACTTCATAAGTCAACCAATAGAGGGTTTAAATTTTTGGCCATTTCCCCCTATTGGATTACAGGTAGAATCAAATAGAACAGGTATTCTATCATCTGGGTTAAGTGGAGTATCAGGTATATTTGCCCAATCCCTTCTTTTCAAATACCCCAATAGATCATTTGGATCTACAAGCTCTGTTACCCGAGGATCCATGAAATATCTGCAAAAAATAAAGAAATATAAATTAATTGACAATTTTAGGAACATACATATATATATATATATATATATAAGAGTTATTACAATAATATAGAACATATGTTATGTTTAATTAGGTTGTTGATAGTATACATACATTCCTTCACAATCACTTCGAGTCCATGACGAAGAATCATCGTCATCAACTAGATCATCACATACATTAGGCAATTTATTTGAGAAATTACTAATATTGGTTAATGTACCAAAGAACCTTTGCAGGCACGCCTTTCTTATGTGTTCTCTCATTTGTACTATGCTTCCATCTCAATTCTTTACACATCAGACAATCTTCTAATGTCTCATATTCTATTATATAAATAATGCAATCATTTGGACAAGCATGAATCTTATGATAATCCATGCCAAATAGACTAAGAGATTTCTTCACTTCATACATTGAAGATGGCAATTCAATACCCTCAGGAAACATATCGACTAGTAGATTTAGTAATTTTGTGAATCCCTTGTCAAAAAAACCATGTTTTGCCTTCACATTGTACAAATGAACCAATCCTGACATTTTAGTGTATTTTTTGCATTTTGGATACAAAGGTTTTTTGGCATATTCTAGAAGCTTTTTAAAGACTTCGGGATCATCCTCACGTAGTTCATCTTCAACACCATGAAACATATTTTCTATTTTTAAATTATGATAAGATGTATGTAATCCACTCACATTCTTATTTATCTCTTCCTCATGAGTATTATCAATATTTTCTCCATGATAATACCAACATTTATAGCTCAAAAGAATACCATTACGAATAAGGTGATACTTAACCTCATCAAATTAATGAAATCGCTCATTTTTATATTTAACACATGGACATCGAATCATACTACTTCCCATATTACTATTTCTACAAGCAAATTCCATGAAATTTTCAACTCTAAAAATGTAGACCTCCTCAATTCTACACTTTGACATCCAAGATTTGTCCATTTTCTAATAATGATATTAATTAAACATATTAATTAATTATGTATCCAATGAATATATTTCAAGTATTATTATATATAAATTAAGAGATATATAAATTAAGAGATATCTTTTTTGTACAAATAATATATATATATATATATATATATATATATATATATATATATATATATATAAATATATATATATATATATATATATATATATATATTGTTTTAATAATCTTAAAAAATATGTATTACATAAATAAATAGTTAAAATTATAAAACAAACTTATAAATCATAATTTTTTAATATTTATTTATTGTCGCTATTTTTATTTGAACATTTTATTATTTTAATTTTTAAATAAATAATATATTTAAATAATTTTATGTTAGAATTTATTATTAAATTTTTTAAAATAATTTTATATTAAAATTTTATTTTATCTCGTATTTTATCCATTTTAATTATTTAATTTTTAAAAAATATTATTTTAATAATAATAATTTATTTTATTTTATTTTATTTTATAAAAAAAATTAGAAAACTACTCTTTAAACACAACTCATAGTTTTTATAAAATGAATTCTTTAATTATGTTATTTTCAACTAAAACATTCCAACCCCGGCCATGACTAAAATATTATACAATTAAATCTTAAAAATTCAAAATAATAAGTATTACTTTAAACTTTTAAAATTAACTATATCTTTTTTAAAACTAAAACACAATTATTTTAAATTATAAAAATAAAATGCTTCAATCGCTATACTAGTATCCACTATTCCTTTAAAGTTGCAATACAGTAATAGAAAAGCTCATAATAATATTACAATTTTCATAGAACAATTGAACGGTCAATGTATATATTATTTTCACAGAAAATAAGTCAAACATATAATAACAAGCATAATATAAAATATACATAAATCAAAAATTTATACAAAAAATAAAACAAACTGAATAATAAGTAAACAATTAATAGAAATACTTACAAGAGTAAATGAAGTGACTAAATGAAGGAAATGAAGAAGAAATTAGTATTTTGTAAGTGAAAATGGGTGAGAAAATAGGTATAAAAAATTTGAGTATTTCGCTTAAAAAAATAGGGGATCGTAAAAGATAATGAAAAGAGGAATATAACCTAAAAACGGCGTTGGAAATGGTGGCTGAAGGTGGCCGAAAATTGAAAAGGAGTGTGGGGGAGCTCGATTTTTGGAGAAGGTGAGGAAGAAATCTCAAAATATTTTTGTGAAGAAGATAGCACAGAACGGTAATATTATGTGGCTAGTGTTAGTTCATCACGTCAATCGATACTAGCCACGTGTGTAGCGTCGGTTCGTCCCGTCAACCGACGCTAACCACGCAATTTAAAATTTATTTTTTTGCCATTTATTATTTTATTTAAACTCTTATGTGTGTGTGTGTGTGTGCGCACGCACGTGCACTATAAAAAAATAAAAATAATAATTTTAAAATAATATATAAAACAAATACACAAAATATTAAATAAAGATATATTGTACATACGTATATAAAATCCAAACAAATATACAAAATTATATAATTTTATAAACCAATTGTCTAAAACAAAAAGAAAAAATTATACTATATATATATATATATCCAACTTAAATTTTAAAAGGTCAAATAAAATAATAATTAACCTAAAAAAACAATGTACCTAAAAACAATTTCAATTATAAACTGAATGCATTTTTTAATTTAAAAAATACACGTAGGACGTAGTGTCGGTTGATGTGATGAACCGACGCTATCCACGCGTGTAGCATCGGTTCTCCACGTCAACTAACGCTATCTGTGTAGGATGTAGCATCGGTTGACATGGAGAACTGACACTACACGTGTGGATAGCGTCGGTTCTACACCGAACTGACTTTAAATTCATTATATGTCGGTTTTTTTTAAAAATCGACTTTACATAGCGACTTAAATACCCCTTTTTGTAGTAGTGACTCCAACAAAGAAAGAGATTAAAATCTCAAAGAAGAGGATAAAATCTTAGAACTAATCGAAAAAGAAAAGGGTAATTCTTTAAAAACTTTATGGTCTAATGAAGAAGAGGAAGAAGAAGAAGATCTCAAAGAAAAGAATCAAGAAGGAAAAGAAAAGTATAATGTCATTTACAATGGACCAGTCCCAAGAATATATAAGACATGACCAGAAGCAAGAATAGAAATAACTAGATTCTCCTGTGTAATACACAAATCATTCACTAATAGGATTGAAGTAGAAGGATAATTTTAAAGTCTCTAAACTTCTCAGACCTAGTGATGTAGTAGCTAACTTGGAAGGAAACCATGCACAAACCCTTAAAAACTATGAAGTTGCAAAAAGAAAGATGATAATGATAGGAAAAATACCAAGACCGATAATCTTCAAGGAAATAGATGAAACATTTCTTATCCCTGAGGAAGAAAAGGAGAGATAAAATATAAACCTAAATCAATGGTTGAATTTTTATAATTTAGCAAGAAAATCAAGAAAAGATCAACTTGAAACCATGAAGTTTTTCACAACAGAAAAGGTCCATACATCAGGCAGAAAACCAATCACATGCAACAAACTCAACATAGCTAAAGGAGTAAATCCAAAGCTTGTTTACCAATTATTATATTATGGATTGATTGAAAATATTTACCCAAGCAACAATTTAATGGAATTAAATTATTTCCTTGAATTTTTTTAAAAAGAGCTTATTAGTCTTTATCATTTTATTAGACAAAGCCAAGGTTCTACTAGAGGCAAAATTTGGTGAAAAACCACTTAATCAGGAAAAGGGTAGTCATGTTAAGTCTTATATATAATGAAACTAGAAACATAGAAACATCTTCTAAAATTAGGGTAAATTACTCTACAAGTAAGGTCATAATTATTTTACATAGTAAATTATATATAATTCAAGAAGATATTGAGAAAATTATTAATTATGAACCACCATTTAAATGTAATGAGTTGGGTGTCGCTGAAGGAACCAAGTAAGAATTTTGCCAACTCGTAAAAAAGAAAATTGAAGACCACAATTGTCTTTATTGCATTAAGGACAAAGATAGATCCACATCTCCAACATCAAGAGGAAACATGTTGGCAAGTAATTTTTATTAAATAAGTGTCGATAGAAATTTTTAAAGAAGGAAAGAAGGGATAAGATAAAATGTAATCATTATTCTTCCATGTGTCTTTATTTTAGAAAAGGAATGAAGAGATAAAAATAAGATGTAATCCTTATCCTTTCAAGTGTCTTTAGAATATATATGTAAAATGATTACCCTTGTGTCTATAAAAGGACTCTTATATAATGAAGGTAGGCATAACGAAGTTCTAACCATAGAATCCAAACATCCTTCTTTTCTTAGAAAATACCTAGGCAAACTCATATGGAGTAAATTAGCAAGAAACTAGGATCATAATAATATTATTTACTTTAATGAATAAAAGTCTTATTTTCTCCATAACTCAGTATCTTTCTTATATCTTAAATAAAATTATCGATCATCCTTGGTTGAAGGCAAAAAGATGTAATATTTAATTAGTAAGCTTTACAAATCCTAATAAAAGGATTTGTAACCTTTATAGACTTATAAAATGAAGATAATAAAAGAAAGAGTAACACTGTGATTTGGTTTATTACTAAGAGCATGTTTAGTTATAGATCTAATTATCTAGTAAGCATAAGTATGGTAAATTAAAATTTTGTAAGCGGCTGAACAACCAATCATGTGTATGTATAGTAATTTAGAAATAAAAATATCAACACACGAGATTTTTAGGTGAAAACAACCTAGGTCACTCATGATCTAAGAGGAATACCATCGGTCCACCAGACCACCTAACTATCCCCTATGAAAATTAATTATCCAATTACAAGGCTAGGACTCAAAATATCCCTAAGATAGTTCCCTTAAGTAATCTAATTATAAACCATTGCTTTTATCATAGTCTCTACAAGAACGGTATTCGGATTTGGACCAACATTTTGACAAACTCGAGTCACATGAGTTAATCAAACCTATACCACTATCACTTGGAAAGTTAGCACATAAACACAAGTACAACTATGTATTCTAGAGTAGATTCAATAATTAACAACCCTAACTAGTTGATTTAAACAATATATCAAATAAATCGAAAAGAACTAACAAATTTAGAATGATCAGTTTGAAAGCACAACATCTCAATTATCATAGGCTTGTTAATCTATCAAATGCAACCACAAATGTTTGATAAATTAACTTAATGAAAAATCCTAATTCAATTGTTTAATAAAAACAAGACAGAGAATAAGCACAGTTAAGCTCTTATGGGGTTAGTTGTAATGATGAGCAATGAGTTTTATTTATAGAAAAAATTAGAACCCTTAATCCTATGTAATTGATAAATATGTTTTTTATTACAAAAATGATTAGTAATACTCATTAATGAAAAAAACTCAGATTTAAAGAAGAGTTCTTTTTAAAGCAGACTCATGAATCAAGGAGATTCTTATTTTAAAAAAATTCTTTTTAAAGTAAACTCATTAATCAAGAAGACTTATATTTAAAGAAAAGTTCTTTTAAAGTAGACTTTATGCTATAATTTAGATTATATCTTATCCAATATTATAACATATATCTTAGCCTAAAATTTGGGACATATTTAGAAATAATGAATCACATTAAAGAATAGATTAAGTGATAATTTTATAAATTCGCTCGAGTTTAAATAAATCATTTAAATAGGAATCCTAACTACTCGATCGATCAAGCAACCTATATACTAAATGTTTTTATGTGTTTAATTTGAAATCTAGTGTACATAAGAATAGAGATATGCTTGATATGTATTATTTGAAGCTCATTTTTTATATGAAAATATTCTTAAAAGACACATAGAAACTAAAATTATATTTGTATGTTTTGTTCACAAATATCGTTAATACTTACATAAATCTTACAATAGAAAAAATTATAAGTGTTGTATTTAAGTAAAAATGATCAATTTTAGATAATATTGTCTATATAGGTCATTTTCTCTTAAGAGAACACAAATTACAATTAAATATCACAATTTGACATGACAATTTAGTATTAAATATAATTATAAACACATAATTATACATATTAATGACATTATACATGCTAAGAGCTTCATTATTAAATTTGAGAGAAATGAATGTTTTTAAAAACTCAATACAAGATCTCGTTAGAAAATATAAGAGCAAACTTAATTTTTTACTATTAAATTATGATGGCTATTATAAAAGTATTATTAAATTTTAAACTATTACAAAAGTATCTTTCAATTTTTCACTTAAAGTTTGCAAAAAATACTTAATTTTTTACTATTAAATTATGATGGTTATTATAAAAGTATTATTAAATTTTAAACTATTATAAAAGTGTCTTTCAATTTTTCACTTAAAGTTTGCAAAAAATTAAAGGAATTTTTTTAAATAAGTATCACTATTATTAAAATTATTATGGTAAAACTTATATAATAATAATGAAAATTTGGTGATAATTTTATAATAATTTTAAATTTAGTTATATTTTTGTAACAAATAACATAATTGTATTAAAAGTGAAAGGAAAGTCAACTTATCTTCCTCTCAAAACTTAATAGTAGTTTTTTTTTCTTTCCCCTCTCCCATCCTCCCCTCTTTGATATAATTTAAAAAATATATATGCCTTAAAAAAATCAAAATATATAATTATTCATACTTAAAATAAACCATCAAATATAAAACATTATAAATTCATTAGTTATTATATTATGTTCTTTATTGTTTTAAAAATAATTTTTAATATGTAAAAATTATTTAAATTAACGATTAGAAACTCATAACATAAAAACTCTTATTATCGTGTTACTTACTCTTGGGAAAAATGGATGGATTTAAAGAAATAAATTCCACACACCCAGGATAATTTCCCAAATCAAAATAGAATAAAAATGACACCAAGATTTTAGCGTGGAAAAACCTTTCAAAATGAAAGTAACAACCACAGGACCCGTAGGCCACTTAAACTTCCACTATAATAAGATGGGATTACACACTTCACCTTCAGGTGGATCTCTCACAAAAATACAACAAATATGTATCTTGATTTTGTGGATTAACCTTCACAAATTGGCTCTCTTAATTTCTCTCTCAAAATTTCTCAGAAACTCTCTCTTACTCTCATTTTGTTTTCTCCGCTTCTGATCTATTTGAGATTGAAGCTAAGGCTTTATATAGCCAAAACTTCATCTTTCTCTCCGGATTACACGGAGAGATTTTTGACTTTTTTTTTCTTTCTTTTCTTCCTTTTCTTTTTTTTCTTTTCCTTTTTCTTTCGCGCGCACGTAGACTTTCTTCTTCCCTCTTTTTTTTCTTTGTGGATGGCCCACATTAGTTGGACCAAAAAATCTCCCCTCCACCTTATGTGGGGGATACGGCTCTTCCATACCCGCAATCTTTCTACAGATAACAAGTTTTTCTCTAGTCACAATTTTTGTCATCATATCTACCCCGTTATCATTGGTATGAACCTTTTCAACTTTCGAGTTTGTGTTCCAACACATCACTAATCCAATGATACCTTACGTCAACGTGTTTAGACCTTGAGTGGAAGGTTGGGTTCTTGCTAAGATGAATTGCACTTCGACTATCGCAATAAAGAACATAATTTTCTTGGTTACGATGCAATTCTTGTAGGAACTTTTTTCATCCACGGGATCTCCTTACAACCTTCTGATTGCAATGTACTCGTCACAGTACTTAAAGCAAATACCACTTTTGTAATCGTGACCGTACGAAACAACTCCCCTCCAAATGTTATTAGGTACCGGATATAGATTTCCTCGTATCTACGCCGCTACCATATCCGAATACAGATATCCTTCTAATACGTGGTTTATTATTACTAAAGCATAAACAATGACCTGAGTGTTCTCTAAGATACACGAGTATCCATTTGACAATTGCCCAATGTTCCTTTCCTGGATTTGATGAGAATCGGCTCACAACGCGTGTAAATATGCATGTGCAATGTCATACCATGTCACATTAGGCCTAACTCCGCCATGCATAAGGCACCTTGCTCATCTCTCGATTTATCCTCCTCACTGAGGAGACGTTATTTCACATTAAGTTTGAAGTGGCTTGCAGTGGACAACTATGAGTTTTAGCTTCTCATTCATGTTGAATCTTTCAAGAACTTTTTCAACATACCATTTTTGGGAAAGCCGATCTTTTGCTTTTGCCATGCGGTAATCGCCATGCCAAGAATCATTTTGGCGGTCCTAAGTCCTTCATTGCAAAGGACTTGCTCAACTCTTTTTTAACTTGTTAATCTTGTCAATATTTTGACCCACAATTAACATATCATCAACATAAAGCAAAAAGAATAATAAAATCACCATCGAGAATTTCTTGATGAAGCCGATGATCACCGTCGTTACTGTTGTATTCATTTTTCTCCATGAATGAGTCGAACTTTTTGTACCACTGCCTTGGTGCTGCTTCTTCAGACCATACAAGCTTTTCTTTAGTCTCGCATACCAACGTTTCTTTGCTTTTGACTTGAAACCTTCGCCGCTCCATATAGATTTCTTCATCAAGATCACCATGTAAGAATGCGATCTTTACATCAAGTTGTTCAACTTCCCAGATTAAGACTAGTGCCAGCCAAGGACCAACAACTCGGATTGAAGACATTTTAACCCATCGGTGAGAATATTTCATCGAAGTCAACGCCTTTCTTCTCGAATCCTTTCACAACCAATCTTGCTTTATAGCGTGGTTGCGAGGCTGCCTTCTTCACTTTTGATTACGTACACCCACTTGTTCTTGAGAGCTTTTCTTCCCCGTGGTAGTTTACCAGGTCGAATGTGTGGTTCTCATAGATTTCATTTCTTCCCCGCATGGCTTTAAGCCACCTCTTATGTTGATCAGTGATAGCTTTGTCATAAGTCTGGTTCTCCCTTCTACAGCATCACATACTCGTTAGAGAGAATATATACGACTAGGTTGTCGTACTGGGCAGATATCTCCTTGCATGTCTCCTGGTTGGACTTGTTCGTGAGACTTGTTCGGTTCAACGGCGCCACCGGGTGGATTGACATCATCGCACCGTGTGACTCCCCCGTCACACGTGGATTTATTGGTGGAGAGACCGGGTCCGCATTAATCCGGAATTTCATCGATCATTTGTGGTTTCTCGGATTTCTCAAAGTCCTCGATTGTTTGGTCTTCAAGAAATATCACGTCTCTGCCTTCGACAATCCTTTTGTTAATAGGATCCCAAAGTCTCGTAGCCAAATTCTTCAGGCATATCCCATAAAGATACATTGTTTCGCTTTTCCATCCAACTTGGACCGCTCATCTCTTGGGATGTGAGCGAATGCTCTGACAGGAATACTTTCAAGTGTTTGTAAGAAATGTCTCTCCCGAGTCCAAACTCTTTCCCGAGTCGTAGTTCGATTGGAACCGATGGAGAAAGGTTGATTAAATTGACTCAATTGTCCGCATTGCCTCCCCCAAAGGTGTTTGTGATTTGCATTTGAGCATCCGACTCTTTCACGGATGGTTCTGTTCATTCTCTCGGCCGACACCGTGTGTTGAAGGTGTCTTTGGTACCGATTTTTCCACCGATGCCAAAACTTCGCAGTACTCTTCGAATGGTCCACGATACTCACCACCATTATCGCACGTACCACTTCGCACGTCCGCGTTTCTCTCTCCCTTTTACATGGGAACCGCTTGAAAACTTCATGCACTTGATCTTTAGTTTTCAAAGCAAAAGTCCATACTTTTCTTGAATGGTCATCAATAAAGGTCACAAAAATAGCGAGCACCTCCCTAATGACTTACAACTCATTTCAGACATACATCTCATGTATTAAATCTAGAATATTTTCCTTTCTAGATGGTGTGAGACTACGAAATGCAACTCTACATGTTGTTTTCCCATGTGGTCGACAAATAACACAAGTTTGCAAGGGTGTACCTTTCATTCTGGCAAGACCTCATTTTTGGAAAGAATTCTGAGACCTTTTCACTCACGGCCGTGTCGCCATGCCATAGATCTAGAAACTTCTTTCCTCAGTGGCATTTACTTGTGGCATTTACTTCTGCATTTTGGCTTCTGCGATGTAGAGTGATGTATCTTTCTTGCCTTTAGCTATTGCAGTTGCCTTTGGTGAGCTTCCACTTTCCTCCACCAAAATAATTATTGTATCCATCATCATCAGCATACCGGTAGAGATTAAATTGAGGCGGATATCAGGAACATGCCTCACATCTTTTCGAAGTAATGACCGCATCAAGATTAGTCTGATAAATATTTCCAATGCCGAGCAATTTTTTGATGCATCATCATTTCCCATCCTCGCACGTCCAAAATCACCTTGAGTGTAGGTTGAAAGAATTCCGTCGTGAGGTAACATGATAGGAAGCGCCTGAAATAACTACCCAAGTAGTGTCTTGGCAAGATTGACATAATCAAGATCTCGAAACGATGACAACTTCTTCAAATGACTTGTGGTGTCATTTGTTCGGGTTTTACGCTTCTTGATTTGGATTGTTCCGCCTATAACCTTTACATTCTCGAATGAAGTGTCCAGGCTTACGCAATGATGACACTTCATGTCATATCTATCTAGACACCGTCCTCTTTTGTTGACTTTGGTTACGGGGATTTTTACTTTTACTTCTCCCCTTCATTTCTTGCTTGCCTTGTTTACGCATGACAAGCGCTTCGGTGTCGAGTATAGCCTTAAATCTTTTGCCGAGACTCTTCGCTTAACATTCTGTCTTTTACCATATCCATGGTAAGCTTACCGGGAAGTCGGGTTGCTAATCCGACACAACTAGAGTATCTGACTTTTGGTAGAGAACTCAGCATTAACAACGTTTGTAGCTCGTCTTCTACGGTCATCTTCATAGAGTTGAGTTGATCTACAATGCCTTGAAACTCACTACGTATGTTCTCGAGCACTTAGTCTTTATACTTCAAATTGATTAATCGTCGCATCGGCATTTGCTTTATTCTGAGTTTGTCCTCGCGATACATTTTCTCTCAACTTTTGCCAAAGAACATATGGCGTCGTGTTCATTAGCAAAATTTTGAAAAAATACTTTGTCGATCCATTGTACGATTTGAGCGACACTTTCGGTTGAACGGCCCATTCAATGTCTGCATCGGTTACTTCTTTCTCCTTCGCATTATAAGGCTTCCATAGATCTTTAATGTATAAAAAGATCCTCCATCTTCGACTTCCAAATTGCATAATTAAATGCGGTTAATTTTATCATATTACCCGTGCTTTCCTCCATTTGAATCGTCGACCATGTGGTTTCACAACTTGATACTTTTCTAACAATGAATAGTACCTGTGAATAGTATCCGTGAATAGTATCCGTGAATAGTACCCGTGAATAGTACAATACAGTATATATGAATAGTACTGTATATGTGTACAGTCTCTTACTAAAAATAACTTGGCTCTGATACCACTTTCTTGGGAAAAATGGATGATTTAAAGAAATAAATTCACACACCTGCGATAATTTTAAATCAAAATAGAATAAAAATGACACAGATTTTAGCATGGAAAAACCTTTCAAAATGAAAGTAACAATGCACAATACCGTAGGCCACTTAAACTTCCACTATAATAAGATGGGATTACACACTTCAGCGGGTGGATTCTCACAAAAATACAACAAATATGTATCTTGATTTTGTGGATAAACTTCACAAATTGGCTCTCTTAATTCTCTCAAAATTTCTCGGCTTCTCTTACTTTCATTTTTGTTTTCTCCCGATTGATCTATTTGAGATTGAAGCTAAGGCTTTATATAGCCAAAACTTCATCTTTCTCTCCTGATTACACGGAGAGATTTTTGACTTTTTTTCTTTCTTTTCTTCCCTTTTCTTTCTTTCTTCCTTTTTCTTTCAAGCGCCTTGAGAAACTTTCTTCTTCCCTCTTTTTTTTTTCTTTGTGGATGGCCCACATTAGTTGGACCAACACTTACTAATAATGATAGTTTTAAAGATGGGTGTGCGAGATCAGTTTGGTTAGTTATTAGCTTTTTTTAAAAATTGATTTTATTTTGGCGGTTTTGAAAAACATCAAAACCATTTCAAAACTTTAACATACTTATAAACTCCTAAAAATCGATATTTAACCCAAATTACAATGACGATTTAAGGATGGTCTGTTTAGCTATTCTGGAACTATAATTTCTTTAATCTAAAATTCAATAGAAGAATAACTTAGAGCTAAGAAGAATTATTAGCATGATATATCTTTGCTTATTATTTATAAATATTTAACTTTATTAAAAATTGAGGTGATAAGAAAGAGGATTTGAGGATATTCTGGTCTTATAACTATTCAATTTATACACTCTAATTTTATAATTTTTTATGGCGACCCCTATTAATCCTATAATTGAAAAAATGATTGATGAAGGTTAATTTAGGTATGAAATGAGGATGTTGTACACATGTCATCCACTTTGGTTTTTGGTGGAGAGGAATTTTGAGAATTTCAAAAACATTTCCAACCGTCAGGCCTTCGTCATCTTTAAAGGCCCCCAACTAAGCACCTCTATTACACAAAAACCACTATAGCCACCATCCTCATTAAACATTCATATGTCATCCCTATAACTTCGAAACCTATCAAAGAAGTTTTAAACTTTCTTTCATACCTATTCACCTTGTACATTTCATTGAAATTTTAGGCATTTGAAACCATTATAGCCACTAGAATATTTAAACTTTCTACCCCAAGGCCTCTGTAATTTATATACGAAATAGATAAAATAAAGTATAAACTTTCTTTCATACTTACTCATCTTGTTCATTTCATTGAAATTTTGGATATTGAAGCCACCATAGCCACCAGAATCATCCTCTCTGATTTCTAGTATTGTGCGAGAAAATGAACCCCCTACCATCGAGGTGCTTTTGTGAAGTGGATGTAATAGAGAGGACATCACATACTCATCCAAATCCTGGACATCATTTTTACGTATGAATTGGTAAGCATCCTCTCTTTGTGTTGCCCCCTATAGTTTGATGTCTTCACCATATTTCTTCTCGACATTTTTTAATGTGCATGGCATAAGAAGAAACATACTAGTTGCAATTTTTTCCAATGGATTGATGCACCATTCAACAGGAGAAGCTTAGAGGTTATTAGTGTGTTATTGAATTGTATTCGTGAAGTGTAAGCTACAAAACAAGGATAGAGGAATGTTTTACTTGGTGCTTTGATATATTAATGATTGTTTTTATATTTTATCTTATGTAAGTTAAAAAACTTTAGTTATGGACCTCTTTAACTGAAGGTTGCAAATGGGCAGTTAATCAAATTATACCAAAGTAAAATTTTAAAAGCTACTAAACATAGAATTGTATATAAATAAAATAATAAAAAATAAATAAAGATTAACACATGTTATTTTAGGTAAAAACAAATTAGGTCACACTAATGATCTAAAAGAAAAATCATCCGTCCACTAGACCCCTAACTATCCATTATGAAAATAAAGTCTAGACCATAACTTAAATTACCTTTCAAGATAATTCCCCTTAGTAATCTACTTATAAGCCAATACTTTCCTTCATAGTCTACATAAGAAAGGTGTTGGATCTAGACCAATGTTCACATAAATTTGAGTCACACGAGCAATCGTACCCATTCAACTAACATATGAAATATTAGCACAATAATACAAATATAAAGTATGTCCTAGAGTATATTCAATAATAAATAACGCTAATTAGAAGATTTAAGAATATATCAGTTTATTTTAAATCATATAGTAACCCTAAAACAAATAGATTAAACATAAGTTCAATAAATATTACTTTTTTAAAGTTAAATAAAAAGTCAGATAGTTTGATATTAGACACAATTATTTAGTCAAAATATTCAAGAACATAATAAAGAAGAAGCTATATGAACATATAATCAAAACATCATCAATTAAATAGGTTTATTAATCAATCAAACACAACCACCAATGTTTGATAGATTAATTCAAGAAATAAGCCTAAACAAATATGATCTAATTTTTGTAAAGCAATTTGAGAGAGAGAGCACAAAAACAATTAGAAAATTATAATTAATGTGGTTAAAGGAAACAAGAGGAATTAGGTTGTTTAAATAGAAAATATTAAATCATTAATGCTATGTTAAATTCAAATTACAAATGTGTCCATTAAATAATTTATAGAACAATAAATAATAGGGACAATATGGTAATTGAAATATTTTGCTTGAGTAAATCTTACTGCTTGATCGATCTAGACCAAGCTTAATCAATTAATCTAGTATCGTCGATCATTCAAAACCCTTTTTGATCAATCCATGCAACGATTAATAAAAACCCGAGACTAGATATATTGAATACAATAGATTCTCAATCAATCCAATCCTCGATAGATTGAACCCAAAACTTTGATTGATCTATCCTAATTTTAAAATCAACCTGATAGGTTTTAGATCATGCACAGTCAATACTATATTGATCTATCTCCTGGATCAATCCATACACTATTTGAATGATCAAGCAACCTATATATTAAATGTTTTTATGTGTCTAATATAAAATCTAACATACTTAAGAAGAAAAGTATACTTGAAACATGTTTACTTGAAGCTCATAAGTTTCTTTGGCTTCAATAGTGATATTAGAAACACGCCTAAAAAGTAAATTATATTTAAATATTCATAAATATCACGAACACTCACATATACCTTACAATCTCTCCCTTTGGCAATTTATGCAACAAATCACTACATATTGTTCATAGGAAAAAATAAATTTTACATAATAGAACTATCCTATAATGTAGTGAAATCTTCTTTGTTTGAATCTTGAAAGCTCATATGTACATTGAAAATAAAAACAATAAATAAGCATGCAATTTATCTTGAAAGACTCATTCTTTATTACGTTAGTACATATAGTAGTATTACAGTGAAGAAGCATACATAAGTATTGAGTAACAATAGATAGAACATTTATGTATTACTTCCCTATGTGACATATTGAATAGACTTGAACACTCAATATGTCTCCTTTTATATGAAATCTCTCTTATTTAAACATTTCTTCAATTAACTTCCCCTTTAAATATTTCTTCTAATAACTCTCCCTTTTTTTATCATAGGAATAAGTAACACAACTATGAAGTAATGAAATTGCTTTGTAATTAAGGGTAGTAGACTTAGCTAAACATAACTACAACAATATTTGCAAATGATAAAATTTATTTTGTTCAAAGTGTGACTATCCATTGAAAACACAAATATATGTAGATAAGAAACACAAACATACTAACACATATAGTGACATTACAATAATCACCAAATGTAAAATATGTGTTAGAACTACAATAGTATGTTGATTTGTTCATAAATGATTAGTCATGAAAGATTTAAAGAAAAGAGTATCACCTATCATGGAAGATTGTAATTGAATCCTTACCATTCATAAAATATAACTATATGTTAAGAGAGAACTTAATTTTTTTTATTCTCACTTTTATTTTTAAATTTTTGTGTACGAGGGAGATTGGTTATTTATGTATTTTTTTGTATAACCACTTTTTGCATGCTAATATTTTTAGGTTTTCTTTTATTTTTTTAAGGAATTATATATGAGCTAGGAACCTAGTATGATGACTTTTACACTAGTTATGAGATAGCCATCTCTGCTCACTATGGTAGCTTCACACATCACAGTAGGTATCCTTCTCAAAACTAGTTGTCTCTCTATAATAACATTTTAGAAAGTGAAAGAGAAAGCTCAAATGCAATTTTGTAGTCAAGGTTTCCACATGGCCTATAATCTCACAAAATCAATTATAAACTTCAAGCACGACTTACATATGTGCCCAGTTAGTGTGTGATGACTTGCATAATTTGACATAATTTATCACTTCTTAGCTTTAACTTTAGTCTAATATTTTTAATTTTTATTGATTTTATACTTACCTCTTATTATTTAAATTTTGTTGCAGATTTGGAGAAAATGAAAATCCAAAATTTTAAAAGAATATTGTTTAAGGACTCTTAGATTTAAATGAAGATTTATTAATATCAAATTTAAATTAAGATAAGTAAAAAAAATTCTCATGCCATTATATATATATATAAAGAAGAGTGGCAAGTGGAGGGTTTTGATTTATATATTTAAGAATATATAGAAAGGAGGAGAGGTAGCATTAGGGTAAAGAGAAATAAAAGGAAAAAATTGCGCAGAAACAAACAGAGAAAGGAGAAGAACAATGGGCCAAAGAAAAAAAGAGGAGAGAGAACAACGATGCAAAATTAAAACAAAAGTAGAGCTTTTTGCAATTCAATTTTCCTTCAATTCCTCTTAGAAAATTATGGTGAATTCGTTTATGTTTAATTTAATTTTTAGCATGAACTATTTTATCTTTATTCTAGAAAAAATATGTAATTTAATTCTGTACTATGCTTGATTTCTATGTTAATTTGAATTATTTCTCTTCATGTTTGTCTGATTTATTGTGAGTTTAATGCTTCTAATTAACTAGCTATTAATTAGATGATTTTAGTCTTGTGATTTACTATCGAAAGAGAGAATTATAGGATAAATTTGGAATATTTTGGTCTTCATGCTTTCTCGCTTTATTAAATTGCATACTCTTATGTAAATTAATTAACAAGAATGTTTCCAATTGAATGTCGAAAGAGGCTTTTGGATGTTTTTTAGAGATTACTAACAAAAAGAGAGAATTAAATTCAATTAGCTAAATAAGTAAAAGTATATTGAGTGATTAAGTGAAATCGATTTACTAGAAGTTTTCTTTCCATCAATTTGATCTTTGAATAATATCTTTATTTTTTTGTGCACATTTTCTTTAAATTAATTTTATTTTAAATTTCAATTACAACAACCTTAGTGATTTTTTTAGATAAAATTGAGATTAATATAATTTTGGTATTTGTCAAAAATAAGTTACCAATTCCTGAGGACGATACTCTTCTTATCACTTTATTATAAAACTATGATAACGTGCACTTGTAGTTTTGCACCAATCAAGTTATTAGGTGCCATTGCTAGGGATTGATTTTTTTTCTTATTTTTTGCCAATATCGATACAAAGTAATCTTGGTTTTAATTTAGAATTATATTATATTTTATTTTTATTTTATTTTTTATTTTTATGTATTTTTATTTTTATTTTTTTAGGTGTGTTTTTGACGTTGGATGCACCGAGCTAGAATTTGAAACATTATTCCTTTTGATTCGAAGATTGAAAGAACTCTTAGATCACGAAAAAAGAAGAAAGTACTAGCCATGACTGAAGGAGAACAAAATGCATAGTCATGCACCTTGATGGATTATGAAAGGCCTATTGTGAATGATAATTATTTTGGTGTAAGATGCTACGCCATTAATGCCAATAATTTTGAGCTCAAACTAGCATTGATCAACATAGTGCAACAAGCTCAATTTAGTGGATTGCCACTTGATGATCCTTATATTCATTTGGTGATGTTCTTGGAGATTTATGACACTATAAAGATGAATGGTGTTACTGAAGACACCATTAGACTTAGATTGTTTCCTTTTCATTGAAGCGGAAGGACAAAGGTTGGCTACAATCTCTACAACCAGAAAGCATCATTAGTTGGCAAGACATAACAAAAAAGTTTCCTGCTAAATTATTTCCACCTACAAAAACAGCCTAACTCAAAAGTGAGATTGATCAACTCAGACAAAATTATTTTGAGACACTCTATGAAGCATTGGAAAGATATAAATATATGATTCGACATTGTCCTCAACATGGATTGTCATATTGGTTGCAAGTTCAGATGTTCTATAATGGGTTAAATGAGAAAACTAGAACCATAGTTAATGCTGCTTTTAGTGAAACTTTGATGTTAAAGACACCTGAAGGTGCTACTTCTCTTTTGGAAGAAATGGCCTCAAACAACTATCAATGGCCAACTAAAATATCTATGGCGAAGAAAGTTGTCGGGATTCATAAATTGGAGTCATTTGCTGACTTTTCAGCTCAAGTAGCTTCTCTATCTCATCAAATTTTAGCCTTGAGAACCTAAAGAATACCACAAAGTGCAGAATATGTTATAAATTCAAGTATTATAGTTTCTATGAATGAAGCAAGTTAAGAACATGTTTAATACATCAACAATCAGAACTACAATTATCGTGATAATCCTATGCCAAATTACTACCATCCAGGGCTTCAAAATCATGAGAAATTTTCTTATGGAAACACAAAGAATGTGTTGCAACATCCTCCAGGGTTTGATAGTCAATCGAGCTAGAAGAAGATGTCACTTGAGGATGCCATGGTTTTCTTTGTTGAGGATACCAAAGCAAGGTTTAAAAAGAATAAGTCATGGATGGATAACATTGAGACTCATTTTAACAATATAGGAGCCACTATGAAAAATCTTGAAGTGCAAATTGGGAAACTAGCCACAATTATCAATGCTCAACAAAGAGGAGCTTTTCCTAACAATACAGAAGTGAATCCAAAGGAACAATGCAATGCTATTATACTTATGTGTGGAAAAGAACTTGAGAGGTCACTATCAAAGGAAACCGAGTCCACCCTTACAGCTCCAATCAATGGCCAAAGCAATAATAAAGTAGAAGAATATGAGATTGTTAATGATACATTAAGAGAGGCTGACATGCCTTCATCAATATCATTTCCTAACAATATTCTTATTCTTTCTACTCCACTTATTTATCCTTAACACTTTCAAAAACAAAAATTAGATAAGAAATTTTCTAAGTTTTTGGATATTTTTAAAAAATTTCACATAAATATTCCTTTTGTATATGCATTGCAAAAAATGCCAAATTATGCCAAATTTATGAAGGATATCATTTCCAATAATAGAAGGTTGGAGGAGTTCAAAAAAGTGAAGATTTCTAAAGAATGTAGTGCCATTCTTCGAAAGAAATTGCCTTAAAAATTAAAAGATCCAAGGAGTTTCACTTTACCTTGCACTATTGGAAATTCATTTTTTGAGAAATTTTATGTGATCTTGGTGCTAGCATTAATCTTATACCACTATCTGTTTATAGGAAATTGGGACTTGGAGAGATGAAACAAACAACAATTTATTTGTGGTGTTAGATATGAATGAAGACCAAGATGTCCTACTAATTCTTGGTCAACCATTCTTAGCTACGGGAAGAGCTTTATGGATGTTTAAAAGGGTGAGTTAACATTGAGAGTGAACAAGGAAGAGGTTACATTTAACATCTTATATGCTATGAGATTTTCAAAAGATCCAAGCACTTGCTTTTGGGTAGATATCATTGAGCAATGTGTAGTAAAATCCTTTCCAGAGGATATGTCTACCGATCACCTAGAACGATGTATCATCACTTCATCTCATGCTTATGATTTCAATAACTCTGCTATTTGTGAACCTAATTTACCTTTTGTTAGTGAAGAATTTCTCCACTATGTATTTTCCTTGGAAGTATTGCAGCAGGTTACATCATTTAGCATAGAAGTGGAGACGTTGGAGCTAATGGTACCAAAGATGGATTCTATAATCTTGATAAAAAAAAGTGCATCAAACTACAACTCCAGAGTTGAAGCAATTTCCTGAGCATCTTCGCTATGCATTCTTGGCTGATAGTTACACATTTCCAATGATGTTGTGGCATCACTTACACCCGAAGAAGAGGAAAAGTTACTACCTGTGTTAAATGAGCATATAATAGGAATGGCCTATCTCTAACATAAAAGGTATAAGTCCATCCATTTGCATGCTGATGAGTGCTCAAAAAGCACTAAAATTACCATGATTTTATGCACATTAATTGATTAAAAATATATATATTTATATGTTTTATCATATATTTATATAAATTTGTCTTTTTCGGAATCACGAGTATTTTTATTGTTTTTCAGGTATTTTCGCTTAAAAAAATCACTTAAAGACTCAAAAAGGAATACTGGAAGCAATACATCACAAATATATTAATAAATAAATGGGGAAAGGTCAATAAATATGGAAAAATTGGTCAAAATGGGTCGAAAAGGTCAAAAATGTCAAAAAGGAGAAAATCGCGCCCGGAGCAGCCCACCCCGTGCCCAGCTGCGCCGAGCCACGCGCACATCATGGTACACATCCGCGCGCGCCTTCCTCCAGTTCCGCACGCAACGCAGCATCGTTCATGTCCGCACGCGCTGCGTTGCCGCTTAACGCACGCTGCGCGCGTACCGCCTCTCTCGCGCCGATGCCATTTCGCCCCATTTTTCACGTGCGGTACCGCTTCATGACATCATGTTGACGTCATCAATGACCTCACCCTTTGCACTACGCGTTTTCACCATTTTTTAACATTTTTTCACCCACTTTTTCTCTCCATTTCTTAGTTTTTAGGTTTTTTTTGTTTTTCTTATGTTTTAGCTAGTTTCTCTTAATTTTAGAGGTCTTCCCTTTTTGGGAAGAACTAGGTATGGTTTTGTAAATTATTAGCTTTTTGATTCAATAAATGGGAGTGCAAATTCGTTTGGAGGTTTTCCACGAGAATAGCATCAAGTAATCTTGTAAGGATTTTATTTTCTTTGCGTTATTTTTTTATGCTTATTTCTTACATGTTATATTTAATTATGTCCGTGATTAAATTTAACTATGTTGTTGTAAAAATGATATAATAATAACGTTGTTATGCTTGCGAAATATTAAATAGGTAAAAATCTCTAAAATGAATTGATTTTATTTTTATTCAAGATTTTATATTAAGAATGTTAGAGAGAAATATATTATTTTTCATTACAAACTTAAATCTGAAAATTAGATTTTAAGGTTTAGTTATCCTGCCTAATTTAGAGTAGTCTTCTTTTATTTGTTGGTACAATCGCCTGGTAGTTAGAGTGAAACTCTATTTCAAAAGTTTTTATAAGAATTATTATCTGAAAATGTATTGACAACATGTTTTGTTAGTAGTTTTAAAACTTGAAAGTTAGTACTTGATAACTAAATTCTTAGGTTTAATTTGGACACCTGAATAAAGTTTAAACTATCTAACCCGCCCAAAGGTGGCATTTAAATGGTTCATTTTCAATATCTTAGAAAAAGGAATTAATTTAATTAACCAAATTAGTTATCAACCCCACCCATAGGTGTTAATTGATTTGTTTAGTTAACAAAGAATATCTAACCCCACCAAAGGTGGTATTCATACAAAAAAGGGAGAATCAATAAATATCAATTCATATCTTTAATAACCTAGATAATATGAGCAAGCATAATTAACTTAGTTATTATATCCATAAATACTCCACCATTATAAAAGATAAAATTTGCATAAATGTTTATTGAATCTATGTTTAATTTTCTGTAATTAGATTAAAACACAAAACCCCAAAATATCGTGACAGGATGTTTAGGATTTAATTTCGTTTTTAAAAGTTTGAATAATAAATTAAAAACCACATACATTCCTTCCTTAGATCGACCTTGGGAGTATACTTATCATTTTCTACGAAATGATTCGTGCACTTGCGAGAGTTTTATAAATATAAAACCAAAGTATTGGCAGGATCAGTGATGCCAGTTTTCGCTCATCAAAGTTTTTGGCAATCCCGATTCTGCTCATCCCATGCATAAGATTCTAATGGAGGAACCTTACAAACCATCAATTGAACCCCAAAGAAAATTAAATTCAGCAATGAAGTAAGTTATGAAAGCTAAAATTTTGAAGCTCTTTAATGCTAGAATTATTTATGCTATTTCACATAGCTCATGGGTAAGCCCAGTGCATGTTGTACCAAAAAGGGTGGAATGATGATGGTGAAAAATGAAAACAATGAGTTTATTCCAACAAGAACAGTCACAGATTGGCATATATGTATGGATTACTACAAATTGAACAAAGCAATAAGGAAGGATCATTTTCCACCTCTATTCATTGATCAAATATTAGATTGATTGGCCATATATCCATATTATTGCTTCTTAGATGGTTATTCGAGGTATAACTAGATTTCCATAGCCTCTGAAGATCAGGAGAAAACTACATTCATATGCCCCTAAGGAACATTTGCTTCTAGAAGGATTCCCTTCAAATTGTGCAATGCCTCAACAAAATTATTATTATTTAAATTTTTTTTGCTTTTTTGAAACTAATTGATATTGTAGATTTGAAGAAAATGAAGATCCAAAATTTTAAAAACATATCATTTAAGGACTCTCAAATTTAAATAAAAATTTATTGATATCAAATTTAATTAAGTAAAAAAAAGTCTCACGCCGTTATATATATAAAGAAGAAGAGCGACAAGTGGAGGGTTTTGGATATATATATAGAATAGAACTAAGGAGAGATAGCTTCGAGGGTGAACAAAAAAAAGAAAAAAAAAAGAAGAATAGCGGCAAGTGAAGGTTTTTGGATATATATATATATATATATATATAGAGAGAGAGAATTGAGGAGAGATAGCTTGGAGGGTGAATAGAAATAAAAAGAAAAAAACTGTGTACAAACGAATAGAGGAAGGAAAAGAACAAAGGGCCAGATAAAAGAAAAGGAGAGAGAACAACACAAAATTAAAGCGAAAGCAAAGCTTTTTGCAATTCAATTTTCTTTAAATTCCTCTTAGAAAATTATGGTGAATTCGTTTATGTTTAATTTAATCTTTAGCATGAACTAATTTATCTTTATATTAGGAAAAATATGTAATTTAATTCTGAACTATGCTTGATTTTCTATGGTAATTTGAATTATTTCTCTTTATGTTTGTCTAATATAATCTAAGTTTAATGCTTCTAATTAACTAGATATTAATTAGATGATTTTAGTCTTGTGATTTACTATCAAAAGAGAGAATTATAGGATAGATGTGAAATATTTTGGCATAGGTAAATATAGAGATCGAAAGACTTATATGAACCTATGTAATATTAAAATCATTGGTCTTAATGCTTTCTTGCTTTATTAAATTACATATTGTTATGTAAATTAATTAACAAGAATGTTTCCAATTTACTGTCGAAAGCGGCTTTTGGATGTTCTTTGAAGATTGCTAATAAATAGAGAAAATTAAATTCAAATAACTAGATGAGTAAACGTATAATGAGTGATTAGGTGTAATCAATTTCCTAGAAGTTTTCTTCCCATTAATTTGATCTTTGAACAATATCTTTATTTTCTTTTTCACATTTTCTTTAAATTAATTTTATATTAAATTTTAATTACAACAACCTTAATGATTTTTCTAGATAAAATTGAGATTAGTATAATTTTGATATTTATCAAAAATAAGTTATCAATCCTTGAGAACGATACTGTTCTTATCACTTTATTATAAAATTATGATATTATGCACTTGTAGTTTTGCACCGATCAGTGTGTGACTAAGTTCTTGTCAACATCGATCACCAGATGTAAAAAATATGTAAATGCACAAGTCAAAATATTCATTTGTACAATGAAGAGTCAATCAATATAACTCAAGTTTGTAAAGAAAAGTAGTATATAAAATGAATTTCATTGTTTTAAATAAATCTACTCCCTTTGTTTTTTTTATTAAAACTAAAGAAACCTCAAATAAAAATAAAAATAAATAGAAAACAAACTAAAGATGTTTACTTAGGGTTAATTAAGCATTCAAACAAATGTACCTAGGTGAACATTAAAATATGGTCAAGTAAAAGAGACAATCTTTCCTAACCCAAATTTTCTTGAGTTTTGGTTTTTTTATATCTTTAGGTTGAAAATTAATTACCTTAGTTGCCATTGGCATGTTCTTGGACATACCTTTATATTTTTCGTTCATCCTAAATGAACATACAACACGCATGGTAGGATGGTGATAATTAGTCCTAGAATTAAAAGTTTTGAAATTTACTTGCCTCTTTGAACCAACAACTTTATGTTTTCTAGTAGAAATATTTAACTTGTTACTATAATTTAATTCAACTTAATGTGTTGCAACATGCATAGATGGATAATAATAATGAGTCCTATAACTAGAAGCGTGGAAATAATTATTTAATTTATGAATATTCATCAAAAATTTATACTTGGACTTAATATGACCTTTCTTACCACAATAATGACAAGCATGCATAAACTTAATAGTTTTTTTCAATCATAGGTGTAATGACTATTTTTGCATAAATAGTAAATGTAGGAGTAGAGTTAGAAGGCTCTATAAATGTTATTTTTGATGTTGAAGAAGTGAAGCTTTCATCCTTATAACCAATGCCATCTATATCATGTGAAGAAAGGTTAGAAGATTTTACAAACTAAGTTGTTTTTAAAGATGATGGCATAGAATACTCATCCACATAGACTAGCTCTTTCTTGTCTCCAAAAGGTTTTTCGTAGTCAAGAACTTTGTATTACTTTTCAACTACAATGGTCAACCTCTTTACGGTTTCCTTTAATTCTTCAAAGTCCTACACAAGATTCTTGTTTTTCTATTTAAGATTTGCAAGACTTGAATTTAAAATATTAGCACGTTCAGACAGTTCGATTTTTTTTTCTTTTTCCATAATCGAGGAATTTATTTCAAAGGTTTTAAGTTTATCATTTTGTTTCTATAAATAATTCATCAAGATTATTTGCATTGAATTTATTGAGAAAGAATTCAGAATCACTTTGCTTATAGTCTAAATAAATGTTAGACTTATTGACGTGTCCACTAGTAATTGCAGTAAATGCCAACTAGTTAGTGCCACAATTTTTTGAGTCATTACGATTATCTTTATCACTTTCTGGGTCGCTAAAGGTAGCATTAAAAGTTGTAATATGACAAATCCCATTGCATTCAAAACATCTAGTTCTAATGGGTTTAGTTTTCTTACCTTTAAAAATCAAAAGGTTTGAGTTCTATTAGACTCTGATCCCTTGAATGACTTGGTTTCCAATTACATGATAAATTATTATGGTTGAAGATTTTCTTAATTATTTTGGCTAAGAGTTTCAATTCTTCATTATACTTATCATTGTCATTATCACTATTATCAATCACGTGGTTTTTGAAATCTATACCTTTGTCTTTTGGAGGTGTTCAAAAACTCATCTCAAATATTTGAAGTGATCCAACGAGTTCCTTAATTTGATGGTGTCTACATCCTTGCTTTCATCAATGACAGTGATTTTTGCATAAAAGTGATCTAGTAATAAGAAAGAAATATTTTAAACTATTCTGAAATGCTCAATTTTCTCTCTAAGATTAGCAAATGTGTTAGTAATATCACATAATTTAACATACAATTCAAAGAAGGTATCATCTTCTTTCATCCTAAAGGTTTTCAAATTGACTACCAAGCATTTAGATTTTAATTTTTTTAACTTGTATGGTGCCCCTATAGGTAACCTCTAAAATATCCCAAGCATGCTTAGCATAGTCAACATTAGAGATATGACAAAACTCATAAGTAGACATAATACTAAACATAGCATCAATATCCTTTTAGTTCTAGTTACTACTAGTTTTATCTTCAATGGTCCATTTGTTCCTAGGTTTAAGTTTGACAACATTATCTTTGGTAACCACATGTGGTTTGCAACCATATATAATAGAGTTCCACACATTCTCATCTAGAGAACATAGAAAAGCTCTCATTTGAACCTTACAATATGGGTAGTTAGACCCATCAAAAAAAGGTGCATGGGCTGTGGATGAACCCTTTCTCAAATGATCCATGATAAGCTCCTAGGAAAACACTAAGTATATCTAGTGACCTGCTCTAATACCAATTGAAAGTTTTTTAGTTATGATTATAATTAACAAGAAGGGGTGAATAAGTAATTAATAAAATTATGTTAGATTAAAATTTCATAAGTAGCTAGACATGAAATCACAGTAAATAAAATAATATGGAAATTGTAAGTCCCAATGTACTCTATTTTTGTGTGTTAGCTTCTCATATGCAAAATATGGTGTCTATTTATTTTTACTTAGTGTTTTTCTTTCTTTGTGTAAGGTTAGTTACTGCAGATTAGTTTCACATATACATACATAGCTACACTATAACTAAAAGCATGTTTTCAAACACTAGAAGGTTAGGTTTTTTTAGTATGCATGCTAGGTCGAGAGTTATGAATTTTGGTTTATTTTGAGTGTGGGTGTTTATGAATTTTACTTGGTATTTTTGGAAGAAAAAAAAAATTTTTTTAGCACCTCACCAATAAGCTATCCAACAAGCTTACCACACCCTTTCCACCATATTTGGTGAGGTGGCTAACGAGGTAGGCATTCGAGTTTTATAAGTACTCCATCAATTCTCTTATTTCTAACCCATGTTTTAATGCTGAAACTATTCCAAAATTCCCATGGAGATTTATATCTATTTTCAAAATCATTTTGGAGAGCTTATATATGACTATGGGTCATTGAGTGAGTTTAATTATCAAATCGTCATTTGTACTGGTACGTGGTTTGACTGTCTATCTCCCGTATATGATTTAAAATTTATGTTGGACTATATGTCCTCGAAGTTATTAGTGTTTACACTTCTTGTTACTAATTTGTGTTTACCAATCCCATTGCATTAAATGGTGTTTGCTATTGAGGATAGTTGAGTTTTCGTGTTGAATAAAGTAATTACAAAAGTAGCAAGTAAAAGTAGTAATATGTAGTTTGGATAGAGGTCTCAATAGATAAAGGTAATAATGGTTCTGTTGTCTATTAGAATTGTAACTTGTTTATTGTTTAGTGAATTATTTGTTGTTGAGTGAATTATTTGTTGTTGAGTAGTTTCCTTAAGCAACCCGGGGATGTTACCACATAGATACAGTCACTAGATAGGTTTACCTCATTATATTGCTTGTAATGCTTGATCAATTTAAGATGGTATAATTTGAGTTTTATGTGTATATGTTTCTACATATTAAATCATAAATTTTGATTAGAAAGCATTTTTTGTTTACTTGTTTCCATTTTGATATATAATATATATTGTTATAAGTTTTCTATTTTTCTAATATTATATTATTTTTCTAATATTATATTATTTCTATTTTTCTACTTCTTGCAAGTTAGGGTCAATTCTTTTAAGAGTTTGTATTTTCTTACCCTGGTTATGTATTAGGTCATAAACTCTTTCAATTGGTATCAAAATAGGTGCACCATTTTAGGATTAATAGCTTCGATATTGATTATGTTCATTCACTTTGTCACACACACACTTTCTCTTCGATGGAGTCAAGAGAAGGGCATAATGTAGGTAGACATCTACTTTTCAATGGGATGAACTATGTCTATTAAAAATATCAAAGAGGGCCTTTTGTGGTCCTAAGCAGATCGTGTGTAGTTCCTTATCGAGAATAACTGAAAGTATCCAACCAAAACCCTACCTGATAACATTGTGATTCCTATTGATTTAGTGGATTAAAGATGAAAATAAGGAATATGACTGGAATAGCAAAGGACTTTATGCAATCATTAAAGCTGTTATGCTGGATGAATATCGAAGAGTTGAGAGTTTTACTTCTTCAAAACAAGCATAAGACATTTTGTTGATTACTCATGAATGTACTTCAACTGTAAAAAGATCTAGAATTTTGAAGTCAAATAGAGATTTTGAACTCTTTATCATGCTAGAAGATGAAACCTTTGACAAATTCTATGTTTGTTTTCCAACATTGCCAACTGTTCGTACAACTTATGAATACGTATTAGTAAGGAAAAAATATTGAGAAAATCATCACTAGCTTACCCCATCGATTTCATGCTAAAGTTAAGATGCTTAAGTCCATGCACAAGCATAGTGAACTTACTATTAATGAGTTAGTTAGTGACTTGCATGTCTTCGAACTTTATCACCTATCGCTTAGACAAGATCAAAATACTATATATAAGGGAAAGAGCTTGGCTCTCAAGACTACTAAGGAAAGTAGTCCAAGTATTGATATAATTGCCACTTTTGTCAATTGTGAATCTAATCCGGATGAGGAAGAAATGGTGTTGCTTGTTCAAAGATTCATAAGATTCTTTAGAAAGAAGAAACCCTCCTCAGGGGTATTAGACAGGATAGTTCGAGCTCTAAAGGTTCAAAATATGTAACATTTAATGGTGATTTAGATGATGACTCTAAGAAACCAAAAAAAGGACACTTGAGCAAGTTTAGATGCTTCAAGTGTGGGAAGCTTGGTCACATTTCTGCCAAGTGTTTTTGAAAACAAAATCGTATAAATGAGTATGCTATGAATACTAAGGTTACTGTTTTAGGTATACGAGTAGTGATGATGAAGACGATAGTAATTTTATGGAATTTTTTGCTTCTAGTAGTATCGTTGATCATCCAACTATTACCTCAAATGTTCAAGATGTGATGACTGAAGATGACAAAGATGAAGATAAATAAGATGAATTGCTTGATTCCTACAATTTTATATTGTTGGAGCATATTAAGTTAGAAAAAAATATAAGAAAAAGGCTTAAGAGAGCCTTGATGAAAAAGAACACAAGATATATGCGTTAAAGAAAACTCTAGATGAAAGAAATTCCATGGATGGTTAACAACATCATCTCATAAGCAAGTGTGAGGTTATTCAAAAGAGTTATGATGATTTTTTTGAAAAGTTTAATGCAAATCAAGATGATGTAAAGAATCTCGAGGAACTATTAAAGGTCCTACTTCTAGTAAAGCTACTAAACCTCTAATCAATCTTGTACCTACCCCTGATCAAAAGAATGAAGTTAAAAATTCAAAAAGTAAAATAATTATCCTTGAGAGCTCAAATGAATACTTAAATTTCTCGCTTATGAAAAAGGATGTTGAGATTGGACAACTACATAAGAGAGTTAGGATTTTCAACAATTATGTTGCCTATCTTGAATCCTTCCTCAAGGAAAATGACGACTTGATTATTACAACTTTGAAAAATAAACTCAACATGTGGGAGAATGAACAAGCACATACCTCTATTGATGTTGACAAAATGAATATGTGTTTAAAAATGTTAAATGAAATGAATAACAATATCAGGTACTTTGGTGACAAGCATGGCACTGGTTACAATGAATAGGTTTTTACTTCTAAAATGGGTCCTACCAAGTTTGCCAAAGCTCTTAATCAAGAACCTAAGTTGAAGTCTACAACTATTGACTGAAGAGGTAAATTTGTTGCATGATCTAAGCCAGATTCCTCTAGCAAGATGAATTCACCTAAGGCTAGCACTTGTCATCACTCTAGTAGTGGTCGACTCCCTTTACCTACTGTCATTCCCATTGTCACCACTGTGGTGAGCTTGGGCATTTAATACCACACTATGGAAAATTGACTTGTCATCCTCGTGTGACAATCAATATAAGCTCTTATTCTTCTCCTCTATATACTACTCCTCGAAGTTAGGGACTCCATTTTTAAAACTCCATTATTCATACTTGTTATTGGTTTTACACTGTTATCTACACAGTGTCACAAATTTATGACGAGTACATCTTGGAGTTCTGTATCTCATTCTTCCCTATCTCCTTTGACTGGATGTAGCTACTATAGCTCACCTGAGCATGTTCAAGTAGGATGCATTGTGCATTAGAGGCATAGTGCAAAAAGAAATAAATGTACCTCAAAAATTCCATATCACACGGTTTATATGGATGATTCGTCCAACTTTGTAAGAAATTATAAACAAAAACATTATGAGTCCCACATACTCCTCATGTTTATATGAGTCAAAATTATCTCATAGCTCAATTGCCCATCATAAATTCTTTAAATAGAGGGATACTATTCGATCAATATTTTGGGTGATTTGTTAGAGTTGAGTTGTTTATTTCCTTTATTTCTTTTATTGTAGTTCTTTTATATGTGAATTTATGTTATTTTGTTTGTAACCTATATGTTCCCTACTTTCATGTTCTTGCATATTTCTCCTTTCTATTTATGTCTATGTCTTGCATAGTAAATCAAATGCTTTACTTGCTTTTATGCCTGGCTATTTGATATGCTACTAGTTTTCTACCATGCATAGTTCCTCTTTTGTGGCTGTTTGCATAAGCATCACATCACATGTTTTCATCTTGTAATGTCATAGTAGTAGGATTTTCTTTCTATTATCCTATCATTCATATGCTATGTCATATAATATGCATTAATGACTCTATAAAAGTAGAGTCATCAAGGCACTTTGTCACTTAATGTTTACTTGTTTTATTCAATAAGTAGTATTTTTAGGGTAAAAATATAAAAATACAAACTTTATAGTGAAAAGGGGTGAAAATATAAGTTTTGAAAATTTTATGGAATTTTTTGTATTTTTATAAATTTTTTAATAAATGACCAATTAGAAGCTACCACGTGAACAACACGTAAGCAAGAGAGTTGACCAGGCAAGCCACGTGGGTGCCATACAAGTGATAAGGCCTAATTACAAAACACCATGTTTACTGTGTGATGTACCATTATGCCACATGTTAGGATGGCATTCATTTCGAGTTTGATGCTTGGTCAACGCTCTCGCCATGCATCATTACTTTATTTGACCATTCATTCCACCCGGGTGCCACGTGTAACCAAAAATCACATTATGCCATGTGTCATTGACTCATCCTATGTTGACCAAGACTAGTCCTCTCATCACCCATCGCACGCTGATTGGTTCCGCCTTTTCTCCAAACCACGTGGTGTGTTCCTATTGGTTGGCTCTATGAATTTTCCTCTTTTCATCTTGACCTTTGATATGAAGCTAATCTAATAGTCTAGATTCCACCTGAGCTTAATTTAACCTTCTAATTACCCTATAAACCATAATGAGCCAAAATTAACAAAAACATTATCAATTTTTAGAGCCAAGAAGAGAGAAAAACACAAAAAAAAATTAAAAAGAGATACAATTTTGGTGCATATTCAATAAGAGATTGGTACTATAATTAAAAAGATTGATTGTATTTCTTCTTCTTCTCATTTGTTTTTATCAATTTTTATGTCCTTTTTTAATGAAAAATATGGGCTTGATGAACAAAATTATGTATAGTTAATTTATTAACGTATGGGTCTTACGAACCCTATTTTTCCATGTAATGATCTAATATTTTTGGTCAACAATTGACTATAAAGGTAATTAAATAAATTTCAGAGAATTATTTAATTGTTTGTCTTGATTAAATAACATACATACTTTCTAGGCAGAGATTTATGATTCTTATGTATATGATTCATAATTGATAAACTTAATGAGTAGTATGCAATTTAATTGACATGGGAGTGTGATTAGGTTAATTAATATATGGTGTGTAGTTTACTTTAGAGAGGAATACGAATTAGGTTAGATTCAATTGATCATATAATTGATTGAGAATTATATTAAAAGGACATTAATGATTCACATGTTTAGAAAATTGGGAGATTAAGTATTCCTAGATATTTTTTCACATATTTTCTTAGTTTCTAAATCTGAAGTAATTAATTATTGCTATTTATTTTTAGTTCCTTTAATTTTTCTTCCTTAGAGTATGAAAACACACAAAAATTTGATTTTTATTTTTTTATTTTAAAAATTAGTTTCTAATAACATAATTTCTATGAGAATAATATTTTTTTATCATTATATTAGTTGTTAAGATACATGTACTTGCGTATTCATTGAACACAATTTGTATTCGATCAAGTTTTTGGTGCTGTTGTTGGAAAATTATGAACATTAGAAATTAATTATTTTATTTTAGTATTTTTCTTTATTTATTTTTTATAATTTTAATTTTTAATTTATGTAGTTATCTAGTTAGTTATTTTTTTATTTTAGTTAATTTATTTTATTTATTTATTTTTGAAAATTTTAATTTATTTATTTATTTTTAATTTAGATATCTTATTTAGTGCTATTAGAAACATAGTTGAGTCTATTGCATGAGTAGCGTCCGTAAGGGTGAAATCTTGTCTTTAGATCCCGAAATCGAATATACTTTGAGATTAATAAGAAAACAACAAGTTGTTACCCAAGTGAACAAATGGCTAATCCATTTGAAATAATTAATAATGAGCTAAATTTGAACAACTAGATTCTTTTAATGGATGATAGGGATAGACTTATGACTGAATATGCAAGATATATGTTGTAAGAGTTGAATCCAAGTTTTACAAGGCCAAATATTTAAGCTAATCAATTTGAACTAATGCCATTGATGTTTCAAATACTTCAAATAGTCGAGCAATTCAACGGATTACCAATAGAGAACCTTCATCTTCATTTTCATCTATGATTGTTTATTGAAGTATAAGATTCATTCAAATTTAGTAGTGTGATTGAAGAGGCATTTAGGCTTAGATTATTCCCTTACTCTTTACGAGACCGTGTATTCTATTTACAAAATTACATTAAGCGTATGCAATAAGCCTTTAAACCCCTAGTGGCCCTAAGAGGGCCGAGTCGTAGTCTCGTGAGGCTTCCAACATTTACACCCACAAACATCTTACCTATAACTATCCTAACTTAAAACAATAACATAACATAAAAAATAATTTGCACAAATGTCTCAAAAATTGTAAATAACACCCAACATATAGAATAATTAAATGTCACCTAAGTTTTAAGAAATCTCAAATGCCAATTTCACTTTTATTATTGACTCTTAAACATCCATCAAACCACAAACCAATAGCCATAATGCCCAAATAATATTATGCAGAACATCCACAAACAAAAAGGTGAAATCTCAAACTCCATAGGCTCACTCTTAAAAACTCTCTCCACTAATGAAGAAAAATACACCACTTCGGATCAATAGGACTTTATTAGGCTTAGGTATTTGGTTAAGAAAGAACGGGAAGTGTCAAAATACAAATAATAGCACTTATTAGATTAAACACAACCAATTAAGTAAAAGAGTAACACCATTTAACCCAAATTTTTTCTTCCGATCATAACCCATTTTTCCAAAGATAAACAAAATTCTTCCTCGATCTTTCACCTCAGTACATCCATTACTAACACTCTTTTATTTACTAGGTAGAGTGTACAAGGCCCTTTTTCTCTTTTTTCTTTTCTTTTCTTTTTCTTTTCTTTTTTTTCTTCGTTGTTTTTTTTAAACATAACCCCAACCAATTTCTTCCAATATATGTGGAAGATGTCTTTTTTTTTCTTTTTTTTATTCCATCCTTATTCCAATTTCTCTTGAAAAGTTTGTGTTCAAAATTAAGTGCTCTTAACAAATAAGGTAGGAACTATATATATAAATATATATATATATATATATATATATATATATATATATGGCTAAATAAAAGGTAGGTTATGTAAGGCAAAAGAAAGAAAAATAAGGCTAACAATATATTTAAATCGCTCAACGAGGTAACTAGTGATATAAAGATAACAAGGTAGGCTTAAAATGGCACAATCGATCCAAAAATGGCCTATATCCTATCCTAAACAAGGCAATTCCAAATTATTTCGCCTCAAGAGGTTTTCAAACGAAGTTATAGAAGTTTGTTGAGATCACAAAAATGTCCATGAAAAATTCGCATAAGACTTCTAAGCATTTAAACTAATCAACCAAATCATACCACATACCAAAAGAGTCGCCAACTAGGTAAAATCAACATTTGAAATTATCTTTAAACCGAAGCAAAATTTAATGTCTTCTAAAAGCTACTTGTTATCACAATCACATTATTATCATCAACGTGCAAATTAAAATAAGTAAAATGCAAATAAAATAAAAAATAAAAATAAAAGAAATTAAATCAAAATGCAGAAAAATAAATGGAAAATCAAAATTAAACACAAATAAACACACAAACAAAACTAATAAAAATGAAGGGAAGAAAAGATTTACCGCGTTTAATGCACTCTAACCAAAACCTTACATTGTCCTCAATGTAAGAAAGAAAAACTCAGATATGGCTTTTTTTTCTTTTTTTTCTTACCTCGCAAGACAAATAAAATAAGCAAATTTAATTAAAAATAAAATTATCATAAAATGAAGTGCAGAATTTAAAATTTCTAAAATAAAAATGAGATAAAAGATAAGAAAACAAATCAATGGGTTGCTCCCATTAAGCGCTTTAAGTTATAGTCATTAGCTAGACTTTTATGTTATCTTTCTGCATTGTTGAATTCTCCGTCAAAATATGGCCTCAACTCGTTGTCCATTTACCTTGAAAGTTCCCTTTGTTTCATGATCGATCTCAATTGTTCCATAAGGAAACACCTTGGTTACTAGAAAAGGTCCTCGACTAACGAGATTTTAGTTTTCTTGGAAAAAAGTCCGAGACGGGATTTATAAAGCAAGACTCGTCCCACCTCAAAGTTTTGCCTCAAAATGTGCTTATCATGCCAAACCTTCATCTTGTCCTCAGATATTCGGTCATTCTCATAAGCATCATTCCTAATTTCATCCATCTCATTTGTTGCAGATTTCACAAGGCAAGCTTCTAAAGTGGTAGCAATGGAGTTCTCTCCTCAACAGTTTCCGAGACTAACGTGCCAAGAGTGTTAATTTGAAAACAAGAATGTATCTCACTTGGAAATTTCATTGCTTCAAAAACAGCAAAAGTCACTTGTTCATCTTGCGCCCATAGAATGAGCTTTCCTTTGCCGAACATCAATCAATGTTCTTCCGGTTGCAAGGAACGGTCTCCCAATATCAACGGTATTCTCTATCTTCCTCCACGCCAAGCACCACGAAATCTACAAGGAAAATAAATTTGTCAACTTTAATTAAAACATCCTCAATTACCCCCAGGATATTTCACCGATCAATCCGCTAATTATAGAGAGATTTGCTGGGTTTTACTTCTCCTAGCCCTAGTTTTCAAAATAGAAAGTGGCATCAAATTAATGCTTCCTAAATCACATAGGACTTTATCAAAATTGCAACTTCCTATAGTACAAGGTATAGTAAACTCCCCTCGGGTCTTTCAATTTCTCGTGGCGCTTTCTTTGAAGAATCGCATCGCACTCCTCATTTAGCATGCATAGCTTCATAATCTCCCTTCCTCTTCTTTAATAGAATTTCTTCATGAATTTTGCATACTTGGGTATTTGTTCCAACATTTCGCAAAAGGAATGTTAATATGCAATTTCTTAAAAATATCCAAAAATTTATCAAATTGATTATCAATCTTTTTCTTATTCAATCTTTCAGATACGTGGATGCGAGGCTCATATATCGCATTTGGGGAAGGTTGAACATCTCGGGATGTTAATGGCTTTTCTTTAGATTTTTCCATCATTTTCTCGATTTCCCTTGCCATTCAAGTTCTTTAACGCTTCTCAACGTGATAGCCTTTACATGCTCTTTGGGATTTATCATGTGTCACTAGGCAATGATCCTCGAGATCTTTCTACAATCCGCTTTGAAAGTACTCACAGTTGGTTTTGGATGTCCCTATTGATTGCCTCGATTTCAAATTTGTTCTTGTCTCCTCAATGAACTTTCCCAAAATTACTTCCAAATCTATTTTTTTCTTCTCTCGGGGTCGGTAGGGAAGACGATGGCCGTTTAAATCCCCCTTGGTTATTTCCCCCATGCAAATTTGGATGATTTCTCCAACCCGGATTGTAGGTGTTCAATACGGGGTTATGTTGAGGTTTTTGGAAATTTGAAACATAATTTGCTTGCTCAAAGATTCGGTGAAGCTAAATGGATTTCCAAAGCTTGGCACCTCGATACTAGCATGATTTCCACCACATAAATCACATTGTGTAGTTGGTTTGGATTCGAATTTGGATGACAAAGAATCCATCTTTCTTGAAAGAAGAATCGAGCCGACAAAGCATTCACCGAATCAATTTCATAACCGTCCGGTCTTTTTGCAATTACCCGCTTCCGAATGCTACCGATTGTTGTTTTCAGCCATAATCTCTAATAACTCATGAGCATCCTCTCGGTGTTTTTCCCATTAAAGACCCTCCAACAAGTAAAGATCAATCATTGCACGATAGTTTAAAACCAACCCATTATAAAATGTAGTAGACTTGCGTACCAAATTGGTATACCGCATGACGCTGGCACTTCCTCAACATTTCTTTGAATCTTTCCCAAGCTTCATACAATGATTCTTGGTCATATTGTGTAAAAGATGTGATTTCATTTCTCAATTTTGTTGTCTTAGCAAGTGAGGAAAGAACTTGGACAAGAATTTCTCAACCAATTCATTCCATGTTGTAATTGATCCCGGTAATGAATTTAGCCACTCCTCGCTTTATCTCGTTGAAAAAGGAAAACCCTCAATCTTATAGCATCTTCGTACACACCATTTATCTTGTAAAGATCACTCACCTCCAAAAGTAAGCACATGCGGCATTTGGATCATCCTTTGACATTCCCCCAAACTAATTTGATTGAACCATTTGGATAAAGGATGGTTTTATCTCAAAGTTATTTGCTTGAACGGTTGGCCTCCTTATACCCGAAGTAGTTCCAACAACATTAGGCATAGCATAATCCCTCAAAGCTCTATGATTTCCACCTCCTTCAACAAATGGTGGATCCATAGTTGATTGTCTATTAGGAGGTGAGGTTGAACGCCTTCTTTCTCGGTTTAGACGCCTAAATGTTCTATCAATCTCTGGATCAAATGGAAATTGGTTAAGGCTTCTTGTACGTCTCATACAATAATCCTAGAACCATAAAATCAACTAACACACAAACAACACAAGGTTACTTTTTTTCTTTTTTTTTATGATAAATAAAATAAAAGATCAAAATAAACAAAATTAAAAAGGAAACAATGATAAAGCAAATTAACTTCAAATTAAAACTAAAATTAGGTAGTATCGATATTAATAAAATCAAACCATTCCTCAAAGAATTCGCGCCAAAAACTTGATCGATTTGCGCAAGTGTACGAATCGTTCAAGTAATAAAGTGTACAAAAGTACGGATATCGAACCCACAAGGAATGGCGTTACTAAGTATCGAAATTGACTAACCCTAATTTTATTTGAAAACCGAATTTTTGAATTTGTTTAAAAAGTAAATTAACTTAAAACTAAACGCAAATAACAAAATTTAATGTTGTACACAAATGATTAAAAACGCTAAGGCATTTGATTTCGCTAAATCAATTCAATCCGATTTCAAGTTATGTTATATGAGAATCAAAGTTAAAAGTGATGGTTGAAAAACCCAAACTTATCTAATACTCTTTCTCAAGTTATATTAGAATTACTTATCTATGAAAACCGACTATATTTCTATGAAGATTTAATCACAAATAAGCACAATACGATTTATGGAATTTCTGGAATAACCACATACATCATGCATTAGGTGTCAAACTCGCATTCAACATACGGTATTTATCACAAGAAGCATTCATTACACATCTCCTCTTAGTCTCAATATAATGCAACAAATCATCTAAATCTTGATCAGAAATTTAAAAGCATTAAGCATGGAAATAAATACTCGACTTGAAAACAATGAATTCATATAATCATAACAAAAGAAATCAGATTTTCATGATTCAACTACATCATAGCCTTAGCAAAAACGAATTAGTTCATAACGAAAATAAGAACAAACATTATTTCAATTGAATCCATGAATAACAAATATCAATAAACTGCAGAATATAAAAACTAAGGAGAAGAGATGAAAAACTCTAGAAGATGAAGGCTTGGTAGCAACAATGGTGAAGATCCTTCAAGTCTCTCCAAAATTTCCTTCTCTTCTCCAAAAATGCCTTGAACTCGCTTTCTATCGTGGCCTCCTTCTCCATCATAATGTATATATAGGTCAAGTGGTTTTGGAGGGCAATTTTGGAACAAAATAGCATAAAAATGTTTTCGAACGAAACTCACGGGTAAAGTTATTCTCGCGCAAGATTTCCTGGAAAACTTATGATTTCTTGCTCCGCTAAATCTCACGCGCGGATTATCAGGGCTAGCAAAGCGAGATGCACTTGGCAAGCGGTGAGATGTATTTGGTCGACAGCCGAGATTTCTTTCGGGCTACGGCGAGATTGCTTTGCCAAAATCCGTGCTCTCGGGAAGATTTTCAACATTTTCTCCGTAAGGTTTTCGCCGCCGGCGAGAATATTCTCGCCGGCGGCGAAATTCCAAATTTTGAAATTTTGTTTTCTTTTTCTTTGATTCAATCCCGATCATTGTACTTTGTCCCTAAATTCTCCAAAATCATGATTTTACCTGAAATTGCACTTTAAACACGAAATACCCGTGAAATGACATTTGTGGATTAAATAATCAAATAAACACAATTTTCACACGAATATCAACATTTAAATCATAACAAAAATGCAATAATTTAGCTCTTATCACCATGCTCGAGCTTAGCTAAACTCTTTGCCACCTAATTCCATTACAACTTCGAATGATTTGACGTAGAAATTCTTGATGAAATACTTCCCATCAATAAAGAATGTGAAGCATAGGAATGACATTACCTCCTATCAACAATATGAAGGAGAATCTTTATATAAAGCATGAGAAATATTCAAAGAGTTGCTAAGGGAAGTGTCCTGACCACAATATCTCTTATTGGATTCGAATGGAGACTTTCTATAATGGTCTTAATGCTTAAATAAGGACCATTGTTGATGCATTCATTAATGGAGCTCTACTAGCCAAATCTTACAATCAAACTTATAATTTACTTGAGAAAATAGATAGTAATAATTCTCAATGGCCAATGGATAGAATGGCATCCATAAGAAGAGTAGCCGAAGTGCATAAGGTAAATGGTATCACGGCACTTACAGCTCAAGTGTCATCTTTGATTAATCTTTTGAAAGCTCAAAACTTTCCAGTGAGTATAAACCAGGTCCAAGATTCAAAGGTGTCGTGTGTATTTTATGAGGGAGCTCATTTTTTTTATAATTGTCCAAATAGTACTGAATCAACATTCCATACTCGAACACATAAAACCCAGGATGGAGAAAACATCCTAATTTCTCTTGGAATAATAACAACAATCAAGGTGGTAATCAATTCAACTGTTAATCATTTCCAGCATATGGTTTAATGAGGATGAAGAAGCCACCTACTAATAATACAAATTTTTTAATGAGGATGATGAAAGACCCCATCCAATCAGTAAATACAAAAGTGTCCACTCAAGAGGCTTCAATTCAACATTTATGAGTTATTGTTATGCTGTTATATTCACTTGGTGCTTCTTTCTTCTTAACATTATCTTGTGTGAACTTTACATATATAGGACTATTAATATGAAATGTTGCATGCATAGTTTGCAATCTCTTATTCCACATGTCATCTTTTGTGTCTACATGCTTCTATGTGGTTGTGAATTAGTGCTTTCTTCGATAGATTAAAATGTTTTTTTTTCTGTACTTATCCTTATTTTTCTGTGTATTTAGTATGTTGCTTGTTGTATGCTTTTACCTTACTTTTGTCTCGGTGTTATTTTTGTCATTTTTGCATAACCGTATTTGTTGCTTCTTATTATGTTTGCTCTAATCCTTTCTACTGTGTTGCATGAGTGTTAGAATTATTGCATTTCTTTTTTTATTTCTCTCCCTCATATGGGGTGTTTCTTTGATTTTTTGTGTCAAAAAAGAGGGAGAGCTTTCATGCACAATTAAGTGTGTTTACTATGTTATGTGTTGCATGGATGATTAGTGTAGGATTACACTACATATTATTGTCTGCCTTGCATGCAATTAGGGGGAATGTTTCATAAAGTCAGAGGAAGTTGTGCATTTATGCTTGTGTTTGTTCCTATTGATGTTTAATTATGTAGGGATGACATGATAGTTTTTGTTTAGAATACACGTTGTTTCTACATGATATGTTCACAAGATACATGTTTATTTTGTGTGTGTAGGTTACAGGTGTAGAGTGAAGTCTTCGTTCTTGAAGTGTGTTATATGTAATGGAGTTGAGACCCTCGTGTTTTAAAGTGAAAGAATGGATGAGTTGACACATGAAGATGGATAAAGTGCACTACATGGATGTACTTGGTTTAGGTGTATCTTTCAGGTTTGGGTGTGTGTCGATGTTTTGTTCATGGAAATAAACATACTTAGATCATTTTCATGATCACCTCATGATATATGTGAATATGTATTCAATTATGTAGTGTTTTGACAAAGAAAGCTAATGAGGAAGATTGTTAGTCTTATTGTACTTTGTTTTTGTGTATAGGTTTCCCATGTTCAAAACATAGTCTTTGTTTATTTTTACTAAACGGTTTATCTTGCTCTGTGTAAGGTTAGTTATTGCAGATCAGTACCACACACATATATAGTTTCACACATATATAGTTTCACAGATCATGTGGTTGGTTGTCTTTAGTATGATTGCTAGGTTGAGAGTTATGGATTTTAATTCATTTTGAGTGCAAGTATTTGTGGATTTTACTCAGCATTTTTGGAAATAGAAAAATATCTTTTTAGCACTTCACCAACAAGCTCGCCACCACCATCGCCACCCTGTTTGGCAAGGTGGCTGACGAGGTGGGCGTTTAAGTTTTATAAATACCTCATCATATCTCTTGTTTCTTACCCATGTTTTTAGTGCGAAAACCCTGCCAAAATTCATACTGATATTTTTATCTATTTTTGAAATCATTTTGGAGGGCTTACATATGAGTATAGGTCATTCAGTGAGTTTAGTTATCAAATCATCATCTGTGTAGGTATGTGGTTTGATTGTGTATCCCCTGTATATGATTTGACATTTGTCATAAATTGTGTGCCCCTTGATGTTGTTAATGATTACACTTCTCGTTATTAATTTATATTTACCAATCACTATTTTTTGAATGGTGTTGGCTATGGACGATAATTGAGTTCATGTGTTAAACCAAGTAGTTATGAAAGCAATAAGTGAGAGTAACAGTAGGTAATTCAGACAGAGAATTTAATAGATAGAGGTAATAATAGTTTTATTATTTATCACAGGTGTAACTTGTTTATTGTTTAATAAATTATTTGTTGCTAAGTGGTTTCCTTAAGTAGCACGAGGGTGTTACCTCATAGATACAGTCTCTATATGGGTTTACCTTATTATATCATTGTTATGCATAATTAGTTGTTGAGCAAGTATAATATGAGGTTTATGTATGTATGTTTTTACATACTAAATCATAAACTCTGATTAGAAAGCATTTGTTTACTTATTTTCTATTTTAATTTATAATATATATTGGTATAAGTTGTTTTTTATAATATTATATTATTTGTGCTTCTGTTGTGTAGACTGTGTACATGTTTATTGTTCTATTTCTTATGAGTTATAATTGAGTCATTTAGGAGTCAATATCTCTTTACCTTGGCTGTGTATTGGGTCGTAGACTCTTTTAGAAATAAATATAGATTGATACATGATATTTTAGGTGGAAATGACTTAGGCTACAGCAATGAACTAAGAGAAAAACCACCGATCTACCAGACCACCTAACTATCCATTATGAAAATAATGGTCAATTACAAGGCCAAGACTTAAACTACCTACCAAGATAATGCACCCAAGTAATCTACTCACAAACCACTTCTTTCCTTCACTATCTCCACAAGAAAAAAAAGTGTTTAGATCTAGAGCAAAGTTTTGATAAAATCAAGTCATACGAGTAATCAAACCCGTTGAACCAGTACCCGGAATGTTAGTACAATAACACAAGTGCAAAGTGTGTCCTATAACAGATTCAATAATGAATAACCCTAACTAGAAAATTCAAGAATATTTTAGTTAATTTTAATTTTAAATCATATAGTAACTTTAGAACAAGTTGATTAAGTACATGTTCAATAAAGATAGCTTCTTTGAAGTTAAACAATCAAGTCAAATAATTATGATATAACACGTATGATTATTTAATCAAAGCATTCAAGAACATAATAAATAAGAAGCTATATGAACATATAATCAAATTATCATATATTAAATAGGTTTATTAATCAATCAAACACAATTACCAATATTTAACAGATTAATTTAAAAAAGAAGCCTAAACAAATATGATCTTGTTTTTGCAATGCAATTTGAGAGAGAGAGAGAAAAAGAGCACAAAACAATTATAAAATTATAATTGATATGGTTGAAGAAAACAAGAGGTATTAGTTTGTTTAAATAAAAAATATTTAAGTTGTAATACTAGGTTAAAATCCAATAATAAATATGTCAAGATAATTCATAGAGTGATAAATAATATGGACAATATGATAATTGGAATGTTTGACAAGAGTAAACAATTAGGTTAAAGTTGGAGCTATTACTACTTGATTGATATTGACCAAGATTGATCGATCAAACTAATAAAGTTGATCGATCGAAATCTTTTTCCATAGATCTAAGCAACTGTTAATAAAAATCCAAGACTAGGTAGTTTGAATATAATCAATCCTCAATCGATTCAGTCCTTGATTGATCCAATTCAAAACTTCGATTGATCTAATCCAAAACTTCGATCGATCTACCCTAATTTTAAAATCAACCCAGGAAGACTTAGATCACTCACAATCGATACTCGATCAAGCTAACTCCTCGATCAATCCAAACGCTACTTGATCAATTGAGCAACCTATATACTAAATGTTCTTATATGTCTAATATGAAATCTAACATGCTTAAGAGTAGAGTATACCTGAAAAATTTTACTTGAAGCTCAAAAGTTTCTTCGAATTGAATAATGATCTTGAAAATGCACCTAAAAACTAAATTATATTTAGAAAATTTATCCATGAATATTGCTAACATTGAAATGTACCTTACATATGTGAATGAGAAATCCATTACATTGGAATTGAATGTAGTTTTTAGAATGGACTTCCTTTGTTTTTCTTTTGAATACTTTTAACTTGTATGGAACTATTATGCTATCCATCTAGTATTTTGTCCTCAACTCTTTAGTTGTTATATGGTATTTTTTTCCTTTTTTGGATAGATTAAAATTTAGAAATCTAATGAAATAAAAATTTGTGCGGGAAAATGTTGACTCTTACTCTTCAGATAAATGAATTACTTTCTGGTTTGTTTTTCCATCCTACCCAATGAATCATTAGGAGTTTGTTCCACCATTCAACCCAATGACGATTTTTTCACCCTTCCCTCACAATACTACTTCATTGTCGGTCACCTATGAGTATTTATCCTTATAAGGTGATCCTTGCGGATTCACACAGGATTCCACATGTCCCATGCTACTTGGGTCAAACTATAAGCTAGTGAGACTTTTGGCTACTAAACTATCGTCATTTATCGTTCATCACTCCACCGCTTTGCCTAGTAGCATGCTGCTTGTTAATATCTCTTACAACCCCATTTTCACAGTTTATGCTATTCTCATTTTGCTTGTCGCTACTACAAGAATCGCTTTTATTTTACTTTCCTTTGGATACTAAGATGTTTGAATTATCTAGGTTGTCTCTTGCATACCTATGGATTTAGCAGCAGTTCGAAAGGTTGACCTATTTGGAAATCTCTAGATCTACACTTATTTTCAACTCCTCGAAGAATTTTGTTGCTTATTACTTATGGAAGTGTTTATCATCAATTAAATGAAAGTGATGCTTTGATTAAGTAGCATAACTTAACACAACATATGTTTATTGTTAACATTCAGTTTCTATAGATATCAAAAATATATATGAAATTCATATTCCATGAAAAGTTGAATTATTTTGAATAAAAAAGAACTGAAATAATTCATATGAACCAAGATGCTAATGATCACAATTAGTGCCTAATGGTTCACATGCTCTAAAATGATCTCCTTATGACCTTCCCTTGTTCAAAAAACTAGAGCACTATTCAAATGAATGTAATTGCAAAGTAATTGTTCAATAATCTCTCCTAAGAGCTTACACACATTCTATGTAATTTATATAAATATATACTTTAGAAATACTGATCTTCCTTTTCTTGGATGACACTTTCCTTTTTGCCTTGCTCTTTACACGTTTAGGAGTTGTTACAACTACATGTGAAAACTGAAAAAAAGGAATGCATATCAATTTCGGGATGACACTTTCTACACAAGTAAAAGTGGACAGTTTATTGACAGTTTGGGAAACCTTGCAAAAGTGGACAGTTTATTAACAGTTTGGGAAACCATGCAAAAGTGGAACACTAATGTTTCTAGAAAGTTTAGCACAGTTTAGGAATGTCTATCAGTTTAATTGTGAAGATCAGTTTGTAAAACTGGAATGTATATAGCAATTTTTGGACAATTTATGCAAAAGTGGACACTATCATGAATTTTTTAGAAATTGTACACTTTTTCATAGTTTGCAAAAGTGGACATTTTTTTGCATGAATTACTCAAAAATTTCACAGTTTACAAAAATGGACATGTTTTTCATAAATTTCACAGACACAGTTCCTTCAAAGTGTCCACATAACATGAATAACAAAAATTACACAGTTTACATCTCAATAAAGTATCACATAAAACATCTCAATAAAGTATCACATAAATCTAGTCAATTTTGCATAATAACATATACAACATATATATCACATAAACTAGACAGTTTTCACAGTGTACACATAACATGTATATAGAAAATTTGCATATCATAACATAGATTTATTGTATACATATATTATATAAACCCTAACCCACTCACAAAACAATTTGGCGGGGATGAGCAAATCCTTGCATCCAAATTTATTTGTGAAGATGGTGTATATGTTCCACCAAGAACAGGCTGTGTATATGACTCAAAAATAGAATGCATATCTTATTCGGATGAGGTATGTTCATGCATATCTACTTGGGAGCTATCCATACCACCAACATTTGCCTAACATTGCAACAGATACAATGTTATAACAAGTAATACAATGTGATTATATTATTAGTTACGTTTGTTGCTGCTGCTTGTCTTATAAGGCATGTTTTCATATTATGTTTACTGTTACCTTAGTTTCTACACTTTATCACAACACCAACTCTTCTCTCATTCTAGTAGGTTTGTAACCAACTCAGGGTATACATATTTTCATATCCCTTCAACTCATTCATAATCATGTTGTATCGTGCCATTGTCGTAGCCTGAGCACAAATTCAATAATATTGATCGATTTTTATCTCTTTATCAACCTTTACATTCTTTGTCAAGTGTTGGAAGTTATCCCATGCACAATGTCTATATTCCACTAAAGTGGTGAATTGATTCACAATTGTAATTAACCTTGGATGCTCATCACATTGTTCTCTCGTAATATCTAAATCATTGACCACTAATTCAATAAACCATATTCCAGACTCCTAAAACCTTTTCCCAACATAAGATATTGGATATATGCCATTGTTGAAATCTTAACCAACAACACATAAGAGCTACCAGAATTAGGACCAAATAGAAAGTAGTCATCAAACCATGAAAACTTCCTACAATCTCTTATGAATCTTTTTTTAACAACTCCCAAACATACATACAATGCCTTTTCATTAAAATTTCATACAAACGATCAATGTGTAGTTAGTAGACAAAATCTATATCACAATTTAATTAAACTAAAATTTAAATAAACAAAATTTCATTAAACATAATATAGTAGCAATTTAGAAATTGTCTTTCAACTCCATTATCCATTGTACTTAATAACTCTAATGTAGTATTTGGCCTTTTATTTTTTAGTTCACTCAAATATTATTTTAACATTTTATATACTCTTCGTAACTTCCACGCAACATCTTCTTAGCTAACTTAACAGCTCTTCTCACTTGATGTTTAGATATTTCAATATGATGTTTTTCTTAACATAGCTTGTCACCTTCCTTTAATGCATACTAGGATTGTCTTTGAAAAAAAAAACTATATTTTCCTTTGCCACAAATATACTATTTACTCCTATTTCGTAGTTCTTATTACATTTGTGATGACCGATGAACAAAACCGACATCGACGATCATGTCAATACTTTGGTTTTATATTTATAAAACTCTTGCAAGTGCACGAATCATTTCATAGAAAATGATAAGTATACTCCCAAGGTCGATCTAAGGAAGAAATATATGTTGTTTTTAATTTATTATTCAAACTTTTAAAAACGAAATTAAATCCTAAATATCTTGTCACAATATTTTAGGTTTTTGTGTTTATAATCTAAGAACATAAAAATAAACATAGATATGGATTCAATAAACATTTACGCAAATTTTATCATTTATAATAGTAGAGTATTTATGGATATAATAATTAAAGATATAAATTGATATTTATTGATCCTCCCTTTTTTATATGAATACCACCTTTGATGGGGTTAGATATTCTTTGTTAACTAAACAAATCAATTAGCACCTATGGGTGATGTTGATAACTAATTTGGTTAATTAAATTAATTCATTTTTCTAAGAGATTGAAAATGAACCATTTAAATGACATTTGATGGGATTAGACAGTTTAAACTTTATTCAAGGTGTCCAAATTAAACCTAAGAATTCAATTATCTAAGTACTAACTTTCAAGTTTTAAAACTACTACTGAAAACATGTTGTCAATACATTTTCATATAATAATTCTTATAAAAACTTTTGAAATAGAGCTTCACTCTAACTACCGGGCGATTGTACCAACAAATAAAAGAGCAATATTCTAAATTAGACTGGATAACTAAACCTTAAAATATAATTTTCAGATTTAAGTTTGTAAAGAAAAATAATATATTTCTCTCTAATATTCTTAATATAAAATCTTGAATAAAAATAAAATCAATTAATTTTAGAGATTTTTACCTATTTAATATTTTGCAAGCATAACAACATTATTATTATATCATGTTTACAAACAGTCAGAAAAGTTAAATTTAATCATAGATAAATTAAATATAACATATAAGAATAAAGCATAAAAAATAACTGTAAAGAAAATAAAATCCTTACAGTACTTTGATGTTATTCCTGTTGTTGGAAAACCTCCAAACAGAATTTACACTTCCATTTATTGAATCAAAAAGCAAATAAATTACAAAAACATAATTATTTTTTCTCAAAAAGTGAAGAAATCTAAAACTAAGAAAAACTAACTAAGAAAAGCTAAAAACTAAGAAATAGAGAGAAAGAAAGAGAGAAGAAGATGTTTTTTAGGTGTGTTTTGATATGAAGAGAATGAGGGTATTTATAGGTGAAGAGAGGAAGAAAAAGTGGGTGGAAAAATGATTAAAAATGGAGGAAACACTGAGTAGTGAATGATGATGTCATGGTAGTGTGGGGCTCGATGACGTGCGCAGATAGGGCAGATGGGCGTGCGGCGCACACGGACTGGAGCAGAGATGGGCACGGATGAGCACGGACTAGGCATTGTGCGGACAATATGCGTGTGTTGCTCGGCAAGGTTGGGCATTGTGGCGCGCGTTGCTGGGCGGCTGCGCGCGTTGGCCAGCGCTGCTAGGCGGTTGCGTGCGCAATTTCCTCCTTTTTGACACTTTTGACCCATTTTGTCCAATTTTTTCATCTTTTTTGACTTTTTCTCATTTAATTTATGAATATATTTGTGATGTATTGCCTCCAGTATTTTTCTTTGAGTCTTTAAGTTACTTTTTTAAGCGAAAATACCTGAAAAACAATAAAAATACTTGTGATTCCGAAAAGATAGATTTATATAAATATATGATAAAATCATATAAATCTATATATTTTTAATCAATTAATTTGTATAAAATCATGATAATTTTAGTACTTTTTGAGCACTCATCAATGACTTTCCTTATGACACTCCTTCACAATAAAAGATTGGCACCTTTAAGTTTATGGTAGTCATCCTCCACCTTTTAAGTGTTATGGCAAACTTTATCATTCTTTGTAAGTTCCATTGTTCTACCATGTCTTATTTCATAGCTTTTCATATCAAATCTAACCACATCAATACTAGCAAGTAGCATGCTCGCCTTGAACTTAACAATTTGTATATTAATGCCTCCATAATAATTTGGTAGATTTTGACATGTGATCAATTTTACATCACTTTCTTCACCATCATAATCAATTCTTATATATTGTGTCATTTCTTGTACATCATATAAAACATTTTTAACCCCACCACTATTAATACCTCCAACATCTTTATGCATATCTTCACCAATAGAGTTAGTCTGTATATTTTCTTTAGCACCTCCAAGTTCATCACAATCAGTTAAAGCTTCAATACTAACCTCATTTTCCTTCAGAACATAAATTTTAATAATCTTAAGGCGATTTATTGATAAGTAATGGACTAATATTTTAGCAGTTTTGAAAGTTTCTTTTTCAATTACAGGCCCAATTAGTTAGAGAGGGTGAATGAATAATCAACAAAATTACGACAAATTAATTTTTTTACAAATGGTCAAATATGTAATCATGTGTAAATAAAATAAAGTAAAAATAAATAAAGATTGATGAATGATATTTTTAGGTGTAAATAACCTAGGTCACACTAATGACCTAAGAGGAAAACCACCGGTCTATTAAACTACCTAACTATCCACTATGAAAAATAAGGTCCAATTACAAAGATATGACTTAAACTAACCACTAAGGCAATACCCCAAAGTAATCTACTTACAAACCGATATTTTCATCATAGTCTCTATAAGAAAGAGGTTGGAATCCATACCAACGTTCTGATAACTTGAGTCATACAAGTAATCAAACTCATTCTACCATTACCTGAATAGTTAGTCCAATAACATGAGTGTAAATGTGTGTCCTAGAGATGATTCGGTAACAAATAAGTTAACTAGATGATTTAATAAATATACCAGATAAATCAAAATCAACTAGCAACCCAAGAAAAATTAGTTTAAAGCACAAGATTATAAATATTATAGGCTTGTTATTTCATCAAACACAACCACAATTGTTTGACAAATTAACTCAATGAAAAAGTCTACTTGAATAGTTTTTACAAAACAAGAGAGAGAGAATATGATAAAGAGAATAATGGTCTTGTATGGTTAGATTAAGTTGTGTGTTTTTGCTTGTATATATAGTATATTTTGAAGCACTACGTCAAAGTAAAATTAGTATAATGTCCATAAAATCAATCAAAAGAGTTTTAAAGAAAAATGATAATATAGTAAAAATTCAATTAGAGCTTGAAATAAACTTTTAAATCCAAGCTCTAGTCACTCAATCGATCAAGTATTTAGTTTGATCGATCCAGTCAATTCCCGATCGATCCAATTAATGAAAAATGAATTCATAACTTTTTAAATTGAGTAGATGGATTCTCAATCGATCTAGACATGTCTTGATCGATAGAGTCGCTTAATATTAAAATGTACATATGTGTTTAATATGAATTTTAATGTGTATAAGAACAGAGATATGCCTGAATTGTGATCATTGAAACTCGTTAGTTTCTTCAGCTTGAAAATATTCTTGAACGGCACACCTAGAAACTAAAATTATATTTGTATGTTTTTCTCACAATTATCTTCAATACTCATATAAACCTTACAAGTTTCATCTCATATTATTTCATGTAATCCCATATCAGTTCTAACTCTAAGGACTCGATAGTAAAATTTTAACGAGAAAAAAATCAGCTCATAAGTCAATCGAAAATTCCATAAACTTTTTATAACTCATTTTTTCAATAATACAAAAATTATAATACAAGTTCCTACCCTAACATACACAAGGTTTCCATTGTCTACTTTATTGTACCTTCCTTATGTATGTGTTATCCATCTTATTTCTTAAAATAATCACCAATATATAATCACATGATGAAATACTACATTGTTACTAATCCTATAATAATGCTCTAAACACAAGAAAATGCATTTCCAATAATAACTTCAAGTCAACAAAAGTCAAATACGCTACCTATTCAATCAATAAACATACAAATAACTACTATTCCATGTGAAGAACAAGTTTTTTTTTTGTTCATTAAAATTTATGCTACTAATCTAATATCCCTCTTATACCCTATCAGATACAATAAACAAAAGTAAATGTAACTATTGCTTTCCAATGGATCAAACATCCCTCAGGAAAACCACTTTAATCATATATAATTCATGTTCATTTCAAAATAGGGACTGTTTGAGCATGGTTGAAATTCATATTACTAGCATATTGAAGGGTATCTGGTTTGGCTCACATATCTATGTTCACCATATAACCCATTCTTTTTGCCCTTCCTTAGCCTTGAACCTGGCACCTAGCCTTTAAGTACCTCAAGTTCTTAGAAGCTGGTACCATCTTAACCATGGTCCAGATGGTACCAGCTTCTAAGAACCTGAGGTACTTAAGGGCTAGGTCCCAAGTTTGAGGCTAAGGAAGGACGAAAGGAATGGGTTATACAGTGGACTTAGATCTATGGGTCCACCCAGATACCCTTAAATGTGTGAGTAATGTGAATTTTAACCATGCTCAAACATCAAAAGGTTCCCTTTTTACTAACATCTTGTGCTGGGTTTTAGATAATATCCCCATGGGTCCCTTAGGTTTTATGGAACTGTGGTTTATTCTTGCTAAGTTTGTCGAGTTTCTTTCACCTTTTATAGCTTCGAACCTGTGACCTGAACCCTTTTAGCCACAATTTTATAGAGGCTGGTACCATTTGAACTAGTAATGTTATGACAATTGACTGAATGTGTGGATCTTCATGAGGGGTCCATCTATATATAGAACATTTATAGATACAAGTGTCAATTATATGATGTGTACACATATTTACATGTTAGAAGGGCATAATTGGCTGAAAGTACAACATGTTAGGGGTCTAGGTCGAGTTTATCTTATACTGTCTTTGAGCTCATGTTGTCTTTGAGATCAGGCTGTGATCGAGCTCAGGTTGTCATTGATCTTAAGCCACTATTGACCTTGAGCTGTCATTGAGCTCGAGCTATCCCATGGATAGGACATCTGGGGTGCTTTATCTTCCATCTTGGGTTGGTGACTTAGCTTGGGTGGTTTGTGAGGGCCGGGTTTTCATGTCAATTTAAATGTCCAAACATCAAGTTCCCCTACTATTTCAGCTCGAGCTTCAATTTGATGTAGAAGAGTAAATACCATGCATAGGATACGAACCGTTCAAATCCCTTAATAAATGTGTGTCAGTACCTGAAGTACTTAAGGGCTAAGTCCCAGGTTCAAGGCTGGGGAAGAGGGAAAGGAATGGGTTACACGTTGAACATTAATCTGTGGGCCTATCTAGATACCCTTCAATATACGAGTATTGTGAATTTCAACCATGCTCAAACATGGACCACATAATAGAAAATAATTCTTTATTGCTAAAAAATTTCTTTTTTTTACTTACCATACTCAACTCCATGATAAAATGGTTTTTATAGGATAAGAAGTCAAAAACTATTATAATCTTAAAATATAGCATAAGAGTCCAAAAGCAATGTAGAATTTTACCATACTTTGGTCCTTGACCCTCAATCGACCTCAAACATAATTTTTATGGTTTAACCTTTCTCTTTGATATTATCATCCTCGTCAATATAAAAAAATGATGATTACATAGCTACGTCTTCTCAAATTATCAACCTATGAAAAAGATTCACTCAACTCGATTAGTTTTTTTGAAAATCTTGAATTCGAAAACAAAGTGAAAACTCGATTACAATATAGTATGGGGTTGGGTAAAATGAAAAGGTGTTTGTTTAGGGTTAGGTAAAACGAAAAAGGTGTTTTTTAGGGTTAGGGATCGAGTAAACATGAAAGGACTAAGGTTGACAATCTTTTAGAATTTTTCATTTTTTAAATTTGTTTTTCAATAATACAAAAATTCTCCTCCATTACATGACACGAATTTTTCATGTCGTGCCACGTGGCTAATTTCACAATATTTGGTAAAACAAATTCCTTCTTATGTACACAAATTTAATTATATGACTAATAGAGCCTATCTTAAAAGTTACAAGATTAAAGTGTATGAATCAAATAGTTACAAGATCCTAAAGCCTCGATACCCTAAGAAAGGCTTTGAAATATGAAACATACTCAAATCAACATAAAGTGAAGAAACGACAATAAAGATTTTCAAAGTGGTTGAAATTTGAAAACAAATAAGAAATAATTCTCATGCATGCTTACTAAGAAAATTTTTTAAAAAGTATTTACCTTGTCAAAAAGGGAATAAATATTTTATTTTGCATGCATGCGATTAGGTTTTGAGATTAAAATTTATAAAAAATAAAAAAAATAAAAATTAATATGCATAAATATTATAAATATAATAATTAAAATTTATTTATAATAAGAGTATTGTCCCTACCCCAAGTGATAAATGATTCATTACAAATATGTTGTATATTCTTTACAACGAGCCAGAAATAGCTTGCTTCCGTATCATTAGGAAGTGCATTAACATAAATATGGCAGTAAGAAGAGATAATACAAAAGTATGTAAACTATAAAAACGTGTCAAAGTAGATTGTCCCACACTAACACTTCCGCGCAATAAACTCTACCAAAGGCGATCCTATTATAAGAATAACTTTAGGCACACATGTTACAATTTTGACTACCCAATAACCAATTTGGTCTCAAGGTAATGAATAACGAGTTACACCAAAAGATGCGATAAGTTGGTTCAGATTTTTTTGATTTTATAAAACAAAAATCTCTAACCAATCTAACTAGACCAATCTTTTAAATTATGGGACATACATAAGAGATCAACAAACATATAAAAAAATGTAGATTCAATTTAGTATTAAAGTTGATAGATTGGATTATTTTTGAAAAAATATATTAACTCTTAGTTTTAAATTTTCATTTATAATTATATATTTATTAATAATTTAATTTTAATTTATTTTTATCTTAATATTAAAATTAGAATTAAGATTTTAAAATTCTTAAAATATTATATAGATCCTTTTACTTCTATCTATATTTTGCATTTATTTACCTCTCTTTTTAAAAAAGTAGTATTTCTAAAGTATATAAACAATTCTCTTTGGTAATAATTTTATGTGACCATGGAGAAAAGATTACTATAAAAATATGGATGAGTGATAGAGTAAGTCTATTAGTTTTTCAAAATAAATCATTTAAGTTTAATATTTTTTTACGATATTTTAGTCCATCAATTTAAACAAAAAATGATAACACAAATCTATATAATTAAATTTTATGTTATTTGTCATTTTTTAAAAAAATGTTTGAGCAAAATTTTATGTTAAAACTTTGGTTTTAATACAATTAATTTTTTTTTTAAATCTAAAATTTAACTATTTAAAGTATACTATTATTTTTTAAAATTATTGGATTAAATTATAAAAAAAAACCAACAACAGCTACCATTTATGTCATTTGTCTAAAAAATATAATCTAAAATTTGTGGAAAACGAAGAGGTCTTTGTACTAAAGCAGAAGAGATGTCGTGTATGGACTTATTATGGTACACGGACTTAGAGATAAATAGACAATCAGTAACAAAGTCGGTCCTCTAACCACTCTCGAGTCAAACAAAGCAAAAGTCGAGTTCGCTGCGCAAAGCTCAGAGCTTGACTGCAGTGAAGCAGAAGGATGGGGAAGAAAACGAAGAAGCCCGGTAAAGGCAAGGAGAAAACTGAGAGAAAAACTGCGAAAGCTGAGGAGAAGAAAACTCGTAGAGAGGCCAAGAAGGTCTCCCCCGAGGATGACATCGATGCCATCTTGGTATATTATGCATTCAAAACTCTCTCTCTTCTGTATTTGTTTCCAAGATCGTTTACTTATTAACCTTTTGTTCATATATAATACTTTAAAATAATTGGGTCCACGAAAAAAAAAGCAATTTTGTTTGAGCCGAAAATTGGATGATTATGAAGCCTAGCGTCTGTTTATCAATTTAGTAATTGATTGTTTAACTTGCTGCAATATATGAGCAGTCTACATTGCAAGCACACTTTTTTTTTTTAAGTATTTGGTAGGGAAGAGGTTGTTCCAAGTTCCAACTATATATGAAAAGTTGTTTTCTATTCAAGAGGGGTTATTTTCTCACTTTTTATTGCCTTATGCCAAATATATAAATCAAGTTTAAAAAAAAAAAGAACTATCAGAGTATAATGGGTGAAAATTCAATACAACTATTAAAAATTGGAAACTTTTTGATGTTTTTGATCTTCTACAGTTGAGTATACAAAAGGAGGAAGCCAAGAAGAAAGAAGTCCATGTTGAAGAAAATGTCCCAGCTCCGTCTCCCAGATCGAACTGTACGGTAATGTTCATCAGGGTTGTGCATGCTAGAGATTCTTGTTGATTGGTAAAGTCTTAGTTTTCATTGGTTTTCTTTCATGCTTTTTTTGTTAAATTTTTTTCCCTATATTTTGTAGCTAAACATTAATCCTTTGAAAGATACTGAATTGATCCTCTATGGTGGTGAATTTTACAATGGAAGCAAGGTTAGGTTTTACTTTCTTGACATGTCTAAATGTTTGTATCAAATGAAATTCGTTACATGATTGTCACTCACCATTGGTGTTGCCTGTATATGTTTTTGTGCAGACGTTTGTCTATGGAGATCTTTATCGTTATGATGTTGAAAAGCAGGAATGGAAGGTGGTTTCAAGTCCGAATAGTCCACCGCCCCGCAGTGCTCACCAGGCTGTTGTTTGGAAGAATTTTCTATATATCTTTGGTAGTCTCTCAAGACTTTGAGCTGCAAAAAGCTTGCACTTATTGATGCTTAATTCTTTCCCTGATTAATGTTTTTGCACCTTTTTTTCGCTAATAGGTGGGGAATTTACATCCCCAAATCAAGAGAGGTTCCATCATTACAAGGTGAAGCCTATTAAATTCGTACTTCATTTTGGATTGTAATTAGACCTGCCAGCCAAGCCTTTAAGGTAATATGTGACGTTCGTAATTACTAATTCGTAGGACTTTTGGATGTTGGACCTGAAATCAAACCAATGGGAACAGATTAATTTAAAAGGTTCTCCAAGTCCTCGCTCCGGTCATCGAATGGTAAGTTCAGATTGTTTTAGATGGAGTGTTGCTTACCTAGTTGACAGGGATTCTACTGTTTTCCCCACAGAAGTTACTGTTTCTTTAACTTTTTCATACTGTATCATTGTTTATTCTACAGTGCTCAACATGGAAACTTTATGAATAGATTATTAATGTTTTTAATGAGCATTGTGTTTGATCTTTGATGCGATATGTTCATTCTATAATTCTCATCTGAGAAAGGAATTTTGTAATGCAACTATGTGATTGAGAGAGATAAAAACAAAATAGAGACAATCAAGAAAGAGTCTTATTACTTCCACTCTTCCAGTCATTACCTGGATGAATGAACCTAGACTTGAGGTTTGCTAAATAAATACCCCTAAAGAGCTGTGCTTTCTTAAATAATATTTTCCTGTAAAATAATGAACCTGATTAAAAAACAGTTCATACACGAAGATGTGGTTGGGGATGATTTGAAGACATTTGAGATTTATGAAATGTATTTTTGCACTAAATTGAATCGATTTACAATAGCTAAACTATACAATTTATAGGACAAGATCAGAGCTAGAAAAGAAAAAAACTAGAAAAAGTAAATAATATGAATAACCCAAATAAGGAAAAAAAATCAATCCTAATAATGCTCATAATCAAAAAATATAATAAGGAAACAAAATTCTTAGGATTTCAACACTTATCAAGTTGGATTGTAAATATTGATCATATCTAACTTTCAAATAATATTATCAAACAAATTTCGATGAAGTTCTTTGGTGAATATATCAACAATTTGTTCTTTTGTTCGAATATAAATTATGAAAATCATTCCATCCTTAACTTTAAGTGTCTATCAACTTCCATGTGTTTTGTTTTGTCATACTGAATTGTGTCAAGAGAAGTGTTGATAGATGCCTTGTTATCACGGTATAATTTGATTGGAGATTTGGAATTTGAAGTTCCATCAAGAGTTTCCTCAATCATAGTGCCTCATAGATTCCTTGTGTGATTGTTCTAAATTTTGCCTTAACCCTACTTTTGGTTACTACATTTTGTTTTTTTTATTCTCCACATCACTAAGTTTCCAAAAACAAAGGTGTAATATTCAAAAGTGGATCATTTGTCTTCTATCAAGCTAACCTAATCTGCATCATTGTAGACTTCTAGATTTCTGGTTTTATTTAAAAAAAAAACTCCTATCAGGTGAAGGTATCTAAAAAATTTATGAACTGCTTCAAGGTGGGTTTCATTTTAGAGAATGTATGTGTTGACCAACTACATCGATCGCAAATGTTATCTTGGTCAAGTGTGAGACAAGTATATCAGTTTCCCATGAGTCTTTGATATCTTTCTCTGTCAAGTATTTCACCCAATTTTTCATATTTATTTCTACCTCAATTTGAGTGTTATTTAATTTGCAGCCAAGCATACCGGTTTCAGTGAGAAGATCAAGGACATATTTACGTTGGGAGACATTGATTCCCCTTTTTGATCTTGCAACTTGCATTTCCAAGAAGTATTGCAATTGTCATAGATCTTTGACATTAAATTCATTAGCCAAATTTTTCTCTAGTCTTTCACGTCCTTCTAAGTTGTCATCAACAATAATTATATTATCAACATATACAATTAGAATTGTTTTTTTCCTATTTTCATTTTGTTTTAAAAACAAGGTATGTTTTGATTGTTCTTGATGATATCCATACTTCCTTATGATTTTCGCAAACCTATCAAATCATGCTCTAGGTGATTGCTTGAGACCGTACAATGATTTTTTCAATTTGCACATTGTATCTGCTTCTTTGTTGAATCCAGGTGGCATGGTCATAAAGACTTTTTCTTCTAATACTCCATTGATAAAAGCATTTTTTATGTCAAGTTGTTGGAGTGGTCGGTCTAGATTGGCTGCTAATAACATAAGCATTCTTACAGTATTCAATTTAGCTATAGGTCCGAGTAAACCCTTCTGCAACCTAATGGTCTTTGTATTGTTCTATTGTTCCATTGTATTTTATAGTAATACCCATTTGTTACCACTTAGTACTTTTTCTTTTGATAATTTTGTTACATCTTAAGTTTCATTTTTTTTAAGCATTCTTATTTTTTCCATTACAGCCTCCCTACTTCCATTTTGGAACCTTTAGAGCTTCACGAATATCTTTTGAAATTTTTGTCTTGTTAAGATTATAGGTGAAAGCATGGAAACTAATAAACAAAGTTTTGTATGAAACAAATCTAGAGATAGAATGAAGTGTACAAAATCGAGTTTGTTTTCTCAAAGCTATAGGCAAATCAAAATTACCTATGTTTGGGATAGACTTAGGAGCGTTTGAATCTATCAGTGGTTCTGACGCTCTTGGTGTACCAAGTGTGAATTTATCTTTGTTTTTTAATCTGGACTGCTACAAGTAAATAATTACAAATTTATCCATATTTTATTTTATCTTTAAGTTTTCTTTTGATGGAAGAATATAATAGGAAACAAGTAAATAATTACAAATTTATCCATATTTTATTTTATCTTTAAGTTTTCTTTTGATGGAAGAATATAATAGGAAGGGGAAGTAGGCTCGTAATTCAGACTATTTTGATTTGACTCATGAAGGACAATATCTTCATTTGGAATATGACTGTTTGGGATTTCAGAGTACTCTTGATTTGGACTATGACTGTTTGGGATTTCAGAGCACCCATAGAGATCGATATTTAAGTTTAAATATTAATTGATAGACAATCTACACTTCAATTCTTCACCTGAAGATCTGGCTTTTTGTAATAAGGAGTGTTTTCAAAGAAAGTGACATCCCAGGTAATAATGACTCTTTTTGTGAAGGGTTCATAACATTTATAACTCTTTTGAGTCTCCCAATGAAAACACATTTATTATCTTTCGGATCTAACTTTGATCTATTAGGGGAGTGAATGTGAGCAAAGGTAGTACACCCAAATACCATAAGGGAAAGATTGGACTGATGGTGAGAAATTGGAAAAAAAAATCTTATTTGAAGAGTTGTTTTAAAAGAGAGAATGCGACTTGGCATTCAATTAACGAGAGGTGGTAGTTAAAATAACATATGTCCAGAAAGTTTTGGGCATGTGTAGTAAACATTAAGGAGGTGTTGATTTTTTCGTTCCGCTACCCCATTTTGTTGGAGAGTAAAAACAAGGACTTTGATAAATTATCCCCGTACTTTTGGAGATAGTTTCGTAAGTTATAATTGAAGTATTTAGTGCCATTATCAGTTCTAAGAATTTTAATTTGTGTCTGAAATTTTGTTTGGATCATAAAGTGAAAGTGAACAAAGACATCACGAATCTCAGTTTTTTCTTTCCAACATACTCTAGTATGATCACCAATAAAGGTATTAAACCATTTAGAGTGAGTATGATTAGGAATATGAGAGTGTCCCCAAACATCACTGTGAATTAGAACAAAAGGTTTAGACGATTTATGTTGATTATTGGAAAAAGAAGCGTGTTGATGTTTTTGCAAGTTCACAACTTTCATATTGAATATTGATGGTTTTATTTGAAAACATAGATGGAAAAATATGTTTCAAATATTTAAAATTAGGATGTCTCAATCTATAACGTCATAATAGAGTTTCATTATTCGTAGAGCTAGATACAGAATCACATATTACAATTTGATGATTTTCACTTACATTGATCTCTTTAAAATAATAGTCCTTCACACTTTTTAGTATTGCCAATCGTAGTCTTGAAAAACACAGTGATATGAAAAGAACTTAGTTGAACAATTTGAAAATTTAGTTAGTTGGCTTATGGATATCAGATTGCAAGATATGTTTGGGACATAAAGGACAAATTTAAGAGTTATAAAATTGGAAATTTGGATACTTTATTTTTCTATAAAAATTGAGAGGGACCCATTTGTTACTTTAATTTTAAGATTACCACGCATAGTGAGTAAGTCGTAAACGAGTTATGTGCATTAGTCATGTGATTGGATGCACTAGAATTAACAATCTAGATTTTTTTTTACAATGAGGTGGTAACTAGAGCGTTTAAGTAATTACCTTTACAGGCTAAAGAAGTTGAAGATGATTGACCAGAATTTTGCATACTAGAAAAAAGTTTATAGAGTTGGTCCAATTGTTTTGGATTAAATGCTCTCCTTGAGGTTGAGCCATCATAGGATGGTGATCAGTTGAAACCTGATAACTTTGGACTCTATTTTGACATAGTTTTCAATCTACTGGTCTATCATGAATTTCCGTGCAAGTATCTCTGTGTGGCCAGGTTTTCTTGTCTCCTCTCGTTAGGTATCCTATATTTCCTTTCCCATTGATAATTAGTTTAATGGATTGTGCCCATTGTCTACAATTTTTACTGTTGAAAATTCAACAGTAAATTGAAGTGGAGAATTATCCGGTCCACCAAAATTATGGTGGATACGGTTTATGTTTCTACCCTGGTATTTTCTGAAAATGTTTTTGAATCTTGATTCAGAGTTAAGTCAATCATAACTTAGTTATACGAGAACTAAGCTATGATAACATAAAGACATTTGAGATTTATGAAAAGTATTTCTGCACTGTATTGAATTGTTTTAAAATAGCTAAACTATATAATTTATAGGACAAGATCGTAGTTAGAAAATGAAAAAACTAGGAAAGAGGAAATGAATAGAAAAAGGAATTAAATCTCTTAATTATGGTTGAAATAATCTTCCTAATTCCGAGTAACCCGATTCCTAATCAGAAAATATAATAAGGAAACAAAATTCTTGGGATTTCAGGTGTTCTCCATTTTGAATGTAAAAACAAATTTTGTTTTCCTACGTTATTTTCTGTATGGTTATCGTTTGTTTTGACATGGATACATGTGATTATACTATACTGGTTTCCCTAAAGTTGGTCCTTAATTTGATGCTGCACGATTTTCTAATATTCAATGGAAAAAAAAGGAAGTTGGAGGGAGCAAACAACAGGAGTCAAGACATTCTATTTTTATCACAAGCAAATAGATTGACTAGTGACACCTAAAATTGATCCATTATAGATATTAAGTGAATTCCCAGCCCAAAAAAAAAAGAAAAAAAAAGTGAATACTATTTTTCACTGTTAATCACATGTCTGATTGATGTTGAACTTTGTATAGATAAACACGATTAAAATAACATAAATTTGTGCTCATTTGCACATAGATATGTGTAAAATGTAAATAGGTAATTAATAACTATATATTATTTCTACATTGTTTTTACTAAGACACCAATTTGTACTCAGTGGTTGGATGATTTTTGAAGTTATTCCATTTCATCCAATGATATTATATTTTCCTTAGTTAAGAATTAAGATTCATACAGCTAGAATATATTTAATTTTCTAGTATTTGATGCCTTTACATCATAGCATATAAAAGTCTATGCTTAACCTCGGAAACACTTCAATCAGGTAATGCCTTCTTTTTAATACTCTTTGTTCCTGTTCCAGGTATTATACAAGCACAAGATTGTTGTTTTTGGTGGCTTCTATGACACTCTTAGAGAAGTGAGGTTGTTGATAAATTTTATTTAGATATTTTTATTTTATTTTCATTTTTCCTGAAGTTTTCTCAGTATCATTTTATATATTTCACTCTCTTATAGGAATAATTATGTACACTTGCTTTGCAAGTTGATTTTGTTTTCGTAGAAATTTCTTGTTACATTTTCTGTGCTGGAAGGGCTATCATTTGTCATTGTTAAATCTTTAGATAGTTGTACGGATGTATTATTTTTAACAGTTTACTTACACAATAGCTGACTAGTTTACTGTTGTTGCGACTCTAAGAGTCAAGGTGTTCTTGTGTCTTGAACATGTGAATGATGAATGGATAATGTCAAGTATCTTTATGGTCATCTTTATTGCATGATCTAGATGTCTAGTTTTCATTTGTGGATCTACACCAGATTTATTTCTACAACGGTGATTACAAAAACCGATTATTTAGATCACAGAAAATAAGGTGACTCTATATGTTGTCAACTCTATAAATAGATAATATTAAGGAATTATCCACATAATAACAATTTTATCATATTTGACTGATGCTCATCATGACTGCTTTCAGCTCTGATTATTCAGCTTTGACCTATTTGTTTTGTGTATTCTTGATTGTTTCTACTTGATCTTATTTCCTGCAGTTAATCATAGCATCATTAATTGTCTTTGAAATATTATGTTGTCTTATTATGCAACTGGAAGTAAATTTGAAGTATTATATCGTCTTACCATGCAACTGGAAGATACTTGGTCTTAAGTAATGTGCTGTTATTATTTATTTTTCAATATAGATTGTCAAGTTGAATGACATGAATTTTATCCATCGTCTTTGTTTGACTCTCTTTTGGCTTTTTCTGTTTGGTAGCAGTAACTTTTCCTTGTTATATTAAGATTGATGGGATTTGTTACTCAATTTTTGCAGGTATTTCAATGATTTATATGTATTTGACTTGGATCAATTCAAGGTAATATTTTGCTTTGTTGCATTTCACTAGTATTGAGTATTACAAAATTCTAAACAATGACGACTAGATGTGTTATTTTAACTGATTTTTGGTTTGATGCCTTTTAGTGGCAAGAAATAAAGCCTAGGCCAGGGGCAATGTGGCCTAGTGCCCGAAGTGGTTTTCAGTTTTTTGTTAATCAAGATGAGGTGAGTGAATCAAACATGCACTTTATTAAGTCAACCTTGTGGCTTTCTCTTTTTCGAGTTCTTTTTGGCTTAAAGACATGTGACCTTGTAGATTTTTTTATATGGTGGCTATTCCAAAGAAGTTTCTCCTGACAAGAGCAACTCTGAGAAAGGAATTGTTCATTCAGACTTGTTGTCACTTGATCCTAGGACTTGGGAATGGAACAAGGTACTTGCTTTGCACACAATCTTTTTCTTTGATATCAGTGTCGCTTTCAAGATTGGCAACAAGTTGGGTGGACAGTTTTCTGGTTTCAAACTTTACATCCGTTTTAAACTGCCTATTCTGTTTTGCTTTAAAGAGAATGTTGCAATATATCTGAAGACTGATGACCAATGCTAACTGGTTTTTGGAAATTCTTACATAGAATGTTCATATGTTTTTCATTGACAATGAATGTGCTTCATTTCAAAATATTGAACGCCGTTGCCTCTGGGCTTCTGATTATAAGCCCATAATATCTTCTACATATAAAGACCAGAGTACTATTTCCATTGTGGTTTTCCCTAAATTAGCCAGTATCCACATTTTAAGTGTTGTATATTTACTAGAATGGAAATCATGCTAACAATATTGATAAGCTAGTATTTCCTCAATGAATTCATATTTCCTATGAAATATAAATAAAATTAATCAATTATTTAGTGTGTTTTGATTATCATTGTTAAGTCTTTTTTTTCCTCTTCTTTAGTTTCTTCTTAGGATAACTTTTCATTTTTCTTCTTCTGCCAGGAATGGGATATATATGTTGTTTACTTCTTTTCTGTTTTACTTGAATAAATATACCAATCAGGTGGGGAATGCTTTGATATACTACTAGGATCTATACAATGTTATAGAATTGGTCATCTGTTGCTTTGCTTCTGCTAGGGTGAACAAATAGTCTAATCAATCTACCTAAATCGAGAGATCGGATTGGCTTTGATGTTATAGTCGGATTAGAAAATTTATAGTCTATTTAGATTCGAATTGATAAATTTTATAATCCAATACAATCCGATCTAAACCGAATTACTATTAAAATTATAAATAAATACATGGTTTATTTTATAATATTATATTTAAATATTATATATATTATAATCACATTAAATTACCATTTTAATTTCAACAATAAATTATAATTTTTAAATATCTATAATAGTTTAATAAGTCTTGAAACATACTTTTTATTCTTGTGATTTTCTTAGTTGTGACTGTTTGGATAGATTGGTATGAAGCCCGAGCCCAAGAGATAGCACGAGCAAAAGACGGTCTGAGATCAAGTGACAGTCCAAGCCTTCTATTGTATCTATGGGGTCGGTAACCAGTCTGAGCCGTGGGGTGGTCGACCCCAGTTTATAAACGTACTTGTTTTTTACCTTTTTGTCCTACCTAACACACTCAGATGTGTCTATCTTATGTAATCGATACCTGTACATGTAAAATTCTATAAATATATAGACTCTTTAAGAGATCTACACATTTAAGCAATTGTTTTTACTTCTCTCTAATTTCTCTCACTATAGATCAAATCAATCCCAACATTTTGATGCCTACCGTGGAGATTAGATTCTGAGATCGAACTTAAGTTTTTGACCTTGCATTCTTTAGGATATACCTCAAGCTTTGAGCGAAATTGGAAAATCGAACATGTTTCATTCACAAGCTACACTTAAACTGATATAATTACCTGTTCCATATCACCATGGTAAGAACTCGTGCTGAAAGGCGATTCAGACTAGCTAATGAGGAAGCAACGACGACGCCAGGAAACACCTTGCCGACTCATAATGAGACCATAATAGAGGCTAACCTTCATCAAGAGTTAGTTCGCCAACTTCTCTAATTAAGAAGAGAGCTCGAGGAGACCAGGAGAGAAAACAGATCGCTTCGCTCCCAGTCAGGAAGGGAGCCTTTGATGATCGAGTCGCCAACTCGATTGACAGGAGTAGACCAGAGCACATCTTGCCCGAACCTAACTAGGGTGAACAAAAAGTTGAAAGAAACCCCTTTTCTAGCTCGGTAAGACCTAGTGATGAACAATGGATACAAGAAATAAAAAGTTGGGAGGAGTGATTTTAAGCATTGGAAGAGGCCAACAAAAAACATGATCAGGCCTTGAAGGCGGCCAATGAAAGGCATGAGAAAGGCAAAGCCCCTTATGATGTGGATAGAGATTGTGAGCAATTATGTGTCTCCATAATCTGATGAGATAGAGAACGACAAACCAACAACCAAGTTCAATGCTCCTAAATACCCTGATTATTTTGGAACCAAGGACCTTGTAACACATGTATAACACTTCAAGATGGCCATGGCTCCTATGAGCCTCACTCAGGGAAAGAGAGATGCCATGATGTGTAAATTGGTCGCTGCTACCCTTTATGAAGACGCACAGAAGTGGTTCAACAACTTGGCATCTTGCTCCATAACCTCCTTCTCACAGTTCGCCAGACTATTCATCACAATTATGCTTGCAACAAGCCCTTAAAGAAAGAATTGCATCACCTCTTCTCGATTATTCAAGAAAGGGATGAGTCCACTGAGGAGTATATGAAACTGTTCAAGGAGGAAAAGTTGGAAATCTCTGACTATCCTAGCTTTATTGTTACAGAAGCCTTCAGGCATGGTCTTTTAAAGAATTATGAATTGTTCGTAAAATTAACGTAAATAGTTCCTCGTACCTTGGAGGAAGCATATGGGGAGGCAAGAAAATTCATCAATCTTGAGAGAGAATTAGGCTTGGTTAAAGGCCATCGAACCAGCATGGAGGTCGTAATGGAAAAAGAAAAAAAAGAGGATAAGCCCAGATAGAGAAAATCAGAGCAACAAGAGTAACATAAACAAACGTTTCGCGCCAAACAACAAGGGAGATGGACAATGGTCGAGGAATAGAGGACCTTGGGGGAGGTCACCCTTTCCTTTTGGAGGGCCTCCTTTGAGAGTGGACCTGACCCATGTTGTATTAAGGATAGAGAAGGAGCTAAATGTTAGATGGCTCCCGAAAATGAAATCCCCACTCAGAGACATATCAAATGGTGTCTTCCATAAAGATGTGGGCCATGAGAGAAGAGACTGTAGACACCTCAAAAAGGAGATAGAGGAGTTGTTAGCCATAGGATATCTGAAGGACCTTGTAAGAGGAAGAGGGGAAAGAGAAAACCGTCAAAATGGGCGAGAGGCATCAAAGTTAAGAAACCCATCGAGTAGTGGAAGAGAGCACCACAACGAGCCCAACATCAGGACTATACATACCATACATGGAGGACTTGGAATCAATGGGGTCTCAAACAACTCACACAAAAGGTTTGCTAGAGAGTTGCACAATGGCCTCATGTGTACACCTTGGATAAAGTGAGACCTACTGTTGATATCATTTTCAATGAGAAGGATGAGATCTCATCCCATCACGAAGACCCTTTAGTAATTACTTTAAGAATAGGGTCTTGCAATGTTTGTCAGATAATGATTGACATAGAAAGCTCAGTGAATCTCATTTTTCTGTCCACTGCTAGAAGTGAAGGAGTTTGACATTGTTAAGGCAGAACTCCCTCTAGTGGGGTTCAACAACACCACCACCTTTGTAGTAGGAACTGTGGTGCTGCCTGTCATGGCAAAAGGGATGATAGTAATGACCAATTTCGTAGTCATTGATGTCCTAGCTAATTATAACGCCATCTTGGGTAGGCCATGGATACATAAAATGAAGGTGGTTCCGTCCACCTTCCATCAGGTAATCAAATTCTCTACTAACAATGACCTAGAGGAGATAAAAGGATACCAAGCGAAGGCTAGAAGCTGTTACTACGCCACCATGAGAGAGGTTACTCACAAGTAGCAATCACAAAGGGGTCTCCTTCAAAGGAGGCCGGTTGCAAAAGTCTAGCAAGGTCTGTCAATCTAAATAAGGTATGAGATCTTTCAATAGGAGGCAAGGGTGAGAACCATTCATTGAAACTCGGTGGGGACCTGACGGTAGAGGTGGAGGAGCAACTCTCACATTTCCTCAAGACAAACTCAAGCATCTTCGTATGCACTACGACAGATATACCTGGGATTGACCTAAAAGTCATAACGCACAAATTAAATGTCAATCTAAAGGCTAGACCTATTCAACAAAGAAAAAGGAAATTGAAAAGAACAAGGTGATCAAGCATTAAGTCACTGCCCTTAAGGAGGCTGGGGTTATAAGGGAGGTTAGCTATCCTCTATGGTTATCAAATGTGGTACTAGTAAAAAAGGCATACAGGTCACCCCGTATGTGTGTTGCCTTTACAGGTCTAAATGAGGCATCTTCCAAAGATTGCTTTTCCCTCCCAAGTATTGATCAATTGGTAAATGCTTATGCTAGTTTTGGGCTGATGAGTTTCTTGGATGTATATTCTGGGTACCACCAGATCAGGATGCACCTTAAAGACAGAAAAAAACATCTTTCATCACAAAAGAAGGGACCTTCTGTTATACCAGGATGCAGTTCAGATTGAAGAACGTGGGCGCCACATATCATCGTCTCGTCTACAAAATGTTTGTAGATCAGCTAGGGAGGAATATAGAGGCTTATGTGGATGATATGGTAGTAAAATCAACCGAACCCTTGATCCACGTCAAAGACCTAGATGAGGTATTTTCAATAATTCGAAGGTATGGCATGAGACTTAACCCCAAGAAGTGTATCTTTGGTGTTGTCTGAAGGTATCATGTATCAGCTTGAGGAATCGAGACTAACCCAGACAAGATACAAGCTTTTGTGAATATAAAGCCACCTACCAACCTGAAGGAAATACAACAGCTGAATGAAAGAATAATGGCACTTAACAGATTCATTTTTAAATGAATAAATAAGTGTTCACCATTCTTCAAGATGCTGAGAAAAAACAAGTCAGTCTTTTGGGATGAAGATTGTGACAAGGCCTTTGAAGAAATCAAGAAATACTTGAGCAACCCTCTTGTCTTGTTCAACCCTATCCCAAGAGAGACTCTTTATTTGTATTTGGACGTGGCCCCTCACACTTGCAGCGCCATGTTCTTAGTAGAAAGAGACAAGATTCAACTCCTTATCTACTACGTCAGTCAAATCTTAACAAACGCCTAAAATAGATATCCAACCATTGACATGTTAGCCTTCGTTCTTAAAGTCAGTGTGCGAAAGCTCAGGCATTATTTTGGCCCGCACACAGTTGTAGTACTTCTCATCCACTCAAAAGCGTTTTGACGAGGCTAGAAGTGGCAGGGAAACTGGCACAAATCGCTATAGAGCTGGGAGAATATGATATTAAATACATGGCTAGAACGGCCATGAAGGGGCAAGCTGTAGCTGAGTTCAGTGAAACACAGGAGGTCAACAACAACAAGGGACAAAAGGAAGTGTGTAAGGTGGATCAAAAGGACAGGGTAGCTTGGCAAGCATTTGTGGATAGAGCACACAACTTCAATGGCGTTGGACTAGAGGTGGTCATAATTGATCACGACAACAACTATCTTGAATATGTGGTCAAACTTGATTTTTTAGGCAACTAATAACATCGCAGAATATGAAGCGACTATTTTTGGTGCCATGACGTCAAAGAAGCTAGGGGCAGATAAGATCACCTTGCATAGCAATTACAGACTAGTGGTTCACCAGTTCTTGGTGAAGTTTGAAGCTAGGGATGGAAAGTCGAAGGGGTACCTAGAGAGATTAAAACGAGAATGTTGAAATTTTTTCAAGTTTGAGATCAAGCAAATAGCTCAAAATGAGAATGGTCATGCCGATGCTCTAGTCACACTAGCTTCGTTGCGTGAAGCCAACCTCGCTCGAGTAGTGTCGATTACGATATTAATAGAAGTAAGTTTGGATGAGGTTGAAAGAATAACCGATTGTGTGGATGCCCCTACCAACCCATGGTTCACCCTAATCTATAACTTACTAGAAAGGTAGGACCTACTTGAGGATTGCAAACTTACAAAAGAAGTTAAGGCCAAGATGGGGCGTTACATGATTGAAGTAGGTAGGCTATGCAGAAGGATCGTGCTCAGATTCGGACTCTTATGCATAGCCAAGGAGGGGGTTGAAAGATTAATGTTTGAAATGCATGAAGAGGAGTGTGGTTCTCATTCAGGTGGAAGGATGTTATCTCAACGGATTATGAGGCAGGGCTACTATTGGCCCAGCATGTTGGTAGATTGTACGAAATATACTCAGAAGTGCGATAAGTGCTAATGGTTTGCCCCATTATCACACACACCTCCTAACACCATGACAAGGGTAGTAAGTCCTTGGCCTTTCTACAAGTAGGGGGCTTGACATAGTAGGGTCTCTATCTCCAACATAAGGTCAAAAGAAGTGTCTGTTAATGGTCACAGATTACTTTTCCAAATGGATTGAAGTAGAACCTTTGGGAAGAATACGAGAAGAGGTCATTAGATTTGTCTGGAAGTCCATAATAAGAGGCTATTTACAAGACGTAATATCAGGGAGTTCCTTGCCAAATATAACATCAAAATGTCACTCAACGCCCTATTATCCCTTAGCCAATGGTCAAGCAAAATTTTCCAACGATGGTTATAAACCTACTAAAGAAAAGGTTGGAGAGTGTGAAAGGAAGATGGGTGAAGGAGCTTCCTAGGCATTATGGGTTGTCAGGACTAACCCTCGGGGAAGCACCAACGAGACCCCCCTTTCCTTAGTTTATGGCACTGAGGTAGTAATACCAAATGAGGTGGCAATACCCACTATCAGGTTGAACCTAACAGAAAAGCAGAATAAGGAAAGTAGGGCCATTGAACTGACCCTTGTTGAGGAAAAAAGGGATGAGGCTTTGAGGAGAACAATTAAGCAAAAGAGAAAAGTGTCAGATTATTACAACAAGGCTATGCATTTTGAAAGTATTTGTCATGGGTGATTGGGTTCTTAGACGAATCTTTCCTAATAAGAAGGAATGAATGCTGGTAAAATGAGTGCAAATTGGGAAGGATCTTATCAAATAACTAAGACAACTCTAAGAGGGGCCTACTTATTGAGAAGCATTGAAGGAGTTAAGGATAGTACAAGCTGGAATGCCAGATACTTAAAGAAATATTACTTCTAATGTATATTAATTTACCACCTTTATATACTATGGTTGTATGCATATCTATGAAGTGACCCCCTTCATCAAATGGTTCTCTCACAAAAATTTCCTACTATTATATGCCATAGGTTGACCACCTCCGTTAAGAACCAGGTAGAGCGCCCTAACACTTGTATATGTCATGAGTTGATCACCTCGGTCAGGAACCAAGTAAGCGCTCTGACAATGAAAAGAGAACTGAGCACTTCGATCAAAAACCAGGTAGAGCTCCCTCTCTCACTATTATATGTCAAGGGCTGATCACCTCGATTAAGAACCAAGTAGAGCATCCTGACACTTGCAGATGTCATGAGTTGACTACCTCGATCAGTAACCAAGTAGGCGCTCTGACAATGAAAGGAGAGTTGAGCACCTCGCTCAAGAACCAGGTAGAGCTCTCTCTCCCACTATTATATGTCATGGGCTTATCACCTCGATTAAGAACCAGGTAAAGTGTCCTGACACTTGCAAATGTCATGAGTTGACTACCTCGGTCAGGAACTAAGTAGGTACTCTGACAATGAAAGGAGAGCTGAGCACCTCGGTCAAGAACCAGGTAGAGCTCCCTCTCCCACTATTATATGTCATGGGCTGATCACCTTGATCAAAAACTAGATAGAGCGTCCTGACACTTGCAAATGTCACGAGTTGATCACCTCGGTCGGGAACCAAATAGGTGCTCTGACAATGAAAGGAAGCTGAGCACCTCGGTCAAGAACTAGGTGGAGCTCCCTTTCCCACTATTATATGTTGCCTCGGTTAAGAACCAAGTAGAACACCTTAACACTTGTAAATGTAACAAGTTGATCACCTTGATTAAGAGCTAGGTAGAGCCCCTTGACATTTGCATAGCCCACGAATTGACCACCTCGATCATGAACAAGCTCGGGTTTAATGAAGGAGAAAATACACGTAGAAAAATACAATAGTTAAGCATCCCAAGTGTGTTCTATTAAGAATATTTTTATTATTATCCGAAATTACAATGCATTTGAAAAACTTATTAATACATGGCTCGGCCTTTTAGAAGGTTAAAAATTCCTAAAACGTTTATACACCCGATTGGTGTCCGGATCATCAGTTTCCTCTATTAGGGGTAATAACTCGGCCTGAATATTGATAATTTTCTTCTAGACATCGGTCATTGTCTCAAAGGGGATCGAGTTCAACGTGAGCATAGAGCATTCCAATTCTTCAGCAACTTCCATCACCTTAAGGAAAACCCCTTTAGATCGCTTCATGGTCCTTTCCCGAGTTCGAGTCTAAGATAGTTGCTCCTTATAGAATGCGAGCTTGCACTTGGTCTCTTATGAAGCTTAAACTTCTCCTCAAGGTTGGACAGCTTGACTTTCAACCCTTGCACCTCGGTTTTAACTCTTACATTTTTCAGTTTCAAAGTCTGAACTTAATGCCTGGTAGCCCGATCATAATCCATAATGTTCAAACAAAAAAGATGGAAAGAGAGTTGGAAAATATTTCAACAGGATTATTTGAATCCAAAAAATGTCCTTAACCTCTTTATAGGGGATGGTGTCAAGAAAAGTTTAATGACACATGTCCCAAAAATAAGAAGTTAGGTCAACATCATAAATGAAAGCAGAAAATGATATATATACACTACTGGACAATTAACACAGTTCCCAAAATTAAATTGATTTTCATTAATAATTCAAAAAGAAAAGTTACAAGGCACAACCCACGTCCATACATGCAGGAATGGCATCGAGCTCAAAAGAAAGGAAAAACTGGGATGGCTTATAATCTATTTTACAGGAGCCTTGGGTCATTACCACATCAATGGTCCCCGATCTCACCTTCTGTATCGGCTTCCTAGGTCTTGCCACCATTGTCTCCCTCGTCCTCATCCTGGGTCTAAGTAGGCGCTTACTAAGAAGTGACTGGGATGTCCAAGATCTGGTAATATTCTCATGCAACCCTATTTTCTTGGCCTCCTTTTTAAAGGAATCCATGGCCAACCCGTACCCAATTTCAACACTTGAGGAAAGCTGCTCAGCCATAGTGCCAAGCTCGCGCTTAGCCTTGTCCTCTACCATGGCTAGCTTGTGATTACCTGCCTCATTATCAGCCTTGGCCTTTCCACAAGTCTCCTCGAGCTCTGCCATATGCTTTGCATTGTCATTTAGCTTGGCGATGGCCTTGTTTAGCTTATCCTCTTTATCGATAGCCTTGCCCTCCCATTTGCTAGCCTTGGCCAATAACAATGTGTAGTTGGACCAAGTTGAAGCATGCCTCTCCTTTTCTTGGGCGAGCTCGAGCTTTAAATTTTTCACACCTCGAACCCTTTTCAACCTATAGAGCAATTGTAACTGAAAAAGCCAAAGGATGCGAGGTCAAACATAAGATATATATATATATATATATATATATATATATATATATATATATATATATATATGAATATATATATATGAAAATAAATAAATATGTGCATGAAAGGAGAGGACAAATTGCCACACCTGGTACATTAGGCGACTGATGACGACCTTTAAGCTCTCATCCTCACATATGGCATCAAGTTGCTTCTCGTGTTTCATAATGGGAAGATGATCCACATAGCAATCGAGTTGTTCTAGTGCCATACCACAATACAGAGCTATCCCATCCACATCGGTGGTCAAATCGTTGACAACACCATTTCCCTTTTCTGGAATCCCTCACGGGGTGAACATTTGCTTGGGGTGCCGAGTAGGGAAGAGGTGAGGTATGTCGGCTCGGGGAGAGCTGTGAAGGCTTGAAGATGTTTAACGATTCTGGCTTGAGCTTGGGCTCATCCATGATTTTCTTCTTCTTTTTAGTAGAGGTGGAACGACCCTCTTTTCCAGAAGATTTACTCCACTTCTTCCCTTTAGAGGAGTTCCCCCCTTGAACAGGAGGCATAGTTCTTTGAGAGCTTGTCCCCTGAGGAGGAACTTTGTTCTTAAGCCGTGGCAGGAGAGCATCAACATCGAACTCCATATTAGTTGCAAATACAAAGGACGAGGCGATGTCAGTATTACAGGGTCGTACTAAAAAAAAGATGCAAAAAAATGTTCGAGTCTGAGGTCTAGTTCACCATCGTTTGGGACCACCTCAAATCTTCCCCCATAGTTTGTGGGAGGGGTCTTGTGCTGAGGAGTAGCTCAGGGTTTATGAATGATCCTATAGGGAGGCTCTATCGAGCCATGTCTCATCAGCCCACATGCTATAAAGCACGGGGTATTCAACAAGTGCCTCCAAGGGGTCTTCTCAAATAGAAAGTTTTGGATATTAGCCAAGCACTACTTCCCATCCAAACTCAAGGTTGTCATGAAGGACCCCATGTTCTTTATCGCGACATTAGTGTCATTCTAAATACTCCTTATCAATCTTGTGTCGTTGGTAGGAGACTCCTACTGGCCTAAGACATAGAAGAAATACTTCTTCTAGTTCTTCTCGTTCTCAGGGAGGGTTATATTTATACCTCGATCATGTTTCATAGACATATATATCCTCTTCGGGTCTATTAGATTCTGTTTAAGGACGTAGGCTTCATTGAACTCGGGCATTTCCAAGTCCACCCCGAGCTCTTTGCATATAACTGTACGGCAAATTAGATACCTCCAACCATTGGACATCAACTGACTAGGCGTGAGCTAAGTCCTAACCAAAAACCTCCTTATAAGAGGTTATAGGGGAAACCTCAACCCTAACCATAAAGCCTTCTCATGAAAAGGCGTCTACCTAGATGGAGGTTGGTCGTTGTCATGGACCCCCTCCGGTGGGATCCTTATTTGAATCGAGGATGGGATGTTGTAGGTTTTCCTCAACCTTTCCTCATCCTGGGGTATTAGCTCACTGGTCTTAATCTTGGTTGACTAATCCTTGGTGCAACTTGTAGGTTCCCTAGACCATAAGTTTCTCATTTTCTTCCTCCACGTCCTAGCAACTAATAATTGAGTCTATGGGACGTTCAACCCAATGGTTGGAACAACCTGAGGGTGAGTGGTGAAGGTAGAAGGTTGAGGTAGAAACTGACTAGCCTTGCCAGAAGAGTTCATCCTGGAAGACCCCGAGTCATCATTAGTGCTGGGGTATTGGGGGCTCTCCCAAGAGCCCTAGCCCGAAGTCTCTTTTCTGTGCATAGTGTCTACAAAATAGCACAAAACATAAAAAGAAGGGTAAGGTACAAGATGAAGAGATTACCTAGGTTTGAGTTTGGAAGTAAAAAGAAATGATTCTTTAAAATCGACTTGAAAAGAAGAGGAGAGATAAGTGTTAGTCCCGATAGAACCTGTACTCTAGAAATCCGAGCATATAGGCTATGTGCTGAGCTAGTTTCTTACCATCGAACTGAAAAATCTTTTTATGGCTCGAGTTGAGGTGACGAAGCGTTTTTTCTCTTTACTTTTTGTCTGATGTGCAAGAAATGATGAAAAGTCTCAACTCAAGCATCTTTTTAAATAGAGGTCCCCATTTTTTTCTCTTCAATCAACTGACATGTATTTATTAATGGAGCTAAACAATTTAAATGCGTTTCCCGGTTTTACTCTTCCACCTCAGTTCTGAGCTCAAGCTGAAAAAGTAGGACTTTATGTTTGAATACAAAGATTGGCCTAGAGCTCGAGTCCAAGAGACAACTCGAGCAAAAGACAATCCAAGCCCAAGAGATGGTCCGAGATCGAGTGATAGTCCAAGCCTTCTATTGTATCTATGGGGTTGACCACCGGTACGAACCGTGGGGTGGTCGACCCCGGTTTATAGACGTACCTATTTTTTACCTTTTTGTCCTCTCTGACACACTCACATGTGTCTATTCTATATAATTGACACATATACATGTAAAACTCTATAAATATATGGACTCCTTAAGAGATCCACACATTCAAACAATTATTCTGATTTCTTTCTAGTTTCTCTCATTGTAAATCGGATCAATCTCAACATTAACTATAAATAAATAAAAATTCCTATAAATACACTAATTTAAAATTAAAATATTGTATATATTGTGTTTCAACTATGATAATAATTCATATATGAGTTTCAAGTTTAATCCGACCTTGTTCTATCCCAAAAATCCAATATGTTTATATTCGAATTAATTACATCATCGAACCGATTTCGAATTAAAAATCTTAGATCGGTGAAAAACAAGCGGTTTAAATCCGCTATTCATCCCTAACTTCTGGATCTTAAAGTTAGATAAATTTTCTTTATCTATTATAATTAAGCTCGATAATTTGCGGTTAATTTTTTTTTTTTTTTTTAGTTTTTATCAAGAAAGAGATGGTACTTTTAGTTTTCTTTGAATGGATGAGTGGATATAAGGCACATTTTTGTACGGTCCACTCTAGCTCCAAACCAGCATGATTTCTTTTGGTCCAGTTGTAGTGGGGGAGGGGGAGTGAGAGTCTTCATTATTTATGTAGTCGTAGTCTAGTAGAACCTTATTTTTGTGTTTTGTTTTCATTCTATTAATTTATTACGTCCTTTACAATAGGTAAAGAAAAGTGGGATGCCTCCTGGGCCTCGTGCTGGATTTTCCATGTGTGTTCATAAAAGAAGAGCTCTGCTATTTGGAGGGGTTGTGGATATGGAAGTTTCAGGTTAGTTTATTTCTTTATTTTCCCTATTTTCTCGCCATGGTTGTTGTTACAATAGTATTAATACTTTTCACTAGAAAGCAGGCATGTAAAATGATTGTATTCCATTAAAAAGTGTTTATTATGAATTATCTACATATACATGCCATACTTGTCTACATGACGAGCGAAGAAAAAAACCTCAACAAGCTTAAACTCTAATAAATAAATAAAAATTGGACCTCTAAATAATACTGAAATGTAATTGCATGTGAAAGACGTTAGTTACTTTAAGTCTTGTGGTTTGTTATTTCCTACCTTTTACTCTCCTGTTAAGTTGTGTTCACAGGTTCATCCCTCATCCTTTATTGATCAAGTTCAAATGAACCTAAGTTACTTATCATCTGTCAAAATATGTCGGCAAGATGGTTGGATAGGAGTGCTTGGTGGCAAGAATAAAACATATGTTTCTTGTTCAGCTTTTTTTTTAGGTTAAACAATTTTTAAAGTACCCAAAATTGGACATAGTTAACTCTTTGGAACACACTTTTTTTAACACATAGGTAGCTAAACTTTTAAATTTAACATATAATTAAGTCTTTAATTGTTAAGTTAGGACTTATGTGATAAAAAAAATAAAAAATTCAGGTACCTATATATAAAAAAGGTTTCTTAATTAGAATTTGGAAATGATACATTGCTCAATATCATCCTGTGGTAACTCTTATTTGAAAAAGTTCGTGGGGATACACCGAAAGGATATAATATAATTAAAAGATGTGTGTAGACACACCGGTTTTAACTAATTAAGGGAAGCTTCTTGAATATTAAGCCACCGGGTTCCAAAATTGGACATAGTTAACTCTTTGGAACACACTTTTTTTAACACATAGGTAGCTAAACTTTTAAATTTAACATATAATTAAGTCTTTAATTGTTAAGTTAGGACTTATGTGATAAAAAAAATAAAAAATTCAGGTACCTATATATAAAAAAGGTTTCTTAATTAGAATTTGGGAATGATACATTGCTCAATATCATCCTGTGGTAACTCTTATTTGAAAAAGTTCGTGGGGATACACCGAAAGGATATAATATAATTAAAAGATGTGTGTAGACACACCGGTTTTAACTGGTTAAGGGAAGCTTCTTGAATATTAAGCCACCGGGTTCTTAAATTGGATTTAGTTAGTTCTGTTGTTTATGGACTGCTCTAAATAAACGAATTTATATTCTATCTATGCTTCCTGGATGGCAAGATTGTCATTTTTTTCCTGACGCTTGCAGGTGATGCAATGATGAGCTTGTTCTTGAATGAACTTTATGGCTTCCAATTTGACAGCCGTCGCTGGTAGGCCTGACCCATTGCTTCTATATGTAATGTTGATTGTCGGAATTTTTATGATTGATTATGATGCCATAAATGGATAGTTTGTGGCTTCAATTTGGCTCTTCTATGCAATTTTATGTGATCTCTACGTTTATGCAGTTGGATAGCTATTGGCTCAATTGGCTTTCTTGATAAAGAAAATACTCTTTACTCATAATGATGCACTCAAGCATAATGTTATCCCTTTGATCATGTCTTGTTTACACTAATAGTAATGATTCAGGGTATTCTTATGTTTGTTTTGACTGTTCATTTGGAATGAAAAGTATTTAACATTCCAACAATAGCAAAAATGCTCATTTTTCTCGCACCCTTCAGAAATATACTGAAATGCTATATTTTTCTCACACATTTGTATAATTATTTTTTATTTTTCTCATTTTCTCATTTAAAAATAAAAAAAAGTTTATTTTCTAATTTTGTTTCATTTATAATTTTATATATATTGTTTTAATATTTATCATTATAATAATAATATTTGAAGTTGTTTTTATTTTACAGAAAAATTACTTCATTTATTTCTTAATATCATATCCCTTTATATATACATTTGTTATGCGTAATATATCACTAAGTCATTAATATACAAACAAGAATCACCCTAAAAATCGAAAACTAACATCCGTAAAAATGTGGTTGGTTCCAACTCCCGAAAATCGTGAAACTAGACTCCTAAAAATCGTGGGTTGGTTCCACTCGAAATCGTGGAAACCCACCATACTCCTAGGTTGATTTCTACACTCCTCCTCGGGTTGGCGATATATGTTTTCCAAACCAAGTGCTACATTTAACTCGTGAAATTAGGTCGAACAATGCTTTGGTTAAGATATCTCGCTACTTGTTGCCTAGATGGAACATAGTCGAGGAGATCATTCGCTTCTTCAATTTTCTCACCCGATGAAGTTATTCATCAATTTCCACATGTTTAATTCGATCATACGATTTGGATTTTTGACAATTGCAATTGTCGATTAGTTGTCACACATGATTCTAATAGATTCAATGTTCAACCTTCGAGTTCGTATAGTAGTCGTTTTAGCCAAATTCCTTCACATGCCCAAAGCCAATGCACGAAACTCACCGCAAGATCGCCACGTGCTACCACCGCTTGCTTTTTGCTACACCATGTCACCAAATTTCTCCAAATAAATGAGCAATATCCAGATGTGGATTTTCGTCACTAGAGATCCAAATTCAATCGGCGCCAAGATAAATTTCCAATCTTCTATTAATTGTTTTCTTAAACACGAAGCCCCTTTCCGATCCTTCTTCAAGTATCTGTAGAATACTGCCATCGCCTCCACCGTGATCTACCGGGTTGCCAAGAAATTGACTAACAACACCGATCAAAAACTTATATCCGGGACGTGTAATGGGTCAAATAAATTAACTTACCTACCAAACGTTGATATTGCCCCCTCGTCACCACAATTCATTAATTCGAGGCATTAGTTCATAGTTAGTGGTCCACGGGTGTTTCAACAGTTTACACCCATTCACGCCAGCCTCACGCAAGAGATCTAGAACATATTTTGCGTTGAGAAATTGAGATTCCTTACTACGTGCCACTTCCATCCCTAAGAAATATTTCAAATATTCCAAGTCTTTAATCTCGAACCTTGGATAACAAAGATCTTAAGTCTCTCTTTATTTCTCCTACATGATTTCCGTAAGAACTATATCATCAACATATACAATCAAAGTTGTGATTCTCCCATCTCGCGTTGTTTGACAAATAAAGCGTGGTCTCGTACGTGTCCGAGAGTATCCATCCCGGTTTGAGGACCTTGGTGAATTTTTCGAACCACGCCCAGTGATTGTTTAAGTCCATAGTGCCTTCTCAATCCTTGCATACCTTCCTCAGGTATCTTTAGTCTCAAAGCAGGCACATCCACGTAAACTTCTTCGATCAAATCTCCATTTAAGAATGCGTTTCGACATCGAGTTGAAGTAAGTGGCCAATCCTCATGAACCCAATAGACAAAGAAGACACGAATCAGTGTTAAGTTTTGCTACAGAGCAAAAGTCTTCGATAATCAATTCCATATGATCGGGTGAACCCTTTAGCCACTAGTCGAGCTTTATATCTATCGATATTTCCATCCGTCTCGCTCGTTTTACGAGAATATCCATTTACGTACTTATTGTCTTCTTTCCAAGTGGTAGCTCTGTTAACATCCACATGTACTCATTCTTTTCAAGTGCATTATATTCTTCTAAGGTTGTCTTGTGCCATTCAGTAATTTTTAGAGCTTCATTGACAGAATTAGGAATCTTGATGTTGTTTAGAGATGTCACAAATGCCTGAAATTTTGGCAAATTTGCGTAAGAAATGTAACTTTGAAGAGGATGTCGAAAGCTGTATGATCGAACGCCTTTTCAGGCAATGGGAAGATCTAACTCAGGATCGTAACCAAGTTTTGACCTAGATTCTCGCTTATCTTGTAATCTTTCGCATTCGGGCCGTTTGGGAGAAGTTTCTGCTTTGCCGATTTCGTGTGCGCAAGTCGATTTCTCTTTCTTTTCATAAACTTTTATGGCATCATTAGGAAGGAGAAGATGTCTAGGATAAACAAAGGGAGATTGATTAGGTTTGGTTTTTCGTCGAGAACTGAATGGGTATCGTGTTGGAAGAGGACAAGGTCATGCGAGGGTAAATGAGATGATAAATTCTGGCTCAACGAAAGTGATGACAATCCCACCGCAATTCATTAGTGTGATTCTCCTCTTGAATTGCGTAATTAGAATAGAATGGAGTTTCTTCGAAGAAAGTAACGCCCACGGAATGGTAAAACTTACAGTAATGGGAGAGAAACATTTGTACTTTTTGATTGGTCGTAGCAACCAACAAAGATGCATTTATTGGCACGGGTATCAAGTTTGCCACGATATCGTGAATGAATACGATTAAAAACAAGGCAACCAAAAACCTTGAAAGGAATTGCGACACAAGTCAGGTAGGTAGAATATTGACTCAAGCACTTGTAAAGGTGAATGAAAGTTGAGAACTCGAGAAGGTACGCGGTTTGATCAAGTGCTGCTATAGGTTAAGAATGGCTTCACCCCAAAATTTTTTAGCAACATTGGTTTGAAAGTAAAGTTCTGCAACCTCAAGTATATGACGGTTTTTATGCGTCGGCCATACACCGCTTTGTCAGCGGGTGTGTCAACGCCAGAGCTTTGTTGGACAATACTACGTGATTTGAGATATCCACTAAGATCGGAATTAAAGAAATCCCTAGCATTATCGCTTTTAGGATTTGAATATTGACATTGAATCGAGTTTGGATCACGGCATGAAAAAGTGGAAATATGTGCTTGGTTTCGCATTTGTCTTTCATATGAAATGTCCAACATAATCAAGGCATGATCATCAACTAACAACAAGAACCATCGAGCACCGCATACCGGGAACGCGACACGGTCCCCAAATGTCACCGTGAACGCAGGGAAAAAGGCGTGACTTGGTTTCAGGCGCGGCGTGGTGAAAAAGTGTTTCGAGTATGTTTTCGCTAACCCGACAAACTTCACAATGAAATAAATTGGGATTTTTATTGATGAATAAGGATGGAAACAAACGTTTCAAAGAAAAAAATTTGGATGACCTAGACGAAAATGCCACATCATGATTTACTTTCCTTATTAGTATGACTACGAGACTTAAGATTATGACTCAATTGACATTGATGACTAATGAATGGCTTTGAAGAGTGTTGATATCAAGAACATGTAGGCCCGCACGTAAATCAACACCGCCAATCATTTTCCCCGAAAGCTCAGTCCCGAAAAACACAAGATTTAGCCAAGAATTTAGTTTCACGCTTAAGGTCATGATTTAATTTACTAACCTGATATGAGATTGCAAAGAAATCCAGGCACAAATAACGCATTTGAGAAAACGAGGTAGCTGAGTAGGCAAATGGTCCCTGCTCCGACCATCGTGGCGCGAGCACCATTGGCGAAACACACTGCTTGGAGTCTCGCTGCAAGGTGAATAGGTTGTGAAAAGTGATTGATCACTTGTCGCGTGATCGAGGCACTCGAGTCTACTATCCAAGACGAGGAGGGAAATTTTTCAAGATGCTTTGTTGAATTACCGGAAATACGCGGTGAAGTTATTCCCGCCGCTACTAAACGTGGTGTTGATATTTGCCTTTGTATAAGTTGTTGGAGAAGTTCTAACCTGTTCCTTAGTGAATGGGATAGAATTACTAGAAAATGCACTTGAATTTGAAGGCCGAGTTTGCATACCGATGGTTGTAGACCGGAACCGAAAAGATGCAGTGCCGAAATAGCTCTCTGAGGACCGGTACGCTAAAAGGAGAAGCAAACATTAATAGTTGTACCGTTAAATGTACTCACCAAAAGGATTATGTTTAGGAGCGTGATCAAGAATGGATCCATGCTCAAAGCACTGAATTTCCCATATTGAATTCAGCTCGTTACTTGTCTCTCGAACCTCTTCATCCATGTCATCTTCCAAAGGTGCTAAGAACATTTAAACTTTCGCTTTTTTCATAGCTCTCATGCCCAAAAGTCAAACTTGAGTTTGAAACCGAAAAGGTGTATTCCTTGCCCGAGTATTTGACATCATACTAGGTGAACTTATAGAACTAGTTGAACAAGAGTAAGCAAGAGCAGCTTTCGAGCCTAAGGCTCGATACCATGAAGTCTGTTTTTATTTTTACAGAAAAATTACTTCATTTATTTCTTAATATCAGATCCCTTTATATATACATTTGTTATGCATAATATACTGCTGGAAGTCATTAATATACAGCTGCAAATCACCCAAAAAATCAGGAAACTAACATCCAGAAAACAAAGGTTGGTTCCACCCTGAAAATCAGGAAACTAGACTCCTAAAATCAGGGATTGGTTCCACCCTGGAAATCAGGAAACTGACCATACTCCTAGGTTGATTTCCTATAATATTGTTTTCATTTAATTCAATTCTTGTTCCCATTCCCATTATGTTTACATTCTACCAACCAAATATGACCTTTATCTATTTCTACCTTTACTTTCTTAAATACATTGTAAATGATTTTTTTTGGTGGTAAATAGACAACTATAATTGAAACCGTTGATACATTTTATGGAAATGATTTTCCTTTTATGTCCAGGTATCCTTTGGAGCTTCGGAAGGAGAAGTCGACAAAAAATAAGGTTTGTCCTTTTATAGGTTTCTAACATAGATGTCTGCTGATCCAGCATCTTGCTTTTAAAGTTTCCTTTCCCCCCTTTTTTTACCCTCTAATGACCTTTTTCTTTAGAGAATAACGGAAGTCATTATTTAATATAGTTTTCTTGATGTTCCATGTCTGTCTTTCATTTTCATTTTGCAGTTAAAAAGGAGTTCTGAGCAGAAAACTATTAATGATAATAAGATAAATTCCATCGAACTAGATGAAAATGCAGAAAACGATGAAGAGGACAAATCTCAGAATTATGAAGCAGGTGATGGAGAAAGCAGCATGAATGAATTATCGCAAAATATGGAAACAATCTTCATGGCCATTGATGATGATAACTTAGCTCCCAAATCTGCTGGGAAGACTAACTATTCCAATTCCAAATTGGATCTACCAATTACTGATTTACCTGAGGTTTTTATGTGCTAATTGAAAATATTTTTCTTCTATTTATTTAGGCTTGTTCTTGAGTTGACTATAAATTTAATAGCAACCATCAGGTAGTGAAGCCCTGCGGACGTATCAATTCTTGCATGGTCGTTGGAAAAGAAACATTATATGTATATGGAGGCATGATGGAAGTTAAAGATCGAGAAATTACACTTGATGATTTATATTGTCTTAATCTCAGCAAACTTGATGAATGGAAGTGCATCATACCGGTTTGTATCTTACCCATTTCTATGTATAAATGCTGATAACTCATGTTTACAAATGCTTTTGTATAATACCTATGTTGGTTTTTCAAAGCTTATCATTTTATGTTGTTCCATCTCTCTCTGTCTCTGTCTCTGGCACGGGCATATGTAACAATGTGAGTGCATGCCACACATACGCAGGCATGCGTACACACTTGTGTATGCATTGGTGCACTCAAAGATCTTGGATTTTCATTTGTGGGTTGGAAAGAGTTCTATTTGCCAAAAGAAATCCTTAGGGGAAAAAATGGTCACAATGCTGATATATAATTGGCTCAAACACATAGTAAAGATAGTATGATAATGAAAAGCTTTTGGAGTTGGATTCATATTCTCTTGGTGTTATTCTCTATGTCTTTATTAGTTTGATCTTTTGTTACTCTCTATGGATCAACTCTATTAAAGGATTATCTTTCCACATAACATTTGCACACACTACAAGCCTATGGTGAATCTGTGAACATTAGGTTAACTATGCCTTTTTTTTAATACCCAGGCATCAAAATCTGAGTGGGTAGAACCCTCTGAAGACGAAGATGAAGACGAAGATGAAGACGAGGATAATAGTGAGGACGCAAGTGATGCTGATTACCACAGTGATGAGAGTGATGAGAGTGAGGATGACGACGATTTGAAGGTATCATTATTTTATATTTTTGATCCTGGTTGTGAGTACATGTGTTTTCAACTCAATTGGAGCATAGCATTATACTTTATCTTATAGAGAAGAACACACATATCTTTGTAGGTTTTTGGTATTTTGTTTTTTTGATTCTCTTTGTGCATAGAGTGCAAGGGATGGATTGGTTCAAGTGGGCAATGCTGTTGCTTTAATAAAGGGCGAGGGAAAAAATCTTCGGAGGAAGGAGAAACGAACCAGGATAGAACAGATCAGAGCTAGTCTTGGTCTTTCAGACTCCCAAAGAACACCAATGGTGCCTCCTCCCTTTTGATTTATTTAAGATTACTTTATCACTTTAGACTCATAATAAAATTGTGAAGTGAAATTCTGCAAAAACAAGATAACATTATAGGTGATGCTTAATTTTGTGTATACAGCTGATGGTAGGCATATTGGTCCTCCAAAAAGTAACTTTATGTTTTTATACTACTTTTTAGTCTACTCATGCTTTCTGTATATTTTGTGTGAAGCCTGGAGAGTCATTGAGAGATTTTTATAAACGTACTAATTTATACTGGCAAATGGCGGCCCATGAACATACTCAACACACTGGAAAGGTTTGTTTTGTTCTCTGTATTTTTCTTATATTGAAAATATTAGTCATATATGGGAACTGATTTTGTCTACGAGAAGTTAACTAATCTGCTGCCTTAAATATCTCCTCCTTTTGGGTAATTTAGAAATTTGTTTGGTTCTTTTTTCCCCCAATGCTGCAGTTTGTTTGTTTTTTCTTTTTTTGGGTATTTGAGAATGTGTTTGAAAATGTTGTCTTGGCTTTACAGGAGCTTCGTAAAGATGGTTTTGATCTCGCAGAAGCTCGATACAGAGAGCTTAAACCTATTCTTGACGAGGTAGAGTTTTTTTGGCATATGCCTGAAAATTCAATTTTCTAATATTATATTATTCAAATTAATGCAGTATTGCTAATCTCATTATTTTCTGTTGTGTAAACTGCAGCTGGCAGTATTAGAAGCGGAGCAGAAGGCTGAAGAAGAAGAAGCTGCAGCTGAAACAAGTTCTAGAAAGAAAGGGAAGAATAAAACTAAACATTAAGACCCAAGCTGCATATGAATTGGTGAGTTATATCCAAAAATCATTGCCAGTCACGTCACACGAGTGTTATTGCTTACATCTACGCCTATTCATACTTGCAGACGTACAGCGCCTCCCTATTTAGACGCATGAGACAACTTAAGGAACCTGACGAGGAAATCATTTTTGTAGACTGTTCTACTTGCAGTATTCCGACAGAATTTTGATGCAGTATCCATCTCCAAATCACTTTTTCTGTCGCAGTTCTGACCTAATATTGCAGTGTAACTGATACAACAGCTTGGAATCAAATTTTGTTTCAGTATGACATTAAAGTTTACTCTAGAAGCATTACAAACTCTCTTTAGATAGGATGGACCCAAAAAATGATTCAGATTCTTTTTTTGATTAATTGATGATTGTTTTTATCTCCGCATCAGGTTGAATATTATGATTTTGAAGAAATCTTTGCAGAAAAATGTATTTCAGCACAGGAAAAGAAAATATTATATTGAAGAAGTCCATGAGGCACTCCAATGAGTCCAATAACGAGCTTATAACTCAAATTTCCAATAACAGATCATCTACTTAAACGTGTTTATATAATTCTCTCAAATGTAAAACAGCAAGCAAGTATAATTCCCCCAAGGTTATGGGCTGAAATGTTACTATAACTTTAGATAAGTGATATAACGAAGCTGTAACTTTTACTATGTTTTAATTTAATCCTGTAATTTAAAAAAAGATGAATGAAGTTCAAATTTTAAAAGGTTAAGATTTTTTGAGGAGTAAAATAGGAAACTAAAAAAGTAGAAAATTAAAAAAGCTCTCTTTCTACTTTTTCAATTTTTAATTTTTAATTATCTATTTTTGTTATTTTAATTTTATAAATAAAATCTATTATTTTACTTATTTCACATACAATAAGGAATTAATTATAGTATTAGTTTCTTCTTCAATTATTTATTATTTCACATATTTTTATTAGTAGAAATTCTTAATTTTAATTCATCTACTTTTTATTCATGTTCTAAATCATTTTTTTATTAGAACCAACAAGATTTTATTTTCTTAAACCAAACTTTCTATCCAAACTTAAAAAAATAAAGGTCACTAAGACAAAAAAATAAGAGTTTTTTAATTATTTTTTTTATATCTTTTAATGATTTCTTATTTTATTACTCAAAAAAGCTCAGTTTTTTAAAATTTAGATTTAGATTGATTATTTTTTAAATTACAGGATTAGATTAATTCACTTTAAAAATTATATAATTAATGTATCACTTGCATAAAATTACATGACTATTTTAACCCAAAATCCAAGCAGCAAAGCAGAGCATATGAAGAACCCATGATAGAAAATCATAATAAAAGGCAAAGGAGATAAAACATATCATATAATTAGTAAAATAAAAAAGAAAAAAAAATTACCAGATGTTATCATCCAAAAGTCTTACTATTTGGTTCAGCAATTGTTTGATAGAAAAAAAAATCTTAACATTGAAATAAACGCAAGGGATCTCAAGTTAAAAAGCCAAATATAACAACGGTTTTGAAGAGTGAATTAAGCTTTTCTATATATGCAGTATACTCTTTAATTGTTACTAATTCGTGGAGCACCTTTTGTTGTTTCACGTTAGTTATTATTAACAATGGTTGTAATTTAGTTTTTTGCCTCTTTTTTATTTTATTTTTATTTTTTTTGAAATTTTTTAGCAAAATTGATTTTGCACCTTAGTAAGAGCTCGTGGATATTTATTTTCGTTTTAAAATGTTTTTCAGATAAAATCTTTTAAGTTCTTAAAAAGTATGATTCATTATGTTTTATGTTTTATGTTTCTAAAGCATTGAATTTATGACAAATATAATTATGATGTTTATAAAATTATAAACATGTTTATAAAATTATAAACATGTTTATAATATATTTAAAATTTTAAAATTATAGACATTTATTTATAAATGTATCCCCTATAAATTTTATTCTAAACTTATATTTTAAGTGTAAAATGTTTTAAGCTCAAATTTATATAAAAAAAAATCCCATATTTTGATAATTCTTTGGTTAAAAAAATTCAATTGTTGATTTTTTAACCCTAATGTTTACTTTATTACTTATTTATGATTTTTCTTGTGAAGTTTATATTGTTAATTGATGATTGATATTCTCTATAAATTTAAGAGATAATTTTGATACTTTGTGTCATGCCAAGTTCGTATTCTCTTACCATATCTTAAGAAAAAATTTTACCTTAAATTGAAACAAATGTAATAGTATAATAATAAAAAGAATTATTTATCTTTTCAAAATATAATATTAAGATCATAACAAAAGTTAAAAACTAAAGAAAGCTGATAAACATGCATCTAAAATATAGTGTTAAAAGATTAGAGGGTTTAAAAATAAAATAATGTTATATGAATTAAATGACAAGTATTGAGTTACATATTAAATTAAAAATATAAGATATTAAAATAATTATAATATCTTAACAAATCACAATCATCCTAATAATATATGATATAATTACAAATAATTAAAATAAAACTAAAATTATAAATTCAATTATTATGTTTCATTTTTATCATACTTATAACTTTAATCTTAATTTGTTAAGTATATTTTAAAACTATTCGGCACGAACTTATTAACGTTGTGATTAGGAATGTACAAAAAACTGTAAGTTTAATTATTCAGATTATTTAAATCAGTGATTTGATTTTTAACAAGTAAATTTTGAGAATGAATATGATTTTAAGTAAAATTTGAATGTAAAATCGGACACAATCTTACTTAAAATTAATTATATTTAAATATATTTATTTAATTAATTTATATATTGAATAAATTAAATATACATGTTTTAATCAGAGTTTTTGACTTTTTGTCGCTCTCGAGCCTCTACCCCTCCGTCGATCTCGCTCTCTAGTCTCCCCTTTGTCGACTACTGCTCTTCCCACTACCGCTCTGCATGGGTCGTCGTCAATAACTCGTCATCCTCATCTCTACGTGTTGATTTTCTCTGATTTTTGTTGAGAGAGTTATTGAATTGATTTTGGCTTCATGTCTAATGTTATATTTATACATTAAAAGAAAGAAACTAGCCGTTATTAAACTAGCCGTTACTAAATTAGCCGTTATTAAACTAGCCGTTACTAAATTAGCCGTTACTAAACTAACCGTTATTAAACTAGCCGTTACTAAACTAGCCGTTACTAAACTAACCGTTATTAAACTAGCCGTTACTAAACTAGTAGTTACTAACTAGCCGTTGCTAAACTAGCCGTTACTAACTAGCCGTTATTAAACTAATTATTCTAAACACTCCCCCTCAAGTTAGGTGTGTAGATATTGGTCAACCCTAATTTGCTTAAATTTTCTTCAAATGATTTTAAATCTAAACCTTTGGTGAAGATGTCCGCCAATTGTTTTTCACTTCTCACAAATGGAGTTTCAATTTCCTTTGCTTGAATTTTTTCTCGAATGAAGTGGCAATCCACTTCGATGTGTTTTGTTCTCTCGTGAAACACCTGATTTGATGCTATATGTCGCGCCGCTTGGTTATCACAAAACATCTTCATTGGTTCTTGAATTTTAATTCCGATATCCAAAAGAAGTTGTTTGATCCAAGTTAGCTCGCATGAGGTTGATGCCACGTGGCTCGATATTCCTCGCCTCTATACTTGATCGTGCCCAACATTTTGTTTCTTGCTTTTCCACGTGACTAAATTTCCGCCTACAAACGTGCAAAAACCAAGTGGTTGATTTTCTATCAAAGCTACCAAAATTTAACTGCATCGAGAGCCACACACTTCATTAGAATTATTACGTTTCATGAGAATTCCTTTACTAGGTGTCCCTTTTAAATATTTTAAAATTCTATGTATAGCCTCTAAATGTGGTGTTCTAGGTGTATGCATAAATTTACTAATTTGGCTTAATGAAAAAGAAATGTCCTGGTTACCGTTAAATAACAAATTAATTTTCCTACAAGTCTTTGAAATTGGCTTATGTCTTACTAATCCGCTCACCATCCTCAATATTTAATTTGCATTTACTATCTATTGGTGTAGATGTTGGTTTACTCCCTAATTTACCGCTTTCTTTCAATAGTCAAGTGTATATTTTCTTTGTGAAATAAAGAGTCCCTCGCTAAGGTGCTATTTCTATTCCTAGAAAATATTTTAATAAACCTAAGTCTTTGATATCAAAATTCTCCTTTAATTTCATTTTCACTTTTTAATTTCTTCCAAATTATTTCCTAATTATTATATCATCTACATATACTAGAATTATGGTCATGTGAATGTACCATAATTTTTGGAAAATAATGAGTGATCGGCATTACTAATTTTAAAATCACAAGAAATTAAATAAGAGCTTAGTTTTCCATACCATGCTCGTGGAGATTGCTTTAGTCCTAAATAGATTTTTTAACCTACACACTATACTAGAATTGTTTTCTTTTTTACGACCAAAGTGGAAGTGTCATATATACCTCTTCTTCAAGTGTTCCTTGGAGAAAAGCATTCTTGACATCCATTTGATGTAAGGTCCAATTTTGGTTTACCGCTATGGAAAGTAAAATCCTAACGGTATTCATTTTGGCCACGGGTGCAAATGTTTCTTGATAATCTACACCATAGGTTTGAGTGTAACCTTTTGCCACTAATCGTCCTTTGTACCTTTCAATAGTACCATCACTATTAAACTTAATCTTATAGACCCATTTGCATCCTACGGTTTTCTTTCCTTTGGGTAGTTGTACGACTACCCATGTTTCATTTTTTTCAAGTGCTCGAAGTTCTTCTTCCATTGCTTTGCACCAATACCGGCCTATTGCTTCCTCATAGTTATTTGGCTCATTTTCTTTGGAAATTGAGGTCAAATAAGTCCTATATTGTGGTGTACCATTTTCATAAGATAAATAATTTTGGATAGGATATTTTACCTCATATGTTACAAAATCCAGTAATCTAGTTGTAGGTCAGGAGTCCGATTAGACCTTCTCAATGGTATTATTTCTGATAGTACCATCTTCCCCTCACATTGAAAAGTTTCTTCCTCTTCATTCTCATTGATTATTTCATTTTCAGTTTCTAATATTGTATTTCCTTCTTTGGAGTAGAAAAATGGAAATGTAAATTCATTTGGTTTCTCTTGGTTATTAGTCTCCTTTTCTAGTATTTTGTAATATGGCTCATTTTCTTGAAATGTAATGTTTTTTGTTAACTAGATCATAGCATTTATAACCCCTTTTTGAGATGAATACCCCAAGAAAATAGCTTTGATTAATGTATAATCTAACTTGTGTTGTTTATTTTTGTGCACATAGCATGTACATCCAAATACCCTTAAATGACAAATGTTGAGTTTTTCTTGGTAGAAGATTTCTAGTGGGCTTTTGAAATTCAAATTGGTACTTGGCAATCTATTAATTAAATATGTTGCGGTGAGAACAGATCCCACCAAAAAATATTGGAACATTATTTTGAAACAAAAGTACTCTCTTGTTACTTCAAGTAAATGTCGATTTTTTTCTTTCTGACACACCATTTTGTTAGGGTGTGTAAATACAAGTTGTTTGATGTAAAATTCCTTTTTCCTTGAAAAAATTTGTAAAATTTTGATTTACAAATTCCGTTCCATTATCACTTCTAAAAGTTTTAATCTTTGCATCATATTGATTTTCTATAAAATTATAAAATTCTTGAAATTGAGAAAACACTTCACTTTTATTTTTTAACAAGTGTAACCATGTAGTTCTTGAAAAATCATCTATAAATATAACAAAGTATTTATAACCATTAAATGACTCAATCGAGCGAGGGCCCCAAACATCAGAATGTATTATCTCAAAAGGTTTTTTGCTTTTACAATTGGATAAACTAAATGGTAACCTTGTGTGCTTTCCTAATTTGCAAATTTCACAACTACTACAATCTAGTTGTTTGAAATCAAAAATACATTTTAAAATCTTATCGTAAGGATGTCCAATTCTCTTATGCCAAAGAGCTGCCTAATTCTTCTTCTTTTTAATATTGAAGTTGCACTTTTCTTCACTTAGAATATAAACCCCATTTTCTAAAAAACCTACACAAATGATCTTCTTCGTTATCAATTCCTGAAAAATCACATTTTTGGATGTAAATGTAATTTCATAATTTAAGTCTCGTGTGATTATACTAATGGATAACAAGTTAGATGTACAATTATTCACATGCAAAACATTTGAAATTTTTCTTGAAAGGAGACTAATTGAACCATTTCCTAAAATTTCCATTTTTTCACCATTTGCAACGATTACAAATTGTTTAGTCTCAATCTTTTTGTAATTATTGAGTAAGTTTTTATTTCAGCTATGTGATCAGTTGAACTCGAATCAAGAATCCATTTGGAATTTAAAGAATTTTGAGTAAGGTTTGTAATCATACCAGAGGTTTTTTGAGATTTTCCTTGAAAAATCACGGATAATTGTGTATACAGTTGCCTCATTTGATCCATATCAACCTCACCTTTTATTTCTTTTTCAGCTCCGTTTGTACTCATATCCTCTTTTTCCTTTTGTGCAGAGTAACCCATTTTCTCTCTACTCTCTACCCGATTTTGTCATTGATCTCCCCCTTTGACGAAGCCTCCACCTTGCCTTCCCTTTTGTCGGAGATGAGGGTTGAGACACCAGCATTCCTCGCACTTGTGTCCTTCCTTCTTACAATAATCGCAACGAGTGAGTGACCAGCATTCCTCGCGCTTATGTCCTTCCTTCTTACAATAATCGCAGCGAGTGAGTGTTTGGTCTCCCCGACGTTCTGGCCTAGGGTTAGATCTGGTGATGAAAGCCTTGGCTTCGGGGGTTGTCGTAGTTGAGTACCCATCACTATTCTTCTTGTCTCTTCTTTTCAACCATCCCGACAACCTCATCAACGGATGGCGGCTCACCCACTGAGAAGAATTTGTGAGCGTACTCCCTCATACTTGAATCGAGCTTCGAAAGCGAAGGTGAAAAATTCCATCTTGCTCCTCTCTTCTTTTGATTTCATCAAGATCGGTCATGTGAGAGGTCGATACACTCTTATCTCATCATTCTTTTTGGATTTTCTTTGAATAATTCGATGACGGATTGATTTTGTTGTTGTAACTCGAAGTTCTTCTTTGAAGTTGATAAATAAGAGAGTAATTTTTCTTCTTTCCGAACATTGTCTCTGCTTTAACCCACATATCTCGAGCGGTATCTAGATATGTCAGCGAGATCGAGATATGGGGTTCCATGGTTGCCAATAACCAACTCATGACGACATTGTCACTCTTTCTCCATTCTGAAATTTCCTTTCTTTCTTCAATTGTTGGGTGTGTTGGATCTTCGGCTTTTGGTTTTGATTTCTCACCAGTGACATGCTCAAATTTGTCTCTACCGATTAGACCAAAAGTCACTTGACGTGCCCAAAGATGGTAATTTTTACCATTTAGCAGCACACCAGTAAGTCTCTCTATATGTTGTGACATTTTCTAGATTTCTTGAACTTATACAGTTCTTGTTTGTGGGATTGATTTGGAGCAAGATCAAATCTACTTTGATACCATGTTGATTTTCTCTGATTTTTGTTGAAAAAGTTATTGAATTGATTTTGGCTTAATGTCTAATGTTATATTTATACATTGAAAGGAAGAAACAAGCCGTTATTAAACTAGCCGTTAAACTAGTCGTTATTAAACTAGCCGTTACTAAATTAGCCGTTACTAAACTAGCCGTTATTAAACTAGCCATTATTAAACTAGCCGTTAAACTAGGCGTTATTAAACTAGCCGTTACTAAACTAGCCGTTATTAAACTAGCCGTTACTAAACTAGCCGTTACTAAACTAGCCGTTATTAAACTAATTATTCTCAACACTACGTCTACCATCCTTGTCTCTGCATCTGTTGTCCTTGCCTTGGCAAATCTATCAACATGCTTCTCGAAATCTCAATAATCTCCTATAAGTTTGTTTTAAGTTTCTCGATCTTCCTCTCTCTATGTAATCTCTAAATCTAGCAGATAAAGAAGTATAGTATTTCTTTGTTCCTAATTCATATTCTAGTGTTGCATTTCTAGATCAGCTTTCAATCTGTTTTTTTTAGCAATTGCTCAATTTTAGATTTTTCAATTGAACTGTAACTGATAATCGACGATTTTTCTGTTGTCCAGCCTTGCACCAATTCTGATTGTCTGTATTTGTATGAAGCTAAAATCGAACCTTCATTTCAGTCAGTGTGTGCATCCCTCTCCTTCTATTAGGTTTTTGGGTTTTGGGAATTGTTTTACAGAGAGAAAGAGAGAGCAGCTATGGCTGACGAGATTGTTGTTGTTTCTACTAATTTTCCTATGAAAATTGTGTTTCTGCCTTGACTAAATCTATGGATGTTGAGGCTAACCAAGAACCTAATGGTATCTCTAATGTTATTCTTGGATGGTTTTCTGAGATTAGCCCTATCCACTCATGGTGAGTTTTCTTTCAAATATCTCCTTTTACTTTCTTACTTCTGTGAAATTGCATGATCAAAGGACCAAAGTAGGATTTTTTTTGTTGTTATGTGTTTTGTTTTTGAATATCTATCTAAATTTCAGCATACACGAGGCTCTTGTTTGATGTTGATTTGCAGTAAATTCTATGAGATTATCGTCTATATTTAAGTTTCTAAAATTATTTTGGTGCAACTTGCTATTGTGCTCTTAATCTGATTTTTGTAAAATTTATCGTACAGAATGCTGGAAACATTGCTAGAGGTTCTCCTCCTTGTGGAATTTTGTGTTTGGAAAAACGGTTTTTTTTTGTATTTTTTAATAACCACCCAAACTGTTACCCACGGGTAAAAAACCATCCCTAAATTGTAACATTTTTTGAACGATTTCGAATACAGATTTTCTAATTTGATTCGGAGACAATTATATCAAAAATCGTCAACGTCTGTACTCGTGCCCATCCCTTGTCACGATTTAGGGATGCGATGGGGTCTCCATATTGATGAACCTTTTCATACTCAACAAGCATATCATAGTTAAGGTCAATTGGCATGTTTAAAGAATGATCCACCATATTATTTATAAAAGGTTGTTCTTCTATAATTTCTAAAACAAATGAAGATCCTCTTGTCGATCTTTTTCTTATTTTTCTTCCCTATACAAAAAACCTTATGTTTTATATAATTCTCTATTTATTTTCCTATTAGAAGTAGTTTGAAGTTGTTTACTCATACCTAAAATAAACAATTAGTTTTTAATTGCATAAACGTATCACAAACAAAGAAAAAAATGAAATTGATAAAACTGTGTAACAATGACTTGATAGTGGGCGAGGTTAATCGAAATGAATAGATATAATTCTTCATTTATTTTCCTATTAGAAACATTTTGAGGTTGTTTACTTATATTTAAAATATAAAATTAGTTTCTTATTGCATAAACATGTCACAACCAAAGAGAAAAAAGAAATTATTAACACTAACTAACAATGACTTGGTAGTGGGCATGGTCAATCGAAATAATCAGATATATGTAGTAAGGCTAACCAAAGTGAGCAAATATGTTTGATAAGGCAATCCAAACCAAACATATATGTTCAGTATCTCCAACCTAACATTTTAGTGAGGTTTGATATTATAAAGTATCAAAGACTGAAATTGAGGTAAAACATAGAGAAATGAGTTTTAACTCACTTGCTTATTCAATGTCGAAGTATGGCCTTTTATAGGATTTACAAAACAGAGAATGTTAAAATAAGGCAGTCACGTTTAACTACTCCTAAAGACGTGGTCTACCTAATTTAAATGAAAAACAAATTTTGATCCCTTATAAACTAGGACTTTATTAAACAGACTCCAACAATATGAAAGACTAAGTCATTAACTTCTAACAATTTCCTCCCTTAAATTGCATTGCAGCACCAATCAGTTTACTTTGATGGCACAGAACACACACCAATCATTTGCTTGTATTGTGTAGCATCCACTCTAGCACCATCTTCATCTTTCACCAACTTGCATCTAGGTACAATTGGATTCTCCATATTATTACTATCCAACATGCCAAAATATCTCATGTGCATATTTTCTTTGACCAATGTAAATTCCTTCTTCATTCTACACCATTTTTACTCCTAAAAAGTACTTCATCCTTCGCAAGTCTGACATGTTGAATTCAAGTTTAATTGAGAACTTGAATTCTTCACACAACTTTCCATCATTTTTTTATAAATAGCAAGTCATCTACATATATGTTAACTATTAACACCTTCTCATTACTCTTGCATTTTGTGAATAAAGTATGTTCATTTGAACACCTTACAAACCCCTTTCTTAAAAAGATAAGCCTCTATTCTACTATACTAAGCCCGAGAGGCTTATTTCAACCCATACAATGTCTTACTCAATTTCAACACCTTTCATTCCTCTCTTAACTTCACATAGCCTTAAGGTTGCTCAATGTAAACATTCGCAATCAGTTTTTCATGTAAAAAACACTTTTCACGTCTAGTTGGAAAACAAATCAATTGTTATGTACAACTAGAGCAAGTATCATTCTGATTGTATCCCATTTTGCTACTGGTGCAAACACTTCTTTGTAGTTTATCTCTTGCTTCTGTGAGTAACCTTTTGCAACAAACCTAGCCTTATACTTCTCTACTTCTCCTTTCTCGTTGATTTTGGTTTTGTAAATCCACTTTACTTCTATGGCTCAAGCTTCTAATGGTAAATTTTTCAAGCTCCAAGTCTCATTTCTATCAATGGCTTGTATTTCACTTTCCATTGCCTTTCTCCATTTTGAACTTCCAACAACTTCCTCAAATGTGCTAGGATCTCCAAATTTTGTGTACAAAGTTAGGTGGTTCATTTCTTCTTCCTTAGATAGCCCTTTTTTCAGTCATTAAGTCATCCATCTATGGAGGTTGTCTTTTAATCCTCCTTTGTTGTATACTTGGTGTTGTGTTTGACGATGATGAGTTGTTCACTCCACTGTCTCCTCCATGTGTTGTGTCTGACAAAGTTGGGTTGTTGACTCCTATGTCTCATCCATATTCTTCATCATCTTCGTCATCTGTTCTTATTTCTTCATTCATTTCTTTTCCCCATTCGGGAATTGTGCTAGTCCTATTTGGCTTCACTTTGTTTCAATCCTAACTTTTAGTTTCATGAAGAAAAAAACATCTCTACTTATCACAATCTTCTTCATGATTGGATTGTAGAGTCTGTATGCCTTCATTATTTCACTCAATCCCAAGTGAACACATTTCATGTTTTTATCATCAAGCTTAGTCCTTTTTTGTCATGAATGTGCATATGTGCAATGCAACTACATACCTTGAAATGCTCCACAGATGGTTTATGTACACTCTAAGCTTCCTCAGGTGTTTGATCTTTCACTATAATGGTTGGGCTTCAATTTAGGATGTAAATGGTCCAGTTGACAGCTTTAAGCCAGAACTCTTATGGAATTTTCTTTTTGGATAACATATTCCTTACCATATTCATGATGCTCTTATTTTTTCATTCAGCTACTCCATTTTTGTTACGGAGTGAATGTTGCTATTAGTTGCCTCTTTATGCCATCAGAGCTGTAAAATTCATTGAATTCATCTGAAGTGAACTCTCCTCCTTTATCAGTCCTTAAACATCCTATTAGTTCACATGTTTCCTTCTCAACCAAATTTTTAAACTTTTTGAACATGGCAAGTTCCTCTCACTTTTTTGATAAATAAAACACCCATGTTTTTCTACATAAATCATCAATGAAAGTGAGCAATATGTCTATATAAACTAATGGAAGCGTTTGCATTGCTCTCCACTGACTCTATTTGGGAATTACATCTCTGTGTTGCTTCTCTTTCAAGAAGTCTTCACACAGTCTAGATGGAGTTTACAACATAGGCAACCTCTTCACCATCTTCTTATAGTGAAGAGTTCTCAACCTTTTAAAGCTTAAGTGCCCAAATTTACAGTGCCATAGATAAGAGTTTCTTCATAGGCTATTTTGAAGTAACTTGGTTCATCAACTACAAGGGAAGCCAATACCACAAACATCCTGTTGATTTTCATCTCTGTTTGCATGATGAGCCCTTTATTTGAATGGAACACCTTGCACACATTGTTTCGAATGAGTATGGAAACTCCCTTTTCTTGCAATTGCCCTACGCTTAACAAATTAGTTTGTAATTCTGGTATATAGTACACATAAGTCAAGATGTGTGTAATGCCTCCAATTTGCATCCTAACACTTCCTTTTCCCAACACATTCATTCTTGAATTGTTCCTAAGCTTGATATTTTGTTTATACCCTTCATCTAGACTTGAGAACCACATTTTATTTCCAATCATATGATTACTACAACTAGAATCTAGAAACCATACCTTCTCTTGTTTAGCTTGGTGAAGGTCCTCATGAGCCATCAGTAGCACTTCCTCTTCTTCATCAAGTTCTACATGGTTGGCTTCTTTCTTAAGGGTGGGGCACACATATTGAAAATGCCCTAGTTTATGGCATTAGTAACATTCAATCAAAGCCTTGTTGAAATATGTTCTTCCCCGACCACCATCTCTGCCTCTAAAACCTTATTGATTTGTTCATCTCCCTCTATATTCTCTACTTGCAGAGCTTCCCTCTGAAACCTTCAAAACTTGTTCTTCCCCACTGGTTCGTCTCTTCAATTTCTACTCATGTACTAACAATGAGCTTTGAACTTCACCAATTGAAAGAATTCTAATATCTTTTGATTCCTCAATAGCACACACAATATAGGTGAACTTTTCAAAGAGAGTTCTCAAAATCTTCTCTACAACCTTCGCATCTGGCATATCTTTTCCTAAATTTCTTTTGTCATTTTCCACCGGCATTACTCTAACAAAATACTTAGTGATGTATTCACCATTCTTCATTTCCAAAACCTTAAACTTTCTTCGCATACGTTGCATCTGTGCATTCTAAACCCTTTCATTACACTAGAACTTCTTTTCATGGAATGCCATAATTCTTTTACATTGTCTTTTTTAAAGATTGTTTTAAGGATAGTCTTCTAAGTAAAGGAAAAGAGGCAGTTCTTCACCTTCAGTTCTTTGAGTTTTAAATCTGACAACTCTTTCCTATGTGCTCCATTCAAAATTTTCCCTCTTGTTGGCTCTTTGATTCTTGTCTTTATTAGGTGCCACCACTCCTTGAAACGCAACAAATTTTCCATAAGCATTGCCTAATGCTTATAATCTCCATTAAACTTGGGAATGCTTAAAAGGAAATCTTTTTACTCTTCTCACTCTCTCTAATTCCAAGTCAGCAACAAACCATTGTTTCTTCTTTCTTCCAATTCTCCAAAGTCACAAAACCCACTATAGTTGTAAAAAAATACAGACCACCTCTAGAGATAAATTGGAGTTATCCATTTAGGATCTTCGTCAAAATCAAAGGTCCAAAGAACTCTATTTTGCACGATCCAAATATTTTAACAACCCAGAATCAGAAAGAAACAGAAAATTATCTGAAGAGAAAAAACAAATCTTGTCACTAAAAGGATAAATCACAAATGGGATAAGAGCAACTTGAAAATTCGTGTAGCGACTCGTTTTGATGAATAATCACATACAGTCGATAGGTATCAGTTATGTACTTCGTGGTACTTTTCCTTGGTTCAATGGGTAATTGGATGATATAGCAATGAAGGTGGCGACAAAGAGACGCAACGACGTTGGTTGAGGCTAGGTAAGGCACCAAACTCAAATCGAAACACAGGAACAACGGTGGCTCCTAATTGATTTTTTTCTTTTCCTTAAAGGGAACATAAATTTTCTTTTACTTTTTCTTTTTCTTTTTCGATCTCTGATACCAAATATTAAGTATCAAAGATTAAAATTGAGGCAAAACACACATAAATTAGTTTGAACTCTATTGGAGATAAAATTAAGGAGTAATTTAATGAGTAATTTAAGGAGTGCTAACTTCTTAATTTAAGGAATAAATCAAGAATCTTAATTTAAGGAATAAATTAAGGAGTAAATCAAGGAGTTATCATCCTTAATTTAAGGATTAATTCAAGGAGAAAAACAAGGAATCCTTAATTCAAGGAGTAAAAGAAGGAATCATTAATTCATAGAGTAAATCAAGGAATTTTTAATTCAAATAGTAATTCAAGGAGTAAATCTCCTTATATATAGCTATAGAATTGTAATGAAAATATGAAAGAAACAATATAACTTTAAAAGAGCTTGTTTTATTTTGACAAGTCTTTTAGGCCTTTGGTCTTGGCGTTTTCAACTCCAATTTTCAACAAACTCACTTATACATAGAACTGTAAACTTTTATAGGTTTTATAAAATAAAAAATATTAATTATAAAATAGAAAATATTAAAATAATACAGTCATGTTTAATTACTTCTAAAGACATGACTTGTATAATTTAAATGAAAAACAAATTTTGACTTTATTAAATATATTCCAACAATATTAAAGACTAATTCGTATACTTCTAACAAATATACACAATTGAACCCTTCAATATTCGTCTTAAACCTCTAGCGAACGTACGTATATTAGCCCTAAAATGCTATGTTAATAGATAGGAAACAATCTAAAAAGTGATTGATAAATACTTAAAAAATCTTAGAGTGCTTTCGTGGTTGGTGGTTGGTAATTGGTGACTAATGAACGTGGCTGCTGTTGGTGTTTGTCTGAATAGTAGCTGGTGATTGGAGTTTGGGGCTTACGCGGGAGAGAATAGGTTTCAGTAGTTTTTTTTTCTTTTTAAACCGACTAAGAGGAATAAAGGGTTGTATGGGTAGAATATAACTACTATGTTTAAAAATATTTTTTAAATTATATTAATTGTTAAGAAATGATATTTCTCATTTTGATTTCATTATAATTTAAAATGAAATATTTGATTTTGGACAACTGAAAATATGGGTGAAATATCAATAATAATTATAAATATAATATAATTAAAAATATTTATAATTTTATTTTGTTCTTAAAATAAAAAGTAGAGAATTTACTGGTGTACTACATTATAATATATTTATAATAATTGAGATAATTGCTCTAGTCTTTAACTCTTAACCGGTGCAAGGCAAACCTATTGTTCTATGTAGAAACGACACTCCAACAGCCAGTAGAGCTAGAAGGGCCTCCTCCGAATATAGCTTGGAACTTTAGTTCGGTACTCCGAAGAAACACTTACAAAAGATTCTAGAATTCGGATCTTTGCGTCCGATGAAGTGGAGGTGGGAGTGAGATAAGATAAAGGAAAGATATGAATAGAAATTACCTCCGTTATTTTATTGACATCGGTTTTCCTTCAACAAATACTTGTTGTTTCGTCACCTTCACCTCTTTCAAAGAGAAACCAGGTACTTCAGTACCTTAAACTTATAAATACACGCACCATTTTAGATATATGATTACTAGAACAACTGGGTTGTGTTTAATTTCAAATAATTTGTGAATTAGATTATGGGTTTTAGATGTTATTGGATTTATGGTTATTCAAGAGTAATAGGGATACATGTTTTCGTTTCTGTGCCGTTAAAATTCTTTATCTTTAATTAAATAAAATTCTTTAGTTTTTGCTGGGGGCTGAGGGGTTCATACTTATGAACGAGATCAAAGATACGAACTTTAGTTCCTCAGAGAACTTTAATTAGGAATAAATTTTTTCAAGGAAAAAAAATGGAACTTTCATGTTTTGAACATTGGAAATTAATGGCATACTTTTGGTTGTAAACTAGAAAAGGCAACGGTAGGGGAAAAAAAGGATTTTTCCCATAACGCTTGTTTATGACTTCTGAAGCTCAAGTGCTCAAAGGGGTAGTAGTTCTTGAACTGCTGATAAGTTTAGTTACCTCAGAGCGTATGATCATTAGATGATTGATATTTGTAGCCTTAGTTCCGTGCTCATTTAACTCTTGGTACTCAGATTGTTTGTTCAACACTGGTTGACACTTGACATCGTGAATGGGTAGTTTAATATTAATTAGCCTTATATGCTGACCATATTTATTTTAATACAATGGTCCAGGGTAATGAAGGATCAGCTGCTTCAAGGTAATGTAGCTTTCTTTGTTTATTCATATATCCAGGTTTACATGATCAAAATATTCTGTAATATGAGGTTTCTAGATGTTGGGAAATATAATAAATGTTTTTGATTGCTTATGTAATTGTGATTAAATTCCAGGGTTGCGGTATAATAATAACAAGTATTACGTAAAGTAGAAGTGAGAAATAAAAGTAACTGGTGGCGTTGATACAATGAGTGCTATTATGTATTCCAATTTTAAATGTGCCCATTTTGTTTTTAGAACTCTTAAAACAGAACAGAAACATACTCACGAAGTACATTGCTCCAGAGAAAGAAGCAGATCAGCATGGAAAATTATCGATGAGGTATGGGCCAATTGTTGGGTGGATAACAAAATTGTAACACGTAGAACAGTTTGTTAAATAACATTTATGGTTGTGTGCCATGCAGTATTTGATGCCATTTGTCGAGCAAGAACACTATCAGGTTACCAAAAAGTGCCGACTTCATTATGAAAATGACATATCTAAAAGATCAGGAAGAGCACAAGGTTCATGTGGATATAAATGAATGGCAGTGTGGATACTGTAAGAAAAGCTTCCGTGCCGAAAAGTTTCTTGATCAACATTTTGACAACAGACACTACAATCTTCTAAATGTTGTATGTGCGCTGTATTTTCCTTCCCAGATGCAACCTCTATATCTATGGTTGTCATGCAAATATAACATTCTTTTTTATTTTTGCACCAATGATTCATTGTATCAAGTGTTCTGCATAATTGTAAACCATATATTTATGTATTTAATTTCAAGTTTATCATATATAATCTTGAGATTCTGGTTTAGCATTGGGTCTCACGATTTTGGGTGTTGTCTTTGGGGTTTGTGGACTATGCGATACCTATGGTGGTTAGGCTTCGTGGTTTTGGTGGCAGAATGGGTGGCTAAGGAGGGTTAGGATTAGTTGCCGATACCATGTTATTTGAAATAAAATAATGATTTCTATTGTATTAAAAAAGTAAGACTACAGTAAATTTATATACTAAATGGGATATAGGCATATGATTAAAATGCCCTTATTTTCATAGACTTTTTTCTTCATTTCTTTTCCTTTTAAATTTATTACAAAAGTCACCATCTAAGGATTCTGATCTACTTGCTGTCACACTTATTGGGATGTGAAAGTCCTGCATGCCAGAAGCATTCTGAGTTCAATTTACTTTATTCTCTCTTTGTTTGGCATGCTATTTAGATTATTAATAATATCTTTTTGTCTAGTCATTTTCACCACAAGGAAACTTTGTTATGAATTTATTTTACTTTAAGTGATTATTAATTTTCAATTTTTTTAATTTAGAAAATAACTTCCTGTTTAAGTCATATGATTGGTAATTAACATACATAAACGTTAATGGATGCAGAACGATAGCAAATGCCTTCAGATTTATGTGGGGCATTGCATTGTGATTTTGTGATGAAAACAAAGTCACCCAAAACAAAATGCAATCCCGCAGAAATATCGAGGAATCGCAACTTGTGTGAGGTTGTTTTTGATTGCAGTGACTTACCAGCCCTGTTGAAGTGATTTTTTAGACTTAGCTAATATCTTATTTTCTTCGTAGAGTCTGGCTGACAGATGTTTTCCCGTTCATCAGGGCCTGTCAGCAAGTCGCCTACATGGTATTACCATTATGCTATGTTATCAATCAAAACATGTGTAATGTTTATGACACAGTGTTTCTTTATTGTTATTTTTTATACTTTGAATGTTAACACTTTCTTGCTAAAACTATTTCATTGAGTTTCTGACTTCCTAACTTATGTTGATATTCTGATTTGTTTGTAGAATTGTTTCTGCACCAATTCTGTGATGCTCATACCTGTTCAGGGAATCTGAAACCTTTCTCTAGAGGAGGCAGGGTGAGTCCTTGATCTTTTACTGTAGAATATAAGGGCAGAGCTTAAGATCTGTGAAAAGGAGAAAAAGAAAAAAAACTTTATCTGGAGTAACCTTTCTGAATTTCATGAGTTTCAATCTTGTTTCGCATTATAGTCATGCCCATGCCAACTTCAAAATCAATGGTATGCATTTTACTTTTGTTGACATTTTCAATTTGAAAACTATCATTTTTAGTCTCCAGTTCCTCGGGCTTTTAAAAACAACAATGGTTATAATGTTACACGCACTCTTTGAGGTCACCTAGTGTCGTATTTTTGTGTACATATCCGCATGACACGTTTATTTTTTTTAATTTTATGTAAATTTTCATCAAATTGGAGTGTCAAGTACTCACACCCATGTTCATGACTTGTTGCTCGAACATGAGTATTTTGCAAAAAAATGAAAAGTCCATGTAACATAGGGCTATTCCAGTATAAACTTCATGTACCAATAGGGTCAATGTTAATAGACCAGTAAATTAATTTGTTCGTTATTTTTCTCTCTCAAATAAATAATTCTTTTTCACTCTTTTGTCCATGCAGAAGCAAACAAGTGTTCTCAACCTGGAAATTTCAATATTGACTCTTATGCTGCTCCCAATTTTCTATCTCATTATTTATTTGCAGCAAAGGTATCACTTTTAAACTTTCTTGAAAACCCATTTTGAAAACTATTCAAATAATTTCCTAATTTATTTTGTAATTTGCAGTGAGATGAGAACGAGAAGCCAAGGCCTCAGACGGATCGGGCAGAAACCAAAACCCTCATAGTTGGTAATCTATATAATGTTTATTTCTAAATATTTGAAGTTAACTACATTCAGTGTGTTCTACCAGTTGAAATGAATCATCTCAGAAGAACATATGATTCTTCCGGTATTGACTTAATGCTATTCTATCATAACTGTGACTGATTTGTTGGGAAAATCAGAAATGTTTTATTCTTAAGACATCATACTGCAAAGAAAATAACAGCTAACGATTGAATTGGAACCACTAACATCCAAAGTTTATATTTCCTCACTCCATTTTGTTTATTTTGAAGATTAGGCTTTTGGAACCATCAATGATCAAAGGATGGTATCAAATTTGACATAGCTTGCAGTAGATAGTCCTCTCAAATGAGTATGTTTCCGAGGCATGGAGGACGGAATGTGCTAGAAATGTTCCAAGGAAGTTTGATTGATCACCTATTTGAGAGCTCCAGCCATGATCATATCCCCAAGTAAAGGAACTGGTTGATAATGAAAATAGCTATGGTCTATAGACATCTTGTTTGATTGAAAAATCTGATGTTTTGTCCCACAATGTTTGTCATTTATTAACCCTAAAGTCTTAGTCGTGCTTGTCTCTCATTTGTATTCCCTTCCATATTGAATGTTTTGTAACCAGATATGGTTACTATAAATTCATCTTTTCGACTGAGCAGCAAAACGGGATGGGTTGACACTCAACATTGAGAGCAGTGAAATTGACCAAGTGAATTGAATTTGTAGTAACTCATGTGCATATGATATAATTGTATAATATAATTGGGTTCACTTAATGAATATAGACTTTTTTGTATTTAAGTTTGGAGCCATGCAATAACCTTATTCGTATAAGTAATTTAGCAAGAGGCATAGTGTTATTAGTTTAAAGGAAAAAAAAGCATTTAGATTGTTGAGAATAATAATAACGGCTAGTTAGTAACGGCTAGTTTAATAGCAATTTAGTTAATCCGCTAGTTTAATAGCAGCTAGTTTAAGTACGCCAGTTTAATAACGGTTAGTTTAATAACGGCTAGTTTTCTTCCTTTCAATGTATAAATATAACATTAGACATTAAACTAAAATCAATTCAATAACTCTCAACAAAATCAAAGAAAATCAACATGAGTATCGAGCAGTTGATCTTGCTCCAAATCAATCCCACAAAACAAGAACTGTATAAGTTCAAGAATCTAGAAAATGTCACAACATATGTATAGAGACTTACAGCGTGTCTTGTTAAATGGTAAAAATTACCATCTTTGCATCAGTGACTTTTGGTCTAATCGGTAGAGACAAATTTGAGCATGTCACCTCGGTGAGAAATCAAAACCAAAAAGCGAAGATCCAACACACCCAACAACAAGAAAGAAAGGAAATTTCAGAATGGAGAAAAGAGTGACAATCTCGTCACGAAGTTGGTTATGGCAACCGTGGAATCCCCATATGTCTGATCTCATGACATATCTAGATCTGTTTCGAGATATGTGGGTTAAAGCCAAGACAATGTCGGAAGAAGAAAAATTACTCTCTTATTTATCAATCAAGCTTATTGAGAACTTCAAGCTTACAACAACAAAATCAATCATTACCGAACTATTCAATGAAAATCCAAAAAAAGAATGATGAGATTAAAGTGTATCGACCTCACATGACCATCTTGATGAAATCAAAAGAAGAGAGGAGCGAGGATGGAATTTTCACCTTCTCTCCAAGCCTCGATTCAAGCCATGAGGGAATGCCGTTCACAAATTCTTCTCACGGGGTAGTACTTGCCATCCGTTGATGAGGTTGTTGGGATGGTTGAAGAGAAGAGACAAGAAGAATAGTAATGGGTACTCAACTACCTGACAACCCCGAAGCCAAGGCTTTCATCACCGGATCTAACCTCCAGACGTAACGTCGGGAGACCAAACACTCACTCGCGATTATTGTAGAAGGAAGGACACAAGCGCCATGAGGAACGCTGTGTCTCAACCCTCATCTCCGGCGAAAGGAAGGCGAGGTGGAGGCTTCGTCGAGAGGGGGAGATCAGCGACAAAATCGGGTAGAGAGTAGAGAGAAAATGGGTTACTGCGCACAAAAGGAGGATATGAGTACAAGCAGTGAAAAAGAAATAAAAGGTGAGGTGGATATGGATCAAATGAGGCAGTATCTGATACACAATTATCCGTGATGTTTCAAGGAAAATCTCAAAAACCTCCGTATGATTACAAACCTTACTCAAAATTCTTTAAATTCCAAATGGATTCTTGATTCTACCAACTGATCACATAACCGGAAATAAAAACTTACTCAATAATTACAAAAAAATTGAGACTAAACAATTTATGTCGTTGCAAATGGTGAAAAATGGAAATTTTAGGAAATGGTTCAATTAGTCTCCTTTCAAGAAAAATTTCAAATGTTTTGCATGTGAATAATTGTACATCTAACTTGTTATCCATTAGTAAAATCACGAGACTTAAATTGTGAAATTACATTTACATCCAAAAATGTGATTTTCAGAATTGATAACGAAGAATATCATTGGTGAAGGTTTTCTAGAAAATGGGCTTTATATTCTAAGTGAAGAAAAGTGCAACTTCAATATTAAAAAAGAAGAAGAATTAGGCACTCTTTGGCATAAGAGAATTGGTCATCCTTCCGATAAGATTTTAAAATGTATTTTTGATTTCAAACAACTAGATTGTAGTAGTTGTGAAATTTGCAAATTAGGAAAGCACACAAGGTTACCATTTAGTTTATCCAATTGTAAAAGCAAAAAACCTTTTGAGATAATACATTCTGATGTTTGGGGCCCTGCTCCAATTGAGTCATTTAATGGTTATAAATACTTTGTTATATTTATAGATGATTTTTCAAGAACTACATGGTTACACTTGTTAAAAAATAAAAGTGAAGTGTTTTCTCAATTTCAAGAATTTTATAATTTTGTAGAAAATCAATATGATGCAAAGATTAAAACTTTTAGAAGTGATAATGGAACGGAATTTGTAAATCAAATTTTTTCAAGCAAAAAGGAATTTTACATCAAACAACTTGTATTTACACACCCCAACAAAATGGTGTGTCAGAAAGAAAAAATCGACATTTACTTGAAGTAACAAGAGTACTTTTGTTTCAAAATAATGTTCCAATAATTTTTTGGTCGGATGCTGTTCTCACCGCAACATATTTAATTAATAGATTGCCAAGTGCCAATTTGAATTTCAAAAGCCCACTAGAAATCCTCTACCAAGAAAAACTCAATATCTATCATTTAAGAGTATTTGGATGTACATGTTATGTGCACAAAAATAAACAACACAAGTTAGATTATACATCAATCAAAGCTATTTTCTTGGGGTATTCATCTAAAAAAAAGGGTTATAAATGCTATGATCAGATTAACAAAAAACATTACATTTCAAGAGATGTGACATTCCAAGAAAATGAGTCATATTACAAAACACAAGAAAATGAGACTAATAACCAAGAGGAACCAAATGAATTTACATTTCCATTTTTTTATTCTGAAGAAGGAAATATTGTAGTAGAAAATGAAATAATCAATGAGAATGAAGAGGAAGAAACTTCTCAAAATGAGGGGAAGATGGTACCTAAATAATACCATTGAGAAGGTCTAATCTGACTCCACAACCTACAACTAGATTACGGGATTTTGTAACATATGAGGTAAAATATCCTATCCAAAATTATTTATCTTATGAAAATGTTACACCACAATATAGGACTTATTTGACCTCGGTTTCCAAAGAAAATGAGCCAAATAACTATGAGGAAGCAATAGGCCAACTGGTATGGTGCAAAGCAATGGAAGAAGAACTTAGAGCACTCGAAAAAAATGAAACTTGGATAGTCGTAAAACTACCCGAAGGAAAGAAACCAGTAGGATGCAAATGGGTCTATAAGATTAAGTTTAATAGTGATGGTACTATTGAAAGGTACAAAGCACGATTAGTGGCAAAAGGTTACGCTCAAACCTATGGTGTAGATTATCAAGAAAACATTTGCACCCGTGGCCAAAATGAATACTGTTAGGATTTTATTTTCTATAGCGGTAAACCAAAATTGGACCTTACATCAAATGGATGTCAAGAATGTTTTTTCTCGCGCTTGAAGAAGAGGTATATATGACGCTTCCACCTGGTCCTAAAATAGAAAACAATTCTAGCCTAGTGTGTAGGTTAAAAAAATCTATTTACAGACTAAAGCAATCTCCACGAAATGGTATGGAAAACTAAGCTCTTATTTAATTTCTTGTGATTTTAAAATTAGTAATGCCGATCACTCATTATTTTCCAAAAATTATGGTACATTCACAACCATAATTCTAATATATGTAGATGATATAATAATTACCTAAATAATTTGGAAGAAATTAAAAAAGTGAAAATGAAATTAAAGGAGAATTTTGATATCAAAGACTTAGGTTTATTAAAATATTTTCTAGGAATAGAAATAGCACATTCACCCGGCGGACTCTTTATTTCAGAAAATATACACTTGACTATTGAAAGAAAGCGTAAATTAGTGGAGTAAACCAACATCTACACCAATAGATAGTAAATGCAAATTAAATATTGAGGATGGCGAACCATAGGCATAAGCCAATTTCAAAGACTTGTAGGAAAATTAATTTATTTAACGGTAACCCCGGATATTTCTTTTTTAGAAGCCAAATTAGTAAATTTATGCATACACCTAGAACACCACATTTAGAGGCTATACATAGAATTTTAAAATATTTAAAAGGGACACCTAGTAAAGGAATTCTCATGAAATGTAATAATTCTAATGAATCGTGTAGCTCTCCGTCTGATCGGGGTTGTAGCTTTGATAGAAAATCAACCACCGGTTTTGCGTTTGTAGGCGGAAATTTAGTCACATGGAAAAGCAAGAAACAAAATGTTGTGGCACGCGATCAAGCGCGGAAAGGAATATCGAGCACGTGGCATCAACCTGTCAGCTAACTTGGATCAAACAACTTCTTTGGATATTGGAATTAAAATTCAAGAACCAATGAAGATGTTTTGTGATAACCAAGTCAGCGACATATAGCATCAAATCAGGTGTTTCACGAGAGTAACAAAACACATCGAAGTGGATTGCCACTTCATTCGAGAAAAAATTCAAGCAGGAAATTGAAACTCCATTTTGAGAAGTGAAAAACAATTGGCGGACATCTTCACCAAAGGTTTAGATTTAAAATCATTTGAAGAAAATTTGAGCAAGTTAGGGTTGGCCAAATCTACACACCTAACTTGAGCGGAAAGTGTTGAGAATAATAATAACGCTAGTTAAGAATCCGCCATTAATAACATTGGTACAGTTAATGCTTCACCATTGGCTTAATAATCCGCTAGTTTAAGTAATCCAGTTTAATAATCCGCCAGTTTAATAACCTAAGTTTAATAGTTTAATAATTTGGTTTTCCTTTCAATGTATAAATATAACATTAGACATTAAGCCAAAATCAATTCAATAACTCTCTCAACAAAAATTAAAGAAAATCAACATAGATTCACTTTATTTTTATAAATTATATGGTCACTTTTATCTTATTTGTTGTATTATATTGTACATTTTAGGTTAATTTTGATGAATTTAATCATTTTTATATAATTTTTTAAGATATTTTTTTATTTTAATTCAATTTGATCTAATTTAAGTTTTTTTAAAAAATATAAATTGTGTAGAAATGATTAAATTTTATCTAATTTAAGTATTTATAAAAAAATAAAGTTAAAATTGATAAGAAATAATTAAGATTAGCATGCTTAATTTTTATTTTTAACCACAGTGGTCACTCTTTATTTTTTTTCTTAACTTGTCACAATAAAATATCCATTTTCATTAGGTTGTTGACAACGTATAGCAAGGAATCAAATTATGATAAATTAAACAATAATTAGATACGTATCAATGCAGAAAATAATAATCATTGGACTCAATTTTAGGGGATTCACCCCTCCAAAAATAAGAGTATGCCGTTATTTGCTGGCAAGCACACGGTATTCTTTAGTAAAAGGCGAAAGAATAGTTCGCTTTGTGCTTACCACGCGGCTGCTTGAAGATAGCGATGGCTGGAAATATCGTATTTAAAATGGGTCATTTCTCGTTCACTATTGTAGCTTCCGGTGTGGGACAGGACACCTTCGCTTAGAGACAACCTCTTACTACTAATTTATTTATTTATTTTTACTGAATACATTAATACAAGTTCAATAACTTCTGATTAAGTACATATGGTTTGTTTAGTAATTCAGATTGTTCATTTTCACAAGGATCACCAACAAGATAATATCTCAGCCAGATTTCAGCTTAATCAACAACGATAACAAATAGTAAATTCCTCATATTTGATGCTAGGAAAGAAAAATCTTTCCATAGCCAATTACTAGTTGAAAACTTTTTTCCGAATCATCTATGTTTCTAATGCCGTTGTGGTGTGTAGTCCAAGCTTCTAATTACTTCAAAAAACTACAACCTTCATGTGGATAATACACTATATATGGCTCAATGACCCTAAATCTAAGGGATGGTAGTTCATCTTATAGAAGGAACCCTATCGAATAAGGGTGGGTTTGTGTCTATTTTCATGATCCTATAAAAGCGATTCTAACAACAAAAAAGTTTCAGAATCAAATATGAAAAGTTTGTAATAAACACTTTTAAGATTCAGAAAACTCATTTTGTGCTTGCTAACAAAATGTGCTTCTTCTTAAAGCATTTTTTTTTTCTTTCTAAAGTTGCTTTTTAAGGAGCACAAATAAACGTACCATAGATTTTCTTTTATCATTGCTTTTCCATAATATTTAATAAAAAATCTTTTCTTTTCCCTCGCTTTATGGAATTTAACTGAAAAATATGCTATATTATAAATAAATTTTCCTATATAAAAACTAAAATAAATTAATGATTGACCTTAAATTATTTGCGTTGAGTTATTACGGCACCATCTGTTGTTGATAAATTAAGAATTTATTTTATTTTATAAAAAAAATTAAATTCAAGCTTTAAAATCGAAAATTTAATTGAAATTTACCGAAATTCCACTTAAATATACCGTCAAATTTCTCTTAAATTCTAGAAATAAATCTACTTCTTCAAATAATTAAAATATCAATATTTTGGTAGAATTTTCTAAATTTTCATCCATATGTCTAATTAATGTCTTTGTTTTAGAGAAGTTCTCTCACCCACTCAGTGACTATCCACTGTTCCCGATAGCCATTTCATGAATCAGAACATGATTTTCTTCGTAGGTAATTTAGAATTAGGGGTAAATAAATAAACTTATAAATCATACCAAAATAGTAAACTAGAAAAATAGTATACTAGATCGTATCATATGATCCAGTTTTTTGTTTATCTCAATTTAATCCGATTCATAAACTTTTTAAGTTGTTTAATTAAATTCGGTCGTTATAATTAAATATATATTTAAAAAAAATCATTTCTCATCCTAAACTAGAATGTAGCCTATTAGATGTAACTTAAAAATTGCAAACTTAGGGGTATAACTTGGATTCTCAGCCGTTAAGACAATTTTTTATTAGCAACTAAGATTCAAACCAATAACTCATTAATTACAATTATTAATATATATATATATATATATATGTTTAGACATATCGATCGACTTAATGCCTGGTTCACTCAACTGCTTAAACCTAATCAGCAGCACAAGTCGTAAGACAAAGCATCCCAAATGACCTCGTCCTCACAACCCACTAACAAGAGACAGATCTAAGGAAACCACGTTGCTTATAGGGTCGAGCACCAGCTCAAGATAGAATCGACCACCAACTCAAGTTAAGCTTGACCTCGGATCACAAAATGTAGCGTTTTTTACTGATTGTACCTCTCTGACATCCCATATATGTGTACGTCCTATGTAGTTGACATCTGTACATATAATATTCTATAAATAGATGGATCTTTTAAGGAATCTACACATTGAACCCATTTGCTTTGACTTTTCTCTAAGTTCTCTCTCTAAAAATCGGATAATCCCAAACATTTTGGCCCCAATCGTGGGACTCAAATTTTGAGGTCGAACTTAAAGTTTATGACCCTATATTTTTTGGGATTCACTCCAAACTTTGAGAGAAGCTTGGGAAATCAAACATGTTCCCTTCATAAGCTACATATAAAACTTACTATTACCTGTTCCCTATCTCCATGGAAGAACCTTTGTTGAAGGACGATTGAGACTAGCTATTGAGGAAGCAATAACCACGCATGGAAACACTTTGTCGACCCTTAATGAAAGGTTAGTGTGATGTTCATTTAATCTTCAAAGACTTGCTTGGGTGAAAGGGGGACAAGTGTGGTGTTTCTACCATCCTTCACAAATGAATACTTTTTTTCTATATCTGTCATGTGTAACCCTCCGATCATATTGCCAAGGCCTACTTAGCAGGATGTGCTCGGTTTGCTTGGGTACCACATCACACATCACCTCATCTTTGTATTTTCCAATGGAGAAGCACACTAATACTTGCTTATCAATCTTCACTTCCCCACTACCATTTAGCCATTGCAACTTGTAAGGATTAGGGTGTTCGAATGTAGGCAATCCTAATTTCTCAACTAAGGTAGTACTAGCCATATTGGTACAACTTCCCCCATCTATGATAACACTACACACCTTGTTGCTCACCGAACACCTTGTGTGAAAGATAATATATCTTTTTTGTTCAATGTCTTCCTTCTTGACTTGAAAACTCAAAGACTACCTTATTACAAGTGATTGCCTATAAACCTCCCTAACATTCTGTTGAGGTGTTTCTCATTGTAAAGTTGCTAAGACATATTCTTTCCTTTTCAATCTTTCATTTGTATAGACCATCAAGTTGTTCATCCTCTCAAAGGATTATTGCAAAACCCTCATCAAGAACATCATATCCGGTCTTCCTTCGGGACTACCAATGTTGGACATTTTTATTTCTTTTGCAATTCTACACAATAAGAGGTTAGTGTAATAAAATAGAACTAATGTAAATTCACTTGAAACCTCACGTGTTTAGCGTTCGGATTGGTCGCTCAAACTCTCTTAGTTCCTAAACCAAATTCAGGAATTTCAAATAATTTGTAGAATTATCAAACACCCAAAAAGATAGTTCACAATATCTCACTTGTTAAAGTACAAAGGAAACTAACTCAAAGGATTTAGGATCCTAGATTAGAGTAGTAAGCACAAGGAAAATCAATAGATTAACAATATTGGAAGAACAACAATTTCCTCAAAAAACTCAACACAAAATTAGGAATTTATAATAATATGGTAAAGTTCTTGGAACTATGAGTTCAAACACTCATTAGAAATTAGCATATTTAATTTGGCCTCTTTTCTTTGTCTTTTTTTTAATAAATTATGGCCACTTTTTTCTGTTTCTTTTTTTTTAACAAATATGCTAATAACTCAAGAGTAAATAAATACAACACCTTCAATATAAGTTTAAAGAATTTTTAAGATAAGTAAAATAGCACATAAATTACGACACAAAGTGGAAATGAAATTTATGTAAGAACTACCACAGAAATACCATAAAACAACCAAAAACTACATAAAATATTAGATATTGCTGAATATGCAAGGAAAAATGTAAAAGGTTCTAGAAATATCAGAATTTGCAAGAAAAATATAGAATAGTTTTAGAAATAACAAGATATGTAAGGTTACTTTTGAAAATTTTTGGACACAATAAAATTTGCAAGGAAAATGCAGAAAAAACATGGAAACAAAGAAGAAAATGCAAAAAAAAATGTGGAAACAAAGAAGAACAATATTTTTAGGGTTTGAAAAATAAATTTCAGTAAGAACACAACACAAGGATTTTTTTTATTTTTTCTATGTATCATATATAAAACAAGAACACAAGAACAAGAACAAATATAAAAGGATAGGAATCTGAAAATTAGCACCTAAAGCTCTGATACCACATGATATGAACCAAAGGGTTATGACTTAGCTAATTTTCAAATTATATAGCAAAGAGTTTCTTCACAAATCAATGGATATTATTCACCATTTATTTGAGGGAAAAGACGCCACAAGGAGGTTTTATTTCCTTGATAAGTCTAGCATAAATGACACTCTAACAAGTATGGATATTACTCACTACATATGCTTGGATGCTAAACAACACCACAAAGGTTGTCAATCCCTTGATAAGTTGCTTAAAGAGGAACAAAGAGCATGAATGAGCTCTCAAATGATCTGAAAAATCAAATTTTATTCAAAAATGTGAATATCCAAAAGTTGAGCTGCTCTTAAGTATTTATAGGATACAAATTAGCCCTAAGCTCTACTACATCATAGCCCTTGATTTCATCCAAGGGTTGAAAATAAAAATAGCCAAAAAGCACAAAAGGTAGTAGAAAACATGGACCAAACACATGGAGAAAAATGGAGCAACTGATTACAAAAGGAATCCTATGAAAATATTACATTTTAACCCTTGATTTCATCCAATGATTGAAAAGAAAACTGCCCAAAATCAGTCCAAATGGCACAGGAATGTGCCTAGTTTTCTTTTGCGAATTTTGTCCTAATTTCCATCCTAGGTTTGTCCCAATTCTTACACTCCCCATTTGGGTCCTTTGGTTATGCATGACCTCATTAATGAGCCTGTTTAAAGCCTTTTCAAGTTATACCCTTCTAGACCTTGTGATTGGTCCACTTGGGATTTGTTTGGCTCTATGATTCTCATCACCTTAGGGTTGTTTTGTTCATTTGTTTAGAAAATAAGTTTTTAAGTCTATTTTCTTGTAAAAGTTGTGATAAACAAGGAAAAAGTTAAGTTTCTATCAAATATTTTATTAAATATAATGGAATAACACACATGATACATGCATGCATGTATTTGTTGATAGATATATATCTAATAAATTAATTATTAACTAAAAAATTACTCAAATTTTTGAACAAATATTTCTATCAAATTTCAATTAAATTTTTATTGTCTAATGCATGAATTTGGATATTAGACAGTAAAATATTTGTTTAATTTTGAAAGAAAAATTGTTCTTAAAAAGTTTGATTAATTTTTTATGTATATACTTATCAAAAAAATATAAACATACATACGTATAACACATATACTATTCCATTATATTTAAATAAGAATTGACTTTATCATTGTGCGGCATCTTTTACACAAACAAGTGAACTTAAATGACACATTTTCACAAATAAATAGACTTAAAAAACACATTTTCTAATAAATGGACTAAACATCACCTTTGACTTAAATAAAGTAACTATTTAAACACTACATCCTAATTTTTTATAGAACTATTTCCTCCATTATCACATAAAATCCTTGTCATGAAGGATTTTTCCCCCATATTTTAAGAGTATGTACCCTTTCAGATAGAGATAAAAATAAATGCAAAATAGAAATAGAAATGAGTGGAGTGTAAAGTCGACAACATATGGGTGTACATGAAATTATGAATTTATATATCTCATTGAAAGTATCCAATCTATCAATATTTCAAGAATATTTAAAAAAAAAATCATTGCGAGGACATAACATGACCAAATGAAAACTATAACCACATATAAAGAAGAATGAGGATCATATAATTTTTTTATATAATTTTTTCACTCTTAATTCTAAATTTAATATTAAGGTAAAAATAAATTAAAATTAAGTTATTAACAAATATATAATTATAAATGAAGGTTTAAAATAAGGACTAGACATATTTTTCCAAACCACCCGATCGATCGAATTCAATACTAAATCGAACCTACACTTTTTTATAAGGTTGCATGGTTGATATTTAGTGCAGGTTCCAAAATTTAGAAAATTGATATAGTGAATTCGTTTAGAAGTTTTTGTTTTATAAATAAAAAATCTAAATTGAATTACTTTTATTATAAATAAATTTAAATTTTATTATATTTATAATATTTATACATAATAATTAATATATTTATCATGTTTTATAAATTTTAATCCCTAAACCTAATCATATACATACAAAAATAATTTTTTTCTTTTTAGTAAGAGGAAATCAACATATTTTAAAAAAACTTTTCTTAATAAGCATGCATTAGGGTTTATTTCTTATTTGTTTTCAAATTTCAACCACTTGGCAATCTTTATTGTTATTCTTCAATCCATATTGATTTGAGATATAGTACACATTTTAAAGTTTCTTACAACTTTAAATTTTAACATAGTTAAATATTTATAAATAGCAACATATAGAGAATATATATTGTGCTAAGAATTTTTCTTAGTTCCATGTTATGCTTTTATACATTTTCAATGAGAGATCATTTATAAATTTTTAATTTAAATAGATCTTAAAAGTGCACCAATACATCCTAACTAGGTTGGTACTTCCGTAATATTCTTCTTCATCTAGTTCATCAAATACGAGCATTATTAAATTGATAAAAAATATATTATATAAATCAATCTTAAACAAAACCTATAATTAAACCTAATGTTAGTATCATAAAAAAAGTATTAGAAAATGATGAGACATCACATCACTATGTCATTGTACAAATACTAGGTACCGAAGAGGCTATACAATCCACTATTTATAAATTTTAAATTTCTACTAAGAGATAATTTTTCATTTTTCATTTTTTAAATTTCTAATAAGAGATCATTTTTAAATTTTAAATAAGCTAAAGTATACCATTGCCCCCCAACCTTTAATGAAATTCACATATAAGTCCACAAACACTTAAACATACAATTTGGTTCTCCAACTTTTAAAATTTTGTACATAGGTTCTTAAATTTTTAAATCATATAATTTAGTCCCCAAACTTACATAGATCTTAAATTTTTGATTTATAAATATGTATTTTAGTAGTCAATGTAGGATATATGTGTGAAATTTTCAAATTTGAGGACTAAATTGTAGGATTTAAAAGTTTTGGAACATATGTGTGAAGTTTTAAAAAATTTGGGACCAAATCATACATTTTTAAAAATTTAGGAACTTATGTGTAAATATAATTAAAATTTGAGAATCAATAATGCACTTTAACCTTTAAAATATATTAAAATTTACGAATATTTTGGCCTTTTTCTTTTTAATTTCCCTACTAAAAGATAAGTAATACATAAAATTAAATATTTTTTACACTAAATATAATTTATAAAATTATAATTAATTTACAGTTGAATAAGATTATAGGACAAAAAGCAAAGTAATCTCATAGGTTAGGTTGTTTTGATCGTTTAGTCCTATAGTTTACAAATAACATATTTTTTATCCTATTGTTTTTAAGAAAAAAGTCTAAAAAGAACAAAATCAATTTTTGAACATTTTTTAATTAAACTTATACTCAGTTTGTACATGAATTCATTAATAAGAAATAGAGTTCTCAATTTAATAATTATTCCTATCATTCAAGAACCCAATACCTTAGTATGTCATTCTCTCTTTATTTTATTCATTTTTTTTAATTTCAATCTTTGTTTTATCCTCACATAAATAATAATATTTTAATTATACATGTCAAAGAATAATATTTTATTGTACATTTCATTAAAAATTTAATTTTTTGTCCTTTTATAACACATTTGGTAATAATAACATGGCAAAAAAACTTTTTTTTCTATTCTAAAAATTAATGGTCACTTAGCCTTAACTTAGAAGACTTTGGTGACCATTTTTCCTAGATTATAAGCAGTAAATATTAATAGTTGGAGTACACCTTCACAATTAAACTTGACATGTCATTTTTGGGATTAATATCTTAATTTTCATATAAACATGCATGCAAACTTATTATAATAAGATTACAAGATAAGGCTCATTTTCTCAATATAACTAATCGCCCAAAAGCAAACTTTTAATAAATAAAACATACACAAAATCAACATGTCTAATAAAATTTTGAAAGAAACAATTCAAAACACTGCTCACTAAGGACAGCTGATAAATGAACAACATCTCTAAGATGTGCTTGGTTCAATACTAATGAAACTTTATCACTTGCCCCTTCCTGAGTCCGTAATAGCGTGCAATTGCATTTTTAGGTGATATCCGAGGTAGTTGCAAGAGTAATCCTTGTTGAAATTTATGCAAAGTTTAGCTATACCATATATAGTATTAAGGTCAATTCATGTGTAGAAAGAAAAAAATCAAAAACTCTGTATGCTACGTTAAACCGAAACTACTGTCTTACTACTCGTCAACTTTGGAAGAAAGGATTGTGTATGTGATTTGTGTAATGCTATTTCAAAAAAAAAACATTGTAAGAAAGCTAAGTGTTAGTCTTGTGTTATCTAGACATTTGAAAATTCACATTTTCTAGGTCCAGCACAATGCCTATTATGAATTGAATTCAGAAACATAGTTTACAAATATATATTGTCCTTTTATTTCTTTATTTTCTCGTTATAGTAGTAGAATTGACATGCATTTTCACTGGTGAGAGTTATACTATCACTTAAAACAAGGAGAGAGAGAGAGAGACAGAGAGAAAAAAGAGTTTTCAAGATACTCATTAACACCTCTAACCTGTTTTTCATGTATGTTGTACTTCGTCAGGAGTCTTTGATTCTTCTCATCAGTGAGATCGTTTAGCTTTAAAGTCTATAAAACACAAACAAATCCAATAGCTTCTTAACCTAGATCTAGATACAAAGATGACATAACTTAATCCTTTTAAGTTTTTAAGCAGACATTTACAAATTTGGGAATAATTTCTTTTTTCCCTAGGGATTATTTTAGTAGAGGACGTTGCCATTATTTCTGTAGTGGAGGTTTCACACTCCCAAGTTTTGAAATGATGATTTTTGTGTTGGAAAATGGTTATTCTATTTTTACCTTATCCTTACCTTTCGAGACTTGGGGTCTCTAGATTGGATGGTAATGGTGCTCCAAGGCTTTGAAGGGTGTTGTGGGTAGCTTGTAGAAGTTATGGAGTGTCCTTGAAACTAAAGATCCACTCTTGGATCGAGTGATATCAACACTAAAATCAGACGCTACTTTGTTTGTAATAAAGGCTTCACATACCCCTCGGTTTTTGACACCAAGTAAATCAGTACAAACGTAATAGCTAAACATAATAATATAGTGAGTATCATATACCCCTTGGTTTAACACCAAGTAAATCGGTACAAACTCATATGTTAAACTTAATTTTAAGTAGTATTACTAGACAAGTGCTATGATTTGTAACAAAATCATCTTTAAATTCTTATAATCTACCTAAGGAAAATTCCTTATTACTCAACACAGATAACCATAGTATAATTAGATTATGAACAACAGAAAGAAATGAGTATATATAATTTGTAATAACTCATTCAACATCTTCCTTGGTTTTGATACCATAAGTGCACCAAGGATTTGACGAGTTAATAAAAGAGGTAATATTAAAGAATAAGAGCACAGGACTAATGAACAAGCATATTATATTGGTATGATTAGCGGCTTAGTTGGCCATGAGTTTACAAACTAATATTTATATATTCAAATTAAAGAAACTAAAATACTTACAAACGAAGGATAAAACTAAGGATAAAAAGAAACTAAGAACAATTATAACTTACATAAATTTGAGAATATACAAGAAGGTTTTATGAAGATGGAAAAGATAGGCCTATAAGAGGTTTTGAGAGAGAATGATTGTAGTTGTTGAAACAAGACTTGGGTTTTGATTCAAAACGCAGAGAGGTTTTGAATGTTTACCAGAGAAGAGCTTAAGGCTTGCAAAGAAAAGACTAGGTTTAGAATAGAGAGGAGCTCTTCTTTTATAGCCCCAAATTTTTACTATTGGAGATGTTTGCATTGTTATGAACAGTGTTCTGTCGTCAATTTATACTGTAGAAGATACCATAATGCTTGGTGAACCGTGTTCTATCTGACACCTTTTATTGTAGAAGATGCTTGGTACTATTGCTTGAATAGTGCATTGTCAGCCATGATTCTAATGTCTTAGTGACATTTCGCTGATGTCATCATGATGCTAATGTCTCAATGACGTCCTATTGATGTCACCATAATGTTGATGTCTTAGTGACATCCTATTGATGTCACCATGATAGGCTCTAAACCCTTTTATATTTTACAATAAATGTGCTTTTAACTATGATGTAACTAAGTGGGTTTCTAACCCTTATACAAGTAGATAAGCTTCTAACCCTAATACAATTTAGTGGGCTTCTAACCCTTATACAATGTATGAGGCCCAAATGCCATTTTACATGGATAAGGCCCAAGGGCCATTTTCATGGGTTTTGAAGCAATCCATTTTTTGGTGTGGATCCCAAATGGTTTTCCTTGTCATCCCCAAAGGTTCTGAATTATCTAGTGCAAAGTCGTCAGACGTTTTTCTTGGAAGATCATGTTTTATCTTCTGATAATTAATGCATGGTGTCCATATGTTCTTCTATTCTTGCTACAATAGGTGATGCATTTGTATTGGCCTTTTGGGCCAAGAGTTGGTGTTGGGTCGGCTAAAGTTCTTCATTCCATTATTTCACTGTTGGTTTTGAAATTGTTTTGAAGACATTAGGTGTTATCCATCACTTGGTTTTATTTACAATTCCTAGGTCATATACTTGTTTAAAGGCCAATTGATATACCTAAAGAAGGTATGGTTTTGTAGGAAAGATACACAAAGTTGTGAATCTTTTTTCATTCTTCATAGATTTAAATAGTGTTTTGAACAAGTGGGTATGCATCCAAGGCATTTTGGTTGGTGTAATGGGTTTAAAATAGAATATCCAGAACGATAAATATTCTAGGTTTTTAATTAATGATGAGATAAACCATATTGGTTCATAATCCCAATAATCAAAGTTTTATTTGTTCTATATCTATATTGAGTTACAAAATCGGTGGGTGGTAGTAAGTCCCGAGGATGAGGCAATAAAACTATAAGATACCGATTTTTGTTGATAGGTACAAATAGAAAGATGAATAAAATTATACGATGAGAAGATGAGTACTAGTTTCTAGAAAGTTTCAATCCATTTGAGTCAGTAGAACGATCACAGTATGTACAACAGTACAAGACCATTAGTTAGATTAAATTATATAGTAATTGATTATTACCTATGAAGCTTCAACTCATTTTGGATCTTTAAAACAATCAAAGTAGATACAAATAATTAGTCAGATATTATTTACCAATGAAAAGATATAGGTTGAAATTTTTTGAATACAATCTAAAATTCTTTAAATGGATAGAAATTTTTGTCAAAATTTAAAAAATAAGTTATTTTGGTGGAAATGAATTGAATTGGTGGCCAGGGTTCCTAATATATTAGTTGAGGGATAAGTGTTATAAATTAGCACTTGCGGAAGCGAAGATCGAGTCCAATTTTGGTTGCACAAATATATAATAATGGGTAACAGCAAAATAATAAGCAGTAAGAAAAATAAATGGCACACAATGATTTAAGTGGTTCAACTTTTCAATGTGAAAAGTCTACTCCACTGACGATGGCACACCGAGAAAAATCCACTAATAATCAAATGAAGATACAAACACCAATTTTTGAGAGCTTCACAAATTATACCAAAATTTAAAATCAACCCACAAAATATCCCTTCTAATTTACTAGTAATATATAGTAAGATAAATTAACAAACTCGTTATTAAATCAAAATATTACCATACAAATGAGAGAAACACCACAAATGGCAGCTAAAATGGACAGTTTATCCTTGGGCTGATTTCCCCTCTTTTCTATTCTTCTCTGTTTTCAGCTTCAATGCAGCGAAGAGAAGTACTTTGGCAGTAGGTAAATCACAAATGAAGAGTGCCACTAAAGAGGTGATTATCAATAACTCTTTCTTTTTTTTTCCTTTTTGGATTTCAGCAGCTGGCAGCTGCTGCTCTGTTCTTACTACCGTTGCTCCTTTTTTTCAGCTCCCAAATTTATTCTCCAATGGTTGCTTTTTTTTCAGAGAACTAAGTTAATATATATATATATATATATATATATATATATATATATATATATATATATATATATAAATAATAAACAAAGAGGCTGAGGGTTTTGTTTGGACCTTAATGTTTTGGGCCATTATTTAACAAATCTCCACCTTGGATCAAAATATAAAACAAATTCTTCAAACATGAAATTCCTCATATTACCAAATAGCCATCGTCCAAAGCCCCAAAAGGTGATTATCTTCTACAAACACCAATCAAGTCCAAGCAATGCTTGAACTTGTTAAATGGAACTGGCTTGGTTAACATATCAGTTGGATTCTCTATAGTGACTATCTTATTGACAACAATAGCACCTTGAGAGACAATATCACAAATGAAGTGATATCTGACATCAATTTGTTTGGTTCTTTCATGATACATAGTATTCTTAGTCAAGTGTATCGCACTCTGACTATCACAAAATACAATAGAAGTATCTTGGTGTAAACCCAAATCACAAACCAAACCTCTAAGCCAAATGACTTCTTTCACTACTTCTGGTGCTGCCATATATTCTACCTATGTCGTAGACAAAGCAGCTGTAGACTATAAAGTAGCCTTTCAACTAATGGCAGAATGAGAAAGAGTGAAGACATAACCTGTCAGAGATCTTCTTCTATCCAAATTACCAGCATAATCGGAGTCCACATAACCAATAACATTGCAACCAGTATTAGAACTTCCATCATATACCAAACCAAAATTAGATGTACCTCTCAAATACCAAAGCATCCATTTCATTGCTTGCCAATGACCCTTACCTGGATTAGCCATATATCTACTGACAACACTAACTACATGTGAAATGTATGGACGAGTACAAACCATATCATACATCAAACTACCAACGACACTAGCACATGGAACCTGAACCATGTACCGCTCTTTTTCTTCTAACTATGGTGACAAATCCAAAGAAAGCCTGAAATGCGCAGCTAACGGTGTACTCACAGGTTTAGAATCTTTCATACCAAAGCATTCAAGAACTTTTTCAATATAGCTTTTCTGAGTCAAATAAAGCTTGCCCGCTTGTCTATCCTTGTAAATTTCCATGCCTAAAATTTTCTTCGTTGCACCCAAATCTTTCATCTCAAACTCACCACTAAGTTGAGACTTTAATTTATGAATCTCAGACTTATTCTTAGACGCAATAAGCATGTCATCAATATAAAGCAACAAATAAATGGATGAACCATCATGAAATCTTTTATGATAAACATAACTATCATAATCACTCTTAGAGTAACCATGATCAATCATAAAAGAATCAAAACGCTTATACCACTGCCTAGGAGATTGCTTCAGCCCATATAAAGACTTTTTTAATAAGCAAACATGATCTTCCTTACCTGGAACAACAAACCCCTCTGGTTGATGCATATATATTTGTTCCTCAAGCTCACCATATAAGAATGCTTTCTTGACATCAAGTTGTTCTAATTCCATGTCAAACAATGCAACCATAGCAAGCAATATGCGAATAGAGCTATGTTTCACAACAGGTGAAGATACTTCATTGAAGTCAATACCTTTCTTCTGACAATAGCCCTTTGCAAAAACACGTGCCTTGAACCTAGCTGTTTCAACCTCTAGTATACCTTCATTTTTCTTGAAGACCCATTTGTTTCCAACAATCTTCTGGCCCTTAGGTGGTTTCACCAATTCCTAAGTATGATTCTTATGAAGTGATTCAATCTCTTCATTCATAGCAACTAGCCACTGAATAGACTCATCACAAGTGACAGCGTTATGATAACTAGAAGGTTCATGCACCTCAATGGACTCTACCACAAATAATGCAAAAGAAACAAAGTCTGCATTTACGTACCTCTGAGGGCATCGAATCTCTCTTATTCTTTTACCCTTAGCGATACTATATGGTTGCTCATGTTGTTCTTCTGCTACATTATGAGTAGAATCATCTATCTTATCCACAGATGGCTGATCTGAAGTGCCCTCTTGCACTCGACTAGGAGCTTCATTCTTAAGCTTCATCTGCTCACTAACACTGTGGTCTTTATCTGCAACAATAGACTCTTTTTTCTTTTGCAACATGGAAAACTCATTGAACTTAACATCTCTGCTAATCAAAAATTTAGGTGACTTAGGTTCAACACACCATAATCTATAACCCTTCACCCCAGAAGGATATCCCAAAAATATGCATTTCAATGCCCTAGGCTCAAGTTTACCATCATTAACATGAGCATAAGTAGGACAACCAAAAAATTTCAAATTAGAATAATTAGTAGGAGTACCAAAGAATACCTCAAATGGAGTCTTCAACTCAATTGCAGTTGATGGAGATCGATTCACCAAATAGCAAGCATGGTTGATGAGCAGAACCGGTATCACCGATCCTGCCAATACTTTGGTTTTATATTTATAAAACTCTCGCAAGTGCACAAATCATTTCATAGAAAATGATAAGTATACTCCCAAGGACGATCTAAGGAAGGAATATATGTGGTTTTTAATTTATTATTCAAACTTTTAAAAACTAAATTAAATCCTAAACATCCTGTCACGATATTTGGGTTTTTATGTTTCTAATCTAATAACATAAAAATAAACATAGATACAGATTCAATAAATATTGATGCAAAATTTATCATTTATAATATTAGAGTATTTATGGATATAATAACTAAGTAATTATGCTTACTCATATTATTTAGGTTATAAAAGATATAAATTAATATTTATTGATTCTCCCTTTTTTATATGAATACCACCTTTGGTGGGGTTAGATATTCTTTGTTAACTAAACAAATCAATTAACATCTATGGGTGGGGTTGATAACTAATTTGGTTAATTAAATTAATTTCTTTTTCTAAGAGATTGAAAATAAACCATTTAAATGCCACCTTTGGTGGGGTTAAACGGTTTTAACTTTATTCAAGGTGTCCAAATTAAACCTAAGAATTTAATTATCCGAGTACTAACTTTCAAGTTTTAAAACTACTACTGAAAACATGTTGTCAATACATTTTCATATAATAATTCTTATAAAAACTTTTGAAATAGAGCTTCACTCTAACTACCGGGCGATTGTACCAACAAATAAAAGAGCACTACTCTAAATCAGACCGGATAACTAAACCTTAAAATCTAATTTTCAGATTTAAGTTTGTAATGAAAAATAATATATTTTTCTCTAACATTCTTAATACAAAATCTTGAATAAAAACAAAATCCATTCATTTTAGAGATTTTTACCTAAATAATATTTCACAAGCATAACAACGTTATTGTTATATCATGTTTACAAACAGCCAACAAAGTTAAATTTAATCACAGACAGATTAAATATAACATATAAGAATAAAGCATAAAAAATAACTGTAAAGAAAATAAAATCTTTATAGTACTTTGATGTTATTCATGTTGTTGGAAAACCTCCAAACGGAATTTGCACTTCCAGATATTGAATCAAAAAGCAAATAAATTACAAAAACATAATTAGTTCTTCTCAAAAAGAGAAGAACTCTAAAACTAAGAAAAACTAACTAAGGCAAAACTAAAAAACTAAGAAAGGAGAGAAAGAAAGAGAGGAGAAGATGTGTTTTTAGGTGTGATTTAAAGTGAAGAGAATGTGGGTATTTATAGGTGAGGAGGGGAATAAAAAGTGGGTGAAAAATGATTAAAAATGGAGAAAACTTGGAGTAGTGAATGATGATGTCATACTGCTGACGTCATGGTGGTGTGGGCGCGGCGGTGCCCGCAAATGGGGAAGATGGGCGCAGTAGCGTGCTCAAATGGGGCACAGAATAGAGATCAGGCGCGCGTGGACTGGGCATTATGTTGGCGCGTCACACGTGTTGCTCGGCGCGGTTGGGCAACTGCGTGCGTGATTTCCTCTTTTTGACCCATTTTGTCCAATTTTTCCATCTTTTATGACTTTTCTTCATTTAATTTATGAATATATTTGTGATGTATTACCTCCTATATTTTTCTTTCAGTCTTTAAGTTAGTTTTTTAAGCGAAAATACCTGAAAAATAATAAAAATACATTTGATTTTGAAAAGATAGATTTATATAAATATATGATAAAATCATATAAATATATATATTTTTAATCAATTAACGTGCATAAAATCATGGTAATTTTAATACTTTTTGAGCACTCATCACAACCCCTAACCAGCTTCTTGCTAGTCCTTTAGCAAGAAAAGCGATAAAAACTAAAAATTAAACTATCCTAAATCATTTCCGTGGATTGACACGGTTGCATTTAGCCTATGCAACAAGCCTTTAAACCCCTAGGTTGCCCTAGTGGACGAGTTTGAGTCTCATGTGGGTTTTCAGTAATGATACCCACAAACATTGAACTAAATGTAAAAATTAAAATAAATAATAAAAATAACAACTTAAAAACTAAGATTACAACAAAATTAAAAATTAACTTTTAAGAATAAAAGAAAACAACATAACACAAAAATGTCTCATACTTTTTAATCTCCTTTAAGATTATAATTAAAATCTCAAGCATAAGTTATTTTAATCTTCTTAAACAATCATGATTTATTATAATAATTAGTCAAAAATAATTTTCATATTTCATATAAAAAATCTATCAATTTAATTTCACCCAATTTCAGTGTCCAGAATCCGAATTCGCTTCGACTCTATTCTTCACTAGTCAATACTCTCAAAACACTCATACTAATTTATATGCGAAAGAGTTTATGTATAGAAATGAACTAATATGTTCGCATATGTATAAAGAATAAAGGTTCAAAGTGTTATTTTGACGTTGATCTCATGAAAGGAATCAAATGTATAAATTATAAAGATATCATATATAAAAATTATTTTCATGCATAAATCAAACTCATTAAGAAAAAAATTCAAGATATATGTCTTTTACAAATGAAAAAAGTGCAATGACTTTTTAGGGAATTACTTCCTATATATTTCTTTTGTAATTAGCCTTTACTCATAACTTTGTAGGCAATGTGGGTCATAGTATATAGATTATACTATATATTCTTTATCTCTCTATTTTTGTGAAGATTTTTTTTAATATATATATTTTTTATAGAGTCAACCCATGTACAGATTGTACATTTTTTTAGGATTTTGGTGAGTGGTTAATTTTGTGACTTTTTTGTTTGATTTTGGTTTAGGTCACCCCATATATGTCTTTTTTTTGTAACAGTCATGCACGAATGAGATAAAAGCATATACTATCAATTTCTACTTAAATCATTTAATCTAAGCAAAAATAATAATAAAAAATATACGACACTCTATTAAGATGAGAAAAAAATTTATACATTCAATGCTAATACCTATAGAGATCATCTAAAAATTGAAGAAATAAGAAATGTGTTTGGAGTAGAAAAAATATATATTTCACTTTGAATAAAGGAAATTATGCTCAAATTATATCTCACAAAGGTAGTCTCCATTAAAAAAATTCATAAACACCAATTTTGGGTTTAATATAATTTCTACATCTTATCAAGAAATACTAGTTATGACAAAAACTAACTAATTACCAAAAACAATTACAAAATATTTCATGATATGTTTTCAAAAATTAATCTAACAATACAAAAGACTTAACTATTTACTTAAATTTGATTTAAAGAAATGAAAAATTTTTGTGAGAATTTTTAAAGCTAATTTTAAAATTCCAAAAGTTACTAAATCACGTAAAGAAAATAAAACCAACCAAAAGAAAATGAAAATGTGAACATAAAATAAAATAAAATAAAAATTATTATTTTTTTAAAATTGTTAAATTGTTTTTTTTTAAATTAAGCATGATAATTTTTCACCACCCCCAACCTAGAACTTACATTGTACTCAATGTAACAACTGTAAATTAAAGATAAAGAGAAGAGAAGAAAAATTACCTATTTTCTGAGAATGTGCAAGTAGTAATGGAGAAATGCAAGTGCATTCATCATATTTATCATTAAGGTTCACACAGACAGATTGCTGTGAACTTCTAACATCTTAACAAATATTTTTAGTTTTGACAATTTTAAAATTATTCACATGTAATTAAACTAAAATAAACAATAGAAATTAAATAAAAAAATAAAAGAAAATTACCTAAAATGATGGATTGCCTCCCATCCAACGCTTAGTTTAACATCTTAGCAAGACGTAACTTTATGGTGCTAAGTGCTACTCAGCCAAATGCATTCCATTTGAGCAATGTTGTTTGGTTATTCTAAATAAAGCTTCACACGATGCCCATTGACTTTGAATGTTTTTTGTGTCTTGGAATCCAATAGTTCTACTATTCCATGTTCAAATACCTAAACTATTTTGAATGGTCCATCCCATCTTGATCTCAGCTTTCCTGGAAACAATCTCAAACGAGAGTTAAATAAAATAACTTTCATTTCAGGGTGAAGAGTCTTAGGAACTAGCCTCTTGTCATGATAGTGCTTAGTACGCTCTTTGTATAATTTGGCATTCTCATAGGCTTCGTTCCTAATTTCTTCCAACTCATTAAGATGGAGTAACCGTTTTTCTTCTGCTTTATCTAAATCCATGTTTAATTCTTTAATTGCCCAGTAAGCCTTGTGTTCGAGTTCAACTAGAAGGTGGCACGCTTTCCCAAAGATTAATCGGTAAGGGCTCATCCCAATAGGTGTTTTGTAAACGGTGCAGTATGCCCATAAGGCATCATTTAACTTAAATGCCCAATCCTTCCTTGAAGGACGCACAATGCGTTCCAATATTCCCTTAATTTGCCTATTACTTACTTCCACTAAACTAGAATTTTAAGGATGATATGGAGTAGCTACTTTATGTGTGATGTTGTACTTCTTTAGTACTCCATCAAAGTTCTTGTTACAAAAATGGCTACCTTCATCACTTATTATAGCTTTAGGCGTTCCGAACTTGCTGAATATTAAATCCTTCAAGAATTTAATAACAACATTAGCATAATTGGTTTTAGTGGGGATAGCTTCTACCCACTTGGATACATAATCCACAGCAAACAAAATATATTGAAAACCATTGGATGGGGGAAAAGGACCCATAAAGTCAATCCCTCATACATCGAAGAGTTCAACAACTAAATTAGATGTCAAAGGCATTTCATCTCTTTTGCTTATGTTTCCTATTCTTTGACATCTATCACATTGTGCACAAAACATATGAGCATCTTTAAAAAGAGTGGGCCAAAAGAATCCAGACTGTAATACCTTACGGGCTATCTTTTCACCATTAAAATGGTCCCCATAATGAAGTTCATGACAAAAAGTTAGAATGCTCTGATGTTCTTCTTTAGGTACACATCTCCGGATGACTTGATCTTGACCAATCTTGTTTAAATAAGGGTCATCCTAGAAATAGTCTTTAATAGTTTTAAAAAACCTTTTCTTGTCTTGATATGAAATGTTAGGTCGTAAAACACCAGTGGCAAGATAGTTTACAATATCAGCATACCATGGGTTCAAACCTATTAAAAATAACTGTTCATAAGGAAAGGTTTCAACTATATCTTCATTACTCTCATCTTTAAGAGAATTGAAGTCAGAAATCAACCTAGACAAAAGGTCAACTACTAAATTTTCACTGCCTTTCTTATCCTTGATTTCTAGGTCAAATTCTTGTAAGAGTAAGACCCACCTGATTAATCTTGGCTTGGCATTTGGTTTACTTAATAAGTATCTTAAAGCATCATGATCAGAATGCACAATCACTTTAGATCATACTAAATAAGACCTAAATTTGTCTAAAGAAAACACTATAGCCAAGAATTCCTTTTTAGTGATGGTATAATTCATTTGGGCATCATTGAGTGTTTTGCTAGCATAGTAGATGACATGCAAACACTTATCCACTCTTTGTCCCAAGATTGCTACGATGGCATAATCAGAAGCATCACACATTATTTCAAAGGGTAAAGACCAGTTTGGTGCCATAATAACAGGGGTAGATGTTAGTTTCTCTTTCAAGGTATTAAAGGCAATAAGGCAGTCATTGTTGAAATTAAAATAAACATCTTTTGATAGCAAGTTACATAAAGGATGACTTATTTTAGAGAAATCTTTAATAAATCGTCTGTAAAATCCTACATGTCCTAAGAAGCTTCTTATCCCCTTCACAGATGTAGGGGGAGGTAGTTTGGAAATCAATTCAACTTTTGCCTTATCAACAAACACTGCTAATAACAGCGCTACCTTGAAGCATATAGAGACCACACAACAATTGCCCTTTAATAACAACGAGAGCACCCTTACTAACTTTTAAAACTCCATCTTCATCTACATACTTGTAGCCTTGTGAATCAAGAGTACCCAAAGATATCAAGTTCTTTTTCAAATCATGAACATGACGAACATCTTTCAAAGTCCTAACAATACCATCATGCATCTTAATTCAGACAGTACCAATACCAATAACCTTGCAGGACATATTGCTTCCCATCAAGACAACACCTCCATCAATAGACTGATAAGAAGCAAACCAATCTCTATTGGGGCACATATGGTAAGTGTAACCCGAATCAAGAATCCAAACATCTCCAGGAGAACCAATAGATACTGATAGAACATTTTCACCATCAGAACCAGAACTATCTACAATACCAGCAACATCATTAGTACCAGAAGATGTTGTGGCAGATTTTCCTTTACCTTTGAGTTTCGGACAATTTACTTTCCAGTGCCCTTCTTGACGATAATAGTTGCATTTATCTTTTCGTTTTCTAGATTTGGATCTAGACTTGCCTTTTTCTTGCTTTCTACCTTTGACAAATAAACCACTACTATTATCATTATTGTTTGTAGACACCTTTTTCTTTAACTCTCTAGAATTCAAAGCTACTTTGACATCTTTCAAAGAAATAGTGTCTTGCCTATATAACATGGTATCAATAAAATGTTCAAACGAATGATGTAAAGAACATAATAGAACTAAGGCCTGATTCTCATCTTCAATCTTAACACCACCATTTTTTAGATAACGAATAATTTTAGTAAATTCATCAAGGTGATCGTGCAAAGGTGTACCTTCTAACATTCTGAATGTATACAAATGCTGCTTCAAATATAACCGACTTATCAAAGACTTGGTCATATACAAATTCTCCAATTTAAGCCATAACCCAGCAGGAGATTCCTCATCACCAACTTCGCGTAATACCTCATCAGACAAGGATAACTGAATTGAACCGAGAGCATTTTTCATCAATGCATCTTTTTTTTCATCAGTCGATTTTTCTGACAATTTATCCTTACTTTCAAGTGTCTTAGCGAACCCTTCTTTAACTAATACAACCCGCATCTTCATACACCAAAGACTAAAATCATTTCTACCATTGAATTTCTCAATTTTATATTTTGCCGCCATGACAGAAAACCCAATATTAAATAAACAGAAGCACAACCCAGAAACTATGAAACCAATCAGATAACCAGAAGCTCAAAATAAATCCAAAAGAGCAAACTTTATCAGTTCCAATAAATAGTAGAATAATCCAATGCTCTAATACCAATTTGTTATAAATTAGCACTTGTGGAAGCGAAGATCGGGTCCAATTTTGGTTGCACAAATATATAATAATAGGTAACAGTAAAATAATAAGCAGTAAGAAAAATAAATGGCACACAATGATTTAAGTGGTTTAACTTTTCAATTTGAAAAATCTACTCGATTGACGACGGCACACCGAGAAAAATCCACTAATAATCAAATGGAGATACAAACACCAGTTTTTGAGAGCTTCACAAATTATACCAAAATCCAAAATCAACCCACAAAATATCCTTTTTAATTTACTAGTAATATATAGCAAGATAAATTAACAAACTTACTATTAAATCAAAATATTACTGTACAAATGAAAAAAACATCACAAATGACAACTGAAATGTACAATTTATCCTCGGACTGATTCCCTTTTTTTCTATTCTTCTCTGTCTTCAGCTTCAATGCACCAAAGAGGAGTACTTTAGGTAAATCACAAATGAAGAGTGCCACTAAAGAGGTAATTATCAATAACTCTTTGTTTTTTTTTTCTTTTTGGATTTCAGCAGCTGGTAGCTGCTGCTCTGTTATCACTGTCGCTGCTCTTTTTTTTTTCAGCTCTCAAATTTATTTTACAATGGCTGTTTTTTTTTTTTGCAGAGAACTAAATTAATATATATATATATATATATAATAAACAAAGAGGCTACAGGTTTTGTTTGGGCTTAATATTTTGGGCCATTATTTAACATATGAATAGCCTCATTTTGTTATATAAAATAATTTAAAAGGATTCATTTAGAATTAGTATTTTTTTAGTATTATTTTATTCCTTTAATAATAATTAATATTTTAATAAATATTATAATTATTTGTGTAATATTAAATCACTCGGGTTGTATAGCAACGTTCAAATCAGAGGGCTGCTAAAGGGCTGTTATTTATTAATTTTTGAACTGAGATTTATTTTTTTCTCTAATTTCTATTAAATATTCGTTTTTTTAAATTACATTTAACTTTAATTTTTTTAAAATAATTTACATTTAAATTTAATTTTTTTTTAAAATAATTTACATTTAACTTTAATTTTTTAAAATAATTTACATTTAACTGTAAATTTTACCACTTTATTACATAGAAAAATGAATAATTTAAAGCTGCTATATACATTCGAATGTATCAGCCAAGCTAAAGTCCTCGTAAGCACTTCCTGTTCTCAGTTCCTCCTTTCTCAAGCAAAGTACAGACCCGAAAACGGAAACCTAACTCACTGAGTCAGTACTGCTCAGTTGCCATGGAAAGTCAAGAAGGACCCCAAGAAGCCCACCTTGTGCTCGCTAACAAACTTTACCTTTTATCGCATCCTGATGTTCAAGACATAGAGAAGGTTCGTCTCAGAGAGGAGGTCCTCACCACTGTTAAAGCCGATGGTAATTAAGCATACCTGATTGATTATCGTCTTGTTTTTCTGTTCCATTCTCCAATTCAGTTTGTTTATAGGAGATTGGTTTTACTCTTTTGTAGATATGGTCCAATTGTATGAAACCCTAGTGGCGGAATCGGTGCTTGAATTGGATCGAGGAGCTTTGGATTCGATGCGAGCCAGGATTGAGGAAGAGCTCAAGAAGCTTGATGAAAAGTGAGTGTGTTTCTTTTTCCTATAATTTTGCCACACTTTTTTATTTTTTTATTTGGAAGATGGAGAAATGAACGGAGTAAGTTTTAGTTTTTGATTTGAGCATTGATTTAAGAATTTACAAATCAGGTGTTTCTGGTTACTTTTGAAAACGAAATTTCAATTTTACTTGCCTATGTTACTGACAAACATTGCACTCATGAACAGTTCGTAATCAAGAAACCAAGAAGATGAATTATAAAATTGATGAGGCAAAAACGGTTGTAATATTTCATTGTATTTTTTTTATAGTAGTGCAAGTCGTGCATATTATTGTAGTGTGGTTGAGTGTATGTGAGTAACTCTTGTATAATAAACTTTGAAATATTTACAGCTATACAAAATAAAGTAAAACGGAATAATAAACTCCACGTTCTAAGATGCTTTAATAGCCATTAGCTCAAATATTGTTTACTATTCCCCATAGCCTTAGGGTCTTGTAACAATTGTAAGTTTTGTTCTCAACTATTGAAACCCTGGAGTTGATAGTGGCTTTGTCAAAATGTCTGCTATTTGGTCCCATGATGGTGTATGCTCAACCTTAAGTTTTCCTTTTGCAACCTTTTCTCATACAAATTAAAAATCAATATCAACATATTTAGTCTTAAAATGTAGGATTGAATTATGAGCAAGATGACTAGCACTAACATTATCAAAATACTACACTGGAGCTCGTAGTTGTTGCACATGTAATTCATCCAAAAATTTTTCAATCCAAGCAATTTATGCAATAGTTTGAGCTAAAGCTTTGAACTCTACTTCTGTTGAGGATATAGAGACCATTTTATGCTTACCAAAACTCCAAGAAATCAATAAATTTTCAAGAAACACACACAATCCACTTGTACTCCTTCTGTCACGAAAACATGTTGCCCAGTCAACATCCCAATACCCATTGAGAACTAAGTTATCAGTCTTGTGCATGAGTATACCCAAATCTTGAGTATCATGTAAATATTTAAGTAATCTTTTTGCTGCTATCCAATGAACAACTGTAGGACAATGCAAAAATCGGCATAACTTATTCACAAAATAAGAGATGTTTGGTCGAGTAAGAGTGCAATATTGTAAAGCACCAATAATGGACCGATATAATGTGACATCAGATAACAACTCTCCTTTAGTTTTGGAGGGAAAATACCAGATTTCATAGGTGTGGAAGCTAATTTACTTTCATTGAGTTGCACTTTGTTAAGGAGTTAAGTAATGTATTTTGTCTGGTAGAGATGATAGCAATCCATAGTTTTGGTGGCTTCTTTCCCTAGGAAATGATCGAGTTTTCCCAAATCTTTTAAGTGTAAACACTTAATAGATTGTCAATAATAGTTTGAATCATAACATTTTTTTTTCAATAACCAGCATATCATCAACATAAATGAGAAAGATTACAAGATCACCACCTTTATCATAAATCATCATGGAACTGTCTGAATTAGAGTTATGAAATTCCCAAGCTTGCAACTGTCTATGAATTTTAAAAACCAAGTTCTTAGAGCTTGTTTTAGTCCAGAGAGTGCCTTCTATAATTTGCGCACATAGTGTGGTAAAATAGGATTAACAAATCTTTCAAGTTGGGTCATGTAGACATTTTCTTCCAAATCATCATTAAGGAATGCATTGTACACATCTAGTTGTCTGATGTTCCAATCATAGGTTAGAGCTAGAGTGATAACAGTCCTAATGTTTGTAATGTTTGTAGGTTTAACCACTAGATTAAAAGTTTCTTGATAATCAATACCTTCAATTTGATTGTAACCTGTAGCAACCACTTTTTCTTTGTACTTCTTAAGAGATACGTCTGGTTAAATTTAACCCTAAAAATTTATTTGTTACCAATGACTTTACCATGTGAAGGAGGAGGGACAAGTACTCATATACAATTTTGCACTAGAGCTTCAAATTCTTGTGTCATTGCATTAAACTACTTAACACTCTTAAGAGCTGCTTTGATTAAGGAAGACTCGAGTAAAAATCTAGTAGAGGGAAGGATCTTAGGTTTAAAAATGCGACTCTTAGATCTAGTGTGCATAGATGAGTATAAGTGAAGAGGGTAGTGAGGAATGAGAAGCAGTATCAGTAGCGTGAAGAATACTTTCAGAGGTAGGAACAAAAGTGTTATTGAATGAGGTAGAAGTTAAAGCTAGAGATGAAACAAGGAAGGAGAGGTGGAGATTATCACGACATCAATGTTATGTGTAGAAGGTATAGAAATAGAGAAAGTAGCTGGTAGAATGGGTAAAGTGTTTGAGCCGAAAAAAGAAATAGGAAGAGTGATTGGAAGAGTTGTTGGATAAATTGGTAAAGAACAAAAAAATTATAAAGGTTTATGAGAATTAGTATGAGCAGACATAGACACAGTTTAAGTATCAAACAAACAAGTAGCTGTTGGGTGAGACAAGTAATGGGAAGAAACATTGGGATGAGGGGTTGCATTTGTACCAGATTTAGTGTCTTTATGAATGACAAGTCTTGAGCTAGTGGTAGGCTGAAGTGACATAGGTAAGGTCATTATCCAAGGGTCAATGGGTGGAGATGAAAGTAAAGAGTGGTAAACACTAATAACCTCTAAAGTGAACTGCATATCCTAAAAAGACACACGGTAATAATCTAGATTCTAATTTGTTATAGTGAGAAGCTCTTAAAAAAGGATAGCAAATGCACCCAAATACCATGAAGATAATGTAATTTAGAAGAGTGTTATAACAATTGTAAAGGACTGTGATTATTGAGTGTGTGTGAGGGTAACCTATTTGTGAGAAAAACGGAAGTATGAAATGCATATTCCTAATATTTTAAAGGTAAACCAGCTCTTACCATCATTGATAACCCTGTTCCAACAACGTGTCTATTTTGTCTTTCCACTACCCCATTTTGAGATTGAATGTATTCTTCTAAGATATCTTCCTCGAAACAAGAAAGGCTCTAAAACTTTTAAACTCAGCACCTCCATTACTGTGAAGTTGCTTAGTCTGACAATTAAATTGCCTTGACACCATTGCATGAAAATGATGAAATAATTGTTATGCATGTCATTTATTATTCATAACAAAGAATCACTTATATTTGGTACAATCATCAACAAATAACGCATTCCATTTGACTGGAGGTGGTCTCCAAATGTCTACATGAAGAATCACAAAAGGAATAACAGACCTATGATGAGCAACAATAAGGCGCAGTCTATGAGACTTACCCATTTGACAAGCATTATACAAACTATAACTAGTATTAGGTTGAACAACCATATCCATACCTTTAAGTATCAAATCCAAAACAGCTTGATGAGGATGATCCAGTCGATCATGCCAAAAAGAGCCATTAACAGTGTGTATTATTCTAGCAAAACCAAAAGGACTACTGGAAGAAGCAGTACATGATACTTGTGAAGGATGAACTAAGTGTGGCGATGCTGGGAGTTTGTATAAACCATCCTCAACACCTCCTTTTAAGATTAAAGTCCCAGTTGACAAATCCTTGATATTAAAGGAGTTAGGAAGAAAAGTTACTGTAATGTTATTATCAAGGTATAGTTGTTTGGCAGATAAAATTCTTAGCCAAAGAAGGAACATGTAGCAATATACTCAAAACAAGGGCATGACCAACACAGAAAATTCAGATTGAGTAATAGGCACAAAACGATCATTGCCTAGCGTAACTTGATCTTGTCTAGTATAAGGTTGAGCATTGTACAGGAGAGAGGCATTAGAGGTTAAGTGATGATTGGCACCTGTGTCCAAATACGAAGCTGAGTCTGAAACATCAAGTTGGGCTACAACTTCTGTGGAAGGAGTGAGTTGAGTGGATTGAGTTTGAGTTTTACCAGTGGGTGGTGAGGAGTGTGCATACATAGCAAATGGATTCATAGGAGCAGAGGTAAGGGTTGATGAAACAGTGCCAAAAATTAGTGCATCAAATATAGGAGGTTGAAATGGTGATGTAGGTATACAGGGTAGGAGGAGCTATTGATGATTCCGGTGCAAGTAAAGTAGATGAAAGTATATGTGATGAAACAGGAGGTGATCCAAATGGTGGAGAATAAGGAGGTGTAAATGATGGATATTTGATGAATCATGAGCAGTTTGTAATCAAGAAAGCAAGAAGAAGATGAATTATAAAATTGATGAGGCAAACACTGTTATAATATTTCATTGTATTTTGTTTTATAGTGCAAGTGGTGGTTTATAGTATGGTGATGTGGCTGAGTGTGCGAGTAAGCCTTGTGTAACAAACTTTGAAATATTTACAGCAATACAAAATAAAGTAAAACAGAATAACAAACCCCATGTGCTAAGATGCTTTAATAGCCATTAGCTCAAATATTGTTTAACAGTTGCTGCATTAAGCATGAATGAATGATGGTCTTTGTGCATTTGGGATCTAAGAATTTAGGAAGTCGTCAATATTTGAAAAAGGTTGGTGATTCTCTCAGAGACTTGCTCTTTTAGGATTTATCTTCAATCATCGAATGAGGCATTTTCTTGTTGGTGACTCCATTTAAGTTGAAAGAGACAAGGTGGTTTAAGGAAATAAAAAGGATACTTACCGGTGAAGGAGGTTGAGTAATACGATATGGGATTTGATTTATTTATTTATTTGGGGGGTGGGTCTGTAAGTGGCTTTATTGTGCTCCAAGATTGGATTTCTATGTTGTCAAGTGGCTGTTCCCAGAGATTGCAGTTAGGTGCATGCAAAGTGTTGAAATCCAACACAATGTTTATTTGGTAAAGTATATACATTACAAATGATGTAATTGTAGAGTTACTGCTTATTTATGTTTGCTGGTTTTCTAAATTTCTTCATAGTCATACTGTTCAATATTTCCACGAGTCTATCTTTGTGGCTGAATTCTTCAGCGACCGGATAAAATGGAACATTCGTTGTTCTGATATCATGCTGGTGATCAAAATTTTCCTGAGGAGAAAAGAAAATTTTATTGTATTGCTAAAAGCATATACATAAATCAGTTGGCTGGCCTCTTCTCATAAATTAGTCCTCATCTTAGTTTATATAAAATTTATTCGACATTGATGCTTATGTTTAGGATTGCTGATGCTGAAGAGAACTTGGGTGAAAGTGAAGTAAGAGAAGCTCATCTAGCCAAGTCCTTGTTTTTTATCCGGATTGGTGACAAGGTAAAAAGGTTTCACAAACATGCATTTTATAATTGCTGTTTGTGTTTCATTTTTTTTCTTTCCAGTTTCCACTAGTAATATCTCATTTTACATCTTGAATGTTTTACATATGATTCTAGGAGAAAGCCTTGGAACAGCTCAAAGTGACAGAAACCAAAACAGTTGCAGTTGGGCAAAAGATGGATTTGGTGTTCTATACTCTGCAGCTTGGTCTTTTCTACATGGATTTTGATCTAATTTCAAAAAGCATTGACAAAGCAAAGAAGTGAGTGAATACATGAAATTCTTTCTATTACATTTCTATGATTATTAATTCTGCTGCAAAGTCGTTTTTATTAATCTATGCACTATGATGCCAGCTTGTTTGAAGAGGGAGGGGATTGGGAAAGGAAGAATCGCCTTAAGGTTTATGAAGGCTTGTATTACATGGCTACTCGGAGTTTCAAGAAGGCAACCAATTTGTTCCTGGATTCCATTTCGACTTTCACAACTTACGAACTTTTCCCTTATGATACCTTCATATTTTATACTGTCCTTACCAGCATTATATCATTGGATAGAGTTTCTCTTAAACAAAAGGTACCCATCTTCCCCCTCCTGGCAAATATGGATAATTTTTTATTCCAAGAAAATTCTTTTCCCGTAGTAATTGGCATTATTTAAAATGTTAACCTCCTTCCCAAGTTTTTTGCCCAAGAATACTTGATGTGTGACTTATTCTAATAATCTTCTGTAGGTGGTCGATGCACCTGAGATCTTGGCAGTGATTGGGAAAATTCCATATCTTTCTGAGTTTATGAACTCTCTGTATGATTGCCACTACAAATCTTTTTTTACAGCATTTGGTAAGTACTGTTTTGCATACTGCGTCACTTAATTTTGTCAGCCTTCGATAAAAATGTCCAGAAGTTTTTTGGGTGCATCATCTATTCATCTTTATGGTTTACTTTTTAAACACTTTCCAATATTTAAAAATACATGTGTATTAGTTTGTCTGTGCATTCATTATAGATTAGTAGCTTATTCATCCTTTTATTGTATTTCCAGCTGGTCTGACAGAGCAGATAAAACTGGACCGCTACTTGCATCCACACTTCCGGTATTACATGAGGGAAGTCAGAACTGTTGTTTATTCTCAGTTTCTGGAATCTTACAAAAGTGTTACCATTGAAGCAATGGCAAAGGCATTTGGTGTGACAGTGGAATTCATTGATGTGTAAGTTATTTTCTGTTGCTTCTTATTTCCTTCTAAGTTTTACTTTGTAACTTTGCATGGTTGTAAAAGTCTATTTTGTGGCTCTACTTGTGCATCATTTTGAGTTGAGGCTTAAAAAACAATTGTTCCGAGGCTATAGCCTTAGTTGTTAAATTAAGGCATACGCCTTTTTTGTTAGAGGCTTATGCCTTGAGGCTTTTATACCTCGAGGCGATTGAGGCTTTAACCTCAAATGGTTAATTTTTTAAGTTATTTATGGGTTATCCATAAAATCCTAACTTGGTTTCATAAAATTAAAAAAGGTAGGAAGCCATAGATTAGAAAAACCAAAAGGAAAATATCATAATCTCATGAACAAACGTGATTAGGGTTGCTTTCTTAATATTCTTCGATCTTTATTTATCATCTTTTTTCTTTTGTTTTCGACAACCTCAAATTTTATCAGTCACTTGGTTGTAGCAATATAAGTCACATTATTTGATTATTTATATTTGTATTTTTCCTTATGTTTCAAATTGATATTTGAGGAATAGAACCACAACTTGTATTATTTACCTTGCGTATTTTATGGTTATTTTAATGATTAATTGTTTATATTAATATTTTAAAATTATTTAAAGTTTGAGTTATTTTTCATAATATTTATTGTTTATTGGATTAAAAATTGATTTTATTAATATTTTAAATGTTTTTTAAAGTTAAAGTTTGAGACTTATGTCTCGAATTGGTCTCGGACCTCCTGGAGGCTTAAGCCTCAATATTTAAAATAACCTTTTTACTAATATTTGTTTCCCTATATTTGATCCTGTAATGTATAGATGGAGTACGTGAGAGGTGCACATTCTTCTTTGGGTGTCAGTTTGTATCTATGTAGACATGAGTATAGCGTAACCTGCATGTTTCTGTTGACCATGATTTGACTCCCTCAGTCCTTCCATGTACTTACAATTGTACTATCACAGGGAGCTGTCTCGTTTCATCGCAGCCGGAAAACTACATTGCAAAATTGACAAGGTTGCTGGTGTCCTTGAAACGAACAGGCCTGATGCAAAGAATGCTTTATATCAAGCAACCATCAAGCAAGGGGACTTCTTATTGAACCGGATCCAGAAGCTTTCTCGAGTAATTGATCTGTAGGTAGAGCCCCCCTCACGAAGAAGCAAATTGGAATTGGTTGCACAGAGTTGCAGCTATATAAAGAAATTTGGAGCATAGAACCCGGTGCTATCTTCATTCAGCAAATGCAATACTAATTGAAATGTATTTCCTCTGTTAATTTGTTTTCGGCTGAAGTGTCCTGATTTAGATTTTTGGCATTTATGAGGGCTGCATTTTGTTTTCTACTTCTCATTTGTAGCATATTACTTTCCCGGAGTGGATGGATGTTCAAGTCAAATATGCTTGAGCATTAGCGGCCACCCTAAGCAAGAGCTGGACTTGAATCCTCTGCTTATTTTTTTTAGGTTCTTGTTTTTACTTGAGTTTTACTATCAACCCTGCTGGTAAATTCGAATCTTTTATTGAAATTATTTTCTCACAAATCATTTTTAGCAATGAATAAGTATCACATTTTGTATGCATTAAATGATGTGTCCGTGTTGGATTAAATGTAAAATTAGATGGTGAAATTTTGAAGTAATTGTGGGACACTAGTAAATAATATTGAGTAAATAGTATTGGGACTTATGAAGTAGTGATGAATTACATTTTCCAATCATCTTAGGTTGTCGTGTGAGATATAAAATGAGATGGCTCAATTCACGCCTTGGTGTAAAAGAAGGAAATTGCTTGCCTTGGCTTTAGTATGTTTTTATTAAAGTTGATTTATATGCTATAATTTAATTAGCTTTCCTATTAATAAATGGTTTTGTAATTGTTTAATCATCTTATATTACGAATTTTGTATTCAATTAATAATTGATATATCATTTAATGCATAGAATAACTTAGTACATATCAATATAAAGCAAAATGGAACATATATAATTTTGTGATTTCTAAGAATTAATTTATATCACCGAAAGTAAATAATAGCAAATTATAGCTATATATACAAAATTAATATCCCTAATCTTAGGTTGTCGTGTATTCCTAATCTTAGGTTGTCGTATAAGACAAAATAAAATGGCTAAATTCACGCGTTGGTGTAAAAGAAGGAAATTGCTTGTCTTGACTTTAGATGATTCCTATGCATAAATGTTACAAATATGTTTTTATTAAAGTTGATTTATATACTACAATTTAATTAGTTTTTCGATTAATAAATAGTTCTATAATTGTTTAATCATCTTACGTTATAAATTTTGTATTCAATTAATAATTGATATATCATTCAATGCATAGAATAACCTTAAGTACATATCAATATAAAGCAAAATGGAATAGGTATATATATATAATGATATAAGAAAAAACGAATGTGGTTTGATTAGTGATTTCTAAGAATTAATTTATACTAGATAAGGAAAGTAAATAATAGCAAATTATAGCTATATATACAAGATTAATATCCCTAACCTTAGGTTGTTGTGTAAGACATAAAATAAGATGGCTCAATTAACGCCTTGGTGTAAAAGAAGGAAATTGCTGGTATTGGCTTTAGGCGATTCCTATATATAAATGTTCGACAAATATGTTTTTATTAAAGTTGATTTATATGCTACAATTTAATTAGCTTTCCGATTAATAAATGGTTCTGTAATTGTTAATTTAATCATCTTACATTATGAATTTTGTATTCAATTAATAATTGATATTTCATTTAATGCATAGAATAACTTACGTACATATCAATACGAAGCAAAATGGAATGAGTATATATATATATATATATATATATATATATATATATATATATATATATATATATATATATATAATGATCTAAGAAAAAAAGATTATGATTTGATCATGATTTTTAATTTCTAAGAATTAATTTATACTAGGTAAGGAAAGTAAATAATAACAAATTATAACTATATATACAAGATTAATATCCTTAATCTTAGGTTGTCGTGTAAAACAAAATAAGATGCTCAATTCATCCCTTGGTGTAAAAGAAGGAAATTGCTTGTCTTGGCTTTTGGGGATTCCTATACATAAATGTTAGACAAATATGTTTTTATTAAAGTTGATTTATATGCTACAATTTAATTAGCTTTCCGATTAATAAATGGTTCTGTAATTGTTAATTTAATCATCTTACATTATGAATTTTGTATTCAATTAATAATTGATATTTCATTTAATGCGTAGAATAACTTACATACATATCAATACGAAGCAAAATGGAATGGGTATATATATATAATAATCTAAGAAAAAAAGATTCTGATTCGATCATGATTTTGTGATTTTTAAGAATTAATTTATACTTGGTAAGGAAAGTAAATAATAGCAAATATACATAATATTAATATCCCTAAAATATAATTACACAATTATAAGAAATTAACAGTTTTTATATGTGATTAGTTTGAATTCCTATAGTCTCCCTCAAATTAGAGGGTATAAACTTATTAAACCAAGTTTAGAATTTAGCTCAATGAAGTTCGGATGAATGAGTGCCTTTGTGAGGATGTTTGTTGATTGAAATTGAGATGGAACATGTTTCAGTGATACAACATTACTTTCTATTTTTTTGCTAATGAAGTGTTGGTCGATCTCAACATGCTTTATCCTATCATGATGGATAGGGTTCTTGGTAATAGCTATAACTAATTGGTTGTCACACATCATATCTATAAGATCATAAATGTTAACTTTGATTTCATCTAGTAACCATTTTAACTAAATTCCTTTACAAATATTTTGAGCTAAGGTTCGAAATTCTACCTCAGCACTATCACGTGCCACCACATATTGCTTCTTACTCTGTCATGTAAATTTCCCCATATATAGGAGCAATACCTTGAAGTTGATTTTCGATCACCAAATTTCCCTATTAAGCATTGATATTGTCCTTTATCCAAAACCATTTCTTCAATTCGAGGCTTCAACTTTGTGTTAGAGTCTATAGAGTGTCCATTGGCCTACACCCACTTTAAGAGATCCAAGACATAATTTTGTTGGGAAACTTAAATTCCCTTACTTGATCTAGCTACTTTCATTCCCAAAAAATCACTATTACAAAAGGGTATTTAAGTCGATATGTAAAGTCAGTTTTTGAAAAATACCGACTTTTAATGAATTTAAAGTTGATTCGGTGTAGAACCGACGCTATCCACATACGACGTAGCGTCGTTTGATGTGTCGAACCGACGCTTCACGTGGACGTAACGCCGGTTCGACACGTCAACCGACGTTACACACGTGGATAAATTCTTTTCTCTTCTTTTTTCCCCAGATAGAAACTATTCAAAGCGTTGTATAACTCTCAAAAACCCAAAACCTTTTCCACTTCTCTTCCACTCTTTCTCATTTTCCGGCCACCTACAACCACTAATTCCAATGCCAGTTAGTGGGTTTTCTTCCTCTCTAACTAATCTTTTAGATCCCCTATTTTTTGAGCAAAATACTCAAATTTTTTATACTCATTTCTCACTTACAAAACACGATTTTTTCTTCATTTCCTTCATTTTGTCACTTCATTTACTCTTGTAAGTATTTCTATTAATCCTATGCATTTATTATTCATATTTGTTTATGTTATTATGTGTTATTATTTATGTGTATAAATTTTTGTATTTTTGTTATTATGTGTTATTATTTATGTGTATAGATTTTTGTATTATATATGTAGGTTTGTATTATAACATCAGAAGAAGAATATGATGATCTTGAATAACATAGAACAATACCATGATAATTTTTCTGTTATTAATTAATATTTTATTTTTCAATTATTTGTATTATTTAAACTATTTGTTAAACTGATTTTATTTTTTTCTTACTATTATTTAGTGATCGAATATAGGTTTTAATTTAAGTATAATAGAAAATGAGTAAATTTTGTAAAAAAAAAGCAAAAAAATTTAAAGTCAGTTCACTTTAAACGTAAAGTCAGTTCATTGCGTGAACCGACTTTAAACATAAAGTCGATTCATCGTATGAACCGACTTTAAATTTTAAGTCATTTTATTTAAAGTCTGTTCAACGAACCGACTTTAATACCCTTTTTTGTAGTAGTGAATACTTCAAATGTCACAAGTCTTTGATTTCAAACTCTTTGGATAAAAAAGCTTAAGTTTCCTCATTTCCTCTTTATAATTCCCCGTGAGAACTATATCATCAACATATACTATTAATACGGTAATCTTACCGTTTGCGAAGTGTTTGATGAAAAAAGTATGATTAGCTTGAGACTGTAAGTAGCCATCTTGTTTTTGCACCCTTGTAAATTTGTCAAACCACGCATGGGGTGTTTGTTTGTACCCGTACAGTGACTTTTAAAGCCTATAGACTTTTCCTCATGTACAATTAATTTAGAACTATATCCATATATACTTCTTTTACTAAGTATCCATTTAGAAATGTATTTTTCACATCAAGTTGAAATAAAGACCAATCTTGGTTCACAGTAATGGATAACAAAACATATACTATATTGAGTTTGGCCACAGGAGCAAATGTTTCATGGTAGTAAATTCCATATGATTGAGTGTAGCCCTTTGCTACTAAGTGAACTTTGAATCGTTCAATATTACCATCAAGCTTTTGTTTTACTGAGAAAATCCACTTACACTCAATTGTTTGTTTTTCTAGGTGGTAGAGTTGTTAAGATCCATGTGCCATTATTCTTGAAGGCATGAAATTCTTCTATTGTAATAGCTATCCATTAAGGTACTTTTAATGCGTCATAAACTATTCTAGGAATCTGGATTTTGTCTAGAGTAGTCACAAATGCTCTGAATTTTTGGAAAATTTTGGAGTAGAACATATAGTTGCGGATATTATGTAGTTTATATGAGCGAACTCTCTTTCTCTGAACAATATGTAGATATAAGTTTGAATCATATTTTTCCATCTTTTCAACATTATATTTTGTGTTAGGTTTAGCCTCACCTTGTGCTATTTTTAGGAATTGTTTAGTTCATATTAGACTCCAGGTTTTGTTGATTTTGAACAGGCTATTGAGGTTGTTTTCTCTTAGTATAGAATTTTACTGCCTCATCAGGAAGGTGGATATGTTTTGGGTATATGTCTGACTTATCAAATAGTAAATTAGGTGATTCAAATGTGTTTGGAAAGCCAGCTCTTGTCTGAGGGCTAGAAGGTGATGAGGACTTTGAGTTGGGTAAGTGAAGAATTGAATTGAGTGGACTTGGACTTGGACTTGGTACCATATCAATGAGAGAAGTCTAATCCCAATTTTGTGATTCATGTGTGTTTGTCTCCCCTTGAATAACATAATTAGGAAAAAATAGTTTATTTTCAAAGAAGATGATATCCATGGTGTGATTAACCTTTTTGGTGAGAGGAGACAAACATTTATATCCCTTATTGTTTGGTGAGTATCCAATGAAGATGCATTTGAGTGCTCTTTCATCAAGTTTATCTCGACTATGGGAGTAGATATGAACAAACGTAGTGCATCCAAAATTTTTAAGAGGAATTTGGGAATGTAGCAAGTGTAAGTTTGGATAGAGATCAAGGAGTGATTACACTGGAGTTTTGAATTTGAGAACACATGATGACATTCTATTAATGAGATAGGTGGTTATAAAGACAGCCTTGCTCCAGCATTTCTTAAATACATTAGACTAGAAAAGTAATGATTGAGAAATCTCAAATATATGACGATTTTTGCATTCTACCACACCATTTTGTTAAGGTGTATCCGCATGAGCTTTGATGGATAATTCCATAAGATTAGAGATAAGGACTAAGAATTGAGTTGAAGAAATCTCGGGCATTATTAGTTTCAAAAACTTGAATTTTGGCTTGAAATTGAGTTTGAATCATGGTTTGAAAGGTTTTAAAGATTTTGCTGGTTTCAGATTTATGTTTCATGAGGAAGGTCCAACTTAATCGTGTATGATCATTAACCAACAATAGAAACCACCTAGCTTCAGAAATATTAAGGATCTTAGTTGGCCCCTAGATATCACTATGGATAAGAGAAAAAAGGAGAGTTGATTTCTATGGTCATGGAACATATGTACTTTAAATGTGCTTTGATAATTGGCAGACATCACATTGAGATAACTTTTCATCTTTATTAATGAATAATGATGGAAATAAATTTTCAAACATAATAAATTTGGATGACTTAAAAAATAGTCACAATATGATTGCACTTGTTTTATTGGACTGATCTATTGACACATGATTTTGAATGGACCAACATTAGGGTTTGATACTATTCTTATTTTTATTACTCTGGGTTGGGACAAAAGAGAAGTATACTTTGAGGAGATACAAACCTGCACAAAGTTTAGCAATACTAATCATCTTCTCCGAACTTAAGTCTTCAAAAACACAAAATTTGTCAAAAAATCAGTCTCACAGTAAAGATCATGGGTTAATTTTCTTATAGAGATTAGATTACACTCAAGATTAAGTACAAAGAATATTGATTGTAGAATGAGATTGCGTGAGATATATGGTTCCTATTCCAACAACTCTTGAGCGTGAACCATTAGCAATACACACTGTGTGATAATCCTGGCATGGAGTATAAGTTAAGAATAGTCATCTATCACTTGTCATATGATATGATGCGCCTGAATCTACAATCCAAGATGTTAAAGGTGACTAAGTCATATGAAGTGCTTGGTTTTTATTGTTGTGCACAGAATTGTTGCTTGTACTAGTTATTAATGGACTGGCTAATAGATTTTCCTTACTAATCAGGTGTTGAAGTAACTCCAACCGATCCTTCGAAAAAGGGATTTGGTTTGCTTCTGTGGAGACTACATTTACCTGAATCTGACGATCACCAGCAATCCTATTTGGCTTCCAATCTGGTAGCTTTCCATGTAACTTCTAGTAAGTTTATTTAATGTGGCCTAGCTTCTTACAGTGGTTGCACCAAGGATGTCCCTTTCGTGGTCGATTTTTATAGGCAGTAGGTTTGACCATGGGAATGTGGTCTTTAGCAACAGTAATGGCTAAGCCATCAGTGGATGCAAGTGTATTAGAATGTATCTTCATGACTCACTTTTGGCTCTCCTCTCGACGTACCTCGAAAAAGGTTTCTCAGAGGCTTGGTAGGGCCTTGGTTCTGAGTATTCAACCTCGCACCTTATCAAGTGACTTATCAAGACCCATTAGAAACTTGAAGATGCGTTTGGTCTCTACTATTCTCTTGAAATAGGTATTGTCATAAGAACATTGCCATTTTTAAGATTCAAAGAGGTCTAACTATTGCCAATATTGCGTTAGAGTGGTGAAGTAGATGGTGACTGTGTTTTCTCCTTGCCTTAGATCATGTAGAATACTCTCTACATGGAAGATTTTAGCAGCATTCTCACTACTAGAAAAGGTGTCATGAACTGCATCGTTGGAAGTCTGCTCAGAGTTGACCATGGTGGATGCGAGTTTGAGAGAGTGAGATCGATAATGTTGAACAGATTACAAAGATTGGTAATATTGAGAGAGAGATTGGAAATGCGAAAAATCTAGAAAAAAAATTAGGTTTCAAAATCCATGCTCTGATACTATGAAGGGAGAATAGAATGGGAATTATTTTTCTGTTATTTTTTAAATACAATTTGGATACATATATATACATAAGGATCTGTAAAAAAAAAACTATCCTGATTTGATTTTGATTTCTATGAACTAATTTACACTAGTTAAAAAAAATAAATCACGTAATATATATATATATATATATATATATATATATACAAGATTAATATCCGTAAAATATAAATCCACAATTATACGTAGTTAATAATTTTAATACGTGACTAATTTGAATTCCTACACAATACTTTGCTCAATATCAAATCTAAATTGCCACCGACCACTACGGATAAGCTTATTGCTAGACCAATTATATTTTTTCCTATAATCGCTTAATATATTGGAAAATTCATAATTCAATTTGGACCATATTTAGTATTTTTTTTTTGGAACAATAAATTTTGTAATCTTTTGGAAAGAGTTGTTAAGGAACGTAAAATAGTTCTGGTGCAGTTCTAGCTACACCCTCAACAAGTGGGTGTAATGCTGAGGTTGCTGATATGGCACAAGCTGTGGAGGTAGTTATTCCTAGTAGTACGGGCTGATAGTAGCTGCTAGTAACTACTGGTGCAATGATGAGTTTGTTAGAAGATATTTCTAGAAAGTTAATTTAACTTAATGGCCAAGTAATTGCACTTGTATAAATAGACTTGCATTGATCATTGTAAACAAATTAGATGAAGAGTTCAATTTTTTTCAGGCTCTTGATATTCATTGCAATTTCTCTCAAGTTTTTTTTCTCTCTCTTCTGATATTACTTTTCACGATTCACTATAGCTTTTGAATTTTTTTATGGTATCAGCGCTTTGAAGCTTTAGTAGCTTCAAGCTCAATAATAGATCCATGGTTGAATTACTTAAAGAAAACATTCCAGAAACTCCGTTGTACATAGATGAACAAAAAAAGTCAATCGAGAGGTGTTTTTCTGTCAGTCTTCTTGTTACAATCAAGTCAGATAATAGTAATTTTACCATTTGGAAATTTCAGATCCTAAAATGTTCCTCTTTAATGGTGCAATTAACTTTGATATCAAGAGGTGGAAGAGACAAGATGACATGTTCGGGTGTTGGTTAATGACATGCTTGACATATGAAATATTGAACTTAATTGCTGGCTTTGACACTTTGCGTGATGCTGGTGTCTACTGGAGAAAAATTATGCCTCAAGATCACAAGCACGAATGATCCAACTAAAAGAGGAATTACAGCATTAAGAAAGGAAATATTTCAGTAAATGATGATGTTTTGCATATTAAATTGTTGTGTAATGAATTGCAATATGTTGGATGTTCAATAACAAAAGAAGAGAAGTTAATGCATGTACTTGGAGGTCTAGATGAAAATCAAAGATAGTGCTCTCTACTATCGCAGAGAAAATGCTCGTTGAACATATTATAGTTCATGATGCCAGAGCTTTGATGATTTGTCACAAGAGCAGTTTGGAGATGCGTAAAAAAACTCTAATCTCACCACTGCCTAGTTATAACTTGGTAATGAAGAATTATGGTGGTTCTTAATCACAAAATTCATCATATAACAAGGTGTTTGATAAAACGCCTCTCAATCAAAACTCAATAATGCAACAAGTCAAGGAACTTGGTCTCCATGATCAAAATTCTCATAGATTTCCTCAAAATTTTGTTGTTGCAAACTATAATCAGTTTAACCAAAATCGATTTGGTGGTAGATGACGTGGTTTTGGACGAGGCAGATCTAGTAACAAGCCTCAATGTCATCTTTGTGGTCGAATTCAAACATTTAGTAATTAATTGTTAGCATAGGTATGATAGAAAATTTCGACCTACACAGTCTTCTTTTCCTCTACAACAACAACAATTTTGTTGTTGCAAACATTTAGTAAATAATCATCTGGTATGGTTATTTACTTTGGTATTAATCCTATTTTTTGGCAATCTAAGAAACAATCTCTAGTTTCAAAATTGAGCACAGAAACTAAGTATTGTTCTCTAGCTCATGCTGCCTCTGAAATGACTTGGATAACGGCTTTGCTTCCTGAAATTGGTGTCTTAATTCCTCCTTCACCATTCTTCTGGTTTGATAATCTCAACATTGTCCAATTGACAGTCAATCATGTCCATCACTTTCGAATGAAATATGTTGAATTATATTCCATTTTGTTAGGGGGAAGGTGTTAGCTAAAGAACTATTGGTGCATCACATTCCTTTATTGGAACAATCAGCTGATGTCTTAACAAAACCTTTTACAGTTCCTTCTTTTATTCTTCGGGAAGACAAACTTAGTGGCACACTAAGTTTAAGGGGATGTTAAGGAGTGTAAAGACAATTTTGGTGTAGTTCTAGCTACACCTTTTGCAAGTGGATGTAATGTTGGCGTGTGTTAGCAGTGTGGCAGACAACAATGCAACAGAGTGGTAGACAACAATGCAGCAGTGTGACAGACAATAATGTTTAGTGACAGATAACAATGTTTAGGGTTTTTTTCTTTTCGTTTCTTAGTATACAAATACATCACTCTTGTATAGGAAATATCATAACAAAAATACATAAAATATAGATTGATAATTAACAGAAAAATATATTTTGACATGGTATCAAAGCGGGTTATGGCTAGCCTAAAGAAATAAAAATGCTACGCTGCTACCTGTTACACTATTTTCTGTTCTCCTCGACACTTGTTTGATCTGGTGTGTTGGTGTGGTTGTTGGGATGCAAATCTTTCCCATTCTGCTATTTCTATGCCAACCATAAAAAAACCTCTGCAAAAAGTAGAGACCCTAGACTTCGAGTTTCCAATTTGGATTCTTGTGGTTTGGATCTAAAACAAAAACCATTTTCTGTTGAACCTAGGGATCAGTTGAGTTCAAGGAAACAAATCGTTGAAGACCTCTGTTAGTTCTACGTCTTCCTTTGCGTCTCTTCATCACGATCGGAGGGTCCATAATAAACGAAGCTGATTCTGTACTGCTATTTTCTTGACGCTTTGGAGTCTTAAACTTTCAAATTTGTGATCTACGTGCTTCGATCTTCGTTTCTACGAAAACAGTTGGGTTTGGCTGATCAGTTGTTTTACTGGGTTTGGTTGATCTACGTCTCCTCAGCAACGTTTTTTTGTGGTTTTTTTTTTGTCTCTATGTGTGTGGTTGTGTCACCTATTTTGGCTGGATGGTGCTTGCTGCCATAGGCATTAGAGCCATACTGATCTAGCTGCTCGTTGAAGCCGTCGTAGTTTCCCCGCGTTTCAGGTCTATCCGCTCGTTGGAGTCGTCATAGTTTCCCTACGTTTCAGGTCTATCTGCTCGTTGGAGCCGTCGTAGTTTCCCAATGCTGCTTACTCGTGGGGGCCATTGCAGTCTCTCTACGTACCAATCTAGCCGCCGTCGTGGGTAGCCGTACTGTTCTTCTGGCTCAGAGAAACTTGGAAAGCAGCAGAAGAAAAGCGCCACTCTATAGGAGGGCTGTGTGAATAGAGAAAATAAATTAGGGTTTGAATATTCTATATATATTTGGCTGGTGTACGAAAAAAAAAACAAAATTGATAGATTTCATGGCAGAATCTAGAGACTTTACGACCAATTCCATATTGAATGATTTGACTCCAAAAATGAATGAAGTTTTAACTAGAGCTAAGACCACCTCACAACATCCACTAATTAAAGCGTCGGCTACTCCTATTAGTATAAAGTTGGGAGGATCCAACTATGTCTTGTGGTCCCAGGTGGTGGAGATGTATATATCTAGCAAGGACAAACTGGGATATATTAATGGGGATTTTCCTCAACCTGCTGAAACCAACCCTTCATTCAGGAGATGGCGCACTGAAAATTCCATTGTCAAGGGATGGTTGATCAATTCGATGGACCCCTCCTTGATTGTAAATTTTATCCGATTCTCAACTGCAAAATAGGTTTGGGATTCTGTTGCTACAACCTACTTTGATGGGACAGACACGTCTCAAGTGTATGATCTTCGCCGTCGAGTTACTCGCATGAAGCAAGCGGGTGGATCCATTGAAAAATACTACAATGACCTTCAAAGGTTGTGGCAAGAAATTTATTTTTGTCGTCCTAACCCAATGGACTGTGCGACTGACATACAAAAATACAAATTCATAGTACAGGAAGATCGAGTGTATACCTTCCTCGATGGACTTGATGATCGACTAGATAAAACTTGAAGTGATGTGCTTCAAATCAAACCATTCCCTATGATGGAATAGGCCTATGGATTCGTCCGTAAGGAAGAGGTCAGGCAAACCTTGATGATCACAGGTGCAGATAAGACTCCCGGAGCAGTTATGGCTTTCAAAGGGATCAAGGGACACCATAATCCGATGCCACTAAAAAGCACAATGTGGGGATCTTGTTTACGAGATCTCTCTTTCAAAACTCGATGTGAATCCTTGAAAATACGGTGTTAAAAGCTAAGGTTCGACCTGCAAATTTTGAGCTCCATGATGGGTGCCAAAATGGTAGAATGATCCTATTTTTAGAGAAAGAAACTAGAGAAAAGTTAACGAAATATATAAAATATGTGGATCTTATATAAAGTCCGTATATATATATATATATGACTATACATGTACATGTGTCAATCATATAGAGGATACAAGTCGCAGCATATTAGGGAGTACATATATAAAAACATAATCTAAGTTAGGGTTGACCACTTTGATGGCTCAGGCTGGTAGTCTACCTTTTAATATGAATAGTTACTATGCATAAGCGAGAGCACCCTATGATTATCGTTGTAGGCGCAGGTAAAAATTGGATTTTCTAGAACAATACATCTAATGACTCGGGATATTCTGGTCCTTAGTTTTTTTGTTTATTTATTTTTCTTTCATTCATTGGTTTTCCATTGTTTTGTCATTAGTTTTATTGTACTTGTTTTTCTTTGGTAGGTGTTTTCTTTATTTTAATGAGATTCATGTTTGTTTTTAACTTTTTTTTGTCTCATGGCTTATAATTTGTTCAATTTTATTTTTTATTTTTAATCTTTGTTATTTTTTTCATTGTTATTTGTTAAAATATATTTATTGGTTAGATTTTCGTTTATTTTTCATTTTTAATATATTTTTTAAAAAGGTGTTAAATTTTTTTATTAAATAAATAAAATATTAAATGTATTGAATTCAAACTTGGGTTTACGTTGTGTGAGTGGAGAATCATACTACTTGAATCATAAATCAATTCATAAAATTAGTTTATTAATTTTTTTAACACCAAATGATATTTTTATATGATTTGAAACGAAGAAAGATAAATTTTATCGTTAGATCACTAAGAGACCACGTATGTTTGTTTTTATTTTTTTTTCAATTTTGAGTTTATGATTCCTCTTTTTCCTTTTTGCATTTTTTAATATTTCTTTTAGGGTTTTGTATTTTCCCCTCTTTTATTCTAATAACTTTTTTACCAAGTCTTGTTGTTTTGCTTATTTTTTTCCCTTATTTTTGTATGATTTTATTTTATTTTATGTATTTTATTCCTTTTTTGGTTGGTTATTTAGTGTTTTGCGAGTGTTTATTTTGTTTTTTTCCTTTTGAATTTGTTTTAGTCATGTAATATTATTTATAATTTCAATATATTAGCGTTAAAGCGAATAACATGTTGTAACTTATTTATTTTTGAACATATTGTTTTTGTGACAGTTGTTATGCCTCTAAGTTATATTTATTTTTATATCTAATTGGCACACATGTTTTTCTCTACCACGAATCTGCGATGGGTTTCGCTGTGGATGCACGAGTTTAGACTCAAAGTAATATATATATATATATATATATATATATATATATAATACAAAAAAAAATTTAAGTTATTATATTATTTAATATTTATCAATAAAATATAATATTAAAAAATTATTTAAGCGAATTTAATTCATACTTAAGCTAAACAAAAAATATAATTTAAATATAATTTATTTCATACATGAATGGATAAATAATATAATCTTAACTATATATTCTAGTGGTAAGTGTAAAATATTATATATATAAAAAATAAAAATTTAAGTATTGGTATTGTTATAATATATAATTTTTATATTATTATTATTATGTGTATTTTTATTAAAAGTAATGTTTTAAAAATTTATTTTTTCACATTTTTGGTATTTGACTTGATAATCATAAAAAATATGCTTGAGCAGACAAATTAACTAGCTATAACGCACAATGTAATGGTAAATATAAAATGTATTATATAAAAAAAATATAAATTTTTTATATTGATATTATCACAATGCATCATTTTGATATTATTATTTATATATGAGTAAATATATGATATTTTTGTAATTATATAATCTAATTATGAGTGTAAACATATTTAATATAAAAAATCAAAAGTTTAAATATTAGTATTATTATAATAAGTAATATTTATAGTATTATTATGTGAATTTTTATTAAAAATTTACTGTATAAAAAAGAAAAAAATTTAAATATTTATATTATTGTGTAATTTTATTAAAAAATAATATTTTAAAAATTTATTTTTATACATCATAGTATAAATTTGAATTGATAATTAAAAAAAATTGGTTAGTATATAAATAGAAAAATTAAGTAGTCATAACACAATATAAAGAGTCAAACCCTAATAAGTTGCAGGACTCAAGGAGTCGTAGTGGCAGTAGCCATTATTTGTTATTCTGTCAAAAGGCACCAGTAAGAGCAGGACTTAGGTGTTAGCCTACATATTTTGCTTTGTAGTTTTATGTTTTGCTTTTAGCCAAAGTGTTGGAACTTGGTTTTTACTTTGTAGCTTTCCAGAAGCATTTAAATTTTGAACGAAATAATACCAACACTATACTTTGGATATTTTTGTACTCCACAATTTACTTTACAATTTTTGCTTTGTTTGTTAATGTCGAACCTATATGTCCCTTATGAGTGACTTTGTATTTATTTTTGAAAGTTGGAGTGGGTACGTACTCTTAGTGCTTTTGTGTCCCTCGTAGTATGTACTTAGGGCTTTAGCAACCTTGGGAGATCATATTTAGGGACGTGCATACTATGCATTAGTTTAAATTTGGATTAAATTGAAATCAAACCAATAATGTATATTCCTTGAAATCAAACCAATAATGTATGTTCCTAACTTATTTAATCCAATAAAACTTGTATAATCATTCAAAACTGAATCTTTTGGATTGGATTTGGTAGAACAAATTTTATGTTTTTGTGTTTTTGTTTTACAATGTTCAATCATTTTTTAAAATATTTTTTTAATAACTTAACAATTATTACATTAAAATTTATTCTTTAATAATTGATTAAAATTTGAACCCAATATGATTTTGATTTTTTTAAACAACAAATAAAAAAATGTATTCGATTCTAAATTACAAGTAACATAGAAACTAATACAAGTACTTGATATTTAATTTTGTATTAATTTAAGCATAAATTTCATATATAAAGAAGCATTTAATTTAAATAATAAAAATGTGAGAACCCGAGAGTTAATGACTTGATGTTAGGTTTGGGGTCTCATATTATCCTTCACATTAGAGACTTAGGGTTGAAAAATAAGATAGGGTTACTAGATTAGGATAAAGAAGTAAGGAATTATTAGTTGAAGTTTTGAAGGTAAAATACGTTAGTGCGAAGTGAGAAGAGAAAAAAACCTATTAATTTTATTATATTATTTTATCTTTTTATCGAATAAAGTTATTGTATTAAAAAAATAAAAATATATATAATAAAATATTAGTATGGATTGGTTTGGTTATTCCGAAAATTTTAACTTTAAGAACTGATATAGTCCATGATGGATCGGTTCTATAATTTATAAATTCAAACCAATCCAATCACAATGAGAAAATCGTATAACTTGGGTTAGGTTAGACTGGATTGTTTGGGATGGATCAATTGTACAATTTATAAATTCAAACCAATCTAATCACAATGAGAAAACCGTATAACTTGGGTTAGGTTAGACTGGATTGTTTAGGATGGATCGGATCAATCCAATTTTGAACACTTATAGCCACACTTGTTATTTTTATGACCTTGGGATATCACACTTGATCTTGGTTAATGCGAGGCACGCAACTCATGATGGTTTGTGGCACGCAACTTGTTCCAAGATAACACTTAGTCACTTTTTATAAAAAAAAATTGGGAGCTACAAGATGAAACTGAAAATGAGTCAGCCCTATCTATCTAGGATGAAGTTGGCGTCAGTACCCAGCTTGGGTTTAGGAGAGTCCCAAACGACACTCGGCAAGATGAAAAGCAGTGGAGGTAGGAGAGTTGAATTAGAAACGATAAACAGAGCAAAGAATGTGAAGAACACTATGAATGTTTTTAAATTTTCACTAACTCAATTGGTTGAACACTAAATTTATTTCTCATATAAGGCGCCAGGTGTTGATGTCGATTTTTGTTAGTTCATATTTTTGTTATTAAACTCTTAAATCACTAAAAAAACATGTTATAAGGGATGATAACTATGGGTATCATATTTGCTCCAATACTTAAGTTAGTTTCTAAGAGAAAAACAAAGATCAAAGGGAGTTTGAGAGAGAGTGAATGGTAAGCTCAGGAACTTATGTGTTATAAGGCATACCTTTTCTATTTAACCTATTTAAAAAATTTGATAAATGAAATAATTATAAATAATAAATATCGATTAATTAATATTTAAATATTGAATTAATCAATATATAATAATTTAAAATATTAATAACCTTCTATATATTTAGATTATGTCACTAATATTTATTTTAAAAACAAATAATAAAATATATAATTAATTTGTGCACTAATTATACCCATTTAATTTTTCAAAGTCAACATGGACCAAACAAATTAGACTATATATACTTGATGATTTTCCTATCCAATAACTAACAACACTTTAGATTAATGTGCTCGTGTTGTACACAATTTATTTATTTTGTTATTGAATATGTAATTCAAACTAGGTTCAATAATAGATGCCTTCTTGATATGAAATTGCATTGTGGCATATCATTCTCCATGTTATTATTTTTGTGTGATGAAGAGGTTTGTTCTTTCATGTGTTCTGATTTGTTACGATTCTTGAAGATCTTGTCACAGCCTGTTTGGTTACCAAGAAACAATCGATATATTCATTTGACTTGTATCTCAATTTAATATCATGTAGTAATTCCTATTTAGATTTTAGTATATTTGAGTAAATTTGTATTCATCAATACATGGATGCCTTCTAATTTGAAATTAGTGTGATTGTTTCTCATAAGATTTTTCCAAGAATGTTGCTATGCTGTATTTAGGTATTTTCATAATTTATAATATTTAATTTTGGGAAAAATTATCAATGATATCTCTAAGTTTTTCTCTTTCTTTAAGAATACCCCTAAAGTTTACAAATATCATAATACTCTGGTATGTCAACGGGATTAAATGAGATGTACAAATAAAGGACATAAGAGTAATTTTCTTTAAGGACTCTAATTTTTTTTCCATGAAGGCCTTCAAAACATATACAAAAAGATAAATAAAGAGATATAAAAGAAAGATGAGTGTGATATGAAATGGTCAAGCATACACCGGTGAAATCATTAGCTTCGCAACATACAAGGATAGAAAGAATGGAATTAGATCGTCGAATCAGCCATCCCACCTCCTCCTACCTAAGAGGAAAACCTCATTCTTAAACCAATGAGCATCAAATGAATTTAATGGCGATTTAAACTAATCAACCATCCCAACTTTATATTTATCTGTTTGGTGTTTTCCATCCACTTACCTTCACATTCCATGTTTTTTTTAAATTACTTAATTTGCAGTCATCATAATACGAAAATGAGGTAGAAAGGAGGGTGAATGATAGAGAAATGAGGTAGAATTGGCGAATCTGAAGCCTCTTTTTTCCTTCCTATGTCTCTTAGCTTGAGAGTGATATTTGTTTGTGAGTTGTAATTCTTCGTATTTTTATTTTTGATATTTAAGACATTTGATATTTATGAAATGTATTTCTACATTGTATTGAACTGACTTACAATAGCTAAATTATACGATTTATAATACAAGAAAAAAATAGGAAAGAGAAAATAAATAAAAAAAGAATTAAATATCCTAATTATAGTTAAAATAATCTTTCTAATTATTAGTAATTCAAATAAGAAAAAAAATCAATCCTAATAATGCTCCTAATAAGAAAATATAATAATAAGGAAACAAAAATCATAGGATTTCAACATTGCACCTTAAGTTGTATTGTAAATATTGATCATATCCAACTTGTAATTAAGATTATCAAATGATTGTTAGTAAAGTCTATTGGAAAAGATATCAATAGTTTGTTCCTTTGTTGGAACATACGTTATGCAAATTATTCTATTTTTAACTTTTTTTTTATATAATGTCTATCAACTTTCATATGTTTTGTTTTGTCATGCTGAACTGGGATAAGGGAAATGTTAATAGCAGCCTTGTTATCACAATATAATTTGATTAGAGATGTTGTCAAAATTTGAACTTTCATTTCCTTAACCATAGTGCCACGCAGATTCCTTGTTTGGATGCTCTAAATTCTACCTCAACATTACTCCTAGCTACTACATTTTATTTGTTGCTTTTCTATGCCATTAAGTTTTCAAAAACAAAGGTGCAATACCCAATAATGGATCGTTTGTCTTCTACTGAGTCATCCCAATTCGCATTAGTGTAGACTTCTAGATTTATGGTTTTATTTTTTAAAAAATAATCCCCTATTAGGTGACCATTTGAGGCATCTAAGAATTCTATAAATTGCTTTAAGTTGGGCTTCATTTGGGGAATACATGTGTTGACTAACTACACTGACCGCAAATACTATGTTGGGTCGAGTGTGAGTTAAGTATATTAATTTCCTCACATGTCTTTGACATCTTTCTCTGTCCACTATTACACTCAAGTTTTTATATTTATTTTTGACCTCAATTGGAATGTCATTTGGTTTGTAGCCAAGCATACCAGTTTCAATGAAAAGATCAAGAACATATTTACGTTGTGAAATAATGATTTTTCTTTTTGAATTTGAAATTTCATTCCCCCAAAGTATAACATTTATTTTAGATCCTTGACTTCAAATTCATTAGCCAATTTTTTCTTTAGTCTTTCACTTTTTTCTAAGTTGTCGCAAGTTATAATTATATCATCAATATATATAATCAGAATTGTTTTCTTCCCATTTTCATTTCATTTTAAAAAATAAGGTATAATCTTAATGTACTTGTTGGTATCCATACTTCCTCATGACTTTAGAAAACCTATCACACCATGCTCTAGGTGATTGTTTGTAGCCATACAATGATTTTTTCAATTTGCATGCTATAGTTTCTCTTTCCTTGACGAATCTAAATGGTATGGTCATAAAAACTTCTTCTTTTAATACTTCATTGAGAAAAGCATTTTTTATGTCAACTTGTTAGAGTGGCCACTCTAGATTGGCTGCTAATGACAGAGACACTCTTGTAGTATTTATTTTAGCCACAAGTACATATGGTTCTATATAATCAACTCTATAGGTTTGAGTAAACCCTTTTGTAACCAGACGGGCTTTGTACTGCTCTATTATTCCATCAGCTTTGTATTTAATAGTAAATATCCATATGCAACCAAGTGGTACTTTTCCTTTTGGTAACTTTATTACATCCTAAGTTTCATTTTTTAAAAGCACCCTTATTTCTTCCCTAACAACCTTCCTCTATATTGGAATCTTTAAAGCTTGTCAAAGCTATGGACAAATCATAATTACTTGTGTTTGGGATAGACTCGAGAGTGTTTGAATCTATCATCATTTTTGACACTCTTGGTGCACCAAGTTTGAAGTTATGTTTTTTTTTTAATTTGGATCATCGCGAGTAAATTATTATTGATTTATCCATATTTTATTATATGTTTAAATTTTCTTTTGTTAACGGTAGAACATAATATCAAAGGGGAGTAGGCTCATGATTGAGGCTATTTTAGTTTGGCTTGTGAAGGGAAATCTCTTGATTTGGACTATGATTGTTTGTGCTGTTGGGGATTTCAAAGCACTGCTAGAGACCCATATTTAAGTTATGTACTGACTAATAAGACAATCTTCACTTAAATTCTCCCCCTGAAGATGTGACTTTTTATAATAATTAATATTTTCAAAGAAAGTGACATCTTGGCCAACAATGACTTTTTATGGAGGGTTCATAGCATTTTTATCCCTTTTGGGTGGGTGAATAATGACTCTATGAAAATAAATTCATTAGTGCACTTTTTTTTAATTAATATGTACTTATTTTATTTAATAAATAATATTTTTAGGGCTAAAAATATTAAAATGTAAATTTTTTAGCAAAAATGGGTGAAAATATAATTTTTGGATTTTTTGGGATTTTTTGGAATTTTTATGGATTTTTAAAGCAGGACCAATCAAGAGCTTCCATGTGGCCGACCACGTAAACAGGGATAATGAATCATGTTATATCGCATGTTAGGAGGACGAAACACAAGCTATGTGTCAAAACGACATTCAATCTGAGTTAGAAGTGTGGTAAAACTTCTCTACCATGTGTCGCCACCTGATTGCTCGTCGTGTTCCACCCGTGCACCACGCCATCTGTTTCCACGAATCATGTCACGCCGTGTGGCGTTGACTTAGTGACCATTGACTCTAACTGGTCTCCCCTGGCATGCGTTGCTTTCTAATTCGCCTAGTGAATTTCTGATGCCACGTGTCGCGTTATGATTGACTGGTGCTATCAGTTTTGCTTGTTTTGATCGCAACCCTGGAGCTATATTTAAGCGCCTAATCACTCTATAAACCCTAAGAGGCCATTATTAGTATAATTTTGATCAATTTTTGAAGCTAAAAAGAGAGAAAAATATAGAAAAATCAAGAGAGCATACAATGTTGGTAGAGATTCAATAGGAGATTAATATTACAATTCAAGAGATTGATTGTATTTCTTATTCTACTCTTTTCTTTATCAATTTTTATGTATTTCTTTATGAAAAATATGAGTTTTATGAGCACAATTATGTGTAGTTAATTTATTAATTTAGCGATTGTATGAACCTAATTTTCACCATGTGATGATCTAATATCTTACCTTAATTATAATTATTATTATAATTATATTATTTAATCTAATTTTTATGTTATTAATTGTTTGACCAACAATTTATCTATAAATCCAATTAAATAGATTTAAGAGAATTATTTAATTTTTGTCTTGATTAAATAACATGCATAGTTTCTAGGTAGAGATGTATGATTCTTATGTATGTGATCCATAATTGATGAATTTAATGAGTAATATGCAATTTAAATGGCATGAAAGTGTGATTAAATTAATTATTATATAGTGTGTAGTTTACTTAAGAGAGAAATACATGCTAGGTTAGATTAAATTGATCATATAATTAATTGATAATTATATTGGGGAGATTTTAGCAATTTGTATTGTTAGAAAATTGGGGGATTAAATATTCCTAGATATTTTCTCATATATCTTCTTAATTACCAAATTTGATTTAATTAATTATTACTATTTATTTTTAGTTATTTTAATTTTTCTTCTTTAAAATATAAAAACACAAAAAAATTGATTTTTATTTTTTTTAGTTTTAAAAATTAGTTTCTAATAAAATAATCTCCCTAGGAACGATCTTTTCTTATCATTATATTACTTATTGTGATACGTATAATTGTGTATTCATTGCACATACTTCGTGTGTGGTGATCAATGAATACCCAATTAGAATACATTTTCTAGCTTTTGGATCTAACTTTGATCTATTAGGGGAGCAGTGAATGTGAGCAAAGATAGTACACCTAAATACCTTGAAAGAAAGATTGGATTGACAATGAGAAATTGGAAAAAAATCATAGTGTTTTTGAATAGAGGTTTTAAAAGAAAGAATGCAACTTAACATTCTATTAATGAGATAAGTGATAGTTAAAATTGCATCTTTCTAGAAAGTTTTTGGCATGTGTGTAGTAAACATTAAGGCTCGGCTACTTCAAGGAGGTGTCGATTTTTCTATTCTGCTATCTAATTTTGTTGAGGAGTGTGAACACAAGAACTTTGATAAATTATCCCATGTTTTTAGAGATAGTTCTCTAAGTTATAATTGAAGTATTAAATGCCATTATCATATCTAAATTTGAATTTATGTATGAAATTGTGTTTAGATCAAAAGGTGAAAGTTAATAAAGGCATCATGAATCTCAATTTTTCTTTCTTTCAATAAATAAACCAAACATACTCTAGTGTGATCATCAATTAAGGTAACTTTTGGATGTAGTCTACATACTATTGTTAAGGAGAAGACTAGACTACTATATATATTGTCGAGGTGAAGATCAAATGTAGGTCGTTATTTATACTTGTTTTATATGAACTTTTGAGCTCCTTCTTATAAGGTCCACATGGACCTGCTAAATGAATGCCATGTGTATGTAAATACTATATATATCTAATGAAATACCTAGAATCATCATTATTTATTTCTCATTTAATACATCTCTATATTATCTCTCTTTAAACGGAATATGTCCCCTAACATTTTGGCACCCACTGTGGGACTCAAATTTTAAGACACATTTGATGGAGTTTGATGCCTCTTATCTCATTGGACTTATTGGTAGTTTAGATTAAGCTCATAAGAACAAAGAAGTTGTTGGATAAAACATTACAACTCAAATACTTTGCTTGAAAATTATGGTGGAAATACGGGAAATAGAAAAAGCCTGATAGTCCGACTATCAGGTCGAGGATGGTGTTGGTAAGACACTAATTATAGGAGAGGAAGTTTTAGTAGACACAACAAATTGAGCCATGGAGGTGGAAAATCCGAACAAAGAGTTGCTCTAGAAATTGTTGGCCATGAGAATATATATGCAGGAGATGCAAAGTGAGACAAGGAATGAAAACCTAGAGTTGAGGAACCAAGTCAAGGTAATAAGTTAAGAATAACCAGTGATACCCGAGGTTAAGCTTATACCAGATAATACACGAATAAGAGGCAATGGGGATGAAGAAGTTGATCAAATATTGGCTGAGCATGAGAGTCGTGTTAATCGTAGACCCGTTGTTTCCCATATATCACATATGTAAGCTATGCAACCCTTGAGATAGCTTGACATAACACTTGAGAAGATGTTGTTATGGTAAAGCAAAGTGTTGGTCTTGGAAGAGTAGATAAGGAATTCAAACATGGGAAAGGGATAAATAGACCTTGATAGAGTATGCAAATAGCTTGTTGGTTCACCTTTCTTGAAGGCGATTGAGCTAAGTGAGCCCCCCAAGAAATTTAGGTCTCTTAAATATTTAGGCTATAAAGGAACTAAGGATCTTATTATGCATGTGCTCCTTTTCAAGACGATTATGTCCCCTTTTAACATGCCTCAAGATAAAAGGGATGCAATACTATGCCAATCATTTATAGTTATCCTATATGATTCGATAAGGAAATGATTTAGTAATGTGAAGCTAGGTAACATCACATCTTTTACCGATCTAGTCAAGCTATTTGTTACTAACTATGCCAACAAGTCGTTGAAAAAAGAATCACATCATCTATTTTCCAAATTCCAAAGTGTGGAGGAATCTGTTGAGGCATTCATGAAAAGATTATGGAGGAAAAGAATGAAATATCAATTTTTTTCGATTCCATTGCTGTTAAAGGCTTTCGAAGAGGTGTGTTGAGAAGTTCTAGTTAGTATGAGGAAGCCTAATAGTTTTTTAACTTGGAAAAAGAGTTGAAGTCGGTCATGAAAGAATGTTCAATCACACCCATAATCACAAGAGGAAAGGAAAAAAGAGAGTTAAGTCTAGAGAAATATAGAATGATAGAGGATCAAACTAATAAGAGGTTTGTCAAGTAGGGTTCAAGATGTGAAGATTCTTGGAACAAGAGTTCAAGATCATAGGGAAGGTCACTTTCTCCTTTTAGGGGACCCCTAGTAAGAGTGAACCTCATTGAGGTCATTCTAAAGATGAAAGGAGAAAAAAATGTAAAGTGTCCTCCTTTGATGAGAGCTCCAAACAGAGACAACACTAAATGATGTGTGTTCTATAAAGACATCGACCATAACACTAGTGACTGTAGACATCTGACAATAGAGATCAAATAATTGCTCTTAAAAGGATATCTAGGCAATCTAGTGAATGACATTAATCATAGAAACTGGTCGGGTCAAATAGAGACTTGCCTAAGATAGTTGTTGCTCTCGTAGGAAGGTAGGTTGCTCAAATAAATGATAATATCTATGTAATCCATTCCAACCATAAAGGACCTGGTTTGAACGGTGAATCTTATAATACTCACAAAAGATATACCAAATAAGTACAAAACAAGAGAAATTCCAAAGTATATAGCTTACAAAGAAAGTGCTTCGCTACCCCCATAATTTTTGAAAAGGAATATAATGTGACTTGTCTTGAAGATCCATTGGTTGTTACATTAATAGTAGGTTCATGTGACATTTGTCATATATTAGTTGACACTAGAAGTTTTGTAGATCTGTTATTCTCGTCTACCCTTCATACATTGGGTGTTCGAGAGGAGGAAAATGTAAAGAAGGAAATGTCCTTGGTAGGGTTTAGCAATAGAACCGCGTACACATTAGAAACAATCAAGTTTCCTATAATGGCGAAAGGATCTATAGTAATAACAAACTTTGTGGTGGTCAATGTGCCAATACATTTACAACCTGATCTTTAGTAAACTATGGATACATAAAATAAGGATGGTTCCTTATGCTTATCATCACGTAATCAAATATCCAACCAAGGAAGGAATTATGGAGGTTTGAGAAGACCAAGAGAATTTTCACAGTTGTTACAACATAGCCGTGAAATAGGCGAGTCCAAATAAAAATTATCATCTATTTGATGGTGTCAAATTCCAAGAGAAGGCTGAATGAGAATTCCATTTGTTAGAATAGGCAATGTCAATGGGGTGGAATTGGTAGAGCTAAGAGATAAGGAAATTTGAGTACTTAAAATGAGCTTAGGCTTCGACCACAGAATCAATGGGGGTCTTATCGAATTTCTCCATAAAAATTTGGATGTCTTTGCATGGAAGCCCAAGGATATGCCTGAGATAGACCCTAAAGTTATTACCTATAAGTTGAATGTCCACCAATGCAGGAAGCCAATGTAACAAAGGAAGAGGAAGTTCTCGAGAAAAAAAAATGAAGTCATTTGAGCATAGGTTAGCTTATTAAGGGACATTGGGATCAAAGTGATAAAGAGTCATAAAATGAGATTGAATGCAAAGAAGGTCCTGTTCAACATCTAATTCAAGAAAAGTCTTTTGGTACCTTATCTCTACTCAGGGAATAGAGGCCAACCCTAATAAAATTCAAGTTTTGGCAAACATGAAGTCGCCTTGAAATTTGAAAGGAGTTCAACAATTGAATGGGCGGATCACTACCTTGAATATATTCATATCAAAGTGCACCGATAAGTGTTTTACCTTTTTCAAGTTGTTCACAAAAATACCTCATTTTTTGGAATAAGGTGCATGAATATAACTTCTAGGTATAACACTCGGGAAAAGCCTTAGGAGCCTTGGATAGCTAGTGTTGTCTAGTTCCATGATAAAAGGGCACCATCTTCATATACAAGAGTTAATCACCTCTGTAATGAACTAAGTAAAACACTCAAATAAAGCCTTGGGAACCTTGGAAGCCTTGGATAACTGGTGTTATCTAGTTCCAAGATGAAAGGGTATCACCTTCATATAAATGAGTTAATTGCCTCGGTAATGAACCAAGCTGAGCACTCAAGCAAAGTCTTTGGAGCCTTTGATAATTGGTGTTATTCCATTCTAAGCCGAAAGGGAACCACTTCTATATAAACGAGTTGATCACCTTGATAATTAAACAAGTAGAGCACTTGGGAAATGCCTTGGGAGCCATGGATAGCTGCCATTATATATTTTTAGGAAAAAAGGGTGCCATCTCATTATAAACGAGCTGATTACCTTGATAATGAACCAGGAAGAAAACTTAAGCAAAGTCTTAGGAGCCTTGGATAGCTGGTATTGTCCAATTTTAGGCCAAAAAGCTCCATCTCAATTTAAACAAACAAATTGCCTTGGTAATAAACCAGGCATAACACTTGAGTAAAGCCGTAGAAGCCTTGGATAGTTAGCATTGTCCAGTTCCAAGTCAAAAGGGCACCATCTCGATATGAATGAACTAATCACCATGATAATGAACTAGGAAGAACACTCAGGTAAAGCCTTGAATGCCTTGGATAGTTGGATTTATTTCATTCTAGGTAGAAAGGATGCCATTTCATTATAAACGAGTTGATCGCCTCGGTTGTGAATCAATTAGAGTACTTGGCCAAAGCCTTAGGAGCCTTGGATAGCTAGTATTGACTAATTCCTAGAAAAAAGAGAACCATATTGATATAAATGAGTTGATTTCCTAGATAATGTACCAGGCAAAGCCTTAGGAGCCTTGAGTAGTTAGCATTGTCTAGTTTCAAGTTGAAAGGGTGCCACCTCGATATATACGACCTGATCACCTCGGTAATGAACTAGGAAAAGCACTCAGGAAAAGCCTTAGCATCCTTGGATAGGTAGCATTGTCCATTTCCAAGCCAAAAGAGTACCACTTCAAAATAAATGAGTTGATTGCCTTAGTAATGAACCTGGTAGAGCATAGGTAACTAATGTTGTTTAGTTTCAGGCCAAAAGGGTACCACCTCGATATAAACAAGTTGATCACCTTGTTAATGAACCAAACAAAGTACTTAAGTAAAGCCTTGGCGAATTGGATATATATCGTTGTCCAGATCTAGGCCAAAATGGCACCATCTCATTCTAAATGAGCCAATGACCTCAGTAATGAACCAGGTAGAGTACTCAAGCAAAGCCTTAAGAGCCTTAGATAGTTGACGTTGTCCCATTCTAGGCCAAAAGGACACCATCTTGATATAAAAAAGTTGATCACCTCAGTAATGAACCAGACGGAGTACTCAAGCAAACCATAGAAAGCCTTGGAGCTGGAGTGGTCTAACTCTTCGCTAAAAAGGAACACTTAACAGGAATAAGGAATTCATTTATTTCAAGTTAGAGTTTGTACTTACATTAGTAAGAAATAAAAATTAAACATAAATACATCCTAGCAAGGAGTGTGCCAGCTTTGCACCTAACCACCTCTTAGTTATTTGGCCTCATGATGGTTGTTCTTGTCAAACACTTCTGAACGAACTAATGGGAAAATTTTAGCCTAAACCTCATTTACGATCTGAGGTTAATGCTTTCGTACTTCACTTGGGGAAATTTTAGGATCCTCAAGTTACCTTTAGAGGTCTTAAGTGATCCTCATCACCTCTAAAAATATGCCCTATCTAGGCTTCAAATAAGTGTTTTCCTAATGGTTCTCCTTCTTAATGCATACAATCAAGGCACTCATTTTCTTGTAATGAAGACATGTTGTATCCTCAAGTCGGCCTCATAAATTGTAGACTTCATCCTTATAAAGCTCTATATATGCCTTATTCTTGTTGACCTCAAGTTTCAATTTTTCAACCTCACTTACTAGTTTCGAGCTCTCTTTCTTAAGTGAATGGGCTCTAAAACATAAAGATCGGTCAGTTGCCATATTAATGATGAGAAACTCTAAGACAAAAAAAGTAATAAGGGGGATAACATTTGTAGTGCGAGTACTCCTTTTTTAGAAGAGCCAATGGCGGGTTCCATATGTCCCCATATGTCTTCCAAAAAAGAAGACTTGGTCATTTTTGTACAAAGATAAAATTCAATATACAATTCATTTACAAATATAAAAATATGTGCAATGACAATAATAAAAGGAAAATAAAAATTCATTATATTATATTACAAAAAAAGGGAGATAATTGTTCTTTACATAAACATGGTACATCTAAGAAGGAAATACTAGAAAAAAATATGTAAATTAAACAAAACATATACAATTGCCAGATATGAGCTTATTGGTTGACTTCGAGCTAGTAATATGGCATGTTAGCATCCTCCTCATCACTAGCTTCTGTCTCTTACTCTTCATCCTTCATGTAATCTTTGACCTTACCCTTAGCCGCAGCCTTTAGCTTAAAGGACTCCATGGCTGTATTAAAGTCGAACTCGAGTATTTTTCATGTCTTTATCTTGCCAACCTCAACTTATGTAGGGCTTTCTCCTCGGTTGCTTTGGACTAGCTAAGCTCCCCCTTGAGGTTGCAGAGTTGCCACTTCCTTCTTAGCCCTCAAGGCGAGATCCTCCTTCTTTGCTAGCTCTATAATTTGGCCTTAAAAGACCATCACCCTTGATAAAGCTTCCTGGTGGTCCTTCTTTTTCCTCCGTACCTCATCCTTCATCTGCTTAGCTTCCTAGACTTTATAATAGCATATAAGGGTTATCCCTTATAACAAAAAAAAAATTGGATTAAGTTTTTAATTGACTTGCTATGATTAAATGTGAATAGAGGAAACAAAACAATTGAGCTCACTTTAAGAATCCTCCTGTTTGCTAGTCTAAGGGCATCAAACTTCTTACACATGTTGAAAAAACTAGCTTTATCAAATATAGTTGGCATCATATTGATGAACTCATTTTGAGCAGTGGGATTACTCATGACGAGCTCATTAAAAAATCCCGATACGTTTGCAAAATTCATAGACTTGCCCTTGCTCGATGAGGGTGAAGTATATGCAAAGAAGGGTAGAGGGATGGGATGTGAGACCATTAACTCTCTAGAATTAGCTGGAGGTGTTTATGGGTTTTGAGAAACCGTCCCGACCATACTCCAATCCCTTGGTACCACCTTACTCCTCTTAGTTTTGGAGGTTGTGGTAGCTTAGCCCTCCTTACCAATCTGAAAGTTAGAAAGGTGGTCATCTAGAGACATGTCACCAATATCCATGTCTACATAATAAAATTAAAATAACTTAGTCGAGCTTGAACATGATTAATAAAAGGAATCCTAATGAAAATGATGACCTTCGGTTATAAGCTTAAAATTAGAATTGAACTCCAAAAAACACTATTTACGCTTTGCAATTTTTTTCTTTGGGGTTGAGTACAACTTATGCACCATTCTAGTTTGCAACAAGACAAACCCCTAATGGATCGTCCTAACAGCTACTAACTTGGTGTTCAAAAGAACTTTCTTCATAGAGTCAATACAGGCAAACATTGTTACAACAAGGACAGCATACGCTTCACATTATGGATCACGGAGGAAACAAGGATGCATAACCTCCTTAGAATGGTCTTAACATTCCACCAAATCAAAGGAATTAAATTTCTTCCATCCTCAATTTCTAAAAAAAGAATTGCTTCCAATTTCTATCGTTATCCGAAAGATGGAAATTCATACCTTGGTCTTGTTTGGCTGATATATATATTCGATGTAGGTCTAACAAATTCTACTTAAGGTTGTATACCATATTGAACTTGGGCATCCCTATTGTCACATTGAGCCTTTTCCCTAACAAAGTGATGTAGAGTAGATACCTGTATCCATTCTAGAGCAATTGATTGGGACTTATTTGGTTTCACCTCAAAAGTACCTAATAAAGTTAGGGAGGGGAAATTGCATGCCCAACAAAAGTAGTCTCTAGTAGAAGGTTGTCTAATCATCAAGATGAAGGTCATTGTCGAGTGTTGTAGGGCAAGGAATTTGGATGTGTACAGACTCAGGGATGTCATACACTTTCCTCAGTTTGGTAGAATCTTTCAGTCTAAACTCGCAAGGCACAGGCTTACGAGTTTAGACTGAAAGATTCTAAAAAACTGAGGAAAGCTTAAACATCTATCCCTTAGTCCGATATGTGGTTTTGCTTATACCTTTTCCTACTTGGGTCTTTTTACACCATACCCAAGGAATAGCCATACTGGTCGGATGGGAATGCAAATTGGAGTGTTGGCTTCAAGTCTAGTTGTGCTTACTAAAGGCATAATGATTTTTACATTATGAGATCTCTCCAAGCTTCTCGAGGAGCTAGAGCTAAAGGTCAAGCCCAAACCCAAAGAGGACTCGGAGTCTCCGGAGCCTATTGACCCCTCTTCGCTATCATATATTATCACAATATCCGATCTAGAAAGATTCCTAAGTTGTTTACCGACCATATCTATATGGTGATCCTAATGTTGAGATGAACCTAGATAAAAGAAATATAAAAAGTAAGAGGCAAATTTGAAAAGAGGTGCCTAAATGTAAAAGTAAGTAATAGAGAGTGTGATAGTAGAAGAAACCGGCTTGAAATACAAGAAAATTGTTAGAATCAATCGAAAAAGAAAGAAACTCACACTATCTTTTGATGAATCGAGCCAATAAAAACTTACTGCCAAATTTAAACTCAAAAGGTCGATGAGAAATTATCAAACCTAGTATGATACAATTTGGTGTCAAGAAAAAGTGACATAGTGTTTTGAGAATGTATCAAGCTGATAGAACGTGAAAATGAATAGGACCAACAATACTCTTGACCCATATTTATACTTTTTCATCTCCTGCCAACATTTCAAATTCAAATGTTCAAATGAGAACATGCGTGCTAGAGCATGGGTTTTGATGCGCTTCAAATGAGCACTTACTGCTCGAATGAAAGGAAAACTCCCTCACCCCAATTCTCGAGTTCAAACTAGAAGAGTAGGGGACTCGATGTTTGGATGTAGGTTACATGCTTTCGTTGAGAAGGATACTAGACTACTATTTTTATCATCGAGGTAAAGACCGAATATAGATCGTTGTTTATGCTTATTTTTGTGAGCTTTTGAGCTAATTCTTGTAAGGTTCACGTGTACCCCCTAAATGAATGACATGTATGTAAACACTATATATATCCAATGAAAGACTATGATTATAACTCATTCAATATATCTTTCTACTTTGTCTCTCTAAATGAAATGTGCTCCCCAATAATAACAAATCATTTAGAATGGATACGATTAGGAATACGAGAGGGTTCTTGATCATCACTATGAATTAGGACAAAAGGTTTAGATGATTTATATTGATTATTGAAAAAAAGCTTGTTGATATTTTACTAGTTCGCAACTTTCACATTGGATATTGGTTTTATTTGAAAACATAAATGGAAAAATATGTTTCAAATGTTTAAAATTAGGATGTCTCATTCTATAATACCATAATAGAATTTTGTTATTCATACAATTAGATACAAAATCACATATTGTAGTTTGATAATTTTCACTTACATTAACCTCATTAAAATAATAGAGTCCTTCATATTCTTTAGCACTATCAATAATCTTCCTTGATGATACACAGTGAGATGGAAAGAACTTAGTTAAACAATTTGAATCTTTTATTAGTTGGTTAATGAATATCAAATTACAAGATATATTTGGGACATGAATGATAGATTCAAGAGTTATAAAATTGAAAATTTGGATACTACCTTTTCCTGTAACAATTGAGTAGGACTTATTTACCCTATAACTTTAAGATTACCAACGCATAGTGAGTAAGTTGTGAATAAGTGATGAGAATTAATCATGTGATTAGATACACTATAATTAATAATCGAAATATGTTTTGATAATAAGGTGCTAACTAGAGTATTTAAGTAATTACCTTTACAGTCTAAAGAAACTGAGGATGATTGATTAGAATTTTACCAACTAGAAATGTTTTGGTAGACTTGGTCCAATTATTTTGGATTAAATGCTCCCCTTGAGGTTGAGTCATCCTAGGGTTAGTGATCAGTTGAAACCTGATACCTTTGGGCCCTATTTTTCCCTTTTTCATTGATAATTAGTTTAATGGATTAAGCCCATTGTGCATAATTTTTACCATTGAATTTCTCAACTATAAATTGAAGTAGACAATTATCCGATCACTAGAATTCATTGTGGATATGGTTTATATTTCTACACTGGTATTTTTTGAAACTGTTTTTGAATCTTGGTTCAGAGTTGAGTTAATCATAACTTGGTTATATGAGAACCAAGCTTTGATATCAGGAAGACATTTGAGATTTATGAAATGTATTTGTAATGTACTAAATTGATTTATAATAACAAAATTATATAATTTGTAGTACAAGATCAGAGTTAGAAAAAAAACTAGAAAAGATGAAATAAATAAAAAAAGAATTAAATCTCCTAATTATTGTTGAAATAATCTTCTTAATTCAATCCAACTCAAATAAGGAAAAAAAATCAATCCTAAAAATGCTCATAATTAGAAAATATAATAATAAGCAAACAAAAATCATAGGATTTCAACAAATATTTTCAATATTGTCATCTTTCCTTTGAAGATATAATGACCATCTCAGTTGAAAATACCTGTTCTATTTTTTGCATAAAAATATTTTAAGGAGATGGTTATTTTGTTGTGTCAGCGTCAGACGATTGGTGGTGCTAGTGGAAGCAGGAGTGGTGGTTATAGTGGAAAAAATGGGAACGATGCTTAACAGATTTTATGGTGGTTATAGTGGTTTTTGGGATTGGTACAATATATTTTTTATCATTGATTAAAAGCCTAATCTTTGTGATATTAGAGATATTTTTGTAAACATTAGGGTATCTTTGTAAAAAGGTAAAACCTTAGGAGTATTATTGATAATTTTTCTTAATTCTAGTGGTCTTTCATTTTAATTAATTTATTGAGTATTAACTTTTTTAGATTAAATTATATTTTTGTGTAAATTAAATCTATAACTTCAAATTAAAAAAAAAGTCTTATCATTAAAAAATTAATCAAATCACTAATTGTGTTTTAATTGATTGTTTTTGTTCTTGGGTGGAAGTGGGAGTGAGTTATTTTTAAAACTAAACAAAAAAAAGTGTTGGAACAAATATGTAAAAAACTATGTAAGAACAATATTACCGATAATTTGAAATGAACTGCTTGGGTTGAGTCGCGGACTAGGTCGCTCTCTTTAAGACGTTTTGTGGCTCTGCCCAAACTTGTGCAAGCAAACACAGCCTCGTCGTCCCTAGGATAAAACAGTCCAGAATCTTTTTTCTGTCTCGGAACTTCACTACACTAATGAAGTCCGGAATACTACACCTCTTAAATATTTATGTTGCTTAAATATTTATGTTGCTCGGAAATCTGAGAAAATAATTCTGAATTTTCTTTCCTTTGATTTTGCTATGAAAAACTATAGAAATGTTTTTGAGTTGTTAAATTATATTCTAAACTGAGGGCTATTGCCCCTATTTATAGTTGAAAAAATATGTGTAACGGTCATATAATTATGAAAATAACGAACACATAATTATGAAAATAACGGTCATAAAAGTAACGGTCGCACAATTATGAAAATAACGGTCAAAAATAACGGACACATAATTATGAAAATAATGGTAATAAAAGTAATAGTCACATAATTATGAAAATAACGGTCATAAAAGTAACGGTCATATAATTATGAAAATAACGATCATAAAAATAACGGCCATATAATTATGAAAATGACAGTTGTATAATTTATGAAATAACGGTCATAAAATAATAAAAAATATTTTTTTTATTTAAATTCATTTCTAACAAAAAGGTTGTATAAAAATCGAAAGGGGTATGAATGTTATTTTTATTCATTTAAAAACAAAGGAAATAAAGTTTTGTTTTCCTTCATCATTCAACACTTCTAACTTTTCGATACATTTTTTTTTCTTTCTAATTTGTCCAATGCTTGAAATAATACTTCATAAGTTTTTGAATGCTTGAAGTTTCTCACATTAATAAAAAGGAAGGAAATTTCTTTGTAAATCAGGTAATGCATTTGTTTTTAACGTGCTGGCTGGGCTGATATCTGCAGGCTGAGTATCAGTGTAATGCATGCTAAGTTTTTTAGCTTTCTGCTAGAACTGCGGTCTTGAAATTCTGTTTTGCACATTTCCATTTTGTTATTCAATCCATTAGTTTTAGGTAAGCACGTTAGTTAATCATTTGATGGATTTGACCAATCAAAAGTGAGAAATGGATGTGGTTCTGATCAAATTTGGCTACCGAGTTAGAAAACTTAATTGAGATCTTGACTTTAGGATTTTAGTTTGTCTTCCTATAAGATGGATTAGAAATAGGGGTGTGTAAGCTCAGATTTGAGCTTCAACTGTAACCATAACCATAACATCGGTTCCTAAAATGTATGAATTGATCCGATTCAATAACACTTATAAAATCAATCTATATCGAATTCTTCGAATTGGGTTGGATGGATCGTGAAAGTTTATAAAATATAGACATAATTAACCAAAATGGATAAATAAATTATTTTTAATTTTTATCAATTTATAATTTGATAACTTAAACAAAGTGATCAAACATGCGATCGTATTTAAGAATAAAGTACGAAAATCAAATAATAACACACAATATTTTTTATTGGAAACAAACTAGGCCACAACAATAACCTAAGAGTAAAACCACCAAACTACCTAACTTTCCATTATAAAAATCAAATATTCAAGTAAAAACTCAGTCTTATGCTATCCTCCTTAGAATATTGCCCCAATATACTTTACTTACGAGTCATTGCTCTGTTTCCATAGTTTCTAAAATTAGTGTGAACGGTTTTTAGACCAATGTTCCAATAAATTTTCCACCAATCAAATACGTTCCCGAATTAACTACAAAAGGATTAACACAAAAACATAAGTATTTGTGTGTGTTCTAAAATGAATTTAAAAATGAACAATCTAACTAGATAATTCAAAATATATATCACTTAAATCAAATTAATTAGAAAATTTTAGAGCAAAAGGTTAAGCTCAAATTCACTAAAAATAATTTTTTTAATATTTAATAATTAAATCAAATAATCATGATCGTTAATATAATTATTATATTTAAATATTCAAAATCTTAAAAACTATATGAATATGAAAAATATGAAATAAATAGATTAATATATATAAAAATTTAACTACTAAAATATTGGAAAGAGATCATTAATTTATAATTATATTAATTAATATATCTTCTTATATATATATATATATATATATATATATATATATATATATATATATATATTATATTACCTTTATGAATAAGTATGGAGTATGCTCTAATCATATATATATATATATATATATATATTATATTACCTTTATGAATAAGTATGGAGTATGCTCTAATCATATATATATATATATATATATGTTAGCCTCAATTATACTTCCTTTCCTGCATCATCGATTAAAGTTTTTTAATTTTTTAATTTTTTAATTTTTTTAGATACACCTCTGTTTCGGTAGCAACAAATTTTTTTTCTACACTCTTATTCAACACCAATGTGTTTCTATATATTGATAATAATAATGAAATAATAGTATTAGGGTTAAATATATTTTAAGTTTAATTATTTTTTCAAAGCTCATTAAACCTTAATATTATAAAAAAAATTAATTTTTAAAACAAATTTTAAAAATATTAAGACACATTTAAAAAATATTTAAACATTTCTATCTAAGAGATAACTAATTGATATTTTTATAAATTAATTCAAGTTTAAATAAATATTTTAGCACCAAAAATAATTTTAGATTTATTTACATGTGTTATTAAATACATGAATGCAATTTTATGTGTCATAGTTATAAAAGATATACTTGGAGTAGAATTATTTTAACTTGAGCCTAAAAATAAATTTACAGATAAATATTTTTTCACGAAAATAGCCAACATTCATAGTCCTTACAAACTCTTCCTTTGGTATTTTCGTGTGAAAAAATCTCTCACTCACTACATAACATTTATAAAAATAAGATAAAAATACAATGGTGTCTCACACTACATAGTGGAACTATCCTATGGTCCAGTGAATTCATCTTCATTACAACTTGATAACTTGTAAGTAACTGAAATTACATAAATAAAGCATACGACAATTTTGCTTGAAAGCCTCATTGTACATTAGTTCAGTTTACATAAAAATAAACGAAATGTAAAGAATAGTCATGTAATATGCATTCATACCAATCAAGCTTAATTAAATATGTTCTTCTCCTATATGTATAATAAAAACATGGAAGTAAAACACATTATTTTCTCCCCCTTTTTGACATACAAGAAGGATAAAGCATTAGACAAAGTAACGAAGCTAAACACCTTCTAAAGATATAACAATGTAAAATCAGAGTAATACAAAAGTGCAATGTGTTGTAAACTCCCCCTAATTAAATTCTATAACTTGCTAACTTAGAAACCAATTAAAAAGATAATAAATTAAAATAAGATGTAATTGAATAAAAATCTAATTTTTTTTAAATTTTCATAAATAGCCACATACGAGCACACAACCAATTGAGAACTCATCATTTTTAACTCAAATTTTAATTATTTATTATATAAATAGGCAAGTAGAGTAGAAAAAACACACAAGCACACTTCATACATAGAATGACATATTAACATTTACTTAAAATTGATATATATTTTTAAACTCCATAGATATGTCAATTAATTCATTTATGATCAATAAAAAAAAGACTCAAAAGAGAAAAAAATATCACCTATCATGTAAAATTATAATCGAGTATTCAATCTCGCAAAATAAAATATATTTACTAAAAGAGGACTTAAAATTTTTTCTTTATTTATATATAAGGTGAATGATATTATTATTTTTTATTTATTTTATTTTTTTAACCTCTATTGGCTTTTTATTTTTGTGCATTCAAAGTACAAGATTTATATCATTTTTTGCATAATCTTTCTTCTTCTTCTTCTTCTTTTTGCACAAGCCCCAAACCTAGCATGATGACTTTTACATTAGTTGTGGTGTAGCCCTCTCTGGTCACTACGGTAGCTTCACACATCATAGTAGGTAGCCCTCTCTGGTCACTACGGTAGCTTCACACATCATAGTAGGTAGCCCTCTCAATACTAGGTACTTTCATACGATAAAATTTTAGTAAGCAAAAAATAGAACTCAACACAATTTTACAATCAAGATTAGTTTAAGTCCTAGAGTCTTTCAAGAAAATTCATAAACTTCAAACATAACATATATATGTGTTCATGAGTGTGTGAATAAGTTTATGTCAACATTGATCATCATATGTACAAGAATATGTGTGCATAAGTTAAAATTGTAGAATAATTTAGACAATAAATATCAAAATGAGTTGAGTCACTAAAAATGAGGTTATGTATATGTAAGTATTAAATAAGTTCAATACCATGTTGGCCATATAAGGATTCTACTTTTTGATGAGTGCTCAAAAAGCACTAAAATAACCATGATTTTATGCACATTAATTTATTAAAAATATATATATTTATATGTTTTATCATATATTTATATAAATTTGTCTTTTTCGGAATCACGGGTATTTTTATTGTTTTTCAGGAATTTTGGCCTAAAAACGCAATGTAAAGACTCAAAGAAGAATACTTGAAGCAATACATCACAAATAAATTAATAAATAAGTGGAAAAGGTCAACAAACATGGAAAAATTGGACAAAATGGGTCGAAAAGGTCAAAAATGTCAAAAGACGGAAAATCAGCACAAGTCAGCGTTCCCAATGGCGCTTACCACAGCAAGGCCGCTGTGATGTCAGCCCGCGTTGATAAGAATACAGATCGTTTCACGGCTGAATATCACGCCTGCCAGCCAGCTTGCCCAAATTGCGCGCCCAACGCGTTTTTGACCCATTTTTCAAGTGCAAGCCTTCATGACGTCACGATGACGCTATTGATGACCTCAAAGATGTCCACTACACGTTTTTTATTTTTTTATATTTTTTTAACATTTTTTACTCATTTTTTCTCTCCATCCTCACCTATAAATACCCCTCTTTCCATTCACTTCCAAAACACACCTCAAAACCACACTTCTCTCTTCTTTCTTTCTCTCATTTCTTAGTTTTTGAGTTTTTCTTAGTTTCTTTCTTAGTTTCTAAGCTTTTCTTAGTTTTTCTCTTAGTTTTTAGTTCAATTCTCTTAGGTTTAGAGTTCTTCTCTTTTGAGAGGAACTTGTAATGTTTTTGTAATAATTTAGATTTTTGATTCAATAAATGGAAGTGCAAATTCCGTCTTGAGGTTTTCTAGCAACTGAATAAATCGAAGTTCGTAAGGATTTTATTTTCTTTACGCTTATTTTTATGCTTTATTCTTACATGTTATATTTAATTTGTCCGTGATTAAATTTAACTGCTAGTTGTTCATAATCATGATATAATAATAACGTTGTTATGCTTCATGTAAATATTAAATAGGTGAAAATTTCTAAAATGAATTGATTTTATTTTTATTCAAGATTTTTATATTAAGGATGTTAGAGAGAAATATATTATTTTTCATTACAAACTTAAATCTCAAGATTAGACTTTAAGGTTTAGTTATCCGGTCTAATTTAGAGTAGTGTTTTTTATTTGTTGGTACAATCGCCTCTAGTTAGAGTGAAGCTCTATTTCAAAAGTTTTTATAAGAATTATTATGTGAAAATGTATTGACGACATGTTTTTAGTGGTTTTAAAACTTGAAAGTTAGTACTGGATAACTAAATTTCGGGTTTAATTTGGACACCTTGAATAAAGTTTAAATCACTAACCCCACCAAAGGTGGCATTTAAATGGTTCATTTTCAATCTCTTAGAAAAAGGAATTAATTTAATTAACCAAATTAGTTATCAACCCCACCCATAAAAAGTGTTAATTGATTTGTTTAGTTAACAAAGAATATCTAACCTCACCAAAGCGTGGATTCATACAAAAAAAGAGAGAATCAATAAAATATCAATTTATATCTTTAATAACCTAGATAATGACGAAAGCATAATTAATTTAGTTATTATATCCATAAATACTCCACTAATATAAATGATAAAATTTGCATAATATTTATTGAATCTGTATTTATATTTATTTATCAATTTGTATCTATGTTTATTTTTTTTTATTATATTTAATTAATCAGATATATGTTTATTTTATGTTATTAGATTAGGAACACAAAACCAAACTATCGCGACAGGATGTTTAGGATTTAATTTCGCTTTTTAAAAGTTTGAATAATAAATTAAAAACCACATACATTCCTTCCTTAGATCGACTTCGTGAGTATACTTATCATTTTCTACGAAATGATTCGTGCACTTGCAGAGTTTTACAAATATTAAAACCAAAGTATTTGCGAGAATTGGCGATGCCGATTTTCGCTCATCAAGTTTTTGGCGCCGTTGCCGGGGAAGGAATTGCGTTTTTAATTTATTTATCAAAATTTTAAAAATATTTTTGTGTTGTAAATAATTGTGATTTTTTTTTTTCAAATAAAAAATTTTTAATCAAATTTCAAATTTCATAAAAATAAATAAATAAATAAATAAATAAAAAAAATAAAATAAAATAAAAAAAAAAATTTTTTTATAGCATAAAAAGTAAATAATTTAGAAATTTGAAATTTGAAGTAAAAAGTTATTACCGTTCGTAAAAAAAAAATTTTAAAAAAAAAATTTAAAATTTTAAGTTAATAAGAAATAAGTTAGCGTGAATAGTAAAATAAAATTACCGTTCGTAAAAAAAAAATTAAAAAAAAAAAACTAAAAGGCATGAAAAGTAAAAATCTAAAGGAGTTCTGTCTAGGAGACTAGTTTTTTGAAGCCTTTGTGCCACTAGTCTTTACTGGGAACGTTGTTTCGCTAGAGAAGCCGTTTTAAGGAGCCATAGCACCACCATTCTTTCCTGGGAACACTCTTGGTTAATACTGATTATGTTATTTAAAAAAAAAATTAATTTAAAAATAAAAAAAAAATTTTAAAAATAAAAAAAAAAAATTTAAAAAATAAAAAAATAAAAAAAAAATTTGTCTAGTGTTTTGTATTAAATGCCATGGAAAATTTCTCTAATTTTCTTTTATTTTTGTTGACAGGAGTTTTAAATTTACGTTTAAAAATAGTCTATGCGTGGTAGGAGATCCTTAGGAAACCCCCTTACACCATATGTAAATAATATTCATAAATTTAAACAAGTGTCAACAACACTGGATTCTACCCATCAACCTGATTTTGAGCCAAACATAGAATCAAGTCTTAATCCTTTACTAGAACCAAAAGAAATGGAAGAAAACCAACATGTCGTGAAACCACGATGAAGGAGTTTGCAAGACCGCGATTGGCACGGCAACGCTCACGCTATCCAAATTGGGAGAGAGGTCGCTTCGAATTATGACCTTAAAAATATTCATTTTTCTACGCTCTCCTTCCTTCTAAGGGCTACCTAATGAAGATTCTTTCCTTTTGAGAGATTTCTATGCTACGGTCCAAACATTCCCCCTCGGTATTCTAAACGAGGATCGCCTTAGAATGAGATGTTTTCCTACACCTTAAAGGATAAGGCCAAAGCTTGGTTCGATGTCACTTCCCCGTGTTCTCTGATGACATGGGGACACATTTACACATAAATTCATGGGAAAATTCTATTCCCATCAAAAAACATCGAGCCGAGAGGAAAGATTGCTACTTTCTCTCGCATTGGAAGGAGAACCATTCCATGAAGCTTGGGATAGGTTCAAAATGTTTCTCACTCAATGTCCTCATCATAGCTTTCCCTACAAATTGCGTAACCAATTCTTTTACGATGGACTTACACAACAATGTCGCTTCATTGTCGACAACGCCTGCGAGGAGCACAGGAGAAAAACCGCATCGAAACGTATAATCTCTTTCGAGATGTCATGTGCTAATTCCACAGAAAAGCTCCCGAGTGAGAAAAGTCGGTGTTCATGAAATCGACTCCAGTAATGAAGTTCAACAACAACTTGTTCAACTGACTAAGCAAGTTGCCCTTCTTCGCTACACAAACAAACACAAATAATGAACAATATGGCTTGTATATAGCAACACTGGACAAGGTACTGCCGCCCATATCAAGGAGATACAACCTGGACCTGAAAGGTGTTAATGTGTTGGGAGCATATCAACAGAGACCAAGGTTTGATCCCAATTCAAATACCTATAATCCTCATGGTGGAGAAGTCATCCAAATTTCTCTGGAGGCAAAACAACCCTCATTTCCCTCAAAGCTCAAACCAGGCGGGCCAAGAATTCCACCCACCTATTCCAAGAAGCATTCCAAATAAACCAACCTCTGGAGGACAACTTGAATTCTTTATTCAAGTTTGTAGGATAATCAGTCTAAAACCAATCAACGGTTGGACTGTGGAAGCTTCAATCAAAAAGGTGGAAGTTCAAGTTGAACAGTTAGTTGAACATTTTCAAAAAGCGCAAAGACTAAATTGAAACTTAAATGAATTCAATGCAAGAGGAGACATCGAAGTTTTTCATTCTGCAAGAATCTCTCCGAGCAACGCCTTACTAGAAGACGATAAATTTTAGTCCTACAATGTAGGTCACCCATTATTGTATTTTCCTTTGTTTTAGTTTATGTGTAAAAAAAAAAAAAAAATTCAAATGAAATAAATTTGCTTCATGTTCAAAATCATTGTGTCCCTTCGCTTAAATTAAAATTAAAAAAAAATTAGGTTCCTTGCATTTTTAGAGATATCTACTATTGTTTTTAAGAGCAAATGTTGATTCACACATAGAGGAGGATCATTTTCAACTACAAACAACCACGGGAGATGTCAAGATAGGGCGAAAAAGATGAAAGACTATACAATGCCAATCATTGGCAATGTAATTTCGCATCCAATTACAGCAGAGTGCAAAGAATTATGAATTGAAAAGATTCATTATTCTTTGTCGCCTTCCTTTTACTAGATCCCTAATGAAGACCTTTGCATTTCATTCGAGAATTCTATGCTATTGTCCAAACCTTTCCACTACATGCAATTAACGAAGATCAACTTAGGATGAGGTGTTTTCCTTACACTCTCAAAGATAAAGCTCGTCATGGTTCATTACTCTACACAAATGTTCTCTTAAACTTGGGAGGGCTCATGAAATTTTTACGTGGTAGTTCTATTCTATCAAAAGATCACGTTGATCTAAGAACAAAGATAGCAACATTTTCTCAAATGAATGAAGAGCCCTTTCATGAAGCTTCGGGAACGATTCAAACTCCTTTTCATTCAATGTCAAAATCATAGCTTTCCACTACAGCTACAAAACCAATTCTTTTACGATGGATTGACACCTGCAGAGTCAATACATGGTCGATAATGTCACTGGAGGTGCCAGTAGAGAAAAAACCGCAGAGGAAACCTATAATCTCTACGTAGCTATCGGGTTCTAATTCCCAACAAAGAGTGGCAGGGTGGAAGGAAAGCAAAGGTCAACCTAAGCTCGGCTTTGATAATGAGATAACCTTGCAACTTGCCGAATTGACTAAACAAGTGAAATTCCTCACGCCTCACCAAATTTCAAATCAAGAGGTGTAGCAGTGTTGTTCAATCGGGGCATGGTACTCATAATTATTCAAATACTTGTGATTCTAGTGTCGATGCCATAGAGAAGTCCAATATTTTCAAAAGTATCATCCAAACACCTACGATCACCCAACCTACAACCACCTCTTACCCACCAAGCCAATCTTTTAAACCAACCTTAAGATAGCTTGAATGCTTTTATTCAAGTTAGTCGTGACAACCAACTGATGACTAATCAAAGGTTGAACACCATTGAGGCTTCTGTTAAAAGAATTGAATCTAAAGTTGGGCAAGTAAATCGAACAAATGCAAAAGAAAGAACCGGGAGGAAGTCACCAAACGTAATAAGCAAAAGATGTTAGAATCCTTCAAGTGGTAAGTAGTCAATACCAAGCTTTCAAATCTCTAAACTACTCTTGAAGTTCATATAACAAAGAAGGCGATATTCTAATCTCGCAAAAAGGAGAAACAAGTGTTAAACTTAACAAGCTTTCTCTCAAAACTCATCGGGTCATCCGACACTCCCAAAATTCAAAAGACAACAGAACCACACCGTGATGCAAGTACCTTTTTCCCCACCGCTTGAAAGAATCCAAACAAGATAAGCAATTCAATGATCTTTTTAATATGCTCTCTAAAGTAAATATCAATTTACCATTATTAGAAGTGATCATGAACGTGTCTCATATGCCAAGTTTTTCAAAGAGTCGAACACTAAGAAAAGGAGGTACGAACCGAATTGAACGAGTAGTAGTATCGTAAATTTCTAGCGCTATACTTCAGACAAACTACCCCCTAAGTTGAAAGACCCTGAAGTTTTATTATAAACATAACTACGGGGATAGGAAGGTTGCTAAAGCAATGCTTGATTTAGGTGCTAGTATAAATTTGATGCCTCTACTCTATATTCTCACAAACAATCTGTGGATTTAAAACCCACAACTATGTCCCCTGCAACTCATGCAGATAGATCTCTTAAATATCCGTAGGAATAGTTGAGGATGTTTTGCACAGTAGACAAACCGATAATAATTGGCCGACTTTCGTGGTTCCGGATATGCAAGAAAATCCTAGATTGGACAGAGCATACAATATTGCTTCGGGTAGACCATTTATGGCAACTACTAAAACTATTATTGATGTCCAAGATGGAAATTTGACAATGACAAATACTTAGGAGAGACCGTTTCATTTCAAAGTTTTTGATTCTTCACCTTTCCCTTCTATTTCGCCATCGATGAAATATTCGAAGTTGATCCTTTGGATAATCTTGTCCAAAACACCTTTTTCCAAACCGTAATGTAAGACAAGCTTGAAACCGTCTTACACTTGAAAAGGTTGAAGAAGATTTAGATGAAGAAATTAAGGGGTACCTTGAACAACTAGACAATAATGAAGTTGATGACAAAATCTAGTACACTTTTAAATCTACCTACCTCATTCATTAAAGAGGCCAATCCACCCGAACTTGAACTCAAAGACTTACCCGAGCACTTAAAATATGTGTTTTTGGGAGAAGGAGAAACATATCCAAGGATAATTTCTTCAACCTTGACCAAATCACAAGAAAAGAACTCATCAAAGTTGCTTAAACAGCTTAAGAAATCTATAGGTCGGAGTATGCGGGATATAAGAGGCATTAGTCCAACAATGTGTATGCACAAGATCAACTGAGGATGGTGCTAAACCTCATTTGCACGAGAGGCCCAAAGAAGACTAAACCCAAACATGCAAGAGGTAGTTAAAAAGGAAATCCTTAAATTATTAGAAGAAGTGGATTATCTATCCTATCATGGATAAGTAGTCGTTAGTCCAAAGGTACGTGGTACCAAAGAAATCAGATACCAGCTTGTTAAAAATGATAAAAGTGAATTAGTGCCCACTAGAATAATCACCGGATGGAGAATGTGTATAGATTTTAGGAAACTAAATTTATATACGAAAAAGGATCACTTTTCCTCTTCCATTCATTGATCAAATGTTGGAAAGATTAGTCAAGTACCTAATTTTACCGTTTTTTGACGGACTGCGATATTATCAAGTACCCATAGCACCGTAAGATCGAAAAGACCACATTTACATGTCCTTTTGGGACATTTGCTTTTCGCAGTAATGCCATTTGGGTTATGCATGCCCTCCACTTTCCGTAGATGCATGATATCTATTTTCTGATTACTGTGGAGAAATTCATTGAAATTTTCATGGACGATTTTTCCTGGGGAACTCATTTGATGATTGCTACATAAATTGACTTTGGTTTTAGAAAGATGCATTGAATGTAATCTAACCCTTAGTCGGGAGAAAAGTCATTTTACGGTTCAACAAGGGATAGTTTTAGACATATAATTTCAAACAAGGGTATCAAGGATAAGGCAAAAGTTGAATTGATATCCAAACTACCTCCCCTACATCTCAGGAAAGTGATAAGAAGCTTCTTGGGACATGCAGGATTTTTACAGACGATTTATTAAAGATTTCTCTAAAATAAGTCGCCCTTATGTAACTTACTATCCAAAGATGCCAATTTGACTTCAACAATGACCGCCTTTATTTCCTTTAATACCTTGAAAGAGAAACTAACATCTACCCCTTATAATGGCACCAAACTCGTCTTTACCTTTGAGATAATGTGTGACGCTCTGACATGCAATAGAGCAAGTCCTGGGACAAAGCAGTGGATAAGCGTTTACATGTCATCTACTATGCTAGCAAAACACTCAACGATGCCCAAATGAATTACACCACCATCGAAAAGGAATTCTTGGCTATAGTATTCTCTTTAGACAAATTTCGGTCTTATTTAGTAGGATCTAAAGTGATTGTACATTCTGATCACGTCGCTTTAAGATACCTATTAAGTAAACCAAATGCCAAGCCAAGATTAATCAAAGCTGGTCTTACTCTTACAAGAATTTGACCTAGAAATCAAGGATAAGAAAGGCAAGGAAAACTTAGTAATGACCATTTGTCTAGGTTGATTTTCCACTTCAATTCTCTTAAAGATGAGAGTAATGACGATATAGTTGAAACCTTTCCCGATGAATGGCTATTTTTCATAGGTCCGAACCCACGGTATTACGATATTGTAAACTATCTCGCCACTGTGTTTTGCGACCTAACACTTCATATCAGACAAGAAAAGGTTTTTTAAAACTATGAAGGACTATTTCTGGATGACCCTTATTTATACAAGATTGGTCAAGATCAAGTCATCCTGAGATGTGTACCAAGAAGAACATAAGAGCATTCGACTTTTGTCATGAACTTCATCAAGTGGGTCATTTTCGAGGTGAAAAGACAAAAGAAGATATTACAAATTGATTCTTTTGGCCCACTCTTTTTAAAGATGCTCATATGTTTTCAGGCACAATGTGATGATGTCAAAGAACAGGGAAACATAAGCAAAAGAGATGAAATGCCTTTGACATCTAATTTAGTTGTCGAACTCTTTCACGATGGGCGGATTGACTTCACGGGTCCTTTTCCCCCATCTAATGGTTTTCAATACATTTTGTCATTGTCGTGGATTACGTGTCCGGTCGGGTAAGCTATCCCCACCAAACCAATGATGCACGTTGTTGTGAAATTCTTTGAAAGATTTCATATATTCAAGGTTCTAACGCCAGAGCTATAATAAGTGATTTCGAGGTAGCCATTTTTGTAACAAACTCTTTGATGGAGTACTAAACAAGTACAACATCACACATAAAGTAGCTACTCCATATCATCCTCAAACTTCCTGGTGGAAGTGAAGCAGCAATAGGCAAAATTGCGGAATACCGAACGCACCGTGGCGTCCGTCAAGGAAGGATCGGGCATTTAAGCTAAATGATGCCTTACGGGCATACCGCACCGCTTACAAAACACCTATCGGGATGAGCCCTTACCTGCTAATTTTTTGGGAAAGCGTGCCACCTTCCGGGTTGAACTTGAACACAAAAGCTTACTGGGCAATTAAAGAGTTAAACATGGATTTAGATAAAGCAGTGAAAAACGATTACTCCAAATTTTCATGAAGTTGGAAGAAATTAGGAATGAAGCCATGAGAATGCCAAATTATACAAGGAGCGTACTAAGCGCTATCATGACAAGAGGCTAGTTCCTAAGACTCTTCACCCCTGGAATGAAAGTTCTTTTATTTAACTCTCGTTTGAGATTGTTTCGGTGAAAGTCGAGATCAAGATGGGATGGACCATTCAAAATAGTTCAAGTATTTGAACATGGAGAAGTGGAACTATCGACTCCAAGACACAAAAACGTTCAAAGTCAATGGCCATCGTGTCAAGCCTTATTTAGAAGAACCAAACAACATCGGCTGGAAATGGATCAGATTACCGAGTAACCCTTAGCACCAAAAAGATACGTCTAGCTAAGACGTTAAACTAAGCTGACGGAGGCAACCCGTCATTTTAGGTAAAAAAAACAATAAATAAAAAATAAATAAAAAACAACAAAAAATAAAAAAACAAAAAAATAAAAAAAAATAAAAAATAAAAAAATAAATAAAAAAATTTTGTTTGTTATTTGTTTTATTTACTTAATTTTATTGTTTATTTCATTTTAATTACATGTGAATAATTTTTAAATTGTTAAAACTAAAAATATTTGTTGAGATGTTAGAAGTTTACGTCTGTATACACTTTAATGATTTAATATGATTGGATGCACCCGCATTTTCCATTACTACTTGCACATTCTCGTGAAATAGGCATCTTCTTCTCTTCTCTTTATCTTTAATTTACATTTGTTACATCGAGGACAATGTAAGTTCTAGGTTGGGGGTGAAAAGTTACCATACTTAATTAAAAAATAATAAAAAAAAAAAATTTTAAACTTTTCTCACAAAAATTTATCATTTCTTTAAATCAAATTTAAGTAAATAGTTAAGTCTTTTGTACTGTTAGATTAATTTTTGAAAACATATCATGAAATATTTTGTAAATATTTTTGATAATTAGTTAGTTTTGTCATAATTAGTATTTCTTGATAAGATGTAGAAATTATATCAAACCCAAAATCTACATGAAGTTTTTTTAGACTACCTATGAGATATAATTTGAGCCTAATTTCCTTTATTCAGTGAAATATATATTTTTTCTACTCCAAACACATTTCTTATTTCTTCAAATTTTTAGATGATCTCTATAGGTATTAGCATTGAATGTATGAATTTTTTTCATCTTAATAGAGAGTATCATATATTTTTGATTATTATTTTTGCTTAGATTAAATGATTTCGAGTAGAAATTGATAGTATATGCTTATATCTCATTTATGCATGACTACTACAAAACAAAAAGACATATCCGGGTTACCTAAACCAAGATCAAACAAAGCCACAAAATTAACCACTCACCAAAATCCAAAGAAATGTACAATCTGTATAATGGTTGACTCTTCTAAAAAATACACATATTGAAAAATATCTACAAAAAAAAAGAGAGATAAAAATAGTATCATCTACATACTATAACCCGTATTGCCTACAAAGTTGTGAGTAAAGGCTAATTACAAAAGAAAGATATAAGAAGTAATTCCCAAAAGTCATTGCAGCTTCTTCATTTGTAAAAGGCATATATCTTGAAATTCTTTCTTAACGAGTTTGATTTACGCATGAAAATAATTTTTATATATCATATCTTTATAATTTATACATTTGATTCCTTTCATGAGATCAATGTTAAAATTACACTTTGAGCCTTTATTCTTTATACATACGTTAACATATTAGTTCATTTCTATACATCAACTCTTTCGCATATAAATTAGCAGTGTTTCGAACCCATGATTCAGTTGTTTTGAGAGTATTGACTTGTGAGGAATAGAGTCGGTTTAATTGATTCATGACATCAAATTGGGTGAAATTAAATTGATACATTTTTGATATGAAATATGAAAATGATTTTCGACTAATTATTATAATAAATCATGATTGTTTAAAGAGATTAAAATAACTTATGCTTGAGATTTTAATTATGATCTTAAAGGAGATTAAAAAGTATGAGACATTTTTGTGAGATGTTGATAATTTGTGATTTTGTTGTAAATTTAATTTTTAAGTTGTTTGTTTTTATTGTTTCTTTTGTTTTTACATTTAGTACAATGTTCATGGGTATCATTACCAAAACCCTCACGAGACTCAAACTCGTCCACTGTGGCAACTCAGGGGTTTAAAGGCTTGTCGCATAGGCTAAATGCAACCGCGTGTCAATCCACTAAAGTGATTTAGGATAGTTTAATTTTTAGTTTTTATCGCCTTCGCTAAGTGGACTAGCAAGCAGTTCGTCGGTGATGAAGTGCTCAAAAAGCACTAAAATAACTATGATTTTATGCACATTAATTGATTAAAAATATATATATTTTTATGTTTTATCATATATTTATATAAATTTGTCTTTTTCGAATCACGGTATTTTTATTGTTTTTCGTGAATTTTGGCCTAAAAACGAATTAAAGACTCAAAGAAGAATACTTGAAGCAATACATCACAAATAAATTAATAAATAAGTGGAAAAAGGTCAACAAACATGGAAAAATTGGACAAAATGCGTCGAAAAGGTCAAAAGTGTCAAAGACGGAAAATCACACACAAGAATTTCAAATACAATACCACCATACTTCTACCAGAGTCACAAGGCTGATGTCTTCAGTTCACATACAGCAATAAGGCTGCTGGCATCAAATTCCACGCTACAATGAGGCCACTAAAGAATTACCAAATTTCAACGTTGCTTTTTGACCAGCATTTTTCACGGCAAGTACAATTTACGACGTCACGATGACGCTATTGATGACCTCAAAGATGTCCACTACACGCTTTTTATTTTTTTATATTTTTTTAACATTTTTTTACTCATTTTTTCTCTCCATCCTCACCTATAAATACCTCTTCCATTCACTTCAAAACACACCTCAAAACCACTTCTCTCTTCTTTCTTTCTCTCATTTCTTAGTTTTTGAGTTTTTCTTAGTTTCTTTCTTAGTTTCTAAGCTTTTCTTAGTTTTTCTTAGTTTTTAGTTCAATTCTCTTAGGTTTAGAGTTCTTTCTTTTGAGAGGAACTTGTAATGTTTTTGTAATAATTTAGATTTTTGATTCAATAAATGGAAGGCAAATTCCGCTTGGAGGTTTTCTAGCAACGGGAATAGCTATCAAGTTCGTAAGGATTTTATTTTCTTTACGCTTATTTTTATGCTTTATTCTTACATGTTATATTTAATTTGTTCGCGTGATTAAATTTAACTCGTGCTAGTTGTTCATAATCATGATATAATAATAACGTTGTTACGTATGCGAAATATTAAATAGGTGAAAATTTCTAAAATGAATTGATTTTATTTTTATTCAAGATTTTATATTAAGGATGTTAGTAGAGAAATATATTATTTTTCATTACAAACTTAAATCAAGATTAGACTTTAAGGTTTAGTTATCCTGCCTAATTTAGAGTAGTGCTCTTTATTTGTTGGTACAATCGCCCTAAGAAGTTGGAGAAAGCTCATTTCAAAAGTTTTTATAAGAATTATTATGTGAAAATGTATTGACGACATACGTTTTCAAATAGTGGTTTTAAAACTTGAAAGTTAAGTACTTGATAACTAAATTCTTGGGTTTAATTTGGACACCTTGAATAAAGTTTAAACCGTTTAACCCCACCAAAGGTGGCATTTAAATGGTTCATTTTCAATCTCTTAGAAAAAATAATTAATTTAATTAACCAAATTAGTTATCAACCCCACCCATAGGTGTTAATTGATTTGTTTAGTTAACAAAGAATATCTAACACCACCAAAGGTGGTATTCATACAAAAAAGAGAGAATCAATAAAATATCAATTTATATCTTTAATAACCTAGATAATATGAGCAAGCATAATTAATTTAGTTATTATATCCATAAATACTCCACTAATATAAATGATAAAATTTGCATGAATATTTATTGAATCAGATTTATATTTATTTATTGAATTTGTATCTATGTTTATTTTTTTTTATTATATTTAATTAATCAGATATATGTTTATTTTATGTTATTAGATTAGGAACACAAAACCAAACTATCGTGACAGATGTTTAGGATTTAATTTCGTTTTTAAAAGTTTGAATAATAAATTAAAAACCACATACATTCCTTCCTTAGATCGACCTTGGGAGTATACTTATCATTTTCTACGAAATGATTCGTGCACTTGCGAGAGTTTTACAAATATTAAAACCAAAGTATTTGCGAGAATTGGCGATGCCGGTTTTCGCTCATCACTTTTCTATCTCTTTTTTTTAAGTTTAACTAATAAATAAAATAAAGACAATAAAAATTACTCACCTAGGATCATTTAAGCACTCTAACAAAAATACCTAGATGATAGAATAAAAGATGGTCAAGTAATCGGGAAAAAGAATATTTCCTTACCCAAATTTTCTTGCATTTTGGTTTCTTTATATCATTGGGTTGGTACTCAACTAAGCTAGGTTTCATAGGCGTATTCTTGAACTTAGCTGTACTTTTCTCATTCATCCCAAATGAAGATGCAATATGTATAATAGGATGATGATAATGAGTCCTAACATTAAAAGTACTGAATTTGCTTGCTTTGTTGAACCTAAGACTTTATGCTTCCTAGTAGAATTTATGAACAAATTATTATAATTTCTATTCATCCTTGAATATGATATAGTATGCATAGTTAAATGATACTTATGGGTCCTACTATGTGAAGCATGGAAAGAATGATTAAGTTTAGGAGCATTCATCAAATATTTACATTTTGGTCTTATATGACCTTTCCTACCACAATGATGACAAACAAGCATAAATTTAACAACTTTGTCTACCACAGGTGTAATAGTTCTTTGTGCATAAGGAGTAACAATAGGAGTAAAGTTTAAGGACCTTACAAATGTGGTCTTTGATGTTGAAGGTGTTGTCTGTTCATCTATGTATCTAAGACCTTTCTTATCTCCATGTAATTTTCCATAGTCTAAGACTTTGGTCAATTTTTCAGCACCTATGGTCAAATTCCTCACCGTCTCTTTAGCAATACTAAGTTCTTGCCTAAAATTTTTGTTTTCCTCAGTGGTTTCCACAAGTCTCAGATTCAAGGCATTAATATTTTCAGACAATTATTTTTTATCTTTCTCTAGGATAGAGGAATTTGTTTTGTGAACATTAATAATATCATTAAGTTTAGTTACTTCTATGAGTTAGTTTATCCCTCTCTTCCCTAGCACATAGACAATCCATGAATAGTTTCTCATAACTCGATACATTAAACTTAGACAATAAGAAAGAAGAGTTTACTTCCTCAATTTCTTCATCTGAGCTAGAGTCAGAGTCATTGTGGTGTGCTTTGGTAGTTGCGGTGAAGGCACGATAGTTAGTGTCATCATCTTTTGAGTTACTAGCATTATCCGGCTCACTTTCTGTGTCACTAAGTGTAGCATTAAATGCTTTTCCAAATTTATTTTTATTGTTTGCACAATTTATAGAAATATGACCAAAGCCCCCACAAGTATAGCATTAAGGACTAGTGAGCTTAGTTTTCTTACCATCAGAGCTAGGAGGCTTGATTTCCCTTGACTTTTGGTCCCTCGAACAACTAGATTGTCCCTTATTAGATTGATTATTCTATTGACCCTTATTTTTCAGGAACTTCTTCAATTTTTGTGCTAGCAAGACTAATGACTCATCATTCATATCCTTATCATTATCAGAGATGTCTATTTTGGAGCTTTTGAATGCCACATCCTTGATTTTCTTGGGACAATCAAGAGTAAGCTCATAGGTTTGGATTGACCCAACAAGTTCATCAATGTTTAGTGTGTCCACATTCTTACTTTCCCCTATCTCTATAACTTTCATCTTGAAGTCTACTGTTAAGGAGCTTAAGAGTTTGCGTACTTGTATTGGTTGTGAAATTTTCTCACCAAGGTTAGAACAAGCATTCGTGATATCACAAAAGCGAGCATAGAATTGACCAAAAGTTTCAATGTTGCTCATTTTAATGTAATCAAACTTAGATATTAGCAATCTAAATTTTGTTTGTTTTACTTGGGAAGTTCCTTCATGAGTAAGAGCAAGTGCATTCCATGCATCTTTAGCAGTCGCATAGTGGGAGATAAGATGGAACTCATCCATCGACACTGTAGGAAATATTGAGCTTAGACCTTTTTGGTTTGCCCCATTAAGAGTGTGTTCTTCAATGGTCTAGTCTCTTCTCGGCTTTATGATTGTTACATCATCTTTCGTTACCGAAGGTAGTTCCCAACTATCAAGAATAACATCCCAAACTTTTTCATCGTGTCTGAGAAAGGCTTGCATGTGAGCCTTCGAGTAACGGTAATTAAACCCATTAAAGAGTAGGGGTCTAACATATGATCCACCTTCTTTCATTTGATCCATAAGTAAACGTGTGTGTCCCTAAGGATCAATCTCACTAAGTGTGTCTAGTGTTGGCTCTAATACCAGTTGAAAGTTTATAAAATATGGATCTGATTAACCTAGAGGAGGGTGAATAGGTTATTTTTAATTTTTATCAATTTATAATTTGATAACCTAAACAAAACAGTCAGACATGCAATTTTGTGTAAGAATAAAGTGTGGATATCAAAGAATAATACACAATATTTTTAGGTGAAAACAACCTAGGCCACAACAATGACCTAAGAGAAAAATCACCGGTTCACCATACCACCTAACTTTTCACTATAAAAATAAAATATTCAAGTACAAACTCGGTCTTATGTTATCCTCCCTAAGATACTAATCCAATGTACTTTACTTAATGTACTTTACTTACGAGCCCTTACTCTATTTTCACAGTTTCTAAAATTAACGTGAGTGATTTTCATGTCAACGTTCCAATAAGCTTCGCACTAATAATATACGTTTCCGAATTAGCTACAAAAGGATTAACACAAAAACACAAGTGTCTAGGTGTATTCTAAAACGGATTTAACAACGAATAATCTAACTAGATGATTCAAAATATATATCACTTAAATCAAAACAACTAAAAAATTTTAGAGCAAAAATATTAAGTTCAAGTTCACTAAAAATAATTTTTTTAATATTTAATAATTAAATCAAATAATAATAATCGTTCGTACAATTATTAGATTTAAATATTCAAGATACTAATCACAAAATAATAAAATAAATAAATTAATACTTATAAAATTTTAATTGTTAAAATATTATAAAGAAAAAAGTTATCAGAATGTATTAATTAATATATTCTCTTATAATTAATATATATATTACATATATTTAAGTATTGAGTCTGCCGAATATATATATATATATTATATTACCTTTACCTTTACCTTTATGAATAAGTCTGGATTCTGCTCGAATCATATACATATGTCCATCCTTTCCTGCATCACGATTAAAGTTTATTTTTGTTTCTTTTCGGCACAACTCTGTTTCGGTAGCAACAAATTTTTTTTTCTTTTCGACACGCGTTGCAGCCACTTCTTTTTTCTATACTCTTATTCAACCTAACGTGTCTCTATATATTTGATAATAATAATGAACTAATAATATTAGGATTAAATATATTTTGTAATTAATTTTTTTTCAAAGGCCATTAAACCTTAATTTTATAAAAAATTAATTTTTAAAACACATCTTAAAAATATTAAGACACATCTAAAAAATATTTAAACATATCTATCTAAGAGATAACTAATTGATAATTTCATAAATTGATTTAAGTTTAAATAAATATTTTAGTATAAAAAATAATTTTAGATTTATTTACATATATTATTAAATACATGAATGCAATTTTATGTATCGTAATTATAAAAAATTTACCTAGAGTACGATTATCTTAACTCGAGCATTTGTTCGATTTTTCTTGATAGACTTGATAACAGGCTTAAAAATAAATTTACAGATAAATATTTTTTCCACGAAAATAACCAACACTCATAGTTCTTACAAATCGGATTTTGTGTTTTTGTTTTTACGATCGTCAATTTTTTTATGAAATATTTATTTTAATAACTAAATAACTATTACAATAAATTTTATGCTTTAATAATCGATTAAAATTTAGACCTAAAAAGATTTTGATTTTGTCGAAATAATAAATAAATAAAGATTATATACTCAATCCTAAATTTCAAATAGTATAGAAACTAATACAAGTATTTACTATTTAATTTCGTATCAATTTAAACATAAATTTTATGTATAAACGATCATTTAATTTAAAAAATAGAAATGTGAAAACTAGAAAATCAGTGACTTGACCCTAGGCTTGGGGTTGTTTAGTCTACTCTACGTTGGGGACTTAGGGTTGAACTGGGTTGGGTTAGGAAGTAAGGAAGGATTAATTGGAAGGATTAATTGGAACTTGGAAAAGTGAAGTCCATTAATACTAAGTGGGTAGCAAAAAACTATTAATTTTGTTATATTTTTTAACATTTTTATTAAATAAAATTATTGTATTAAAATAAATATATATATATATATAATATAAATATGGGTTAGATCGATTCTAGTAAAAAATTTAGTTTCAAAGAACCTATCTAACCTGTGATGGATAAGTTTTAAAATTTATAGATCCAAACTAACCCAATCAAAGTCATAAAACTGTATAATTTGACTTGGGTTAGATTGAGTTGTTTGGGTTGGATCGGATCACTTAAATTTTGACCCCAGGTTAGAAAGATATGAAACTATTAACGGCTAATGATAATAATATTAGAACTCTGAATATTTTTCTGATCAGAACTCTAAGGATTGTAATAAAAAAAATGCACACTCTTAGACCAACTCATGGCCCGACTGCTCTTCTCTTGCTCCTTTTTCTCATTAAATCCAAACCATGTTCTCATGAAGGTGAATTTTGCTGTGCACTTTTTTGCTTTCGGTTTGTTTTGTTTTTGTTGTTTTATTTCGATTAATAAATGTTATTAAGTCTGGATTTATGCGGGAAAAGATTGATGGAAATAGTAGAGGAAGTGAAGGTATAAAACAAAAGAGTTCGCTTAAACGCAATAAACCTGTACAAGTAGTATTGTAACAATTACGTGAAAAACTATGTAAGAATAATATTATCGATATATTGAAATATACAACTTAGGTTGAGTAGCAGACTATGTCATTCTCTTTGAGACGTTTTGCGACTTTGTCCAAATTTATGCAAGCAAACACAGCCTCGTTGTCCTTAGGATAAAACAGCTCAAAATCTTTTTTTTTGTCTCGAAGTTTCAATGCACTGATGAAGTCCAGAATATTACACCTTTCAAATATTTATGTTGCTTGGAAATCTAAGAAAACAATTCTGAATTTTCTTTTCTTTGGTTTTGTTATGAAAAACTGTAGAACCATTTTTGAGTTGTTAAGTTGTATTATAAAACTGAGGGTTATTGCCCTCTATTTATAGTTGAAAAATTATGTGTAACAGTTACATAATTATGAAAATAAATATCATAAAATAACGAACTTATAATTATAAAAATAACAGTCATAAAATAATGGATACATAATTATGAAAATAACGGCCACATAATTATGAAAATGACGACTACTTAATTATGAAAATAATGGTTACATAATTATGAAATAACAGTCATAAAAATAATAAAAATATTTTTTATTTAAATTCATTTCCAACAATCCCCCACTTTAATTTTACATAAAAATAGTTTCATCGAACAATCGATTAATTAAAAGTATAAGATTGTGCATAAGCAAAATGTGTCTATCGACTTGAACCTTTGCATAGTATTAATGCTTTAGAATATATTAGAGTAACTCGTAGTTTTAAACTCTATCTCTAACAACATTACACACGTAACCTTTAGAATATATTATCTGATAATATTAATGCTTTAGAATATATTATCTGATCCAGTTTGGATCAGATAGGGCTTCTTCAACACTACTTGGAATTCGACATGAGGAGAGTGTTTGTGCAAATGCCCTTATAAGTTCTGATAACCCTTGAGTAGATACATAATTGGTTATTGGATACTTAGATTGTCATTCTTCTTTGTCTGGAGAGTATCGATTCAGAGGTTTGCCTTGATTGTGTTTGAAAGGTAGACCATAACCAACAGATGTATCTATAGTATTAATTTTTAAAGGTGTGATAGGATAGCTTACCTCAGAAGTATTCTCAGCAAGAGGATCATTGGGTACTAGAGAGTGGAGGGGTACATCAACCACTGCATCTTATAGAGATTCAATCACTAGTTCAGATTCAGTTCTTAGAAGTTCAAGTTCGGGTCTAGGTACTGGCTCATCCATATTGTTGACATTATCCGAGTATGCCGGATTGTTACTAACATCTAACACTTCAACATCAAGCCAATTTTGTTCTTCACCATAACTCTCCCCTTGAAAAGGGTAATTGGATACTAGTGATGGAAAAAATATTCAGATTCTAGGAAAGTGACATCCATAGTAATGTAGGTTCTTTTAGTAATCGGATCGTAGCATCGGTATCCCTTTTTTTGTACGTCATACCCTAAGAATACACATCGGACAGCACACATATCCAACTTAATTCGCTGATTTTTATGGAGGTGGAAAAAAACAACACATCCAAAAATTCGAGGCAGAAGCATCAAAATAGTAGGAAAGGGAACATGATCAGATAGCACATTTACTGGAGTTTGAAACTTTAAGGTTTTTGTGGGCATACGGTTCAGTAGATACACAGCTATAGTAACAACATCACTCTAGTATCTACTAGGCATATGTGCACTGATTAGTAAGGCTCGGGCAGTTTCTAAAATATGCCTATTCTTCCTTTCTGCAGTCCCATTTTGTTTTGGGGTTTAGGAACATGAGGTTTTATGGAGAATACCATGGTTGTCCAAGTATGTCTGAAATTGTTGATTAACATACTCCCCTCCATTACGAGACCTTAGGATCTTAATTTTTTTCAAAAATTGTGTCTGAATCATAGTGTGAAACAAGTGAAACGTAGAAAATACTTCATCTTTATGTTTAAGGAGGTAAAGCCATGTCATTCGTGTACAATCATCAACAAAAATTACAAACCAACGATGACCCGACGACGTAGTAACTGGGGAAGATCCCTAAACATCAGAATGTATTAAAGCAAAAGGAGTCATACTTTTATGCATACTCATAGGATAAGATGCCCTATGACTTTTTGCTAGGATACAAGTATCACATTTGAAATCTGAGTGTGTGACATTTGAAAATAAACTAGGTAGTAAGTGTCTTAAATACCCAAATGATGGATGCCCAAATCAACGATGACATAACCAAATCTGTCACTCCTTGTTACTAATCGTGTGTTGCATATGATTAGCTTTTCCTGAACTGAGGTCATCCACATAATATAATCCGCCTCTCTTAGTACCATGCCCAATGATCTCCTTAGTGAGAATATCTTGTAGAAGACAAAAGGTAGAATACATCAATACTACACAGTTAAGATTTGAAGTGACTTGACTTACAGACATTAGTCTGTGTGAAAGAGAGGGTACAAGTAATGTATTAGATAATGATAATGAAGGAGATAAAGTCATTGTTCCATCTCCTATAACTAGATAAGTGACCCTATTGGCATTGGCAACACAACTCCGTCTCGGTTGGGTTGTATGAGAGAGATCTTTTGGGTCAAATGTCATATGGTCTGTAGCTCCAGAGTCGAGAATCCAATCCTCATTTTCATTATGAGTAGAGATGTGAAATGCTTTACTTGAAGTATCTGGATCCTGGGAAGATTCGGCCTAAGGAATAAGGGCTAATGATGCATTATTGGTAGCCACAGTAGCTTTCCTAGTGGTTTCCCGTTTCTTCCGTGCTTGAAGATCATTCCACCAATCTGGATACCCATGGAGTTTGAAGAGTGTTCATGGGTATGTTTGGAGTTGCCACAATGAGTACATTTTATGTCAACAGAAGGTTGATTTCATGTGAATTTCTCGTTACCCAAAGAAAGAGTTCCTTGTTTTGGTAGCATCGGATTATGGTGTTCCTTGATCCCTTTGAAAGCCATAACTGCTTCGGGAGTCGTATCTGCACCCGTGATCATCATGGTCTGCCTGACCTCTTCCCTACGGACGAATCCATAGGCCTGTTCCATCGTAGGGAATGGTTTGATTTGAAGCACATCACTTCGAGTTTTATCTAGTCTGTCATCGAGTCCATCGAGGAAGGTATACACTCGATCTTCCTGTACTATGGAGTTGTATTTTTGGATGTCAACCGCACACTCCATTGGGTTAGGAAGACGGAAATCAATTTCTCGCCACAACCCTTGAAGGTTATTGTAGTATTTTTTAATAGATCCATCCGCCTGCTTCATATGAGTAACCCGACGGCGGAGATCATATACTTGAGACGTATCTGTCCCATCAAAGTAGGTTTAGAATCCCAAATCTGTTTTGCAGTTGAGAATCGGATAAAGTTGGCAATCAAGGAAGGGTCCATCGAATTGATCAACCAACCTTTGACAATGGAATTTTCTGTGCGCTATCTCCTGAATGAGGGGTCGGTTTCTAAGGGTTGGAAAAATTCCCCATTAATATATCCCAGTTTATCTTTGCCAAAGATATACATCTCCACCACCTCAGACCATAAGGCATAGTTGGATCCGCCCAACTTGATACTAATGGGGGTAGTTGACGCTTCAAATAGTGACGGTTGTGAGGCGGTTTGGGCTTTAGTCAGAACCTCGGTCATTTTTGTAGTGAGATCGTTGAGTATGGAATTGGTGGTTAAATCTATAGAGTCTGCCATGAAATCTATCAATATTGTTTTTTTCCCTTCTCGTGCACCAAATATATACCCTAGGTTACACGGTAACCTTTTCTTTTCTATTCACACATGCCCTCCTCACTGGCTGTGGAGCGACGCTATATGTCGATGCGTTCCAAGTTTCACCGAGCCAGGAGAACAGTGCGGCTGCTCATGGTGGCGTAGAGAGACTACGGCCCCAAACGCAGATACAAAAAACGCAACATCAATGCCGTTTATCGCTGTGTTTCAAGTTTTTTTCTTTTTCTTTGGATAGAGATACAAAGAGAACACATGCGATGGACTGCGATGAACATATACAGAGAGAAGACACTTAGTGCCGTTTATCGCTGTGTTCTGTTTCTTTTCGAAAAACGATGGTGGAACTGGCCACACCAGCAAGCAACCGGTGTTGGACCCAACCAGTTAGAACGATACGATTTCAACGAGTAAACCAGAACGACCACCCCAGATCGAACCAGTGCCGAGGAAAGTGTAAACCAGAACAACCATACCAGAAATCAGAAATCAAAGGGTAAGTGTAAACCAGAATGACCACCCTAGAAATCAAAAATCAGAAATCAGATGGTAGAAGAACAAAAAAAAAACAACGTAGCAGGTAGTTATCTTATTCCATTAGTCGGCAATAACTTGCTTTGATACCATGACAAATATTATGAAATCTAATAATTATCAATATATTCATGTATTTTCTATTCTGAATTTCTATACAATGGTTAATGTATTTGTACACTAAGAACAGAAGACAAACTAATCATAATAGTACTGCATACCCATATTTTCTTGTCTCAACATGAGTGATGCTGTACACCCATACTTTCCTACTCCAATACCACTATTTCTCTGCTTCTACTCCAATACCACTATTTCTCGGCTTCTACTATACACGCTAACATTATTAACATAAAATAACTATAATCACACGTGAATTGATGTTGCATGCATTATAAACCAAATTGTAATAAAAATCATTAACGTGTTGGTTTCCTACTTTGCCATAGTTTTTCAAATATAATTTTAGGTGTTCCAAATGGACATAGGAAATCTTTACGAGGATAATTCTCCCTTTTTTCTTAGAATCTAGGTTTTAAATAAAACTTATAAATTGTATATAATCGAATTGATATCAAATAATATGTATAAATTATATATATTTAAATAGTTCTTAAGATAACATATTAGTTATACATAACATATATATAATAGATAATATATATTTATTTATGTATATAATATATAAATTATATATGTATAAAAGTTATGTATAATTAATATGGTATTTAGATGCGATTTAATCATGTATATAATATATGAGCTTTAATTCCTTTTTCTGCTATCAAATCTATTCTGGAAATACAGTCATAAAAACCACTAACCTTAAAACAAACTATATTGAATCGCAAAATAATATCTAAAAATGGTAATTAGGACTATAATTTGTATATATTTGATCAAAATCCAAGGTAATCCTAATTGGTTGGAAGTTCATAGTTCTTTACTTCAACATCAGGGCGTCTATACACAATTTTGAGTCCCTCATTTCTTGGCATTTTTTGTGGCAGTTGTAATAAGTTGTGATTTTTTTTGGATGAAGGGCACCAAAATTACATATACAAAAATCTATTATCCATTTACGTTGATTAATATGAAAAAATATACCAAAAATTCAAAAAGTTATAAATTAAACATATAAATACACATGTATATTTTTTTTAAATTGTTACGTGTTTTTAAATAAATTTCTATATATTCTTAAATCAATTTCTTTGTGTTCATATTTTATAAATTATTATTATGTAAGAAACATATAATAACTCAAAAAATTACACATATATGTATTTACATGCTTTACTTCTTATATTTTTTGAAGTTTTTTAAAGTTTTTAACTTATAGTATATGTTTTTTATATGGTGAATTTATAATATCTCATAAAAAAAATTAATAGATTTTTATATATTTTTGCGTTGATAAATGTACTTTTGTTGTCTTTTATCTAAATTTAAATTTTATTGAACAAGATTTATATCGTGCTAACACCAATTTAAGATAATCTAAATTAATTGGAAGAAATTTGAGAATAAAAACATGACACACCAAAAACATTTTACTTAATTTCTTAAACAGAGTTGAACACAAAATAGATACATATTAGACGAACTCTTTTTACAAAGAATCAACACAATAGTACCATTTATACCCTAAATATAAATTTAATTATAATGATTAGATTGATTAGCAAAAAGTAAATAAAAATAATAGCTATAAAGAAAAAGAAATGAATTAGTTTTGAAAAAGTGAAAAAGAATTGTGCAAAATAAATAAAGAGACAAAAGGGTGTAGTTGATTGCTTATCAACAATTTGATGCTTTCAATACAAGGGACTTTAACACGAGGCTTACAAGCCACGGAAATTATCTTGTAGACAAGCTTTATCTTCAAAACCTTCTCTTTTTTATTAAAAAGAAAAAAGAAAAACTAAGGCGTTTTTTTCTTAATTTCCCGATTACTGTTTCACTGAGCTCTTTTCATCACTTCGGCTACAAATTTCGTGGGGACCCTCTCTTAATCACACCTCGCTAATAACAGATATATTGTAAGCCAAACCAGTTCTGATTACACATCATGTTCATCTTTTTCTATTTTCAAAGTAGTTTTCAAATTTTCAAGAACTGAGAGCGATAAACGAGACAAGCTCAATGCTTCCTCTGCCTTCTATTGATTTCAACGATGTCCAAGAAAAGTTGGTCACCCACTTCAGGCCTTGGCAACGCTCTTTTCAGTTCTGGGCTCGAGCCGCTGATATCTATACTGGTTACAAGGTGATTCATTCTCGCTGTCTCTCGTTATCTCTCGTTCCCAATGCATGTATAAATGTGCATGTTGTGCAATTTCTACTTTATGGGCTTGTTTGTGATATGGGATTTATTGGGTTTGTGCAGGTATTTCAGCTTCGAGTTAGTTTTGTGAAAGATGCCAAGAAGCAAGAGGAAATGTGGGAAAATCAGCATGAAGTTGCTGCTGAGAAGATATACTCTATGTGTTACGACCTTGGTGGTTTCTTCCTAAAGGTACTTGAAATAAAGAAATTGGTGAAATATGTTTTATCGATTTTGTTACATTGTTTTGGATTATCGAACATTCTTTTGTTATTTCTGTAATGTTTGTTTCGATTTACTTTCTCCCTTTTATATTGGCTTTTTGCTTAGAGATCATAATTGTTGATTTGTTAGTTTATTGGCATAAGGTATCATGTGTAGAATTCTCAAGGGGATTTATATTTATGGGATTAATAACTTGTAATCTGGACGGTGGAAGTAATCGCCAATGGAGTGGATTAGCTTCGTTATATGAAAACTGTTGTTGCTGATTTTTGTTACGTGTTTGTGTATATATATTATAATTAATTTCTTCATATCTTGGACGAGGTTTGAATTAGGTTGCCCAAATTATTGGGAAGCCGGACTTGGCCCCAGCTGCATGGGTGAAGAAGCTTGTAACACTGTGTGATCAATCTCCTGCTACCCCATTCGATATTGTCCAGTATGTGCTGGAGAAAGAATTTGGTCGAAGTGTTGGGGAAATATTTGAGAAATTTGATGTGTATCCTCTTGGTTCTGCCTCCATTGCACAGGTATTCAATTTATGTGAATCAAAACAGGTTTTGATTTCATTTTCATTTTCTTGATTGCTGATTATTTTATTTTTTTAAAAAAAAAATAGGTGCATCGTGCAAAACTGAAAGGTGATAAGAGGGATGTTGTTGTCAAGGTGAGGGACTTTAACCACACTTGGCCTCTAAATCTATGAAAGGTCTAACTTATAGTGGTCTATGTAATAGGTGCAACATCCGGGAGTTCAGGATCTGATGATGACAGATATACATAACTTGCAAGTGTTTGCTCTGTACATGCAAAAGACAGATATAAAATTTGATCTCTTCTCTGTGACTAAGGAAATGGAGAAACAGGTTTGCATTATTTCTGAATTGATCCTCCATATACATTACTTATTATAATTTTTGTTCATTGGTTTTTGGCCTATGATCATTGTTGGTTGGGTTTTCCTTAATATCTGAAAGAAGTATTGTCTTGGTCTCTTGGAAAATAATTTCGGAGAAATCATGGAGGTAACATCCGAGTATCTCTTAAAGGACAAATCATTTCATGAACAATGAATCTCATATACATAGTGCGTGATTGACATGACTTCTAGACTAGTGCGAAGTGCAATCTTAAAGTTACAAATCATTTTGTTGAGGTCCAAGTTTCGTCTCTCTCTTTGTAGGAGTTGGGGAAAAAGGGGTGTCTGACTATGTTGTTTGGTTTATATGCTTCAAAAATGTCAAAGACGTGATTGATGACTTCACCATATGCACCCTTATCTCTGTAGGACTTGCTAAAATAATTTTGTTGTTGTTAATATGGTGCTATTGTGGCAATGCAACTCACTAAAGTAATCCTTATTTTGAAAAGATTGAAAATTATAATTTGACTGATGAAAGATTTGCATGAACTGATTAGCTTGTTTATCGTAATTCAACGTTGACTTTGCCAACATATATTCAAGTCATCTATGATGTTCTACAAGCAGTCATCTTATTAGACAATTTTACAGAAGTTCGACTGATTATTAGTTGTACTTGAACCTCTTGCATTAACTTCCCAACATGCTGGACTGAGTGATTATATAATGTCTCATTACTTGCAGCTGTCTTTATTCTATCGGTTGAGATTATTAGTATATCCTGACAATTAGAAAAGAAAATAAAACGTGAAAGGGTTAAACTTAAAGATACTTACATTTGTTGAGCAAGAGCAGTATATGAATGCGATGGCTAATAATTTCACGATTGTTATTCAAGAGTACACCCAGAACATTGCTGTTGTTTTTGATTGATTACTGTGGAACTATGATTATTATTTTTGCTTCATATGCTGAACTGATGGAAGTTTTCTCAGGATACATGAATTATCAACATTTGGTTGAAGTGTTAGATTATAATTTTCCTTTGTTTGTGACCTTTAAGATTGCGTACGAATTTGACTTCACAAGGGAGGCTAATGCAATGGAGAAAATTCGGCGTTTTTTGTATGAGAATAATAAGAAGACTCCTGTTTTGGTACCACGAGTGGTGCGGGATTTTGTCACTAGGTTTGTACTGCTTTTTCTTTTTTATATCAAAGTCAGAATTTGCAAATGCCAATTATGCTAGGAAAAAATATCAAGTTTTTTAATCTGTTTCATTGTGATTCTCTGATCAATTTGTATTCATGTCTACATATTTGCTGACAAAAGACCTATTTAAAGAGGAAACCAGTCATTTAAGTTTATTCCCTATATGTTGGTAATACTAAGCTTCATGAGTTGCTTAAGTCAAAATGAAATTTGTCACGTGTATTTTATGAAGAGTCTCTTAAACAATATGAGTAACTAGACAGTTGATGAAATCCAATTTGGACAATATCACAAGGTCATTTTCTTATAAGTTAGTGCTTTTCAATTAATTGTGGTTATATATCTCTAAATTAATTCTTAAAAACCTATGTTTATTGTCTAGGAGGGTCTTAGTGATGGAATATATTGATGGTGTCCCAATCCTAAATCTTGGTGATGAAATAGCAAAAAGAGGTGTAAATCCTAGTGGTAAGATTGCAGTGGCAGCCAAGCAGTAAGATTCAACTCTATCTTTTGCTATAGTTTTATTTTCCATAAGTTCCAGGAATTTTCCTGATTTGATGTACTTGTTCTTGCTATCTATTAGAGAATCACTTTGCCACGGAAGTCATTTTTGTTGTTTAGTCCTTTAGATTATAAATGGTATTATTTAGTCCCTTAGTTATAAAAAAAAGAACTAATTAAAGACAAAATATATTATTTTAATAATTTCTGTATTAAAATAATATTATTTTTCTATTAAATGATTAAAGGCTATTAAAATACGAATCTTTAACGATGGTAAAGTGACAATTAATATGAAAAACAATTTACAAAATATTCTTCTTAATATTTATTAATTGTCACCGTTTTATTTTAATGTTTTATTGATTTTTAATTTTTATTAAAAATTAAAATATATATTTAAATAACTTTCTGTTTGAATATTTTTCGTGTTAATTTTTTCTTAAATAATTTTATATTAAAATTTCACTTTTATTCTTTTTAGAGACTTGTATATTAATCGTATTTTAATCATTTGAAACAAATAGTAACATCTTATTAGAAAAATAATTAAAATAATATAATTTGTTCTTAATTGGTCTATTTTTCCTTAGCTAAGGGATTAAACGATATCATTTCTAATATAAGGGATTAAATGACACAAGTAACCTAATTTAAAGAACTTGTACGGCACCTCACCCTATTTTTAAATCTAACTTCATATTTTTAGGCTAAGTATTTTAAAATTAACGTATTGTTTAATTCTCAATCATTATTTTTTTTAGAATCTGTTATGCCTTTTTTCATTTTCATTTTTCTTTTGTTTCTTGCTGCTGCATTTTTTCCATGTAGAAAAGTTGCCATGTTTAAGTTATTATTGAGGTTTATTTACCAACAAGCCCTTAGTTTAGACACCAACCAACCAAAACAATGAACTAGTAATTAACTTACTTTCTTTGTCGGGAACTAGCATGTACCACAATTTTTAAAGTCCCCGAAATTTGAACATGCAGGAAGATTCTCAAAAGCTTAACACTAGCATATGGACAAATGATTCTGAAGGATGGCTTCTTCCATGCAGATCCCCATCCAGGAAACATCTTGATCTGTAAAGGTTCTGAGGCAAGTCAAGATCAATTGAATTTTCCTTTATGTGAAGTTTTTCTGAAATTTACATTAATTGCCAAGTAGTTTCTGGAACTTTTCTTTTCATTTTAATTACTAGCTCATATAACATGAAATATGACATTAAGAAGAGTGATTTGAGACTTGGAAAATTATTGAAAATCTAGATGATATGATTTAATGTATCTTTGTTTGCATGTGAAACTATTTGGAAGCTTTATAATATTGACAAGCGTTTTCAAAAGCAGGTTGCTTTGCTAGATTATGGACAAGTGAAGGATCTCCCAGATAAATTGAGGCTTGGTTATGCTAATCTTGTTCTTGCCATTGCAGATGGTGACCCTGTAAAAGCATCAGAGAGCTACAGGTACTAATCTTTGTTGAAGTCAACGGGTTCTTATGCCTATTACATTATACGTCAAGATAAGACGGGAAACATTGTGTTGAAATGATAACTAGGAGCCACAGGGCAATGCAACTTATACTGACACTAATTAAATTGAATAAGGAAAAAAATAACTTATTCATGGCTCTAAATGACAATTTAATTATGAGATTGGTTGATTGAGTTATGTGAAATTAGGTTTTGTTAGTCATCTTGCGTTTTACCTACATTTATATCTCATTGTACAATTGTGTTCTACAGGGAGCTTGGCATAAACACCTTAAGCAAATGTGAAAATGAACAGAAGGAAATGCTCAGGTTAGCGCAGACAATGTTTGACACAAAATTACCTCCTGGAGTAACGATGCTGCAACCTTTCTCCGAAGAATCTTCAATAAAAAAAATTGCTGTTCAGGTAGGCTTAACTTGATCAGACTTTGTTTTCCTTTGAAGTTCCACTTCAGGTTTGTGGAGAGTGCTGTTTTGCAATTTAAATTACTATTTGTTTCCATTGTTATTCTACCTGCCACCACGTAAAAGGTTGAAACTTAACCACTTTGATGAAAAATGGAAATACGGATTTGATGATGAGTTAAAATAAAACTTCCATTTTCTGTTTAACATTATATGAATGGGTTCATTTTTAAGGATAGTAAAAAAATAAATATAATAAAAATTTGTAGTTTTTCTTTTTTTGGAATGCTGTTTAATTTTCTTAAACATTCCAAACCATGAATAGTGAATTTAAATGCAATTTAAAAATGATATGCAAAAAACGTTGTACTTGTTGCTCCCATTGTTAAGTTGTTTGTGGCCTTTTTGTTTTCAATTTTTTTTATGTCAAAAAGACATGGCATATTAGTATTACAAACTCAAATGAAGGGAGCAGGATTAGGAGCTAAGAACACGGAGAACAGAAATCGCTTCAATATATTCTTTTCACCATAATTTGTCCCATCTTGGGGCACAATAAAATATACAAGTAATAATATTAGTATATTAATTGAAGGCATTGTTAACTTTTAATTCTCTCAATTTTATTTAAGTTGTTTTGTGGTAGGCTTTTCCAGAAGAACTGTTCTCAATACTAAGGACAGTGCATCTATTGAGAGGCTTAAGTGTTGGTCTGGGAATCAACTACTCATGTGCAGAGCAATGGAGACCCATTGCTAAAGAAGCTTTACTCCAGGCTGGGAAGTTGAAAGGTAGGCCTTTTGCCATCTGGAATTTCTATTTCTCATGCTACCTGACGCCGATAATTGCAATGTCATTTATGACATTCTACTTATGTAAACTCCATGAATCATGGACTATGATGAAAAGGGATGTGTTAATATTCTTTTATGTCTTGTGTTTTTAAAATTAAAATCTCAACAATCTGATTAGCTAAATTTCAGATAAGGATACGAGGATTAGAGCTCGTAGGCGCACTTTACTGAGAAGATTACTTTGGAGAAACTGATTGGTTAGCATCAGCAGCAAGAGGTATACACCAATTTGACCTGCATTTGATAGTTTGATGATTTGGTCATTTATAATCAGATAGTTGATATAAAGACGAGATCTTTATTGATCATTTTGAACAGATGCAATATTTTGGAGACCAGAAGATGGTTAAATACAAATGTGAAGAACGATTTGAAGCCGTGGAAATGTACCATGAGTTCATAAATCTTCTCTTACGAAAGTATTCATAGAGTTGTTCTACTCAATTAATGTAATTTGTTATATTAATTAGCGTGCTTATTCTTTTTCCTTGTTATCTATAAGGAGAAATTAACGTTTTTAAAATATTATTCACTTACATATGGTTCATTGTGTTCGAGCCAATTAGATGTGAATATACTCCTTTTCTTATTCTTAATTTTTTTTAATGGTTATTTTATTTATTATTATTTAAGTTTTGTACCCTTCTATGAAACAAAACCATTGAATGTAATTGATATCATTGTTATTTTCATAGAATACTAATTTCATAACAATTTAAAATTTTACTAAACTAATGTTTTTAAAAAAAATATAATATTGCTATTACATTATTGAAAATTGCTCGAGTAGTATGCTACCATAGATATAGTACTAGTAATTATTACGTGCGTTACTTAAAAATCCATACTTGTAAATTAAGTATAGAAATATTTTTGTTTATGATATTTTATTACATGTTTTAATAAATCATGAAAATAATTATAAATACATAATATGAATTTTTATTTTTATCAATGATATTCTATTACAATAATTAAGTATCATATTTTTTTTTTGTTTAATACTTTGTGAATAAGTATAGAAATATGCAACATATATATATATATATATCTTATATTATTGTTCATGGGTATCTTAACAATTTTTCTAATTCTCACAATTATCAACTATTTTTCAAGGAATATTATTAGATAGTTTTGATAATTTTTTTTTGTTTTTCATAACATTTAAAGTTATATAGGAATGCAAAAGAACAATAATAATATAATAAATAAAAAAAGCTGGCACAAACTTGCATATATTGCCTTTTTACACCTTATTATATCTTCAATTCTTGTTAAGTCACGTGTATTAATCGTATATGATTTTAAACAAATTTTAAGAGAACAAAAAAATCATGGTTATATTATCTAGTAACTTAGATATATTATAACAATTGATAATATATAAGTAATATTAAAGATGTATCAAAATGTCTCTAACTATTTTAATTTACTCAAAATTTTAAAAAATGATGATTAAATAATAAAAATTAAACTCTTTTGAAATTTTCATTTATACTTTTAATTACATTATTATGTTTATTATTTATGTTATATAAATAACTAATTTTAATTACGAATATTAAATCTAGAAATTTTACGGAAATAAATATATAACTATTTTAATTTTATATAAAAAAATTATAAAATGATAATTAAATAATTTAAATTAAAATCATTTAAAATTTAGTTTTTAATTTCAAACTAAGTCACAAGGCATGTTATTTATTATTTCAAAAAAATTATTTTTAATTTTATAAAAAATAAAAAATAAGAAACGACAATTAATCATAATTGAAGTATTTTGAAATTGTAATTTATTATTCTAGAAAAAATTAATTGTAATTAAAAACATTAAAATTTTGAAGAAATATTATCAAAATAATTACATGTAATCTATAATTTTTTTAATTTTATAAAAAATAAAATTATGAAGTGATGATAAATAATTATAAGTTTGTCCTGTAAAATTAAAATTTTTAATTTTTAATTAAGAAATTGTATTTGATTTATTAACTCAAAGAATTAGTTTTAATTGAACATTAAAAAAATTAAGTTGTGAAAGGGTGATTGAATAATGATAACTGAGATTTTTCTTAATTTTATTTTTTAATTTCTAATTAAGCTATTGTTTCTTTTATTTATTATTTAAATAATTAATTTTAATTAAAATACTAAAAAATAAATATAAAAAATAATAATTAAATAATCAAAATTGAAATATTTTAAAATTTTAGTTTTTAATTTTTAAGTAAGTTATTATGTTTATTATTTATTATTATACAAAGAACAAAATTTTATAAAAAAAATATAAAACTTTAAAAATAGTATGACAAATAAAATATACAAATAAAAATTCATAATAAAAAGTCATAAATAATTTTGTAATACATCATTTTTTAGGGTTAAGAAAGTCAATTAGTAAATATTAAAGGTATAATAGTATTTTCCTAATAAATATACAAATTTATACATTTAGAATAGATATAAGATTAATATCAATATGTGTATTGAAGTATAACTATCTTTGTAATAAAAAAAATGAGAAATAATATAATATTATGAACAAATAATACAAATTACGAGAAAAATACACCTTAAAAAAGCAAAGGATTAGAGAATTTCAAAATAAATTGGGTATTAAATGCAAAACAATTTTTATCATTTAACTTAATTATTTTTAGAAATAAAACTTGAATTTTTCACCGTTGAATAGATAGGATTAATTTCATGAGACAGAGAGAGAGGCGTAGAAGGTCTAAAGTTTCTATTTTCAATGCTAGATGGAAATGTAGAACATTAGAAGGTGGATATATAGATTTTACTAAGATCAACAAATTGATAGGAATTTATTAAAAAAAATAATTGAAATTTTTTCGTGTCTAAAAATTTATTAAAGAATTTGAATGAGGTAAATTAAAAATCAATTAAATAATTAACTGTAATTAAATAAGAATTAAATCAATTAATCAAGCCTTTATTTTCTAAAAAAATCACAATTGTAATTATCTTATTAACATGTTATAATTTTAAGGATAAAATTGTGTTACAAGAACTATTAAAAGTATAATAGTTATCTCAAAATACAAATTCATTTCTTTAATATAGTTATAAAATAATAGTAATAGTAGGCTTAAGAAAGGTACCAAAATTTTTCATTTTTACTTTTAAGGTCTTACGTTAAAGACAATAGTGATAATGCTTTAAGAGAATGTTAAATTTTCTTACTAATCCAAGCCAATTTTCACCTGGGAGTGGAGAAGGTATTTTTTTTAATAAATGGATTTTTTTACCATCAAATGAATTGTTACAAAAATATTATTAAAGTTTAATTTATTACTTTTATATTATTAAATTTACTTTTACTTTTATTTTCATAACATTAAATTTTATAAATATAACAAAAATATCACCGATATGTGTAACTTATCGTTAACTTTTATTAACTAATTAATATCAATGATATTTTTATATTATTTTATAAAGTTTAATTGTATAAAAGTAAGAAAGAAAAAGTATAATCATATTTTTATAAAAATTATAAAATTTAATTATTTGAAAATAAAAAATCAAAATTTAAAGATATTTTTGTAACCATCTTTGAAATTATAATCTATTTACTCTTCTCTTTTTATCAATAAATTACTTGTGTAGTTTGATTTTAAAATGTACAGTTTGATTTTTTTAAAAAAGAAAGACACTCTTATAATATTACTATGACATGTTAAAATTAATGAAGTATAAACCCTTATTTTCTAATAAGTGTGGATATTTACTTTTAAAAATTAATCACTATTTAATAAACAATTTTATAAAATTATTTTATGGATTAACATAATCATTGAATTAATAATTACATATAAATATTAGATTAGAGTTAGCATGTATAATTTTACTATACTATAATAGTCTAAATAGTACTCATTTAGATTCTAAAACTAGCAAAAAAAAAAGCCCAAAACACACATCTTTTGTTACAAAAAAAATAACTAAATTACTAAAAGGCCCTTTAGGGTTGAAAAACAAAATTAGAAAAGTAAGTAAATTTTGGATCTACATAGCTCATCCTCTTGCAAACTTTGGATCTACAAAGATCCTTTTCCATCAGTCGCACTTAGATTATTGCATTAAAAGTTGTAGTTTTTGAGATACCAATCGCACAAGATTTGTTTATGAGATATCAATAACGCAAGTTTTCTTTGAAGAACAACAATAGAAATCAAATTCTAGGCCAACTATTAAAGACAAATTTTAAATCATATGTAAACCTGAATGTAAATTTATGCACGTGAAATATTTGAAGAAACTATGTAAATCAAAAATAACAAAATCTTAATATGTAAATGCTTGTCCTTCTGAAATATAACATGTGAATATGTTTTATACATCTTTTTAGTACGTTTTGCAAAACCAGATTAACAAGTCTAGAATGATTAAATATAAATACATTTTGATCCTATAATAATAGGGAATTAAATTGATATATTATGTTACAAATGTAAATGGTTACATACTAGATTCAATAGTATGTAACATAATACCCAATTTCATATGTAACATATTACATACAATGTTTATCTCAATGTATGTAGCATGTTACAAACGCTTTTTAATTTTATATATAACATGTGACATACAGTGCTTATCTTAGTATATATAACATGTTATATACATTATTTATTACATTGATTGTTTATGTAAGAGTGTATAATTATCTCAACAAGCTACATGTAATATGTAGGGGTGTATAAAAAATTCGATCATTCGATCAATCCGATCCGATCCAATCCGATTGGATCTGATCGAATGGAGATTTTTTCCATCCGTTAAGTGCGGATCGAATGATGGATTTCACTACGATTAATCCGATCCGATCGAAATTAATTATATATATTTAATTAATATATATTTATTTAATATTTTTAATATTTTTTTAAGTCAAATAATTTTATGTTATGATTTATGTAAAAATTTATTTAAAAATACAAAAAATAGAGTTAATTAAATTTATTGGTCAGATTGATCGGATGTCATCCGAATTGTTTACAGATCGAATTGAGCGGATGTAAGAGATGATCGGATCGGTTGCGGATTAGGATATTTCAATCCGAACGGATGGTCGAATCGGATCGAATAAGTGTAAAATTAGTTGTTTCGATCCGATGAACAGCCCTAGTAATATGTAATATGTTACATATGAATTTTAAATTGTGTATTATAATGTTTACTATACAAATATGTTGATTTAAGTTTATTTCATGTAATATAAAGGTGACACAAAAATTGGAGCACCACTTATCCAAAGTGAAGAAAGGCTATTTGAAAATAGAAAGGAGACTTATGTAAGTGGTATTCCAAAGGGAATATGCATGAGAAGTGATGTGACCATGTTGTAATTAAAGAAAGATATGTTTGCTACTCTACACCTAGATGGAGATATCAACATTAGAATGAAGTGTAAGGGTATTCATATAGCTTAACCACTATGGATGATAAGAATGTGAATTACTTCATGAAAATAAATATTGGCCAAAAGAACAATAAATATAACAAGTTATATGTAACACATATAATTAAGCAAACATTTCAGGATGAGATCAGTCTAACTATAAGTGTAGAATATATAACTATAAATATAAGAATCGAAACTGACTCAATAAAAAATTCAGAAGATGATGGAGGAATATATAATAGAAAAGTGTACAATAGTAAGGAAGAGCTCAAGTTAAATGTCTCAACATTTGCAATAAATAAAAGATTTCATTACAAAATTAGTAATTCCAACAAGAAAAGCATAATAATTAAATGCAAGGATACAACATAATGAGTGAATTTAATGCATTCAAAGTAACAAATTATAATGAAACTCATACATGTTTAAAAATTTACAAAGATCAATGAAGAAGACATGCTATCTATGAATACCTAGTTGAAAACATTAAAGGCATATACCAAGATTTCAATTGACAATTGAGACCAAAGACTATCATAAATGACATCAATAATAAAATAAGTGTGAAAATTACATACAAAAGGGTAATCTTGGAAAAAAGGGAAGCAATAAAAAATGTTAAAGGGGATCCAAAACATTCATATATGAAACTACCAGGGTTCTTCCATATGTTGGAAGAAACAAATCAAGGTTCTTATATAGAGATTAAAACAAATATTGATTCCAACTTCATATATGAATTTATAACGATATGTGCATACACTAATACGTTCATCAAATACATGAGACCGATAATAGTAATATATGGAATACTTTTAAAGAAAAAATAAAGAATATTACTTGTTGTTGTAATAAAGATGGAAAACATTAGGTATAAAGTTATATTTATATGGCTACTATCTATTTTGATATGTTTAAAAAATACTTTTAGTTAACCATTATAATAAATAACATATTCCAAATATTATGAAGAATATTAAAAATACATTACACATTTAAAATATATTAATAGTTAACTAATTATGTAATGCAGATTTAATTCTATCGCATCTGGGATAATAGATGGAGAAATCGCAAAGAAAATGGTTCTTTAAAAGACTAAAAATTTCTATTAGAGAAAGAAAAACTTGTGATAATCTCAAACAAATTCAACAATAAATCCAACTATCAGTATTGTGTTTGAAAAAAAGCACACTATTGTTATTGCTATTATCACATAAAACAAAACTTTATGACCAACTTCCATAACAAAGTAGTAAACAAATACTTCAAGCTAGTGGCTTATGCCTACAATGATGATAAATTCAACAAAAATGTAAACATGAACAATAAGGCATCCAAATGAGTAATGAAATACTTAATGAAAGTTGATTTGTCAACATGGTAAAAAATTGAATGTCGAACTCCAATCACAAGATATGATTTCATGACATCAAACAATGTTGAACACATAAATTCATTTTGAGGCATGCTAGAGGCACTCATGTAACATACTTATTGAGAGAAGTACGAGATATCATCTACAATTGGTTTGCAAAAAGATGGATAGTTGCAGTAGAGATGAGAATACTAACCAAGTAGATAGAAGATAAGATTGCAAGGAGAAAGACCAAAGTAGAAGAAATGCAAGTAGTTGGCATTAGTAACCATAAATCACAAGTTAAAAAGAAAAATGCAATTACATTGTATATCTTGAAGTTAAAACATGTAATCGTGGTAATTTTCAAGCTTTAAAGTTATTTTGTACATATGCAATTGCAACATGTATAGTGAAGAGGAAATCGATAGAATCCACATAAGTACCTTGCAGTTCTAATATACCTAATACAACTTGAAAGCAAATGAAACTTTTCAACTTTAGTAAGAGATGTCTTAGTGTTAACACCAATTTTGAAGGAAAATGATGGTATCACATAAGATAAAAAAAAAGAAAGGTAAGGAAGAAAATGATGCCTTCACTTGGTGAGTTTGAAGCATTGAAAAAGGAAACCAAAAGAAAGAAGGCTAAAAAAACACCACAAATGAAGAATAAGACTTCACATTTTACTTTGCATTGTACATATTATTTTACATCATACGATGAATTTAAATTTTACTTTATATCATACATATTACTTTACATTATGTTGTTGATATAATTTTTGGTAAATTTATACTTTGTTACTGATGTTATTATACTATTGATTAATTTTACAATTAATTTTCTTATTTTTATTTCTAGATATATGCTTTGTAATATTACAAGAAAATAAAATATATGTAACATATAATACTTTATGTAATATGTTGTATAATATGCATTATAAATATATAAATTGTTACATATTAATTATGACCATCATTCATATATATTGGTTTAATAAGAACAAATTTAGCTAATAAAGAGTTGTACTTTGAAGATTATGATTTTATTATATAATTAATTGAAATAAAACCTGAGATATTTGGCCTCAAAGATATCTTTCTACCATATTTTCTTCATTTATATCCATCATTAAAATGTCCTTCAAGTTTTATTTGTGGTGTCACTCTCACATGTTTTAGGTTCATATTAATGAGTTTCTTCTTACAAAATTATATCCAAAAATAAAATCAAATACAAAAATTCATTACATCATACTACTAAATTCATTATATATATATATATATATATATATATATATATATATATATATATAACATGTTACACATTGTGTATTAATATTATGTAAACAATTGCATATTAATTTTATACTTAAAAAATTCAAAGGTTACAGCTTGACTTATTTTTGTTGTTAATGGAATAAAGCAAAATAAAATATATCCTAAAATATAATTATAAATAACATGATACATGCATATTGTGTATGTTATTATGTAGCATGTTACACATTAATTTTGAACATCAAAAATTCAAAGTTTAGGAAGATTGTCAATCAATACTTTACTTATTTTTATTGTTAAAGATGTACCAAAGAAAATTACATTACATTTACATGTGAAAAAAAATGCATGCATCAAAAGGGAAGAATCAAATAACATGTACTACTCATTCATTATCTATACACGTGTTGCTACTAACTATAGAATCTTACTACTTGTCACTTAAAACAAAATATCAATTACAATATTATCCTAAAATGAAATAAAGCAAAGTAAGTCTATGAAAATAGATATATATATTACAATCAATAGAGTTAATAAGTTGGATCCAACAAACCACTATTGCAAACAAATTGAATATGGTACCTACTCCTAATTTTTAAAAAAGAAATAAAATTAATCATATCCAAAGTCCAATCATGAATGAGGAATTCCATAAACTTCAAGCACCAAACACAATAAATAATAAATAATCAAACATGTAAATAGCATCAAAAGTACAAAAAAATAAGTAAATAAAATAGAAGAATTACATGTTACTTTACTTGGTGACGCAATCAACTACAAAAATAGGCTAAGTTTCATAAGAACTCCTTTGATAATTCTTTAACATTGAGTGCATTTAATGAATCGTAGATTTTGATAAATATTTTATCCAAATAAATAATATAATACACCCAATAATTGCCATCAACATTGACAAGAGCATGCAACTTATTCAAGTCTTTCCAATCCACATGCCACGGTTCAAACATAGCAGGTGAGTTAGTAGCAAATTCAACCAAATATTTATCATATTTAATTTGAATATATCATGGATTTTCTTTACATTCTTCCACTAATTTCAAATATTCTTCCTAGAAAACAAAAAAATAACATTAAGTTCATATATTATAAAATTATTAAACTAGTAAAATATTTCATTCATAAAATATATAATACTATATGTAACGCGTTACATATGCTTTGCGTAAACTATATATAATATATTGCATATACTATATGTAACACAATATACAATATGTTACATATACTATATGTGTATGTAACATGTTATGTATAAAACTTATGAATATGTAATATGTTATATATTGTTAACACCAAATAATAACAACAATAAATTTCTATTCTTTTAAAGCCAAACAAAACATAACACATACATTGAGCAATGTCTCCAACATAGTATAAGGTTTTAAACTAAAAGTACCTGGATACCTATCACTCCATTCACGAATCTCATTAAAAAAACATTCATATGTTGCAACAAAATAAATAATACATAAGTACAATATAATAAAACTAAACAAAGTAAATAAAATAAAATATATTAATTACATAAAAAGTTTAGTAAAATAAATTAAAGAATATGAGAAAAATCAAAGAATGTAGAACTTGTAGCACTATGCAAATATATAACTCTAATTTTTAATGGGACTATAAAATAATCTTTATCAACATTAAATAAAGCTTAATAAGTGGACCGTAAAAAATAGTAAAAATGAAAAATTTAAAGAACCACACAAATTTTAAAAAATAACACAAAAAAATGAAAAATACATACAAAGATAATTTCTTAAACTAAGAATTAAAATTCTTCTCCTATTTATTCAATAAGTGTTGGTATGGATAGGAGGGATGCTCCAAAAGATCGATTATTCTCATATGTATTAATAACATGAGCTATTGTACCACCACACTTAATTGAAGGATCAATACTAGCTTCAATTTTGTCATAAGTAAGAGGAATACCCTTCTTATAAGGACAAAAATACAGACTATAAAAAACTCTTGAATATTTGATTGTTCTCTTCTCTATCCCTATTACAGAACCATATATAGATTTTTGTAGAACAAATAATTGGATCAAACCTTAATTTAGAATCAAATCTATAAAATTCTGCAAATTGATCAACCTGATCAATGGTATCATTGTCAAAATTAGGATTGGCATAAAGAGAACGAGATTTGGTCACCATAATTTGAGAAGATGCAAAATATACTCTTAGATCAATGGATGGCCTATATACATCATCTACATTAGCTAACTTGGCATAGATATAAGACTTTTAGGAGAAATTGGTGAAAAATGAACATTAGATAGAGATCTCCAAGGCCCAATTGTTTGTGACTGCAAACAAACAAATGAATAATAAATGTATAATAATAGTATAATAAATGTAAATAGTTACATACATATTTGAATTATATGTAAGCTTCATTATTAATAAAAAAACATACCAATTGAGAAAATTTTGATGCAAAAAGATTGACATGAGCACATAGTCCATCAAGAACAACTTTTTGATGATGAAACTTCTCATCAATATAAGATTTCAACTTTTAAAATAAACCATCTACACCAATAGAAGCAATCTTTGACTCTTCCTTTAATCATTCATCAACATATTGATCATTAATCTTCACAGAATCCAATTTTTTCTTGAATAACACTTCATTAACATGTTTTTGTTCTTCAAAAAATGCTTTTTGACTTTCATACATGATGCACAAAAACTTAATATATAATTTTTATATATTTATAAATAGTTCACAAATGTAAGAATCAATTTATAAACAGTGATAAATATACTTCTAAGGTCGATATGAAGAGAAACAACATGGTTTTAAAAAAATCAACAAAACTTTAAAAACAAAAAATAAATGTAAACATTATATCACAAAGTTTGCTTTGAAAATGTCTAAACTAATAAAAGGATAATGCATAGATTGGCTTACACAAATTGTAAGCAAACATACAATTAATTAATCAATGAAGAATTAATGAGATATCTATCTAGTTGACTATGTATGGTACAATTAATTAGTTTAAAAAAATATTAATACAGATTTATTGATTCTTTCTTATATGTATAAGAGCCTTTGATAGGGTCTATTATTTGTTATTAATTAAATCACTTAATGACTTCGATCAGACCTATCAGTTAATTTAATTAAATTATGCTTATTTTTTAAGAAATTAATAAATCATTAAACTTGTTACCTTTGATCGGGTCTAACAAGTTAAACCTTTTATTCAAGTTGTTTAAATTAGTTTTAAATTGATATATCTAAAATCTAACTTTCATATTTTAAATCTATTACGAAAAATATATTCTCAAGATATTTTAATATATTTTTCAATAATAAATCTTATAAAATCCTTGAAATATAATGCAATTTTAAATCAAATATAGATTCATTTTTTCAAAACTCAATTTTCATATTTTAAATCTGTTACAAAAAATATATCATCAATATATTCGATAATAAACTTTGTAAAATTCTTAAATAGAAAATCATTTATGTTTAATAATTATTAAAAATATTTACTTAAATAATTGATACAGAATATCAATATAACTAAAATCTCATTATCACAATCATCCAGACATGCTTAAATTTAATAAATTATTAGTAAATTAAATATAGCATTTAGAAATATACATAAAATTAAATCTATAAATATAGTATAATTAAAATTAATACCTCAAATATATTTTTAAAGATAACTTCTTTAGCGATCAAAAAATTTCCTTAACTTAATCTAAATTGTTTAAAAACTAAACATAAAAGTAAAAATTTAACTCAAAAACTTGAGAGAAACTAAAATAAAAACTAAACAAAACTATAAGAAAGCTAATAATGATAAGTTGAGGTGTGAGAGATGAGAGATGCATTTTAGGCACCTGTTTATGGGTGGAGGGAGCTAAAGAACTGGGAAGAAAAAATGGATTATAAGGGAGATATCAATGGACATTGTGGCCCATTTTTATCTATGTCTTAGCACATGTTGATTCTGGTATGCGTGAAATTATGATCTAAAAAGGTCATACCATAGTACACATATGTCTTCACCATGGCTTGCATTAATATGCATTTCTCCAATTCCTTTATGTTTTACCCCTTACAAAATAGGTTGGTTTTTACATCTAAGACTTACATGTATTTATTCTTTTATTCTTTTAGGTTGTAAATAAATACTTATAGGTACAATTCTTCAAGTAGTTACCATTAAAATCATTTTTAAGCCAAAAATATCTGAAAAATAAAAAAACATATTTGTGATTCTGAAAATGTAGATTTGCAAAAATAATGATAGAATTATGCAAATATAAATTTATTTTTGATATTAAAGTGGGAATAAATCCATTATTTTTATGCGTTTAAAGCACTAATACAACCCTTAATAAAGTTCTTGCTAATCTCTGGCAAGGAAACTAAAAAACTAAAATCAAATTGAACCTTTCTTAGTAGCATAACGAAACCATTAAAAAAGTTTGATAGGCACCAAACCTTTCCAAAAAAATCTGTTGGAGCTTACTAAACCCGAGAATGGATGTAAATCCATTTGATGACTATATATCATAATTTTAAAATATATTTTTAGTGCATGTTTACCATACTCATTGTTACTTAAAATAAACGTAAAAAATGTTGTCATCAATGTAATGATATATATTAAGAGGTTAATAGGTTTGTTAATAGGTTTTATGTTGACTCATTTAATAAACATGTCATATTATTGTGTCATATTCATGTTTGACCAATTGTGTTGATGTCGTGTTTACATGTTGTTCAGCTCAAAAAGTAGTTAATTAAAATATATTATTTTCATCCAAAAATATTTATTGAATTCATTTACACTGCACTGAGTATGTAGTTTTGGTATCTAGTTATCATGTAATATAATAATAAAGCACAATAATATATTGACTCTTATCAAATCTATACTTCGATTATTTAATTATTATTTTTTTTCAGTTAATTTATTCTCTTAATTTTTTTAATTAAAAATTTAATCTAAATTTAAAAATTAGATTGATATTCCATTGTAATAGTCATAATTAAAGTATTCAAATGACTTTTTTAATTATGATTTAATTCTATAATTTTTTATTTTAATAAATTTAAATCACAATGAAATAAAATTGATAAAATTAACACGTTAAAAATCTTAAAAAAATGAAACTAGGAAAAAAAAAATACTATATTAGTAAAAGTTATGAAATCATAATATTATTATAATATATATTAAAATAATTAACTCGTGTTATCACGTGGTATATATATTCATAAAATGAGTTATGTACGTTGTGATACTCGAATAATGTTTCCATCTCAGGTAACAAATTATCGCTTTTTATATATAATAAAATATTAAATATGAAAATATAAGGTTAAGAAATTGGATTTTTTTTTTAAATTTCCAAGGTTAACAAACTTTGCGTACCCTACAAAGAAGCCCAACAAAAAGGTGCAACGTGAGCGAGCGAGCGAGCGAGCAGAAGGGGAAGCTTCTCCTGGACGATTCTCGCGCATGTTTTTAGATTCCCGCCCTTTCTACACACATTTCTAATTTCCCTCTTTTTCCCAAAGAACTCAAAACACCAAATAAAATCAAACCATCAGATTCCAGAGAGATCGCAAGAGAGTGATCAGAGATGTTTGGGAAAATAAGAGCTGCTTCTTCTTCTTCATTGGAAAGCTTGGAGTTGGAAAGGACTTGTTCTTCTTCTTCTTCTTCCAAAATTCTTAAGGACGACTCTCTCTCCATCTATGGTACCAATCTTACATTCCTTTATTTTCTTTTTAGTTTTTATCCCGTTCTAATCCACCATCCGAACCAATCCGAACCGAACTTCTCATAATCTGTTGAAGATGTTCGGTTTCGTTTCATGTAATAGTTGAATAACTTCAATTTCTTAGGTTTACAAATACTTAAGTGTTGGGTCAAATTTTAACTTCATTCGCTAACCCATTAGACAGTAATCGAAAACCCATTTTCAGATACAAGAATTTTCCTTGTTTCTGGGGTTTTTCATTTACCTAATCATTTAATCCAATTGATTCAGTTGCATACCCTTCTGGGAATGCATTGATCTCATATAGTACAGGATTTACACTGTTATTTCTTAAGAGTAGTACTGTCCGACACATAAGATAAGAGGCTTGCTGACTCCGTTTCATGGTTTCAGTGGCGGCTCCTTGCGAAGCTATGAATTTGGCTCACCGCCTGTTTGATGACTTGTCTCTTAATGCAATGTTAACTAGTTATGATATCACAAACTCTAATTTTTAGATAATTTTTTTATTGGGTCAAATAAGTATGTTGTTTTCACCACGTTATTATTCTCATTGTTATTGTTACGTGTAATGTGTAGAAGAGTCTTCTTTGATTGCTTAAAATCGGTATAAGTGCAGTTCATTACTGGCATTTTTAAAAAACCTTCTACAATTGCTCCTAAGTCATTAATCATGAATGTTTGTCAACCTTCTTCCTTTGATGCAGAAGCCACGCTAATGAAACTTAAAGTGGGTTCTCAGCACAGCTTAATTTCACCCTCCACAGATATAGGGGGTGTAAGTACTTATTCTATTGCAAGCTTGCCTGCTTCTGACCCCATGAAGATAGAAGCAAATTGCAGCGCTGTATGCACGAATGGTTGTGTGGATACTAAAAACTCTTCCCAAGAGGAAGAAATGAAAATGGACGCAGAAGGTTGTTTAAAAAGACTGCAACCAAGTTCTGTAGATTTCCATTCTGTGGGCAACTCTAAGGAAGAATGTAAAACTGTATCAGTTCTTTACCTGTTTTCCAAGTATAGGAGGGATCATCCTGCTGGTACCTCATCTTCTGGTAATACAACAACTCCAAGTATTGGTTATCCTTTCAGTGTTTCTCCTAATTTAAGCACTTGTAATTCTTTGGAAAGTATGGATCAGCAATTGGAACGTGATTGTGTGAGTCTTTTACCTGTTACTAATATGTAAACTCCAAATTGGGTTTATACCCTGTAAAATGTTTATTATTGTATTCTTACCCACTTCATTTATCATCTGTTTCGATCTTAATTTTGTTATTTCATTCGATTACAGAGGAAAGCATAAAGATGTTGCTTAATTTTTTTAAGTTAATCAGGTCTGTAAGGTGTTGATTGTGCTTATCACTTTGTTTTTCATTAATGAAGGCATTTAGAAGTTGCTTTCTGTTTTTCAATTGTGAGGCTTCCCTATCTCAAAAATTAAGTTACGAACAAGTTGTATATCAGTAAGAGATAAAGTGATGCGAAAATTGAGTATAACAGGTTCAATGTCGAAGAAGTCCTTTCAATTCCTAAGTTAAAATCCACTTTGCAATGGCATGTGATATTAGGTTTGCCATTCCACTGTCCTCATTGGAAATAAGTATGTTATGCTCATTTCCTATGTTTAGAAGGAAGATCAAAATAACAATGAGAGAAAAATTAAGGGACCAATCCATATGTCAATTCCCATCCCCCCCTTTTGGCTCTAAAGCTTGTGTGATGGTAGTGCGAGAGGGGTTATTGATTTGTCTAAGATCAGATACAATAATAATACATGAGATACAGGAGCTTAGAATTCTTCCAAAATTGCACTGTTTTCAGCATTTAATCAGAAATCATTATCTCTAGCATGGTGCCTGAGCAGGAGTACATTGACATACTTAAACCATCTTTGAACCAGAAAGCAGCCAAATCCAAATAATGGGTTATTGCAAAAGTTGGAAATCATAAATCCAGGCGTATCAAATTTTTACGATAGAAATGTGTTCTTCAGTTCTACAAGCATCAATGCCTTTATTGGAGGCTAAAAGCCCTAACTCAGAAAAAAGTCTGCTATCCCATGCAAGTTACTATGCATTTACCTTAGATAAGATCTTACTATGCATTTATGATTAACCAAATTATGAATAGCTAACAGTCCAGTTTGAACAGCAAGATCTCTCATAGTTCCTGGTTCAGCTTGAAGAGGATTTGTGAAGCCTGTCAACTTGCGAGCCGATGCCATTAGCACCCTCCCATGCCTAACATGCATCAGATTCATTTTTCTCAAAATATTCATCGACTTTTCAACAATCACATACTGGCAGACCCAAAAAGAGAACAGAAATAAACAAAAAGAAAACAGAAGATAATCATAAAAGTAAAAAGGGAAAAAGGAGAATCATACCATACACACAACTGGACCCAATGTGATATACTCAATCAGTTTATGGAAGGACTTGGACTTAAGATCCTTATAGTGCTCTGGTATTCGTAAAAGTTACACATGAGAGGTCCATCTACTACATAATTATTCAGCAACAATGATCTTAACAGTGGTTTCTAGAGGCCTAAGTGTTGGGCACAGCGGGTAAAGACAAAATGAATTCAACAGAGTAGAATAATGACACCGGAAATTTAACGTGGTTCACCCTTTAATTTGGGCTAAGTCCACGGGACAAACTCCAAAAATATTTCTTCCACTAATAAGATTAATGGGTACAAAGTGAGAAGCAATACAACAAATTGAGATAAACCCAAAATAGTGTCACACAAGTGTTTCCCAAACTCACTATTTTGTCACTCCCCTTTTAGAAAAATATCCCAATATTTTTCTAAGATATTCTCTCCCACTTTCTCACACAACACTATTTTTCTTCAAAGGAAATTGTTCCTTTGGCTTTGCTTAGCTTCTCTTCTTGTTTGTTGTGTTGATGTTTTTCTAAGGCAAAGACATTGCCTATTTATAGGCAAAATTGCATATCAATGTTAGATACACCTACCATTGTGATTGTACCTACCATTTGTGGTTGCACCTACCATTGATGGTTGCACCTACCATTGGTGGTTGCACCTACCACTTGTGTTTTCTTCCTCTTAAATGTAGGAGGGACTCACAAATCTCCTCCCGACTACATGTAGGGCTCCACCAATCCCAAATAGCAAACGACAGATTCAAAATTTTTGTCTCGGGAGAATTTTTTGTTAACATGTCTCGATCCATTTTCTTACGTATGGATCTTCTCAAGTTGTAATAGCTTTCTCCATTACATCCCTAATCTAGTGATATCTCACATCAATATGTTTTTGATCTCGAATGAAAGCGAGGCATTCTTTCCAAGATGGATAGCACTCGACTATCACAAAATAGCCCGATAAGCGTCTTGTTGTAACCCAAGTTCTTTCAAGAACTTTTTCATCCATAACAACTCTTTACAAGCTTCCGTTGTCGCTATGAATTCGCTTCGGTAGTGAGACAATGCAACACATTTTTGTAACTTTGATTGCCGATGACGCGACTTCCCGCGCAAATGTAATCAAGTAACCCGAAGTGGATTTTACGGAATCCGTATCACCACGCATATCTCGCATCCGTGTATCCAACTAATACTGGTATTTATCATTTCCAAAACATAGACATATTTTGGAAGAACCTCGAAGATACCTGAAAATCCATTTCACCGCAGCCCCTTGATGTTCCTTTCCCAGGATTTGAAAGGAATCTACTCACAATTCCAAGCTGCGTGAGTGATATCTGGGCCGTAATACAAACCATGGCATACATTAGACTTCCAACTCCGAGCATATGGAACCTCTTCCATCTCTTCCCTTATCTTTGTCTCGTAGAAGGGCTCGCTTAGAACTTAGCTTAAAGTGATTAGCAAAGAGGACAACTAATCGCTTTAGCCTTATTCATATGAAATCTCCTACAAGTACTTTCTCAATGTACTTCTCCCTGTGACAACCATAATTTCTTGGTGCCTCTGTCTCTAATAATAGTCGTACTAAGAATCTGCTTTTCTTTGGTCCTAAGTCTTTCATGGAAAAAGACTTACTCAAGCTTTTCAAGTTGTTGATTCTGGAAATATTTCGACCAACAATCAACATATCATCCACATAGAGCAAAAGAATAATAAAATCATCATTAGAGAATTTACGCACAAAAACACAATGGTCCAAGTAGTCTTTTTGTAGCCTTGCTCCCATAAATGAGACTTGAACTTCTTGTACCATTGTCTTGGTGCTGTTTTAAGCCGTAGAGACTTTTCTTCAATTTGCGAGACATAATCTTCTTTTCCCTTTTGATGAAAACCCTCTACTGCTCCATGTATATCTCTTCTTCCAAGTCACCATGTAGGAAGGCGGTTTGACATCCATTTGCTCAACCTCCAAGTCAAGACTTCTTGCTAACCCTAGCACCTGACACGGATGGATGTCATTTTTACAACTGAGAGAAAATCTCGTCAAAGTCAATACCTTTTCTTTGGTGAATCCTTTGACAACCAATCGCTTTGTATCGTGGACCGGAATCGTGTCCTTCATGCTTCACCCTAAACACCCATTTATTTTTCAAGGCTTTCTTCCCTTTGGGCAGCTTCATCAACTCAAAGTTTTTGTTCCTATGCAAAGACTTCATCTCATCTCCCATGGCTTCAATCCATTTTTGTTTGGATTCGTCATCCATGGCTTTCTTCATAACTCTCATGTTCTCCCCATCGGTGAAAGTTACATACTAAATCCTGGGAGGATATGAGATAGAGGGTCGTCTCACTCTATCACTTCTTCTCGGTGGAACAGAGAAGCCGCAGTGTTGGTCTTGGATAATGAACATCATTATTTCCCTCATCTTCAGAACCAACTTCTATGGGGGCATCATCTTCATCAGGTGGATAAACCTGGTCTTTATCTCCAACTTGTCTTGGCACTGATGTTGGAGGAATTAATTTCAAATCTGATGAGTCACCATTGGAATTAGGAACATCTTTCTTCATTTTGATAATATCTTCAATGGTCTCATCTTCAACAAATATAGCATCACGGCTCCTGACAAGTCTCTTTGCAACTGGATCGTAAAATCTATAGCCAAATTGATCTTGACCATAGCCAATAAAAATACACTGTCTTGTTTTGACATCAAGTTTGGATCTCTCATCCTTGGGGATATGAACAAAAACATAAAAAATGAGATGCATAGACCCAAAAAAAAATGCTCATTACATAATTTCCATTTTTTTTTTCTTTCAAGAATGAGTTCAAATGAAATTGTAAACTTCAAAGAGAAACAATATAGAACTATTTTGCACGGTAAAGTTAGCATGAAAAAAATTAGGGACACACATACAAGGCCACGTTGAACTTCATCAGGCTTGACCATTATGTATCTCTTCAACTTCTTCCTGCACACAAAAAATGAAACTGCAGATAAATCCAAACTGGACAAAAAAAAAAATGTTTCCACAATTCTGCATATAAAAGATGAAAGAAAATGAGCTAAATAAACAAGTGGGGTAATACTTTAAAGGGGAAAAAAGAAAGAGAGAAATGAACCATGGAAGCAACAAGTGAGGAAGGAAGTTAAGGGGTTTTGTAGAGATTTTGAACCTATTGTTCGAAACAGATATGAGTGAATCTTACTATTAGATGAATCTTAATTATTATATTTTTATTAACTTTTATATAAAATGAATAATTTTATTGTAATTTATATCGGTATAAACTCTTAAAATTGTTAAATTAATTATATATAACATTAAAAATTTATTGAAGCAAGGATGTTGTGGCCCACCCTAGTTACCCTTAGCTCCACCCTTGCTTACTTTATGTTTTTTAACTATTGGATTTATGTGAAATTGTGAATTGTGTAATGCTATTTAAAAACATTATTGGATTTATGTAAATTAATCATTTATGAAAAAAAAATCTAATTTATTAACATACCAACAAACATGGATAGTATTGAGGAAGCAGGTAAAGCAATGGAAAATTATAAGTCTAAACGCTAGATGAATTACAAATTTACAATTACTAAGAAACGAAGTACAATTAATTACATTCATTCCATATGCATACATAATCTCTTTTATTTTAAATTTATCACATTGAAAGTCATTGATTTTGAGTAACATCTCAATGACAAAAACACAACACAATTATTCTAAAACACATAACTAACAACCATCCAGTTTGGTAGTTAATTTCTAAGAATTAAAATGTGCATTAATGCTTTATTGGAGTTGTTCTTGTTGACATTAAATTAAAACTAGGCAGCAAAGCAAGAATAGTATTAGCATTTCCAGCAAGAGACAGCTATTATAGGCTTTGATTTCCAACCAAACACCAAACATCCCTTTTCTTCAACAATAGTGTAACCTTCACAAGCCTTGATTTGCCCAAGCCATTGCCTAGCTTGAGCCATCATCTTAATCGGTGCAGCTGTAAATCCAGTTCGACTCATCCTTCTCCTCCATTGTTCCACCCTCTCATGTCTCTCCACTCTTGCAGGGCCTTCACAACTAATAATGTTCTTTATCTCCTCAGCAAAGTAAAACTGTTCTATTTTGGCTCTTCTCGTGTCATATTTAGGCAACATAGAATCTACTGAGTCAAATATTGCTGAGTAATAGTGCAATGCCTCCATAAACCTCCCAAGAAAAAATGGTCCATTATGACTTGAATCCTGCTCAACAAGTAGCAAAACCTTTGGTGAAAGCTCATGTATTATCTGCAATACTGAATTTAGAGCTCCTCTACTTTCTTTAACCACACAATGCAGCTCAAGAATGCTATTCACTACAAGAACTTCACCTTCATAAAGTTTTAGGTCTTTTCGCTGCAGGTTTTCTAAGCTGCTTTCTATCACAGAGAACTCCAAGTTTATTCCCAAACTGTATGCATAAGCCTCAAGCTCATCCCCAATTATTTGAAATCTATCAGCACTAAGGCCAACACCTGTTATTCTAACATGGCGTGGTGGTTGGCCATTTCGATTGGCAAGGCTTTTGATCAGTCTGCGCCACTGATGTCCATGTGGTAAACCAAGGCTCATGCCTAAATCCACAACATGAACCAAACTCTCTCCCTCAAAAGCTTCCAAAATTGATGAATTGGCCACAAAATGACCAAATTGAATATGTGGGCAAATTTGATACACAAGACTTAATGCTTCTTCCTTTTTGTCAAATCTAACATCCATTAACTCAATTTTGGGTGAAATAAAACCAAATGCTCCAAGTGGATGAACTTGTGCTATTCTATCGGCAAGGCCTTGAACAAAACAAGAAGCTACACGCTGAAAAGCAGAACCAAACACCAAAGCATTGTTTCTAAGCTCAGATAACAACACTGAGGCATGTGACTTATCACGACATGCAACAGCTTCTGCACAAGCAATGAGAAGTTGAACAAGTTTCATCTCATCAGAAATCAAATCTTCTTTTCCACTTTGATCATTTATATTGAATATAGCTTCTGCTGCTTCTTCAACAGCCTCAGCTGCAAGGTACCTTTGATTGTATGCTAAAATATGCTCACGAAATTGACACTGTGACAAGCTGTTACTCAAACTATTAGTACTGCTGCCGGCTGACGCTGCTATTGCTATTACCTGTAATGTTACTTCCATCATTATAAGGACTATAACTACTACTTGATATGGATCCATTCATACCTCTTTTCAGCCTCTTATGATCTCGGTTTTTTTCCGATAAAGGAGAGCTAAAGATGGAACCATTTGCTTCCATTAAAGGCATGTAAGGGTAAGGATAACAAGTCATGTCTGATATTGGATTGAAATCAAAATCACCAAAATCAACAGTTCTGATCTCTTCATTGTAAAACTCCTTTGGAATTGTATGAATAGGAGGAGCCATTTCTTGATCAATATATTATTCTTGTCTTCTTTGGTCCTTTAGTTTTCTTGGAGGATTTACTGCAGATTCCCTGAAAGAACCTGTTGCAAAGCAAGCCTTGTTTTTATACTAATTCAGCCGTTAACTACAAGGCTACATAATTTTAAACATCAAAAGTAATTAGCAAAGTTAAAAATAATTTAGCTGCTTGCGTTCCTTAAAAAAAAAACAAATCTTTTTTAGAAACATAGAACAATTATATTTTTATAACAAAGTTCTTGTGGGCTCTCTCTCCAAATGTTTTGGGATATTAATATCTTGCTTATGCAGCCAAAAATTGCTGCTATCTAGTATTAAACTATTAATATGACATCAATGAAATGTCCGAAAAGGTCTATTTCGTTTCTTTATTGTCTCAAACTTTAGTGGTAATACTCAAGCTCACGTGTTGTTTTTTTTTTGTTACTTAATTAATAAAAAAATAGAACTTTATAAAACTAATTGAGAAAAAAATTGTATATGTTCTTGTATTAAAAAAATGACTATAATTTAAAAAACTATCTATATTTTAATTATTAATAATTTATTACATAATGGATAAAAAGTATAAAGATAATTGATAAAAAAAAATTTGATAACTTTTTATAATTTAGACTTTTGTAAATAGTAGAGCTGTTGTGACGATTTCTTGATTCATTTACATTGATTTTTGGATCTGGTACACTTAGGTCAAAAACTAATATTTTTGAGAATTTAGTTTTTAAAATTTTAAATAATATACTAATTACATTTTTATTTAAAAGAAAAAAAACTTAATTCAAACTATTATTTTTGTGAGAATTTTGTTTCTAAAATTTTAACTAGTATACTAATTTCATTTTTATTTAAAAGAAAAAAAAGAAAGAAGTAGCAAACTTTAATCGCTATATTTTAAGGGTTTTAGGAACTAAAATGTCACTTTTTTCTTTGTAAACGATAGTGATAAGTTTTTAAAATATATTGAATAAAGTTTACTATTTAAAAATTTAAAAATTAAAATATCCAAAAAAAACTTAATAATTATTTATTTATTTTTATTTGTTCACCTCTTAAAACTTGGTACATATCAGAAATAGCTTACAAACTATTTTAGCTACATTAACGGTTTAATCACTTTATCATTTAATTCATATATTCAAATCATAATAAACTAATGATATTAATAAGAGATAAAAATTAACATAATATATTAGTTATGCAGTTTAATTAATTTATTATTTTTACTAACTTTTTAGTTATTATAAAAAAGTGATAATATAAAAATAAATAGTTAAATTTTAAATTTTAAATTTTTTATTTTTTTATCAATTTTATAATTATTGTTACACATTGTTAAACGTAATCTATAAAAACGATTTATTAATAAAAGCTTGAAAACTATAATAAACAAATAAAAATAAAATAAAAAAGTTATCTTTTTTTCTTATGTTATAATATTTTCAAAATAAAAGAAATAAATTATTATTTTTATATAACTAAGAGACTTATATTACAAGATATCCTATTAATAATATATATTAATATATATAACTTCAATAATATACCCATAGACACAGTAGTAAAACAGAATTCTCCTATCAAAACGTGAACACATAATTTGGATTTTGCAGAATAAAAGATTCCTTATTAAGAATATTAAATGAGGTTTATATGGCCGGCATGCATGAGAACGAGAGTACTAAAAAAATCACAAAAAGCAGGTCTGACAGATTAAGAGATGGTAGTGTGAATAACTTAAATAACTTGATATCAAACCAACACACCCAATTGTAAATAGTTACCAATAGTTTGACGTGAAAGGATATGATGTTAAATAACTTTCATTTTTATAATTATGTTTATTTTTAATTATTATAATTTTGCTTTTATTTTGTATAAATAGGTTATAAACATTTGTTTATTCATCATCAATAAAACCATTTCTTACATGGTATCAAAGTTTATGAAATAATTCCTAGAAAATTCAGTTCACATAAATTTTTCATTTTTTCCTCAATCTTTTTTTTTTAAAATCAATTTTGATTCACAAAATAATTTCAATTTCATCCCATCATATTATTCAGTTTCATCTGAGCAATCTGCAATTAAAATCAAGCCAAAATACCTCTCCACGTGCTCAAACGCGCATTCCTAAGTTCACTGGCGTTCCACGCGCCTCACCGGAGTAACACGCGCCACACACGCGCCACACACGCGCCAGCTGCTGAGGAAGACGACTCCAACGACACGTCGTTCGCATGCCGCTGAAGCAAACGACGCATCGTTCACCCGGTTTGGTCCTTCATCCGATCCAATCCGGTTCAGGGCTCCACCGTTGCAGCCGCTATTCCAGCCACTCCAATCGTCGGTTCACCTACTTTCCAACCAGTTATGTAATCCTTGACTCATTTTCTATAAGATAAAGCATATTTCAGTCCATTATTTATTTCATAAATAGTCATTATTGTCTAAAACACACTTAAACCTATCTCGTTCTTTCGAATTTATTTTATTTTACTCAACAATAATGTCTATAACTACCAATACCAATCCTACTTTACCAAAATGGTATGATGACCCTAGCCATTCATTATATCTACACCACTCAGACCAACCAGGCATGGTTCTCGTAGCTCAATCCTTAAATCAAGAAAATTATCACATTTGGAGTCATGCAATGCTCATGGCTCTAATAACCAAAAACAAAGAAGGATTCATTGACGGCACAATCAAAAGGCCATCAACAAACCTTGAAGCAGAAATCAAACAATGGACTCGCTGCAACATTCTTGTCAAAGGATGGATCCTCAACACCATATCGCCCAAAATTGCAGAAAGTGTCATGTATAATGATACTGCATATGAGCTATGGGAAGAATTAAAGGAACGCTTTTCGCACACCAACATCGTACACCTATTCCACATTGAGCAAGAGATCCATGATTGCATACAAGAAGGTGTAAGCATTGGAGAATACTATACCAAATTGAAAAGCTTATGGGATAGTCGTGATGCACTATGTCCTCTTCCACATTGTGGAGGAAATGCCAGAAGAGAACTACAAGAATATCAACAAAAGCAGCGAACCATAAAGTTTCTCATGGGGCTTAACACTGTTTACATATCAGGACATGGACAAATCTTGCTTATGGAACCATTACCTATAGTAAATAAGGTATATTCACTTATTGTTCAAGATGAAAAACAAAGAACTGTCTCCACGCAAAGCATGGGAAGGATGCCAGAAGCTGCCGCACTTGTTACCAGAGATAGTCATCCACAATATCCTCACAAAAATTACCCACCAAGGAATCCACATCTCAAGTGCAATCGATGCAACAATATAGGTCATAATTCTGAGAATTGCCGAAGTCACCTCAAATGTGATTTTTGTGGTCTCAATGGACACAATTTTGAAAACTGTTGAAAGCGTCTCAAATGTAATTTTTGTGGTTTGAATGGACATGACATCAACATGTGTCGGAAGAAAGGAGCAATTCAAGATAAGAGAAATACAAGTTATGGCTTCCCTTCCAAAGCTCATCATACTGACTTTTAGGAAAGCTGCTCCGACATAAAGACACCATCCCACAACCTCACATCTGCCCAATATCAAGAGCTCCTTACACTTCCCAATCAATCCAAATCAGGTAGCATGGCAAGTCAAGTGACTACTTCTTCAGGTAACACATTATGTGCAACTGTTTTCCATTCAAAAAATGGTTGGATTTTTGATACAGGGGCAACTGATCACATGGTTTGTTCCTAAAATCTTATGAGCTCCAGCATTCCAGTCACTAATCGGCATGTGCATTTACCTGATCATTCTCTTGCCCTTGTCACACATATTGGCACTGTACATTTCTCAAATAATTTCATACTCCATAATGTCTTGTGTGTTCCCTCCTTCAAATTAAACTTAGTTTCAGTAGCCAAACTAACTAAAACCTCATTTTGCCATGTGACCTTCACTAATAGTATGTGCTTTGTTCAGGACAAATGCTCAGGGAAGACGATTGGGATAGGAACTGAGAAAGCAGGACTCTACTACCTGACTATTTCTAAAAAGGCTGGATGTTTCTCCGTTTCAAATACTGCTTCCATCAACTCTCATCTATGGCATCAACGACTTGGTCATTTATCTAATAACAGTTTGCATGTAATTTCTCTTTCCATCAATACACCTTTTTGTTCCATTAGTGATTGTTCAATTTTTCCATTAGCTAAGCAAACACGTAATCCATTTCCTTTAAGTTCCATCAATACAAAAGCACCTATTGAAATGATTCATGTAGATATTTGGGGTGGCTATCACATTCCAGCACTTAATGGAGCACGTTATTTTCTTATTATTGTTGATGACTACTCAAGATGCACATGGGTCTATCCCTTACATGCTAAATCTGATACACGCACATTTCTTACCACCTTCATCAATCTTGTTGAAACATAATTTTCATCCAGAGTTAAAATCATTCGTAGTGACAATGGACCAGAATTCTCTATGACCCAGTTGTTTTCTACCAAAGGAATCCTTCATCAAACCAGTTGTGTCTCTACCCCTCAACAAAATGGTGTTGCTGAACGCAAACACCATCATCTTCTCAATGTCGCTCGTTCATTGCTCTTCCAAGCCAATCTTCCTAAACAATTCTGGGGAGATGCCATTCTTACAGCCACATACCTCATAAATCGTACTTTAACACCTGTTCTCAAGGGTAAAACATCATTTGAAGTCCTTTTTCACAAAATTCCTAGGTATGAACATCTTCGTGTTTTTGGTTCCCTTTGTTTTGTGTCTGCACATCATGATCAACTCACCAAGTTTGACGCTAGATCACATAAATTCATATTCATTGGGTATCCATCTAGGATAAAAGGTTATAGTGTCTACAATCTAGAAACAAGCAATACTTTAGTGTCTCGTGATGTTATCTTTCATGAACATGTATTTCCTTATTTCACTTCCGCTGTTAACACTCCAACTCTATTTCCTCCGTCAGAAGATACTATTTATGATGACATACCTAACATTCGTCAATCAACCAATCCAAAGACATCACTTGATCATACACCATTTGTCCTTCCAACAATCAACTCAGACACTCTTCATCTTCAAAATTCATCTCCAGAAACATCATCATCAACTTCTCCACCACACATAACTCCTCCAACACTAGTCACACATAGACTTCGTCGATCCACCAATGTTCCTAGCTACCTTCAAAAATATCATGTAGAAGCTTCCTTGCCTTCTCAGTCCTTCCCTTCGTCTCACTCAGCATCGTCCAAAGACAAAGGTACTTCTCATTCTTTATCTCATGTACTTACCTATGACCAACTATCACCTACAAATCGTGCCTTTGCTACTTCTATTTCCATTCTCAGGGAACCAACCACATTTGCTGAAGCTTTCAATGATCCAAAATGGTGACTTTCCATGAAACAATAACTGGATGCTCTTGAAACTAATGGTACTTGGACGCTTCAACAGCTTCCTCCAAACAAGAAGCCAGTTGGTTGTAAATGGGTCTACAAAATCAAGTATAATCCTGATGGCTCCGTGGAACGATACAAGGCTCGGTTAGTGGCCAAAAGATACAGTCAGATTGAAGGTTTTGACTACCAAGAAACTTTTGCACCAGTAGCCAAACTTGTCACTATTTGGCTTCTCCTTGCCGTTGCTGCTATTCAAAATTGGCATCTTCGACAACTCGATGTCAACAATGCTTTTCTCTATGGTGATCTTCATGAAGATGTCTACATGTCCCTTCCACCTAGATTGGGACGAAAGAGGGAAACACGACTATGTAAACTATATAAATCTTTGTATGGACTCAAACAAGCCTCACGAAAATGGTTCACCAAGCTATCAGCAACACTTAAGCTAGCTAGTTTTAACCAATTCAAGTATGATCACTCACTGTTCGTCCGAACCCATGGTAATTCCTTCTCTACTCTTCTTGTCTATGTAGATGATATAATCATAACATGAAACAATGTACAAGACATTGAAGAAACTAAGAATCATCTCATGAAACAATTCAAGCTTAAAGATCTCGGTGAATTAAAGTATTTTTTGGGCATAGAAGTTTCACGTTCCAGGAAGGGAATTGTTCTATCACAACGCAAGTACGCACTTGAAATATTGGAGGACATGGGTTATCTTGGTGCAAAATCTGCCAATTCACCTATGTAACAAAATTTATCCCTCAGCAAGGTTGAAGGGGAATTCATCAGTAATCCCACATCCTATCGAAGACTTGTTAGGAGATTAATATACTTGACCATCATAAGGCCCGACTTAGTGTATGACGTGCACATTCTCAGTCAATATATGGATAAACCACGTCAACCACATTTGGAAGCAGCTCAACGAGTGCTACGATATGTCAAGAACACACTAGGGCAAGGTCACTTTTTCTCAGCAACTAGTTCATTATAACTAAAAGCTTTTTGTGACGCAGATTGGGCAAAATGCATAGATACACGACGATCAACCATAAGATATTGTATGTTTCTTGGAAACTTGCTAATTTCTTGGAAGACTAAGAAACAAAATACAGTCTCATGATCAAGTGCAGAAGCAGAATACGCTCTATGGTAGCAGCATGTTGCGAAGTAACCTGGTTTCGATATATTTTGGATGATTTAGGTATCAAACACTCCCAAACAACCAAGTTATATTGTGAGAATCAAGAAGCTCTTCACATTGCACCAAATCCAGTGTTTCATGAGCGAACCCAACATATAGAGATCGATTGCCATCTAGTAAGAGAAAATATTCAAGTTGGAATGATCAAAACTTATCATATCTCTACATTAGAGCAATCAGTAGATATATTTACCAAATTTATGAGTTTTACACAGTTCTCAAGCTTACTTAACAAGTTAGGAATAATTAACATATATTCTAACTTGAGGGGAATGTTAAAAAACTTAAAGAACTTGAGATCCAACTGGTGACAACCAACACACCAAATTTGAAGCGACCAACAGCAGTTTGATGGGAAGAATAAATTTGTCCGAAACGTCTCCATAATTGTGTTTATTTTTAATTATTACAATTTTACTTTTTTTTGTATAAATAGATTGTAAACTAATTGCACTACCTCTCTTATGCATGAGATTATTAATTATTTTCACATTAATATTCTTCTTCCATACAAACCGTACTTAGTATATTTAATTTCTAAAATAAACTTGCTAAATATATAAACATGTAATTTTTTAAAAAATAAAATTCAATTGTAATTTCCATGGTTATACAACTTATATATTTGATTTAATTTCTTTTATGTACATTAATGGACAGCTAGCAAGAAATTCTTTTGCACTGAATTTTAAAATTTTGTAGTTTATTTCACATAAATATTAAACAAAAAGCATATACTTGTTATGGAAACAATGAATAAAAAAAGAGAGTAATACTATGTGTACGTCGTTGAATTAAATGTTAAATTAGAAAAATAATATTCGTGTATAAGTCATAAATTTTTGCTTTTATATATATTTCAAGTAGATATTAAGACTAAGTAATTACGTAATGTAAAAAAATAAAAAAAAATACAAATATGTGTAATTTTTTTTTCAAAAAAATGAAAGAAGTAATTAAAGTAATATTGAGTCTTTGTAATTAGGTGAGGAAGTTCTACTCCCCTTTAAGTAAACTTCAAATTACATTTATATCTTAGCAAATAATAATAATTAATAAAATTAATAATTAAATTTTAAATATTTTTATTATTATTTCATATATATTTTATCTTTATTTAAAAATAAATTAAATCTTTTATTAATTATTATCATTTTATTATAAGAATCGATAAAAAATAAACATTATTCGAATATAAAGGTGAAAAGGCTGGAGTATCACATTATTGGATTTCATCAACACTATATAATAAAAAGAAGTAAACTTGATAACACTTGACAGGTTAAAGGAGAATATGAGCTGGCATTGCATTTGGTATAAAACAAAGTGAAATTGACTTAAGAGCAATTCTTTATTTTACAATTTTGATACAATCATAATTAATATAATAAATAATTAATTAAAATAATAAAATTTATTTTTTAATCTATAATTAATTATGATACTTATAATATGCATATGACTGATTTTTTTTAAAATAAATATATTACTCAATGTAATCAAAACTCAGCCCTCACAAACACTGTTTAATACCATATCATTAATTAGAACTTATACAGTTAATTTCCTTAACTTTTTGAAAATGGAAAGTTGAATGAAATCGGCTGACCAAAAGTCAACTATTGCCAAGTGGATAAAATAATCTTAGGTATATTTCGCATATCTTAATACAAAAAACTGTATTAGTTAATAAATAAGCTTAATTAGTTTTAATATTTAGGCATATCTGTTGACATAATTCCACAATATGTTTTTTTTAAATAAAATTATTTCAAATACATTTTTAAAACTCGTAATGATTAAAATAAATGTATGATTTATGGGTTTTAAAGTGACTTATAAGTGATATCATACATTATACAATATGTTTTTTTAAATAAAATTATTTCAAATACATGAATTTTTGGGTTTTAAAGTTACTTATAAGTGATATCATAAATTAATGCAATTTAAATTTTAAATCTGAATTAATAATTATCTTTTTAACCTAAGTTATATTGTATATATATTTTTAAGTTATTATTTCTCTTATAATCTATATTTATTAAAATCTTTCTATATAAATTTAATTTAATATAATTTTATCTTTTTATTTTATTTTCAAAAATCAATCGTTAATTTTTATATATATAATTTAATTAATATTAATATTTTATCAATTTTATAATAATAATTAACAATTATATTTTGATATCTTTTTTTTTTCTATGCGTTTTAATTTTATCGTATAATTGTAAAATGAGTTAATGAATTCAAGTAATCTGTTTGTTTAAATTTGTGAGACAAAGAAGCTATATATACACATTTTATCTTTGACATTGTACTAGCTAGAGACACATTTTTATTTTTTTAAAACTCTTTTGACAGACATTTATTACTTTTGCACCATCAAAATAAACTATATTACATACATATCCGGTTAATTTTGTTGCGATGAATGCAAAGTTTATGTTCTATTCTAGTTCTCTCAATAACATATGTTATTTCACATGTCATCCAAAAAAAAAAGTATTAATTTGAGTGTACAAAGAAGGAATAAAACACTACATATAATCCCTTACCCTACTCCAATTTCATTTCTAACCAGGTCATGTTTGTCTGTCATTCCAGTTTTTTTTTTTTTTTTGTCTTTGAAATTGATTTATATTTTTAGATAATTATTTGATAAGGATAATACAATTTACGTAAATATAAAATTTAAAGTAATATTGTAAAATTTCTTATAATATAACTCTTTTTTTGAATTATAAGTATAAAGTGTGTACATATATATATATATATGTAAATTGTATTTTAGAAAAATTAATTGATATTAATTTATTAAAATTATAATATATTAGAGAATTCAATTAAGTACAATTACAAGTCACAAATAAATAAAAATTAAAAAACATAATAATATTTTCATGTCTTTAATCAACTTGATCCATATATTTAGGCTCTAATTAAGGTGGAAATAACCCTAATGAGAAAACTAACAAATCTGTTTCTAAGTATTGAAAAATATACCAAAAATTAATAAAAAAACATTACAAAAGTTGCACTAGAATAAGTATATATGAGAATCAATTATACCTAAATTAATATTTGGTTAGAAATACATTATTGTGAACTTATTAAACCTAAAAATTAAAGTAAAGGAAAAAAATAAAATAAAAAACTTATATGAAGAGAGCAAAGCCTTCTTCTTCTTCTTCTTCTTCTTCTTACATTTCAAAAATATAATTTAAAGTAAAAATTAAAATTAAAATTTTATTACGTGACTGAATTATAAATAATAAATCTTCTTCTTCCTCTTCTTAGCCATTAAATATTACATTTCAAAAATATAATTTGAAGTAAAAATTAAAATTAAAATTTTATTATGTGACTGAATTATAAATAATAAATCTTCTTCTTCTTCTTCTTCTTCTTCTTACATTTCAAAAATATAACTTCAAAAATATAATTTGAAGTAAAAATTAAAATTAAAATTTTATTACGTGAATGAATTATAAATAATAAATCTTCTTCTTCTTCTTCTTACATTTCAAAAATATAACTTCAAAAATATAATTTGAAGTAAAAATTAAAATTAAAATTTTATTACGTGAATGAATTATAAATAATAAATCTTCTTCTTCTTCTTCTACTTCTTCTTCTTAGCCATTAAATATTACATTTCAAAAATATAATTTGAAGTAAAAATTAAAATTAAAATTTTATTACGTGACTGAATTATAAATAATAAATCTTCTTCTTCTTCTTCTTAGCCATTAAATATTACATTTCAAAAATATAATTTGAAGTAAAAATTAAAATTTTATTACGTGACTGAATTATAAATAATAAATCTTCTTCTTCTTCTTCTTCTACTTCTTCTTCTTAGCCATTAAATATTACATTTCAAAAATATAATTTGAAGTAAAAATTAAAATTAAAATTTTATTACGTGACTGAATTATAAATAATAAAGTAATTCAATTTAACAATTTTAATATACTTATTTAAAAGATATGTGTATTTATTATAATTATATTATGCACTAACGTGTAATTATGTATTTATTCTTATATTTTTAAAATATTAATTTTTAATTTAAAATATTATATATGTATATAAAATTGAATTTTATTTTATAAAGATATATGTATTTTATTTGTTTACGTGATTATGTAACAACATTACTAATTTTCGTGAGACAAAAAAATGAAGTGTACTAGTACTATTTTTTGAACGAATTAAGATATGTTTGATAGGAGTAACATGTTGTTGGTTCAATGCAAGAGGAAGATAGGAGCCCCCATATGAATTGTTATAGTTATAGGTATTATTATTTAAATAATAGAAATCAACGTTTATTTAGGTAGTCAATATTAAAAAAAAAAACTTATTAACGGTATGGTTTAGTTTGTATACATAAGTGAATATATTGCAAAATTAATCATGAATTATTTAAATTATTTTTATTTATTTATTTGCATTTCTAATAACATTTTCAATCATCTAAGAACATTTAAAAAAATAATTACACGATTTTTACATAAATGATGGCATTTTTGATAACATGAATACATGTTATTATTTACATTTACATGACTAGATTTAGGTATTAGATTAAAACCTATTTAGATAGTTAATAAATTAAAATTTTATTTAGATATAATTTAATTCGTTCATAAGTTATACAAAATGCGTAGCTATAATCTTTGATAAGTTTATAAAAATATAATTGGTTATTTTCTTAAAATAATTTAAGAGAATTAGTTTCTAAATAATTTTTAACATATTATCAAAACTAGAGGTTATGTGTTCAAATCTTAATAACACTAGTTGTTGAATTGAAAATATTTGGTATGCATGATGCATAAACTAATACTTGTAGACAATAATAAATGTATAAAAATATAATTAGTCCTTCTCCTAATAGCTTAAGTTTTTGTGAGAGTTTGTTTTCCAAAATCTTCTAACACTCTCTTAATAAAGTAATAAGTGTATAGTGTCCATAAAAAATCATAAGTTTGAGTCTCAGTATTACGGTAGTTGAAATAAAACTTATTTAAATAGTCAATAAATAAATAAAATACTTATTCAAGTATAGTTTAATTCGTATTTGTATCAAACAAAGAATATTCATAATTTAATAATCAAGTAATAAATATAGAATAATCCATCTTCATATTATCCTTATATATATTTTATTCATTAAAAGGAAAATACCATTCATACCCCTGAGTTTTAATATATCTTCATAAATACTCCTGGATTTTATAAAAATATCTCTAATGCTATAAGGTTTATACATAATACCAATGATATCCTTTAATGGTTAATGACATTAAGTTTTCATCCATTGATGTATTTTCTTTCCTATGTCTTTGATACAAAACAATTTTAGGCTATGATTAATTTTTTTTAATTTAAGAATTTTGGACAAATAAATATTGATTAACTTTTTAGTTATATGATTTTAAACAAATAAATATTATTCTTAACAAACAGAATCTAGAATTGTGTCTAACCTTACCTTATTTTAATGAATATGGCTTCATCTCAGTCTTTCGCTAATTCATGTTCGATCTTTAGTTACCTTGTTAGAAGCCTCACCTTTTTAATTGAGAACAATGGTTTCCTACCTTCAACTGATGATAGGATTTGTATTTGTATTTATGATATAAGACACACAATGGGTTTTGGTAAAAAGGAAACTTTTATTCGTTAAAGAAGTCAGATCATTATAACCCTAGTTTCCTGCTAATTCACTCCATTGGAATTTGTTTATACATAATTTGTTTAAGAAGAGATGGATGTTTGAGTTATATAGTTCAAACTTGATATGCCTTTCTTCCTTATACAAGAGTCATTTTATAGAAATAAGAGTAATTATTCTTCATACCTAACATAAATACATGTGGAAGGATAAGGATTAAGTTTTATCTTATCTCTTTCTTCCTTTTAAAAATAAAGACACATGGAAGGATAATGATTACATTTTATCTTTTGTCTTTATTTCTTTTAAAAATTATACTGACTCCTATTTATTCAAAATTACTTACCGACATGCTTCCTTTTTAATCTAGAGATGTGGATCCATTTCTATCCTTTATACAATAGGGGCCTCTGTGGTATTATTGGACTGGGAAATATTCTTCATTTTAGATAATGAAATTGGTTTACTTTTTTTTTAGTTGGAAAAATTCATGTTTGGTATCGTCAGTTACGTCCAACTCATCATAGTTGAATGATGCTTTATAATTGATAATTTTCTCAATATCTTCTTGAATTATGTACAAGTTACTGTGTGAGATCATTACGACCTTATTTATGGAATAGTTCATCTTGATTTCAGAGGATGTTCTTATTTTTCTAGTTTTATGGTATATATAACTTAGACTTACTGTTATTTCTTGGTCAAGAGCTTCTTCTTCTGGTAGAACCCTGAGTTGGTCTACTGTTCTTATTGAAGATGGCATTTATATTTTAATAAAATGATAAGAACTAATAGTTTTCCTTTATGTCAATCCATTATGGAACTAAAAAAACCTTAAAAATACTAGAGGTCATTTTCTTTCTCTTTTTTTAAAAACATTAATGGATTTTTATAGTTTTCAAGAAAATAAGATACTTTCATTATATTGTTTGGGTAAATATTTTTAATCAAACTACAATAAAATAATTAGTAAACAAGTTTTGGATTTGCTTTCTCAATAATGTTGAATCTGTTATATATGATTGGGTTTTTTCCTTGTATATGGACTTTCTATTGCTAAAAATTTCAGTTTCAAGTTGATATTTTCTTGATTGTCTTACTAAATTATAAAGATTTATTCATTGATATGAGGTTTATGTTTCTTTTTTTTCCCTGGTGATAAGAAATATATCATCTATTTCTTTGACGATTACTTATCTTGGTATATTTCCTAGTAGAGTCATCTTTCCTTTTGTAACTATTTGGTTTTTGAGTGCTTATGCATAGTTTCATTCTAAGTTGGCTACTACATCACAGGGTCTTAGATGCTTAGGGGTTTTGAAAGTGGTAAAACTTTATTCGGTTCAATTCTATTATTGAATGCTTTGTGTTTTACATCAGGGAATCTAGTTATTTTCCCTTATGTCAGGCCATATCTTATATAATCTAGGTGATGGTCTGTTATAGACAATATAATACTTTTAATTTTCTTCTTGATTCTTTTCATTAAGCTTTTTCTCATTTGCAATTTTAGATCATAAAGCTTTTGAGTAGTTACCCTTTTCTCTTTTGGTTAATTATGAGATTTTGTCCTTTTTCTTTGAGAATTTAATCTCTTTATTTATTGGAGAATTGGATTCTTCATGTTTTTCACATATGTGTGACTTTTTTAGGCATAAAATATCTAGCTGATCTCTTAGAAATCTTAATTCATTTTCTTTAATCTTTATTTCTATGTCAAGATTGTCCATCTTTCCTACAATTATAAAAATTGATAGTGGGGCTAATTCTATAGTTAAAGAATCACCTTAACTATTCTTTTTTTTGGTAGATTTTCAACATCAAATTTATAATGATTGAACCACTGTTGTTGTATGATTAATTTTTTTGGTCTGTAATCTTCTGCAATATTAGTTCTCAAGAAATATCGAAAAAATTTATTGTTTCTTCTAAATTACATATATAGCAAAATTTATTGTTTCTTCTAAATATTGATTTTTTTATAGCTAAATATTCAATTTCATTACTATGGTATTTTAGTTAACCTTCTAAAGTAAACCTACATAAATATTCATTCTCATCATCTACTCTTGCTTTTAATATGACTCATTACTATTCATGTGAAATATTTATTTCTATTATCATTTTATTATCTGGTCTTGGAAGGTAAAGTGTTGGTAAATATTTTACATGTACTTTTGCCTTTTCTATAAATTGAGTGTTTTGATAAGTCCATTTTTAGACATAATCTTTTTAAAGTTTTGCTTATAAAAGTTTTCTCATTTTTGCTAATTTTCTAATATATGTTTGTGCATATGTTAAACATCTTAAAAACCTTTGTAATTGGTTTTTGTCAATGATTTAACACATAATCTTGAAGATGATGTTTTTCATCTTTTATTTCAAGTCCTAAATACTTAATTTTTTGTTGGACTAATATTGTCTTTTTCTCAGACAATATTATTCCTTCCTTATTACATTTTGTTAGGATTTTTATTATGTCAAGAAAATACTAGTTGGTATTATTACAAAAGACCAATATATCTTCATTATAGACATAACAAAATGGATGGTATCTTTAAAAGGGTTGTTCAGATATCTTTGAAATATTCTTGGTGTTTGTTTTAATCCAAATAATACAACAGTTCATTGGAGTTATACTTGTGGACTAGGGATGTCAAAATTACCCATGAGTTCATGTAAATACTGGTAATAACTGAATGGGTTTAGTATTGGAGGGTAATTTTAGTTTCGGTTATTATGTCGTTTAAAATTTTGGATTCGAGTTTTGTTTCAAAGGTGGAGGAATCTGATCTCGGTACCCGAAATTATAAATTTATATCTTTTAGGGATAAAACACTTATAATTTGATATTTATTAAGAAAAAATAAAAATATATTAAATAATACAACATATTATTATTTGAAAGAGTTTGTAACCTAGTTCACTAGGAGGGTAAGGAGATACTGATTCCTAAAGGACTCATCTACATAAGCAGTGGATTAACAAATAACAACAATAAATAAAGAACACAAGAAGTCCGAACACTTTAATCAACAAATGTATAATTCACTAGGTAGAAGCATGTAAATATAATTAAAACGGTATATCAGAGTTTAAACATAGTATGTGATAACATACATACTTTAAACTCATATTATACTTGCATAACAATAAAGTGTGTATAACATACGATATAATGAGATAAACCCATATAAAAACTCTATCTATGTGGTAATATCATTGGGTTGCTTATGGTAGCCACTAGGTAGCAAACAATTAACTAAGTAATAAAATAATTATAACCTTGATAGAAATAAAACCACCCTACCTCTATCAGTTGGGACCTCTTTCCAAACTGCCTATTGCTATCCTTGTTTGCTACCTCTGTAACAACCTGGTTCAATACACAAATCTGGCTCTACTATAATACCAACACCACCTAATGTGGTGTGATTAGAAACCAAAGATTCGTAATGTGTTATGTGACAAATCAATATAATCACCCTTGAACATGAACACTCAATAATCACGATGGAATCACTTTTCACCAAAAAACCAAAAATCACCTATATGGGATACACATCCAATCTATTTAATGCATATAGCTAAAAATATGATAAAATCAAGCAACCACTTATTACACAGGCAAATTGGTACTCACAACCAATCTCTTATCGCACACAACCAGAGATATAAGAACCTAAATAACTCATCTCAGTTTATTCTCACAGTTAAGTTCTCACATATATTGTAAAATAATCTACCATATTATTTTATACTCATACTCATGTATCACTAGTATCGAAACACTATCAAGATAATGAGTGAAAATGGAATTCAAAATGATCATAAATTTTGGTAAAGTTTAGGTAGGATTTCCCAATTAAATCCAACAATTAATAAGGATATTTATAGAACATTCCTAATGATTATCCAACCTCTTCGTGGACCTTGCCAACCACTTGACCACTGCCAAGTTGAAGGGTATGGAGAGGCCTTTAGTGAGCTACCTTGTTAAGGTGCCAACAAACATTTTTTTATTTCAAAAATTGTGGAGTACTTTCTATAAATACTTGCATTGGAATCGAGCCAAAAATTTCCACTCGCAACTTAGATGAAAATTAAACAACCTACCCTATAGTGTGTGAAAAATATGCTTTCAATCAGAGTTGTTCTAACTATGTGAGTATGTATATTACTGATCCAATAATCATCCTTGCATAGAGTAAGACAAAACACTAAGTAAGATAAACAAATACTATGTTTTGCACACAGGAAGCCAACACATAGACACAAAGTATAAATGGACTTATAATCTTCTCCTTTAGCTTTTCATGTTAAAACATTGCATAACTAGGTACAGAAGCACATCAATTATGAGGTGATCATGAAGATGACCTAAATTTGTTTGTTCCCATGAACAAAATAATGATGCATACCAAAATCTGAAGAAAAAAATGCCTATTTCGAGTGCATCCATCATATGTGTTCCATCCATCATCTTGGATCAACTCATCCAGCCTCCATCACTACAATTTCAAACTCAAGCTAGGTCTCATTTAGATGGTATAGGCAAATCATTTTGGATGGTTTGTCAAAGATGACCTAAATATTCACTTGGCTTTATTCTTGGAAGTATTTGACACCTCTAAGATGAATAGTGTATCAGATGAGCAATTCAACTTCTCTTATTTCCTTTCTCACTAAGGGACAAAGCTCAGGCTTAGTTACAGTTACTACTTGTAAGGTCAATCACTACATAGGATCAATTGGCTCATAAATTCTTACCAAAGTACTTCTCACCTTCAAATATAGCTAACCTCAAAAATGACATCACATCTTTTCAGTAATTTTAAGGGGAATCACTTTATGAAGTTAAGAACTGTACAAATAGATGTTAAGAAGATGCATACCATGGTCTTCCTACCTGGTTTCAAGTGCAAACATTCTATAATAGATTGATGGGACAACCAAGGACCATAATTGATGCTACAGCTAAAGGAGCTTTAATGAGTAGAATTGAATAGGAAGCTTTTGCACTACTTGATCAGATGGTATCCAATAATTTCCAATGGCTTGTGGAAAGCCTCAACCCAAAGGGAGTGATTTGAGTAGTAGATGTAGACACTATAGCAACACTACAAGCTCAAACAAATGCTATAATGTTAGGTTTAATTAAGTTAGACGATGGTAGTGTAAGGATAAATATGGTACAAAGTCCATTTGTGGTGAATGATTACTGCAATGGACCTCATTCTATTGAGACATGTGGGAACCTTCCTAACCTAGTAAACTATATCAATAGTTAAACTGCCAAGGAGCCTATATCTAAACACATGCAACCCAGGATAGAAAAACAACCCATATTTCTCATGGAACAATAACAACAATCAAGGTGGTAATTAATTCAACTGTGAACACTTCCCACCATCTGTTTTTCAATAACCATAAGCATAGAAGAAGAAGCCATCTAGTGAGGATAATACAATTTCTTTAATGGGAATGATGAAAGACATCATCAATTTAGTAATTACAAAAGTGGATCATATAGAGCCCACTTATAGGGTGTTTATTTGGAATTTGGAGATCCAAATGGGGTGATTGGCCCAAACTATATGTCAAAGGCCTCAAGAAAACCCAAAGCAATACAAAATTTAATACAAAAAGAGAAGGTAAGGATCATTGTAAAGAAATATCCTTAAGGAGTGCTAAAACATTAGAAGAGAAGGAGGTAACTAAAAAGGATGGGGAGGAAAAAATGGACAATGAGAGTACTGAAAAAAGTGATTTAACAAAAAAAAGAAAAACCTCTATAAACTTACTATTCTCTTCCCTCAAAGACTCCAGAAGCAAAAACTAAAAAATCAATATTCAAAATTTTTGGATGTCTTTAAGAAACTACACGTAAATATACCATTTGTAGATGCACTTTAGCAGATGCCTTCATATGCTAAATTCATAAAGGAAATCCTTTCTAAGAATATGAGGCTTGGAGTTAATGAGACAATAACCTTGAATGAAGGTTATAGGGCCATCCTCAATAGAAAACTACCACAAAAATTGAAAGATCCAGGAAACTTTGACATCCCTTCCACAATAAGGAATATACATTTTGGCAAGGCACTATATGACTTAGGTGTAAGCATTGACGTTATGCCAATATTTATTTTTAAGAGATTAGAGGTTGGTGATGCCAAACCCAGTTTAGTAACATTGCAAATGAAAAATAGGTCACTCAAATGATCCTAGTGTATGGTAAAAGATGTGCTAGTAAAAGTGGACAAGATCATCTTTTTGGTAGATTTAATTATACTAGACATGGAGATTGATTGTAATGTTCCTAATATACTTGGCCATCCATTTTTAGCAACTACAAAAGCCCTCATTGATGTACAAAAATGTGAGCTTACAATGAGAGTATAGGATGAACAAGTAACATTTAATGTTTTTAAAGTAATTAAATTTCCTAATATTGATAATACTAGTGACTACTTTAAGATAAATTCCACTGATGAGCTATGTGATGAGTGCTCAAAAATCACTAAAATTACCATGATTTTATGCACATTAATTGACTAAAAAATATATATATTTATATGTTTTATCATATATTTATATAAATTTATCTTTTTCGGAATCACGGGTATTTTTATTGTTTTTCAGGTATTTTCGCTTAAAAACGTAACTTGAAGACTCAAAGAAGAATACTGGAAGCAATACATCACAAATATATCAATAAATAAATGGGGAAAGGTCAACGCGCCGACGCCATTTCGCCCCATTTTTCACGTGCAGCCGCCCCCATGACGTCATGCTGACGTCATCAATGACCTCACCATGTGCACTACGCGTTTTCACCATTTTTTTAACATTTTTTCACCCACTTGTTCTCTCCATTCTCACCTATAAATACCCCCTTCTCATCACTTCATACCACACCTCAAAACACACTTCTCTCTTCTTTCTTTCTCTCCATTTCTTAGTTTTTAGTTTTTTTTAGTTTTTCTTATGTTTTAGCTAGTTTCTCTTAGTTTTAGAGTTCTTCCCTTTTTGGGAAGAACTAGTTATGTTTTTGTAATTTATTAGCTTTTTGATTCAATAAATGGGAGTGCAAATTCCGTTTGGAGGTTTTCTAGCAACGGGAATGGCATCGAAGTACTGTAAGGATTTTATTTTCTTTGTAGTTATTTTTTATGCTTTATTCTTACATGCTATATTTAATTTGTCTGTGATTAAATTTAACTGTGCTAGCTGTTTGTAAAAATGATATAATAATAACGTTGTTATGCTTGCGAAATATTAAATAGGTAAAAATCTCTAAAATGAATTGATTTTATTTTATTCAAGATTTTATATTAAGAATGTTAGAGAGAAATATATTATTTTTCATTACAAACTTAAATCTGAAAATTAGATTTTAAGGTTTAGTTATCCGATCTAATTTAGAGTAGTGCTCTTTTATTTGTTGGTACAATCGCCCGGTAGTTAGAGTGAAGCTCTATTTCAAAAGTTTTTATAAGAATTATTATGTGAAAATGTATTGACAACACGTTTTCAGTAGTAGTTTTAAAACTTGGAAGTTAATACTCGGATAACTAAATTCTTAGGTTTAATTTGGACACCTTGAATAAAGTTTAAACTGTCTAACCCCACCAAAGGTGGCATTTAAATGGTTCATTTTCAATCTCTTAGAAAAAGGAATTAATTTAATTAACCAAATTAGTTATCAACCCCACCCATAGGTGTTAATTGATTTGTTTAGTTAACAAAGAATATCTAACCCCACCAAAGGTGGTATTCATACAAAAAAGGGAGAATCAATAAATATCAATTCATATCTTTAATAACCTAGATAATATGAGCAAGCATAATTAACTTAGTTATTATATCCATAAATACTCCACTATTTATAAAAGATAAAATTTGCATAAATGTTTATTGAATCTATGTTTATTTTTATGTAAGTAGATTAAAACACAAAAAACCCAAAATATCGTGACAGGATGTTTAGGATTTAATTTTGTTTTTAAAAGTTTGAATAATAAATTAAAAACCACATACATTCCTTCCTTAGATCGACCTTGGGAGTATACTTATCATTTTCTACGAAATGATTCGTGCACTTGCAAAAAATTTATAAATATTAAAACCAAAGTATTGGCAAGAATCGGCGATGCCGGTTTTCGTTCATCAAGTTTTTGGCGCCGTTGCCGGGGATGACTCCGTTGCGAGGATGGCATCAAAGTTTTTGGCAATCCCGATTCTGCTCATCACTATGCATTGATGTGCTTCACAACATGTGCCCTAATGATGCTTTAGAATATATGCTTGTTAGTTCTATAAACACATATGGTGATGAGTACCATGAAAATCACTTAGGCACACACTTATAATGATAAATTAATTAAATCTGTTGAACCACCACACTTGAGACTTTAACACATGATTCTTTGAAAAGTGAAATAAATTTATTAGGAAACAACTCAACTTACTTTAATTATAGAACTATGGAATCTGTGATGCAATTTTATATTATTGACTATGTGAGCTATTTAGAGGCTACTCTTCCTATATGTGTCATTAATGCGATTATGGAGCATCTTGAGATAGGATCTCGGCTTAAAACACCCATCGAGGAGCCACCCATGTTAGAGCATTTTTGGGTGTGAACGAGACACTTCGAGTCATAATTTTTTCTAGTCTGAGTTTGGAGAAAAATAAGTCACTACTGAAGGTTCTTAGTAAATTCAAATGATCTATGGGTTGGTTTATTACTGACATCAAAGGCATAAGCCCATCCATATGCATGAACAAAATCTTGTTAGAGGATGGAGCTAAGCCTACTAGGGATGTATAACACTAGTTAAACCCTATTATGAAAGAGGTGGTGAAGTAAGAAATTGTTAAGTGGATGGACATGGACATCATTTAACCAATATTAAATAGTGAATGGATAAGTCCAGTCCAATGTGTACCCAAAAGAGTAGGAATCATTGTGGTGGTACTTGAGTCAAATAAGTTAATATCCACAAGGGCTGTCACGAAATGGAGAATCTGTATGGATTTTCATAATGTTAATAAAGCTACAAGGAAGCACCATTTTCTTCTCCTATTTATGGGTTAAATGCTTAATATATTATCTAGGCATTGCTACAAGGAAGCACCATTTTCTTCTCCTATTTATGGGTTAAATGCTTAATATATTATCTAGGCATTCCTTCTTTTGTCTTCTAGATGGCTATTCTAGCTATAATCAAAGCATTGTGGCATCTGAAGACCAAAAAATGACTACCTTCACATGTCCTTATAGAAATTTTCATTTCCAAATAATGTTATTTGGGTTATGCAATGTACCTACAACATTTCAACATTGCATGATGGTTATCTCTTCAGACATAATGGAGAAGCATTTAGAGATTTTCATGGATGACTCTTCAATCTTTGGGAACACATTTGATGAGTGTTTACACTATCTCTCCCTAGTGCTACAAAGATGTGAAGAAACCCAATTGGTTTTAAATTAGGAGAAGTATAAATTCATGGTATATATAAGGGTGTTATCTTGGGCCACAAAGTCTTCGTTAAGGGTATTGATGTGGATAGAGCTAAGATAGAAGTGATTGAGAAGGTACCACCACCTACTAGTGTAAGAGAAGTTTGGAATTTTCTTGTACACACAAGCTTTTATCATAGATTCATTAAAGATTTTTCCAAAATCTCCAAACATTTGTGCAATCTTTTGGATAAAGATGTGCCATTCAGATTTGATAATAAATGTTTAGAGGCATTTCGAGTGCTTAAAGAGAAATTAGCGTTAGTATCAATTATAGTAGCATCACATTGGAGCAAGCACTTTGAGTTAATGTGTGATGTAAATGATTATGTTATTAGGGCTATTTTGGGCCAACGAAGAGACAAGATGTTCCATGCTATATATTACGTAATAAAAATGCTCAATGATGCTCAAATGAATTATATCACTACAGAGAAGGAACTCATAACCATTGTATATGCCTTTGAGAAATTCATATCTTATTTGGTTGGGACCAAGATAATTGTCTACACAGACCATTCTATAATAATGTATCTCATGACAACGAAGGATGCGAAAATGAGATTGATGAGAAAATAAGATGGAAAACCATCTATTTAGATGATTGGGGAATCTATCCTAGATGAGCAACTTCTTTCAATGGCTAAAATTCACATACCATGGTATGCAGACATTGTAAACTTCCTAGTTACCAACATCATTCCATATGACCTCACATGGAAACAAAAGCAGAAATTCTTCCATTATGTAAAACAATATTGTTGGGATGACCTTTATTTGTGCAAATAATATGGTGATGGTATTTTGAAAAGGTGTGTTCCTTATGATGAATTTAGAAGTATTCTTTACTATTGCCATACTCAACTATGGAGGATACTTTGAAAGCACAAAAATAGTAGCTAAGGTACTTCAATCTAGTTATTTTTTGCCTACACTATTTAGAAATGCCTACCTTTATGTAAATACATATGATAGATACCAAAGGATAGGTAATTTTTCCAAAAGAGATAAGATGTCCCTAAATAATATATTTGTAGTGGAATTGTTTAATGTTTGGGGCATTGACTTTATGGTATAGTTCCCTTCATCCTTTGGTAACCAATACATATTAGCAGGTATGGATTATATGTCAAAGTAGGTAAAATCCATAGCCAACAATAAATGTGATGCCAAAGTTATCATGAAATTAAGTTTTTGAAGAAAAAAAATTTCACTAGGTTTGGAACTCTAAGGATTATTGTTAGTGATGGAGTTAGTCACTTTTACAATAGAGATTTTAATTCTTTATTGTCTTAGTGCAGGACTAAGCATAAGGTATCTACCCCCTATCATCCTTAAACAAGTGGGCGAGAGGAAGTGTCCAATAGAGAGGTGAAAATAATTTTGGAGAAGATAGTAAATAATTGTAGAAATGATTGGGCCTCTATATAGGCATATAGAATTTATGGACATCATTTTGGAGAAGATAGTAAATAAGTGTCTAAGTAAGTTGATATTTTATGGGCATATAGAATTTCATTTGAAACACCAATCACTACCACTCTATATAGGCTTGTATATGGATGGACATGTCACCTACCGATGGAATTAGAGCATAAAGTATACTAGGCATTGAAATAATTGAACATGTCCATGGATGCAAATTATGAGAAAAGGATACTACAAATAAATGAATTAAATGAGCTATGATATAGGTTTTATAAGAATGCCAAGCCTTACAAAGGAAAAGCAAAAAGATGGCATGATAAGAAAATTGTCCACCATAATTTTGAATAAGGACGACAAGTATTACTGTACAACACAAGACTCAAACTATGTCCTAGTAAACTCAAGAGTAGATGGTTTGGTCCATTCACCATCACTATGGTAAACCAACCATGAAGCCATTGAATTAGAGAACAGAAAAAAAAGAACAGTTTATGGTTAATAGACTAAAATTAAAGCAATATTATGGAGATATACTACCAAATGAAAAAGTGGTGATGACCTAGGTGGATTGAACTTAGGAGCTGATATGATTGTCTAGCCAAGGACATTAAGTATGGTGCTTGTTGGGAGTCAACCCAATGTTATTTTACTTACAAGTTTTCTATTTTATAGGTGAATAAATGTGAAAGGCAATGGCATAACAAAGATAGACCAATTTTAGTAACATATGTGGTGTGCTAAGGGGATAATAGGGACAATGTGCATTTTAAGTGTGGGGAAAATAACTTTATTCTCTACTTTAGTGTTTAGTATGCATTTTCTTCTTTTTAGGATGTTTTTCATTTTTTTAGGATGTGTTTAATCATAATTTGGGTAGAAATCGATGAATACATGGAAGATAAATGCATGCATATTTGATATGAAACATATGAACCCAATGATATAATTGGTTGTCATGATTGGGATAAGGAAGATAACATGATTGTTAAGATACTTATATTAATCATATGATATGCTTTATAGTTTTGATTGAATTGATTCAAATTTTGTACATATGCTCATGATTAATTTTGGTGTTCTTATTGAAAGAAAATTTAAGGTGAGTTATTCTAGTTGATGAGGTTTACCCAGTTTTATAATCTATTTGATCATCCCTTGAGGTGAAATACTAAATAGTAGTTGGCTTGAGAAATGATTTAGGCCTTAATTGGATCGATTGAGCTTTTCAAGCTAACCATTATTTATATCCTTTGCCACTTTTTGAGCCAAATTGAGAATCATTCATATCGTTAAGCCATATTTTTAGCCTAACCAATAAGAATTACATCCACCCTTACACCTTTAGCCTGTATGAAAAATGCAATAATGTGCTATGCAATAGAATAAGGTGAAATATAATACACCTTATTTCTTCACATTAAAAAAACTCATAACACAATTATCCCTCTAAACAAATGAAAACATAATAAAAATAAAGATAAGCTTGGGGGTTTTGTGAAGTTATAAAAGAGAAGAAGAGATATGGAGTAAAAGAATGAAAAGAGTAGTAAGATAGAGTGAACAAGAATATTAAATGAAAGCTCAATTGTAGTTAATTTTTGAATGATAACAAAGAGAGCTAAGGAGTGGAAAAGGCCTAAATATCTATTTATCTAACCCCACCTAAGCCTTATACTACAAACATGTAAAGCCTTATCGATCTTTGGCTAAATTCTTATTTACATCAGTGAAAAGGGGTGTGAAAAATAAACCTATTAAACTTTTTCTAAGACTTAGTTGATTGCATACAAGTTGATTTCATGAGTGCATTAGATGATATCATGTGCAGAAAACATACAAATAAATTCGTCAAAAATCTTGCATATTCTTGCATTAATGGAATGTTGATTGATGGATATGTGAACCTCTTTGTCATAGAATTGTATAACTTTTAAAAGAGATAATTTTTACTTAACATGCATGTATTAATAAATATGAATTTATGAATATGCTTCCTATATCACTTTAGCTAGATAGACTTAGCTTTTCTTGAGGACAAGCAAAGAGTTAAGTACGGGGGTGTGATAAATCTATGAAATTAGAGTTATTTCTAAACCACATATTTTCCTTTTTATGTGTTAAAATATGATGAAAAAGTTTAATTTTTTTTAATTATGTTGATGTAGGTGGAAGGAAGGAAAATATAGTGAAAACAAGTCAAAAATATGAATGTAGCATGCTTGTTTTAGTGCTACCACACATACCATGTTGTAGCATGCTTTTCTTGGAACCATGTTATGAAATCTATGGATGGAAATTCATTGGTGATCAGAGGGGACCATGCCATGACATGCTTTCTTTTGGAACCATGGCACGTTTTCGTGTTGAGAAAAGAATCCTATTCCTAATCAAACATTGACTATCAGCTTTAATCCTTAACCCTGGAATCATTTTAAGAGATGATATAATTGTCCATATTAGATCATTTTTTCTTTAAATAAACACCATTATTTCACAAATTAAACACACAATTAAGAATAAAAACCATAGTAGTCTCCAAGAAGATAAAAGAAGCGAAAAGGTTCAAGAAGAGATTAAAAAAACACAATTTTATGAAGGATTCAAGAGAAAATTAGTGCTATAAATCAAGAGATTGAGTGTAAATATTATTCTTCCATATTATTTATTATTTTTTATGTCTTTATTTATGAAAAAAAATTGAACATTATGAACATAATAGTGGCTAGCTAATTTATTAATCTAGGGGTCTTATGAACCCAAATTTCTATATATGATGACCTAATATTTTACTCTAATTGTGATTTCAATTCAATTTTATTATTTATTCTGATTTTTATTCTATTAATTATTTGGACAACAATATATCTATAAAGGCAATTAAATATATTTGAGAGAATTATTTAATTGTTTGTTTTGATTAAATAACATGCATAGTTTCTAGACAGAGATGTATACCTCTTATGTGAGTTGTCTATAATTAATGATCTTAATGAGTAGTATACACTATAATTGACATGAGATTTTAGTTAGGTTAACTATTTAATTGCTTAAAAACTAATTTGGGGGTAAATTTTAGTGATTCAGATGCCAGGGAACTGAGGGATTAAAGATTACTAGGTCATTTTTTGATATATCTTAGTACTTGTTGAGTTTCTCAATTTAAAACTAATTTTCATTTATTTTTTAGTTTTTATAATTTGTTATTATCCAAATAGTATTCATAATAATTATATTAGTACTCAATTATAAGTTACACAACTCTTTGTGGGATCGATATCCATACCTAGGTACATTATATTACTCGTACAACCCGTATACTTACAGTTAGCATATCACTTATGGAAACTACTCAATAGTAAACAATTCACTAAGAAATAAAACAATTACAACTCTAACAAAAATAAAACCACTAATACTTCTATCAATCAAGACCTTTTTCCGAACTTCCTATTCCTATCTATGCATGCTACTTTTGCGACAACCTAGTTCAACAAATGAACCTGGTTCTCCTCCAAAAGCTAACACTATCCAATGTGATGTGATCATAAACCAAAGATTAGTAATATGTTATGTGAAGAATCAAAAGAATCACCCTCAAACATGAACACCCAATGATCACAATTGAGCCACTTTCCATCATAAACCATAAATCACCTACGTAAGACACACAATTAATCCATGTAACACACACAACAAATGATTTGTTAAAATCAAGCACCACTTATTACATATAGCCAAAGTTGTACTTATGAACTATCTCTTATTGCACATAGTCAGAGATATAAGAACTCAAATAACTTATCTAAGTTCACTCTCATAGTTAAGTTCTCATAAATATTGTAAAATAGTCTACCAAAAAATTTTATGCTCATATAGATTTATCACTATTATAGAAACACTATCAAAATAATGAGCAAAAATGGAATTCAAAATGAACAAAACTTTTGGCAGGGTTTTGGTTGGATTTTCAAACCAAATACAACAATTAAAAGGAGTATTTATAGAACATTCCCAATGGTCAGCCAATCTCAACGTAGACCTTGTCAACTACCTCGCCATGGAAATCTCAAGTGGTGTGGTGAGGCCTTTGGTGAGCTACCTTGTCTAGGTGCCAAAAAAACATATTTCTTTAGTTCCAAAAATTATCGAGTAATTTTTATATATACCCAAACCAAAATCGGGCCAAAAATCACCACTCGTGTCCTAGCATGCAAATTAAATACCCAATCCCTTGGTGTATGAACAACATGTTTTCAACTACAATGTTCCTAACTACGTGTGGTGCCTTCATTATTGATCTACATTAGCCAACCTTACATAGAGGAAGACAAAACATTGAGTAAGATAAACAAACACTGTGTTTTTCATACGAAAAGCTAACGCACAAACACAAAGTACAAACAAACTTACATTATTATTTTCATTTGTAGTATTTTTTAAATTTAATTTTTTTTGAACCATTTTAAAATAAATAAATATTAAAATTTGGTTATTGAAACTCCGAACGAGTAACCGTTACTTGATGGTGATTCCTCAAATTTTACCTGTTGATTTTGATTTTAGTTTCAAGTATAATATAATATTTTGATTTTAAATTCTAGTAAAATACCCATCGTCCGGATCTGATTTTTACCCTATTGACATTCATATTATGGAAAATTAAAGTATGTTAATAGTTGAGATTTTTTTATCTAATTTGATTTGATAGAATCTACTTTTGCAATCAAAAATAGAAAAATATTTATTTCCTTTAATCAAGGTCAATAGCTCTTTTTTTAGTGATAAAGTATACATCATCTATTGTTTCTTTATTCAGTGATATAAAATTTATCACCATTCTTTTCTTTCCTTGTATTTTCTCATCTTTGTTTTTTGCTAGAAATGTTAGACTCATGTTTCGTTCAATTACTCCTAGTTTCAAAAGTTCTTGAATTTTTTTACTAAATTCTTCTCGATCTTCTGGAGTATAGACCAAAAGTTTTACTCTTATAACCTTATTAGGGTATTTTTTTATACTTGATATGTATTCAAGCTTATTAATATTTAGATCTAAAATATTTTATGAGCTTATTGTCTTAAGTAACTTTCGTACTTTTAGTAACCTCTAATCTTCTTGTATTTCTTTTAAGAAAATATTTCCTAATTATTGAACCATAGATCATCTTCATCTAGTAATTTTTATTTCTGTGTTATAGTTTATAAATGTGGTTTCTATTTTTGATAAATCTCACCATGTTTTCACTTTTTATGTTGTTCAATAAATATTTCCAATGACACATTTTTTGCATTTTTAACCTTTGAAATATATATTATTTCTCCTTCTAATGTTATACTTATCCTTTGTATATTGAGTAAATGGTTGATATAAGTTTAAGAAGTTATTTTCTATATAGAAATCTACTCACGTTTTACGTTGATATATAGTAAGATTATGAAATGTTTCTCCTATTATAATATCAATATCTTTTTTAAACTTGTTAAGGTTAATTTTTATATTATTTGCTATTCTTACTATCAAATCATTTGAGGTTGTAGTTCAAAGTTCTTGTGTAAATACATATTTCCTTGCTACACACATACTAACTCTAATATTTATACAGATAGGTAAATGGTATATATTATATCCCTAGAATTTACACCTAGTTTTACTTAGGTACTATTAAGATTAGTTATGCCGCATAGATCATTCATCCTTGAATATTTCCTTCGAATCTATTTCTTCTTCTTCTTGAGTTTCACTCATTAAGTATATTGATTTTGTTTCATCAATATCTAATTCTTCTATAGGTTATAGTTCCACCTTATAATCATGCTTTAATATCTTTAAATTTTTATTATATTTTTTATGGGTTAACCTATTAAGGCCTACCTTATTACATATCCAACACTTGCAAGTCTTCTTGTGTGATGAACAATAATTTTCTTTTGTGAAAATTTTTCTTCTAACATAACGTTTATTATAAGGTTCCTAGTTATATCTCTTCTTATATTTGAAACAATGTCTTGTTTTCTAGATTTATATTTTTTGAATATTTTGTATTTTTTATATTTTTATTTGTAAGGCTTTATATTTTCCTAGCATATGAAAATTTTGCTATCACAAAATATTTTAGAATTTCCTTTAGTATAATTATATTCACTTCTTCTTTGGCATTGTATAATCATCTAAGTTTTAATTCTTTAATTCTTTCTCTTAAAGTATCTGGTAATTCTACATTATTTCTATTTCTTCAAGAGTTTTATACAATGTTCCTCGTAACTTTTGATAAAACATTTTCTTAAATTGTTATTGTTGTATTTTAGGTATTTTGTGATAATACATTTCATATTCACATATAAAAGAATATATATAGCACATATCTCCTAATTTCATATTTATTAAATTCCATTTACCGTGCTTTTATTTCTAATTCACTTATTTCGGTAATATAATTTCCTTTATCTTCTCATATAAACTCTTTATATATTTTATTTACTACTTTATCTATATATTATCTTCTTTTTGTATAATCTACTTGAATCCTATGGTGTATATCATATGGTAGATTATTAAATTATACTTTAACATTTTTAGATATTTTATGGTTTAATAATACTCTACAATTTGATGAGTATGTACTAGTAGTTCTAGATGTCATGATTAATACACACATTATACTATCACATTCATTTTATGGTTTATTTTCATGAATTTTAAATTTTGGTTGTATAAATTCTCTAGTATTCTAATATAATATTTCTTTAATTTTTAGTTGTTGCCTTCTCCTATTTGGAGGATTAGGTTCATTTTATTTTTGCATTTTCTTTCATTTATGTGAGGAACATAATTTTTTTCCTAGATTATAAGGGACATTACTGTTTTTCTTTCCATAATAATTTTAAAATGTTCTGGTTAAAAATATGTTTAACTGATTACTATCATATCATCATCTTCTTTATTAGAGTATATTTTTTCTTTATAATATATTCTTAATTCCTCATCTATTAATGTTAGTAGACTTACTAATGTTGGTATATCCTTATTTTTAAAATCCATAAATTGTTCTTCTAACTGTTTTCTTTATTCCATTAAGTTGAAACTATATATTTTTCTTCATTCTTTTTTATTCACTATGAGGGATCATTCCATCTGATCTTTTTGGTGGTTTCTTTCAATTTTTTAATGGATTTATTTTTAGAATGTCTAATTGTAAATCTTGTGACACATATTTGTTCTAATTTCTTTAAGGATTTCTTCTTGGGTTTTACTTATATTTTGTTAAGATTCTATTTTATACTATAAAAGAATTAAGACTTTCATTATAGATTTATGATTATTTGATATGCTTATTAAGGTACCATTATTTTCTAATTCTATTTTTTATAGTTTTTCTTTTGATATTTTTAATAAATTTTTAGATATCAATTCCTTTACATTTTTATATATTATTATTATTATTATTATGAGCTAAAGTATTTCCTTTGTATTTATTGAAAAAATATTTATTTTTTAGATTTGTTTTGGCATTTTTTAATATTTTTATGAATTTATATTTGACAAGTGGAAGTATATAGAAATATCATGAATGTACTTAGCACAAGTGGGTGTACTTAGATGACCCATAGATGCACACAAAAAAAAGAGAACCCCAAAATGGCACCGTTTTGGCACTCTTCATCACACTGTTCCAGCCCCCCAAAAGATGCATCATTTAACGACCCTCTCTTCTTCCATACGATCTATCATATGGTTGTTATATCAATTCACCAGCACAATGTGCATTACTGTTCACCTCTTAATTCCATAATGTAACACATGGCACCCCTTTAATAGAGTAGCATGATTTTCACGATTTCACGATAATAACTATAAGTATACGAAAGAACCTTTTTTTTGTAATTCCTATGATGCAATTGGAGCTTATTAGCATAAAATAATCCATTTAGATAGTCCTTTGTGGCTCCGGTGGCGACTAGATCAACGTGTTATTACTTCAAGAGAAGCCCTTATCGAAGTTCACTATGAATCTTTGGGTACCTATCATGAGATTTATAGACACTATCTAATAGTACGAAGTATAAAAAAAGAATTTCTTTGTATATACGTTCGAACCACTATTGGTCATATTTCGCTTTATTGGGAAATTGAAGAAGCTATACAAGGTTTTTTCTAGGTCTGTTCTTACAGTACCTAATCATATGGTATCCAAGCTAAGTAATTCCATGACACTGGTGTGAATTTAGGACTCTTTGGTTCAACTCAGAACTTGGCTCTTGAATTTCTACGCGAATCAAGATCGAGAAAAGGAAGTTTTCCAATCATTGACTCAAACCCACTATTAAACCCCACTCAGCGTAATATGGACGTATTTATGGCAGAACGAACCAATCTGGCCTTTCATAATAAAGTGATAGATGGAACTACCGTTAAACAACTTATTAGTAGATTAGTAGATCATTTCAGAATGGCATATACATCACACGTCCTAGATCAAGTAAAGACTCTAGGGTTCCGGCAAGCCACTGTTACATCCATTTCATTAGGAATTGATGATCTTTTAACAATACCTTCTAAGGGATGACTAGTCTAAGATGTTGAACACCAAAGTTTTATTTTTGAAAAATGATGAACGAAAACCGGCATCGCCGATCCTACCAATACTTTGGTTTTATATTTATAAAACTCTCGCAAGTGCACAAATCATTTCGTATAAAATGATAAGTATACTCCCAAGGTCGATCTAAGGAAGGAATGTATGTGGTTTTTAATTTATTATTCAAACTTTTAAAAACGAAATTAAATCCTAAACATCCTGTCACGATATTTTGGGGTTTTTGTGTTTTTAATCTAATTACAGAAAATTAAACATAGATTCAATAAACATTCATGCAAATTTTATCATTTATAATAGTGGAGTATTTATGGATATAATAACTAAGTTAATTATGCTCGCTCATATTATTTAGGTTATTAAAGATATGAATTGATATTTATTGATTCTCCCTTTTTGTATGAATACCACCTTTGGTGGGGTTAGATATTCTTTGTTAACTAAACAAATCAATTAACACCTATGGGTGGGGTTGATAACTAATTTGGTTAATTAAATTAATTCCTTTTTCTAAGAGATTGAAAATGAACCATTTAAATGCCACCTTTGGTGGGGTTAGACAGTTTAAACTTTATTCAAGGTGTCCAAATTAAACCTAAGAATTTAATTATCCGAGTACTAACTTTCAAGTTTTAAAACTACTGAAAACATGTTGTCAATACATTTTCAGATAATAATTCTTATAAAAAATTTTGAAATAGAGCTTAACTTTAACTATCGAGCGATTGTACTAACAAATAAAAGAAAGCTACTCTAAATCGAATCGATAACTAAACCTTAAAATCTAATTTTCAGATTTAAGTTTGTAATGAAAAATAATATATTTCTCTCTAACATTCTTAATATAAAATCTTGAATAAAAATAAAATCAATTCATTTTAGAGATTTTTACCTATTTAATATTTCGCAAGCATAACAACGTTATTATTATATCATTTTTACAAACAGCTAGCACAATTAAATTTAATCGCAGACAAATTAAATATAACATGTAAGAATAAAGCATAAAAAATAACTCCAAAGAAAATAAAATCCTTACAGTACTTCGATGCCATTCCCGTTACTAGAAAACCTCCAAACGGAATTTGCACTCCCATTTATTGAATCAAAAAGCTAATAAATTACAAAAACATAACTAGTTCTTCCCAAAAAGGGAAGAACTCTAAAACTAAGAGAAACTAGCTAAAACATAAGAAAAACTAGCTAAAACATAAGAAAAACTAAAAAAAACTAAAAACTAAGAAATGGAGAAAAAGAAAGAAGAGAGAAGTGTGTTTTGAGGTGTGTTTTGAAGTGAAGGGAATGAGGGTATTTATAGGTGAGGATGGAGAGAAAAAATGAGTAAAACAATGTTAAAAAAAATGTTAAAAAATGCAAAAACGCCAGAATGGACATGGTGAGGTCATTGATGACGTCGGCATGACGTCATGGCGGCCGCACGTGAAAAATGGGGCGAAAAGGCGTTAGGCGCGGGGGGCTGGCACTACGCGCGCGGGGGCTGTCGCGCTAACGCCTTCGGCGTGCGTGAAACGTGCCCGTCTTTGGCCTTGACATGGCGCTGACGCTGGCAATGGGCACGATTTCTGTCTTTTTGACATTTTTGACCTTTTCAACCCTTTTTGTCCAATTTTTCCATGTTTGTTGACCTTTTCCCACTTATTTATTAATATATTTGTGATGTATTGCTTCAAGTATTCCTCTTTGAGTCTTTAAATTGCGTTTTTAAGCCAAAATACCTGAAAAACATTAAAAATACCCGTGATTCCGAAAAAGATAAATTTATATAAATATATGATAAAACATATAAATATATATATTTTTAATCAATTAATGAGCATAAAATCATGGTAATTTTAGTGCTTTTTGAGCATTCATCAAAAAACACCACCATTATGGGAATGTACACGCCGTAGAAAAATTATGACAATCTATTGAGATATGGTATGCTACAAGTGAATATTTGTGACAAGAAATGAATCCTAATTTTAGGATGACCGACCTTTTTAATCCAATCTATATGATGTCCTTTTCGAGAGCTAGAGGAAATGCATCTCAAGTACACCAATCAGTAGGTATAAGAGGATTAATGTCGGATCCACAAGGACAAATGATTGATTTACCTATTCAAAGAAATTTACGTGAAGGATTGTCTTTAACATAATATATCATTTCTTGTTACGGGGCTCGCAAAGGAGTTGTGGATACTGTTGTACTAACATCAGATGCTTGATATCTTACACGCATACTTGTTGAAGTAGTTCAACACATTGTTGTACGTAGAATAGATTGTGGCACCACCCAAGGGATTTCTGTTAGTCATCGAAATGGTATGATGCCAGAAAGAATTTTTATCCAAACATTGATTGGCCGTGTATTAGCAGACAATATATATAAAGGCCCACGATGTATTGCCATTTGAAATCAAGATATTGGGATTGGACTTGTCAATCAATTCATAACCTTTCAAACACAATCAATATCTATCTGAACCCCCTTTACTTGTAAGAGTGCATCTTGGATCTACCGATTATGTTATGGCCGGAGCCCCACTCAGGGCGACTTGGTCGAATTGGGAGAAGTTGTAGGTTTTATTATGGGTTAATCTATTGGGGAGCTGATAACTGTATTTTATATAGTCATTTTCATCAATTTTAGTAATGATAATTGCTATGTTCTTTTAATATTTAGTTAATTTTTGTTAAATAAATTAATATTTTCTTTTTATGTGCAAAAAATACAATTTTAATAAAATTAAATAATTTGTATCGAAAATGTACTTAATTTCATATTTTTTTGTCCAAAAATATAATTTCAAATAAAAGAATTGTTAATTGCAATTTAAAAAAGTTGAAAGTATAATTTAAATTAAAATCGGGCTTAATTTCAATTATTAAAAGTTTAAAATTTAATTTAAATTACCAAAAGGGCTGTATTGCAATTAAACAAAGTTGAAAATGTAAATTGAAATATATTTGTGGGTGAAAATGTAATTAATAAAAATTGAATTTTTACAGCGGAGAAGAATTCCACTAGCATCATTCAACGCATCCATCGCTCACGTTCGATCATCAATTCAACGGTCCCAGATTTGGCGAGTACAGTGCACGAGGCAAAATCGGGTGTAAAATTTTCGCGCGGCTCGGCGTGCCGGTGGGCCCACTTTGTCGCACGGGCCGGCGTCGAGTGGGACTCACGTGTCGGCTGCACAGATTCCGGCGCATCGGCGACCGTTGGATCTCTTGAACGGTCAGTTGACGCGTGGAACCGAGTCGTCGCGAATCGTTCGTGTAGCAATCGTGTGTGACGCAGTTATGGTAGCGGCGTGCATCCTCGGTTTTACGGAATAAGAATCCGCCACGTTCGTAAAACCGAGGATGCACGCCGCTATAACTGCGTCACACATGATTGCTACACGAACGGCTCACGCACGACTGTTCCACGCGCTCAATCGAAGATCCAACGATGCGCCGGGGAATCTGGACACGGCGACACGTGGGTCCCACTGACGCCGGCCGTGCGACAGTGGGCCCATGAGCCGCGCGAAAATTTTACACGCGATTTTGCCTCGTCAGTACTAAATCTGACCGTTGAATCGATGATCGAACGTGATGGACGCGTTGAATGATGCGAGTGGAATTCTTCTCCTGCGCAGAAAAATCAATTTTTATTAATTACATTTTCACCCACAAATATATTTCAATTTACATTTTCAACTTTATTTAATTGCAATACAGCCCTTTTGGTAATTTAAATTAAATTTTAAACTTTTAATAATTGAAATTAAGCCCGATTTTAATTTAAATTATATTTTCAACTTTTTTAAATTGCAATTAACAACTCTTTTATTTGAAATTATATTTTTGGACAAAAAATATGAAATTAAGTACATTTTCGATACAAATTATTTAATTTTATTAAAATTGTATTTTTTGCACATAAAAAGAAAATATTAATTTATTTAACAAAAATTAACTAAATATTAAAAGAACATAGCAATTATCATTACTAAAATTGATGAAAATAACTATATAAAATACAGTTATCAGGAGCCTGGTACTCAACTAACATTAAGAACTTTTCATACCGGTGGAGTATTCATAGGGGGTACTACAGAACATGTACGAGCCCCTTCTAATGGAAAAATAAAATTCAATGAAGGTTTGGTTCATCCTACACATACACGCCGTGGACATCCCGCCTTTCTATGTTATATAGACTTATATGTCACTATTGAGAGTGAGGATATTCTACATAATGTAACTATTCCACCCAAAGTTTTATTTTAGTTCAAAACGATCAATATGTAGAATCTGAGCAAGTAATTGTTGAGATTCGGGCGGGAACATATGCTTTTAGTTTTAAAGAAAAAGTGCGAAAACATATTTATTCTGACGCCGAGGGAGAAATGCACTGGAGTGCCGATGTATATACCATGCACCCAAATTTACATATAGTAATGTCCATCTCTTACTAAAAACAAGTCATTTATGGATATTATCAGGAGGTTTGTGCAAATCCAGTGTAGTCCCTTTTTCACTCCACAAAGACCAAGATCAAACGAACGTTCATTCTGCGGAAGGAAATATTATTTCTAGCCTTAATCTTAATATAGTAAAGAATACTCAAGGAAAAGATAAATTCTTTCGTTTGGGTCTTTCTGATAAAAAAGAAAGCAGTAGTCCCGATTATTTAGAATTTCATCGAATCGTATATACAGGTCATTCTAATCTCCTATTTCCTTCTATTCTCCACAAGAATTCTGATTTATTTTTATTGGAAAAGAGGCAAAGAAATAGATTCATCATTCCATTCCAATGGATTCAAGAACGAGAGACGGAAATGGAAATAATACCTTGTTCCAATATTTCGATTGAAATACCTATAAATGGTATATTTCGCAGAAATATTATTCTTACTTATTTTGATAATCTTCAATATAGAAGAAAGAGTTCGGGAATTGCTAAATATGGGACTATAGGATTGCATTCAATCCTCAAAAAAGAGGATTTGATTGAGTATCTAGGGGTCAAAGAATTTACGCCAAAATACCAAATGAAAATAGATCGATTTTTTTATTCTCGAGGAAGTGCATATTTTACCCGAATCTGCTTCCGTAATGATGCGGAACAATAGTATCATTGGAGTAGATATACAAATCACTTAATGCAGGAATCCGAGTGGGTGGATTGGTATGAGTAGAGAGAAAAAAAAGATTGAACTTACAATCTTTTCTGGATATATCCATTTTCCTGTAGAGATAGATAAGATATTCCAACACAGTGGCATCTTGATACCGTCGAAAACGGTAAAAAAAAATTAAGGAATCGCAAAAATTGAAAAATTGGATCTATGTCCAATGGATCACACCTATTAAATAAGGGATAGTATTAGAATTGTATGAAAATTAAGAGAAAAATAAAAAGTATAAAAATTATAGAATTAAACTAGGGGCAATAATTAAGAAGAATGAGATTCAAAAAGCAATTAAAAGAGTTGAAGATCATATTCAAGAACAAAAATCCTAATATTTTTTTCCCATTCTTTTATTATTTTCATGAATTATTTTCTTAATTTATTGTTTGTCATGAATAACTAATTTTATAATTGATTGTGGGTGATTTCAAAGCTTTAGACATGAACTATAATATTTAATAGAATCTACAATATGTGATTCAATTATTTGTTTTGACTATGCATTAAATATTAGTCTTAATTGTTGTATGAATTTATTTCACTATTTAAGTGTATAATTAAATAATCAAATTAATTTATTGTTAATAAGTTTAGTTGATTGAATATATAATCATTTAATCAATTTAAATAATTAGTGATAAGTTGTTAACAAATGAGAATAAATACTCAAGTTAATTAAACGGAACTTATGTGTTTAACATTGATCTAATTTACTTCTTTAAAATTTAATGCTTTTGATAGGTGAAATTTAGAAAGCTTATTCTAGGTTGTCTATTGAAAATAGTTTGGATTAAGAGCTTATTTAATTCAATGAATCTATAAGAAGTGGTGGATTTGCATTTGTGAATTTCTCTAAGTTGGTATAATAAAAGAATATGATAATAGCATATACTTTTGAGGATTTCCAATACATGTTAATAGTAGAGAATGATCCTACAATCATTTTTTTTATTTTTTATCACTATATTATTGTTTTGTTTTTATCTTTATTAATCTTCAGTTGTTAGATTTAATTTTTGGAGTAGTATCGCCAGAGATTTTCATTAAATTAACTTTTATTTGTTTTTAAGTATTATATATATATAAACAATAAAAAATCGAAAAATAAAAAATGAGAATTTTTTTATTAAAAATAAACAAATATTTTCTTTATTTTTATTTTTATTTTTATTTATCTATATTTGTTTTTATTTTATTTTTTACTTAGTTTGTTTCTAATCTTTATATGTTTTCATAGTCATATTGAATGAAACCAAGCTACAATCTGAGATCAAATTCCCAATTCTTGAGCAAGAAATTCAGAAAAATCTTTCAAGTTCAAGCGACTTGTTTGACGATTTGAATTATTCCATCCAAGTAAAATAGCTGTGAATAATCCCAATCAAACTTTTAGGGAGATGGCAGCACCAACTTTAGATCAATAACCGTTATGAATTAAATATGATGACAACGTTGATGCTCTTTAATTAAAATATGGCATGATTCATCTCTTGCCTACTTTTCATGGCCTAGGTTGTGAAAATCCAAACAAACATCTAAAGAAATTCCATGTGGTTTGTTCCAGCTTGAAACCTAATATGACTACATAAGAACAAGTAAAGCTTAGAGCATTCCTATTCTCTTTAGTAGAGAGTGCAAAAGAATGGTTGAACTACTTACCATTTGTGACTAATAGTTAGAATGGAATGAAACAGCTCTTTTTGGAGAAATAATTTCCAACTTCTAAGACTACTCTAATCAGAAAAGAAATTTATGGTTTCAATAGTATAGTGGGGAGAATTTATATGAGTATTGGGAATGGTTCAAGAAATTATGTGCAAGTTGCCCTCATCACCAAATAAGTGAGCAACTCTTAATCTAATACTTGTACGAGGGATTGATACCCATAGGCAAAAGCGTAATAAATGCAGCAAGTGGTAGAGCTTTGGGTAATAAGACTCCTAAAATATAAAATAATTTGGTTGCCACTATGGCTACAAATGCTTAACAGTTTGGCAACTGATCAAACCCACCATAAAAGGTTACAAAAATGGGAGTTCCTAATAATATTGAACAATAAATGAGTACCCTCACTTCAATTGTTCAAAAATTAGTGATAAGACAAGTTCCAGCTTATGGAATTTGCACTAACATTGAACTCTGAATAGACACGTGTCCCACTATTCAAGATCCTAATTTTGAACACGTAAATTCTATGGGAAGATACCAAGGAAAACAAAGGCAAAAATATGATCCTTACTCAAACACATACAATCCTGGTTAGAGGGATCATCCTAATTTTAGATTTTATAGAGGCAATTAAGCAATTTCCCCTAGTAATCCTCTAGGTTTTCCTTCTACAAGAGGCCTATAAATTTATCAAGTAAGACCTCAAAATCATCCTCTCCAAGGTAAATCTTTAGAGGATTTTATAAGTATGATAACATTCTACACTGCTCAATTCCAACAAAATATGATTAGTTTCAAATAAGAATCACTCGAGTTTTAGCTAGACATAAAATCTGCTATCAAGAACCTTTAATATGCATTTAGTCAGTTAGCTACTACTGTTAGTAAGCTAGAAGCACAAGGATATAGTAAAATTCCCTCTTAACCAATGGTCAATAATCGAGAAAATGAAAATGTTATATCATTAAGAAGCGGAAAAAATCTTGAAGAAGCTCACAAGGAGACAACCATTGATGAAGAAACTAAGGATTAGCCAATTCAAGTTAAAGAAAGAAATATTGATAATGTGCCAAAGGAAGAAAAATAACCACTAAAGGTACAATATAAAGTTCCATTGCTACTTATGCACCTTTTATTCCTTTTCCTTTTTGGTTTGCAAAATCCAAAAAAGAGGTACACGAGCAAGAAGTCTTGGAAATGTTTTGGAAAGTACATGTTAATATTCCACTATTGGATGCTATCAAGAAAGTTCTTTGCTATGCTAAATTTATCAAGAAATTGTGCACCAACAAAAGGAAGCTCAAAGGTAATGAAGCGGTGAACATGGGAGAAAAGTGTTGCCAGTCTTACCATGGAAACTTCCACAAAAATGCAAGGATCCAAGTAGTTTCACCATACCTTTAATTATAGGTAACACTAAATTTGAAAGGGATATGCTAGATGTAGGAGCTTCAATTAATATTATGCCTTACTCAATTTATATTACTTTAAACCTTGGTCCCCTTAAATAAACCAGCATATTTATGCAACTCACTAATTGACCTAATACTTATCCAAATGGGGTTTTGAATTATGTTTTAATGTAGTTTAATAAGCTAATCTTCCCGATAAATTTTTATGTTCTTGATATGAGATATGACTCCAATATTAAGTTCACACCTTTGCTTTTGGGTAGACCATTCATGAGAACCGTTCGAACAAAGATAGATTTGCACACAAGAACTCTAACTATGAAGTTTGACGGAGATTTTATTTGCTTCAATATATTTGAAAGATGAGGTAGCCTAGTGATTACAATTATTTTTTTCTATTGATATACTTGACTCTATATTGCCCCAAATGATTGATGTCAAAAGTACATACCTATTTTATGTTTCCATAAGAGACAACATGAAAATTGAAAATCTAAGTGATACAGAAGGGGATATTGATAAAGTAGAATAATTGAAAGATATTGTCACCTCTCTTGACTCATCTCCAAAGGTAAACACAAGATACAATCTTTCTTATATTTCTCTTCCCATTTCTAATGAGAAAATTTTGCCTTTTATTATGCAGGAACTCACCTTGGAACTCAAACCTCTCCAAGAACATCTCAAATATGTATACTTAGGAGATAGAGACACACTTTCCCTAATTATTGCATCTAAGATTTTAGTTATTTAAAAGGAGACTTTAATGAGGAATATAAATCAGTGATTGGATGGGATATTGCAACAATTAAGGGAATCAATGCCTTTATGTGCATGCATAAAATATTACTTGATGATGAAGCCAAACCAATGAGAGAACCATAAAGGCAATTGAATCTACTAATGAGGGAGATGTTAAGAAAGAAGTTATCAAGCTATTAAAAGTAGGTGTAATATTTCCAATTTCATATAGCAAGTGGGTTAGCCCAGTCTAAGTGGTTCCAAAAAAGTCAAGAGTTACAGTGGTGGGGAATAAGAATAATGATCTAATTCCTACCCAATATGAAATAGGGTGGTGAATTTGCATTGATTTTCAAAAGCATAACTCTATAACTCATAAAGATTATTTTCCTTTACCTTTTATTGATCACATACTTGAGCATTTAGCAAGCCACACTCACTATTGTTAACTTGATGTTTATTAGGTTATAATTAGATTGTCATTACACCAAAAGACCAAGAGAAGACAACATTTAATTTCCCCTTTAGAACCTTTTCTTATAAGTACATGTCATTTTCCCTTTGTAATGCTCCTGCTACCTTATAGAGGTGTATGATAAATATATTTTCTAATTATATAGAGAGCATTATAGAAGTGTTTATGGATGCTTTTACTACATATGGAGATTCATTTTATAACTGACTTAGTAACCTTACATTAATTATAGGGAGATGCATAGAAACTAACTTTGTACTTAATTGGAAAATATTTCATTTTATGGTAAACCAAGATATAATTTTAGGGTATGCATTATCATCTAAGGAAATAATTATGAGTGCTTTTAAAAAACTAAAATTACCATGATTTAAAAAATCTATTTAATTAATTAAATAGATTTATATTTTTTATGATTTTATCATTTATTTTATATAAATTTGTCTTTTGGGAATCACATGTTTTTTATTATTTTCTAAGTATTTTCATTCAAACATAATTTAAAGATTCAAATAAAAATATTGGATGCAATACATCACAAATATGTTGAAAAAAATGAGAAAAAGTCAAAAAATGGAGAAAAGGACAAAATTGCCAAAATCCCACACGCCCATGCCGTGTCAAGGCCTATTCTACACATCAGCGTGTGCACCCATTCCATGTCAATGCATGTCCCTGTGTGCACCCATGCCTGTCAGTGCCTGTCCCTATGCCAAACCATGTCATGCCAGCGCCTGTCCCTGTGCTCACCCATGTCGTGCCAGTGCTTCCACACGAGTGCCATTTTTGTCCAAACACGTCCAAGACCAATTTTTGATATATTTTCTCATTTTATTTAGCCTTTTTTCTCCCCTATAAAAGGACCCTCTCCCCCATTGATAAAAACACAAATTTTCTCAACTCTTTCTCTCTCTATCTTTCTATTTCTAAAAAGCTTTCTTAGTTTTTTAGTTTTTAGTTTTAAAGTTCTTCTTTTTTGGAGAAGAACTAGTTATGATCTTGTAGATTTATAATTTTTGATTCAATAAAAGGAAATGCAAATCCGTTTGGAGGTTTCTCAGAAACAATATTAGCATCAAAGTTCTGTAAGGATTATTTTGAGATATAATTTTAAAATGAATTCTTTACATTTATTTTTATGTTTTCTTATATGTTATATTTAATTTATCTATGATGAAATTTAACATTAGATAAATTAAATTTAACATGGTCGATTGCTTCTAAATTTGATATAATAATAGCGTTGTTATGTTTGCGAAATATTAAATAGGTAAAACATTTCTATAAAATAAATTAATTTTATTTTTATTCAAGATTTTGTATTAGATATTAGAGAGAAATATATTATTTTTTATTACAAACTTAAATATGAAAATTATATTTTAAGGTTTAATTATCTAGTATGATTTAGAGTAGTGCTATTTTATTTGTTGGTACAATCACCCGGTAATTAGAGTGAAGATTTATTTCAAAAAAAATTATTACAACTATTATTTGAAAATTTATTGACAACATATTTTCACTGATGGTTTAAAAACTTGAAATTTAGTACTCGAATAATTAAATTCTTAGGTTTAATTTTTAAACCTTGAATAAAGTCTAATTAACTAACTCCGCTTGAAATTGTGATTAGATGGTTTGCTATTTTCTTATAAATAAAGTTAAAATTAATAATTAATTAATTAATTGACCCTACCTAAAGATATTAATTAATTAATATTAAGAAAAATAATTTGGGCTCCACCTAATGACACTTTCATACCAAAATGAAAAATATCAACAAATATTAATTTATATATTTAATAACCTAAATAATATGAGAAAGAATAATTAAATTAATTATTATATCAATAAATATTCCACTGTTATGAATGATAAAAATTTGTATTATTTTTTATGTCGTTAGATTAGGAATCACAAAAACCAAAATATAGTGACATGATATTTAGGATTTAATTTTGTTTTTAAAAGTTTGAATGATAAATTAAAAATCACATATATTCCTTCTTTAGATCGACCTTGGGAGTATACTTGTCATTTTCTATAAAATGATTCGTGCACTTGCGAGAATTTTACAAATAGAAAACCAACTTATCCACAAATCAATATTGCTAACCCGATGTCAGTCTTGCCCATCAAATAGAAGTTGATAAATCTAAGATAGATCTTATTTGATCCTTACCACCTTTCATTTGTGTGAGGGAGGTTCATTCTTTTCTTGACCATGTAGGATTATATTGAAAATTTATACAAGATTTCTCAAAAATAGCAAGGCCTCTATTCAAGTTGCTCCAAAAAGATGTGGTATCTATGTTCAATGAAGAGTGCCTTAAAGCATTTAATAGATTGAAATAACGTTTAACCATATCACCTATCATTAAGCCACCTAATTGGAATATACCATTTGAGCCAATGTATGATGCGAACGACTATGCACTTGGAGCTTTTTTGGGACAAAGGCTTGGTAAGATACCAACTTCCATATATTATGCATCACAAACTCTAAACAGTGACTGACTCAATTATTCCACGATACAAAAAGAGCTTTTAGCTATGTTTTTTTTCTTTAGAAAAATTTGGATCATATCTAATTGGAACTAAAGTAACTATTTTCTCTGATCATTTAGCTCTTATATACTTGCTCATAAAGAAAGATGTCAATCTAGGGCTTAATAAGGTGGATTCTCCTTCTACAAGAATTTGACCTTCAAATCAAAGACAAAAAAAGAAGTGAAAATGTAGTAGCTGATCACCTCAGAAGATTACTTCAAGAAGAGGAATCACATCCTATAAGAGAAGAATTTCCAAATGAGCTACTACTTGAGACCATATTATTTACTTCTTGGTGTATGGAGATAGTAAACTAGTTAGTCACTAAAACGTTCCCATAAACCTATCACAAGCTAGAAAATTCAAACTCAATAAGGTTTCTAAACAATATATGTGGGATGAATTTTACCTTGGAAACTTTTCCCAGATTAATTAATAAGAAGGTGTGTACCTGACATTGAGTTTACTTCTATTCTGACTTTTTTCATCCTTATGCATATAAGGGACATTTTTGAGCAAAACAAACCACCCCAATTTTTTTTAGAGAATATATTCTATTTGCCAACATTGATCAAGGAAACCTTCACCTTTTGCAAAACATGCACCCGTTGTCAACAAACAAGTGATTAGACCCTAGGAATCAAATGCCACTAGCTCCAATTCTTATTGTTGAAATCTTTGATGTTTAGGGTGTATATTTTATGTGACCTTTTCCATATTTTTATGGTTATATATATATATATATATTACTTGCTATGGATTATGTGTCCAAATAGGTGGAAGTTAAAGCCACTATAACTAATGACTCTAAAGTTGTTGTGGATTTTTTGAAGTCTAACATCTTTGCTAGCTTTGGAACACCGAGAGCTATTATCAGTGATAGTGGACTACATATTTGCAATAGAAATTTTTGACCTTACTTAAAGAGTACAATGTTAACCACATAATATCTACCTCGTATCACCCATAAATAAATGATCAACTAGTTTATTACATGAATATGTTTAATTTTAGTTTAATATGTTAGTATGTAATTGTTGATATTCTTATTCAAAGTGATATCTTATTGCCATGCGTGACTAGTAGGGTTTAAAACCTTTGTTAAAAGTTATCAATGTATATAATCTTGCATAGTATGTTCATCTCCTTTTTATAACTTAATGCAATGAATGGATTAAATCTAGTAAGTATACTTTTAATTTGTTTAGGATTTAGATTGGTTAATAGATTGTATCATAAATCAATAAACAATAAGGAAAGGTGGGAAGTCTTAAATGCACCTAAATTTTTGAAGCTATAGTTAAGAATTTAAGGATAGTTCTAATACTAATTCATATCATAATTGGTTTAGATTATAGGCTTATAGTGATGATAATCCCATAATCACATGTTTTTCATAATCTATGTGCTCATTATTTTATTTATTGTTTTAATTTTTATTTTTAGTCAAAAACAATTTTGAAAACCCCACTTTGCTAATTGACTAACTAGCTAATAAGTAGTGGTAGTTATTGTCACAATCATCATGGGTTTGACAACCTTTTGTTCTTAATGTACTTATGATCACTTGTATAATTTGATAATGTATACTTGGATGTTTCCAAGTGTATCATTAGGCTACTTCTCCATTTGTGTTCTTGTGATTGTTACTCTCTGTACAAACTCTAGTTTTAAGTGAATATATTATTTACCCTTGCCATTGGATTAGGCCAAATAAAAATAGGGATCAAACCACTTAAATATTGTTTCTTTGATTTCATTGTTGATTTATGATATGGTTATTTTGAATATATGATTCAATAGTTCATTTAATTGATTCTTTGAGTGTGCTTTGGGGAGATTAAGTTTACGAAATCCTATCAAAGTGGTATCACAGTAAGGTTGTGTGGTGTTTGGCCTTTGAACTATCATCAAAGCATACCAAACTAATTGTTTAGCCTTCAAACTGATATTAAAGCATTCCAAACTCACAAGATCCTCTCTTTAAGTTTTTAGATTGAGTTTCTTGTATGATTCAAAGTTCTAGGGTTTTTAAGTTCCTTTGAAGAACTTGACCTTTGGACTTATTCGACTTAAATAAGGGAATTTTTTTTATCTTTTCTCCCTCTTTTACTTTTATTATTATTTTTATTTCATTTACCATAAATACATAATACAAAGTAAAATTTTTTGATGGCACAAGTAACTATGTTCTTTGGAAACATAAGATGAAAGCACTTTTGATACAACAAAAACTCATGTTGCCATTAGCACTGATGACTTGCCCAAAAAGGCATGTCACACTAATAAGAAAATGATTGAAAATGAGGTATACTCAGCAATACTATTAAATCTATCTAGTAAAATACACAGAGAAGTTTCTAAGGAAACTACCACTGAAAAATGTGTTCTTTATATTCTTTTAAATGATGGCACAACTTCATTTCTATTCTTTTAAATTAGATTTATCTAAGGATCTTGCACAGAAACTTGATGATTTTAAAATATTAACTATGATTTAAATGACATTGATCATAAAGTTGAAGATGAAACTCAAACTATTATTCTTGTAAATTCTTTACTATAAAAATGTTAAATATAATATTATGTATGGTAGGGGTACTTTGTATTTTGATCTTTTTGTTTAAACCTTAAGTTTAAGGATTTAGAAATAAAAGATAAGAATAATATGAGTGCTTATCTTCTTGTTAAATAAAAGAGAAACAAGAGTTTTAGAGGAAAATCTAAGTATAGGTTTAAATCAAACTCTAAGAAACATTTTAAATACTATTTTTGTAAAACGATGGTCACTATAGGAATGAGCTCCCACTAATAAAAAGAAAACATTCTAATAATCTTCAATCGGGTGTTGATAGTGAGTCTAACCTAGTTTCTAAGGGTTATGAGAGTTCTGAAGTGCTAGTTGTAAGCTTTTCTAAATCAAAAATAGTTTGGGTCGTAGATTTAGATTGTTCTTTTCATATGGCACCCCTTAGTGATATGAAAAAAAGTTGATAGTGGTAAGTACTTCTAGGAGAAGACTATGAGTGTCAAGTTAAGGGTATAGGCTCAATTAGACTATATTTAGAAGATGGAATTGTTAGAGTCATAAAAGATGTGAGATATGTACCTAAACTTAATAGAAATTGGATTTTATTAGGTATCTTAAATTCCACTAGTTTTACCATTAAGATTGAGAATGGGGGTTATGAGAGTTTTAAAAGGTTCTGTTGTAGTCTATAGAGTACTTATTGCAAAGGTCTACTATAGGAATAAAAGGTATTACTAGTGTAGTCCAGTCCTTGGATAGTACTATGTTGTGACATAAGAGGTTGGGTCATATTTTTCAAAAAAGTCTAAGTGAGTTAGTTAAAAAATGTGTGTTAGATAGTGTACCTCTAGGTAACTTACAGTTTTTGAACAATGCATTTTTACTAAGCACCCTAGGGTTAACTTCTCTAAAAGTTAGCACATTACCACACATGCACTTGATTATGTTCACTCTAATTTGTAGGGACCGACCCCTATCCAATCCTTAGATGGTTGTAGGTATTTTCTATACTTAGTGGATGACTATACTAGAAGAACATTAAGAACTAAAGACAAAACCTTTGTTAACTTTAGGCATTGGAAAGCCTTATTTGAAAACCAAAAGGGTAGCAAGGTTAAAATACTTAAAGCTACTAATGGTCTAGAGTTTTTAATGAACTTTTTGATAATTGTTATAAATACCAAGGAATTGGGTGACATAGAATAGTTATTGGTATTCTAGAGCAAAATGGACTAGCTAAAAGAATGAATAGGACCATTTTAGAGAGAGTTAGATACATGTTGTCTCAATCAGGTATGCTCAAATAGTTTTGTGAAGAGGCTATTAACACAACCATTTACCTCATAAATAGATGTCCTTTCTCTACCATAGACTTAAAAATATATGAGGAGATTTGGTCTTATGAACTTGTATATTATTGTAATCTTAGAGCCTTTGGTTGCATTTTATTTAGTCATATTAGTCAAGGAAAGTTACAAGCAAAGTCATTGAAATGTGTTTTTATTAGTTATCCTTTAGGTATTAATGGGTTTAAACTATGATGTCTTTCACTTAAAAATGTATCATTTGTAGGAATTTTGTTTTTAATGAATCTCAATTTTATCATGATTTAAATTTCCATCCTACTTCGACTATTGATAAGGATACCCCTAATAAGATGGATATAGGTGCCACACTTGCTCAAAATAGTGACTTTGAGATTGAGATTTAGGTACCAACAACCCATCATCCTCGTGATGTTATAACTAATAGAATAATTATCATTGATGATGATGGAACTATTAAGGATCCTTCTGACCCTCTTGTTAGTTATCCTAAACTAACTAACTACCAACTTTCCAAAGATAGGTCGAGAAGGTCCATTGTTCCTCCCAAAAGGTACTATAATTTCCTTTTTTACTTCTGAACCTAAATGTACTAATTTAATTGTTATGCCTTATATGTTGCCTCTAATATTGATGATTATGAACCCAAATATTTTTCTGATACCATGAATTACTCTAATGCTTCTAATTGGATGTATGTCATGCTTGATGAAATCAATTATTTAAATAAAAATAAAAATTGGATTCTACACTACTAAAAAACATACATATGATCTCGATTTTTAACCATGACCGTAGGCCTATGACCACAGTTATAAGAACTGAGACCTAAGTGAGAGAGACCATATACTTACCTATGGCCTCGGTTTTTCAATAACCAAGACCATAGGGTATGTCCATGGCCTCGGTTTTTCAATAACCGAGGCCATAGGGTATGCATAAATAAACAAAATATATTTAGTAATTACAATACTAAAAATCAATATAAATTATAATAAATTTATTAATTACAATATTAAAAATCATATTATATTAAAATTAAAAGTATAATTACATTTGAGAGTTTATTATACACTAAAACATAATAAAAACTTACTATTACAAACTGAATTTTTACTATTAATTACAAGAATTTACAAGTGTACTTCAAATCAACCGGTAGTACCAAAGAGAGTAGTAGCAAAGGAACCACCAAAGACCACCAAGATGAAAGCAGACCACTAGTGCCAAGAGCAGATCGAGTAATAGCGCCAACAGTAGCAGTACCACCAACATCGCCAGTAGTAGCACAACACCATCACTAGTAGCAACACCTACACAAGCCCCAGCATGAAAATCATAACAGTTTCAGTAAATAAAGTATCATAGTTTCAGCAATAAAATGTCACAGTTTGGAATAGGAAACTTATCAAGAAAAATATTACAGTTTGGAATAGGAAAATTATCAAGAAAAATATTATAGTTTGGAAGTAATTTAAAGCTTAACTTCTTACCTTGATAGCCAAATAAAAAACACTTATCTTTAAATATCACGTGATTGAAAGATTAAGAATTAAATTAAAACAGTTATTACATGTTATGAACCAAATTATGGATTTTGAAATATGACGAAGAACAAATGAATTAAAAATCAAATTATGTTATAATTAATTATGACCCCATTAAATCAATTTAACAAAAATTAAAATTAAACTAAAATTTTCAAATTAAGAAATATTAAAGACTAATTTTTTGAATTAAAAAATAAATATAATAAAAAAAGAAAATGGAGATTTATAAGGAGGAGATCAAAAAATGTAGTCTACTTACCCTTTCTTCACTCATATTTCTGAAGCCTAATTTATTTATCCATACTGATTTAGCATCTTCAGCAGCAGGGAGTACCAAATTTTCCACATTTAGGGAATATAGTAGCCTCACTATACATGAAAAAAATGTTTGGAAATAACCCTACAAATAGAAGAACAATATTTAGTCTTAAAATCTAATAAGAAAATAGAAAAGACAATATTTACAGCCATCTAAAAGCACTTTTTGTTCCTAAATTCTTATTTTTTATTGATGTTCTCTACTTGTAACTACTAAAGGAAGCTCAGCAACCTCTTGACCAAAAATCCTAAGGAGACCAACAGAGACGACGATAGACCTCTCTATGCAATAAAGTATTATGATTATGGTTAAGTTAAAATGCAAGTGATAGAATAATCACAAGAAATATTTGCTACAAGATATAAAATGAAAATTCCTTACAATCAATCAAGATTAGCTTCTCTACATTAATTTATAAGAATCATAAATCTAAATAAATATAAATAAAACTTTGGCATCATCCCTCTCTGTATGTAACAGTACATAGAGCATCAATTGAAAAAACAACATATCAAAGCTTCAAAAGGGAAATAGCATTTGAGAATTTGATTATTTGCTGAATGAAGGGTATATGAACACTAGTTTGAGAAGCTCTTATACTACCACAAATTCCAAATATGCAAAACATCAAACAACAAAGCTCCAGCAGAGCCATATATTACTCTTTTCCAATAGTGTGAGATTTAGTTCATAAATACTACAAATTTTAGGGTGCAAACTGCAAAGTACTATGAGCTTAGAAAAGAGAGACAAAGAAGAGTACCCGTGTGATGCAGATAAAAATTTCTCCACCAGTTAATACCTGTATCAGCATCAACATTAGGCACCAGGCACCATGGACTAGCACACTAGCACCAGTACCAACACCAGCGCAACACAATGCACTAGCACTAGCACCAGCACCAGCACTTTCTCAGAGCACTAGTGCAGCGCACCAACACCAGTACCAGCGCAACGCACTAGCACCAATGACCAACGACCAACATCCAATATCCAATGACCAGTGTCTAGCGACTAGTGACCAGGGTCTAGCATCCAGCGACCAATGACCAGCATCCAGCTACCAATGTCCAACATCCAGTGACCAGTGAACTAGCAAATAACGACTCATCGAACAATGACCCCCCGACTAGCGACTACCGAACCAGCGAGCAGGGAAGAGGAAGAAGAGATGAGAAGATGAAGAATCACGAGAAGGGAAGAGAAATTTCAGATCTAGAAAAATGAAAATCATAAATTAAGAAAGACGTTGCTAGGAGAAAAAGGAAAAAAGGAAAAAAAAGGATGGCGTGGGAGAAGGAAAAAAAGAAAAAAAGTGAGAGAGAAGGAAAAAAATAAAAAATAAAAAAAGAGAGGAAACATGACAAAAATTGATATAACTTATAGCCACAGTTATTGATAAAAACTGAGGCCATAAATATATTCTATAGCCTCGGTTTTTATTAGACCGTGACCAAAACCCTATGGCCTCAATTTTTATAAAAACCGAGGCCATAGGTCTGAGACCATATGTATGTTTTTTAGTAGTGCTAGCTGAATGGTCTAAGAAAGTTAAAGTACTTGGTTCTAGATGGCTTATTAAAATGAAAGAATGAATTAAATATGTTGAACATGCTAGATATAAAGCTAGGTTAATTTCATAAGATTTTGCACAAAGAACATGCATTGACTTTAATGAAATATTTTCTCTAGTTGTTCAGTTTACCTCCATTAGAATCGCGATATCACTTGCTACTCAATTTGACTTATTACAATAACAAATGGATGTTGAAACAACTTTCTTGCATGGAGATTTAGATGATAAAGTATATGTGTTTCAATATGAAGGTTTTGTTAAAAATGGTAATGAAAACCTTGTATGTTTGTTGAAAAAATCTATGTATGGTTTGAAGCAAACCCATAGGCAATGACACAAAAGATTTGATATATGATTGATAATGGGTTTGTAAGATGTGATTAGGATAATTGTTTGTGCTTTAAAATGAAAGATATTTTAAGTCTTATTTATTTATTACTATATGTTGATAATATGCTCATTTCTTATAATAACAAACATGAAATTAATTCCTTAAAATCTAAATTGCACTTAGCTTTTGAAACGAAGGATTTAGGACTTGCTAAAATGATAATAGGTATAGATATCGTTATATCTTCTAGTAGTCTATTTTTTCTCAATAATTATATATTCAAAATGTCTTAAAAAGATTTTTCATGCTTAATGCCAAACATGTTAGTGTTCCTTTAGGTAATTATATTAAACTTTCTTTCTCTTATTGATTGTCCTAAAATTGATGAAGAAAATAAATATATGAGTAAAGTCCCTTATTCTAATGTTGTAGGATCACTTATGCATGTGGTTTATACCATACTAGATATTACTTATGTTGTGAGTGTAATTAGTAGGTCTATGTCTAATCTTAGTAATGCTCATTTTCAAACTATTAAGTGGAGCCTTAGATATTTAAAGGACACTTCTAATACTTGTTTAATTCTCAATTATAAATGCTTGTGATATTTCTAATATATATGAATATTCTAACCTTGCTTATGTAGGAGACAAAAACAAAAGAAGTTCATTATCAAGATACATCTTTATTATTTTTGACAATATTATTTCTTAGAAAGCCACCCTATAATATATGGTTGCTTTGTCTACCACATAAGCTAAATTTATTGCTTGCATAGAAGCAGTTAAAGAAAGCTTGTGGTTGAGAGGCTTTATAAAATAACTTAGTATTTTAAGTAATGATAATGTTGACATTGTATTTTTGATAATCAATCAACCATTCATTTGTCTATACATTCCATGTTTTATTCACAAATTTAAATATTGCTTGAATTTGGTTATAGTGTCTTATACTTAATCGTTAGGAATGAAAGGTAAACAGATTATACATTCAATGCATGCATAGTATTAAGGTGGAGATTTTTAATTTATGTCATTATGATATGAAAATTAATTAATGGGGACATTAGGAAACAAGCTAAAAATAACATTCATGTTATTTTTGTTATGTACACTTGAATTCATATGTATTGATTAAATGTGTTCATACATAAAGTTTTGTATTATATCATGTATTGGGCCTTTGGGCTTTGCTATTTGTAACATGCTTTTTCAAGCCTTTATGTTGTGATTGCAAATGGGCCCAAAGGACAAAATCATCATTTTATGGATGCATATAAATATCCCATTTGGATTTTTTTGAATAGTAGATTGCTCATTTTCTTCTCTTCCTAGCCCCATCTAGCTATTCCTCTTCTTCTCTTCTCATCTTCTTCTCTTCTCTCTATGTAGTTTTCACGGTTTCTCTATAACCATTTGTGAGTATTTGAAAGGCAAGAACTTGTGTTAGGGTTATCTACCCTCTCTGATGTGTTAGGCTACTTCTTTGTTAGTGGTGTTCTTGTAATCGTTACTTTCTATAAAACTAGTTCTAAGTAAATGTATGATTTATCCTTTCCAGTGGATTATGCCAAATAAGAATAAGTCGAGCCACTTAAATATTGTGTTATTTGATTTCATTGTTGATTTTTGTTATATTAATTGAGTATACAATTCAGTAGTTCGTTTAATTAATTCTTTGAGTGTGTTAGGGTGAAATTGAGCTTAAGAAAATCTTAACAAATATAAATGGAATAATTATAATAGTTAGGTAGTATAAACGAAATAAAAAATTTTGGTGATATAAACAAAATAAATGTAATAATTTAATAATAATTTTGTAAGTTTAGTCATCTAATTAATGCCTTCCAAACCGAAGTGCCGTTTTCAAAAATAGGATATCCAATAATGCCAAAAGAAAGAAGGCTAAGAAGGAATTGTCTCTATCTTCACAATACTATTCAAATGATATAAATACATCGTCACCAAATTTGGAACAACGTAACAAGCACAGGTTCAATAGTGAGAGTTGGAAACAGCGCATGTGGATATTTTGAAATACATTGTCACAAAAATTTGGAACAACGTAACAAGGACAGTCTCCACAGTGAGAGTTGGAAACAGCACATGTGGATAGTTTGAAACCCATGCATGTTTGTCTTTTTCATTAATTAGGGTCTAGGACACTCTTTTGTTTTTTTTCGTTTGTAATTTAAAAACAACCCCACTGTCACAAGGATATATATAACCAACGGTTTACATGTGTGCATATATAACATGTTTGATCATGTACATCTGTGTTATTTAAACAAACCTCAAATATGAACTTCTCATTCACAAACTTTTTTTGCCCTTGATTTAAAAAAAACTTGACATAATTTTTAATTCATCATGACATAATTAAATATAGCATGTTTGTTATGATCATTTATGATGATAGTGGTAGGTACCAGTAGACATGTGTGTGTCATGATATACCTTTATTTAGGACACATATACTTAAAAATAATATTTTATTATTATTTTTGCATTTTTATCCTGAAAAACTTAATATTTTATAATCGGGATGTTATCCAAAAATAACTAACTTATTTTGTTGAATTTTTCAATTTTTTATGATTGACTTGAAAAAAATACTTTTCACGTCCATAAAACTATCTACATTCATTGGTTAATTTAAGAGGTAAAAAGATACTTAATTTAATTTGGTTCCTATGTATCACCAGTTAATATATGGCATAGCAAATGCTCTGTTTAATTTGATGTAAGAGTTACTTATTCCTATTTATGCCTTTAGTTTTTATGGTCAGCTATGCCAGAATAAAGTTTTGCATTGTTTAAACTTAGGGGATTAAATGGTTAATGAAGATTTGGGCTAATAGAAGTTCACCTTTTAGGATATATAAAACTTAATTATGTTATAAGTGAAATTAGAGTCAATTTCAAATTTAATAATTTAGACACTTATGTAAATATCTTGACGAAGGTATGAGTACAACCTACTTGAACTCGAGGCTTGTTATGTATTACTATTGTACAAAGATGTGACTTCTTCATCCAAACTACATATTTGTGAGTGTAAAATGTTTATTATTAAAAAAATGTTTTTTAGAACATAGTGGAAATAGTGGCAAGAATTGGAAGCAATAGAAAATGGAATAAAGGAAGAAAGCCAGAAACTAATGAAATTACAATATTACAAGGAGAACTATAACTAAGTTTAGTAGAAGGGAAGGCAGATAGATTTGAAGATAGCTTATAACTAGGAATATATTTTATTTATTTTTGTAATAGCTTAACTAGGAACTTATTAAATTACTTGATTAATATGGAAAACTAAGTATGTGAAGGAGCAAAGGCAATACAAGCAAGAAAAAGAATGGCAGAGGAAACAGCATCCTCTTCAAGATTGGAAGTGCTTCTCTTGAATTTGACAACTTTTCCTTTGTTACAATGCATTTGCTTATGCTGATAGTACTGTTGGTTATACTGTTGCGCTTGTTGTTGTTGCAGCTTCTTTTTCATCCCTTCTTCTACTTTAGACACCATTCTTTAATACTTCACAGAATCGCAATGTAGTTTATTATAGAAAACTAGATCTCTTTAAATAGTGGTGAACTAGTGATAAGCTTAAGAAGAGAGAGTGTGTGCATGTGGATCGATCAGACATACATGCACTTCCTTGTTTATAGGCTTAAGTGGTACAAAATGTCATTATTGGTTTCTGCATGTTACCACTTTTTAAAATAGCGCAGCCGGCTCCACTTTTATAACTAGACATCAATTTTGGAATTTTGTGTAGTTTAATTATTGTATATATTTGACATATGGATTTTTGACATTGTTTATGTGTATAATTGTACATTTGGCACTAATCATCCCTACTACACGATATAAATAAAAAATTAATCATAATTGATAAATAATTTTCTTCATATTTGTAAGGACTATGAGTGTTGGTTATTTTCGTAGATAAAATATTTATTTGTAAATTTATTTTTAGACCTACTATCAAGTCTATCAATAAAATCCAAACAAATATTTGAGTTCCAGATAATTGTATTTCAAATATATCTTTGATAACTACGGCACATAAGATTATATTTATGCATTTAATAGCAGATGTTTATAAATCTGAAATTATTTTTAGTGCTAAAATATGGAATAAGATATCCTAAAATATTAGATAATATATACTCTAAATTATAGTCTCAATCTTTAGCATAAAAGATAACATAAAATATATTTTAAAAGAAGTCTTCTTTAAATAGGAATCTTCTTAATTATTGAGTATTATTAATCCTATTTGTAATAGAAAAGATATTTATCAATTACATATGATTAAGGGTTTTAATTTTTCCTATAAATAAAATTCATTGTTCATTGTTTCAATTAACTACACAAGAGCATTATTTTAATTTTCTTAATTTCTCTCTCTTGTTTTACAAATATAATATCATAATTATTTAGATTTCTTTATTTAGTTAATCTATCAAATATTAATGGTTATGTTTGATTGATTAATTAGTAAAATTATTTTATGATATTTTGATAATATATTCTTATAGTTTCTTCTTTATTTTTGTTCTTAAATTGTTAGATCAAATAATTGTTTTTGTTATATCTAGTTATTTGATTTGATTATTAATCTTTAAAGAATCTATTTTTATTGAACTTGTGGTTGATCTTTTTGATCTAGAATTTGCTAATTGATTTAATTTAAGTGATATATGGGTTGAATCATCTAATTAGGATTATTTATTATTAAATACGTTCTTGAACACAGACAAACACTTGTATTTTTTATGCTAACTATTTTGGAAAGAAAACTAGATCTCTTTAAATAGTGGTGAACTAGTGATAAGTTTAAGGAGAGAGAGTCTATGCATGTGGATCGATCACACATACATGCACTTCCTTGTTTATAGGCCTAAGTGGTACAAAATGCCCTTATTGGTTTATGCATGTTAACACTTTTTTTAAATAGCGCAGCCGGCTCCACTTTTATAACTAAACATCAATTTTGGAATTTTGTGTAGTTTCATTATTGCATATATTTGACATATGGATTATGGACATTGTTTATGTGTATAATTGTACATTTGGCACTAATCATCCCCACTACACGATATAAATAAAAAATTAATCATAACTGATTAATAATTTTTTTCATATTCTTATTAGTTTTATTATTTTTTCTACTATAAATAAATAACATGAAAAAATTAAGTAATTTATTTCATATTTCAAATAACATATAAACACGAACAACACAAATTATATCATAATAAATACAATAATAGGACACAAACATAACTAACTTGATATAAATATACCATAGCCTTTCTCAAGTTTTCAAACAAGTTTTAACATTCTTCTTATGGCTTTTACCAAGTTTCAAAAATTCAATTTAGTTCTAACTCATAAAGAAAATTAAAAAAATAAGGAAAACGGGAAATTTAGCATGCACCATGAAAAATGAAGAAAAGGAAACCTTAATATGTATACTTGAGCGTTGGTGACCACCCGAGTAAGCAATTTACTTTCTTACTTTTCAAGTTAGATCACTTTGATCCTGGTTATTGGCACGTGATCACTTTGATTTAGGTGGTATGAATGTCTACTTCACTACTTTGAATCAAAATTCGAATTTCATATAATATTTTTTTCAAGATGCATGAGAGAACTTTAAGTTCAAGGTAGAACCCATGAACCATATATAAATAATTTACCAAAAACAATCATGATCTCTAAAATCCAAAGAGTCGTATACCAAATATTAAGCTCCCGTTGATTTTTAGTGACACTAAATCCTCTTTTATGAGTTAGAAATTATTATTAGTCACATCTTCTATTTAAAATTTAAATTTTTTAAGGTCAAAATTTTAAATAATAATAATTTAATTTAAATTTATGACTTGAAATAAGTGGATTATGTCAAAGATGGTACCAACAATTGACCATTGGGTGAGTAATATTTCAATCCATTCATCAACTACTCTCCAAGTAATTAATGCAACCCACAAAATGAGAAAATGAAAGATTATGATCACACAAGGCTTAGGCATTGTAATCTATTCCGACGAGAAGAAAATATGTATGTTTTAGAGTGAAAAAAGTAAGAAATATAATTGGGTGTATTGATTCTTTATGGTTATGAGTTGAATGTTGTATTACACTGTAATAGTATCTCCTATAGTGAAAAAGAGTTGTAACAGCTCTATGGAGTAGCTTGTTTAAATTTTCTAATGAACCATATAAGAATCCTTGTGTCTTCTTTTCTTGTTCCTATTTTATTTTATTTATTCTTTTATACCATAAAACTAGTAGCATGAATTTTCCAATTTTTCCCAGCAACTAAGATCAGAACTCAAGGTTATTAAGTCCTTGTACAAAAATTAAGTTATGAAAGAATTACTATTCATCACATAGTAATTTTTAAAGTGTAAATAGTGAAAAGTACCATTCATGTCATTATTCATAGGTACTATTCATAAAGGCAATATTTTAAGGAACATGATATTTTTTGTTATAAGATTTGAGTGGGAGTAATGTCAACAAACGAAGGAAAAGTTAAGATTAAGAAATTTAATATGTCAGATTTTGGTTTCTTGAAAATGCAAAATAAAAATTATCTATACCAAAAAAAATATTCACAAACCCCTCTTAGAAATAAAATCAGAGAATATGTAATAAAAAGATTGGAATCTTCTTGATAGGTAGGTGCTAGGAACAATCCGATTAACGTTGTCTCGAAACGTTACGTTCAACATTACAAAGGATACGATGACGGCAGGTCTGACAAAAGCCTTATCAAATATGTACGAAAAACCAACTACTTCAAAAAAAATACATTTTATGTTAAGGCTATTTAATTTGAAGAAGTCAAAAGGAGAACTAGTTACCAAATACCTAAATGAGCTCAACTCTAGTCTAATATAGTTGAGTTTTATAGGCATTAATTTTGATGAAGAAATTCAAGCCTTGATTCACTTGTCCCCTCTACCAGAAAGATGGAATGGTATAGTGATGGAAATAAGTAATTCCTCAAGAAACACACAAATGAAATGGGATATTGCTTATGATTTCATTCTAAGTGATGAAATTGTTACAAATGAGTTTGGTGAGGCAACATCTTTCACCTTACATACAAAATCCCGATGAACAACGTTTGAGAGGAACTCTAGTAGGGGCAAGTCTAAGTCTAGATGAAGCTAGTCAAGATTTAGTAGGGAAAACATAAGTTGCTAGTATTTCAAACGAAAAGGACATCTTAGAAAAGATTATTAAGCACTGATGAAAAAAATGGTGCATATGAAACCACAAATGTTGTTAGGGAAACAACTGATGCACTTATCTTAAGTGTCAATAGCCTAATTGAATCGTGGATTTTGTCATGAAGCCATAGAAAATTACACTGGTAGTGATTTAAGAAAAGTTCATCTAATAGATGATGAGTTCTTAAGATTATGAGTAAATGAGATGTTTGAATGAAATTGCCAAACGGGACTGTATAAAAGCTAAAAAATATGAGATTTATTCCAAGTCTTAAAAGGAATTTAATCTCAATAGAATAGCTTCACGAGGAAAGTTACTCAACAATCTTCACAAATTGTAAGTGAAAGATAAAATAAGGAGCTATGGTATTAAATAGTGAAAAGAAAGCCAATACTATTTATATAACTTCAGATAGTGGGAGCACTATAGTAGTTGTGGATGTAGATGAAAAATCAAATATATGGCACCAAAGGCTTGGCCATTTGAGCAAGAAATAGATGAAGGTACTCTTGTCAAAAGGAAAATTACCAAATGTTAAATTGGTGGATATTGGTTTTACAAGGACTATATCCATGGAAAATAGAAGAAAGTTAGCTTTCCAAAAGATGGAAAGACACCGAAGTTTGAAAAGTTAGAGCTAGTTCACAATCAACTCCCTTGGAGGCTCATCGTATTATGGCCCCTTCATTGATGATTCAATAAGGAAGGTGAAGGTTTACTTTTTAAAGAAAAAGAAATTAGAAGTCGATGATGTTTGCAAAAAATGAAAAGTCATGGTGAAAAATGATACTAGCTTGAAAATAAAGTGCCTAAGGTCTAACAATGAAAGAGTGTACACAATTAGATGATTCAAAGAATTTTGCGAAAGTAATGGAATCAAAGTAGAGAACACTATTCCAAGGACATCGCAACAAAATGGTGTGGTAAAGGGCATGAATAGAACACTGAATGAATGTGCCATAAGCATAAGAATACATGCAAGCTTGCCTTGCTAGAAGAAATTTGGAGTGGCAAAGAGGTAAACATTTATCACTTAAAGGTTTTCAATTGTGTTTCGTATGTTCACATTGACTCTACTAAAAAAATTAAGTTTGACCTAAAATACAAGAAATGCATTATTATTGGATATGGTTCAAATGAATTTGGTCATCGCTTTTGGGATTGTGAAAAATGACAAGTTGTTAGAAATCGAAATGTCATATTTAATGAGAAAGTCATGTGTAAAGGTAGGTTAATTGTAAAATCTAGTGGCATTAACAGTGATACTCAAAGAAAATAGTATGTTATGTTTGAGGAGATCTCTAAAGTGGATGATCATCATAAGGTTCAAAGCAACCTAGAAAATAAGGTTCCTCAAGAACCAGTGGACCAAGTTCCATTAGAAGAATCAAATAATGATATTTCATAAGAAGAATCACAAAACAAAGTTCCACTAGAAGAAGCAAAAGAATATGTTCCACAAAAATAGGAGTTGCGCACACCTATACTAAGACGCACCACCAAACCATGTAAAACAAGACAACGCTATTATCCTTCCCAAAATTTCTTATTGTTGACTGACAATGGAGAACCATATTGTTATGATGAAGTAATATAGATAAAGGATTTAGTCAAGTGGGAGTCTTTCATGAAAGATGAGATGGAGCCACTAATGTTAAATCAAACATAGAAACTTGTTAGAGGAGATCTCTAATGTTGATTGCTGGATCAAATATGAAAGAGATAAATAATGTGAAGTGAAAATTGTCAAAACATTTTGCAATGAAAGATCTCGGCATTGCAAAGAAAATTCTTAGAATGAGAATAAATCAAGACAAGGTATTGGGAACCTTGATGTTGTTACAAGCAAAATACATTAGCAAGGTAGTTGATAGGTTCAATATGAAGGATGCAAAATTAGTGATCCCTCCCTTAGATATTCATTTGAAACTTTCTAAAGGGTATTTACCAAAAAATTACAAAAGAGCATGCTCATATGGAAAATGTTCCATATGCTTCAACTATTGAAACTTTGATGTATGCCATAGTTTATACCATACCATAAATTCCACATGCAATAGGAGTAGTGAGTAGGCACATGAATAATCTAGGAAAGACACACTTGGAAGCTATCAAGTGGACTCTCAGATATCTATGAGGTACCACGAATATGGCATTGTGCTTCAAAAGTGGAGATATTACTCTTGAAGGCTATGTGGATGTTGATGTAGCAAGTAATGTCGATAATAGAAATAGCACTACAGGGTATGTTTATACTCTTAGTGGTACAACAGTGAGTTAGGTTTCTCAACTATAAAAGATCCTTACTCTATCCACCACCAAAGCTAAATATGTTATCATCATGAAATCTAGCATAGAAATGATTTGGTTGCAAGGTTTCTTGAAAGATTTAAGCAAGAAGCAAGAATGAAATGTGTTATATTATGATAGTCAAAGTGTCATCCATCTTGCAAAACAGTTGCCTTTCCATTTCAAGGTAAAACACAAAACTACGGTATCATTTCATCAGGTCACTTCTGGAAGAAGATGTTCTTAAACTCGAGAAGATACAAGGAAATGAGAAACCTACAGATATGTTTACAAAAATGATGACCATTAACAAACTAAAGTTGTGATTAGCTCAATTAGCCTACAAACATGACAAACCCAGGAAAAAAAATGCTACAATGATCATGTATGGTGACATGATTGAAATCATTCTCCAAGTGGGAGATTTCTATGGATGATGCCAAAAATTGACTAATGGGTGAGTAATATGAACCCATTCAAGACCAACTCTCCAAGCAATTAATGCAACCCAAAAATGAGAAAATGAAAGATTATGATTACACAATAATAAGCTTCTCAATAGTAGCTTTTCCTTCTCTATAAATAGAGCAAGGCTTAGGCATTGTAATCTATCCTAGCAAAGAAGAAAATATATTGATTTAGAGTGAGAAAAGTGAAAAATATAATTGGGTGTATTGGTTCTTTAGGATTGTGAGTGTTATATTAAACATTGTAATATTATCTCCTATAATGAAAAAGAGTTATAGTAGTTACGTGGAGTAGTCTGTTTAAATTTTTTGGATAAATCATATAAAAATCTCTATGTCTTATTTCTTTTTTCCTACTTTACTTCATTTATTATTTTATTCCCTCATAAATATAGTAGAAGAAATTTACCAATTTTTCCCAATAGATTATAGTCTTGTCCACTAGAGACACTCTTGAAAATTATGTTATGTGATAAACACAATTAGTTTTTTTATTCTATGACCAGTATAAGATTTATGTGTTCCACTTTGAACATTAATAAGACCAAAGTGCTCAATTTGAAAAGTAAAAGATATATTAAAGAAAGATAGGAAAAATGGTAGCCAAAATTTTTTACTTTTAACGAAAGTATACTATAATCATATGACATTATGTGGGACATCATAATTTCAAAAAGCTTAGCATAAGACTATTAGCTTTAAAAAAAGTGGGGCATTCAAGTTTATTACCTTTACAAAATGTAGCACAGTCAAGTTTGTTACCTTTATAAAATAAACTTCTGCATTCATTTTTGTAAAGATAATGGACTTATAGTATCCCATCTAATTGATTGTCACACAAATTGTGTATGCAATGAATACACAACTATATGTAGCATAACAAGTAATATAATTATAAAAAAATATTGTTCATACAGAAATTATTTTATTAGAAACTAATTTTTAAAACTAAAAAATAAAAATCAATTTTTTTTGTGTTTTTATATTTTAAATAAGAAAAATTAAAATAACTAAAAGTAAATAGAAAAAAATTAATTAACTCATATTTGTTAACTAAGAAGATATATGAGAAAATATCTAAAAATACTTAATCTCTCAATTTTCTAAACATGGAAATCGTCAAAATCTCTCCAATATAATTATCTACTAATTACATAATCAATTGAATCTAACCTAGTATGTATTCATCTCTCAAGTGAACTACACATCATATAGTAATTAATTTAATCACACTACAAATTTTCTCTCAATAAGAACACAAAAATCAATCATGAATATTGATGAGTGCTCAAAAAACACTAAAATTTTCATGATTTTATGCACATTAATTGATTAAAAATATATATATATATATATTTATATGTTTTATCATATATTTATATAAATTTATCTTTTTCGGAATCATGGGTATTTTTATTATTTTTCATGTATTTTAGCTTAAAAAACGTAACTTAAAGACTCAAAGAGGAATACTGGAAGCAATACATCACAAATATATTAATAAATAAATGAGGAAAGGTCAAAAAATATGGAAAAATTGGACAAAATGGGTCAAAAAGATAAAAAAAGGAGGCAATCGCGCCGCCGCGCCACCCAGCCGCGCCCAGTCTCGCGCACGCCCACGCCCAGTCCCACGCGCGCCGCGCGCGCCTTGCTCCTGTCCTGCCCGTGCTCTACTCCTTTTCTGCACGCACCCATGCACGCAGCTGGTGCCTTCCGCGCGCACCGCTGCCATATGTGCCCCAATCCGCGCGCAGCCTCCCCCCACGTCATGCTGACGTCATCAATTTCACTACTCTACATTTCCACCATTTTTTATCATTTTTTCACCCACTTTTTATACCCATCCTCATCTATAAATACCTCCATTCTCTTTACAACTAAACACACCTCAAAACACATCTTCTCTTCTCTTTCTTTCTCTCATTTCTTAGTTTTTATGTTTTTTTTCTAGTTTTTAGCTTTTCTTAGTTAGTTTCTCTTAGTTTTAGAGTTCTTCTCTTATTGAGAAGAACTAGTTATGTTTTTGTAATTTATTTGCTTTTTGATTCAATAAATAGGAGTGAAAATTCCGATTGTAGGTTTTCCGGCAACGGGAATAGCATCGAAGTACTGTAAGGATTTTATTTTCTTTGCAGTTATTTTTTATGCTTTATTCTTACATGTTATATTTAATTTTTTTGTGATTAAATTTAACTTTGCTGGCTATTTGTAAACATGATATAATAATAACGTTGTTATGCTTGCGAAATATTAAATAGGTAAAAATCTCTAAAATGAATTGTTTTTATTTTTATTCAATATTTTATATTAAGAATGTTAGAGAGAAATATATTATTTTTCATTACAAACTTAAATATGAAAATTAGATTTTAAGGTTTAGTTATCCGGTCTAATTTAGAGTAGTGCTCTTTTATTTGTTGGTACAATCGGCCGGTAGTTAGAGTGAAGCTCTATTTCAAAAGTTTTTATAATAATTATTATCTAAAAATGTATTGACAACATGTTTTCAATAGTGGTTTTAAAACTTGAAAGTTAGCACTCGAATAATTAAATTCTTAGGTTTAATTTGGACACCTTGAATAAAGTTTAAACTGTCTAACCCCACCAAAGGTGGCATTTAAATAGTTCATTTTTCAATCTCTTAGAAAAAGAATTAATTTAATTAACCAAATTAGTTATCAACCCCACCCATAGGTGTTAATTGATTTGTTTAGTTATCAAAGAATATCTAACCCCACCAAAGGTGGTATTCATACAAAAAAGGGAGAATCAATAAATATCAATTCATATCTTTAATAACCTAAATAATATGAGCAAGCATAATTAACTTAGTTATTATATCCATAAATACTCCACAATTTTAACTGATAAAATTTGCATCAATGTTTATTGAATCTCTATCTATGTTTATTTTTATGTTATTAGATTAGAAACACAAAAACCCAAATATTGTGACAGGATGTTTAGGATTTAATTTCATTTTTAAAAGTTTGAATAATAAATTAAAAACCACATACATTCCTTCCTTAGATCGACCTTGGGAGTATACTTATCATTTTTTATGAAATGATTCATGCACTTGCAAGAGTTTTATAAATATAAAACCAAAGTATAGGTAGAATCGGCGATGTCGGTTTTGCTTCATCAAATATGTGAATAAAAATTTGAATCAATTCAATCAAAACTAACAAGCATATCAAATGATTAATATAAGTATCTTAACAAATATGTTACATTCCTTATCCTAGTTATGACAACCAACTTTTATCATTGAGTTCATATATTTCATATCAAGCATGCATGCATTTAGTTTCCATATATTTATTAATTTCTACCCAAATCATGACTAAAAACATCCTAAGAATTAAAAAAATTCCTTAAAAAGTTAAAATGCATAGTAAATACTAATGTAGAGAATGAAGTTCCCTCCCCCAAACTAAAATTACACATTTTCCTCAATGTGCACATATAAATATGAAAAGGTAAAAGAAAAGAAACCTCCATTAATCATGGCACACCACATCTATCGTTGAAATGCTCATTCTTGTTATGCGAGGAAACATTTTGAGTCTTGATTTGTTCAATAATATTGTATGTTCTAGTTCGCAAACATGGTACTCAATTCTCTTCTTATGCCATATTTTTGTTTTTTTTTTTGAACTTTTGGGAATTTTTATAAGCACTCCACCATAACTCATCCAATTTATGTATTTTCAACATATTTTTAATCTCTCTATTAGACTCTTTCACTTTCATACTTGACTAGGGATGGGAGAGTAAAATTATGGGGTCTAAAATTGGTGGCTCTTTAATTGATTGTTTAAGCTTAGATCCTATCTCAAAATTTTCAATAATCTCCTTTGATGCACACATGAGAGGCACTTCCTCCAAAAAGTTCACACAGTACACAATTTCAACATTCGATTCCATACTTTCAAAGTTAAAACAGATTGATTTGTTTTCTAGTGAGTTTGTGTCCTTGTTCATAGCATCATGTGCTTACATTTTAAGTGTGTGTGACTTAACAGATTATTTTAAGCTATTTTCACCATCAGTAACATTTATTCTTAAATATTCATTAACATTATCAATATCAGGGGGTTCAGATTCTTTAAAAACTTTAAACATTATTTGTTCATCTTGCACTCTCATTGCAAGTTCACCTTTTTGTACATCAATGAGTTCTCTTTCAGTTGCTAAGAATGGACGGACAAGTATGATAGGAACGTCACGGTCCTCCTCCATGTCATGCACAATAAAGTCTACAGGAAATATGATTTTTTTTACTTTTATTAGCACATCTTGTACCACACCTCAAGGTCTCTTAATTGATCTATATACTATTTGTAATGCTAATGAAGTGGGTTTGGCTTTACCAATTACCAATCTCTTAAGACTAATAACGGCATAAGGTTAATGTTGATAATGGCTAAAGGTTAATACTAGAACTCAAGTCACATAATACTTTCTCAAAGTGGATATTTCCAATTGTACAAGGAATGTCAAACTACTTGGATCTTTCAACTTTTGGGGTAGTATTTTAACAAGGATGACACTACAACTTTTAGTTAAGATTATTATTTCATTATTTGAAAGCCTCATTTTCTTAGACAATATGTCCTTCGTAGAGTCATCACTAATAAATACGACTACAAAACGAACTTTTATTAAAAATAATAGAATTAGGCGACTATTTACGCTTAGAAGATATCCATTAATTTTGTTGTATTATTTAATCTCGTGCTAAATCATTTGACATTTGAAGCAATAATGATACCTCTACAAATCTTACTTTTTTTCGTTATTAACAATATTTAATTAACTCTTTTAATCATTATAAACAATAATGTCTTTGTAATTAACAAAACTACAAACTTAATAAAACTATTAATTACTACAGCTGCAAAGATTTGGGAATACGGCGCGTTGGATTTGTTCAAAGTGAATTAGCATATATGTAAAGCTAATTAATTAGGCTGTTGCATACAACATCTAATCATTTGTGTAAATAATTAATCTTATGATAGAAAAAGGAAATATGTATATAAAATTATAAATAGTTTAATACCCAATAATTATAAAACAAGACAAGGAGAGAAAAATAAATGAAATGTAATTATAGGTAATTTGGGAGTCAAGTCCCCCTACGTACAGACTTAGCACAGGTCAGTCTTTGTCCTTATCTCTAGTGTGCAAAGCCATGTGAGCATGTCATGTGCAAAGCCATGTGAGCATGTTCTCATTTTCCATATAGATCCCAGAGTGGAGATATGCATATTGCGTCACTTTCTATTAGTGTATGATTTTTCAAGCAGGTATATTTGGAGATGGAGATCCTTAAAATGAGATCAAGAAACTCAAAATATTTTTGTAGTATTCTTAGTAGAACCATCCTTCTCTTTGAGTGTAATTTGTATTTGTTTAATTCTTGAATATTTTAATGAATTTTATCTAGAAAAATGATGTTCTTGATGTAATTTTTTGTATCTAAAATTTAATGAAATATCTATATAAAATATAAAGAAAAAATGACATTTGAAATATAAATTAACTTAAAAAATGATAAAAATGTAATCATTTGTATAATGTAATTGGTTAGCTTCGTATTTGTTTGTGACCGAAAGAGACAAAGACAAGAAATGGAGATTGTCATAAAACTCATAAATTATGAGCATGGAATGCAAGGAGGCCATGTCCTTAGAAAATTGAATGTTGGTCTTTCTCAAACAAACCATATTTGTTTGTTTGAAACTTCAAAGGATATATATAATTAATTGAGGAAATCTATTGACCCCAAGTGTTTTGGCAAAGAATTAAAATCATTTCATGTTAGAACAAAGTGTTTTGGCAAAAAAGTGATTTTTTTTTTCTACAAAGGTTGTAATAATCCAGTTTACTCTGCTAATTTTTTCTTATTTAATTTACTGCAAGTTATTTAAAATTTGATAATTGAAGTTGATTTTCTTTCGATTCCTAACAATTAAAAAGCTAGTTAATTATATGATCATAAGTAAAGAACCAGTTAACTATTAATAATTTTAATAAGAATTAAGGTAATGTTTGATAATAATTGTGATGAATGTTTTATGATTTATGTTTAAAAAATTGATTTTGTGATTTTTTTTTTGTTAAAATAGTCATTATTTTGTTTGATAATAATTTTTATTTAATAATTTTTAAGAAAAAAATTAAAAAATTGTTGATAATACTTTATGTTTTCTAATTTTTTTAAAAAAATTAAGAAATTTTGTTATTATTTACAAAATTTTAAGTTTTTAATCATTTTCTTTCGATATTTACACATACAAAATAATAATATTTGATTTAATCTCTAAAAAATATACTTAGTGAATGAAAAAATTTAAAATATGAAATATAATAAAAAAAATCTTATTTGCAATTATTTATTAGTGCAATGATTTCTTGTGAAAATCAAAATAAAAAAATATATCAAACATGTATGCTTGATTAAAAATAACTTGAAAAAGATGAAAAATTAGACGTAACCTAACTTATTCATTACATATGGTCATATAATCAATCTCATGACATACAGGTAATTTTCTACTTATAACAATTACATATAAAAACTTGTATATCCAATAAATTATGCTAGGTATCAAAGGTATTAACCTAGTTTAGTTCATTTAGTTTTAGGTCATTTTTAATTAACTATAGTTAAAATCAATTTATCTAAATTTTATATGAGTTAATTTCAAATCAATTTATTTTTAGATAAATTTGACTAAACAAATCATAAACTGATTCATTAACTTTTTAAAAATAAAAATAAAAATGTAAAAATAAATATTATCTTTTGATTATATTATTGTAAATTAAATAAGAAAAATAAAAAATATTTTTAATTCTGATATTTTATTATAACATTATATTAGTTATAAAACGTTACCATTGACAAAAACAATTTTTTGTTAAATTATATTACAAGTTGTTCATGAGTTAGATAAGATGGTTTATCTTTTAACTAGTTAACTTATTGAATCAACTTGAACTTAATTAAATTAAACTGTTCATTTGATGTGATTAGTTATACTCTTGATAATATAGGTTATCAACAATACTTTAACATAATATAAAATCTTTCGTTCTTTTTAGAAAATAAAATTTTCATTAGTCATAGTTGAAGATAGAAAAAGAATTCATTTACATGAAATATTACGATTGATAGACACATGTAGCACAAGTATCCATATAAATCATTCTGGTGTTAGCATATTTATCTTAATATATAGCTTTTTATTTGTTTGAATTATTGCAAAATTACATCAATGTCTTTAACCGATTACATAGATTTCATGATTTGGTATTTAATGTATCATCCTCTTCAATTAATAAAATATTATATCCATATTTAAGATTATATTTAAGGAAAAAATAGTGTAAAAATAATAAGAAAGCATGCCAAAAGTTATATTAAATTATAAAATTTATATAAAAAAATATCATTTTATATTTAAATTTAGATGAAAAATTATAAATTATGATTGATTTTATTTAATTAAAATAAAAAAACAAAAATTTGAAGAAAAAGCCAACATCGACCAACAGAATTAAAAGATAAAAATACATAAATAAAGAAAATACAACACTTAGAGTTTTCTTAAAAGCTAACACATAAATACTAGGAGGTAGTGGTGTCCAAAAACCGAACCGACCCAGATTAAATTAAAAATTAATCTGGTCCGATCTATATTAAATAAAATTGATTTTAAAATGATCCGATCTGGTTATAAAAATTATAAACCGATCGAATCGGATCAGACCAATTTTATTAAATAATTAATTTTTTTAATTAAATAGCATATTGTTACTATATATAAATATAGAATTTTTACGTTAACCTTAACCCTATTCCTCATTTCTTCTGCCTTTACGTCTGGGCTCTAGCCGTTTGCGTCTCTACGAGACTCAAAACAACCCTAGCCAGTTGTCATCACCTCTAACAACACCCAACCATCCTCGAGTCGACTCCACCACCAACCAGTCACATCTCCTCGCGTCATCTCATCCATGGAAGAAATAGATATGTGGTCCACTAGTAGGAGTTTTTTTCCCCTCAATTAGTATCCAATGCCTGAACAGCTTTTGTGAGAAGACTATAATCAATGTTATTGTCCGCATAGGGAACAGTTTTTTTGAGTTTCTCATAGGCTTTTTTTTAGTTTTTGATAGGTTTTTTTTTTGAGTTTTTGATAGGGTTTTTTTGAGTTTTTGAAATGCTTCCTCAAATGAGTTTCTAATAGCGTTATTTTTAGTTTATGATAGGGTGTTTTTTAGTTTTTTATAAGATTTTTTTGAATTTCTGATAGGGTTTTTTTTAGTTTCTAAAATGCTTCCTCAAATAAGTTTCTGATATATATATTTTTTTAGTTTCTGATAGAATTGTTTTTGAGTTTATGATAGGGTTTTCTCTCAAATCGTGTTTGTCTGTTTGTGATATTGTTTTGAATTATTAGTTTCAATCATTTTATTAAAAATGATAATAAATATCATTTTCAGTTTCAATGTAATTACCTATTTCATATAAATGAGATATTTAGAATTCATTTCCTCATGTCTAATCTTTTTTTATTTTAGATTTTGATAACATCTTATATATTTATTTATGTATTTAACAATAATATCTATCTATAAATGATGATTAATGAGCATCACATTTTATTGTATCCTATTAGATTATATCATATTAAACTGAATCATATTTATGTATTATTAATTGTTCAAAACCGCTTAAAACCGTTAATCAAACTGGACTAAACTGTTCGATTATAACATTTTGAACAATTAAATTGTCTAATCCGATTCGATTTGAATTATATAAACAGTCTAATTTGATTAAAAAAAATTTATTCAAAACTAGACCGGACTATAGACACCCTACTAGGAGGAGTGTTCTATAGATTAAGTTTTTAAAAAATATTTGGTGACAAGAAACTAACAAATGCCCTTATATATCTATAAAAAAAAACATTTAGTGTTGCGCTTCTACTTTTTACTTTTATCTCTCTCTCTCATATATATATATATATATATTGTTACCGAAATCTATTAACAGGATCGGTAGCCTCTCGATGAATCTATCAAAAACCATCTACCAAACCTGCAAATGTGAATATCATGGATGTTTTTTACATTATAATATAAATAATAAATTGTTTATATTTTTCAATCTAATAAACAAAATTATAAACCATTATTTTTAAATATATTTTTATCTGTATTTTCTAATGAAATATTAGAAAACTAGAAGAAAAAATAATTATTAAATGAATATTTTGAGATTTTTATCTTCTGTATATTTTGAAAACCCTTGGCTTTTCTTCTTATATCCCGTAAGAGATGAAGTGTTTTTCACGTAAGAGTGTTTTCTCTTATACATAGATTGTTATTTATTTGTTTGCTTAAATTAATATTTATTTTTTTAATTTATTTTATTCAACGTAAATTTAAATATAATGTGATAATTGTTGGTGTGTGTTGTTGTGGCAGACACCAATAACTCAGTGGAGTAAAACATGGAGCATACAATAATGGTAGTGGATCCATAAAACATGGATATGCAAGAATTATGGTTATTGTTTAATTTTCGTTTTCTTTGTATACATATATCTCAACTATTGTACAGAAACAAAACAGAAATAATAATGAAATATACTGATAATTATCAGAGAAATACAATATTTTGACATGGTATCAGAGCAGGATATTGCTAATGAACTACCTGCTGATTTATGACGAAACTACCATTTTTTGATTGCTGATTTGCAAATTTATAGATTTGTTGATTTGTTGATTTACGATTTACGATTTACGAATTACGATTTACGGTTTCTAATTTACGAATTCTTATTTCGATTTACAGTGTAGCCTCTTGATTGTAGGCTGCGGTTTTTAGTTGTTTTGAGTTCGATCTACCAGGTTTATATTCACCTCTTGTAGCGTTTCAAACAGAACATGTGCGGCTCGAGAAATGAAAGTAAGATAGCTATTTCACGTTTATTTGTTCGAGAAATTCAATAGAAGATTCACGTGTTACACCTTAAAAAAATATCGGCATCTGACTTACGAGGTCGAGGATTACATGACGAAGAACCATTGAAAGAAGGTCGGACCACGGCAGGAAACGAAGTACTCACGACAGATTGATGCGGTTCACGGTATAATAGAATAGGTGGTCTTTGTGTGGTTGAAACTACCATTTCGACGGGGTGAAGGAGAAGAGCATTGTGAAGAAGAGCGCCATTTGCGAAAGAATGCGAGAGAAGAGGAGAAGAAAGAAGACTGAAATTTTTGGCTGAGAAAAAATGGTGCGAGTTTAGAACTTCTCTTAAGGTTTGGAGCAACGCGAGAAGATCTTTGGTCGAGGAACGGTGACAGCTGATTAAATCTGCGAGCCAGACTGTCGAGAGAGAGCCAGACTATGTTGAGAACGTAGGAAATTACCGCGACTTGGGAAGGAAGCTGTGACCAATCTGCTGAAATCGCGTAGGAAGAAAGGGGCAGCTGTGAGAGAACGGCAAATTAGGGTTAGGGTTATAAGGGTTTTCTTTTTGTGTCATTTATATAGTAGCTGCTTTGTAAAAAAAATTAGATTTCATGGTGGAATCTAGAGATTTAACTACCAATTTCATGTTGGAAGATTTGACGGCGAAAATGACGGAAGTTTTCACTAGAGCTCAGATCAGCTCACAACCTCTGTCAACTGAAGTGTCGACCATTGCCCCATTAGTATCAAGTTGGGAGGATCAACTATGCCTTGTGGTCCAGGTGGTGGAGATGTATATCTACGGCAAGACAAGCGGGATATATCAATGAGATTTTCCTCAACTGTTGAAATCGACCACTGCATTCGGAGATGGTGCCTTGAAAATACCATTGTTAAAGGATGGTTGATCAATTCGATGGACCCGTCCTTGATTGCAAATTTATTCGATTCCCAATGCCTTGAAACAAGTTTGGGATTAGCTGCTACCACCACATGATTGGACAAACACGTCTCAAGTGTATGATCTTAGTCGTCGAGTTACTAGTATGAAACGGGCGGGTGGATCCATTGAAAAATACTACGATGACCGAGGGTTGTGGCGAGAAATTGATTTCCGTCGTCCTAATCCAATGGAGTGTGCAAATGACATACAAAAATAAAACTCCATCGTATAGGAAGATCAGTGTATGCCTTCCTTGATGGACTTGATGAGAACTCGACAAAACTCGAAGTGATGTCTTCCAAATCAAACCATTCCCTGCGGTGGAACAAGCGCTATGGATTCGTCCGTCGGGAAGAGGTCGACGGCCGTGATGATCACGAGGTGTAGATACGACACCGGAGGTTATGGCTTTTAAAGGGTCGAGGACACATGTCGATGCCACAGACGGGAAATCTTTGGGTAGCAGAAATCATAAAATCCACCGTACGCTTGGCATGAAATGTGGCCGTTGCGGAAACTCCAAACACACCGTGAAAACTGCTTCAAACTCCGTGGGTATCCAAAATGGTGGAATGATCTTCAAGCACGGAAGAAACGGGACACCCCGGGCCATCTATGGCTACCAATAATGCCTCGCTATCCCTTACTTCCTAGGCGAATCTTCCGGGATCTAGGTATTTCAAGTAAAGCATTTCACATCTCTACTCTTAGTGATAAAGAGGATTGGATTACGGACTGGAGCTACGGATCCACGTGACATTTGACGAACAACCCAACGAGACGAAGCCGTGTTGCCAATGCAAATGGGGTCACTTATCCGGATTACGGGAGCTGGAGCCGGTGACCTTATCTCCCTCATTATCATTATCTAATACTTTACTTGTACCATCTGCATCAAGCAGGCTAATGTATACATAAGTCGAGGTCACTTGGACCTTAACTATGTAGTATTGATGTAATCTAATTTTTTGCCTTCTATGGGATATTCTCACCAAGGAGATCATTGGGCGTGGTACTAGGAGAGAGAGGGCTATATTATGTGGATGACCTCGGTTCGGGAAGAGCCGATCACGTACGACATCTTTGGTAACAAGAGCAGCAGATTTGGCTATGTCATCGTAGATTTGGGCATCCGTCATTCGGGTATTTAAGGCACCTACTCCCTAGTTTATTTTCAAATATCACACATTCAGATTTCAAATGTGATACTTGTATCCTAGCAAAAAGTCATAGGGCGTCATATCCTATGAGCATGAATAAAAGTATGACTCCTTTTGCTTTGGTACATTCTGATGTTTGGGGACCTTCCCCGGTTATTACATCATCGGGTCATCGTTGGTTTGTTATTTTTGTTGATGATTGTACACGAATGACATGGCTTTATCTTCTCAAACATAAATATGAAGTATTTGCTACATTTCACCTGTTTCACACCATGATTCAGACACAAATTTTTGAAAAAATTAAGATATTTAGGTTTGATAATGGAGGGGAGTATGTTAATCAACAATTCCGGACATACTTGGACAACCATGGTATTCTCCATGAAACCTCATGTTCACAAACCCCACAATAGAATGGGACTGCGGAGAGGAAGAATAGGCATATTTTAGAAACGGCTCGGGCCTTACTAATCGGTGCACATATGCCTAATAAATCTTTGAGTGATCTTTGTTACTACGATTTGTGTATCTACGAATCGAATGCCACCCAAAGACCTTACAATTTCGGACTCCGTTAAAGGTGTTATCGATCATCTTACACCTTACCTACTATTTTAATGCTTCCGCCCGAATTTTTGGATGTGTTGCTTTTTTCCACCTCCCGTAAAAATCAACGAACTAAGTTGAGTCCATGTGTTGTCGATGTGTATTCTTGGGGTATGGGGTACAAAAAAAAGTACCGATGTTATGATCCAATTACTAAAAGAAACTATACTACCGTGGATGTCACTTTCCTTGAATCAGAATGTTTTTCCATCGTGGGTATCCCAATTACACTCTTCGGGAGGAGAGTTATGGTGAAAGAACGAAATTGGCTTGATGTTGAAATATTAGACACTAGTCCAACATACTCGGATCGTGCCAATAATATGGAGGAGCCGTATCTAGACCCGAGCTTGAACTTCCAAGAACCGGCGGTGAGGTAGTAATTGAATCTCCGAGAAGATGAAGTGGTTGATGTACCACATCCATTCTGCAGTACCCGATGATCCTCACTGCGAGAACAACTCCCTGTGGTAAGCTATCTATCACACCTTTACAAACTAATGCTATAGATACACCTGTTGGTTATGTTTTACCTTTCGAGACACAATCGAGGTAAACCTCCAAATCGATACTCCCCCGAGAAAGAAAGAACGACAACCCAAGTATCCAATAGCAAATTATGTATCTACTCGAAGATTATCGGAACCTATCGGGGCATTTCTTGCAGCAGCAATCTCTCGTGTCGAATTCGAGTAGCATTGAAGAAGCATTATCTCGATCCAAAATGGGCTCGAAGCTATAAAAAGAGGAATTTGAGGCATTGCGGAATAACACGTGGGTGTTAGCGAGTTGCCTCGAGGGAGGAAGATGGTAGGATGCAAGTGGATTTTCTCCATTAAGTATAAAGCGGATGGGTTAGTTGATCGTTACAAGGCGAGGCTTGTAGCAAAGGATATACACGAAACATGGGATAGATTATCAAGAAACCTTCTCAACTGTGGCTAAACTAAAAGCGTGAGGGTTTTTGTTATCTCTTTGCAGCAAATTTAGATTGGCCATTGCACCAACTTGACGTGAAGAATGCCTTCGCTTCGTGGTGACTTGAAGAAGAGATTTACATGGATATCCCTTTGAGGATATCTTGTTACATCGAGGAAAGCAGCTTGCATACCAGATTACAACGAGCATTGTATGGACTAAAACAATCACCTCGGCGTGGTTTGGTAGGTTGAGTTCGGCAATGAAGAAATATGGGTTCGACAAAGCAAGCTACGATCATACTCTTTTCACTAAAACATCGATTAGGGAAGATAACTATAGTCTAGTCTGTGACGACATGATCATTACGGGGGATGATAAAGAAGAAATATCTAAGCTTGAGAACAAGGCTGTCCAAATGAGTTTGAAATGAAGAACTTGGGAGGGCTCAAATACTTCTTAGGTATTGAGAATGTAACAGATCAAAACAAGGCATATGTCTTTCCCAAGGAAATATACTGGACCTACTAGCGGAGCGGACTACTAGATTGTAAACTTGTCGATATTCCAATGGTTCAAAATCATAAACTCGGAGAATATATGGACCAAGTACCGGCCGATAAATAGAGATATCAACGGTTAGTAGGTAAGCTACGTATATTTATCTCGTACTCAAAACCTCATGTGCGTATCTTTGTGAATGTCGTGAGTCGGTTAAATGCCTTGCCCAGTGAAGACCATATAGATGCGGTCGTCAGAATACTTCGTTACTTAAAATCCTCACTGGGAAAAAGACTTATGTTTTCAAGGAAAGGACTTATGTTTTCAAAAGAATGGTCAATTGGAAGTCCTTGGATGCTCTGATTCAGAGGGCGGGGAATATGAAGGATAGGAAATCTCTTCTTGGGTACTTTACTTTCGTGGGGGGCAATCTTGTTATATGCAGAAGCAAGAAGCAAAATGTAGTTGCCTTATCCAGTGCTGAAGCTAAATTTCGAGGAATGATCAAGGGAAGATGTGAGCTCGGCTTTCGGATTGAAAAACCTTGCGAGATTGGTGTTGCTCACTGGCTTTCTAAAATGAACTTATTTTGTGATAACAAAGCAGCCATTGCCATTGCTCACAATCTAGTTCAACATGATCGCACGAAGCACATTGAAGTGGATCAGAACTTCATCAAACATAATCTTGAAGAAAAAATTATTAAGCTTCCATTTGTTAAATCAGAAGATCAATTGGCTGATATACTCACAAAATCGGTGTCTGCAAGGAACTTCTACAACTCACTTGACAAGTTGGGCATAAGAGACATATATGCACCAACTTGAGGAGGAGTGTTGGTGTGTGTTGTTGTGGCAGACACCAATAACTCAGTGGAGTAAAACATGGAGCATACAATAATGGTAGTGGATCCAGAAAACATGGATATGCAGGAATTATGGTTATTGTTTAATTTTCGTTTTCTTTGTATACATATATCTCAACTATTGTACAGAAACAAAAACAGAAATAATAATGAAATATACTGATAATTATCAGAGAAATACAATATTTTGACAATAATTTTTTTAATTAAATCTAATTTAAGGTAATATTATGCATGTTTTATTATGTTTTAAAAAATTTTATTCTCAAATATAAATATACATATGATATTATGGCTCAAAGTTTTGGTAAGGTTAAAAATTTAAACAATTTAATTTATTAAAGATTAAATTTTATTAAAATTTTATCGTACTGTCAACAAAAAATAAATTAAATTTAGATTAAGAATCTAAAGAAAATGATTGAAATAATTTACCGCATAAGCTACGTACATGTTGTTAGGTTGGTTTTCAAAAGCTTACAACCTTCCGTACCCAAAAAATTAAAAAATTAAAATAAATCTTGCATGACATAATTAATGTTGGAAATATGCCAGATTAGTCTAATTTAGGGTTTTTTTTTCTTTTTTCTTGTATATTGTATCTATTCTTTTAGAGAAAGATATTAAGAAAGCAAACAAATTACAAAGAGTTAGAAGGGGTGAGGTTGGTAATACATTGATAAATATGAGGTTATGAGTAGGAGCCGACCTTAATGAAGTACCAGGAAGGGTTGTTTAAACTTATTCCATTTAATATTATAAAAATATTTAAATTAGATTTAAAATTATCGTTTAATTTAATGAAAAATTCGGGATAAAAATTTATATTTTTTTAAATAAGAATAACAAGGGTCATATAAATTTGATAATTATGAATAAATTTTGAATAAGGTAACTATAGGAGTATATAGTCATTTTGTTTTATCTAATTATGAATATAATAAAGTAGTTTTACGTTAAATTATGTAAATGATGTTAAAAAATATTGATAATTTAAATCAAGTTTATCAATAATTTAAAATTTTTAGATTAAATTGATTAATTAAAATATCTTGGAATAAAAAGAATAATGTAAAGTGGTATATACTATCTACGAATTAGTTCAATTCCACTGAAAAAAATTCATGGATCCGCCTCTAGTTACGAGTCTATGTATACACTCAATAGTTCACACTTTTTGATACACCATGAGTATTTAAAAAAATATTCCATATATAAGAACATGTATCTTATTTCCTATTACTTGAGTCATCCTTGTTAATTCTCATTTATTGTTTTTAATTGTAATTGTTCCAATACTAATGATTTGTTTAGGTTCGATATACATTAATGTAGTATCTCAACTGACGTGTTTAGGATTATTATAGAAAATGCACAACTTTGTGCCTCACCTTGGCTTTAAAGTTACACTTGAGAGCTCATAGGAGAGGAACTTTTGGTTTTGTTAGACAAATTGATTTTTTTGAATATTTTTATAGAATTAAGGCGATTTTGATCGATGAATCAATTCCTTATTTAGAGTTTTTACTCCACTAGTGATGAAGAGAGAAAATGAAAGCTCTCTTACTAGGTAAGAGAGAAACTGAAAATATTATTGGATAGAATTAATCTCTTTACATTGATGCAACGTTTGTATAAATGCTCAGAAAATGATAACATTGTTGAAGATTGTTATAAAGCTTCTTAATTTAACGAGCAAAACAATGAGTTTAATTCAAGAAGTAATTCAAGGAACCATTAATTTAAGGAGTGAATTTTCCTATATATGTGTAATTGTAATGAATTAATCATCCAAGTATTCATTCCAATTGAGAGAAAAGCTTTTGTGAGAGAAAATTAAGAGTGATTTTCTTGGGTGTAATTGGGTTATGGGTTATGAGTTGTGAGCATTGTAAACACCTTGTGTAATTTCTCCCCTTTCAGTAAAAAGATCTGCAGCAGGTCCGGAGACGTAAACAAGATTGGCAGAACTCCGTTATCAAATTTATGTCTTATTTTTCTATTCTTGCTTTCTCATAAATCTAACTTATCGAGAATTTGGGTAATTTCCCAACAAACATGTTCAATTATTTGTTTTCTACATAAATAGTATTTACCCATATCAAACTTAGTTGTTATATCAATTTATATACACTAACATAACTCTTAAACCGTATACACACATACATTCCACCAGAACTCTTCAAACTTAGTTGTTATATCAATTTATATACACTAACATAACTCTTAAACCGTACACACACATACATTCCACCAGCACTCTTCAAACTAATGGCTTGAGTAGAACTATAAGTTCTATATTCAAATAATGAAATTGTGTGATAGGTAGTGTCTTGGAGAGAAGATCAGCTATCTGATCAGCAGAGGAAACATGCTGAAGAATCAACTGATGCTCTAAAACTTGATCACGTATGAAGTGTTGATTAAACTCAATGTGCTTTGGTTCGAGAATGCAATATAGGATTGTGTGCTAGGTTTTAGCATTTATATTATTACACAACAAAATAGGAACATATGTAATTAGAAGATACAATTTACAAAATAAGGAAAGAAACCACAATAATTCAACAATAGCCATTAGTGTAGTTCTATATTCAAACTCAGTACTACTTTTGAAAAAAAAAACATTTTGCATAGAAGTGTGCCATGAGATAAGATTAGTACCTAGGAAGACACAAAAGCACTTGTTAATTCCCTATCATCAATATAAGAGGCTTAATCAGCATCACAATATGTTGTAAGATGAAGTTAAAATGACCTGAGAAAGGTAAACCATTTTAGATAGTGTTTTATGAAAAATATTGTGTTTTTCATTAATTATGAGTATATATTTCATATATTTATGTGTTTGTTTCTGTACAAGAATGATGATATATGTATATTAAGGAAAAATAAAACCCTAGCAGCTGCTACACACCCTTACTTTCTCTGATCCACTAAACATTGTTGTCAATCATACTTCTACAACATGCTTTCCAGCACACGCCAACATTCTCCCTCAAGTTGGTTCATATATATCTCTTATGCCCAACTTATCAAGTGAGTTGTAGAAGTTATTTGCAGACACAGATTTTGTAAGAATATCAGCCAATTGATCTTCTGATTTAACAAATGGAAGCTGAATAATCTTTTCTTCAAGATTCTGTTTGGTGATGTTCCGATCCATTTCAACGTGCTTCGTGTGATTATGTTGAACTAGATTGTGCGAGATGGAAATGGCTGCCTTGTTATCACAGAATAAGTTCATTTCAGAGTTAGGAGCAACACCAATCTCAGTTAGAAGTTTTTTCAACCAAAGGAGCTCACATATTCCCTTGACTATTCCTCAAAATTCAACTTCAACACTATACAAGGCAACTACCTTTTGTTTCTTACTCCTCCATGTAACAAGACTACCTCCCACAAAAGTAAAGTACCCAGTAGTAGATTTTCTATCCTTGATATTCCCTGCCTAATCGGAATTTGTATATCCAACGACTTTCAATTGACCATTCTTTGTAAACATAAGTCGATTCCCAAGGGAGAATTTTAAATAATGAAGAATTCGCATGATGGCATCCATATGGTCTTCACTTGGGTAGTGCATGAACTGAATCACGACACTTACAACATAAGCAATATTAGGTCGAGTATGAGATAAATATATGAGTTTACCCACTAAACGTTGATATCTCTGTTTATCTGCTAGTACTTGATCCACATATTCTCCAAGTTTGTGATTTTGGACAATTCGAATATTGACAGGTTTACAATCTAGTAATCCTACCTTTGCCAGAAGGTCTAGAGTATATTTTCTTTGGAAAATAAATATGCCTTGTTTTGATCTTGTTACCTCAATGCCTAAGAAGTATTTGAGTCCTCCTAATTTCTTCATTTCAAACTCATTTGACAGTTGTTCTTAAATCCTAGAGATTTATTCTTTATCATCCCCTGTAATGATCATGTCGTCTACATAGACTATGAGGGCTGTTATTTTTCCTAGTCAATGTTTTAGGAAGAGAGTGTGGTCAGAGTTGCTTTGTTGAAACCTATATTTCCTCATTGTTGAAACCTATATTTCCTCATTGTTGAACTCAACCTACCAAACCATGTCGAGGTGATTATTTTAGTCCATACAATGCCCACTATAATCTACATGTAGTTTCTTTTCTTGATGTAACAGTATATCCTGATGGGATATCCATGTAAATATCTTCTTCAAGATCACAATAAAGGAAGGCATTTTTTATGTCAAGTTGGTGCAATGGTCAATCTAAATTTGCTACAAAAGATAACAAAACTCTAATAGTTTTTAGTTTAGCCACAGGTGAGAAAGTTTCTTGATAATCTATACCATGTTTCTGTGTATACCCTTTTGCTACTAGCCTCACCTTATATCGATCAATTGACCCATCTGCTTTATACTTAATGGAGAAAATCCACTTGAATCCTACCATCTTCCTCCTTTGAGGCAACATGCTTAACACTCATGTGTTATTCTTCTACAATGCCTCAAATTCTTCTTTTATAGCTTGAGCTTAGTTTGGATAAGATAAGGCTTCTTCAACGCTACTTGGAATTTGACATAAGGATAGTGTTTTTGCAAATTCCCTATTAGGTTTTGATAACCTTTGAGTAGATACATAATTGGCTATTGGATACTTGGATTATCATTATTCTATGTCTAGAGAGTATCGATTTGGAGGTTTGCCTCGATTGTGTCTAAAAGTGTAAAGCATAACCAACATATGTATCTATAGCATTAGTTTGTAAAGGTATGATAGGATAGCTTACCTCAGGAGTATTTTCAATAGGAGGATTATTGGGTATTAGAGAGTGGAAGGGTGTATCAACCACTGCATCTTCTAGAGATTCAATCACTAGTTTAGCTTCAATTCTTAGAATTTCAAGTTTGAGTCTAGGTATTGGTTCAGCTATATTGTTGGTATTATTCGAGTATGCCAGATTGTTACTAATGTCTAACATTTCAACATCAAACCAATTTCGTTCTTCACCATAAATCTCCCCTCGAGGAGGGAAATTATAGACAATTGATGGGAAAAAAATTTCAGATTCTAGGAAAGTGACATCCATGGTAATGTAGGTTCTTTTAGTAATAGAATCGTAGCATCGGTATCCCTTTTGTGTACATCATATCCCAATAATACACATCGGACAGCACATGGATCCAACTTAGTTCGTTGATTTTTATGGAGGTGGACAAAGATAACACATCCAAAAATTTAGGGCGGAAGCATCAAAATAGTAGGTAAGGGAACATGATCAGATAGCACTTTTAATGGAGTCTGAAATTGTAAGGTTTTTATGGGCATATGATTTAGTGGATACACAGCTGTAGTAACAACATCACTCTAACATCTACTAGGCATATGTGCACTGATTAGTAAGGCCCGGCCAATTTCTAAAATATGCCTATTCTTCTTTTCTACAGTACCATTCTGTTGTGGGGTTTGTGAACACGAGGTTTCATAGAGAATACCATGGTTGTCCAAGTATGCCTGAAATTGTTGATTAACATAATGTCCCTCATATCAGACCTAAGGATCTTAATATTTTTTCAAAAAATTGTGTTTGAATAATGGTATGAAAGGAGTGAAACGTAGTAAATATTTCATCTTTATGTTTGAGAAGGTAAAGCCATGTCATTAATGTACAACCATCAATAAAAATTACAAACCAACGATGACCCAAAGGCGTAGTGACTGAGGAAGGTCCCCAAACATCAGAATGTACTAAAACAAAAGGAATCATAATTTTATGCATGCTCATGGAATAAGATGCCCTATGACTTTTAGCTAAGATACAAGTATCACATTTAAAGTCTAAGTGTGTGACATTTGAAAATAAACCAGGTAGTAAGTGCCTCAAATACCCAAATGATGGATGCCCAAATCGATGATGACATAACCAAATCTGCCACTCCTTGTTACTAACCGTGTGCTGCATGTGATTGACTCTTCCTAAACCGAGGTCATCCATGTAATATAAACCTCCTCTCTTAGTACCACACCTAATGATCTCCTTGGTGAGAATATCCTGAAGAAGACAAACTAGGATATATGAATGGGGAATTTTCTCAAACTTCAGAAATCGACCCCTCATTCAGGAGATGATGTATTGAAAATTCCATTGTTAAGGGATGGTTGATCAATTCGATGAACCAATTTTTTATTTCTAATTTTATCTTATTCCTAACTACAAAATGGGTTTGGGATTCTACTACTACAACCAATTTTGATGGGATAGATACATCTCAATTTTATGATCTCTACCAATGGGTTACTCGTGTGAAGAAAATGATGGATCCATTGAAAAATACTATAATGACCTTTAAAGGTTGTGGCTAGAAATTTATTTTCATTATCCTAACCCAATGTAGTGTGTGGTGACTGTCTACAAGAATACAACTCCATCATAATACGGAAGATCGAGTTTATACCTTTCTTAATGGACTCGATGGACTTGATGATAGATAGATAAAACTCGAAGTAATGTGCTTCAAATTAAACCATTTCCTACGGTGAAACAGGCCTATGGATTCGTCTACAGGGAAAAGGTCATTTAGACCGTGATGATAATTGATGAGTGCTCAAAAAGCACTAAAATAACCATGATTTTATGCACATTAAATGATTAAAAATATATATATTTATATGTTTTATCATATATTTATATAAATTTGTCTTTTTCGGAATCACGGGTATTTTTATTGTTTTTCAGGTATTTTGGCTTAAAAACGCAATTTAAAGACTCAAAGAAGAATACTTGAAGCAATACATCACAAATATATTAATAAATAAGTGGGAAAAAGTCAACAAACATGGAAAATTGGACAAAATGGGTTGAAAAGGTCAAAAATGTCAAAGACGGAAAATCACACACAGATCCACGCGTCCGACGCCATTAGCAATACTTACGTCATAAGGCCAATAAGCGTAGGCCAGACCGTTCACGCCATACCAGGCTAAGCGCGCAGTTCTGAAATACATGCTACAATAACGCCGTACAAGAGCTGACCAGCGCCCAACGCGTTTCACCCCATTTTTCACGCGTCAAGAGCTTACAGCGATACGCCGACGTCATTGATGACATCGCATTTCCATTACACGTTTTTAATTTTTTTAATATTTTTTTTAACATTTTTTTACTCATTTTTTTCTCTCCATCCTCACCTATAAATACCCCTTCCATTCACTTCAAATCACACCTCAAAACCACACTGTCTTCTTTATTTCTCTCATTTCTTAGTTTTTGAGTTTTTCTTAGTTTCTTTCTTAGTTTCTAAGCTTTTCTTAGTTTTTCATTTAGTTTTTAGTTCAATTCTCTTAGGTTTAGAGTTCTTACTCTTTTTGAGAGGAACTTGTAATGTTTTTGTAATAATTTAGATTTTTGATTCAATAAATGGAAGTGCAAATTCGGGCTGAGGTTTTCTAGCAGCGGGAATAGCGTCGAAGTTCTGTAAGGATTTTATTTTCTTTACTGATTATTTTTATGCTTTATTCTTACATGTTATATTTAATTTGGTTCCGTGATTAAATTTAACTGTAGCTAAATTGCTTATAATCATGATATAATAATAACGTTGTTATGCTTGCGAAATATTAAATAGGTGAAAATCTCTAAAATGAATTGATTTTATTTTTATTCAAGATTTTATATTAAGGATGTTAGAGAGAAATATATTATTTTTTCATTACAAACTTAAATCTGAAAATTAGATTTTAAGGTTTAGTTATCCTGGTCTAATTTAGAGTAGTGCTCTTTTATTTGTTGGTACAATCGCCTCTAGGTAGTTAGAGTGAAACTCTATTTCAAAAGTTTTTATAAGAATTATTATGTGAAAATGTATTGACAACATGTTTTCAATAGTGGTTTTAAAACTTGAAAGTTAGTACTGATAACTAAATTCTTAGGTTTAATTTGGACACCTTGAATGAAGTTTAAACTGCTAACCCCACCAAAGGTGGCATTTAAATGGTTCATTTTAAATCTCTTAGAAAAAGGAATTAATTTAATTAACCAAATTAGTTATCAACCCCACCCATAGGTGTTAATTGATTTGTTTAGTTAACAAAGAATATCTAACCCCACCAAAGGTGGTATTAAATACAAAAAAGAGAGAATCAATAAAATATCAATTTATATCTTTAATAACCTAGATAATATGAGCAAGCATAATTAATTTAGTTATTATATCCATAAATACTCCACTAATATAAATGATAAAATTTGCATGAATATTTATTGAATCTGTATTTATATTTATTTTTAGATAAATATTTATTGAATTTGTATCTATGTTTATTTTTATTTTTTTAGATTATATTTAATTAATCTGTATATATGTTTATTTTATGTTATTAGATTGGGAACACAAAAACCAAACTATCGTGACAGGATGTTTAGGATTTAATTTCGTTTTTAAAAGTTTGAATAATAAATTAAAAACCACATACATTCCTTCCTTAGATCGACCTTGGGAGTATACTTATCATTTTCTACGAAATGATTCGTGCACTTGCGAGAGTTTTACAAACATTAAAACCAAAGTATTTGCGAGAATTGGCGATGCCGGTTTTTCGCTCATCCCTTGGGAGTCATCCATGTAATATAAACCTCCTCTCTTAGTACCACGCCTAATGATCTCCTTGGTGAGAATATCCTGAAGAAGACAAACTAGGATATATGAATGGGAAATTTTCTCAACCTTCAGAAATCGACCCCTCATTCAGGAGATGACGTATTGAAAATTCCATTGTCAAGGGATGGTTGATCAATTCGATGAACCCTTCCTTGATTGCCAATTTTATCTGATTCCCAACTGCAAAACATGTTTGGGATTCTACTACTACAACCTACTTTGATAGGATAGACACTTCTCAAGTGTATGATCTCTACCATCGAGTTACTTGTATGAAGCGGGCGGGTGGATCCATTGAAAAATACTATAATGACCTTCAAAGGTTGTGGCGAGAAATTTATTTTCATTATCCTAACCCAATGTAGTGTGTGACTGACATACAAGAATACAACTCCATCATACAGGAAGATCGAGTTTATACCTTTCTTAATGGACTCGATGGACTTGATGATAGATAGATAAAACTCGAAGTAATGTGCTTCAAATTAAACCATTTCCTACGGTGAAACAGGCCTATGGATTCGTCTACAGGGAAAAGGTCATTTAAACCGTGATGATAATGGGTGCAGATATGACTCTAGGAGCAGTTATGGCTTTCAAAGGGATCAAGGGACATCATAATCCGATGCCACTAAAACCAGGAACTCTTTCTTTAGGTAGTAAGAAATCCACGAGAAATCCACCTTCTGTTGACATAAAATGTACCCATTGTGGCAACTGGAAACACACCCATGAAAACTACTTCAAACTACATGGGTAGCCAAATTGGTGGAATGATCTTCAAGCACGGAAGAAACTGAAAACCATTGGGAGAGCTTTTGTGGCTAGCAATAATGCATCATTATCCCTTATTCCTCAAGTCGAATCTTTTTAGGATCCAGGTACTTCAAGTAAAGCATTTCACATCTCTACTCATAATGATAATGATGATTGGATTCTCGACTCTAGAGCTATAGACCATATGACATTTGACCCCAAGGATCTCTCTAATACAACCCTACCTAGATGGAACAATGACTTTATCTCCTTCATTGTTATTATCTAATACATTACTTATACCCTCTCTTTCAAACAGACTAATGTATGTAATTTAGGTTACTTTAGATCTTAATTGTGTAGTACTGATGTATTTGAGATGTGTATGTCCCACCAAAGTAGGTTGTAGCAGCAAAATCCCAAACCTGTTTTGTAGTTAGGAATCGAATAAAATTGGCAATCAAGAAAGGGTCTATCGAATTGATCAACCATCCCTTGACAATGGCATTTTCAGTGCGCCATCTCCTGAATAATGGGTCAGTTTCTAGAGGTTGAGAAAAGTCCCCATTAATATATCCCAATTTGTCCATGCTAGAGATATACACCTTCACCACCTAGGACCATAAGACATAGTTGGATCCTCCCAACTTGATACCAATAGGGGTAGTCGACGCTTCAGTTAGTGGTGGTTGTGAGGCGGTCTGGGCTTTAGTCAAAACCTCATTCATTTTTTAGTCAAATCGTTCGGTATGGAATTGGTGGTTAGATCTCTAGATTCTGCCATGAAATCTATCGATTCTGTTTTTTTTCCTTACACCAGCCAAATAAATACAGATAAAAAACTGTGACCTCAAAGAGTCTCTCGCCTAAAGGATATTCACTTCAGGTTTGTGAGAGCTATGGCACGGCACTGTTTATCATTGTGTTTCAAGTTTCTTCGAGAAAAGATAATGGTATGACTGTCCACGATGGTAGCTAGAATGGTATGGCTCCAACGAGCAAGCAGAGTTGGACCCAACAACTACGACAGATAGAATTGGAAAGTACAGAGACTACGACGGCTCCAATGAGTAGCTAGAATGGTACGAATTCAAAGACTATGGTAGCAAGAACCATCCGACCAAAACAAGTGATACAAACAACACACACAGAGACAAAAGCACAAAAAATGTTATCGAGGAGACAAAACAGAGTAAACCAGATTAGCCACCCCAGATCCCAGCAAAAAAACCTAGATAAGCCAAACCAGATAAGCTAAACTAGATCAGCCATACCAGATTGGCCAAACCAGATCAACCAAACCAGCAAACCAAATCAAACTAGTGTCGAGAAGAACAAAAACCAGCGTAGCTAGCTATTTTATTTCATTAGGCCAACAATAACTCTACTCTGATACCATAACAAATATTGTGTTTTTCATTAATTATCAGTATATATTTCATATATTCATATGTTCTTTTTTATACAAGAATGATGATATATGTATACTAAGGAAAAATAAAACCCTAGCAGCTGCTACACACATGGATGTTGCTACATACCCATACCTTCCCTTCCCCACTAAACATTGTTGTTTACCATACTCCTGTAGCATACTTTCCAGCATAAGCCAACACTTTAGAGATATCATAGTAACCTTTTAACAACAAGCTAATAAGTCCTAGATGGGTGAACCATAAATTGGCGTAGCTTGTTCACACTGAACGTAATATTAGGTCTAGTTAATATGTAATATTGCAACCCTTCAATAACACTACGAAAAAAACAAGGATATTATAAGATAGTGCCATTATCCACTGCGACCTTTACCACGAACCATAAGAGTATCAACATCTTTAGAATCAAGAAATCCACACCTATCTAGTAATTCTCTAATATATTTTTGCTAATTTAAGTAAAGAATGTCTTGATGAATAATTGCCTCAATACTAATGGTCACACAAATTGTGTGTGCAATGAATACGCAAGTATACATATCATAACAAGTAATATAATAATAAGAAAAGATCATTCCTATAGAAATTATTTTATTAGAAACTAATTTTTAAAACAAAAAAATTAAAATCAATTTCTTTTGTGTTTTTGTATTTTAAGGAAGCAAAATTAAAATAACTAAAAGTAAATAGCAATAATTAATTAAATCAGTTTTTGATAACTAAGAAGATATATGAGAAAATATCTAGGAATACTTAATCTCCCAATTTTCTAAACATGTGAATCGCTAAAATCCCCTCAATATAATTATTAATTAATTACATGATCAATTAAATCTAACCTATGATGTATTTCTCTCTCAAGTAAACTACATATCATATAGTAATTAATTCAAACACACCCGCATGTCAATTAAATTGCATAGTACTCATTAAGTTCATCAATTATGGATCACATACATAAGAATCATACATCTTTAGCTAGAAACTATGCATGTTATTTAATCAAGATAAAAAATTAAATAAGTCCATCAAATCTATTTAATTTCCTCTATAGATAAATTATTGGTCGAATAATTAATAGCATAAAAATCATATTAAATAATATAATTAAATTATAATTATACTTAGGGTAAAATATTAGATCATCACATGGTAAAAATTGGATTCATAAGATCCCTAGATTAATAAATTAACTACACATAATTGTGTTCATAAAACTCATATTTTTCATAAAAAAATACATAAAAATTGATAAAGAAAAGAATAGAAGAAATAAAATCAATCTCTTAAATTGTAGTACTAGTACTAGTTTTCTCTTAAATCTCTACCAAAACTGAATCCCCTCTTGAATATTTTGGTATTTTTCTCTCTTTTTAGCTCAAAAAACTGACCAAAATTATGTTAAACATTGCCCCTTAGGGTTTATGGGATAATTAGGAGCTTAAATATAGCTCAGGTGCAATCTGGACCATTAGATTAGCTTCAGATCAAGGGTTGAGATCAAAACAAGCAAAATTGACAGAGTTGGCCAATCACAACACAACACGTGGCAAGAGAGACCGGTCAGAATCAACGCTCACTCAGTCAACACCACGGGGTGCAATGTGATTCGTGGAAATGGATGGCATGGCACATGGGTGGAATGCACAATGAAATGGAATGTAGACTCATGTCAAGGCAGTTTGATCGATCTCCAAAATCTGATTGAATGTCATGCTGACACATAGCACGCGGTTCGTCCTCCTTACATATGGCGTAATGTGATTTGATGTCCCTACTTGTGTGGCATCTGCGTGTCTTGCCTAATTAGCTCCCTTGCTAGCGTGGCATGCCACGTGGTAGCTTCTTATTAGTCATGCATAAAAATTCATAAAAAATCCCAAAACATTTCAAAAATTATATTTTCACCCCTTTTCACTAAAAAGTTTATATTTTAATATTTTTGACCCTAAAATACTATTTATTGAATAAAACAAGTAAATATTTAAGTAAAAAAGTACGTTTATGACTCTACTTTCATAGAATCATAACACCCCAAAACTTAACTCTTTGCTTGTCCTCAAGTAAAGCCAAATATAAATAAATAAAATAATATGGGTAGTATATTCATAAATATACTTCTATTAGTACATGCATATTTCATGAAAACTATACCTCTTAAAAGTCGTACAATCCTATGATAAGGATATTCATATATTCATTAATCAACATTCCATCAATACAAGGATATGTAAGATTTTTGAAAAATTGATTCGTGTGTGTGTGCTGCATATGATATCATCCAATGCACCCATGAAATCAACAATATGAGTATGTTAATCAAGTCAATCTTAGAACAAGTATCATAAGTCTATTTTTCACATCCATCTCCAATAATACAAATATGCATTTAGTTAAAGATCAATAAGGACTTTACGTGCTTGTAATGTAAGGCTTAGGTGGGGGTTGATAAATGAAGACACTTAGGCTCTTTCAACACCTTAGCTTCTTATTTTTCATCCTACACTTTTTAACTGCAATTGAGCTTTTACTTGATATTTTGGTGCACCCTTTCTTTTGTCATTCTTTTCATATTATTTTATTCCACATCTATTTTCTCTTCTTTTATAGCTTCACAACACCCCAAACTTATTTTCAATTCTATTTTCTTTTTTTTAGAGGGATAATTGTATTGTGAATTTTGCTTATTCTTCTTTTTTCTTCTTTTTTTATAGAGTGCATTACATTTCACCTTACTCTATAGCATAACACATTATTGCATTTTTTTCCTTTTCATACAAGGTAAAGATGCAAGGATAAAGGTCATGTTTATTGGTTAGGCATAAATTGTGGCTTAAAGATATGAAAGGTTCTTTGTTAGGCTCAAATGGGTGACTAAAGATAATAACAATGGTAAGCTTGAAAAGGCAGAACAAATCCAAATAAGACCTAAATCATTTATGTGGCTAAATACTATTTAGGATTTCGCCTCAAGGGATGATCAAATAGATTCTAAAACCTGGTAGATCTCATCAACTCATAAAACTCACTACAAATTTTCTCTCAATAATAACACCAAAATCAATCATGAACATGTGCATAAGAATTTAAATCAAAAAAATCAAAACTAGCAAGCGTATCACATGATAAATGCAAGTATCTTAACAAATATGTTACATTCCTTATCCTAGTCATGATAACCAATTTTTATCATTGAGTTCCTATGTTTCATATCAAGCATGCATGCATGCATTTAGTTTCCATATATTTGTTCATTTTCTACCCAAATCATGATTAAAAACATCCTAAAAATAAAATAAAAGTCCTAAAAATTTAAAATGCATGGTAGAAAATTAATGTAGAGAATGAAGTTCCCTCCCCCAAACTTAAATTGCATATTGTTCCCAATGGGCACATATAAATATGAAAAGGTAAAATAAAAGAAAACTCTCTTAGTCATGGCACACCACATTTGTCGTTGAAATAATCATTCTATCCATATTTATTCACCCACAAAACAATAACAATGAAAATATAAATAAAATAATGTTGGGTTACCTCCCAACTAGCATCACGTTTAACGTCCTTGACTAGACAGTCATATCAAGTCCTAAGGCACATCCCTTTGTGTCCATTTAATTTTGAGTTTACCTGGAAACAATTTGAGTCTTGATTTGTTTAATGATAGCTTATACTCTAGTTCACAAACATGATGCTCAATTCTCTTCTCATGCCATTTTTTTTCTTTTTGAACTTTTTGGCATTCTTATATGCACTCTACCGTAACTCATCCAATTATGTATTTCTAACAACTTTTTCACCTCTCCATTGGATTCTTTCACTTTCATACTTGATTGGGGATAGAATGGTAAAAGTGTGGGGTCTAAACTTGATGGCCCTTCAATTGACTGTTTGAGCTTAGATTTTATCTCAAAATTTTCCATAATCGCCTTTGATACACACATAAGAGGAAAATTCTCCAAAAAGTTCACAAAGTCTATAATATCAACCTTTGATGCCATACTTTCAAAGTTAAAACAGATTGAGTTGTTTTCTGGTGATTTTATGTCCTTGTTCATAGCATCACGTGTAACAGTCTTAAGTGTAGGTGACTCAACAAATTCTTTTAAGTTTTCCCCATATTCAGTAACATTTATCCTTAAGCATTCATTTACACTATCAATGTCAAGGGGTTTAGATGCTTTAAAAACTTTAAACATTACTTATTCATCTTGCGCTCTTATTATAAGCTCATTTTTTTGTACATCAATGAGTGTTCTTCCGGTTGATAAGAATGAACGACCAAGTATGATAGGTATGTCATGGTCCTCTTCCATGTCTAGCATAATGAAGTCTCCCAGAAAGATGAATTTGTCTACTTTTATTAGCAAATCTTCTACCATACCCCGAGGTTTCTTAATTGATCTATCTTCCATTTGTAATGTTACTGAAGTGGATTTGGCTTTACCAGCCCCAATATTTTAAGATCGATAATGGCATGAGATTAATACTAGAACTCAAGTCACATAGTGCCTTGCCAAAATGGATGTTCCCAATAATGCAAAGGATGTCAAAACTACCTAGATCTTTTAGTTTTTGTGGTAGTTTTCTATCAAGGATGGTGCTACAACCTTCAATCAAGGTTATTGTTTTATGATCTCCAAGCCTACTTTTCTTTGATAGTATATCCTTCATGAATTTGGCATAAGACGACATTTTTTCAAGTTCCTCTACAAATGGTATGTTTATGTGCAGCTTCTTGAAGACTTTCAGAAATTTTGAAAATTGCGTATCTGACCTCTTTCTTTTGAAGTCTTTGAGGAAAAGGAATAGTGGGTTTGTAGAGGTTGCTCTTTTTTGGCTGAATTATTTCTTTTTTTACTGCTCTCTTTATCCACTAGTTCCTCCTTATCCTTGTTAATTTCCTATTTCTCCTCATCATTTTCTGTCTTATATTCCTATTCTAAAGTTTTACCACTCCTCAAGGCTATGGCATTGCACTGGTCCTTACATTCTCTTCTTAGGTTTACAATTGTGTAACTTGGAAGGTTACCTTGAGGCCTATGACTTATAGCCTAAGCGAGTTTCCCCATTTGATTCTCCAAATTTTGAATTGAAGCCTCTTGAGTGGACACTTTTGTATTTATTGGTTGGATGAAGTTTTTCATCATCCCCATTAAATAATTTGTATTGTCCTCAGTAGGTGGCTTATTCTCTTGGGCTTGTAATTGTTATGGTTGTTGAAAACTAGGTGATGGAAATGATTGACTGTTGAATTGATTACCACCTTGACTATTGTTATTACTCCAAGAGAAATTTGGATGTTGTCTCTATCCTGGGTTATATGTGTTTGAGTATGAATTATTATTTCGGTTCACATTCCCCACATAGAATACAAATTCAAGAATATTTGGACAATTATCAAACAAATGAGCTCCTCCACAAAACACACATGAAACTCCTAAATCTTAGACCTAGTTTATACTCGTTGGTGAGTTTTGAGCCTTCAAAAGATTAACCAAAGATGACACTTGAGTTGTAAGTGTTGTGATATCATTTACCTTATGCAATATGGCTACTCTTTTTATGGCTTTCATTCTTTCCATTGGACATTGATAATTATTGCTAGCCATTTTCTCAAGTAAATCATAAGCTTGATTGTAAGATTTGGCTAGCAAAGCTTCATTAGTAGATGCATCAACAATAGTTCTTGTTTGAGCATTGAGACCATTGTCAAAAGTCTCCATTTAAATCCAAGAAGAAATACCCTGATGAGGACATTTCCTTAGTAATTCCTTGAATCTTTCTCATGCTTCATATAAATATTCTCCTTCGTGTTGTTGGTAAGAAGTAATGTCATTCCTAAGCTTAGCATTCTTTGTTGGTGAGAAGTATTTCATAAAGAATTTCTTGGCCAAACCATTCCAAGTTGTAATGGAATCAAGTGGCAAAAAGTTTAACCAAGCTCGAGCATGGTCTAGCAAAGAGTAAGGGAACAATCTAAGCCTAAATGCCTCCTCAGTCACACCATTGAACTTAAATGAATCTACAACTTCAATAAAAAATCTTAGAATAAGATGAGGATCCTCTGTTGGTAATCCACTGAAGTTTTCCACTATTTATAGTATTTGAAACATCACTTGTTTTAACTCAAACTAATTAGCTTGAATTTTTTTCCTTGTAATACTTGGATTCAACCCTTCAAACGTAGGTATTGCATATTCATTCATAGCTCTATCTTTATCATTTATCAAGAGAATTTTATTATTCAAGTTTAGTTCATTATTGTTTATTTCTAATGGGTGACTTGTTTTCTAATTTATCACAAAATATGCTGAGTTTTAAGATCTAAATGTAAGATTTCTCTCTCACGAATTCTGATCATGCAATAGACTCAACTATGTTTCTACAATACTAAAGGAGATGTATATATAAAAACTAAATAAAAATTAAAAAAATAAACAACTAAATAAATAAATTAAAGTTAAAAATAAATGAAATAAGTTGACTAAAATAAATAAATAAGTCACTAAAATAAAATAAGTAAATTAAAAATAAAAATAAAATCAAAGTAAAGAAGAATAAATTAAGAAGAATAACTAAAAATAAAAATAAAAATAAATTATTAATTTCTAATATATACAATCCTCGGCATGGTCGCCAAAAACTTAATCGACATACAAATTTTGTGTGTAATAAATACGTAAGTATACGTAGCATAACAAGTAATATAATGATAAGAAAAGATCATTCCGAGGAAGATTATTTTATTAGAAACAAATTTTTAAAACAAAAAAAAATTAAAATCAATTTCTTTGGTGTTTTTATATTTTAAAGAATCAAAATTAAAATAACCAAAAGTAAATAGTAATAATTAATTAAATCAGTTTTTGGTAACTAAGAAGATATATGACAAAATATCTAAGAAGACTTAATCCTTCAATTTTCTAAACATGCAAATCGCTAAAATCTCTCTAATATAATTATCAATTAATTACATGATCAATTGAATATAACCTAGCATGTATTCCTCTCTCAAGTAAACTATACAACATATAGTAATTAATTCAATCATGCTCTCATTCCAATTAAATTTCATAGTTCTTATTAAGTTCATTAAATATAGATCACATACATAAGAATCATACATCTGTGCCTAGAAACTATGCATGTTATTTAATCAAGACAAACAATTAAATAATTTTCTCAAATCTGTTTAATTGTTTCTATTGATAAATTGTTGGTCAAACAATTAATAGCATAAAAATCATATTAAATAATATAATTAAATTACAATTATAATTGGGGTAAAATATTATATTATCACATGGTGAAAATTGGTTTTATAAGATCCTTAGATTAAGAAATTAACTACACATAATTGTGTTCATAAAACTCATATTTTTCATAAAAAAGAGACATAAAAATTGATAAAGAAAAAAATAGAAGAATAAATAAAATCAGTCTCTTAAATTGTAGTACTAATTTTCTCTTAAATCTCCACCAAAATTGTATCACCTTTTAAATGTTTTGGTATTTTTTCTCTATTTTTAACTCCAAAAATTGACCAAAATTATGCTAATGATGGCCCCTTAGGGTTTATAGGGTGATTAGGATCTTAAATATAGCTCATGTGCAATATGGACTGTTAGATCAGCTTCAGATCAAGGGTTGAGATCAAAATAAGAAAAATTGACAAAGCCAACCAATTACAGCATGACATATGGCACACAGAATTCACTGGACGAATTAGAGTGCGACGCATAGAAAGGGAGATTGGTCAGAGTCAATTCTCGCTGAGTTAGTACCACGGGGCACAATGTGATTCGTGGAAACGGATGGCGTGGTGCACGGGTGGAATGCGCGGAGCAATGGAGTAGTGACATGTGTCAAGGTGGTTTAACCGATCTCCTAACTCTAATTGAATGTCATTCATTCACTGTCCCTACTTCCATGGTCTCTATGTGGCTTGTCCAATCAGCTCCCCTACTTGCATGGTAGGACACATGGTAGCTCTTGATTGGTCCTGCGTTAAAAATTTCGTAAAAATTCCAGAAAAATCCCAAAAATTATATTTTCACCCTTTTTCACTAAGTATTTTATATTTTAATATTTTTGGTCCCAAAAATATTATTTATTGAATAAAATAAGTAAATATTAAGTAAAAAAAGTGCACTAATGACTCTACTTTCATAGATTCATCTAATACCTAAGAAGTAATTGAGAACATCATATCCTTCATAGCAAAGGTTGTATGTAAAGTGGTAGTTAGAGTATTAATAGCACTAGCAAAGATACCTATGATGATGATATCATCCATATAAACAAATATACAATGTAGCACTCGTTTGAGTCTTTAAGGAACAAAGAACAATCTAACTTAGAGGAAACAAAGCCCATTGATATAAGGCAACTAATAAGTTTTGAAAACCAATTTCTAGGAGCTTGTTTTAGACAATATAGTGCTTTAGAAAATTTACAAAAAATCATTGGTTTCAAGGTGGGCTTCCTTTTGGGTGTGTCCACTTGTTTTCATTTTCTGGTTCTGGTTCCTATTCAAGAAAGTTCAGATTATTATTGCCACCACTTTCCCTACACTGGCTAAAAAGTCAAATGGTGTCTCCATATAAATATCTTCACTAAGCTCACCATTAAGAAATACATTGTTAATGTATATCTATCTCAGTTCCTAACCTTTAGAAAAGGTCAAGGTAAGAATCACCCTAATGGTAGTATGTTGTACAATTAAGGATTAATTTTCAAACAAGTCAGCACCAACAACTTGCAAAAAATCCCTTGGCAACTAAATGCTCCTTGTATTTATCTAATATTCTATTTTCCTTTAGCTTAACACAATAAACTCATTTGCATCCTATAGTAGTCTTGCCACGAGGAAGTGAAACTAATTCCATGTTTCATTTTGAAGTAGAGCATTAATCTCAACCTGCATAGTGTTAGTCCATTCAAGAATCTTGAGAGCTTTTTTATTATGAAAGAAGCTAAGAAAGAATAGGAATACCATGAACAGTGAACACTTTTAGTTATTGAAATGCTTAACTTGGCTCTTGTGGCTATAGGATGTTAGAAGGATGAGTGACAATAGGCTTAATAGGAAGATCAACAAAGAGTGGAATTCCATTAGTGGAGACTGACAAAGAACCATAAGTAGGAAGATGAGATTAAGAATTAAAAGAAGGCTCAAAAATTGACTATAAAAGTGACATATTAGAAGGAGCAGGTGACATGACATTAGGTTTAAGAATTGTAGGGCTAGGTAAAGACAAACCCATGGGTAAGAATATTGAACTTTAAGATGACTCAACAAGTAAAGTAAACTCAGAAATAAAGGCATGATTTGGTGAGAGTTAAAATGTCCTAAGTTCAAGAGTATAAGCAAAAGTATTGGAATAAAAGGACAACTAAGAAGGCATATATAATAGACTATCAAATTTAGAGGAAGTGTCTTAGATTGTTGAGATAATAGGACTCTACCACATAAGGAAAAAATTGTTCATTAAAAACAACATGTTTGTTTATGTAAAAGGAAAAACTTGTTCATTAAAAACAACATGTTTGTTTATGTAAAACTTGGACACAGAAACATCAAAATACAAGAACCTTTATGCTTAGGGGCATACCCCATAAACACACATTTAGAGGAACATGGTTCTAGCTTATTTTTATTATAGTCCCGTAGGTAGGGAAAACATTGATAACCAAAAGATTTCATGGAAGATAGATCATACTATTTTTGATACAACAATTCATAAGGAGAGTGGCTTTTAAGAGTCTTAGATGACAATCTATTGAGTAGAAAAATACCAGCTCTAAAAGCATAAGGGCAAAACAAAGTGGGAACCTTAGATTGAAAAGTAAAGCCAACCATGCTCATCAATTCTTCATATTTACTTTCCACTACTCCATTTTTGTGTACAAGTGATTATGTGTAAAATACTATTTTTCTCTAAAATCTTAACCATAGATTTAAACTTAGTGCCATCATTAGTTTGTGCACTTTTGGTTGAGGTGTAAAACAATTTTTCAATCATTTTAAAAAAACACAAGAAAACATTTGAAGTTTGATCTTTAATTTTCAAATTAAATAATCAAATAAAATGACAAAAATCATCAACAACAAACAAAAAATATTTCCCATTATTGAAAGATAACTGTGTTGAGATTCACAAGTATAAGTACAAAAGCATGAACGAACTAGATGACTTCTCATGAGTAGAGGGAAATAGAAATTTATGAGACTTTGTAATTTAACATGTGATACAGATAACATGTAGAAGTAAAACATGTGATACAGATAACATGTAGAAGTAAGACCCTTATGATTAGTGCCATACACATTCATAACCCAAATTATGATATCAAAAGAGGGGTGACCATACTTGCGGTGTCACTGAAGATCATTTTCCGCATTAGCATGTTGAGAAGCAATATATGTAGAGGAAGAGAACTTTTTGATTGATCTATTAACCTTGTACAGGCCATTGTCGCTGATTACTTGAAGATCAACCTTCTTGGAAGTTGAATCCTTGATAGAAAATGAATTATAATTAAACCCAATAAGTGAATTATTATTAGCATATAATTTTTGTACTGTTAGTAAATTCGAAGAAGCATGTGGAGCATGTAATAAACTATTTACAGAAAGTTGGCACTCATTTTTAATTTTTAAGACACCTGAACCAATAGTGAAAATAAGAATTTGATAACTTTTTCCTATAGTGATACCTTCAGAGCCAAGGTAAGGGTTAGATTTATGAAGTTGAGAGGCATTAGGGGTAGGGTGATGGCTAACACCTGAATCTAAGTACCCAAGTTGTTTTAAAATTTGTAGAATGATGTTGAACAGTGACATTCATTGTAGTGGATGTAAACTGAGCACTAGGTGTCTATTTACCTTGTAAAACATCTCAAAGCAAGAAATAGAGATGGATACTGGAGTTCAACATTCTCGAAGGTGTCTTGGAGTTGAACCAGACCATAACGAGCAAATTAGAGAATCGACCCTTGAAGGAACCCAAAACTTTCTGCTCAATAGAACTGAGCATTTGGGTTATGAAACTATTGTTGATAAGCCTAAGATTGCTGGATTTATGCCAATTGAATTCAAATCAAATTGTTCCAATCAAAACCTGACTTCAAAAGGACCCATCCATGAAAAGTATTTTGCTCAACCCACCCAAAGAACTCAAATAACCCACATAGACACTCCCATAAACAGTAGTAAACCTCACCAACCTCAAACACTCAACCACGCCAAAATTAAATTTAACCCCTTGCATTGTATTCCAAATTCCAAACTAATCGTCAATGAAAGTGCTACATACTAACTCAATATTATCTTCTAATGATAAACGTGTACATGAATCCAAAGGATGTCCTCTAGACAAGATTGATAATATTATTATTGAGTCTGATGCTCCTAGAGATGACATTAATGAAACTGCAATATTGATTATGGTGAAAATAATGGTGGAAATAAGTTTATGGTAGTTGAAAGTGTTGCTGAAAAAATAAAGCTAATGTTGGAGCTAATCTTAAGGAGGTTGAAAAAGCATCAGAGAAAAACAATGAGGTGCTATGCATCACCTTTACGCTAATCAAGACACTAGCTTTAATCCTTATTGGATATGCATAGGAGGAATTTAATATGTATGACAAAAGAAACCAAAACTATTAAACTTGTGGTTGCATTGTTAGACAAAGGATTAGTACAAGAAGAATTTACAGACTCAGTGGTAGTCTTTTCTCTTCAAAATGTTATAAAGCTCCTTAATTTAAGGAGCAAACATGGAGCAAAACATGGAGCAAAACAAGGAGCAAAACATGGAGCAATTCATGGAGCAAAACAAGGAGCAAAACATGGAGCAATTCATAGAGCAAAACAAGGAGCTTAATTCAAGGAGCAATTTAAGGAACCATTAATTTAAGGAGTAATTCAAGGAGTGAATTTTCCAATAAATAGATGTGTAATTGTAATGAATTAATCATCCAAAGTGTTCATTCCAATTGAGAGAAAAGCTTAGAGAGAAAAGCTTTTGTGAGAGAAAATTGAGAGTAATTTTCTTGGGTGTAATTGGGTTGTGAGTTGTGAGTGTTGTAAACACCTTGTGTAATTTCTCCCACTTTCGGTAAAAGATGCAGACGGGTCAGGAGGCGTAAGCAAGATTGGCGAACTTCAGTTATCAAATTTTGTGTGTTATTTTTCTATTCTTGCTTTTACCATCATCTGAGCTTATCGGGAATTTGCGTTATTTCCCGACAAGCTGGTATGAGCTATTGGTAGTGATTTACATCAATTTTACGCAGAAATAATCGAGAAAGCGATCGGAGGAAGTCGGATTTTAGTGGGAGCGATAGCGCCGAAGAAGGAAGTGAAACTCGAGAAATTTGATGGCACTGATTTCGGGTTTTGGAAAATGCGGATAGAGGATTATACGTATCAAAGAAATCTATATCAACCTCTCGGGGAAGAAGCCGGAGGGCTATGAAGGAAGAAGATTGGAATCTTACAGACGAAGCCCTCGGAGTTATTCGATTGACGTTATCCAGTAATGTTGCTTTTAACATAGCAAAGGAAAAAGACCACGGCGGAGTGCTTATGGCCCTCTCGATATGTATGAGAGCGTCGGACCTCGAACAAAGTGCACTTGATGAGGCGCTTGTTCAATTTGCGGATGGTGAAGGTGCATCGGTAGCTCGACATCTCGATGAACTCGACACGGTTACAACCCGGTTGAGTTCGGTGGAAAGTGAATTCGATGAAGAAGTACGGCATTGATACTTTGTCTTACCTGCACGAAAGGCTTGGAATGCCTCTTGTCGCAGGTGTGGTAGCTCGTCGGGAAGCAATAAGTTGAAATTTGTGATGTTCGTGATTTGGTTCTCGGTGAAGAATCAGAGCGTAGAGAGCAGTGAATCGTCGGCCTCTTCGGTTTGCATACGAGTCGAGAGGAAGAAATTCAACCAAAGGAAATGGACGTAGGTAGGGCGACTACGAGGGTAGATCAGAAAACGGGAGGTCCCAATCCGAGAATCCTAATAATTCCGTATGGCTCGAAGACTATCGAGTGTTGGAATTGTGGAAGAGCAGGGCATTACAAAAATCGGTGCAAGAGTGCGGCGAAGGACAAACAAGTGAAGGCGGAGGCAAATGTTACTTCCCACCTCGGGAGGAGACGATGCATTGATATGCTCTTTGGAGAAGCGAGGAAGAATCTTGGGTGTTAGACTACGGAGCATCGTTCCGTGCTACTTCCACAAAGAATTCTTCGAGAAATATGTCCCAGGAAACCTTGGAAAGGTATATCTTGGTGATGATCAACCATGTGCTATTATTGGCAAGGTGTAGTGAAGATTAAGTTGAACGGATCTGTTTGGGAGCGAAGGATGTCGGGCGTATTCCCGATCTCGGGAAGGAACTTAATCTCGGTGGGGCGGTTGGCCGGTGAAGGCTACCTTCTGATCTTCCGTGGTGATGATTGGAAGATTTCCAAAGGGTGCGATGACAGGTTGCTCGAGGCAAGAAAAGTGGCCTTCTTTACATGACGATAGAGGCACGTTGTTCAGTACGATTACGGCCAATGAAGCAATGAAACACGAATCTATGGCAGGAGACTAGGCCGTATGAGTGAGAAGGGGATGAAGATTATGCCTTTCGAAGGGAAAACTTCCAGGTCTACGATGCTGGAGATAGACATGTGCGAAGTGCGTACTTGGAAAGCAAAGAGAGTCGACTTTCGGACAAGTTCTTGAGAATCCCAAAGAAGGAAAGGCTAGAGCTTATTCAACTCTGATGTTTGGGGACTGACGGCCGTCGTATTGGTGGGAAACACTCTTGCATGACTTTCGCTCGATGATCGCTCTCGGAAGGTATAGGTTTACTTTCTAAAGCATAAGTACGAAGTATTTGAGGCTTTCAAAGATGGAAAAGCTATGGTGGAAAATGAGACGGGTTTAAAGATCAAAAAGCTCGAGCGAATGGTGGTGAATATGAAGACAGGATTCAAAAATTACTGTTTATGAGCGCGGAATTAGAATGGAAAGAAGCATGCCGAGCACGCCTACGGCCCAATGGTGTAGGCGGCGTATGAGCAGAACGTTGACGAAGAGCCGAAGCATTCGTATACGGTCGGGTCTAGAAAACGGTGCAGGCGGCGATCGACACGGCGGCTTACTTGATCGGCCAGAGGCCCGTCTTTTCCATTGGAGCGTAGAATACCGGAGGAGGTATGGAGTGGAAAAGAGGTGAAACTATCACATCTAAAAGTTTTCGGTTGTGTAGCATTTGTGCGTATCGGTGATCGAGGCGGGAATAAGCTTGATCCCCAATCCAAGAAATGCACGTTCATTGGCTATGGTGAGGATGAGTTTGGCTACCGCGTTTGGGATGACGAAAAGAAGAAAGTTATCGTAGCGAGATGTGATTTTCAACGAAAGGGTGATGTATAAGGACATGCGCATAAAATAGACGCCAATGACTCGAGAGCGAGAATGAGTCGGTATTTGCGGTGCGAGATGATGTCCCGAGATACTTTATGTGGAACCAATTGTAACAAGTCCTCGGCCCGGAGGAACTTGTTGAATGACGATACACGGCATTCCGGACACGCCTGACCTCTTACTCCAGGCTCACTGTGTTGAGAAGGTCTTCACCGACCTCGTGTGCCCTATGGAGATACGTGAACTATATGTTCTTGGTGATGGAGGGGAGCACGAATGCTATGATGAAGCTTGTCGGACTCGAGATTCAACAAGTGGGAGCTTCTTTATGAAAGAAGAAATGAAATCTCTCGTCTCGACAGGACATGGGAACTAGGCGGGTTACCTATGGGAAAGAAGGCAACCTTCCCATGACAAATGGGTGTCTTAGGGTGAAGAGAGGGCGTGATGGTTCCGAGAGATACAAAGCCCGCCCTAGTTGTCGAAGGGGTTTCAACGAGAAGGAAGGAGTTGACTACGCGACATTTTTGCTCCCGTTGTGAAGCTGTCCATACTATCGGATCGGTATTGAGTATTGTAGCCATCGAAGATCTTCATCTTGAGCAGTTGGATGTGAGAAATTGCGCATTCCTTAATGGAGATTTAGATGAAGAGATTTACATGTACCACCCGAGAAGGTTTCTCGAGAAAGGGGGAAGAAGAGCATGGTGTGCGAGACTTAAGAAGAGTTTGTATGGCACAGAAACAAGCCGAGACAATGGTACAAAAAAATTTGGACGTACTTCCATTACACAAGGAAGGTTTCCGGAGAGAGTACAATGCTGATCATTGTTGCTACTTGAGAGATATAAGTCCGGTTATATCATTTACTACTTTATGTTGATGATATGTTAGTAGCGAGGTTCGGATATGGATGATATTAAAAGGTTGAGCGTGATTGTCGAAGGAATTTGACATGAAAGACTTGGGTCCCGGCAAAGAAGATTCTTGGAATGCAAATCACGAGAAATAAGAAGAAAGGATCCTTGCAGTTATCTCGGGCGAGTACGTGTCGTGTTTTTGCAAAGATTCAACGTATGAGCGATGCCAAGCCGGTAGCACACCGCAGCCGGTCATTTTCGCCTATCCGAGGATCAATCCCCTCGGAACGGAAGAAGAGGGAGGAGGTCGTAGCTAAGGTTCCTTATGCCTCGGCCGTTGGAAGTTTAATGTACGCAATGAGTACGTACGAGAGAGACATTGGCCGTACGGTGGGAGTTGTTAGCATATTTATGTCAAATCCGGGGAAAAACTCATTGGGAAGCGATCAGTGGATTTTGAGGTATCTGCGAGGCACCGAGAAAAGTGCTTGTACTTTAGTAAAGGAGAGTTAAAAGTACAAGGGTACGTGACGCGGACTTTGGAGGTGAAGTTGATCACTAGAAGAAGCACCTTGGGTTATATATTTCTTTGTTGGAACTACATTTGTTAGTTGGATGTCACAAATACGAGAAAATTGTCACTCTACATCCCCTTCTGGTGAGTATGTAGCGATGGCTTGAAGCTAGTAAAGAGATGATATGGCTTGAGGTTTGTTAATTGGTAGGATTCGAACGAGAGAATGTTACTGCGTAGTGATAGTCGAAGTGCAATACAACTTGGCGAAGAATTGACATTTCATTCTAGAACAAAGCATATTGGACTTCGTTATCACTTCATCGTGAATCTACATTGGAAGATGATGTGTTAATCTTGGAGAAGATTCAAGGAAGCAAAAATCCATGGCGGATATGTTAACAAAGGTGGTGACTATTGACAAAGCGAAGTTGTGCTCGACTTCGGTTGGTCTGCTAGAGTAACAAAGACTAGAAAAGGCTGCATTGATCAAGGTGTGAAGGCAGTTGAAATCGGTCTTGAAGTGGGAGATTTTATAAAGCTCGCTTAATTTAAGGAGGCAAGCATGGAGCAAAACCATGGAGCAAAACAAGGAGCAAAACATGGAGCAATTCATGGAGCAAAACAAGGAGCAAAACATGGAGCAATTCATGGAGCAAAACAAGGAGCTTAATTCAAGGAGCAATTTAAGGAACCATTAATTTAAGGAGTAATTCAAGGAGTGAATTTTCCTATAAATAGATGTGTAATTGTAATGAATTAATCCAAAGTGTTCATTCCAATTGAGAGAAAAGCTTAGCGAGAAAAGCTTTTGTGAGAGAAAATTGAGAGTAATTTTCTTGGGTGTAATTGGGTTGTGAGTTGTGAGTGTTGTAAACACCTTGTGTAATTTCTCCCCTTTCAGTAAAAAGATCTGCAGCAGGTCCGGAGACGTAAGCAAGATTGGCCGAACTCCGTTATCAAATTTTGTGTGTTATTTTTCTATTCTTGCTTTCTCATAAATCTGGCTTATCGGGAATTTGCGTTATTTCCCAACACAAAAGTCTCCTAGGAACCCCACTCTATTAAGGATTATTCAGTAATATTTTGTACCATTTAATAATTTGGTAGTCTCTGCAAGTGATATTATATTTACTAGTCTATTTTGGAAGGAGGTTTGGAAGTTATATGACTTCACACTTGGCTCTTGTTATGCCTTTCCTTTCAAAATCAATAGTCAGATGGTAACATTTGATAAAAGTCTTGGGAATATGCTGACATGTACTGAAGTAAGCAAGCTAGGGCAATGGAAATTAATGTCACCTCATGTTCAATTCGTTTTGGACAACATAAATCAAATGGACAAAAATATCGATGTATTTTGGTTCTTTATATATGCTAGAACTCTGATTTATGCAGTCAATTTATGTTTTGCAAGTAAGAAAAAAGATAGTACTATGAATGACTTATTTCTTAAGATTTATGGAGATGAATTCCAACCATAATGAATAAAGTAAATATAATATCAAGGTTCATAGACATGGGGAAAACCAACAATATGTAAAGAGGAGCATGTTAGTAGATGGCATGAACTTGCAAGGATTGTTAAGTGGTATCAATAATCTATCACTTCACAAGAAGACCTTGTCAATCTTTAAGTGGCTGATCTTAATGAGAATCTTATAATTCCTGGTACAGATGATGCATGCCATTAAGATCGTGTGATTCAATTCTTTCCAAAGAAAGTTGATTTTGTGATTAATGCTAGTAAGTTTACACGCTTTTATCTGAGAGAATTGGCTAATTAATTAGCTCTATTTATTATCCATTTTTGGAAGAAAAATGGGAGTAAACAGATCTATACAAGGTGAAGTAGAAGCATCATGTTAGAAGTTACTGTTTGGAAATTACGCAAATTCCCGATAAGTCAGATTTATGAGAAAGCGAGAATAGAAAAATAACACATAAATTTGATAACAGAGTTCGGCCAATCTTGCTTACGTCTCCGGACCTGCTGTAGATCTTTTTACTGAAAGTGGAGAAATTACACAAGGTGTTTACAACACTCACAACTCACAACCCACAACCCAATTACACCTAAGAAAATTACTCTCAATTTTCTCTCACAAAAGCTTTTCTCTCTAAGCTTTTCTCTCAATTGGAATGAACACTTTGGATGATTAATTCATTACAATTACACATCTATTTATAGGAAAATTCACTCCTTGAATTACTCCTTAAATTGATGGTTCTTTAAATTGCTCCTTGAATTAAGCTCCTTGTTTTGCTCCATATATTGCTCCATAAATTGCTCTATGTTTTGCTCCTTGTTTTGCTCCATGTTTTACTTCTTAATTTGCTCCTTAAATTAAGGAGATTTATAGCAATCTCCCACTTGAAGACTAATTTCAATCTGTCTTCACACCTCGATCAATGCAGCAGCTTTTCTAGTCTTATTACTCTAGTAGACCAACAGAAGTTGAGCACAACTTCAGTTTGTCAATAGTCACCACCTTTGTTAACATATCCGTTGGATTTTTGCTTCCTTGAATCTTCTCTAGTATTAACACATCATTTTCCAATAGGGATCTGATGAAGTGATAAAGAAGTCCAATATGTTTGGTTCTAGAATAAAATGTTGAATTCTTCGCCAAGTGTATTGCACTTTGACTATCACTGTGCAAAACATTCTTCTCCTGTTGGAATCCCAGCTCAATTAAAAAACCTTGAAGTCATATCATCTCTTTACTAGATTCAGTCACTACTACATACTCAGCCTCTGTAGTGGATAGAGTGACAATTTTTTGTATTTGTGACATCCAACTAACAGCTGTAGTTCCAACATTAAATATATAACAAATGGTGCTTCTTTGGTGATCAACTTCACCTATAAAGTCTGCGTCTACGTACCCTTATACTTTTAACTCTCATTTACTAAAGTACAAGAATTTTTCTGTGGTGCCTCGTAGATACCTCAAAATCCATTTGACTACTTCCCAATGAGTTTTCCCTGGGTTTGACATAAATCTACTAACAACTCTCACTGTATGGCCAATGTCTGGTCTTGTACAGACCATTGCATACATCAAACTTCCAATGGCTGAGGCATAAGGAACCTTAGCCATGAATTCTTTCTCTTCCTCTGTCTGAGGGGACTGATCCTTGGATAGGCGAAAGTAACTAGCCAAGGGTGTGCTAACTGGTTTGGCGTTGCCCATGTTGAATCTCTGTAAAACACGATCGATGTACTCTGCCTGAGATAACTACAAGGATCCTTTCTTCTTATTTCTTGTGATTTACATTCCAAGAATCTTCTTTGCTGGACCCAAGTCTTTCATGTCAAACTCCTTTGACAATTGATGCTTTAACCTTCTGATATCATCCATATCTAAACCTGCTACTAACATATCATCAACATAAAGTAGTAAAATGATATAACTCGACCTATATCTCTTAAAGTAGTAACAATGGTCTGCATTGCACTTCTGGAAACCTTCCTTGTGCATGAAGCTGTCAAACTTTTTGTACCATTGTCTTGGGGCTTGTTTCAGGCCATACAAACTCTTCTTAAGTTTGCACACCATGTTCTTCTTCCCTCTTTCTAAGAAACCTTCTGGTTGGTACATGTAAATCTCTTCATCTAAATCTCCGTGAAGGAATGCAGTCTTCACATCCAACTGTTCAAGATGAAGATCTTCAATGGCTACAATACTCAACATTGATCTGATAGTATTGAGCTTCACAACAAGAGCAAAAATGTCAGTGTAGTCAACTCCTTCCTTCTGTTGAAACCCTTTGACAACTAGGTGGGCTTTGTATCTTTTGGAACCATCATGCTCCTCTTTCACCCGGTACACCCATTTGTTGTGAAGTGCCTTCTTTCCCATAGGTAACTCAGCTAGTTCCCATGTCTGGTTGGAGATGAGAGATTTCATTTCTTCTTTCATGGAAAGCTCCCACTTGCTAGAATCTCGAGTCTAACAAGCTTCATCATAGCATTCAGGCTCCCCTCCATCAGTTAGTAACATATAGTTCATGTATCTCCTATTAGGCACATGAGGTCGAGAAGACCTTCTCAATACAGGAACTGGAGTAAGAGGTTTTGGTGTGTCAGAATGCTGTGTACTGCTCTATCCAACAAGTTCCTCTAGCTGAGGACTTGTTACAATTGGTTCTGTTGCGGAACTATCTGGGACATCATCTGCATCTGCAAATACTGACTCATTTTGCTTTGAGTCATTGGCGTCTATTTTATGCATGTCCTTATACATCACCCTTTTGTTGAAAATCACATCTCTGTTACGGATAACTTTCTTGTATTCGCCATCCCAAAGGTCATAGCCAAACTCATCCTCACTATAGCCGATGAATGTGCATTTCTTAGATTTAGGATCAAGCTTATTTCTGCCTTGATCACTGATATGCACAAATGCTACACAGTCGAAAACTTTTAGATGTGATAGTTTCACCTCTTTTTTGCTCCATACCTCTTCTAGTATTCTATGCTCCAATGGAATAGATGGGCCTCGGTTGATCAAGTAAGCTACCGTGTGGACTACTTCTGCCCAAAACTACTTCGATAGACCTGATTGTATACAAATGCTTCTGGCTCTTTCTGTCAACGTTCGGTTCATACGCTCAACTACACCATTGTGTTGAGGAGTGCCTGGCACAATTCTTTCCATTCTGATCCCATGCTCATAGCAGAAATTTTTGAATCTGGTGTCTTCATATTCACCACCATTATCGGTTCTAAGCTTTTTGATCTTTAAACCCATCTCATTTTCCACCATAGCTTTCCATCTTCTCAAAGCCTCAAATACTTCATACTTATGCTTTAGAAAGTAAACATATACCTACCGAGAGTGATCATCGATGAAAGTCACGAAGTAGTGTTTCCCATCAATAGATGAGACGGTCGTTGGTCCCCAAACATCAGAGTGAATAAGCTCTAGCCTTTCCTTCTTTGGGGTTCTGTAACTTGTCTAAAAGTTGACTCTCTTTGCTTTCCAAGTATGCAATCTTCGCACATGTCTATCTCCGTAGGCTGTAGACCTGGAAGTTTTCCCTTTGAGTGCATAGTCTTCAGCCTCTTCTCACTCATATGCCCTAGTCTCTGGTGCCACAGATTTGGTGTTTCATTTCCTACTGCAACTGTGATTGAATAACGTGCCTCTATTGTCATGTAAAGAGTGCCACTTTTCTTGCCTCGAGAAACTGTCATTGCACCCTTTGAAATCTTCCAATCATCACCATAGAAGATCATAGTGTAGCCTTCACTGGCCAACTGCCCTACTGAGATTAAGTTCCTTCTGAGATCGAGAATATGCCTGACATCCTTCAGCTCCCAAACAGACCCACTCAACTTAATCTTCACTACACCTTTTCCAATAATAGCACATGGTTGATCATCACCAAGATATACATTTCCAAGGTTTCCAGGGACATATTTCTCGAAGAATTCTTTCTGTGAAGTAGCATGGAACGATGCTCCAGAGTCTAACACCCAAGATTCTTCCTTGCTCTCCAAAGAGCATATCAATGCATCATCTCCTCCTGAGGTGGAAGTAACATTTGCCTCTACCTTCACTTGTTTTTCCTTCCGTGCACTCTTGCATTGATTTTTGTAATGCCTGGTTCTTCCACAATTCCAACACTAGATAGTCTTCGAGCTATGGGAATTATTAGGATTCCTGGATTTGGACCTCCTGTCCTTTGATCTACCTCAGTAGTCTATTATGCCACATCCATTCCCTTTGGTTGAATTTCTTCCTCTTGACTCTGTATGCAAAACTGAAAAAGTTGACGATTCATCTAACTCTCTACGTCGGATTTCTTCACTGAGAACTAGATCACGAACATTGTCAAATTTCAACTTATTGCTTCCTGACGAGCTACTCACAACCGTGACAGTAGCATTCCAATTTTCTGGTAAAGAAGACAAAAGTATCAATGCTCGTACTTCTTCATCGAATTCAATTTCCACTTAACTTAACTGGGTTATGACTGTGTTGAGTTCATTGAGATGTTGAGCTACCGATGTGCCTTCATTCATCCGCAAATTGAACAAACGCCTCATCAAGTGTACTTTGTTTGAGGTTGATAGCTTCTCATACATATTGGAGAGAGCTACCATAAGACACGTCGTGGTCTTTTCCTTTGCTATGTTGAAAGAAAAATTACGGGATAGCGTTAATCGAATAACTCTGAGCTTGTCTGTATATAAGATTCCAATCTTCTTCCTCCATAGCCTCTAGCTTTTTCCCTGAGAGAGGTTGATATAGATTTCTTTGATATAAATAATCCTTTATCTGTATTTTCCAAAACCCAAAATCTGTGCCATTAAATTTCTCGAGTTTCACTCTTCTTTCATCTATGGCCATTGCTCCCACTCAAATCTGACTTCCTCCGCATTGTTTCTGACTATTTCTGCAAACCACCATGTATTAGAACACCTCCATCAACGAACAAATATCGTTGACAAAATTTCACTATTCACATGAATAGTAACCTTGCAAGAAATTAACAGAAATCATCACTAAAAGCTTTGATACCAGTTGTTGGAAAATTATGCAAATTCTCGATAAGCCAGATTTATGAGAAAGTGAGAATAGAAAAATAACACACAAATTTGATAACAAAGTTTGGCCAATCTTGCTTACATCTCCGGACCTGCTACAGATATTTTTATTGAAAGGGGAGAAATTACACAAGGTGTTTACAACACTCACAACCCACAACTCAATTATACCCAAGAAAATTACTCTCACAAAAGTTTTTCTCTCAATTGGAATAAACACTTTGGATGATTAATTCATTACAATTACACATCTATTTATAGGAAAATTCACTCCTTGAATTACTCCTTAAATTAATGGTTCCTTAAATTGCTCCTTGAATTAAGCTCCTTGTTTTGCTCCATAAATTACTCCATGTTTTGCTCATTGTTTTGCTCCATGGTTTACTCCATGTTTTGCTCCATGTTTTACTCCTTAATTTGCTCCTTAAATTAAGGAGCTTTATAGCAATCTCCAACAATTACTTAATCACTAACTCTACAAAATCTTAAGCTTATGTGATGTGAGCCTAACATTTTATTTGTACTCTTTAACACTCCCCCTTAATTGTATGATACTTTTTCTTTATAAAGGTACATTACTTGTACTTTCCTCAAGAGTGGGTTTCCTTGACCAAGACCCATCAATTTGGGAATTTTAAATGATTTTAGGAGTTGATCATTACTATAAGAACGACCTTTTAAGTCAGTTAGGTGGATCGACTTAAAACGAGGAGACTTTAAATTTAAAGTTGGTTCAAACCATGAATCGACTTTAAATTCTATATTTTTTAACATTTTTTGCTATCCTCACTACCTATTTCGATCACATAATAGTAGAAAAAATCAAAATATGTTTAAAAGAGTTTTTAAATAGTATAAATAATTGAAAAATTAAATATTAATTAATTACTTGATAATTAAATTTATTATAAAATAATAACTTATATACAATACATATATATATATTTAACTCAAATTACAAATAAAGTGATGACGCCTCTTTTTTCATTGATTTTGTGATATTCCCACTTTATTTCATGGAGAGAAAGCTTTGTTTGTTACTTATAATCACAAGAAATGTCCCATTCATAATGACCATGAAACTCTCCAATGAGATAAGATAGAGTTTAGGCAGAAAAATAGGTCCAAACAAAAATTCATTCCCTTAAACATCCATCAAACAAACCCAAACTTCAGAGATACATGAATAGAGAAATTAAAGAATTAAAAAAATTACTATGATGTTGTCATATGCTATTCAATATCATCATATTCTTCTATTGGTTCTTCTTATAATGTTATAATTTGAAGAATGTGTCATTCTTCTCATAAATCCTCAAAACTTTGCACATCATAACCGGATTTGTTCTAACCAAAGAACTACATGTATTTAAAATTAAAATAAGAATATAATATCATGAATTCACAAAAAATAACTTATATATGTTAAAAACATATATTAGTAAAATAAATTATCACATCTTTAATTGGAATATTGATATTTGAGGTGATTTCGCTCATAAATTTCATGACAAAGTAACCGCACATAACTCCATCATTTTGTTGTAGAACCTATAAAAAATAAGTGTACATGTTTTTTCATATTCGAACATATTTATTATTCAATAGTAAAATTCATTAAATTATTAATATTCACTTGTACATACCCTAACTTTGTCCCATATTAACTTATGTGATTTTTTAAGGGCAATGGCTTCCATGCCATATCAAAGTTTAAAATAGTTAATTCTTTATTAAATATTAGAATGAACAATAGAAGAAAAATATATAACTATAAATCTTACATTTCAATAATTGTTTTTGTGTCTCTACTCAATTCTATGGAAGCTAAGTCACAGTACAAAACATAATTTCCATATAGATGTGGATTATCAAAATCCAATGATCTTGGCCTTGTTCAAACTTTAGTGACCAAGGGATTATTAACTTCTTATTTCTCTTAAGTGTTAATGCTTTATCACATAATTGTTTAGCTTTAATGCTAACATAATGCTCTTGATATTGACTGACAAATGATGAATCATAGAACATTGCTAAATGTGATAGGTGATTAGCTTGAAGTCTATAATAACATGCTCTATATAAAATAAATATATATAAATAATAAGATAATATAAATATAATTATATATTCTACATAAATGAAAGTTATTTACTGATTGAAGACTTACATTGCCCTTACTTGAATTATACTAAAATCGATCATTTGAAATTCAAATGGTTGCAATATGCACTCGATCGATATATATGTTTGCCTAATGTCTATGCTAGAAATTTCTCTAGGAATTGGCACAATCTATCCATCATTTATGCTATTCTTTCTCGCAACAATAGTCATCAAAGAGCCAAGATTTCTCCTAAAGTTTAAAGCATATTTATAGCTATACCTTTTCCATAGATTCTTCTTAAATGACTTAGTGCGCGATGATTGTTCACTAGACATAGATTTTCCATGAGATACTTGTTTTGTATCTCTTAAATGTGTCACACTTACTAATTCTGGTATAATAGACTAAAGATGAGGTATTATATATGTCATTAACAATACAAGAATAATAAAATAATAGTAGTAAAAAATGTTTTATTTTAAGTAACAAAAATAATACCATATCAAAATTTATCACAACTTGATTCGACGACCAAGCCACATATTGTCCAACAACTTCTTGGACCATAGTAGCATCAAAAGGCACATGTAGTGGACAATGATGGAGCAATTCCTATTCACCAATAATTTGGCAAATATTGATTATGAATCATTCGATCATCTCTCAATTGTTGTACCGTTCTAATAGCAACATAGTTCATAGATGATGGATGTTTCAACAAACATTTCATATTCTATAAAAATTTAAGTGTTATATATAATAAAAAAATATAATTAACAATAAAAACAATAGACTATCTACATAAGCTTTAAATCTTACCAGAAATGATTCATCAAATGGAGGAGGACTCCTATGTAGGATAGCTATTTGAAGGACATTCTCATCAAAACATTCATCATATGATGGATGGTAAGAAACACCATGAGATTGCATGTGTGGCATGGATAATGGCATGGATAATGGCATGGATGGTGGCATGCCTGGCTAATAGGACATGCCTTGATTGTAGTATGATGCCATGCCTGACATGTGTTGTGATTGATATTTCTTTAAAGTGACAATCTCACTTAATACTAAAGCCTTAAAGGAGTTCAATTCTTCTTCAATTTTACAATACTTCTCCTTATTGACCATATGAGGCCTTTGTTTTGGAATATTAAAAAATCTATATAACAATCATATTGGCTTCCTCTCCTAACACGACCAGGATGCTCACGTCAAAATGCATGATATATTGTATCTTTCCCTTGTTGTTCAATTATTTCACCCGTGGGTATTTGTTTTTGAACAACTCTCTACAAATAATAAAGCAAAAAAATATATCATACATTATTACATCAATATGAAAAAACTATAAGGATTTTGTATCAAGTTAAATTACCAACCAACTTATTTAGTTGTTTTTCTCCTCGTTTAGTTATTGGTCTTGACTTCTTTGTTTTAAAGGTCTTTATTTCTATATATAATTCAGATCGGGTAATCGGTCTACCAAATTCAACTTCCTATATAAATTAAATAAATTTATTAACCATGACATCAACTTAAATTTTAGGAAAATAAATATAAAAATAATTATAAATTAACAACTTAATAATATCATTTTTATCTAACTTTAGGATTTGATGACCTTGTAGTATGATGAGGAAGAATATTCTAGATTTGTATATTCTGATATTCTTCTCTAATGATTTGAAATTCATCCGTACATCTATAATTCACAAAGTATTTCCATACTTGTTCAGGGATTTTGTATAGTTCTTGTTCATTAAGTAGTTCCAACTATGGAAATATATAATTTCTTATCAATTTGGAAGTTTTGTATTCCTTCCATGCCTTATTTACAATCTAATAACACTTGTTCATCCAATTATCAAGGACTTTAAAATAATTATGTAAAAAAAACACATTTTAGATGAGATATAATACAAAAAAGATATAATGTATGTAATTAATTATAAAACAAAAGAGACTTACATAAATGACATTAAGCATATTAAATATGTATCCAACTAATATATTTCAGATATTATTATATATAAATTCCTTAATTATTAGAATATCTATCAAAACATCATATAAAAATAAATACATAAAAACCAACGCTATTTTTTTAATATTTTAAGTCGGTCTTTCAGTATACTAACTAAAAATTTATTATAAGTCATTTTTTCCCAAAAATCAATTTTAAATCCCTACTTAAAATCTCCTTTTTGTAGTAGTGGTTATAGGAATTTGGTCACAGAAATTTGATTTTAGGACCGTAGTGCTCTTATATAATGAAGAAGTTTCAGGTATCAATTCTTCTAAAAGCTAACATACTAAAATATAAGAGAATATCCTATCTCTTAACAGCTTGAACTTTTAGGAGAATTGTTTGCTAACTATTCTCTAACATGGTATTAGAGCATAAGGTCCACGATTGAACATCCTTAACTTCAAAATTTTAAAAAATATTAAATGGGCCTTTTTTCACTTCTATCTAACTTAAAGTCTATCTTTACTTGATGAACCCTTCAAAAATTATCTACTATTTACACCGTTGATATGATTCTATCTAATTCTACTTAACAAGCCTTAAAAACTATCTACTCAACCCATAAGTGAGAGCCTATCACACTCGTCTACTTAGCTCATAAGTAAGAGCTCATCAATTCAAGGAAAGTATTAAAAAAATACCCATCAAGTGAGGATGAGTGCTAAGACCCAAATATAACATATAAGATAGTAGTTAGTCCACCTCCTAACCACTAGAGCTTTTAGAAGAATTGGTTACTATTTTTTCTCTATCACATCACATGTTCAATTTGTTTTGCCTATTCGAAGTAAGAGTTTTGAAGGGAATATACAAACCCTAATTCCACAAATCATAAAATCTAACCCCAAGAAGAGTCCATTCCTCATGGATTATTCTATATTCAGGGTTTTATGACTAATGCAAGTGGAGTTTTGACTAGGAAGGTGTTCAAGTGTTTATCTTTATAGGAATAAACTTCATAGGCTTAAAGACTTCACCCATTTTCAAATGGCTTGCCTTTATGAATACCAACTTTTAGTTGACATGGTTTATTCATGCCATAAAAATTCGAGGTCAAATCTTTTTTTGCAAAAAGAGGGAACATATATAGGGAAATATGTCAGAGTGTTGATCTGATATAGGAGCATATGTTGTATTATTTGAGTCGTGCTTGTTAATTCTCATTTATTGCTTTTAATTGTAGTTGTTCCAAAACTACGTCATTTTTTCGGTTTTGATAACATTATTGTATTTTAGGTGAGGTGTTTATGATAGTGTCACAAAGCACACAGCTTGGTGCTTTACCTTGGTTTTAAAGCTACGCTTGAGGGCTTATAGGAGAGGCACTTCTGATTTTGTAAAAAAACTTAGAGAGTTGTATCTGAATATTGCTATAGAAGGGTGAAGAAATTAATGTTTGAAGAAATAATCAGAGGAAGAAATAAACGTTTCATTAATCTAATTTCTTGATTTGTATCGAATATTTACATTGTTTATATAGACAAATACTAATTACTATTTCACCATAGCATGATTGAATTGTATGATTCTGACTTGATTGGTAGCGCGTGTATATTGGAAAAAAATGTTTGGCGTCGGTCTGATGATTATTGGAATTGTGTTTGCGGTGTTTGTTGAATTCAACACTCCCCGAGTCAAGTTAGTGCATAGATGTCTTTCGTGACTTGACTTATACAACCTGTGAATACTCGATATGAAATTTGCTTTAGTGAGGATGTCGGACCAATTGATCTTGACTTGATTTTTGGCAATTCGAGTGAATTTTCTTCTAACTTTTCTTTAATAAAAAATGCATCCCAACTTCAACATGTTTTATGCGATCGTGTTATTGGATTATCTTGTAAATATCACATGCTGCTTTATTGTCACAAAATAACTTAATTGATTCTTCGCCAGGATATGTCGAATCTTTTAAGAGATTGTAACCACTGAGGCCTCATGCTTAAAGCCAGTGCCATTCCTCTGTATTGACCTCTGCGCTTGAGCAGACCTGACATGTTGTTTCTTACTTCTCCGTGTTACAAGATTTCCCTGCAAAAGTGAAGTAGCTTTGATGTAGATCGTCTATCATTTATTGATCGGCCAAATCGGCATCAATTATATACTTGATTCTGAAAACTACGAGTTCTTAGTGAAACGATACTCCTTTTCCAGGGCAGATTTTAAATATCTCCAAAATACGAATAAGCTGCATTCATATGTTGTTCTCCAGGATTATGCATAAATTGGTGACAATACTTAAAGCATAGGCGAGGTCTGGTCTTGTGTGTGCCAAATACATGACCTTACAATGACCTTTGGTATCTTTCTTTGTTTGTTGGAACTTGATCAACCTTGATCATGCTTTAATCCTTCCTCTCTTGGTGTATTAGGCGGTTGACATCTTTGTACTAGGTTTCTTTTAATAAATCTAGGCGTACTTTCTTTGAGATAAGAAGATTCCTTACGGTGATCGAAAACCTCAATCAAAGAAAAATATTTTTAAGGAACCCGAGGTCTTTCATTTAAATTCTTTGGATAAGTAAGTTTGTAGCGCTTTCCTTTCTTCAAGATCATTTCTGTTACTATCGTATCATCAGCATATACAATAAGTGCGGTGATCTTACCATACCCTTTTTTAGAAATAAAGTATGCGAATTGCTTTGTAGCCAAATGCCTTACGTTGACCTTGTGAACTTGCCGAAACCATGCCTCTTTGGGGATTGTTTTCAATCCATCTGATGATTTTTTAATTTGCACACCTTTTCTCCATGGATTGTGGATTTCTTGATTCCTGGTGAGTAAATCCATGTAGACTTCTTCAATTAAATCTCCATGTAGAAAGGCATTTTTACATCAAGCGATATAATGGCCAATCTAAATTTACTGACTAGAATACGAGACCCGAGCAGGTGTTAATTTTGGCTACAGTGCAAATGTTTACGTATAGTCGATCCCGTATGTTTGAGTGTATCCTTTTGCCACCAATCTTGCTTTATATCGTTCAATCGTACCATCGCTTGATATTTCTGAAAAAATCCATCGACGTCCAACAATTTTCTTTGTTGGTGGACGATCGACAACTCACAAGTTCTATTTATTTCTAAAGATTTTAGTTCTTCATTCGCTAGCATCTTTCCATTTTTGATGACTAAAGCTTTCACCCTTTTATTGTTAGGAATAGATCTGACGAGATAATTGATTCTACCAAATGATACGTTTGATTTTGACAAAGCGATGTTTAGACATATAGTTACTCATGGGATATTTGACTTTACTAGAAATCTCGGGTTCATACATGGCTTTAGGAATACCTCTGTTGGGGCTGATGGAAGTATTTTACGGTTGGTTGATAGTTGGAACATCCTCTGAAAGCGATTGGTTAGGTATGCTATCGACGGTTTGTGGAGAAGGAATCTCGTACTCATTTTAGTGGTAGTAAGGAACTTCCTTGATGATCTTGAAGTTGATGAGGACTTGATTCCATTTTCCACTTGAGTCTTGTCTATATTGAGAGTTATTACCATCTGAATTCAAGTTATTTGTATTTTCCTCACATATAATTTGTCTTTCTTCATAAGGAAGCAATTTATATGTAAGTCTAATTCGACATGGTTGTACTCCTTTTGAAATTCGGGTGTAGAGGAGAAATACATTGTATCTTGTGAAAAATAACATCCATAGTAGTAATCATTTGTTTTGTAGGAGGATGGTAACACCAGATACCCTTTTTGTTTGTATGGCATATCCCTTAAAAACACAACGTATTGCTGTGGATCAACTGCTACTCGTTGTTGTTTATGTAGGTGTACAAATGCCACGCACCAAAGACACGAGGAGGTAGATTAGGGAACATTTGGTGCTGCAATTGCTTGTGATGGCTTGTAGTGGTGTTTGGAAGTTAATGGGACTAGAAGGTACCGATTGATTAAATATGCAGCGAAGTAATTGCTATACGATAAGATAATGACATATTAGCTTCGATCAATGAGGCACGGACGACTTCCAACAAGTGTCGATTTTTCCTTCTGCTGACTCCGTTTTGTTGAGGTGTATCAACCGCAGTAGTTTGATGAATAATGCCTTCGATTGAAGATATTCTTGAAGCTCGAACTTTTATATTCTTCTCCATTATCACTTCTTAGAACTTGGATCTGTGTTTTATATTGATACGAACCATTTTATGAAATTTTCTAAATAAAGTTTACCTCACTTTTAGATTTCATTAAACGAGACCCAGTCATTCTACTAAAATCATCGATAAATGTAACAAACCAACGTGATCCTCCCAGACGTAGAGACTTTGGAAGGACCCATTACATCAGAATGTATAACCATAAACGGAGATGGACTTTTATTTAAGGTTACAAGAAATGAGGAACGATGACTTTTTGCTAGTTCTGAGACGTCACACTTTAAAAGTAGAAAGATCTAAGCTCGAAAATAAACTTGGAAATAATTTTTCAAATATCCAAAAAGCATGACCCAATCTCCTATGCCATAGCCATATATTTGATTCATCCTTGTTAGATCCGATTGCTACCAATGCATGTTTTGTTGAATCAAGTCCGAATAATACGGGTTTCTTGCCTAACGCCCACGACCAATCGTTTGCTTTGTTTGAATGTCCTTGAACCACGCTGAAAGTCGGGCCAAAAAATAACAAAACAAGATAAGCGGTGGTTATTTGAAAATAGATATAAGGTTATACTCTAAAGAGAGCAAGCTGAAATCTTGAGTCTAAATTCAAAGTACTAGTGAGAGACAAAGATCTTTCCCGATGAGGGGTTGTGTTACCATTGGCCGGTCTGGCTTGAGTTTTGTGTGAAGATGGTTTTGAGATTTGTCTAGAATCGAATGTCATATGATCGATTACTGAATCAATTATCCATGTATTATTAAAAGCGGGAGAAAAAACTTTAGCATCTTACCAACGTGTCTTTGAGGAGGTTGCAACGTGATCCTTTGTTGTTTCGACAATGGGTGACGGTAGCATCTGTCGTGGATTTTTCTTCGAGAAAGTCGCGGTTTGTGATCGCGTCGGGATATCCCAAATTCAAAACATCGTTCTTTTGTATGACCCTTTTGATGACAATGGGTACATTTAAATGATGATTTATCGATCACCTTTCGTTCTTCTTGATTGGAAAAAGAACGATTTTTAGATATCATGGCGGAAGCGTCGACATCTCTAGATTTTTCCTTGATGAGATTCGATGTACTACCTACTTGTCGAATCAAGGAATAACAACCTTCTAAATGCGGGATAGTTTCTTTTCGCAAAATTTCGCTACGAACACCTTTCGAAACTCATCATCTAATCCGGCAAAGGAAAATATGTATCCTTAGTGCTTTCAACCGGACTCTTGATATGATATTAGATCATGAGGGTCTTTCATGACCACCTTATCACGATGGTCTAGCTCTTGGAAAATTTCGGTTAACTCTCCGTAATACTCACAGAAAGTGATTTTCCATTTTGTCTAGAAGTAAAGGCTTTTGGTTTAAGATAAATACCGTAATTCATCAACTTTCCATGTAGAATGCTTTCGCCAAGCACCCCAATTTCAAGAAGCGATGGTATGCGTAAATATCGCTTATGATTTACGGACTCATTGACATAAGTAGCCATCTCTTCACTTTTTGATTTTACGCATACCAACTTGTTATAATTGTTTGATGTTTTTCGGGTTGCAAATTTTTGTCATGAATATAAGAGAGTTTTCTCTCTACTGTGATATGCATTTCTATTATTTGAGACCAAACATCATAATTAGTCTCGTTAAGAATAATTCGGCATTAAACACACCTTGGTAGAGCAGTTGTACAACAAGCTGGATTTGATTGCTCATAGGTAATGAAATTATACCTGCTGTCGTGATATTATGGTAACCAAACTAGAAAATGGTGTAATAATTTTAGGGCTAAAGAAATATATATATATATATATATATTTTTTTTGTGTTTTTTTAATATATATTTATACTAAGCAGGATAAAAACCATAAGCGAGATCAAATTTGGTTTAAAAACCTTGAAAAAATGAATCGGACGGTGTTAGAAATCCGAGGCAGGAAAAAAAAAACAGGGTTTGGACCTTTAAAATAAATAGGCAGAGGTCAAAAATATGGAAAGCTGTGAACAACCCAGAAATAGGGTTCAGCCAAGACATTGGCCGGACCAACACTGGCGGCAAGGGTGACACAAGGAAACAAGGCGCGGGCCGGCTACGCCATGGCCGGCGGCTGCGGCCGGCCAAAGCAAGCTCGAGCCGGCCAAGGCAAGGCCAGAGCTCGACGACGAATCGGATGACACGTCATCATCTTGACCTCAGGAGCCGGCGCGTGGGGCGCGTGTAAAACTCACCCTCCCGCCGGGCGGCGCGTGTAAAACTCACCCTCGCCGGGCGGCGCGTGAGGGCGTGGGCCACGGTTTTTACTGCTATTCTGTTTTTTACCAAAATGTTGAATTGTGTTTAGAGTAATCTGGTAAAATTAGGTGGGAGAAATGCGCTTAAAAATTGATGTTTGTAATTAATATTTGTAAGGGTGTTTGAATGAAAATTTTTTCGGTAGAAAAAAAAATATTTTCGAGATAAAGAAATCTCTGGTTTAGAGAACAAGGGTTTCAAATTTGTATAAAGAAACGACTTGTACGATACCATGAAGAAATTAATGTTTGAAGAAATAATCGGAGGAAGAAATAAACGTTTCATTAATCTAATTTCTTGATTTGTATCGAATATTTACATTGTTTATATAGACAAATACTAATTACTATTTCTGACCACCGTGATTGAATTGTATGATTCTGACTTGATTGGTAAGTAGCGTGTATATTGGAAAAAATGTTTGGCGTCGGTGCAGTGATTGTTGAATTGTGTTTGCAGTGTTTGTTGAATTCAACAAAGTGGATTCGATTGACGAATCAAATCTTTAGTTGAGTTCTTATTCCTTTAGTTTCTAATTTAGGCTTCTAGGCCAATAATATAATGAATAAATTGCATAATTTATATTATAGGTATCTCATTAGAGAAAAAAAAACGGATGATAAAAGTATACATGACCCATTAAGGGTTCAGTATTTTGTACATATGATTTTCCAATAATAATTTGTTACTATTTAAGTGGTAGAAAATTATATAACATATCCATTGATTAAATTAAAAATATTAATAAACAATAAACTTGTTGGCAAAAATTTCAACATTTTAAGCCACTTTGTCCACGTTTTACTATATGTCTCATTTTAATATATAATATATACTAAAAGGCAAAAATATAATAGAATTGAATTCATTTTCCACCTATTCAATTAAAACATACTATTACTCACAATTATCTTGGTTCAAATAATGTGTTTTAACTTCCCCTGACTTTTCCTAACTAAAAGAAACCACTTGTTTTTTTATATTATGATGTAATACTTTATTTTAACCCTTTGAATCATATTTTATGGCATTTTTCTAACTCAAAGTTCCACAATGATTGCAAAATGTGAATATTTTGATAGGCTTGTATGTGATGAAGTAAGCACTATATGTCATGTTGCAATGTTTCATTTATGCTGTGACTCGAACAACTTAGAGACCATGACCGATTATTATGCTATCATGGTCCTCACTTCATTATCGAAATATTTAATTTATCATCTAAACATATAAGGTTATATATATTTTGTTAGAATTCCAATCTTATTATTATTATTTATATATATATATATATATATATATATATATAATCACAATATATTTTTAAAATCCCAATCTTATTATCAATGAACTATATACTCACATCGTTATCTTAAAGAGAGATTTACAAAACAAAACAAAAACAAATTGAATGTATAATTGCAAAATGGTAGGTGTGATGCCAATTTTATGTGTTCCTTCTTAACTATAATTACTTACCTTACTAGTAAGGGTGTATGAAATTATTTTTTCTCTTTCAAAATATACTTATATGAGGATTTTTAGTTAGTTTTTAAATATGAAGATTAATATTTAAACATTATATATTTGGCAAAAAGTATGACAACCTTTCCTTTCTAAGTTTACGGATGAACATGAATGTTTTTCTTAAAAGTAACTTAATTGATTACACATGGGTGGGATAGTTATTATAATAGGATTTTGGATCCTCTTTTAATTTAAGTTTTTTTTTGGGTAAATTTTACTTAATTTTTAATCCCATTCATTATTTTTAAATAAAATTAATCTAATGATCTATAAAATTCCATATCATTGTTTCATTGAATAAAATTTTATAAAATAAAGTAAAAGGTAAAAAAATATTAGAAAACAAAAGATAAATATGTCTATACGGATTGACAAAACAAGTATGAATAATCTTTTTTTTTCCTTTTAATTTTTTGGGGTATAAGTCCTAAAGATTGACCTTGATACTCTATTGCTCTTCTTCTTATTAATCAATTAACATAAGATTAATGCAAAACATTTCGGAAAAAGACAGTTTCTTATTAATGCAAAATGTCTAGAAAAAAGACAATTATGTTTACCACTTTTAAATTTTGGAAAGATAAACAAAAAATGAAAACATGAAAACTGCAATTTCTTTTTTTTTTTATTTTATCAAACATCAAAACCATAGTCATATTAAAACAAATTATTTCTTTACCGAAACTTTATAATCAATACAATTCAGTTCAATATAGTTATACTTAACTTATCCAATATAACACCACGAACATGCCCTATAGGTATTGGAAGATGCTATATAGACATTCTTTGGGATGAAAAGTACGTCAGGGGCCTGTAGCCTTAGGAGACAGTTTTAGGATAGCTTGTAATGCTATCTTCATTATTTTCAATGTTAGAACTAGTTCATTATTTTATTCTTTTTTGAAAAACAATCGGTCACTCTTAACTTTGTAATGATGATGATTGAAAGAGTAGATAATATTTTTTTCAAACATTATTTGAATGCATTGGATGAATGGAATAGTAGGTGATCATTCTCCCACAATTTTGATTGAATTGGAAGGTTGAATGGTCTTTCTATACACAAATTTTTGCACATATATTTCTAGACATAAATAAAAAAATGTCAAATATAAAATCTTTGGACCAAATTTCCTAAGAGTCGGTCCGAAAGTGGGTGAACAAACATTGAATAGAATTCTATCTCTACATGACAAACCGGACCAGTTTGGACCAAATTCTACATAGTTACTATTATGTCTAGTATCCACACGCACTGTTGGTGTGTGGTGGCACGTGTGGGCTCCTCTAACGATTGCTCAACTTGAAATTTTGAAGGGTGATGTTTTGGATGTGATCTTTCCAATGGTGATATCAGATTTTTCAAATGATGCACATATTTTTAGATTCGGATAGAGCACAATCAATTGGATAGAAAAGTAAAAGGTTAGTCTCTTTCGAGTTGAGCTATTGTGATCGGTTGATTGGGATTTCATGTTCTGTATCCAAGGATGACTTACTCTCTAGATATGTCAAAAATTGAGCCATCATTTGGTAACAGTGACTATAGTATAGGCGCATTGGCTTATAGACCGCATGGGCCAGACCTGTATATCAGACCCATGAGATTAAACCTCATTAGGGCAGGTCGTATCTTCAATATGAGCTTGTGTGGCATGCATCGAATCCAACACACTACGAGAATTAAAAGATTCCATACAAATGTCTTTTGGTTCAGGGGCTTGTAGCCCCAAAGGCATTCCAAGATGGACTGGAACACATTATCCATTGTGTTTGGGTGAAGTTTCATCCATGCCCTTTTTGGCTCTCCCCTCAAGTTCATTGTGGCTGTGATGACGTGAGGTTGGCAATCTATATAGGTGACTATACAACTTGTTGGATATGAGGTGGAACCTTATTGTCCCTTACAAAATTTTGGTTGTCTAAGTCAAGAGATTAATTCATCTTGAAAGGACAAAAATATAGCATTTAGAGATCGTGTATAAGGAACTTCTTTTGGAGCATTTTTCTTTTGGGCTTTTAGGGTTATTTCTTTAAAGACCACCTAGTTTAGAACACTATAAAACATTATAAATATTTTTTCTCTTTAGCTATGATTCAAATAGTATAACACAATGGTTCATATAGTATAACACAATGGTTCATATAGATGGTGTCAGATGTTGACACTGATTTTTGTCAACATTAATAATTGGATGCATCTCTATTTCTTGTATGCTAGAAAATAGAGAACACACGGTTAGGACCTTGGAATACCATAGGGTGTGGCGAACTTTAGCTCTCTGATGCTTAAGTACGTCTAGGTAGTGAGAAGAAGGAGATCATTATCTCTTCTTGTGATGTAGAGAGATGTTGAGAGATATTGAAAGATATTTAGGGAAAAAATATAGACCTCAATGTATGTAGTCATGGGAAGTTATTTTTTAAGTTATTTGAACGTCTATCAAGTTATGTTTAATTATGAGTAGTGTTGAATATTTATAGAATAAAATATACCTCGTGATGATCCTTATTTATAATGATATACTTAACTTTAATGTTAGATATTTATCTACTTAATTATCTCATTATTGGATAATTAAGATATTGAATGTCGATCGTTTATCCTATTAAATATTTCTTTAATATTGATATTTATCTAATGACTTAACGTTGAATGAGTTGACATGCGAGTCATTTGTTGACTATGATCTTTTATATCGCATCATATATATTATTCTTAAATTTCATTAACCTAAAACATCGTGTTATTACATACTCTAAATACAATAAATAATTTTTCACTAAAAAGAGATTAAAGTTATCAAAATATGTAAACATGCATATGCATTGCATGTCTGATTAAGTTTCAGAATATATAATATTTATCAAAATTTATATATTTAATAAATACATTAATGTAAAATAAGATGATATATTTAATTATATTCTTTATTTTTTAATTAATTAATGATATTTATATGTTTCAAAAAGCTATGGCACGATTTTACACATTCTATTGGTATATACTATTTAAGAATGAAAATTACTCATAACCGAATTGAGGATCAATCAAAATGTAAAAGAATTTGATTACTTGTATTTGTTATTATTGACGTTATTTACTAACATTTTTTTTTGGAATAGAAATAAACATGAATTTGACTGCTTTATATGTGAAGTATAAACATAAATTTGATCGTTTTATATGTGAAGTAAGCATGTTATATGAGAATAAATAAGAATGAAAAATATAATTTTAATACATCATTGAATATGAATTTTTAATAATAAAATTTATAAATATATTTTTAAAAGATTAATTAGTAAGTATTCAAATTGTGATTAATATTAATAGATATTTAATAAAATAATAATAATAATAATAATAATAATAATAACAATAATATACTCCACATTTTAGTTATCTTTAATTTAAAAGCATTTTTAAAATTATATAAGTTAATTTAGTCCTGTTGTGAAGTTGGAAAAAAATAAAAATAAAAATAGCATATAAAAGGGAATCAATAGTTACTCATTAGAGTAGAATGAATTTTGGTCATATTTAAAAAATCAAAATAGTAAATTTTAGTATTTTTTTTCCTTTCCTGAAATAAAAATTGAAGTAAATAATTTTAATCAAAATCAACCCAATTGTTTCATTCTCATTTCTCTACGATAAACATGCCCCAAACTTAGGAAAAAAAATTTAAATACAACGTATTATAATGTGCCTGACATTTTTTTTCTTTTTATTAACAACTAACAAGATAACGTGCATGTAATTAATTTTTTAAAAAAAATTATACAAAAAATACAATTTAAAATATTTTAATTAATTATGATATAATATAATTAACTTAAATAATATATTTTGCATAGAATTGAATAGAAAGTCATTTATTTTTTTTTTGTCTAAAATTTATGAGATTTTATTTCTCGATTTTGTAACATTATCAACTCAAAAAGATCAAAAACACATAATCGAATTAAATAAAGCTTCAATTTTATCAAAATAATTATATTCTTAGATATATGATTACATGTGATAATTCAAACTAAAACATAAAACAAATCATTATCTTATTATCATGCTATTTGTAATTACATTTCTTGGATTGTAATTTTTTTAATTATACTAATTTAACATATATTTAAAATAGTTTTAATTGTTTTCTTTTAACATCACACTAATAAATAATTATTATAATGAAATTAATCTCCTGATTTTTTTCTTTTAACGATTTTACTAAGAGAATTTATAAATTTTAAATCTATTAATAAATTAAATGACAATTATCAAATTCATTAACTCTTTAATATATAATCATTTATTTTAAGAGTCTTTTTATCCGAACTTGTACTTCTTTAACTAAAATATAATTAAATATATATAATCAATTATTTTTATACTAAATATAATTTAAAATTAACACATTTAATAGGTTTTTAATTTTTCCTTTTAATTTCATAATAATAAAAAATGATTAGAATATTTATAAATATTTTAATTTTTTTCATTTTAATTTTTCGCAAAGAATTTATAAATTATAAATTTACTTACATAAAATTAATTATTTTAAGAGTTAATTATTTTATATTAAATATAATTTAAAAAATAAATTAAAATTTAACATTTGATTAAGAGATTTTTGATTTTTTCTTTTAATTTCGTAATAATAGATAATTGTATTATAAAATTTATACTTGATTTTTAAAATTTTTATTAATAAATCACTTATAAATTTTAAATCTATTTAATTAGAATTAATTATTTTAAGAACTTTTTTTGTTTTTCCTTTTAATTTTTTGACTTTATAAAATAAATAAATTAAAATTAATTTATAATTTAATTATATTATATACAAAAATAGATTAATAATTAAAATATATCTCATTAATGAATTCTTAACCTGTTATATTTAAGATTAAGATAACAAACTTTATATAAAAATGTTTAGTTATTATTAATATAATAATTATATTAATACGTGAGAGAGAGTTTGGTGATGTAATCATTTATTTTTTTTAAAAAATAAATATATAATAAAAAATTAAATTAAATTGATAAAAAAATATATTTAAAAACAATGAATGCAAAATTTATTAGAAAAATCATATCACCCGTTTCTTTCTCCGAAGTCTCTGCATTATTATTTCCTAAATTCAAAATTTTCTCTACTTTCGATCTCTCCGCCATTCTTCAACTTCAAACTTAAAACCCACCAAACTCTTTCTCACACACATTCGCTTCTCAGCCACAGTCCATGAGCTTTCTTTTTTTTTTTTCCTGTAAAAACCTACCATAATCACATTTTAGTTGAATCGCCTTCCAATTAAATCCCCCATTTACGAAACCCTAATTTATTGTTCATATGCTCATACTATAACATTTGTCGAATTCTCAATTTCATTTTTTGGAAATGGCAAGCTCGGCGTTCAAATCCACCACGAACCGAACGCCTATTGGAGCATCTTCGTCTTCATCAATAGACGACTCTTCTTCGTCTAGTCGGAGCTCCTTGCTCCGACGCTCACGTAGCCTGAGCCGTGTCTCTCGCCGGTTGCCCGAGCCATCGTCTGATTGCTCCGGGGAGATTCCATCTTCAAGGGGAAGGTTCGTGAACACCACAAGAGGCTCTGGCTTCACGGATATTAGCCTAGACGACCTTGCTGTTGAGTTTTTTGGATCTGGACAACGATGTCGTTCTTCTTTGCTAGACTCCGAGGCTAGTCCAACAACTGGGGATAGTTTGTCGCAGAGACGAGGAAGGTCAGTTTCGAGACAGGCATCGAGAATCAGTGGCGTCAATGGTGATGTAAGGGGCAATGTTTCGGGGAATTCTGTTAGAGAAAAAGTCACTTCGGATTTTTCAAGTAGTTCGAGACGGAGGAGATCTTTATCGGTTGTTCGGTGTCAGATTAGTGATTCAGAGGTGAGTATTGTTAGTATTTTCTATTACTGTTCCTCTTTGTTTTATGAGTTATTATATTTGAATTTGAGAAGAATTCATTTCTGGCTGGAGATGTTGAGATTTCCTAGAGTTCTCTGGCTACTAGAAGTTACGACTCTGTTAACGAACTTTATTGTTTCGAGTAAAGGAAGGAGTTTTACTGGAGGACCAATAAGAGTGCAGAAACTAATGACAATCACACGAATAAATTTTTCACCGTTCGTTTTTGATTGCCTTTTGAGTGGAGCTCCATACAATCACACGAATAACTTTTCTAGTGGACTCCCAATTTCGTAAAATTCTGTTATTGGAGGATTGAGCTCGATAGGTGAATACTTCTGTAATAGTTGTCAAACAGTTACTGTAGTTAGGTGGGCCGTGGGTGAAACAGCCAAACCAATGACTTTCTACTTTATGTAGGAGGAGAGGGGTTGTAGAGCTCTCCACTCATTGACATATTTTTCAACCTTTTGGAGGTTTGAAGTGTATCTTTTCACCTTTTGGGTGAAGAAGTCTAAAATACCTTTTCTCAATCATAATCTTAATAGGCACGGTTTCTTTGCATAACGACTCGATGGTTACTTTAAATGACAGAGTGATTTAGATCATGCTCAGAATCATCGCAGTACTAATCCAAAGAGCTCCAGTGGTGGAACTGACAAGAGCCGCGTATTCCATAAGCCCACAGCTTCAACCCATAAACAAGGAATGAGACGGTCTCTTAGCCTGAAAGATGTGAAATCCTTCGATGGCTATTCTGTAAGCATTGTCTGTTTTATTTTTAATATAACTATTATTGCCCTTTCATGACTTTAAATTTAAACATTATTATTATTATTTTGGTATCTTGGTCTTCATGATTTTTCTAGTTAGGGCGTAGACTGATTATAGAATAATGGTTTTGTATATTTCAGAGCCAGTCTTCAGTTTTGACTGATGATGAAGGGAGGGATGCACATTATAGTAAAAATGGGACTGAGAAGACCATTCGAGCAGTTTATGCACAGAAGAAGGTTTACTTATGTTTAGAAATTTAGCCTGAAAACTCTATTTCAAATGTCTTTTTGATAGCTTAAAATGGTTGCACCATTACTGGTTTTCTTTTCTTGTTATCTGTAGGCAGAGCACCCAACTGGGGATGATGGCATAAACGATGGATTGTATGAAGCAATGCGGAAAGAACTAAGACATGCTGTTGAAGAGATTAAAACAGAGCTCGGACAAGTCAGTATTTGTTTACAGATCCACTCGCCAACTTTTATATTTGTGCTCCTACACCCACTATATTACTTTAAGTTCTTCATTTTCCTTCTTATCATTAACTAGGTTTTTTCAACTTTATCAGGCAATGGGAAAGACACAATCTAGTGTTTCAGATTCTGATGTACTTCTGGCTGTTGCTTCTGTCAAGAGGAATTACACAACCAAATTGGAAAAGGTATTAATACATGATTCATTCTTTCTCCATCTAAAAGCTTTTACTTATGAGCTGGTCCTGTAGTTGGACACAAGTACAAAGCTCTATATTATATGTATCTTTATGAGATTCTTGAATTATGCTTCTGTAATGGTTTGAACTGGGAATATGATAAATAGCATGTGCAGTAGGCCATTCATGAATCATGTTGCTGTGAGCTTAACAAGGAAAGCTTACCTTATCATTACAATGTTGTCTCTTTAAATTTGTAAACTGAACGATGGTTACAGTTAAAACCCTTTTCGAATGAAAACAGAACTGCCTTTGGTGCACCTATTTGGCTAATAGCTTAAATTTCATTTCAGATAAGTGCTATCAAGTCTTTTTATTGTAGTGCTTCATGTAGTTTTTTTTCCTTGTCACAAGAACATCATTTTCCATGGGAAGAACGGCTAAAATCTTTTTTTTTTTTTTTTTTGCCAGTCTGAGAAACGTAAACAAGATTTATTATCTGAAATACTGCTGGAGGAACAACGTAGCAAGGACTTGACAAAGATTGTAAAGGAGTTGCTTCCTGACATCAGTAATAGAACTCTCCCAGACAAACCATTACGAAACAGAAGGGTAATCTTTATGTTTTAGTCTGGTATGGGCAGGAATCTGGGCATTGTTTATTTTCTACTCCTCTTTAAGTCTGATGTTATTTTCGACTGTCTTCCTTTTCATCTTCTTTGCTTAGAGATCAAGAGGCTTTCACTACTTAACCTAATGCTGGTGTTTATATTTCAGAGTACGGACAGAAGTAGGACATCCAAGAGATTGACCGAAGAAGCAGAGAAATACATTGAGGATTTCATTTCAAATGTTGAAGATACAGACATATCATCGCTTGATGGAGAAAGAAGTGATACAAGCTCAAGTTTAGGTGGGATACCAAAGACAGAAGCTTTCCAAAGACCAGCAGTATCCACACCTCGTACTCCTGAAATGGATGGGGTTGCTTTGCCTTGGCTGCAGTGGGAAACTAGCAATGATGCTTCAGCTCTAACATGCAAGAACAAAATGGAGCTACCGATTACTCCAAAATCTATGTCCTGTGATACTTTGCGGGTACTATGAAACTTTAGTCGTGATGCATATTTGAATTTTGACATGCATACAGTGTTCTTATTTCTATAGCCTGCATGTGAAAGGATAAGACTGAATGACATTCTGGCAAACTAATTTGTTATATCTTTGATTATTGATTTGATTTTGTAGGAAGAGGCTAAAGCCGAAGATCGAAATAATTATTCTGCTAGTAGCCGTGGGAGTTGGAGCCCTATAAATGTTGATGTGCTTTCAAGGAACACTCCAGAAATCACAAGTAAACGGTTAGTATCTAGTAGGTACCAAAGCCCCCCTTCATATTCAGATGGTTCTAAGGGACGGCTTTTTGACATGGATGCCTATCTTAAACTTCAGAAGGACGGAGATATTCTAATGGAAAGATTTAGACTAAGACAGAGAATTAGTTCAGGCAATCTATTGCTTTGTAATCGAATGTCCTTCTAGTGTAATTCTTTTTAAGGTACTAAACTATGATGAACTACTGTGATAATTTTGTATAGACCACATTTATTTGGTTTTATTATTTTGTTAATAAAATACCACCCTTTTATTTAGTAATTTTGACGCCTTAAATATTAGTGTTTTCCCAGCTATTCTCTTTTCTTCACTGCTCTCGGACAGTGTTTGGCAATAGGGAATAGCAATGTCTAATCGTCAATCAATTTCAAATATGCTAGAAGACTCATTTATCCCTTCCCCCTATTCACACGCACTAGAAACAAAATGCTGCTTTCTTGCTTTGTCTTATTAGTACATTGCAGTCCAACTGGGGTGTGCTATTGGATGTGTATAGAGAATGCTGGCATACTTACAAGTTCCAACATTTTCTAATTGATTTCACTGTTCATGCATAATGGAAAAGTCCTTTTAACATAATTTTTTCACTTAATGACTTGATGCATTAACTAATAAACATAAATTTTGAAACGATAAATTTATAAGAAATTGATTTATGTCCTCACACCCATTTTGGGTGTAGAAAAAGATGATAGGATCGGTCAGATTTGATCTGTTACTGCTTTGAGAGTTGTAGAATCAATCAATTGAACTATCAAAGTAATTCATATTGTGTAGTATTTAAATTCTTGTTGTATTCACGTGTTTAGTGCACTGTCATCAATTAGCAACCATATAACACACAACAAATATGTATAATAACTAAATTCTAGCCAAAAAAACAAATATATATAAGGAGCAGACTTGAGGGTAAAAGGACACATTCATAAGATTAATTATATGATAGAACATCGATTTTTCTTATTTTTGCTTGCTTGTTAGGTAAATCAGTTATGGTTTATATTTGTTGGGAAATTTAATATGAATATATCTCATTTACTTTTCAGTAGTGACTTTTTAACTTTTTATATATTCATCTACTCAAGGTCCCAACATGTTTTCAACTTTCTGTTAATCTCCTTTATTGTTATAATAGTGATACAATTCTTTCTTTGTTTTTTTTTTGTTTTTTGTTTTCCCCCTTGGCTAAAATCTCTTTACAATATTCATTATTTGGATTAATAAACTCCTTTCTCACAACACTTGATTAATATTTCAAATAGAAGTTTCACAGCTGAAATCCACAAAAAATAAAGATGTGATCGCGCTCACCGTGAGATTCCATCATATGCTTCTACTTTGAAAAAAGAGACTCAATCAATTGAACCCCAATCGGCTTCATTAACGGAAACTAAGAAGCGACAAAAACAAATAATTATTGATCAAACTGATAACAAAAATAAAAAAAGATCAATGGATGCCTAAAAGGCCTGCTGTAAAAAGATGATTAATGGAATTTTTGCTAAGTTTTGAATGAGCATATACATGGCGAGTCGTTACAAGAGAGAGAAAGAGAGAGAGAAGTGGTATATTAACACAACTTATGCTTTTGGTTCAAAAAGGAGAACTACTTACAAGCAATAACACTCCTATTTAAAAGGAGTGAATTTTATAACCACAAAAATAATCAGTTAATTGGACATCGTTCGAGTTGAAGGTCAGTCTCTTAGACCCATTCAATGTTGAGTTTCGACCTATTAGACTCCGTTTAATGTTATAGTGTTATTAATTATATTATTTTTTGTTAGGAATCTCAATATGATATTTTATGTAATTTTCGGGTTATTATTTGAAACTAGGATGCATTCAAAACAAGAAAAAGAGAAAACCTTTCAACATCTGTGACAGATACATCTGAACCTATCTGGAACAAAATCAAAGGAAAAATGAAGATAGTAAATTGGAGCTGGCAAGGGTGTGTGCCCTCAGCTTTTACATTACCATTCCCCCATCAATAGTAAAAACCTGGAAGAAAGCAAGGAATTAAATTAATCTCTAACATCATGTGGTTGGTAGCAATGGAATGGGAACTTTGGACATTCCATCGTTTGGTTTCACATATTGGAGGGGAGGAAAGGAAATATGTAGTTTTTCACATTTTTTTTTTTTACAATTTTTCTTCATTTGTCAGATTATATATGTTATTTTTCTTTACCCCATTTAGATACAACAAAAAAATTATTTTCAATTTTACCCAAGTTAACCGAACGTAATAATATTATTACTCCATTCAATTCAATACCACTGATATTTTACATTATCGTTACCTTTCCATTACACGAATTAAACATAACCTAATATAATAACAAGCAGGGAACAAAAACAGAGGCATAATGTTCGTATAACAGAAACAAGTGACTGTTACTAAAAGTTACCTGTCCAGTAATATAACTAGCAGAAGGATTCAGTGCTAAGAACTCTGCTAGTCCAGCTACTTCTTCAGGCTGACCATATCGACCTGTAAAGTAGTTTTGACCAAAAACCATAAGAACTATTTTGCAATTATTTTAAATTTGAAGCACTTAAGGCAAACAAGTAACATGAATAAGTAAAATCAACTCATATTTATTATCCAAGAGAGCTTGGTATAAGTCTAGAACTACAGCCAATAGAATACACTAGTCTTCCATCAAATACCATGAACTCTTCTACCAAATGGCACGCATATAAGCCAATTAGTACACGGAAATGTTATCGTTAACTACAACAAAAAACATGAACTGTTCTTTATATCTTACCCAAAGGTATTGTCTCCAAGATCTTCTTCTCTATGTCTTCTCCAAGTTTGGCAGTCATATCAGATGCGATAAAACCAGGAGCTATAGCATTGACCTTTATATGAAAAATACAACAGAACAACTTGAGTCATCAAATAGTACAGCCGTGAACAAATTTAAATGAAGTTTTCAAGCTTTATAAATCAAATCTCAAGTGTATTATATATAGCAACTTAGATCCAAAATACTGACAATAATATTCCTGCTTGCATATTCCCTGGCAACACTCTTCGTAAAACCAATTACCCCAGCCTTTGCAGCACTGTAGTTGGCTTGGCCAGCATTCCCAACCAGACCAACAACAGAGGCTATATTGACTATTCTTCCCTGAAAAGAGGTAATGATGCAGAGACACAATGGTAAAAAAAAGGATCAACTTAAGTAATAGCGGGCCAAATTACAGGATAAATCATTCCGTGAGAATATTTCTAATTGATTAGTGTGACTGCAAGAAGACTCCAACAAGAAATCAACCAAATGGGAAAGCATCACTACAAGCTTCCCAGGCACTGAAAAATCTGTAGTAATTTTTATTTGATAGGAAGTTGCTTGGATTCTTTTTATCAATGCAGAAAATTGTGGATTGATTTCTAGATTGAAAAAAGGTTAATGATGAGGGTAACTACCTTTTTCTTTTTCATCATAATTTTGGCTGCAGCCTGGGGAATAAGAAGGAAAAAAGAAGAATATGTTAAACATCAGATTCTACAAGCTTCAATAAGTTCAATTAATTGTGAGATAATGGATATACAAAAACCTGTGTACAAAGAAATACACCGGTAAGATTCAAATCAATAACTTCTTGCCATTGAGATTTTTTCATTCTCATCAACAACCCATCCCGTGTTATTCCTACAATGATGACAGAACATTCAGCAAAAATGTTAAAACAGAATGAACTTTTTGTAACAGGAAATAGTTTTTTTCTTTTGCCTGCATTATTGATCAGTACATCTATTGTTCCCCATGCATCAACCACCTGAAGACATAAAAGTAGATTGAAATTTAAGCCACAGTTATAAAAGAGAGAACTCTAAGCAGAAAAAAGAGTATAGATGCTCACAGTTTTAATCATAGACTCTACATCTTCTTCTTTTGAAATGTCACCTCCAAAAGTGAGAGCTTGACCACCACTTGCCACAATCTGTAGCACAGTTGAGTAACAACATGATGATTGAACATGCCCAAATAGCACATGAAAAACACGTCATAAGTAAATAATAATATACAGAAAATGAATCGCTAATAAAGCACATCTGGATTATTGAAGCAACAGCTAGCCACCACAAATAATGATAACATACACACAAACAAAAGAAAACTACATGTGATGGTAGACAAAGCATAACATTTGTATCAACAATCAAAGGAAACCTGAAAGTCACATGTAACAAACTGACGAGCACACTAGTAATCATATTGAAACCAGATTATGGAAGAATAAAAAGAATCAAGGAAAATTTTATTGGGATTATGTAGAATACATTTAAACATCAAATGGGAAAGTAGAAGGAGAAAACAAAAAGGAACAATATATACCTGCTGGGAAACTTCTTCAGCTTCTTTTGAAGACCTGGCATAGTTTACAAGTACCTAAACCGCACAGTAAAGTCTACAATCATCGACAAAATAATGCAAAGGTATGAGAAAAAAATTGCTCCATTTGGAATTAAAAGGAAAACAATTTTGTGAATAAGCAGATGCATTGTACTTTAATAACAAATCGAAATATGTAGCCAGCTCAATGCAAAAAAGTTACAAATCTGAATTGGAAGAAACTGGAAGAAGCCTTAATCTAACTTGTTGCTCATAGTCGATCCCAAATTAAATAAAAAAGTTAAAAGTCCTAACAAACTAAAGATTGAAATGAATTATTTGTTATTAAATTGTATTACACACAAACTACAATTATGCAGCCACCTCTTATATAGGCTGAGAAAGACTTAAGTGTTAAGGAAAATTTATCTAGCTAACATACACATGTGTGATCATAGAATTGTAACCAGGGGTGTCCATGGTCCGGTCCGGTCCGGTTTTGTCTAAATTTTTTTAACCAAACCGGACCGTTCATATTACTCGGACCGGACCGTTTGATTTATAAAACGGTTCGGCCCGGTTTATTTTCCGATTTGGTTCGATTTTTTTATAATTTAATGAAAAATAATGTGAAATTTCTAATATATTATTAAACCGGTCCGGTCCGGTTCGAACAGTTTAAAATTTGTACAAACCGAACCGGACCGTTTGATTAGTAAGACCATTCGGTTTGGTCCATTCCGATCCGGTTTTATGGTTTGGTCCGATCCGGTCCGGTTTATGAACACCCCTAATTGTAACTAACTAACTTGCATTTACACAATAATAGTCTAACAGTTTCCCTCAAATTGGTGGTTGTGACAACACCAACACTTTGGAATGCAATACTTGAAACTATAGTGTTCCAAATGACTTGGTAAGCACATTAGCAAGCTAATCCTAAGAAGAAACATGACCAATCTACTGAGCACCCTTATGACATGATCTCTTAAAAAGTGATGATCAAGCTCAATATGTTTTATATGTGCATGCAAAATGGGATTTTGAGCAAGATATTTGGCACTCAAATTATTTGGCTTGGAATGGGATTTTGAAACTGTAATGTTCCAAGTGGCTTGGAATGCATGGCCACATTGAATTAAGAGAGAAGAGATTGAAGCCATAATAGTTCAGTAGTGGCATAGGCAAGAACATGATACTCTGATTTAGTAGGAAACCTGAAAACAACCTTCTGTTTAGCACACTTCCAAAAAATGAGGCTATCATCAAAGAAAATGCAATAAGCACTTATGCTTTTCCTAAAAGCAACTACGTCAAGATTGGTGGATGGTGTCATGAGCAAACCATGGTGTAAAGTGTCATTAACATAACGTAAAAGTCGTTTGACAACAAGGCAATGGTAATCTGTTGGCTGAGATAGAAACTAGCATGATCGATTAACAGCAAATGAAATTTTTAATTTAGTAAGTATCAGGTATATTATAAAACACCAACCACACTTTTGTACTCATCGGGATCTTCTAAAGTCACACCTTCATATTTGCTAAGAAGCTTCCCAGAGATCATAGGAGTAGTGACATGCTTACAATCTTGTAAATTGCATTTAGTAATAAGTTCTTGAGCATATTTTTGAGATCATAGGAGTACTATCTTGTAAATTGCATTTAGCAATAAGATCTCGAGCATATTATTGCTGATTGAGATGAATACCGATCTTAGAATAAGAAACCTTAATGCCAAGGAAAAAATTGAATCTTTCCAAATCCTTTACTGAAAAGGTAGCATTTAACTGAGTAACTAAATCATCAACACCAATGGTAGAGTTCCCTGTGATGATTATATCATCCACGTAAACAAGAACCAAGAGAACCATTGATTGCTGAATCTTAATAAACAAACTTACATTAGATTTGGAGCGTACAAACCCACAAGAAAAAAGAAATGTACTTAACTTTTGATACCATACCCTTGGGGCTTGCTTAAGACCATAAGCTTTTGTTAGTTTGCAAACCAAACCATCACCTTTCTCAAATCCAGTTGTTTGTCGCATGTAAACAACCTCTTCCAAATCTCTATTTAAAAAGATATTTTTGACATCAACTTACATCAATTGCCAACTAAAGGTCAAAACCAAACTAAGACCACCATAATTGTTGTTGTTTGATATTATCTAAGTAACAGGTACTTGATCCTAACGACCCAAGGTATCTCATTCCTATGATGAAGGTAACACTTATTTAGCGGCTCGTACATAGCGACTTAAGGATCAAGACCTGGCCTAAGTAAACGGCATGGTACACCACCCTAACGACCTGGATCACCTTTGCTTACAAGACTTCAAGTAGCACGTATATGGTAACTTAATTTTATGTAAAACTAATTTGTACGTATTCTAGCAGCTCAAATAATAGATCCAACTTATGTAACCACGATACCAATCTAATAGATGCTATATATACCTCCATAGTGGGAAGAATAAAGGATCTGCTCATTATTATTTCATACTTCTCTCTAGAATCACTAGAATCCCTAACACACAATTTTCTCCAAACAATTGCTAGTTTAATGACAAGGCTAAATGTCTCATAAAAGTCCACTCTAGCTTCCTAAAGATAACCAAGAAGCACCAATCTACTCTTATAGTTATCCAACATGCCTGAGAAGCTTTACTCGAAAAAACCCACTTACACCCAATTGCCTTCTATATTGCAAGTAAAAGAACCAACTCTCATGTACCATTGTTAACCAAAGAAGCATACCTTTTTTTGCATTGAGGCTTGCCATTTTAGAATCTTAAGGGTAAATTTCCATGATTTAGGAACTAAAAGTATGTTGACTGATGTAATATATACCTTAAGTTTTTGATACCTTCCTTGTCTCTAATAACCATAGGATGACAACTAATAGATGGATGAGGAGAAGACTCAACACTATGAGGTGATGAGACTAATAAAGGAGTAGAAGTAGGTCCTTGTGAAGAGGAAAAAAGAGCATGATTGACAACAACACGTGGAGATGACACATTATTTGGTGTTGGAAGAAGAAATTGATGAGACAATGGATTCAAGAGGAATAGAATTAGGTACAAGTATGAGATTCAAGTGATTAGGAAGCACTAGAAGAGTCAATTAAATTTTGAGCAAAGGTGTAGACATGTTCATTAAACACATGCTTGCTGACATACACACAACCAGTAGATGTATCTAAAAAAGATAACCAATGAAAACACATAAGACTTATCTAGATTGCAATTTATTCTAACGGTATGCTCGAAGACATGGAAAACACCAAGTACCAAACATTCTTAATGAATCAAAACTAGGAAGTTTGTTAAACAACAGTTCAAAAGGTGAAAAACCATTGCGAACTTTGGAAAGAATTATATTCCTTAGATAGACAACAGTGCTTATAGCATAAGGCCAGTATGTAATAAGCATGGAAATTTGATGTAACATAGCTAAACCTTTTTCCATTATACATCTATGTTTGTTTTCCACTAATCTATTTTGTTCTTACATATGAAGGCATGAAAATCTATATATCAAACCTAATTTGATAATTAATGACTTGGAAGCAATCAAGTCACCCCATGAGTCAATTTGAATGCAATTAACATTAGAATTGAATTGCAACACGACAATAGCAAGAAATGAATCAAAAACTAATATACATTGATCTTTGATTTTGAGACAAGATAACCAAGTACAATGGCTAAAATCATCCACGATGGAAAAAAATATTAATCATCATTACATGAAATAGTTAGTGAGCACTAACGATCAAGAAAAAGTAAAGTAAAAATTGATGCGCTCTTTTCAGTTCTAGGTGAAAAGGGCAAATTATGGAACTAAGATGTCTAACAGTGTTCACAAAACAGCTTGTCTTTAGAAGCAACACCTAAACCATGCTTATTAACTATATGAGACGCAGTTGAAAAACAATGATGACTTAGATGAGAGTGCCATTCACCAAGGGAAGCCACCCTTGTAGAAGGAACACCAAAGGAGTTCAATGCACTTACAGAGCCAATTAAGCGATAAAGATCTCTTTTAACTTGGCCTTGCATAAGAATCTTCTTCGTGGAAATTTCCTTGACAAAGAATAAATCAGAATAAAACTCTACAAACACTTAATTATCAACACACAATTTATGCATAAACAATAGGTTTGAGGTAGCATGAGGAGTATGAAGAATGTGTTTTAAAGCAAGAAAGCATTGACTCTAAGATAAAAATAAAAGACCATGACTAACACAATGAATAGGTAGAACATTACAATTACCTAGTAAGACTCCTTCATTTCTAGTGTAGAGTGTGGAGTGAGGAGTGAGGAGTGAGGAATATTGGAGGAATATGTGTTTAAGTGGTGGCTAGAACCTGTATCAAGAAGCCACGCATTGTCATGTGCAGGATTACACCTTGCATTTGCACTGTAAATAGCTAGAGAAGTAGAAGTAACTTTGTTACCCTTATAGGTCTTGTTGAATAAATCTCTCAAAACAAAACAACGAGCTGCTTGACGGCCAAATTTTTCACATATTTGACTTATATGCCTCTTACTAGTCCCACATTTGTTAGGATTATTGGTATTTGGTAAAGAAGTATTAGGTGCATGAAATCGAGGAGGAGTTGCATTAGATGATTAAGGTTGAAGAATAAGGTCTTTAAGGAATGTTAAAAGATTCCATGAGTCACCATGAGGTTGATACTGATTAGTTTTAGGCTTTTATCAAGAGAAGGATTTATTAGTAGAGACAAAATGAGCATGAAAACTTGATCTTTATCTAATTCAGATTGTTGAACTATCATTCTTTCATATGTTTCAAGCTGACTATGGAGAATTGAAATTAGGTTTATCACTCATTATATTGATGGATGTGATCAAAGGATTATAGTTAGAAATGCAACTCAAACTAGCCAAAGCATGTTCAGAAGTAGGCTCACCAATAGCAGTCAAGTGATGTGAAATTGTTTGAATCTTGAAAATATAATCAGAAATTGACAAACCTTCCTTTTACAAAGTTTGTAGCTGACTCCTCGAATCAATAATTCGTAATTGAGCATTGGATGAAAAAGTTTTTCTACAAATTACCATTGTTCATAAGCAGTATCTTTGCGAGAAACAACATAATTCATATTACTCGAAACTGAAGCATATATCCAACTCTTAACCACATTGTTGAGACGATTCCAGTTTGTGAATCAAGGATTAAAAATTGATCTTCCTAAATCAAGAAATCGAGGAGTTGCTAGTGAACCATCAATGAATCCTTCAAGGCCATAACCAAGGATCAAACTCTCCATTTGCTCGGGACAAATCAGGTAATTGTTGTAATCAAGTTTTATAGATAAACTTGCATTCACTGGTGGAGTTGATGAGTTGAACCATGTGTATGCATATCATCACGATAAAAGATCAAATAAAGACGAAGCATAATTCATTGCAAAAAAAGGTGAAGTATTATCATGCACTGGATTATGATGAATTGAACTAGGTGTATGGATACCATCACGATATAATAATGTGTTCTTTCTAGCCATAGTTGGGGTTGAGTACTCGAGAACTTGAACAACAAGGAAACCAAGATCCTATGATCTTTTAAAGCTCTTATATCATACTAACAAACTAAAGATTGAAATGAATTGTTTGTTATTGAATTTGTTGAATTCATTACCTGAGAGCTATGAGCATTTAACCACAACCCTGTTATATGGAAAGGATGAGGTTAAGTTCGTAGATGTTTCAAATGCTTTGGTAAATAACGAGTACCGAAAGAAAGATCAACATGATCACAGTAGACTAACGATATCGGCAGTATCATGGCAAGAGGTAGGACTAACAAAAAATCCGAGATCAAATAATAGGGAAATCTAGATCAAAGTCCGTAGAGAGTCATCTGTACACGCCTGACGAAGGACGAGTGTGCCTATTGTCACCGTAGCGGCATCGAAGAAAGATTGTCCAAACAAGGACAAGTCAAATGCAAATGTTGCACATTAAGGCCAATGAAGACGAAGAATCAAAGATTTTCGGTTTCATCATCAAAACCTACTCGGATAAGTGGATCCTCGATTCCTGGATGTTCTTATCATATGTGTCCAAACAGACATTGGTTTTTCGAGTTTTGAAGAGCTCGATGAGTCAGGCTTAGTGGGCAATACAATGCCACAAACAAAAAGGTATATTCCTGACCTAAAGAAAAACCTTATTTCTTTAGGTGTTTTAGATTCTGATGGTTACAAGGTAACATTGGAAAATGGAGTCTTGAAAGTTGTACGAGGTGCATTTGTTTAGGTGTTTTAGATTCTGATGGTTACAAGGTAACATTGGAAAATGGAGTCTTGAAAGTTGTACGAGGTGCATTTGTAGCAATGAAGGGTACTCGGAAGGCGAACTTGTATTGCCTAGATGGGTGTACGATTCTGGAAGAGCGAAATTGTTCTCAAGTAGTTCGAAGAAAAGGCAAATGATTATTCCCATGTCAGGTACACGCGCTAGTATCGGTGAAAAAGACTTTGCAAGGCTTAATGAAAGGCGTCTTTTGAAAGGTGCCAAGACCGAAAGTTTGATTTTCGAGCATTGTGTAACGGGAAAACAACGAAGTCAAGTTCTCTGACCGCCATTCATCGTACTAAGGCGGATCTCTTGATTATATTCACACGGATGTTTCGGGGACCTTCCAAGAATGCTTCACTTGGAGGTAAACGTTGGTTTGTGACTTTTATTGATGATTTCTCTAGATATGTCCGGATATACACCGGTCACAAAGATGAAGTTCGATATCTTTCTTAAATGGAAGAAAATGATCGAGACTCAGACAGTGAAGATTAAAGGCTCGATCCGATAATAATTGGCGTAGTATAAATCGGATCTTTTCTTTAAAGTTTGTCAAGATGAAGGGATAATCAGACATTTTTCAGCTTCCTCGTACACCACAACAGATCGGAGTTGCGGAACGAATGAATCGTACTTTGGTTGAGAAAGTTCGATGTATGCTATCTCATTCCAAATTGGCAAGGCATTTTGGGTTGAGGCTTTGTCATATGCAACTCATATAGTCAATGACTTCCCGCAACTACATTAGATGGAAAAACTCCTAAAGAGGTATGGTCCGACAACTGCTACATGATTATGATTCATTGCTAATATTTGGATGTCTCAGATATTTTCTACGTTAAGTGAATCCAAATTGGATCCTATGAGCAAAGAAAGCTATTTTTGGGCTAAGGAAGGAGTTAAAGGATTTCGACTTTGGCGTGAATCCAAGAAGATCGTCTTAAGCCGAGATGTTACATTCGACGATTATACTTTGAGACAAACAAATTCGGAGAAATAGAATGAAAGTCCAAATACTCTTTCTAAGCGATGCTTGAGACTTCTAAGATCCAAAAGATTGCACCAATTACTGATCGTGTTAAGATGAAATTGATGATCAAGAAGAGATCTCATTGAGGTGGAGTTCTCTCACCATCACCACCGATTAATCAAAGAATGTAATCTATTGCACATCGATAATCGTATTTTTACATACGCTATTTGCTACCAATTTTAGTAATGATAATTACATGTTAAGTTTAATAATCATTTAATTTTTGTTAAATAAATTAATATTTTCCGTTTACGTGCAAAAAATACATTTTTAATAAAATTGTATAATTTGTATCGAAAATGTACTTAATTTCATATTTTTTGTCTACAAATATAATTTCAAATAATATAATGCTTAATTACAATTTATAAGAATTGAAAATATAATTTAAATTAAATTTGGGCTTTAATTATAATTATTAAAAGTTTAAAAATTTAATTTAAAATTAGAAAGAGGGTTAAACCGTAATTTAAGAAAGTTGAAAATGTAATTTGAAATATATTTTCAGGTGAAAATCTAATTAACAAAAGTTTAGTTTTCGCAAGGGGAGATGAAGTCAACGCGCGTGATTACAATCGCCAACGTGGGACCGTCCGATCAAAGGATCAACGGATCGATGGCGCGTGTTCACCAAGCTCGAACAAGGAGAGTTGGCGACGTTAATCAACTTTCACGCGGCTCGGCGTGTCGGTGGGACCCACGTGGTCGCGCAGTCGCCAGCGTGTGGGCTCCACGTCGGCTGTGATTCCTCGAGGCGATCTCTCGACCGATTGGATCGGATCGACGGCCCAGATTGACGCGTCCATCCAGCCGCGCGACCGAGCCGCTAATGTAACAAATCGTGCCGTGACGCGTCCATACAAGCGCGTGGGCATCTTCAATTTTACGCATCGTAATATGCCACGTGTCCCAAGAATATTTAAGCTAATCAAAGTCCGACACGGGTTATTTACAATGCGCGCGACCGCTACTGGATCAGTCCGTTCCAGCCATTGCATCCGTCATTGCGCGCGCTCAATCCCGGCGACAAAGTCTCACGTGCACCCATCCGCTTCAACGAATGAGATGCCGCCACGTGTCCCACTAATTGTTTCCCGCGAATCGTAAAGCGCGACACGTGGCAGACGCACTTTGAATTAAACAGTAATCGCAGACCCGCGCCGTCTACGCGTGAGAATAATTCATATTTTTCGATACAAATCGATACGCGTGATTTTTTTTTCGATAAAAAAATAATTACGTTGCTTTTTCGATAAAAAAATAAAATAAAAATGGAAAATTTTAGAGGTATTTTTTTAGCTATAAACTGTAGAGAGTTTTCAGTTGTAGAAAAAAGTTTTTTGGTCGAGAAGAGTTTTGTGTAGTTTAGAAATTTTGTAGTGTTCGGTGTTGATGACACCTAACACGCAGGCCATTTTTTGGCTTTTGTCAGCGTGTTCTGCGCGGTGCCAAATATTTTCGTTTTTTGATGTTTTAATTTTCCTTCTTCTTCATCTTATTTTTATGAATCAGTTGTAATTTTAATTTTAATTTTTGGCTAAGTAATTTAATTTTTCTGTGGTTGCATTTGATCTAAATTTATTAAGCTTTAATTTTAATTATTTTTGTTATAGATTTATAAGACGTTCGATTTGTTCGTTCTATTTTGTCTTATGCTTTTTGATTATTTACTTAATTTTATCAAAACGATTTCAGGGCATAAAAATAAACTTGAGAAAGGCATTTTTACAGTATATCGCTTCGTAAATAGAATGACGATGCATGATGAAGGATAGGAATATACCCTAATTGTATGTGTGGCCATTGAGAACTTAGAACTTAATGAATCTTATTCAATTTAATTCTCGTAGAGATATAGCGAATTAATTTAACGAGGTGTGTTTGTTTCAGACTCGGAAGAGATGTATGAATAAAAAAGAAGTTTTCGGCCGACAAATTAAAACGTACTAAAAATATAAATCCAAAGAAAATAATATGATCAGAAGTGGATTAGTTTGGTGAAGAATTGCAATCACTAGAGTTCTTTTATTTTCTTTTTTTACCTTTTTTCTCATATCAACGATTATTTTGGATAAAATCAGAGAGAAATAATTTTAGTACTAACAAACTATAAAGTAACGAATCTCCGTGATCGATCTTTACTTATAAATGTTATTACTTGCGGCCGTGTACTTTGCACGAAGTTCGTGTGTTGAAAAACACGCACGTACACTACTCAACCGAGAAGGGAGATTAGGAAGCCTACCAGATACGTATATGGTAGCATTCGCACTTCCAGAATCGATGATGATGTCCCATGCACCACGGAGAAGTCAGTGCGAAAGAGTTGATAGTATGAAGTGGAAAATGGCGCAAATGGATGAAGAGATAAAGTCTCTACATCGAATCGCATCAGAGTTGGTTCAACTTTCCAAAGGAAAGAAAACTATTGGTTACGTAAACGGGTTCTACGCCATGCGAAGGAAAGTGTTCTTCGGTAAAGACAACATCGGACACAAAGCGACCGTAGCAAAAGGCTATGCTCGTAAAGAAGGAATAGACTACAACGAGGTATTCTCACCGTTGTTAAGCATTCATCTATTCGGATACTATTGGCTTTGGTAGCACTGATTTGATCTCAAGTTAGCTCAACTCGATGTCAAAAATGCCTTTTCTCCATGTACTTTGAACGAAGAAATCTACATGTCTCAACCGATGGCTTCAAAATTCCGGTGACGAGAGAATCGGGCTTCTGGTGCAAGCGAGTCAATTTACGGTTTGGGGAAGAATCACCGCGACAATGGTACAAGCGCTTGATAGCTTTATCGAGAGCAAAAGTACACACGTAGTCGGGCTTGATCATCATGTGTATACTTTCGAAACTCCAAGACAAGATCATTTATTTGCTCTTATATGTCGATGATATGTTGATTGCATCTAAGAAGCAAGGTGGAGATCGGTATCAAGGCTCTGTCGAGTCGTAATTTGAAATGAAAAATCTTGGAGAAAACTAAGAAAATTGGACGGAAATCACAAGAGATAGAAAGTTGCGTATGGTATCTGTCGACACAGACTCATTATCCGAACAAAGTACTACAAAGGTTGACATTGATGAAAAAACCAAACCGGTAAGACACCGCTGCTCCTCACTTTCACCGTTAAGTGCATTAATGTCACTTGAAGCACCACCGATGAGTAAGAAGCAAATGGAACGTGTTCCATATGCAACAATCCGATTCGCCTTGACGATGCAATGGTTTGCACCAGACCGATATTTCCCCTTGTTAGTATGGTGAACGATACATGCATAATCCGGTAAAGCGGATAATCTGGCAGTGAAGTGGATTCTACGGTACATCTAGTGACTTGGATATTGGTTTGAAGTTTGAGAGACAAGACTAAACAGTAAACACCTAGTTGGATATGTGATCACCGAGATCTGGATAAGCGTCGATCTACAACTGTTATGTATTCACAATGGCAGGGAGGACCCTTTGTCGAGATCAACATTGCAATCAACTCAGAGCTATTTTGCTACTGCTGCAGAGGCAGTAGTATGGGTCAGAAGCATATCCAAAGAAGCTATATGGCTTACCGGGTTGCCGAGTAAGGATTTGGGTATTGTTCGGAAGAACGTGGAGGTTTTCACGACCAGAAAGCGCCATTCTTTGTTTGGCAAAGAACCAAGTTCATCGTAGTCGCACTGCACACGTCGATGTTCGATTTCATTTTGTTCTAGAAATCGTCACGATGGAAGTGAATGTTATACCTGCAGTGCCTGAATCGGAGTGAGATAACCTGGCTGCATATGCTTACAAAGGTGGTTACAGGATCAAGTTTCAACACCGCTTAACTTGATCAACATCTCTCGAGCTTTATGTGGCGCATTTCGAGGCGGCGTTATGAACTTTTTCAAGTGGAGATTGTTGAATATTGGCTCTAAAAGTAACAAATTGAAGGGTATAATTTAGGAAATTAGTGGCAATTGTGGCGTGATGATTTTAAGGAAAATAGTGGCATAATTTAATAAATCGCGTGGCTTAATTTAAGACTTAAATTATGGCATAATTTAGAAAAGGGAGCCTTTCTTCATCTATAACATAGAGTTCACATTGAAGAATAAGCCAAAAATCGAAAAATCGTAGAGTATAAGCAAACTCAAAGAGAGAAAATACTGAGTTTTAGGAAACACTCGAGAGATATTATTACATAAATCAGATCACGTATTCTCAGATATTTCCTACTCGGCTCAAATAATATTCACCGCCTTCCGTGGACCTAAGTAGCGCAGTCGAACCACGTAAATTATGTGTGTTCATTTTATCGCTTTGATATATTCATATACCGCTATTTATTGCTTCCACCCACAACAGAATTGTATTACACACAAACTACAATTATACAGCCACCTCTTATATAGGCTGAGAAAGACTTTAAGTGTTAAGGAAAACTTATCTAGCTAACATAGAGAATTGTAACTAACTAACTTGCATTTACGCCACAATAGTCTAACAAAAAGAAAAGTGAAAATGAACATTAAAGAAAATTCTTAGAAAAAAAATAACAATCTTACTGATACTAAGACAAAAAAATGAGTTACCTTACAACCAGATTTACCAAGAGCTAGAGCAATAGCCTTGCCTATTCCTCTAGAAGCTCCAGTAACCACAGCTACAGGAGCCTCCACATTCTGAGAAGCTCTAACACTCGATTGTTCAGCAGCTTCAACCTGAGCTCTAATCCCTGTAACCAAAACACTCTCAAGCACTTTGCATTTCCTTTGAAATAAAAATAAAAAATACAAATTAGAAAAAAAGAAAAAAGAAGAAGAAGAAGAAGAAGAGACTTTACCAGTTGAAGAGAAAGAGGATCGGCGTTGAGATAGAAGACTTGGGAATAATAAGGAAGGCGACCGGTGACCAGAGAGGAGTGGGTAGTGGAGACGAGAGGGTTGGGATAATTGAAACGAGAATTTCGCCGGAGCTCGGACAGAATTGAAGGCCACAGTGGCGGCCATTTATAAATTGAGAACAAAGCTCGGTGAAAATGAAAGTTGAGGAGCACGAAGCAACAAAGATCACCACAACTAGAGTGTAAACTGAAAGAAATAAACTGAGAATGAAGGAGACCAAGAGGGCACCGAGTCTGAGCGTGGCTTATTTGTTTTAGTCTCTTCGACAATCTTTTTGCCTCTAAACAGGAATAATTTCAAAAATAACCATGAGATTTGTAATAACTTCAAAAATATCCTTTAAAGTTTAAATAATATAAAAAATGACCTCTAACGTTATTGGTGTTATATCACCGTCTAATTCCACCAAGAAAAAAATGGTAAACTTTTACCTAACGTCACATAATCCTCGTAACCTTCACACATGCGAACCCTTTCAACCATTCCTAATCTCATGTGAACCTATTTAGCCATTCCTAATCACTTATTCTCTCACCGGACGCATTGTTTCAATCACCAACTCCCTCACTCTCACACATCTATCTTGCGAATCATCATCATTCTCACACTCACTCCTCACGTGAACCCATCGTTTCACCATATTCTTAATGCGACCTATCCTCATGCAAACCTATCGTTTCACCAAAACCATAACGCGACCCATTATTCCAAAATACATCGTGCAATTAAAGGTATAACCTAACTCACTTCTTAATATTTCAGACATATTTTGGTTTTTATCTGTATTTAGTTTGTTTGGTTTTTAAGTACATTAGTATAATCTAATTTTTACAAACCTATACTAGTTTACAATATATGTAAACAGACAATACCTTAACATACAATATCTGTATGTATTATGTATTTATTCTATATGTTTTACAAACCTATGGTCATTAAGTATTCTACTTGTTTTTCCTTTTTATTTGGTTCTAGGATTCATTTTTATCTAATATTTTGGTATTGATTTTTATCTATATTATGCTTGTATGTACTTGTTTTTTTTCTGTTTTTTTAGGGTTATTCTTTCTGTGTTTCATATTTGTTGGTATGTTGCTCAAAAATATTATGTTTTTTAACTTTGTTTAGTTGAATTGTTTATAATTCAATCTTGAAGTATATATTATTTTAGTGTGTTTTGTATGAGTATAATATTGTGTATGTCTATTGTGTGTTTAGTTCCTCTTCTAATATTGTGTGTTTTATATGAGTATAATATCGTGTGTTTTGTTTTGTATCAAGTTCATAACCATATGTTTGATATTGTGTGTTATTGTTAATGAGTAATGCACTTTTTGAAAATACTTTTAATTGTTATATAGGGCGATAAAAATGAGTGAATAGGTCAATATGTATGTCCATCTATTTGGTGAAGTTAGATAGGTTGGTCATATGCCTGCTGATGAATATAACCATATTTGTTACTTTCATGATACTAAGGGAGATATTATGAAAGAGGGATTGACGCTAAGAAAAAGAAGATTTTGGGGTTGAAGCGAAGAAAGTTGGTAGTGAGGAACGAAGTATATTAAAAAATGATATAATAAAAGGAAAAGGTTAGACTTGTTTGTGAAATTCAATCTTTTGGAAATGGTTTTTTGTGCCATTATATTAGATTATCTTTCTTTTAAGGAACCATCAACTATTTTACCAAACCAATCACAAAATGAACCATTTTTTGAACCAACTTTTAATGATTATTGTCCTAATTTTAATGATTTGAATGAGTCGCCCCTAAACACAAATGATAACCAAAGTCCTCACTTTGACATAGATGGCCTTAACCTCAATTCATTTGAGCGATTTCCAACCACTAATGAACAATCCTATGATGATGAAGTATACATGAACCCAATTCATAGCCAAAATGAACAACAACCTCCAATGAATTGAGAAATGTTGAAAAAATATAAAGCAAGGACAATTGTTGAAATTGAAGATGAAAATTATGATGGAGATGAGAAATTTTTTTTTAGCAATGATAAGAAGGATCCTAGTTGGAATGATGATACTATAAATGATGAAGAAGATAATGAGGGTGATAATAATGAAGGAAATGATGTTGAAATTTATGATACTGATGATAGTCTTTAGGACTTGAGGGATGAAAATAACCATCATATCAATGATACTGACTTAGAAGATTATCAAGGAAAGAGTTCTAGGAAATTCAGTAGACACTATGATGGTAGGGAATTTAAAATAAGAAGTGATGGTAACATTGAATTCAAAGTAAGGGATACCTTTTAAGAATACTAAGGAATTTAAAACTATTTTACAAGAGTATATTGTTCAAGTTGGGTTTCAGTGTGAAAAGGTTACAGTTGACACAACCCAGTCATTACTAAGTGTAAAGCACCTGATTGTAGTTGGAGGATACATGCTTTTGTTGGAACTAATAAGAAAACCTTTATGGTTAAGACACTTGAACCAATAGACAAGAAAGGGAGATATTATTATCAAAAAGTTGAAAAACAAAGATCTATAACATCCTCTTGGTTAGCTTATCAATTGAAAGACTTAGTCATGTGAAACCCTAATGTAAGTACTCTTGTATTGGCTGCTTAGTGTAAAAGAAGATGGGGTATATTTTTACCTGGCTTAACATTGTATAGGGTAAGAAAAATTACTTGTAATGGAGAATTGGGTGACCATATTGGTAATTTTGAAAAAAAAGACAATATTGTCATGCAATTATAAGAAGAAACCTAGGATTAATGGCAGTTGTAGATACTCATTTACTAATACTAAATGCCAGCCCTTATTTTAGGAGATGTTTCATCAGCTTATCTAGCCTAAAACAAGGGTATTTAAGTGGATGCATGTCTTTCCTTGGTATGGATGGATTTTTTTTAAAGGGCCTATATAAAGGTATCTTGATGGTTGTTGTTGGATTGGATGCTAATGAAAGTTTGTTTCCAATTTCCCTTGCTTGGGCTGAATCTAAAAATGGTGAAACTTGGATGTGATTTATGGCTTTATTGGACTAACATATTGAGAGTTTTGAAAATAGAAGGATGTGTTTCATATCTGATAGACAAAAAGGTCTCATTGCAATAATCAATAAGTTTTCCCAACTTCACATGTGAGATTTTATGCTAGGTATATTTATGACAACTTGAAAGGTAAGCATCCAAGCATGAAAATGGGATCATTATTCTAGGTGGCATCTAAAGCAAATAGAATAACTAAATTTAATGAGTTGATGAATGAAATTAAGAATGAAAAGCTTGAGGCACATGAATATTTAAGTAAGATTCAAGCTTTACATTGGAGTAGACATGCTTTTGACGATGATGTAAAGGTTTAGTATATGACCAATAATATGACTGAAATTTTTAACAATTGGTTGAAAAGAGTGAGGTCTAGACCTATTGTAGAGTTATTTGAAGAGGTCAGAAGAAAAATGATGCAACTAATAGTGAAAATAAAAAAAGAAGCTTTTAAGTGAACTACTCCTTTTGCCACCAAATACAATGAAATATATTTTTCAAAGACACGAGGAAGGAAGAGTTTTGAAGGTATTGTACGCTAGAGATGGAATATTTGAAGTATTAGATAGTTGTAACATATTGGTTAATTTAAATAAGTGGACTTGTAGTTGTTATGAGTGGAAATTGAGTGGTTTATCTTGTAAGCATGATGTTGCATGTATTATAGACAGAAGGTATGAGATTGAGTACTATGTACATCCATATTTCATAAAGACTATGTATTTGAAAACATATTTCTCTTTTATTCATCTTATTCCATATGAAGAAGAGTAGGTTATGATACCTAGTGAGCAACAAATACTTTCATCAATTTATAAACCAAAGAAAGGTAAACCACCAACTGAGAGACATAAATAAGCTAATGAACTAGAGAAACATAAGAGGTCGCAAGGATTGAAATGTGGGTATTGCAATCAATTTGGTCATAATTAGAGAACATGTAAGGAGAAGTTAAAGAATCTAACTAATGAAACTCATGTAAAATTGTGACTATTCATTTATTAAATATACATGGTTAATTATATTTAACTTTAAATTATATTTAGGAAACAACTTCAAAGAAGGTGGTCAAGAAAAAAACAAAACAAAAGAACTATTCAAACTCAAATAATGTATTGTATAATATATTCATTATGCATTACTTCTTATAACATGAATTAACTTATTGTTCATAAATCAAGTGATAAATAATGATGGTGCAACCAATAATAAACAAAAGATCGGAGAATAAACAAGTGAAAGTAGGCATTTTGAATTGGGACTTTGATTTTATTGCTTCATCACAAATGACCACTTATGTTTGTATTATTTTTCTATAAATTTTAGTTTAAAATATGTATGTAAATGGGATAATGAATATGATTTGAAAGGAAATTTTTGTAACTCAAAGTTCATGTATACACTAGGTTTTGCGGGACATGACATGAACTTTATAGCTTTTGTGTATTTAAACTCATTTATGGTGTCATCTTCTCTAAGATATCGTAAGAATTTAGATTGTAATATGGATTCTGAATGTGTATATGAATTGTTATTGAGCAAGTTAGTATGAATGTGAATGTAAGTTTTTATTGAGCAAGATAATATATTATGTAAATATATAATATATTTTGAATACTGTACTTTGGATTAAAAAGCAAGAGTATTTTTTATGAATATTTATAAGAGGTTATTCAATAGGAGTATTTTTGATGAATATTTATAACAAGTTATTAAATAGGGATATTTTTTATAAATATTTATAACAGGTTATTAAGCAAAGGTATTTTTAATGAATATTTATAGCAAGTTATTGAACAAAAGGTATTTTTGATGTCTACAGTTGCAAACAATATTATTGGTAATATTCTAAAAGCATAAGAGTAAGAGCAACACAAACATTTTATAAAAGTGTTATTGATTTTTCACATTTTTTTTAATATCTATTACATATCAAGAGTATTTTTAAAGATAACTCAAACTTAAAAAATATTGTAGCTTTTTTGTAAACTATATGAATATTTATAAACTTTAGGAGTATTTTTGTTATTTTTTCGTCTAAACATAGATTGCATCGAATATTTGGTTAAATAATTATGTAATTTATATATTTTAATTACATGATTTTTTAAATAAGTTTTATTAATTTTATAATTAAAAATTTTAAAAAGTATAATTTTTTAAAAATAAAATAAAAATTATATATTTTATTAATAAAAAATTAAAAAAAAATCACCCAACTCTCTGTATTCTTTTCTCACTCAGTCCCTTTTTTTTTTCTCTTACTCTCTCTCCATTCCTCCTTTTCTCTCTCAACTGATCTTTATTTGTCAAATAATGATTAAAAAGGGGAGAGAGAAAGAATGCAATAGAAAAGCTGAGGGAGAGAGAAAGAATGCAATAGAAAGGAAGAGGGAGAGAAAAACATTAGAGAATGGAAGAGAAAAATAGCAGAGGAAAAAATGGATGAGAGAGAATGACAGGGGTGACGAGGTTGCTGTTTTTTTTTTAATATTTTTTAAAATATATAGTTTTTATTTTATTTAAAAAAAATCATAATTTTAAAATTTTTAATTTTATTGATTATTTTTTAAAATTATATGATTAATAAAATTTACTTAAAAAATTATAAAATTAAAATATATAAATTATATAATTATAAAATTAAAATAACCACGCAATGTAATTTTACGTGGAACATTTTCCCTTTAATAATTATACATTAATATTTAGTGGGCAGAAAATAAAATGACAATTATATGATTAATTCTATATAATATTATTTAAGAAATTAATGTATTATTTAGATTTTATTAAATAATAAAATATAATTTGATTTGTAATAAGTATATGATATTGGGTGTGTGCTGATAATATAAAATATATTTTTAACAATATATGAATTTATATTCATATTTATTATAATATGTAATGTATCAAAATAAATTAAGAGGATGATAAAATAATATCTTTATAACTTATAATCATAAAAATAATATATCTTATTTTCAACTTATATATTTTTACAATAAAAAAATTTATTCTATAATTAACATTGAATCTCATCCAATTAAATAATATTTAAGTTAAATTATTATTATTTAAATACATTTAATATTAAATTTTATTCAATTTAGACACTTTCAATATTATTGGATTTTATTTTCATTATTATAATTTTTAAAGGTATTGTATTTTGTAATTTTTTAAATAACTTTAAAAATAATAAATTTATTTATTCTTAGAGAAAATTTTAATATAACACACCATAATTTATATGTATATATATGTGTAAAATTTTATGTACATTGAATAGTTTAGGTATCTAGTGCTCATTAATCTTTTATAATAAAAAATAGATTTTTTGTCCTTTTCTTATTGAAAAATGAATTATACAAGGATAAAAAGTAAATTTTTAATGAAATATATAATAAAATATTATTATTTAGATTATGCATAAAATAATAATAAAAATTAAAAAATAAATAAGATAACAGGGAGAATGACAAACTAATGCAGTGCTTGATTTAACCTAATAAAGATCGGAATGTAATAAGTTTTCCTTTTCTGTTGTTTAGTTTGCTTTCAAAATCAAGTGGGAATGGAAATATTTACATTTATATACGTTAAAGTCTCTCCACTCATGTGCCAGTGTATATATATAGAGCATTTCTTTCCGTGTGTTTGTCTAGATTTTTTACTCATGCATTGAATGAAGCATGTCCCACTACTATATCTCTACTTTTCTCTATTTTTTTTAACCTTTTAGTACATTTATTTTATAACCACCGAATAATATTTTTTACCTATTAAAAATGATAAAATTAATAGGTAAAAAATATTATTTAAAATTTATAATTTTTTATCCATTTATTATTCATATTTAATATATTTAATTTAAATTTAAAAATTAAATTAAATTGTACTATAACAATAAAAAAACTTAATTTTAAAATTATTTAGTATCTTAACTTTTAAAATTTAACAAATTTAATTTATTATCTTTAAATTTAAACGAAAATTATTAATATAAAAAATAAGTGTACGAAAAATTATAATTTTTTTATTAATAGATCAAAGTGTTAAAAATGATTAATTTAATGGACTAAAAGTATAATTTACTCTTTAATAGTATCGAGAAAAAAATATAAATTTTATTACATTCTAACTACAAACAAACACTATAATAATAATCTAATTTTAATTGTAGTTGTTAAATCTAATATAATTATAATAATATTGTTTATTTTTTATTCAATTTTATTACCCTTATTATTTTCATTATTTTTTATTTTTTGAATCAAACGTGTCATAAAGTGTTAAGTTGTTGAACATTAAGAATAATGATTAAGATGAAAACTCTAACACCTATTAATAAAATCATATGTAAATCATGAGATAACTTTAATTAAAAAAATGTTCAAACATTAATTTTGTCCTTTCTCGATCCTTTCTATAAAAACAACATTATAAAAAAATTATACTTAAATTATAAAACTAAACTATCCAAATATCTTAACTTAAAATATTAAAGTGACCCTTCACCCTTTATTAAAAAAATAAGGCAAATGCAAGCAATTGAATTAACTTACCTTTTATATGTAATAATTTTTTTTTCAAAGTAAAGCATAGCGGTGAAGTGAACTACTCATTCCATATGAATGAAAGTTGATAAAAATCAAATTACAATCCTAATATAGGGTTAATAATAAATTATTGATTAAATTTCAAAATCTATCATCAAATTTTATTCACTTATATAAATGTATCTTTAAATTTTTAAAATCTTAAAAATCTATTATTAAACTTGTATAGATTATAACAATATGTTATTTTTGCTTGCTTAAAATTGACGTGATTTAATATGAAATAGGTCACATAGTCACATATACAATTTATTTATACAAATCTACAATTAAATTTTATTCATTTATACCCTTATCATTATTCTACCTAAGATGTTTTTTAAAATGTGGGAGGGAGTTTGAAAAAAAATCAACGCAAGGTGTTTGATGAAATTAACTGATAATTTAGATAATGTTTGGTTTATTTCAACTTACGTAGGAGTCATTGTTCTATTAAAGATATGTGTAGAAGAAGATTCAATACTAGAATTGGTTGACCGATCTTATGGGATTTTGAAAAGTCTCACTATAATTGAAGAAATAAAAAGATTTATGGCAGATGAAGAAACAATTTTCACACTTATCAAGCTTGATTGATTTAAAGATAAAGTTGTCTAGATAAATTCAATATAATTCATTCAAAATATGATTTTGTGATGAATTGATTACACAAATGGTGGTTAAAGAATGAATTCGAGTTATGGAGACTAGATCAACTTGCAATTTCAAGGTAAGAGTGATAACATTAAGAGCTTAAAAATCTCTATTTTTCCTCAATGGTTTTTATTGGGTGAATTGATAGTTGTATTGGGTGAATTGACGATGAGGGTATAAATGGGTAAAAATTTGGTAATAGATTATTATAACTTATATGAATTCGGTAGCAAATTTGTATAAATGAATTACATGTGACCTATTATATGTTAAGTCTCATCAATTTTGTAATGAAAATAGAAGATTGTTACAACTTATATAAGTTCGGTAGTATATTTTGATACTTCAAAAGTGATAAATTTATATAAATGGATAAAGTTTGGTAATAAATTGTTAAGTTTACCTTAAATTATATCAATTTTTTTTTAAATTTTAGATTATACATTTTAAACTATAATTCTTAAATGTATTTTTTTACCCTAATCACGGTTTAAAATTGATTAATAACTCACAAAATGAAGGAAAAAATTAATTAACACAAAAATACAAAATTCAATATTAAATGATAGTGATTCAACGGTCAATTATTTGTTAGATTCATTAATTAAGAACATTAATCTAGATTCTAACCCTCCATTAATTGTTCTAAAAAAATTGCTCTACATTAATAGTTTTTTTGAAAAAAAAACCTATCATATATTAATGAGTATATAGATAATTCTATTATTGAACTATGGGAGTTATTACAAAAATATCATCAAATTTTATTATTATTTTCATACCATTAAAGTTTTCAAATATTACACAAATATCATCAACATCAATCAATTAACGGGTGTTATTGGCACACGTGTGACTTTAAATGCCCTAATTCCATCACCAAATTACACTTCTCTCATTCATACTCCCAAATCATCCTCTTACTTTAATTGAAGAATACCAATCCAAAATTAGACTCATTATCACTCATCCCTAATCGTGGGTAGAATTAATTTTACCTATATTAGGCGAAAAGAGAAAGAAACCATGACCCCTTGGTGTCAATGCGGTGTTTCAAGCAGAATGTTCACTTCTTGGACCGATGATAATTTAAAAAAGAAGATTTTAGGGTTGTCATAGTTATGGGATAAGTAACCTAAATTTTGTTTTGTTTTGTTTCGTAGATAAGGTTTAATTGTTGTTGTTATCGAATTTGTTTTTAGTGTTGTTAGGATGATCCAATTTTAGAGAGAGAAGTCATAGAATAAAAGTAAATTATGTGGATCCTATATGAGGTTCACATATAAATAGAAAATTATATGTATACGTGTTAATTATATAGAGGGTACACGTCACAACATGTCATGAGTACAATAGTAAAAGCATAAACTAACTTAGGCTAGACCATATTGAGAGACTAGTTAGATGGATGGTCTTTTAATATTTAGAATGTTCTGGACAAGTGAGGATGCCTCCGAGATCAACATTCTAGGTGCGAGCACAATTTAAATTCTCAAGCAAGGTATGTTATGGATCAAGTTGATGGTCGAACCATATGCTCAAACATCAAGTCTCCCTACTCTTATAACTCAGTTCTTCAATCGAGAAGGAAGAGTAAAAGTTATAACGACAATCAAGAATATGAAATGATTTGACACACCCTAATAAATTCTTATAAATTAATTGGAAAGAGAAAATTTGAATTCTTATATAAGGAGGAGACAAGGCATTTTCAATTTCATTATTTCCAGAATATAGAACCAAAATCTTAGCAATAACTCTATGTCTTTTCAACTCATGCCTTGTAATTTCTTTGCTTAGGTGGTAAGATATACAACTCAACATTAAACATTTTTGTTTTTTCTTTAGAGATTTGTCTTTGTACCTAACCATTTTTTTTTATTTCTTTTTTGGCCAATTCTTAAATTCACTCCTTGCCCTTTACTTTGAAAACTCGACTTTAGGTAACTCTTATTTCCTTGTAACGTGATTTTCTTTTTCTATAACTTTTTATAGTAAAACATGCATAAGGAAGTATTATCAAGGGTTACTGGTAAAGTAGTCTTATCTTCATGCTTCCCAGGCTTATCTTTTTAGGAGAGCCCTCAATGCCCGAGCTATTCAAGACAAAAGGAAAGTGAAGAAATGAGCTCCACCTATGAAGAAAGCACCTCTAGTGATGAAGAGATGTCTGATATTCCCCAATTCTAAAATCAGGTTAAGCATATCACAAACACAAATATCTATTCCAAGGACATTGAGATTTTTTTAAAATGAGACTGGAGAGCCTACGGGTGGGACTAAAGGTTGGAATGCTAAAGTTGAAATGAGTGGCTTAGCTCCAAAGGACGACACGAGACTTAGACGTATATACAATATCCCCTTATCAGTTCAGATAATGATTCCAAGCTTGGGTGTACTAGATAGTGCGACCTCACCTATAGGTTGGACAACCTTTCATGATAAGGCTTTATGGCTCAGGGTAAGATTTCCCTTGTATCCCATCATAAGAAATTTTTTGACTAAGACTCAGTTCGCATTGGGAAAACTAATGCCTAATGGGTGGAAATGCCTTCTTTGTCTTACTTAGTTATATATAGAGAACTCGTGGTGGAGTTGGAAATGCCTAACTTCAATGATGCATATGTGTTGAGAAAAACCCTACTAATACTATGAGGGTTTATATGTCAGCTAAATAGGATCATGTTATAAACGTAGTCCTCCTAAAGAATGAGAAAATTGGAAACAATACTTTTTTATGTTTCTGGTTAGTGGGAGACAGCTGATAATGATAAGAGGCTGACAAGGACTCCTACGCAGATACAGAGCTCATGATAAGAAATATGGCTACCTACATAATCACCTTAAGCTTGGAAGTAAAGCAACGAATTGCTAATATCTAAGACTATCTACCCAAGCTTACTCCTTGGATAAAATTATTGAACATACCTCACTTTATAGTATGTCAGTTAATGAGAATGAGTTCAATAGAGCCTCTGATAGGAATAATCTACTAGTGCCAATAATTGGCTTGACGCTAGACCCTTCCCAATGACTTCGGGGGTAGATTTGAAGTCATGCCTAATGATAATGATGAATAAGCTCATGCTTTCATTCATGATTAGTTAACCATGAATATACTAACTCTTTTTTTCTTATTTTTTACCCATGGAATTTGATGCCAATGTCTTATTGCTCGTTTAAAGAACAAGAGCATGCAAAAAGGCATTGGCTCAAAAAAGGTGGTGGATCCATCACAAAAAGGGAAAAAGAGGAGCAAGAGTTCCAACAGAGAGACCACTCTATCTCAAGCCAAAAAAAGACTAACAAGCACCGAGGAGCTAGTACTTACACCAATCCATGCTATTCAAACTTTTGAGTTGGTAGAAAATCCTTCATTAACCACTCTATACCATCGAACACCTGCTCTTGTACCCTCAAGCCAATTGACACCTCCCTCTACCACACGAGACTTAAGGAGGGGAAAATGTGTCATTAATGACTTGAATACTGACATTGAGAGCACGACTCTCTATAGAGGTATGGCTCTAGAGAGGGTATACCACTATATTGATAATCTTCCATACATGGTTCATGAAAGGTAGCTCAATGTCATGTGTGAGGATATGGATCCTACCTTGGTAGTGAGCATGATATTCTTTCAAGTAGCAGCTCAAAGTTTACTTTGCTCGAATCTTTATTTCGCTCAAAGCTTTACTTTTCACGTATTTCTCACCTTTTTTTAGACTCAGCTTATGCACACATTTAGTAGAGCTCGGATATTGAGAAGCTGAAGAACAATCTTGAGGTTGAAAAAGAGATCCATTCCTTAACTTAAGCCAATAATTCCATTTTACTTTCCAAATCCAAAAGTGGGAAAGTGAGGCCATTGACAAGGAGGAGAAACTGTCCCATGCCATAATCAAGCTAAACTCAAATGTGAGGTAGTTTTAGGTGGTTAAGGAAATTTAGAGCAAGATTGTGTCTAAGGTTGAAATTAATAGGTGCGATTTAGATATTACCAAAGCTAAACGGGAAGATTTTATGCATAAACAAGAGCAAGTGAAGCAGGACCTTAATGTTATGGCCAAGTAGCTCTTGTCGAGTGTTGAGATTGGATACAACTTGGCCATAGATTTCTTCAAAAAAGAGGCTAACAAGAAGGGTTTTGGTGAATACTATTACAAAATTTTGAACATTCCAATTAATCCTCCTTATTCACCTACTCAAAGCCAAAATAAAGTTGAAAATAAGGGATCTAAAAGAGGTGAAGATAAGCTTGAGGTAAGAGATCAACCTCGTCAAGAAAATGAACCTAAGGCGGAAGATCAACGTCCACAAGCTGGAGATGTTTAATTTGTAATTGGCTCAATCAAACTTATTTTTGTAAGGCTTGGCCTTTTGTTTTTGTATATGTAGACTTCTTGGTGTAAGATAAGACCTTTGTCTTATGAAAATATGATTTTACCAAAAGATTATGGTTTTCTTCAAAGGTAGTTTATGCATGTATTGTATGTACATTTGAACATTTATAACACATTTATTGATGTTAACCTACCTCATGGCTTTCAAAATATTTTTCCAATTGATTTTCCCAATGTCTTCCCCTATAAAAGGCACTATGGTTGCTTGCACTTTAGATGCCTTATCTACTGTGAGAATTTAGTATGTTATACTCTATCTTCGAACATTATTACCTCTAATTGGGCAAATAGACATCTAGCTCGAGCTTTAAGATAAAAGAATACTAGGCTTACCACAAAAGTAGTTAAATTAAGGGCAAAGCTAGCTCACAATAAGGATAAGGTTTCTCTTTATGAAGAACTCGATTGTGAGCTTGAGTCTTGTAAGTAGTAGTTATTTCATACTCGAGCACATGAAAGAAGAACTATGACCAAGATGGTTACCCTAGTCGACAAGGAATCTTATTGGACAAGTTTTTACATGAAGCGATCTGAAGGTGTGTTCCTCAAAGTAATGAGTTTTGTTGAGGAATTAGAAAATTTTACTGCCAACTCAAGCTCATCTTAAACTGAGGTAGGAGAGGATAGTTGCAAAAAGGTTGTTAAGATTTAGGCCGAGTTGTTGCCTTTAGTGAAAGAAAAAATAACCATGACCCTGATCACACATCTAAATGCCTCAAGGGTTTTTAAGAATGCATCTACATTGTCGAGCTTTATATCAATAAACTTATCCAAGTCTAGCTTTTTCGATTAATATAATATTTTGTTTCATAATAAAATTGTCTCATTTCATAAAATTGGCTCAAATTGTAGTCGAATATTGATGATTGTTATTCCTAAATCATATTCTGGATTTTGCCAGGGCACTCTACCTATTTTCTAATCAGGGTGATAATCTCGTGACATGAAATTTTAACGAGACCGCTTTACTTACTATATGATTGAAGTGATAAACCCTTTTACATTTATCATAGCACTCTACCTAGTTATTAACCAAGGTGATTATCTCATGACATGAAATTTTAAAGGGAACGCTCTACCTAGTTCCTGACCGAGGTGATCAAATCATGACATGAAATTTTAACGAGAGCGCTCTACCTAGTCTATAATCGAAATGGTCAACTCGTGACATGAAATTTAAACAAGAGCATTCTATCTGATTCCTAACCAATGTGATCAACTCTTTATATATCTGTTAGAGTTCTCTACTTGGCTCTTAACCGAGGTGATCAACTTGTAACATAAAATTTTAAAAAGAGTGCTTTACTTGGTCTATGATCGAGGTGATAAACTCTTTAAACATCTTTTTCATAACACTCTACCTGGATCCTAACCAAGGTGATAAGATCTTGACATGAAATTTTAATATGAGTGTGATGAGTACTTAAAAAAAACTAAAATTACCATGATTTAATGTACTTTTATTGACTAAATAGATTTATATTTGTATGATTTTATCATATTTTATATAAATTTGTTTTTTCAACATCACAAGTATTTTTATTATTTTTTAGGTATTTTCATTCAAAAATAATTTAAAGACTTGAAGCAAAATACTTGAGACAATGCATCATAAATATGTTGAGAAAAAGTAAAAAAATGGAAAAATTGGACAATATTGGTGAAAATGGTCAAAAATGATCCAATGCGTCGACGCGTGTTTACGTCATGCTGAGTCCAACCTGCCCGCCACACCGAGCCACATGCTCCTTATCGAGTCCCACACATTCCAACGCTTGTCTCCCGCATGCCCAGCATATTCTGCTTACACCCTCGCACACCATGTCGAGATCCACACCCCTGTCTGTGCCCATCTATCGACACCAACCACACACACCTCTACCCACATGCATGCCAACTTGTCTGAAACACACCCAACACCCATTTTCAAAATATTTTTTCCACTTTTTTAGTCTTTTTCTCACCTATAAAATGACCATCTTCCACATTGTAAAAATCATGCCTAAAAATCTCAACTCTTTCTTCTCTCTAGCTTTCTCTCTCTAGAAAGTTATTTTAGTTTTAAAGTTATATTCTTTTTAAGAAGAACTAGTTATGTTTTTATAAATTTCTAATTTTTGATTTAATAAATGGAAACACAAATCCATTTGGAGGTTTTTCATAAACGAAATTAACATCAAAGTTATGTAAGGATTATTTTGAGGCATAATTTTAAAATGAATTATTTATAGTTATTTTTATGTTTTATTCTTATATGTTATATTTAATTTGTTTGTGATTAAATTTAACATGGCTAGTTATTTGTAAGTATGATATAATAATAACGTTGTTATGCTTGCGAAATATTAAATAGGTAAAACATTTCTATAAAATAAATTGATTTTATTTTTATTCAAGATTTTATATTAAGGATGTTAGATAGAAATATATTATTTTTCATTACAAACTTAAATCTAAAAATTAGATTTTAAGGTTTAATTATACGGTCTGATTTAGGGTAGTGCCTTTTTATTTGTTGGTACAATTTAATGGTAGTTAGAGTGAAGTGTTGTCTCTTTACGAGAACATAAAATCGTGCAAGCATACATGGTCACAAGTAATAAATTTGATAAGTAAGTTATCGTTCCCACGGAGATTTATTACTACAGTTTTATGAGTACTAAAATTATTTCACTCTGATTTTATCCAAAACAATCATTAATTGGAGCAAGTTAACTAAAGAGTTTTATAACAAAATAAAAGAATTCTAATATTGCAGTTTTTCACCAAATTAATCTACACGAATTATATAATTTTCTCTTGATTTATATTTTTTTAGTAAATTTAATTTGTCAACCAAAAACTTCTAATTTTATCCATACATATCTTCCGAGCTCCATATAGACACACCTCGCTAAATTAATTCACTATATTCCTATGAGAATTAAATTCACCAAGATTCATTACGTTCTAAGTTCTCAAATGGCCACACATACGATAAAGGTATATTCCTATCCTTCATATATACATGTTATTCTATCAATGAGCAATATACACAAAAATGCCTCTTCCAAGTTTATTTAAGTGCCACAGATCATTTGATAAATTTTCCAATAATCAAAAGCATTAAGCACAAATAGAATAAACAAATTAACAGTCTTATAAATATTTCAAAAATAATTAAATTCAAGCTTCATAAATTTAGATAAAACGCAACCCTAGAATTCTTTTATTTTGTTATAAAACTCATTAGTTAACTTGCTCCAATTAACGATTGTTTTGGATAAAATCAGAGTGAAATAATTTTAGTACTCAACAAACTGTAGTAACAAATCTCCGTGGGAATGATAACTTACTTATCAAATTTATTACTTGTGACCGTATATGCTTGCACAATTTTATGTTCTCATAAAGAGACAACAAGTTTTTTACGTCGTTGCTGATTTCTTTTTCAATACACGCTGCCATATGTTATGATCTGATTCGCTGCAAGATATAGTGGGACACGTGGAATCCTTTAATTGGTGGAAGGAACGGGCTCACGAGGAACGCAGCGTAGGGGATAATGGCACCAAGACATGTGGGGGACAGCTGCTGGAAACGCGTGCGTGATTCTGCATTTTTGCGTTCACCGAAATGTGCCACGTATCAGCACATGATTGGCTTCAAGGAATGGTGGGACACGTGGCAAACTCTAAATGGTTGGAGGGAGAGATTGCACGTGGTTGCGTCGTATGGGATCAACGCCCACGAGACACGTGGGTCCCACCCTACACGCCGGCCTATGCGGCAAGTGGGTCCCACACGGTGCGCCGAGCTGCATGAACCAAAAAACCGCATCCACTCTATTTTGTTGCGTTTGCAATCCACGCGCCTCATCGTATCTATTGATTTCCTAATCGAATGGTTGGTGTCGCACGTTGGTGATGGCGCGTGTGGCCTCCTTTTCCTGCGTAGAAAATAAATTTCCTTAATTATATTTTAACCCTCCAATTTAATTCAAATTAGTTTTTAAACTTTCTTTAATTGTAATTAAGCCCTTTTCTAATTTAAATTAACTTTTAAACTTTTGTTAATTACAATTAAGCTCGATTTTAATTCAAATTATATTTTAGACTTTTATTAATTGCAATTAAGCACTCTTTTATTTTAAATTTATATTTTCAGACATAAATTTACAATTAAGTACTTTTTCGATTCAAATTCTTTAATTTTCTTAAAAATATATTCCTTAACAAATAAACAGTAAAAACTAATTTATTCCATTAAAATTAACTAAAAATGTCAAGAACATAGCAATTATAATTAATAAAATAGATAAAAATAACTGTATAAAATACAGTTATCATGAAGCTCTATTTCAAAATATTTTATAAGAACTATTATCGAAAATGTATTGAAAACATATTTTTTAGTAATGGTTTTAAAACTTGAAAGTTAATTCTATGATAATTAAATTCTTTGGTTTAATTTGGACACCTTGAATAAAGTTTAAAATATCTAACCCCACCAAAGGTGGCATTTAAATGGTTCATTTTTAATATCTTAGAAAAAAAGAGTTAATTTAATTAACCAAATTAATTATCGATCTTACCCATGGATGTTAATTGATTTGTTTAATTAACAAATAACATCTAACTCCATCAAATGTGGTATTTATATATAAAAAAAATAATTAATAAATATTAATTTATATATTTAATAACCTAAATAATATGAGCAAATAAAATTAACTTAATTATTATATCTATAAATACTCCACTCTTATGAATGATAAAAATTTGTATAATTGTTTATTGAATTCATATTTATGTTTATTTTTTTATGTTATTAGATTAGGAAACACAAAAAAATCAAAATATCATGACAGGATGTTTAGGGTTTAATTTCCTTTTTAAAAAATTGAATAATAAATTAAAAATCACATATATTCATTCCTTAGATCGATCTTGGGAGTATACTTGTCATTTTCTATAAAATGATTCGTACACTTGCGAGAATTTTACAAATATAAAATCAAGATGAATTTAGTTTTAAAAGAGTATGAGGTGAAGTGTTTATTCACAAGGTTTTTCTCTCAAGACTCGGAGTAAATCCTAGAAAATATGGGGTAAAAAAAAGTTTGACCTTTAAATCCTAAGCCCTACTGTAGGTGCCAAAATATTGGGATGATCTGATTTTGGAGAAAGAAACTAAAGAGAAGTTAGAGAATAAGAGTAAATTTTGTGGATCTTATATGATGTTCACATAAATATAGAATATTACATGTACACGTGTCAATTATATAAGAGGTATACATCATAGTATGTTTAACAATAAAAGCATAAACTAATTTAGGCTGAACCATATTGATAGATCGAGAAGATGGATGGTCTTTTAATATTTTAGAATTTTCTAGATAGGTGAGGATGCCTCTGAGATCAACATTCTAGGCACGAGCCCAATTTAAAGTCTTGGGCAAGGTACATCATCGATCGGGTTGTTCAAGGGTTGAGTTAAGGGTCAAATTGTATGCTCAAAAAAGTTTTTTTTTTTAAAACATTTCAAAAATTAATAGTGATTTGTTTTGAAATCTAACTTGATAAACCCAACCAAAAACCCTATAAGTTGGACTATAATGGATTGAGATTTATATAGACTAGTTTAAACCTAAAGATTTCTTAACCCAAAAACATTGGATTAGATTAATTTTTTTATAAAATCTAGTTTAATTATTAGACTAACAAGATTAATTTTTTTTATAAAATCTAATTTAATTATTAGACTACCAACAATTTTGATTGATTTTTTCACTCGAATTGACACTATAGGTTCTGAATTCGTTTTGGGGAATGAAAATTGATCGATTATTAGTATAAAAGGTAGTTTTTCGATGAGAAAAGGGCTGATTTAGGGGTATGAATTAGTTTTGCAATGAAATTAAGGATTTGAGAGTCACACCTAGTATGCACGTTTGACTTAGGTCAAAATTTATGTAATATTTTAAAAAATTAATAATATAAAAATAAAAATAAAAAATTCAATTGAAATTTTTATAAGTTACAAAATTTTAGTGCACACGCTACTATTGAGATGTATTCGAATGAATTTAGATTTTAAACGCTATTTAATTTTAAATGTAAATTAACTGCGTCAAAAATAAAAAATAGCGAATAAAGGAATAAAAAAAGAAAACTGCTCTATTTTTTTTTTCCTTCTCACTACAATTTATTGTTCTCATAGCTGCTAGGACAATTCCAATTCTCCCATCTCCATCATAGAATATAAGAACCAATTACACGAATAATATAATTTTAATGTGCTCTCTTTTACATTAACCTAAATAATAGTACAACTACAAAGTAACCCGGTTCCTCAAACACTAAGACAACGTGCTTTTTATACTTCACAAATACAAGAATCGGATACCCTGGTTGACACATCTCTTATAAATATCAACTAAACTGGATACTCACTACATTACGGTCTGATATTTATCTAAACAAAATACCAAATACAGATATCATATTTTCAATTTCACATCTTCGATATTTTGCAAAAAGAATAAACATTTCAATTAATATTAATATCAAAGTAGTTTTGAAGAGAAACGATAATACCGCATTATTATTATGGATATTACCGACATTTTAATCAACGTGGTCCCCCATTCAAAATCCCAGAGTATAGGACACCTCAAAGGAAATGTGATGCATATCCTCCCTTTCCTTACCCAGCATATAAAAGTCATAGTGCTTCTGAACCCCTGCTTGGCTGCTTCGGATTTATGAATCCTCATGCTCTCTCTATATTCGAAACAGAAACATTATATTCTGTCCCAATAAACACGAAGCAGAAAATAGTTCAACACAATGTTTCTGTGATAATCACACAATGCCATCTATTTTCCACTCTTGTTTCCAGACCTAGTTAAAATGTATTAAGTGCTAAGTGCTTAGTCAATTTCTCCATCTTCTACATCAATTGAAGGCGGCTCTGGATTGCTCTGGGGTGGTTCAACATCTTCTTCCTCATATTCATCATCCTCCTTCATGTACAACCCAAGTTGTTCTAATGGGTTACTACCTTGTAGTTTAAAACTACACAGTGTGTTCTGAGAAAGTTCGGGACTAGCCTCCTCCATGAAATTGGGAAGAGATTCCAAAAAATGGGTGTTCTCATCAATATCAACAGTTTTTTCCATCTGCAAAAACCCAGAAGGGATTGTAAGTGGCAATTAACAACAGAAAGCACTAATGATTTTTTAACAGATTATACATCTTGCAATGCCCGGCGCGCAGCTTCTCTCTCTAATTCCCTCTTCTTTCTTGCTTCCACTGCAGCTTCTGCTTCAGCCCTTTTTCGAGCCTCTTCTGCAGCCTTTGCCTCAGCTTGTAATCGAGCTTTTTCTAATCAATATCAAAAGTAAACATCAAGGTCTGTTCATGTAGTCTAATTTGAAGGTTCTAGCTGAAAAATTCTGAGCATATTGACAAATCCAAACCTTCTCTTTGCCGCCTTTCAAGCTCCTCCCTCTCTTTACGTAGTTTTTCAGGATCCCGCTTTTCATCCTGAACCAAATATAGAATTATGACCAACTGAAGACAAAAATCAAAGAATAAAGAATAGAGGCCTCTCCCATGGCTACAACCAACCTTTTCAAGTGCCTTTTCCCTGGCTTTAAGTATGGTATCAACAAACCGGTTCCTCAACACTGCTGCACGGTAGAGCTTATCAGGAGAAACCTGCCTATCAGATGGAGCACTTTCCCCTATATATTACACAGCATGAGTGGTGAGATATGGTGAGATAATGCTCCAATACTAACAGCAGACAGTTTTCTTCGTTATTTTCTCATGCTTACCCTCTAGGTGTCCATCCACCTCAATCGAAATTGATTTGTACTCAGAATTTTGCTCCACTTGAGCAACCCCATTTATCACATCTGTGCATAACTCAAGAGAGAAGGTTTCAGGAATATTGGCCTGCATTAGTTATTTAAAAAAATACAGCATAAAGTCCACAAGACTCACCATTATCAGTTTCTTTATTACCATGACCAGATCTCTTCTGGTCTGAGCTAGCTCCAGAAAATTTCTGTCACAGGAAGAAAAAAACTTTCATTCCCAACCTTTGTGTCAAATGGAAGAAGAGAATGGTGCAACTCTCACTTGCAGACTTACAACAAGATGGTCTTGATCCGATATTTAATATCAATTTATACATATACCTTTGCAGCACTAAGAGGACCTGTAGCTTTGACAGCATTTGATTCACTCTCGGATGAACTAGCTGAATTGGTATCTGAACAGCAAGGGTAGAGATGTTCATTTTAAAGTGAAAATCATGGAAGCCATGAACTCATCAACATAATACAGCTAACAAATTTGAATAGAGACAAGCATGACCAAATAATGCCCCAACAGTAAACTGATACAGCCAGATATAGTTGGATTAACACACCCTGCCTAAAATATAGTTGTTGCAGCACAAAGAAGCTGAAACGTTCTACACTTTCAATAATAGAGGCATAAGTTGGCAATGCCAGAATTTGGAACACATGTGCACATCAAAAACAATGGTTTGGCTTATTTACAATCTTGAAAATAACTTAACCAATCAAGTTATTATTTCTACATGTAATTTCTCATATTCTTACAAACATTTGCTAAATTTGAAGCGCTAAAGATAATTTCAAAATTAAGTTTATATAAAATCCCATAAGCAGCTCAACTGCTGCAATGCAAAGAGGCTAAAACTTGTATGCTTTAATAGTGAGGGCATAAAATGTCAATAGACACACCAAGAACATTAGCATTTAAAGAGAAATCCATTAATGTGAAAGCTCATTCAAATGGTATTTATAATTTCAATAGTTAGTGTGTATGTTCTAGCTCGTAATCTTATACATAAAAAAATGTATGTAATTGAGGATGCTAAATGATTTTATAATTAGATTATGAAACCTTTGAACATTAACTCTGAATTTCCTATTCCAAAATCTCAACTTAAGGATATTTCAGAAAATAAAATTATCACAAGGGTGACAATATTGACCCAACCTATTTTGTTATTACCACAATAATAATTCATTATAACTATTTTATCTAACAATAGTGGCACTCAACTACAATTAATAGAAGGAATATATTACAATTAACACATTTTTGTTGTAGCAATATCATTATTTTATCAACATTGTAAAAGGCTAACAGCATAAACCCTTAACTGCCAGGGAAAATATATTTTTTCCCAAATACTACTAGTCAAGTATGAATTTCATCATTCAGAAATAGTTTGAATGTATCCCAAGACATTTTTAAGAACCCAAATTGTGTCCTGCAGCATTTTGGTAGTAGTTACTCTAGAAAACCCATGGATATGAGTCCTCCAATGAAGACATAATAGCTGCAACTACTTCCAGAGGGGAAAGGAACGTTTGTCTCAGAAAACAATACACATTCATAATCAACTCAAGATAAACGGTCTAAATTGCACTTGCTAGCTGTTTTTGAAGAATATGATCCTAATCACAATCAGACGTAATAAAACACTACTCACTCAACATCAAAATAAATGTCCAAACACAAGTTTAGAAACAATTCAGTAACCTTATCCCAATATAATAATAATATGACCTGCTACTTTACAGTGATGGTGCATTATACAGGCAGATGACTACACTGTGGTGCATTATACAGGCAGATGACTACACTGTGGTGCATTACAGATTGCACCACTCAAATCCCCATTATTAACAGACTCTTGAACCCTCTCCAGGAAAAAAAAAACAAAAGGTCTCCTTAATAATAAATTTCAATCAGAATTATCTCATGTTTTTACAAGTTTACTAATTTTTTCCAATGTCAATATCATCTCTAGAGCAATTTTAAGAACAATATAGACTCAACGGCAATGATTTAATCATTGCCAGTAAAGGACAACACCTTAATAAAACAGTTTAGATTCCATCCATCAACCAATCAACTTATGCATCTGTCTGTGAAAAAAAAATCTAAAGCAGCTCCTTATAAAAAAATGCATCAACAGACTTATCTATTTTCTCATAAATAATCTTCAAAGTCTGGACGGATATCTAATTTCAAACAAATAATCACAGTGGGAGATCTGGGATTCCATGCTTCCAGTCCCATAAAATGAAAAATAGATATTATCTCAAAATCATCACTTAATACACAGGAGCACAAACCACTTGATAAAGAGCCAGAGCGGCCACCGGAGCTACTAAATTTAGTGATTCTTCGAGCAGCATCTTTCACTATCTCTACCGGTCGGTAGATTGAAACTGGTGGATTGTTTCCACAAACAATGTCTACATCTTCATCCCCGTGGCCAATGCCTGATAATGCACCAGTTCACTATAAATATGTCGTGCTTTGTAAAACAAATGACAACCAGCTTTATAAGTTAAAAAACAAGGGAATAAGTGACAAAAGAGAGGAGCCAAACACACTCAAATTTACCCTCAAACTAATTATATTGTGCCACATGACAATTGCTTTTGAAATATAAATAACTTCATTTTCAAAATTATTTTGACATGTGGCACATCACAACTGGTATGAGTAAAAATTTGTGTCTTAGCATTCCTCAAGAAGGAAAATAATAAGGTGAGAATAACCTTTACAAGGAGGAATAGACGAATTGCTAAATCCTGACTCATTTATAACCTGTAGCACGCAATGCCAAGAAAGAGTCAGAAATGTACTCAGACATCACAAACTATATCATGTCATTATACAATGCAAAATATGAGAGTAATAACAGTACCTCCATTTCACAAGTTTCGAGTTCGGTCTCTTTCTTTTGTTTCTCCATCAAATAGCCATCTAAAAGCTTTCGTAAAGAGAACAAGGTATCATTACTGAGAGCATCAATATCAATCTCAAACTCATCCTCACTGGTTTGCCCAGCACTATGTACTTTCAGAAAATCGATGACACTTTCCGGCAATTCTCCCAGCAAAGCTTCCAATTCCATGCCTAGCTTATGCTTCTCCTCATCAGTCATGACACGCTTAACAATTCCCTGTTTCACATTTCCATCACTTGGTATAATTTTCTTTTTTGAGGGTGGCATAATAATGGTATTTTTAGCATCCAAAGGATCATCATCCCCAAAAGGCACTAACTGTGCATTTGAACTAGTTGCAATCTTCTTTTCAATAGATTTCCATCTAGCTTCAAAAAACCTGCTGATGTCATCAGCCATCATGTGGAAATCGTTTCCTGGTGGGTTATAAGTCATTGCATTTGAAAATGTAAGCCGCACATCTGCAGCAAAATCCAAAGGAGTTGAATATTCACCAGCTGTTAACTTGCTTTCTATAGTGCCCAAGTCCATTGGATGCTTAATCACAGTAAAATAGTCTGGAATTTTTAACTTTTCCACATCAACTGGAACGTTGAACACCCAACCAAACTTATGTACCCTCAGACGCTTTAACAAAGTCTCACACTGTTTCATCAACATTGCATTAGCAGTGGTTGCTGGTGCAGGGAGCTTCACTGGTGCAAAACGTCCAGTTGAACTCTTTTTTGTATGACGCCCACTGCACCCAGGAGGACCTTGCTTTTTAGCTAGTGGAGTCGATACTTCAGACAACCTTTGGGAACTCTCTAGAGGAGGTCTTTTATGTCCATCACTGCAGCTCCGGATATCACTTGAGGGAGACAATACACCAGTATTTGAACTCAAACTCTCAATTTTCTTTTGTAGGAGCTGGACTTGCTCAAGTTCCATTTTCAACTTTAACTTTAAATGCTTTCTTTCAGACTGTGACATCCTTGACATTGATAAGACTTGCATTGAGATGCTGAAACCATCATAACTATCAACATTCAAACTAATGCATTTCCTGTTAGGCACAGAAGAATCCTCTGATGCCGTCATTTCTGTGTCAACCCGTCCTGAGCTACCAAGTCCCTCAGACTCCCCTATAGTCTCAATAGCATGCCGGTAATCTGGGACAAAACCAGATGAATGACCTTTAGAGTACTTCCTGGACTTTCCCATCGTCTGTGAAAGAGAAGACCTCCTAGATTCCTTCTGCCCAGTGAACTCTATGGGAACAGTTGGTGCCATAAGATTAAATTCCAACTACTGCACATATCAACTACGGCAATTAAATCATGCCGTCTAACTCCAATCTTAATAATTGCCAGAAACCAAAAGATACAATTTCATGAAAGTATCAGGAGTCCCAATACCTAAAAATCCTAAATTTCCATCACTACTTATTTACTTAATATCTCTTGTTTGTTTCAAAATGCTGTAAGAGCCAAAGTTCTGCCCTAGCTCAAAACCACCCACCACTCATTTTTTCCTATCCAATGTCGTTTAAGTTAAAAAGAAGATTCCACAAAGGACTAAAATTTTCCAGCGGAATAGCAGTCTCATTGTCCTCCAATAAAGGAGGATTTCAATTTATACATCTTTTTTCATAAGTCCAACTATACTCATTCAACACATCATAATATTAAATTACGAACTTAAAGTCAGTGACCAAGACCTTCAGGAATCCACTTTTTCTCAATAACTTAAAATCCCAATTCAAGAAAAACCCTCAAAAAGTCGTTCACTTGCCCTATCGCCCCAATCACTCAAGAACCCCAATTCCCAATGAAAAATACCTCCAAGAAAGCATACAGCCAGATAAAATACAAGAGGGAAATTCAAAAAACTTACGAGGGAAAAGCCTAACTGGCCTCCTGTATAAACCCCAAGAACGAAAAACCCCAGGATCGCGATTGAGAAGTCCAAACCGAAGCTAAAGCTAATGCACGAGAAGACCAATACGCAAAGCGTTTAGATAACTAAAACCCTAGGAACTGTTCTGGGTGATCCAATTCAGAATCTGGATCTTCATCACAAAATTTGCTTCACGCTATCAAACCTATCAAACCCTAGAAATTTCTTCGTAGATCGTCGCACCACCGAGCGAGAGCGACATAGGAAAGAGAGCGCGCAAAAGAAAAAAGAAAAATGAACTTCTATATCGCTCTCTTTGGGCTCGTCCTCTCTTTTTAAAGGCCCGCTAGGCCTCAATTTCCGCCGCCACTAGATATATCGTAGCCGTTATCCACCTACTCGGTGACATCTAACGGCCAATATTTAAAACAGATATGAGACGTCAGATTCAGATCTGACGGCTCTAGTTATCATTCTAGATCGGCCGTGATCTAATAACCCGAGTAATTATTTATTTATCTGAGAGACCGAGAATTATAAGTGACGTGCATAACCAGTCAATTACACTCACCGCACAATTTAAAAAAATAAAAAAAAAAACCCTAAAAAATTATAATTCTAAAAAACAGTATATTTGATCCATACACTTTTATTATTAAAAAGTTATAACATATTATTTTATATAAAATGTGTTTAAATATATATTATTTAAATTAAATTTTAACTATTTAAATATATTTAATATTAAATATTGTAAAATTATTTTTTTTCATTTTTTTTCATTTAACACATAACTTATTAATAAAAAGTTATTTTTAATTGAAGTAACTTTTAAAGAATAGATTTTATTAATAAAAAAAGTCATTATGCTGAGAAAAAAGTTATTGAAAGCACTTATATAATATTTTTGCAACAACGTAATAATAGAATTTGTATTTGTTATAACAATTAAAATAGCTAAAATATTATTTACCATCGTAAAATTAATAAAAATAAACTATTTATGTAACTTGTTAAAGAGTAATTGACAATAAATGTGGGTCTTGAATTTTTTTTAAAATTGGTAAATTATTAAAATTAAAATTTATCCATTTACAAATCTAAATAAAATTTTAAGGATATCAAGACTCTTAGTAGAAATTTCAGATTTTTTAATGAGATTGGATTCCTAACTAACAAAAAAAAATTTTATCAATAATATATTAAATATTCCAAATCAATATAAAATTTTAATTATATATGTTTATTATGTAATTAAATATAATAAAATTAAATTTTTACATACAAATAATAGACATATTTAAATTTATTATTTTAACTTTCATTATAATAATTATTATTTTATATACTATTATATTATATTTTTATAATTAAAATATTGATATAATAATAAAAATAATATCTTTCTATACAACATATTAAATTTAACTATCAACTTATATAAATATATAACATACTTTTCAAAAAAAAAATAGGGATCGAGCAATAAGCGAGGCGGAGGGTCAAAGTCATTATCCATCAATGCTAAAATATATTTTTTTCCATAAATTTTTCTTCTATAAACCAAATTGATATTAATGCTTCGTACCCATATCCTATTATTTAAAAAGTGTATTTTCAAAAATATTTGACTTACTTGTTAATTTTAGTACACGACTGCATATTTTATTTTTAAGAAATGAAATTATATGAGTTTGAATCACACTATTAAATATATGTGTAAATATATAAGTGTGTATTTATTGTTAAAATAAATAAAATGGCTTATCTCTTAACTTATCAATTTATCTTATCTTTTAATCTTATAAATTTTATAAAAGAATAATTTTGTATTTTTATATAAAAATAACTATCATAATTTTATAAATAACATGTCATATTTTAATTGATGATGTTTGCTATATGTATCACTGTTTTTTCTCATATAATATATTTATATCATAATTTAATTTTAGTTAATTTCTTTTTAAATTATTTTTTATCTTATAATCTTATAAATATTATAAAAGAGTAAGTTTTTACTTTTATATAGAAATAACCATCATAGCTCTATAAATAACATGACATATTCTGATAGGTGATTTTTACTATAAGCATCAATGTATTTTCTTATATAACATAATTTAATTGTAATATAATTTTAGTTACTTTATTTTTAAATTAGATTTAGTGTAAAAAATAATTCATTGTATGTATTAATTATATTTTAGTGTGAGAATTAAAAAGAAAAACTAAAAAACTCTTAAAATATTAATTTTAGAATAAATGTAAAACTTATAAATTATCTTTTGGTGAAAATTAAAAAAAAATTAAAAGTATGATAAATATATGTTAAATTTTAATTTATTTTCTAATTTATATATTTAGTGTAAAAAGAAATATTTGTATGTATTAATAATTATCTTTAACCTTCAAAAATTAAAAGAAAAACATCAAAAAAAATATTAAAATATTATATTTTTTATTAAATATTTGGTTTTATGTGAAAGAGTTAATGAAATTAACAACTACAAAAAACACTCATAAATATTATAATAATTTTATATTATTATGGTACTGAAAAGATAAAATCAAATTTATACTAAATATTTGTTAAATTAACATAATTTAAAAAAGATATATTATAATGTATTTCCTCATATAATATAATTCACCTATAATTTAATTTTAGATAAATTATTTTTAAAATATATTCAGTATATATATATTAATTGATTATATTATATCTTTTAGTGAGAAATTAAAAGAAAAAATCAAAAGAATAAAGGCTCGTATAATTGACTTTATGTAAATAAATTTAAAATTTATAAACTCTATTGGTGGAAATTTAAAAAGAGAAAATCAAAATACTTAACGTCATTATAATAACGGTTTATTATTATGAAATTAAAAGATAGAACTAAAAGTCTCATAAAATATGTGTTAAATTTTAATTTATTTATTATAGTATATTTAATGTAAAAATATTTGCTTATATGGATTAATAATTATCTTTTATTGGAAGAATAAAATGAAAAATCAAGACTTATAGAATATTCAATTTTTTAATGAAATATTTGATTCTACGTAAAAAGTTAATAAAAAAATTAAAAATAAAATCAAAAGACTCATAAGTATTATAATAATTTTATATTATTAGCATACTTAAAAAAATATCTATCATAAGTATTAATATATTTCCTCATATAATATAATCAACTATAATTTAATTTTAGTTAATATATTTTTTAAATTATATTTAGTGTATAAATAACTTATTCTAAGTATTTATTATCTTTTAATTGAGAATCAAAGGGGAAAACCAAAGGAGTCCTAAACTAATTGATTTTATGTAAATAAATTTATAAATTTTCTTTTAGTGAAATTTAAAAATAAAAAAAATTTAAAAGACTCTAGTAACTATAATAATTGTTTATTATTTCTTAAATCTGTCTCCCTTTTAAATTATAATGAGGACATTGTTTAGTTTAAGTTTGGGGTGTGAACTCCTATAATTTTAAGTTTGAATTCTCTTATCAAGCATGTATTTGAGTATGATTGAATTTGCTATAACTCTAAAATTTGTGATTGATGATGGTTTTGAGAATTTTTTTCAAAAATCCGTTATTATGTTAGTGAGAGTTTTGAAGGTATTTTGATTTAAATCTTTGTTTTTGAAAATAATTAAACACATAGCAATTTTTTCTCTACTCCATTTTGCCTATGAAGAAAAGAAGTTGAATTAATTGGGTCAAGAAAGTTCAATCTTGCTTTACTTTAGAATTCGTTGATAGATTCTTGAGGCAAAATCCTAGTTGATATCAAATATTAGAGAAATGGTCTAAGTATTTTTTCACAACCAAAAAGTTTTTCCAATTGTCATAATTATCACGTCATTATTGCATAGTGTATTCTTATAGTCAACCCCTTTGAGCCTTATTTTACATAAACCTTATTTTTTTCTTTTAATTACATAACCATTCTCATTCTAAGCCTTAAAAACCATGAATTTACTTTAAATTTTGAGAAAATACTTTGATAAAAATTTGCATTTAAAAAGAAAGTTAGTTTAAATTAAATAATTCATATTATATTTCTCTATTTTATCAAAGTGTGAAAAGAAAAGAAAATGAAATGGCAGAAATCAAAAAAGGTTTAAAGTGGTTGTAAATCAAAAAAGGCTATGAATATCAAAGTGGTAAAAAAAGGAAAAAAGAAAAGAAAATGAGATCACTCCACTTATTAAGTATGACAACAATATTGTCATCACTATGAACATATTGTCAAAAAAGAGCTATGGTATGAATTATGTGGATATTCTTTTTATTGTTTTTTACCAAGTATTTTTCCAATTTGCTTTGATTTTTCATATCCATTTCTTTCTTAACCTTCACCATATGGCCTGTTATTACAACCCTCGTTAAAGACCTTTTTGATGTTTGATTTTGGTATTTGATTATATTAGTGAAGAAGATTTTTGAAAATTAGACTTATGGGGTTAAGTTTTGAGAGAATTCTTCTTATTTTCAGTTGTTCTGCTTTTCGATTAAAGTAAATGCTTAACTCTTGCTTGACAAATTGTTAAATTTTTGATTGATTTTTTTACTATCTTTGATGTAAAAAGAGTAAGTTATTAGTAATGAAATCTAAATTCAAATCATGGCTTAGTGAGTGATGGTAGTTTTCTATGAGGTCTAATTGATGTTATCTATATGTGTTTTTTATTTTTTTAAGGACAAACAAAGTTTTAAGTTTTGGGGTGTTTGATGCCTTGCATAATTTGACATAATTGATCACTTTTCAACTTTAATTTTAGTCTAATTTTATTTATTTTTTATTGAATTTAGATTTCATTATTAAATGAATATTTATTTAAATCAAATTTAAATTAAAATGTCTCTAAATATATATATATATAGAGAGAAGAAACACCGGATGGAAAACTAAAAAAAAGAAACAAAATCAGAAGCCACCGGCAGCGATGGTGTATATATATATATATCAAGGAACAAAGGTAGATGAGAACAAAGGGCGTAGAATAAAACAAAAAGAAAAAGAAAGAAACGGGTGAAGGGAAGAAAGAAACAAGAACAGAGAAAAAAAGCATAAAGACGTCGCATATCAGAATGAAAAAAAAGAAAAAAAATGTTAAGAATGCATTTTTTTTTGCGATTTAATTTCCTTTCAATTCTTCTCTGAAAAATTATGGTGAATTTGTTTATGTTAAATTTAATTTTTAGCATGAACTAATTTTTTTTTATTCTAAGAAAAAAATGTAATTTAATTTCAAACTATATTTGATTTTCTATGTTAATTTGAATTATTTCTCTTCATATTTGCCTTGTTTATTTTGAGTTTAATGCTTTTAATTAACTGGCCATTAATTAGATAATTTTGGTCTTGTGATTTACTATCAAAAGAAGAAATTAAATTGCATACTCTTATGTAAATTAATAAACAAGAATATTTCCAATTGATTGTCGAAAGAGGTTTTTAGATATTTTTTTAGAGATTACTAACAACCATAGAGAATTAAATTCTATTAGCTAGATGATTAAAGTATAGGTATGGATTAGGTGAAATCGATTTCCTAGAAGTTTTCTTCCCATTAATTTGATCTTTGAACAATATTTGTTTTACATATTTTATTTAAATTTATTTTATTTTAAATTTTAATTACAACAACCTCAGTAATTTTTATAAATAAAATTGATATTAGTATACTTTTGGTATTTGTCAAAAGTAAGTTACCAATCCCTGAGCACGATACTCTTCTTATCGTTTTGTTATAAAATTATGATATTGTGCACTTATAGTTTTGTAACAATTAGCATGCTTTATGTTGATTTTATATAGTATCTTTTGATCTAAGCTATCTACTTATATGATATAATATTATTTATGCTTATATCGTGTGAATTTTATAAATGTTTATTTTCCTATTTGAGCAAGTTAAGACTGAAGAATCGGCATCTCCTTACCTAGGTATTGTACTGAACCGTGGACTCTTTCAATTATACTTGAAAAAATTACAATCCATAAAATATTAAAAGATATACAAAGAGATTTACTTGCTTACACAAGTTATAATATTGCTTTCAATATTTTAAGGGTTTTAATATTTCTCACGTATTCTTCTTTTAACTTTAAATATAATGTACTGATGTAATAATACATGTATTACAGATAATTAAAATGATACCAAAGTAATATTTTATTTTATGTTTGAAATTATTTTTTTCTTATATTAATAAATACTTAAATATCTATATATTAAATAAATATCTTATAAATACTTGTTAGATTTATTATGTAACTTTTGTTATTCCTTACTTTTTTCTTTCCTTTTAGTTTTTGTTAATTTTTTTAGTACATTATAGAAACGAGAGTATAGTAAGTATATTTATTATGAATAGTTTTTATTTTATTTTATTGTAGTGATTGATGGATGAACAATAAATTGATTATTTTTTTCTTTTTTTTTTGTTCATTTTCTTTATACCAATAAATATTAAAATGTTCATATAGTGAGTAAACATCTTATTAATAGTTATTTTGTTAGTTTTATTAGATACTTATTTCCCACTTTTTTTCTCTTTCTAGTTTTGTTATTTTTTAGTATCCCACAAATATTAAAATGCACACATAATTACATTTCTTATGAATAGATATTTTGATAATTTTATTATGTATTAACTTGAATAATTGATTTTCCTCTTCTAATGATCTAGTTCATTTTTGTTAGTATGCACTTTTTCTTATTTTTATAGTTTTTGTTAGTTCTTTTATTATTCTAATAAATATTAAAATACTCATATAATAAATATATTTAATATGAATAATAGTTTTGGTAATTTTATTAACTCTACATTATTATCCATAGGTAATTTTTTACACCAATAAATATCAAAATATCTCTCTAATAAATACACTTCTCATTAATTGTTCAACTTTTTTAAAGTTTTTTTAGTAACAAAATATATAATTTTTATTTTACCTCGTATAAAATTCCAATTTTTAAAAATTCTAACTTAATTGATCATGTTTTTAAATTATAGAATTAATAGAACTCTCCTTAAAAATTTATAAGACTAAAGTGTATAATCACATAGTTGTAGGACCTGAAGGAACCAATGTCATAATCTTTACATTATTACACTTGGATAATTTTTTTTCAATCACAATTCATATAATCTATGCTTATCCATTTAATAAAAGAATCATATTCTACTAATTTATTTGTGAGTAGATAATATTTATGTTGGATTAACCATATTTGTATCTCATATATTATATCAATTAAAAAAATAGCTACTAATATATATTATTTTTATCGAAAATAAAATTTATAAGATGCTTATTAAATTCGATCAAGCCGTATATATCGTGCTCATATTGAGTTACATTCTTAAATAATAATAAAAATATTAATTAAATAAATCTAATTTTAAGGGTACATGTGTAATATAGTTATTTAAAAAATATATTAATTAAATAAATTTATTTGTATTATCTTATTATATTTAATTTATTTATTAAATAAAATTAAACAAGTTTTGTTAATATCTTAATAATCTACTCATGTTTATATGTGATTGGATTGTAGGTTAATATAAAAAATTATTACACTTATTGTTCATAAAATTGTTATCATTTTATATTTATTTTTAACTAAAGTAAGATTAATTAAATATTTATTTAAAAATATTCCTCCAAAACTTTATTTAAAATTTTAACATAAATTTTTCATCCTGTCATAATAAAATCAAGTTAAAAGAAAATAGCATTTATAGATTTGTTTTAAAAAATAAAAGTTTTGAAAGAATATGAATTATTACTCGACGATAAACGCTATTATATAATTATTAAATTTGAATAACCTATCATTGTTTTTGTTATTTTTCAAAGTTATATCAATATTTTAAATCAAATATTAAAATTTAAACATTAAGAAAAAATAAAAAAAAAATAAATAATAAATGCATTACCTACCAAATTATTTATAAACTACATATTGATTAAAATAATTTTTTCAACGTAAATAACTTTAACGATACATTTATTTATAATCTAAATATCATGTTATATACTCACATGTGATTATAGCTTTCAATCATGTTAGATTTGAATGACAAATTATTTATTATTTATAGAGTAAGTAATAATATGATATTCGAGACTAATAACATGAAAGATTAATATAATTATTTTTTTAAATAAAAATACCAAATGTTTGATAAAAAGAATAAACAATGTTATTAATCAAGAAAATACTCCAAAAATAATTAGTAACTATTTGAACATGCTTTAGAAATTTTCATCTTTTCTTTAAAAAAATATGAATAGGTCCTATTACGAGATTATAACATAGAGATATTGGTTATACCTATATATGCATTTTGGGTTAAGCCTAACCTTCAAGGCATTCTTGAATACCTAGGTGTGCTTATTAAGGTAAATTTTGTTTAGTATATAAGCAATATATACATTTAATCTTAAAAGATTAATTTTAAAAAAAGTAAATCCTATATTACTTATCAACATTATACTAGTATCTTTTATAATCAATGTGATACACTCTTTTTATACACTAATATTCTTTCAAAGTGTGATCGTTTGATCAAAACTTTGTATTTTAACATATTTTGTTATATTCTAATTCTATTTGGATCAATTGTTTTTTTTTTGCATTGTACATATTTTTTTTATGCGTGTAAGGTTTATTAGTTTTTTTTTAGTTTATTGATCAATTGAAGCTTTGATATTATGTTAGAATATTAACTCGATAATCAAGAACAACAATGAATTGTATGATGAATGAGTATGAGTAGGGAAAGAAAAGGAGAAACTAATCTTAGTATATTTCTCATTAAACATATACAATGTGATTACAAACTATATATAATTATATAGTTTATTAACAAGAAATATAATTCTTATATTATTTATAAATATTGTATCAGTATCTTAATTAATGCGATGTTGTCTTAATATGTTTTATGAAATAAATGCTAATATTATCAAATTTTATACCTAATTTGATAATCATACTCTTTATATCATGCAATATGTTCGAATTATTTTAAAAATTAAATAAATGATTATTTGTTTAGATAATATTGATAATATTATAATACAAGTTTTGTGAAAGTGGATACAAACTAATGTTTCCTTTATTTATAGATAGCATTATTATCCATAAAATGCATAAAAGGACACGAATAACATGAAATAGTACCAAAATGCAAAGTTTTATATTATAATAACATGAATTTATAAAATTACGTTTGCTTACTATAAAGACTAAAAGCTTTTTCTTGTTACTTTAACATGTATTTGTTTTGTAATTGTGAAAAAATTAATATAACATTTCTATAAATCTAATAAAATTATGTACTACATATGTACTATGTACAATTTACAGAATAATTTTAAAAACATAAAAATGTTTTTTTAGTAATATTTTTGATTTGAAACTCAAATATTATAAAATTCATTTAAGATTAATTAATGTGATAGTTAATTTTTTCTCCTATTATTCTAACATAGGTTTCCTTTTGTATTGCATTTGTGGAAAAAAACTTAATATGACGTTAAGCCAAATACAGATTTTAGGAATTTTTTTTTATAATATGTATTAGTATTGATTTTTATCAATACCAAGGATTGGATGCACTTCTACTTCCTATAGACATAAGAACAAAGAACACACCATTAGGACCTTGAACCAAAGTAGATCTGAGCAGTGAGAAGAAGAAAGAGTTTAGTGTCTTTCCTAATAACGTAGAGAGATGTTTAGGGAGAGGTTATAGATCTTAGTGTCTTCAGTTATATTCAGTTATATGAAGTTATGTTTAATAGTGAACAATGATGAATATACATAGGATAAGATATATCTATTGATGACCCTTACTTATAGTGATAGATTTATCTTAACGTCAAAACTTTATCTACTTAATTATCTCATTGTCGGATAATTAAGAAATTAAATGTTGGCGACTTATCATAATAGATATTTATATAATATTGATATTTATCTACTGACTCAGCGTTGATCGTGCTAACTTGCGAGTCATTTGTTACTGGGACCTTTTATGGGAATAATACATAGATAAACAAGTTAAGAATAACAATTGCATTATTTAATATAAGAAATAAACAAATATATATATATATATAAATTGTAAATGCAAAGGTAAATAACATGAAATTTAAATAAAGAGAATATTGAGGCCTATATATCACACAATGTCTTTAAAATAATTTTTTTGCTCACTATAGGTGTTAGAGAATTTCAAAAATTTATCTATTAAGATACAATGATCAAATTGTAATAAACTTACACAATAGTTTATTACCCTATGAACTTTTAAATGTCTGAATTCTATTGAAAAAACATAACTCTAGATTGAAAATACAAAAAATATTTTCTTTTATTTTCACTTTAATATTTCCATACATGATGAGTTCTTAAATTGCACTAAAATTATTATTATTTAATGTACTTTAATTTATTAAATAGATTTATATTTGTACGATTTTATCACATTTTATATAAATTTGTATTTTCAGAATCGCAAATATTTTTTATTGTTTTTCAGGTATTTTTGTTTCAAAAACAATTTAAAGACTAAAAAAATGGAAAAATGGGTAAAACTACATAGTCTCGTGCACTCCCATGTTGAGTCCCATGCGCGCCAGTGCATGTCACGCATGTCTTGCTACAAATCCCACGCGTGTCAACGCCCACCCATGCCAAGCTCCTACCCGCGTTTTAGCCCATACACGCATGCTAGCTTGTCCAAACGTATCCAAGATTAATTTTTGAGATTTTTCCTATTTTTTAACCTTTTCTTCACCTATAAAAGGACCCTCTCCCACAATCTCGAAATGCATAATTTCTCAACTCTTTTCTCTCTCTAGAAAAGGTGTCTTAGTTTTTTTTGTTTTAAAGTTCTTCTCTTTTTGAGAAGAACTAGTTATGCTTTTGTAAATTTTTAGTTTTTGATTCAATAAACGGAAATGCAAATCCGTCTGTTTGGAGGTTTTCCAGAAACAGTATTAATATCAAAGTTCTGTAAGAATTCTGTTGAGGTATAATTTTAAAACGAATTTTTTACAGTTATTTTTATGTTTTATTCTTATATGTTTTATTTAATTTATGCGTGATTAAATTTAACATGGTTGGGTGTTTGTGAATATGATATAATAATAAGATTGTTATGCTTACGAAATATTAAATAGGTAAAACATTTCTATAAAATAAATTGATTTTGTTTTTATTCAAGATTTTATATTAAGGATGTTAAAGAGAAATGTATTATTTTTCATTACAAATTTAAATCTGAAAATTAGATTTTAAGGTTTAGTTAGTCGGTCTAATTTCGAGTAGTGCTCTTTTATTTGTTAGTACAATCACCCAATAGTTAGATTGAAGCTCTATTTCAAAAGTTTTTATAAGAACTATTATTCAAAGTAATGGTTTTAAAACTTAAAAGTTAGTATTCGAATAATTAAATTCTTAGGTTTAATTTGGACACTTTAAATAAAATTTAAAATGTTTAACCCTACCAAAGGTGGCATTTGAATGGTTCATTTTCAATCTCTTAGAAAAAATAAATTAATTTAATTAACCAAATTAGTTAATGACTCCACTCATAGGTGTTAATTGATTTGTTTAATTAATAAAAAATATATAACCCTACCAAATGTGGTATTTATATAAAAAATATAGAATTAATAAATATCAATTTATATCTTTAATAACCTAAATAATATGAGCAAGTATGATTAACTTAATTATTATATCCATAAATACTACATTGTTATGAATGATAAAAAAAATTTATAATTGTTTAATGAATCCATATCTATGTTTTTTTATGCTATTAGATTAGGAAACACAAAAAAATTAAAATATTGTGATAGGATGTTTAGGATTTAATTTTGTTTTTAAGAGTTTGAATAATAAATTAAAAACTACATATATTCCTTGTTTATATCTACTTTAGGATTATACTTGTTAATTTCTATAAAATGATTCGTATACTTGCAGAGTTTTACAAATATAAAACCAAAGTATCTGTAAAATTAATATTGCTAACGCGATGTTGATTTTGTTCATCAAGTTTTTACCGCCATTGTTGAGGAAATAATAACGTTTTTAAAGTATTTATCAAAAATTTAAAATTTTTATGTGATGTAAATATTGTGATTTTTATTTTTAGAATTAAATTTAGCAAAAAAAAATCTTAATTTATTAACTTTATTAACTTATATTTTCACTTATTTTTTTTATTTTTAATTAAAAAATATAAATAAATAAAAAATTTTACTTTTTATTTTTAATTTTTAATTGAAAAATCCAAAAATTTTAAATTTTAATTTTAATTTTAATTTTTTTAAAAAATTATTTAACTTTATTTTTTTTCTTAGTCTATTTGTTTACTTTTTTTTTTCTTAATTTGTTTATAGTGTTAGAATATTTAGTATAATTTAATCAATTTTGTTTCTTTTTGTATAGTAATTTTTTTTACTTGACACGTGTGCTTAAACTTTAGTTTTATTTAGTGTGTGTGAGGTAGGAGATTCTTAGGACATCCCTTTACACTGTACATAGATAACATTAATAAACCTAGGAAACTGTCAAGAAAATTGAATTTTGAAACTTTTCAACCTAAACCTAAATCAAACACCGAACCTAATCTTGAATCCTTACCTAAACTCTTAAAAATAGGGGATTATCGACCTGTCATAGAAACTATTATGAAGGAATTTATAAAGCCAATCATTGGCACTCCAACTACCTCAATCCAACTAGGTGAGGTAGAACAAAATTATGACTTGAAAAACATTAATTTTTCCATGCTTCCTTCATTCTATGAGTTTCCTAATGAAGATTCTTTTTCCCTTATTAGAGACTTCTATGCCACAATCCAAACCTTTCTCCTCGATATTCTAAATAAGGATCAGCTTAAAATGAGGTGTTTCCCCTTCACCTTGAAGGATAGGGCCAAATTTTGTTTTATGTCACTCTCTCCAAGTTCTCTGATGACCTGGGAGGATGTTTATAATAAATTCATGGGAAAATTCTATTCCCACCAAAAAGCATCAAAATTGAGAGCAAAAATTTTCACTTTCTCTTAGATGGAAGGAGAACCATTCCATGAAGCCTAGGATAGGTTCAAATTATTCCTTACTTAATGCTCCCATCACAACTTTCCCCTACAGTTGCAGAACTAATTCTTTTACGATGGACGTATGCAATAATGTCAGTTCATTCTCAATAATGTTGCCAAAGATGAACAACCTCTTTGAGATTTTGGTTATGAATTCCCAATAGAAAAACTCATGAGTGAGAAGAGCTAGAGTTCATGAAATTGATTCCAACAATGAAGTTCAAAGACAACTTTTTTAATTGACCAAGCAAGTTGCCCTTTTCACTACGCAAACTAACACCAATAATGAATAGTGTGGTTTGTGTAACAACATGGGATATGGACCTGAATAGGTTAATGTTTTGGGAGCATATCAACATAGACCAAGATTCGACCCCAACTCAAATACCCACAATCTTAGGTGGAGAAATCATCCCAAGTTCTCCTAGAAGCAAAAAAACCCTCCTTTCTCCCAAAGCTTAAATCAGTCAGGCCAGTAATTCCACCAGTCCATTCCAAGAAGTCTTCCCAGTAAACCAACCCTAGAGGACAACTTAAATTCTTTTATTCAAGTATGTAGAGATAACCAGTCTAAAACTAATCAACGATTGGATTTTATGGAAGCTTATATCAAAAAGGTGGAAGTCCAAGTGAAATAGTTAGTTGAGTATTTGAAAAAAAAAGCAAAGACTAAATGAATGGTCAAATTGGATAAAATAAAATCAATGAAGAAGAGACATTGAGTTTTTCATTCTGAAATCTCCAAGCAACGTCTTATTAGAAGATGATAAATTTTAGTCCTAAGTGGAAGGTCACCCATTATTGTATTTTCCTTTCTTTTAGTTTGTTTTTTTATTATTTTAAGAATGTGTGTAATAAAATTCCAATAAAATAATAGAAATTCATTTGTTTAAAAAATTATGTCCATTGTTTAAATTTAACATTAAAAAAAATTTAGGTTCCCTGCATCTTTCTTCTTTAAGCCTATACATTTTGTCAAGTGAGAAATATTTCTTAAAGAATTATACTATTTTTTCAATTTAGGAGCTAGATGTTGATATGCAAGAGATGGAGGATTAATTTTAACTACAAGTAGCCATAGAAGATGTTGGAGATAGGTAGAAAGTGATGAAGGACTATACAACGCCAATCATTACAGATGCAACTTCCGACATATAATTGCAAGAGGCTACAAGGAACTATGAATTGAAAAAGATTCATTATTCTTTCTTGCCTTCCTTTTACGATATCCCTAATGAAAACCCTTTGCATTTCATTAGAGAATTCCATGCTATTGTCCAAACATTTCCACTTTAGAGAACCGATGAAGACTAGCTTATGATGAGGTGTTTTCCTTACACCCTTAAGGATAAAGCTTGGTCATGGTTCATTACTCTACAACCAGGTTCTCTAATGACTTAGGAGGCAATCTATGAAAACTTTATGGGTAGGTTCTATTCCCATCAAAAGACTGCTGATTTAAGGACAAAGATAACAACGTTTTATCAAATGGATGAAGAGCCTTTTCATGAAGCTTGGGAAAGACTCAAACTCCTTTTCATTCAATGTCCTCATCATAGCTTTCTACACTACTACAAAACTGAGCTTTAAAGTTGGTTCCCTGAACCGACTTTAAATGGAAAGACTTAAAATTTAAAGTCAATTCACGCATTGAACCAACTTTAAACATAAAGTCAATTCAACGCGTGAACAGACTTTAAATTCTTTTTTATACATATTTTACTCATTTTCTACTCTACTAAGAACTTGTATTCAATCATATAATAGCAGAAAAAACCAAAATCTGTTTAACAAAGTTTAAATAATACAAATAATTGACAAATTAAATATAATTAATTATTTGAGAATTAAATTTATTACAAAAAATAATTTATATATAATACACACACACACACACACATATATATATAACTTAAATTACAAATAAAACAATGTCTCTTTTGTCATTGATTTTGTGATATTTTCATTTTGTTTCAAGGAGAGGAAACTTGGTTTGCTTAGAATCACCAACATAGTAACCAAGAAACTAGGTAAGAGAGATGAGATGGAGTTTGGGCAAATAGGAACTAGTCCATATAACAATTCATTCCCCTAAATACATGAACACATAAACATCCATAAAACAAATTAACATCCCAAACTTTAGAGACACAAGAATAGAGAAATTAAAACATTATAATTACCATGTTGTTGTCCTATGTTATTCAAGATCATCATATTCTTCTCTTGATTCTTCTTATGATGTTATAATTTGAACCATGTGTTATGTCCATTCTTCTCGTAAATCATCAAAAATTTGCATATCCAACTTTTTCCAACCAAAGAACTATATGTAATTAAATTCAAAATAAGAATGTAATATCATGAATTAACCAAAAATAACTTATATATGTTAAAAGATTAGTAAAAGAGATTACCACATCGACACCAGAGTGATATAATAATAACCCCCACATCCTACCTTGTTCCAACCAAAGAACTATATGTAATTAAATTCAATATAAGAATATAATATCATGAATTCACAAAAAAATAACTTATATATGTTAAAAGATTAGTAAAAGAGATTACCACATCGACACTAGAGTGATATAATAATAAACCCCATAACCCGACTTGTTCCAATCAAAGAACTATATGTAATTAAATTCAAAATAAGAATGTAATATCATGAATTCATAAAAAATAACTTATATATGTTAAAATATTAGTAAAAGAGATTACCACATCGACATCAAAGTAATATTTAATAATAACCACATCCCTTTGAAATCATATTAGCATTATACTAATACTTTTGTATTTCCTTGGGGTGAACTAACAATTACTCTTGAAGATATGATAATTCTTGGTGGTTTTCCTATACTTAGCTGGCTAGTGACTACCATGATGTTTTCATACTAGGGAACTAGCCAAGAGATATGAGATGAAGTTTGGGCAAAAAATAGGTCCATATAACCATTCATTCCCCTAAATACACGAGCATACATAAACATACATCAAACAAGTTGCCCAAACTTCAGACACAGTAATAGAGAAATTAAAGCATTATAAAAATTACCATGATGTTGTCTTATGCTATTGAAGATCATCAGAATCTTCTCCTGATTCTTCTTGTGATGATATAATTTGAACCATATGTTCTACCCATTCCTCTCGTAATTCATCAAAAATTTGCAGGTCATAGCCCGTCTTGTTCCAACCAAAGAACTACATGTTGACGTAATTCAAAATAAAAATGTAATTTCATGAATTCACAAAAAATAACTCATATATGTTAAAAATGTATATTGGTAAAAGAGATTACCACATCTTTAATTAGAATGTTGATATTTGTGATGATTTCGCTCATAAATTTCATGACATAGTAACCACACATGACTCCATCATTTTGTTATGGAACCTACAAAAAAAAAGTTTACATGATTTTCCATTTTTCGAACATCTTTATTATTCAATAGTAAAATTAATAAAATTATTAATATTCACTTGTACATACCATACTTTTTCCCATATAAGCTTATGAGATTTTTTAAGGGCAATGCCTATACTCTTGTTCCAAAGATTTCATGCCCTATCAAAGAACAAAATGGTTACTTTTTTATTAAATATTACAAAGAAAAATAGCAAAAAAAAATAGCTAGCTATAACTCTTACATTTCAACAACTGCTTTTGTATCTTTACTCAATTCTATGAAAGATGAGTCATAGTATCAAACATGATTGCCATACAGATCAAGCATTACCAACATCTAATGATCTTGGCCTTATTCAAACTTTAGTGGCCAAGGAATTATCAACTTCTGATTTCTATTAAGTGTTAATGCCCTATCACATAATTGTTTAGCTCTGATGCTAACATCCTTCTCTTGATATTGATTGACAAATGAAGAATTATAGAATATTGCTAAATATGATGAGTGATTATGTTGAAGTCGATAATAACATGCCCTATATAAAAGAAATATATATAAATAATTAGAAAATATAAATATAATTATATATGTTCTACATAATAAATGAAAGTTATTTACTAATTGAGGACTCACCTTGTCCACACTTGAATTATACTTAAATCGATCATTTGATATTCAAATAGCTACAATATACACTTGATCGATATATATGTTTGACCGATATCTACACGAGAAATTTCTATAGGAAATGGCATAGTCCATCTATCATTTATGCTAGATTCCCTCGCAACAATAGTCATTTAAAGCATAATCAAAACTATACTTTTTCCATGGCTTCTTTTTGAATGACTTAGTGCGTGATGATTGACCACTAGACATAGATTTACCACGAGATACTTGCTTTGTATCTCTTAAATGTGTCGCACTTACTAATTATGGTATAATATACTAAAGAAGAAGTATTATGTATGTTAGTAATAATAAAAGAATAATAATATAACAGTAGTAAAAAAAGTGTTATCTGAAGTAAAAAAATAGTACCACGTCAAAATTTATCACAACTTGACTCAACAGCTAAGCCACATACTGTCCAACCGCCTCTTGGACTATGGTAGCATTATAAGGCACATATAATGGACAATTATGGAGCAATGATTGATCAATTACTATTCGTCAATGATTTGACAAATATTGATTATGAATCATCCGATCATTGCTCAATTGTTGTACCGTTCCAATAAAAACAAAGTTCATTGATGAAGGATGTTTCAACAAACATTTCATATTTTGTAAACAATTTAAGCGTTATATATTGTAAATAAAATATATAATAAAAAATAATAATAGACTATCTATATAAACTTTAAATCTTAAAACAAATTATTCATCAAATAGAGGAAGACTCCTATGTGGGGTAGCTATTGGAAGGACATTCTCATCAAAACATTCATCATGATGTGATGGATGGTAACAATGCATAGATTGCATTGAAGATGTTAAACCACTACCTGATTGCATCTGCATTCTTGGTATAAAGGGATGACCAATAGGATGATTATATCCCATACATAATATAGGTTGGGTGCCATGAGATTGTATGGGTGGTATGCTTGGCATGGATGGTTGCATTCCTAGCCAATAGGACATGCCCTAATTGTAGTATGCTATCATGCCTGACATGTGTTGCGATTGATATTCTTTTAAAGTGGCAATCTCACTTAACATTGAGGCCTTAAAGGAGCTGAGTTCTTCTTCAATTTTACTGTACTTCTCCTTACTGACCATTTGAGGCTTTTGTTTTGGAATGTTAAAAAACTCCATTAAACCATCATATTGGCTTCCTCCGCTAACATGACTAGGATGCTCGCGTCCGAATGCATGATATATAGCATGATCTTCCTGGATGTTTGATTATTTCACCCCTGGCTATTTGTTCTTGAACAACTCTCTATAAATAATAAAGCAAACAAATATATCATACATTATTACATCAATTAGTAAAAATCATAAGGACTTTGTATCAAGTTAAATTACTTACCAACTTATTTAGTTGTTCTTCTCCTCGCTTAGTCATTGGTCTTGACTTCTTCATTTTAGGAGTCTTTGTTTCTATGTACAGTTCAGACTGGGTAACCGGTCTACCCAATTTAGCTTCCTACATAAATTAAATAAATATATTAACTATGACATCAACTTAAATTTGAGGAAAATAAATATAAAAATATTTATAAATTAACACAAATTAATAATACCATTCTATATCTAACTTCATGATTTGAAGACCTCCTAGTACGGTTAGGAAGAATATTATGCATTTGTATATTCTGATGTTCTTCCCTAATAATTTGAAATTCATCCGTACGTCTATAATCCATGAAGTCTTTCCAAACTTGAGGTGTAATCCAGGGGTGTCCTTCAGGGATTTTGTATAGTTCTACTTCATCAAGTGGTTCCAAATATGGAAACACATAATTTCTGGCCAATCTGGAAGTTTTGTATTCCTTCCACACCTTATTTGTAATCTTATAACACTTTCTTTTCCAAGTTTCAGGCTCTTCCAAGTGTCAGGGACTTTATAAAAATTATGTAAAAACACAATACAAAAGATGAGATACAATACAAAAAAGATATAATATATGTAATTAGTTATAAAATAAAAGAGACTTACAGAAATGGTTTTCCATATTTTGACCTTTTTAGTTTCATCAACTTGATTCCAATCATTTTTATTAATTGTTATACTTGACTTCACAAGTCTACCAATATAGGATTTCAATTGTTGGCCATTTTCTCCTATTGGATTACTAGTAGCATCAAATAGAATAGGTACTTTATCATTTGGGTTAAATGGAGCATTAGGTATATTTTCCTAACCCATTCTTTTCAAATGCCCTAATGGATCATTTAGATCTACAAGCTCTGGTACCCTAGGATCCAAGACATATATGCAAAAAATGATGAACTATAAATTAATTGACAATTTTAAGTCCATACATATAAACATCCAAGATTTATTAGAATAATATAGAACATACATTATGTTTAATTAGGTTGTTCATCGTATACATATATTCCTTCACAATCACTTCAATTTCATGACGAAGAATCATCATCATCAACTATATCATCATATGCATTAGGTAATTTGTTTGAGAAATGACTAATATTAGATAATGTATCAAGTATAGTGTTACGTCCTGCTCAAATTGTCCCTTAAAATCCAAATAAATGGTGGTTGCCTAAAAGATCTAGACTTTTCTACATGGAAAAGTTCTAGAGTGGCCTAGAGATGTCTAGAAGGAGCTAGAGTTGGATGGACTCAACTCAAGCCTTGAAGACTCTAGAATGTTCCAGAGTACGCTAGAAGGTACTGGAATATTCTAGAATGTTCTAGATGGTTCATGAAGGATGTGGAAGTCTCTAGAAGCTTACGAAACATCCTAGAACTAGCATGAAGGAACTAGACACTCCTAGAATACTCTAGAGTTGGCTAGAAGGTCCTAGAACCTTGTGGCATATTGTAGATAAAACTAGAGCATTCTTGTACATGCTAGACTTAGAAGGATCTAGAAAGTTGTGGCATACTCTTAAGCTTGGTGCCACACTATTAATAGACCTATTGATCTTCATTTGTATTCATCCTTGGAAAATTGTAAGATAATCTATCTCTAGAGCAATACAAGGAATTCTTTACAAATTCTCTTATGTTCTTGCTTTTGCTCTTGAATCCTCTCAATCTCTAAGTCTCTTTCTAATCTCTTTGGAGAGTTTCATTCTGGTGAAAGGCAGGCTTAGTGCAACGAACCCTGCTGAGTGCCGCACGATCGCTATTTGAAATTTAAGGTTGTGACAGTTGGTATCAAAGCTTTAGGTTGAAGCATTATTATCATTGGCATAATGAAGAACACTGTCCCAGCTACACCAAGTATGGACGTTCCACCAATGGAATGTGGGTGTGAGGAAGTTTGGAAACCACCAAAGGAGTCTCAAACCAAGTCAAAAGACATGCTTTCTAGCTTAGAAGCACATGTTGGGAGTGCGTAGGACAACTTAGGGGAGCTGTTCGACCGGGTGGACAACTTAGAGGAATGTTGCAACAACTTGGAGGCCGAGGATATGGAGATCCATGTAGCATTCAAGATGTCCCTCAATGATCTAGATGATGGGTTAAGGCATGAGATTGATGGGTTAAAGGCCGAACTTTCCAATGTAAGGGATCTTGTCCAAAGAGAAGTTGCTAATGTGTTACTTAGAATGGAGGATATGTGAGGTGACCTAGCTATTTGTAAGCGGGCTATGGCTATGGGAACTAGCACAACCACCATCATCGAGGCCAATAAGGTGGATGTTCCCAAGCCAAAGACCTTCAATGGTTCTAGGAATGCTAGGGAAGTTGAGAACTTCCTATGGGGGCTTGAACAATATTTCGAGGCTACTGGCATAACGGAACATGCTAGCAAGATTTGAACTGCTGCCATGTACTCGACTGACACTGCTATGCTATGGTGGAGATGAAGGCATGGTGATTTGCAATGAGGGGTATGCACAATTGACACCTTTGATGATTTCAAAAGGGAGTTCAAAATCCAAATTTTCCTAGTAAATGCTGAAAAGGAGGCAATGGGCTGATTGCGACGATTAAAGAAAATAGATAGCATAAGGGACTATATGAAGGAGTTCACAACCTTGCTGCTAGAGGTCCCTAACACTTCAGACAAGGATGCTCTATTCTTGTTTATGGATGGTCTTCAATCATGGGCTAATCTAGAACTCAAGTGACGTGGTGTCTAAGGCTTATCTTCTACCATTGCGGTGGCTGAGAGATTTATTGATTACTCCACAAATAAAGAGAGTTCAAAGGCCACAGATAGAAAGTTTGGTGGAGGAAAGAGTGGGGGAGGCCATGCCAAAATTCGGGGTCCGAAAAATCATAAAGAAGGCTTCTCGTTCAAATCACGAGATAAGGGGAAGGAAAAGGAGGATAGTGGTGCCTCGAAGCCCCGTGTGACGTGCTTCATATGCGATGGACCGTATTGGGCATGTGAATGTCCAAAAAGAAAGGCATTGATTGTCTTAGTTGCTTCCACTCATGACCAGGATGGAGGCGAGACGGACAAAGGTGCAAAGATGGGTTCTTTGTGCCTACTTGGTGCATTGTAGAGTGCCCCAAAGACCCCCAAGGGCTTGATGTTCGTAGATGCAACCATCAATAGGAAGGTCGCCAAAGCATTGGTTGACACAAGTGCATCTCATAACTTTGTTTCATTGGAGGAAGCAAAGAGACTCGATCTTAAGGTTGTCAATGGAGGAGGATCGCTCAAAGCAGTTAACTCGGTAGCACTACCTCTGTAAGGAGTTGCTCATGGAGTTAAGATCAGTCTTGGTGCTTGGACTGGAAAGTGGACTTATCAGTGGCACCTATGGATGACTTCTCAATAGTATTCGACAGGAGTTCTTGGACCAGGTGAGAGCTTTCCTTGTGCCATGCTCAAACTCTATGTGTATCATGAATGGTTCGAAGGTGTGTGTGGTACCGACGAAGAGGACCAACAGACCTACTACCCAAGCTCTCTCAACGTTTCAATGCAAGAAGGGATTGAAGAAGGATGAAGAGAGTTACTTGACCATCTTAAAGGAGTATGACGACGAGGAGGCGTCACCAAAGCCAAACTTTCCGACGAAAGTGCAAGTTGTATTAGATAAGTTCCATGATGTGATGCTAGTGGCATTGCCCAAATGGTTACCTCCAAGAAGGGAGGTGGACCATGAAATTGAGTTGGAACCCGGCACCAGGCCATCAACAATGAGCCCTTATCGAATGGTGAACTCTAAGTTGGTAGAATTGTGGAAGCAACTCGACGAATTGCTAGATGCTGGCTTCATAAGGCCTTCCAAAGCCCCATTTGGTACCCCGATGCTCTTTCAAAAGAAGAAGGATGGCTCACTACGAATGTGCATTCACTATCGGGCTCTAAATAAAATCATAGTAAAGAACAAGTATCCTATCCCACTTATTGCTGACTTGTTCGATCAATTGGGGAACGCTAGATACTTTACAAAATTGGACTTACGGTTGGGATATTACCAGGTACACATAGCCAAAGGTGATGAGCCCAAGACCACATGTGTTACCAGGTATGGTGCTTATGAGTTCCTTGTCATGCCATTTGGTCTCACGAATGCACCTGCCACCTTTTGCACCCTTAATGAGTGCTCAAAAAGCACTAAAATTACCATGATTTTATGCACGTTAATTGATTAAATATATATATATTATATTATTTTATCATATATTTATTTAAATATATATTTTCGGAATCACAGGTATTTTTATTGTTTTTCAGGTATTTTTACTTACAAAAATAACTTAAAGACTCAAAGAGAAATACTGGAGGCAATACATCACAAATATATTCATAAAATAAACAAGGAAAAGTCAACAAATATGGAAAAATTGGATAAAATGGGTCAAAAGGGTCAAAAATGTCAGAAAGGATGAAATTGCGCACGTAACCGCCCAATTGCACGGGACAACGTGCACAATGTGCCTAGCAGTATTGGACAGTGCGTGCAGCATGCCCAGTCGCACCAAGCAAAGCGCGTGCATCGCCCATACCACGCCGAAGTCGTGCACCCAACTACATGCATCGCCTGCAGAACGCCCAGTCCACACGCGCCCCTCCTCCATTCCGCGCGCGCCACACGCCCATCTGCCCCAATACGCATGGGTCACCGCTTCCATCTGCGCCAATCTGCGTGCGATGCCGCGCCACACACCACCATGACGTTAGTAATGACATCATCATTCACTACTCCGCGTTTCCTCCATTTTTAATCATTTTCCACCTGTGTTTCATAAAATTCAAGAGAATGGAAGGTTCTGGCATATTCTAGAATGTGCCGGATGGTTCATGAAGGATGTAGAAGTCTCTAGAAGCTTACGTAATATCCTAGAACTAGCATGAAGGAACTAGACACTCCTAGAAGACTCTAGAGTTGGCTAGAAGGTCCTAGAATCTTGTCGCATGTTGTAGATAAAACTAGAGAATTCTTGTACATGCTAGACTTAGAAGGATCTAGAAAGTTGTGGCATAGTCTTAATCTTGGTGCCACACTATAAATAGACCTATTGGTCTTCATTTATATTAATCCTTGAGAAATTGTAAGTTAATCTTTCTCTAGAGCAATACAAGGCATTCTTTACAAATTCTCTTATGTTCTTGCTTTTGCTCTTGAATCCTCTCAATCTCTAAGTCTCTTTCTAATCTCTTTGGAGAGTTTTGATTTGGTGAAAGGCAGGCTTAGTGCAACGGAGGGCCGCACGATCGCTATTTGAAATTTAAGGTTATGACAATAGGGTCATCATCTTCTAAAGCATCACAATGGTAGAACTCTTTTTATGGAGGCGTTAACACAACATACCATCTTGTGTCAATTTGATCGCTCGCTTAAAATACTTGTTTTACATGAAGTGGTAACTTGAAAGGATCATCGGTGTGACTTATCTTGGATAAATTTACAAGGGTAAATCCAAAATCATCTATTTTATATCCAACATTAATAACATCTTCGACCCAATCACACAAGAATATTGTTTCATGGAAGACCTCATAATCGAGTTCTCAAATTTCTTGAATTATATCATAATATATTCTATTAGAAAGTATAGAATTACCATCTTTTGAACTGGAATATTGCATAGTTTGTGCAACAACCTTCATACCACTATTATGATTTACTCAGACTTTGTCCCTTGCTTGAGTCGTAAAACTCAATCCATTAATTATGAAACTAGAAAATGATTTGACATCGAATTTTGGACCATGTGCAAGCCATTCTAAACTTTCTGTTATTTTATGATTGGGTTTGTTGAGTTCAACTCGAATCTATGCATACAAAAAATGAAATGTGTTTAAAGCAAAGTTTTAAAACATTGCATAGAAGTACTAATGAATTATTGTATGTGACACTTACATGGTTGCGAAACCAATTAATAAGCTCTCGCTTATGTTCATCATACAACCATTTTTCTCCTCTCTTTTTTGTAACGAGGATCGATCTTCAGTAAGTTTAAATGCATTCTATAATGTTATTAAGTAGATATCATTAATAGTTAAATTAAAACTAATTTCCTTTTAAATGGAAAGGTTGAACCTATCATCACTTACTCTATGTACGGTTGTGCCTCATTATTATTTACCAAAATGATTCGGTGTACTTTTTCCCATCGAGTGCGATCAATAAACAATTTATTACTTCCACCAAGTATAGAGTTACCTACTTGGATCATGTGACGTTCTAGAACAACTTGTGTGGAGGATTCCCAATTTCAGTGCAACCACTAAAGTATTCAGAACAAAATTTAATGGCCTATTCAACAATGTAACGTTCCACCATGCATCCTTTAAGTCGATTTCTATTATTTACATATCTTTTAAGGACTTGCATGTATCTCTAAAAAAGATACATCCATCTTAAGTAATTAGGACCACACAATCGAACCTCTCAAACTAAATGAACACACAAGTGAATCATTATAACGAAGAAAGAAGTTGGAAAATATTTTTCAAGTAGACACAAAGTCTCTACAACTTCTTTCTGTAAAGAGTTTAACTCACCAATGGATATATATTTATTGCATATTGTATTGAAGAATGAACAAAGATGAATTATTGATAATCGAACATGTTTTGGAAGAATTGATCAAATAGAAACTGGTAATAACTGTTGCATTAAGATATGAGAGTCATGTGATTTTAGTCTATAAAGTTTCTTATTAGTGATTGACACAAAAATTCTTAAGTTGGATGAGTAATCATCAGGACACCTGTCAAAATTTTACAAAACACATCCTTCTCTTTTGTTGACATTGTATATGATGCTGGTGGCAAGTATGTTTGATTCTTATCATTTTCCACCCTTGGTGCCAATTCAAGTCGTATGCCTAATTTATTTAAATCTAGTCTTGCTTTAATTCCATCCTTCATTTTTCCAGGTATATTAAGTAATGTACCAATCAATATCTAACATGCACTTTTCTCAATGTTCATGACATCTAAGATGTGACGAATGTGTAGGTCTTTTCAATAAGGTAATTCCCAAAATATTGATTTTTTATTCCAACAACCATGATCTACTGATTCAGTAACATTTTCATTTTCACCCCTTTTATTGGTTGACCTCTTTCGTTTCCCTACCTTAGTGAGTATTCTTTTTTTCATCTTTCAATATCATTTGAATGTCATATCATTCAATTGCCTTAATATCTCAACACCTCGTAAAGGTCGGGGTGCATGATCATGATCTTCTTCACCATCAAACGGTTTCTTTTGGTATCTAAACTTGTGTCCAGATGGAAAAAATATTTTATGTCTTTTATAAGACATCTTTCATCCGTGAATAAGATAAGTTGTAGAAGTGCCATCACTACATATAGGGCATCCCATATAACCTTTTTGTTGCATGTCCTGATAAGTTCCCGTAGGCAGGAAAATCATTAATTGTCTATAAAAGGACCCCTCCTCAAGTTAAAGTGTTCTTCTTATATGCATCGTAAACATTTACACCATCATTCTACAACGTCTTTAAATCATCTATCAGAGGCTACAAATATACATCAATATCAACACAGGGTTGTTTTGGTCCTGAGATCAATAATGTTAACATCATGAATTTTCTTTTCATACACAACCAGGGAGGAAGGTTGTATGTTACCATAATTACTAGCCAATATCTATATCTACTACTAAGGGAACTTTGTCAATTAATTCCATTAGCAATAATGGCAAGAAAAAGATTGTGCAGATCATATGCAAATTGAGGGGATAAATGATCTACTACTCTCAAATTTGGATAATTACAAGGATGACGTAGTACCTTATCATCAGATCAATTATCTGAATGCCAAGTCAACATCTTTGATGTCTCTTTACTTTTGAACAACCTTTGAAAGCGAGGAATCAGAGGAAAGTATCAAAGAAACTTTGCGGGCACGCCCTTCTTTGGTATTGTCTCATTTGTAACATGCTTCCATCTCGATTTTTTACACATCGGACAATAATCTAATGTCTCATATTCTTTCCTATAAAAAATGCAATCATTTGGACAAGCATGAATCTTATGATATTCCTTTCCAAATCGACTAAGATATTTCTTCACTTCATACATTGAAGATGGCAATTCAATACCCTCAGGAAACATATATATTAGTAGATTTAGTAGTTCTGTGAATCCCTTGTCAGAAAAAATATGTTTTTCCTTCACATTGTACAAATGAATAAATCTTGACATTTTATTGTATTTCTTGCATTATGTATACAACGGTTTATAGGCATCTTCTAGAATTTTTTTAAAGGTTTCAGGATCATCCTCATGTAGTTCATATTTTCTATTTGTACATTATGATAAGATGTATATAATCCACTCACATTCTTAGTTATCTTTTCCCTATAAGTATTATCAATATTTTCTTCATGATAATACAAAATTTTATAACTCAAAAGAATATCACTACAGATAAGGTGATACTTAACCTCGTCAATATCATGAAATCGCTCATTTTTACATTTAATACATGGACATCGAAGCATACTAATTTCATTATTACTATTTCTACAAGCAAAACTTTCAACTCCAAAAATATAGTCTTACTCAATTCTACACTTTGACATCCAAGATTTTTCCATTTTCTATTAATGACATTAAGCATATTAAATATGTATCCAATCAATATATTTCATGTATTATTATATATGAATTCCCTAATTATTAGAATATATACCAAAACATCATATAAAAATAAATACATAAAAACCAAACATAACGAATATATACACATAAATATAATTATATGATATTGATTGTAATTACTAATATTAATATGTCACATCATTCGAGTTGATTTAAAATTTAAGATATATAAAACAAAATTTATATAACAATTTTGTGATGATTAAGATTTTTTTTAAATAAATACACTACTTCAAATCACAGATATTTTAATGTGTATCATATTATTGAATCATGTCTTTCCCATTTCATATTAATATAAATAAATAAATTAAACACTAACCTTAAATCACAGTCATATATATAATACTTATACAAAACCTATATAATAAAAATAATATCATACATAATACAAAACATACATAATACAAAAATTTATACACATAATATACAAAAAATAATGCAAAAAAATGGTGTTTTGTAAGTGAGAAAATGAGTATAAAAAATTTGAGTATTTTGCTCAAAACAATAGGAGATCTGGAAGATAATTTGGAGAAGAAAAAAACCCACTAAACGGTGCTGGAATTGGTGGTTGTAGGTGGCCAAAAAATGAGAAAAAGTGGAAGAGGTGAAGCTCGATTTTGGGTTTTTGGTTGTTGTTTACAACGTTGTAACTTAAAAATGTTGTGTCTGATAGGGAAGAAAAAAGAGAAAAGGAAAAATCCACGCGTGTAGCATTGGTTGACATGTTGAACTGATGCTACACATAGTAAGTAGCGTCTGTTCTACGTGTCAACCAACGCTACACACGTGGATATCATCGGTTGACACATAGGATTGACACTATGTCGTAGAACCAACGCTACACACGTGGATAGCATCGGTTAACACGTAGGACCAATGCTACGTCTTACATAGTATTAATGCTATGTGTCAACCGACGCTATCCACGTGTGTAGCATCAGTTCAACACGTCATCTGACGCTAATTTTAAGTTGATTTTCTCCAAAAACCAACTTTAAATATCGGCTTAAATGCCAAATTTGGTAGTAATGCTATTACAGCTACAAAACCAATTCTTTTATTATTTATTGACACTGTAGAGTCAATACATAGTTGATAATACGGTTGGAAGAGCCGTGGGAGAAATGACCGTAGAGGAAACCTATAGTCTCTATGAGCTATTAGGTTCTAATTCCTAACAAAGATGTACTAGAAGGAGAGTAGGAGTCAATGAAGTTGGCCCTGGTAATGAGATGACCTTGCAACTTGCTGAATTGACTAAGGAAGTGAAACTTCTCACTACCCACCAAATTCCAAATCAAGAGGTGTGTAAAGTGTGTTTTTCAATAGGGCATAATGCTCATAATTGTTCATATTCTTGTAATTCTAGTGTGGATGCCATGGAGGAATTCAATTCCTTTCAAAGGTATCATCCAAACACTTACAATCACTCTAACCATTATTGGACACCAAACAATTACTAAGCTTACACCTAATGTTAAACACTAAGGCCAAATAAAATCATCCTTATCCACCAAATTAATCTTTTAAGCCAACCTTAGAGGATAGCTTGAATGCTTTTATTCAAGTTATTCACCACAAACAATTGATGAATAATTAAAAGTTAAGCACCATTGAGGTTTTGGTTAAAAGGATTGAAGCTAAAGTTGGGAAACTAACTGAAAAAATGCAAAGGCAAGAACCAGGAAAGTTGCCCAATAAACCCGAACAAGCAAAGAATGTAATAACCCTTTGATATGGTAAGGTAGCCAATACTATTTTACCTGAATTCTATAAAGATCTACCTTGTAGTTCAAGTAACAAAGAAGGTGAAATTATAATCTTGCAAAAAAGAGAGACAAGTGCTAAACTTGACAAACCTTTAGAAAAACTCATTGGGGAGTCATTTAAAATCCCCAAAATTCAAAAGATAATAGAACCACACCAGTTGCAAGTACCTTTTTCACACCGGTTGAAAGAATCTAAACAAGATAAGTAATTCTATGATCTTTTTAATATACTTTCTAAAGTAAATATCAATTTATCATTATTAGAAGTGATCATGAATGTGCCCTCCTATGCTAAGTTTTTCAAAGAGTTGAACAATAAGAAAAATGAGGTATGAACTTAATGACCAAGTAGTAGTATAAGAAACTTCTAGTGTTGTATTTCAACACTAACTTCCTCCTAAGTTGAAAGACCTTGGAAGTTTTATCATAAACATAACTATGGGGGATAGGAAGGGTGCTAAAGCAATGCTTGATTTAGGTTCTAGTATAAAATTGATGCCTTACTCTATATTCTTATAGCTCAATTTAGGAGATTTAAAACCCATAACTATGTCCCTTTAACTTGTAGATAGATCTCTTAAGTATCCAAAGAGAATGGTTGAGGATGTGCTAGTATAGGTAGACAAACTAATAATACTTGTTGACTTTGTGGTTCTGGATATGCAAGAAAATCCAACCTTGGATAGAGAGCACACAATACTACTTGGTATACCTTTTATGGTAATTACCAAGACTATTATTGATGTCTAAGATGCAAATTTGACAATGACAGTCTTAAGAGAGACTTCATTTTAAAGTTTTTGATTCTTCATCCTTCCCTTCTATTTCTGCCAACGATGAAATAATTGATGTTGACCCTTTGGATAATCTTTTCCAAAGCACCTTTTCCCAAACTAGAATAGAAGACAAACTTGAAAATATTCTTACACTTGAAGTGTTTGAAGAAGATTTATATGAGGAAACTAAGGGGTACCTTGAACAACTAGATAATGATTAACTGATGACAAAATCTAGTACACTTTTAAATTTACCCAATTCCATATCTAGTAAAGAGGTCAATCCACCTGAACTTGAACTCAAAGACTTACCTAAGCCCTTAAAATACATGTTTTTGGGAGATGGAGAAACTTATCTAGCGATAGTTTCTTCAACCTTGACCAAAACCCAAGAAAAGGAACTTATAAAAGTGCTTAAGAAGTTTAAGAAAGCCATAGGTTAGAGTATCGGGAATATAAGAGGCATTTGTCCTACCATGTGTATGCATAAGATCAACTTGGAGGATGATGCTAAACACGTACGAGAGGCCCGTTAGTTAAGAAAGAAATTCTTGAACTACTAGAAGAAGGAATTATCTACCCTACTACCGATAGTAAGTGGGTTAGTCCAGTGCATGTGGTACTTAAGAAATCTTAGATAACAGTTTTTAAAAATGAAAAAAGTGAATTAGTGCCCACTAGAATAATCACTGGATGAAGGATGTGTATAGATTTCAGGAAACTAAATTTATATACTAAAAGGGATCACTTTCCTCTTCCATTCATTGATCAAATGTTGGAAAGATTACTTAGGCACAAATTTTACTATTTTCTAGATGGACTATCTAGATATTAGCAAGTACCCATAGCATTAGAAGACCAGGAAAAAACTACATTTACATATCCTTTTGGGACATTTTCTTTTCGAAGAATGCCATTTGGGTTATGCAATGCCCCCGCCACATTCCAAAGATGTATGATGTCTATCTTCTCGGACATGGTGGAAAAATTCATTGAGATTTTCATGGAGGATTTCTTTGTCTTTGGAAACTCATTTGATGGTTGCTTATATAAATTGACTTTGGTTTTAGAAAGATGCATTGAATGCAATCAAACCCTTAGTTGGGAGAAAATCCATTTTATGGTTCAATGAAGAATATTGTTAGGACATATCATTTCAAACAAAGGTATTGAAGTTGATAAGGAAAAATTTAAACTGATTTCCAAACTACCTCCACCTACATCTGTTAAGGGGATAAGAAGCTTCTTAGGACATACAAGATTTTACAAATGATTTATTAAATATTTCTTTAAAATAAGTCATCCTTTATATAACCTGTTATCAAAATATGTGTATTTTGATTTCAACAATGACTGCCTTATTGCCTTTAATACCTTGAAAGAAAAACTAATAACTGCCCCTATTATTATGGCACCAAACTGGTTTTTACCCTTTGAAATAACGTGTGATGCTTTCGATTATACTATCGGAGCAATCTTGGGAAAGAGAATGGATAGCCATTTGATGTCATCTACTATGCTAGCAAAACACTCAATGATGCCCAAATGAATTATACCACCACTAAAAACAATTCTTAGCTATAATGTTTTCTTTAGACAAATTCAGGTCTTATTTAGTAGGATTTAGAGTGATTATACATTCTGATCATGCTACTTTAAGATACCTATTAAATAACCGAATGTCAAGCCAAGATTAATCAGGTGGGTCTTATTCTTACAAGAATTTGACCTAGAATTCAAGGATAAGAAAGGCAGTGAAAAATTAGTAACTGACCATTTATCTAGGTTGATTTCTGACTTCAATTCTCTTAAAAGTGAGAGTAAAGAAGATATAGTTGAAACCTTTCCTGATGCCCAATTATTTTCAATAGGTCCAAACACATGGTATGCTGATATTGTAAACTATCGTGGCACTGGTGTTTTGAGACCTAACATTCATATTAGGACAAGAAAAGTTTCTTTAAAATTATCAAGGACTATTTCTAGGATGGCCCTTATTTGTACAAGATTAGTCAAGATCAAGTCATTTGGAGATGTGTACCTAAAGAAAAACATAAGAGCATTCTGAATTTTTGTCATGAACTTCATTATGGGGGCTATTTTAGTGGCAAAAAGACAACCAATAAGGTATTACATTATGGATTCTTTTGGACCACTCTTTTTAAAGATACTTATATATTTTATGAACAATGTGATAGATGTCAAATAACATAAAACATAAGAAAAAGAGATGAAATGCCTTTGAAATCTAATTTAGTTATTGAACTCTTTGATGTATGGGGAATTGAATTTATAGGTCCTTTTCCCTCATCCATTGGTCTTCAATATATTTTTGTTACTGTGGATTATGTATCCAAGTGGGTAGAAGCTATCCCCACTAAAACCAATAATGTTAATGTTGTTGTAAAATTCTTCAAGGATTCAATATTTAGTAATTTCAGAATGCCTAGAGCTATAAGAAGTGATGAAGGAATCCATTTTTGTAATAAAATCTTTGATAGAGTAATGAAAAGTACAGCATCACACATATAGTAGGTACTCCATATCATTCTTAACTTTCGGTTTAGTGGAAGTAAGTAAAAAGAAAATCAAGGGAATATTGGAATTCACTGTGTGTCCTTCAAGGAAGGACTAGGCATTTGAGTTTTATGATGCCTTATGGGCATACTACACAACTTACAAAACACCCATTGGGATGAGCCCTTATAGGTTAATCTTTGGGAAATCGTGCCACCTTTTCGTTGAACTTGAGCATAAGGCTTACTGGGAAATTAAAGAGTCAAACATGGACTTAGATAAAGTATGAGAAACATGGTTACTCCATCTTAATAAGTTGGAAGAAATTAGGAATGAAGCCTATGAGAATGCCAAATTGTACAAAGAGCCTACTAAGTGTTATCATGACAAGAGGCTAGTTCCTAAGACTTTTCACCCTGGAATAAAATTTCTTTTATTTAACTCTCGTTTGAGAATGTTTCTCGGAAAATTGAGAGTAAGATGGGATGAACCATTCAAAATAGTCCAAGTATTTGCACATGGAGCAGTAGAACTATTGGATTTTAAGACACAAACAACATTCAAAGTCAATGGGCATTGTGTGAAGCCTTATTTAGAAGGACCAAACAACACTATCGAAATTGATTGCATTTGGTTAAATAATCCTTAGCACTATAATGATGCATCTTGCTAAGATATTAAACTAAGCGCAGAAGAGAGGAAATCCATAGTTGAAAGGTAATTTTATTTTAAGAAATTTAGTTTGTTTTATTAATTTTTTTCTTTTAATCCCACTTTGTTTATTTTATTGCATAAAATAATTGCTTATTAATATGTGTTAGAACACCTGTTTGTATGACTCAAATCTGATGCTAGATTCAACTAGCGTTCTACATCAAAATCCTTAACACATAAAGCAATTTGGTAACTTTTCTATCCCTTCTCTTTTTAAAATTTGCATTTTTTACATTGAGGACAATGTAGATTTTAGATTAGGGGTGCTAGGATTTAAAAGTTACACAAATTAGGCAAAATTTAATGTTTTTATAAACAATGTGCCATTATTTTGCTTATTTAGTTGTGTATTTTCATATTAATTATTTCCTTTAATTTATTTGTTTTCTTTTATATATGTGTGTTGCTTTCATTATTTATGTGTTTAAGTAAATTAGAGTAGTGTTCAAATTTTTGTCACAAAAATAATCATGTCTTAAAAATTAAGTTTAAGCAATGATTAGGTCTTTTTGCATTATTAGATTAATTTCCAAAAACATATCATGAAGTAATATGATAATTAGTAAGTTTGTGTCATAACTAATATTTTATGATAAAATGTTGAAATGAAACGAACCCAAAATCGGTGTTTAGGAATCAAATAGTGGAGCCTACTCTTGTGAGATATTAGTTGAGCCTTAATTTCCTTTATTATGAGTGAAATATTTTCTTTCTACTCAAAACACTTATTTTATTTCTTCAAAATTTTAGATGATCTCTATAGGTATTAGCATTAAATGTATGAATTTTCTCATCTTAATAGAGTTTAATATATTTATTTTTAATTTTCTTAGATTAAATGATTTAAGTAGAAATTGATAGTATATGCCTTTATCTCATTCATGCATGAATTTTACCAAAAAGAGACATATATGGGGTTACCTAAACCAAAATAAAACAAAAAAGCCACAAAATTAAGCACTCACTAAAATCCTACAAAAATGTATAATCTATACATGGGTCCATTCTCTAAAAAACTCTCTTAAAAAAATAGAGAGATAAAGAATATATAGTATAATCTACATATTACGACCTTTTTAGCCTTAAATAGTTGTGAGTGTTGGTTAGTATAAAATAAATATAGGAAATAATTCCCCTATAAGTCATTGCATTTATTTTTTCTACACTTCTAAAAGGCATATATCTTGAAAATTTTACTTAATGAGTTTGATTGATGCATGAAAATAATATATATGATATCTTCATAGTTTTTATATTCGATTCATTTCATGAGATCAAAGTTATGTACTATTTTGAGCCTTTGTACTTGTATAAGTATGCAGACTTATTAGTTCATTTCTAAATATAAATTCTATTTGCATACGCCTTAGTATGAGTGCTTGAACCCATAGGATTCAGTAAATTAAGAGTATTGACTTGTGAGGAGTAGAGTAGAAGCGAATTCAGATTCTTAACATTGAAATTGGGTAAAGTGAAAGCGAAACATTTTTGATTAAAATATGAAAGTGATTTTCGACTAATTATTGTAGTAAATTATGAATGTTTAAGAAATTAGAATAATCTATGCTTTAAGGTTTTAATTATAAAACTTAAATGAAATTTTAAGCATGAAATTTTTTGTGTTTTATTTTACTTGTTCTATTTGTTTTTTTAAATATTGTTTTATATAGTTTAATGTTTGTGGGTATCATTACTGAAAGCCCTCATGAGACTTAAACTCGTACACTAGGGAAACCTAGAGGTTTAAAGGCTTGTTGCATACGCTAAATACAATCGTGTCAATCCACGGAAATGATTTAGGATAGTTTAATTTTAAGTTTTTATTTTAGTTTTTACCGCTTCTCTTCCTAAGGGACTAGTAAGAAACTGGTTGGGGGTTATGATGAGTGCTTAAAAAACACTAAAATTATCATGATTTAATATACTTTAATTGATTAAATAGATTTATAATTGTATGATTTTATGATATTTTATATAAATTTGTATTTTTAGAATTACGAGTATTTTTTATTGTTTTTCCATGTACTTTTGCTTCAAAAATAATTTAAAGACTTGAAAAAAATAAAACAAATGGAAAAATGGACAAAACTGCCAAGTCAAGTGTATGCCCATGCTGATTCTCGCATATGCCGGTGCATGTCACTCCCGTCTTGTCACAAATCTTGTGTGCATCAGCCCTTGTCCCACCACAAATCCCGTGTATGCCAACGCCGATCTTGTCGTAAATCCTACGTGTACCAACGCCTACACATGCACGCTAGCCCATCCAAATGCAATTTTTGAGAAATTTTCCATTTTTTTAGCCCTTTCCTCACCTATAAAAGGACCCTCTCCCACAATCTCAAAACACATAACTTCTCAGCTCTTTTCTCTCTATAGATAAGGTGTCTTAGTTTTTTTAGTTTTAAAGTTCTTCTCTTTTTGAAAAGAACTAGTTATGCTTTTGTAAATTTCTAGTTTTTGATTCAATAAAAAAAATGCAAATCCGTGAGTTTGGAGGTTTTTCAGAAACATAATTAACATCAAAGTTTTGTAAGAATTCTGTTAAGGTATAATTTTAAAACAAATATTTTACAGTTATTTTTATGTTTTATTCTTATATGTTATATTTAATTTGTCTGTGATTAAATTTACCATGGCCAGCTATTTGTGAATATGATATAATAATAACATTGTTATGCTTGCGAAATATTAAATAGGAAAAACATTTCTATAAAATAAATTGATTTTGTTTTTATTCAAGATTTTATATTAAGGATGTTAGAGAGAAATATATTATTTTCATTACAAACTTAAATTTTAAAATTAGATTTTAAGGTTTAGTTATCTGGTTTAATTTAGAATAATACTATTTTATTTGTTGGTACAATCGCTCCGTAGTTAGAATGAAGCTCTATTTCAAAAGTTTTTATAAGAACTATTATTTGAAAATGTATTGATAACATATTTTCATTAATGGTTTTAAAACTTGAAAGTTAGTATTCGAATAATTAAATTCTTAGGTTTAATTTGGACACCTTGAATAAAGTTTAAAATTTCTAACCCTACCAAATGTGGCATTTAAATGGTTCATTTTCAATCTCTTAGAAAAAATGAATTAATTTAATTAACCAAATTAATTATCAACCCCACCCATAGGTGTTAATTGATTTGTTAATTTAACAAAGAATATCTAACCCTACCAAATGTGATATTTATATAATAAAGAAAGAATCAATAAATATCAATTTATATATTTAATAACCTAAATACTGTGAGAAAACATAATTAACTTAATTTTTATATCCATAAATACTCCATTGTTATGAATGATAAAAAAATTCATAATTGTTTATTGAATCTATATCTATTTTATTTTTTCATGTTATTATATTAGGAAACACAAAAAAATCAAAATATCGTGACATAGTGCTTAGGATTTAATTTCGTTTTTAAGATTTTGAATAATATATTAAAAACCACATATATTCCTTCCTTAGATCGACCTTGGGAGTATACTTGTCATTTTTTATAAAATGATTCATGCACGTACGAGAGTTTTACAAATATAAAACCAAAGTATCTACAAAATCGGTATTGCTAACCCGATGCCGATTCTGTTTATCAATACATTGTCACCTTTATAATTTTTTATCCTATTTTTTCTATCCCATTTATTATTATATATATATATATATAGGAAGATATTAAAAGATACTAAATGAAGCGAATCTTTCAAAACTATTAGTTAAAGGATGCGAAAGGGATGACACCGAAACATTGAAGTATTCAAGGAAATAACAGTTTTATTTTTTCAATTTTAAAACAATAGGTTTTTTAATTTTTAATTGAATTTTTTTTAACAATTCCCCACATGAGTAAAAATTGATGAAGATTTCAAATCAAATTTGAACACGAAAATAGAGTTCAACGGCTCAAAACTTGCATATGATAGGTAGCTATTACCCTTTAAATCTTCCCTTATAAAATTAAATTTACCTTACTTATTGACAAGTAGACGCGATTTCCTTGAACTTTTCTACCTTTTATGTAAGCGATCATATACTTCACACATGAGTCTTTCCTGACACATTTTAGTTTTTACTATTATGTTCATTTTAGCCGTGAACATACACCTGGTTTTATGAGTGTTTCTAAAAATTTGATCCTTACAAAATTCCCCTTTTGAAGAAGCCGTACTTCTCTCTCACACAGGTGATCTCTAATCTATAAGAAAAATCTATAAAAGAGTCAATCTTATACCCCGCTCGATATTATCTTTGTAAGAATCATTAAAAGTTTAGCTTACGCTGTATCTTACGGGTATTATTGTTTTAATCATAGGAATGGACTTGAGGGTAAAATCCTACAGTGATCTCGCTAAGTCTTTACAACAACGTTGTCCTTTTGAATCTAGATCTTGGGATCTCCAATCAAATAGGTTTCTTATTCATTTATAGGCTTCAGTCCCATTCCTCTCGATGACTTATCAACTAACTCTTGATTTAACGCTTTGGTTAACAGATCTACTATGTTATCCTTTGACTTCACATAGTCAATAGAGATAACTTGAGAGTAGTTATCTAATTGTATTATTTCTACGCCATATATGTCGAGACTTACCATTATACATATTACTCTATGCCTTACCAATAACAGATTGATTATCATAATGGATGCATACTGTAGGTACAGGCTTCACCCACTTAGGAATATCCTCTAAAATATTGCATAGCCATTTGACTTCTTTGCCACATTTTTCCAAAATGATGAACTCAGATTCCATCATGGATCTAGCAATGCATATCTATTAAGAGGACTTCCACAAAATAGTTGCACCACCCGTGTGAATACATATCCATTGGTAGACTTTGAGCCTTTCATATCAGATATCTAGTTTGCATCACTATATCCTTTTAATAAAGTTGGATATCTTGTGTAGTGTAATCTATAGCTACGTGTATATCTTAAGTATCCAAGTAGTCTTGTAATACTTTTCCAGTGATCAGATCCTTGATTACTGGTATATCTACTTAGTTTACTTATATAATAAGCTATATCCAGTCTTGTACAACTTATCAAGTACATAAGACTTCCCATCATCGTATAATATTATAGTTGAGGCACACTCTCATTTTTATTCTTAGATGAGTGTAGATTTACATCTACTAGTGTTATCAAAATTCTAGAATCACAATTGTTGAATTTCTCAAGTATTTTGTCAGCATAATGACATTGATTTAGAATAGGACCGCTTGATATCCTTGATATCTTAATTCCTAGAATTTCATCAATAAGCCCCATGTATTTCATCTCAAACCTTGAATTTAACATATTATTAGTGGATTTTATCATTTGATCATTACTACCTAAAATTAGCATGTCATCAACATAAAGACACAAGATAACATAACCATCATTTTTGTCCTTGACATATAAACATTTTTCACATTCATTGATTTTAAAGCCATTTGTCCTTATGAAATTATCAAACTTTTCATACCATTGTTTTAGTGCTTATTTCAATCCATATAAATACTTCACCAATTTATAAACCTTTCCTTCTTACCCTAGGCTAGAAAAACCCTCGAGTTGTTTCATGTATATTTCTTCATTTAACTCTCCAGTTATAAAGGCTTTCTTTGCATCCATTTGATGTATTTCAAGATTTTGAAAAATGAAAATAGCAATTATCATCCTTATGGATGTTATTGTTGTCACAAGAAAATACGTATCAAAGTAATCAAGGCCAAGTCATTGTTTGTATCCCTTAATTACAAGCCTGACCTTGTACTTTTCAATTGATCCATGTGGTTTATGTTGTCTTATAAAAATCCACTTGAACCCTAGTGTTTTACTACTTAAAGGTAAATCAATTAGTTTTCAAGTGTGATTTTGCAGAATGGACTCAATTTCACTATTAATGGTCTTTTTCTATTGAGGACCTTCAGAAGAGTTCATACCCTCTTCATAGGTTTGAGGTTCACTTTCTAACAGGTAAGACAAATAATATAGACCAAATAACATTTATGTCCTAATCCTTTTGCTACATCTGGATTCAACCTCAACCTCATCTTCAACCTCTTATTCATGTTCTTTTTTTTTACTATCTTCATTCATACTCTCATAAATTCATTTAGATGAACTTGATTCCCTTTGAGATTTCCCTAAAAATACATGTTCAAAGAACTATGCATTCCTTGATTCCATTATTGTGTTCTTGTGTATGTTTGGGATCTTTGACTCATGTATAAGAAAATAATAAACACTACTATTATGTGCAAATCCAATGAAGATGCAATCTATCATTTTTAGACCTATCTTCACCTTCTTAGGTATAGGTACAACTACTTTAGCAAGACACCCCATGTTCATAAATATTTATTAGAAGGTAACCTTCTTTTAAATAATTCATATGGTGTCTTATATTATTAAGGTACCTTATTTAAAAAGTAGTTGGTTGACAAAATAGTTTCTCCCCATAAGTTCTATGGCAATCCAGAACTTAATAGTATGCATTTATCATTTCTCTCAAGGTATGATTCTTATGTTTAGCAACTCCATTTTGCTTAGGTGAATAAGGCACTATGGCTTTATGGATAATTCCATTTTGGGCATAGAATTTTCCAAACGATATTTCATATTTACCACCACGATCACTATGCAGTACCTTGATTTTCTTGTTGAGTTGATTCTCAACTTCTATTTTATAAAAAATAAATTTCTCTTTAGCTTCGTCTTTTATTTTTAACAAATAAAGATAGCAATATATCGTACTATCATCAGCACAAGTAATAAAATACTTATAGAAACCTTTTGCCTTAACACAAGTCTTACACTTATGTTTTAAATCTATTTGGAATGCAGGTATGTGTTCAATATTAATTAGTCTATGCAATGTATCGTAATTAACATGACCTAGTCTACCATACCACAAGTTGGACGAATCAAGCAAATAAGCAAAAAAATTAATTGTATTAATAATCTTAGCTTTTATAGTCATTACATTGAGCTTAAATAGGCCATCAGATACATACCCTTTTCCCACGAACATCCCATTTTTGGTAAAAATGACCTTATTGAATTCAAACACTATTCGGAAGCCATGCTTGTTTATCAATGAGCTAGAAACAATATTCTTATGAATCTATAGCACATAGAATACATTTTTTAATGGAAGCTCCTTCCAAGAGGTCATCTTCAATTTGATCTAACCTTACTCTTGAATGGTTGATGTAGTAGAATTTGCCATAAAGAGCCTCTCTCTATCTTTCACTAGTTCAAAAGTATTGAATAACTCCTTGTTTGAGCATACATTCCTTGTTGCACCAGTATCAATCCACCACTCCTTTGGCTTTGACCCCACCATACTCATCTTAGAAATAACTGCACACAAGTCAATATCAAAAATATCACGAGTAATGTTATCAACCATGTTTGTCTCACGGTTCTTAGTTCTCTTTGGAAACTTGTAGTTTGGGGATTTATGTCATGTCCTCTAACAGTTAAAGGAAATCCCTTTGAAGCTTGACTTCTTAAAAGTTACTTCTTTAGGTCCAAACTTAGACCCTTTACCTAGCTTGTCCTTATTATGCTTAGAGATTTTACCATACTCCGTCACATTAGCCTTGGGTGCTGAAGGGATATACCATATTTTAGAAGAAGCCTTGTTGTATTCTTCTACCTTAAATCTTATCAGGAAGTCCTTTGAAGACATTTCCCTTCGCTTATGCTCAAGGTAGGCCTTGAACCTTATCCATGAAAGGGAAAATTCTCAATAATAGTTGCAACTTGGAAGGTCTCACTAAGTACCATCCTTTTATCATACATCTCTATAAAGATATCTTACATTTCACGTACTTGATTGCATATAGGTATAGAGTTCACTATCTTATAATCAAGAAAGTGATCAACCAAAAATTTCTTAGCACCGACATTTTCAATTTCATACTTCCAATCCAATGACTCTCACAAGTCTTTAGCTATCTTCTCCTTGTTGTACTTATTGTACAAGAAGTCGGTTAGGCTATTAAGAACATAGTTCCGACATAGGTAATTAGAATGGTTCCATGCTTCAATAGTACTAGCAGATTGAAAATCTTGTTCACCTCATGTTGATTAAGAGTTTCGTCAAATTTAAGGTGGTGAGGTAGAACATCATATTATTTCTCCATCTCTTATAGTTCAAGCCATTAAACTTCTTCGAATTCTCAATCACAACATGTTTCAAAGGAACAGAAACAAGTAATTTTGGGATAATCATATGAGATACAAAAGATCTCATTATTTGGTTCATATTAGAACCATCCATAATAAGGTCAACAACATTCACAGTTGGGTTCTCAATTTGGGACAAAAGAATGAGTATTTCAAAAATCATAATTCTTTATTTTTTTCTATTAAATATACAAATAACAATCCAAATTTTAAAAAGCATAAAAAAAAATTAGATTATTAAGAAAAAAATATTTCTATCACCAAGAATATGAGTCATAATCATCGTAACAAATAGCCAAATAATCAAATAAGATTGTAAGTACCTTTTTTTCAAAACCACAGCCTAAACCATACCATGTTTTCATAGATATATAAAAATCAAATTATAACTTAAAACAAGTCAAAAGATTGAAACTGTAGACAAGATCTGTAAGCAATTAAAGTAATTAATAAATCAAAAACATTAAAGGAAAATACAATAACTACAATCAATAGTAGAGTAAAACTGAAAATTAACTGATTAAATTAAATTTAAAATTGAAACAAGAAAATGAACCAACAGGTAAAGCAGAAAAGTAACATCAACGACATAATAAATATGTTTATAAAATATTTATATTAGTAACCAGTAAATATAATTAAACTGATATTAAATTCAGCGAACCGAACTGCATAAAACGTGAAGAGCTGCAACACATAAAATGATTAATAAAGAAATAAAGCAAAATACAATTATTAGTCACACTATCAGATTAATATTTAGAAATAATAAAATAATAAAACGTTATATTGCAAGCAATAAGGTTAAAGCTACCAATCGGAATACTCAAACATAATCAAATAATATGATAAAGAACCCAAATTAAACATAACAGGGAGAAAAAAGAATATTAATAGCAAGGATAAAGTGATGGTAAAGGAAACAGAAAATTTGCATAAGCATTAGTCACGGAATATTCTTAAATTGACTAATACATGTATAGTTGACTAATACATGTATAAATAAATTAAGAATAAAAATTATGTTATTTAAAATTAATATAAAAATTATAAATATAAAAAAATTTATATTATATTTTATTATTATGAATTTTTAAGTATAGAAATCCTATTAAAATAAGGTAACTTTATATTGAAAATGCTAAAAATAATTTCTTTTCTTTTCACTTTGATATTTCCGTTACACTGTCACCTTTATGTTTTTTAAACCTCCTTTTTTCTATCCCATTATATATATATATATATATATATAACAGGAAGAAATTAAAACATAGGAAAGGAAACGACTCTTTCAAAACTATTAATTAAAGGATACAAAAGAAACGACAGCGAAAAGGTAAAGTATTAAAGCAAATAACAGTTTTATTTTTTCAATTTTAAAACAACATACGTTTCAATTTTTAATTCAAGTTTTTTTCAACACCTTTTATATCGAGCCTAAATTATTTTATACCTAGAATCCACCCTTACGTGCTCATTACTTATCTATATGATAAATTTCATGTTTGTCCCATCAAATCAAAATGTGCGTGCCATGTCTTGTTGTTATTAGTGTTTATGAATTCTTAATTTAGGGAGTTACGGGTTCACTTCCCCATTTTTGGAGGGAGGATGGATCCAAATATGTGGAGTTCATGAGCTATCCAAGAGCCTAGGATGCTTGGATGGTTCGGACGAGATCTTTTCTCATCCTTTATATAAAGAAAGCTTCCTTCTCACTTTTTTATTCTACCTTTCAAAACTTACTTTAGAGAGAGAGAAGAGTGTAAGAGCTTGGCATTAAGGTCCAATAAGTCTTTATTTTTTTCAATTTTTTTTTTCATTTATTTACTTTCCTCGCATTTTGTAGAACATTTAGTATTTTTATTTTCTTACTATCCAAAGACCTCGCACCCCACAACACTTATACTCATCCTTTCCTAGGCAATGATAAAGGACGTGATGATTGATGGATGGGATCTGACTTGGTCATCATGGAGACGAACGAGCATAGATTGGGATGGGTTGAGTGAGGTGATTGATGCATAAATTTTGCATTTGATAAATAGCTCACACGTGTACGAATTACTTTGTAAAAAATAATAAGTATACTTTCAAAGTCGATTTAAAGAGTAACTATGTGTTTTTTAAATAATTCCAAAAATTCTCAAAAACAAAGAATAATCAATCATTTGTCCTTGTGGATCCGACATTAATCCTCTCATACCTACTAATTGGTGTACTTGAGATGCATTTCCTCTAGCTCCTGAAAAGGACATCATATAGATTGGATTAAAAGGATCGATCATCCTAAAATTAGGATTCATTTCTTGTCGCAAATATTCACTTGTAACATACCATATCTCAATAGATTGTCGTAATTTTTCTATGGCGTGTACATTCCCATAATGGTGGTGTTTTTCAAAAATAAAACTTTGTTGTTCAGCATCTTGGACTAGCCATCCCTTAGAAGGTATTGTTAAAAGATCATCAATTACAAATGAAATGGATGTAACCGTGTTTTGCCGGAACCCCAGAGTCTTTACTTGATCTAACCTAAACATCCTCTCACAAAATTTTGGTTTTAAAATATGTACTTTAATAACATAAAATACTAAAAAATAAAGATAGATTGATTTACACAAATTATAGACAGATATTCAATTCATTAATGAATAGAGAATTAATGAGATATTTAACTAATTAATTATATTTGATAAAATGAATTAGGTTAATAAAATATAAACCAAGATTTATTAATTGTTTCTTATATATATTAATAGCGTCTTTAGTTAGTCTACTATTCATTATTAATTAAAATAACTTAAGCTGTCTAAATTAGTTTTTGGATCGATGTATCTGAAATCTAATTTTTATGTTGTAAACTTATTCCGAAAACATAGATTTTCTAAAATAATGATAAAATTATGCAAATATAAATCTATTTTTGATACTAAAATTTAAATAAATCACGTAACATTGAATGCTTTTAAGCATTCAACACAATTCTCGATCAGTTTCTTATTAGTTTTTGGTAAGGAAAGCAAAAAAACTAAAAACTAAAAACAAAAACTAAAATCAATAAAATTAAACTATTTTAAATCACTTTTGTATATTGATACGGTTACATTTAGTGTATTCGGCAAATATTTAAACCCCTAGGTTACCATAATAGATAAATTTAAGTCTCGTAAAAGCTTTTAGTGATGATACCCATGAATATCAAACTAAATACAAAAATTAAAATAAATAAAAATTAAAAAAAAATAAGAATGAAAAATAACAAAGTAGAAAACTAAAACGAAAAATAACAAAACTTCTCATATTTTAGTATATTTTAATATCATTAATTAAAATCTAAAGCATAAGCTAGATTAGCATCACAAAGAATCATAGTTTATTGTTAAAATTATTTGAAAATCATAAATTCATATTACATATAAAAAAATGTATCAATATTAACTTTATTCAATTTTAGTGTTAGAAATCCAAATTTTCTTTTACTCTAATCTTCAGTAGGCATACTCTCAATATTAGACTAATCTTATGAGTTCAATCACTCAATCAAAGTTATATACGAATAGAGTTAATGTGAAGAAATAAACAAATGAGTTTGCATATGTGTAAAGAAGAAATGACTCAAAAATAGTGCGTAACATGTGATCTAATGAAAGAAATCAAATGATATATGATTTATAAAGAAATCAAATACTATTCTCTTACATCAATCAAAATTATCAAGTATATAACTTCATAAATGAATGAAAATGAAATGGCTTCAAGAAAATTTTATTTCCTATTTTTCTTTTGTAATAGTAATTCTCACAACTTTGAATAATTTATGGGTCATATTATTTTATTTATACTATTCATTTTCTCTCTTTTTATACATTTTTTAATAATTTATTTTCTTTTTTTAGAGAGTAGATCTATGTACAGTTTGTACATATTTTGTATAATTTGGTGAGCGACTAATTTGACTATTTTTTTATTGACTTTAGGTAACCACATATACATCTCTTTTTTGAAGTCATGCATGAATACTTAAGTCATTCAATTTAATAAATAAAAGTAATTATATAATATTTTATCAGATATAAAAATCCTAATATTCAATGCAAAACCTACAGAGATCATCTAAACATTTAAATAATAAGAATGGTGTTTAAAAGAGTAGAAAAAATATTATCACTTAGAAAAGATAAAGCTAGGTTCAAAGTATTCTCACAAATTAGTCTCTACTATTTGATATCTAAACACCAATTTTGAGTTTATCTCAATTTTAAAATATTACCGTGAAAATAAATTATGAAAAAAATAAACTAATTATCACATTACTCCATGATATGTTCAAAATATTAATATAACAATATAAAGACTCAATTATTTGCTTAAAATAACTAAAAGCATGATAATTTTGTAAGAAAGTTTTTAAAATTAAATATAACTATCCCTAAACCAATAAAAGAAATTAAATGAAAATGTAAACATATAAAAATAAGTAAAAATCTAAACATATGTTTAATAAAAAAAATTAAAATTGCTCAAATTTATGTAATGTAATTTTTTACTCCCAACCTAAAAATTCACATTTCCTCAATGTAATAAATGTAAATTAAAGATAAGCTATAAAGAAAAGAAAGTTACCCATTTGTTATTGCTCAATGTGATTAGTCAAGTAGTTTGATGTGTCCATCATCTCACACAATTTTAATCACTCAAACAGATTGCTATGTATTTCTATATATCATATCTCAATAAACATTTATAATTTCAACAATTTTAAATAAATTAAATATAGAATCACAAAATAAAATAAATTACATTAAATCTAAAATAACATAAAACATAATGAAAAAAATAACAAAATAAAGTAAAATAAAATAAAAGTACATAAAAATTAAAGCCAGAACAAAGGTTAAAGCTCAATTCTCCATTTCGTTTGATTCTTTTTCAAACTCAAATTGTAGTATTTGGGGTTGAGGAAAAAGAAGAGAAAATTTATATGAGTTTGATTTGAGATGCGTTTTCTAAGGGTTTTTAATTTTAAAAATTAATCGAAACAAAAATAGAACCCAAAGTATTCAAACAAGAACCCATGTGTATATATGTATGTCTTCAACCCAATTGTATTATGAGAGCCCCATGTTACGGCTAGTAGAAAAATCATACCGTAGCTTAGAAATTTTTTAACTACACAAATAAAAAAGAAAAAGAAAAAGAAAAATAAATAAAAAGAAACAAAATAAAAAATAAAAATTATTAAACAAGAACAAATAATAAGTAAAGAAATAAAAAATAAAATAAAAGAAATAAAAGAAATAAGTACAATATAAATAATATAAATACCATACGAGTGATTTACTAAATTAATAGGACATTTGGGTTAGATTTTATTTTTTTATCAAAATTGCTCATGAGGTAAGGATTACCACTATTGTGGTAAGGCATTGTCGTGTCATGGTAAGCCTTACCATGACCCTGGATGCTAGTGACAAGCCTTCCTACACTAGGTCAAGGTCTTCCCATACCATGCTAATGCCTTACTACGAATTCAAGTTTTTACCAAAATTGCTCTAAAGGTAAGGTAATGATGTGGACCTTTTAGGAGAACAACCCTAGGAACCCACGAACTCAAAGAAATAAAGACGATCAATTTGATAGGAATGTGTAGAAAATGATCTGATTAGAACCCTATGGCAACAAAGTCCTTAAAACCTTAACCTTTGGTATGATCAGATTAGAACCCTAAGGAAACAAAGTCCTTAAAACCCTAACCTTGAGATGCCACAAAGAATGATCACTCCTTTTGATAAGTTAAATTCAAGAATTCAATCAAGAACATAAGAAATAAAATCAAGAAGCTTTCTAAAATAAACTTTTTATTAATGATATATGGTATGATTCCAAATTACATAGCTGCTATTTTTTATAAGCAAGAAACCCTAAAAGAAAAAAAATCTAGAAAAAATAGGCCTAATGGGCCTATATAGTTATAGATTGGGTCTAATCCATCCTTAAAAATAAAAGACTAAAAAACTTATGATAAGTAAACATAAAAGGCCCACAATTAACTAAAACAAAAATTACTTCATAAATTAATCCTTGCACACAACTTGATTTTCTAAATCTATCCCTAGTTATTAGACCACCAATTCCTTGTAAAGGATCTTGAGAATATTTGGGAACATCAACTTGATTAGCACTTGAAAACATCAACGTGATTAGTACCTTGATCTCCATTATTCTCCTCATCTTTGAAAAGATTTGTTCTTGAATCTTAGCTCTGTGAGTAGGTCGATTTGGTATCGTGCTACCTTATGTGAAGTCTATTTGATGCTCAATTCCAATCAAAGGAGGTAATCCATAGGAAAGCTTTTCATGAAATAGAACCTTAAAGCCCTGCAATAAAGACGCAACAACACTAGGCAAAGATGAGTTAAGATCGTTAGTAGAAAGATAAGCATCCTTGTACATAAGTTAAAGCACTTGTTTCATTTCCATCATAACACTCTTAATCTCATGTCCTTTAGCAATTACACACATTCTTTTATTTTCCTCTCCTGTTTACTCACTTTTCTCTCCCTTTTGCTCACTTTTCTCTAATTTTTGATCACTTTTTTCTCTTTTTCGCTCACTTTTATCTCTATTTTCCCTCTCGGCCTCACTTGCTCTCTTTCTCACACTTTTGTTTTTCCCTCATCTTGCACTCTCTTGGTATCTAATCTGGTCCTCATAAGCTTGCAAATGTTTGAGAGAAGTTAATACAACCTTTCAGTTGTTCATTACAAAATAATAACAATTTTTGTACCCATCATGCGACACCCTACTATCAAATTGTCAAGGAAGTCCCAACAATATATGACTAGCATACATCGATGTCACATCACAAAAAACCTCATCCTTATACTTCCAATTGAAAAAGGAACCCAAACTTATTTATTAACCTTTACTTCTAACGAGTGCTTAAAAAGCACTAAATATACCATGTTTTAATTTCATTTAATTAATAAAATGGATTTGTATTTTCTTTATTTTATTATATTTTAGACAAATCTATTTGTTTAGATTAATGGTATATTGTAGTGTTTTAAAGGTATTTTAATATATAAATATTAAAATAAAGAAAAATACTTGAATCATTTTATCACACTCTTTGGAGCTTAAATTAATATAATTTATATTTTTAGTTTTTAGAATTTATTTAGTTTTTCACTCATTTTTAAGGAATAACATGTCTATGTTTTAGTAGTTTATAGTTTTTGATTCAATAAATTCTGGAGTGCAATTACTATGAGAGTTTTTCCAATCTTAGAATCAACTTTTCAAAGTTTTGTAAGGACATTGTTAAGGTATTAATTATATTCCTTTTACACTTCATGTATCTGTGTTGCTTCTTGATCGTTATACACAAGTGTGTACAATAAATAAGCAAGTATACATATCGCAACAAGTAATATAATGATAAGAAAAGATCATTCTCACGGAGATTATTTTATCATGCGAATCACTAAAATCTTCCCAATATAATTATTAATTAATTACATGATCAATTGAATCTAACCTATCATATATTCCTCTCTCAAGTAAACTACACACCATATAATAATTAATTTAATCACACTCTCATTAATTTTATCAATTATGGATCACATATATAAGAATCATACATCTTTGCCTAGAAACTATGCATGTTATTTAATCAAGATAAAAAATTAAATAATTCTCTCAAATCTATTTAATTGTCTTTATAGATAAATTGTTGGTCAAACAACTAATAGCATAAAAATTATATTAAATAATATTATTAAATTAAAATTATAATTGGGGTAAAATATTAAATCATCACATGATAAAAATTGGATTAATAAGATCCCTAGATTAATGAATTAAATACACATAATTGTATTCATAAAACTCATATTTTTCATAAAGAATGACATAAAAATTGATAAGTAAAAGAGTAGAAGAAGAAATACAATCAATCTTTTGAATTATAGTATTAATCTCCTATTAAATCTCCACCAAAATTGTGGTCCCTCTTGAATTTTTTTGTATTTTCTCTTTTTAGCTCCAAAAATTGACCAAAATTATGCTAATGGAGGCCACTTAGGGTTTATGGAGTTATTAGAGGCTTAAATATTGCTCAAGTGCGATCTGGATCGCCAGATCAAGGGCTGTGATTAAAACAAAAAAACTGATATTACTAGCCAATCACATAGAGACACACGACATCAGAAATTCATTAGGCAAATCAGAGTGTGACGCATGGTAGAAGAGACCGGTTAGAGTCAATGCTCTCTAAAGTAGCACCATGTGGTGCGACATGATTCATCGAAACATATGGCCTGGCAACACTTGGCAAGGTAGGTTGACCAATCTTCGAACTCGAATTGAACGTCATGTTGACACGTGGCGTGCAGTTCGTCCTCCTCACATATGGTGTAACATATTTGTTGTCCCTGCTTACGTGGTGTCTTTGCGGCTTGCCTAGTCTACACATTTGCTTGCATGGTATGTCACGTGGAAGCTCCTGATTGGTTCTGCGTTAAAAATTCTAAAAAAATCCCAAACAATTCCAAAAATTATATTTTTAGCCCTTTCACTAAAAAGTTTATATTTTAATATTTTTGGTCACAAAAATACCACTTATTAAATAAAAAAATAAATATTAAGTAAAAAAGAGTGTTAATAACTCTACTTTCATAAAGTCATCACTTCTTCTGTGTCTTCTTGATTTTTCTGTGATCAATTAAAACATGTCTTGTTGATAGTGAATATGATATAATAATAACATTTTTATGCTTGCAAAATATTGAATAGGTAAAACATTTTCTTAAAATAATTTGATTTGATTTTTATTAAAGATTTTTATAAAAAATGTTATTTGAAGGAGTGCATTACTTTTAATAACATACTTAATATAAGAGTGAAAATTAAGATTTAATTACCTGGACTTAATTTAGAATAATACTCTTTTATTTGAATGTTTAAGTTTAATTTTGTTTTTAAAATTTGTATAATATTTAAAAACCTCACAATATTACTTTCTTGAATTGACCATGAGAGTATACTTATTATTTTTATAAATGATTTGTACACTTGCAATAATTAATAAAATTTCAAATGGATAGGCATTTACGAAATCAGTATTAGTCATGATTTTTATATCATTATCAAATCTTAAAAACTTTGATGTAAATATTGTTATTTTATTTTTAAAATTTAATTTCAAATAAAAAATGAGAAACAAAAATGTAAAAATATAATAGATTTGAATATTAAGTTCATAAACATAAAAAAATCATAAATAATTTTTTTGAAAAAGTAGTTCAAATATTATTTAGGGAAATTTTAATTGTAAAATTTAAAATTTAAAACTACCATTCCAAATATTTTTTCGTGAACAATAAATCCAAGAACAATAATTTAAAAAATATAATCAAAAAATAAAAAATACATCTTAAATTTGAATATAATTTCAATTTAAAATTTATAAAATAAAATAAAAATTAATTTTTTATTTGAAATTTCATTATCTAAATAAATAAATAAAATATTAATAATTATTAAATAATATTTAAATAATTAAAAAAAAACTAGGGTTTATACCGAACCCAGTTTTTCGCAACATAGAAAAACAATTCCTCGTGGCACCATCAAAGAAAAAAAATAAAAAAAATAACTATGTAATAGCTTGAAAAGTAAAGATCTATGAGAGTTATGTATAGAAGACTAGTTCTTGAAAACCTTTGTGCCATTAGTCTTTCTTGGGAACGTTTCTCTGTCTAAGAAGATGATTTTTAAGGTGGTTTTGCCCTACCATTCTTTCTTGAGAGCACTCTTAGTTAATACCGATTATGTTATTTAGCTTAGAGTTTAGGTTAACTTGTTTGTTTAGTTTTTTTGTACCAAATACTATGTATATTTGCTATAAATTTTTGTATAGTCATTTTATTATTCTTTTTTTTAATTGACAATTGTTTTAAATTTACACAATCAATAGTATGTGCATGGTAGAAAATCCTTAGGAAGCTCTCTTACACTATACATAGATAATATTCATAAATTTAAGTAACTGTCCATAAGATTGGATTCTAACCATTAGCCTATTTTTGAGCCAAACACAGAACCAAGCCTTAATCCTCCATCGGAACCAATAAGAATGGGAGAAAACCCACATGTTAGGGAAACCATCATGAAGGAGTTTACACGGCCAATAATTTGCATGGAAATTGCCTCTATCTAACTGGGTGAGGCTACTCAAAATTATGAATTGAAAAATATTCATTTTTCTATGCTTGCTTCATTTCTTAGGTTGCCTACTGAAGATTCACTATCTTTCATTAGGGACTTTTATTCAACAGTCTAGAATTTTCCCCTAGGTGCTCTTATAGAGGACCAACTAAGAAAAAAATGTATGAACTTAATGAACAAGTAGTAGTATTAGAAATTTCTAATGCTATGCTTTAGCATCAAGTTCCCCCAAAGTTGAAAGACCCTGGAAGTTTTATCATAAACACAACTATGAGAGATATGAAGGTGGCTAGAGTAATGCTTGATTTAGGAGCTAGCATAAATATGATGCCCTACTATATATTCTTATAGTTAGGTCTAGGAGACCTAAAATAAAAAAAACTATGTCTCTTCAACTTGCTGATAGATCTCTTATATATCTAAAGGGAATAGTTGAGGTTGTGTTGGTAAAGTTAGAAAAACTAATCATACCTATTGATTTTATGGTTCTGGATATGCAAGAAAATCCAACCTTGGATAGCGAACACACAATACTTCTTGGTAGACCATTTATGGCAACCACTAAGACTATTATTGATGTCTAAGATGGAAATTTGACAATGACAGTCTTAGGAGAGATTGTTCATTTCAAAGTCTTTGACTCTTCACCTTTTCCTTCTATTTTTTCCATTGATGGAATTTTTGATGTTGATCCTTTCGATAATCTTGTCCAAAGTACCTTTCTTCATAATAGAATAGAAGACAAACTAGAAACTACTATTATACTTGAAAAGGTAGAAGAAGATTTAGATGAAGAGACTGAGAGGTACCTTGAAATTTTAGATATTGTTGCACCAATAAGAAATCCTAGTACACCTTTAGATCTACCTAGTTCTCCATCTAAGAAAGAGGCCAATCCAATTGAACATGAACTGAAAAACTTACCTAGGTATTTAAAATATGTGTTCTTGGGAGAAGAAGAAACTTATCTAGCAATAATTTCTTCAACTTTGATTAAAACCCAAGAAAAAGAACTCATTAAAGTGCTTAAGAAGTTTTAAAAAGCCATAGATTGGAGTATCGAGGATATACGAGGCATTAGTCCTTCCATGTGTATACATAAGATCAATTTGGAGGACAGTGCTAAACCCGTAAGAGAGGCCCAAAAAAGACTAAACCCTATCATGCAAGAGGTGGTTAAGAAATAAATTCTTAAACTCTTGGAAGTAGGAATAATTTACCCTATTGATAATAGTAAATGGATTAGTCTATTGCATGGTACCAAAGAAGTCTGGAATAACAGTTGTTAAGAATGGTAAAACTGAATTAGTACCCATAAGGATAATCATTGGATGAAGGATGTGCATAGACTTAAGGAAACTGAATTTATACACTAAAAAGGATTATTTTCCTCTTCCATTAATTGATTAATTGCTTGAAAGATTAGTTAGGCATGAATTTTTCTGTTTTCTAGATGGACTTTCTAGATTCTATCAAGTACCCATAACACTTGAAGGTCAAGAAAATACCACCCTTGCATGTTCTTTTGGGACATTTTCTTTTAGAAGAATTCCATTCGGGTTATGCATTGCCCCTGCCACGTTCTAGAGATGTATGATGTCTATATTCTCAAACATGGTAAAAAAATTCTTTGAAGTTTTCATGGATGATTTTTTTGTCTTTGGAACTTCATTTGATGATTGCTTATATAAATTGACTTTGGTTTTAGAAGGATGCATTAAATGCAATCTAATCCTTAGTTGGGAGAAAAGTCATTTTATGGTTCAACAAGGTATTGTGTTGGGACATGTGATTTCAAACAATGGTATTGAAGTGGATAAGGCTAAAATTGAATTGATTTCCAAACTTCCTCCCCCTACATCTGTAAGAGGGATAAGAAGCTTCTTAGGACATGTAAGATTTTACAAATGATTTATTAAATATTTTTCAAAAATAAGTCGTCCCTTCTGTATCTTGTTGTCAAAAGATGTTTATTTTGACTTTGATAAAAAATTTCTTATCGCCTTTGATACTTTAAAAGAAAATTTAACAACTACCCCTGTTATTATGGCACCAAACTAGTTTCTTCCTTTTGAAATAATGGGTGATGCTTCCAATTATGCAATTAGAACAATTTTGGGGCAGAGAGTGGAAAAACGTTTGCATGTCATATACTATGCAAGAAAAATACTCAATGATGCCTAAATTAATTATTCCACCATCGAGAAAGAATTCTTGGCTATTGTTTTTTCTTTAAACAAATTTAGGTCTTACTTAGTTGGTTCAAAACTAATTGTGCATTCTGATCATGCTACTTTTAGACACATATTAAGTAAACCTAATGCGAAGCTAAGATTAATCATGTGAGTCTTACTCTTACAGGAAATTGACTTAGAAATAAAAGATAAGAAGGGTAGTGAAAACTTAGTAGCTAACCATTTATATTGATTAATTTCTGACTTCAATTTTCTTGAAGGTGAGAGTAAAGAAGATATAATTGAAACATTTCCTAATGAACATTTTTTTTCAATAGTTCTAAACCATTGGTATGTTGATATTGTTAACTATCTGGCAACTGGTGTTTTGAGACCCAAAATTTCTTCTTAGGTTTCTAACTTCTTGCGGGAAATACTTTTGGGATGACCTTTATTTATTAAGAATTTTTCAAGATCAAGTCATCCAGAGATGTGTGCCTGAAGAAGAACATAAGAGCATTTTGATATTCTATCATGAACTTCATTATGGAGGCCATTTTAGTGGTAAGAAAATTTCTCAAAATAAATCACCGTTTGGATTATATTGGCCAACTCTTTTTAAAGATGCTAATATGTTTTGTGCACAATGTGATCAATGTCAAAGAACAAGCAACATAAGTAAAAGAGCTAAAATGCCTTTGACATCTAGTTTAGTTGTTGAACTCTTTGATGTATGTGGGATTGACTTTATGGGTCTGTTTCCTGATCCAATGGTTTCAAATATATCTTGGTTGTTGTAGATTATGTATCCAAGTGGGTAGAAGCTATACCCACTAAAACCAATGATGTAAGTTTTGTTGTGAAATTTATTAAGGATTTGATATTTAGCAGGTTGGGAATGCCTAGAGCAATAATAAGTGATGAAGGTATCCATTTTTGCAATAGACTCTGATAGAGTATTGAAGAAGTACAATGTTTCACATAGAGTACAACTCTTTTTCATCCTCAAACTTCCAGTAAAGTGGAAAGAAGTAATAGGAAAATCAAGGGAATTTTGGAATACATCGTTTGTCCTTAAAGAAAGGACTAGGAAATTAAGTTGAATGATACCTTATGGGCATACCACACAGCTTACAAAACATCCATTAGGATGAGCCCTTACCGATTAATCTTTGGGAAAGTGTGCCACCTTCTTGTTGAACTCAAATACAAGGCTTACTAGGTAATTAAAGAGCTAAACATGGATTTAGATAAAGAAAGAGAAAAATAGTTGCTCCATCTTAATGAGTTGGAAGAGATTAGGGATGAGGCCTATGAAAATGCAAAATTATACCAAGAGCGTACTAAAAGCTATCATGACAAGAGGCTAGTTCCTAAGTATTTTCTTCTTGGAATGAAAGTTCTTTTATTTAACTCTCATTTGAGATTGTTTCCAGGAAAATTGAGATCAAGATAGGATGTACCTTACACAATTGTCCATGTTTTTTCACATAGAGCATGAGAGTTATTGAATCCAAAGACACAAATAAATTTCAAAGTCAATGAAAACAGTGTAAAGCCTTATTTAGAAGGAGAATAAAACATGGATAATGTTAATTCCATTTGATAAATTGATCATCAACACCATAAAGATGCATTTTGTTTTAGACATTAAACCAAGCGCTGGATGGAAGGCAACCTGTCATTATAAGTAATTTTTCTTTTATGCAATTTTATTTAATTAGTTTCTTTTATGTTTGTTTATTTTATTTTGAATATTAATATAATTAACTTTTTGAGATGTGTTAGAATTTACAATATTCTATTTGTGAGCATAATTATTTCTAACTGATGTTGGTTGCACCTTGTTTTCTACATCAAATTATTAACACTATCGGTAACTTTTCTATCTCTATTCTTGCAATGTACATTTCTTAAACATTGTGGAAAATATAGATTCTAGGTTGAGGATAAGTATATAAAAGTTACACATTTTATACATTTTTTATTCTTAGATAATTTAAACAATTTTCGCATAATTTTATTTATTACTTTTATTTGTTAGAATTTATATGTTTAGTAATTTTTAATTTTTTAGAGTCATTTTTAATTTTTTCACAAAAATTGATCATGTCTTAATATTAAATGTAAATGATGATTAAGTCTTTTTGCACATTATACTAATTTTCAAAAATATATCATGAAGTAATGCGATACTTAGTTAGTTTTTGTTATGACAAGTATTTCATGATAATGTGTAGAAATTATATTAAACCCGAAATCGATGTTTAAGAATAATATTTTGAGCCCATTATCTTTTATTCTGAGTGATAAATATTATTTTTTCTACTCTAAACATTTTTCCTATTTTTTTAGCATTATTAGATGATGTCTATCAAACTTAGCATTGAATGTCTGAATTTTTACATCTTAATAAAATGTTATATATTTATTTTTCATTTGCTTAGATTAAATGATTTAAGTAGAAATTGATAGTATATGTCTTTCTTCATTCATGCATGACTTCTATTAAAAAAGAGATATATCTAGGTTTACCTAAATAAATTCAAACAGAAAGTCAATTATTAACCTTTCACCTTACAATATAAAAAAAATGTATAATTTGTACATGGGTCCATTCTCTAAAAAAATGGATTCTCTTATAAAAAAAGAATATAAGAGAAAGAAAAAATAGAAAGAAAGAGAGGAAAATGAAATACTACATCGACGCCAAACGCCTACCAATATACACGGTGCCTACCAAGCAGCTTTAAACCATGTAATTCAATCATGGTGGTTGTTGAAATAGTAATTAATATTTGTCTATATAAAAAATGTACATGCCATGCCCTATTAAGAAAAAATATATTGGAGAAAACGTTTATTTCTTCTTCTGATTATTTCTTCAAATATTGATTTCTTCATGGTATCAGAGCCAAGTCGTTGCTTTATACAAATTCGAAACCCTTGTTCTCTAAAAAAAAGTTTTCTTTCTCCCGGAATATTTGTTCTAAAAAAAATCTCAAACACCCATAAAAATATTAATTACAAACATCATTTTTGAAACGGTATTTGTCCTACCTAATTTTACCAGATTACTCTAAACACAATTCTGAACATTTTGGTAAAAATAGGGTAGAAGAAAAGGACTACACGCGCCACCTAAAGGAAAGAAAACATTTCATGCTCCTCCACACTTCGCCACACACCATCTAGAGGTTAAAGACGATGATGTGGCGTGCGGCTCAACTCGGCTTGGCTGGTTCGGCTCGGCTCGGCTCGAGGATGTAGCCGATTCGCACCTTAGTTCGGCTCGTAGACGTAGCCGGTACATATCTCAGTTAGGCTCGCGGATATAGCCAGCCTGCATCTCGGTTCGGATTAGGTTTGCTTCAGTCTGAACCCAGTTTTCTCGGCTTTTCGTAGTTTTTCCAATTTTTGGCCAGTTCGGGCCATTTTAAAGGTTTGAACCCAATTTTTTTCTCGATTCTGTCTTTTTAAAACCGTTTTGGTCCAGTTTGCAAGGGTTTTAAACTAATTTTTTACCCGATTTTGTGTTTTTTATCCGATTTAGTCCATTTCTTTTTAAAAAAACATCGGTTTAATAATCTTTATACGAGGTCTTGCAGTTTTATTTCCAATTCTGAAATTATTACACCATTTTCTAGTTAGTTTACCATAATATCATGACAGAGGGCACAATTTCATTACCTATGGAGCAATCAACTCCAATTATTGTACAATCTGTCCATTCAGAAGGTGTTTTTAATGCTGGAATTATTCTTACTGAGACTAATTATGATGTTTGATCTCAAATAATAGAAATGCATATTGCAAAGAGAGAGAAACTCTCTTATATTCATGACAAAAATTTGCAACCAGAAATCATGAAGCGTTATTTATGCATACCTACTGCTCTTGAAATTTGGGGTGCTTTGGCAAAAAGTATTCTATGATGGAAGTGACAAATTACAGGTATTTGTCTTAAACCAAAAAGCCTTTACCTCCTTATATCTTTGGGTGTGTGGAATTTGTACATGTACATAAACAACAACGTAGCAAGTTGGATCCACGAGCAATACGTTGTGTTTTTATGGGATATGCCACACAACAAAAAGGGTATCATTGTTATCATCCTCATACAAAACAAAATCTTACCACCATGGATGTTATTTTTCATGAAGATATAATGTATTTCTCTTCTACACCTGAATTTCAAGGGGAGTACAACCATGCTGAAATTCAAACCCTTACATATAAATTGTTTCTTTATGAAGAAAGAAAAATTATATGTGAGGAAAATAAAAATAACTTGAATTTAGATGGTAATAACTCCCAATATAGAAATGACTCAAGGGAAATGGAATCAAGTCCTAATCAACTTCAAGATCATCAAGCAAGTTCATTACTACCACTAATTGAGTACGAGTTTCCTTCTCCACAAGTTGCTTATATACCTAACCAATCGTTTGTAGAGGATACTCCTACTATTGAACCAACCAGAAAAATACTTCCACCATGTCCTAACAGAGGTATTCCTAAACCCATGTATGAACATGAGATTTCTAGTAAAGTCAAATATCCCATGAGTAACTATATGTCTAAACATCGTTTGTCAAAATCAAACGTGTCATTTATGAATCAATTATCTACTGTATCTATTCCTAACGATGTGCAGGAAGCTTTAGCTGACCAAAAATGGAAAGATGTTATGAATGAAGAACTAAGATCCTTAGAAATAAATAGAACTTGGGAACTTGTCGATCGTCCACCAACAAAGAAAATTGTTGGATGTCGATGAATTTTTTCAATAAAGTATCAAGCAGATGGTATGATTGAACGCTATAGAGCAAGATCCGTGGAAAAAGGATACACTCAAACATATGGGATCGATTATACAGAAACATTTGCACCTGTAGCCAAAATTAACATTGTTCAAGTTTTGGTATCTCTAGCTACAAATTTAGATTGGCCATTATATCAGTTTGATGTAAAAAAATGTCTTTCTACATAGAGATATAATTGAAGAAGTCCATGGATTTACCACCAAGAATCAAGAAATCCAAAATCCATGATGAAAAGGTGTGCAAATTAAAAAAAATCACTGTATGGATTGAAACAATCCCCAAGAGCATTGAAGAAAAGAAATTCAGACCATACTTTATTTCTGAAAAAAAGGGTATGGTAAGATCACTGCACTTATTGTATATGTTGATGATATGATAGTAACATGAAATGATCTTGAAGAAAGGAAAGCCCTATAAAATTATTTGTCCAAGAAATTTGAAATGAAAGACCTTGGTTCCTTAAAATATTTTCTTGGGATTGAGGTTTCTCGATCAAAAGAAGGAATCTTCTTATCTCAAAGAAAGTATGCCTTAGATTCATTAAAAGAAACTGGTATGTCGGCATGTCAACCAACTAATGCACCAGTAGAGGAAGGATTAAAATTATGTATCAAGATTGATCAAGTTCCAACAAATAAAGAAAGATACCAAAGGCTTGTTGGAAGGTTGATGTATTTGGCACACACAAGACCAGATCTTGCCTATGCTTTAAGTATTGTCATCCAATTTATGCATAATCCTACGAAACAACATATGAATGCAGTTATTCGTATTTTGAGGTATTTAAAGTCTGCTCCTAGAAAAAGGAGTATTGTTCACTAAAAACTCAGAGTTCCAAAGAATAGAAGTATATATTGATGTTGATTGGGCTGGATCAATAAGTGATAGACGATCTACATCAGGCTACTTCACTTTTGTAGGGGGAAACCTTGTAACATGGAGAAGTAAGAAACAACATGTTGTTGCCTATTCAAGCGCAGAGGCTGAATACAAAGGCACATCACTTAGGCTTTGTGAGGCCTTGTGGTTACAATCTCTCTTGAAAGATTTGGGATATCCTTCTAAAAAATCAATTAAGTTATTTTATGACAATAAAGCAGCATATGATATTGCTCATAATCTAGTTCAGCACGATCGTACAAAACATATTGAAGTTGACAGATTCTTTATTAAGGAAAAATTAGAAGAAAATTCATTGGAATTACCAAAAATTAAGTCAGAAGATCAATTTGCTGACATCTTCACTAAAGCAGTCTCGTATCGAGTATTCACAGAAGTTTTAGTCAAATTGGGTATGAAAGATATCTATGCACTAACTTGAGAGGGAGTGTTGAATTCAACAAATACTGCAACTCATTCAACAAATATTGTACCGACGCCAAACGCCTACCAATATACTCGGCACCTACCAAGCAGTTGTAAACCATGTAATTCAATCATGTTAGTTCTTGAAATAGTAATTAATATTTGTCTATATAAACAATGTATATGTCCTATATAAATTAAGAAAAAATATATTGGAGAAAACGTTTATTTATTCTTTTGATTATTTTTTTAAATATTGATTTCTTCGACCATGAACTCAAGTGGCATGCCCGTACCTAATCACCAGAAGTCACAACCTTGGTACTCCCTCTCGGAGGTTTCGACTGAACGAGTGTGATTTGTGTTTCAGTTTTAGAAGTTAATTCACGAGGATGCTTTTGGGGTACCTCATCCTCTTTTCTTCCTGAATCTTTCTATGCCTCACGCTTCCTCGCTTTCTTCTCTGCATATGTTTTATCCATGGAATCTGTAAATGACTTCCCAGCCATCCCAAGAACTTTTGGTTGTGTACATAACCATCAAAGAGAGTAATTTACACATCTCGTCCTCGGCAATACCAAAACATCATAGCTGAAGATCCATGCATTTTCTTTATTTGTTAAAATTTGATGATCTCTTAAGTTAGTTGTAGGAATACTTACACGAAGTAAAGGGCACCCAAGACTAGCTTGCTCTAGCCTCATAGGTTCCAAAAGCGAACAAAATGAGCGATCTTTAACACAATACCAGGGAGAGCAAATCAATTTAAAATATTTCCCAAGAGCGGTGTTTGCAGAAAACAAACTCAACTTAAAATTGGGATATGCAAGAAGAAACAGCGGTCAAACATCAAAGCAATAACAAACTAAAAGGTAAAAGTAAGCATTAAAGATACTACTTAATTAATATTATTTTATAGACATTTTTAGTTATAATTCCAACGTATTTATTTATTATTCCCTTTAACTTTATTTATTTATTTTGTGTTTTATAGGTATTTTAAGAGGAAATAAAGAGCAAAAAAAGGGCAAAAAACAGAGATTCAAGTGAAACCACGTGTAGCTGATTTTTGGCTTTGCGATCGATAGACACCAGGGGGCATCTTTGTAATTTGGCTTGGTACTCAATAGGCACATGCACTAGTCTCTAGAATTTTATGCGATTTTTCTCGTTTTGTAGGATTTTATCTATTTTTCAAGATCCAACTGCCTAGATCACTCTTAAGTTAATCTGTACATTATGTATACATCATATGCAAGTTTTTTTTTTGTCTCATTCTCACTCATAATTTACAAAATTAAAGGCAAAATTTAAGGAGAAAAAACTCAACACTATTCTAAAGAGAAATAAAGAAAAATAACAAGATTGCAGACTCGTAGAATATCGCTCATCACCAATAATCTACGATAAAATTCTTAAATTTTTATCTTCTCTTTTCTATTATTTTCTTGGATAACTATCTGGTTTTTATCATGTTTAAATATTATTAGATATTTATATATAATTAAGAACAATTTAACCCTAAACAACTATTGAATTATAATTAAATCTTTTAATTATTTATCTTTTCTTATTTGTTAAGTTAGAGATGTGTATGATTTTATGTATAAATGTTAAATATTAATATCTTGATTGTTTAGGTAGTTAATTAATTTTCTTAGTATAGGGAGTTACTATGTAGTAGCTAATTTTTTTATTCATCGATAATATATTGTGATTTGTTAATTATGAGTATTAAAATTAAACACTTAAATTAAAAATTATAAGTATATCTTAATTTTGTAAGTTTAGTTGTTATCTTTTTAAAATTTAATCTTATTGTTGAATTAAATTTACTAATTGTAACTCTATGTTTTTTAATGATTAGTACTATTAGCAAGTGTGTTGTTAATTAATTAACCTGTAAGAAGAGGAATGAAATCTTAACCGTAATTAGTTTCCAAGAGCTAAAGTTTTAAGATTATGATGAGATTATTAACGACATAATACACTACTTAGGAGAGAAGGGCACAAATTGTTACGTAGCTTTGAGGAAATGAATGCAATAGTAGTATAGCTTTTGATTAGAGTAATTTAAGTTCATAATTTTGAAAAAATACATAATTTAGTTCTAAAATAGTTTACTTTAATCTTAAAAAGGAGGTATATAAGTTCAATAATTTTAAATTTAAGACTAAATTATATCTTTTTTTCAAAATCGTAAAACTTTAATATTCATATTGAAAGTAACGGGATTAAAATACTTCTATTATAAATTTTACGAGATCTTTTATAACTCTCGTCCTAAATTTGAGATTTCGATAATAATTAATTTAAAACATAGTTTTAATTAATAGTAAACTCTTGATAATTCCTTTAATCATATGTTTCTATCTTTTGTTTTCCAAATTTGTATTTATTTAGCTTTAATTATTTCTATTTAATTTATTTTTGTGCAAATAAATAAAAACCCTCCCTTTTAATTCATTGTGATATTTTAGATTTCTTTTTAGCTAACGATTAATAGTTGATATGCCGTTTTGGGTTGGGTCAATGCTTTACTTATGTTCTCACGTAATGTGGGAAGCAAATTGTCATCCTAAGGTTCCTCATGAGGCCTCTCCAAAAGAATTTATCAGTCCACTCCTTATCGTGATCCCTTAAACTCTCCACCAGTTTTCTAGGGATCGCCTTTCGATTTATGTTGGGACACAAGTAAAACCTCCCCAAATCTACTCCATTATATTGGAGGGCATCAATATTAGAACCCTAAACTCATGAGAAATAACCCTCAAAGCATATAAGGCTTGGCAAGCATTTGGGAGAAGTTGATAAGGCACTAAACAATTGAAATAAATTACAGGTATGACAAATTTTGAGAATGAAAACCTAACCCTATACTTAAGGGAAAGCTCATGAAAATAGGTAAACCTAGAAGATGGCTAATCATCCCAATTGCCGTTAAAACTAGGAAGAAACTTAAGACAATCCTTGGGATTATCATATTTCATATGAATATTAGTCAAATCATTGACTATAAAAATCATTAATTCATTCTCACATATATGAATTTCTTTACCCTTAGCCCTACAAGACCATTTCCTTCCCTTTATAACCTCTACATTCTCTCCACCCCTAGAAGAATCACCTCTACCCAAAATCTCAGCACTCTTCTTGAAGAATAAATACAAGCATCAATGTCGCTAAATCCACTCCCCAAATATGAGGAATTAAAATTTTCAACTTCGGAACCCTTTTTCTCATCTTCAGACAAAAGGATAATGGAATCATGAGAAGGGAATTCTAGGGTCTACAAAAGGGAGCCTCGATCCAAAGGGGAAGGAGGTTATACCCTCAAGTTATCAAAAAGGGGATCGAGATCTTCTCATGTTGTCTCATCTTTTTCAGAGAAATTATGATTCCTGGCAACACTACCATTAAACCCCTTCATTGACATACTAAAAGATCTTAACAAGTTAATATCAAGGAACGAAAAATAGGAACAAGATAACAAGTTGAAACAAGAATGGATTAAAGAGGGAAAACATTGAAAATTGAAGAACAAGATGATGAACACCACAAAACGAGTGCTAACTAGGGAAATGCTAGAAATCATCAAGAACATAGTCAACTGTAGCCAATAGAAGCGAATAGGATCAAAAAAAGAAGCAAGATATTGGAACGAAACAAGGAAAATGACTCAAATAACGAGAAGGATACCTACCAAAAGAAGAGAATTGAGAAAAACCTTGAAATGTTTAGAGAACTCGTGAATGGCTTAAGAGGGAACAATAATTTTGAAATCTAGGAAAAGGAGAAAATAGGAAAGAAACAGGGTTTTATACCCATGACATTTCAGAACCAACAACCCAAATATCCCTCGTCAATTTCTATTCAACGACTGGAGATTGAAGGTTATTCATTAGCCTCGAGTCGACCTCCATTATCCCCAACAATGATAATCGCATCCCATGCCTTGCTGGTCCTCTAACTGCATGTCTACATGTGTCATAACATTCATGAGTAAGGAAACTATCATGGCCCATCACTTTGCACTTGAATAGAAAAATAGAAAAAAAAAACATGTCAAAATTGTTGTATCATAAACTTGGTCCAAACTCAAATCCAAACTCAATCAAATTGTAGTCCAAGTTTACAAATTAAGGTCCAAAACTACAAGTTTTCTACTTACAATATTTTAGGGTGTGGTAATTGTGCATGTGGATCATTTGGTAACTTAAAAAATATTGTTAGAAGGATGGAAAAGAATGAGGTGTATGTTAATTGTAATTTTTGATTAGTTTATTTGCGTGGTGTAAGATTGTTCTTAAGTAGTTTACGTACTCCTCCCCATTTTAGTTTAGGAATTAAGAACAATTAAGAGCTTCTAAGTGAGTAAAGAAACAAAGTTTAAATAAGAGTAAGTTGTAGTATTTTGTATTTTGAGTTAGAGTGCTTTTGTAATATTTTTTTGAGTTTGAATAAAAATTGTTTATATGAGTATTTCATTTACAACAAATTTGTATCTGAGCCAAGTTGGAAAGTATAAACTATTGCATATCAAATTGAAGGTCTCGACGAGAGAAATTCGACGTGGTCAAAATCACCTCGATTGGAGCTCAAATGCACCGTCATGTGCCGTTGGAAGAGTGCTACCAGAAACCGAGTTGAGTCGAGTTAGCCGAGTTAGAGCTATTTGACCAAAAAAAATTGAAATTTTTCCAGAGTTCCTTCCAAGGTTTTTCAACATTCTAGATTCATTCATATTATAGGATTTTGCAAATTCTCATCATATTAAGAGATATGAAAAATGATATGGTACCATTCCAAGTCCTGACACTCAACAATAACAACTACGACAATTGGAGTATCAAAATGAAGACATTTCTTAGATCATAAGATGTGTGGGATATCATAGAGAAAGACTATAACGAGCCTACAAATGATGTTGCTCATACACCATATCAAAAGACAACTATGAAGGATTCAAGAAAGAAATACAAGAATGTTCTCTACCTCATCTACCAAGCATTAGATGATGATGGCTTTGAAAATATTTTAAGTGTAAGCTCTGCCAAGGAAGCGTGGGAGAAGCTGTAAACCTCTTACAAAGGAGTCGAAAAGGTGAAGAAGGTCTATCTCCAAACATTAAGAGATGAATTTGAATCCTTACACATGAATGTATTTGAGTCTATTTCAGATTATTTCTCAAGAATAGTAGTTGTTTCTAATTAAATAAAAAGAAATGGTGGAAATTTAAAAAATGTGAGGATAATAGAGAATATACTTCGTTCATTGGATCCCAAATTTGAGCACATTGTCATGACGATTGAAGAAACTAAAGACTTGGAAGAAATGACGATTGAGAAACTCCAAGGATCATTGCAAGTATACAAAGAGAAGCATAATACGAAGCAAGGGTTTACTAAGAAACTCCTCAAGCTGCAACTCAAGGATATATATGAAATCCAAGGGAATGATAGAAACCGACGTGTTGAGGTAAAGGTAAAGGCCATGGATGAGGTGGAAGTCACGGTCGTGGACGAGGTTGGAATTACAATAATAACTATGTGAAAGAAGAAAGCATAACACGAGGACATGGAAGAATCAATCCAAACTTGAGATTTGACAAATCTCAAGTTTGATGCTATAATTGTCAAAAGTTTGGGCATTATGCTTTAGAATGTAGAGCTCCTAACAACAAAATTGAGGAGAATACCAACTATATGGAAGAAAAGAAAAATGGAAAAGAAACTCTTCTTCTAGCACAAAAGAAAATTGATGATGGCCAAGAAAATTCCTGGTATCTTGATAGTGGTGCAAGTAATCACATGTGTGGAAGGAAAGACAGGTTCGTGGAGCTAGACGAGTCAATAAGCAGAAATGTTTTGTTTGGAAATGATTCCACAGTAGTAGTGAAAGGGATAGGCAACATCCTTATTCATTTGAAAGATATGAGACATTTGTTTATTTCCAATGTCTACTATATGCCCAATATGAAAAGTAACATCTTGAGTTTAGGACAACTATTAGAGAAAGGTTATGATATTAATATGAAGGATTATAATTTTTTTATAAAAGATGATAAGAATAACTTCATTGCTAAAGTGTCGATGTCAAAAAATAGAATATTCCTGATCAACATACAAAAATATGTTGCAAAGTGTTTGAAAGCTTACTACAAAGATGCATATTGGCTTTAGCATCTTCGATTTGGGAATCTCAATTTTAGAGGTCTAGAGCTGCTATCTAAGAAGGATATGGTGAAGGGAATACATCGTATCAACCATCTTGACTAGCTTTGTGAAGGGTGTCTAGTCAGGAAGAAATTCAAAAAAAGCTTTCCAAAGGAATCAGAGTCAAGAGCCAAGAAGCCACTCAAGCTTACCATACCAATATGTATGGTCCGATCAAGGCAAGCTCTCTTGGTAACAGTAACTATTTTCTTCTCTTCATCAACGATTTTTCAAGAAAAACTTGGGTATATTTCTTGAAACAAAAGTCAAAAGTTTTTAAAGTCTTCAAGAAGTTCAAAGCTATAGTGGAGAGAGAAAGTGGTAGAAAAATCAAAGCCATGTCATACAACTGAGGTGGAGAATTTACATCTAGAGAGTTTTAAGAGTTCTGTGAAGCAAATGGAATTTGTTGACCAATGAAAATTCTTAGATCCCCCAACAAAATGGCATGGCAGAAAGAAATAACAAAACAATCCTTGACATGGAACGAAACATGCTCAAAGTAACAAACTACCCAAGGAATTTTGTGCAGAAGTAGTGGCATATGTAGTCTACTTGTCAAATCGATATCCAACAAGAAGTGTATGAGGAAAGACATCACAAGAGGCATGTGAGTGGAAGAAATCTTGGCATTTCCCATGTTCATATTCAAGACGAGAAAAGAACAAAGCTTGATGATAAAAGCAAGAGTTTTATCTTTATCAGCTATGATTTTAATTCAAAGGGCTACAAGCTGTATGTTGTGTGTTTTGGAACACACATAAAAACGTGCAAGTATACACGGTCACAAGTAATAAAGATTTGTAAGTAGAGTATCGTTCCCACGAGGATTTGTTACTATAGTTTGTTGAGTACTAAAATTGTATCTCTCTAATTTTATCCAAAACAATCGTTAATTAAGAAAAGGTTTATAAATAAAATAAGAGAACTCTAGGATTGCAGTTTTTCACTAAATTATTCCACTCAAATCATGTTATTTTCTTTAGATTTATATTTTTTAGTACATTTAATTTGTCAACCGAAAACTTCTATTTTTATCCATACATCTCTTCCGAGCTCCGTATAAACACACCTTGTTAAATTAATTCACTATATCTCTATGAGAATTAAATTCACCAAGATTCATTACGTTCTAAGTTTTCAAAAGGTCACACATACAATTAAGGTATATTCCTATACTTAATCATACATGTCATTCTATTTACGAGCAATACACACACAAATGCCTCTTCCAAGTTTATTCATGTGCCACGGATCGTTTTGATAAGATTCGTAAATAATCAAAAAGCATTAAGCACAAAATAGAATGAACAAATCTAACGTCTTAAAATCTATCAAAAATAATTAAAATCAAAGTTTCATAAATTTAGATCAAATGCAACCCTAGAAAAATTAAATTACTTCATAAAATAAAAATTACAACAAGGAAATTAAGATGAAGAACACAGAAAATTAAAATATCATGAAACGAAATATTTGGCTTCTGCGTGTTCTAGAGTCCAACCCCTAATACCACAAAAATTTTAAAACCAAAAAAACTTCCAAACTCTATCATAATATCACCTATTTATAGCCAAAAAAATACATCATAAATATTACATTTTTTTTTATTTTTTTTTGTTTTCAGAAACGCGTAAAAAAATATTCCCTCGAAACTAATTTCGACGTGTTTTGAAATTCGATATCAACAAAATTAGAATCACGCGTAGACAGGCGCCATTTCTGCATTTTTTAAAATCAAAGTGCATGCCACGTGTTAGAGTTTGATTCGCTGAAACAAATAGTGGGACACGTGGTCGCATCTCATTCGTTGAAAGGAACGGGCGCACGCAGAATAGAAGCACGGGATTGGGGTGCCGAGAAAAGAGTGACAACGGCTGCAAACGGGGCGTGATCCAGCGCGGTCGCACGCATTGTAAAATACCACGTGTCATAATATTGTTGGCTTCAAAATAAAGGAGACACGTGGCTACTTCTTATTCAGGAGACCTTGAAGGTACACGTCGCTTGGATAAACCGCGTCGCACACGATTTTTAGACAAACGGTTCGGTGCGCGACAGCTTGGTTCCACGCACTTCAATCTGGACCGTTCATTTGATCCAACGGACAGCGATGCGCTTGGGGAGAATTTCTGCGTAGCCGACATGTGGGTTCCACTCTGCACGCCAGCCTGCGTAGCAGGTTGGCCCCACGGACACGCCGAGCCGTGCAAGAAATACTGGAATGCGCTTCTACTTCGTCTGGAATGCACTAGCTACATCGGGATCGTTGATTTGCTGATCGAACGGTATGTGTTGGACGCGTTTGAATGATGCGAGTGGCATTCTTCTCCTGCGCAGAAAATTCAATTGTTTATTAATTACATTTTCACCCACAAATATATTTCAAATTAGATTTTAATCTTTCTTAAATTACAATCAAGCCCAATTTTAATTTTAATTGTATTTTTGACTTTTAAAAATTGCAATTAAGCACTCATTTATTTGAAATTATATTTTTGGACAAAAACTTGCACTAAAGTACATTTTCGATACAAATTATTTAATTTTATTAAAAATGTATTTTTAATGCATAAAAGGAAAATATTAATTTATTTAACAAAAATTAACTAAATTTTAAAAGAACATAGCAATTATCATTACTAAAATTGATGAAAATAACTATATAAAATACAGTTATCACTGTACAATCCAGACAATAAGAAGAATGTGATTAGTTGAGATGTGGTATTCAACGAAGAAGGAGAATGAGATTTTAACTCTCATGTAGATGACTTCAATTTCTTACCTCATTTTGAAGAAGATGAGTAGATAATAAGGGAGCAATTAGGTGAACCTCAACAAGAGCTTGCAACTCCACCCACTTCACCAACATCAACCACTCAAGGAGACTTATCACCTTCATCATCAAGTAGAAGTTAAGATGAAATAGTTTTGTCATGCATACGAAGTCTTAGAGATCTCTATGAGGTAACCAAACGATAAGATAACCTAACATTATTTTGTCTATTTGCCTATTGTGAACCAGTGAGCTTTTAAGAAGTACAAAGGAATAAATGGAGAGATTCTATGGATGAAGAAATTAAGGCCCTTGAGAAGAACGGCACATGGGAACTCACTTCATTTCCCAATAGACATAGGGAGATAGGTGTCAAATGGGTGTACAAAACAAAGAAAAATGCTAAAGGAGAGATTGAAAGGCACAAGACAAGGCTAGTTGCTAAAGGCTATAGTTAGAAGGTTGGAATCGACTATGAAGAGGTATTTGCTCTTGTTTCTCGATTGGAGACTATTAGACTAATCCTTTCTTTGGAAGCTCAAAACAAGTGGACAATACATCAAATGGATGTAAAATCTGCCTTCCTAAATGAAGTTCTTGAAGAGGAAGTCTACATTTAGCAACCATCGGGCTACAAAGTCAAAGGTCACAAAGACAAGGTGTTGAAGTTGAAGAAGGCTCTTTACGGGTTAAAACAAGCACCAAGGGAATGGAATAGCTGAATTAACAAGTACTTCCAAGAGAATGGCTTCAAAAAATGTTCCTACAAGCATGCTCTATATATTAAGATCAAATATGGAGATATTTTGATCATATGCCTCTATATGGATGATTTGATTTTCACCGAAAGCAACCTAAGCATGTTCAATGAATTCAAGGAAGTGATGACGAAGGAATTTGAGATGACAGACATGAGGCTTATGGCATACTACCTTGGCATTGAAGTTAAGCAACAAAAGGATGGAATTTTCATTTCATAGGAAAGCTATGTAAATGAGATCTTGAAGAAGTTCAAGATGGAGAATTGTAAGTTGATAAGAACACCAACGGAATATGAAATGAAGATGTCCAAACATGAAGAAGGCAAAAGTGTAGATCTAACATTCTTCAAAAGGTTGGTGGGAAGTCTACTCTATCTAACTTGCACGAGGCCTAATATTCTTCACGTAGTTGGATTGGTTAGTCGCTACATGGAATCTCCAACAACCACCCATTTTAAAGCTGCAAAGATAATTATTTGCTATCTGAAAGGTATAATTGACTTTGGCTTCTTCTATTCAATTTTTAATGATTACGAGCTTATTGGATATAGCGATAATGGTTGGGGAGCTACTAGATTCTTATTTTTCATGGAAGATACTACTTTCACATGGATGCCAAAGAAACAATCAATTGTCACATTATCCATTTGTGAAGCAAAATATGTTATTGCTACCTTATGTGCTTGTCATGCAATTTGGCTTAGAAATCTATTGAAGAAGATAGACTTGATACAAGAAGAGCTGAGCAAGGTTTGTGTCGACAACAAGTCAGCCATTACCTTAGCAAAAAATCTAGTATTCCATAATCGAAGCAAGCACATCGATATTGACTACCATTATATAAGTGAGTGTGTTGCAAGAAAGAATTTGCAAGTTAAATATATGAAGTCAAAAGATCAAGTTGTTGATATTTTTACCAATCCACTAACAAGTAAAGACTTCATAAGATTAAGGAATTTACTAGGAGTCACAAGATCAAGTTTAAGGGGGGTGTTGGATCATAAACTTGATCCATTATGGAAGCCAAAACTTAAACCCAATCAAATTGGAGCCCAAGTTCACAAATTAAGTTTCAAAACTACAAGTCTTCTACCTAGAATCTTCTAGGGTGTGGTAATTATGCATGTGACTAATTTGGTAACTTAAAATATTGTTAGAAGGATGGAAAAGAATGAGGTGTATGATTATTGTAATTTTGGATTAGTTTATTTGTGTGGTGTAGGATTGTTCTTAAGTAGTATAAATACCTCTCCCCATTTTAGTTTAGGCATCAAGAAAAATTAAGAGCTTCTAAGTGAGTGAAGAAGCAAAGTCTAAATAAGAGTGAGTTGTAATATTTTGTATTTTGAGTGAAAGTGCTCTTGTAATATTTATTTGAGTTTGAATAAAAGTTGTTTGTACGAGTATTTCATTTTTAACAGAAACTCTCATAAGTACTTCAAGAGTCTTTGGTCATGAATAACCACAAAAACTCATGAACTATGGGGACTCACTATTGGTACATCTATTATAAAACTAGGATAAGGGCTTCATCCCATAAACTTCAAATCCCCATCCTTCAACACCAAGACTTCAATTTGAGACTTTGGAATCATAAGGACCATTAGTACATGCTGCCAGAGGAAATAAACACAGTAATTTCACCATCTAAGGTCTTCAATACATGCATATTGCTCTCATCTAAGCATCTAAGAACCCCATTTTTCAAATGTAATATATAATATGAGAAATAAGAAAAATCCTAGTCTATGAACATAAGACCATAAAAAGTCCAAAACCTTGCATCCTAAGAACTTCCCTATCATTATCATCATACATTTAACTGTTGTACCCAAGATAAACTATTATGAAGTCTTTAAAACTTTTAATTGAATATGCCTCGATTTCAAAATTTTATTAAAATAATTAAGAATCTCAATTGAATACACTCATTCTTAGTATTCTATACTAATAATCATCATAAACTACAATATGATGTGATTTTTTATAAGATTTCACACATAACCTATTGCAAATTTGTTATTGTACATCTTGTAGTCCTTTGTATTTTTATTAGTTTCCCGTGTACAAAAAACAGAGTCTATTTATTTTACTTAATGCATTTGTCTTACTCTGTATAAGATTGGTTACTCATGATCAGTAATGCACACATATATAGTTATATACACTTTGTATGTGAGTATAGTTACACACACTAGATGATTAATTTTCATAGTGTGCATGCTAGGTGGAATGTTGTGATTTTTTTTATTTATGGCTTTTGATGAGCATGCTTGCTAGAAGACAACGTCGTTGCTTTTTTTTTTGGTTGTGAGTGTAGATATTTATGAAAAATTACTCAGTAATTTTTGAAATGAAAGATGGATTTTTTGTGTGCTGGATCTCTTGTCGAGGGGTCAATGAGAGTGGTTGGTCGGTAAGCCCTCAGTGAGATATCATATGAGCTTAACATTTGGCTATAAATACCCCTTATCCTTGTGTTCTTCAATGAGAAAAATGTAGCAGCATTATATATGTTAAATTGATATCTCATTTTTTTATTCTAAATCACTATTATTTAGAGTATTGGTTGATATTATTAATTCGTCAACGAGTAAGAAAAACTATACTCCTGAAAGGTGAGTACTCAAGGCGGTGTTTTTTAGTGGGTTTTGGGTGAGATGAATTTTTTATTCCATTTCACAAATCACCTTGAGTGTATTTTGATGTTTATGTTATGATCTTGAGAGAGTAAAATAGCCTTCTTAGACCGTGAGTGGTTAAGACTATTTTACTGGTAAGGAGTGAGCAATATTGTGCTTTTGGGATTATTGAGTGTTTCCAAGATAATGATTACAAGTGATTGTGGTTGAGTGCATTTCCCAGATTGGTTATTTGTATTCGTGGTTCAATTTATTTCCCATATTGGTTATTTTTGGTTCATGGTTGAGTATATTTTCCACGATTGATTGTTCACTTTACTGATCTTTGATTACCAATCACTTTTACAAATCTTTGGTTACCAATCACATACTTTGTGTGGTGTGGGTGTTGTAGGAGATATGGATCCATGTATTGAATGTTTGGTTGTAGAGGCAATAAGCGAGGGCAGCAATAGGAAGTTAGGGTAGAGGTCCCAATTGATAGAAGTATTTGTATTTATATTTCTATCAAGTTATATCTATTTATTATTTTTAGTGGATTGTTTGCTATCGAGTGGTTTTCATAAGCAACAAAAAGATGTTACCACATAGAAAAGGGGTTCTATGTGGGTTTACCTTTTTAAATCTGTTGTTACATACGATCATCTTGTGTGTTAGTATAATCTGAGTTTTTATCATGTATGTACCAACATAATAGATTTAGAATTTGATTAGAAAGCTTATTTGTTATATGCTTTCACATGCATTCTTTATATTCTTTGTAGCATGCCTATAGCTTTTTGATTATTACTTTTGCTATATTAAATTAATCTACTTGATTCATGATTAATTTATATTGCTTCTATTTTTTATCTGCATACGAGTTTAGTATAAGTACATAAAGAGTCAGTATCTTCTTACTCTAATTATATACTAGATATTGGACTCTTTTAATTAGTTTGCTATATTTTGTTTGATCGTATGCTATTAGAGTACAATCATCTTTTACCAATATGTTCCCACATATGAGGTTTTAAAGTGATTGAAAATTCTTTATAATTTTTTGAGTATGTTTGTCTGTTTCGATTTTTGTTTGATGTTTGCCTTATATGCATGTTGTTAGCTTGGATAGAAGCCTGTGAGGCACAACATAACTAGTGTATTTATCTTATATTATTTTTTTCTTATCTATTGGTTATCTTTATTGTATGCTAAATTAAATATGTTGTTTTGTTCTTTCGTTGTGTTATCTACTTAATTAATTCATGTTGTGAAGCCTACTTTGTCGATTTGAAATAGAACTCACGAAAAAAATTCTATAAGTTAGCGTTTTTACCTCTCATTTAGGTCCTAGTTGCCTATTTGGATTAGAAGAATAATTTATCTTTGTGAAATTGCTCTTATGTATGGAATTCTCATTTAATAATAAGGTAGAGATATAATAAAAGGGTAACCTTAGAACAACAATACTATTGTAAGAGCAAAAAGTATATTTTTAGAAATATATTAGAAAAAACTAAAAATAAGAGTACTAAAACTTACACTACTACAAAAAGTACATACGGCCTTAGTTTTTAACCGTGGCCGTAGTTCTATGGCCACGGTTATAAGAACCGAGGCCTAAGTGAGAGAGACCATAGGTAGCGACCTATGACCTCGGTTAGCATATAACCGAGGCAATAGGTACACCATATGGCCTCGGTTTTCTAATAACCGAGGCCATAGGGTATACATAAATTAAAAACAAAATACAATTAGTAATTACAATATTAAAAATCAATATAAATTACAATAAATTTATTAATTACAATATTAAAAATCATATTATATTAAAATTAAAAGTATAATTACATTTGAGAGTTTATTATACACTAAAACATAAAAAAAGCTTAGTATTACAAACTAACTTTTTACTATTAATTACAAACATTTATAAGTGTACTTCAAATCAACCAGTAGCACTAGTAGCAACACAGTGCAACAACACCAGCAGCGCCAGTGCACCAGCACCAACGCATAACACTAGCACCAGTACCATCGCAGCACCAACACCACCAGCACCAGTAGGAAAGAGCACCATATTTTCCACATTTAGAGAGCATAGTAGCTCATTATACATGAAAACAATGTTTGCAAATAACCCTACAAATAGAAGAACAATATTTAGTCTTAAAACCTAATAAAACATTACTGTGAGACTATATCCCAGCATTCCAGTTATAGAAACATGATTTATGAATATTAATATCGATACAACAATAGCTACAACTCCTTTTGCATTTCCTAGTACCTGAAAACATCATTAAATCTCTTCTATAAACCTTTGATAAAGATCTAAACAAAATTTTGAATTCAAGATGATTTAATGTAGTGACTTAAAAATAAAAATGAGGCTTGAACAATACAGATTCATTAAAAGTTACTTGAGCACAGCTTTTATATTGCTCTATTATAAAGTATCCCATAGCAAAATAGGTTGAAAAGAGTGATTGATTAGCACTCTAGTTAAGAACGCCAAATACCAGGTATACAGAGAGGAACAACACAACTACTACAAAGTCCTAATAGTTAGACGATCTAAAAACTTTTGAAAACTACTATGCTCCAGAATTAAATATCTTCTATCTCAAGCGAAAGAGTAAAGTGAACAGACTAGTGTGTTTTGTGACCAAAAATTTGGTAAGATTTCCAAAATATGATAAGGCTGAATTGAATAGCAGATACCATATGCTCTTGACATCATCTCTTGCAAGAGCTAATGTTATACCCACTACATTTTCTTCCATGATAAGTGTAGCAAGAAGTAGAAAGACGACATCAATAGGAGCCATATATAGAAGTAGGTTCATGGAATTCAACTTCTCCCTTGGGAAAAAAAATTATTTCAACATACACACACAATTTCAAAACATTGTGATTAGACAAAATAACATAAACAACTTAAGTATACAACGAATTTTTCAGTTGATATAATTCCTTACCCTTCCGAAGAAAGCAATATACCTTGCAGCATTAATTTTAGTGCCCTTGCAGCCGTAGCTGCAATACAAACAATAAATCCAAATAGGTGGAAACTTGGTTCACCCTGTGGCAATAGAAAAACAACATATTATGACATTATTCACAGTGTAAACTAATATAGTAAGTTTTTAACACGTCCTGAAAAGAACACCAGCTTCTGCATTAAAGGAGATGAAAAGCAAGGACATTGATATTTTGATCAACACTGTTTCAATAACAAGTCAAGCTTTCCAGAAAAGAGAGACAGATGCATAAATACACATGTAAACAGAGACAAAGAAGAGTACCCATGTAATGTAGATAAAAAGTTCTCCACCAGTTAATACTTGTATCAGTATCAACACCAGACACCAGGCACCATGAACCAACACTAGCACCAACGCACCAACACCAGCGCACCAATACCAAAAACCAGCATCCAACGTCCAGCATCCAGTGACCAACGACCAACGTCCAGGGACTAGTGAACCGGCGAACAACGACCCAGTGGCCAGTGAACCAGCGAACAATGACCCATCGAACAGTGACCATCGAACTAGTGAGTTGGGAAGAGGAAGAAGAGATGGGAAGAGGAAGAATCATGATAGGGGAATAGAAATTTCAGATCTGGAAAAGTGAAAGCAACTGTTGGGAGAAAAAGGAAGAAAGAAAAAAAGAAAAGAAAAGGAGAGAGGGTGTGGGAGAAGGAAAAAAAAAGAAAAAAAGAAAAAGAAAAAGAAAAAGAGAGAGAAAGAGAAGGAAAAAAAAGAGAAAACATGAAAAAAAATTGATATAACTTATGGTCACCATTATTGATAAAAACTGAGGTCATAAGCATATCATATATCCTCGGTTTTTATTAAACCGTGACCAAAACCTTATAAAAACCGAGGCCTTAGGTCTCAGACCATATGTATGTTTTTTAGTAGTGTTAAAAACTTAAAAATAGTACCATTTATGACCAAGTTATATATTTTCACTATTAAAAAGTTTGACATATCATTTTACATTAAATGTTGTTCAGTTAATTTTCATTTAAATTAAACTAAGGCTATTTAGATTCGATCAATGTTGAACGTCGTTCAATTAGATCTTATTTAATTGTTTAGGGGTCAATTTTTATTGTTATGAGTTTTAAAAGTATTATTTTTGTATTTTTTATATATTTTTTTAAAAATAAAATTTTATCCTAAAAATAATAAATTAATAAATTTTATTTAAGATATCTTACAAATAATTGTTTTTTATATTTTTGAGCTATGAACTAATTAAAATTAGTTTTCTTTGCATTTTGAAGCAGTTTTATTTATTTATTTATTTATTTCTTTTTGAAGCAATTTCATGGGCATCTAATTCACCACTTTTTTCAATATTATTATATATATGCTAACAATTGCATTTGAACAAATAATCAATTTAAACCAATATTCTTCAACCATATTGTGCGTGCCAATTAATGACATACGTATTGGTACGCATAAGTAGAATAGAAAGTTAAAGAGAGGAATGGGGCGGCAACTTTTTTTAATTTTCTTTTTTACGAATATTATTATTTTTATATTTATTGTGTCGTTAATTATTCATATTCTCAAAAATATATTCATTTGATTAAAATAATTTTTATGTATTATAAAAATAAAATATAATTTTATTATTTAATTTTTTTTAATATTTTCTTTCATCTTAATCTTTTTTTTTCTCTTCTTATTTTCTTCTCTCTTTCTCGTATATCTATCTATTTGTATAATTTTTTTCATTTTTAAATTTAAATCTCAAACATTAAACCGTAAATTTTAAACACTAAATCTTAAACATTGAACACTCAATAAGAGATAACGAGATAGAGAAGAAAAAGAACAAAACGAGAAAAAGGTAAATAAAATAATAAAAAAAATTAAATGATTAAATTTTTTTATGTACATATTTTTTTAATGAAATAAATATATTTAGATAAATTTAATATTTTAAAATATCACTTGTAAACTTAAATAATAATAAATATTAAAAATTAATATGGTAATCAGTACGTATATTCCGTCATGTACTTATGCTAAATGCTAAAAACCGACATGCATACCTACTTTAGAAAGTGATATATACATAAATAATCACCCTGTCATTTTATGTGGGAGACACTTTGGCCTATCTGTCATGCTTAAATTGAATTTTTCTCTTATGTGTCATCGTCACAATTTTTTCAATTCGAAATAACTGATACATTCCAAGAAAGAAAGAAAGACTTCTTCTAAACGCCATCGCTTTCTGTTATCAGGGATCAAAACTAGGTCAAGGACTCATGTTTAAGTAAATCGTAGGTAGTATACAAAAATTAAATATATATACTTATATATATATATTAACATATTATTTTAAAATCAAATCAATTCTGTTATCAGGGATCAAAACTAGGTCAAGGACTCATGTTTAAGTAAATCGTAGGGAGTATACAAAAATTAAATATATATACTTATATATATTAACATATTATTTTAAAATCAATTCAATTATAAACGAACGAATACAAAGATTATAATAAAAATTAAATATATATACTTATATATATTAATATATTATTTTAAAATCAATTCAAAGAGTAAAAATATTATAACAATGCAATACTTACGATATGGTGAATAAATATTATTGATATGTATATTGCTATATATAATAGTTTGGTTACAACGTTGAACATGTAAAATATCTACTAACTAATTAACTAATACATAGCTTACATAAGCTACCAATTATACAGTAGATCATAGCAACCCTACTTATTGATGCGCAAGAACATAATAGTCAACTTTTGTATTTATAAAAACTTATAAGTGCACAAATTACTTATAGTAAACGATAAATATACTCTAAATATCGTCTCTCAAAGAATTACGATGGTTTTAAAACGTTAAATTATTCTCTAATTCAATTACAAAAAACAATAGATCCTAAACATTCTAACTTATTGGTAGGTGAAAAGAATCATAAAATCTAAATTAAATTATATCTAAAAAAGTAGATATATTAAAGCGATAAAATTAACGATAACCTAACTTAGAATGATGGATGAATATGTGATTTTAGCAAGCATAACTCTTCATGCATAGAATAAATTAAATGATTCAAATAACAAATTATATTTATTGATTTTTTATTTTATTTTAAATAAGCAAACTTCCACTATCATGACAAATTCATACAATTCTCAATTAATCAATAACTTTCTAGGTTAGGCTTGAAATTGAGTAATTGACAAATTTGAGGAAACAATATAAATCAAGGGTCACAATTAATTAATAAGTTCCTTTGTCGGGCTTGAAATTAATTTATTAGTAAACCTAAATTAAATATATTTTTTTAATTATAAATCAAGATTTGGTCCATCATTGACTTATAACTAAAGATATTTTTTAACCATTGAATGTAATCTCATTTAATCAATATCTTTCTTGACTGGGCTTAAAATTGATACATGAAATTAAATTAAACTCTTATTAAATTATGAACAATTAAACACAATTGGTTTTGCTAATGCCTAATTCTAAAAAGAAATTATAATAAATCAAAATTTGATTGATATTTGATTTATATTTAAAAAATTTAAGAACATGAATAAGAAATAAATAAAACTCGTATTTATTCAAATCATAAAAATGTTCTTCTAATCATTGGAAGAAAAAACTACTAAAATCTTATACACAAAATTAGATAATTATAGTTTAATTAACCAATGTTAATTCAACTACGAAAGACATCAGATTAAAAAGAAAAATAAAAGATATAATAATAAAATTACCCTTTCTTGACAAAAATGATTCTAGATCTCTAAATGGATTGTCACTATCTTTTTCAAATCCTTGGATTATCTTTGCAATTTGAGGATTTTCTCTCTATATTTGTACATGGTGGTGGAACGATTAACATAAACTCTACATCTAAAAACTAGAGACGGTTGCTAAAAAATTGTAATATGAAAGCTTACAAAACCTAGCACATAATGTGTTTATTTATAGTTAAGGTTGATATTCTAGTGGAGATAGAATTAGTGTTCACCACATGTTAAAATGATGGGCTAAGTTGTGTTGGTTAAAAGGATAGGACAAACTGCAATAGGAATAGGTTATTAAATATATTCAATTCATTTCTAAGTTAATTCACATGCCTTATTCTTTTTAAGCTCCTAGGGTTCAAATTGAGTACTTCATGGGTTGATCAAGTTATATATTTGAAGCCAAAAATACTTGAAATATAATAGAAAATACAAGTGATTGGGAATATATATATTTTCTTAAATAATGATATATATGTGCTATAATAAAACATATTTATTACATTCAAGTGCAATAAAATCATGAAATATTAGTGCTTTTCAAGCATTCCTTAGGTACCTTAACACTCTCGTGGCTGCAAGCTAGTGAGTTTCAATGGGAGAGTCAAGAAATTGACATAACTTTTTGGTAGAGTAGGAAATTTCTGGTCTAGTAATAACACAATACTGTAAGCCACAAATGATACTTTTATAAAGAGTGCCACCCTCTAAAAAGCTTCCTGTGGATTTAGATAACATAGATATAGAACATGTATGAGTTTTTAAGGGTTTGGATTGATCTAAACCAAATTTTTTCAACAAGATATTGATGTATTTTTGTTAAGAGAGATGAAAAGAGGACAATTTTCTACTAACCTCAACTCAAAGGAAGTAATGCACATGCTTTAGCTCTTTTAAAGCAAATGAGAGTTCAATTTTCCAATTAACTCTTATATATACATATCATTGCTTCATGTTACTATAATATCACTTACATAAACTATTATATTGACTTGTTCTTGGTCAAACCTTATGAACATAAAGGTATCTACCTTGGAGTTAACAAACCCAAAGCTCAACGTAGTTTATGATACCATACTTTAGGTGATTGTTTAATTTATTAGAGTGCTTTCTTCAGGTTGTACACCTAATTAGGATAATTCTTGTCTTTAAATCCTTGAGGTTGTTTCATGTAAACCACTTCCTCTAAGTTTCCATTCAAGAAAGCATTGTTAACATACAATTGTTGCAATGCTCAGTTCATAGATAAGGCTAGAGTGAGCCCTATTATAATGGCTTGAGATCGATGATAGAATAAAATTTTATATGTAATCAATTTACTCAAATTTATCATACCCTTTTTCCACTAAACTTTCTTTGTATTTATCCATTAGACCATCTAACTTCAAATTTCTTCTATAAACCCATTTGCTTCCAATATGATCAATTATCTCAAGACATGGAACCAACTCTCATGTTCCATTAGCCATGAGAGCATCAAAATCCTTTTGCATGGCTTATTCCCACTCAACAACCCATTTAGCCTCAGCATAGTAAGAATGTTCGGGCAATATCACAATATAAAATAATTTTGGTTTCAGAGAACTAGTTTTGGACCTTGTGTTTATAGGATAAGTGTTTGTAGAAAGTGGATTAGAGTCATTAGATAAAGTTAGCTCAATATACAACTCACTAGTAAGGGAGGGATAAAAATGCTCAAGAATATGTTCAGGGTTAAGCTTCTTTGAAGATAAATTACTAGAGTGAGCAGAATACATAAGTGACAAGTTATCGTTGGGCTCAACTACTAAAATTGAAAACATGTTAGATAAAGTAGGTTGTTCTTGTAAAAGTAGGCACATTTGAGGGACTAATGGGTAAAAAAGGGTAAAAAAGGACAAATGGAGACAAGAGAGTGAGACTAGTATCATTATTTGTGTCAGAGGAAACTATGGAAGCAAATAAAGCTGGAAATACATCCTTAATAAAGGTCACATGTCTACTGGTGTGTGTATATGGCTAGTGAATAATTCAAGGAAAAGATAACCCTGTTGGTGAGGGGCATATCCTAAGAAAATGCAAGGTAAGGACCTAGGCTCTAATTTATACTTAGTTTAGGGTCTAAGAAAAAGAGAGTAAATGCATCCAAAAATCTTAAGATAAGAAAAATCAGGTGATTTGTTAAATGCCTTAGTGGGCAATCTATTCATAGTGAATACAACAAATCTACATCTATACATACAATGTTTTGAAGTTAGACCAAACTAAATCAATAAGGCTAAATCATATTCAAATACTCTCTTATTCCTCATCTCTACTAACCCATTTGTTTTGAGGTGTGAGGACACGTTTTTCTATGCCATATACCATGAACAAATAGCATAGTGGTTAAGAAATGAAATTCATCCCATCATCTCATTGAATCGATTTAATAGTAGCCTTAAAATTCCATACCATTTTGACAAAATTTAGAAATAAAATTTGTACCTCATCTTTGGTTTTTAAGGAAAAAAGTCCATATGAACTTGGAGCAACCATATGTTAACATGAAGTAATGTGCACTAGTATTAGCATAAATAGGAAAGCACCACAAATCAATATGCATCAATTCAAACAACATAAAATATGGAGTATGTGAATTTTTAAAGGGTAGTTTCTAAGATTTAGCCATTGCACAAGCAGGACAATCAAGACTAATATCAGGTTTAGTACAATAAACCAACTAAGATGAAATTAGACTTTCAATAACAACATAAACGGATGAGAAAGTTCATTATGCCACTAAGATGGATATATTATAGTATTATAGGCAAAAGGATGGCTATCCTCATTAATAGAAGAATGAGACTTGTGTACCTGACCCTTCAGAGAATACAAACTTCCTTCAGCCACTCCTTGTGCTAGTATTTCCTTTAACTTGGCAACCATCGTAAATAATTCATGACAGAAGTTTAAAAATTGAATCATTTTTCTTACACAACTTATTAACAGCCACCAAATTACTAAACACATGTGGTGTATGCAAAACATCAAATAATTGCAACATAGACTCACTATTTAATGGTTCAAAAACAATAGACCCATAATTATGTATAGAGAGGGTAAGGCCATTACCTACAACAACTCATTATTGGTGAAGTGATAAGTTGCACTAGTATCCAACAACCAAGCATTTTGAGTAGTTTCATCTTAAGAAATAGCCAAATGAGCATAAGGTATGCCAAACCTAGGAGATTGCTAACCTTGCACTAAGTCACGAATTTGAAAACATTTGTTGGCTAGATCTCAAGCTTTACACAAATCTGACACTAGACCTAAGGTTGTGACCTTGTGCCTTTCCCTTTCTTGGAGTGAGCATGATCTTGTTTCAAAGGTTGGAAAGAATCACTTTTTTGAAGAAAATCAAGACATTCATAACTAAAGAATTGGAACTAGAGGAATTTCTTAAATTGTTGTTCTTGGATCCATGATTATTATACTTAGAACCAAATCTTGCAACATTAGTATATATTTGATTATAAGCATCATTAGTACATATTTTAATCCTGAGTCTCCTTTTATAAATCATGAGTTGACTTTGAAAATCTTCAAAAGTAACTCTATTCTTACACATCAATATTGTCATAATTGTAGGATAAATCAAGACCCTCAAAGGCATAAAGAAAAAAATATATTTTAGAGGCTTCTTCACCTATTGTTGCAAGATTGTCTACAATAGATCGAAGGCACATTATGTAATGCTCAAATAATCTCTCATTCTTTGCCACTATTTGCAATTCAAGACGAAGATCCATAATTCTTGGTTTAGATGCTGTAGAGAACAATTGTTGAAGTGAATTTCATTGTCTTGCTTTGGATACTCCTTGTGGGAGATAAATTTGCATAGATGTAGCAAAATATGTATAGAACCAAGTTTTTACTAGATTATTTTATTAATTCTAATGTGCAAAGTCTAGGTTAACTCTTATAGAGCCATGGAAAAATTGGAGTGGAGGAAGAACATATTCACCAATCAAGTCCTTTAATCTATAAGCAATTATGGTGGAGAGAAATTGCTTTCTTCAAATCCAATAGTTCATATTATCAAGCTGAATAAAAAGCCAAGATTGACATGAGGCATTATAATGCTAGAGAAAGGAGGATAGTTTGATTGTTAACCAAGATCATTCTCAAGATTGGCTATATGCTCAAGATTAAATTGAATTGTAGTGTTGATAATATTCTTATTTCTTGTTGACTACATTGGAGTAGTTGGGGAATCTCATAAGACTTCCAAGAATGTGAGCTTTTATAGTACATATTCTTTTGATTTTGAGAAATTAAGGGAACATTCAAAAACTAGGTAAACTCTTAGATTTCTCCAATCAAAATTACTCCCATGATCTTTCAACTTATATTAAACCTATATAAATAGTTTACTTTTTTACTACCATTTTACCATATCTTCCTAACTTAGTTGATTTCTTCAACTAGAGAATTTGAGTCCATTACTTAAAAATTTAGGCTGCTTCTCTTCAACTGCAACCCATTTTAGCATGCCTTTGTTTGGAATTCAGTCCAATTTTCATTCCACTTGATTGTCATACTAGTCTGTGCAATGATTGTAGGCCGCTCTTCAACATTCTTTCAACCAATTTTCAAGCCATTTTCTAGCTAATTTATCTCTACCTCTCATTTTTAAGAATGTGTTCAACCTATAAGGATCTCCCATCAGGTCATACAAAAATTATTTCTTTGAGGATTGGGATACCTTGAAAGTCTTCCAATGATTATTTCCATCCACAATCAAATCATATTCAAACTGAGAAAAATTAACTAATCATAATAGGTCATGGTAAGGAAAAATGTAGCACTTCAGGAAGAGAGCATTCTAACTCTCCCCGTTTCATCCTACTCACATCTAGCCCCCACGTCATCATCACAAGGTCTCATCCCATAATTAGAATTCCAATGACAAAAAAGGTACAATTTCTTAGGAAAAATGTGACTTTAAAAGTGAACCCACTCATAGGAACAAAGATAAGTATCAAATCAAGAAGATTCCCAGTGAGCCAGATGTTGACGATATAGCTCAACTATAGAGAGAATACAACATTCCATCTTGGGTTGGGATGATGCTCATCCTTGCCACCTCTGTGACATAGATGATTGGGTAATCCATTATATCGCGTTCAAATTAGGACATAGACTTCCTTTTCCTAGAATGATAACTCATGCCTTAAACACTTTTGACATCAACCTTGCCCAAGTTAACCTGAATGGATGGTAAACTCTACTATGTCTCTCTATTGTTGCTAGGGAAAATGAGGTGATTTTTAATGGTAATGAAATAAGATGTATGTACTACCTTAATAAAAATGGCCTTGACGAAGGTAAGGCATACATTTCATCTCTGTTGGGCACATGCTACATTTGAAACTCCGCAAAAGTGCCTTAGGATGGAAAGAGAAATATTTTTACATCACAAGAGATATTTGGAGTGATGAGACAAATTTTATGTTTGGAACCACAATTTTAACACCGCCTAACCTCCAAAACACTAGTAATGAGATTTATAAACATATGCTAACTCCATATCACTTTAGGGACTCTAGTGTATAGAGGAACTATAACAATGAGTATTCCATTTTTTGAGGTGGGTTACAAAATTTTTATGACCTAGATTATGAACTAATTTAATTTTGTTCATTTTTGCAAGCATGGACTATGCAAACATAAACTTGGAAGAGATCTGGTTGACACATCATGTGTTTGGGACTTAAAACCCACATACCCTAGGGTTGTCCACACCTCGCCTTTACAGACTGAAGATTCAATTTGACTAGATTAAAGGCATATTAAAGTCCCTCCTCCACCCCTAATTGACTTGTCAAGCATTCCCAACTCATATTCTTTGCCACCTTTTGTTGCTACTTCGAAAAAGAGGAAAATAAGATGCCATGGTTCTAAACACCCAAATAACATATTTTGATAAGGGTATCTTCGGACAACCTAAGTTGATGTGGAACCTTTAATGTCATATTAGCAATGATGCCAAACTAGCTAGGGTTATAAAATCTTATAAGGAATAAAAGGCCTCTAATGAGGAGATGATACAAACCATCTATTGGAGGTAAATCGACTTGTTCTTTCTTTCTTTGTTATTTTACCCTAATTTTATACTCTACTTTGCCTCACTTATTTCTAAAAATTTTATTGTATGAGGTTTTGGCACTTGAAAGAGAAGGTAAGGTCTCTCTCAAAGCATACGAATACAAAGTGTAAAAGAAGCGCTTACAAATACAAAATACCAAAAGGTTATAGAGGACAATGATGATATCTTGGTTGAGAACTGGGTTAAGATTCTGAGTCTTAAGGGTGACATCCTTGATAAGTCTAAAAAGTTATAGCTATGTTTACAAGCAAGGTAAGAATGTAGTCTGTTGTGAGGAGGAGGCCAAGGAAATAGCAAGCTCTATTAGAAATTAGATAACTTCGATGTAGGCTTACTTACCCATCCAGTTTGTGGAACAGAGTATGAGCTATCCCAATATTTCTTCCACAATGGAGTTGTAAAAGGATGACTCATACATCCATCATACTTTTAGTATTGAGTTAGGCAATGATTCATGCTTACTTACCCATCCCATCCCACTGTTATGAAATAGACTGATTTTAAGGTTAAGGTAAATAGTGACTAATTAATGAGGTCTGAAACTCTGGGTGGACTACTTCTATTAGTATATTAGATTAGCCCTCACATGGGTGTCATCTCTCTTCCTTCTTATCGAGAGGGAAAAAGAGGATTGGGTATCCTATTTGCAAATGGGATGTTTGGCAATCCTATTGCTCAGGATGACCTTTATCATCACTTTAGAGTTCTTGCTGATTATTCCACTATATATGACATCCGTAAGAGAGAAAAAGGGACTATATGTCACTTAATGGTGAGATATGTTCTTCATGTAAGTAGTCTTTTGTTTAACTAATTGTATTTTTAAAATTCCATCTATAATGTTGTGTTTGTAATCTATAGTCCTTGTCACTTGCCAATGATTTGGAATGAGAAGTAGAGACTTCTTGGGAGACTTTTGAATCTATTGATCAAGAACTCTGTGAACTCAAAGCTGGTTGTCAAGTAAGAGTTGAAGGATGTGCATAATGACCTAATCAAAACACTTGTTTAATGAGTGGAATAATTAAGTACTCTTTTTGGTATTCAAAGAAAAGGTCCACTTTGTAAACTCATGATTCTTTCTTAGGATGGGTGTCATGCCTCTTATCCTGCATCCTAAGTGGGGGTCCATTTTGAAACCTTACTCTATACTTGGGGGTTATTGAATTAATTTTTTGCAAGATAGGAGACATACAAGGGTGAAATTGAATCCAACCCTTGCATGTGCTTCCCAAATAAGGGATTTATGTTTGTGCACTCAAGAGCCTTTCTTAAGATGTACATCACACCTCTTATCCTATATCCTGAGTGAGGATCTATTTGGCCACCTAACTCCATACTTAAGAGTTATCTTGTTAATTTTTCATGAGACGTAAGACATACGATGGTGAAATTGAATCCAACCCTTGCATAAGTTTCCTAAAGAGGGGGTTCATATTTATGAACTCAAGACTCTTTCTTAGGATAGATGTCATGCCTCTTATCCTACAACCCAAGTAAGAGGTGTCTATTTGGCCACCTCTCTTGGTACTTAGGGGTTATCATGTTAATTTTTCATAATAAGATACATAAAAGGGTGAAATTGGATCCAAGCCTTGCATGCGCTTTCCAAAAAAAATGGTCTATATTTGTGAACCCAAGACCCTCTTTTTAGGATGGGCATCATGCCTTTTATTCCACATCCTAAATGATTAGGTCCATTTTGCCACCTCATCCATACTTAGGGGTTATTGCAATAATATTTTGTGAGGTAGGAGACATACAAGGGTGAAATTGACTTTAACCCTTACATGTGCTTTCTAAAGAGGGGGTTCATATTTGTCAATTCAAGACCTTTTCTTAGAATGGACATCACGCCTCTTATCCCACATCCTAAGTGGGGGGTCCATTTGGCCATCTCATTCTATACTTGGGGGTTATTGTATTAATTAATTGTGAGACAAGTGTAGATACTTTAAAAATGAGTTCAAAATGCTCTCATTTATAATATAACAGTGCTTTACATGCAATATTTCTTTAAGTATTATACGTTCTAGCTTAATTCCTCCTTTTGTGGATTTCAATCCTATATCCCCAAAGTGATATCATATATCTGATGCCTTCCCATGTTGTAGTGAATTTTTTGTAGGTGGTTTCAACCTTGTTTCCTAATACTTTACATAAGACCCAATCCCTTATGATTAAACTCTTGTGTCTCACAGATTTATTATATGATTTTTGGACTGTCCTTTTTTGTGATTCAATCCATATCAAAGTGTTCTCCCTCTTTTCCTTAATTAGTTAAAGGTATTTTTTTTCTGAGATATTCATTATCTCCTTATGTGATATTAGATCGAAGAGTAGGTTATTGTACTTTAAAGGGTATTATTGCTTTAGTACCATATACAAGAGAGAATAGGTTTTCCCTAGTGGCCATTCTTGGGATCATTCTCATTGCCCACAAAATGTCAAGTAGTTCATCAATCCATTTTCCCTTGGCTTCTTCCAATTACTTTGGCAATATATTGATAAGAATTTGGTTTGATGACTCCACTTATCCATTGGCTTACGGTCTGTATAGAGTAGAATGTGACAATTTTATTCCAACCTCTTCAGAAAAGGAGACTAAGCATTGACCTATGAATTGTGGGCTATTATCTATAATTAGATTATGGGGTAAATCGAACCTATATATTATGTTACGCCAAATAAACTTGTGAACATAAATTTCTTGGATCCTTGCCAATGTTTTAGCTTCTATCCATTTTGAAAAGTAATCTTTCGTGACCATCAAAAATTTCCTTTGGATTAGAGCAAGAGGTAATGGGTCCGATATGTACAAACCCCATTTTTGGAACGGCTAAGGGCTAACTATAGATCTCAAGTCATTGTCTAGTTGATGAGTAATATTGGCATTTCTCTAACATTGATTTCACTTCTTTGCATGGTTGATACAATCATTTTGAAGAGTAGGATAATAATAACCTTCTCGTATAATCCTTTGAGAAAGTTTTCTCCCTCTTGAATGAGCACCATATGACCCTTCGTGTAACTCTCCCAAAATTTCCTATGCCTCTTGATTAGGTAAATATTTTTACCACAGTGCACTATAGTTTTTCTCATAGAGTGCTCCCTGAATAATGGTTTAGTGCTTTATTTTGTCACTGTTTTTAGCACCTTTTCTCTATTGAAAGGAAATAATCCTTGGATAAGGTACTCCAAGTAAGAGGTCATCCATGGAGTGTGTTGTAGTGTTTGTATGTTTTTGTTCCTTTTCCTTATCTTCATCTCTGGCTATACTAGGATCGGATAGGCATGAAATAGGAATCACCATTTTTAATTATACATTTACTGCATATGTCAAAGTGACGAGGGAGTTTGTGTGCACATTTTCCCTTCCCGGTATTTGTTTGATCTTGAACATTTCAAAAGCTATGATTTTTGGCTTTATTTCTTCCAGATACCTTTTCATTCGTTCTTCCTTTTCCACAAAGGTATCATTAATTTTATTCATTACAAGTTGTGAATCACTATGGGCTAAGACCTTTCTTGCTTATAATGATTTTAATTGTCCCAGCACCAATATGAGTGCTTCATACTCTATAACGTTATTAGTTGACTAAAAAGTGATATGGACACATTGCTCTATTAGCCCTCTTGTAGGATTGAATATAAAAATTCCTACCCTATACCTTTTCAAGTTGCTAGCTCTATCTATATATACTTTCCAAATTTTTTAGGTTAGTGCTACTGCAATTAGAACTTCTACTTGATCCTCTAATTCAATCACAACTCTTGAGTCTATTCAATAATAAAACCAACAAGAGCTTTTCCTTTGATCACCAATAATGGTTTGTATTGAATTTTAAACTTTCTACATTCAATGGCTATCTAAGAAAGGTGGACAGATTGGTCTAGCTTACCCAAAATGTTCCTTAATAGATGAGATGTAAAAAAAACATCTTATGAGCCCCAAAATAGTGTATTAGTTTTCTTGATGCCATTCTTATCATAAAAGTTGCTTTTTCCAATGGAGGATATATTTGTTAAGCTCCTATCAAGGAATGGCTCACAGTATACAAGGTGTTGTTTTCCCTCCCTATCAACAACAAGTATAGTGATAGTCACTTTGTCTGTGAAGGCCATATTAACGTATAAAACCTTGACCATGTTAGGGTTTATTAAAAGGGGTGTTCTTTATAGGTATTCTTTGATGGACATAAAATCCCTTTTCACATTATGCACTCCATGTATAATATTTGTTTTTCTTCAATAGTTTAAAAAAAAGGAACATTTTTTTGTGCACTTGAAAATGAAATGACTCAAAGCTGATATACGTTCATTTAGTTTCTAAACAAAAACTTTACATGATTGAAAAAATGCAAGTATACATGATCACATACAAATTATAAGTAATTTTAAGAAAAAGTATTTTCGTACCCATGAGAATTGGTAATAATATATACTTCTAAATACTAGCTCGTTAATAAGTTAATTAAAATTAGTGAAAAGAGATTTTTGTTGTTTTTGAAATGAAAATTAAATCTACCAATTAAAGACTAATAAAGATATGAATAACGGAAAGATTACAAGATCATTCTATACCACTATCTTGTATTGCAAATCAACAAAATCATATCATATTCTCCTCTTCTTTGATTATACCAACTTGGAGAAATTCATAAATGCAAAAATCTCCACCTCTTGTTATAGACTTTTTGAACTAAACAAGCTCCTAATCCAAACTCTTTTTAATAGACAACAGATGAGTGCTCAAAAAGCACTAAAATTACCATGATTTTATGCACTTTAATTGATTAAAAATATATATATTTATATGTTTTATCATATATTTATATAAATTTATCTTTTTCGGAATCACGGGTATTTTTATTGTTTTTCAGGTATTTTGGCTTAAAAATGCAATTTAAAGACTCAAAGAGGAATACTTGAAGCAATACATCACAAATATATTAATAAATAAGTGGGAAAAGGTCAACAAACATGGAAAAATTGGACAAAATGGGTCGAAAAGGTCAAAAATGTCAAAAAGGAGAAAATCGCGCCCGGAGAAGCCACCATACAAGATTGCCCGGCCGCCAAGCCATACAAGAAGATTTGCGCTTCGCGCGCAGAATGCGCTTTCCTTCCAGATCCGCGCGCCGAATAAGGTCACTGTTCACGCTACTGCTCAGCGCGCCCAGCCTGCCCTCCGCGCGCGCCGCCGCCTTTTTGCCCTATTTTTCACGTGCAGTCGCCCCCATTTATGTCATGCTGACGTCATTAATGACCTCAGCATTTCCATTACGCATTTTTGCATTTTTTAACAAATTTTTTTACTCATTTTTTCTCTCCATCCTCACCTATAAATACCCCTCTTCTCTTCACTTCAAAACACACCTCAAAACACACTTCTCTCTTCTTTCTTTCTCTCCATTTCTTAGTTTTTAGTTTTTTTTAGTTTTTCTTATGTTTTAGCTAGTTTCTCTTAGTTTTAGAGTTCTTCCCTTTTTGGGAAGAACTAGTAATGTTTTTTTTTTGTAATTTATTAGCTTTTTGATTCAATAAATTGGAGTGCAAATTCCATTTGGAGGTTTTCTAGCAACGGGAATAGCATCGAAGTACTGTAAGGATTTTATTTTCTTTGCAGTTATTTTTTATGCTTTATTCTTACATGTTATATTTAATTTGTCTGTGATTAAATTTAACTGTGCTAGCTGTTTGTAAAAATGATATAATAATAACGTTGTTATGCTTGCGAAATATTAAATAGGTAAAAATCTCTAAAATGAATTGATTTTATTTTTATTCAAGATTTTATATTAAGAATGTTAGAGAGAAATATATTATTTTTCATTACAAACTTAAATCTGAAAATTAGATTTTAAGGTTTAATTATCCAGTCTAATTTAGAGTGGTGCTCTTTTATTTGTTGTTACAATCGCCTCTAGTTAGAGTGAAGCTCTATTTCAAAAGTTTTTATAAGAATTATTATCTGAAAATGTATTGACAACATGTTTTCAAGAGTGGTTTTAAAACTTGAAAGTTAGTACTCGGATAACTAAATTCTTAGGTTTAATTTGGACACCTTGAATAAAGTTTAAACTGTCTAACCCCACCAAAGGTGGCATTTAAATGGTTCATTTTCAATCTCTTAGAAAAAGGAATTAATTTAATTAACCAAATTAGTTATCAACCCCACCCATAGGTGTTAATTGATTTGTTTAGTTAACAAAGAATATCTAACCCCACCAAAGGTGGTATTCATACAAAAAAGGGAGAATCAATAAATATCAATTCATATCTTTAATAACCTAGATAATATGAGCAAGCATAATTAACTTAGTTATTATATCCATAAATACTCAACTATTTATAAAAGATAAAATTTGCATGAATGTTTATTGAATCTATGTTTAATTTTCTGTAATTAGATTAAAAACACAAAAACCCCAAAATATCGTGACAGGATGTTTAGGATTTAATTTCGTTTTTAAAAGTTTGAATAATAAATTAATAACCACATACATTCCTTCCTTAGATCGACCTTGGGAGTATACTTATCATTTTCTACGAAATGATTCGTGCACTTGCGAGAGTTTTATAAATATAAAACCAAAGTATTGGCAGAATCGGCGATGCCGGTTTTCGTTCATCAACAACCTAGCACAAGATTTCTAAATTTAGTCTATCAAAAACATTAAATTTTAAGAAGAAAATTGGATCAAGGTTAAACACATAAGTTTGATTTAATTATCTTGAGTATTAATTTTATTACATGCAATTTATCACTAATTATATAAATTGATCATGCGATTAAATACACAAACAACTAAATTGAATAACTATTAATTAATTTTATTATTTAATTATATAATTAAATAATCAAATAAATTTATACAACAATTAAAACTGAGGATTAATATATAATAAAAAAATAATTAAATAGAATATTGTAGATTTTATTAAATATTACAATCCATGTCTAGGGATTTGAAATCACCCATAATCAATTATAAAATTATCTTTTCATAGAAAAAAATAAATTTAGAAAATTATTCATAAAATAATAAAAGAAATGGGAAGAAATCTTAGGATTTTTATTCTTAAATATGATCTTTAACTCCTTTAATTGCTTCTCGAATCATCTTCTTCTTAATTTTTGCATACAACTTAATTCTATAATTATATCTCCATCTATCTAAATCTATATTATAATAAAAGAAATGAGAAGAAATCTTAGGATTTTTATTCTTAAATATGATCTTTAACTCCTTTAATTGCTTTTTGAATCCTCTTCTTCTTAATTGTTGCGTACAACTTAATTCTATAATTATGTATCTACATCTCTCTAAATCTATATTATAATATTCTTTCCTTATTTTGTATGATGTTGTTTTATATTTATATGAGATAAAAATCAAATCTAGATGTAATTAGTATTCCTATTATTTTGGTGGAAAAAGGGTTAGTGTTACCATATATCAAAAGGATAAAATAAGCTATGATTATTGAAAGGATATGATAAGCTACGAAATATATATACTCTCTTTCAAAGTTAATCCACCTATCAAATAAAAATCATAGAACAATCCATAAAAAATCCTAAAAAAATCTAGAAAATTAATATTTCCTTAATAATTACAAAACAAATAATTTTATATCATTATAATAATATATATACATATATATATATATATATATATAAAGGAATTGATATAAAATATGTATAAAATAGCACTTATCATTGGACCTCTTTAATACACATTGGAGACCTTATGTTCACAACAATTGCAATTTTGTCAAGAGTGGCCTTCATCCTGCTTGAAGATACAAGATACCCCAAGAATTTCCTTAATGTCACCCCAAATACACACTTCTTTGGATTAATACATATTTCATAACCTTTTACTATAGTAACTACATCTTCTAAATCCTAAAGTAGATCTTTGGCGACCTTTGTTTTGACCATCACGTTGTCCAAATAAACCTCTATGTTTCACCCAATCTCGTCTTTGAAAGTTTCGTTTACCAATCTATGGTAAGTAGTTTTGGAATTTTTCATACCAAAATGCATCCTATTGTAACAATATGTCCTTTCTTCAGTAATGAATGTCATTTTGTCTTCATCTTTGACATGCATTTAGGTCTGATGATATCTTGAGTATACATCCATAAAACTCATTGTTTCAAAACTGACTGTGGCATCCACCAGCTTATCAATGTTAAGTAAAGGAAAGCAATCCTTTAGAGTAACCAGGTTAACATCCATCAAGTCAATGTATATTATATGGTTTCCTCCTCTTGCCTTATTTGCTAAAATAACATTTGACAACCAAGTTGGGTAATCGACTTCGTAAATCCAACCCATACTTGTTAAAGAGTATAGTTTTTTTCTTTATAATGTTGCTTTTCTCTTGTGTAAATCTCCTTTTTTGTTGTTGGACTAATTTCTTGTTATGGTCAACATTCAATTTATGGGAAACGATGGAAGGATCAATACTTGGTAGGTCATCTAATTTCCAAGCGAAAAGGTCAACATTATTCTTCTAGATTTCAATCAATGAGTCGTTTATCTCTATTGAAGTTTTAAACTAGTTTTTAAAGACTTGCCTTCTTCTAGACCCCCTACCAAGATTATTTCATGGCCTTTTAATGGTACTATCATAATCTGACTTTTGACTAAACATGTGGTCTTTGGGCTTAAAATTCGCTTGCTCTTTGGTTACTATTTTGAACAAGAAGGTAATGCACTTTTTAGGGTAGAATTGTAATAATAAGTTGATAGTCCATCGAGGGGAAAACTCTCATTTTATGGATCCAAGGTCTTTCCAAAGTTTAGTAGGTAGGATATTTAAAACCATAAAATTTGTAAGTGTGATATCTCTTTCCATGGTGATTGAAAGTCGTATAGTTCTTATGAAAATGGTTACACTACTATTGAAACCTATCAAGGGCATTTGTTGTTATGTAATTTCCTTAGGGTCTATCCCATATCCAATAGTACGAATAAGTATAACAAATCAAAAGAACTACCATTGTCCACCAAAATCCTATGCACTTCACAATGTGCAATTTTGATAGTGATAACCACAGGATCATCATAAGGTGTTAAGATCTCTCTTTCTTCAAAAATGATGGGGAGCATCAGTCATTCTTGTTTCAAACTATAAACAAGTTGGTATGAATCTCTAGCTTCGCAAGCATACCACTTTCTAGAACTATGAGTATGGACTGACATTTTCGGTCAACCATGTATGGTATAAATCACACATACATCGCCTTATGAGGGCTGATTAGGCCTATTGTTCTCCCATGGAAGAGGATAGGGAGGTACAAGTTCTCTTCAATTATATGTCTCCCTGTTTTCTCCTCTTGGACCTCTATTTCCATCTACTAAGTCCCTCAAATGTTTATATGACAAAAGATGTTCAATTTCCCACTTGATGTCTGTAATCTTTTGTCCAATGGCTTGTATCTTTATAGAAGGTGTAATATTTATTGAGGGTCCCTAAATAGGGCTCTTATAGGTGAAGGCCAATTTACTTGATCCATACATTCCATTTTTGTTATAAAATCTACCAATGATGCACATAATAGTGTACCTCTGAAAAAGAGATAAAGCTTTCCTCCATGTTCCAAGCCTTCCCTTTGGCACCACCATTAGTATAAAATAGGGTGGATTAGAGCGCCTCTCCATATAAGGTTTTCTTTCTTGTTATTTCCTGCTTGTGGTTGGCTTATCCGAAGATTGGTTCAATGAGCTCTTTGTTAACTTCAATTCTATTTCCATGTTGAAAAAGTTTTGGGCCTCTTCATATACTACATCCAAGGGTAATAGAGTTGTTTTACTAAGCTTAATAAATAGACTAGTGTCTCTTTTAATTCCTTTCCAAAAAGCCTCAATAGCAATAGAGTCGTGACATTTAGATATCTTCATTTTTTTCATTTTAAACCTTCTCATGTAGGTCTCAATCGTTTCGTTTTTTCCTAGATAATTGAAAATATATGGTATGACTCCTTTCTGATGGGCTTATTACATGTATAATTGGTGATGAAAATTTTCACTAGGTTATCAAAATTGTTTACACACTTAGGAGGTACTTCAATGAATCATTATTATTCCATTTCTTGGAATGTAGTGGCAAATAACTTGCAAAACATAGCCTCTCTTTTATCTTCTGGCATGCTTACAATGGCCATGGATATTTTGAAGTGGATGGCATGTGCCATAGGATCTTTTGTCCCCATGTAAACGAGATATTTTAGAGCAAAAAACTTATGGGTGATATCATTAATTCAATATCATTTGAGAAAAGGAATGATGACAATTGATCACACACAATCTCCATATCATTCAGAGGATGAAACTATCCTTGAATTTTCAAATTTTCATTCATTTTTTGCTTCCATTTTTCTTCCATCTCCTAAAATTTCATATCCAGATTATTGGAAGAATCAGGTTGGACTAGGTTCTCCTTCAAAATAGGATTATCTAAACCATGTGCCCAAGGTATATTGACATGTGGTTTGTACTAGGTATTGATGGGTCGTATATATTGGTTCTTAAATTGGAGTTTTATATGTGAGCCATTGGAAAGTGTAATTAGGTTAAGGATATCTCATTGCTTGATGGGAAGTTTGCCTAGATCTTGTCAAGTGTTGAGGTCTTATAGGAGGAATTGCAGTATAAAAATATCTTTCAACCTCTTCGAATTTGTCTTGCATCAAATGTGAATAGAGTTCCTTGTTACCATTCTATGCATTAATGAAATCTTGTTGTCATTGTAATATTTCCTTGTTAATTTCCCTTTCAAGGCATGCATTTCGTAGTTGTGACTACTTGAATTGGTTGTGTGTGAAATCGTTCTAGTCATTTAGGGTTCACTCTCACATAATGCAAGTCATACAGAACCATTCCTTAGCTTATGATGTGAAGTGGATGTGAGACATGAGGTACATGATTGTTAAGATTGAACTTGGGGATTGGATGAACATGGATGTTTCTTGATTCGGGATGGGTGTAATGGCTAGTCATGATGATATAATTAATTTCCATGTAACACTTGCTAATTATCCTCAGATATAAAATGTAAGGTCTTAAATACTAACTAAGGACTAGAAAGATTTATGGTCTCATCATGGGTTCCAATTATTTGAAGAATAACTAGTGTGTTAGGGTTAATAGAAATATATTAGAAAGACAATAAATTTAAATTATTTGTTCATCTCATTAATGAGGTATATATAGATACATAATGGATATGTGTCAACATTATAATAGTTAATGCTCTTTTGATATCAAAACTAACCTATATATAATAAAATTACAAATATTAATAGGTTATTATTATCGGGCCGTATAAGAAACCTCCTAATTAAGGTAGGTAGTAATCATGAGGTCATTCCTACCAGGTCGCATGGCGTTGATCTTGAACAATAGACGGGGCCTTGCTCACTATATTACAAATATAATGTCATATGGTAGTTTACCGAAGGTTCCATGGCCAAAAATGAATCGCTTGCTTCTAAGGATAAGGTCATTATTAATAGGCTACCAAATGATAATATCACACTCACACTATAGATGAGGTGTCACAGATTACTAGAGCCATGTTCTTAATACCTCGATAATAGTTTGATAAAGTATATTTATTATAATATCTTTATAGCTTTTAAATTATTACTTTTATATCACTGCAATATAAGGTGTAATTTTGACACATTGTTTATATTGGAAATGGTAATAGTATATTTATTTTTAAAAAAATACAAATATACTAGTATATTTTACAATAGTTATAAACATGTTTAGTTATCAATTCCTTTATATTTATATATATATTATTAATATAATAAGTTAAAATTATTTTTTATTTATTTATTCAAAAAAATATTAATTTTTTATATTTTTTATAATTTTTATTTGATAAATGTATCTACTCGTAAAAATCTTTAGGTGTACTTAGAAAAAATAAACCAAAACAGTGTCATTTTGGCCTCTTTGGTGCATGCGACGTCCCATGCATGTGTCATTTGTCCAATGTTAGCCCCATGCGACACGTCATTCCAATGCCTGCCCCATATGACATGTCATTCATCTGTAACTCATCCTTCGTCAACCCTTAGTACAACCACTGTTCAACTCCTTATTCCAATGTCTCAAACATGTCATTATATATATTATGCCTAGCATAATTCTCTCATTTCGATTTGTGTGTCCACTAATCCTAATCAACTTTAAAAAATAACATTTGTTCTTATATAAATACCCAAATAACACCATAAAAATAAAGACAGTATTAGAATTAACATAAATAGTATCAAAATTAATACAATTAGTATAAAAATTACACAAAAATTCAAAGAAATAATCAAATAAAAATTCAAATTCAATACAATATTGTAAGTGCTTTTAGGGAAGATTCAAGAACATGTTGAAGATTTATTTTTTTGTTCTTTTACTTCCAATAATTAATCTAATTCAGATTTTTTTCTTGACAATATCTCTTCTTTATTATGGAATATTTAGTTATTATTATGTATTTAATAAATTTTATCTTTAACTAAATATTCATTGTGATAGTGGGAAATTTCCAAATTCTAAACTATAGTTTAATTAATTTAATGTTATGAATCATTTTAGTTTCAATTCTTGATTTTTGATATATTCAATTCTATGTTTAAATGTAAAGACTATGCATGTTATGAATTAGAATGGACAACTAATTTATTATATCAATATGTTTATATCTAGTCTAAGATATTAATATGTAAACGTTAATATTCTTATTCAAAGTGGTACCTTATGACTATTGTCATAAGTAGGGTCGAACGCCTATTGTAAAGGTTAAACAATTATTCTAACCTTGTTTAGTTTAATTATCATCTTTTTAGATCCTAATGCAATGAATGAATTAAATCTAGTAAAGGTACTTTTAGGTTGTTCAGAATTTATGTTGAGTTATGATCGTATTTTAAATCAATTATACATTAAGAAAATGTGAAATGTCTTAAGTAGACCTAGGCTTCTAAAGCTAGAATTAAGAACTCAAGAATGGTTTTAAATTATGAAAGTGATTTATAACTTAAGAAACTAATTTACATTCCTGACTTGTTTAATTAAATTGTAAAATAGTGACGAGGATAGTTCATAATCATATATCTCTCATAATTTTTGTGCAACTCATATTTATTATTTTATGCTATTTTATTTAAAAATAATAAAAATTCTTATTTTAATAATTTTAATTAACTTAATAATGAACTAATTCTTAGGAGTAGACTTTGTTATCGATCCTTATGGGTATGACACCCTGTATTATTAAATTACTTATCTTTTGCATGATCATGTTTGCTTGCATATTTTCAATTGTATAAAATAGTATAATAATAATCCTTACATTTAATTTTAAGTATACTAATAGTCAAAAATAAGACTTAATTGGAGATATCATCAATTGTTATGCACATTAGCAAAAAAAGTAAAGGACATATTTATCTTTAAAATAATTTAAGAATAAAAAGAAGTTAATTTAACCATTATGAATCCAAACAAAAATTTTAATTTAACCCCAAAACAAAATAAAATCACAATAAGCTGAGGGAGAGTTAAAAAAACCTAACGAAATTGAATCATATTCAAGAGGATGATTTTGTAAGAAAAACAATAAAAATTTGATGAATTTGTGTGAAAAAAATTAGAGTTTTTATCTTCAATCAGCATATCAAAAATTTATGGCAACATTAAAGCTCTTGGAAATGACCGGATGAAAATTGAAAGATGATTCACTAGTGAGAAATTGTTTTAAAGACGAGTTTTTCTTTCGTTTTTATTCAAATGTGTATAGAAAATGTTAAAATCTCCCATTAAATTTTAATTTTAGATCATTGGTATATATAAAATTAAATGTAAAGAATACTAGTTTATTATTATAAAAGTATGAATCCACGTAAATACATTTTTCTTAAATAAGAATACCATTAAATTACCTAACTATAATAAAACTAAACTATGTGAAATTTTATATGCAGTTTGATTTAACTATTCAAAAGGAAAATTGAAACAATTAAACTAATTAGCTATTTAGAAGGACCTTAAAATACTATTAATTTTTTTACGTTGTGATGTTTTTATATAGGATAACATTAAAAATACCTTCAATTTTTGAGGTATCTTCAAAAATACTCTTAAGATTTTAAAAACTTCAAAAATACCCTACAAACATAACGGAAGCTAAATTTAAAAAATGTGAATGATAATATTTTATAAAAAAATAGAAGAAATAATAGAGAACCAAGAAATAATAAAAAATCAAGGAATAGTATAATTAGAAATAGAAGACATCTAAGGATACTTTTCACAAGGAATGGTAACAAGTAAAAAGATATTTGAAGAAATTCAAAAAGTAAAATTAAATCTTAAAGAAAGAGATAGATTTAAAGATCCATCATTTTCATTTTTAAAAAATTATTCCCAAGAAAAAACATAATTTATTATGGAATAAGTAATAAAGAAATTTAAAGACCCATCATTTTTATCTTTAAGAAAATTATTCCCAAAAAAGACATAATTTATTATGGAATAAGTAATAAAGAAATTTAAAAACCTATCATTTTCATCTTTAAGAAAATTATTTTCAAGATAAGACATAATTTATTATGGAATAAGTAATAAATAAATAAGCATTAATATCACATATACCAAAGGAACATATAATATACCATTAATTTACAAGAAAACTATATTAACTATCCAAAATTTCCAAAAAGGATAAAGAGAAAAGTAGATACATTCATTTGAGAGGAATCCAAATATTAATACATGCTCATTTTAGAGAATGAATAGATACACCCATAAAAGTAGCATTTTAGATAATTGAATAATAAATAGGAAAGATTCTTTACTATGAATGATACATGGTAATTTAGAATATTATAAGCTAAAATTTACAACATACCTTAGATTTGTTATTAATATCCATGATAAAAACTTAAATTAAGTATTAAATCTAACTTATAAATTTGAAAGAGAAGATTTAATGAAGGAAGAAAATCATTCATTTTCAATATGCTACCTAGTAGGATATTCATTAATAAACAGTTCTAATAGTTCAATGTATAGACAAAATGACTTTATAGAAATAGATAAAACCTTTCAAAAACTTGGACAAATAATAAAACCAGAAATACTAACAGACTTTAAAATATGAGAAGATTGGAACTTAGATATGAAGGAAAAATCTCTAATAACAAAAAGAAAAGGTAATGCAGTTAAAAAAATAATATACCAAGATTTACTTTTATAGACTATGAAAGAGAAACCTCTAACAAATAAGAAGTTAAAAAACTAAAAGATAAAGTTCAAGTAACGAAAGAATTAGTTCATGATGTCATAGTAGGAAAACAATAAGGTTTAAAGATAAATTAAAAAATATACAATTAGAAATAGATGGAAGCCTAGTATGCGTAGGAAAAAAATCAAGCAACATTAATAAATTCTATGAGACTCTTAATAGAACAAATAGATTTAGTCCAAGCATCAAACATGAAATACCTATAAGGTACAACAGAAACACAAAAAGAATTATTAAAAGAAATAAATGAATGTAGTTATAATAAACTTCAACAAGATATACACACGTAATTTACAGAAATAAGAAAAGATGTATATAACATGCACAAAAACAATAATATTGTAGGTCATAAATATGATCCCTTAGAAGAACTAAAAGTTTCCTACCTAAGGAATTAGATGTCCTGATTCTTAGAAATGAGAGAAGAAAAAATAAAGAAAAAGATATAATTTTAATTTAATGGAATATAGAAAATAATTAAAAGAATAATTCATGAACCACGAAAATAGGTATATAGCAAAATTAGTTATTTTGTTAACACTAACTAATGAAGAATTAAATTAATAGTATAATGAAAAACTTTGTACAAACAAAGAGGAAGATGACATGACAATAATCAATGAGTTTGATACTGAATTAGGAATTATGAACCCAAAAAGTCATATGAAACCAATTTTATTACTAGTTCCTTACTAAGAAGGAAAATCTGACCCACATATGGAAGAAAGAAATTGGTAAATGTCAAGAGAGCCTAACATTACTGGTAGAAGAAGACAACCACCCAAAATGGAAGAAGGGTTACATTGGGGAACTAGAGGTAGTATCACATCAAAATTCAAGCTTCATGATAATTATAAATCAGGTCTTTTAGATCTAGATTGTATAAGAGATAGGAAAAAAATCTTAGACGAATAGGCTACTAGTTTGAGTGTATTCTTACAAACCTCTCAAACTACACAAAATAACCCTTCAATTTGTAAGGTATTAGTAGCTCATAAAATGTTAAATTTTGATTTCAAACTTAACAGACCAATATTATTTATTAATGCAAGGGAATACTCCCACGGGAATAGAATATTTAGATATAATAATAAATAAAATATATAAGAAATTTATTGGAAAAGATAAAGGAAGAACTATCTTTAAACATGTACTTCTAAAAAAAATTGGAAATATGCACCAAAAGATTTAGTTGAAAGAATTTCTAATAATACTACAATAAATCTTAATAAGGTTTTAAATGATACATATATAATTATAGGAGGAGAGAATTTTCATACTCCTCCCATGTATCAACAGGAAACATGTGCTGATTTATTAATATAAAATAATTTTCTAAATTTATATCAACCTTTTACACAATATTTAGACAAAATAAGTCTAACAACATTATATGATAATACCATTTATGTATCAAAAATAAGATAAACTTTGACTGTATCAAACCTAACTTTTATATAACAACATAAAAAATAAAAACGTGGTGAGATAGAGCAGCAAAAACCTTATTTAAAAAATATTTCATTAGATATATAAGATAAAAAAAAACTTTTTCCTATAGAAATATAGGAAGATAAAGCCCTAATAGGCATTAGAAAACTATTAAAAATGGTAAGCCCAAAAAATCCTTTGGTTTCAAAAATAAATAAATCTAAGACAATTATCAACATAAAATTAAGAAACCTTAACAAGGTTATTAGAGTAAAACCAATTATTTATACTCTAGAAGTAGAATTGAATTTGAAAAAAAATTAAGAACTTTTGGAACTAAAATTCATAATACCAAGTAATTCACCTCACTCTAGTCCAGTATTCTTAGTCGAAAAAGAAGCTAAAAAAAGAAAAGAAAAAGGTAATGGTAATAAATCTCAAGGCATGAAATAAGAAAAATATTGATGATAGATATTTTATTACAAAGAATGAAGAATTATTATCATTAATAAAATGAGAGAAATACTTCTCAAGTTTTGATTATAAAAGTGGATTTTGGAAAATAAGACTAGATGAAGAATCTCAAAAATTAATATCATTTAGTTGCTTTCAAGGATAATTCTAATGGACCGGTATACCATTTGGATTAAAACAAGTCCAGGGTATTTTTCCAAGATATATAGATAACATCTTTAAAGAATTAAGAATATTTGTTGTGTCTATATAGATGATCTTTTGGTTTTTAGTAATGAATTAAATAAACACTATTTGAATATTATTAATATTATACAAGAATGCAGAAAATAAGGAATTGTACTATCTAAAAAAGAAAGTACTACTTGGTCAGTAGAAAAATAAGTACTTAGGGTTGAAAATTGAAGATGGAAAATATAATCTATAACCCCATATACTAAATAACATTCACAGTTTTCCTAGTGAATTAAAAGACAAAAACTAATTACAAAGATTTTTAGGATGTTTGACATATGTAAAAGCATATATCAAGAAACTTGTAGAAATGAAAAACCTTTACAAGAAAAATTGAAAATTGACCATGTCTAGAAATAGACAGAACAAGATACTCTGTATATGGATAAAGTAAAAACAAAGGTAAAATATTTACCAACTTTATACCATTCAAGGCCAGATGATAAAATGATAATTGAAATAGATGTTTCAAAAGAATATTTGGGAGAAGTTTTAAAAGTAAAAGTAGATGATAAATATGAATATCTTTATAGATATACATCAGGATCTTTCTAAGATTTAGAGTTAAATTATCACAGTAATAAAAAAAGAACATTTAGTTGTAAAAGGGCTATTAAGAAATTTACAATATATGTTATTAGTTCTAGATTCATGGTTAGAATAGATAAAAAGAATTTTGGTTATTTCTTAAGAAATAATATTGTAGGTGATTATAAATAAGGAAGATTAGTGAGATAATACTAGTGATTCAATCACTATAACTTTGATGTCGAACATTTCTCACGAAATAAGAATAGTTTAGTAGATGTTCTTACTAAAGAATTAGAACCTCTAACTATTTTCTTGCTAACAAAAATGGAAAATCTTGATATCAAGATCAAGATAAAGGAAAAGAAGATGAAAATCCTACAAGAAAACCTTAAGCTATTATACCTCGAGAAGTCTCTTATGAAGATAGGAAATAAACAGGAAAAACTTGATTGTTTAAAACAACTCTTAGGGTCCAAAAGGTCAAAAGTGGAATCTTTATCAAAAATTTAATATAAAGAAGATAAATCTTTTAAGGAAAGAATTCAAGATGAAAAAGAATAACCTAATAGTTCAAAAGAGAGTAACATCTCTGAAACAAGAAAGCTCAATTGAGCTGATAAAGTAGAAAAACAATTATGTGGTTTATAATTACCCAAAACTAGGAATTTATAACAATTGGATAGAAGCCACTAAATCTATTATAGGGATTAGTAGAGTAACTCATAGAGCCTTCACTAATAGAATAGAAGTTGAAGGAAGTTATACCAATTTCAAAACACCAAAACTAATAACTCTAGAGGAGATAATAAGAAATTATTCTACAATATTACAACAATAACTAGCAGTACCAATAAGGTTGCAACTCTAGGAAAAATAGTAAGGCCTTCAGTATTATTTAGAGAATCATCACTTCTAGAGACATCAAAGATAGTAAAGCATTTGGTGTTATTCAAGGAAACATCCCTCATAAATTCATTAGTTATTAAAGATGAAAAAGACCAATATAGAAGCCTAAAAAACCACAATGGTTCAATATTTACAATTTGGCTAGAAAATATACCCAAGAACACATTAAAGATATGAAGTTCTATACTATAGAAAAGGAATTCCCTGTGGGAAGTAAATTCAATATTTTGGAAGGAGCTCATCCAATATTTGTTTATCAAGCTTTCCATGCAGGATAGATAGAAAAACATATATCTAGAAATTAATTTAAGTGAATTAAATTATTTCCCAAAAAATTTCAAAAGAGAAATCAAGAACTTCAAGAAGAAAATTAAAGCAGGTGACAAGCTTGTTTATCTCAAATTTTTCAGTTCACTAATGGACTAGAAATAAGGAAGGATGTATCAGTCCCAACCACTTTATCAAGATAGGAATTTCCAAAACAAATAGAGAAGTTCTCAAACCAATGATGCTTTCAGAAAAGGAATTCAATACAAAAGAACTTTGTGTATTAAGAAGTTAAATGTTAAGCCAAATTTACTATGAACTCGGGGAGATTGATAACTCTATTGAGATCAAAGTAAATTATTCAACTTGTAAAGTTATCATCATTTCTCATAGTAGCATGGATTTTTTTAGAAGAAGATGGTGAAAAATTTACCAAATATGAAACAAATTTTAACAATAACAACTTATAAATAGGTCGAGAAACAAGGAAGGTATTTTTCTTCTATGCCATAAAAGCCACCAAAGATCACAGATGTATTTAATGCATCAAATATCGAGAAGATTAAGATGCATCATCATCAACGTCATCAAAAAGACTATTGGTAGAAAACAAAAAGGAAGAATAAAGAAAAGAACTATTGGTAGAAGGAAGAATAAAGAGAGGAACTTTCGGTAGAAAATAACAAAAAAATAAAGATGTAGACTCACATCTTTAGTCAGTAGCATGTGCCAAAGAAAAAAAACAATGACTGATATTTTGAAGTAGAAAGGAAAACGGATTATGAAAGTAAGGATAAAATAGTAATTTTCATCTTATAAATAGGGATTCCTTGTCTATAAAAGGAACCCTTATTTTCATTTGGAGAGGATATAGAAAACAACCAAAGAACATACCTCTGAAAAGCACAATCTCTAGCATATAAATCCTCTCTATCTAGAAATCCGAACCATAAAATATGTACCCATTAATAATGAGTGCCTAAAAATCACTTTAAGGTTCTTAGTTGTCCCAAAGTTTGTAATAATTATTATATCATGAATAAAATTGAGTTCAGTTACTCTTTTTTTGTAAGTCTAAATTGAATACCATCTATGTACGGATGTAAAAGGTTCACCATTACTAGGAGTGTATTAGGTTTTGAGCAAACTTGAGACATAATCGGTGTAACAAAAAAAGACAAACATAAGGAAAGATCATAGTGGACCCATTAAGTTAAGGTATAATAATCATGACTTTTAAGCTAATTAAAGATCTTGAATACCTAGATAATTGCTTATATCAAGTGATATTACTGATAAACAAAAAGATAAAGATAAAAATATCCTAATATTATCATAATAAAAATTAAGTATAGGAATTAACAACTAAACATTAAACAACTAGCATGAAAGAAATTAAATGAAAAGATAAAAATCTAATTTTATTATAAAAGTTTGATAAAGGTTATCTTTTAGTCTTAAATGAATATTTTAAATATGAGAATTATGAAATTTGTTTTGAAAATTTTAGAAGATTCAACACCTTATTAGATATCTATATAGATTATATTAAAGTTATTACAAACATAATAAATCATCATGTTTCAAGGATATTAAAAGACTATTTTAGTCAAAAACAAGTCTTCTTAGAAGAAGAAGAAGATGATGAAAAAAAAAAATTTAATAACCTTATGTTTGGTTATTATCTTTTCAAATATTATAGGTACAATGTTTGTACATAAACATGTAGTTGTAAAAATTTACAATTACAAGATAAAGTCTATCTAAGGTACATGATCTCTTAGAAGAAGGTCGGATTAGTTAAAAATTCATTATATGACCTATTGGCGATTGAAAACTACAAATTGATATCAGAACTATAAAAATATTAATAAAATATAGATAAAAAAGTTAACATCATTAATTTTGAGAATATCAATGGTATTAATCATAAAGTCTAAAAACATTCTAACATTTTTACGAACTTTAAGGACATAAATGAGGATATGTTTAGACCACATGAACATTTTAGATATATATTTATTTTTATATAAGAATTATGTTCAAAATCTCATACTTTTACGTACAAATGATGGTTTAATCTCAATTAACAATAATGAAAAAATTTGTTAAAATCATACTAAACCACCGTAATTTTGAGTCCAAATGTTACGCCCTATTTTTGATGTCTTGTTGTATTCTTACTAAAACATACTAACATAATGTTATTAAATTATTTGATAAAATATAAAAAATATATTTTATTTAATATATTTTTTGAAATTATTTGATACCTAACTCTCTTAAAAAATTAATTATACTTTATATACCTATCATTCTTTATAAATATTTACTTTATACAATATCTATATTAAATATTTATAATTTAATAATTAAAATTATTAAATTCTCCTTATCATATCTTTAAAAATTATTAAAAAAATTAATTCTTTTATTAATACAGTATCTTCAATTACTATTAACTATTATATTTCTATACCTATGTGAATTATTAGTAATACAGTAACTCCTAAAATTTAATATATTATTCTTTACGGATTCCTATCTTGAACAATCTGTTTCCGATCTCCAATCACGGAGACAAGAGGGAAATATAGTAGAATGTTATGCCTCACTATCAACCAAAAATAATAAAAAAAAATCTTACGTTCTAAATTCTCCAGTTCCTGTCGTTATATAGCCGTACACTTGGCGATGGCTTTTCCTACCAATTTTAGAAACCCGTCGTACGTATCCATTTATCATTGGTCCACCTGTTTCCTTTATCGAAATCAAAACCTCCCCAGGACTGAAAGTATTTAACCCCCTCTCTCTAATTAGACAATGCACGAAGCTCAAAACCTTACGTGCCCTTTCCCGGGCACCAGTAAAACATTATACAGACACCATGCGAAATACTATTGGCTACATAATGGGACCCATAACTCCTTATTATATTCACAGGGACCCACTCATGCGCAACGACACGTTTCGGATCTGAACCAATCCCATTTCTGCGCTGTTCATGCCACTTTCTACACACGTGTCGTTTCTCCACACGTGTCGTACGATTCCTTCTTATAAGTATCGCTACTACGTAGATCTTAATTTGTGTCTAACGTTTCTAAAACTTAGATTTACAGTGAGAGAACAAAAACAACAACATTCTAGAGAGAGACGTTTAGGATGGATGGTAGAGGAGGTTGCTGTATAGCTAGATATGGAGGAGGTTCTGCATATGATGTGTCAAAGGTCGATAGAATAATGCTCCGTTTCAGACCAATAGCTCCGAAACCCGTCGCCGGACGTTCAGTGAACGGTGTGTTTTCGCCGGAAAAAAGTACCCGACCTTACCTCAAAGGTGGTCGAGGAAGAAAAAGGTGCATCAGAGACAGTTGCAACAAAAATATCAGCTCATCAAGCGATAACAAACGGTGCAACAGCAAGAAGAGAAAGCCATCGCCGGAGGAAAAGCGTGATGGATTCGCCGGAGAAACAGTTGTGACGCTTCCTCTGTTGCCGGAGACTCCAGAACCTAAAGATTCTCCGGCAAGGGTTTCTCCGGAAGCTAGAGACCCACCCATGTGGTTAAGCTTTGATAGGTCCGTTTGTGGTCTGACCATGGAGACACCCGAGAAAACAGAGCTGTTAAGGTCGTGCGTGACGGTGGAATGCTTGACGGACACGTGGATTGGTGGTAATGGATTGTGGTGTACGGATGAAGAGAGGAAGATTAATTTAGAGAAGGACACGTGTCCAGGATTTATATCGGACGAATTTGGAAGAGTTAAGTGGACGAATAGTGCTTATAGGAAGAAGGTAGGTCAAGGAGAGGATGTGGGTGAGATAATGGTTTGGGTGGTGATGAAGGAGAGAATACCGGTTGAGTTGACAGCGTTTAGTTGTAGAGTGAGATTGGAGTACACGTGTGGAAAAGAGAAGAGCTCACTGACACTGCCTTGTGACGTGTGGAGCATGAACTACGGGGGTGGATTTGCGTGGAGATTGGACGTTGAAGCTGCTCTTTGTTTGGGTCGGTAATATTATTAATTAAGGGGTTTCTAGTTTCTTTCTTATGTAACTAAACTAATTCTATATATTATGAATCTCTGATGATCTGCCGAAATACCAAGTTATGTTATAAAGAGGTTGAGAAAGGGACTTGGGGATGTTTTATATTGTTCTTGTATCATTTGATGATCTGTTTCTTTTTAGATCTTTTAACTGTGATCAAGGATGGTTTGTGACGTTATCCCAATTTGATTGTAAGACGAATGCTGAAATCTACTCTTAAATTTGTAAATTAATATTGTTTTGTGTATATAATACTTGGTTCTTGTATGTAGCATGCAACTAAATTTTACCATATATATTTTTAATTTTTTTAATTTTTAATTACCATATTAACTGCTCTTTGTTGTTTGTTAATTATTGATTATGGTTTTAAGGAACATCTGTACGTATGTAATTAGGTTTTGTAGCTGTATGAAGACTTGAAGACATGTATAATATATTCCGATCTTCTTTCATTTGCCAAGAAACATTTCGGGGCTATATATGCAAAGCTTCTTGCACAAACAGTTTTTTTTTATTTTTTTTTAATAAATATATAAAAGTACGAAACCACAAATTATATGACACTCAAAAAATGTATTCCATCACCATCTAGTTGAACAGTTCAATTTTTAATAATAAATATTTTATTTTATAATTTAATGTTAATATTTTTAAAAATAATAAAAAGAATTTATATTATTTATATTTTATTAAACAATAAAATATAAAATATAATTTAAAAAATAAATATTTAAATCTTACTTATAAGTAATTTTTCCATAATATAAAAAACTCATATTATTTACGTTTTATTAAAATATAAATATTTAAATCTTACTTTTAAGTAATTTTTCCGTAATTTGTTACTAACAATGAACCTTTTTTTTTTGTTATATTGTCTGTTCTTAAAAAGTATTATATTAGTTTTTAAATCATTTAACATGACTTTAGTAATTAGTATATGTTTTTTTTCGTACAAGTTTACTATTTAATATAGAAAGTATTTTTGTTTTTAATAGTTGTTGGCTTGTTCAAAACATCATTATTATCAAATCATCCACTATTGGCATCATCAATTTTAATGACACATTACTCTCATCCAATTCAACGTTAGCTTTACTTTTTTTTTTCTTCGGAATCTCAAATTAGTAATTATTACGTATTCTTATTCATTAATTTTACATTTATTTATATTATCACGTGAATAAAAAATAACAAGTAAATAATATTAAATATTAATAAATTTAAATAAATAAGATCATCATTTTGTTGTTGGCTAAAATTAGTATAATAAAAGATAACAAATTGTTATCAAAATCTATCTTTAAGGATCAAGTTGAGAATTATTAACATGCTTTAACAAAAAAGAGTAACATTATCACGAGAAAGAAAGGAAGAAAAACGAACGAAAAATACAGCTTCAAAAATCAATGGACATATTTTATCTAAAAAGCAATTAGCAAAAAAAAAATAATCCAAAATGTTGAAAAAATACTTGCAAGAAGCCAATGAACAAGTCTTAAATTGAATGGAAGTGGTAGAGGGAGAGAAAAATCCACAAAAATCTTTTGAGATAGTATTAGAGAGTTGTGATAGAATTCTTAAATATAATAGTCATAAAGTATACATAATTCATTGAAATATTGAATTTTTTAAAAGTTATTAACTTTTGAATACAAAGAAATTTTAATAGATATTTAAAAATTAATTTAATATACCTTAATTTTTGTAGATTTTTATAAGGTTTCAATTGAATGCTCCTAAATTTTTGTAAACTCTTTAAATTAAAGTCCAAATTAAATACATCTAAACTTTTAAAATCCATAAAATTATAAAAATTTAAATTAAATGCATCCATGTAAAATTATGAAATTGATGAAATTTGTTGAATATATTAATCAATTTTTTTTAACAATTCATGTAAGTATAATCATGAAATTAGGTAAATGTTATTGGATATGTATTATAATTAACAAGAAATGTAATGTATCATATAATTATATTTGTATAGTTAGTTGTAACTAACATTACACATTAGTGATGCCTATTGTTTGAATAATTTAGATATTGTTTGGACGGTAGAAATGAGATTATTTTTATACTTAGTTGTGTTATAAATAAGAATGAAATTAAAACAATTTTTAAAAAAGATGAAATTTTTATTCCACCACCCGTAATAGAATTGTTATTCCATTCCTGTACTTATTATATAAAAAAAATTATTTCAATTTTTTCCTTAAATCTTAAAACCTAAACTTAAAACCCTTAAATTTTTAAATCTCAAACTTCAAATTCCAAACCCTAACCCCAAATCCTAAGACCTCATATCCCAAAAACTAAAACCTAAAATCCAAAACCTTAAAAACATAAATTCTTTTTTTTTTTAATTTTGATTATGTGATATTTGATATTGATATATTAGATCAAGAAACGAATTTATTATCATATATTAATACTTGAATGTTATTTTGTAAATAACATAGAAGATATTTTTTTCTTATTTTTTAATTTTTTTTAGATTAAATAATATTTTTAAATAATAATTATTTCAAAAAATAATAATTTTTAATAATATATTATGTTTGATAGAGAAAATAATAATTAAATAATATTATTTAAAATTCATTAAACATATGTGCATTAAAGTAATATATAGTATTTTTCATTATATTCTAATTATAAATCAAACAATATCAATTCTGATTTATTTTTTTATTCTAATGATCAAATCAAAACCATAATTGTTTCCTTTACATTTAATTAACTTTTATCATTTATATTATTTTTTAATCTATGAATTAAATATAACGTTAATAATTATTCATTGTTTTAGTTCTTATGCTAATTTTGAATATGTTAGTGCTAACATTGAATCTATTTGAAAAAAATGTTTGCATTGTATTAGGTTTATTTTAATTGATTATGTAATTATAATTTTTTTTAATTTTAATGAATAAATTTTTATTTTCTTAAAATTAATGTGAGATTTTATATAATTTTATTAGGGAAATCATAATAATTTTTGTTATTTTTAGAGAATAAGTTTGAAGTACCTAATTATTAAATTGTGAATATAAATTTTAAATTATTTTAATATTAATCTTTTTTACTCCAAAAATCTTAACTCCTTTTTTTGGTAGTTTTATTAGAAGAGTTATTTTAGCCATGGTTAAAATAAAATTTATATTTTCAAAAGTACCTTATCATTAAATAGTAACCATAAATTTTAAACTAGATATTAGCCTTTTTATTTAAAAATATCAATTCTTTTTATAACTAGTACAATTTTGTTATTCAATAGTCAATTATAATTTATTTAGACTTTACGTAGCGTTATAATATATTGAGATTAATAATCTTTTAAATATGTTATTTTTAATAAAAATATATATTATACATTCATATTTATTAATTATGATAATATAAATATATTATTTATTAAAAAAAATATAAAGCTGATTTTATAAAGAATAAATTTATATTTTTATTATTATTTTTAAACTTGTATTACTTCATTTAATAAATATAAAATCAAAACATACTTTCATTATCAATAATGAACTCAAAATAACATTTATCCACAATTTATATATATGTTAAAATAGAAAATACAAAAATAAAAAAATAAAATTTCAAAACAGATAGAAGGGGACAGATGTTAGAATAAAAGTGGAAGTTTATTAAAACTGAGACGTATGATCGATTTGATGAAAGCCTGTTTATCTCTCTTTATTGCACCACGTTGCCCCTAGTCTGTCTTGTCTTTCGGCCTTTCCCTTTTTGCATGCATTTTATTACATTTTCCTTCTCTCTCTCTCTCATAGCTTTTTTTTTTAATAATTGAGTAATATTAAAAAAAACACCATTTTACGTACTATTATTTTAATCTACACATTTATATTAAGAAAGGTAATGTACAAAAAAATGACTCTAAAATTTCTGTTTCAAGCAACTGTTTATTTGCATCTCTTTTCTACTTTATTTCATCATCATAGTACACAAGTACTGTGTTTTTTCTTTTTATTTGTTTATTGAGAGCGAGTTGTAAGTCGTAGAGTTTTGTTTAATTTTTTAAACTAAAAAATATTATTTTATTTTATTATTTTATAAAATTGATTAATTAAAAAAATATTATTTTAATATTTTTTATTAATTTTTTTAAATAATACTTTAATATAAAAATGTTAAATTAATGTAATTTTCTCTTAATATTACTTTTTAAAAAATTAAAAAAATAAATGATACTATTTATAATTTGTTAAAAATATTTAATGATTGCATTCTATTTTGTAATTAAAGGAATATACATGTTACCTTTATATAAGAGTTACAAGTAAATTAGATATATATATGTCTAAAGTAAATAGATATACATTAACAGATATATACATTAATATGTTTATTAGATATACATTAACAGCCCCTCTCAAACTCAAGGTGGATGTGAGAACAACTTTGAGTTGTCAATCAAATTACAAGAGCGTCCTTTAGGAAGTGCCTTAGTGAATATATCTACAAGTTGATCGTTGGAGGAGACGGGGAAAAGCTTGAGAGCACCATGAACAATACGAGAGCGAATAAAGTGACAATCAATCTTGATGTGTTTAGTCCGTTCATGGAATACATCGTTGTAAGCAATATGAATGGCACTCTGATTGTCACAATAAAGATGAGTAGTAGAGGATGTGGAGACACCCAAATCCTTAAGAAGCCATCGTAGCCAAATGAGCTCAGATGTGGTATCAACAAGAACACAATATTTTGCTTTAGTATTGGAGCAGGACACGAAAGTTTGTTTCTTACTTCGCCAAGAAATCAAAGAAGAACCAAAGAGAAAGTAATAACCTGTAGTGGACCTACGATCAGTAGGATCTCCTGCCCAATCAGGATCAGAGAATGCACGAAGTACTAGAGGAGATTGAGCTGAGTAGAAAAGGCCATGGAAGATAGTGCCTTTCAAGTTGTAGAATCCGCAGAATAGTAGCATAGTGAGTTAATCGTGGAGCAGACATTTACTGGCTCACCTGATGAACAACATAAGAAATGTCTGGATGAGTAAGTGTAAGATAAACCAGGCTTCCAACCAATCGTCTGTAAAGAGAGGGATTAGAATGGTTCCCCCTCCCCCTGAGGGTGTCAGATGCGCACTAAGTTCAACTGAAGTGTCAACAGTCTTGCTGTTAGTGAGTCCAGCTTTAGATAAGAGGTCAGATGCATACTTAACTTGAGTAATATAAAGACCATCTGTGGAACGAGTGATCTCAAGACCCAAGAAATAGTTGAGATGTCCAAGGTCTTTCATCTCAAACTGCTGACTAAGAAAATCCTTGAGTTCTTGAATGCCACTCAGGTCATTGATGCGTATTTTTGCAAGTGTACGAATCATTCAAGTAATAAAGTGTACAAAAGTACGGATATCGAACCCACAAGGAATGGCGTTACTAAGTACCGAAATTGACTAATCCTAATTTTATTTGAAAACTGAATTGTTGAAATTGTTTAAGAAGCAAATTAACTTAAAACTAAATGCAAATAACACAATTGAATGTTGTTCACAAATGATTAAAAATGCTAAGGCATTTGATTTCGCTAAATCAATTTAATCCGATTTCAAGTCATGTTATATGAGAATCAAAGCTAAAAGTGATGGTTGAAAAATCCAAATTTACCTAATACTCTCTCTCGAGTTATATTAGAATTACTTATCTATGAAAACCAACTATATTTCTCTGAATATTTAATAACAAACAAGCAAATTACGATTTATGGAATTTCTAGAATAACCACATACATCATGCATTAGGTCTCACACTCGCATTCAACATACGGTATTTATCATAAGAAGCATTCATTACACATCTCCTCTCAGTCTCAATATAATGCAGCAAATCATCTAAATCTTGGCCAGAAATTTAAAAGCATTAAGCATGGAAATAAATACTCAACTCAAAAACAATGAACTCATATAACAATAACAAAAGAAATCAGATTTTCTTGATTTAACTACATCATAGCCTTAGCAAAAATGAATTAGTTCATAATGGAAGTAAGAACAAACATTATCTCAATTGATTCCATGAATAAATAAAATGCAAAAAATGAAAGCTAAGGAGAAGAGATGAAAAATTCTTGAAGATGAACACTTGGTAGCAACAATGGTGATAATCCTTCAAGCTTCTCCAAACTTTCTCTCCTCCAAAATGTCTCAGATCTCCTGCTCTCTACCGTCCCCTCTTTTCTCTATCTTATTGTATATATAAATCTAGGGTTTTAGGGGCAATTTTGGAACAAAGCAACATAAAAAATGTGTTTTCGGACGAAACTCGCCAGCAACGACATTATTCTTGCCGCATCGAGATTTCTAGAAAAAGTAAAATTTCTGTTCCTCCGATTCTCACCGGCGGCAAGATGCATTTGGCCGGCGGCAAAATAATCTCGCCAGTGGAGAGATTTGCATCTACCAAATATCGTGCTCTCAGTAAGATTTTCATTTGGCTTCTCTAATTCTTGCCGGCGGTGAAAAGTGTCTCGCCGGTGGCGAGATTTGTATATGCCAAAACCTTCGCTCTCCATAAGATTTTCGCCGGCGGTAGGATTTCCAAATTTTGAAACTTTTTTTTATTATTATTATTCTCACTCAATCCCCATCATTGAAATTTGTCCCAAGCTTCTCCAAAATCACGATTTTACCTGAAAATTGCACTTTAAACATGAAATACCCGTGAAATGACATTTGTGGATTAAATAATCAAATAAACACAATTTTCACACAAATATCAACATTTAAATCATAACAAAAATGCAATAATTTAACTCTTATCAGTCATCATCAGTTATGATCATATCATTCACATATAGGAGAAGAAAAACGGTGCCTTTATCATTGCGATGAAGAAATAAGGCAAAATCATAAGGACTGGCAGTGTAACCCAAGCGAAGGATGGTGGAGCTAAACTTGGCAAACCACGCTCGTGGAGCTTGTTTAAGGCCATAAAGTGCAAGTCGAAGGCGAAAAACCTTGTTTCTTTTAATAGAAAGACCAGAAGGAGGTTGCATATAGACTTCTTCATGTAGATCCCCATTAGGGAATGCATTTTTAACATCCATCTATAAAAGGTTCCATTTACTGGCAGTGGCAATAGCTAAGAGGGTACGAACAGAGGAAATATGAGAAACTAGAGCGAAAGTCTCTTCATAATCAATCCCATACTCTTGCGTAAAAAATTTTGCAACAAGACTAGCCTTGTAGCGCTCGATGGACCCATCATAGCGAGTCTTGATCTTATAAATCCACTTACAACCAACCACATACTGACCAGGAGGGAGAGTAACTAGATCCCAAGTATGGTTTTTGGTTAATGCATCAATTTCTTCTTTTATTACAATCTACCATAAAAGGCAGCGTAACAATGATAGTCAATTAAATGTACATGGATGGATCTTACTTGGGTTGAGTGGCGAGGTAGAATGACTTGTGAAGGATATTTAGGCGGAGAAGGAGTAGGGGACCTATGCTCAAGTTGGGGTAGCTCATCATTAACCTATTCTTCTACAACCTGTATAGGAGAATCATCAAAAATATCTAAAGATTGAATAGAGAAGTTCAAAGGAGGATCAAGAGTAGCTGTAGAAGGAACATGAGACCTATTTGGAAATATTTCTAAAAAATTTGAGTTATTTAGGGAAGAATGAAAGTGAGAAAGTTTAACAAATAAGCGGTTTTCCCAAAAGACACTATTACGGAAAACATGAAGATGATGCTAGACAGGATCATAACATTGATACCCTTTTTGAGTTTCACCATAACCAAGAAAACAACAAAGTCTAGATCGAGGCTCAAGTTTGTTATGTTTATGAGGCTAAAGAAGAACGAAACAGACAAATCTGAATGAACGAAGGTAATGATAGTCAGGGGATGACCCAAAAAGGTGCTCATATGAAGTTTGATTATGAATGACAACGCTTGAAAGGAGATTAATGGAATGAATAGCATGAAGAGCAGCTTCACCCCAAAATGGGGTAGGAACTTTGGCAGAAAGAAGAAGAGCATGGACAGTGTCAAGAATGTGACGAAGTTTTCTTTCGGCTTGACCATTTTGTTGAGAGGTTCCTGGATAGGTTAGATGATGTACAGTGCCATAGGAATGTAATAGAGCTTAAAAACCATTTTGAATATATTCAAGAGCATTATCAGATAAAAAATTTTTGATATGTTTGGAGAAATGTATTTCAACCATTTTTGTAGTTACTATATATTGTTAAGATTTTAGAACAAGATTTCATAGGAAAGATCCAACTATAACGAGAATAATCATCAATAAAAACAACAAAATATCGAGATCCACCAATACCAGTAATAAGACAAGGTCCCCAAACATCAGAATAAATTAACTCAAAAATACTATTAGAGATAGATTCACTATTATTGAAAGGTAAAGCTGGTTGTTTTCCTAACTAGTATGAAGTACAATCAAAATTATCTTTGGACACAGAACCTAACAGACCTTTAGAAGCTAACTATTTTACGAGAGTGGATAGGGCATGACCAAGACATGAATGCCAAAGTATGAGAGAAGATAAGGAAGAAACTACAGAAACTGCAGCAGCAACAAAGGAAGAAGCAATAGATGGAAGATGAAGATTATTCACGCGAAACATACGCCAACCTTAGAATAGTAAAAAATGAGGCGATATCATAGTTCAGCTAATTATCCTACAGAGCATAAATTATAGGATAGGTCAGGTATATGGAAGACCCTAGGAACATAGAGGTTAGAGGTCAAAAACAAACCTAGACTATTCCCATGCATGGTGGAACCATCAATTATATGAATATTAAGAGGATGTGGTGTAGGGTCAAGTTTGGAGAATAAAGATGAGTGAGGTATCATGTGATTACAACATGCAGGATAAAAAATCCAAGTTTGAGACTTACCGGGCAGAACTGAGAGAGTAGTGGAAAGAGATGCATTACCGACCATTTGAACAGCTTGAGTTATGCTCTTCTGTAGTTCAGTGGGGGAGAGGTTGATAGTGGATCTAGAAGACTGGGACTCTATTGAAATGGAAGACGTCAATAGAGTAGGCTCAGTATTAGCAACACCAATAGTAGATTTGTTACGACAGTAACAAGTCTCAATGGTGTGGCCATGATGCTTGTAATAGTTGCAGAACCTTTTGTTTCTCTACCTGTGATGATTGTTAGAGCTAGAGGAACACCTGATTGCTGAGGTTTCTCAATGGTAGGAGTAGAAGGAGTAATAGCCAAAACATTGAATTTATGATGTGCTTGAAAGGTTGCAAGCCGAGATTCTTCTCTAATCAACTTGTTTACAACAGTATCAAGAGAGGGAGAAGGACTGTGATTAAGAAGCTGACCTCAGATGGGCTCAAAGTCCTTGTGAAGTGACATCATGAACTCATAGAGACGAAATTCATCCCTAACTGTAGCATATTGTTGAGCATGCCCAAATTGGATCATAAAGGTCAATTTGGTCCCAAAGGAAGCGAACTTGATTATAGTAGTCATTGATAGATTTCCCTGGTTCATGTCGAAGTTGATGCAATTCAACTACTAATTGATATTTCATGGATCTATGAGTAGTGGAGTACCTTTTGGCCAATATATCCCATACTGATTTGGCATCATGAAAGTTGACCAACAGATTAGAGATGGAGGGAATGGAAGTATTCTGAATCTATGTAAGGATCATATGGTTGTGACTATTCCATTCAATCATGCAACCAAGGAAAGTAGCATATTCTTCACTTGCACCAATACAATAATGCTAGAGTATACGACCCTTAAGAAAATTGCGCATAGCTTGAGACCATGATAAGTAATTCTTCGTCCCTTCCAATACAATATTGATGGGACAAGGAAGAAAAACATCTTTTTTATCCATTTTCAAACACAATAAGCAAAAACGGACTGCAAAAGCGAGATCTATGCGAAAAAATGGGTTAGGAGGACCAAAACTGCAAAAGTCAACTGTCAGAGTCAACAGTCAATAGGTAGTCAATGAAAGTAGAAGTGATAATGACGTCAAACCTAGGGATGCATCACTAGACTAGAGTATGATTATGAGGCACAATTTCTACTGGAGGCGCTTGTGGGCACCTGAGGCCTTGAACGATTTCGAGACTTCCATCGGTTGTGTAGATCTAGGCGAGCTGATCATAGTGGTATCTACAGAGAGGTTTTCGGAGCAAGATGCATGGCAGTTTTTGCTTTCGGTGGAGACACGTGAAAATACGTGTAGTTCCTTTGAGAGGCACGTGAAGGAGCGTGTGAACTCCAATTGTTGTGAGACTTCCATGGTTGTATAGATCTGGTTGATCCGATCACAGTGGTATTTGTAGAAAGGTTATCGAAGTAAGATGCATGGTGGCGATGGTGATTGCAATGGTCTATGTGGTGTGAGATTCCTTAACAATGGTGACTGTAGGCCCGAAATCTAAGGACAATGGCTGAAAGACGTCGGAGGTTCAATGGTGAGTGCTTGCAACAACTGTTGTGATAGCGGAATTTATAAGGGTGGAGTAACACCAGAAAAACAAGACTTCTAGAAAGATAAGAGTAGTGGCTCTGATACCATGTTAGAAATACTTAATGATTGTATTCTATTTTGTAATTAAAGGAATATACATGATACCATTATATAGGAGTTACAAGTAAACTAGATATGCTTAAAGTAACTAGATATAAATATGTCTAAAGTAAATAGATATACATTAGCAGATATATATACATTAATCTATTTACTAGATATATATTAACATAATTTATTAAGTGTAAATTAATCCATACTCTATGGTACAATATGAGAAGTCATAGTTACCATATGATTCATTGACCAACCTAGTAGGCATTAAGTCAATAGATGAGTATAATTATTAGATAAATATCAAAGATGATAACCAATTAATAATTATATTCTAATTATTCGATAAATAGATAATTATGATGAGAAAAACTCTGACATTCACTACTACAAAAGTGGTTATTTAAGTCGAGATTTAAAGTCAGTTTTTGGTTAAAACTGACTTATAATGAATTTAAAGTCAGTTCATTGAAAAACTAACTTAAAATGAATTGAAAGCACATAGATTGTAACGTCGGTTGACATGTATAACTGACGCTACACACAGACAGAAACTATTCCAAACGCATTTTATCTCACAAAAATCCAAAACCTCCTCCACTTTTTTCATTTCCGGTCACTTACGACCACTAATTCCAACATCGTTTAGTGAGTTTTCTTCTTTTGCAACTTATCTTCTAGATCCCCTATTGTTTTAGCAAAATACTCAAAAAATTTATGCCCATTTTCTCACTTACAAAACACCATTTTTTCTTCATTTCCTTCATTTTGTAACTTCATTTACTCTTATAAGTATTTCTATGAATCTTACGCACTTATTATTCATATTTATTGTATATTATGTGTTATTATTTATATGTATAAATTTGTGTATTATATATGTAGGTTTTATATTATATGTATGTTATTATTTTTATTATGTAAGTTTTGTATAAATTTTCATAATGAAATAAGTTTATATATTTATGACTGTGATTTAAGGTTAATTTTTAATTTATTTATTTTTGTTAATACGAAATGGGAAATACAGATTCAACAATATGATGCTCATTAAAAATTTAGGTTTGAAGTAGTGTAGTTATTTAAAAAAATATTAATCATCACAAAATTGTTATATAAATTTTGTTTTATATATCGTAAATTTGAAATCAATTTAAATGATGTGGCATATTATTATTAGTAATTACAATCAATCTGATCATATAATTATAGTTATGTGTATATATTTGTTATGTTTGGTTTTTATTTATTTATTTTTATATGATGTTTTGATAGATATTCTAATAATTAGGGAATTCATATATAATAATATCTGAAATATATTGGTTGGATACATATTTAATATGCTTAATGTTATTAATAGAAAATGGACACATCTTGTATGTCAAAGTGTAGAATTGAGCAGGATTACATTTCTAGAGTTGACAGTTTCTTGGAATTTTTTTGTAGAAATAATAATAATGAAATTAGTATGATTCGAAGCCCATGTATTAAATGTAAAAACGAGCGATTTCATGATGTTGATGAGGTTAAGTATCACCTTATTAGTAGTTGTATTCTTTTGAGTTATAAATGTTGGTATTATCATGGAAAAAATATTGATAATACTCATGAGGAAGAGATAAATAAAAATGTGAATGGATTATATACATCTTATCATAATGTACACACATAAAATATGTTTCATGGTGTTGAAGATGAACTACATGAGGATGATTCTGAAACCTTTAAAAAACTTCTAGAAGATGCCAAAAAACTTTTGTATCCAGAATGTAAGAAATAAACTCAAATGTTGGGATTGGTTCATTTGTACAATGCGAGGGCAAAAAATGGTTTTTTTGACAAGGGATTCACATAATTACTAAATGTACTAATATATATGTTTCTTGAGGGCATTGAATTTTCATCTTCAATGTTTGAAGTAAAGAAATCACTTAGTCGATTTGGCATGGAATATCATAAGATTCATGCTTGTCCAAATGATTGCATTCTATACAGAAAAGAATATGAAACATTAGATGATTGATTGATGTGTAAAGAATCAAGATGAAATCATGCTATAAGTGAGACAATACCTAAGAAAGGCGTGCCCGCAAAGGTTCTTTGGTACTTTCCTTCGATTCCTCGTTTTCAAAGGTTTTTCAAAAGTAAAGAGACATCAAAGATGCTGACTTGGCATTCAGATAATCGATCTAATGATAGGGTGCTACAACATCCTTGTGATTCTCCAAATTGGAAAGTAGTAGATAATTTATCCCCTCAATTTGCATCTGATCTACGCAATCTTTGTCTTACCATTATTGTTGATGGAATTAATCCACATAGTTCCCTTAGTAATAGATATAGCTATTGGCCAGTAATTATGGTAACATATAACCTTCCTCTCTGGTTATATATGAAAAGAAAATTCATGATGTTGACATTATTGATCTTGGGACTGAAACAACCTAGTGTTAATATTGATGTGTATTTGTAACCTCTGATAGATGATTTAAAAATGTTATGGAATGATGGTTTAAATGTTTACGATGCATATAAAGAAGAACATTTTAACTTGAGGGGGGTCCTTTTATGGATAATTAGTGATTTTCCTACCTATAGGAACTTATCAGGACATGCAACTAAAGGTTATATGGGATGCCCTATATGTAGTGATGGCACTTTTGCAACTTATCTTGTTCACAGACGAAAGATGTCTTGTAGAAGACATAAAAGATTTTTGCTATCTGGACACAAGTTTAGATACCAAAAGAAACCGTTCGATGCTAAAGAAGATTATGATCCTACATCCCGACCTTTGCGAGGTGTTGAGATATTAAGGTAATTGAATGGTATGACATTTAAACAATATGGAAAGATGAAAAAAAGAATACTCACTAATGGAGGGAAATGAAAGAGGTCAACTAATAAAAGGGGTGAAAATGAAAATGTTACTGAATCAATAGATCATAGTTGTTGGAAAAAAATCAATATTTTGGGAATTACCTTATTGGAAATACCTACACATTCGTCACATCTTAGATGTCATACACATTGAGAAAACTTTATGTGAGAGCTTGATTGACACATTACTTAATATACTTGGAAAAATGAAGGATGGAATTAAAGCAAGACTAGATTTAAAGAAACTAGGCATACAACCAGAATTGGTACCAAGGATGGAAAATGATAAGAATCAAACATACTTACCCCCAACATCATATACAATGTCAAAAAAAGAGAAGGATGTGTTTTTTAAATGTTTGGCGAGTGTGAAAGTTCTTGATGGTTACTCATCCAACTTAAGAAATTTTGTGTCTATCACCGATAAAAAACTTTATGGATTGAAATCATATGATTGTCATATCTTAATGCAAAAATTATTACCAGTTGCTATTAGATCATATCTTCCAAAACATGTTCCATTATCAATAATTTATCTTTGTTCATTCTTCAATACAATATGCAAGAAATCTATATCAATTAGCAAGTTAAACTCTTTATAGAAAGATGTTGTAGAGAATTTGTGTCTAATTGAAAAATATTTTCCTCCTTCTTTCTTCGATATAATGATTCACTTGTGTGTTCATTTAGTTCAAGAAGTTCAATTGTGTGGTCCTACTTACTTAAGGTGGATGTATCCTTTTAAGAGATATTTACAAGTCCTTAAAGGATATGTAAATAATAGAAATCGACCTGAAGGATGCATGGTGGAACGTTACATTACTGAAGAGGCCATTGAGTTTTATTCTGAATACTTTAGTGGTTGCACTGAAATTGGGAATCCTATACACAAGTTGTTCTTAGAATGTAAAATGATCCAAGTAGGTAACCCTATGCTTGGTGGAAGTAATAAATTGTTTATTGATCGCAGTCGATGGGAAAAAGCACACCGAACCATTTTGGTAAATAATGAGGAGGCATAATCATACATAGACTAAGTGATGACATGTTTAACCTTTTCATTTAAAATAAAATTGTTTTCTATTTAACTATTAATGATATCTAATTAATATATCTTTAATAACATTACAGAATGCATATAAACTTATTGAAGATCAATCCTCGTTATAAAAAAAGGGAGGATAAAAATGGTTGTATGATGAACATAAACAATAGCTTATGAATTGGTTTCGCAACCATATAAGTGTCACATACAATAATTCATTGGTACTTATATGCAATGTTTTAAAACTTTGTTTTAAACACATTTCATGCTTTTGTATGCATAGATTCGAGTTAAACTCAACAAACCCAATCATAAAATAACAAAAAGTTTAGAATGGCTTGCACATGGTCCAAAATTTGATGTCAAATCATATTCTAGTTTCACAATTAATGGATCAAGGTTTACGACTCAAGCAAGGGACAAAGCCCAAGTAAATCAGAATAGTGGTATGAAGATGGTTGCACAAACTATGCAATTTTTTAGTTCAAAAAATGCTAATTCTGTACTTTTTGATAGAACATATTATGGTATAATTCAAGAAATTTAAGAACTCGATTATGAGGTCTTCCATGAAATAATATTCTTGTGTGATTGGGTCGAATATGTTATCAATGTTGGATATAAAATAGACAATTTTGGATTTATCCTTGTAAATTTATCCAAGATAAGTCATACTGATGATTCTTTCACGTTAGCACTTCATGCAAAATAAATATTTTACATGAGTGATTAAATTGACACAAGATAGTCTATTGCATTAATGCCTCCACAAAAAGAGTTCTACCATTATGATGCTTTAGAAGATGATGACATGCTTGATACATTATCCAATATTATTCATTTCTCAAACAAATTTCCTAATGTATGTGATAATCTAGTTGATGACGATGATTCATCGTCATGAACTCAAAGTGATTGTGAAGGAATATATATATATATATATATATATATATATATATATATATATATATATATATATATATACACGATCAACAACCTAATTAAACATAATGTATGTTCTATATTATTCTATTAACTCTTGCATGTTTATATGTTTGGAATTAAAATTGTTAATTAATTTCTATTTCATCATTATTTGCAGATATTTCATGGATCCTAGGGTACTAGAGATTGTAGATCCAAATGTTGGGGAATTTGAAAAGAAATGGTTGGGAGAATATACCTGAGTAACCCAGATGATAGAGTACCCATTCTATTTTATGCTATTGGTAATCCATTAGGGGAAAATGACCAACAATTGAAATCCTCTATTGGTAGATTAGTGAAGTCAAGTATACCAATAAATATAAATGATTGGGCTAAGGTTGACAAAGCTGAAAAGTTCAAAATATGAAAAACTAGTTGTATAAGTCTCTTTTATTTTATAACTAATTACATATATTATATCTTTTTGTATAATATCTTATCTTTTGTAGTGTGTTTTTATAGAATCATTATAAAGTCCCTGATACTTGGATGAGCAAGTGTTATAAGATTACAAATAAGGCATGGAAGGAATACAAAACTTCCAGATTGGCCAGAAATTATGTGTTTCCATATTTGGAACCACTTGATGAAGCACAACTATACAAAATCCCTAAAGAACACCCCTAGATTGAACCCCAAGTTTGGAAAGACTTCATGGATTATAGGCATATGGATGAATTTAAAATTATTAGGGAAGAACATCAGAATATACAAATGCATAATGTTCTTCCTAACCGTACTGGGAGGTCTTCAAATCCTGAAGTTAGACATAGAATGGTATTATTAAGTTGTTAATTTATAAATATTTTTATATTTATTTTCCTCAAATTTAAGTTGATGTCCTAGTTAATAAATTTATTTAATTTATGTAGGAAGTTGAATTGGGTAGACCGGTTACCCGTTCTGAATTGTATATAGAAACAAAGACCCCCAAAATGAAGAAGTCGAGACCAATGACTAAACAAGGAGAAGAACAACTAAATAAGTTGGTTAGTAATTTAACTTGATACAAAGTCCTTATGATTTTTTCTAATTGATGTAATAATGTATGATATGTTTGTTTGCTTTATTATTTGTAGAGAGTTGTTCAAGAACAAATAGTCAGGGGTGAAATAATTGAACATCTAGGGAGAGATGCTATATATCATGCATTCGGATGTGAGCATCCAGGTCGTGTTAGGGGAGGAAGCCAATATGATGGTTATATGAAACTTTTTAACATTCCAAAACAAAAGCCTCAGATGGTTGGTAAGGAGAAGTATTGTAAAATTGAAGAAGAACTCAGATCTCTTTATGGCCTCAATGTTAAGTGAGATTGCCACTTTAAAAGAATATCAATCACACACATGTCAGGCATGGTAGCATACTATAATCAGGGCATGCCATATTGGCTAGGTATGTAACCATCCATGCCATGCATGCCACCAATGCTAGGAATACGGATGCAATCAGGTAGTGATTCATTTGCTCTAATGCAATCTGTGCATTCTTACCATCCATCACATTACGATGAACATTTTGATGACAATGTACTTTCAATAGCTACCCCATATAGGAGTTCTCCTCTATTTGATGAATCATTTGTGGTAAAATTTAAAGTTTTATGTAGATTGTCTATTATTTTTATTTTTTATTATATATTTTATTTATTATATATAACACTTAAATTTTTTACAGAATATAAAATGTTTTTTTGAAATATCCTTCATCAATGGACTTTGTTGCTATTGGAACGGTACAATAATTGAGCGATGATCAAATGATTCATAATCAATATTTGCCAAATTATTGGCGAATAGTAATTGATCAATCATTTCTCCATGATTGTCCACTACATGTGCCTTCTGATCCTACAACAGTCTAAGAAGCAGTTGGACAATATGTGGCTTGGCCGTCGAGTCAAGTTGTGATTAATTTTGACATGGTACTATTGTTTTTGCTTGAAATAACACTTTTTTTACTACTATTATATTATTATTCTTTTATTGTTACTAACACATATAATACTTCTTCTTTAGTCTATTATACCAGAATTAGTAAGTGCGGCACATTTAAGAGATACAAAGTAAGTATCTCATGGTAGATCTATGTCTAGTGGGCAATCATCGCGCACTAAGTCATTTAAGAAGAAGCCATGGAAAAAGTATAGTTATGATTATGCTATAAATTTCAGCAAAAATCTTGGCGCTTTGATGACTATTGTTGTGAGGGAATCTAGTATAAATGATGGATGGACTGTGTCACTTCCTATAGAAATTTCTGGTGTAGACATTAGCCAAACCTATATATCAATCGAGTGCATATTGCAACTGTTTGAATGTTAAATGATCGATTTAAGTATAATTCTAGTATGGATAAGATGAGTCCTCAATCGAAATCGATAAATAACTTTCATTTATGTAGAACATATATAATTATATTTATATTAGCTAATTATTTATTTATAATTCTTTTATATAGGGCATGTTATTATCGACTTCAAGCTAATCACTCATCACATTTAGCAATGTTCTATGCTTCTTCATTTGTCAATCAATATCAAGATAAGGATGTTAGCATCAGAGCTAAACAATTATGTGATAGGACATTAACACTTAACACAAGTCAAAAGTTGATAATCCCTTTACTACTAAGGTTTGAACAAGGCCAAGATTATTGGATGTTAGTAATCTTTGATCTATATGGAAATCATGTTTGGTATTGTGACTCAACTTCCATAGAATTGAGTAAAGATACAAAAGCAGTTGTTTAAATGTAAGAGTTATAGCTAGCTATTTATCTTCTATTGTTCTTTGTAATATTTAATAAAAAACTAAATGTTATAAACTTTGATAGGGCATGGAAGCTGTGGAACAAGAGTATGGGCATTGCCCTTAAAAATCTCATAAGCTTATATGGGACAAAGTTATGGTATGTACAAACGAATATTAGTAATTTAATTAATTTTACTATTGAATAAAAGATTTTCGAATATGTAAAATAATGTACACTAGTTTTTTGTAGGTTCCACAACAAAATGATAGAGTCATCTGTGGTTACTATGTCATGAAGTTTATGAGCGAAATCATCACAAATATCAAAATTCCAATTAATTAAAGATGTGGTAATATCTTTTACTAATATACCTTTTTAACATATATGAGTTATTTTTTATGAATTCATAAAATTACATTCTTATTTTGAATTTAAATACATGTAGTCCTTTGATTGGAACAAGTTGGGCTATGATTTACAAATTTTTGATGATTTACGAAAGGAATGGTCAGAACACATGGTTTAAATTATATCATCACAAGAATAATTAAGAGAAGATTATGATGAGCTCGAATAGCATATGAAAGCATCATGGTAATTTTTATAATGCTTTAATTTCTCTATTCATGTGTCTAAAGTCTAGACAACTTGTTTGATGGATGTTTATGTGCTCATGTATTTAGGGGAATGAATTGTTATATAGACCTTGCCTAAACTTCATCTCATCTCTCTTTCCTAATTCCCTTGTATGACAACATCTTGGTAGTCACTAGCCAACCAAGTACAGGAAAACCACCAAGAATCATCATTCTGATGTAATATCATGAATTCACAAAAAATAACTTATATATGTTAAAAGATTAGTAAAAAAGATTACCATATCGACACTGGAGTGATATAATAATAACCTTATCCCTTCCAAATCATATTAGCAATGTATTAATCTTTTGTCTATAAATATGAAGCTATCTAGAATCAAACTGGTGTTTTTAATGCTATAATGAGCTCTAAATATGAAGTCAAGTGTAACTCCGATTTGTTACTTGGGTTGGTTAGGCAAAAAATAGTCGTTCCATAAGTTTATGGGCATCAAAACTCAATCAACCCAAGTAACAAATCGGAGTTACACTTGACTTCATATTTAGAGCTCATTATAGCATTAAAAATACTAGCTTGATTCCATATAGCTTCATATTTATAGACAAAAGATTAATACAGTACTAATATGATTTCGAAGGGATAAGGTTATTATTATATCACACCGGTGTGGATGTGATAATCTCTTTTACTAATCTTTTAACATATATAAGTTATTTTTTATGAATTCATGTTATTACATTCTTATTTTGAATTTAATTACATATAGTTCTTTGGTTGGAACAAGTGGGGCTATGATATGCAAATTTTTGATAATTTACGAGAAGAATGGACAGAACACTTTGTTCAAATTATATCATTAGGAGAAGAATATGATGATCTTGAATAACATAGTACAACACCATTGTAATTTTTATAATGCTTTAATTTCTCCATTCCTATGTCTCTGAAGTTTGGACTGCTATTGTTTGATGGATGTTTACGTGCTCATGTATTTAGGGGAATGAATTGTTATATGGACCAGATTGTTTTTTGCCTAGTTTCTTGGTCACTATGCTAGTGATTCTAAGCCAACCAAACTTCTTCTCCTTGAAATAAAGTGAAAATATCACAAAATCCATGACAAAAGAGACATAATTTTATTTGTAATTTAAGTTAAATATATATGTATTGTATATAAATTATTTTTTTGTAATAGATTTAATCCTTAAGTAATTAATTAATATTTAATTTTTCAATTATTTGTATTATTTAAACTATTTGTTATACATATTTTGGTTTTTTCTACTATTATGTAATGATTTTGAATACAGGTTTTAATATGAGTATAATAGAAAATGAGTAAATTTTGTAAGAAAATAAAAAATTAAAGTCGGTTCAAACGTTTAAAGTCAGTTCAACGCGTAAATCGACTTTAAAAGTCGTTTTTTGTGTAATGATTATGATAAGTTCATCAAAATGAATAAGGCTCATCGACAGGTAGAATCTCTCCTATATATATATTCACTTTATACACTTACACAAGAAGGCTTGATATCTTACAAACACTATAGATAAACAATATTTTCCTAAATCTATTTTCATATCTCTATATCACAAGGAGAGACACTAGCCTCCAACTTTATCACTAACTATTCAGACTTAAGCATCCGATGACTATAGGCCACCACATCTCATGGTGATACGAGGTTCTAATGGTATTCTCAAGTTCATACCAAGGAAATATGTAACTAATCATCGATGTTGACAAAAGTTGGTATAATCTAATACTGTATGTGTGAATGATTATACTCTACTACTTGAATTAAAAATTAGATTAATAAGATATTTGTAGTGTTTCTTAGATCATGAGCTTAAGAAAAGGGCCCTCAAAACCCAAAAAAATTCTCCAAAAATAATTTGACATTTTACACGATCTATAAGAGGCCAACCATTTGTCCATCTAAGCTACACGATCTTTAAGAAGTTGAACTCTTGTCCTTCAAAGAAAATGGAAAACTTCTTTCTAGACTCGAGACTCTCTAATCAATAAAGGATGAAAAAGGCCAATCTATACTAACTTTTGCTCCACCAATCGGACTCCCTCTTGGGCATCCACATCATGCCATTGCGACCATTTTTTATATAAATAATATATTTATTTATCGAAAGCGGGCAAAAAAATATGTTTTATGTTAAGTTATTGATATTGTTTACTCTCTTAGATTAAAAGTTGTATTAGTTTTAGAAAAAGGAGCCAATTACTAGAAAAATATTATTTTAATAATTTTTAATAAATATGTTTTAAAAGTAATATCTTAATATAAAATATTAAAATAATATAATTTTTTCTTACCGTTACCTTTTGAAAAAGTTACAAGACTAAATGATATCACTTACAATCTATTATGTAAACTAATCCATATCATATGGTGCAATATGAGAGATCATAGTCAACACATGACTCATAGACTAGCCGAGTATGCATTAAGTTAGTAGATGAGTATCATTATTAGATAAATATTCAACAGGATAACTAATCATTAATTATCCCATAATTATTCAACAAAGAAATAATTATGATGAGATAAATTTTGACATTAAGATATGTCTATCAAAATAGATAAGGGTCGTAAACACGTAGAATCTCTACTATATATATTTATATATTCATTTTATGCACTTCACTTCACATGAGAGGACTTGATATTTGAAAAATAATGTAGATAATGAATCTTTTTTTATATCTTTTTTCACTTCTTTATATTACAAGGATAGACACTATCATCAATGTTGATGAAATTTACATCATATGACATTGATGAAATTGCTACCATTTGTAGAAACGATTATACTCTAATAATCGAATAAAAAGAAGATATCTGTGATGTTTCTCAAATCCCAAGTTGTATGATCTTTGAGAAAAGGACCCTCAAAACTCAAAAAATTCTCCAAAAAAGAAGTTAACATTCTGCACAGTATCCAAGTAGCCAACCTCCTACCCATCTAAGTTACACGGTCTCTAAGAGGCTAGAATAGTAGGGCTAAAGGCTATATTGATTGAATAAAAAATTGGATTAAAAAAGATATTTGTGGTGTTTCTTTAATTCCAAGTTGTAAGTACTTTGAGAAAAGGACCTCAAAACCCAAAAATATTCTCCAAAAAGAAATTGATATTCAACAGGGAGGCCAACCTCCTATCCATCTAAGCTACACAGTATCTAAAAGGCTTGAATTCTGTCCTGCCAAGAAGATTATGAAATAACTTTTTGGACTTGAGATTCTAGTCCTGATAAGTACGAAAAAAGACCAATCCGTCCTAACTTTTGCTCCACCAACCGAATCCACGACGGGCATCCATGTCATGCCAATACGACCAAGGTATGGTCAGATAATTGCTGCATAATCACCAGCCACCATCATCCAGGAGATGACTGTAAAGAATAACGGACAGATAACCTCCACTGACTGGCCACCCAATGATCGTGCACGACGGGCCAAAGCTGCTACCTCTAGTATTGTATCCCATGCAACAAGTATTCTAATCTTGCCTGGCTCGGAGCCTCACAAAATTATTTGTGCAGGTACCTCACTACCTATGAAAATAAGAATAAAAGAAAAATTTATCATATTCCCAACAGATCAAGTAAGAAATATATTGTGTACCAAAAAAGGGTCGTAGCATGTATAGTATTAGATATTAGCTCTTAATTCAAGGAATAAAACAAGTAGTTTAATTCAAGGGGCAAAACAAGGAGTTTAATTCAAAGAGTAAAACAATGAATCTTTAATTCAAGGAGTAAAACAAGGAATCCTTAATTCAAGGAGTAAATCAAGGGATGCTTAATTCAAAGAGTAATTGAAGGAGTAAAATTTCCTTATAAATAGCTATACAATTGTAATGAAAACATGAAGAAAATAATAAGAGTTCTTTTGTGTAAAGTTATTTCTTGTTTTTTCAACATGGTATCGTAGCGGAAAAATTAACTTGCTTCTCGCTTTATTATTATCTTAACATCTTCAATCTTTGAAATGACTAAGACAAGCCGCCAGGATCGGTCGAAAGTTCATCTAAGCTTTCCTTCATGAATATGCACGAGGTGGATGTCAACCCAAATCAAAGATTAAGCTCGGTCTTGTTGAATGAGTTTAATTACTTGCCTTGGTCGAAGCGTGCTGTCTCCGGCTCTGCGTGGAAGGTCCAAGTTTGGGTTCATAAATGGAAGCATCGAAGTACCGATGTTTCCTCACCAACCTATGAATCTTGGCTTAGTAAGGATCACCTGTTATGTCATGGATCCTAAATTCCATGGAACGTAAATTAGTCAAATATTCGCCATTTTTTGAATCTTCATACCAACTATATGAGACGGCCAAGGAAATGTACGGTACCAAAACAATGCTGTACGAGTTTTTCAATTGTGTTAAGGACATCTCAAATCAAGTAACAAGATGGTAAGCCTTTTGTACAACTCTTAGGAAGCATGAAAAGCATGTGGAATGAGTTAGAAATATATCGTCTCTCATACAACCGATGTAGCTCGCTACGAAAAGAGTCAAGAAGATAAGATATTTCAACTTCTCGTCCGCCTCGATTCAACATACGAAGATATACGATGCCACATACTATGAATACCGAACTTCCTTCCTTCACCAATGTAATGTATGTGCGACAATTCAACGTGGAAGAAGTAAGGAGGAAAGTCATGAACAAGGATACAATGGTTAAGTGCACCCGAGGCAAGAGCCTATCTAACCAACGAGAGAAAGTACAAAGTGGAAGCATCCAAACTTGAAGTGTCAACACCGCAACTATACCGGCCATATTAAGGACACATGTTGGATTCTACATCCGACTAAAACCCGATTTTATAAAGTATAAGGGTTTACGAAAGTGAATCGTACTATACATCGTGCAAATCACGTGCTCTACCTCAATGGGTCCGATCCATTCAAAAACTTCACAAATAATCCAAATGAACTTATGAACGAGTTTATGTTGTATCTTCAAAGCAAGACAAGAGGAGTTAGAATTGGACTGTGTGGATAGCATAGAAGAAGGAAACTCGACAAGATTGCAAGGCAAGTTTGCGTGTTTCTTGGCGTATACAAAACTCATACCACAAGAGGACATGCAAGGTATCATAAAAGCCTTTAAACTGCTTCTTAAAATAAATATGTTGCATGATTTTTAGGTTGTAGGATCTGCCACAGATCATATGACAAACCATGTGTCAAAGTCTCATAAGTTTGAAAAATTAGCAAATCCTTCTCAAGTTTCAATTGCAAATGGTGAAAATGTAAAGGTTTTTAGGAAAGGAAAAAATAAAATTAATGTCGTATGAAATCGAAGCTCAAGCGGTTTTATACGTGCCTTTCTTTCCCTTCCAACTTGGCTCCGTAGGAAAAATCACAAATACCTTGAATTGCTTAGCCATTTTTTCTCCTCACAATGTCATTTTTCAGATTGTGCCACCAAAAAGACGATTAGTGAAGGGTTTTACTTAGATGGTCTCTATTACATATCCAAGAGCAATCCCGCAGGTTTCAAGCCAAGTTTAACCCTATCCAAGATAATCAATCGTGGCATCAACGTTTAGCTCACCCTTCTCCACCAATTTTGTCAACTTTATTTCCAAACTTAGGAAATGATGCAATTTCATGTGAAACTTGCCAATTGTCTAAAGCCACAGATTGTCTTTTAATTCTTCCTCGTTTAGGGCTAGTAAATGTTTTGAACTAGTTCATTCGGATGTACTGGGGACCAACTAATGAATCTTTTGATGGTTATAAGTATTTTGTGATTTTTGTTGATGATTTTTCTCGAGTCACATGGTTATATATTTTAAAGTCTAAGAATGAAGTTATGGAAGTATTTAAGGACTTTCATAACCTTGTTAAAAATCATTTCTCCTCTAAAATTCAAACCTTAAGGTCTGACAATGGCACCGAATACATGTCCCATATCATGAAACAATATTTGAGCATTCATGGCATTTTGCATCAAACAAGTTGTATTGGCACACCTCAACAAAATGGTGTGTAGAATCTGCAAAAACTCGACTTACTTGAAAAACTAGAGCATTAATGCTACAAATGAACGTATCAAAGATATTCTCGTCCCCGGATTACGACAAAGCTTACATCATCAATAGATTACCTAGTCGAGTCTTGATTTCAAGTCTCCCTGTAGGTCATGAAAGGAAGGAAAATTAATCTCTCACACCTGTAGTCTTTGATTGTATCTGTTTTGTACATATTCAATCTCATCATCGAGATAAATTGGATCCTAGAGTCAAGTAAATGTATTTTTCTTGGTTATTCATCTACACAAAAGGGATATAAGTGTTATGATCCCCAACTTAGGAGATTAATTGTGTCTAAAGATGTTCAATTTTATGAAACTAACCCTTTTTTCAGCAAGTCACATGTAATCACAAGTCAAAGGGATGACATCTTCGATGTGTTTCCATTCCCCAAGAATCGAACTCGAGGCTTTACAATAACAAGGTCCCAGCCCATGTCAACATTGATACATCTCTCACCGAAAGTAACAAGGAAGGGTCTCTTCTTAATGGTACACTCCAGATGAAGATGGTGATAATCAAGATGATCCTCACACATGGTACAAGATGGTGGACGAGTGTGAGATAACTCCTTCTACTCCACGACGTAATCCAATGCGTGTTAGAAAACCTCCCATAAGACTTCAAGACTTTGTCACCTACAAACCCACACATCCCATCTTAAATTATGTTTCATATAAGAGAGTGACACCAACCTACGCCGCATTCTCAAGACTATATCGAGGTTACAGAGCCTCAAAACTTTCTGAGGCCAATAGCCAAGAGGGTGTGGAAGGAAGCAAATGCAAGAAGAACTTAAAGCCCTAGATCAACACAACACATGGAGCATCACCAAACTTCCAAAAGGCAAGAAAGTCGTAGGTTGCAAATGGATTTATAAGCTAAAATTCAAGTCGATGGATCAATTCGTAGGTATAAAGCAAGATTGGTGGCTCTGGGATTCACTCAAAAAATTCGAGGTGGATTACAAAGAAACATTTGCACTGTTGCAAAAATGAACACAAGAAGAGTGCTGCACGTTCCCCATGTCAGTAACAAGGGGTGGTCCATGTACCAAATGGATGTGAAGAATGCATTCTTTCATGGTGATCTCAAAGCAAGTCTATATGAAATTGCCACCGGGCATCCTCAAAGAACGAATCGGATTTAGTGTGCAAATTGCACAAATCCATTTATGGTTTGAACAATTCCCAAGAGCTTGGTATGCCAAGCTAAGCTCAGCTTCACTAGTGTTGGTTTAAAAGCAGCCAATGCCGATTCTTCACTATTTGTTCGCACAGAACTACGGGAAAATTGGTCAGGCCATGGATTTATGTAGATGATCCGATAATTACGGTGATAATGCGACGAGATTTTCAACCTCAAATAGTCCTCGACAAAGGTTTGCAATTAAAGACCTCGATATTAGTACTTTCTTGGTATAGAAATGGCAACCTCGCACAGCGACTTTTCTTAACCAAAGGAAATATGTCCTAGATTTGCTCAAGGAAGCTAACACGAGTGATGCTAAACCAGCCATTACCCCTCTTGACAAGCTCAAACCTATCTTGAAGGGCACGCCACTCACGGATATAAGTTATTACCGGTTGGACTCGGTTGGTAAGTTGATCTACCTAACAATCACCGCACCGACATCACATATTCGTAGTATTGCGAGCCAATTCACGCACTCCCCAACACTTGAGCATTTGACCCTTGTTAAAAGGATCTTACGCTATTTAAAAGGATCGGTGGGTCGTGGAATCATCATGAAGAAGAATGACAACACACAAATCATAGGGTATTGGATGCCGATCAAGGCGTGGAATGCACCGATCGCAAGTCCACCACCGGCTACCGTACATTTGTCGGTGGAAACTTGGTCACACGGAAGAGTAAGAAGCAAACCGTCATCGCTAGATCAAGTCTTGTCAAGCCGAGTATCGTCGGTAAATGGCTTCAACCGCGTGTGAGTTGATATGGCTTAAAGGTCTTCTATGTGATTTAGGTGTTCCCTACAACTCTTCCTATGTCCTTATTTTGTGATAATCGTAGCCATGCATATAGCATCAAACCCAAGAGCCACGAGAGGACGAAACACATTGAAGTTGATTGTCATTACATTCGTGAACAAGTTCAATCACAAGTGATTCAGACACATTATACAAGAAGCTTGACCAGTACCTGGCCGACATCTTCACCGAGCCCTTGGCTTCTCATCGGCCAATCTATTTTTGTCCAAGCTTGGATCCATAAACCTTTTGGATCCAGCTTGAGGGGGAGTATTGGATATTAGCTCTTAATTCAAGGAATAAAACAAGGAGCTTAATTCAAGGAGCAAAACAAGGAGCTTAATTCAAGGAGTAAAACAAGGAATCCTTAATTCAAGGAGTAAAACAAGGAATCCTTAATTCAAGGAGTAAATCAAGGGATGCTTAATTCAAAGAGTAATTGAAGGAGTAAAATTTCCTTATAAATAGCTATACAATTGTAATGAAAACATGAAGAAAATAATAAGAGCTCTTTTGTGTAGAGTTATTTCTTGTTTTTTCAACATATAGTCACTACCGCCAAATGGTGGCTCACTTTTTGACACCTCCGACAAGTTGGGATTCCTTGGCCGTCGAATAGAAAAGCTCAGCTGCTCTTTGATGGTGGTGAAATATAAAAAGTGTTCCACCTTCCTATTTTCTATTCGACCAAATAACTGGTATATGGATTGAAAAACTTATGCGTCATCAAGATAAATCTGGTACCATTATTAAAAAAATAATGTTGATATGGCACCCACCAAAATTTTATGGCCAATGGGCATCGTACACCTTCGCATACATCCCAACGTGCCACCAATGTAAGTAATCATTGCTCTAGTTGATTTCACATAGAAATAATTCAAAACTAGTCCATTGGTCAGGATAAAACCATTTCAACTCATCGGACAGAAATGGAACTGATTCAGGTCCTATTCACTCATTTTCAAGTCCATTCTCAAAGAACCAAAATTGGTTCCTTGATCGTCGTGATAAGATAATCTAAATATGATATTTTTGACAACTTTCAATCTTTGTATAGAAATCAACGTATGAGATGATGTGTGGGAAGAGACTCTCTATCCTTCCAAAAAGAACAAAAAAAACTAGAGTTCTAAAACTCTGATCTCTCCTAATAATCATGCAGTCCAACAACATGATCGTTTTGTGCTCTCATGACATGTCTATGTGGAAAGATCTATACCTACACTAGTACCAATTGGCTCGTATAAGAAGTAGATATTTACTTTGACATTGTTAGAAACACAAGCCTAACTTAACTTAATAAGATCTCATTGAATTAAAGGTTGTTAAAGCTTATAAGTAGTTTTTGTTGCCTTGTTCCTAACCGATGTGGGAATAATAGCCTCCCTCTACACAGCCAACAAAGGTGGATATAAGCGCTACGGTGAGACTGTGGTAGAGCCTAGGGTCCAACTACATAGAGACCAGAAGCAGAGTTCTGATACCATATTAGAAACTCAGGCCTAACTTAATCCAATAAGATCTCATTAAATTAAAGGTTGTTTAGGCTTACAAACAGCTTTTGCTACCTTGTTCCTAGCCGATATGGGACAAGGATACCTAATAGACATGTATATGAGGTTTCTTGAAAAAGCCTTTTGGTTTGCTAAATTGGCAAGGTTTCTAAGAGACCAACATTTCATCCTTCTAACAAAAGATGATGGAGCTAACTTCGAGCTTCAAAAACTCTGACCATATCCAACAATTATGTGGTCATCTTGCCCAAGTGTCAAAGCATGAAAAAGAAGAGCCTATATGAATGTCTATCCCAACACATTGGAGAACACACTCCAAGCTACCTTGGAATACCTGCTACGTCCGTAGGTCACGAGCTAGCTCCCATCTTAGAAGATTTCCCTATGACAAAAGCATAAGATTAAACCCATAGTGAGACAGGTTCGGACAACTGATATGATCCGCTCTATGGGGAGCTGAGCCTTGAGGCTAATCAAACAGAGTCTTAATATAAGGTCCAAAGCTTCCTAACCACGAATTCCAGAACTTCGTCCCTTTATTTGTCCATCCTAGACAACTTGAAACCTATCCAATATGATCTATGCTATCATCTTAAGGCCTACAAGAAAGGCTACTATATCCAAGTGAGTCATGATGATCACACAACCTCAACAACCAATGATCATGCCAAAAATAATCCTCGTGAGAATATACCAATGGTTCTCCATTCGAATTTCTACGCAACTGTAAAGTGTAGCAAAGGTTGAAAAGAGGTATAATCTTAGACGTACTTGTCTCGATTGCGTTCCCATTAACACCAAAAGTTTGGCAGTTCCACGCTTTAGTCAAAATAGTTTAGGAGACAAAAACTTGATACATAAATTTTATATTTGATAAATAGCTCGTAAGTGCATAAATAACTTTGTAAAAAGTGATAAGTGATGAGTGCTCAAAAAGCACTAAAATAACCATGATTTTATGTAATTAATTGATTAAAAATATATATATTTATATGTTTTATCATATATTTATATAAATTTGTATTTTTTGGAATCACGGGTATTTTTATTATTTTTCAGGTATTTTGGCTTAAAAACGCAATTTAAAGACTCAAAGAGTAATACTTGAAGCAATACATCACAAATATATTAATAAATAAGTGGGAAAAGGTCAACAAACATGGAAAAATTGGACAAAATGGGTCGAAAAGGTCAAAGATGTCAAAAAGACGGAAATCGCGCCCCTTGCCAGCCGTAGCCGGCTCTAAGCGCCCAGTATCGCATTCACGCGCACCGAGGCTGCGCGCGGCAGCCAGCGCGCGCGCGCCAGCGGCCCACTCCGCGCGTCCAACGCGTTTCGACCCATTTTTCACGTGCAGGCCGCCATGACGTCATGCGACGTCATCAATGACCTCACCTTGTCCATTATGCGTTTTAACATTTTTTAACATTTTTTTACTCATTTTTTCTCTCCATCCTCACCTATAAATACCCCCCTTCCCTTCACTTCAAAACACACCTCAAAACACACTTCTCTCTTCTTTCTTTCTCTCCATTTCTTAGTTTTTAGGTTTTTTTTTTAGTTTTTCTTATGTTTTAGCTAGTTTCTCTTAGTTTTAGAGTTCTTCCCTCTTTGGGAAGAACTAGTTATGTTTTTGTAATTTGTTAGCTTTTTGATTCAATAAATGGGAGTGCAAATTCCGTTTGGAGGTGTTCTAGCAACGGGAATGGCATCGAAGTACTGTAAGGATTTTATTTTCTTTGCAGATATTTTTTATGCTTTATTCTTACATGTTATATTTAATTTGTCTGTGATTAAATTTAACTGTGCTAGCTATTTGTAAACATGATATAATAATAACGTTGTTATGCTTGCGAAATATTAAATAGGTAAAAATCTCTAAAATGAATTGATTTTATTTTTATTCGAGATTTTATATTAAGAATGTTAGAGAGAAATATATTATTTTTCATTACAAACTTAAATATGAAAATTAGATTTTAAGGTTTAGTTATCCGGTCTGATTTAGAGTAGTGCTCTTTTATTTGTTGGTACAATCGCCCGGTAGTTAGAGTGAAGCTCTATTTCAAAAGTTTTTATAAGAATTATTATATGAAAATGTATTGACAACATGTTTTCAGTAGTAGTTTATCACTTGAAAGTTAGTACTCGGATAACTAAATTCTTAGGTTTAATTTAGACACCTTGAATAAAGTTTAAACTGTCTAACCCCACCAAAGGTGGCATTTAAATGGTTCATTTTCAATCTCTTAGAAAAACGAATTAATTTAATTAACCAAATTAGTTATCAACCCCACCCATAGGTGTTAATTGATTTGTTTAGTTAACAAAGAATATCTAACCCCACTAAAGGTGGTATTCATACAAAAAAGGGAGAATCAATAAATATCAATTCATATCTTTAATAACCTAGATAATATGAGCAAGCATAATTAACTTAGTTATTATATCCATAAATACTCCACCATTATAAAAGATAAAATTTGCATGAATGTTTATTGAATCTATGTTTATTTTTATGTTATTAGATTAAAAACACAAAACCCCAAAATATCGTGACAGGATGTTTAGGATTTAATTTCGTTTTTAAAAGTTTGAATAATAAATTAAAAACCACATACATTCCTTCCTTAGATCGACCTTGGGAGTATACTTATCATTTTCTACTAAATGATTCGTGCACTTGCGAGAGTTTTATAAATATAAAACCAAAGTATTGGCAGAATCGGCGATGCCGGTTTTCGTTCATCAAGTTTTTGGCGCCGTTGCTGGGGATGACTCCGTTGCGGGGATGGCATCAAAGTTTTTGGCAATCTCGATTATGCTCATCAATAAGTATACTTTTGAGGTTAATCTAAAGAAGAATTATGTGATTTTTAAACAATTCAACCAAATTATTCCAAACAAAAAATAAACCTAAATATCTTATCATAATTCTTTAGGTTTGAAAAATCTATTCTAATGACATAATCAAAAGATAAATTTGATTCAACAAGTATCAGAAAGATAAATATTTAATCATTCAATGGAGAATTTATGTGATATATTAGTTTGTTAATTATGCTTGTTCAATATAAATTAGGTTATTAAAGATAGAAATTAAGATTATTGATTCTTCTTTCTTTTTATTAAAAAGTCTTTTGATCGGGATCAATTTTGTTATTATTTAATATTAATTAAAGTCTTTTGATGGGATAAATAATTGATAGTGATTAAATTATATTTTATTTCTGAGGAATTAACAAACTATTTAATTGATGTTTTTGGTGGAGCTATCAATTTAAACTCTCACTCAAGGTGTCAAAGTTAGATTTAAGATTAATGTATCCGAGAACCAACTTTCAAATTTTAAAATCAACTACAAAAAATATGTTATCAATATATTTTTAAATAGAAATTCTTATAAAAATCTTTGAAAAAGAGTGTAACTCAGATCTAGATAATCAAATCTGAAATTTAAGAGTATTGTTTCTAATTCAAATCCAGATAATCAAATCTTAAATATAACTTTCATATTTTAAATTTATTACAAAAAATTTCAATATATTTTTCTATAACAAAATTTGTATAAATATTTTACACGCTTACCGCAAGTATATAGGTCATGATAGCAATATAATATACCTGGGTATGGATATTGATCCCTAAGGGACTTGTGTAACTTATAAAAGAGTACTAGTGTGACTATTATAAATACTATTCGGATAATAGCAAATTATAAAAATAAAAAAAATAAATGACAACTAATTACTCAAATTAAAACTCAATAACTATGAATATATGTAAGAAAACGATCAAGGAATCTTTAATCTCCCAATTTCCTAAGCATGTGAATCACTAAATGTTTTTTCCCAAAATAATTACCAACCAATTACATGATAAATTGAATCTAGCTTAGCATGCATTTCTCTCTTAAGTAAACTATACACTATATAATAATTAATCTAATCACACTCTCATGCCAATTAGATTGCATATTACTCATTAAGATCATCAATTATAGATATCACACATAATAATTATACATCTCTGCCTAAAAATTATGCATGTTATTTATTCAAGATAAATAATTAAATAATTCTCTCAAAACTATTTAATTGCATCTATAGATCAATTGTTGACCAGACAACTAATAGCATAAAAATCATATTAAATAATATAGTTGAATTGAAATCACAATTAAGGTAAAATATTAGATCATTATATGTAGAAAATTGGGTTCATAAGACCCCTAGATTAATAAATAAATTAAACATAATTAAGTTCATAAAGCTCAGATTTTTCACAAAGAAAGACATAAAAATTGATAAAGAAATTATAAGAAGAAGAGGTACACTCAATCTCTTGATTTGTTGCATTAATCTTTTCAAAATTTTGTTTTTTTAATCTTCTCTTGAATTTTTTCTCTCTTTTATCACTTCTTGGTAGTTGCTAGGTTTTGTGACTCTTAATTGTGTGTAATTTGTACCTCACAAGAGTTAATTATTAGGAGAAACGGCCTAATATGATCCCTTAGATAAATCCTTAAAAGAACCAAGGGTTGAGATTAAAAATAAGAGATAAGATTTTTCAACCAAATTCTACCCAATATTTTTGTGCACCACGACTAGATTTCTTCACGCATTGTGGCTGAGCCTCATTTGATTTTTGGGCCCTAAATCATGCATTGCAGCATGGGCCTTACTGCATTTTTTCCTTCATGCGTGCTGCGGTATGGTGCTAAGTTTTTCCATTTTGACTCATTTTTATTCTGTTTGACATTGTTCCATCTACGTTGATATAATTAAAGATAAATTAAGATTGTTTTATGATATTTTAGCACATAACAAGAAAGTTAATTGATTAAAAAGTGGCTAAATAACTATACTTTCGTAAAGTTATCAATCTTGAATAAAGAAGTAAAACTTAATTTATTTTATAAAAATATTTTCCTACTTAAATATTTCATAAGTACAACATCATTACTTATATCCCATAACATTTTGAGCCATACATGTTTCATTTAATAAATGATCAATAAATTGAACATAATATTAAAACAATATATAAAATTAATTCTGAAAAATAAAAGAATACAATTAAAATTAATACCTCAATTGTATCGTCAAAATATAGAATTTCAATACTAATTTATATCTAAAAAAATCTCTAAAAAGATATACCAAAACTGTTTATCGAATAAAATATTACTCATACATAAATTAAAATTTGTTCAAATGTTAAAATTGAGAGAAGAATTTTGAAACTAAGAAAATTAAAAGTAAAAGAAAAAGATAAGTGAGAGTTGAGGGATGACTCTTTTGTGAAAGGGTGATAGGTTTATAGAGGGTGGTGCACATAGCAAAAGGAGACGGAGAAAGTGGATTGTGACTAAGAAATTATCAAACGTCGCATCATGCATTTTTCCACCATAACAGAATGCGTTGATTTGGTATGCATTCAACTTCTGACCCTATACACTAGCATTGTGACACACAACTTTCACTACTATGGCACACGTTAAATTGCTTGTTTCTAACTTTTTTTGTTTCACCCCTTTATAGGCTTGGTTAGGACATGTGTAAGGCTTACATATGTTTAGTCTTTATTCTTCTTTGGTTGTAATTGAGTGCCTTTATGTACTATTATTCAAGTATTTATTAGTTGAATAATTATGAAACCAAAAATACTTGAAAAATAACTAAACATACTCGTGGTTCTAAAAACATAGATTTGTTCAAATAATAATAAAATTATGCAAATATAAATCTATTTTGACACTAAAGTGTGTTTAAATCACATAATATTAGTTCTTTTCAAGTACTCATCATAACCCCCAATCAGCTTCTTTCTAGTCTCTAGCAAAGAAAGCGAAACACTAAAAAAAATAAACTATTCTAAATCATTTCCTCAGATTGACATGGTTTCATTTAAAGTACACAATAGTTCTTTAAACCCCTGAGTTTTTCTAGTGGATAAGTTTAAGTCTCGTGAGGGATTTAAGTGATGATACTTACAAAAATTAAAAGAAATAAAAGAAATAATTAAATAACAAAAAAAACTAAAATTAATAAAGTAAAACTCAAAACAAAATTTAAAAAAATAAGAGTAAGAATACAAAACTTCTCATGCTTCAAGTATCTTTCAAGTTCATAATTAAAATCCAAAGTGCAAGTTGAAATAATAATCTAAACATTCATAGTTTATTGCAAAAATTAGTTGAAAATCATAAATTCATATTTCATGTAAAAAATGCATCAATATTAATTTACCCAATTTCAATATTTGGAATCCGAATTCACTTCAACTCTAAACCTCACAAGTCATACTCTCACTATTATATGATCTTATGGGTTTAAGCACTCATTTAAAGTTATATGAAAATATAGTTTATTTAAATGAATAAAATAATGAGTTCACATATGTTTAAAGAATAAAATGCTCAAAATAGTTTGTACTATCGATCTCATGAAAGGAATTGAATGAAAGGATTTATAAGGAAATCATATACAATCCTTATGCATAAATTAAAATCATCAAATAAAAATATCAAGTACATTATTTTTAGATAATGAATGAAAATGCAATGACATCTAGGATATTTATTTCTTATATTTATTTTGTTATAGCCATTTCTCACAACATTGAAGTACTTTTTAGGTCATAATATTTAGTTTATACTATTGATTTTTCTCTCTTTTTTTATACTCTTGTATATATATAAATTCTTTTTTTAAAGAGTGGGCTCATATATAGTTTGTACATATTTTGTATGATTTGGTGAGTGACTAATTTGGCTCTTTTTTGTAATGGCTTAAGTAACCTCATATATATCTCTCTTTTTTTTGGAAGTCATGTATGAAACAAGTATACACTTTCAATTTCTAATTAACTCATTCAACTTAAGTAATAAAAAATAAGTATGTAACATTTTATTGATCAATGCGATATAATCCACAAATATAGGGGTCATACAAGTAATATAATATACCCAAGTATAGATATCGATCTCACAGGAAGTTGTGTAACTTATAACAGATTACCAATATAATTATTACGAAAACTATTTGGACAATAGAAAATGATAAAAATTTAGAAATAAATGACAACTAATTTTTAATCACAAGGCTCAATAGTTATGAATATATTTGAGAAAACAATCTAGGAATCTCTAATCATCCAATTTCCTAACATGTGAATCACTAAAATTCCCCCAATATAATAATCAATCAATTCTTGATCAATTGAATCTAACCTAGGATGCATTCTTCTCTAAAACAATTAAATAATTCTCTCAAATCTGTTTAATTATCTCTATAGATCAATTGTTAGACAAACAACTAATATTATAAAAATCAGATTAAATAATGTAAGGATTATATAAGTGTTGGTTATTTTCATGGATAAAATATTTGCATGTAAACTTGTTTTTAAGATCGCTATCAAGTCTATCAAGCAAAGTCAAAGAAACGTCAGAATTTCATATAATCGTACTTCAGGTATATCTATTATAACTATAATACATATAATTGCACTCATGAATTTAATAACACATATTCATAAGAGTCTTCTTAAATAATGAGTCTACTTTAGAAGAACTCTTCTTTAAATAGGAGTCTTCTTGATTAATGAGTATTACTAATCCTATTTTTAATAGAAAAGATATTTATCAATTACATAAGATTAAGAGATTTAATTTTTCTTATAAACAAAACCATTGGTCATTGTTTCAATTAACCACACAAGAGTATTATTATATTTTTCTTAATCTCCCTCTTGTTTTGCAAATATAAGATCGTAATTCTTGAGGCATCTTTATTTGGTTAATCTATCAAACCTTGGTGGTTGTGTTTGATTGATTAATAAGCCTAATTAGTTTATGATATTTTGATAGTATGTTCTTATAACTTCTTTATTTTTTCTCTTTAATTGTTAGATCAAATAATTGTATGTGTCATATCATAATTATTTGGTTTGATCATTAATTTCAAATAAGCTATTTTTATTGAACTTGTGCTTAAAATGTTTGCTCTAGAATTTACTAGTTGATTTGATTTAAGTGACATATATTTTAAATCATCTAGTTAGGATTATTAATTATTAAATCCATTATACAACACACACGAATACTTGTGTTTTTGTGCTAACCCTTTTTTGTAGTTGATTCATGGATGTATCTGATTGACAAGAATCTTATTGAAATATTGGTCTAAAAATCGCTCACACTAATATTAGAAATTGCGAGTTCTTAAAAAGCACTGAAATTACCATGATTTAATGTACTTTAATTTATTAAATATATTTATATTTGTATGATTTTATCATATTTTTATATAAAATTTTCTTTTCAGAATCATAGGTATTTTTATTATTTTTCAAGTATTTTTGTTTAAAAATAAATTAAAGCCTCGAAAAAAATGCAGGAGAAAATGCATCACAAATATGTTGAGAAAAAATAAGGAAAATGAAAAAATTGGACAAAATAGGTCAAAACGATCAAAAATGTAAAAAATGCCAAATTCTATACACATCCGTTCATTCTTACCAAAGTCTTGTGTGCGCCAGCATATGCCCACTCCGAGTCCTACGCGCATCAGTGTGCTCACATATATACACGTGCATCACACGCCCACACACATGCAATACATGCCCCTACGCGTATAGCCAACACATGCCTACGCACAGCCATCATATGCCTAGCACATGTTGTACTAATTTCCATGCATGTGAGCACATGCACATGCCATGTCCCGCGTGCACTAACACACGCTTGTGTTTGTTCAGTGCGCACCAATTTCCCATCTATCACAAATCTCACCCCCTACACGCGACCAACCTGTCCAAATACGTCCAAGATAAATTTTTGAAATATTTTCCCACCTTTTATGGTATTTTCCTCACCTAAAAAGAAATATTTACCCATTGTAAAAAACACACAATTTTCTCAATTCTTTCTCTCTCAAGAATTTTTTTTTTAGTTTTTTTAGTTTTAAAGTTTTTCAATTTTTGAGAAGAACTAGTTATGCTTTTATAGATTTTTAGTTTTTGTTTCAATAAACGGAATTGCAAATCCGTTTAAAGGTTTTCCAGCAATAGAATTAACATCAAAGTTTTGTAAGAATTCTTTTTTTTAAATGAATGCTTTATAGTTATTTATTATGTTTTATTCTTATATGTTATGTTTAATATGTTTGTGATTAAATTTAACATGGATGACTATTTATAAATATGATATAATAATAATGTTGTTATGCTTTCAAAATATTAAATAGGTAAAACATTTTTCTAAAATACATTGATTTTGTTTTTATTCAAGATTTTATATTAAGGATGTTAGAGAGAAATATATTATTTTTCATTACAAACTTAAATCTAAAAATTAGATTTTAAGGTATAATTATCCGGTCTAATTTAGAGTAGTGCTATTTATTTGTTGGTATAATCGCTCGGTAGTTAGAGTGAAACTCTATTTCAAAAGTTTTTATAAGAACTATTATTTGAAAATGTATTGACAACATATTTTTAGTAATGGTTTTAAAACTTGAAGGTTAGTATTTAGATAATTAAATTCTTAGATTTAATTTGTACACCTTGAATAAAGTCTAATTAACTCACTTTGCTTAAAGCCGTGATTTGATGATTTGCTATTTTCTTAGAAATAAACCTAAAATTAATACTTAATTAATTAATGGGCTCCGTCTAAGGATATTAGTTAATTATTATTAAACAAAAGAATTTGGGCCCTACCTAAGGATACTTTCATACCAAAAAGATAAAATTAACAAATATCAATTTATATATTCAATAACCTAACTTAATTATTATATCCATAAATACTCTACTTTATAAATTATAAAAATTTGCATTATTGTTTATTGAATCATATCTATGTTTATTTTTTTATTAGATTAGGAAAAAAATCAAAATATCGTGACATGATGTTTAAGTTTTAATTTTGTTATTAAAAGTTTAATAATAAATTAAAAATCATATATATTACTTCCTTAGATCGACCTTGGGAGTATACTTGTCATTTTCTATAAAATGATTCGTGCACTTGCAAGAGTCTTACAGATATAAAACCAAAGTATTTGCAAGATCGGCATTGTCGATTTTTTTCATCAAGAAACTATGAAGATAGAGTAGGGGCTCATAAGTAAGGTACATTAGGGAAGTATCCTAGAGAGGGTAGCATATGACCAATTTTGTACTTGAACATTTTTTTATAGTGAAAAGTTAGGTGGTTCAGTAGATCAGTCATTGTTTTCTTAGGTCATTGTTGTAACCTAGGTTGTTTTCACCTAAAAATTGTGTGTTATTCCTTCATTTTAACACTTTACTTTTACATGCAATTTCATGCCTAGTCACTTTGTTTAGGTTATTAAATCATAAATTGATAAAAATTTAAAATAACCTATTCACCCCCTTTAGGTTAATTAGGTCTATCTTTTATAAATTAACTAGATATAATTAAGTTCATAAAGCTCATATTTTTCATAAAGAAAGACATAAAAATTGATAAAGAAAGGAGAAGAAGAAGAGATACATTCAATCTCTTGATTCGTAGCACTAATCTTCTCTTAAATCTTCACAAAATTGTGTCTTCTTTAATCTTTTCTTAAATTTTTCTCTCTTTTCTCTCTTCTTGGTAGTTTTTAGGTTTTGTAATCTTAATTGTGTGTTCTTATGGCATTCTTATGGTGCTTTAAATAAGCTAAAATTGATCCTCAATTTGATTATGATTCGTATTAGTTTGATCTAAGGGATGAGATTGAAAGTTGAGATTTAATTCTAATCTAACGCATTTTAATCCTCACTACTCAATTGATCAAGCCTATTCTTGATCGATCAAGAAATGACCCCTTGATTAATCCACTTCTTTTTTGATTGATCCTATTATACAAATTTGATCAATCCAGTTCCTAGTCGATCGATTGACCTTGTAATTCTGTATTTGTCCTTATTTTTGTCTATTTTTGATTCATTTGATATCTTTTCACCTACATTTCCATATTAAGCATAAATTAATCTTTGTATGATATTTTAACAAGTAACAAGGCAAATAAGTGGTTTAGATGTGGATAAATAACTCTAATTTCGTAGAGTTATCACACCCCTAAATTTAACTCTTTGTTTTCCCTCAAGCAAAGCCAAGTCTATTTAGCTAAAAAGAAGTGGAATATATATATATATATATGTGCAAATTTTGTATAAACTATCCCCACCAAAAGTTGTACAATTCCATGACAAGGAAGTTCACATATCTATTAATACACATTCCATTAATATAAGGATATGCAAGATTTTTGACGAATTAATTCTTGTGTGTGTGTTGCATATGATTTCATCCAATACACTCATGAAATATACTTATATGAGCATGCAAATCAACTAAGTCTTAGACCAAGTTTTATAGGTCTATTTTTCACACCTCTCTTCAATAAGGTAAATATACACTTAGCTAAAAATCAATAGAGCCTTTCATGTTTGTAGTGTAACGGCTTAGGTGAGGGTAGATAAATGGATACATTTAAGCTTTTTCCACACCTTAGTTATCTTTTTATTCATCATGCAATATTTAACTTCAATTGAGCTTTCATTTGATATTTTTGTGCACCTTATCTTACAATTCTTTTAATTCTTGTATTCCACATCTCTTATTCACTTTCTCTTTTGTCCTCATTTTTTATTTCTTTATTTTTTAATTTAGCCTCACAATACCCCCAAAATTATTTTTAATTTTATTATTTTTGTTTTTTGGGGGTAAATGTGAGTTTTCTTTTCAGATGTGAAGAAGTAAGGTGCAATACATTTCACCTCGCTCTATACCATAGCACATGATTGCATTTTTCATACAAACTAAAGGTATAAGGGTAAAGGTAATACTTATTAATGAGGCTAAAAATGTGGCTTAAAGATATGAATGGTTCTTAATAAGGCTCAAAAAGTGACTAAGGATATAAATAATGGTTAGCTTGAAAGGCTCATTCGATCCAATAAAGGTCTAAATGATTTCTCAAGCCAAAACATATTTTGGATTTCACCTCAAGGGATGATAAAATATATTCTAAAACATGGTAAACCTCATCATCTAGCATAACTCATCCCAAATTTTCTCTCAATAAGAACACCAAAATCAATCATGAACATATGCATAAAAATCTGAATCAATTTAATCAAAACTAGTAAGTATATTACATGATTAATGTAAGTATCTTAACGAGTATATTACGTTCCATATTCTAGTCATGACAACCAATTCTATCCTTGGGTTCATATGTTTCATATCAAATATGCATGCATTTTATTTCCATGTATTCATCATTTTTTACCCAAATCATGATAAATATGAAAAATTTCTTATAAAAATAAAAATGCATGCTAAACACTAAATTAAAGAATGAAGTTCTCTCCCCTATGCTTAAATTGCACATTTTTCCTAATGTGCACATATGAATATGAAAGAGTGAAAGGAAAGAAAACTCCCTTAGCCTTAGCATACCACATATGTCATTGAAACTACTCAATCTATGTTGTGCCAATTCTCTCCACATTTATTCATCTACAAAATAGAAAATATATAAGTAAAATAAAATTAGGTTGCCTCCCAACAAGAACCATGTTTAACATCCTTGGCTAGACATTTAGATGAGCTCCTAAGGTGAATCCACCAAGGTTATCATAGTTGTTTTATTTGGAAATTAGTCTCCAAGATAGTGCTTTACTCTATGCCCATTAACCTGAACCTTTATTTTTTTGGTTTTCCAATTAAATGGCTCCATGATTTGTTACCTTAGTAATGGTGAATGGACCTAACCATATACTCTTGAGTTTATGTGGAAACATGTCTTGAGTTGTTCAGTAATACTTTCTATCACGGTTCAATAAGATAGTGCACAATTTTCTTATCATGCCATCTTTTTGTTTTCTATTTGTATAGCTTGACATTCTCATAAACACTCCACTATAGCTCATCAAATTTATTTATTTGTAGCATCCCTTTTACCTCTCTATTGAGCACTTTTGCTTGCCTACTTGATTTGGGATGGTGAGGAAAAGATTTGAGTTCTAACTTTGTTGGCTCCTCAATGGATGGTTTGAGTTTAGAACCTATCTTATGACACTCCACAAAAGCATTAGATACATACACAAGAGGAATATCCTCCAAATGTTTTGCATAATCAACAATATCAACTTACATCATAACTTCAATAGTTTCATCATTAAAATAAGTTGAATTGTTTTCCATTGAATTTATTTCATTATTTATAGCATTATATGTTAAAGTCTTGAATGTGGGTGGTTCAATAGATTTAGTTAAAGTATCATCATGAATGTGTATGCCTAAGTGATTTTTGTGGTGCTCATCAGCATGTGTGTTTATAGAATTAAAGAGCATATATTCTAAAGTATCACTAGGACACATGTTATGAAGTACATCATTGCCTAGTTTATCAATAACATCTATCTTAAATCAATCACTAGTATTATCAATATCAAGAAATTTAATTTCTTTAAAACATTAAATGTTATCTGTCCATCATGTACTTTCATTGTAAGCTCATCTTTTTGTACATCAATAGTGCTCTTTTGGTTTCTAAGAAGGGATGACCAAGTATTATAGGAATGTCGTGATCTTCCTCCATGTCTAGTAAAATGAAATCTACTAAAAAGATGAACTTGTCCATTTTCACCAATACATCTTCTACCATACCTTGAAGATTGTTTGATTAACCTATTTGCTATTTACAATGTTACTAATATAGGTTTGGATTTACCAACCCCAGTCTCTTGAAAATTGAGAGTGGTATAAGGTTAATGCTAGCACCCAAGTCACATAGTTCCTTGCAAAATTGTATATTCCTAATAGTGCAAAGGATGTCAAAGCTACTTGCATCTTTCAATTTTTGTGGTAGTCTTTTTTATTAAGGATGACACTACAACCTTTAGTCTAGATTATTGTCTCATGATCTCTAAGCCTCATTTTCTTAGACAGTATGTCCTTCAAAAATTTGACATATGAAGGCATATATTGAAGTGCATTTGCAAATGGAATATTTTTGAAGACATCTTGGAATTTCGAAAACTATATAACTAACTTTTGCTTTTATAGTCTTTGAGGAAAAAGAATAATGGGTTTGTAGAGATTTCTCTTCTTTGGCCGAATTACTTCATTTTTAGTACTCTTTTTGTCCACTTTTTTCTCCTCATCTTTTTTAGCTTCCTAGTTTTCTTCTAAAGTTTTATCACTCCTTAAGGCTATAGAATTGAAATGCTCTTTACCTTATCTTTTTGGGTTTACTTATGTACTACTTGGAAGGTTACCTTTAGACCTTTGACTTATGGTTTGGGTCAGTTGCCTCATTTGAATCTCCAAATTTAGAATAAAAGCCCCATGAGTGGACTCTATGTAATCCACTTTTGTATTTACTAAATGGATAGAGGCTATCATCATTCCCATTAAAGCACTTGTGTTGTCTTCACTAGGTATATTTTTTTTCCTATGCTCGTGGTTGTTGAAAACCTAGTGGTGGAAAGGGTTGATGGTTGAACTAATTACCACCTAGATTATTGTTATTGTTCCAGGAGAAATTTGGGTGTTTTCTCCATCTTGGGATAATCACACATCACGAATGGGATTTATACCATATTTAACTCCGCATTGCCACCATCTAAATTCATAGTTAAACCTAGTAGTATAGCATTTGTTGGAGCTTCCAATGTTGTATGGTTCTCTACAAGCCATTGGAAATTTTTAGATGCAATCCCATCAAGTAATGCAAAAGATTCCTCTTTAGTTTTACTCATTAAAGCTCATCTAAGTATAGCATCAATTGTGGTCCTTGGCTACCCCATTAATCCATTATAGAATATTTGAACTTGCAACCAATTAGGAAGATCATTGTGTCAAAATCTTCTAAATAGCTATTTGTAGCATTCTTAAGCTTTATAAAGTGACTCCCCTTCAAATTGTTAAAAATAAGTGATGTTGTTTCTGAGCTTAGCTATCTTTGAAAGTGGGAAGTAATTTGCTAACATTTTTTCTACCAATTGATCCCATGAATTGATTGACTCAATAGGTAGTGATTATAACCATGCCTTAGCTTTGTCTTTAAGTGAGAAAGGAAACAAGTGAAGGAAAATTGCATCATTTGATACACCATTCATCTTAAAGGTGTCATATATTTCCTAAAATGAAGCCAAGCGAAGATTTGGATCATCGTTAACTGACCTTCCAAACTAACTTTATTGTACCATTTGAATGACTCCTAGCTTAAGTTTGAAGTTATTAACATTAATGCCCGATATATTTATAGATCATTGGGCTCAATTTACTTGTAGGACTAAAAAATCCCTTAAAGGTTTAGGGACCATAATAGCTTGTGAATCCCTTTGTTCTACCATAACCCCTGATTGATTTTGTGCTAACCATTCCCTTTCTAATAGAAGTAAAGTTATCTCTATTTTTGGATCAAAAGGAACAAGATTTTCACTTGTCAATTTGAACATACAACAAAAAAACTAAAATAAAAATTAAAAGATTCAAAAACTATTATAATAATAACAATTATTGATATCCATTATAAGTAATTAACCTCCTAGTAATGGAGCCAAAAAACTTGATCAACATAATGCAATATAATTATTATTAATACTATTTGAACAATAGAAAATTATAAAACTCAAAAAATAAATGACAACTAATTTTAAATAACAAGACTCAATAGCTATAAGGATATATGAGAAAACGAACTAGGAATCTTTAGTGCTCCAATTTCCTAACGTTTGAATCACTAAAATTCCTCTAATATAATTATCAATCAATTATATCATAAATTGAATCTAACTTAGCATGCATTCCTCTCTTAAGTACACTGCACGCCATATAATAATTGATCTAATTACACTTTCATGTTAATTAGATTCATACTACTCATCAAGTTCATCAATTATAGATCACGCTAATAAAAATTGTACATCTCTACCTAGAAACTATACATGTCATTTAATTAAGACAAATAATTAAGTAATTCTCTTAAATCTCTTTAATTGCCTTTATAGATCAATTGTTCACCAAATAATTAATAGCATAAAAATCATATTAAATAATATAATTGAATTACAATAACAATTAGGATAAATATTAGATCATCACATATAGAAAATCGGGTTCATAAGACCCCTAAATTAATAAATTATCTAGACATAATTATATTCTTAAGCTCATATTTTTCATAAAGAAAAACAATAAAGTTGATAAAGAAAGGATAAGAAGAAGATATACACTTAATCTCTTGATTTGTAGCACTAATCTTCTCTTGAATCCTTCACAAAGTTGTATCTCTTTTAATCTTCTCTTGAAATTTTTCTCTTCTTTTCTCATCTTGGTAGCTGTTAGGGTTTGTAATTTTGATTGTGTGTTCTTATGACCCTTTATAGTACTTTAAATAGGTAAAAATTGATCCTCATTAGATTATGATTCATATTATTTTGATCTAAGGGCTGAGATTGAAAGTTGGAATTTAATTCGAGGCTAATGCATTTTAATCCTCATCACTTCATTGATCGAGCCTATTCTCGATCGATTGAAAAATGACCCCTCAATCGATCCACTTATTTTTCAATCGATCGAGTTCTTGGTCGATCAATCGACCCTTTAATTCTATATTTGTCTTATTTTTGCTTATTTTTGATCCTCTTGATATCTATTCATCTACAATGTCGTATTAAACACAAATTAAGTTTTTTTATTATATTTTAACACATATCAAGGTAAATAAGTAGTTTAAAAATGGATAAATAAATTTACTTTCTTAGAGTTATCATTTATTAGATGTAAAAATCCTGGTATTCAATACAAACCCTATGGAAATCATCTAACAATTTGAATTATTAAGATGATTTTTAAAGGAGTAGAAACAAATATTCTCTTAGAATGGAACGATAAAGGTTCAAAATATTCTCACAAGGTAATATCCATTATTTGATTCCTATACACCAACTTTGGATTTATCTCAATTTCCACATTTTATCATGAAATACAAACTATGATAAAAATAATTATCACATTACTCCATGATATAATCAAAAATTAATCCAACAGTATAGAGACTTAATCACTTTCTTAAAATTTACTAAATGCATGATAATTTAAGAAAATTTTAAACTTAACCTAACTTTTCCTAAACCAATAAAAAAAATAAAATCATACAAATAAAAATAAAAACAAATAAAAATAAGTGAAAATGTAACACATGTTTAATAAAAAAATTAAATTGTCAAAATTTATGTGATGTAACTTTTCCTGCCCCAACCTAGAATTTACAATACCGTCAATGTAACAAATGAAAATTAAAGATAAATAAAGAAAATATAGATGTGAAAAGCCAGATGCATCCATCATTTTAAACATTTTTTAACCACACAGCCAGAACGTTGTATACTTCTTACACAACTCAACAAACAATTATAAAATTCAACAGTTGTAAATATAAGAAAATTTTTTCATATGAAAAGAAAATAAACAAACTAAAATAAAACAAATTACATGAAATAAAAAGAAAAAAAAATGTGAAATAAACATAATAGTAAAAAAGAAACTAAAAAAATTAAAATAAAGTTCACAAAAGAAACTAAAAACTCATAAATACTAGGAGCAAGTTGGGAACTCAACCCTCCATATCATCTAATCATTGTTCATCATGATGTGGTTGTGATCGGTTAATTAGTGTAAAGATGAAATCATAATCTTGATCCTTGGGTTCTCTTAAATGGCTAGTATCCATTCCAGATGTTTAAGTTGTAATCGATAAATTTCATAAAATAAATGGTTATAATTCATCTAATCACAATGCTGTCGATTTCCAAATGCAACAAGTTATGCATGATAGGCTTGGGTATACTTTTCCATGTAATTCGTTCTTTCACCTAAATGTTCAACTTCATCCTTCAATTTCGTTCTTGATGAAGAAGCGACTCTTCTTTCCTTTTAGGCAATATTGGTACTAGAGGTGAGTTCATTAAAATGTGCCATATTTAAAATTTACCTGGTTGAAACATAACTACACCTTTTGTGTAAATCACCACCGCTTTAGAATATAAAGTAATAATAAGCTAGGGGAAGAAATAACTTAATCTGTGGTTATTGGCATAAAACTTTATCCTATGATGAGTTTTGTTTCCAACATCCATAGACATTTTGGATGTTATAGCATACAATAATATTACCCTCTCTCTATCCATAGAGCTATAATAAGTAGTGAGAATAAGTCTTGAATAGACAAAGTATAGCCATATATGGGGAACTTTACCTAAATATTTAGTTCAAATGGAAACTTTACCTAAATATTTAGTTCAAATCACCTTGATTTTTACTAGCATCACTCCACTCATCCCCTTCAATTGCTAGGATTTCTATTATTGTAGCATAATCCATATTACTCAAGTAAGCTTCATACTCACCCTAACCAATATTCATCAAACCACAATGAGCATTAATATCTGATGGCCCAAACAAGAGTAGTACACCTCATATTTCCACCATGTTATCCACAACCTTAGGAGTATTGGTATAAAATTTATGAACAAAATATTCTACAATAGCTTCTGGTTCTCTCAAATTGGGAATTTGGTCTCAAATCAAAGTCCATACCCCTCTATACTATAAAACCTTTATTTATTTTTATAGCTTTATCAAATCTTAACTTGGCCTCAACACTAGTAATCTTTGCCCTATTATATGATACAAAAGTTCTTGTCTCTTTCTTTTATCATTTATATCCCCTTTTTGGTGCCATTTTAAAAATAAACTAAATCTAAATCCAAGGGTTCACAAAAAATCCAGATTAAACAAACAATATAATATTAATTAATTCAAAATTTTCCTTACCTCCACTTTATCCAAATTAGGGTTTGGAACTCTTTTTAATCCAAAAATAATCTTAAAAAATTGAGAGAATTTGTTTTAAGACTTTAAATTCTTAAAATCTTTGATTACTTACTTGTATTGTTAAAGATGATGAAGATTGAAGAACACCCTTTTGAAGAAGATGAAGATTTGTTAATGATTTTTCCAAAATATTCAATGGAATAGGTAGGAATAGAATTTTTTGTGAAAATATTTGAAAGATTATGGAAGGAAGATGTGATTTTTTTGGGTTATTTTTTGGTTGGGAAGAGAAAAAAAGTAGGATTTGTGAAAAAGATGAGAAAATTGGAGTGAAAATTAGTGTAAAACATGTTAGGGGTGGTATTTGTGGACATAAAATACATGTGGGTTGTGGTAGAAAAATAGCATGCTACGACATGAGGTTTTTTACGCTCCATGAATTGACGCAGAAACACTAGTGATGCGGCATAGAAAAATTGCATGCCATGACTAGCATTACTTTTCTTCACAATGATTTTTACTCCTCCATTATTTTATATTTATTATTTACCTAATATTATTCAAATTAAATCTAAGTAAGAAAATAAAAATAATTATAACTATAATTAGATATTTAAAAATAAAAAAAAAATCAATATAAAATAACAAAAAAACTTATAATTATAATGATACCTAAATAAATTATTTAACAAATAAAAAATATAACTTCAAAATGAAGATAAAATAAAGTAAAAAAAAAGGATAATCAATTACCTCCCATTGAAGACTAAGTTTTATCGTCTCTAGCGAGACGTTGCTTGGGGGACTTTATTTTTTTGTAAACTCAATATCTTCACATCATTGAGTTTAGTTGTTGTTCTAACCTAGCAACTATTCTTTTCCTTACTAAGTTTCAGCCAGTTGCTCAACTTGTACCTCCACCTTTTTTATAGAAGCTTTCACAAAGTCCAACCTTTGATTAGGTCTAGATTGGTTGTCCCTGCTTACTTGAATGAAACCATTTGAGTTATCCTCAAAAATTAGTATGTTGGGAGAATTTTGAGGCATTTTTTTGGTGGTATTGTAAGCTTTGTTGATTAGAGCTTTGGGAAAATGAGGGATTGTTCTACCTCCGTGAGAAATTGGGATGATTCCTCTACCTTATATTATAGGTATTTGTATTGGGGTCATACTTGGGTCTTTATTGGTACCCCTCCAATGCATTGACTTGTTAAAGTCTAGTAACTACTTCTCCTTGGTAGGGACATAGATCAGTACCATGTCCCAAAGTACTACAAAATCCACAATGTTTTTTTTAACGGGAGGTGGCATGTGTAGTAAGAAGTGCAACTTTCTTGGTCAATTGTGCAAGTTGCTTAGATAATTTTGTACTAGAGTCTATTTTATGGATTCTATCCCTTTTCACTCTGGAGCTTTTTGTTGGGAATTAGTACCCAACATCTCAAAGAGATTATAGGTCTCTATGGAAGTATTTTCCCTTATAGTTCTTCTAGTAGTATTAGTAATGATGAAATGGCATTGTTGTGTCAATCCATCATATAAAAACTGATTCTATAGTTGAAAAGGGTAGCTATAATGGGAGTATTGAGTTAGGAAGAGTTTGAACTTATTCCAAGCCTCGTGGAATTGTTCTCCTTCCATATGAGAGAAACTAGCTATCTTTGCTCATAACTCTGATGTTTTAGGATAGGAATAGAATTTTCCTATAAATTGATTATATAAATCCTCTTGGTCATGAGGTAATCTAGAGTGAATGAGATCAACCAAGTCTTGGACCTATTCTTGAGGGTGTAGGGGAATCCTCGCATCCTCAGTTGGTCCTTGGTGAGTACATGAGAGGAAATGTTAATGAAAGATAAAAAGTCTTCACTAGCCAATATGTGAAAAAAAGGTAACATGAAAAATTGAATATTTCTCAATTGATGGTTCCTTGTAGCCTCATCCTGTTGGATTGAGGCAATAAAGTGCCAATACCTGGCCTTACAGACTTTTTCATCTTACTTTCCCTTGGTCATGGATTTCCCCCATAGTTAAAAAGTTCAAATGAAGGGTCTAAGTCTAGTTTAAGGTTTTCTTCAACTAAAGGTTGTAAGATCTCAGTATGTAGCCTTCTTAATATTTCTTTGGATCTATTAATGTTATTTATGTAACATGTAAGAGGATACCCTATATCATATAAACAATGAAAACAAAAATTTAAATCACATGTCAAGTAAAAAACATAAAGATAAAATAAATATAAAATTATGTTATAAATAATTTATAATAGAAACAGTTTATGATACAAAACATTTATGATACAAACAATAATAATACAATTTAATATATGATTATAACAAGTTAATAAGATGTATTATACAATATATACATGTTAGTATAAAAAAATACCAAACAAAATATTTAACAAACTAATAATTAAAAAATTGAGTTAAAAATAAATAAAAGAAAAGAAGAGAAGAGAAAACACGATATATATAATATGTTGAAAATTTAAAAATTTGAAATATCTGAAGTGAATTAATAACGTAGATATTTTTAGATTTTAAATAATGTTTTTAAAGTGCAAAATATTTAATTTTTTACATGATATATATATATATATATATATATATATATATATATATATATATATATATATATATATATATATATATATATATATATTAATTTAATATTTTTTAAATTGCAAAATATTTTGAATTTATTTATTTATTTTTTAATAAAGTCAACTAATAAATGATAAATTAATTTTTAGGTTTTTTAATTTTTTTTAAATAAAGAACTAATAAATAAGATATATATTTTTAAACAAAAAAAATCACAAATATTTACAACATAAATATTGTTTTTAAGATTTTTGATAATAACAATTTAAAAATGATATTCCTCCTTGATAACAGCGCCAAAATCTTGATCCACAAATTTTGTATTTGATGAATAGCTTACAAGTGCACGAATTATTTTATCAAATATGATAAGTATATTTTCAAGGTCGATCTAAAGAGAAATTACGTAATTTTTAAATAATTCAACATAATTCTTAAAAGCGAAAATAAACCTAAACATTCTGTCACAATTGTTATATGGTTTGAAAATTATATTCTAATCACATAAAAAAAAGATAAATTTAATGTAACAAGTATTAGGTAGATAAACATTTAATCATTCAATAGAGAATTTATGATATATATTAGTTCATTAATTATACTTGCTCAATTTATTAACTAGGTTATTAAAGATACAAATTAAGATTATTGATTTTTTTTTGTATGAAAATATCTTTTGAAGGGGATCAATCGCGTTGTTAATCAATATTAATTAATGTCTTTTGGCAAGAATTAATAATTCATAGTGATTAAATTATGCTTTATTTCTAAGGAATTAACAAATCATTTAATTGATTGTTTTGATAGGGTTATCAATTTAAACTTTCATTCAAGGTGTTAAAGTTGGATTTAAGATTAATGTATGTAAAAACTAACTTTTGTTTTTTAATTAAATCTAATGCAAAAAATATATCGTCAATATATTTTCAAATATTAATTCTTATAAAAATCTTTGAAATAAAACATAACTTAGATCTAGATAATCAAATATAAAATCTAAAAGTACTACTATTGATTCTAAATCAAATCCTGAATTTAACTTTCATATTTTAAGTTTATCATGAAAAATGTTTCGTCAATATATTTTTCTATAACAAACTTTGTAAAAATCTTGAATGAAGAAATAAGACATAATTCATTTTATAAAAATGTTTACCTACTTTAATATTTCACAAGCACAACAACATTACTAATATCCCATATCATTTTGAGCCAAACATACTCGATTTAATAAATGATCAATAAATTAAGCATACATTGACACAATACATAAAAATAAATTCTAAAAATGAAAGAATATAGTTAAAATTAATACTACAATTGTATCTTCAAAATACAAAATTTCAATACTAATATGAATATAAAAAACCTCCAAATAGATCTACCTAAACTGTTTATTGAATCAAAAATTACTACCACATAAATTAAAACTTGTTCATCTGTCAAAATTGGGAGAAGAACTTTGAAACTAAGAAAACTAAAACTAAGAGAAAGGCAAAGCAAGAAGAGAGAGCTGAGGAATGATTCTTTTGTGAAATGGTTATGGGTTTATATAAGGTGGAGTGATAACTGTATTTTATATAGTTATTTTTGTCTATTTTATTAATTATAATTGCTATGTTCTTGACATTTTTAGTTAATTTTAATGGAATAAATTAATATTTATTTTTTATTTTTTAAGGAATATATTTTTAAGAAAATTAACCAATTTGAATCGAAAAAACACTTAATTACAAATAAAAAGTTTGAAAATATAATTTAAACTAAACTAGGGCTTAATTGCAATTAACAAAAGTTTAAAAATTAATTTAAATTAGAAAAAAGGGCTTAATTGCAATTAATGAAAGTTAAAAGTTAATTTAAATTAAATTGGAGGGCTAAAATGCAATTCAGGAAAGTTTATTTTTATGTAAAGGAATGAAGTCCACGCACAGCTATTGACCGCGCGCCACGTGCACTACCAGATCATACTATCAACGGTGATGATCAACGCGTGTAATACAAACACGAAAAAAAGCAATTGGATGCGAGTTTTCTGGTTACACGCTGCCCTTTTTAGGCATAATTTTAAAATAAATTCTTTATAGTTATTTTTATGTTTTATTCTTATATGTTATATTTAACTTATCTATGATTAAATTTAACATGGGTGGTTGTTTGTAAACATGATATAATAATAACGTTGTTATGCTTGCAAAATATTAAATAAGTACAATATTTATATAAAATAAATTGATTTTGTTTTTATTTAAGATTTTATATTAAGGATGTTAGAGAGAAATATATTATTTTTCATTACAAACTTAAATCTAAAAATTAGATTCTAAGATTTAATTATCCGGTCTGGTTTAGAGTAGTGTTCTTTTATTTGTTGGTACAATCGCTCGATAGTTAGAATAAAGCTCAATTTCAAAAGTTTTTATATGAACTATTAATCAAAAATGTATTGATAACATATTTTCAGTAATGGTTTTAAAACTTGAAAATTAATACTCGGATAATTAAATTCTTGGGTTTAATTTGGACACCTTGAATAAATTTTAAAATATCTAACTCCATCAAATGTGGTATTTAAATTGTTCATTTTCAATCTCTTAAAAAAATAATTAATTTAATTAACCAAATTAATTATTGACCTCACCTATAGTGTTAATTGATTTGTTTGATTAACAAATAATATCTAACCTTACTAAATGTAGTATTTATATAAAAAAGAATCAATAAATATCAATTTATATATTTAATGAACTAAATAATATGAGAAAATAGAATTAGCTTAATTATTATATTCATAAATACTCCACAATTATAAATGATAAAATTTGCATATTTTTTTATTAAATTCATATCTAAGTTTATTTTTTTATGTTGTTAGATTAGTAAATACAAAAAAATATAGTGACAGAATGTTTAGGATTTAATTTTTTAAAAAACAAATTGAATAATAAATTAAAAACCACATATATTCCTTGGAAGTATACTTGTCATTTTCTATAAAATAATTCGTCCATTTGTGAAATTTTAAAAAATATAAAACCACAGTGTCTATAAAAATGGTATTGCTAAACTGATGTTGATTTTGTTCTCCAACACTATTATATGCAAAATCCCTAAAAATCTCTTATACGATTCGCTTGTGAGTGGAAAGCCTTATTTTCAACAATTTTAAAATTTAAAAGAAGAAATGAGTTAGTAGGCAAGAAACAAGTTTCAAGACCAAAACACCCGAAGTGACTCATCTAAACCTTTGAAAGAAAAAATATCTCTTCTTTAGGCGATTTGAACGAGCATATACATGTTCTTGATAGTCAATCATTCTTTTGGCACTCTATTTTTGTTTTGCTATAGCCATTTTACCCTTTTCTAAGGTCGCATTCTATAGGCTAATTAGAAACTTAGCTTCCCTAGCCATTTCACGCGTCCATAACCCAACTCTCACTAACCTCTCAATGATAAGGAAGCTTTCGAATAAGTAGGCTCAAGAAACTAATGTTGAATCTTGTGAAGCATTTCCTTTGCTTCACTAGTCAGTGTTGTGATAAGGAAAGTATTGTTCTTAAAAATTACCTTGGGATCCTCACATTTGAAACTAATGTGGTGTTGAGTGTTACTGCCTCTTCATTCACCAACACTTAGAAGAACTTATCCTTCCAGTATTTTTCAGTAACTAAAATGTTTAAATTTATACCATTCTCTCTTTTTGTGCGTGTGTATTTATGTGTGTGTAGTTAGGATCAACAGAACCACACTTTTCTACATATGCTTCACTTAGCTCTGATATCTAGATTCCAATGTTGAGCTTTCTACAAATAAGGGATAAAGATAGGAGATACCTCTAACTTTTGGGAAGAATTTAACTAGGAGCCAACTTTGCCGGTTGTTGGAAAAATTGGGTATATTTTTCCTATTCTAAGTAGTTACCATTCACTTATGATGCTAAAATAAACTAAAGCAGATATTGAAGCATAAATATTAAAACAGAAAAATAAAAAACACCATAAATTTAATGAGGTTCGATATAAATGTTACCTATGTCTTCGAGCGTCGTTGACCACTTTCACTACCTCCAAATGGATGAACTCCAAAATTACAACTAATTGGGAAAATTTGAGCTAATCAATTACCCTTACAAAAGAGAGAAAGATTAACAAATTTTGGGATGTTTATAAATGGTGGAGGAGGGATTTATTTATAGCCAAAAATACAACACCTATCTTCATTCTTAACCAATGTGGGACTTTTCAAATTTGCTCACAAATGAGCTATACAACAAATCTCCACCTTAGCGACTTAGTGATTCTCAAATGATTTTTTCAATCACTAGATCAGTGACGCTAGTGCCAATTCAGATTTGCAGTATGTTAATCAAGTCTAGACAATATTTGAACTTGATTGTCGTTACCACCTTGGTTATCATATCTGTGGGATTATCTATAGTACTAATCTTTTGAAGTAGTACTCCACCTTCTTAAATAATCTCTCATATGAAATGATAACGAACGTCAATATACTTTTTACGTGCATGGTAGACTTGGTTCTTTGTTAAATGAATAACACTCTGATTGTCACAAAATACCTTAATATGTTTTTGACCAACTCCCAAGTCTTCAAGCAAACCTCATAACCAAATAGCTTCCTTCACAACCTCCATAACTTCCATATACTCTCCCTTTGTAGTAGACAAAGAAACTGTGGACTATAAGGTAGACTTACAATTGACTGGAGCTCTAGCAAGAGTAAACACATAACCAATAATTGACTAACGCTTATCTAAATCTCCTGCATAGTTGGAATCACAATATCTGATTGCACATTGACCAATGATACTATCTTGCTGAAATACTAAACCAACATCTACAGTATTTAGAATATATTGTAGAATCTATTTCATAGCCAACCAATGTCCTTTACCATGATCATGCATATCCTTACGACACCAACCATATGTGAAATTTCAAGTCTTGTACACACCATTGCATACATCAAGCTACCAACTTCATTATGCATTCTCATTATGCATCATTCTTAGGAGATAATAGAGCGCTAAGCTTGAAATGAGGAACAAGCGGAGTACTTACAAGTTTTCTCTATTTATTCATACCAAAACTTTGTAATACCTTCTTCAAATATTGACTTTGGGTCAAACTAAGCTTCCCTTTCCTTCTGTCTCTGCTTATCTCCATGCCGAGAATCTTCTTGGCTTTTCCCATATCTTTCATCTCAAACTCCTGACTTAGTTGAACCTTCAATTTCTCAATTTTTGCTTGGCTCTTCGATACAATCAACATATCATCGACGTGCAATAAGACATAGATGAAAGACTCATATTGTAGCTTGCAAAAATACACACAATGATCATGTGTGCTTCTAGTGTACTTCTGTTGCAACATAAACTGATCAAATTATTTGCACCACTACTTGAGAAATTGCTTTAATCCATACAATGATTTGTTCAGTTTACAAACTCAATTCTCTTTACTAGCAACATTAAACCCTTCTAGTTGAGACATATAGATTTCCTCTTCTAAGTCACCGTGTAGAAATGCGATTTTCACATCAAGTTGCACTAGTTCCAAATCCAATTGTGCTACCAAGGCCAAGAAAATTATAATGGATGAATGTTATACAATTGGAGAAAATACCTCATTATAATCGATTCCCTCCTTCTGAGCGTAACCCTTAGCCACTAACCTTACCTTGTAACGAACACTATCTTTGTTAGGAAATCTTTCTTTCTTTGCAAACACCCATTTACAACCAATTACCTTATTACCCTTAGGTAATGGTGTCAACTTCCATATCTTATTCTTCTGAAGGGACAGAAGTTCTTCATCCATGGCTTCTTTCCATCTTTTAACTTTAGGGTATCTAATTTCTTCTTTATACATGGAAAGAACATCACCATGCACAACTGAAAGTACACAGGCCACCGTATTCTTAAACTGAGCGGGTAGGTCTTCAAAATCTTTGTATCGAGCAGACACCTTGACATTTTGTCATCGTGGCCTATCAACTGTAGTTTCTTCTTGTTGCTGTGGAAGTTCTTGGGTTAAAAACTCTTCATCTAATTCATATTCTATCAATGGAAGAACAACTTTTGTCTTATCTTCACTAACTAGATTAACAATTCTGCTTTCAAACTCCACCTGCTTCAGAGTTTGCTCTACCTTCTCTGGAGTTTGCTCCACCTGCTCCAAAGTACCATCATTCTTCTCAATTACCTTTCTCAACAAGGCAGATTCATCAAAGTTAACATCTCTGCTAAAGATTAACTTTTTCGTTTCAAGGTACCATGGTCAATATCCCTTAGAACCAGAAAGGATCCCCAAAAAAATAGCTTTCTTGGATCCAACTTTGATTTCATTACATGGTAATATGCCATAGAACCAATAAGATGTAAGAAATCATAATCTCTAGCAGGTTTTCTAGACCATACCTTCATAGGAGTTTTGCCTTCAAGAGTAGATGATGGTAGACAGTTGACGAGATGACATACATATGTCACAACCTCTACCCAATACTGCTTGCCTAACCCAGTATTTGACAACATACACCAAACCTTCTCTAGCAAAGTCTAGTTCATATATTCTGCAACTCCGTTTTGTTGTGGTATTTTTTGAATAGTGAAGTGTTGCACTATCCCTTCTTCTTCACAAACTTTCATAAATTGATCATTTGTGTACTCAGTGCCATTATCAAACCCCAGACACTTGATCTTTCTACCAATCTGAGTCTCAATCATCTTCTTCCACTTGAGAAAAATTCCCAATACTTCATCCTTCTTCTTCATGAGAACTCTTCTGGAGAAGTCATTAACAAAAGTGATATAATAATGTTTGTCACTCATGGATGGAGTTCTTGTTGGCCCCCATACATCAGTATGGATGTAATCCAAAATGCCCTTTATGTTATGGATTATAGTGCCAAAGCTTACTCTTTTCTGCTTCCCCAATACACAATACTCATAGAATTTCAACTTGCCAGTTCTTGCACCTTTTAACAGGTTGCTTTACTAAAATCTGTAAAGCTTTTTCACCAGCATGCCCCAAACACATATGCTACAGCTTGGTAGTTTCTAAATCTCCTTCTTCCTCTGAAACTATTGTTGATGCTATCCCAATAACCATACTACCAAGGTAGTAGTACAAGTTATTCTTCTGAACACCTTTCATTGCCACAAGTGCTCCAAAAGTAACCTTCAATGCCCTATTTTGTATGATCATAGTGAAGCCTTTTGATTCTAAGACTCCCATAACAATGAGATTCTTCTTCATATCTGGAACATAATGAACACATGTCAAGACTCTGGTTGAACCATCTTGATTCTTCAAATGAATTATATCGATCCCCAAAACTTTGCATGGATAATCATTACCCATGAAAACAACTATACCATCTAGTTCTTCAAAGTTAAAAAACCACTCCTTATTATGATACATATGGAAGGTACATGCTGAATCAAAAATCCAATCACCAAGATATGACTCTATTGATGAACCAACCAATGCAAAATCTAAATTTGAATTGCTTTCAGCTATGCATACATCAAACAACATAGCTTTTCCTTTCTTCTGCAGCTTCAGACAGTTTTTCTTCCGATGGCTTTTTTCATTACAAAAGGTAAATTCATCTTTACCAAGCCTTACTTTTGATAAAGATCTACATCTCCTTCCTTTCTGTTGTGTTTGTGGATGTACTCTTACAGAGAATTCCTATGCTACTTCATTCTTGCTTTCTTTTTTATCTTTCTTTCTAATTTCATAACTATACAAAGCAGTGCAAGATTCCTCAAAATAAACTTTATCCTTCCCAATGAGTAAGGTCGTAATAAGGTTATCAAACTCATTAGGAAGGGAAGCTAACAACATCAAGGATAAATCTTCATCTTTAAAAGTTTCATCCATATTTAACAAATCTGCTACTAATCGATTAAAAGCAGTAATGTGGTCGTTTATTGTAGTACCTGGAAGGTATTCAAAACGAAACAACTTCTTCTTCAAATAAATCCAATTCTATCCACTCTTCTTCATGAACTTGTTCTCCAACTCCTTCCACAACTTACTTGCGGATGTCTCCTTCATGAACGTGTACTTTTATTCTCTTGAGAGACACAAATGAATTGTACCACAAGCCAATCAGTTGATATTTTTTTAACTCAACTTCATCTACTTCATTTGGTTTCTCTTCTTCAATGGCGATGTCTAGACTTTGATGAAATAGAGCATCTAGAACTTCGCCTTGCCAGATACCGGAATGACCGGTTCCATCAAACTTCTCTACCTCGAACCTTGCATTCATCACCCTAGTTTTGCCTGACGTGGATGATTAGCCTTTGTTTGAAAGAAATTTTTCTTCCTCCATTTCTTCAAATTACAACAACTAGCAACTATATTCCAATGACAAACAAACGAAATACAAATAAATGCCTAGGTAGGAACCTTCGGCTCTAATACCAATTGTAAGGAAATAAGGTATATTTTCCCTATTCTAAGTATTTACTATTCACGTATGATTTAAATGAATAGAACTCAAATTAATTCGACAAAATATGTTATTGGAAATATAATGTTAAAATAAACTAAGTAGATATTGAAGCAAAAATATTAAAACAAAAAAATAAAAACACCAGAAATTTAATGAAGTTCGGTATAAATGTTACTTAAGTTCTCGGGCGTCGTTAACCATTTTCACTACCTCTAAATGGATTAACTCCAAAATTACATCTAATTGGGCAAAATTAATTTAATCAATTACATTTATAAAAGAAAAGAAGATTTACAAATTTTAGGATGTTTATAAATGTTGGAAGAGAATTTTATTTATAAGCAAAAATACAATAACTATCTTCATTCCTAATGAATGTGAGATTTTTCAAATTTACTCACTAAGGATATATATGCACGAGAAACATCCATACTAAATCTAGAATCGGGAACCATAACCTGATATATAAGGTGATTTCATAAAAGGTCACCCAACCTAGTAGAGGTTATGTACGATCAAATGAACCGGTCATAAGTAGCACTGTTTCAACATCTCTTTGAATAAGAGACATTGCATTACAAATTAAAAGGAAACAAGGCAAAAGGTTAAGAATGAGATACATGCAGAAAAGAAGAGGATGTTAGTCAAAGGAAAAGAAGTACAAAGTAGACAAGAACCGATCTGAAATCGATAAATCAAAGAGAGTTGATTGGAGACGTTGAAAAAGAAGAAAAATAAAAGCCCATGAACTAGTAAAATTACCGAGGACGTAGCTAGGAAACAAAATAAAAACAATTTAAATTAAGAAAAAAGATTTAAAATGCTCTGGTAAAATGGGAGGATAGTAAAATACTGAGAGCCTTATATATAGGATAGTAAAACCCTTATCATTTTTCCCCAAAAAAAAGATCTATCGTCAGTAACTATTCCTCCCAAAAAAGTGAGTTCAAAACAACACTGTTGGGAAAGCAAAGAGTCATTCTCATTACCCAGATACAACATCAATAACCTTAGAAATCATTATCATTGCTTTTGAATTATTTCTATGACTTTGACATGCTTTCTAAATCAAATTGGATTATATTGTACAAATTTGAAATGTGATACACGATGTGACTGGACGACCTGCTAGCCCGAGTGCAAAGCAATTTCCCTTTTTCTCTTTAATAGTAGAATTAAACTAAAAGATTAGGGGGCTTGTTTTTTTTAGATATTAGCCTAGTCTTACTGTCATAGGTTGGTGTGTGCAAGAATTAGAGGTGTACCTTCCACTACCATATGATAATGACATATGTATTGTATTTGTCCTACATATTTATACAATAGAGAGGTTACTTTCTACGAGATAGTTATTATCCATCTTACACTTTTTGGATATCTTTGTGTCGGTTATCTAAACAAATAAGCTTCATTATCCTAAATTCCAAATTCAATCATTTTGTACAGTACAGTGCAGCTTCTCTAAAATTCACTTTGAGAAAAATCCAAAATTACAGGTAAATCTTCATTAAAGACTCTATTATCCTGCTTATTTTTCCTAGTTTAACTCAATATAATTTATATTATAATTTCTATATGCTTTCTAATTTTGTATAAGGAGTCGACAAAAATAAATTGAATTTTTGATACAGTAAAATTCGAATGCTTGAACTTTAGGGGTTAGGGTTTGCACTTCTTTTCTTTTTTAACTATTTTATTGATTCAGTAAAGTGAGTTAATCATATAGCGGTAAATAGAGTATGTGTTTTGAAAGGGAAGGATATCCATACATTCTCCATAAAATAATTAGACCATCATAAAAAAGATATATGAGGTGTTAGAATTTGTGAATCATCATCATGGTATAGAGCATAATAAGATGCACCCGTTTTCTATGGCTGCTTCTGATGCTATCTACGATGGAAATAGATTATGTCATAGAATTGAATAGCATGGATTTGGTGGGATGCCTAAAGGTAGACACTCAATGGCTAAATGTGTTAAGAGTTCAATAGAAAAAGTTGTGTTTCAAGCAACTACAACGAGAAGGAATTTTTCACCCATTATATTTATATGGGACAAGAATGTCAAAGATGGTATAATTTCATCCAAGAACAAAGGGGGAAAATATTTTCCCTTCTAATCAAAGTCCCCTCAATGGATAGAAACTAGATGTTGATTCAGGTGAGGATGTTCTAAACTCTCTAGTTTCTGAAACAACTAATGAGATGGAGCCTTTGACAGCTAAGATTGTAATGAATGAACAAAGAGAAGCTCTAGTTAAGGAAGCAGAGGAGGCAGTTCAAGTGAGGAATATTTTATTGTCCATACGGGCATCTGACAATGATTCTTCAAGGAATATGTTTGCACGAACTCTAACTCATATTGATAATGATTTTTGTCAACACCAAATAAGACTATTCTTCATGGATTTTGTAAGATAAAAAAAACTATTAGGACCATGGATCATCTTGTGAGGGATGATCTTCGACTCTACGATTCTTACATCAGAAATTGTAAGATAAAGGATAGAGATCTTATTCACACTCTAGTAATTATATGAAAAAAGAGTAACTATCTATGATTCTCTATTATAAGATCTAGTAACTTCAATATGATATAAGATGATATCATGTTATGTATATGTAAATATATATAGGGAAAATAATAAACCTAATAACTATCCTTGTTTGATTAGGATTGTAGTTTTGTAGACAGTTATCTTTTATACACATCTATTATTTGTAGACATATATTATATGCATATATCTATCTTTAATTATATCTTCATTTATCTTTTTAGTTATAATTATTGGGCCTTAATCCTCTTAGAATAATTATATTGCATTTACACTTGGATAATGATTAGGCACTTATTAGGCTTGGCTTATAAGACTCTTTTCTAATTGGGATCACATTTTGAGTGTCATGTGGGATGTACGAAATTATCCCAATATTAACCTCTCATATATTTTTGGTCCTTGGGCTAAAAGGTCTAACTATAATTTATGTCAATGCTTGTGTTAAATAGCTATTCCAATTTTATTAATGATTATAAGTTTACCCTTGCGTGATTTTTTACCTTCCTAAGTGAAAAACTTTACACCGTGTCTGACTATTTGAAACGTGCATGACGTCATTCTGTTGCCAACAATATCTTCAAATTTTCATTGGACCTTCAATTAAAAAGTTACGTCAAAGTCAAAGTTTTTATCAAGGTAGTCAAACATTCTCAAGGAAGCTCAAAATTCAAATACTAAGCCTAATCACCTAGGATTAGCTCACCAATCATGGCAATTAATTGTGATTTTAGAGGGGTGGGTGAGATTAACTCGCCCCTTCTATAAATACAAACCGACCCCTTCACGCTTTTCACAACTCATAATAATTTCTCTAATTCTCTTAAGGTGATCTTCATTAATTTTTCTTGATTTATTCTTCATTCATTGTTCTTCATTTATTTTGCATGTAGTGTAGGATAATTATTTTTCATCATTCAAACGATTTGCACCCTACGAGTCTTGTTCCACAATTTCCTCTATTAGAAGTGATGGATACGAGATCTGTGAATGTATATGATCATGTATAAACACCATGGGTGCATGCTAACATGGATGAGAGCCATCATAGATGTTGGTAGAAGAACAAAGGTCAAGCGAAGATGTGGCTAGCCCATCCCTGGTCGATAGTGTCCTGACCATGGATAGGTTTACCATCACCTCCTTGGCCAATGCCCTTTGGCCAAAGGTAATTTTGTTGGCAATAGCATGGCTAGTTATGGGAAGGAATGAGTTACATTATAAAATTCCCTTGCACCATCTTGACTTTGTAATTCTTCTAGTCTTATCTGTAGGGGTCATTTGGGCATCCACTGGGCATAGGTTGAGTCTTTAGGTGGAAAACACTTAGCTTTTATCCCTTTTTTTCTTATATTACAAAAATTTCTTGAGTGACATTGGCATGACCTTAGCATAGCTTTCACTCAATTGTTACAGGGTGCTACTTGTTTGTTAGGTGTTGTAGAAGGAGCATGGTAGACCCTATTTACTATTATAGGTGACTTTTACATTTTGTCCCTTGACCTTCCTCCTATGCCTACCCAATACATGAGAGAGGGTAGGGTTTTTAATACTTAGTCTTTTATTATAGTCTCCTAATGTGTTTATTTTGTTTGCATTGTGCTAGACCTGAGATAATACTACTCTTGATAAGGAATAATTCATTAAGTCACTCTATCATCTTCCTCCATCATGACAGAGTAGTGATTGACTTACGATCCTTGAGTGGATTGCTTACGGAGGCCTAGCCTTAATCGTAGTTGATCCATAGGGCATTAGCCCCCAAACTTGGATAGTAAGTACTTATTGTAACTTAATATTTTTGATTTTTTTTATTTTAGGTGATCAAGTCACTATAGTAACTTTTAATTTCATACAGATATGATTTCTTAACACCCTTCTAGAAAGAGAAGTAAGTACAAACAATGATCCATTCCTTAAGAGACTCTAGCTCAGAAGATTTTATTAAAAAGGCTAAGGCTATACAAAAGTTTAGGGCTTCCAAAAGGGAGATAGCCCCCAACTCTAGAGTGATTATTGCTAGACTAGGTCCTAGAAGGTTTAGATCCCTTCTTACACCTATTGACATTCCTTTTAATCCTGCAGTGGATGAGTCTAGTTGAGTACTCATTGACTTGAATAAGGATGTTATGGGTCCTTTTGAGCCCTTTGTTATTCAATACATTTTGAAACATGCTAGTATATGCCTTTTATACTCTAATTGCTTATTTATACAATGGATAATCAAATTTTGAGTTAAAAATGATAAGTTCTCAATTGATTGTGTGTATGTTTGTGATAAAATGAGTTTAATACCTTATGTGGCTATTTACGAAAATTTGAAAAAATCATATTTTTATTCATTTACATCTTCTTATTATTTATTAACTTTTTAATTGATTTTTAAGCTAAAAATTCATAGAACTTAGGAGAGTTTAAACCTCATTCCACTTTTGCATTAATTTTCTTTTACATTTCTCTTTTGCCTTTAGCAAAAGTTTAACTACATTGCTTTGTTAAATGCTCTGCCCTTCTTGTATGTCAAAAAGGGGGAGAGTGTGTTTCACTTTCATGTTTTATTTTTTTATGCATATATAGAGAGAATATATTTAGGGTAAGAATGTTTTCCATCATTTTGTCTTATGTTAAGCTTGATTGATATGAATACATACAATACATAATTATTCTTTACACTTCACTCATTTATATGTAAACTTGACTAATGTACTATGAGATTTTCAAGACAAGTTGTCATATACTTTGTTTATGTCATTTCAGTTACTTACAAGCTTGTCAAGTTACAGCGAAGATGAATTTATCGGACCATAAGATGGTACCATTATGGAGTGTAGGACAATGAGATAGAGATTTTGCCACACAAAAATACCAAAGCGTTTGTAAGAATTATAAATGTTGGCTACTTTCGTAGATAAAATATTTGTCTGTAAATTTTTTAGACTTGTTATCAAGTCCATCAAGAAATTCCGAACAAATACTCGATTTTCAGATAGTAGTAGTTTAGGTATATTTGTTATAATTACTACAGAATTGCACTCATTTATTCATTAGTATATGTTCACAACACTTGGAGTTATTTTTGTTACTAAAATATTTAATTAAACTTGAATCAATTTATGAAATTACCAATTAACTTTTTCTTAAGTGTTTTAAAAAATGACTTATTATTTTTAAGTTTTTTTAATAGACTTTAGGTAATTAAGCTCAAAAAGAACTAACTTTGTAATTACTAGGTTTTTATTATCATATATATATATATATATTAGTGCTAAACCTAGTGGTGGTTGAGAAATGACATATAAGAATTAGAGATGAGAACTTAATTGCTGAGATAGAAAAAGGAGAATAAAGATCTAACAGAGAGAGGACTTACGAAGGCAATTGATAGAGGTAATAGAGAGAAGGCATGAGAGATATGAACAATGGGTGAAGTAGCAGCACTTTCCTTGGTTATTTTCTATGATATATGTGAAGAAATAAGGGAAAAAGAAAGAAAGTGTTATTCATGAAAGAGATAGTTATGGTTCATGCAATAGAGGTAATATTCGACACAGATAAGTTTTCACATAGATAATTTCGACAAAGGTAAGTATTCAGCAGAGGTAATGTTTTGGTTTAAATTATACTTTTATGTTTTTCTTAATCTACGTATTAGTATTGGATTATTTGTTTTTCCAACTTCCCATATTCATTAGCTTATTTGTCTCATATTTTTATGCTCATATAATTTCTTCTTAATTATGTTCTCACATATTTTGATCAAATAATTTTGTGTATGGTCATGATTATTTGATTTAATTATTAAATTTCAAGAAGCTATTTTTATTGAACTTGTGCTTAATCTTTTTGCTCCAAGATTTGCAAGTTAATTGGATTTAAGTTACATATATTTTGAATCATGTAGTTAGGATTACTCATTATTAAATTCATTCTAAAATACACACAGACACTTGTGTTTTTATGCTAATCATTTTGCAATTTATTTGTGAATGTATATGATTGACGGAAGGCTTATTGGAACGTTGATATGGATATTGCTCACGCTAATATTAGCAACTATGCAAACAGAGTAGGGGCTCGTATGTAAGGTACATTGAGGCAGTATTCTAGAGAGTGAAGCATAAGACTGAGTTTGTGCATAAACATTTGATTTTAATAATAGAAAGTTAGGTGGTCCGGTGGACTAGTGGTTTTTCTCTTAAGTCATGATTATGGCCCAGGTTGTTTCCACCTCTATATATCGTGTGCTATTCCTTTATTTTCATACTTTATTCTCACAAACAATTGCATGTCTGACTACTTTTTTTAGGTTATTAAAGTATAAATTAATAAAAATTAAAAATAACTTATTCACCCTTCTAAGTTAATTAGGTCATATTTTACAAACTTTTAATTATAATTTTTAGTAAAGTGTTTCTAAGTTAGCTTTTGGGTTCTAAGAGTTGTACATATATCTAAAAGCATTTCAATAAATATGGAAGGATATATATGTTTTCTACCATTAACAAAAAAATTAATTTCACCCAAACTTAGTAGAAGAATTTTTGAATATTATAATTTTTTCCTTATGTTTGTATTATTATTTGTTGTTTTCTTATAATAAAAGAATAATTATTTTTCAATTTTAAGTATTTTTTTATTTTTATTTTTATACGATTATTTAACATATTAATAAGAATACTATTTTCAATACTTTGTTTTGTTAAGCTTTAATTTTTGCATATCAAACAAATGTTTTTGTTGGAATATTTGGATTATCTAATAAAACAATTTAAAAAGGAAAAATATTTATTAAAATATACAAAATTTGAACTTATAATATTTTTATCTTACCCTCCACCATCTTGTTGGTTGGTTTATGTATATTTTTTATTATATAAAAATAAATTGTTATCTAAATATTAAGGAGAAAAATATACATCATAATATAGAATTAGCAAGAGTTATTGTATACTTTGCTCAATCCAAATTTAAATTTTTCATGTCATATCACTACCCAAATCTAAAGTTAACATATTATATCATATAATGAAAATTACATAAAATAAATAAACATACCAAAATACAATAAATTAATAAATATAAACATCATATGAGTATAGTTTAACTAATCATCTACATTTTAATATAAGTAAATGAAAAGTACAATCAAACATTAACAAAATTTATAAGTTTTAAATTGTGAAATAATATAATATTAGATAAAATTAAAATTTGAAGTTAAAACTATATGATAAACTTTTATGATATGAAAGTTCGTTTATTTAGTTATGGATCTAATATGCTAGAAAGGGTTGTGAAAAGAACATCAACAGAAGTATGACAAGTAAAAATTTCGTAAGTGACCAAGCATGCAATCACGTGTAAATAAAATAATGTGAAAAATAAAGATTAACACACGAGCATTTTAAGTGGAAACAACCTAGATCACACCAATGATATAAGAGGAAAACCACCAGTCTAGCAGACCACCTAACTATCATCCACCGGATACCAAATTATCCATTACAAAAAATAAATATTCAATTATAAATCTAAGACTGAAACTACTCACTAAGTTAATACCTCCAAGTAATCTACTTACAAGTAGTTGCTTTCTTTATAGTCTTTATAAGAAAGGCATTCGGATTCGGACCAACGTTCCGATAAAATTGAGTCACACGATTTAATCAAATTTGTACCACTATCACTTGAAAAGTTAGCACCTAAAAATAAGTGTAAATATTTATCCTAGAGAAAATTCAATAATGAACAACTATAACTAGTTAATTTAAATAATATATGAAATAAATCGAAAACAACTAGTAACTCTAAAATAGTTAATTTTAAAACATAATATCTCAATTATATTAAACTTGTTAATCCATCAAAAACAATCACAAATGTTTGATAAATTAACTTAATGAAAAGTATTTTTTGATAAATTAAAGCCAAAAAAAATCCTACCCCGATAGTTTTAGCAAAACAAGAGAGAGAATAAAATATGAAGAGAATAAGCATAGTTAAGCTTTTGTGTGGTTGATTTAAATTTTGTGCTTAGATTTACATTAATAGAATATTTTGAAACGCTTTAGGTCAAAGTAAACTTACCATCTTATTCATAAAATTATTTAAATGAGTGTTAAGGAATAAAGATAATATAGTAAAAAGTTAATCCAATACGTATAAAAAATAGGTTTAGAATTAAATCCCTTGCCGCTTGATTGATTGATCTAATTCCAATTGGGCCCAATGATATAAATGCTTACTACTATTTAGTCAATATTGGAGAAGGTGGATATGAGCATTATTTAAATAATGTAAATTATACTACAGTTTTAGAAACTGTAACTATATAAGTGCTGAATGGATATGTACTGGTAATAAATATAAGGGTTTGAATCGAAGTATTTGGTAATACATTGTGTATTCAAGACTTATGCCTACAAGACATTATATCATTGTTAATAGAGATAATTCTAAGATGAATATGGATGTAAGGAACATAATTCACCATAGGGTTAAGTTATCTTCAAATAGTCACTATATGTGTTTCTTTTTCCTCTAGTTAATCTTTACTTTATGTAAGAAAGTAGGACACCCTATTCAAAAGGTGAAGTTCTTATACAACCTGATGAATTATTGAATCTAACATATTTTGATGAGCTCACTTCTGATACGAATATTGTTCCAAGAGAAAGAGGAATTATTCCTCCATCAAGACTATTTACAAAAGAATAATTTTATAATTTTGGTGAAAGAATGAACTATATGGAAGAATACCAGCAAGCCTATTTTACCCAACAAGTTGCATTCTTGAATCAACAGCATCGTGATCAGGTGGAACATAATTAGTTAATGTATGAAATCAATCTATTGCAATTGAGTTATCTTGAGGTGGATACAAGCCACTAAGTAACACTCGAGTGTCTTCATTATGATTTCACTTTTGTACATAGAGGAGGGGCTTTGAATTTTAATATGGAATTTTATTAGTATTATGTATTTTTGTTTTGTTTTTATTTTAAGAAACTTAATTTTTATTGTTTTTAGATATTGTATTTGCTTTTGTTTTATGTTATTTGTTTTCTTTAATTTTGTTTCAAGACATGTGAACATTGTTTAGAATTATTAATTTTATAACTACTTGTTGAAATTTATGAAAAGTCCACAGTTTTCATCTGTATAAAATTTAAATATTTGGATTGATGGATGCACCTATAATTTCATACCAACTCTTATAGATTATCAGCAAATTGTTAATTTTTCTATCAATTACTTTTCATCTTTAATTTATAGTTATTACATTGAGGGTAATGTAAGTTTTATGTTAGGGTAAGAAAAGTTACATAATAAAATTGTACTGATTTAAATTTTTTTTAAATATATGTTCATATTTTTACTTGTTTTGTGTGCTTTTATTTATTTTTATTGGATTAAGAATTTTTGGTTAATTTTTAAATTTAAAAAAAATTATCATATCTTTTAGTTAATTTTAAGAAAATGATAAGTCTTTGTGTTATTAAATTAATTTCTTGAACATGTCATGGATTAATATGATAATTAGTTAATTTTTGTCATAATTAGTATTTCATGATAAAATATTGAAATTGTGATAAATCCAAAATCAGTATTTAGAAATCAAATAATAGAGATTACCTTGTGAAAATATATTTTGCGCCATTATCTTCACATTTTGAGTGATCATATTTTTTTTACTATTTTAAACACCATTCTTAACAATTCTAAATTGTTAGATGATCTATATAGGTTTTTGCATTGAATGTTAGAATTTTTACATTTACTAAAGTATTATATATTTATTTTTATTATTTAAATTAAATGACTTAAGTATAAATTGAAAGTATATGTCATTTTCTTCTTCATTTATGACTTTTAAAAGAGAGACACATATGGGGTTACTTAAACCAATAGAAAAAAGTCACAAATTAGTCACTCACTTTATCATACAAATTATATATAATCTGTATATGGGTCCTCTAGTTAAAAAAAAATCTCTAAAGAGAAGAGAAAAATGAATAGTATAAACTAAATACTATAACCCAATATCTATAAAAAAAATGATATGACCTAATATCCTTTAGAGTTGTGAGAATTGATCAAATACAAAAGAAAAATATAGGAAATAACTCCCAAGAAGGCATTTACATTTTCTTAATCTTTTAAAAGGCATATTATGTAAAAATATTTATTTGATGAATTCGATTAATATATGAAAGTAATATGTGATTTCTTTATGAAATTGTTTCATGAGATCAATATTTATGCATTACTTTAAGCCTTTTATTTTTTATACATAGGTGAACCTATTAGTTCATTTCTATACATAAGCTCTATTCACATATACCTTTGAATAAGTGCTTGAACTAATAGAATTAGTGTTATTGAGAGTATGCCTTGTGAGGATAGAGTTGAAGCAAATGCAAATTGCATACACTAAAATTGAGTAAATTTAATTTTGATATATTTTTGGATTTGAATACAAAAGTAATTTTCAACTAATTATTATAATAAACCATGAATATTTAGAATATTAAAATAACTTATGCTATAGATTTTACATGTAATCTTTTAAAAGATTAAAAAGCATGAGAGCTTTTGTTTTTTTATCTTTTTACTTTGCTTTAAATTTTATTTGTTTATATGCTATTTATTTGTTTTTTTAATAATTTTTTTGAATTTGATGTTTATGGGTATCGTATTTAAAAACTATTACGAGACTTAAACTTGTCTATTATGGAAACCTAAGGGTTTAAATGTTTGTTGCATACGTTACATGCAATTGTGTCAACCTACTTAAATGATTTCAAATAGTTTAATTTTATTCTAGTTTTTGTTTTTAGTTTTTTACCATTCTTGATATGGGACTAGCAAGAAACTTGTTGGAGGTTGTGATGAGTGCTCAAAAGTACTTAATATATCATGATTTTATGCATGTTAAATGATTAAATAGATTTATATTTTCTTAGTTTTACTATCATATTAAACAAACCAATCTTTTGGAAATCACGAGTATGTTTTGTTATTTTTTAAATAAGGGATGTATTTTTTTAGAACGGTGTGGGCTATGGCATGAAAGTTTTATGTGTTGTTGCTTGAGGCAAATATTAAGAATCATGCGCCCCAGAATTGATGTGGGTTATGACATGAAAATTGTTTTTGCCGTGGTGCAAGTGTAGTGAATTAGGCTATAAAACGTGTACAACTTGTGTATGCCATGACATGAAAGAATTATGTGCATCCATATTTTTCTCATTTCCTACACCTATATATAGGACCCTAATTTTATTGTAATCCATATATCACTGCCTCTTATCTCTTAAGTTTTCTTAGATTTTTTTAATAGTTTCAAGTTTTTCTCTCATTTAAGAATTGCACAATTTTAGTTTATATAGTAATTCAAGTTTCATTTCAACAAATGATATTGGTAATTATATACAAAGGTTTTCTAAAAAAGAAACAATACTAAGATTTTGTTGAAAAATATTTAAATGTATTCTTTTTAGATTATCTTTATGTTTTGTTTTATATGCTATGTTTAATTTATTAATTATTTATTAAAATATGCATGTCTAGTTATAAATAATATGGGATATGAATCATGTTGTTACACTTGTGAAATATTAAAATAGATTAAATATTTGTATAAAATAAATTTACGTTTTATTTCTTCATAAAAATTAAAATAAAGCTTATAAAATAAAAATATATGGATGAAGTATTTTTATAATAAACAAGAGAGTTATGTTTAGGATTTAATTATTTGAATATAATTTAGAGTCAACTCTTAGATGTTAGATGAAATATGTTGGATCTGATTTAGAGAATTCTATTTCAAAGATTTTTATAAGATTTATTATTGAAAAATATATTTATGACATATTTTTTATAATAGATTTAAAATCTAAAATTTAGTTTCTAGATACTTAAATCGTTAACCTAACTTAAATACCTTGATGAGAGTTTTAATTGATAGCCTTTCCAAAAGTATCAATTAAATGGTTTATTAATTCCTTAGGAATAAAGTATAATTTAGTTAATTATCAGTTACTGATCCCGGTCAAAAGACATTAATTGATAATTGATTAATAACAAAATTGATCTCTGTTTTAGGATAATTTCTTATAAAAAAAGAATAATCAATAATCTTAATTTATATTTTTAATAATCTACTTAATATTGAGCAAGCATAATTAACTAGATAATATATCCCATAAATTTTCTACTGTATGATAAATGTTTAATTGCCTAAATGTTTATTGAATCTATCTTTATTTTTATGTCATTAGTTTAGATCTTCAAACCCAAACTTTGTGACAAAATGTTCAGGCTTTATTTTTGTTTTTAAGAATTTGTTGAATTATTTGAAAACCATATAGTTGCTCTTTAAATCGACCATGGAAGTATACTTATCATTTTCTAGAAGTGATTCGTACACTTGTGAACTATTTTATAAATGATACAAAATTTGTAGACCTAATTTTGCATATTAAGTTTTTGACATGATTGTTAGGTATACTAGTAATAATACTAAAAGCTAGATAACCTTTGTAAGCATCAAAACACATCTTGTAGTAGTCAAAAGAATCATCAAATATGTCAAGGTTACTTCAGAAGTTGGTATTTGTTATCATAGGGACACTATTGTAGAGTTGGTTGGATGCTATAATGTTGATTGGGTTGAATGTAATAATAATAGAAAAAGTATATCTATTGCCTGTTTATATTTGGGAAATTCCTTGATCTTATGGCATAGTAAAAAATAGAGTTTAGTTTCTCTCTTGACTGTTGAGGTTGAATATATTGCTACTAGATTGTATTGGTCACAATTACTTTGGATGAAAAAAATGTTATCTAACCACTACATCAAGGTTAAAAATCTTCTTTTACATTATGATATATGTATTTCAAAAAATCTGGTCCAACATTCGAGGACCAAAGACATTGATATTCATCATCATTTTATAAGAGATCTCGCTCAAACACTTTGACTTTGAAACATATCAATACTGGTCGCCAACTTGCTGATATTTTTACTAGAATTCTAGACTTTCAAAGGTTTGAATCCATTAGAAAGGCTATTGGTATTTGTATCTCACCTTGAGAGATTTGCTTCTATGTTCATCAGACTTTTATGAGTTTAAAGAACTTTGCATGTTGTTTAGTTCTATTGTATTTTCTCTTTTCTTATATGTGTTACTTTTTAGTGCTAGACATGCATTATTTTGTCTACTTATGAAATGAATACATATTGAAGTATCATTATTGTTTTACAATTAACTTGCTTTTTAACTTAAATTTCAATTTGGTTGTCTTGAAGTGTGCATTTCTCAAACATGTGTATTATAGTCTTCCTAAAAGGAATTGTTTCTCATACACATGCCATAACGTAGTGAATTTGTATGGTTTTTTTGAGAAGTTTGTGTGGACTTCTTGCTTTAATGAATTGTATATCTCTAACAAGCTCTAGAATCCATTTTAGTATCTTTTGAGGCAAAATCATAGGTACTACTCAGATAAAAAGAGGATTTAGGCCATTTTTGAATCGTTTGATCCTTTCTTGCCACCCAAATTTTCTTATCTTTAGTTTATCTTCTTGAACTTGTATGTTATCCCTTCATTTCTTTACACCTTTTGGCTTAGGACAAATGATAAATCCCACTTACCTTACACATATTCAGTTGAATTTTAGTTTTGTTACTTATTGAACTTTTTGATATAGGATTGTCTACTTTACTCTCATGCTTTAAGAAAAAGAAAAAGAAAGAGAAAGAGAAATTAAAATGGGGTATCAGTGAATGAATGCTAAGATGTACAAAAAAAAAGATCCTATGTTTTGGAAATATAAGTGTATGAATATTGAGAAGTAAAGGAAAAGAACCTAAGTTTAAAGGTTTATTGTTATAGTTGGGAGCTCTTTGCTTAAAATGTTTGTTTTGGTTGACTAAAGGTGTATGCTTAAACTATAAATGGATCTTCTCATCTACCCAAACCTTAGTCTTTCATTACAAGCTTTGAAAGACCTATTTATTTCTTCTAGATTGACACCTACATTAGTGGAGAGAGAGAGACTAAATATAGGCTTATGAAGTTGGGTTCGATTTGAGTCCACATCTTTATTTTCTTGGTTCACATAAGCATTTCTTGATAGCACATATATATAGTAAACAAGTTTAACATTGCGCACACTGAGTATGAAATGAAATTTTTAGTTATGCTCTTACTTGAATGCATCATGGATTGATTACCTAGTGAGTGTTTAAGTTAAGTGCATTGTTTAATCTAAGGATAATATTGTTCTTTAAACTTGATCAATTTTCTTCTTCTTTTTTATCTTGGTTCACATAAGCATTTCTTGATAGCACATATATATAGTAAACAAGTTTAACATTGCGCACACTGAGTATGAAATGAAATTTTTAGTTATGCTCTTACTTGAATGCATCATGGATTGATTGCCTAGTGAGTGTTTAAGTTAAGTGCATTGTTTAATCTAAGGATAATATTGTTCTTTAAACTTGATCAATTTACTTCTTCTTTTTTATTTCATGCTTATATGCCTTCTCTCCCTCATATATGAGTGTTTCTTTGACTTTTTGTAATAGAAAATGGAAGAAGTTTCTATGTACAACTATGTGTTTATTGCCATATTGTGTGCTGCATGTATTGTGAGTGTAGGATTGCACTAATATTGTTGTCTAACTTGCTTGCATTCATGGGGAGTGTTTCATGAAGCTAGGGAGAGATATGTACTTTTCATGTGTTGTTTTCCTATCAATGTTCACCTGTAGGGGTAACATGATAGTATATAGTTTGATTACATAATGTTTCTATATATATGATACATTCATGGAGCGTGTGTTTGTTTCATATGTGTAGGTTACAATATGTGTAGGGTGAAGTCTTCAAGCTTCATATGTATTTATATGCAGTAGTGCTAAGACCCTCATGTTTCAAAGTGACAGAGTGGATGAGTTGATATGTGAAGATGGATACATTTGGTTTAGATGTGTTTTTGGGTTTGGGTGTGCATTAATGTTTTATTCATGGAAACAAACATGTTTTTGTCATCTTCATGCATCATTTCATGAAAGATGTGTGTCTGTATGTAGTTGTGCATTATTTTAACATGGAAAGCCAAAAAGGAAGATTGTAAGTCCTATAGGCCTTTATGTCCTCGTTGGTTTCTCGTGTGCAAAAGATAGTGTCTATTTATTTTATTTAGTGTTATGTCATCCAATTATGTAAGATTGGTCACTATAGATCAAAAAAGAACAAACACACATTTATAGGAACACTGTGATTGAAAGCATGTTTTACACATACCATGGGATTGGCTTTTGTAGTGTACATACTCAGTGAGGTCTTGGTTTTCAATGATCGAGCATGTAAGCAAGCCGACATTATCACTTGTATTTTTGGTTCATTTTGGGTGCAAGTATTTGTGGAATTTACTCAACATTTTTTGGAACAAAAAATATATGACTTTTTAGCACATCGCCACTATCCTTAGCAATGTGGTTGGTGAGTTAGTTGGCAAGGTGGTTGGTAAGGTAACCAACTGAGTGCTATAAATATCTCATTAATTGCATAATTAATTCAAAAAATATTTCAAAACTCTATCAAAATTTCTATTGATTCAAATTTTGTATTCACCAATTATTTTAAATGTGTTTCATTAGTTGTTATATGTTCGCATGAGCATGGAATATTAAGTGTAACTATTTTTATGTGGTGAGTGAGTACATCTATGTGTGAGTAGTATTCATGGTTTGTGTTAGTTTATTCTATACATTATGTTTATGTGGCATTTGATCATATCACATCAAGTGGTGTCAACTGTGGAAAAGAGCCAAGTTCGTGTGTCAAACTAAGTCGTTGCAGAAGCAGCAAACAAGAGCATCAATAGAAAGTTTGGACGGAAGTCCTAGCTAATAAAGGTAATAGTGCTTTTATTTCTTTAAAAGATAACTATTTTATTTATTAGTGAATTATTTATTATTAAGTGGTTGCCTTAAATAACCCAATGACGTTATCATAGAGATACGGTCTCTATATGGAGTTACGTCATTATATCGTATGCCATGCTTGTTTTGTTATTGTATATAATCTGAGGTTGAATTGTGTATGTTAAAACATAATAACATTTAAACTCTAATTAGAACGCTATTATATTCCCTATCTGATTTCTAGTTTTCATATAATATTTGTTATTGAATGTTATTTATTGATTCGATATTATATTGTTATTACTACTTCTGAGTGTTCTATTTTAAACTATTATCCTTTTCGCTACTTATGGAATAAGTCCATTAAATATCTGTATCTTTTTACTTTAGTTTCATATTGGGTTGTGAACTCTTTCAAAAACCAACATTAAAACTTAAAATTGAAAATGAGGGGTGTAAGGACTCAAAATTGGTTAAAAGTATGTTTTTGCTTATGATTATGACCAAAAAAAAAGTTTTAGGATTAATTACGAAAAAGAAATTCAAAATTCTTGATTGATTTAGAAAATAAATTTTGTACTTGGTGATATAACCAAATTATATGTGTTTCATATTAAAGCCATTTTTTCTTTGTAAAGTTGCTTTTGAAAATCACTTTCGACGATAACAAACAACACTTATTATATTTTTTAGGGATATGCATCGGCTCCAAACTGTTGATTTTATACTCATCTGGTCCTATCCGGCCTTTCAATCGGATTGAAGTATCCTAATCCACAACTGATTTGATCACCTTTCAAATTTGATGCAATCTGATCCGTAATCTATTCAGATTGGATTGATTGAATCTGATCAATCTATAACCTATTCAGATTGAATCGATCGAATCCGACCAATAAACTTAAATTACTCTATTTTTTTGTATTTTTGAATATAAAATTTAAATTTTCACATAACATAAACTTATTTGAACTAAACGGAACCTTAAAATACCAAATAAAAAGGTTAAAATACTACTCGAATGGTAAAACCTATATAAAACAAAAATAATACAATACCAATTACAATAATCATGTTAATAAAGTTAACAATTCATTCAAATAATAAACAAAAAGATAGTTCACAATAATCTAAAGCTAAGTTAAGTTGATCATTTCATTCTTTAACATCCATCGAACATCTTGAAAATAATATTGGGTCTTGAGAGCAATAACAAAAACTTCAATGTTTCATTACCTATTAGCCGTAATTTAAAAAAAATGTTAGTAAATTGATAACTAAATATATATAAAATAATATACGAAATACATATGAAATAAAATAATTATATATATCATACTCAATCAAGTGTAATATCCTTAATACTTTCCTACATATTTACAAAATAGAAGACAAAAAAAGTGATGAAAGTATTAAAACATCAATCATAAGAGAATGCTATCAATTAATAATGAAAATTAAATAAAATGATTATATATATCATACTCAATCAAGTGTAATATCCTTAATACTTTCCTACACATCTATAAAATAGAAGACAAAAGAAAGTGATGAAAGTATTAAAACATCAATCATAAGAGAATGCTATCAATTAATAATGAAAATTAAAAGAATATTACTACTTCAATTTCTTCAATATCATTAAGCGGCTCATGAATATTAATTATTGGTGATGATCGAATCCATTTTTAAGTACAAATAAGTTCTTGGATAGTTTTTGGGGACAATGAGCTTCTAAAAGGATTGATAACTCTTCTTGTAGTAGAAAATGTGGACTTAGAAGTTATAGTTGATAGGTATAGCTAAAACATCTTTGGAAACCTTATAAAGAACCTTTAAACTTGATGAGTTCAAATATCAAAAGACTCATCATCCACATCATCACATGTCTAACCAAATATTTATCCACTTCAATTTGATTGTCTATCTTTTTTGCATCTTTGACATGCTTTTTATAACAATCCATTCATAGTGAAAAATAATCAAGGCTACAACTATCCACTTCTTCTGTGTCTAAAGGTTGTGAGCATATAGCTAGCACATTTACAGAATAAAAAAATAAATACTGATCAAATATATTATCCAAAGTTTGTCTAAATGTTTTCATCATTTGGCAAACCATAATATCATCTTCATCACACAAAAGATCCAAAAAAATTCTCAAGCCTTGTTCCTTACATCTTGGATCAAACAAAGTTGCAATAAATAAAAAATTATTCATCTTTTCTACACCTTTCTAATATTTATCGAACTTTGTTTTCATTTCTTATGCCATTTTGCTTAACACAAAATCTGTATTTTCACACCATAAACTCAATTTGTTGTGCATGAAGAAAATTTGATCCAAAAATAAATTTGAAGTAACATACATAGAACCAAAAAATCTCAATGTTGGATCATAGAATATTTTCATAAACCTCACAAATACGTGAGCATTAGACCAATCAAACATATCAAGAGCTTTACAACTATCCTTTCAAATGTTGAACTCTTACTTAAATATCACATCAACATCTTCTAAATGCTGAAAAGCCTTCTGAAATCTTATTGCAGCTTCTAACATTAAGTAGGTGGAATTCTACCTTGTTACTACATCTAAACATAAAAGTTTATTAGTACCAATCTTCTCCTACTCCACACAATTCTTAAATTTTAAAAACCTTGAAAGTGATCCTTTGACATATTTCACAACTTCTCCTATCTTACTTATGCTTGAATCGTGTTCTTTTAAGCCCTCTCACACAACCAAATTCAGAATATGAGCTACACACCTCATGTGCATATGTTGACCATCTAGTATTGCACCTCCCCAATTGTTCACTTTTTTACACAAGTAAGAAACTAATGTATTATTTGAGATATCATTATCCACATTAATATTAAATACCTTATCAATTCCCCAATCTAACAAGAATTGCTCAATTTCTTTCCCAAGGATATCACTTTTATGGCTAGGAACTATACAAAAATTTAAGATTCTTTTTTGGAGTTTTCAACTATCATCAATGAAGTGAGCAATGAGACATATAATTCAAATTTTAAGCAGAAGTTAATGTGTTAGTGGTCAAAGAAACTCTTTGAAATGACTTAGGGAATTTGTTTTTCAATTTATCTTTTTTTTTAAGAAAAGACTCAAACAATCTCGTGCAACACTGGTATGAAAAGGAACTTGGAACCTTGGTTCCAAAACTCTACTATGCTTCTTAAATCTTTCATTCTCAACATGATTGAATGACAATTCATCAACTATAATCATTTCTGTAAGTGCAAGCCTACAAGCCTCAATACTAAATGTGTGTGTAATAAGTACACTTTCTTTATTGTTTATGACATTTTCAAAAGTTAGAGTCTTTTGCTTCTTCTCAGATCTACTAGGAAATAATTTACATTGCATAGCAATATGAGCATTTAAGTTTGATGTACCAAACTTGCTAGATACATACACATACTCCCTTGAACAATATTTACATCTCGCCTTGCGATCTAAGCCTTTACCCACTATATCAAAATGCTTTCAGACAAGAGAATGAGGTTTAGAAGACTTTAGCTTACCTTTTCTATCATAACTATCTATGGAAGGTTCAAGTTTATCATTCAATGGTAGATCTTTAGTTTCTGGTGGAGCATTTTGTGGATTCTTATCTTGATTTTCAATGTCCTGGGTAGTGCTTGCACTTCCAATGGTTACAAGTGGACTACCCGTAGTAGGAATGTTTTTTTTTCATCTAAGATAAATTACAAAAATAAATAAATAATTCAACAAAACAAAGGTATAAGTGTATAATGGTAAAATCTATAATTCTAAAATAAGTAGTTAAAAAACATTCATACATTAGACGATGACATCGAATATGAATCCGTTGTGGACCTTATGGTTGCTTTCCGTATCAACTAGCTAACCAAACACTACTACAAAATGGGCTTTAAAGTCGGTTCATTGAACCAACTTTAAATGAAAATACTTAAAATTTAAAGTCGGTTCATGGATTAAACTGACGTTAAAGTATTTGTTTAACATATTTTACTCATTTTCTACTCTACTTAAGAACTTGTATTCAATGACATATAAATTTATATAACAATTTTGTGATTATTAAGGTTTTTTTTAATAACTACACTACTTCAAATCATAGATATTTTATTGAGCATCATATTGTTGAATCATGTCTTTCCCATTTCATAATACTTATACAAAACCTACATAATAAAAATAATAACATACATATAATAAAATTTATACACATAATATACAAAAAATAACGCAAAGGGAATAATAAGTGTGTAGGATTAATAGAAATACTTACAAGAGATGAAGTGACAAAATGAAGGAAATGAAAAAAAATGGTATTTTGTAAGTGAGAAAATGGATATAAAAAATTTAAGTATTTCGCTCAAAAAATAGGGGATTTGGAAGATAATTTGGAGAGGTATAAAACCCATTAAATGGTGTTGGAATTGGTGGTCATAAGTGGTCGGAAAATGAGAAAGAGTGGATGAAGTGAATCTTGCTTTTGGGTTTTTGAGTGTTGTTTACAGCGTTGCAAATTAAAAATTGTTTCTGATGGGGAAAGAAAAAAGAGAAAAAGCAAAATCCACGTGTATAGAGTTGGTTGACATGTTGAACCGACGCTACGTTCACGTGTAGCATCGGTTCAACACCTCAACCGACTTTATACGTAGGGTCGATTCTTCACTTAACCGACTTTAAATTCATTATAAGTCGATTTTTTCCAAAAACTAACTTTACATATTGACTTAAATGTCACATTTTGTAGTAATAAAATGCACCTATTTAAGCCCACATTTGAAACAATTCTAGCATTAAAGAATAAACACGAGAAAAGTTCACTACCATACAACAATTAATAATGAAGATGCAAATGATAATAATAAACCTCAAGAAAATGTGCCATAAAAAGAGATGTAGTTATACCTTACTAATACCCAATAAATACACATTCCATGTATCTGGTCTTATTGACATCTTACTAGACTTCCTTCATATTCATTTTCTTCTTAATATAACAAAATCAGCTTTTTTACACAATCGTGTTTGTGATGAGCCTCAAAAATACCAAGACTTGAAGTAGATAAGTAATAGTATGCTTCCGATCAACATAGAATTGTCATCAATTAGAGAAATGCTTAAATGCTATGATGAATGATGGATTCCTATTAGCTAAAGAAATTCCAATTAATTTATCTAATGAAGTAAAAACCAAAACATTATCAAGTATGAGTTTTTGTTTTTGAGAAACACAAACCCAATAAGAAAACTCAACCCATCAAATGTATTAAATCTCAAGAAGCATATAATAACCTCCAACGAGCGAGCTTATCTTTATTCTGTGCACAAATGCACCATACACATGGTCCAGCACATACTGAATCAGTCCAACATATGACAAGTCACTATCAAACTATCAATAGTTAAAAGGGTTAGTAGTCTTATTGGAAGCAACAAACTCAAGATAAAAAATAGTATATTAGCATCTCCAAGCTCTTGAGTGAGATTGATATTTCTTACCAATATTTAAAGCAAAGAAATGCAACAGTTTGTACAAAAAGGTAAAACTTTTTTATACTTGGAATTAAAACTTAGCAATTTAGCTAAATTGTAGTTGAGTTAGTTTGATTCGAATATTATGGGCTCTAGAAAAATATTGCCCATGTGGAAAAAGTGAGGGTTTGCTCTAGAACAATTCAAGGGGGTTTAGAATCTAAATGATAGTTATAGTTAGAGAAAGTATGGTCAGAAAGACATCCTCATATCTAAATCTAATTACCCAAGTTTAGTGATGACCAATGACTATATTGTTTATATATTGCTTAATTAATGTTGGTTCTATGACGAGAAAAATGGTTATGAAAAGCTTTCACTATTCCTAAATAACAATACATGTTTAGGGATGAAATCAAATGAAATAAAAAAAACTAAGGAAAAAGAAAACCATCAAACTAAGGAAATCAAATGAAATCTGAAATCAAAATTCAAAAAAAGAAAATCCTCAAATAAATCTAACCTATTTTTGTTGAAGAATAACGAGGAATTGTGATTGAGAGATTGGTAGGGAAGATGATGAACAGTTGGAGAGGATAAACCAAATGAAGAATAGTGGTTGGGAACGGTAACTGGGAAATGGAATGGGTTTGAGAGATGCGTTGTGCCGTCGAGACTCGAGATTGAGAGAGAAATGCAAATAAAATTTCTTTTGAATTTAGATTAGGGTTTTGATATATGTAAATATATATTTAATTATTTTAGGTTGGATTAGATGGAATCGAATGATCTATAATGAAATCTACCATTTGATTCGAATTTAACGAATTAATTTTTTTTTCATTCGATTTGATCCAAGAGTTTGATCAAAACATTCAAAAAATTAACATATGGAATTAAATTAGTCGAATTAATTAAATAATCAAATTTTTTGTACATCCCTAATTATTTTCAATAGGATTAATTATAAATATTTTCAATCAAGTTTTTGAAATAACAAAAGCATTATAGGTTTTAAAAATAACAATTATTTTTTTGTTATTATTTTTTAATTTTTTAAGGAATTTATTTATAAATAAAAATTATAAAATTTAAGAGAAAATATTATAATAAAATAATAAAAATATAATTTCTATCTTTTAAATTTAAAAGATATTTTATAGTTTTAAAAAACCACTAGGGTTATATAATAGTTTTCCCTTTTCATATTTGGGAGAGTCTAATTGGGCCTAATTCAGCCCATTTGAAAGTCATGAATCAGTACAACAAATTCTAATTTATTCGTATTCACGATAAAATAAAATAAAAAATTCCAATTAGTTACTCTATGGTGTCGTGATATCGTCTCCTGTCTGCCGTACAGTTTTCCCCTATAAAACCAAAATTAAATCTCGCATCTCCCACCGCTCGGCGCTCTCTCTCGAAGCATAGCTCTTCTTTGCCGCAAAAAAAAAAAAATGTCTCGTTCAACTCTAACGGAAGAGAAAGCTGAAGAAGAACAAGAACAAGAACAACTCACCGCAAGCGAAGATGGCGACGAAGACTTTGACGAGGACATGGATGCCCTAAGGCGTGCCTGTTTGATCACCGGTGCCAACCCTGAAGACTTCCGTATGGGTGTCGATACTGCCGTCCCCAGTTACCATTCTGACGACCAAGACGAAGATGAGGACGGCGACGACCTCGAGTTTGTCCGCAACATTAAGAATCGATTCTCCACATCTACCCCGCTCGAGCCTCTTCATATGAAGCCTCTTAGCACTCTCCCGCCAGCTCTATCGGACGGCGATGATGATGATTTTGAAACGCTTCGCGCTATTCAGAAGCGCTTTTCCTCTTATGATAATGGTATGACTTTCCATATACTGGATATATATGTTGGTATTTCATGTACATTGTTTAGTGGTGGATTTTGAAGCTGTTTATTTTTGGACATTGTTTATAGGTTTTTGTTGATTGGCGTTGTAGATGTTTAATTTGAAATTATTTCTTTTGGGTTTTCTTTTTGGACACGAAAATTCTTATTTTGATTATTTCCATAGGAAAGCTATTATGCCAGATTGCCAGTCTTGGAAAATTGTAGGTCATCGTGATTTCAGTTGTTTGTTTGCCTGAACAAAACAGAGGATATTACTGAAAGTAAACACGACTGAAAATTACGGATGTAAGTGTTTAACATTCAGGTCTTTAATAAAAGTGGTGGGGTTAGAACGATGTATTGCTTGCAACTGATATATATTTTCCTTGGTGTTTGTTTCCCTTTGTCCTTTTATGTCTTTATTAGATGGAAGAATTATTTTAAGTCGCATGAAACTTCGTGGTTGTTCATATTTTTACAAACATGGAACTACTTCCTTTGTTGTGACTTCTTTTGTGCGTACTTCTTTTTTGGTTATATTCATATTATCCTACTGAATTTCAGATGCTTTAAAGAATGGCATGGACAATTCTTCAGAGAAACACAATTTGGTTTATGCTTCTGCTTCCAATTATTTGTTTGCCAATGAAACTGATGCTTCTCCGCCCACCTGTCAGTTTGATGGTGATCAGATGGAGCCCCCACTTTCCATCGAGTGGCATGAATCAGATCCCTGCAGGCCATCTACTGCACCATCTGATTATTCTAGTTTCCCAATGGCTGCAAAGGTATTCATGGATGCCATTAAGAAAAATAGGATTTGTCAGAAGCTTATGCGCAGTAAGTTAATCATGCTGGAAGCAAAAATTGAGGAGAACAAAAAATTAAGGGAACGTGTGAAGATCCTCAAAGACTTTCAAGTTTCTTGCAAAAGGAGAATGGGGCGGACATTGTCTCAGAAGAAGGATGCTCTTGTCCAATTAATCTCCGCAACTAAGTCATGGTCTTTCAAGGATTCAAAGGTTTGTTGTTCTATCGCTTTTGGTCATTATCTTTGGTTTCTAAATTTCTCAAACTAGTCAGAAGTTGTGGAACTTTATGTTTTTGATATTGGTATTACAGGCATAGTCGTTACAATTTCCTCATACCTATTGCTTAGTAGTGAAGTTTTTAGTTTGTTTCATTTGATAATCCAAAAGTGTATGCAAGAGTGTTATCTGATAACTGGAAAATATATATACAATATATGTTTAACTTTTCATGTATGGTAGGACGTCATATTCAAAGATATACATGTTGGAAGAAAAGATATAGCTGGATAGTTAAGAAATTAAGGAGTAGAAAAAGAAAAACGGGGACTTGCATCACATCGAGAGACCATAGAAATTTAGAAACCTTAGGCATCATGCCTTGAGACCGTAAACCTTAGGCATCACGCCTTGAGACCATAGAAACCTTAGGCATTGCATCTACTTTCTTTTTATGTCACACAAATCACAAGAAACAATATTTTCCAGAAAATTCGAAACGTCCCTCCATTCCATTCATATACAAATATATAGGTAGTATATTGAGTTCATGGATGCAAGAGATTCTTGAACCAAAAGATACTTGAACTAAAATGTTTAGTAATTGTGAATTATCATAAGTTCATTAATATGGATCCGTTTATGAACTTAAAATGAAAACTAAAAATTTATGGGTTCATGAATCTGGACAGATTCGTGGACTTACGAAATCAATTGAAAACCAATAGTGCTATATTCAGAAGACTAAATACACAGCTTAGACTCTTACGATAATTTAGACATTAACGAGTTGGTTCCACAAAAGAAACCAACCAAACCAATAAGCTCTATGTGCAAGGCATTTTGCTGCTGTGACACTATATTTTTTTATTGATTATTTCTTTTCCGTGTTCTAGATTATGTATGCTTTGATGGGTTTTCTTTCAGTCTACCGTTGTTTGTTAGTTTTTATTTGAAGGTTCCCCTTTAATATTATTTGATACCTTCAATCTAATGTGGATGGACACCTTATTTACAGGTTGATGATAAAAAGGTACGTCCTATGTGTTTTGGCCCAACAGAGAATTCTCATGTTGCAAACTATAGGATGGCTTTGACGAATTTTCCGCTTTTAATAGAGCATAAAAAATGGTCAGATAAAGAGAAGAAAAATCTTGAAAAGGGAATACGGCAACAATTTCAAGAAATGTTGCTTCAGATTTCGGTGGATCGGTTAAGGTACGTTAATGTTTTGCGATTATGATCATACCATTCACAACATGTCCATAAGATAGGCTTGGGCCTGTGGACACTTACATGTGCATTATTTGGGTCGGATGATATAACAGAAATACACATGTATTTATGTGAATACATTATAGTTTTTATTAATGTGTGGCTGTGCCACATTTGTAAATAGTGTTTGACATGGATAATGAGAGATGAAAATGACATTTGTGTTGCTTATTTTTTGGAAACCAATTTGCACATTGACATGAATAAAGACAGATGGAAACTAATTTGTGATGTTGATCATAGGAAATCAATTTGCAAAAGCTACTCACTACTAGATTCTAGAAATTGCAACAATGTCCAGATCTTTGAAAAAGCTATACAATATAAGTTTTTGTCAAACACCAAAACCCACAAAAGGGACCCCTAAATCTCATTTTTCACAATTTCACAATCCCAAAAGTAGCCTAGTTGTGCATTTATTTTGACTTCAGTGGGTTACACAATTTTAAAAGAGGAGTTTAGCTAAGTGAGCCATGTACAATTTTTCACGTGTGGCTAATTAGCCCAGATTGACCATAGGGCATAAGATGTTGAAGAACCATATAACAGTGAAGATTGGTGAAAAGGATTAGATTTTTATGACTTTAAGAAGGATAAATGACTGAATAAGATTATATGGCAGTATTTGGGTTGTACTTCATTTTATATGTTTTTTTAGCACTCTTTCCTGACTGCATCTCTTCATTTGCAGTGATTCAGAGGGATCGCATGGAGACTTGAGTTGTCTTGATAACATTCTAATGTCAATTAAAGACCTCAAGATTACCCCTGAAAATATCAGAGAATTTTTGCCAAAAGTTAATTGGGAGCAATTGGCTTCCATGTATGTTATGGGCCGTTCAGGTGCAGAATGTGAAGCAAGGTATGAAAATAGTGTTGAAGTTTGTAAGCTTACCCGCAAGATTTTGTTTTAATTCATTCATGGTAAGATTATGAATTTGTCTTATCAAAAAAGTAAGATTATGAATTTGAAAGTTTAAACTTAATTCATGCGCAGACATCTATGACAATCACCATCACAGACATGCTTACATGCTAACTATTGTTGGATTTGATAAAAAAATGCTACATCAGCACAGGTCAAACAGGTGGGATTGATAGATGACACATGCTTTACTTATAAGGGTGGTGCTAAGTGCGTCTTTTATGTGTGACGTTGACATCATAGACATCTGTGGCGCTCACTCTCATTTTCTTCTATTATATTTATATCACAATTGCTACGTGATTATGAATTGCCTAGCGTATGTCATTTAAATCGATGTACATTGTTAATTCCTGCAGATGGTTGAACTTTGAAGATCCTTTGATCAATCATACTCCATGGACAGCTCAAGAGGATAAATGTCTTTTGTTTCTTGTCCAGGATAGAGGAATCAGTCACTGGTTTGATATTGCTGTATCGTTGGGAACAAACAGGACCCCCTTTCAGTGTTTGGCTCGTTATCAAAGGAGTCTGAATGCTTCCATAATGAAACGGGAGTGGACCAAGGATGAGGATGATAAACTTTGTACTGTTGTGGAAGCTTTTGGTGAGAGTGATTGGCAGTCTGTTGCTTCTGCTATGGAAGGAAGGACTGGTACCCAATGCTCCAATAGGTTGGTTGGCTATCTAAAGTTACTAATTTTCATTTATACATTTAACTATGAATTTTGAGGCCAGAAGTCAATGTTTTCTATTGACCAAAGATTAGGGTAGTTGCTACTAAGATCCAATGTTGCAAAAAGCTATTTTAAGTACTGATGCGTTTTCCTCCAATGAGGCGAGGCGTAGACCTCAAGGCAGTATGAGGTGTAAGTCTTAACTTTTAAAGAAATCTTAAAAGATATAAATAATAACAATTATGAATCTATAATAACAATGAAAATATAAATTAATAAAAAAAAGAAAGTATATCCACTCCATATCTACACCTTAAATGGTAGAGCGCTCGCTGTACATTTGAGAGGCATGGAGTACGAGACACAAATATGCTCTAATCAAATAATATTCGCTTTATCTATATATAAATAAGACTTGGCAACACATAAAAAGAAAATTAATCAAATTAGGGAACATTTCTTATTTTTTGTTGTTCTTAAAATAGGGAACATTTATTCTTTGAAAAAGAAGAATAATACCATGAAATATCACCATTATGTAAAGAAGAGAGATGAGTAGAAAACTAAAAAATAATTAACATTCTATAGTTTATAATTGTGATACAATTTCAAATTTCAAGCTGATCAATACATAAGAAATAGAGTTAGCATTGAAATTAGCTAGAAATTGTGAATTTAGAATAGTGTTGGAAGAATTAAAAAGAAGCTGGCCTAATTTGGTTTATATGACTAGAGTTTTTGATTTTTTTTAGTTACTTTTTTTAATTTCTAATTTTTACTTATTTAACAAATTTAAATGAGATTGTAATGGGTTATATTTGTGATCCAACTTTAAAAAATTTAAATTCTTTTAGGCTTTAGCCCCAACCGCCTCAAGGCTTGCACCTCCCAAGTAAAAGGCATAAGTCTCAAATTTCAGCAGAGGTTATAGCTTCGATATATTTTTTTTTGTGCACCTTACCTCAAGGGCAGCCTCAAGGCGTGCCTCAAAAACGTCTTTTTAAACTCTGCTAAGATCATATTTCAAGTATTGTCTAATTGTACTTCAAGTATTTCATGATATTTTCTTTAAACCAGTATTTTAACTTTGGTTGCTCCTTAGAGGTAAATTTCCTTTAATAACAAACTTTACATAAATACTAAATAAAATCCGCTTCATTAAGATTCCAATCATAATTTAATGGTGAAACCCTTTATGGATTCTGAGCCATCGTTAGTTTCTTGCATTGAAGTTAAACTAATGTCATGTTTCTATTTTACAAATAGTTGCACTGGTTTTGTCCATGCTTTCTAATCCATAAAAAGGTTGCTGAAATCAAGGTTTTAAAAGGTGGGATTATGCCTTGGGGAGTATTTCTCGCATGAGGCAAGGCGGAAGCCTTAAGGTGGTATGAGGTGTAAGCTTCATTCTACACAGCCTGAAATGACCTAAAATTTGCATTAAAACTCTAAAATAAAGCACATGAATCTTTTTTGACACTTTTCATTGGTTGTTTCACACTTGTGTATTACAGTTGTATTTTAGTCTATGCAAAGCTGAATATTCCATCTATATCTGGAGGTTAGGTTGCTTGGTCCATTATTCTTTCCTCTTCTCTGACGAACATCTTTGTGCTTTAATAGAATAGATTCTCTTCTATTATCTAGGTTAGGTTTTTTCATTTAAGGTTGTTTCTCCCTTTTTTGCCTTCCTAATCCTCCATCTATTCCTGCATTTCATATTTTATTCTCCAGTAATTGACCTCACTTGGGGAATGCATTTTCTAGTTGACCATGTAATAAGGTTATATGCTTTGCAACTTATTGAGTAACAATGCCGTAGTTCTCTTGCAATCATATATCTACAAAAACCCTATATCTGCAGCTTTTTTCCACAGTGCATAACTGTTTTCATCCAGTTGTTCCTATTCTAAAATTATTCTTCATTTCTTCACCCCTACCCCCAAAAATGAAATCATATTTGACCCTTGGGTCCGTCTATATTATTGACTGATGCCTATATGACATTGGAAGGTCCTTGCTTGATCACCACATAAATTAGATTAATTTATTTCATAGAATTTTCCCTATAGCATGTTGATCTAGGTTCAATTAGTAATCATCTTTGATTGTTTTTGGTTCAAAGTATTCTCTTTATTGATACATGCTTTGTCTAACTGCTCACATTTAGCCAGATGATAAATGATGAACTATGACTTGTCAGGTGGAAGAAGTCTCTTCACCCAACCAGGGTAAGAGTGGGTAAGTGGGCTTCAGATGAAGATAAACGCTTGAGAGTTGCTCAGATGCTTTTTGGGCCAAAAAACTGGAAAAAAACAGCTCAATTTGTTCCCGGTCGAACTGAGGTGCAGTGTAGAGAAAGGTAGCATGAATGAAACTACTAAACTAAATTCTAATTAGTTTTTTTTAAAGTTATTAATCTTTAATTCCCACGACAGATGGGTGAATTCTTTGGATCCTTCTTTGAATTGGGATGCATGGATAAAAGAGGATGATTCCAAATTGAGAGCAGCAATTGGAGAACATGGATATTGCTGGACCAAGGTTGCTACATGTGTGCCTGGACGTACAGACAATATGTGCCGGAGGTATGGAGTTTTAGATATTGCTCACTAGACAATGGCTTTTATTATTTCCTTTGTTTCTCTTGCCTGTAAATTGCTTTCTTTTTACTGCAATTTTAATCTTTATCTCAATACTCAACAGGAGGTGGAAGGTCTTGCTTCCACATGAAGTGCCTTTGCTTCAAGCAGCCAAAAGGATTCAAAAGGCTGCCTTCATTAGCAATTTCGTAGATCGTGAATCTGATCGACCTGCCCTTGGTCCAAATGATTTTATTCCATTACCATTGATTACTTCTACCGAGAATGTTGATCATTACATGGAACAAGCTAGCAAATCAAGGTATTTGGTTGGGACACTTGATTCTTCTTTTATTTAAACCTTTTCTCTTCACTCTGTAATATTTTATGTTTGTAATTTTTTTTTCAAACTGCAGCAAAAATTCAAAGAATAGGAGAACCAAGAAACTCAGAAAGACTGCAAAATCTAAGAAGCCTAAAAAGAATAGTCAAGTTTATGATCAGGATGAGGAGACACCTGAGGAAGAGATTAATCAGTCATCAGAGAGGAGTAACATAACTGACCTAGCAAAAGATGATCCACCATCTCCCCTGGATATGGCTTCTTTGCCGACAATAAATGGTAGATTGGTTCATTCTGATACTAGGAAGAAGTATTTAAGACCACGAACCAGAAGGAAAAAATATACTGAACCTGATGAGACCATGGTCCATTCTGAATTGCATCATGGAAGTTCCGATTTCAGAGACAATAATGATAGTATTGAGACTCATGTTGGGAGTGATACTACAACTCTAAAGGGAAGACTAAGTAAGGTGCGGATTAAAAGGAAGAAGCAAACAAAATCAGGAGAACACCAGAATTCTGTACAGCTTTCTGGGAAGTTACCTTTACTTGAAGATACTAATGATTCTAGAACTCAACGTAATAGTGTATTTTGTTTGGATTTTACACAATCATCTATGGCTGATGAAGAGACAGATACACATGTTGAAAGTGCCGTTGCTCAGAAGACAGTTCAAAAATCACAGTCAAAGGAAAAATGTGTGGATTCCAGTGATAACTGCAATTTATCAATACCCAGAAGAAATACTATGAAGAGGGTGAGCGATGGTGGTGGGAGTCAAAGGACATCTTTGCATAAAGTACACTCAAGCAAGAAAGCCACGGTTCTTAAAAGGTCGACCAAAAGGGGCCAAACCGTGGAACCAAATAAAGAGTTGCAAAAGATTGGAGTGGAAAAGTTGAAACCGGTAAACTTAAATTGCTCTTTAGGAAATTCAGGAATAACTGAAGAAGATGGTATCACACTTGCGTCTTTTTTGCAAAATAGATTGAAGAAGAGAAAGCTTCAAGTTGATTGTTTGAGTAATCAGGATTACAATCAGTCCAAAATGCAGAACCAACTGGGATTCTTTTCTGAAGGGAGAGATTGGTGTGTTGGAAACTCAGATCTGTCTGACATGACAAGTAGTGGTGTTGTAGTTTCAGAAAAATTATCTAGTCAGATGCAGAGCATTCATTTGAAGCATAAAACAACTCCTTTGTCCAGTGGCAATGAGCTGGTGAAAGATCCAGTGAACAGTAGTATGGAAAGTAATCATGGAGCTGATGAAGTTGATGACATTTGTCTTGCTTCCTTGAGAAAGAGAATAAAAAAGAAGTCTCAAACAACCAAAAGTGGTTCTCAAGCTTGTCCTCCATCTTTTGGGACAAGGGAATCTCAACAAGAACTCAAAAGAGTAGACAACCTTTATGATGAAAATGACAAAGCCCTTGTGGTGAGCAGTGAACCTGGTGGATTAGAACGAAACAACATACATAAATATCTTGAATCAAAGACAGAAGAATTGGCCATTGACTTGGAGGGAAATCATGATGGTTGTGATGTGACTCTTGCTTCCTTTCTGAAAAATAAATCCAAAAGGAGGTGACTTCAATCTATCAATGCTTGCTAGCAGAGTAGTTCTTCTTTCAGCAGATGAACTTGATGTTTCTGATTTCCTTCAAAGAGCCTAATTTTGTATTCTCAGCAAAGTTCCTTCTCTAAGAGTGTGCAGTCTTGTCCCGAGCATAAGTGACAAGGAGCAAGTTGATGACGTTTTGGCAAAAATATCAATATTTATCTGTCAAATAGGAAATGTTGATATTGGGAACGGGAGGAATGTTAATAAAACATAAATTTGCATTCATTTTTATACATATACTACTTATATTGTGCCACATGTCAATACTATTTAGAAAAATGAATCGGTTCTCTAATTTTCAAAATAATTTTGACATATGGCATGATGTAAGAAGTATGAGTTCAAAAAGTGTTTACAAAATTGAGGGATATTAGCATTTCTGGATAGTGATAGACGTTGTGCTGATTAGTAACTTTGGAGATGTTCATTCATTTTGGTTTTCCAGATCACACATAGAGGGTTGATTCATGTGTTTGGAGGAATAAAATCAGTATCCTCCAGTTGGATATTTATTGAAGAAGTTAAAGATATCTGAGGCGCATACGATCTAAGTGAAACTAGGTCATTTTTTAGGAGTGTTTATATGGCGGGATTTTGTCTTCAACATGTCTGGAATGAGAACCAATTTTGTTTATCTAAAGCTTCAGATCCATTTTTTTTTTGTGTATTTATGTAGTTTTCCTCTGTTTTCTAAAGTAGTACATATTTATTGATGATTGTTTTCTTTCTATTTTCTGTTATTTTATCTGATCTGTGTGTAGACTGGTAGTTGATTGTTGGATAAAATACCTATTTATGAAATACATACAAATTGGAATCTAATATTGCTACTAATTATTGTATGACAATATGATCTACAATCTTAAGAAGTTCAAATGTAGAAATCAAAATGTAATAAAAAATTAATTTGAATTTCTATGCTTCAATAGCGATTCTTTAATTATTATCATCTATAAATAATAATAATAATTAATAATTAAAAATAATTAGAATCATAATTAAAGTTAACAATTAAATATTTTTTGTTTAACAAATTCTATAATATTAGGAATAAAATTATAAATAATGCTTGGAAATGTCGAAAAGCTACATAAAGCTTAGTATTCATGAATATTAACCGAACTATTTCAACTTTTGAGAAACAGAAGTGGCAATTTAGGGTTTCGTGTTTTTTTAGGTTGAAAAATTAGAAGAAAAAATTGTGATAAAAGTATGCAAAACTTCGAAATATTTCTTCAAAATTTATAATATCTTTTTAATTAAAAGATATTTTTGTGTCATCTAAACGTGTTATATAAAAAAGAAGATGGATGAATCTTATTCTCGGATAAATCCAAAATTTATAATATTAATTATATAAAATAAATTTAAACTAACTAATACAATTATTTTACAGTATCCTTAGAATTTGGCTTTATACCTTTTATAATGTTAATTTTAAATCATAAAATAATTGTAATTTAATAGGATAAATTTTGAAAAAATAAAATAAAATAAATGGCCTCATTTAAAACATGTATGCATATACTTCTCAAGTAAAATTAAAAAAATATCCAAAATGTGTCTTCTTGAATGGCGGGATCCAATTCTATTAAAAGCATATATATGTTAAAAAAATTAAATTTAAAAATATAAAAAATTTCAAAAGGCACCTAAACTAAAGTATATTATCAAAATAAAAAGCAAATTATAACAGGACCTTCGCCTTTTCAGGGAAACATGTTTTCCTTGTTTTCTAACAAAATGAAAACATGTATTAGATGCTTCAATTTGTTGTTAAGTTATTATAATTTTAAAAAATTATAATTTAAAATTTATGGTCAAATATATTAATTGTTATTAAAACTATTTTTTTTGTTAAGTTAATATAATTTTTAAAATATATAATTAAAATTTATGGTCAAATGTATTAATTGTTATTAAAACTATTTTTTTTTTGTTTTTAAATACAGAAAACTATTTTTGAATTATTTGACCAAATAAATCTTAATTTTTTGCCATGGTCCATTTTGCCATAACGAGAAGAAATTTATTTTATATTTGAAAAGACTAATAATCACTTATATTTTACCTACTACTTTTTCCCTTTTTTTTTAACTTTTATTAAATGTTAAGATACTATTAATATTTTCTATCACTAACTAATGGTACTGAAATAAAAATTGTCATAGTTACAAGAAAACTCGAAAAGTATAGCAATTTATTAGATGAGCATGCATGCAAAAAATAACAAAGAAAAAAGAAAAAAAAAAGAATACTAATTATTAGGATATATTCATAAATTTCGTACTCTATTATGTAAAAATCTGTAGAATTTATCTTCAATTCAAAATATGTTAACGAGTTTTTTTCGCCTTCTATAAACCTCAAATTTAAGGTAGTTTTTAAGTATTAGGTCCCAAATATTAGGTCCCAAATTTTAAGTACCTTAGATTCGAGGCTTGTGAAAACGAAATGAATTCATTAACGTAAATATAGAATCTAAAGATCTTTTCATGATAGAATAGGATACTCACGAATATATATTAATACTAATACAATCACTTAGTAGAAGGGATATTAATCCATTCCAATTGAAGTTCAATTTCACCGCACTCCACGTTTCTAAGTCTAAGAACCATGTTTTGAACAACTTTGTCATTAGACCAAATAATGGAGCTCTCTTCAGCTAAGCAATTATTCCTGCTTGGTTGAACCTTTGTAATTATAATTCCATCTGTTAGACCATCCAATCTCATCTTTATCACTTTCAAAAATGTAGTTACTTCAAACTCTGCATCCCCCATTTTGTCATCGAATGTGAATGTGTCTCTGTCGTATACATACTGTATTATTCACATTTTAAAAAAAAATTGTTAACTATTCCTTGGATACAAAATACTACACAACTTTTTACCCTTATCTTATATTTGATAAATTTCAACCAACCATTAAGATCAAAGAATATATATATAATAATGTAAAAAGTTGTGACATTAATCATATTCGGTTGCATATATTAAGTGAAAATAAAAGTAATATTAATTACGCTTTCAGTTATCATTTTTACTAATATGTTATTTTGATTATCTAAAAATATTTTTTAAATATCATACGTATATTAATATATATATAAATTTTTTTTAATTTAATGATAAATTGTATTAAATTGGTATTTATTTTAAAATGAAGTATCATTGAGTAACTATCTAAAAACTCCAAAAATTTAGTTTTAGTTTAAAATACAAGTTTTCCTTTGGCATAAGTAAAAAAAAAAATGTTTAGAGTAAATAGATTCTTGTAAACTAAATTTTAAATTTTCACAAAATTATTATCAAATTTAAATTTATTACTTTTATATTAATAAATTTTATAATTATTATAAAAATATCATTATTTTTTTATTTTTATACCATTAATTTTTGTAAAATTTTACAAAAATACAATAGATGTCAATCAATAACGATAAGTTACATGTATTGATGTTATTTTTATTACATTTGTAAAGTTTAATAGTATTAAAATAAAATAAATAATGTTATTTTGTAATATTTATGAAATTTAACGGTATAAAAATCAAAAATCAAAATTTATTGATATTTTTACAATAATTTTAAAATTGGTGATAAAAAAGATTTATTTATTCAAAAGTTTATATACTTAGCTTTCTTCTTCCAAATGAGATTTCGTGAGTAAATTATAAGAGAATTCATTTTAGGGTGTGTATAGTAAAGAATCAATATTTAATTTACCAGTTTGACCGGAAGATTTTGGTCTGTAATGGAAAGTGTTAAATCTTCGTTCCACACAGGATTTAGACTCTTCTTCACAACACGAGTCTTCAACTTCTGCAGTAAATAACAATTCATTAAAATTTTCCATATTCAATGTTTGAAATTAAGAAAAAGTAATTGATTTAGTACATTTGATTGATTTTCGTATTAAGAAAATATCCAATTAATTAGTGTGCACATCATTAGTCTGTACCATTTACTGGTGTAGTGAAAAAGAGAGATGCTAATTCAGAGTTTCAGACCGAAGAAGCTTGAAACTGAGAACACATATTCCTCTTTTTCATAAGTGGGTGAGAAAGTCAAAGATTCCATTTTCTAGTTGGTATCCAACACACAAAAGCGACAATAATATTATTAAAAATATAATAAATAAATATAGTAGAATCATCTAGAAAGCTGAGATTTTTCAGCGATAAGGAAAATATAGTATTTTGATTTTTGAAATGCGAATTACTATTTTTAGGAAAAAGAAAATATTAAAGTAATTCAACATTTCACCGAATAATTTAAAAAATTTATAATAATAAAAACAATATCTTATAATATTAAACAAGATTAAGAGTATTTAACATTATACATATTAACTATCGTAATTAAACTTAAATATTATTCAATTAAATAACATTAAACGTGATGGATTTAATCCATTATTAATTTATTTGAAAATTTGATTTTACCGTAATAGTTTTGAAAAAATCAAAACCTTAAAAAGTATTTCTTTTTTTTTTCAAAATATTTTTTATCAAATATAATTTAAAATTAAGAAAAAAATTTTATTTGATATATTTGTTTGTACGTTGGTATTTAGAAATATTTATTTTCAATTAAAAATTAAATATATATCACATTATCTCGTATCAATATATATAGAAAAACGAAAATAAATATTATCAAAATAATTAAAATTTAAAAGTAAATAAGAAATAAACTTTATAAATACTTGAAGTTTAAAATATCATCGTAGTTTAATTTAAATATTAAAAATATAATAATTAATAAATATATTAATTTATATGTCTAATATTATAATATAATAATTTAAAATTTATTTATAAAATAAAAATTTATAATTTAATCGTATCAAAGTTTTTAATAGTAGAAACTCTAAAATATCTTATAATAATATTATCATATGGATTACATAATATAATTAATAAATATATCATTAAAATATTATAAAAATATATTATTTAATTTTATCGAATAATAAAAATAATATTTAATTATATAAATATATTATTAGTTATTTTTTATGCTTATATTTATTTTCAATAATAGATTTGTATAATTAATAAAAAAATTATTAATAAATTTATATTATTAATAAAAAATTTAGAAATAAATTTATACAAATAATAAGTAGTTAAGTGAAAAATTTATCATAATAATAATAAATTTATACCATTAATAATATATAACTTTTACGTCATAATATATATTTGTTATTTTATATTTACATAAAATAATCATAGTGAAAATAAAAATAATAATCTTAATATTAAACAAAATTAAATTAAATGAATTTTGATATTGAGTCTAATAAATAAATGTATCTCCACGTAAACAACATTAATTGATTAATTGTTTTTAAATTATAAGATATAAGTTGAATACAGAAAATAATATCGATATAATTAAAAGTTTTAAATGTATTAATTTTTTTTTTTGTTGTTGTTGTTGTTGTTCAACACTTTAATGTTAGGGAAAGAAAAAAAATACTGTCAGTTGAGTACATTTGAAATTCATAATTTAATAAGGGAAAAAGAAATCAAGCAATTAATTACAGAATATATACTGTGTAAACATCTTTCAAAATATAAAATCTCAAAATTAATTAAGCCCAGAAAAGATAAAAATTAAGCCCAGAAAAGATAAAAGCAGAGAAACGATTCCTAAAAACCAGAAGAAGAAGAAGAAGAAGAAGAAGAAGAAGAAGAAGAAGAAGAGGAGGAGGAGGAGGAGGGTTTGATATTATTAAAAAAAAAAAAAAAAAACCTGATTGCCCATCCTGACAACAACATAGGGATCACTGCTTTTGAAGTCTCTAACAGCAAGTTTTACTCCTCTCTGAATGTGAATTCTCAGAAGCCCCAAATAATTCTCCATTAAAAAAGAAAAAGAAAAAAAAAACAGAGAGAGATATAGAACAAGAAATTGTTGATCTGAGCTCTGACAAGTTTTGGTGGTTTGTCTTCTCTAATAGTGTTAAGGCCGTTGTGAACTTGGTGAAACTGAATTGAATGCCAGAATCTGATATCCTAAGCTCCGTTTTCAACAACTTTTTTTTATTCACATGCATGGGCCACACATTATGCCTTTTTACTTCAAAGAAATTGTCCCATACTAACTAGTAACTACCATATATATATATTATTTTTTAATGAGGTGGTGACCAATGATGCTATTTTGTAATTACTAAATACTAATTATCACGCGTTTCTTACTACTATTGTACTCGTTTTCATACTTTTTTTTCTTTCTTTCTAATATGACTAATTTTTGTATCCATGTATCAATAGTTATTAATTTGATATTTAAATTTTTATAAATATATAATAATTTTATTATATTCAAATTTTTTTATTTTATAAAATAAAAAATTTTGTTTTTAAATATAAATTTTTAAACTATATTTTATTATAATGGGATAAAAAATTGATATAAAAAAACTTCTCATTCTTAATTTAATGGTTTCAATTTAATAATTACATGTTAATGTTAATTATTTATTGTTTTAAAATTTTTTATTATATAAAAGAAAATAAAAAGTCTTCGTATTTAAATTCTAGGTTGTTTATAAGGTAAGAAATTTATGCAAATTGACTTCTCCCAATATTATTAAAATAAATGTTAACTTTTATACGTGTGATAATGTTAATATTAATAAAATAATATAATAATTAAATGATATAAACTATATCAAAAATAATTTAATAGTACGAAAGAAATAAATAAAATAATTGAGTGATATTTTTGTATATTTATTTTAAAAAATAATATTTATCAAAATAACTACTCATAAATAGTATTTATTAAAGAAATATTTTGATATTAATTAAGGTGAAAGAAAAACAAATAAATTAGACTTTAAAAAAAATGAACGTCTATCACATATAGATTTTTATACGAACATGAGTGGCTTAGTTTCAATTTTGTTGGTTTTAAAACATAGAATTTGACATTAACTTTTATTGGACAAATATTTAACATTAATTTTTGTTGTTAATTAAGTTGTTCAAAGATACTATAAAAAAATTAGTCAAAGATATTATTATTATTTTTAACTCATATATATATATATATATATATAATTTTTATTATTAAAAAAATATTTAGTTTCATTATTTTACTTTTATGTATTATCAAATTAAATATTATTTAGATTAAATTATGATTATTTAAATTCGTATAATATTAAATTTTATTTAATTTAACTCTATTTAATATTATTTTTATTATTTTAAATTTTAAAAGTGTTTATGTAATTTCTTTACGTGGTATTCAAACAAAAGTAAGTTTTTATACTTAAGGGAGAAAACATTTAGAGAATAAACGTCTACATTCTTTATAATTAATATTTTTGAAATATTTATTTATAATGTTTGTTCAAGTATAATATCTTTATTCTTAACATTTATTTAAATATAACAATAACTCCATTAACAAAAATAATATCGTTTGCACCTGGGACCGGCCTGAGGCACAAGTAACGTTATGAACACAGTTATTATAAAACAAATATTAGATTATAACCTATTAATAATTATTTTATAAATTTAAAGTTTTTATTATTTTTAATATTATAAATAATTTAGTTAAAAAAAAATTGTTTAAATTTTTTTATTTAATCAACTAATACATGTATACAAACTTTGCATGAACATCATAGTTCTAATTAACATCTTTGTACTATCTCATATGAAATAGAACTTTATAAATAATAAATTTTTGTCTCTCTGTTCTCATTTAGACGTCAAACATTCTTTTTTATCTTAATTATTATTTTTTTAAAATTAATTAATTTTATATCAATATATTAATTACACCATTATTATATATATATTTTTAATATTATTTTAATTGATATATATTCATTGTGATCTCAATCACAATTTTTATTATAATCTACAATAAAATGTTTGTATAATATCATGTATAAAAATGAATTATTCGATCAAAACTAAATTTAATAATTGTTTTACTCACTTAAAACATAAAATGTGGTAAATTTATTAAATTATAAGAATAATCATTTTATACTAAAAAATAGACACATTCTTAATAAATATTTTATTTTATTTGATATATTTTATAAATTTAAATATATTAAATTTTTGAAAAATATATTGAATATTTAAAAAAAAATATAATTAATCAAGATGATAAATACTGAAACCTTTTTGCAAAAAAGTAAAATAAAATTTAAAAATTAAATTATGTTTTAATTTTATTTACATATATAAATTGTTAAAAAGAACCTTTTATAACATCCATAACATAAAATTAAACAATCATCTTAAATTTATAATTTTTTTAAACTAATTAATTAATAAGAAATACTTTGTTTTTAAACATTGTTTTTGTTTTCATATTATTAAACAATATATTAATTAAAATAATAAAAATTAAAATTAGTATAACTTATAATTGTAAAAAGGGTCTCGTAATGACTCATTTTTAAAGCGAATGTTGTCTGTATTAGGAGTGTCCACGGTCCAATACAGTTCGATTTTGAGTAAAAAAAATTTAACCAAATTAGAATGAATTAGATTGGACCGTTTGTTTATTAAAAATGTTCTAACTCAACGGTTTGATTAATGGTTTTCAACTGTTCAATTAAAAATGTTCTACTCATTATACATAAATATGATATATAGTATAATTGGAGAAATGATTAGTGATTAACTCTACCAAACAAATGGAAGTATTTGAAGCATTCTAAGTAAGAACTATTGAATTCAAATACTATGATGCATAGGTTTATATTATAATGTTCACGATAAAAGAAATTAAATGACATAAAAAACAGAAATAGATAATACAATATAAGTATCATTCTTGTCAATAAAAGTAGAGAAAATTGATGTATCATTTCTCCATAAGTTAACAAAAAAGTTGTCTATCAATATAGACCACCTATTCTGCCGTAACTAAGACTTGCAGTAAAAAAGTTTTAATAATATTTTTATTACATTCATAAGCTTACATTTAATTATTTGACAAACATGAATAAACTTACTCGTTATTAATCATCAATAATCAATGTAATGTTTTTAATGAACTCTACAAGCAAATAAAATCATATATAATTAGATAATAATATTTAAAAAATAAAATTAGAAATAATTTTGAAGTATTACAATTACCTAAATCAATATATTCATAAATCTTGAGGTCATCATTGTATTTCGATAAAGTAACATAGTCATTATTAATGGAGGAACAAAACCAATTGTGACTACATACTAATGCCTCTACCATTTTAGGATTTAAAGAACTCCTAAATGGATCGAGAATACACCCTCATGTGCTAAAAGCTGATTCTGATGTAACAGTTGAAACTTGAATTGTTAACACATCACGTGCAATGAGAGATAATAAGAAACCTAAAATAATTTTATTTCCACCATTTCAATATATCAAACTTATTCAATATGACATTTTCACATGGGGTATTCAAATATTTCTCAACCTCAGTTTTTAACTCCAAACAATTTTTCTCCTCTAAGCTTTTAAGCAATTTCATCTTTCTTGCTTTCTCAGATGAGAGAATCCTTCCTATTACATCTTGTGGTTGAGTCACATTAGATTGACAATTATTTTCACGTATGAACTTATAGTAAGCTTTGAACATATCTATGAAAGTATTTTTGACATTATCTCTCAATTTTTAACAATTTCTAAATCATAAATTTCTTCAAATAGGAATTCTAAATACTTCAGTTTGTACCTTGGATCAAGTACAAATGTAACATACAACATCTTATTAGTCTTATCTACATTTGCCCAATACTTCTCAAATTTTGTTTTCATGCTAGCAGTCATATTTTTCAACAACTCATCATCGGAACCACACCATGTAAGTATTTAAGATTGAATGTTATGTAATTCTGTAAAATATAAATTTGATGTGGTACATAAAGATGCACTAAATGCTAATGTAGAGTCATAAAAGTCTTCAAAAACTTGACAAAAACACTAGCATTCTTCCAATCATCTAACACTTTCAACTCACATAGATTATATATGATCGATCTAGACCTTAGTCCTGATCTATTGAGTAGAATATATATTATGTTAGGACCTTCCCCAAGTTCACTCGTATTTAAGGAGTTCTATTACATTCTAGAATCTATAAAAAAAAACTAGTATAGTCTCTCTTGTTTTTCTACACTAAACCAACTTGTAGAAAATAGAATATGACATCTATTTGTTCACGACATTCAAAGCTCACCACTCATATAACCATATATACAGCTAAAGTGATACTAAGTAATAATTGATGTTTGCATATTATACAATCTATTATCATTAAAGGGATTATAAGATAATTTATAACAAAACTACGTTATTAAGAACTAAATAAACTCCTAGAAACTCAAAATTAAAGAAAGATAAATCATAGAAACTAAAATTAGTATAATGAATTTGGTCTATTTCTAAGATAGTTCTCAAGCCTTCAATAAAAAAAACTATTGCTTGAGAGGGGAAAATTAAAAGAAAAATAGGTAAGTAAAAATACTCAATGAATGAAAAAGTTTAGAAAAATAACAATTATAAAACATATTTATTTAATCCTTAATAACTCACATGTAGATTAGATACAAATCAATACATGAAAATATACACAAACATTATTAGTAATTTTGAAGAAATAAATATAACTAGAAATGCACTTATACATGTAATAAATTATGAAATAAAAATTTCATCAAAGTCAAACAAGGGGATAGGCTAGTCATACGTGTGTAGAGCTCTTGGCACATTAAGACGAGATAAGTTTTAATTTAATGTGCTAGTCATGCGTGTGCAGACTATGACCCATTAATTAATTATTTGTTTCTTATGTTATCATTGCATCTGGGGTGGTGCATAGTTGGTGGTTTAAAAATAATACATTATAATATTCTAAAATAATGCTGTTAAAAATTAAACATAAAGTTTTATGTGATAATCAAAATTTATAACACATTATAAAATTGATTAAAAGCTTCTTAACTAACATAATAATATGCATAACAATCTAGAATATTGCTATTAAGAGTTGAATATAAACTTCTAAGTTATAACCAAAATATATAACTATGTCGTAAATTTGAGTAAAAACTTATTATTTACGTATTGATCAATTATCTATTATCTAAACATAAATTTATTTTCTAATAAGAAAGTATTGAACTTTTAAAATTTAAGTGAAGAAAAGTAAATATTATGAACATGTATGAGTTAAAAATAAACAAAATACATATAAAATTTGAGTAAAATATATCTACTCATAGAACCAAATGAGCTCCACGACTCAAGAACAAATTATAGGCTTTGCAAAAGTATCACTTCCTATTAATTTCACAGTTATAAAATTAAATAATTTATCATTTCTAAACATCTATACTTTCCAGAAAAGACAACTAAAAACTAAGTTAGGAAATAAAGTTAAATAATCTCCTTTTAAATTCCATAATCACTGTACTAATATCATATGTACTAGTTATTTAAATTTATCAAAATTAACTAAAGAATAATAGACAATGTAATCAATTTACATAAAGATGGTTAAGAAAAATGAACTATTTAATTATTAAGCATATTAGTTAAGAAATAAAAAAATCTAAGGTTTTAAATTTAGATTTTTATCTAAAATGATTAATATACACAAATAAATCTTGGGTAATGATAATTAGTAATGAGAATATCAAATTCATACTCACTCATAAATTAAAACTATCGTAAATAATATTTTTAACATAGCTTTTAAAATATCATTAAACTAAATACTCTTAAAATAATGAGTAATAGAAAGAAAAAATTATAAATAAAGGAAGATAGCTTTAATTTGATACCTCAAATATTACAAATAATGAAAAACAAGGGAAGATTTTGTGAGAAAATGATGAAACAATTGGAGAAGCCGAATGTGCTTTGTTTATTTCCTTTCTGAAATGGCCGAATAGCCTTAATGAGCAATCAAATCTTATATTAAGTGGCCACCCGTAGCCATATTGATGGTCTCTCTTTTTTCTTTTATTTTTCTTTTTCTTAACAAATACAAACTATTAGTTATATTAAATTCTAATAAATTATCAACTTAATATTATACTAAATAACTAATATTAACGTTATTAATTCTAAATGGAATTTTTTATTCTCTTAATATTAATTTAAAAATATAAATATATATAATTGTAAGAAAAAACTTAATTAAATATCGATATACTAAATAACTAATATTATCATTATTAATTCTAAATGAAATTATTTTATTCTCTTAGTATTAATTTTAAAATATAAATATTTAAATATATAATTGTAAGAAAAATCTTAATTAATTATATATATATAATTTATATGATTAAATTCTACAAAATAAAAATAGGATCTTACAACTCTACCCTCAAAACTATTTTGTCTACAAAATTTACTAACCTAACTAAATTTTTTTAGATACTCGATGCGCATAAGATCTTTAGGTTACCACTTTGTATGGGTCTATATATCGAGGACTTAACTTGCCTCATTTTATAAATTAAACAACACCTTTCTATGGATATAATTTCAACAACACTCCATTTCTAAATTCAAATTCAACATCCTTTCTTTTGAGAGTTGCATAATTCTTTTGTGGATTTTGAGCAATTTTCAATATTTTCTTGATTATTTGAACCATATCAAACATCATGTGAAAATATTTGTGACATAGAAGTCTTCGTCTCACTCAATCTCAACATATGGTTGTCTTTCATTTCTTGCCATATTATGCTTCATAAGGAATTATCTCAATACTCTAATGGTAGCTATTATTGTAAGCAAATTCCATTAATGATAGAAAATCATCCCAATTGTCTTTAAATTACAAAGTTTAAGCACGTAACATATATTCGAAGGTTTGAATGATCCTTTTTGATTAGCCATCTGTCTATGGATGAAATATAGTACTAAATTTAAACTTTATTCCCATGGCTTTTTGTAAACTTGGCCAAGACAAGGATGTAAAGCGTGGGTCTCTATTTGACACATTGGAAACTGGAACACCATATAATTTGGAAATCTCCTTTACATGCAATTTAGTTAATCTAGATATTGAGAATGTTGATTTCATTAGGAGAAAGTGGGTTGATTTAGTCAATATATCAACAATAACCCAAATGGAGTTATGGCTCTTTTGAGTACGAGAAAGTCCCATTAAGAAATCTATAGTGATGTGTTCCCATTTCCATTTAGAAATAGGTACACATTTTTATGGTCCATAGGGCTTCTGGTGCTAGGCTTTTACTTTTTGGCATATTAAATACCTGGATACAAATTCTTCTATTTCTTACTTTATTCCTTTGCACCAATAATAGTCCTTAAAGGTTCGATACATTTTAAAACTGCCTGGATACATGACATAAGCAGAACTACGAGCCTCTTCTAGAATCTTCCTCTTCAAGTCATTATCATCAGGAACACACAATCTATTGATAAGAACTAAAGCACCATTTTCTTAAATGGTCAAGTCCACTCGTGAACTATTTTATAGCTTTTCTTTCAATTGGACCAATGTGGGATCTTGATATTGAGCTTCATGAACTCGATCAATTAAACTATGTCTTATCCAAAAACTAGCAAGTAGAACTCCCAAGTTGTTAAATAATAACTATACATCTTGCTTCTTCAACTTGATACACAAAGGAAAATACCTCGTCATTAAATGACCTAAGGAACTTATTGCTTCTCTACTAAGTGCATCTGCAACCATATTGGTCATTCCTCAATGATAATCAATAACACACTTATAATCCTTGATCAATTACATCCATCTCCTCAGTCAAAGGTTCACCTATTTTTAGGGATTGTGATTTGTGAAGATTTGATATTTTTCACCATATAAGTAGTGTCTCCATATCTTTAGTGTAAAATCTATTACTGTCAGTTGTAGATCATAAGTGGGATAGTTGAAATCATATGATTTGAGTTGATTAGAATCATAAGTGGCAACTTTATCATGTTGCATGAGAACATACCCTAATCCTTAGTGAGAGGCATCACTAAATGCTATGAATCCGCCATTACTTTAAGGAAGAGTAAGTACTAGAGCATAGGTTAATAAACCCTTTTATTCTTGGAAACTCATTTCAAACTCATCATTTTGCTTGAACTTTATACCTTTTCTTGTTAAGAAAATTAATGGTAGTGCAAGCTTTGAAAAGCCCTCGAAAAAATCTAGCTAGTCCTAAGAAACTTCGCACTTTAGTTACATTTGAAGGTCTTCCTAATTATGCGCAACCTTTATCTTTTAAGGGTCAATAGAGATCCCTTTTCTTGACATGAAATGTCCCAAAAATATGACTTGATTTAACTAAAATTGGAACTTATTGTACTTGGCATATAGTTGTTTCTCTCTTAGGTTTTGCAACACAAGTCTGAGATGATCTCATGCTCCTTTTTATTTTAACAATACACCAAAATATCATCAATGAAGATGATAACAAATATATCCAAGAAATGATGAAAGATTCGATTCATGAGATCCATAAAAATAGTTGGAGCATTAGCTAAACCAACATACATGACTAGAATTTTGATATACTTTTGCACCTTGCAGTTAGTTAAATCGATAATTAATATAAGGAAAGAGATACCTTTTGCATATGATGACCTTATTTTACGGTCTATAATACACAACCTTAAGGTATCACATTTCTATATAAAAGAAAACAATCCTAAAAATGATATATAATACATTTAGGCATTATTTATAATTAAATAAGCTGACTTAATTTACCTTAAAAACAAAAACGAAAGAGTAACTAATTTATATAGCATGAAATGAAACTAGATTAGATAAACTCATCCTATAAAGAAAGTCAACTTACTTAATCTTTATAACATTTCACAACATTTCTTCATTTAATTATATTCTCCAAATTTACCATGTTTTCTCATCATATACTCTATTATTTTAATATAGACATCATTTGACTGTTATCTAACACGCTTAAAATACCTTAAGAACTGCTTTTCAAATGCATGGATCATCACTAAAGTTCTACAATAGTTACAATCCAATAAACATGAAAATCAAGCAATTGTTACGCTCATATAATCTAAATTTTTCCAAGAGTCAAAGTAATCATATCTTAAAAAAATCATATACCTTAACCATATATAAACTTAAATATATTCTCCATTACACCCAGGTAACATTCTTAACATATTCTTCTTCTTCTTCTTCTTCTTCATGATGTTATTACAACGTAACAACATACATTATAATCTTTACTTATTAATGTCTACAACAATAAAACATAAATACTACCTCCTCTTACTGAGAAATAAAGGTCCCTGATAACAGTATTTTATATAGTTATTTTCATCAATTTTAGTAATGATAATTGCTATGTTCTTTTAATATTTAGTTAATTTTTGTTAAATAAATTAATATTTTCCTTTTATGCATTAAAAATACATTTTTAATAAAATTAAATAATTTGTATCGAAAATGTACTTAATTTCATATTTTTTTCGTCCACAAATATAATTTCAAATAATATAGTTCTTAAACTACAATTTATAAAAATCGAAAATATAATTTAAATTAAATTTGGGCTTAATTATAATTATTTAAAGTTTAAAAATTTAATTTAAAATTAGCAAAGGGCTTAACTGTAATTTAAGAAAGTTTAAAATGTAATTTGAATTAAATTTGTGGGTGAAAATGTAATTAATAAAACTTAATTTACGCGAGGTGAGATGAGGCCACGCGCCCTATTCCCAACGCCTTGACGTGGACCGTCCGTCGAAAAGTAACGGTTGGGATTCGCGCGCGTAGATCAAAGCAGACCCGAAGAAGTGGGTACGAGTTCATCGTTCGCACGGCTCGGCGTGCCGGTGGGGCCCCTTTGCCCGCGCGGTGGCGTTCAAAGTGGGACACTGCGTATCGGCGCGGGAATCCCTCGAGGCGCGTCGATCACGTTAGATGAGATGAGCAGGTCCCGGATTAAGCGCGTTGAACCCAAGTGTGTGGCCAGAGCCGCTCGTCTACAAATCTAGTGTGACGCGGTACATCCAAGCCGCGTGCACCCTCGTGTTTCAACGGAAAATGAGCAGCCACGTGTCTCATAAATATTCCAGCGAATAACATGATGACACGTGGCATGTATTCGGTGAAATAAAAACGCAGAAACCGTGCCCACTTCCAGCTATTAATCACTTCCAACGTGAGGAAATCTTGTGCGACGCGTTCTTCATGCGCCCGGCCTTACCACCGAATGAACATCGGCCACATGTCGCTGTATTTCTCTCAGCAAATCACATGGTGACACGTGTCATGTGTGAAAAGAAAAAAAATCCGAAATACGCATAATGGTTTTCACGCGTGTGTTGTTATTTTAATCCCCATACATTTTTGTCCCCCACTTAAAATACAAATAATAATAAAAAAAAGAATAATTGAAAGGGGGATATATTCTGTACGCGAGGAATTAGTTGGAGTTCTTCTTTTGTTGGGTTTTTCTTTCGTTTTGGTTACTCACAGTTCTTCTTATTTTTTTTTCTCTTTACTATTTTCATTTCTTTTCCTCTCTACGTGTTACACAAAACACGCAGAACGTTTATTTGACATTTTTGTATTGTATTTTCTTAGGGAAATTATAGAGAAAGAAGACAACTAAGAAGAAAGAACGTTTATTTAATTTCTGCCATGAACTAATTTATTTGTTCTAGGATTGCAATGTAGCGTAAATTATGAAACTTGAATTAAGTATTTTTGAATGATTTATGAAACTGTTTTAAGTTGTTTATTTTATCTGTGTTTAATGGTTTTAATTATCAGAAGATTAATTAACTGATATGTGACACTTAAATAAACTTGAAAAAGGCATTTTTGTGTGCTGCTCGTGATGAAGTAACGTATATACATAAGAGATAGAAATATACTTTTATTGTATGTGTAAGCTTGTTTGAGAACTTCGAGAACTTAATAAATGCTGGTTGAATTTAATTCACATAGGAATATAGTGAATCATTTTAACTGGATGTGTCTGTATGGAGCTAGGGAGAGATATATGGATAAATTAGGAGTTCTTGGTTAACAACTTAAAATATGATAACATAAATCAAGATAAAATATAATGATTCAAGTGGATTAATTTGGTAAAAAGCTATGATCCTAGAATTTTCTTGCAATCTGTTATAAAAGTTAGTTAGTCAAAGCGCATCAAATTATATTTGTTTGGATAAAATTAGGTTGAAATAATTTTAATAATTAAGCGAATACTAGTAATAAATCTACGTAGAACGATATTTTACTTATCATATTATTACTTGTGGCCAAGTATATACTTGCGATTTTCTATGTGTTGTAAAACCTGACAAGTTTTAGTGCGGATCTTGCAGTGATTTTTTACTAATTTTTGTTGATATTAATACCAATTAATCTTATTTTAATTCAAAAAATAAAAAAACTATTTTGTTTCATTGCTTACTGTTATTTGCTTAGATTTGTTTTTATTTATTTTTTATTTTTTTTTATTGTGTTAGATTTATTTTTCAGATTTTTGGATAAAGTGAGACTTTGTATGCGATGCATAAGAAATCTTGACATAGTTCCGTTAGATCTAGAAATCAATAGAACTATTTTAAACTTATAGAAAAATAATAAACAAGAAACCTTAAAACATCTAGTTATGGATCATGAAATTCCAGAAGTAGAAGAACCAAGATCTTTAAGAGATTATGTAGTGCCTATGGTTGGTGGCATTCATTCAAGCATTAGAAGACCATTAATTCAAGCCAATAATTTTGAAATTAAGCCTGCAATCATTCATATGATTCAAACATCTATACAATTTGGTGGTTTACCCCACGATGATCCAAACTCCCATATATCAAATTTTGTAGAGATTTGTGATACCTTTAGGTATAATGGAGTCACTGATGATGCTATTTGGTTGAGACTTTTTCCTTTTTCACTTAGGGATAAGGCGAAGAGTTGGTTGAATTCATTGCCTTGCGGTTCTATCACTACTTGGGAGGATTTGGCTCAAAAATTTTTAGCCAAATATTTTCCACCGGCAAAGACTGCACGGATGAGGAATGAAATCACCACTTTTATGCAGTTCGAATGAGAGTCATTATATGAAGCTTGGGAGAGGTACAAGGAGCCTGCTTAGAAGATGTCGCACCATGGATTCTTAGAAGTGGCTTCAAGTTCAAACATTTTATAATAGTTTGATGGGTCGAACTAGAAATATGATTGATCTTTGCGGCCGGTGGTGCTACAATGGGGAAATCAATTGATGAAGCATACAACTTATTAGAGGAGATGGCTTGAAATAGTTATGAGTGGCCATCGAGAGAGGATGGTGCCTAAGAAAGCGGCATTTGGAATTCATGAGATTGATGCTATGAGCTTGCTTTAGCGCACAGTGTCGCTTTGGTGAAAAAGATGGATCACATGGGTGTCCGTTCTATTCCCGAGTCCTTTTTGTTGCATGTGAAATTTGCAATGGAAATCATGCGGTGAGAGATGTCCTGCAACTCTGAATACGGTAATTTTGTTTCCAATTATAGTAGGAATCAAAACAATCAAAATAATCCTATTCCAACACATACAATCAAGGTGGAAGAATCATCCTAATTTTTCTTGGAGTAATAATCAAGGCAATCATCTTGTATGAAGCCCACCGTCCTCAGGGTTTTCATAACCAAGTCCCTTAACAAGAGAAAGCCTTCGTTGGAAGATATGTTTGCTCGATATATGGCTAAGAATGAGACTATTCTCCGAGAATCGAGGGCAACATCATTAGAAATCTCGAAGTTCGGTTAGAGGCAACTAGCTACTGCTTTGTCAACGATCGCCGCCGAGGATCTTTACCTAGTGATCTTGAAATCAATCCAAAAGGGAGGAAAAGAGCATTGTAAGGTAGTTACATTGAGGAGTGGAAAAGAGTTAGAAGAAATACAAAAACCCATTTCTCCATCGACTCTTTATTGTTGAGGGTGTTGACCGAGAAAAACAAGAAAAAGGCGTCGTAGGGTTGAAGAGAATGAATTAACGGAAAATCCTATAATAAAACCGGTGTTAGATAATCTCAAGCCTTATAATCCACCAATTCCATTTCCTCGGTGCTTCCATAAGCAAAAGCTTGATAAACGAGTTCTCCAAGTTTCTTGAAGTATTTAAAAAACTTCGTATTAACATCCCTTTTGTTGATGCCTTAGAGCAAATGCCTAGTTATGTGAAATTTATGAAAGACATTTTGTCTAAGAGAAGAGAAGGTTAGGTGATTTTGGGGCTGTTGCTCTCACGGAAGGAGTGTAGTGCCATCCTTGAAAAGAAGCTACCCACCAAGCTTAAAGATCCAGGAAGTTTCACCATTCCTTGTACTATTGGTGAGAAATTTTGGTAGAGCTTTGTGCGTCTGAGTCTGCAAACATTAATTTGATGCCATTATCCATCTATCAGAGACTTGGATTAGGAGAAGCACAACCAACCACTTTGTAACTCTTCAACTTGCGAGATAGGTCTTTGAAGCACCCAAGAGGCATTATAGAGGATGTGCTTGTCAAAGTTGACAAGTTTATCTTTCTATGATTTCATAATTCTTGACGTGGAGGAAGATAAAGAAATTCCTATTAAATGCAGGGGGAGACCATTTTTAGCTATTGGTAGGACATTGATAGATGTTCAAAAAGGTAAAGCTCACCATGAGAGTTCAAGACGAGAGGTAACTTTCAATGTCTTTAAAAATTTATGAAATTTCCAAGAGAATCGATGATTGCTTTAGAGTTGACATGGTGAATTCGTTAGTTGAAAACAATTTCATGGAAAACTTAGTGCGATGTTTGGAACTTGCACTTGTTAATGACAATGTTGTTGATAACTTTGATTCTCTTAAATATCTCAAGTTACTTGAAGCATCTCCGCGTCTCTTTAGTCCTCGGCTGAAGAAGAGGCATCCGAAGTTGTAACACCATCTAAGTTTACCTATGTGAAGCCATCTATGGAACAAAAACCATTATTAGAGCTTAAGCCCCTTTGCTTACCCGTCTAAGGTATGCTTATTTGGGTGAAATGACTACAATGCACTGTGATTATTTCAGCATCTCTAGATGACGATCAATAAAAGAAGCTATTGAGAGTGTTGAGAAATTACAAGCTAGCAGGGTGAGTCTATAGTTGACATTAAAGGAATTAGCCTTATGCATGCACCGAGATCTTGTTTGAAGAAGATATCAAACCTACTATTGAGCATCAACGTCGTTTGAATCCAATCGCATGAAGGAGGTAGTAAAAGACAGAAATCATTAAGTGGTTAGATGCGGGCATTATACATCTATTTTAGATAGCTCTTGGGTCAGGCCAATTCATTGTGTTAGAAGAAAGGAGGAATTACGGTGGAGACTAATAGCAATAATGGTGATTCCCACAAGGAAAGTGAATGAGGTTGGCGGGTATGCATGGATTATCGGAGCTTCGACAAGGCCAACTTGAAAGGATCATTTTCCCACTTCCATTTATTGACCCGAATGCTAGACAGTTAGCGGGACATTCTTTCTATTGTTTCTTGGATGGATATTGGATACAACCAAATTGCCATCGCGCACACGAGGATCAAGAAGACCACTTTCACTTGTCCATATGGAACTTTTGCTTTCCGAAGAATGCCGTTTGGATTGTGTAATGCTCCAGCCACTTTTCAGAGGTGTATGATGGCTATCTTCTCAAACATGATGGAAGATTTTATTGAGATATTTATGGATGACTTCTCAGTGTTTGGGGATTCATTTGATATGTGATTGCATAACCTTTCTTTGGTCCTACAAAAATGCAAAGAAACAAACTTGGTTTTAAATTGGGCACTTCATGGTAGAAGAAGGTGTTGTCCTCGGCCATCTAATTTCGTCTAAGGGAATTGAAGTGGATAGGACAAAGATTGAAACCATTGAGAAACTACCGCCTCCAACATCAGTGAAAGGAATTAGAAGTTTTCTTGGTCATGCAGGATTCTATAGGCGTTTCATAAAAGATTTTTCCAAGATATCTAAGCCTCTTTGCAATCTTTTAGAGAAAGATACAAAATTCACATTTGACGAAGATTGTTTTGAAGCTTTTCGGGTTTTGAAAGAAAAGTTGATCGGCTAACTCTATCATTATTGCACCCAGTTGGAATCTTCCTTTCGAGCTCGTGTGTGATGGCGGTGATTTTGCGGTAGGAGCTGTTTTAGGACAACGGAAAAGAGAGTTTTCATGCCATATACTATGCAGCAAAACTTTGACCGAAACTCAGTGAATTATGCTGCCGCGAAAAAGAATTACTAACATTGTATATGCTTTTGACAAGTTTCGATCCTACCTAATCGGAACTAAGGTGACGGTTATACGGATCATTCGGCTATAAAATATCTTATGGCTAAGAAAAATGCAAAATCGAGATTGATTAGATGGATCCTCTCTTGTAAGAATTTGATTAGGAGATCAAGGATAAGAAAGGAAGTGAAAATCAAGTGGCTGATCATCTATGGAGATTGGAGAATAATGATGGAGCCGTGGACAAGACTATCATTGGTGAGACTTTTCCTGATGAGCAATTATTTTCCTTTGATCATAGAAGTGTGCCGTAGTACGCGGACTATGTTAATTACATTATGTGATATGCTCCCCACTGAAATATCTTTCCAACGGGAGAAAAGATTCTTACACGATGTTAAGTACTATTTATGGGATGAGCCTTACTTGTTTAAGCATTGTGCGAGATCAAATTATCGAGAAGATGCGTCCCGAAGGAGGAAATTGAAAATATACTTAAACATTGTCATTCTTGGACCTTTATGGGTGCCATTTTGGAAGAGAAAGAACATCGGCTAAGGTTCTGTCAATCGGTTTTGCTTGGCCAAATCTGTTTAAAGATGCACGTGTCTTTGTCTCACTGATGTGACATGTGCCAAGAGTTGGTAACATTTCTAAGAAACATGAGATGCCTCTCAAGCTTATTCTTGAGGTAGAAATATTTGACGTTTGGGGAATTGATTTCATGGGGCCTTTTATCTATTCTGTGACAACCTTTACATTTTTGGTTCTTTGTGGATTATGTTTCTAAGTGGGTAGAAGCAATTCCCTTGCCTACCAATGATTCCAAAGTGGTGTTGAATTTTCTAAAGAAAAACATTTTTACTCGTTTTGGTACCGAGGAAATCATAGCGATGGTGGAACTCATTTTGCAACAAATCTTTTGAAACCCTCCTTGCCAAATACGGTGTCACTCCTGAGTGCAACCAACACCATCCTCGAACAAGTGGACAAGTCGAGATATCAAATAGAGAGGTGAAGAGGATTTTGGAGAGGACGGTAAATCCTTCGAGGAAGGATTGGTCTAAGAGGTTGGATGATGCCTTTCTGGGCATGCGAACTGACATATAAGACACCCGTTGGGATGTCCCACGTATTGGTTGGTTTTTGGGAAAGCTTGTCATCTCCCGGTTGAATTAGAGCACCGTACGTATTGGGCTATCGAGAATTTAAATTTTGATTTGGGAGGCTGTGGCGAAAAATGTCTCATCTGACTCGATGAGATGGATGAGATTCGTTTACAACGTATGAAAATCTTGAGATTTATAAGGAAAAACGAAGAGGTGGCATGACAACAAAATCTTGCATCGACACTTTGAACCAAGAGGCAGAAAGTATTGCTCTTAATTCTCGTTTGAAGTTTTTCTCGGGGAAATTGAAATCTAAGTGGTTTGGGGCACTTTCATTTATTGCAAAATACACCGTATGGGGCTGTTTAGATTAAAGGTGAAGAATCACAAAAATACCTTCCAAGTGAGCAGGGCAAAGACTCAAACATTATTGGGGGGGTGACATTGATCGTCGAAAGTCCACCATTTTCTTATACAGTCCAACCTAAAGCGAGGAAAAAGGCGGTCGAGCTAATGACTCTAAATCAAGTGCTTCTTGGGAGGCAACCCATGTGCTTTAGTTTTTATTTATTTATATATTTTGTTTTAGAGCATGTATTAGTTGCATAATTCTTCATTTTGTTATTTTGTTTTGATAGGTGCAATCGGAGGAGGTAAAACGATTTTTGGATTTCAATCTCACAAGTCAACTCACCATTCAGGGAAGTTCTTTTAACACGTCTCCTTTGTTCTTTAATTTTCACACATTTGGGACAATATGCATATTAAGTTTAGGGGGGGTAGATAATTTGAACTTAATTGAAATATTTTTTGTATGTTCTTGCTTATAAAAAACAAAAAAAAACAAAAAAAACAAAAAAATTTGTTTTGTTTCTTTGATTAATTGAAGATATTTTGCTATGAATAATGATTTATTTTTATTTCATCTATTTAAATGGTGCATCTCTCTTTGAAAAATTTGAATGTTGTCTAAGTGATAAATAATTTTTACGTATATTTCATTTTTACAAGAATAAATATTCATGAGCACTAGTCTTGACTTTTGAATTGCTATGCTAATTTAGAGACTGTTTATGTGAGTATGGAATTCGATTGATTTTTGTGGTGTTACAGTTCTTAGAATTTGTTTGATTTTCTCTCGAGGTGAAATTATAGATAACATTTAACTAAGAAAATGATTTAGGCCATCTTTGGATCGTTTGAGCCTTTCTATCTACCTTTACATGCATTATCCATAGTATTCCCCTTTTGAGCTTCAAAGTTTATATATATATTTCTCATTTCAAAAGCCTACCAAAAAAATATATATGTGTAGATATATCTATTTTTCTTATCTCTCTAACATGTGAAAAATGTTAGTAACTATGTAAAGATATATCCGAACAAAAAAGGGTACTAAAAAAAAAAGAGGCTGGTATGTGATGATAAAGCCCAAATTGGGAAGTTATTATTGTGATGATAGAAGTTATCTTTTTCAATCCTAAAATGTTATTGTTGGGAAAATTTTTTGAGCTAAATATTATCCTTTATCCTACCTTTACCTAAGCCATACATTACAAGCTTAATAAAGTCGTATTGATTTTGTGTTTTGTGTTTGTCTACATTAGTGGAGAGAGAAATGAAAAATAGACTGAGATTTGTGATTTCATGATAATTTGTTTGATTTTATATTTGTATAAACTGATCCGGATTGCATGTGATGAAATTTGAAAAGACTTCACACACACACTTAAAGTTCATTGTGAAAAGGTTATATACTTTTAAATTGATTTTGATGCTTAGATGAAATTCTTTTATTTCTTTGAGTTATGTTATTTGCAATGTTTAAAAAGAAATATTTTCAAAATCACTATTTTAAATGCAGTTATCTTTGTTTTATTTCCTTCCTTTTGCTCGAGGACTAGCAAAAACTTAAGTTTGGGGGTGTTGATAACTGTATTTTATATAGTTATTTTCATCAATTTTAGTAATGATAATTGCTATGTTCTTTTAATATTTAGTTAATTTTTGTTAAATAAATTAATATTTTCCTTTTATGCATTAAAAATACATTTTTAATACAATTAAATAATTTGTATCGAAAATGTACTTAATTTCATATATTTTCGTCCACAAATATAATTTCAAATAATATAGTTCTTAAACTACAATTTATAAAAATCAAAAATATAATTTAAATTAAATTTGGGCTTAATTATAATTATTTAAAGTTTAAAAATTTAATTTAAAAAAAATTAGCGAAACTAGACTTGTAATTTAAGAAAGTTTAAAATTTAATTTGAATTAAATTTGTGGGTGAAATTACAATTAATAAAACTTAATTTACTGCTTGGTGAGATGAGGCCACGCGCCCTTTATTCCGAATGCGCGAGCGTGGACCGTCCCGTCAAAGAAGTAACGGTTGGGATTACGCGGCGTGTAGATCAAAGCCGACGAGAAGAGTGGGTACGAGTTCATCGTTCGCACGGCTCGGCGTGCCAGTGGGGCCCACGCGCGGGCGGGCGTGCAAGTGGGACCACTCGTGTCGGCTACGCGCGAGAATCCCTCGAGGCGCGTCGATCACGTTAGATGAGATGAGCGGTCCCGGATTGAGCGTGTTGAACCCAGCTATCGCGCGGCGCGTGGCTGTCTACAAATCTGGTGTGACGCGGTACATCGAGCCGCGTGCACCCTCGTGTTTCAACGGAAAATGAGCGAGCCACGTGTCCGTAAATATTCCGGCGAATAACGTGATGATACGTGGCATTTATTCGGTGAAATAAAAACGCGAGAAACCGTGCCAAGCTTCCGGTATTAATCACTTGCAGCGCGAGGAAATCTTGTGCGGCAGCGTTCTTCATGCGCCCGGCCTTACCACCCAGAATGAACATCGGCCACGTGTGTTGTATTTCTCTCGACAAATCACGTGGTGACACGTGTCATGTGTGAAAAGAAAAAAAAAATCCGAAATACGCGTAATGGTTTTCACGCGTGTGTTGTTATTTTAATCCCATTTGCCACATTTTTGTCCCAACTTAAAATACGAATAATAATAAAAAAAGAATAATTGAAAGGGGATATATTAAATGCGAGAATTAGTTGGAGTTCTTCTTTTGTTGGGTTTTTCTTTCGTTTTGGTTACTCGCATTTCTTCTTATTTTTTTTCTCTTTACTATTTTCATTTCTTTTCTCTCTACGTGTTACACAAAACCACCTTGAACGTTGTTGACATTTTTGTATTGTATTTTCTTAGGGAAATTATAGAGAAAGAAGACAACTAAGAAGAAAGAAAGGGAAGAATTTATTTTTCATCGAGGAATCATGAAAGAGTTTCTCTAATCTATTTTCTCTTAATTTTTGTTTCTACTGCAATGTTTTATTTTTGTTGTGTTGTAATTTTAATTTACGCCATGAACTAATTTATTTGTTCTAGGATTGCAATGTAAGCGTAAATTATGAAACTTGAATTAAGTATTTTTGAATGATTTATGGAAGCTAATTTTAAGTTGTTTATTTTATCTGTGTTTAATGGTTTTAATTATCGAGAAGATTAATTAAGCGATATGTGACACTTAAATAAACTTGAAAAAGGCATTTTTGTGTCTTTGCTTTCGTGATGAAGTAAACGTATATACATAAGAGATAGAAATATACTTTTATTGTATGTGTAGCTTGTTTGAGAACTTCGAGAACTTAATAAATCTGGTTGAATTTAATTCGCATCGGAATATAGTGAATCATTTTAGCGGATGTGTATGTATGGAGCTACGAAGAGATATATGGATAAATTAGGAGTTCTTGGTTAACAACTTAAAAATACGATAACATAAATCAAGATAAAATATAATGATTCAAGTGGATTAATTTGGTGAAGCGCAATCCTAGAATTTTCTTGCAATCTGTTATAAAAGTTAGTTAGTGTTGCATCAAATTATCGACTGTTTGGATAAAATTAGGTTGAAATAATTTTAATAATTAACGAATACTAGTAATAAATCTCTGTGGGAACGATATTTTACTTATCATATTATTACTTATGACCGTGTATACTTGCACGATTTTCTGTGTGTTGTAAAACACACAACAGTCCCCATAAATAAAATATGATTTATTCGTTATTAAACTTTTAACCCATAAAATATTTACTAAATCTCATGGTCACTCACATTATAGCATATTTTTTGTATTATTTAATATTAAAGTAAAAAAATCATCACCCTACAACTACCAAATACAATAATAAGGTTATTCCATGTATAGAGGATCTAAAACATATATTCTAATACCATATTGTTAGGATCCTTCCTAAGTTTATTAGTACTTAAGGAATTCCTATTACATTCTAGAATCTATAAAAAAATTCTACATAGTCTCTCATATTTTTTTACACTAAATCAACCTGTACAAAATAGAATATGACATATTTATTCACAATATTCAAAACCCATCACTTATATAATCAGTCACACAAGGAAAGGAATACTAACTAACAATTAACATTTGCTTATTATACAGTCTATTGTCATTAAGGAGAAATCATACAAAGTACAATCGATATACTGATTTTGATCTCCTTCTAAGCATTGAATAAAAAACTAATGATGTTTGAGAGGAAAAAACTAAAAGAAAAGGAGTGAGTAAAAATGGGTAGTGAGTATACAAGTTTAAGAAAATAACAATTATAGAACATATTTATTTAATCTTTAATAACTCAACCATAAAATAGATACAAATCATTACATGAAAGTATACACAAACTTTAATAATAATTTTGAAGAAATAAATGTAACTAGAAGTGTATTTATGCATATAAAATAGCTATAAGTAGCTTACATGTAATAATTTACGAAGAAAAAAACCTTACCATATGGATAGACTGAGACCTATTAATTAATTATTTATTCCTTATGTTATTGCTGATTTGTAAGGTGATACTTGTTTAATGGTTTAAAAATAATATATAATAATATTCTAAAATACTCATGTCAAAAGCTATACATGAAATTCTATATGCTAATCAAAATTTATAACATACTACAAAATTGACTAAAAGTTTATAAACAGACATAATAATATGCATAATATTTTGGAATATTGCTACTAAGAATTGAATGTAAACTTTTATGTTATAATCAGAATATATTATTATGCCATAAATCTGAATAAAAGTTTATTACTTACGTAAGGATCAATTATATATATTCTAGACATAATTTCTCTTTTTCTAATAAGAAAATACTAAACTTGTGAAACTTAAATAAATAAAGTTAAACATTACAAACATGTATGAGTTAAAAAAATAAATCAATACTTATAAAATTTAGGTAAAATGTGTCTACTCACAAAACCAAATGAGCTTTACAGCTTAAGATCTATAGGCTTCACTAAAGTATCATCTCCTATTAATTTCACAGTTATAAAATTAGATAATTTATAATTTATAATTTCTAAACAATTAAACTTTCCAAACAAGACAACTCACACTAAAAACAAAGTTCTAAAATAAAATTTTATAATCTCCTAAATCTCCATAATCCTTAAAATTTATTGGTCATCTAAAATTATCAAAATTAAATACAGAGTAATAGATGATAAAAATAATCAATTTAGATAAAGATCGTTAAGAAAAATGACTTTAATTATTTATCATATTTATTAAGAAATTGAAAAATCTAAGATTTTTAAACTTGGGGGTTTTCTCTAAAATAGTTAATATACACAAATATATTATAGGTAATGATAATATAATAATGAGAATATTAAATTCATCCTTATTTATAAATTAAAATTATCAAAAGTAATATTTTTGACATAAATTTTAAAAAATCATTTAAACTAAATACTCTTCCTACGATGAATACTTGAAAATAAAAAATTATGAATACCTAAAAAGAGGAAGAAAACTTTAATTTATTACCTCTAATGCTACAAATAGTAAAAATAAGTATAGATTTTGTCAAAAAAAAAATGATGCAAAAATTGGGAAAGCCGAATTTTCTCTCTAAAATGGCCTAATGGCATTAATGAGTAATCAAGCCTCTTATATTATTAAGTGGCCGCATGTGACCCAATTGCTGCTCTCTTATTTTTCTTTTTCTTTTATTTTTAATAAATAAAACTATTAATTATATAAAAATCTAATAAATTATCAATTTAATATTAGACTATACAACCACTACTGGTATTATTAATTCTAAATGAATTTTTTAAGCCTTCTAACAATAATTTAAAAATGTCAATATTTAAATATATAATTACAAAAAAAAAACTTAATTAAAAATAAATAAATATATACAAAAATAATTTATATGATTAAATTGTACAAAAAAAAGTCTCATATACTATATTTTTATATTTATGAATTAAATTTTAACGTGTTAAGAAAAAAGTATATATCTAGACCCTATCAAATTAAAACTCAGATGTTTCTTGATTTTGAATAACGAATATAATAACGTGTTTATAAACTATTTTACATTTAATCATTTTATTTATAAATATCATCAATATTTATAAATTTAATAAAAATAATGGAAATTTTTTCAATATTGAAGTAGAAAAATATTATTTATTATAGTTCTATAGTTTTTTTTTGAAAGCCAAAATATCTAAATATTAATCCATGCAAGAAATATAAATCAAATATTGATTTACTATTTTTAAAACAAAAATACTATAATGGTGTTGTTAAATAATTTTTTAGAGTATTTATATGTTTCATTCCTATCAATAAATTATTTTTTGTTTCATTTATATCATCTAATTATTTTATTTGTTCAATTTATATAATTTCGTTAGTCTCTGATGACATCACATGTTAGATAGTTAAATAACATATTTGAAACAATATAAATAATTAAGTGATATAAATAAAAAAATGTAATAATTAGATGGTATAAATGAAAAAAATAATAATTCAATAATAAAATAAGTATAATTTGTTTTTACATGTTTATGAATTTCTTGAGAGTATAATTTTTGGTCATCTGATACATGAATGATTATTTTTGTGTGAATTCTTACATCTAGCGTTCGGACAAAAAAATTGGAGTTTTGCCCCGACATTTGATCTCATTCCTAATTTCTTTTTGAGAATATGCTGGACATTTTAGTTGTTAAAAAAATATTTCAAGCCAATCCTATTCATCACGTAACATTTTTATAAAAAAAACTATTTAAGTTAACTAATTTAATTTGTCTGCCTTCTATTATATGTTTTTGATTTTGTTCGTACATAACTCGGAAAAATACGAAAACAAAGGGTAAATATTAATATATAAATAAATTCATAAATTTTAAGATGACTAAAACGCATAATAAAAAATTACTAAAGAATATGTTGATGTAATAATTTATTATTATTACTTTTTTTTCTAACAGATTTTGTTTAGATATATGGATCGACCTATAATCCAACCTGAGCCAAAATGAGTAGCACAAGCCTAAGTGAACAACCCATCCCAAACCGAAGTAAGAAACCCGACCTATCTCATCAGACATAGCTTACACAAGATATTCTAACCATAAGACAGAATACCCTAAATGATGTATCTAACTTTATAGGCTTGAAAAACACTAACAAGTAGGAGGTCGTTCCCAAAAGATCACTCCCCCTATAAGGTTGACCACTAGCTCGAGCTAAGGTTGACCACTAGCTCGAGCTAAGATTGACCTCAATACATAGAAAGTTGTATGTTTTATACCAATTGTATCCCTCTAACACCCATATATGTGTACCTATTATATGATTGACATATGTATATTTGATGTTCTATAAATAGAGAAACATCTTATGAAATCCATACATTTAGTCAATTATCTTAACTTATCTCTAAGTTTTTTTTTATATATCAGGTCATTCCCAAAAATTTTGGCGCCCATCGTGGGGCGTATGTTTTTAGGTTAAGCTTAAGTTTCTGACCCTGTATTTCTTAGGATTTACTCTGGTCGTGATAGAAGCTTGGAAAATCTATCTTGCTCTGTTCAAAAGTTGCACCTAAGACTTAAGCCATTTGACACACATCAATATGGTGGGAACCCACGCCGGTAGACATTCAAAGTCGACTAATAAGGAAATAAGGGCAGCTTAGAAAGATGCAGCACCACCATTTGATGAGGTTACAGTAGAAGAGAACTTCATCACCAAGAGATGGCTCGCCCAGCTTCTAGAATTGAGAAAGGAACTTGAGGAAATCAAAAGAGAAAATAGGGAACTACGGTCCCAATCAAGGGGAAGGACCCTAGACGATCAAGCAATAGACCCAGTTAACAAAAACATAGCAGGGTAGGGTCAGCCCGAGCCACCCCACTCAGAGCAAAAGAGTGAAAGGAATCCTTTTTCTAGCTTGGCGAGACTTAGTAAAGAACAATGGGTTCAGGAAAGAAAGAGTTGTGAGGCACAACTTCAAGCATTAGAGGAAGCTAATAAGAAGCAAGACCAAACTTTGAAGGTAGCCAATGAGAAAAATGAGAAGGGTAAAACTCCTTATGATATGGACAGGGATTGTGAGCAATTGTGTATCTCTCCATTTTCTGATTATATAGAAAATGACGAGTTGCCAGCCAAGTTTAACGCCCCCCAAATACCCTGATTATTTTGGGATAAAGAACACAATAACGCATATGCAACACTTCAAAACAGATATGGCTCATATGAGCTTAACCTAGGGAAAAAGAGATTCTATGATGTGCAAACTATTCGCAGCTACTATCTATGAAGGCACCCAAAAATGGATTAACAACTTGGCACCCCGATCCATAACCTTTTCTCCATAGTTCGCCAGGCTCTTATAAAAAACTACGCCTGCAACAAGCACTTGAGGAAAGAATCATACCACATTTTCTCAATTGTTTAGGAGGAGGGGGAATCCACATAGGAGTACATGAAACGATTATGGGAGGAAAAATTGGAAATCTCTAATTTTCCTAACTCTATAGCTATAGAAGCTTTCCGAAGAGGTCTCCCAAAGAATTATGATCTATTTGTATAATTAACCAAGATAGTGCATCGTACTTTGGAGGAAGCTTATGGTGAGGTGATGAGTGCTCAAAAAGCACTAAAATTACCATGATTTTATGCACATTAATTGATTAAATATATATATATATATTTATATGTTTTATCATATATTTATATAAATTTGTCTTTTTCGGAATCATAGGTATTTTTTATTGTTTTTTAGGTATTTTCGCTTAAAAAAACGTCACTTAAAGACTCAAAAGGGAATACTGGAATAAATACATCACAAATATATTAATAAATAAATGGGGAAAGGTCAACAAATATGGAAAAATTGGACAAAATGGGTCGAAAAGGTCAAAAATGTCAAAAAGGAGAAAATCGCGCCCGGAAAGCGCCCGAAATTCCAACTCGCGGTAGCCAAATGGCGGTAGAAGACGCTACGTCCGTGCACATCAATGCATGCTTTCCTATAGATCCGCACGCGTGCAGCCAGTATTCGTTTCACGTGCACGCCGCTCGCGCGCCCCTGGCGCTCTTGCCGCGCAGCGATGCCATTTCGCCCCATTTTTGCGCCAAGAATGCCTCTTACGACGTCATGTTGATCTCATCAATCACCTCTATAATTCCACTCCGCATTTTCACCATTTTTTAACATTTTTTCACCCACCTTTTCTCTCAATTCTCACATATAAATACCCCCTTCTGTTCACTTCATACCACACCTCAAAACACATTTTCTTCTCTCTTTCTTTCTCTCATTTCTTAGTTTTTTTTAGTTTTTTTTCTTAGTTTTCTTAGTTCTTAGCTTTTCTTAGTTAGTTTTGCTTAGTTTTAGAGTTCTTCCCTTTTTGGGAAGAACTAGTTATGTTTTTGTAATTTATTTGCTTTTTGATTCAATAAATGGGAGTGCAAATTCCGTTTGGAGGTTTTCCAAAGAACTAATAGCATCAAGTAATCGTAAGGATTTTATTTTCTTTTGCGCTTATTTTTTTACGCTCTATTCTTATATGTTATATTTAATTTATCTCGTGATTAAATTTAATCAGGTCATTGCTTTTAAACATGATATAATAATAACGTTGTTATGTTTACAATATTAAATAGGTGAAAATCTCTAAAATGAATTGATTTTATTTTTATTTAAGATTTTATATTAAGAATGTTAGAGAGAAATATATTATTTTTCATTACAAACTTAAATCCTAAAATTAGATTTTAAGGTTTAGTTATCCTGGCCTAATTTAGAGTAGTGCTCTTTTATTCATGTTGAGTACAATCGTCCTAAGAAGTTAGAAATAAGCTCTATTTCAAAAGTTTTTATAAGAATTATTATCTGAAAATATATTGACAACATGTTTTCAGTAGTAGTTTTAAAACTTGAAAGTTAGTACTAGGATAATTAAATTCTTAGGTTTAATTTGGATACCTTGAATAAAGTTTAAACGGTCTAACCCCATCAAATGTGGCATTTAAATGGTTCATTTTCAATCTCTTAGAAAAATGAATTAATTTAATTAACCAAATTAGTTATCAACCCCACCCATAGGTGTTAATTGATTTGTTTAGTTAACAAATAATATCTAACTCACCAAATTGGTATTCATACAAAAAAGGGAGAATCAATAAATATTAATTCATATCTTTAATAACCTAAATAATATGAGCAAGCATAATTAACTTAGTTATTATATCCATAAATACTCCATTATTTATAAAAGATAAAATTTGCATAAATGTTTATTGAATCTATGTTTATTTTTATGTTATTAGATTAAAAGCACAAAAACCCCAAAATATCGTGACAGGATGTTTAGGATTTAATTTCGTTTTTAAAAGTTTGAATAATAAAATAAAAACCACATACATTCCTTCCTTAGATCGACCTTGGGAGTATACTTATCATTTTCTACGAAATGATTCGTGAACTTGCGAGAGTTTTATAAATATAAAACCAAAGTATTGGCAGGATCGGCGATGCCAGTTTTTGCTCATCAAGTTTTTGGCACCGTTGTCGGGGATGGCATCAAAGTTTTTGGCAATCCCGATTCTGCTCATCAAGTTTTTGGCGCCGTTGCCAAGGATGGAATAGCATTTTTAATATATTTATCAAAATTTTAAAAATATTTGTGTGCTATAAATAATTGTGATTTTTTTTTGTTTTATAAAAAAATAAAAAATTTAATCAAATTTCAAATTTCATAAGAAATAATTAAAAAAATAAAAAATAAAAAATAAAAATAAAAATAAAAAAATAATTATAGCTTGAATAGTAAAATAATTTAGAAATTTGAAATTTGAATTAAAAAAAAGGGTTTTACCGTTCATGAATAGTAAAAAAAAGAAAAATAAAAAATTTTAAGTTAAAAAAAACAAATTAAAAAAATTATATTGTAAATTGTAAAATAAAGTTACCATTCATAAATAGTTAAAAGTAAAAAAAGGTTTTAAAAATAAAAAAAATTTCTAATTTTTAATTTTTTAATAAATATAGTGTTAATAGTAAAATAATTTTGGAATTTGAAATTTCAAAAAAAAAAAATAAAAAATAAAAAATAAAAAATAAAAAATAAAAAAAAAAAAAAATAAAAAAAAAACCTAATTTTTAATTTTTTAAGTTTAATTTTTTTATTTTAAATCATAATTTTAATTTTTCTTTTCTTTTTTTATTAAAAAAATTATTTTCTTTTACCTTTTTCAATTTTATTTTATTTTATATTTTTCTTTCTTTAGCTATTTTTTTCTTCTTGATTTTATTTAACTTAATTAACTTAGATTTTTTTTGAACTTAACTTAATTAACTTAGTTTTTTTTACTAACTTAATTAACTTAGATTTTTTTTAACTTAACTTAATTAACTTAGATTTTTTAATTCACTTAACTTAATTAACCTTTTTTTTAAACTTAGATTTTCATTAACTTAGATTTTTACTTAACTTAATTTAATTAACTTAATAGCGTGAAAAGTAAAGATCTAAGGGAGTTCTGTCTAGGAGACTAATTCATGGAAGCCTTTGTGCCACTAGTCTTTCCTAGGAACGTTGTTCTGTTTAGAAGGATGGTTTTTAAGGAGCCTTTAAACCACAATTCTTTCCTGGGAGCACTCTTGGTTAATACTGATTATGTTATATTATCTTAAAAAAAACAAAAAAAAAGAATTTCTAAACTATCTCCAAAATTTTAAAGTTTTAATTACAATCTAAGGAGTTAGTTGCTTTGTTTGATCTAGGTACAATTGTGTTTTAATGACTTAATTATTTGATTTGCACCTAGATGTGGGTTATCTAAAACAGTCAAAGTACGCTTACTTAGTTTTAAGTACGTAAAGAAATTTGAAAATCAATAGGGCATGACTGAAAAAGTATAGGTAGACAACATTGTCTTACCTGTTGGTTTGATTGACTCAATGATGAGGGGACATTGAGTTTACTTAAAATGCAATCCCCAAGTTACGTCTTGCTAAGACGTTAAACTAAGCGCTGGATGGGAGGCAACCCATCATTTTAGGTAATTTTCTTTTATTTCTTTTATTTACATAATTTTATTGTTTATTTCATTTTTAATTACATATGAATAATTTTTAAATTGTTAAAACTAAAAATATTTGTCGAGATTTTAGAAGTTCACAGCGATCTGTCTGTATACACTTTAATAATGAATATGATAGATGCACCTGCATTTTCCATTACTACTTGCACATTCTCAGGAAATAGATAATCTTTCTTCTCTTTTCTCTTTATCTTTAATTTACAGTTGTTACATTGAGGACAATGTAAGTTCTAGGTTGGGGGTGGTGAAAAGTTACCATGTTTAATTAAATTTTTTTTTGACAATTTAAAAAATAAAAAAATATATATAATAATTTTTTATTTTATTTTTATGTTCACTTTTTCATTTTTTTGTGTGTTTGGTTTTATTTCTATTTTGTGTGATTTAGTAATTTTTTGAATTTAAAAAAAAACTTTTCTCACAAAAATTTATCATTTCTTTAAATCAAATTTAAGTAAATAGTTAAGTCTTTTGTACTGTTAGATTAATTTTTGAAAACATATCATGAAATATTTTGTAATTATTTTTTGATAATTAGTTAGTTTTTGTCATAACTAGTATTTCTTGATAAGATGTGGAAATTATATTAAACCCAAAATCGGTGTTTATGAATTATTTTTAGTGGAGACTACCTTTGTGAGATATAATTTGAGCCTAATTTCCTTTTTTCAGAGTGAAATATATATTTTTTCTACTCCAAACACATTTCTTATTTCTTCAAATTTATTAGCATTGAATGTATGAATTTTTTCTCATCTTAATAGAGTATCGTATATTTTTTATTGTTATTTTTGCTTAGATTAAATGATTTGAGTAGAAATTGATAGTATATGCTTATATCTCATTCATGCATGACTGCTACAAAAAAAGAGACATATCTGGGGTTACCTAAACCAAGATCAAACAGAAAAGCCACAAAAATAAACCACTCACCAAAATCCAAAAAAAAAATGTACAATCTGTACATGGGTTGACTCTCTAAAATATATATATTGAGAAATATCTTTAGAAAAAAATAGAGAGATAAAGAATATATAGTATAATCTACATACTATAACCCACATTGCCTACAAAGTTGTGAGTAAAGGCTAATTACAAAAGAAGGATATAGGAAATAATTCTCTAAAAAGTCATTGCACTCTCTTCATTTGTAAAAGGCATATATCTTGAAATTTTTTCTTAATGAGTTTGATTTATGCATGAAAATAATTTTTATATATGATATCTTTATAATTTATACATTTGATTCCTTTCATGAGATCAATGTTAAAATAACACTTTGAGCCTTTATTCTTTATACATATGTGAACATATTAGTTCATTTCTATACATCAACTCTTTCGCATATAAATTAGTATGAGTGTTTGAACCCATAGGATTCATTGTTTTGAGAGTATTGACTTGTGAGGAATATAGTCGAAGCGAATTCTTATTCATGACACTGAAATTGGGTGAAATTAAATTGATACATTTTTCACATGAAATATGAAAATGATTTTCGACTAATTATTATAATAAATCATGATTGTTTAAAGAGATAAAAATAACTTATGCTTGAGATTTTAACTACGATCTTAAAGGATATTAAAAAGTATGAGACATTTTTGTGATAAGTTGTTTCCTTTTATTCTTAAAAATTAATTTTTGATTTTGTTGTAATTTTAGTTTTTCAGTTGATTGTTTTTATTGTTTCTTTTGATTTTTACATTTAGTTTAATGTTTGTGGGTATCATTACTGAAAACCCTCACGAGACTCAAACTCGTCCAATAGGGCAACCTAGGGGTTTAAAGGCTTGTTGCATAGGCTAAATGCAACGGTGTCAATCCACGGAAGTGATTTAGAATAGTTTATTTTTTAGTTTTTTTCGCTTCTTTTGCTGGGCGGACTAGCAAGAAAGGCGGGTTGGTCAGGATTGTGATGAGTGCTCAAAAAGCACTAAAATTACCATGATTTTATGCACATTAATTGATTAAAAATATATATATTTATATGTTTTATCATATATTTATATAAATTTATCCTTTTCGGAATCACGGGTATTTTTTATTGTTTTTCAGGTATTTTCGCTTAAAAACGTCACTTAAAGGCTCAAAGAGGAATACTGGAAGCAATACATCAAAAATATATTAATAAATAAATGGGAAAAGGTCAACAAATATGGAAAAATTGGACAAATGGGTCGAAAAGGTAAAAAATGTCAGTGCGAGAAAATCGCTACCGGAAAGCAAATTCTATCCCATCGCTACACAACAGACAACACGTCACACAGATCGGTACGGCCGATGCCATTTCGCCCCATTTTTGCGCGCAGCCTCCCCATGACGTCATGTTGATGTCATCAATGACCTCTATAATTCCACTCCGCGTTTTCACCATTTTTTAACATTTTTTCACCCACTTTTTCTCTCCATCCTCACCTATAAATACCCCCATTCTCTTCACTTCATACCACACCTCAAAACACATTCTCTTCTCTCTTTCTTTCTCTCATTTCTTAGTTTTTTTTAGTTTTTTTTCTTAGTTTTCTTAGTTTTTAGCTTTTCTTAGTTAGTTTTGCTTAGTTTTAGAGTTCTTCCCTTTTTGGGAAGAACTAGTTATGTTTTTGTAATTTATTTGATTTTTGATTCAATAAATGGGAGTGCAAATTCCGTTTGGAGGTTTTTCCAAAGAACGGGAATAGCATCAATCTTGTAAGGATTTTATTTTCTTTTGATTATTTTTTATGCTTTATTCTTATATGTTATATTTAATTTGTCCGTGATTAAATTTAAGCGTCGCTATTTGTAAACATGATATAATAATAACGTTGTTAGGCTTGCGAAATATTAAATAGGTGAAAATCTCTAAAATGAATTGATTTTATTTTTATTCAAGATTTTATATTAAGAATGTTAGAGAGAAATATATTATTTTTCATTACAAACTTAAATCTGAAAAGTAGATTGTAAGGTTTAGTTATCGGTCTAATTTAGAGTAGTGCTTTTTTATTTGTTGGTACAATTACCCTAGTTAGAGTGAAGGTCTATTTCAAAAGTTTTTATAAGAATTATTATCTGAAAATGTATTAACAACATGTTTTCAGTAGTAGTTTTAAAACTTGAAAGTTAGTACTCGGATAATTAAATTCTTAGGTTTAATTTGGACACCTTGAATAAAGTTTAAACGGTCTAACCCCATCAAAGGTGTCATTTAAATGGTTCATTTTCAATCTCTTAGAAAAAGGAATTAATTTAATTAACCAAATTAGTTATCAACCCCACTCATAGGTGTTAATTGATTTGTTTAGTTAACAAAGAATATCTAACCCCACCAAAGGTGGTATTCATACAAAAAAGGGAGAATCAATAAATATCAATTCATATCTTTAATAACCTAAATAATATGAGTAAGCATAATTAACTTAATTATTATATCCAGAAATACTCAACTATTTATAAAAGATAAAATTTGCATAAATGTTTATTGAATCTATGTTTATTTTTATGTTATTAGATTAAAAACACAAAAACCACAAAATATCGTGACATGATGTTTAGGATTTAATTTCGTTTTTAAAAGTTTGAATAATAAAATAAAAACCACATACATTCCTTCCTTAGATCGACCTTGGGAGTATACTTATCATTTTCTACGAAATGATTCGTGCACTTGCGAGAGTTTTATAAATATAAAACCAAAGTATTGGCAGGATCGGCGATGCCGGTTTTTGCTCATCAAGTTTTTGGCGCCGTTGCCGGGGATGGCATCAAAGTTTTTGGCAATCCCGATTCTGCTCATCAAGTTTTTGGCGCCGTTGCCGGGGATGGCATCAAAGTTTTTGGCAATCCCGATTCTGCTCATCAAGTTTTTGGCGCCGTTTCCGGGGATGGCATCAAAGTTTTTGGCAATCCCGATTCTGCTCATCAAGTTTTTGGCGCCGTTTCCGGGGATGGCATCAAAGTTTTTGGCAATCCCGATTCTGCTCATCAAGTTTTTGGCGCCGTTGTCAGGGATGGCGTCAAAGTTTTTGGCAATCCCGATTCTGCTCATCATGAGGCAAGAAAGTTTGTTAACCTGGAGAAAGAGAGCCAAGCTTGGTCAGAGATTTGGTAACTAACATGGAGGCGATGCCAAACAAAGAGAAGAGAAGGATAAGTCCATATAGGGCACACCAAAATAGAAAACATAAACACTTCTCACCAAATAATAGACAAGTCAGTCAATGGTCAAGAAACAGAAGACCTTTGGGAAAGTCACTTTCTCACTTCAGAGGTCCTCCCATGAAAGTAAATCTACCTAAGTTGTGATAAGAATGGAGGAAGAACCCAACGTTAGGTACCCACCCAAGATGAAATCCTCGCTTAGGGACACATCCAAATGGTGTGCCTTCCATAAAGATATGGGCTACGATATAAAAGATTGTAGACACCTCAAGAAGGAGATAGACGAGTTATTAGTAAGGGGATATCTAAAGGACCTCATCATAGAAAATGGTGATCGAAGAAATCACCAAAATAGGTGAGAGGTTCTAAATACAACGAACTTAATAGGCAGTGGAAGAGAGTCCCACAAAGAAATCAATATCAGAACCATATGCACCATACATTGAGGGCTAGGGATTAAAGGAAGTTCAAATAACTCGCACAAAAGGTTATCTAGATAGTTGAGCAGTGCCCCCTCTGTATACACATTGGAAGAAAGGAAACCTTCCATTGAAATCATTTTCAATGAGAGGGACAAAACCTCGTCTCATTAGAGGACCCTATAGTGGTCACCTTGAGAATTGGATCTTGTGATGTTTATAGAATAATAATTGATACGGGGAGTTTGGTAGATCTCCTTTTTATGACCACTGCTAGAGCTATAGGTATAAAGGATCCTAACATTGTAAAGACGAAGCTCCTTCTTGTAGGGTTTAATAGAAGTACTACCTATGCCAAAGGAACGGTAGTGCTATCTGTTATGGAAAAAGGAATGATAGTAATGACCACTTTTGTAATCATCAATGTCCTAGCTCATTACAAAGCCATCATGGGAAGACCTTGGATACATAATATGAGGGAAATCCCATCCATCCTCCACTAAGTAATCAAATTTCCCATTGATGAAGGGCGAGGAGAGATTAAAAGAGACCAGGAAAAGGCCAGAAGCTATTATAATGCTACCATGAAGGAAGTGGCCTATAAATAGCAATTAATGAGATTTCTCCCTCAGAGAAAACCAGGGAAAAAGGCCTTATAAAATCAATCAACTTAAATAAAGTAAAGGACCTCCCAATGGAGGTAAAAGGTGAGTGTCACCCCTTAAAATTGGGTGAAAACTTGACAACGGAGCTAGAGGAACAACTCTTATAGTTCCTTAAGACTAACTTGTATGCCTTTTCATGGACTCCAACTGACATGCATGGAATTGATCCAAAGTCATATAACACAAACTAAATGTTAATCCAGAGGCTAGACTCGTACAACAACGAAAAGAAAATTCCTAAGAGAAAAGAACGAGGTCATCAAACACGAGGTGGCTGCCCTTAAAGAAGCAAGGGTCATAAGGGAAGTCTACTATCCCTCGTGGCTATCAAATGTGGTCCTAGTCAATAAAGCATATGGGTCATCTCGTATGTGTGTAGCTTTCCCATATTTAAACAAGGCATGTCCTAACTACTACTTTTCCCTCCCAAGTATTGATCAATTGGTAGATGCCTCTGCTAGCTTTAGGATGTTGAGTTTTTTGGATGCATACTCAGGCTACCACCAAATTAGGATGCACCCCGAAAAAGAGGACAAAATATCTTTTATCACAAAAGAAGGAACATTTTGTTATAATAGGATGCCATTTGGATTGAAGAATTCGGGTGCCATATATCAATGTCTAATCAACAAAATATTGGAAGAACAACTGGGGAGGAACCTAGAGGTCGATATGGATGATATGGTGGTAAAATCAACTCAACCCATAGACCATATTAAAGACTCGGAGGAAGTATTCTCAATAATCCAAAGATACGGTATGAAGTGAAATCTAAAAAAATGCATATTTGGTGTCATTGCGAGGATATTTTTAGGGTACCTCGTATCAGCTAGAGGAATTAAGGTCAACCAAGACAAGATACATGCCCTAATAAATATGAAACCACCTTCTAGCCTTAAGAGAATCTAGCAATTAAATGGAAGAATAGTAGCATTGCACATGTTCATTTCTAAATGCACTAATTATTGTTTGTTGGTGACTTGCATAATTTAACATAATTTATCACTTCTCAACTTTAACTTTAGTCTAATTTTATTTATTTTTCATTAAATTTAGATTTAATTATTATTATTTAAATTTTATTGTAAATTTAAGTATAACAAAGATCCAAAATTTAAAAACATATTATTTAAAAACTCTCAAATTTAAATAAAAATGTATTAAAATTAAATTAAAATTAAAATGTCTATATATATATATATAAATAAGAGAAGAGAGAAAGCTAAAAAAACGTTTATATATATTGATAAATAATAAGGATGCTGAAAGATAAATATATATATATAAAAGCAAAAGAAGGCTGGGAGGGAGATAGGTTATATATATATATATATAAAACATAAAGAATAGAGAGAGGCGGGCGGAAGGAAAAGAGATAGAGATAGAGAGAGAGAGAAACCCGGCGACAGCATTAAGAAAAATAGAAGGAAAAATCTGGGAATGACAACGCAGGAATGCCGGAAAAATTTAACACGAAAGATGATTTTTTTGGGTAAATTTTTGTTTATGTTAAATTTAATTTTTAGTATGAATTATTTTTTATTTATTTTAAGAAAGAGATGTAATTTAATTTCAAACTATGTTTAATTTTTTATATTAATTTGAATTATTTTTCTTTATGTTTGCTTAATTTATTCTGAGTTTAATGTTTTTAATTAAATGAGCATTAATTAAATGATTTTAGTGATGTGATTTAGTATCGAAAGAGGAAATTATAGGATATATTTGAAATATTTTGACATAGGTAAATATAAATATCAAAAGAATTGTATTAACATGCATAGTTTTAAAAATCATTTGTCTTAATTATTTCTTGGTTTATTAAATTGCATACTCTTATGTAAATTAATGAACAAGATTATTTCTAATTAACTATCGAAAGAGGCTTTTAGATATTTTAAAGATTGCTAACAAACAAAGAGAATTAAATTCAATTAGTTAGATGAGTAAAGCGTAGTGAAGGATTAGATAAAATCGATTTCTTAGAAGTTTTATTCCCATTGATTTGATTCGCAAACTACATCTTTATTTTCTTTAAATTAGTTTTATTTTAAATTTCAATTATAACAATCTTAGTGATTTTTCTAGATAAAATTACAATTAGTATAATTATCGTATTTGTCAAAACTAAGTTGCCAATCCTTGAGAAATATATTATTCTTATCAATTTATTATAAAACTACGATACTATTGATGAGTGCTCAAAAAGCACTAAAATAACCATGATTTTATGCACATTAATTGATTAAAAATATATATATTTATATGTTTTATCATATATTTATATAAATTTGTCTTTTTCGGAATCGTGGTATTTTTATTGTTTTTGAAATTTTGGCCTAAAAAGCATGATGTAAAGACTCGAAGAAGAATACTTGAAGCAATACATCACAAATAAATTAATAAATAAGTGGAAAAAGGTCAACAAACATGGAAAAATTGGACAAAATGGGTCGAAAAAGGTCAAAAATGTCAAAAGGCGGAAAATGTATGCATGACCAGCCCCAAGCGCCAAGGCCTTGGTAGGAGGCTGTCGCGCGCGCGTTGATACCTACTTCCTTGTGTAGCATTGTTCCTGTGTAGCATGTAGCCTTGACCGGCCTTAGCGCTGCGTTTTTTGACC